>CP106733.1:105353019-108282467 GCA_025506655.1 Gossypium rotundifolium | reverse complement strand
GGAGAGTATGTCTTCTTAAAGGTCTCACCATGGAATAAGATTTTGAGATTTGGGCGAAAGGGCAAGCTGGGCCCTAGATTTATCGGACCTTATCGGATATTAAAGCATGTAGGACCGATCACCTATCAGCTAAAACTGCCTCCTAAGTTAAGTCGTATGCATAATGTGTTCCACATTTCTATGCTAGGGCGATACCATTCTGATCCTTCCCATATAGTGCCAGTGGAGGAGATCGAGGTAAGACCGAATCTGACTTTTGAGGAAGAACCGGTGCAGATACTAGATTGTGATGTTAAGGTGCTGAAAAGGAAATCTATTTCGTTAGTCAAGGTGCTTTAGCGTAACCATGGTTTAGAGGAAGCCACGTGGGAGCCTGAGGAGGCAATGTAACGACAATACCCACACCTGAGCAGGTAAATTTCGAGGCCGAAATTTCTATAAGGGGGTAGAGTTGTAACGCCCTAAAAGTTAGGGGTTTGTAATTTTGCTTAAATTCATGTTGTGCTTGATCAGCTAGCTATTTGAGTGTGTTTGGGGGTCCTAAAGAGGCTTAGGGTCGAGTCTAAACTTTAGAAAATTTTAGTTTTTGGCCCTTAAGGGGAAAGGGCTGATTGTAGAAGGACTTAAGCATATTTGTGTGCGTTTAAGTGTCACAAGTGAGCTTGTGGCATGATGGATGTGGCGTCATTAGGAGGACAAGGAGAGAGGGGTTTGAATCCCATGACTAATTAAATGGGACATTTATTTTATGAATTGATGGAGCAAGAGGTAGAGTTTGGATCAAACTCTATAGAGGAGGTTGAAGGCTTGGTCAACAAGTTTGAATGGGAGGCTAGGAGTGATTCAAGGAGACAATGGTGGAGAAAATCAAGGATGGGATAAGAGTGGGAGAGTTGGCCAAATGTGGGAGTGTGGCTAAGTGAGAATTTTTGCTAGGGGGTTTCAACTAGGCAATTCGGCTGGGGGTGTCATTTTGAGCATTTTTGAGTTGTTTCTTTTGACATTTTGTGCTTCTTTTCTCCCTAGCATCAGTTGCAACAAGTGATATTTTTGTATTTCTTGGATTGAAGTAGGGTGAGTTCTGAAATCTTCTTCTTTCTTCTTATTTGTTTCTCTACCGATTGGCTTGTGTGCAAGTTGTTCGTCCTCTTTTCGACAGCATCTTAGTCGAATTCAGTCCTCTCTTTTATTCTTATTCCCCTTTTCTACTCTCTTCTTTCCATAGTCAAACCTATCCTCCTCTTTTGTTCGCAACACTCCATCTCTTGTTCTTTAATTGTTCAAGCCAAAGCTAATCTCTTCCTTCCCTTTCTAGTTTACTTTCATCTATGGGGTCGTCTATTCTTGTTGCTAGAAGGAAGCTGTTCATGCCGAATTTGAGAGTAAGTAGTATTGACTCTCTTTTGGTTAATGGTTGTGTCATGCTATTCTTTTCTCTAAGTGGCCGAATCTTTCCTTTCTTTTGTAGTTTGACATTAATTGGTTTTAGGTGCTCTCGTGACATAGAAGGGGCAAGCATCTGAAAACAGTCGAAACGTTACTCTCAAGCCTTGATCAAGTAAGTTTTCACACCTTATGTTTGGTTGGAGGATCGATCTTTCCTGGTGGTTCGGGTTCGGTAAGGGGTGGATGTTAACCACATCTTTATTCAACTCTTATAATAAGGGTTTATTGAAACACAGGGTACATTGCGGGGTCCCTAATCTTCACTGATAATCGGAAAGGACTTAGCAAAACTCGGTAAAGCAAGGTAGGAGTAAGTGTGGTTTCGGTTTGTTGATTAATGGAGGATAACCCTCTTAATCGTTTGACTAACTATTGACCTTGTTTAACATAGGAACAGTGCTAAGGGATTGGCAGCACACTCGTAATTTAGGTGTGTAATCTCGCACTCCTGGTTGTTCTGCTAATGCTATGATCTGTGAATTGGCTAAAAGTCGAAATACCAAAAAGCCAGAATATCGGCATCTGAGATCACTCGAGCGTGCGAGCGCTTATAGTGATAAACTAGCCAAGACCGTTGGCGATAAGCCTTTGGGAGTGCCACGATCTTTCTCGTAGGCTTAGGCCGAAATGGGCCCTGTTAGGCCAAAAATTGGGCTTCGGCCCATATGCACCATTTTGATCAAAAAGGGTATCCATGTCGCTCGAGGTGACAGTAGCATTCAGAAAGGCCGTTATAGGGGTAAAATTACAGAAATACCCTTACGGGTAAAACTACTGAAATACCCTTACGGGTAAAATTACCGAAATACCCTTCACACATAAAGTTACCAAAATACCCTTGGTGGGTAAAATCACCGAAATACCCCTAAGGGGTGAAATTATCGTTTTACCCCTAAACGACAAAATGACTGTTATACCCTTAGTGGTAGTTTAAATGATGTTTATGTGATTTTTATATAACTGTATATGATCGTGATACATTGCATACATAACATATTGCATTGGGTTGGGTTTTTCTGATTTGGAGGAAGTACCGTTATAGTGGCATCGCCACGTATTCTAATTCTAGTGGCTCAGCCACATATATCATTGTTAGCAGCTAGGCTACACCATTGGAGAGTTTGGCTGGGTGGGTCGACATGGTCACCACATGGAGAGATTAGTTGGTACGGGTGGAGAGTTTGGTGGTTAAGGGTTGGGCTACATGTCTGCTTGAATTGATATGATATAGGGCTTAGGCCCAAATTGTTACCGAATAGGGCTTAGGCCTAGACTGATACTGTATGGGCTCAGGCCCAAACTGTGACTATAATAAGGGATTACAAACTGAGTTCTCATAACTCACCCATTTCCTGTGCAGGTAATCCCAGTCGTAGAGGATTTGGAGCTGCGAGGGACATAGAGGTGGCCACACGACCGACATACTTTAAAGCTGAACTTAGCGAATTTATATTTACTTTATTTTAATTATTAGGTTAATGATTTTTGTAATAAGGCCATTGGGATTTTCTTTTTAACTTTTATTTGGTTTTTCTTTTAATTACAAACTGCTAGTCCATTAAATACGGGTTTTAAAAAAAATAACTACTGCTTTCAAAATATCACGTTTTCATAACTGTTTAAGTCAGACTTCCGCTACGAACAAGGTTCTAAAAATAATAATATTTTTGCAAGGAAATGACGTTAAGCAAATTTTGTTTTGTTAATGAGCAACGTAAATCGGGATTTTTAAAGGGTAGAAAGTTTTATTTCGTAGAAGGGTTTTCCAATGAACATATAATTTTCAAACATCACTTGATGTGGCATGTTAGATCCGGTCATAACGTCTAGGCCGGGTTTAGGGTGTAACATGTGTTACTGATACCTGATAGTTTGTGTAAGCAACACTGAGTAGTTACGTATGACCGACAGCTTGTGTGAGCAGACCCGAGAATGTAAATGTGAATAGCTCGAGAGTGAACATATATGTGAAATGTGATAAGAGGTAGCTTCAGCTACATATATGTGGCACGTATGTGCAAGCGTTTCGAGTATCCGTTAATATTTCGATGTGTTCAACTGGAAAATGACTAAAGTGTAAATGAATGTGAATATGTGACGATCAAGTGCAGGTATATGTATGTATACACTTATAAGTAATGTGCTCGGTATGTGATCGAATTTTGGTAAGAATGTAAACGAGTAAGTTATACCTATGAGAATGACCTTGTGATTATAAATCCATGCTTATGATGTATGAATATGTGGTAAATGTGATTGATGATCATGTGTGAGGCTTTTAGGCCAAATTAAATTGAGAAATGATATGTTCAAGTCTTTGTTGTTGATGTATATGTTAAATTGGCTAATGAATGGCTTATAAATATTTCATAAAGACTAGTTATCGGAATGGCTAACCATGGATATACTTTGGTGTTATATGTGTGTAAATGAAAATTAATATAAAGGAAACATGAAAGAGTAAAATTAGCAATAAAATAGTTTGGACAGCAGTAGTTGTGTGAATTTGAAAAATCATAAAAAAATGGTGAAAATTGAATTAGAGTTGAATGAGATATGAATTTAAAGATTATTGAGTATATTTCTACATAAAAGAAACAGAATAAGCAAAAGAATTTCATATGGTGAGATATTTGGATTTTAGTGAGACAAGTTTAGAATGATTTCGGAATCCCATGTTCTAAATTGAGAAACTCATTAAAAATTTTAAAAAACTAATCATGGGATAAAATTTATATGTTTGAATTTATTAATGAGCCTATTTTCAAGAGAAACAAACGGTAATCTCATTCGAGTTCTGTACAATGAGATAATTAATTTTTAGTGAAGAGGGGTTGGAATTGTCAGACAACGAAACAGGGGAGAATCTAAAGAATAAACTGTACTGATTGGTTGAAAAAAAATTCTGGAATTTTTATGGTAAAGATATATGTGAGCTTATTTTCAGTGAAAATTAGCGGATCTTAATTTGGAGTTCTGTAACTCCGGATAAAAATAATTTAGTGACTATAACTCGAGTAAATAGCTCAAGATGAACATAAATGAATTGTGAAATTTTATGCAATAATGATGGTATTATCTTGGGAGCTTATAATGAGGATTGTTAAAAGCATGGTAATCAATTGTTTATTATTTACAAACGTACTTTCTAAGATTTATAGCTTACTCTGTTGTTTTCTGTGTTTATAATGTACTCAGGTTAGTTCGGGTTGGAAGTTGCCGGAAAACTTATCAGACTATCAAGCTTACAATTTAGGTATCGATGATTTTATACTTAAGGTTATGGCATGTATAGGGAACTTGGCCATGTGTATATGTTACTATGAGTTGTCCTAGAATAATGACCCATGATATTCGGAGTCCATTGTTGTATAAGGCCATTTAATATGGCCAATAAATTGGTTATGCTATAAACTCATGATGATGCATTCCATGGTTGAGTAAATTGTATGCTATGACTTGTTTCGTGTGTGTGGTGGATGTTTTGGTAGCTTTAATATGTCATGAAATGTGTCATTCAAGTTATACTCAAGTATGGGCATGATAGGGTTGAAATTGGCTTGGAAAATAGTCAACTTCTTGGCCACACAGGCAGATACACGATCGTGTGTCTCAGCCGTGTGGAGGACACGGCCTGCCCACAGGGGCATGTGACTCTCCAAAACAAGGAAATTTTCTAAATGTTCCAATAGTTTTAAAAGTTCTCGGTTTAGTGCTGAATCGATCTTAAATCATGTTTTGGGCCTCGTAGGCCCATTTTAGGGACTTGATGATATAATATAAAAGTTTTAAATTTTAAACGAAAATTTATGCCTTGAATTTGTTTAGTTGCAAGTGTTATTGTCCGGAAACACCTCGTACCTTGTTCTGATGTTGAACACAGGTAAGGGGTGTTACATTTTTTAGTGGTATCAGAGATCTGCTTTAGTCGATTCTCGGACTAACCTAGCATGAGTAAGAGTCTAGCTATACATGCCATATGTGGATCGTGATAGTGTGATATCTCCGGGCTCTAATGAAATTGTTTTGTAGAGACAGAGTTGCTTTCCAATCGAGCTATTTTCGAAAATACTAACATTGACACTGAGATGTTTGAAAATTTGTTTGTGATAAGCTGAAATGTGGTAAGGTACGAATAAGAGTTCATAATATGCATGTGATGATGTATAAAATGAAATAACTATAATTTGAGAATTTTGGGTACAATGTTACTATCCTGGTTGAATGTCGTATTTTGATGAATTATGGTGATTTGATGCAATAGATAAAATGTTATAAATGTTGAGAAGTTATGAAAAAGGAATTAAATGTGTAAACCAAGTAGAATGCTGGAAACGCGTACTTTCGTTTAGAGACATGTGATGAATTGACGATAAAGACCATGGGTTGACCATGGCAGCATGTGAAAAATGTGACTATGTGATTTTCGTATAAGACCATAGTTGGGCTATGGCTTTGGTGTATAATATATGTATATGTAAAAGACCATAGTTGAACTATGATATTGTGCAAAACGAAGTACCCAATTTCGTAAGACATTCTCTAATTTGACCAAGTGTAGTAAATGAAAATGTACGAGGATTTAAAGGATAAATTTGTAGTGAACATGAAATTGAGCTTGAATGAATGATTTTATTAAAGAAATATTGTGTATGGCAGGATGTGATAGTAAATTACATGTTGTAAATGTAACACCCCAAAGTAAATTACATGTTGTAAATGTAACACCCCAAACCCGACCTAGAAGTTAGGCTCGAATCTGGCATGTCACATGGAAGTGTTTTTCAAAACCATATTTCTTGTTGTTAAAACTTGTTTGAGAGTTAAAGTCTCTTTGTTAAAACTCAAAACACTTAAGCAATTGCTATTCACTTGAAAACGTAATTACTTTTAAAACCTTATATGTTGCGGAAGCATATTTAAAATAAACAATTTACGAAAAAGATTAAATCGTGAACCCATTTCGAAAATGTGATGTTTAAAAATTGAGTTGCAGAAGCATTTTGAAAACGTTGCGGAAACGTAGTTTTTTGAAGACAGTTATCATTTTGGAAATCGTATTCCACTTTTAGCAGTTAGAAAACATCATAAATAAATATAAAAAATAATAAGTTAAAGATAGAGAGGCCTTATTACAACCCAAATCAAAATATTTCAAAGTAAATAATCAAAACGGCAAGCATAAGAAGTGTGTGGCCTTCTCCAAGTCCCTTGCAGCTCCAATCCATCAAAGCTGGGGATTTCCTGCATAGTTAAAAATAGGGTGAGTTTGCGAAAACTGTAACACCCCAAACCTAACCTAAACGTTATGGCTGGATCCAGCATGTCACATCGAAAGGTAGTTGAAAAGCTAAGCGTTCGTTGAAAATGTTACATCTCTTTTGAAAACTTCGAGTTTTATTGTTTTCTGTAAAAACCCGATTTACTTAATGTCCATTTTTATAAAGTTGTTATTATTTTGAAAAACTATTTTTGTTGTGCAAGTCGAAGCTGGATAGTTGCAGAAGCGTGATATTTTGAAAAAAAACGGTTATTAACATTTTAGGAGAAACCCAGTGTTAAACGTTTTAGCAATTTGAAATAGCAGAAATGAAAGGTAAAAAGTAAAACAAAATCCAAATGCCTTATTACAAATTATTAAACCCAAAATAAATAATCTTAAAAAAAAGTAAAGACTAGATTTACTATGTTTCGAGAGAAATAATTCTGATGTATGGCCACCACCGAGTCCTCCACAACTCTAAATCCTCTAACGCTGGGGAATACCCGCAAGATTAAGGGAAAGGGGGTGAGTTACGAGAACTCAGTGTGTAATCCCCTATAACGGTCACTATCTGGGCTTGAGCCCATACGATATCGGTTTGGCCCTAAGCCTTATAATCATGGTAATGCAAAAAAATAAAATGCAACCCAACCCAATCCAACAAATCACACCTCCGTACCAACCAATCGTCACCTGTAGGTATCAAGTCAACCCACCCCGCCAAACACACCAATATTACAGATAAGCTGTTAATCACGGTATTCGTGGCTGAGCAACCAAAATAACATTATAACAATATATATATGTGGTATGGCCACTAAAATAGTATGTGGCAAAGCCACCAGGCTACACTTCCTCCGATCATCAATCCACCCCATGCAACATGATATAAATGCAATGAATCAACGTATAAATAAAGTCACATATACGATATTCAACCATCATCGAGGTATAACGATAATTTACCCTCCAAGGGTATTTTAGTAATTTTATCCTCTAGGGGTATTTCAGTAATCTTACCCACCAAGGGTATTTCAATAATTTTACAAAATAGGGGTATTTTGGTAATTTTGCAAACCAGGGTATTTCAATAATTTTGCAAACTAGGGGTATTTCGATAATTTTACAAATCGGGGTATTTCGTAATTTTATAAATCGGAGGTATTTCGATAATTTTGCAACCCCTCAAAAGGTCTACAGTCGCCTCGAGTGACTCAAGTATTCTAAATAGAGATAATGATGCAATGGGCCTAAGGCCCATTTTCGGACCAAGTGGACCCATACATTCGTGTGGCCCGTTTAGCCCAAATCTAGCCATAGATATGAGACTCACATAGACCAGTTCACTATCTACTACACAATTATACAATTTATTCACATGGGTCCACGGGCCCATTGGGCCCACTTAGCCCCTTTCGGCCTAAACAGCATCAACCCCAAGAATACTCATAGTGGCCTCAACTATTGCATCAAAGCTCCCACACGTACGCTTGCACGCTCGTGTGGCTACCATCACTGTGTGACCGGCATTTTGGCATTTACCGCTCTACAACTAGAGTAGGGTGAAATACACACTTGATAGGAATCTGAAGCTGCTAATCCATGCTCCGAGCACTCCTATGCCCAAACGCCCACCAAGGTTTGCTTCCTCTCCTCATAGATTGCTCTATTTAAAGCCAGCTTCTCACCTTCCCTCATGCTAGCTTTCCGATGTGCGATCCCTCCTTCAGCAGAGTTTAAATCCAACACAAACTCAGGCCGTCCCAACTTAGCAAAATAAATATCCCCTTTTTGCTTGCAATGAGATTCGAACTCAAGCTCCCTTGTAGCATAATCCACGCTGCTAGCCACTTTACCAACTAGCTATTTGTTGTCTTAAAACATGTGCAACTAAATATAAGTCTATCGCCAAAGTCAAAGTTCCTTTAAAAAAAAGAAATCAAAATGAAATGCAAGCGCCAAGACTTGAACCTTGGGCCCCTTGCTTCCTTGTGTGGCATCATTCCCTTGTCTCCTATGTGGTGTCATTTTCCACTAGACCACAACTCCTTTTTGTGTTATTTTTTTCCATATTTTATTCTTAAAGGCTACCTACTAACTCCTAGGGTTTTATCCACCTAAAACCAAAATTTACCTAAAGCCCAGATTTGATCCCGGGACTTCATAGAAGCCCCCTAACCTTCCAAAATCAATCATTTAATAGGTACAACTTGCATTAGGGTCATACTCTTGTTCTCAAAAATTTTAAACGCTCCCATGCCCAAGGCCCAGTGGGCCCAATTCTACTAGGCCCAAATTCGGGTCGTTATAAAAACACAGTGTGTAATCCCCTTACTAGAGGAACAGTCAGTATATAGAAAGCAGAACTCAAGGCGATGCAGGCCAAAGCCCTTTAAAGATAAGATGCAGTCCATTCGAGAGCATCGTGAGCCAAAACCCACTACCTTATCATTTAGGTCACAGCCCATACAAAATCAATTGGACCTGGCCCAAACCAATAACAGAACAAGTAGGCCTAAGCCCAGTATAGTGACAGATCTCATAAACAAGTATGAAATAGTATGAGGATGCATCCCACCTCGATCCAGCCAACACACCACCCGTACCAACAAACACACCATGTGGGGATAAAATCGACCCACCCAACCAACACACCAAGCTTAGCACCAGTTGCAACACTAAGTCAACAGAACGGCTCAACGACGTGAATAGAACAGTTAAAAACCATAAATATCGCAGCAACTCTATCAGTTAATAGAACGGCTAAGAGCCATAAATATCGCAGTAACTCTGCCAGTTAACGGAATGGCTAAGAGCCATAAATATCGTAGCATCACTGCCGGTTAACAGAACAGCTAAGAGCCATAAATATCACAGCATCACTGCCGATTAACAGAACGACTAAAAGCCATAAATATCACAGCATCGCTGTCGGTTAACAGAATGGCTAAAAGCCATAAATTTAACAAAACGACTAAAATCCATAAATATAGCAGAAACGCTGAAAGCCTTGTACAGAATGACAATGGGCCGTACACTTCCTCCGTAACTTTGTCCTAACCCCACGTGTATGCAAAATGGCTATGCTCAGTAACAATCATTTAAACATGTAATAAAAGCATATCAGTCATACAACCACAGTCAAATTAGTCAACTCATAGTCTAAGTCAGTCATTTACCCACAAGGGCAAAATAGTCATCTTACCCTATAAGGGTATTTTTGTAATTTTACAAATCGAGGGTATTTTGATAATTTTGTAACCCAGGGGTATTTCGATAATTTCATAAACTGGGGGTATTTCGGTAATTTCATAAATTAGGGGTATTTTGATAATTTCATAAATTAGGGGTATTTCAGTAATTTCATAAATTAGGGGTATTTCGATAATTTCACAAACTAGGGGTATTTCGATAATTTTGCAATCGAGGGTATTTCTGTAATTTTACAAACCAAGGGTATTTCGGTAATATTGTAAACCAAGAGTATTGCAGTAATTTTGTAAATCAAGGTATTCTAAACAAAGATAACGATGCGAATGGGCCTAGAGCCCATTCTCGGCCCAAATGGGCCCACACACTTGTGTGGCCAATTTAGCCCAAATCTAGCCATAGATATGAGATTCACATAGTCCAGTCCAATATTTACTACACCATCAAACAACTTATCTAATTGGGCACACGAGCCCATTGGCCCCACATGGCCCATTTCGGCCCATCGTGGCCCAAACAGCCTAAACCCACAAGAACACTCATGATGGCCTCAACTATTGCGTCGAAGCTCCCACATGTGCGCTTGCACGCTCGTGCAGCTGCCATCGTCGTGTGACTGGCATTTCGGTATTTGCCGCTCTACAGCTAGAGTAGTGCGAAATACACACTTGATAGGAATTTGGAGTTAATCCGTGCTTCGAACACTCCTATGCCCAAACGCCAACCAAGGTATGCTTACTCTCCTCATAGATCGCTCAATTTAAAGCCAGCTTTCTCCGTACTCTCATGCTAGCTTCCCAATGTGGGATCCCTCCATCAATCCTCCAAAATCGTCCCAAATTAGAAAAATAGTCACCTTTCGCATGCAAAGGGTTTCGAACTTAGGCTCCCTTGTAACTTAATCCACGCCGCTAGCCACCTTACCAACTAGCTCCTTGTGTAACAAAACAAGCTCAACTAAATATAAGCCTATGGGCCAAAGTCTAAGTTCATTTAAAAGGAAATCAAAATGAATTGCAAGCGCCAAGACTTGAACCTATGCTCCCTTCGAACCTTAATGACGCTTTGCCACTAGACCACTCACTTCCTTGTATCACATTTTATCATCAAATATTCATAAAGCCTACTCACTTACAACTGGGGTTTTATTCACCTAAACCAATTTTTTTCCTAAAGCCCAGGTTTGAACCCAAGACTTCATGGAAGCCCCCTAACCTTCTAAAATCACTCACCTAATAGGTCCAACTTGTATTAGTGTCGTTCTCTTGTTCTCAAAAAATTTTACACACTCTCATGCCCAAGGCCCAATAGGCCCAATTTTACTAGGCCCAAAAAAATTGGGGCGTTACAGTAAATGGATACTTAAAGTTCGATAATTGATGTATGAAACTAATATGGGAAAGTGAAACTAAATGAAGGTTTATATTTGTAACACCCCAAACCCGGCCTAGACGTTATAACCGGATCTAGCATGTTACGTAGAAGGGTTGTTTAAAAACTCGCGCGTTCATTAAAAGTTCGTAATTTTTTTTTGAAACTTTGAGCTTTGTTGTTTGTGAAAATGAGGTTTGTTTTTATGGTTTTCTTGTAAAAACGTTGTTATTGATATTATTTTTATTATTTTTATTATTTCTGAAAACCTAGTTTATAACAGAAATCAGATTCAGTGGATTGCAGAAATGTGATATTTTGAAAACAGTTATTGCCGTTTTAAGAAAATCAAGAGTTTTATCGTTTATAGTTTGAACATAACTTGGACGAAAGTTTAAAAGAAAATTTAAAGTCCAAAGGCCTTATTACAACATATTAAACCCAAATTAAAATAAATCTCAAAATAAAGTATAACAAAAATTTACTAAAGTTTGGGAGAAGTACTCCGATGTATGGCCACCATAGAGTCCTCCGCAGCTCCAAATCCTCAACGCTGGGGATCACCTGTAAGGATAAAGCAGAGGGGTGAGTTACGAGAACTCAGTGTGTAATCCCCAAATTAGTCACTAATTGGGCCCAAGCCCATCTGTATAGATCGGGCCAAGCCCTATTCGGTAAAAATCTGGCCTTAGCCTATAAACATGATAATGCAAGCAGTATGCATTGAATCTAACAATCCATCCGCTACACACCCTCGTACCAGCCCAACACACTTGTGGGGACCAAGTCAACCCACCCTGCCAAAACACACCAATATTGTAGACAAGTTGCTAATTACAAAATTTGTGGCAAAGCCACCAGAATAACAAAATACACGTGGCATAGCCACCAGACAGAATGTGGCAGAGCCACCAGAATACACTTCCTCTGATCATCAATATCCCAAACCCATGAAAAATGTCATGTATGCAAAGCACATATCAAAATGATGTATGAAATTAATTACCATCATGAACAGTTAAACAGAATACACACAATCGTACTAATTAACCCCTAAGGGTATAATACTAATTTACCCATTAGGGGTATTTCAGTAATTTAACCATCTGGGGATATTTTGATAATTTATCCTTCCAGGGGTATTTTAGTAATTTAACATTTAACAGCCTTTTCGAAGGCCTACTATTGCCTCGAGTGACACATGACCCTTTTTGGGTCTCTACGGAACTATTGGGCCTAAAACCCATTTCAGGCCCAAACGGGCCCACACGCTCGTGAGGCCCAAAACGCATGGTTTCAAATTTACAGATTTCGCATTCAGATCTATCATTGGCTAGTTCTCCAATAGATTTGCCCAAGTGGGCCGAATAGCCCATTGGGCCCATTTGGCCCATTTCATCTTGATCAGGGCTGTTACAGCCTCGGTTTCACGAGAGTGCTCGTGACACTCTTAATGGCTTATCGTCATAATTCATTTCTCGATTTACTACTACGGGCATTCGCATGCTCGAGTGGTCACAGATGTCAACTTTTTGGCTTTTGGCTGATTTGCATAACATCGCGTGCAATCATTCAGAGGGGTGTGAGATTACACACCTGTTACGAGCGTTGATTGGATTACCGAATTTCGTACCTATGATCCAAAATATTCCAATCGGTTATTATACAATCTGGTAAAATATATCTACGTTGAATCCAAATACCCACTAACACCACTTACCACACAGTGACCTCCTTCCACAAGTGGCAAAATTCGACTTTGCTTCCTCTTGGCTAGAGCCACCAACTTTCTAAACTGATTAGTGCACAAAGGGGTTAGCATCCTCCAATATTCAGCATTAGGGAGAGATTTAACAAGATTAGTATTACCTATCCTTGAACAAGAGGAGTTTAAGCACCTACTTCCCTCAGAGACCACAATTAACTAAGGAGAAAAGAAAAGATTATGAATGCACAAGAACCCAAAAAGAAATAGGTTCGGCCTAGAGAGAAGAGATGAAAAAGATAAAAGAGAAGTTCTTACCCTATGCTCACAGACGAACCGAATAGGCTAGATAGATCCGACGATCAAAGAATACCAAGCTTCAGACAAATCCATGTTCAGCTATTAGTAAAAGAGAAGAGAACCGATTCAAAAGATGAAAAGAGAGATTTAGTTGATGGTGAAAAGAGTAGAAAAACAATAAAGTAGAATGAATAGTTTCAGCTAAGGTGGACACAAGAGAGAAAAGTGAGAGTAAGGGTTTTGGCTATGGTGTAGAAGAATGATGCAAATGGGGGGAAGATGGAAGGGAGAGGTTCGGCATGTGACTAGCAAAGAACGATGCCCAAGACAATGCAGAAAAGAAATGAAGTAGAGAAATGAAAAGAAGTTCGGCAATAGCACAATTGAACAGAAAAGACCCGAAATGATTTTAGCCAAAATGCCAAAAAGAATACTAAACTCTCTCAAAAGAACACTTAGAAAAAAAATGGAACCCCCTCACTCAAAGACCGAATATGCTACCTAGCACTCTCCTCTTTTTCTTCTTTTTATCGAAATTCCTCCAAGCACTTCCCCATTTTCGGCCAAACACCTCCACTCCCCTAAATCCCATGATTCACTCCACGATTCTCTCCTACTCTTACTCCCCTTCACTCATTTGAAATGCTTGACCAAGTCTCCAACCAACCTTGTAGAGTTTGGTCTCCACTCAGCTTCCCCCTTTCCTGAGCACAAAATAGAAACTCCCCATATGCTTCTTGTGGGATTCAAACCTCACTTCCCTTGCTTCACAAGTGACGCCAACACCACTCCACCACAAGCTCCCTTGTGTTAGCAAAACACCAACAATTTCCCTTAAGCCTTGCTTCCAACAGTCCTCTCCCTTAAAGTGCCCAAAAAAAATTTTTTTGCAAGGTTTGGCGTTGACCCAGGCCTCCCTAGAGCCCCTAAACACCCTCAATTAACCCGCAGAGCTAACATAACATGCAATTATACAGATATGACAAACCCAAAACTTTTGGGATGTTACAATTCTACCTCCTTAAAGAAATTTTGGCCTCAAAATTTACCTGATTAAAAGAAGTAAGGGTATTGCTGTCGAATTGTCTCCTCCGGCTCCCACATGGCTTCTTTGGAACCGTGATTACGCCACAGCACTTTGAACAATGGCACCGATTTCCTCCTCAAAACTTTTACATCTCGATCCAAAATCTGCACAGGTTCCTCATCAAAAGTCAAATCAGGTCTTACCTCAACTTTTTCCATTGGCACTGTATGAGAAGGATCTGAATGGTAGCACCTCAGCATAGAAACATGACATACGTCGTGAATCTGGTTTAACTCAGGGGGAAACTCAAGCTGATATGTGACCGGTCCGATACGTTTCAACACTTGATAAGGCCCAATGAACCTAGGGCTCAACTTGCCCTTCCGTCCAAATCAAGATCTTCTTCCAAGGTGAGACCTTCAAGAAGACATAATCTCCCACTGAGTACTCGATTTCCTTACGCTTAAGATCTACATACGACTTCTATCTATCAGAAGCTTCTATCAACCGACCCCGAATCATCTTCACCTTCTCCTCAATTTCAAAATTAATTGCAAACCCAACAATCGTCTCTCACCCAATTCTATCCAACAAGTAGGGGTACGACACCTACGACCATATAACGCCTCGTAGGGTGCTATTTGAATGCTGGATTGGTAGCTATTGTTATACGTAAATTTCACTAATGGTAAATAATCTTCCCAACTGCCCCTGAAATCAATCACACAGCCCCTTAACATGTCTTTCAAAATCTGGATTACCCATTCCGACTGACCATCAGTCTATGGATGAAATGCTGTGGTGAAATCTAGCCTTGTACCCAAAGCTTCATGTAACACTTTCCAAAACCGAGATGTAAATCTAAGGTCTCAGTCCGATATGATAGACACTGGCACCCCATGTAGCCTCACAATTTCTACCACATACAAATTGGCCAACTTCTAGAGTAAGTAGTCAGTGCGAACTGGTATGAAGTGAGCGGACTTAGTCAACTGGTCAACAATTACCCAAATTGAATCCTTATTAGTATGTGTCAGGTGTAGCCCACTAACAAAATCTTCCAGAGTGGAATCTTCACCGGTTACAGCAATCCCGAAGGTAGTTGATGCTCCGCCTTCACTTGCTGACATGTCAAACACTTGCTTACGAAGTTGGTAACCTCACACTTCAATCCTGACCACCAGTACAGTTTTCATAGATCTCGATACATCTTATTTCTACTAGGATGCATAGCGTATGAGCTACTATGTGCTTCCCACAGAATCATATGTCTTAGCTCAGAGTCCTTTGGCATACAAACTCTTCCAGGAAACACAACATCCCTTCACTGTTCAGCCCAAAATCCACTTTCTTTCCACTTTTCACTTGCTGAAGCTGCGAACCCAACAATTCATCCAACAATTGCTTCTCCTTAACCTGACCAACCCACGTTGGTTTCACTTGAAGTTCTGCTAATAAGCTACCATCCTCATAAAGGATGATACGAGCAAACATTGCTCTCAAGTCGGATACCACCTTTCGACTTAGTGCATCGCCACCACATTTGCTTTACTCGGGTGATACTCAATCGGGCAATCATAGTCCTTCAGCAACTCTACCCATCTCCGTTGCCTTAAATTTAGCTCTTTTTGATAAGGAGATACTTCAGACTCTTATGGTTGGTGTAGATAATCAACTTTTCTCCGTATAGGTAATGTCTCCATATCTTCAGTGCGAACACCACAGCAGCTAGTTCCAAATCATGAGTGGGATTGTTCACCTCATGTCGCCTTAGTTGATGAGATACATACGCCACTACCTTCCCTTCTTGCATCAGCACACAACCCAAACCTGTGTGCAACGCATCATAATAGACAACGTATTCTTTCTCTACCTCAGGCTGAATTAACACTAGTGCTTCAGTCAGAATCTTCTTCAACCTTTCAAAACTTTCTTGCTGTTTATCAGTCCATACAAATGGTACCCCCTTACACAGCAATTTAGTTAGAAGTTTAGCAATCAAAGAAAACCCCTCAACAAACTGCCTGTAGTACCTAGCCAAACCCAGAAAACTTCAGATATCTGATACTGACCTTGGTGGCTTCCAATCCAATATGGATTCAACCTTTCAAGGTTTAACCCTCATCCCCTCGGCAGACACAACATGCACCAAAAATGTTACTTCCTCCAGCCAAAACTCGCACTTACTGAATTTGGCGTAAAGTTGCCTCTTTCTCTCAATATCTGCAGAATAACCCGAAGATGTGGATCATGCTCCTCCTCAGTTCTTGAGTACACCAAGATGTCATCTATGAATACCACCACGAACTGGTCTAGATAGGGTTGGAAGACCCAGTTCATCATATCCATAAAAGCGGCAAGTGCATTTGTTAATCCGAATGGCATAACCAAAAACTCGTAATGCCCATAACGAGTTCAAAATGTCGTCTTGTGAATATCTGCCTCCTTGACCCTTAGCTGATGGTATCCCGATCTTAAACCTATTTTCGAGAAAATTAAAGCTCCAGGTAGCTGATCGAATAGGTCATCAATCCTTGGTAATGGGTATTTGTTCTGAACAGTTAACTTATTCAATTGAAGATAGTCAATGCACATACGCATCGACCCATCCTTCTTTTCATGAACAATACCAGATCCTATAGGGGGCGATGGACACCGGAGCCATTCCCGATAGTAGCTTAATGCCAAACTTGACCTCGCGATTTGGAGGCAACCCCGTAAGCTCTTCAGGGAAAATTTCCAGAAATTCCCTTACTGTCCTGACTTTCTTAACAGGCAAACTCCCAGCATCAGTCCTGCTGACATAAGCTATGAACGCTTCACAACCTTTACGCACCAACTTCTTAGCCTTTAACGTGGAGATCACATTGGACAAATCATTCATTCTCTCACCTATCACAATCACTTCTTCATCCTCTAGAGTCTTTAATACCATATGCTTAGCAGTGCAATCTAAGTTCACACGGTGTTTCACCAACCAGTCCATGCCTAGTATAAGATCAAACTCACCGAAAGGCAGTTCCATCATATCTGTCCGGAATACAATCCCTTACACTTCTAAAGACACATTTCTAAACAACTTGTTCACTACCATAGATTGTCCTAAGGGGCTAATTACCGACATATCTCTATCAACAATCTCAAATTGTATCCCTGGAGTCTCGGACACAGTACAAGCAACATATGAATAGGTAGATCAAATATCAATCAAAGCTATAAATGGCACATCAAATATAAGAAACGTACCAGTTATGATGTTTGGTGCGTCACCATCCTCCCGTCGTCGAGCCGCATAAACCAGTCCCAACTGTCTTACATTTATATTACCAACACCTCTGCCCGGTGCTCCACGACCTTGTCCAAACCCATTTCCCCTTCTGGGCGGACCACGACCTCTCGATGGTTACTGATCACCTTTCTTTGGCTACATAAATCTTTAACCTACTATCTGTGCCCTGACAGGCTCCCGAGGATAGTCCTTTATCTGATGATCCTTGACCCACATCTGAAACACCCACCAAATCTTCTCCAGCACTGCCCTAAATGTATTTTCCCATACTGGACACAAGGTTGCAATCGACCCACAATAATTGGCACCCCAACTTGAGCGGGCCCATCCAACCTAGTCTTCCTTTAAAATCTATTTGAAGAATTGGAAGTCCTAAAATCTCTTTTATTCCTTCCTTTTTCCTTGTCACGATTCTAACGCTCAGAGCATTTTACCTCCTCGGTAATCTTGGCCTTTTCCACCAATGCAGTAAAATCTCTCTCCCTCTGTGGGGCTATCAGTACTCACAACTTATCTCACAGCCCATCTTCAAACCGCACACAACGCTCATAGTCGGTCGCAACTATACCCTGAGCGTAACAGCTCAAGCGCAAAAACTCCGCCTCATATTTTGCCATCGATTTATTCCCTTAAACTAGATTCAAGAATTTTTTTTCTCCGGGCATCCACATAGCTAGCCCCGACATATTTTCCCTGGAAAGCTGTCTTAAAGGATTCCCAGGTTATACGACCCGCTAGTGTGCCTTCCCTCATAGTGAGCCACCACTAATATGCCTCATCTCTCAGTAGAGACACTGCCCCTTTCAGTTTCTGTTCAGCTGTACAATCCAAATCATCCATAATTTGTTCCACAGCCTCAAGCCAATATTTCACCACATTCGGGGCTACACCAGAGATGCCCCTAAAAACTTTAGCCCCGTTAGACCGGAGTAGCTCAGAAATAGACCCACGAGCTGCCGACCTAGTACTTGCTCCAGCAACCCATTCTATAACCCGCAACAATGCTTGGGACGAGCGTCATCCCTTGACTGATCATGAGACCTGTTTGGTCCTTTGGTGATCAGTCCTTCCATTTCAATCATATGACACATTCTTTGAGGATCCAGCCTTAGTATCTCGGCCTTTACCACAGTCGCGTGTTCCACGTTCACGTCCTCTTGTACTCATACTGCTGAATCGTATTGATCTGATTAAGAATTTTATGAATCAGTCTATAATTCCAATGTTTATTAATAAATTTTTTATGGAAAACAGGTATAAGAGTTGTTTTCGCAGATCGAATTTCCTAATGTCTCAGTCTCTATAGTCTTAGCTCTTATAGCTAACATTTTTAGTGTACTACCACTAACTCTAGTAGTTTTCTCCCTATAGTCATTTCATCATATCATCAGATAAAGTAAGGGGACTTATGAATTTGGTGTCGGAGACTCAGGGTGCCATACATCCAATAAAGATATATTTTTCTAAACCAAATTTCAAACAAATTTTTAAAAACATTTTCAAACCCATTCCACAGCCGAGTTTTGCTTCCTGGCTCTAATACCATAAAATGTAACACCCTAAACCTGGCCTAGACGTTATGATTGGATCTAGCATGTTGCATAGAAGGGTTGTTTAAAAACTCGCGCATTAGTTAAAAGTTCATTTTTTTTTGAAACTTCGAGCTTTGTTGTTTGTGAAAATCAGGTTTATTTTTATGGTTTTCTTGTAAAAACATTGTTATTGATATTATTATTATTTTTGAAAACCTAGTTTATAACAGAAATCAAATTTAGTGGATCGCAAAATGTGATATTTTGAAAATAGTTATTATCGTTTTAAGAAAATCCAGAGTTTTATCGTTTATAGTTTGAACATAACCTGGATGAAAGCTTAAAAGAAAATTTAAAGTCCAATGGCCTTATTACAACATATTAAACCCAAATTAAAATAAATCCCAAAATAAAGTAAAACGAAAATTTACTTAAGTTTGTGAGAAGTAATCCGTTGTATGGCCACCATAGAGTCCTCCGCAACTCCAAATCCTTAACGCTGGGGATCACCTTCAAGGTTAAATCAGAGGGGTGAGTTACAAGAACTTAGTGTGTAATCCCCTAATTAGTAACTAACTAGGCCCGAGCCCACACAGAAGCGGACTGGGCCGAAGCCCATACAAAAGCAGACTAGGCCAAAGCCCTATTCGATAACAATTTGGGCCTTAGCCCTATAAACATGATAATGTAAACAGAGTATGCAGCCCAACCTAACAATCCATTCGCTACACACCCTTGTATTAGCCGAACAAACCTGTGGAGACCAAGTCAACCCACCCTGCCAAAACACACCAATATTGCAGACAAGCTGCTAATTACAGAATTTGTGGCAAAGCCACCAGAATAACAGAATATACGTGGCATAGCCACTGACGAATAATGTATGAGCCACCAAAATACACTTCCTCCAATCATTAGTATACCAAACCCATGCAAAATGTCATGTATGCAAAGCACATATCAAAATGATGTATGAAATAAATTCCCATCATGAACAGTTAAACAGAATACACACAATCGTACTAATTAACCTCTAAGGGTATAACGGTAATTTACCCACTAGGGGTACTTCGGTAATTTACCCATTCGAGGATATTTCGATAATTTACCCTTCTGGGGGTATTTCAATAATTTCACATTTAACATCCTTTCAGAAGGCTTACTGTCACTTCGAGCAACATAGGACCCTTTTTGGGTCTCCACAGAACTATAGGGCCTAAAACCCATTTCAGGCCCAAACGGGCCAACACGCTCGTGAGGCCCAAAACGCACGGTTTCAGTTTCAGATCTTTAGATTTCGCATTTGGATCTATCATTTGCTAGTTTTCCAACAGATTTTCCCAAGTGGGCCGGATAGCCTATTGGGCCCATTTCGGCTCGATCAGGCCCATTACAGCCTCAATTTTGCGGGAGTGCTCGTGACACTCTCTACAACTTATTGCCATTATTCATTTCTCGATTTACCTCTATGAGCGTTCGCACGCTCGAATGGTCACAAATGCCGACTTTTAGGCTTTTCAGCTTTTGGCCGATTCACATAACATCGCATGTAATCATTCAGAGGGGTGTGAGATTACACACCTGTTACGAGCGTTGATTAAATTCTCAAATTTTGTACCAATGATCTAAAATATTCCAATCGATTATTATACAATCTGGTAAAACATATCTAAGTTGGATCCAAATAGCCACTAACACCACTTACCATACAATGACCTCCTTCCACAAGTGGCAAAATTTGGCTTTGCTTCCTCTTGGCTAGAGCCACCAACTTCCTAAATCGATTGGTTCACAAAGGGGTTAGCATCCTCCAATATTCGTCGTTAAGGAGAGATTCAATAAGATTAGTATTACCTAGCCTTGGACAAGAGGAGTTTAAGCACCTACTGCCATCAGAGACCATGATTAACTAAGGAGAAAAGAAAAGATTATGAATGTACAAGAACCCAAAAAGAAATAGGTTCGGCCTAAAGAGAAGAGACTAAAAAGATCAAAGAGAAGACCTTACCCGGTGTTCACAAATGAACCAAATAGGCTAGACAGATCTGACGATCAAAGAATACCAAGCTTCAGACTAATCCACGTTCGGCTACTAGCAAAGAGAAGAATCGATTCACAAGATGAAAAGAGATAATTCAGTTGAAGGTGAAAAGAGTAGAAAAACAATAAAGAAGAAAGGAGAGTTTCGGCTAAGGTAAACATAAGAGAGAAAAGTGAGAGTAGGGGTTTTAGCTACGGTGTAGAAGAATGGTGCAAATGGGGGGAAGATGGAAGGGAGAAGTTCGGTAGGTGATTAGCAAAGAACGATGCTAAAAAAAATGTAGAAAAGAAATAAAGTAGAGAAATGAAAAGAAGTTCGGCAATAGCATAATTGAACAAAAAAGACCCAAAATGCTTTTAGCCAAAATGCCAAAAAGAATACTAAACTCTCTCAAAAGAACACTTAGAAAAAAAAAAGCACCTCTCACTCAAAGACGAAAAAAAAGCACCTCTCACTCAAAGACCGAATATGCTACCTAGCACTCTCCTCTTTTTCTTCTTTTTACTGAAATTCCCTCCAAGCACTTCCCCATTTTTGGCCAAACACCTCCACTCCTCAAAATCCCATGATTCACTGCACGATTCTCTCCTACTCTTACTCCCCTTCACTCATTTGAAATGCTTGACCAAGTCTCCAACCAACCTTGTAGAGTTGGTCTCCACTCAGCTTCACCCTTTCCTGAGCACAAAATAAAAACTCCCCATATGCTACTTGTGGGATTTGAACCCCACTTCCTTTGCTTCACAAGTGACACCAACACCACTCCACCACAAGCTCCCTTGTGTTAGCAAAACACCAACAATTTCTCTTAAGCCTTGCTTTCAATAGTCCTCTCCCTTAAAGTGCCCAAAAACTAAAATTTTTGCAAGGTTTGGCCTTGATCCCAGGCTTCCCTAGAGCCCCTAAATACCCTCAATTAACTCACAAAGCTGACATAACATGCAATTAGACAGATGTGACAAACCCCTAACTCTTGGGATGTTACAATATTATGACAAGCATTCATGTTTGTTTAGCACTCACATGATGTCATGTGCCTAACTTGTGTGTTTAGATGAATACGATAAGAAAATTTTTCAAAATTTATGGAATGTATATATAAATGCGTCTGTTCGAATAAGATAATCGAAAAATTTGTGTAACATGAATATGTGTGTTAAATTGCCTAAAACAGCTGGTGTGTTATGATGAAATTTTATGAGATTTATGTTGAATAAACTCACAAATGAGAGACTAAAGAATTTAGTAGTGGATCAACTATTATGGTGGCCAGATAGATGAATGAGTCGATAAGTAAGGATATAACTAAAAGAGATATTCAATCATTTTGAAGATCATTCGGATTATGCAAGGCTAAGGTTAAAGAAGTTAACTTCGATGAAACAAAACATACAGGTATGATACGTAAAGAATGTACTAATTGGAAGTTTTCTTAGTTGGTTTATGATCGTGGATGGAATAATATAAACCTAATGATGACAGAATTAGACAGTGAGATAATGTTCAAATTGTATTGATAGCTAAGTGTAGTGATTATAGTTGAGTAACCTACCTTATGTAACATCCTAGATCGGGGGCTCTGCATTTGTGATGCATTGTGTGTGCATGCCATAATGTGTGTGTGTGTTTGGTGTGTTTAGAGCTTTCGGGAAGGCTTGAGGTGAAGCCTGAGCCTTGGTAGAAATTTTTCTTTTAGACACTGCAAGGGAGAACTAGGTGAAGTGGGCCTTAATGGTACTTGAGTGGGAAAATTAACACAAAAATCTAACTGTAAAGTGGCAAGGAGGTGCCACTAAGGGGAATAGGTAAGTGACGCCATAAGGAAGTAGTGAGGGAGCAGGTTCGAATCCCATGTCAAGCAAAAAAGAGTGTTTTTTTATATGCGACTGAGGAGTTGAGAGGTGGTTTCGGCTGGGACTCTAAAGGAGTGAGAGTGGATTGAGTCAGAAGATAGGAAGATAAGGATAAGAGGAAAATGTGGGATAGGATTTGAGTGTAGGTGGTGGTCAAATGTGGGATATTGAGTGCAAGAAGGGAAATCGGCTAGGTGTGGCTAAGGGTGTGCCGAATTTCCATTATTTTCTAATAGCATAGTTTTTTCTCTCCAATTTTCGGTAATTGAGGGTTTCTTCTTCTTTTTTTTTTTTGCTAAAACTGAAAACTCCTAACTCTATTCCCGTCTTCACTTTCATGCTATGGCCGAATAATCTTGTTCTCAAATCTCTTCTCTATTTTTTCTAAAATGAAATGCCTAAGCCTCTATTTAAAGTATCTTTATTTTTCTTTGCGGCTCTCACTTCTAGTTTTTTTCCACTTTAATCATTGTCGAATCCTATTCACTATTGAGCCAGTGCCGAATTCCCCTAAGTGTTATTCAAATTTGCTATGATAAGGTAAGAAGCGTTCTCTTATTCCTTTGTTTGTCTTTCGATTTCTAATAGCCAAAACCGAATGGCTAATTGACTCAGTGAATGACTTGTGTGTTTACACTTTCTTTGGGGCGCCTACTCCGGGAAATCCTAATTAGTTGAAGCAATCAAACTCCAAGTCAAGGAATCAAGTGAATCATATCACTTCATTTGAGATCTCAAGGTAGGGTTTCAATTCTCTCTAAGTTGTTCGATTGGTTTTCCTTTCGTTATTCGTATCTTAACCCAATGTTTCGTTAAGCGATCATTGTTTCAATATAGTAGCTTGTGACCAAGATCATTCATGGACTCGAATGTCAGTGAATCGAAGGAAGGGGTTGGATCCATAGTCCCAGCCCCAAAGTTTAAGAAGCGTGTGGTGTCTGCTGTTCGAGATTGGCTACCGGGTTGTGGGTCGGCTTCTGAGCAGAATAGTAGGCAGATAGTAGTTGTGATGACTAGTGATAGTGTCGACATAGAGAGTGTCGTTTTGCATGTTACCAGGTGTGTAAACCTTCACACACTATATTATATCTGTACTAACATTTGTGTGGGCTAAAAAGCCAGAAAAAGGGCTGTGTAGACAGTCGTGATGCCCTTAGGGGTAAGGCTAGGATTGCCAGGTACGTGACCGTATTGTTTCTTTGCATGGCCAAATGTATGTATGGCAAAATGATGTGTTATGAATAGCATGTTGCATTTGTTAGGATTTGTATGTAGATCATGGGGTATGGGTTTGATATGAAGGGAAAGTGCATGATTAATTAGTCACATTGTAATCGGTGGCTTTGCCACTATATATATATTTTATTTGGTCACATAGTGATCGGTGGCTGTGTCACGATATATTATTGGTCACCTAGTGACCGTGTATAATTGGCAACCCGACTGTTGAAATGTAGTGTAGCGGATGGAGGGTTGATTGTAGAAATCCCCACGATGTGATGGGCTGGTACGGGTTGGTGTGTAGAGGATGGAAAAACTAGGTTTAGGTTGGGCTTATTACATTCATATGTTGTATATTGATATGTGACTGTGGGCTACAAGCCGTATGTATAATGTGGGAGAATTTACACACTGAGTCATGGTGACTCACCCCTTTCCTTAATTTTTCGGGTGAACAGTAGCCCGTGGATGCGGGAGCTGAGGCAGACTCGTGGAGGCCATAATTTCATTTTTCTTTCTTTTATAGTCTCAATATTACTATAAGTTTATTTTGATTTGGGACTTTTGTTATGTAATAAGGCCTTTCAAAGTTGTACTTTGGTTTTATTAGTTCTTGCTTATATCAACTTGACACCATGGCGGTTTAAATATTAAAGTAAAAGTGGAGTTTCATTAATCTACACATCGATGTTTCCAAAACACCGCAGTAATAAGAAAAAAGTTTTCTTTCAAATCTCCGTTTTTTCTTAAGTATAACTAAAACTTGATTTTACTTCACCCTGTGACATACCAAATTCAGTCGTAACGTATAGGTCGGGTTTGGGGTGTTACATTTTTGATATCAGAGCCTAGTTGCAAAACTCAGACGGTGAAATGGGTCCAGTACGGTTTTGTAGATTGATGTGAATTTAAGAAAAATGCTTTGGGTTGATCGAATTATGGCATCTGAGTCTACCGGCAACCGAGCCATGTAGGTAAGTATTCTAACTCTTGATAAGGTATTCATGTTGGGTTTGATGGGCTTTATGGGGACATAGACAAGTATGCTAGGGTTTATGGACCTTGGGCCTAGTTAAACAACTCTTAAAATCCATAAGACTTAATTTCTCTAATTAAACATGTCCGTGAACAAGTCGCCAGGTTGGAGTGTGGCAACAGGCGTACACATGTTTAGGATTGGATCTAGGGAGAGCTTGGTATTTAAGCAGTCCTAGTGGCCCACCTCCTCTTCACTAGAATCCTACCTGGTGCGTAGTGTCTGTTCACTTTAGCCCCGAGGACTTGTTAACGGGCCAAAGTTCATAACTAAAACCCGAAAGGGACCAATACCCTATTTTTGGTAAAATTACTAGTTTACCCCTAGGTTTGTAAAACTACCAAAATACCCCTACTTTACGAAAAGACCAAAATACCCATATTTTGTAAAATCACCAAGATACCTTATTTTTTAAAATTACAAAAATACCCCTGGGTAGTGAAATAATGAAAATACCCTTGTGTGACGAAGGTGAGTTTATGGATGTTACTTTCGTATTTGATACATTTATGTGATAATCTGTTTGGGAATGCATATGGTTGCTGAATGTATGTGGTTTCTAGAACTAGGAGATACAGACTTGAGACTGAACCTTGTAGTTATAATTTTGAATTCGAAAGAACTACTATTGAAACTACCTTCCATAAGATTGTTCGTTATTAATCAGTAAAAGAAATTATTAATCCATAAAATTTTTAATCAGATAAATCGTGAATGTTATAAATGAGCACTAGGGGGCGTGGTGTGCGTGGCCAAGGTAGAGGCAGGATTGCTGTGTCAGACCCTACCGGGTCTGGTCATGAGTCAAGAAATGAGATACTAGTGCCACTAGCTGTGGAGGCAGAGTATCAGGACCAAACAGGCGGAGACGATGCGGTGTCTCAGGCGATGCTCCAAGTGTTGGAGAGAGTTGCGGGAGCAGGCATGGGTATGAGAGCTCGAAAATCTGTGCCGGAGCGACTTAGAGCCAATGGGGCAGAAGTGTTTAAGGGAATTTCTGGTGTAGCTCCTAGTACAACTAAGTATTGGATGGAAGCAGTGGAGCGTATAATGGATGATCTTGACTTCACGGAGGAAGAGAAACTGAAGGGAGTGGTGTCTCTTCTCCGGGATGAGGCGTACCAATGGTGGCTTATGGTTAGGGATGGTGCGTGGATGACCGCATTACTTGGGATTTCTTCAAGTCGGCATTCCAGAGTAAGTACATCAGATCGAGTTATGTGGATGCGTAGCGTAGGGCATTTCTAAATCTGATCCAGGGAAATAGATCGGTAGCTGTATATGAAGTGGAATTCTTGCGTTTGAGTCGTTACGCACGAGGGATAATGGCCATGGGACATGAGCGTTGTGTTCAATTTGAGGATGGCCGAGGAAGTTAAGTGATCCGAGAAGCGGAATAATGATAGAGACAGGGATAGGAATAAGAGGAGTGTTGGAACGTCGGGGTCAATGGGGCGTTTCCAGAAAAGACCTAAAATGGATGGGCCGAATCGGGGTGTGAGATCTAGAGGTAATGGTCAACCTCAGAGGTGTGGCCGGTGTAATAAATTTCATTCGGGCGAATGTTGGATAGGTGACAGGAAATGTTTTAGGTGTGGGTCCTCGTATCATCAGGTGAAGGATTGTCCACAGGATCGAGGTGGGACAGGGCCGGTAGGACAGACTAACACTTAGCCTGGTAGAGGAGGTCCACATCAGCAGAGAGGTCACGGTCCAGCCAGAGGGGGTGATGGTTATGGTCGGGGTCGTGGAACACAAGGCAGAGGTACAAGGAACATCTATGCAAGACAGTCGAGTTGGTCTATGCAGTAAGATGTCGAGAGGAGGGGATGCACTGGATGTCATAACTGATACGTTCTTGATTTTTGTTTGCCTTTTTCTGCATTAATTGATATTGGATCGACATATTCTTATGTTGCTAGTATAGTATCTAGAACCTTAAGTATAGACTCTGAGATTATTCCTAAGGATATGACTGTAATTAGCCCACAAGGTCAGTCGGTAGTGGTGAACAGACTATATTGGGATGTACCTCTAGAAGTGCAAGGGGTAGTTTTTCTGGCAGATTTAATGGAACTGCCTTTTGGGGAGTTCGATCTGATCTTAGGTATGGACTGGTTAGTGAAATATTGAGCGAATCTAAATTGTGCAGCCAAGCGTATGGCCCATTTCGGCCCATCATAGCCCAAACACCCTAAACCCACAAGAACACTCATGATGGCCTCAACTATCGCGTCGAAGATCTCACACATGCGCTTGCACGCTTGTGCGGTGATCGGTATTTCGGTATTTGCCGCTCTACAGCTAGATTAGTGCGAAATACACACCTGATAGAAATTTAGAGTTAATCTGCGCTTCGAGCACTCCTATGCCCAAACACCAACCAAGGTATGCTTATTCTCCTCATAGATCGCTTAATTTAAAGCCAGCTTCTCGCGTACTCTCATGCTAGCTTCCTAATGTGGGATCCCTCCATCAATCCTCCAAAATCGTCCCAAATTAGAAAAATAGTCACCTTTCTCATGCAAAAGGTTTTGAACTTAGGCTCCCTTATAACTTAATCCACGCCGCTAGCCACCTTACCAACTAGCTCCTTGTGTAACAAAAAAAGCTCAACTAAATATAAGCCTTTGGGCCAAAGTCTAAGTTCATTTTAAAGGAAATCAAAATGAATTTCAAGCGCCAAGACTTGAACCCATGCTCCCTTCCACAAGTGGCAAAATTAGGCTTTGCTTCCTCTTGGCTAGAGCCACCAACTTTCTAAATCGATTGGTTCACAAAAGGGTTAGCATCCTCCAATATTTGGCATTAAGAGAGATTTAACAAGATTAGTATTACCTACCATTGAACAAGAGGAGTTTAAGCACCTACTGCCCTCAGAGACCACAATTAACTAAGGAGAAAAGAAAAGATTATGAACGCACAAGAACCCAAAAAGAAATAGGTTCGGCCTAGAGAGAAGAGACGAAAAAGATAAAAGAGAAGACCTTACCCTATGCTCACAGACGAACCGAATAGGCTAGATAGACCCGACGATCAAAGAATACCAAGCTTCAGACTAATCCATGTTCGGCTATTAACAAAAGAGAAGAGAACTGATTCAAAAGATGAAAAGAGAGAATTTAGTTGATGGTGGAAAGAGTAGAAAAACAATAAAGTAGAATGAATAGTTTCGGCTAAGGTGAACACAAGAGAGAAAAGTGAGAGTAAGGGCTTTGGCTATGGTGTAGAAGAATGATGCAAATAGGGGAAAGATGGAAGGGAGAAGTTCGGCAGGTGAGTAGCAAAGAACGATACCCAAGACAATGCAGAAAAGAAATGAAGTAGAGAAATAAAAAGAAGTTCGGCAATAGCACAATTGAACAGGAAACACCCGAAATGCTTTTAGCCAAAATGCCAAAAAGAATACTAAACTCTCTCAAAAGAACACTTAGAAAAAAAATGGCACCCTTAGAAAAAATGGCACCCTTCACTCCAAGACCGAATATGCTACCTAGCACTCTCCTCTTTTTCTTCTTTTTATTGAAATTCCCCCAAGCACTTCCCCATTTTCGGCCAAACACCTCCACTCCCCCAAATCCCATGATTCACTCCACGATTATCTCCTACTCTTACTCCCCTTCACTCATTTAAAATGCTTGACCAAGTCTCCAACCAACCTTGTAGAGTTTGGTCTCCACTCAGCTTCCCCCTTTCCTGAGCACAAAATAATAACTCCCCATATGCTGCTTGTGGGATTCAAACCTCGCTTCCCTTGCTTCACAAGTGACGCCAACACCACTCTACCACATGCTCCCTTGTGTTAGCAAAACACCAACAATTTCCTTTAAGCCTTGCTTCCAACAGTCCTCTCCCTTAAAGTGCCCAAAAACAAAAATTTTTCCAAGGTTTGGCCTTGACCCCAGGCCTCCCTAGAGCCCCTAAACACCCTCAATTAACCCGCAGAGCTAACATAACATGCAATTACACAGATATGACAAACCAAAAACTTTTGGGATGTTACAATTCTACCCCCTTAAAGAAATTTCGACCTCAAAATTTACCTAATTAAAAGAAGTGAGGGTATTGTTGTCGATTGTCTCCTCTGGCTCCCGCGTGGCTTCTTCTGAACCGTGATTATGCCACAACACTTTGACCAAAGGAACTGATTTCCTCAAAACTTTCACATCCCGATCCAAAATCTGCACGGGTTCCTCATTAAAAGTCAGATCAGGTCTTACCTTAACTTCTTCCACTGGCACTATATGAGAAGGATCTGAACGGTAGCGCCTCAGCATAGAAATGTGAAATACGTCGTGAATCTGGTTTAACTCAGGGGGCAGCTCAAGCTGATATGTGACTGATCCTATATGTTTCAATACTTGATAAAGCCCGATGAACCTAGGGCTCAACTTGCCCTTTCATCCAAATCTCAAGATCTTCTTCCAAGGTGAGACCTTCAAGAAGACATAATCTCCCACTGAGTACTCGATTTCCTTACGCTTAAGAGCTATATACGACTTCTATCTATTAGAAGCTTCTTTCAACCGGCTCCGAATCATCTTCACCTTCTCTTCAGTTTTCAAAATTAATTCCAAACCCAATAATCGTCTCTCACCCAATTTTGTCCAACAAGTAGGGGTACGGCACCTACGACCATATAATGCCTCGTAGGGTGCCATCTGAATGCTGGATTGGTAGCTCTTGTTGTACGTAAATTCTACTAACATGTCTATGGATTACCCACTCCGACTGACCATCAGTCTATGGATGAAATGTTGTGGTGAAATCTAGCCTTGTACCCAAAGCTTCATGTAACACTTTTCAGAACCGAGATGTAAATCTAAGGTCTTGGTCTGATATGATAGACACTGGCACCCCATATAGCCTCACAATTTCTTCCACATACAAATTGGCCAACTTCTGTAGTAAGTAGTCAGTGCGAACCGGTATGAAGTGATCGGACTTAGTCAATCGGTCAACAATTACCCATACTGAATCTTTCTTAGTGGGCGTCAGGAGTAGCCCACTAACAAAATCCATTGTTATCCTCTCCCACTTCCAGAGTGGAATCTTCACCGGTTGCAGCAATCCTGAAGGTAGCTGATGCTCAACTTTCACTTTCTGACATGTCAAAGACTTGCTTACGAAGTTGGTAACCTCACGCTTCAATCCTGACCACCAGTACAGTTCTCGTAGATCTCAGTACATCTTATTTCCACTAGGATGCATAGCGTATGGGCTACTATGTGCATCCCACAGAATCATCTGTCTTAACTCAGAGTCCAAAATCCACTTTCTTTCCATTTTTCACTTGCTGAAGCTGCGAACCCAGCAATTGCTTCTCCTTAATCTAACCAACCCATGTTGGTTTCACTTGAAGTTCTACTAACAAGCTACCATCCTCATAAAGGCTGATACGAGCAAACATTGCTCTCAAGTCGGATCCCACCTTTCAACTTAGTGCATTTGCCACCATATTGGCTTTACCCGGGTGATACTCAATCGAGCAATCATAGTCCTTCAGCAACTCTATCCATCTCCGTTGCCTTAAATTTAGCTCTTTTTAGATAAGGAGATACTTCAGACTCTTATGGTCGGTGTAGATAAACGACTTTTCTCCGTACAGATAATGTCTCCATATCTTCAGTGCGAACACCACTGCAGCTAGTTCCAAATCATGAGTGGGATAGTTCACCTCATGTGGCCTTAGTTGATGAGATACATATGCCACTACCTTCCCTTCTTGCATCAGTACACAATCCAAACCTGTGTGCAACACATCACAATAGACAACGAATTCTTTCTCTGCCTCAGGCTGAATCTTCTTCAACTTTTCAAAACTTTCTTACTGTTTATCAGTCCATACAAATGGTACCCCCTTACACAGTAATTTAGTTAGAGGTGTAGCAATTAAAAGAAACCCCTCAATGAACCGCCTGTAGTGCCCAGCCAAACCCAGAAAACTTCAGATCTCTAATACTGACTTTGGTAGCTTCCAATCCAATATAGCTTTAACCTTTCGAGGTTCAACCCTCATCCCCTCGGCAGACACAACATGCCCCAAAAATGTTACTTCCTTCAGCCAAAACTCGCACTTACTGAATTTGGCGTAAAGTTGCCTCTATCTCAATATCTGCAGAACAACCCGAAGATGTGGATCATGCTCCTCCTCAGTTCTTGAGTACACTAAGTTGTCATCTATGAATACCACCACGAACCGGTCTAGATAGGGTTGGAAGACCCAGTTCATCATATCCATAAAAGCGGTGGGTGCATTCGTTAATTCGAACAGCATAACCAAAACCTCGTAATGCCCATAACAAGTTCAGAATGTCATGTTGTGAATGTCTTGCCTCCTTGACCCTTAGCTGATGGTATCCCGATCTTAAATCTATTTTCGAGAAAATTAAAGCTCCACGTAGCTGATAGAACATGTCGTCATTTCTTCTTAACAGTTAACTTATTCAATTGAAGATAGTCAATGTACATACGCATTGACCCATCCTTCTTCTTCACGAACAATACCAGCGCTCCCCACGGCGATACACTTGGTCTATAAAACTTCAGTCCAACAACTCTTGGATCTGAGCTTTTAGTTCTACCAGCTCCTTCGACGCCATCTTATAAGGGGGGATGGACACCGGAGCCATTCCCGGTAGTAGCTCAATGCCAAACTCGACCTCGCGATTTGGAGGCAACCCCGTAAGCTATTTAGGGAAAATTTCTAGAAATGCCCTTACTGTCCTGACCTTCTCAACAGACAAACTCCCAGCATCAGTCGTGCTGACATAAGCTATGAACGCTTCACAACCTTTACGCACCAACTTCTTAGCCTTTAATGTGGAGATCACATTGGACAGATCATTCATTCTCTCACCTATCACAATCACTTCCTCATCCTCTGGAGTCTTTAATACCATACGCTTAGTAGCGCAATCTAAGCTCACACAATGTTTCACTAACCAGTCCATACCTAGTATAAGATCAAACTCGTGAAAGGCAGTTCCATTACATCTATCCGGAATACAATCCCTTGTACTTTTAAAGGCACATTTCTAAACAACTTGTTCACTACCACAGATTGTCCTAAGGGGCTAATTACCGACATATCTCTATCAACAATCTCAAATTGTATCCCTCGAGTCTCAGACACAGTACAGGCAACTTATGAATGGGTAGATCAAATATCAATCAAAGCTGTAAATGGCACATCAAATATAAGAAACGTACAGTTATGATGTCTGGTGCGTCGCCATCCTCCCGTCATCGAGCCACATAAAACAGTCCCAACTGTCTTACATCTTATTACCAACACCTCTGCCCGGTGCTCCACGACCTTGTCCAAACCCATTTCCCCCTCTGGGCAGACCACGATCTCTCGATGGCTGCTGACCACCTTTTTTTGGCTGCACAAATCTCTGACTTACTATCTGCTCCCTGACAGGCTCTGAGGATAGTCCTTTATCTGATGATCCGTGACTCACATCTGAAACACCCACTAGATCTTCTCCAGCACTCCCCAGATGTATTTTCCCACACTGCACACAAGGTTGCAATCGACCCACAGCAACTGGCGCCCCAACTCGAGCTGGCCCATCCAACCTAGTTCTCTTTTGAAATCTATCTGAAGAATTGGAAGGCCTAAAATCTCTCTTATTCCTTCCCTTTTCCTTGTCACGATTCTGACGCTCAGAGCGTTTTACCTCCTCAGCAATCTTGGCCTTTTCCACCAATGCAGTAAAATATATCTCCCTCTACGGGGCTATCAATACTCACAACTCATCTCGCAGCCTATCTTTAAACCACACACAGTGCTCATAGCTGGTCGTAACTATACCCTGAGCGTAACAGCTCAAGCGCAGAAACTCCGCCTCATATTTTACCACTAATTTATTCCCCTAAACTAGATTTAAGAATTTTTTTCTCCGGGCCTTTATATAGCTAGCCCCGACATATTTTCCCTGGAAAGCTGTCTTAAAGGAGTCCCAGGTTATACGATCCGCTTGTGTGCCTTCCCTCACAGTGAGCCACCACTAATATGCCTCATCTCTCAGTAGAGACACTGCCCCTTTCAGTTTCTATTCAGCTATGCAATCCAAATCATCCATAATTCGTTCCACAGCCTCAAGCCAATATTTCACCACATTCAGGGCTACACCAAATATGCCCCGAAAAACTTCAGCCCCGTTCAACCGGAGTTGCTCAGAAATAGACCCATGAGCTATCGACCCAATACTTGCTCTAACAACCCGTTCTAAGACCCGTAACATTACTTGGGACAGAGCGTCATCCTCTCCAACCTGATCATGAGACCCTGTTTCGATCACTAGTGATGCATGTTCTTCCATTTCAAGCATATGCCCTGATGTTGAGGATCCAGCCCTAGCATCTCGGCCTCTACCACGGTCGCGTGTACCATGTTCACGTCCTCTTGTACTCATACTGCTGAATTGTATTGACCTGATTAAGAATTTTATGAATCAGTCTATAATTCCAATGTTTATTAACAAATGTTTTATAGAAAACAGGTATAAGAGTTGTTTTCAGATCAAATTTCCTAATGTCTCAGTCTCTATAGTCTTAGCTCCTATAGCTAACATTTTTAGTGTACTACCACTAACTCTAGTAGTTTTCTCCCTATAGTCATTTCATCATATCATCAGATAAAGTAAGGGGACTTATGAATTTGGTGCCGGAGACTCAGGGTGCCATACATCCAATAAAGATATATTTTTCTAAACCAAATTTCAAACAAATTTTTAAAAACATTTTCAAACCTATTCCACAGTCGAGTTGTTCTTCCTAGCTTTGATACCATAAAATGTAACACCTTAAACCCGACTTAGACGTTATGACTGGATCTAGCATGTTACATAGAAGGGTTGTTTAAAAACTCGCGTGTTCGTTAAAAGTTCATTTTTTTTTGAAACCTCGAGCTTTGTTGTTTGTGAAAATCAGGTTTGTTTTTATGGTTTTCTTGTAAAAACATTGTTATTGATATTATTATTGTTACTATTTTTGAAAACCTAGTTTATAATAAAAATCAGATTCAGTGGATCGCAGAAATGTGATATTTTGAAAACAGTTATTGCCGTTTTAAGAAAATCCAGAGTTTTATCGTTTATAGTTTGAACATAACTTGGATGAAAGCTTAAAAGAAAATTTAAAGTCCAATGGCCTTATTACAATATTAAACCCAAATTAAAATAAATTTCAAAATAAAGTAAAACGAAAATTTACTTAAGTTTGGGAGAAGTAATTCGATGTATGGCCACCATAGAGTCCTCAGCAACTCCAAATTCTTAACGCTGGAGATCACCTACAAGGTTAAAGCAGAGGGGTGAGTTACGAGAACTCAGTGTGTAATCCCCAAATCAGTCACTAACTAGGCTCGAGCCCATACAGAAGTAGACTGGGCCAAAGCCCATACAGAAGTAGACTGGGCCAAAGCCCTATTTGGTAACAATTTTGGCCTTAGCCCTATAAACATGACAATGCAAATAGAGTATGCAACCCAACCTAACAATCCATCCGCTACACACCCTTGTACCACCGAACACACTTGTGGGGGCCAAGTCAACCCCCTACCAAAACACACTAATATTGCAGACAAGCTGCTAATTACAGAATTTGTGGCAAAGCTACCATAATAACAGAATATACGTGGCATATCCACCAGACAGAATGTGGCAGAGCCACCAGAATACACTTCCTCTGATCATTAATATCCCAAACTCATGCAAAATGTCATTGATGCAAAGCACATATCAAAATGATGTATGAAATAAATTACCATCATGAACAGTTAAACAGAATACACACAATCTTACTAATTAACCCCTAAGGGTATAATGGTAATTCACCCACTAGGGGTACTTCGGTAATTTACCCATCTAGGGATATTTTTGGTAATTTACCCTTCTGGGGGTATTTCAATAATTTCACATTTAACATCCTTTTAGAAGGCTTACTGTCGCCTCGAGCGACATCGGACCTTTTTTGGGTCTCTACAGAACTTGGCCTTAAACCCATTTCAGGCCCAAACGGGCCCACACGCTCGTGAGGCCCAAAATGCACGGTTTCAGTTTCAGATTTTTAGATTTCACATTCGGATCTATCATTTGCTAGTTTTCCAACAAATTTGCCCAAGTGGGCCGGATAGCCTATTGGGCCCATTTCGGCTCGATCAGGCCCGTTACAGCCTCGATTTTGTGAGAGTGCTCGTGACACTCTCCATGACTTATCGTCATTATTCATTTCTTAATTTACCTCTATGAGAGTTTGCACGCTCGAGTGGTCACAAATGCCGACTTTTAGGCTTTTCAGCTTTTGGCCGATTTGCATAACATCGCATGTAATTATTTAGAGGGGTGTGAGATTACACACCTGTTACAAGCATTGATTAAATTCCTAAATTTTGTACCTATGATCTAAAATATTCCAATTGGTTATTATACAATCCGGTAAAACATATCTAAGTTGAATCCAAATAGCCACTGACACCACTTACCACACAATGACCTCCTTCCACAAGTGGCAAAATTTGGCTTTGCTTCCTCTTAGCTAGAGCCACCAACTTCCTAAACCGATTGGTGCACAAAGGGGTTAGCATCCTCCAATATTTGGCATTAAGGAGAGATTTAACAAGATTAGTATTACCTAGACTTGGACAAGAGGAGTTTAAGCACCTACTGCCCTCAGAGACCATGATTAACTAAGGAGAAAAGAAAAGATTATGAATGTAAAAGAACCCAAAAAGAAATAGGTTCGGCCTAGAAAGAAGAGGCGAAAAAGATCAAAGAGAAGACTTTACCCTGTGTCCACAGACGAACCGAATAGGCTAGATAGATCTGATGATCAAAGAATACCAAGCTTCAGACTAATCCAAGTTTGGCTATTAGCAAAAGAGAAGAGAACCGATTCAAAAGATGAAAAGAGAGAATTCAGTTGATGGTGAAAAGAGTAGAAAAATAATAAATAAGAAAGGAGAGTTTCATCTAAGGTGAACACAAGAGAGAAAAGTGAGAGTAGGGGTTTCGGCTATGGTGTAGAAGAATGATGCAAATGGGGGGAAGATGGAAGGGAGAAGTTTAGCAGGTGACTAGCAAAGAACAATGCCCAAAACAATGCAGAAAAGAAATAAAGTAAAGTAATGAAAAGAAGTTTGGCAATAGCACAATTGAACAAAAAAGACCCGAAATGCTTTTAGCCAAAATGCCAAAAAGAATACTAATCTCTCTCAAAAGAACACTTAGAAAAAAATGGCACCCCTTCACTCAAAGACTGAATATGCTACCTAACACTCTCCTCTTTTTCTTTTTTTAACCGAAATTCCCTCTAAGCACTTCCTCACTTTTGGCCAAACACCTCTACTCCCCCAAATCCCATGATTCACTCCACGATTCTCTCCTACTATTACTCCCCTTCACTCATTTGAAATGCTTGACCAAGTCTCCAACCAACCTTGTAGAGTTGGTCTCCACTCAGCTTCACCCTTTCTTGAGCACAAAATAAAAACTCCCCATATGCTGCTTGTGGGATTCGAACCCCGCTTCCCTTGCTTCACAAGTGACGCCAACACCACTCCACCACAAGCTCCCTTGTGTTAGCAAAACACCAATAATTTCCCTTAAGCCTTGCTTTGAACAGTCCTCTCCCCTTAAAGTGCCCAAAAACTAAAATTTTTGCAAGGTTTGGCCTTGATCCCAGGCCTCCCTAGAGCCCCTAAACACCCTCAATTAACTCGCAGAGCTAACATAACATGCAATTACACAGATATGACAAACCCTAACTCTTGGGATGTTATAATATTATGACAAGCATTCATGTTTGTTTGGCACTCACATGATGTAATGTTCCTAACTTGTGTGATTAGGTAAATGCGATAAGAAAATTTTTCAAAATTTATGGAATGTTTATATAAATGTATCTGTTCGAATAAGATAATCAAAAAATTTGTGTAACATGAATATGTGTGTTAAATTGTCTAAAACAACTGGTGTGTTATGATGAAATTTTATGAGATTTATGTTGAATGAACTCACAAATGAGAGACTAAAGAATTTAGTAGCGGATCAACTATTATGGTGGCCAGATAGATGAATGAGTCGATAAGTAAGATATAACTAAAAGAGATATTCAATCATTTTGAAGATCATTCGGATTATGCAAGGCTAAGGTTAAAGAAGTCAACTTCGATGAAACAAAACATACAGGTATGATACCTAAAGAGTGTACTAATTGGAAGTTTTTCTTAGTTGGTTTATGATAGTGGATGGAATAATATAAACCTAATGATGATAGAATTTGACAGTGAGATAATGTTCAAATTGTATCGATAGCTAAGTGCAGTGATTATAGTTGAGTAACCTACCTTATGTAACATCCTAGATTGGGGGCTCTGCATTTGTGATGAGTTGTGTGTGCATGCCATGATGTGTGTGTGTGTTTGGTGTGTTTAGAGCTTTGGAAGGCTTGAGGTGAAGCCTAAGCCTTGGTAGAAATTTTTCTTTCAGACACTGCAAGGGAAAACTAGGTGAAGTGGGCCTTAAGGGTACTTGAGTGGGAAAATTAACACAAAAATCTAACTGGTAAAGTGGCAAGGAGGCGCCACTAAGGGGAATAGGTAAGTGACGCCATAATGAGGTGGTGAGGGAGCAGGTTCGAATCCCATGTCAAGCAAAAAGGAGTGTTTTTTTATATGCGACTGAGGAGTTGAGAGGTGGTTTCAGCTGGGACTCTAAAGGAGTGAAAGTGGATTGAGTTAGAAGATAGGAAGATAAGGATAAGAGGAAAATGTGAGATAGGATTTGAGTGTAGGTGGTGGTAGAATGTGGGACATCTTGAGTGCAAGAAGGAAATCAGCTAGATGTGGCTAAGGGTGTGCTGAATTTTCATTATTTTTCTACGAGCATAGTTTTTTCTCTCCTCCTATTTTCTGCAATTGAGGGTTTCTTCTTCTCTTTTTCTGCCAAAATAAAAAACTCCTAACTCTATTCCCATCTCCACTTTCATGCTATGGATGAATGATCTTGTTCTCAAATCTCTTCTCTGTTTCTTCTAAAACCGAAACGCCTAAGCCTCTATTTGAAGTATTTTTATTTTTCTTTGTGACTCTCTCTTCTAGTTCTTTTCTACTTTAATCATTGCCGAATCATGTTCGCTATTGGGCTAGTGCCAAATTCCCTTAAGTGTGATTCGAATCTACTGTGATAAGGTAAGAAGCGTTCTCTTATTCCTTTGTTTGTCTTTCAGTTTTTTATAGCTAAAACGAATGGCTAATTGACTCAGTGAATGACTTGTGTGTTTACACTTTCTTTGGGGCGCCTACTCCAGAAATCCTGATTAGTTGAAGCAATCGAACTCCAAGTCAAGGAATCAAGTGAATCCTATCACTTCATTTGAGATCTCAAGGTAGGGTTTCAATTCTCTCTAAGTTGTTCGATTAGTTTTCCTTTTGTTATTCATATCTCAACCCAATATTTCGTTAAGCGATCATTGTTTCAATATAGTAGCTTGTGACCAAGATCATTCATGGACTCGAATGTTAGTGAATCGAAGGAAGGGGTTGGATCCATAGTTCTAGCCCCAAAGTTCAAGAAGCGTGCGGTGTTCGCTATTCAAGATTGGCCACCGGGTTGTGGGCCGGCTTCTGAGCAGAATAGTAGGCAGATAGCAGTTGTGACGACTAGTGATAGTGTCGACATAGAGAGTGTCATTTTGCATGTTACTAGGTGTGTAAACCGTCACATACTATACTATATCTGTACTAACATTTGTATGGGCTGAAAAGCCAGAAAAAGGGCTGTGTAGATAGTCATGATGCCCTTAGGGGTAAGGCTAAGATTGCCAGGTACGTGACCGTATCGTTTCTTTGCATGGCCGAATGTATGTTTGGAAAAATGATGTGTTATGAATAGCATGTTGCATTTGGTAGGATTTGTATGTAGATCTTGGGGTATGGGTTTGATATGAAGGGGAAGTGCATGATTAATCGGTCACATTGTGATCGGTGGCTTTGCCACGATATATATATGTTCATACACTACTTTTGGTCACATGTGATCGGTGGCTTTGCCACGATATATATATTTTATTTGGTCACATAGTGATCGGTGGCTGTGCCACGATGTATTATTGGTCACCTAGTGATCGTGTATAATTGGCAGCCTGACTGTCAAAATGGAGTGTATCAGATGGAAGGTTGATTGTAGAAATCCCCACGGTGTGAAAATGGTATGCGGGTTGGTGTGTAGAGGATGGAAAAACTAGGTTTGGGTTGGGCTTATTACATTCATATGTTGTATGTTGATATGTGACTGTGGGCTACAAGTCATATGTATAATGTGGGAGAGTTTACACACTGAGTCATGGTGACTCACCCTTTTCATTAACTTTTCAGGTGAGCAGTAGACCATGGATGCGGGAGCCGAGGCGGACTCGGGGAGGCCATAATTCCATTTTTCTTTCTTTTATAGTCTGAATATTACTATAAGTTTATTTTTATTTGGGACTTTTGTTATGTAATAAGGCCTTTCAAAGTTGTACTTTGGTTTTTATTAGTTACTGTTTATATCAACTTCGACACCATGACAGTTTAAATATTAAAGTAAAAGTGGAGTTTCATTAATCTACACATTGATGTTTCCAAAACACCGCAGTAATAAGAAAAAAAGTTTTCTTTCAAATCTCTGATTTTTCTTAAGTATAACTAAGACTTGATTTTACTTCACCCTGTGACATACCAGATTCGGTCGTAACGTATAGGCCGGGTTTGGGGTGTTACACCTTAGTTCCTTCTGGGTATATTATGTGTTCGATAAATCTCATAGGTATATGAGGTTATTTAATTTCAAGTAAAACATTTATCGCAAGGGGTATGATAGCTAAAGATACAGGTAGGTGAATGCCTTGTTGACCTGTTTGGATTATGTTCAGCATTTTCCTATCTTTCATTTGTATTTCATTTCTTTTTTTAAAGAAAAGATGATGAAAGAATTTGTGTGATGATGGTATCCGGTTCCTACTGGTCATTGTTCTATTTAGTGTACAAGTAGATTGTGTTGCTTCTGTTACAATTGATTGTAGTGTGGATAAGTGATGTTTCTTTCGAAATTACTCTGAGACCTCGTTGAGTTATTTATCATTTGGCAGGAGTTGTGTTCTTATATTTCGGTATAGTTTTATAGCTGGAATATTATTTATCTATACAGTTGAAATGTTGACTTTATTTTGGCATTTTGATTTTAAAAATATCCGATGGTTATGGCTTTATTAAAGTTCAACATTGTGATGATTAGTAATGGAAGACGGTTTGGATATGTACCATCCTTCCTAGTTGTAATTGAGTTGAAATTGGTAAATGTGAAAATCAAAAATATTAATGTTAATCAAGTGGTGTAATGGAGGGGGACCATCACACTTGAAAAGCCTAATTAGTGGTATTACTTATTAGTAAAGTTAGAAACAGTTGAAACATGATTAATAGAATCACCAATTATGATTTAACCTGAGTTGAGAAAAAGGTTTATGTTTTTTAGTTAAGTATTATTGCATGACTTGGGTATAAATAATATTAAAATGTAAAGTGATGGTTCATATTTTTATATGGTTAATACCACAATAAAAGAGAACTGTTCGACCATTGATTTAGAGACAGTCACTTTTATGTTCATATTTAGAATTTGTTGATATCATTTATTCGACAAAAGGTGTCATATGTTCTCTGATTTCAAGGATTAAAGTAACGAATGTGATAGAAAGATATGAAGTTAAGATAGTGTTAAAGACCCTAGCTATTGGAAGATCGCTAGTAGTTATTAATTTATTTCTAAAAAAGTCGATATAATTACAGATGTTGAATGGAAGAATCTTTGTTTATGTTGTGAATGGGTTGTACGGTTAACCTTAATTAATGAGGATCTAATTTTAGCCATATTGAAAGTTAAAGCGATGTTTTTTTCCTTACGGGTTAGAGAGGTTCATGAATGTGTTAGTAAATGAAATTTGCGTACAAATGAATCTAGAACTTATGCAAAAGTTTTCGTACGAGGCTCAGAAGTAGCACGTCTATTTATTCAAGGGCAGTAAGGTGAGTAGTGATATGTAGTAGATATTCTGGTGATTGAGTATTATCGCGATATTTTTAAATTGATGTTCAGATGTCTATTTGTTGGTAAGTAAGCCTAACATCAAGAGCACTCAGGACTATTGTAGTCAGTGATAATACTGGTGTATTACAGATAGAATCACTATAGATTTCATATCGGGATTACCTCCATTCCTAAAATGGATGATGTTGCTAGAATGTTGATCGTTTGATGAAATTTGCATGAATGTTTCAATAGGTAATGAGTTCTTATTTGACAAATCAACTGAGTATATGTGTTCCTGAGAGAATAATTTAGTTCTTTGACGATATGCTCCGGCACTGTGTGTAAAATTTCAAAGGTTATTGGAAAGAGATATATGAAGCTAAATCGATTTGTGATTTTGAGAAACTAGTGAAAGCGTTTCATGAGAACTGGAAACAACTTCTTCTGGTAAGATTTTAGGGGACAAAAACCCCTTAAGGGGGAGAGTTGTAACAGCCTGATTTAGGGCCTAAACAGAATAGTGGTTTTGAAAACCACAAATCTAAAGTGGAAAAATTTATTGGGATTAAGTTTTAAAGTTTATAGTATGATAGAATAATTGTGTGAAATTTTCGTTAAGAAATTTTATCGATTGGGTGTCCACTTTGATAATTAGGACAAAATTTAATATGTGAGAAATGTGAGTTCTAGAAGCTAAGGTACTTATTAAAATGGGTTTTTAAAGTGGAGGTCCTTAAATGGAAATTAGACCATTATATTTCAGTTTGGATAAAAATGGACAAGGATGGATGAAATACTAAAGGTTTTAATGAAGGGCATTTTGGTCATTTGGTAATTAAAAGAAATAAAAAGGGAAAATAGGCCAAAAACATGTTCATCTTCTTCATGTGTTGGCCAAATGTTTATATGGACACCATGGCTAGGGTTTTCAAGCTTTCAAGCTCAATAGTAAGTGCATCCAAGCCCCTTTTTAATGTTCTTTACATTTTTGAGATCCTCGTAACTCGGTTTAGCATTTCTACCATTATTTTGAGCTAGGGTTTGTTTTTAAAAAATTTACCCATGGATGACATGCATGTATTTTGATTTCTAATTGTAGAATATGAATGCTTGGTGCGTAATAAACGACTTTTACTAAGTGATTTTTGATGAAATCGCATAAAAGAACTAGTTTGTAAAAAGTTGAAAAAAGTATGAAAATGTCTGAATGAATGCAATTTGTGGACTGCAATAGTTATGAAAATGGTTTTTCTAGGCCTAAAATACAAGGAAATTGAATAAAAAGCATTTTACGAGCCTAGAGGCAAAAGTGTAAATATGACAAAGTTTAGGGGCAAATATGTAAATTTTCCATAATAAGATTTTTGGACTGAATTGAATAGTATAATAACTTAATAATTCAAATGTGATATTTTAGATAAAGAAAATTGAGTTTCGGACTTAGAACGGGGGAAAGATGAATATTGGACGCCTCGGTCCCTTTCGCCATTTTAAGTTAAGGTAAGTTTGTATGGTAAACATTAATGTTTATTTGTTAGATTGACAAATAATTTATGAAATTACTTGTATTATTTGTTGAATATTGGAAACTAATGTTTGAACAAGTAAACGCAGGGTTGAACTATTCTGTTTAGTGCTAAATGATAATTTGACGGAAAAGTCCATGGATGAACCATGGCATAGTGTGACAATGTGAAAACTATGTGAAATTGTCACTAAGTGAATTCGGGTGCTGGTCTAATACGTCCTACCAGTGGCTGGGTATTCTGGTATATTGTAGATACCTGACAGCTTGTGTGAGCAGCACTAAGTAGTTACGTCTGATCGACAGCTTGTGTGAGCAGACCCGAGAATGTAAATGTGAATAGCTCAAGAACGAGCCTACGTGTGTTATGTGATTATGTGATGTCTGGGTGCTGGTCTTGTACGTATACCAATGGCTAGGTAGTCTTGCATATGTTGAGGATACCTGATAGCTTGTGTGAGCAACATTGTGTAGCTACGTCTGACAGACAGCTTGTGTGACTAGACCCGTGAATGTTAAGTGGTTCGGTTGCTAGTCTTATAAGTTCTACCAGTGGCTAGGTAATTCGGCATGTTTTGCAGATACCTGACAGCTTGTGTGAGCAGCATTGATGATGCGAGCACGCCTCGCGAACTTCATCAGACAAGTATCCCGAGTCGAGCATTACGCTGCTGGCAAGCTGATCCCAGCTCGTTTCCAGCTCCACGAGCTTCGTCCAGTTCAAATTCAGTTCATTTGAGCTCGATCCAGCTCAATGAGTTCGTGTACTCATTCAACGAGCTTGATTCAGCTTAAATAAGCTCGTTTGAGCTCATCTTTAAATTTTAATTATGACAATTAAATTGCTGGAATAAGGACTTGATTTATTTATTTTAGTTACTTTAGTCTTTAATTATTTCTTGTTTAATTAAATGCATCTTTAGTTAATGTCATGCATTATGTGTTCTGCATTTAATTAAGTCATGCATTAAGTAACCCATTTGTTCATTTAGTTTGCATTTTAAATCATGCATTTAAGCATCTTAAGTTAATAAGTGAGTTGCTGGTCATTAATTAAACTCAACTTAGTTTAATTAATTGAGTTCTTTAATGAATTTAATTTAATAGTTTGTTTCTTTAATTAATCTAGTTACTAGGTTAATTTATTGATGCATGAGTTAAGTTCATTTAATGATGCTTTATTTAATTAAGAAATGATGTTAAGTGTTAGCTTATTTAATTAAGTTAGTTGTTAATTTGTTTTAAGTTAAATAATTGCATTAATGTGTCGGTTACATGTGTTAATTGCAGGTGACTTTTCAACTCACATCCATTACTTCAAAAGGCTGCTATGAATTTAATAGGATGGCTATTCAAGTGAATTTGGTAACATAAGAGGGGGCTCATATAAAGGGGCTTAATACATCATTAAGAAGTTTTTTTTATATTAAAGAAGAGCATTATTCTTCTTTAATTTCGGCAGCCTCTTTGTTTTCTACATTCATAATCGATTGCTTTATGAGTAATCACTTCATGCAATCAATTCTCCATCAAAGATGCTGGTGACTTTTCGGTTGGACATGGAGACTTCAAAAGACTTTGAAAGCAATTAATCACATCATTCAATTCTCCATCAAAGATGCTAGTGACTTTTAGGTTGCTCATGGAGACTTCAAAAGGTTTTCAAAGAAACTTAATTAAAGAAATTACTCACATTGAAGGATGGAGTTAGGTGACTTTTCAATTGGTCATGGAGACTTCAAAGGACTTTGACAACCACTTAATTGAAGAAATTATTCATATTGAAGATGGAGTTATTTGGGCTAGAATTTCAAAAGTTGAGACTTTTCATTTGAGCTCATTATTAGCTTAATTAGAAGTGACCATTCAGCTAGCTTCTATGACACTATAAATACATGTAATCTACCTATTGATGAAAAAACTTATGGAATTTGTTAATGTTATGCTGCTCAATTTGTGAGATTATTTTCTCTCATATTTCGTTGAAGACTCGTTGGCTTATCTAGTTTTTAGTGGCGTCAACCCATTTTCTTCTATCCGAACTTATCACTATTATATAATGTGGCGTTCACCTTTATACCAAGGTTCCTACTTTTCTAAGTAGTGGGTCGAGGTTTCTCTACTCCCATTTTCCACCTTAAACAACTATAGAACCTGGGGTGACACTTTCATAGTGTTGAATCGATTCTTTGTTTAAGTTCTTCTATCCCTCTCCATCAAATATCTCTTTTATTTAACCAAAATATCACCTAACATTTATCCTTTGTTCTCGTTTGTTAAACCGAACCTATCTCCATCTCCTATCCAAATCTTAACCTTTTTGATAAGCTTCCGCAACTTTAACCTCATTTCACCCTTTTCCCGATAACTTTTCAATTACTCTTCGTAGACTATTGGGCAACTCACATACGACTCGACTCACCCCAAGGCAGATCGTATCATTTGGTATCAGAGCTAGAAAATGAGGACCTATGGCGAACATCGTAAATTTGAGGTACGTAAATTCAAAAAAAATTCAAAAAAAAGAAAATTCAAAAAAAAATTGTGAAAAAAAATTGTAAAAAAAAAGTGTGAAAGATTGTGTTCTATTGTTGATCTCTTTTTGTATTCCCGATCAGGTTCGTTTTGTTTTCTATCATTCTCTTCCTACCCTAACGCCACACCTTAAACCAACTTTAAATTTTCTTTCAACCAACCCTTAACCCCCTCATATTTTATCCTTTGTTAAACCATTTGCAACCGACCTCTAAGCCTACAATAAGGCATTGGCAAGTTCGACTACGAAATTGCGAGAGAAAGTTTGAGAGGCAAATGGCACGAGCGAGTGAGATCATTCGAGTGGAGGTAAAAGCCAAACCAGTGTAAACATGAGCGAGAGTGACACTTTTTCCTTCTTCTTTCTGAGTGAAATCGTGAGGTTTGTGAAATCATGTCTCGCGAAGAGTTCACCGAATCGGAGTTCCAATATTTGGTGCAAGAAATGCGAAGCATGGTGAATTTGAAATTCAATAAATTGCACGAGAGATTAAATTGTATGGAACAAAGAGACCCTTCTAAACGAGTTTCTTCAAGTCAAAAAATGGAGCCAAGAACCCCACAAAGATATACCCCCGATTACTACTTGAAGAAGAAGACCCATCATGATTCCTTTTCGCCATCGACTTCGAGACAAAAAGACCCATGTTATGAATCCTATTCGAAAAGAGGGTCTGATCGAGTGTTTTTTTTTATCAAGGAATCCAAGATGAAAAGAGACCGATCTTGATTTTAAATCCTTTCAAGTTAATTTTTGAGATGATAGATTTACTTCTTCAAGAACTTCAAAGAAAACATCCATGGAGTATTCTTCTTGAAGAAATGTTCGTGAACCAAATGTAAATAATTTTCCTTCTTTTGGAAATCCTTTTAGTCATGATTCTTTTGTAACATCATGTAATAGAAAAGAAACAAAGAAAAGAAAAGAAAAAGAAGACAAGAAAAAAGAAATAAAAAGAGAAGAGAGGCAAGAGGCAAGTAAGAGAGAAAATGAGCGAATTTTGAGAGAGCTTGAAAAAGTCATTGAAAAAGCCTATGAAAAAGAAAAAGAATTTGATACAGAAAAAGAAGTTGAAAAAGAAAGCGTGGAAAAATTGAGAGAACTTGAAGAAAAGGAGATTGAAGAGAAAGAAATTAAAACAAAAAAATCGAGTTGGAAAAAGAAGTGAAAGAAGAGAATGAGCAAGAAGAAGTGAGGAGTGATTCAACTAACCCCCTTGAAAGTTTTTCTTGTTCTATCCCTATTTTTTAGGTTTTCGAAAGGCCGAGCAATAACTCTCAACTACAATACTTTCCCATGAAAGATGCTTCGAATGATCAACAAAGATAAGGCTAAAGTCGAGAACAAACCGTGCGAGTTCAAAGGTAAGTTAGGTAAGGATTCCTTCACCCCTATGTTTCCATTATCTTCCTTGAATGTGCGTAAACCCCTTGATGACTTTACCTTTGTAAAAGCTTCGAGCCAAGGAATGGTTAATTATCCTTCTTCGAATATTGTTGAAGTTTCAAAAGGTGGTGAGACGAGTTTTTCTAACTCTAAACTTTACGTTAACCAACTCGAAGATAAGGTAGTGCTCAATCGAAACTTGATCTTGCGTGGCAATGAGATTTCATGTAAGAATCCCAATCTGATCGACTATGATAATTATATGAATAATTTGTTCCCTTTTATGAAATCATCAAGTTTTTGCAAATCCGTTTAAAGTTTGAAAAGAGTTTTGATTGCTCGATATTTTGTATGCAAAAATCTTCATGGATTGACATGTTTAACTTGACGAGACCATTACTACACTTTGGCATGATTAATCAAAATTATGTTTTCAAACCGAGAATTTGTTTAAATTCATCTTGTTGGAAAATCAAGCAACGTCAATTATGTGTGAAAAATTTTCATCATTTTGATTTGTGGATTTTGAATAAGGTAACGAAAATTGTTCAATTTGTTTTCAATTTACATTCGTTCCTTAAACAATTTCTTTGGTTGTCCATGAAGTTTGCGATTCGTTTGGGAAAGGTTAATTCAACTGCGAAACTACAACTACACTACAACCCTGAGGAGAGAAGGTTTGTATTGTTCAAGCAAAGTAAGAATGATCTTTATTTTTCTACCGCTAAAGGTAAGTTTTCTGAAATTGTTGATACATTTTTGTTCTTTTCGGATGATGATAAGTTTTGCATTAATGAATTGATTTTTGTAAAACATTTAGGTCATGATATGTTTAAATGTTCTATTCTGCCTGTTTATGATCTATCTATCTTGATGGTTGACAAAAAGATTCTTGTGTTCGATAATTTTTATAATACATGTGTGTCAGAGAGAATATATTGTACAATGCAAGATCTGGTTGTTCAATTTCATGAGCCATGTGAATTTTCTCAACTACCTGTTTGTGATGCTTATGTTTATCATTTGATTCATTATTCGAATGATATTCTTGACTTATGGAATCCATTCAAATCATATGCATGCTTTGAAGCCTACTTAATCTTGTTTCAAAAATTTGACAAGGCATTATTTCTTTTATATGATAATTTGATTCAGTTCAATTGCATGCAATTTACTTGTTTGGTGCTGCTCACATTTGAATTGCAAGTGTATTTGAAACATCTCTTGCTAATTCATGGTTATCCTTTCCAGGTGACCCGATTAATTTTCACCCCATTTGACCGATGAAAAACCAAGCAAAGGGAATTCTGGTCGGAAAACCAACGACTCGACTTGAGGACAAGTCGCCTTAAAGAGGGGGAATGATGCGAGCACTCCTCGCGAACTTCATCAAACAAGTATCCCGAGTCGAGCATTGCGCTGCTGGCAAGCTGATCCCAGCTCGTTTCCAGCTCCACGACCTTCGTCCAGTTCAAATTCAGTTCATTTGAGCTCGATCCAGCTCAATGAGTTCGTGTGCTCATTCAACGAGCTTGATTCAGCTTAAATAAGCTCGTTTGAGCTCATCTTTAAATTTTAATTATGACAATTAAATTGCTGGATAAGGACTTGATTTATTTATTTTAGTTACTTTAGTCTTTAATTATTTCTTGTTTAATTAAATACATCTTTAGTTAATGTCATGCATTATTGATCTACATATTTTAATTATGACATGCATTATGTGTTCGCATTTAATTAAGTCATGCATTAAGTAACTCATTTATTCATTTAGTTTGCATTTTAAATCATGCATTTAAGCATCTTAAGTTAATAAATGAGTTGCTGGTCATTAATTAAACTCAACTTAGTTTAATTAATTGAGTTCTTTAATGAATTTAATTTAATAGCTTGTGTCTTTAATTAATCTAGTTACTAGGTTAATTGATTGATGCATGAGTTAAGTTCATTTAATGATGCTTTATTTAATTAAGCTAGTTGCTAGAATAAATGATGTTAAGTGTTAGCTTATTTAATTAAGTTAGTTGTTAATTTGTTTTAAGTTTAATAATTGCATTAATGTGTCGGTTACATGTGTTAATTGCAGGTGACTTTTTAACTCACATCCATTACTTCAAAAGGCTGTTATGAATTTAATAGGATGGCTTTTCAAGTGAATTCGGTAACACAAGAGGGGGCTGATATAAAGGGGCTTAATACATCATTAAAAAGTTGTTTATATATTAAAGAAGAGCATTACTCTTCTTTAATTTCGGCAGCCTCTTTGTTTTCTACATTCATAACCGATTGCTTTATGAGTAATCACTTCATGCAATCAATTCTCCATCAAAGATGCTGGTGACTTTTCGGTTGGACATGGAGACTTCAAAAGACTTTGAAGGCAATTAATCACATCATTCAATTCTCCATCAAAGATGCTGGTGACTTTTTGGTTGCTCATGGAGACTTCAAAAGGTTTTCAAAGAAACTTAATTAAAGAAATTACTCACATTGAAGGATGGAGTTAGGTGACTTTTCAATTGGTCATGGAGACTTCAAAGGACTTTGACATCCACTTAATTGAAGAAATTATTCACATTGAAGATGGAGTTATTTGGGCTAGAATTTCAAAAGTTGAGACTTTTCATTTGAGCTCATTATTAGCTTAATTAGAAGTGATCATTCAGCTAGCTTCTATGACACTATAAATACATGTAATCTACTTATTGATGAAAAAACTTATGGAATTTGTTAATGTTATGCTGCTCAATTTGTGAGATTATTTTCTCTCATATTTCGTTGAAGACTCGTTGGCTTATCTAGTTTTTAGTGGCGTCAACCAGTTTTCTTCTATCTGAACTTATCACTATTATATAGTGTGGGGTTCACCTTTATACCAAGGTTCCTACTTTTCTAAGTAGTGGGTCGAGGTTTCTCTACTCCCATTTTCCACCTTAAACAAATATAGAACCCGGGGTGACACTTTCCTAGTGTTGAATCGATTCTTTGTTTAAGTTCTTCTATCCCTCTCCATCAAATATCTCTTTTATTTAACCAAAATATCACCTAACATTTATCCTTTGTTCATGTTTGTTAAACCGAACCTATCTCCATCTCCTATCCAAATCTTAACCTTTTTGATAAGCTTCCGCAACTTTATCCTTATTTCACCCTTTTCCTGATAACTTTTCAATTACTCCTCGTAGACGATTGGGCAACTCACATACGACTCGACTCACCCCGAGGCGGATCGTATCAACTAAGTAGTTACGTATGACCGACAGGTGGTCTAAGCCGACCCGAGAATGTAAATGTGAATAGCTAGAGAACGTGCATATATGTGAAATGTGATAACAGGTAGCTTCGGCTACATATATGTGGCACATGTGTGCAAGCGTTCTAAGTATCCGTTGATATTCTGATGTGTTCAGCAGGAAAATGACTAAAGTGTAAATGAATGTGAATATGTGACGATCAAGTGCAGGTATATGTATGTATACACTTATGAGTAATGCACTCAGTATGTGATCAAATTTTGGTAAGAATGTAAACGAGTAAGTTATACCTATGAGAATGACCTTGTGATTATAAGTCTTTACTTATGATGTATGAATATGTGGTAAATGTGATTGATGATCATGTGTGAGGCTTTTAGGCCAAATTAAATTGAGAAATGATATGTTCAAGTCTTTGTTGTTGATGTATAGGTTAAATTGGCCAATGAATGGCTTGTAAATATTTGATAAAGACTAGTTATTGGAATGGCTAACCATGGATATACTTTGGTGTTATATGTGTGTAAATGAAAATTAATATAAAGGAAACATGAAAGAATAAAATTAGCAATAAAACAGTTTGGACAGCAGCAATAGTGTGACTTTGAAAAATTACAAAAAAATGGTGGAAATTGAATTAGAGATTGAATGAGATATGAAATTAAAGCTTATAGAGTCTATTTCTACATAAAAGAAACAGAATAAGAAAAAGAATTTCATATGGTGAGATATTTGGATTTTTGTGAGATAGGGTTAGAATGATTTCGGAATCCCATGTCTGACTTGGAAAATTCATTAAAAATTGTAAAAAACTAATCATGGGATAAAATTTATATTCTTGAATTTCTTAATGAGTCTATTTTCAATAAAAACAAATAGGAACATCATTAGAGTTTTGTACATCGAGATAATAAATTTTTAGTGAAGAGGGGTGTCGGAAGTGTCAGACAGCAAAATAGGGAGACTTTAAAAATAAACTGTACTGATTGGTTGTACCAAAAATTCTGAAACTTTTATGGTAAGAATATATGTGAGATTAGTTTCAGTGAAAATTAGTGGATCTTAATTTGGAGTTCTGTAACTCCAGATAAAAATAATTTAGTGAGTATAACTCGAGTAAATAGCTCAAGATGAACATAAATGAATTGTGAAATTTTATACAATAATGATGATATTATCTTGGGAGCTTATAATAAGGATTGTTAAAAGCATGGTAATCAATTGTTTATTTTTTACATACGTACTTACTAAGATTTATAGCTTACTCCATTGTTTTCCGTGTTTATAATATACTCAGGTTAGCTCGGGTTGGAAGTTGCCAGAGAACCTATCAGACTATCAAGCTTACAATTTAGGTATTGATGATTTTATACTTAAGGTTATGGCATGTATAGGGAACTTGGTCATGTGTATATGTTACTATGAGTTGTCCTAGAATAATGACCCATGATATTCGGAGTCCACTGTTGTATAAGGCCATTTAATGTGGCCAAAAAATTGGTTATGCTATAAACTCATGATGATGCATTCCATGGTTGAGTAAATTGTATGCTATGACTTGTTACGTGTGTGTGGTGGATGTTTTGGTAGCTTTAATGTAACATCCTAATATTGGGGTTATTTGTGATTGAATTATTTTTCTTGTGTATGAATTATTGTGATATTATTCGTAGAGTTATAAGACTAAATTAGGGGTCTTGAGTATGCTTGATTTAGTAGAGTAATTTTTAGTATGGTTTATTTAATGAAGTGGATTAAGTGAGCTTAGCACTTAAGTTAATTTAAGTGTTAATTAAAGCACAAGAGGAGTAAGTGGCAAGTTGGTTAAGGAGTTTGAAAGGTGGCTTGAGGTTAGAGGTTCGAGTAGTATGTTTAGCATTTTGAAAGTTTTTTTTTTTTTGTATTTTAACATTAATGGCCGGTCAACCTATGTTTATGATAGGTTGGATTTTCATATTTTGGTAAGTTGAATTTTTGCTTAAGGAAAGCTTGAAGATAGGGATAAGAATCTTGAGTTTATGGTATTATGAGGGACAAAGGCATGAAAGGTGGAGAATGTTTTGAAAGAAATCCTATGCCTTAATGCATGTATGTGGACTGCATGTAAGGCTAAGGGAGTGTCAAATTTTGGTAGGTAGTTTAGGGGAATATTTGGCCAACTTTAGCTTTTGTTCACCTTTTGGGCATACTTTTCTCTTCCTCTCCAAACAAATCACTCTTTGGCCGAATGCACCATAAGCATTTTGTGCCAATTTACTTTTGATTTTAGCCTCTTTTGTTTAACCAAATCACATCATTTTATTTTCTTTCATTTGCCCTTTTGAAACCAAACTACAATCTAACTTGTGTATTTTGTGCACTTTCTTTTGGAAAAGTAGTGCTTGGCGAATCTCTCCTACAACTCTCTCCTTTTCTTTCTTTCAATATTGTTCAAATCACTTTTCTCCTACACCCTCTCTTGGCGAAATTTCCATCTCCCATCTCTCTTTACTTTCTTTTATTTTAAGCCATAAACATTTCTTTTCCATTGAAATATCTTCCATTTTCTTCTTTTGTTTTTCCTTTCTCTTTCTCAATTTTAATTCAATCCTTGTTGTTAATACAAATCAACCATAGCGAATCTTCTTCCTCTCTTATAGTCTTTGTTTTGGCCAAATATTCAAGGGTAGTTTTCTTTGATTTTTATACAATCGATTTTGAAAGATAGGCTCTTTGGGACTTTGGAAGCGATTGATTTAAGCCCTATATCTCTCTAGCAATCAAAGGTTGGTAAGTCAAAGGGTAAGGATTCTTGTCGATTCATCATTCTTTTGAAAGACTAAGTTTTGAGATTAAAGTGTTGTGGTTTGGCGAATGGCCTTTGTTAATAATTTTAGTATTGGACGATTGTAGGACAAAGTGATCTAGTGTGATAGATCGGATTTTGGGAGGTAGTTCTTGCGTTGGTGAAAGGTGTGTATCTTACACACTTATAACTTGATTCATATTTGTATATATGTATGTTAAATAACTATTCATGTTGTTAAAGCCGAAATGATGAGTTTTGAGATGATACCATGATGGTATGAACGAGGATTCGGTAAGTCCGTTTCGATATGTTGTTAATACATGAGGATTGAAATCATGATCTCGATTTATGAGATTTTGTTATATGATTCATATCAAGGTATATTGACATGATTTGTTTATATATATTGCATTGGTATGGGCAACATGAGAGGAGGGGGAAGATTGTGACTTCGGTCACCAATGATTTGGTATCACATTTGTGTCTTCGGACACCAGAGGTTTGGCACCTCATAGCGTCTCGTCCCTGTGGATTAATTCCACCGTGGGTTGGCCCCACTTTGAGATATGGGATTGACGCCAGTGATTTGGTATCACACGATGGGTTGGCCCCATCATTCGATTTGTGTCTTCGGACACCAGAGATTTGGTATCTCTAGTGATTTGGTATCACATATGTGACTTTAAGTCACCAGTGGTTTGGCACCACCAGTGGTTTGGTACCACACGGGGTAGAAAAGGAGTTATGGATGGTTAGGTTGGGTGCATAATACATATATATTGCTGTTATAATTTGTGTAAGAATGTGGCATTTACTCGGAGAGGGATTATGCATCGAGTCTTAGTGACTCACCTTCTCCTTTAAATTTTCAGTGACTCGTAGATCGCGGATCTGAGCCTAAGAACTCGAGGTGGCCATGCAAAGGAACATTTGGATTAAATGATTTATGAACTACTTTTATTTTATTGTTGGTTATTTTGCTTAAATTGTAATAAGGCCTACTAGGATTATATTTTGGTTATTTTATATGTTTTGGATAATTTGTTTAATAAGTTAATGACTTGAAAAATGGATACACATGTTTTCTCAAATTAATACATAAAAATGTTTTATTGTGCCATCGGTACACTTGAATCAGAATAACTCGACCTAATAAATTATTAAACCAAAACAATATCTTTTATCAAAAATTTAAAACGGCTTAAAGGGATTTTTCAAAAATGTTTTCTCTGTAGCATACCAAATTCGGTCATAACGTTTGGGCCGAGTTTGGGGTGTTACAAATTGGTATTAGAGCCCAGTTCAAAGCTCGGCTGTGGGGGCCCAAGGCCCAAAAATGTTTTTAGTAGGCCTATTTGAAATATTTTGGTTTTGAATAAGCATGGCACCGAGTCTCCGGCACCAATCCGCCCAGGTAAGTACCTCTAATTTTTTTTGTATGGATTATTATTGTAGAAGGGTAGGTAGGAACGTAGTTAGTGTGATAGGTGTTGAACCTTAGGACTAGTCCACCCCAACAAAACTCATAAGACTTTAATGGCCTAATTAAAACCAACCCGTGACCAAGTCGCCGAGTTAGGGTGTGGTAACCTTGGTGCGCATGTCTAGGATTGGATCCGGAAGAGCTTGGTATTTAAGCAGTCCTCGTGACTCACCTCCTCTTCGTGGGATTCCTACCTAGTGCGTAGCTTCGGCTCACCCTAACCAAGAGGACTCGGTCATAGGTAAAACCCTAAATAAAACCCGAAAGGGACTAGTTATGTTTTAAGGAAAACTTGGGTTTTAAAATCACTAAATTATCTCTTTTAGATAGTAGGACAAATTCATCTTCGGAAATTATCAAATATTCCCGGTTTAAAAAAATTACCAAAATACCCCTGGTTTTCAAAATTCTGCCATACCTTTAAATTGAAGAATTTTTTAAAAATACTCCTCAATTTTAGAAATTACAAAATGATTTGATTTATTAAAGTTTTCAAATTTCTTCGATTTATTACAAAAATACCCTGTAGGAAAAATGACGAAAATACCCCCGGGTTAGAAACGGACGAAAATGCCCGAAGAGTGCATAGGTATGAAAGGTATTAGAGAATGGATGTACTTTTCTGTAAACTAGATAGAAGACTTAAAACTCGCTTGATCGAATGAATCTCTATTAAATTCTTTTCATAAAATTTCTTCATGGATAACCAAGTGAAACATGTACTAATTCATAAAATTTCCTAATCAGATTAAAGTGCGATAGTTAGAATGAGCTTTAGAGGACGTGGCCGTCGTGGATACGGAAGGGGTAGGATGACCGTGTCAGAACTCACAGTCAAGTCAAGGATCTGAGAACGATATACCGCCACCACCACCCCAACTTTTGGAGCCAAGAGCGGGATCGACGGTGATGATGCAAAGGTCATAAGCGATCGTCATGGGTTCTGGAAAGGTAGTGGTGAAACACCCACACCCTACCCACGAGAATGGACCGGATCTGTATGTTCCTAAAGTAAACGGTTTCAAAACATTCGATACTTAGAGAAAATTTGTAAATTTTAGAAAACTGTTGTTTTGAGTTGGGCTTAGATTGAAAACCCATTTATTTGATTTTGTAAGCCCATTTAATTAAACACAACCAATGAAGTTCTTAGCATGAAACTTAACAATAATGTGAAAACAAAGAATAATCCATTGGGCCTTATGGCCTTATTACATCAAATAACCCAAAATAAAATTAAAAGGTATTAAACTCAAATAAAGTCCAAATTTACGAATAAATTCTTCAAGTGATGCATGGCCTCCTCATGGTCTACCTACCGGGTCAAATCAACGCTCATCACCGAAAAAAATAATTCCCACAATGGGGTGAGTCAATGACTCAATGTGCACACAATACTATCATTCAATAAATCAGCATTCATGTTCACATCAACAAGTCCATGTAATAATGAAATTATGATGCAACCCAATCCCAAAACCTATAAGCCATCCGCTACTCTCCACCGTACCAACCAACACACCGTGGGGACTACTAAGTCGACCCTCCATCCGCTACTCTCCACGTTGTGCCATTAGACACTATTGTAACCGGTTACCAAAATTCGCAATGTGACCGTAGTCGACATATTTCGCAATGTGACCAGTAGTCAACATTTTTCGTGGGTGAGACCAAGTCAACACTGTTCTCCCCTTTACATAAATCCAGATGCCCAAAACATATATACATATATAACATAATTTAATTTCATGTTCATATTCTTATATTCGCATGTTATTAAATAACATTTTTCACAGATCCTATCAAGTAGGAAACGCACCTTGGTACTTTTTGGCCACATGTGTGGTACATAGCCACATTCATATTAATTTTCATATCATATATTAAAAATATTTAACCATAATATATCGAATAATAGTAAGGGTACACACCTTTTTAAGCTTAATAGGTTCCTTGATTTCTCGAGAATCCCGATCTAATTTTTAGATCAATTAATCCTATATTCGCCCATCCATTAACACACATTAATAAACCCCTTTAAACAAAACCAAATCCTAGTAGGATTTGTAAGAAAAACTCACCTTTTGCCGATTTGGTGATTACACAAATCCGGAAGTTTGGGTTTTCTCTACTTGATATTCGGCCAACCCTTGTAGTTCAATATGGTTAGTTTTTCGGCTTTTCAAAAATTAAGGAATGGATTTAGATACTCATAGAACCCTTAGCCGAATATTTTAGAGGCTTACCTTAGAGATTCCAAATCCCGAAAGTTCCCTTTTTGTCTTGAATATCTGTCGAAATCCCTAAAGATCATAGGTTAGATTTGATCTAACTTTAATAGTTGATAGATGGCCTTTAGCCGAATGTGTCTTACCTTAATTCCTTGATTTTGAAATCCCAAAACTCCTCCTCTAACATTCGGCCATAGACAAAAAGAGGGGTTATTTTCTTAAGCCTTGTTTAAATTGATTTAAAAGAACAAGAATCGATTGTTCTTACCTTAGATCCTTGATCTTTATGTTCAACGATGGTGGAAACCCGAGATCCCTTGTATATTCGGCCATGATCAAAGAGAATAGGAGTTAAACCTTTACTTTCAAGAACTAGGAAGAAAGAAAATTGAATGGCTTACTTACCTTGAATCCTTCAATCACTTGTTTCCTTGTCTTGTGTTATCAAATCCGCTATGGAGATCTAACCGGATTGGAAGAGAAGAGTTTTAGCTAGGCAATGGCAAGAGGAAGGAAAAGAAAAGATGGAGTCCTTTCTTAGGGAAGTTTCGCAATGAGAGGGAAAAGGAGAGCAAAAATTGGCAAGTGGAGTGAATGAGAGAAAAGTCTCTTTTCCTCTTTTAACTGAACTACTAGACCAAGAGTCCAAAACTTGGCCACTACTCTCCCATGTGATAATTTGATATTAATTATCACTTTAAAATAACCTTTAATCCATCCTTTAATCCCTTATTTATCTTAGTAAAATAAATCCTCTATTTATCACTTAAATTTGACAAGTTTTAATAAAAATAAAACTCTCCCCTTTCAAGCAAGCATGTGCCGTCCATCCCTAGCCTTGGGAAACAAAATTAAACTTTCAAAAATTGCTTCCCAAGTGACTCGAACTCATGCCATTCCTTAAACCCTAAGTGACACCTCGTGCCACTTTTCCAAGCTTGATTTTATGTCAAAATTCACCACTTTTTCTTTTAAGGCCCTCCCGCTTTATCTCCCATTTTGGGCTTTAAATTTTGTCATTCCTACCTTATTTCTAAGTTTCCTAAAATTTTCAGCTGGCTCAGAATCTTGCCATTTTTCTTACATCTTCGTGTTTCCAAAAGTTTCACAAATTTATTCATAGTACTTGAAACTTGTCATTTCATACAATTAAACCGAAATGCATAGGCCCTATTCGGGATGTTACAGCTTCTACCCCTTAAACAAAATTTCGTCCCCAAATTTTCCTAACTAAAATAGTTGAGGGTATTGTTGCCTCATTGCCTCTTCTCGCTCCCATGAAGCTTCTTCATTCCATGATTGCGCCATAGCACCTTGACTAGAGGAACTGCTTTCCTTCGTAGTACTTTCACATCACGCTCTAAGATCCGAATTGGTTCCTCCTCGTATGATAAGTCTGGCCTTAGTTCCACCTCTTCAACCGGTACCACATGAGATGGGTCCGATCGATAGCGACGTAACATGGATACATGAAATACGTCATGCATCTGCTGCAATTCTGGTGGCAACTCTAATTGGTATGCCACTGGCCCAACTCGCTTTAGTACTTGATAAGGCCCTATAAATCTTGGGCTTAGCTTTCCTTTGCGGCCAAACCTCATTACCTTCTTCCAAGGTGAGACTTTCAGGAACACTTGATCTCCTACTTCAAACTCTATTTCCTTTCGCTTAAGGTCTGCGTACGACTTTTGCCTATCGAAGCTTCCTTCAACTGCGTCTGAATTAACTCAACCTTCTCTTGGTTTTCGCCACCAACTCGGACCCAAAACTCTGCGTTCTCCTAACTCGGTCCAACAAGTAGGTGTTCTACACTTCCTTCCATACAATGCCTCGTGACGCGCCATCCGAATGTCAGGCTTGATAGTCGTTGTTGTAGGCGAATTCAGCTAATGGCAAGTAATCTTCCCAACTTCCTCGAAAATCCATTACACGACCTCTCAACATATCCTCCAACACTTGTATAACTCGCTCGACCGCCTGCCCGTCGATTGTGGATGAAAAGTCGTAGTGAAGTCTAGCTTAGTGCCTAAAGCTTGATGAAGTGCTTTCAAAATCGAGACGTAAACCTTGGGTCTCTATCGAGATGATCGACTTGTACTCCATGTAATCTCACAATTTCCGCCACATACAACTTAGCCAACTTCAAGAGAATAATCCATTCGACAGGGATAAAGTGTGCGGACTTGGTCAAACGGTCCACAATCACCCATACCGAGTCCTTCTTAGTAGGCGTAAGGGGAAGCCCACTAACGAAGTCCATGGTAATCCTATCCCACTTCCATTGGGGAATTTCGATTGGTTGGAGCAATCCTGATGGAACTTGGTGTTCAGCCTTGACTTGCTGACATGTCAAACATTTCCCCACAAATTCACTCACTTCTCGCTTCAAGTCGGACCACCAAAATTGTTCCCTTAGATCTCTATACAGCTTGATGCCTCCGGGATGCATGGCATAAGGGCTACCATGCGCTTCCCGAAGAATCTTTTGTCTCAACTCCTTATTCTTCTAATACAAACTTTACCCTTATAGCACAATACTCCTTCATTATTGACATCATAATCCTCTAATCCCCCTTGCTGCTGTGCTTGCTGCAACTTAATACTTAAGTCATTATCAGCCAACTGTCCCTCCTTCACTTCCTTTAGCCAAGTGGGCTCGACTTGCAACTCATCAACAAAGCTTCCATCATCATACAGACTTATATGGGCTTAACAAAGCCCGTAGATCCGATATAACCTTTCGACTTAGGGCATCGGCTACTACATTTGCCTTGTCTTGATGATACTCTATCGAATGTCGTAGTCCTTTAGCAATTCCACCCACCTTCGTTGCCTCAAGTTCAACTCCTTCGAGTTAATAAATACTTAAGGCTCTTGTGGTGCAATGTAGATAATGACCTTTCTCCATAAAGGTAGTGCCTCCAAACCTTAAGGCGAAAACCACCGCTGCTAGCTCTAAGTCATGAGTTGGGTAGTTAAGCTCATGAGGCCTTAACTGCCGAGACGCATAAGCAACCACTTTGCCATCTTGCATTAGCACACAGCCTAACCCCGTATGTGAAGCATCACAGTACACCACAAATTCCTTTCCTGCCTCCGGCTGAATTAACACTGGAGCCTCTGTCAGTACCTTCTTAAGCTTTTCAAAGCTCTCTTGCTGCTTAGTAGTCCATTCGAAAGGTATTTCCTTCCTTAGCAACTTGGTTAAAGGCGCGGCTATTGACGAGAATCCTTCGACGAACCTTCTGTAATAGCCTGCCAAGCCTAAGAAACTTCGGATTTCAGCTACGGACCTAGGTGGCTTCCAATCCAACACTGCTTCGATCTTCCTAGGGTCCACTCTTATTCCTTCTGCGGATACCACATGCCCTAAGAATGCCACCTCCCTAAGCCAAAATTCACACTTGCTGAATTTGGCATAGAGCTTTTTCTCCCTTAATACTTCCAACACGATTCGGAGATGCTCATCATGCTCCTCCTCCGACTTTGAATACACCAAAATATCATCGATGAACACAACAACGAATCTATCCAAGTAGGGTTGGAAAATCCGATTCATCATGTCCATGAACGCGGCTGGGGCGTTTGTCAATCCAAACGGCATCACCACAAACTCGAAGTGACCATACCTTGTCCTAAAAGCGGTCTTATGAATATTAGCCTCCTTCACCTTCAACTGATGGTATCCTGACCGTAAATCGATCTTCGAAAACACTGCGGCTCCCTTCAGCTGATCGAACAAGTCCTCAATCCTTGGCAAGGGTACTTGTTCTTAATGGTCACTTATTTAATCGACAGTAGTCTATGCACATCGCATAGTTCCATCCTTCTTCTTTACAAAAGGACCGGTGCTCCCCATGGAGACACACTGGTCGGATGAACCCACGATCCAACAGTTCTTGGATCTCGAGCCTTTAGCTCCACTAACTCCTTTGGTGCCATTCGGTATGGAGCGATTGACAGGAGCTGTCCCCTGAATAGCTTCAATTCCAAATTCGACCTCCCATGCTGGGGTATTCCCAGTAACTCCTCCGAAACACATCTACAAAATCCCTTCGTCCTAACTCCATTAACACCTTCCTCCTTCCCACCTATCGCACTTACAAAAGCTAAGAACGCTTTGCAACCTTTCTTAACCATCTTCTCACCTTGGTCAAAAAACTACATTAGATAAATAATTCCTCCTTTCTCCGATCATTATTACCACTTCATCCTCCGGGTTCTTAATTCCATTCGTTTAGCCGCACAATCCAACACGGCTCGGTGTTCCACTAACCAGTCCATTCCAAGAATAAGCTCAAACTCTCCAAAGGGTAGCTCCATTAAGTCCGCTCGAAAGTTCACTCCCTGAATCTCTAGGGGTACATTCCGAAAGATCTTGTCTACCACTATAGTTTGGCCTAATGGGCTTACTACAGTCATCAGCCTATCAGAGAGTTCAGAGTCTAGGCCTAGTGTTTTCACTACACTACTTGCAACATAGGAATGGGTCGAGCCCACATCAATCAAAGCAAAGTAGGGTTTGTCAAAAATAAAGAACGTCTGGGTTATTACGTCCGTGCTGTCTCCATCTTCCCTTCATGAACCGCATAAACCAAACCCGTTGTCTTGCATCAATATTAGCATTAGTACTCGACCACATGTGCCACGGCCTCTGCCGCACCACCGCCACTTGCTCGAACCACGACCCGTTGAGGTCATTGTCCGCCTCTACCGGCCTCAGCTAACATTTTGAACTACCGATTGGCTTTAAATGCGGTTGTTTGGGGCAATCCCTAAACATATGGTCCTTGGACCCACACCTATAGCATGCTCCTATCTTTTTCCAACACTCCCTAGATGCCTCTTCCCACAATACTCACACGACGAATCGCCCTTTGTACAAACTTGTTGATTACGTGGCCCGTCATTCCGAGGCCTCTTGTAACCCTTTCCTCGATGACCCAAACCCTCTTTTGGCCTTATTCTTGTCCACGGTCGCTTAGTAGCATCCTTAATCCCTCGGCCACCTTGGCCTTTTCCACCAAGAGAGAATTCCGCCACGATGCGGTGCTATTAATGATCTTAGGTCATTTCTCGGCCGTCCTCAAACGAACACAACGTTCATGCTCGGTTGCCACTACCCTCGAGCATAGCGGCTCAACCTCGAAATTCCGCCTCATATTCTCGGACGGACTTACTCCCTTGTACTAACCCTAGAAAAGCCTTCCTCTGCTCATCTCAGATACCGGTTCCCACATACTTCTTCCGAAAGGCCTCTTTAACAAATTCCTGTGTTAGATTTTCACCTACTGCACCATCACGCACAGATCAACCACCATTGATACGCTTCATCGCGTAACAATGCCACCATCCCTTTCAGCTTCTCCTCTGGAGTCAAATCAAGCTCATCCATAATGCGTTCCGTTGCTTCTAACCAGTACTCAGCTGTACTAGGTGCCACATTGGATACTCCTCGAAACATTTCTGCTCCATTAGCTCGGAGTCGTTCAGGTACCGACTTCCGATTTCCTCCATTTCCTCCCGACTGCCACCATTTCCAAAACTCGCAGAGCGACTGCGACACGACCTCTTCCCGTCTCCGAGCTGCTTTGCTCAACATTAACAAATGGTGGTGGTGGCGGTGGCATCTCATTGTCGGACCCTTGTCCTGACCTAACGGGTTCCGACACGGTCATCCTTCCTCTTCCTCGTCCACGACGACCACGTCCTCTAGAGCTCATTTTCTAGCGGCGAGATCTGATTAAGGAATTTTATGTATTAGTCTTTGTTCCACTTATTTACCGAAGAAGTTTTATGAAAAAGAATTTAAGAGTGGTTCTTTCGTATCATACAACACACAGTCTTTTCCATTCATCCATCAAACAAATATGAACTTCCGTTCATTCAGAGAAACGTTGTGGTTTTTGTTGTTTGTTGTTGTTTTCCACTACCCGGGGGTATTTTCGTAATTTTGTCCTACAGGGGTATTTTTGTAATTTGTCAAAATAAGGTTCCTTGGTGATTTTGTCAAAAATTATTTTTGGAAATTCCAAAATCTCGAGGTAATTTGGAATAATTTTGAAGTCCGAGGGTATTTCGATAATTTTTTTTTTTGACCTCAGGGGTATTTTGGTAATTTTTCACAAATCAGGGTAAATTTGTATAATTTAATAAATTTCGGGTATTTCAAAAGTTATAAAACTTTGAGGGTTCTTTTCGAAAAGTGTTCCTTCAAAAATGGGGATGTTGTAAAAAGTTTTGGAAGTCAGGGTTATTTTGGTAATTTTGTAAGTTAGGGCAATTTTTGTAATTTTCCAAAATCAAGGTATTTTGATATTTTACAAATTAGGATTTTTTGAATGTTCATGAAATCATGAAATTTTGGTAAAGTTGTTGAGTAGTTGAATCATTTTACAAATCGATGCGTTTGGAAATTTTACCCTAAGGGCTTTTTTGTAATTTTCAGAATCAAGAGTTTTTCGAAAATGTTGTAAACATAAATTTTCTCAGATTAAGAGAAAGTTTAAAGGTTTGAAAAACTAGGGTTTGTTGTTTTGTTCTCTTCTTTTTTTTAAAACAAGGCTAGTTCCTTTTGGGTTTTAGTCATTATGTTTAGCCTTTGACCGAGCCCTCTTGGTCGGGGTGAACCTGACTACGCACCAGTGGGATTCATGTGGAGAGGAGGTGAGTCACGCTGATTGCTTAAATACCAAGCTCCCACCGAAACCATTCCTAGACATGCGCACCGAGGTTGCCACACCACTGAGCCCTCTGAGTTATGGTGAACCGAAGCTACGCACCAGGTAGGATTCCTGCGAAGAGGAGGTGAGTCACTAGGACTGCTTAAATACCAAGCTCTTCCGGATCCAATCCTAGACATGCGTACAAGGGTTACCACACCTTAGCTCAATGGCTTAGCCATAGGTTTGTTTAGTGCATTAAATCTTATGTATCTGTGTTTGAGTAGTCTAATCCTAGGGTTCAAGTTCCTATTATCTATTCTACGTTCCATGCCTTTTCTACCCTTATATAAATCACAGAATCACACATAAAGTTAGGGGTACTTACCTGGTGGACTGCGGGTCGGAGACTTAGGGGCCATGCCAAAAGCCTGCTTATTTTCAAAGAAAATCATTTGGGCTTGCTTTGAAAACGTTTTGGGCCTGAGCCCACGGTAGCCGAGAGTTTAAAAGCTGGCTCGATACCAAAACAAACATTTGACACCCGAGAACGGAATGGACCTGATCGGTATGTTCCTAAAGTAAACCGGTTTCAAAAACATTCGATACTTAGAGAAAATTTGTAAATTTTAGAAAAAGTTGTTTTGAGTTGGGCTTAGATTGAAAACCCATTTATTTGATTTTGTAAGCCCATTTAATTAAACACAACCAATGAAGTTCTTAGCATGAAACTTAACAATAATGTGAAAACAAAGAATAATCCACTGGGCCTTATGGCCTTATTACATCAAATAACCCAAAATAAAATTAAAAGGTATTAAACTCAAATAAAGTCCAAATTTAAATAAATTCTTCAAGTGATGCATGGCCTCCTCATGGTCTCCTACCATTCAAATCGCTTGCTCATCACTGAAAAAATAATTCCCACAATGGGGTGAGTCAACAGACTCAATGTGCACACAATACTATCATTCAATAAATCAGGCATTCATGTTCACATCAACAAGTCCATGTAATAATGAAATTATGATGCAACCCAATCCCAAAACCTATAAGCCATCCGCTACTCTCCACCAGTACCAACCAACACACCGTGGGGACTACTAAGTCGACCCTCCATCCGCTACTCTCCACGTTGTGCCATTAGACACTATTGTAAAGTTACCAAAATTAGCAATGTGACCGTAGTCGACATATTTCGCAATGTGACCGTAGTCAACATTTTTCGTGGGTGAGACCAAGTCAACACTGTTCTCCCCTTTACATAAATCCAGAATGCCCAAAACATATATACATATATAACATAATTTAATTTCATGTTCATATTCTTATATTCGCATGTTATTAAATAACATTTTCACAGATCCTATCAAGTAGGAAGCGTGCCTTGGTACTTTTTGGCCACATGTGTGGTACATAGCCACATTCATATTAATTTTCATATCATATATTAAAAATATTTAACCATAATATATCGAATAATAGTAAGGGTACACACCTTTTTAAGCTTAATAGGTTCCTTGATTTCTCGAGAATCCGATCTAATTTTTAGATCAATTAATCCCTATATTCGCCCATCCATTAACACACATTAATAAACCCTTTTAAACAAAACCAAATCCTAGTAGGATTTGTAAGGAAAAACTCACCTTTGCCGATTTGGTGATTACACAAATCCCGGAAGTTTGGGTTTTCCTCTACTTGATATTCGGCCAACCCTTGTAGTTCAATATGGTTAGTTTTTCGGCTTTTCAAAAATTAAGGAATGGATTTAGATACTCATAGAACCCTTAGTCAATATTTTAGAGGCTTACCTTAGAGATTCCAAATCCAAAGTTCCTTTTTGTCTTGAATATCTGTCGAAATCCCTAAAGATCATAGGTTAGATTTGATCTAACTTTAATAGTTGATAGATGGCCTTTAGCCGAATGTGTCTTACCTTAATTCCTTGATTTTGAAATCCCAAAACTCCTCCTCTAACATTCGGCCATAGACAAAAAGAGGGGTTATTTTCTTAAGCCTTGTTTAAATTGATTTAAAAGAACAAGAATCGATTGTTCTTACCTTAGATCCTTGATCTTTATGTTCAACGATGGTGGAAACCGAGATCCCTTGTATATTCGGCCATGATCAAAGAGAATAGGAGTTAAACCTTTTACTTTCTAAGAACTAGGAAGAAAGAAAATTGAATGGCTTACTTACCTTGAATCCTTCAATCACTTGTTTCCTTGTCTTGTATTCTTGAAATCCGCCATGGAGATCTAACCGGATTGGAAGAGAAGAGTTTTGGCTAGAGCAATGGCAAGAGGAAGGAAAAGAAAAGATGGAGTCCTTTCTTAGGGAAGTTTAGGCAATGAGAGGGAAAAGGAGAGCAAAAATTGACAAGTGGAGTGAATGAGAGAAAAGTCTCTTTTCCTCTTTTAAGCGAACTACTAGACCAAGAGTCCAAAACTTGGCCACTACTCTCCCATGTGATAATTTGATATTAATTATCACTTTAAAATAACCTTTAATCCATCCTTTAATCCCTTATTTATCTTAGTAAAATAAATCCTCTATTTATCACTTAAATTTGACAAGTTTTAATAAAAATAAAACTCTCCCTTTCAAGCAAGCATGTGCCAGTCCATCCCTAGCCTTGGGAAACAAAATTAAACTTTCAAAATTGCTTCCCAAGTGACTCGAACTCATGCCATTCCCTTAAACCCTAAGTGACACCTCAGGCCACTTTTCCAAGCTTGATTTTATGTCAAAATTCACCACTTTTTCTTTTAAGGCCCTCTCCTTATATCTCCCATTTGGGCTTTAAATTTTGTCATTCGGCCTTATTTCTAAGTTTCCTAAAATTTTCGCATGACTCAGAACTTGCCATTTTCTTACATCTTGGTGTTTCCAAAAGTTTCACAAATTTATTCATAGTACTTGAAACTTGTCATTTCATACAATTAAACTGGAAATGCATAGGCCCTATTCAGGATGTTACAGCTGGAATGGGTGGAGGTGGAGGAGCTCAAAAATCGATACCTGAGAGACTTCGAGCTAACGGAGCTAAATTTTTCCGAGGTGTATCTGGTGTAGCGCCCAATACGGCTGAGTATTGGCTAGAATCGACCGAAAGAATCATGGATGAGATAGATTTGAAAAATGAGGAGAAACTGAAAGGGGCGGTGTCGCTTCTCAAGGATGAGTCATATCGATGGTGGCTCACGGTTCGAGATAGTGCTATGACAGATGATCTTACTTGGGAGTATTTTAAAACTACTTATCAGAAGAAGTATGTGGGCACTAGCTACATTGATGCACAGAGGAAAGCTTTTCTGGGGTTGGTACAAGGAAATAAGTCTGTGTCAGAATATGAAGCGAATTCTTGAGACTGAGCCGCTATGCTCAGGGAATTGTGTCAACGGAGCATGATCGGTGTGTCCGCTTTAAAGACGGACTGAGAGATGACTTGAGGCTGCTAATTGCTCTATAGCAGGAGCGTGAGTTTGCTGTTTTGGTGGAAAATACTAAAGTAGCCGAAGGGGTCAAGGCGTCCGTGAGACAGAATTATGATAGAAACAAGCAGAAAAGAGGCTTTAGATCGTCTAGATCGGGTAGTAACGCCGAGAGAGGGCTAGGCGGGATGGGTCGAATCAGTGAAAGGCCCACACTACTAATCGAGACCAACTCAAAGGCAACCGTGGGAAGTCACATTGGGGAGGATGTTGGACCGGTGAGAGGGTTGTTTTGAATGTGGGTCTTTGGATCACCGTGTGAGGATTGTCCACGGAAGTTGGCAAGGAATCACCGGAGGGTCAAGGTCGTGCTCAGTTTAGAAAGGAGGGACCAGCACCGCAGAGAGTTCGTGGTAATGGTAGAGGTGGTAATGGCTCTAGTGGAGGTTGCGGAGCAGCTGGCAGAAGTATTGGCAACACGAAGGCTAGGCAGCCTGGTTTGGTGTATGCTGCGAGGTGTCGTGAGGAGGGAGACGCACCGGACGTCATAAATGGTATGTTTTTAATCTTTGGTGTCCCATATACTGCTTTGATAGATGTGGGTTCGACGCATTCTTTCGTTACTAGTAGCATAGTTAAGACCATGAGTTTAGTTTCTGAGACTGCTTCTAGGAGGATGACCGTACTTAGTCCTTTAGGTTACTCTGTAAAAGTAGATAAGCTGTATAGAGATGTACCCCTAGAACTCCACGGGGTAGTGTTTGTAGCCGATCTAATGGAACTACCGTTTGAGGAGTTCGATCTGATTCTTGGGATGGATTGGTTGGTCAAGTACCAAGCAAGTTTGGATTGCGCTGCTAAGCGCATGGTTTTGAAGACGGTTGAAGGTGAAGAAGTGGTCATGATAAGTAATAGGAGAGATTATCTATCCAACGTGGTATCTATGTTGAAAGCTGTGAAGATGGTCAGGAAGGGCTGTGAGGCGTTCGTAGTTCATGTGTGTGCTTTGGAAGCTAAAGAGTTTTCTGTGGGGAATGTTTGAACTGTAAAGGAATATGCTGACGTATTTCCTGAAGAACTTCCGGGTTTGCCTCCAGATCGGGAAGTTGAATTCGGTATAGACTTGTTACCTGGAACGGCACCTGTGTCTATAGCACCATACCGAATGGTACCAAAGGAATTGGTGGAACTGAAGGCTCAAATTTAGGAGCTCTTGGACCAAGGATTTATCCGACCAAGTATATCTCTGTGGGGAGCACCTGTGTTGTTTGTCAAGAAGAAGGACGGTTCAATGCGGATGTGTATCGACTACCGCCAATTGAACAAGTTAACGATTAAGAACAGGTATCTGTTGCCTCGGGTTGATGACTTGTTTGACCAACTGAAGGGTGCATCGGTATTCTCGAAGATAGATCTTAGGTCGGGATATCATCAACTCAAGGTGAAGGAGGTTGATGTGCACAAGACGGCATTCCGTACAAGGTATGGATATTACGAGTTTTTGGTGATGCCATTTGGGTTGACCAATGCACCGGCAGCATTCATGGACTTAATGAATAGGGTGTTTCAGCAGTACTTGGATCAATTTGTCGTGGTGTTCATAGACGACATATTGGTTTACTCAAAGACGGAGGAGGAACATGACATGCATCTGCGTATAGTTCTACAAGTACTGAGGGAGAAGCAGTTATATGCCAAATTCAGTAAGTGTGAATTTTGGCTTAGAGAGGTGGCTTTCTTAGGTCACGTAGTGTCAGTAGAAGGGATTAGAGTAGATCCTCGCAAGATCAAAGCGGTGTTAGACTGGAAACCGCCTAGGTCGGTGGTAGAAATTTGAAGTTTTTAGGTCCAGCGGTACTATCGGAGATTTGTGGAAGGATTCTCTTTAATCGCGGCACCGTTGACTAAGTTATTAAGAAAGGGAATTCCATTTGTATGGACAGAGAAGCAACAAGAAAGTTTTGACAAGCTAATGAAGATTCGACTAAGCTCGGTTGCATGTACCTGAGGCGTAAAAGTTGTTTAGGTTTCTTCGTGATCGTCCCATACTAGTTTGGGATGTGTATTGATGCAAGAAGGGAAGGTAGTGGCCTATGCGTCCCGTCAGCTAAGACCGCATGAGGTTAACTATCCAACGCACGACTTGGAGTTAGCGGCTGTAGTCTTCGCTTTGAAGATATGGAGGCATTATTTGTACGGGAGAAGTCGATAGTCTACACGGATCACAAGAGTCTTAAGTATCTTTTGACTCAAAAGGATTTGAATTTGAGGCAGCGTCGATGGATTGAACTGTTGAAGGACTACGACTGTTCGATCGAGTATCATCCTGGTAAGGCTAACGTGGTGGCGACGCGTTGAGTCAGTAAGGTTGTATCGGATTTAAGATCGATGTTTGCTCGACTTAGTCTGCTCGACAATGGGAGTCTTTTGGCGTAATTGCAAGTCAAGCGACTTGGTTAGATCAGATTAAGGAGAAGCGCTTAGAGGATGATGGTTTGAATGATCGGAGGTTGCAAGTTCGAATGGTGGATTAGAGGATTTTAGTTTGTCCAAAGGATGGAGTTTTGTACTTTAAAGGGAGAGCTTCTATGTTAAAGGATGTGGAGTTGAGACAAAAGATTCTTGGGACGCATATAGCAAATTTCATATGTTATGCATCCGGAGGTAACAAGATGTATCGAGATTTGAGAGAGCAATTTTGGTGGCAGTGCAAGGCGGAAATAATCGAAGTTCGTGGGTAAGTGTCCGACGTGTCAACAAGTCAAAGTGAACATCGGTTGCCATCCGGTTACTTCAATGATGAAGATTCCTCAGTGGAAGTGGGAGAGGATCACCATGGACTTTGTCAGTGGATTACCTCTTACGCCTAGTAAGAAGGATTCAGTTTGGGTGATTGTGGATCGTCTGACTAAGTCAGCTCATTTCATTCCGGTAAGGGTAGATTATTCGCTTCAGAGGTTAGCTAAGTTGTATGTGGCTGAGATAGTGAGATTACACGGTGTACCAGTGTCGATCATTACAGACAGAGATCCCAGATTTACGTCAAGGTTTTGGAGAGCTTTGCATCAAGCCTTGGGAACGAGATTGGACTTCAGCACAGCTTTTCATCCGCAAACTGACGGACAATCGGAGAGAGTGATTCAGATCTTAGAAGATATGCTGAGAGGTTGTGTTCTGGATTTTAGTGGTAGCTGGGAAGAGTATCTACCGTTGGCGGAATTCGCTTATAACAATAGTTATCAAGCGAGCATTCAGATGGCTCCATATGAAGCACTGTATGGACGAAAATGTCGAACTCCTACTTGTTGGACAGAGTTGGGTGAACGACAAGTTTTGGGTCCGGAGTTGGTATCTGGCCCAAGAAAAGTTAAGGTGATTCGGGCTCGTCTCAAGGAGGCATCTGATAGGCAAAAGTCGTATGGTGATCTTAAGCGTAAGGCAGTGGAGTATGCAGTAGGAGATAAAGTCTTTTTGAAGGTGTCACCTTGGAAAAAGGTTTTGAGATTTGGGAAAAAAGGGAAGCTAAGCCCAAGGTTCATCGGCCCGTATGTAATAGTGAGGCGAGTAGGACTAGTAGCTTATCAGCTCGAACTGCCGGCAGAGTTGAATCAGATTCATAACGTCTTTCATGTGTCGATGCTTAGGCGATATCGATCGAATCTATCACATGTTGTGCCTGTGGCAGAGATTGAGGTAAACTCAGATTTATCTTTCGAGGAGGAACCAATCCAAATCTTAGATCGAGATATCAAGGTTTTGCGTAGGAAGTCGGTACCTTTGGTGAAAGTACTATGGCGAAACCATGGTAATCGAGGAAGCTATGTGGGAACCCGAGAGTGTGATCTGCGACAATACCCCACCTTTTCTGATCAGGTAATTTTGAGGTCGAAATTATTTTAAGGGGGTAGAACTGTAACATCCTAATATTGGGGTTATTTGTGATTGAATTATTTTTCTTGTGTATGAATTATTGTGATATTATTCGTAGAGTTATAAGACTAAATTAGTGGTCTTGAGTATGCTCGGTTTAGTAGAGTAATTTTAGTATGGTTTATTTAATGAAGTGGATTAAGTGAGCTTAGCACTTAAGTTAATTTAAGTGTTAATTAAAGCACAAGAGGAGTAAATGGCAAGTTGGTTAAGGAGTTTGAAAGGTGGCTTGAGGTTAGAGGTTCGAGTAGTATGTTTAGCAATTTGAAAGTTTATTTTTTTTGTATTTTAACATTAATGGCCGGTCAACCTATGTTTATGATAGGTTGGATTTTCATCTTTTGGTAAGTTGAATTTTTGCTTAAGGAAAGCTTGAAGATAGGGATAAGAATCTTGAGTTTATGGTATTATGAGGGGACAAAGGCATGAAAGGTGGAGAATGTTTTGGAAAGAAATCCTATGCCTTAATGCATGTATGTGGACGACATGTAAGGCTAAGGGGAGTGGCCGAAATTTTGGTAGGTAGTTTGGGGGGGATATTTGGCCAACTTTAGCTTTTGTTCACCTTTTGGGCATACTTTTCTCTTCCTCTCCAAACAAATCACTCTTTGGCCGAATGCACCATAAGCATTTTGTGCCAATTTACTTTTGATTTTAGCCTCTTTTTGTTTAACCAAATCACATCATTTTACTTTCCTTCATTTGCCTTTTGAAACCGAGACTACAATCTAACTTGTGTATTTTTATGCACTTTCTTTTGGCAAAGTAGTGCTTGGCCGAATCTCTCCTACAACTCTCTCCTTTTCTTTCTTTCAATATTGTTCAAATAACTTTTCTCCTACACTTTCTCTTGGCCGAAATTTCCATCTCTCCATCTCTCTTTACTTTCTTTTATTTTAAGCCATAAACATTTCTTTTCCATTGAAATCTCTTCAATTTTCTTCTTTTGTTTTTCCTTCCTCTTTCTCAATTTTAATTCAATCCTTGTTGTTAATACAAATCAACCATAGCCGAATCTTCTTCCTCTCTTATAGTCTTTGTTTTGGCCGAATATTCAAGGGTAGTTTTCTTTGATTTTTATACAATCGGTTTTGAAAGATAGGCTCTTTGGGACTTTGGAAGCGATTGATTTAAGCCCTATATCTCTCTAGCAATCAAAGGTTGGTAAGTCAAAGGGTAAGGATTCTTGTCGATTCATCATTCTTTTAAAAGACTAAGTTTTTGAGATTAAAGTGTTGTGGTTTGGCCGAATGGCCTTTGTTAATAATTTTTAGTATTGGACGATTGTAGGACAAAGTGATCTAGTTCGATAGATCAAATTTTAGGAGGTATTTCTTGCGTTGGTGAAAGGTGTGTATCTTACACACTTATAACTTGATTCATATTTGTATATATGTATGTTAAATAACTATTCATGTTGTTAAAGCCGAAATGATGAGTTTTTGAGATGATACCATGATGGTATGAATGAGGATTCGGGTAAGTCCGTTTCGATATATTGTTAATACATGAGGATTGAAATCATGATCTACGATTTATGAGATTTTGTTATATGATTTATATCAAGGTATATTGACATGATTTGTTTATATATATTGCATTGGTATGGGCAACATGAGAGGAGGGGGAAGATTGTGACTTCGGTCACCCGTGATTTGGTATCACATTTGTGTCTTCGGACACCAGAGGTTTGTCACCTCATAGCGTCTCGTCCCTGTGGATTAATTCCACCGTGGGTTGGCCCGACTTTGAGATATGGGATTGACGCCAGTGATTTGGTATCACACGATGGGTTGGCCCCATCATTCGATTTGTGTCTTCGGACACCGTAGATTTAGTATCTCCAAAGGTGATTTGGTATCACATATGTGACTTTAAGTCACCGATGGTTTGGCACCACCGGTGGTTTGGTACCACACGGTAGAAAAGGAGTTATGGATGGTTAGGTTGGGTGCATAATACATATATGTTGCTTGTTATAATTTGTGTAAGAATGTGGCATTTACTCGGGAGAGGATTATGCATCGAGTCTTGGTGACTCACCTTCTCCTTTAAATTTTCGGTGACTCGTAGATCGCGGATCTGAGCCGTAAGAACTCGAGGTGGCCATACAAAGGAACATTTGGATTAAATGATTTATGAACTACTTTTATTTTATTGTTGGTTATTTTGCTTAAATTGTAATAAGGCCTACTAGGATTATATTTTGGTTATTTTATCTGCTTTGGATAATTTGTTTAATAACTTAATGACTTGAAAAATGGATACACATGTTTTCTCAAATTAATACATAAAAATGTTTTATTGTGCCATCGGTACACTTGAATCAGAATAACTCGACCTAATAAATTATTAAACCAAAACAATATCTTTTATCAAAAATTTAAAACGGCTTAAAGGGATTTTTCAAAAATGTTTTCTCTGTAGCATACCAAATTCGGTCATAACGTTTGGGCTGGGTTTGGGGTGTTACATTTAATATGTCATGAAATGTGTCATTCAAGTTATACTCAAGTGTGGGCATGATAGGGTTGAAATTGGCTTGGAAAATAGCCAACTTCTTGGCCACACAGGTAGAGACACGACCGTGTGTCTTAGCCGTGTGGAGGACACGGCCTACCCACACGGGTGTGTGACTCTCCAAAATAAGGAAATTTTCTAAATGTTCCAATAGTTTTAAAAGTTCTTAGTTTAGTCCTGAATCGATTCCAAAGCATGTTTTGGGCCTCGTAAGCCCGTTTTAAGGACTTGATGTTATAAGATAAAAGTTTTAAATGTTAAACGAAAATTTATGCCTTGAATTTGTTCAGTTTGCAAGTGTTATTGTTCGGTAACGCCTCGTACCCTGTTTCGGTGTTGAACACGAGTAAGGGGTGTTACAGTCACTCACTTTACCGCAAAAATTTTTGGCTCTAGATTTTTTAACTTTATCAATAAAAGTCCTATGAATATTTTGTAGTATATGGATTTGAAGAAAATGGGGTGGAGGTCGTTGAGTCTCTTTCTCTAAGCTCTTGAAACTCAAGTACACTATTAGCAGCCCCTTAATCAGTGGTGGGAACATAACTCTGTACTCCATCAAAATTGGTTCGATTGGATTTAGTTGACATCTTTGATCTATAGGAAGACAAGTAAAACTAATCAAGAGTCATTACACTATCACCGGTTATAAAGTGGCATGTATTTCTAGACTCAATACATGTTACGTTCAATCCTAGAATCAACAAACCGTAGCTCTGATATAACTAAATGTAATACCACTAACCCATCTCCATTGTCGAATAAAGGTTATGTGATATTACAACAGTTAACAAGACTGATAATACAGTAACACAATTCAAAGATTAATTTCAACATCATAAATTAATAAACAGTCATCATTCATAGTGCACATTCGAAAACGATACTTAAATCAATCATCCGAACCCTAAAATCAGTTTAGAAACAAATATGGAGTAGTCAGAAACAAAATAGAAAATACAGGAAAAATTGAAAATAGGGGTCACACGGCCGTATGACAGAGCCCAGACCTTTGGCTCAAAGACATGACTGTGTGGCCAAACCGTGTAATAACTTGAGTCCATGTAAGTTAGGGTCACACGATCGTGTCACTAGGCCTTGTAACTATTTGAGACCATGTGGGCAATCTTGCACCAAAAATCAAATAGGCCAAATGGTCATGTTGGCACACAACCATGTGGTAGACCATGTGCACCTAAAATAACTTCAAAACTAAGCCATTTCAACTACCATCACTTAGGTTTCAATCCATTCCATTTACACCCATTTATGCCTATTCAAAACACACCAAAACATGCCAAAACATACTAATTAATATTTATCCTAAGTGCCTAACCAATGTGCCCTCAATGGCACCACAATTCAAACACCAAACTAATTCACATTCAACATCCACAGTTCCTAATTCATGAGCTTATCAAACATAGCATTCCAACTATTTCTTTCACAACCAACTTAACAAACTTAGCTTAATATTCTCATATGAACATATGGTTAAGATATACCAAAAGTTCCAAGAAAGGACAACCACAACATTTCATAACCAAATATGAAACAACAACTATCCAAAGTAAAACAAACTCAACATGTCAACCTTATTCAATCATCAAATAAGTCCCAAATAACATACGTCATTATCAACCATTTATACCAATATCTTATCGACATGTCACTTATAACCTAGTCAAATTAAGTATATAACTACCAAAAGTTCCAAAAGCAATTCAATCAACAACTCAAAGCTGATGATCTACAAAAAAGAAAAACCAAGATGAGTTAAGCTTGCATAAAACTTAGTAAGTCTGTAATAAACTTTAACTTTAACTTAACGTAAAGGATGTAATTTAAACATTTTACAAGATAATTAAATATATTGGTCATGAGTTCATTAATTAACTATACACATCACAAGTCTCACAAGGTTAGTGAGTTCATATATAAAACATGTAACTATATCATGTTATCAAACATATACCCGAAAACACATTGGGTACATAAATCAACCATCACATATTCATTCAACATTTAGCATCTTTATTTCAAGTATTTATTTCAAGTGTCCCTTTTCACATATCTATATTCATATAAATATTTCATATACACTTCATATAACCATTTTATACATTTATTTCCATATAAGTATTTCGTATATCCATTTCATATTACCATTTCGTTTACTCATTTTTCACCCAATAAACCATAATGAAATAGCGTTGGACACATTGGAACAATGCTCACACAAGTTGTGATGATAAATGCTCACACGAGCTATGAAATGGGCCTGTTCATACAAGTTGTGAGTCAAGATGTTAGGCTACATGATGCTGCTAACACGAGTTGCAAAGAATCTGCAATAAATGCAAGACCTCAACCATCAGTAGGACATCCAAGACTACCACCCAAAATGATAAATAACCTTAATGACATGTCATTTGTATCCTAAACTTTCTCGAGTTTCATACGGGTCGTCTTTCATATGTATATCATTTAGTCATATACACATTATTTCATCACAAGAATTCATCCATGTAGTTTTCCATTTTCAAATATAACCTTTAATTTAATTAACATTACAACTTAGTCCATTTTATCCTTTACTGTTTAACAAGTAAATGAACTCAATCGCAACATATATAGATAGATAGTATATCACAAAAAAAAAAAAAAACAACTAGTTAGTTTAACTAATTTACTAGCTTACCTAATCACAATAGCTACAAACACTTTCACGACGACTATTCAAAGACTTTTCCTTTACTACGATCATCAACCAACTGATCTATTTCTTGAGCTAAATACAATAATTTTATTCAATTAACCAAGTCAAATATCATAAAATATTGAAATTCATATATTTGACTGTTAATCATCATTCTAAACTTTTACCCTAAACTTTTACTTTTTATTCAATTTAGTCCCTAAATCTAAAACTTTCAATTCAATCATAAATTAATCCAAAAAAGGCCAACCAAAGTTTCTATAACCTCTTTACAACCCATATTCATCATATTTTTACAAGAATTTCATATAACTTTACTATTTTAACAATTTAGTCATTTAACTTAAAAATTAACCAAAATCACTTTACAAAATAGTCCTATTTAACTATCAAGCATATAAATCCATCATCAAAATTCAAAAACATCACCAATTCATCGATGGCATAATTCAAAACATTTAACAGTTTTGCGAATTAGTCCCTAGATTAGCTAGATTAAGCTATAACAATCTCAAAAACATAAAAATAATTAAAAATGGGATACAAATTTACTTACAATGTAAAAGCATGGTCCAAATTCCTAAGGAATGAAAATGGTGGTTTTGGGCGTACAACATGAAGAAAGAAGAAGATGATCCCAAAATGTTTTTTTTTTTCTTTTATTAATAATATCATTTACCATTTTTAATATAAAATTTTAACATATAATTTATTTGTTTCATTTCCTAAATCGTCCACTAGGTTTTAATAAGGTTCAATTTTTTTTATTTTATGCTCATTAAACACTTATTCTCAATAGCGATTACCTATTGCAACTTTTACGATTTAGTCTTTTTTCCTTAATTAACTATCTAAACATTAAAATTTTTCGATCAAACTTCAACACACCTATATAACCACTCTATAAATATTTAATAAAAATATTTAAGGGTTTGGTTTACGGAAACGAGGTCCAGATAACTCATTTTCCAAAACCACTCGACTTTAAGGACAAACCACTTTAACTTAACTATTTGTCCAATTAATGAAATTTATCACATCAAAATTCAATATAGTATTATATTTGACTCGTAAATTATAAATAATAATATTTACAAACACACTCATCGGATTTGTGGTCCCAAAACCACTATTTTTGACAGCACTGGAAAACGATTTGTTATAAATTATCGGCAATTGAACAAGCTGATTAGTTCAGGGGTGCGAAAGTGTTCGCTAAGATCGATCTAAGGTTTGGATACTATCAGTTGAAAGTGAAGGAAACAGATGTTCCTAAGACTACATTTAGGACTCGATATGGTCACTACGAGTTCTTAGTGATATCCTTTGGTCTCACGAATGCTATGATAGCTTTTATGGACCTAATGAATCGGGTTTTTTAGCCCTATCTTAATCAATTTGTTGTAGTCTTCATTGACGACATCTTGGTCTACTCTAATTTTGAAACAAAACATGATAAGCACTTGAGAGTTGTCTTACAGATTCTCTGTGAGAAATAATTTTATGCTAAATTGAGTAAGTGTGAGTTCTAGCTCCACAAAGTGATGTTTTTGGGACATGTTGTATCATCTGAGGGTATCTGTGTTGACTCAAAAAAAGTTGAGGCTATTTTTGGACTAGAAACAACCTAAGAACATCAATGAAATTTGAAGTTTCTTTGGATTGGTCGGTTATTATAGCAGGTTTGGGGAAGGCCTTTCATTGATTGCAGCTCCTATGACTAAGTTTTTGAGGAAAAGTACACCTTTCAAGTGGATGAGGAGCAACAGGAAAGTTTTGAAAAGTTTGAGTTTGTGTTGACTCAAGTGCCTGTTTTAATCCAGCCAAAGTCTGGGAAGGATTATGTGGTATACAATGATGCATCTTATACAGGTCTTAGTTGTGTTTTGATGTAAGATAATAAGGTTGTTGTCTATGCCTAGACACAACTTAAGCCTCATGAACGTAACTATCCAACCCATGATCTCAAGCTTGCAGTTGTTGTCTTCGCCCTCAAGATTTGGAGGCACTATTTGTATGGAGAGAAGTGTATTATCTACACAGATCACAAGAGCCTTAACTATCCACTCAACCAAAATATAACACCCATATCCTATTTTCGTTGCCAAAATAGGATACGGAATGTTACAAGTCAAGCTGGTACAGTGAATACAATTTACATTAAATAATCAATTCAATTCCTTAATTACAAGTAATATTCAATATAAAAGAGATCAATTGGTTTTGGGTCTTAAATTGAGCTTTCGAAGCTCTAAAAATAAGTTTTGAACATTCAGGGATCAAATCCAAACAAATCAGAACTTCTAGGAAAAATTTAAAAATTTTCAAGTCAGGAGTCACACATCCCTGTGGCTATCCTACATGCCCGTGTGCGACCTCACATGCCCGTGTGAATAGGCCGTGTAACTCTCTGTTTAGGATCACATGGTCATGTTGCAGGCCGTGTGTCTATCATGTGAAAACTACACCTATATTGTTTTTAAACACGCTCTGGGCATATGCCCATCTGGGTTGCCTGTGTGCTTCACACAGTTGTGTGGCATCCCGTGTCCTAGGCCATGTAAGCCCAAAAAATGACCAATTTCAAGATAAATTTTCACCTATTTGTTTAGGTATCTAAACACATTCAAGTACACAACTTTATAGGTCAAAAACCATCTTCAATAATACTCAAACATGTCAAACAATTCAATCAATGTGCACCACAATGCATTTCATGACATTACACCTTCAAGTTGCATATACAAGTTATAGTTTGCACACCAAAACATCTATTTCCATTTCATACCATAGTTCATCATAATGTCAATATTTTCATTCGTGATCAACAAGCTTATCTTATTAAAACATGTATAATTCCATTTGTTCTCCAATCACACAACACAAGTTCAAGTATAACTGGCTCAAAACTAAGAACCAATATCATAAATACAAAAGGTTCCTAATACATGCCATATATACCAACTAAAACCGATATACCAAATATTTCTCAGATAGTGTGATTTCTTATGATGATTTGATCTTTTGAGCTCTCAAAACATAATCTACAAAATGAAACAAATACGGGTAAGCTTCAATAGAGCTTAGTAAGTTCGTTTAGTAAATCGGTAAGCCTTTTCAACTAAACATAGTAATCACTTTAAAATTAAGTAATGAAATTTTCAAAAATTGCAACCTTAGTTTGAGAAGTAACAATCTATAAAGTATTTTAGTATATTCGGTGAGTAATGCTCGTTTGAGCAACTTTTAGTAGAATCAGTAGGTATGGCTCGATAGAACATACATTTCAATACTTTCAATAGGTAACACACATTTGAGCTTCATTCAGTATATCCACTCAATGAACTTCATTTAGTATATAATATAATATTTAATACTAATAGATTAATAAAGAATATCAAGATTATTAGAAGCTTAAATAAATGCACAACTTATAGGATTTATTTGCAGTAATGGCTCATAGTATCTCAATCAGTGATCAATGTCATTTTAATTCATTATTTCCATTTCCAATCACACACATCAGTATAATCAAACATTATGCAATTAAGTTCATATAATACATATGTAATGCCCCAGATTTGGGCCTAGAAGAATTGGGCCTATTAGGCTTTGGGCTTTGGATCTCAGAAATTTTTTTTTTTAAGTGAGTGAGAAAATGAAAATTGGTATATGGGCTTTGAGGGTTAATGAATTTGGAATGTCTAAGGGTGTTGGAGAAGTCTTGGGGTCAAGTAAGGGTATAGGAAAAATTTTGGTTTTAGCCCCAAGGGAACTGTGACTTTAGTCAGTAGGCCTCTTAAGTAGATTAAGAGAAAATAGGACACAAATGGGCTTGTGGTCTAATGGAAAGTGGCGTCACTTGGGAGCTATGAGGTGGCATGTGTGAAAGCTGAAGAGGTTCAAGGTTCGAGCAAGAGGAGTGTATTTTGGAGTGTATTTTGGAGTGTTTTATTTTGCATAGGTGGATGACAAGAGTTGTGTTGGTTTTGTACTCTTGTCATGGAGAGTTTGTAGTAAGCAAGACTGATGGATGTGGAGGAGATTTTGGATAAGATTAAGGTATTATCAGAGATAAAAGATAGGAGATGAGGAGGGTGAAGTGTTGGGACCGAATAGGACTGTGTGGGGGAAGGTAGTTTGGTTTTGGCTATAAAAGGGGGTGCCGAAATCCTTAGAAGGGGTTCTTGGAGTTTCCATCTTTCTTTCTCTTTTTTTCCCCTCATCCTTTTTTTCTTCCATCACCGAATACCACCATCCCTGTTTTTGAAATCCCTATTTGCTAAAATCTTTGTTTGCCAAAACCCCTGTTTATGCCGATTCTTTGTTATTTGTTCCTCCACCTCAATCGATTTTTATCTACTCTTAGTCACATTTGGAAGCCGAATCTTGTTCAAGTAGGTATCTAAGCCACAGGATCAAAGGAGAATTTCGATGAGTGCTTAGTTAAACTTTTTAGTGTGTTTTGTTAAAAGCTGAAAGGCTATCTAACCCCTCCTTGTTATTAACTTGTATTAACAAGGGTAAGGTTCGGAGATCGCAAGGGTGGTAGGATCATTAGCAAGGGTAAGTATACTCAACTTGGTTATGGTTGAAGTGAATGGCCGAATGTGTGGATGACTTGTGTGGATTACGAGTCACTTGGGTTTTGATAGTGTATGTGTGAGTGTAGATCTAGGGAACACTTGTGATTAGTAGCTAAGGAAGGGCTATTAGAACCCGGTGGCACACGGTAAGGGTATGGTGAGGTTTCGGTATTTGATAAGTATGTGTTAAAGCTTTAGTCAATCGCTAGTAATGTCGATTGTAGGTTCATGACTAAGGGGTTTACAGCACGCGAGGTTACCAGGTGTGTACAAACACTACACACACGATATCGACAATGCCGAAAAGCTAAAAAGCTAAAAGTGGCTAAATAGGCCCGGTGGGCCCTAAGGCTAGGTTTGATGAGTTCATTTGGTTTGGTGTATGAATTGAGTCAGTTAAGCATAATTCATTATCTGGAATTTGTTTTGCGCTTAACAGGCCATAAGGATGTGATTTTGGCCTAATGGGCCATAGGGATGAAATTTGGGTTTGATGGGCTTTATGGGGCCACAGACAAGTATGCTAGGGTTTATGGACTTTTGGCCTAGTTTGAACAACTCTTAAATTTCATAAGACTTAATCTAATTAAACATGTCCGTGAACAAGTCACTGGGTTAGGGTGTGGTAACGGGCACACACATGTCTAGGATTGGATCTAGGGAGAGCTTGGTACTTAAACAGTCCTAGTGGCCCACCTCCTCTTCTCTGGAATCCTACCTGGTGCGTAGTGTCTGTTCACTTTAGCCGCGAGGACTTGTTGATGGGCCAAAGTTCATAACTAAAACCCAAAAGGGACTAAGTACCCTTAGATTTGTAAAATTACTAAAATACCCTTAGATTTGTAAAATTACTAAAGTACCCTTAGATTTGTAAAATTACTAAAATACCCTTATATTTGAAAATTACTAAAATACCCTTAGATTTGTAAAATTACTAAAATACCTTTATATTTGTAAAATTACTAAAATACCCCTATTTTGCAAAAGTACCAAAATACCCTTATTTTGCAAAATTACCAAGATACCCTTATTTTGCCAAATTACCAAAATACCCCTATAAGGTAGAATTACGAAAATACCCTTGGGTAGTGAAAAGACAAAAATACCCCTATGTGATGAATATGAGTTTATGGATGTTACTCGTGTGTTTGATGCATTCATATGATATTCTGCTTAGGATGCATATGGTGGGAATTATGGTACGGAGGAAGATTTGAGGATCGCATGGCCGTATAGTATAGATCCACCGAAGGCTTAAAGCCCAATATATGATTAGCAGCTTTGCTGTAATGTTCGGTAGTACCACAAATGGGCTACCCTTGATGTGTAGCAAAGGGGTGGGTCGAGCTAGAATTCCCCACAGGAGTCATAAGGTTGGAAGGGAAATGGTGTGCTTAGAAGATAGATTTTTGGGGTGGGTTTTGCATTACCTTGTTTGTATATGATACGATATGATATGATAGGAGGTCATTGTGGGATAAGGCCCAAGACCACCGATTTTGACAGGGCTTAGGCCCAATGTGAATGTTTGTATATGATTTGGATTGCGAAGGGTTGTACACACTGAGTTTCGAAACTCACACCCTTTAATTTAATGTTTCAGGTAATCCCAAATAGATTGCTCGATGTGGGAGAGGACTCGGAGATGGCCACACTACAAGATGTTTGAATTTTCATTTATTTGTTTCAAAATACATGTTTTTATTTACTTAATTTTCGGTGGATGTAATAAGGCCTTGTACTCCGTTTTGACTTTAGATTTATTTTGGGTTTTGAGGTTAATTGTTTATTTAATTATTAAACCAAAGTAAGCTCTTATATTTAAACTTGGTTTCCAAAATAGTTAAAACAATGAAATGGGTTTTTATCTTTACTTAATAAGACTCATAGATTTTTGGGCTTTTGGGCCTTAAACTTTTAATTAGCAAGACTGTTTTAAATTGTGCCTTTAATGTGACATTCGGATTCGGGCCTAACTTCTAGGCCAGGTTTGGGGTGTTACATTTAGTGGTATCAGAGACCGGTTATAAAGCTCGGGCTATGAAATGCGCCTTAGATTTTAGGTTTTAAAAATTTTTGGTAGGATTCTTAAAGTGCAGTTCACTGAGCCCTCGACGTCGAGCCAAGTAAGTTTTCTGTACTACATTTGTTTAAACTACTGAACTGTGTAGACAATTGGCTACTTAAAAATAGGCTTTTAGAGACTAAAGCCCGTAGGAAACTTAAGCTTGTAGTGGATTCTCGACCGCGAAATAACTTTAAAAAAGTTGTTACTCGCTTAAGACATGTGCCCTAAACAAGTGGAACTATGTATTAATTTCATAAAATTTTTAATTCAGAAATAAGCAATGATGAGCGCTATAAGAGGTGCAAGAGTCCGTGGCAGAGGTCGTGGAAGTGTTAGGGCAGGGTCATCCGAGTCAGGCCATATGCCCAACGTTGGAGTAGGGGAGGCTCTGACCTCACTAGTAGCTAAAAGAGGAGCATATGAACGGGCTACCGCTACAGAAGATGTTGTATCGCAGGCCATGTTAAGGATCTTAGAAAAGGGTCGTTGGGCCCAATAATGGTACAGGGAGTCGTGGGTTGATCGCGGAGTGACTTCGACCTAATGTTTTGGAATTAGAGTGCACAGCGGAAGCGCGGTTGTGTAGTTTGGGTTGTGTGACTATTCTAAGAGTTGGAAATTTCGAGGACGAAATTTCTTTAAGGAGGGTAGAATTGTAACGGCCCGAATTTGGGCCTAAAAGAATTGGGCCTATTGGGCTTTGGGCTTTGGATCTCATAATTTTTTTAAGTGAGTGAGAAAATGAAAATTGGTATGTGGGCTTTGAGGGTTAATGAATTTGGAATGTCTAGGGGTGTTGGAGAAGTCTTGGGATCAAGTAAGTGTGCAGGAAAAATTTTGGTTTTAGCCCCAAGGGATCTGTGACTTCAGTCAGTAGGCCACTTAAGTAGATTAAGAGAAAATAGGACACAAATGGGATTGCGGTCCAGTGGAAAGTGGCATCACTTGGGAGCTATGAGGTGGCATGTGTGAAAGCTGAAGAGGTCCAAGGTTCGAGCAGGAGGAGTATATTTTTGAGTGTTTTATTTTGCATAGGTGGACGGCAAGAGTTGTGTTGGTTTTGTACTCTTGCCATGGAGAGTTTGTAATAAGCAGGACTGATGGATGTGGAGGAGATTTTGGATAAGATTAAGGTATTATCAGAGATAAAAGATAGGAGATGAGGGTGAAGTGTTGGGGCCGAATAGGACTTGTGGGGGAAGGTAGTTTGGCTTTGACTATAAAAGGAGGTGCCGAAATCCTTAGAAGGGGTTCTTAGAGTTTCCATATTTCTTTCTCTCTTTTTTTCCTCAACCTTATTTTCTTCCATTGTCGAATACCACCATCCCTGTTTGCTGAAATCCCTGTTTGTCGAAATCTCTATTTGCCGAAACCCCTGTTTATGCCAATTCTTTTTTGTTTGTTACTCCACTTTAATCGATTATTATCTACTCTTAGTCACATTTGGAAGCTGAATCGTGTTCAAGTAGGTATCTAAGCCACAAGATCAAAAGAGAATTTTGGTGAGTGCTTAGTTGAACTTTTTAGTGTGTTTTGTTAAAAGTCGAGGGCCTATCTAACCCCTCCTTGTCATTAACTTCTATTAACAAGGGTACATTAACTTCTATTAACAAGGGTAAGGTTCGGATATCGCAAGCGTGGTAGGATCATTAGCAAGGGTAAGTATACTCAACTCGGTTATGGTTGAAGTGAATGGCCAAATGTGTGGATGACTTTGTGGATTATGAGTCACTCAGATTTTGATGGTGTATGTTTGAGTGCAGATCTAGGGAACACTTGTGATTAGTAGCTAAGGAAGGGCTATTAGAACCAGGTGGCACACGGTAAGGGTATGGTGAGGTTTCAGTTTTTGATAAGTATATGTTAAAGCTTTGGTTAATCGCTAGTAATGTCGATTGTAGGTTCGGGACTAATGGGTTTGCAGCACGCGAGGTTACCAGGTGTGTACAAACACTACACAGACGATATCGGCAATGCCAAAAAGCCAAAAAGCCAAAAGTGGCTAAATAGGCTCGGTGGGCCCTAAGGCTAGGTTTGATGAGTTCGTTTGGCTTGGTGTATGAATTGAGTCAGTTAAGCATAATTCATAATCTGGAATTTGTTTTGGGCTTAATAGGCCATAAGGATGTGATTTGGGCCTAATGGGCCTAATGGATGAAATTTGGGTTTGATGGGCTTTATGGGGCCATAGACAAGTATGCTATGGTTTATGAACTTAAGGCCTAGTTTGAACAACTCTTAGATTTCATAAGACTTAATCCAATTAAACATGTTCGTGAACAAGTCGCTAGGTTAGGGTGTGGTAACGGGAATACGCATGTCTAGGATTGGATCTAGGGAGAGCTTGGTACTTAAGCGGTCCTAGTGGCCCACCTCCTCTTCTCTGGAATCCTACCTGGTGCGTAGTGTCTGTTCACTTTAGCCGCGAGGACTTGTTGATGGGCCACAGTTCATGACTAAAACCCGAGAGGGACTAAATACCCTTAGATTTGTAAAAATACTAAAATACCCTTAGATTTGAAAATTACTAAAATACCCTTATATTTGTAAAATTATCAAAATTGTAATATCCTGGATTATGGCTTGTGCATTTATTCTTAATTATATGAAATAGCATGTCTTATGTGTTATGAATGTGTTATGTGAATTTTTTAGAACCTTGAAATGTAGGGGAAATGCCTTTAAAATATTGAGTTTTAAGTTTAAAAGAGGGAACTGAAGCAAGGTGGCCTTAAGAGAAATTGTAGGTGAAATATGACACAAGAACGAGCTTGGAAAAGTGGCAAGGAGGCGCCACTTAAAGCCCAGTAGGTGATGCCACAAGGAGTGTCAGGGAGGCCTAGGTTCGAGCTACAAGGGAAGCAAAATAAAGGTTTTATTTTGCAGCAAAAATGAGCAGCAAGGGATGGCACTAAGGCTAAATTTTAGGAGCTTTAATCCTTTTATTTTTTTTAGAGATAAATGGTGATAATTAATTTATATAGGGGATAAATGTTGGATTAATTTTATTAATTTGAATAAGGTGATAATTGAGAGATAAAGTTATCAGAATAGGGAGAGTTGGCCGAATAAGGGTCTCAAGGTAGACTAATTTCGGCAGACAAAGGAAAAGGGTGGCTATTCTTCATTCTTTCTTTTCCTTTGTCGAATTCTCTAGGCAATTCTTCTCTTTTTCTTTTGTTTGACAAAACCAAAAATCCTCTTCCCCAACTCTCTCAATTCTTTCTTTCTTTTTCCCCCCAGTCAATTCATACTTAAGCCTCCATAATATTCTTTTTCATCTCTTTCTTATCGCCACTACTGCTAAAGCAGAAGTAGAATCTTTGTGGTTTTACGATAGGGTGCCGTCGATTGTAGTATTAAGGTAAGAGTAATTGATTTTTATTCTGATGTTCAAACTCTTTTAGCCGAAATCAAGGTACTAATCCCCTTAATGTCTATGGCCGACTACTTGAAGGAAGTTTCGAGATTTAGGTGTTGTTGACTTCAAGGAAGGATATTTTGGGATTTTAAAGATTCAAGGTAAGACATGTGTATATTCGGCCAAGGGCTATCTACTTGTGATTTAATGTTAGAATCGGATCTAACATATATGTATTGGTATTTCGACATCTCTATAACCAAGTGGTGCTTTTAGGATTTGGGATTTACAAGGTAAGTGAATATGTTATTCGGCCAAGGCCCTATTTTGGTACTTAAGTTTAAAAGTCAAAAACTAACCTGTAAAGTGATTTGGTGGCTAGTTGATTTCAAGGGTGAACATCACAAGTTTCGGGATTTGTGGAGTGATTAAAACGATAGCAAGGTAAGGATTTGGGACTTGATTATTTGGCCGAATGGCCTTTGGCTAAAATACTATATGTTGGTGAATATAGGGGCGAGGGATCTAGAACGCTAGATCGGGATTTTCAGGATTTCAGTGAATTTGCTAAGTTAATCAGGTGTGTACCCCCACACTATCTCGTAATTAGATCTATGGCAACGTTTAAAATATATATGTATGTGCTCTTAAAATAATGTGAATATGGCTAAGGTACCATGCAATGGTACAAAGTACTCAGGTATGTTTTCCTACTCCAACTAGGAATATAATACGATCTATTATGGCACATAGGTGCAAATATAAGAATGTGAATAAAGCATAATATTGCATATGTTGTATGACATGGGCATATGGGTGATATATGAAGGGGAAGTGAATTGGTGGCTCTATACCCCAATATAAGAATGTGGTGACTTATGTCACAATATAAGAATGTGGTGACTTATGTTACAATATAAGAATGTGGTGACTTATGTCACAGAAATATATATCTGGTGGCTATGCCACGAATTTTATAAGGGCAATGAGCACGTCGACTACAGCGACTGCCTTCGATGGTGTGTAGCAGATGGAGGGTTGACTTAGTAGTCCCCACGGTGTGACGATTGGTACGGGTGATGTGTAGCGGATGGATATATAGGCTTGGGTTCGGGATTGCATCATTTTATGCTATATGAATATGTATGATTTGATATGCCATAACTGTTGAGATTTAGTGTTGATTGTGCACATTGAGTCTGTTCGACTCACCCCTTTGTGGGAATGTTTTTCAGGTGATGATCAGCGATGGACCGGCCTGGCGGGAGCTTAGTGGTGACCATGCTCAAAGCATTTAATTTTAATAGTTGGACCATTTTATGTTATTTAAGTACTTTAAATTTTATTTTGGGTTTTATTTTGATGTAATAAGCCTATAGTATGAACTGTTTATGAATGCAAATTTAATTATCTAAGTACGACACGATTTTGATAATTCAAAGTTAAAAGTAAATTTTTCTTAAGTATAAAAAAACAAATTGTTTTTAACACCTAATCAACACGGTTTTAAAATTCGAGCCCAACCCAAATCAACTATTTTCAAAAACACACAAGAATTTTAGCAAAGTAACAAATAAGATTCGAATAGTTTTCTTAGAGGCATGCCAGATCCGGTCATGGCTTGTGGGCCGGGTTTGGAGTGTTTCAACTTGGTATCAGAGCCAGGTTTTTAAACTCTCGGCCTTGGGTTTAAGGCCCAAAACGTTTTCAAAATTAAGCCTAAAAGAATTTTGTGAAAATTTTTTTGAGAAATAAGTAGGTTTTCTGGCATGGCACCTGAATCTCCGACCCGAGGTCCACCAGGTAAGTACCCCTATCTCTTGTGTGATTTATGATATGAATTATAGAAGGGTAGAAATGGAACGTAGATTAGCATGATAAGTACTTGAACCCTAGGACTAGGTTACCCCAACAATTACATAAAATTTTAAGTGCCTAATTAAACAAACATGTGGTTAAGTCGCTGAGTTAGGGTGTGGCAACCGTTGTGCGCATATCTAGGATTGGATTCATTGGGAGCTTGGTATTTAAGCAGTCCTAGTGACTCACCTCCTACCCACTCGAATCCTACTTGGTGCGTAGTGACGGTTCACCCTAACCAAGAGGACTTAGTCACGGGCTAAACTCAATAATTAAAACCCGAAAGGGCCTAGCAGGTGACGCCACAAGCAGGGGAGTTGGGCTCAAGTTCGAGTCTTGTTGGCAGCTTATGGTGGGGTTTTTATTTTTTCTTGATGACGTCAAAGAGAGGGGAGTGATGGACGGCTATGGGACTTTGAGAAGATGAGGATAAAGAATTGTTTTATTCTTTTAAAATTTCGGCTAAAGTAAGGATAAATAATGATTTTATTTTGAATTATTTTGAATATGCAAAGAAGAGAGAAAATAGGAGAAAAGCAAGGAATGGCTAAGTGTTTGGATGCTAGCCGAATATAGGAGGGGGAAGTAAATGAGGCAATCGGTCATGCCAAGGGGAATATGTGCCGAAATTTCTTCTTTCTTCATCTTTCTTTTTTAGCCGAATTTTGGTTAAGCCTCACCAACACTTTCTTTTCCTTCCTCCTCTCAATTCTTTCTATCTTCTCCACTCTAGCCGAATCATACTTGAGCCTCCATATCATTCTGTTTCATCTTTTTCCCATTATCACTACTATTAACCAAGAGCCGAAACTTAAGTGAACAATATCTAGCCATAGCCGAATACTCTATAGATCAAAGCAAGGGTTCCGTCAACAATAGTAGTACGGGTAAGGATCTATTGTTATCATTTTATTTCTTTTCTTTAAGCCGAAATCAAAGATTCTAATGCCATATATGTTCTTTGGCTGAAACTATGGAAAAGGTTTTCGGGATTTGCCTATTGTCGACTACAAGGAAGGATCTTTTGGGACTTTTAAAGATCTAAGGTAAATCATTCGGCCAAGGGCCATTTATTATGTTTTAATGTTAGATTGGATCTAACATGTGCCTATAGGAATCTCGGCATCACTAAAGAAGCAAGGATCAAATTCGGGATTTAAGAATCACAAGGTAAGTGGACATATGTAATTGGCCAAGGCTATATTTGGTGGTTCAAATCTATTTTTTAATTATTCAAAAGTCGAAAGCTAACCTGTTAAGTGATCTAGTATGGGCCGATTGCAAGGAAGAGATATCGTGGAGTTTCGAGATTTGATTAGTAATCAAATCGGCAGCAAGGTAAGAATTTAAGTTGTGATAATCCTTTGGAATTTGGTTATATAGCCGAATAGGCTTAGGCTAAAATACTAAGTGTTGGCCGAATGTAGGAACTTGAGATCTAAAGGATTAGATCAGATTTTTGGGATTTCAGTGAGTTCATTAAGTAAATCAGGTGTGTACCCCCACACTAGCTCTTAAAAGATTTATGGCATCAATTTTATATGTATGTGTTAATAATAATGTAACACATGGCTAACCATGCAATGGTACAAAATACTCAGGTACGTTTACCCACTCCTACTATGAGTATGATAAGATTTGTTATGGCATATATGTGAAATTATAAGAATGTGAATAAGGAATATGACATGGTTAATGCATAATTGTATGACATGGGGCATATGGGTGAGATGAAAGGGGAAGTGATTTGGTGGTTTTATACCACAATATCTGAATGTGGTGACTTATGTCACGAAAACCTGAAAGTGGTGACTTATGTCACGAATTATTATCTGGTGGCTATGCCACGACTTTTATAAGGGCGATGAGCACGTCGACTACAGCGACTGCCTTCGATGGTGTGTAGCGGATGGAGGGTCGACTTAGTAGTCCCCACGGTGTGATGGTTGGTACGGGTGATGTGTAGCGGATGGTTATCTAGGTTTGGGTTCGAGTTTGCATCATGATTTATATATGTATATTATGTATGATTTGACATGCCTGAATTAATTGAGACTTGTGTTGGTTGTACACATTGAGTCTGTTTGACTTACCCCTTCGTGGGATTATTTTTCGTGACACTCGAGAATGGACCGGCCGGCAGGAGCTCAAGTGGTGGCCATGCTCAGCTCTGAAATTTCTTTATTTTATTTTGGGCTTTCTCTTTTTAAGTATTTTAGATTTAATTTGGGTTTTGATTTGATGTAATAAGGCCATGGTATGAACTATTTACTTATGCATTTTAATTATTTTATTATGGTACGGTTCTTATCAATTTAAAGTTCAAATAATTTTTCTAAAAAAAATAAAGATTAAATGTTTTAGCACCATTTTTAATTTTGAACCCAACCCAAATCAATGGTTCTTCAAAGACGCACAAAATTTTGACAAACGTCAAATAAGATTCGAATGGTTTTTCCCTAGGAGCATGCCAGATCCGGTTAGGGCTTATGGCCTGGGTTTGGGGTGTTTCAGCTTGGTATCAAATCCGCAGTGGAAGTGGGAGAGAATTACCATGGACTTCGTTAGTGGGCTTCCCCTTACGCCTACTAAGAAGGACTCGGTATGGGTGATAGTGGATCGGCTGACAAAGTCCGCGCATTTCATTCTAGTGCGGGTGGACTATTCTCTCCAGAGGTTAGCAAAGTTGTATGTGGCGGAGATTGTGAGGTTGCATGGAGTACCGATATCAATTATCTTAGATAGGGATCCGAGGTTCATGTCTCAGTTTTGGAAAGCTTTACATCAGGCTTTAGGCACTAGATTGGATTTCAGTACGACTTTTCATCTGCAGTCAGACGGGCAATCTGAACGAATAATCCAAGTGTTGGAAGGTATGTTGAGAGGCTGTGTGATAAACTTCAGAGGAAGTTGGGAGGAATATTTGCCTTTAGCAGAATTTGCGTACAACAACAACTATCAAGCTAGTATTCACATGGCACTGTATGAAGCACTGTATGGACGAAAGTGTCGGACTCCTACATGTTGGACAAAATTAGGGGAACGTTAGATTTTGGGTCCAGAGATTGTGGCAGAATCTGAAGAGAAGGTTAGTGTAATTCGGGCACGGTTAAAAGAAGCATCTGATAGGTAGAAGTCGTACGCAGATCTCAAACGGAAGGAAATAGAATTTGATGTGGGAGATCAAGTGTTTCTTAAGGTTTCTCCTTGGAAAAAGGTAATGAGATTTGGTCGAAAAGGGAAGTTAAGTCCAAGGTTTATAGGACCTTATAAGGTTTTGAAGCGAGTTGGACCAGTGGCATGCCAGTTAGAGTTGCCACCAGAGTTGAAACATATGCACAACGTATTTCATGTTTCCATGCTACGATGATACCGATCAGATCCATCTCATGTAGTTCCGGTTGAAGAGATGGAGCTGAGACCAGATCTGTCTTATGAGGAAGAGCCGATTCAGATTTTAGAACGAGATGTGAAAGTGTTACGGAGGAAATCAGTTCCTCTAGTCAAGGTGTTATGGCGTAATCATGGATCGGAAGACGCTTTGTGGGAGCCAGAAGAGACGATGCGACAACAGTACCCTCACTTATTTCAGTCAGGTAATTTCGAGGACGAAATTATTTTAAAGGGGTAGAACTGTAATATCCTGGATTATGGCTTGTGCATTTATGCTTAATTATATGAAATAGCATGTCTTATGTGTTATGAATGTGTTATGTGAATTTTTAGAACCTTGAAATGTAGGGGAAATGCCTTTGAAATATTGAGTTTTAAGTTTAAAAGAGGGAACTGAAGCAAGGTGGCCTTAAGAGAAATTGTAGGTGAAATATGACACAAGAACGAGCTTGGAAAAGTGGCAAGGAGGCGCCACTTAAAGCCCAGTAGGTGACGCCACAAGGAGTGTCAGGGAGGCCTAGGTTCGAGCTACAAGGGAAGCAAAATAAAGGTTTTATTTTGCAGCAGAAATGAGCAGCAAGGGACGGCACTAAGGCTAAATTTTAGGAGCTTTAATCCTTTTATTTTTTTTAGAGATAAATGGTGATAATTAATTTAGATAGGGGATAAATGTTGGATTAATTTTATTAATTTGAATAAGGTGATAATTGAGAGATAAACCTATCAGAATAGGGAGAGTTGGCTGAATAAGGGTCTCTAGGTAGACTAATTTCAGCAGAAAAGGGAAAAGGGTGGCTATTCTTCATTCTTTCTTTTCCTTTGCCGAATTCTCTAGGCAAGTCTATTCTTTTTCTTTTGTTTGACAAAACCGAAAATCCTCTTCCCCAACTCTCTCAATTCTTTCTTTCTTTCCCCCCAGCCGATTCATACTTAAGCCTCTACAATATTCTTTTTCATCTCTTTCTTATCGCCACTACTGTTAAAGCAGAAGCCGAATCTTTGTGGTTTTAAGCTAGGGTGCCGTCGATTGTAGTATTAAGGTAAGAGTAATTGATTTTTATTCTGATGTTCAAACTCTTTTAGCCGAAATCAAGGTACTAATCCCCTTAATGTCTATGGCCGACTACTTGAAGGAAGTTTGGAGATTTAGGTGTCGTTGACTTCAAGGAAGGATATTTCAGGATTTTAAAGATTTAAGGTAAGAGATGTGTATATTCGGCCAAGGGCTATCTACTTGTGATTTAATGTTAGAATCGGATCTAACATATGTGTATAGGTATTTTGACATCTCCATAACCAAGTGGTGCTTTTGGGATTTAGGATTTACAAGGTAAGTGAATATGTTATTCGGCCAAGGCCCTATTTTGGTACTTAAATCTATTCCTTACTTCGTTTAAAAGCCAAAAAACTAACCTGTAAAGTGATTTGGTGGCTAGCCGATTTCAAGGGTGAACATCACAAGTTTCAGGATTTGTGGAGTGATTAAAACGATAGCAAGGTAAGGATTCGAGACTTGATTATTTGGCCGAATGGCCTTTGGCTAAAATACTATATGTTAGCCGAATATAGGGGCTAGGGATCTAGAACGCTAGATCAGGATTTTCAGGATTTCAGTGAATTCGCTAAGTTAATCAGGTGTGTGCCCCCACACTATCTCTTAATTAGATCTATGGCAACGTTTAAAATATATATGTATGTGCTCTTAAAATAATGTGAATATGGCTAAGGTACCATGCAATGGTACAAAGTACTCAGGTATGTTTTCCTACTCCAACTAGGAATATAATACGATCTATTATGGCACATAGGTGCAAATATAAGAATGTGAATAAAGCATAATATTGCATAAGTTGTATGACATGGGCATATGAGTGATATATGAAGGGGAAGTGAATTGGTGGTTCTATACCCTAATATAAGAATGTGGTGACTTATGTCACAATATAAGAATGTGGTGATATATCATATATATCGTGGCTATGCCACGAATTTTATAAGGGCGATGAGCACGTCGACTTCAAAGAATCGCCTTTGATGGTGTGTAGCGGATGGAGGGTTGACTTAGTAGTCCCCACGGTGTGACAGTTGGTACGGGTGATGTGTAGCGGATGGATATATAGGCTTGGGTTCGGGATTGCATCATTTTATGCTATATGAATATGTATGGTTTGATATGCCATAAGTGTTGAGATTTAGTGTTGATTGTGCACATTGGGTGCATTAAACTCACCCCTTTGTGGGAATGTTTTTCAGGTGATGATCAGTGATGGACCGGGTCGCAGGAGCTTAGTGGTGACCATGCCCAGCACGAATTTTATTAGTTGGACCACTTTATGTTATTTAAGTACTTTAAATTTTATTTTGGGTTTTATTTTGATGTAATAAGCCTATAGTATGAACTGCTTATGCATGCAAATTTAATTATCTAAGTATGACACGATTTTGATAATTCAAAGTTAAAAGTAAATTTTCTTAAGTATAAAAAAATTGTTTTAACACCTAATCAACACGGTTTTAAAATTGAGCCCAACCCAAATCAACTATTTTCAAAACACACAAGAATTTTAGCAAAGTAACAAATAAGATTGAATGGTTTTCTTAGAGGCATGCCAGATCCGGTCATGGCTTGTGGTAGGGTTTGGGGTGTTCGAAATACCTGTTTTGCAAAAGTCTGAAATACCCTATTTTGCAAAATTACCAAGATACCCCTATTTTGCCAAATACCAAAATACCCATGTAGGGTAGAATTACGAAAATACCCCTAGATAGTGAAAAGACAAAAATACCCCTATGTGACGAATATGAGTTTATGGATGTTACTCGTGTGTTTGATGCATTCATATGATATTCTGCTTAGGATGCATATGGGTGGGAATTATGGTACGGAGGAAGATTTGAGGATCGCATGGCCGTATGGTATGGATCCACCGGAGGCTTTAAGCCCAATATATGATTAGTAGCTTTGCTGCAACGTTCGGTAGTACCTCAAATGGGCTACCCTTGGTGTATAGCGGAGGGGTGGGTCAAGCTAGAATTCCCCGTAGGAGTCATAAGGTTGGAAGGGAAATGATGTGTGTAGCGCATTGATTTTTTGGTGTGGGTTTTGCATTATCTTGTTTGTATATGATACGATATGATATGATATGAGGTCATTGTGGGCTAAGGCCCAAGACCACCGATTTTGATAGGGCTTAGCCCAATGAGAATGTTTGTATGTGATTTGGATTGCCAAGGGTTGTACACACTGAGTTTTGAAACTCACACCCTTTAATTTAATGTTTCAGGTAATCCCGAATAGACGGCTCGACGTGGGAGAGGACTCGGAGATGGGCACACTACAAGATGTTTGAATTTCATTTATTTGTTTCAAAATACATGTTTTTATTTACTTAATTTTCGGTAGATGTAATAAGGCCTTGTACTCCGTTTTGACTTCAGATTTATTTTGGGTTTTGAGCTTAATTGTTTATTTAATTATTAAATCAAAGTAAGCTCTTATGTTTAAACTTGGTTTCCGAAATACTTAAAACAATGAAATGGGTTTTTATCTTTACTTAATAAGACTCACAGATTTTTGGGTTTTTGGGCCTTAAACTTTTAATTAGCAAGACTGTTTTGAATTGTGCCTTTAATGTAACATTCCGGATTCAGGCCTAACTTCTGGGTCGGGCTTGGGGTGTTACAACATATATAAATGTACTAAAATTAAACCGAAGAAACTTACCTGACTAAATTGTAGTAATGATAAAGGTACAGGGACTACTTGATAATTTTCTCTTTTCCTCGATTTTCCACTCGTTCTTGATCTAAAATAACATTACATACAATTAACTAATTCCAACATTAAAATTAACTCATTTTATGTAATTAAGTCCTATTTAATTTTTTTACAAAATTTCCCCTAATATTTCACTTTTATTTAATTTAGTCTCTAAGCCCCAAACATGCAATTTAACCATTTATTTCTTAAAATCCAATTGTAACTGAACCATCTATGACCTCCTAAAAGTCCATATTTTCAATTATTTCACTCAAATACATTCTATTTTATCACTTTAGCAATTTAGACCTTAAACGTTAAAATCATCAAAAATCACTTTACAAAATAGTTCTATCTAACAATCAAGCTTAATAATCTAACATAAAATTTCATAAACACCTCAATTCCATCAATTGCATAATCCTCATCATTTGATAATTATACAAATTAGTCCTCGGGTTATCTAGATTAAGCTAATACGAGCTCAAAAACATAAAAGTTACTAAAAACGGGCATCAAACACTTACCTATTGATGGAACAAAGCTAGTCGAATGGTTTTCTTCTTTTTTTTTCTCTAGGGTTTCTGCAATAGGAAGAAAAAATAAAGGTAGAAGATGATAGAATTCATCTTGTTTTAATTTAATTTTAACTTATTTAAATAATTAAAATTTTACCCCTTTCATTTCACTTGATTTTTAAATAAAAAGAAGCCAAAAACATCCACTATAACCATTAATGGCTTAATTACCATTTTAATCCTTTAATTTCCTCTTTTTAACTAATAAAACCATCTTTTTGATCTTTACAATTTAGTCCCTTTTAAATTAATTAGGATCTAAAAGCAATTTACCAAACTCTAGATAATTCCACATCATTCCTATTCTTAAGTCATTTATGGAAGGTCCAACTACACAATTGGTCCTTCAATTATATTAAATTTTAACTAAACAAGCTTGTTTTCAATTTAATCCTAAACTAATTAGGACTAAATAAGCAAATAGCCCAAAAGTTAGTGGATTTAATCATGCCACCACTGCTTGGACTTTTTTACCATGGTTTAATTACCATTTTGGTCATTTTACTATTTAAATCTATAGTAATTAACTTTTACCTCTTTTACAATTTAATCCTTTTTCCTCAATTAAGCACTAAATCATCAAAATTGCCGGACCCAACTTCAATTCACATATAATACGACTCTATAAATATTTAATAAAAATATTTACGGCTTTATATTATGGAAATGAGGTCCTAATATCTCATTTTCAATAACCACTTGACTTTTGAAGCCAATCACTTACACTAACTTTTAATTCAATTGTTTAAAATCACGAAATCAAAATCCAATATAAAAATTACTATTAACTAGTATAATTTTAAGACCAATTATATGAACTTACTCGTTAGATTTGTGGTCCTAAAACCACTGTTTCTGACACCATCAAAAAATAGGTTGTTACACAAAAGGAGTTAAACTTGAGGCGAAAGAGATTAATTGAGTTGTTCAAAAATTAAGATTGTGCCATTGTGTATCATCCGAGAAAGGCAAATATTTTGGTCGATGCACTGAGTAGGAACTTGATGATTAAGTTCAAAGCTATGTTCACTAAGTTAAGCTTGACTGGTGATGGAGGTTTGCTTGCAGGCTTGCAAGTGAGACCTACCTTAGTGGACGAGATTTGATTGAAGCAGTCTGTGGATGCATCTCTTGCACCTCAATTAAGACAGGTTAAAGAAGGTAAGACTATTGATTTTAGGTTTAATTATGATGGAGTTTTGTGTTTTCGTAGGGGATACTATGTGTATGATGATTGAGATTTGAGACAGTCTATGCTTTAAGAAGCGCATAGTAGCCCATACGTTATGCATCTTGGAGGGAATAAGATGTACTGAGATTTGACTAAATAGTACCGGTGGCCAGGGCTTAAGCATGATGTAACTAAGTATGTAAGTAAGTGTTTGACATGCCAGCATGTCAAGGCTGACCATCAGTTCTCCTCTGGTTTATTAAAACCTATTCAGATTCCTTAGTGGAAGTGGGAACTTGTGACCATGGACTTTGTTAGTGGGTTGCCTTTGGCGCCTACTAAGAAGGATTTCGTCTAGGTAATTATGGATAAACTGACCAAGTCAGAACATTTTTTGCCTGTTCATACTGATTAGTCACTGCATAAGTTGGAGAGGTTGTATGTTTTGAGAAATTGTAAGACTACATGGTGTACCCATTATTTTCAATTGAGATCCTTGGTTTACATCATGGTTCTAAAGAAGTTACATTAGACTCTTGGGACTCAATTGATGTAACACCCCGAATTTGGGCCTAGAAGAATTGGGCCTATTGGGCTTTGGGCTTTGGATCTCAGAATTTTTTTTAAGTGAGCGAGAAAATGAAAATTGGTATGTGGGCTTTGAGGTTCAATGAATTTGGAATGTCTAGGGGTGTTGGAGAAGCCATGGGATCAAGTAATGGTATAGGAAAAATTTTGGTTTTAGCTCTCGGGAATGGTGACTCCATTAGTAGGCCTTTTAAGTAAATGAAGAAGAAATATGACACAAATGGGCTTGTGGTCTAGTGGAAGTGGCGTCACTTGGGAGCTATGAGGTGGCGTGTGTGAAAGCTGAAGAGGTCCAAGGTTCAAGCAGGAGGAGTGTATTTTGGATTGTTTTATTTTGCATAGGTGGACGACAAGAGTTGTGTTGGTTTTGTACTCTTGCCGTGGAGAGTTTGTAGTAAGTAGGACTGATGGATGTGGAGGAGATTTTGTATAAGATTAAGGTATTATCAGAGAGAAAAGATAGGAGATGAGAAGGGTGAAGTGTTGGGGCTGAATAGGACTGTAGGAGGAAGGTAGTTCAGCTTTGGCTATAAAAGGGGGTGCCGAAATCCTTAGAAGGGGTTCTTGGAGTTTCCATCTTTCTTTCTCTTTTTCTTCCCTTTATCCTTATTTTCTTCCATTTCTGAATACCACTATCCCTATTTTTCAAAATCCCTATTTGTCGAAATCCCTGATTGTCGAAACCCATATTTGTAATATCCTGAAATAGGGGTTATTTGTGATTGAATTATTTTGCATGAGTGTGGTTGTTGTGTTGTTGTTTGAGGTGTTCTAAAGGCTAGTTATAAGCCAAAGGTAGGCCCGAGCTGTAGGAAAAATTTTGTTTTTAAGTATTAGTTAAAAGGAGCTGAAGGAGCTAGGGGTTAAGTGTAATTCGTGGGGGATTTAAGCACAAGATTGGGCTTGGAAAAGTGGCAAGGAGGCGCTACTTAGGGCCCTGTGATTGACGCCACATTTAGGGAAGGGAGAACTCAGGTTCGAGCAACAGAAATTCCATTTTCTGCTTGCCATTTTGATGCCAAGGGGGAAGAGTTGTGCTCAGCACAAACTCTGTCAGATAAGCATTGATTAGTTCAAACTCATTTGAATGATTGGCCAGGAGTGATTCAGGGAATTTTGACGAAATCTAAACTCTTGTTGGAAGAGGAGTGAACGGTTGGGAAGCTGAGTAAGGGGGTGCCAAATTTCCTTAGGCACCTAGTTGTGCATTTTCGGCTAGCCTTTGTTTGGTGTATCAAAAGTCAAAAACCTTTTTTGGCAGTACCGATTTCTCTTTAGTGTACCATAGTGAACCAAAAGCCGGAAAGACCATAGGTGGTTGTCGATTTCTTCCTTAGGCACTTGGCCGAATCGCCACTTGAACTCCCTCTCATCTTTTATTTTTCTTAGAAGCCGAAAGCATCCCTCTCCCATTCTATTTTCTTCTCTCCATTACCGAATCCTCCCTCTCCTATTTTCACTTTTCTTTTCCTTTCTTTTTCTCCGCTCTAGCCGAATATTGATTGCTTTTCTCTTCCATCCACCATACTCTGTGCCGAAATCTCTTTGGTTTCTCCTAGTGTTATTTTGGTCGAATCTTAAACAAGGGTAGATCTTTTTTAGTATTTCTCCAATCGGTTTTGAAAAGGGGTAAGGGTTCTTGACCGAAACATCATTCTCACTTTCTCTTTTTCTCTGTCGACATGTGTAGACAAAAGCCGAACTTCGGCATTTGTGGGTGTTTTGCTAACCATCTATAGGAACCGATTTCTCCTAGGTTCTTTAGGACTTTGGAAGTAGTGGATCTGAGCCATTCTTTCTCTATTAAGCGATTCATTAAGGCTGTGGTAAGGATCTATAATAGTTTAATCATTCTTTAAGTTATTTGGAAAAGCCGAAGGCTTTTGAGGCTAAGTTGTATTGGTAGCCGATTGTAGGGAAAGATCAGTCTCGCGTACCTTGTGTTGGGATTAGCATTAGTAAGGCAAAAGGGTAAGGAGGATTGTGTTAGTTATGTGTTATCTCGTGTTTCAGGATTTATTGGGATGGCCGAATGGCCTTGTCAATGGTTTGGTGGTTTGGTAGAATGTAGGCAAGGAGATCTTGTCTTGATAGATCGGGTCTTGAGTTTAGTGCTTGCATTGGTGACGGTGTGTAACTTTCACACTTTATAGCTAAGTAAATATATTAATAACCTGAATATGTTAAAAGCCGAAAATTGTGTAGATCTTGATATGATACTGTAAGGGTATGAGAAAGGATTCGGGTGAGTTCGTTTCGATATAACTTGCTATATGATGCTTAATACCATGATCTGTGATATATTTGCTATATGATCCATAATAAAGCATGATGGCATGACTTGCATAAGTTTTGCATTGTGATGGGTGATATGAGAGGAGGGGGGAGGTTTGATATCCGTGTCTTTGAGACACCAGAGGTTTGGCACCTCCAGTGGTTTGGTACCACAGATTATTTTGTGACTTTGGGTCACCAGAGGTTTGGAACCTCATAGCGACTCGTCCCAGTGGCTTAGCACCACAGTGGGTTGGCCCCACAATTGATTTATCGGGACTGTTGCCAGTGATTTGGTATCACATGTGGGTTGGCCCCACACTTGGATTATTGATATTTCATGACTTTGGGTCACGGTGGTTTGGCACCACATTTTTATTGGATATCGTGACTTTGGGTCACGGTGGTTTAGCACCACCGGTGGTTTGGTACCATCTGAGGTAGAAAGCGAGTATGGATGGCTAGGTTTGGGTGCATTATATGTATTGCTTGGTTATGATTTGTGTAAGTATGTTGCATTATCCAGGAGGAGGATTTATGCACTGAGTCTTGGTGACTCACCTTCTCCCTTATCTTTTCAGGTGACTCATAAATTGCGGATGAGGAGCCGGATGGACTTGAGGTGGCCCATGCATTAAAACATTTGGTTTTTCTTGGATTTTGAATTGGGTAATTATTTCATATTTTATTTTATTTATTATTTGGGTATTGTAATAAGGCCTTTTAAATTATGTTTTGAATTATTTATATGTTTTGGATGTGATTTCGAACATGGTTAAGTGAACTATTTGATTAATTTAATAATGTGAGCGCAAGGTTTTCTAAACTACAAAGTGAAATGGTTTTCTGTGCAATGGTTTTCAAAACCTTACCATCGGGTGATACAAATCACTTGATAACAAATGACAACTTAATTGTTTTCGACAACTCAAATGGTTTCCAAACTTAAGTTTCCAAATTCAAATAGAAACGGTTTCCAAATTAATCATTTGGGTTACTTTTAAAATTACAAAAAGGTTTTCTAAGCTATGGATCGGCAACTAAGTTTTAAAGATTAATTTCTGGGATTTCCAAGTAAACTATCAGTTTTTAACTAATCATGCACCTGATTTCTACAAACATAGGGCAACAAAGAGTTTTCCACAAAGTTTGATCAGTAACTCGATTTTCTTCAAAACGTTTTCCTCTGTAACATGCCAGATTCGGTCGTGGTGTGTTGATCGGGTTTGAGGTGTTACACTATTTATGCCAATTCTTTGTTGTTTGTTCCTCTACCTCAATCGATTAGTATCTACACTTAGCCACGTTTGGAAGCTAAATCTTGTTCAAGTAGATATCTAAGCCACAGGATCAAAGGAGAATTTTGGTAAGTGCTTAGTTAAACTTTTTAGTGTGTTTTGTTAAAAGTCGAAGGGCTATCTAACCCCTCCTTGTCATTAACTTGTATTAATAAGGGTAAGGTTCGGAGATCGCAAGCATGGTAAGTAAGGATTGCTAACAAGGTGGTAAGTGTTCTCAACTCAGTCATGGTTTAGTAAATGGCCGAATCTAATGTGGCTCATAGGGGTGACTTATGAGGAATATAGGTCACTTGATATTGACGATATATGTTTTGGTACAGATCTAGAGGATAATCGTAAATAGTAGCAAAGGAAGGGCTACTAGAACGTGTGGCACACGGTAAGGGTATGGTGAGGTTTCGGTTTCTGATAAAGTGTGTATTAAGCCATGATTAATCGTTAAGTGATGTCGATTGTAGGTTCATAATTAAGGGTTTTGTAGCACGCGTGGTTACCAGGAGTGTACAAACACTACACACATGACATCGGCAATGTCGAAAAGTTAAAAAGTCGAAAGTGACTAAACGAGCCCAGTGGGCCCTGAGGCTATGTTTGATGAAATTGTTTGGTTGGTTATACAAATTGAGTTAGTCGTGCATGTTACATGATCTGGAATTGTTTTGGGCCTAATGGGCCATATGAATGAGATCAGGGCCTAATGGGCCATAAGAATGTGATTTGGGCATAAGGGGCTTTATGAACGTGAAAAGGGCTTGATGGGCTTTATGGGAACGTAGACATGTATGCTATGGTTTAATGGATTTTAGGCCTAGTTTGACAAACTCTTGAATAACATAAAACTCTTCTAATAATTAAACATGTTCGTGAACAAGTCACTGGGTTAGAGTGTGGCAAAGGGCATATGGATGTCTAGGATTGGATTTAGGGAGAGCTTGGTACTTAAGCGGTCCTAGTGGCCCACCTCCTCTTCTCTAGAATCCTACCTGGTGCATAGTGTCTGTTCACTTTAGTCGTAAGGACTTATTAATGGGCCAAAGTCTATAACTAAAACCCAAGAGGGATCGAATACTCTGATTTGTAAAATTACCAAAACACCTCTGATTTGTAAATTACCAAAGTACCCTTAGATTGGAAAATTACCAAAATACCCTTAGTTTGAAAATTACCAAAATATCCTTATATTTGAAAAATTACTAAAATACCCCTAAATTGTAAAATTACCATAATACCCTCGATTTGTAAAATTACTAAAATTCAATATCCTTTCACGGGGATACTTTCAGAAACACTTTATCCCCAACCTCAAATTCAATATCCTTTCATTTCAAATTTGCATAAGACTTCTGACGATCTGAGGCTGCTTTCAAATTGTCACGAATTACTTTCACTTTCTGCTCAGTCTCTTTTATAAGATCAACCCCGTGAATCTTGTTCTCATTTAGCTCAGTCAAATGCAATGGAGTTCGACACTTTTGACCGTAAAAAGCCTCATATGTTGCCATTTTAATGCTAGATTGAAAACTATTGTTATACGCAAACTCAATCAACGATAAATGCCTTTCCCACGTGCTTTCAAATTCAAGTATGCAACATCTCAGCATGTCTTCAAGAATCTGAATGATTCATTCGGATTGACCATCTATTTGCGGATGAAAAGCAATACTGAAATGCAATTTTGTGCCTAAAGCATCTTGTAATTTCTTCCAAAATCGTGAGGTAAATCTCGGATCTTTGTCAGACACTATAGATAACGGTACTCCATGCAATCTCACGATCTCATCGATATACAATTCAGCCAACTTATCTAAAGAATAACCGATTCTCACCAGAATGAAATGAACTGATTTCGTCAATCTATCAACTATCATGCAGATCGCATCTTTCTTGCTCGGAGATAAGGGCAAACCCGACACAAAGTCCATCGTGATCCTCTCCCATTTCCACTCAGGAATCATAGTCAGTTGCAATAAACTGGACGGAACTTGATGTTCAGCCTTAACTTGCTGACAAAATAAACATTTCGGCACAAAGTCAAAAATATCTCTCTTCATACCATGCCACCAATAGAATTGTTTCAAATCATTATACATTTTCGTACTCCCCGGATGTACAGTCAAATGACCATTGTGAGCTTCAGTCAAAATCATTTGAATCAACTCTGAATTTCTCAGAATGCAAATTCGATCTCTGAATCTCAAACAATCATTACTATCAACTCGAAATTCTAATTTCGCATTCAAATCACATTGAACTCTTTTTGCTAACAATTCATTATCAATCTTCTGAGTCTCACATATCCGTTGTATAAACAGTGGTTTTACTTTCAATTCATCTACAACCGCATCATTATCACACAGATCTATTTGATTACCCATAGCTCGTAAGGTATATAACGATTTTTGACTCAAAGCATCAGCCACAACATTAGCTTTACTTGGGTGGTAATCTATCACAAGTTCATAGTCTTTCAACAATTCTAACCATCTTCTCTATCGTAAGTTCAAATCTTTCTGAGTCATCAAATACTTTAAACTCTTATGATCAGTATAAATATGACACTTTTCAATGAATAAATAGTGACGCCAAATCTTCAATGCAAATACAATCATGGCCAATTCAAGATCATGCATTGGATAATTCTTTTCATGCTGTTTTAACTGTCTCAAAGCATAAGCGATGAATTTTCATTCTTGCATCAGCACACAGCCCAAACCATTTAACGATGCATCACTATAGACTATAAACTCTTTGCCCGATTCAGGTTGAACTAACACTGGTGCTTCTGTCAACAACATTTTCAACTGTTCAAAACTCTGATGACACTTTTCTGACAACTCAAATTTAACATCTTTCTATAACAACTTTGTCAATGGATTCGCAATCATCGAGAAACTTTTTAGAAATCGTCTATAATATCCCGCTAATCCCAGAAAACTACGAACTTCAGACACATTTCTCAGAGGCTTATAATCTAAAATAGCAGAGATTTTATGCAGATCGACTCGTATCCCAGCAACAGATACAATATGCCCCATAAAAGCGACCTCGAGCAACCAAAATTCACACTTGCTAAACTTTGCATACAAGCGCTTCTCACGCAGTTTGTATACGATTCTCAAATGCTCGGCATCTTGCATCTTATCACATGAATAGATCAAAATATATCAATGAACACCACCACGAAGTGATCCAAATCTGATGCGAATATCCGATTCATCAAGTCCATAAATCTGCAGGGGCATTTGTTAGTCCAAAAGGCATCACTAAGAATTCATAACATCCATACCTCGTTCTAAAAGCAATTTTCAGCACATCAGACTCTTTAACTCTCAACTGATAGTAGCCCGATCTCAAATCTATTTTAGAAAATACCGTAGCTCCTCTCAACTGATCAAACAAATCATCGATCCGAGGTAATGGATATTTGTTCTTTATCGTCACTTTGTTCAATTGTCAATAATCAATACACATTCTCATAGTTCCATATTTCTTTTTCACAATTAATCTGAGGCTTCCGGGGTGAAAAACTTCGATCGTTCATTCTGAACATTTTCTTCTTCGACCATCTTTGGGTAATTTCAGATAAAATGATCTCGGGATCCACACTTATAGCATGTTCTATTGTTATACATGCCCCAGCACTCTCTCATATGTCGTCTCCCACATTGTCTACATTCGGGCTTGTTACTCTTAACACTGCCAACACTTGTTTCATTCAGAGCTTGAATTCGTAAACTAGTACTCTGTCTCGAACGATCTTTATTTGGATGTCCAAATGAGGCATTTAAACGATTGCTTGCATCTTTATATCTCTTTGCTGAAGATTGAGAGAACTTATTCATCGATCTCTTTCTTTCATCACGAGCCTCAGAATTAGCTTTCTTATTTTCTTTACCGAGCTCCTCAGCTTTACATGCTCTTTCAACTAATTCAACAGATTCATTTATATCCAGTATTCCAACCAATAACTTAATGTCTCCATTCAATCCTTTTATAAAATGTTTACACATAGTTGCTTCAGTCTAAACACATTCCCTTGCATATTAACTCAATCTTACGAATTCTCGCTCATACTCAGTAACAAACAAATGACCCTGTTTCAGCTCTAAAAACTCCTTACATTTCTGATCAATAAAGCATTGACTGATATACTTCTTTCCAAACTCGGATTGAAAGAAATTCCAAGTTATTCTCTCTCTCAGAACTATAGATATCAACGTTTTGTACCAATTGTAAGCCGTGTCTCTCAACAAGGAAACTGCACACTTAATGCACTCTTGTAACATCCTAAAAATTAGAAAATTATTTTATTATTTGTGTTGGCTTGGGTATGAATTTTGTGTGTTTAGCATAGTATGGTGTAGGCTTGTTTTTATTAATGAAGCAAGAATAATTGTTAGTATTAAAAATTTAGTGAAGTGGATAAGGTGAACTTGACACTTAAGTTAATTTAAGTGTTAAATTTAGCACATGAGGATCTAGTAGCAAGATGGTTAGAATGCATGAAGTGTTACTTGAGGGAAGTGGTTCGAGTAGCATGTTTAGCATTTCGAAGACTTTATTTTTATGTTTCCTAACATTAATGGATGGTCAAGCTTGACATATGGAAGGTTGGACTTTCGATTTCTCTTTATGGCAAGTTGAATATTAGTTTAAGGTAAGCTTGTATTTTGGGATAAGAATCTTAAGATTATGGTATGATGAGGGACAAAAGGCATGGATTATGGAGAATGTTTTGGAAACTCTTTTATGGTCTTTAGTTCATGTATGTGGACGGCATTTTGGACTAGGGAAGGCTTGACCGATTTTTGATGGAAGCTTTGGTAGGTTAGTAGCTAGTTGGCCATTTTCCTAAGCATTTGAGCATCAATTTCCTTTCTCTCCACAAACACTCCCTATAGCCGAATGTGTCTTGGGTATAAGGTGAGTTTTGGTGTTAGTTTTGGCCTTCAATATTTGTTTTGGTGTCATAACAGAAAATCCTTTCTAGTTTTTGTAAGTTTCTCCTAGTGCATCAAAGTGAAACAAAAACAAAACCATCATTGTGCTTGGCCGAATCTCTTTTGTTCACAACTTCTTTTCCATTCTTTCTTACTTGTTCAACCCACATTTCTTCTACTTTCTCTTGGCTGATACTTCCTTCTCCCCATTCCTCTTTACTTTCTTTCATTTTTGTTCAAAGCCATAAACATCCCTCTCCCATTGAAATTTCTTTCTTTTTCTTCCTTTTTCCTTTCTCTTTCTCCACTCTAGCCGAATCCTTTTTGTTGTTACAAATCAACCATATTGTCAAAACTTTCCATACTCTTTTTGAATTGTCTTGGCCAAATATCATCAAGGGTAGGATTTCATTTGGTTTTCTTCAATCGGTTTTGGAAGATAGGTAAGTGTTCATGGCCAAATTTCCTATTATTTCTTTTCTCTTTCCTATGCCATTTTCTTGTGGACTAAGGCTGAACTTTTGGGCATTGTTTGCAAGATTCTAACTATTATTAGGAACCGATCATTCTTATAGGCTCTTTGGGACTTTGGAAGCATTTGATTTAAGCCCTATCTCTCTAGCAATCAAAAGTTGGTAAGTCAAGTGGTAAGGACTCTTGTCGGTTCTTTATCTCTTTTGATGGTTGAAAAGCCATAGGCTTTTGGGATTTAGTGGTTTGGCCGAGTGGCTTTTGTTTATAATCTAAGTATTGGCTGATTGTAGGATAAGGTGATCTAGTGCGGTAGATCGGATCTTCAAATTTTAGTCCTTGCGTTAGTGTCAGGTGTGTATCTTACACACTTTATAATTCAGGTTATATATTTATATACATATTAACTAAACATGTTATTAAAGTGGGAATCTATGAGATTTTTGATAAGATACCTTGATGGGTATGTGCAAGGATTCGGGTAAGTCCGTTTCAATATGATGTTAATATATGTTGATTGATATCATGATCTATTATTTAAATATGTTATATGATCATATCAAAGTATGATGGCATGATTGATACTCTTAATACATTGGTTTGGGAATATGAGTGGAGGGGGAAGGATTTGATATCCGTGTCTTTGGGTCACCAGTGGTTTGGCACCACCAGTGGTTTGGTACCACACGGGGTAGAAAAGGAGTTAAGGATGGATAGGTTGGGTGCATTATATATTTATATATGTTGCTTGATTATAAATTGTGTAAGAATGATGCATTAATCGGGGGAAGGATTTATGCACTGAGTCTTGGTGACTCACCTTCTCCCTTATCATTTCAGGTGATTCGTGAGATCGCGGATGAGGAGCCGGATGAACTCGAGGAGGCCATGCAATAAAATTTGATTTTTGATGAACTTCGATTTAGGGTACTTTAATTTATTTTAATTTGGTTTTTGTTTTATTTTGGGTTTGTAATAAGGCCTCTTTAATTATGTTTTTGGATTATTTATATGCTTTGGATATGTTTTAAATATGGCTTATAAATTATTTGGTTAATTTAATAATTGAGCCCAAAGTTTTCTAAAATAATAAAAATGCGATGGTTTTAAAATCTTACCATCGGGTAATATAAATCGTTTGATAGTAAAATATAGATTAAGTGTTTTCTACAATTTTAATGATTTGCAAATATTAAGTTTCTACATTCAAAATGCAAATGGTTTTCAAAGTAATAATTTGAGTTTTCTTAAAATGATATAAATGTTTTCTAACCTATGATTTATCAACTACGTTTTAAAGTTTTATTTATGAAATTACAAATTAAATTATCAGTTGAAACTTATTATACACCTGATTTCTACAAATATAGAATTTTCAAAGAGTTTTTCACAAAAATTTAATTGTTATTCGATTCTTTTCAAAATGTTTTCATCAGTGACATACCAGATTCGATCGTGGCGTATTGACCGGGTTTGGGGTGTTACAAATTGGTATCAGAGCTAAGTTCAAAAGCTCGGCTGTACGCCTATGGCCCAAAATGATTTAAAGTATAGTTTTAAAATGTTTTTTTTAAATTATATGGTTGGAAAAGCATGGCACCGAGTCTTCGGCACCGATCCGCTCGGGTTAGTATTTCAAATTGTTGATTTTTAATATGATGATGGTATGATTGTATAGTAGTAGGAACTACTCTAGAGACCCAAAACTATAGGTTGGATGTACTCATGAAAACAACTTCTTATTAAAATTATTCATAAAGCGTGTTTTAAAGATAATAGAATGATGTCATAAGCATAAAACTTTTAATTCAGATAAGTCAATATTTTAGACATGAGCACTTTCGAGGTCGGGTCGTGTTATCGTGGACGCGGTCGTGGTAGGATGGCTGTGTCTGAGCTAGTAAGGTCGGGTCAAGGATCCGAGAATGAGGTACCACCACTCCCACCACCAGCGGTTGGAGTTGAGTTTCAGGATCAAACGGGGGATGACCAGTGTCTCAAGCAATCTTGAGAGTTCTTGAGAGAGTAGTGGAATAGGTGGAGGCGCGGAGCTCGTAAATCATACTGGCGACTCGAGCCAATAGAGCCGAGGTATTTCGAGGTTTTCAGGTGTAGCTCGCAGTTCGGCTGAATATTGGTTAGAGGCAACGGAGCGAATCATGGATGATCTGGATCTGAATGCCGAGGAAAAGCTGAAAGGGATAGTGTCGCTTCTTCGTGATGTCATATCAGTGGTGGTTCTGATGCGGACGAGTCTTTGCGGCGCGAGGATCTCACTTGGGACTATTTTAAGGCGTATCAAAAGAAATATATTAGGTCGATTCGTTGATGCGCAGCGTAAGGCATTTTGAGTTTGGTCCAAGGGAGTAAGTCCGTATCGTAATATGAGGTTTGAGTTCTTAAGATTGAACCGGTATCTTTGGAGGTATTGTGGCTTGAACACGAGTGATGTGTCGATTCGAGGATGGTTTAAGAGATGAGTGAGGTTCTTGATTGCTCCACATCGAGTGAGAGTTTGCTTGCGTTGGTTGAAAAGACTAAGATTCTTGAAGGAATAAAGGAATTTGTAAGCGTAATCACGACAGGAACAAACATAAGAGAAGTTTTGGATCATCCGGGTCAGCTGGTAATTCTCAGAAGAGGGCTAGACAGAATGGGCCGAATCAATCGAGAGGTGCATCATTCGCTAATCAAGGACCATCTGATTAGTAACCGATGTAGAAAATATCATTGGGGCGAATGTTGGACCGGAGGAAAGGATGTTTCGAGTGTGGCTCATTGGATCATCGTGTGAGGGACTGGCCCACGTAAGCAAGCCGAGAATCGATCCAAGGTCAAGGTCGTGCTTTCGATTCGAGAAAGGAGGGACCGTCACCACAGAGAGGTCGTGGTAATGGTAGAGAAGTAATGGTTACGGTCGAGGCCGCGAGCATCGGGCGAAGGTGCAAGTAACACTTGAAGGCAAGACAACTTTGGTTTAGTGTATCTTTGCGAGACGTCGAGAGGAGGCGGCCTTGCCGGACGTCATAACCGGTACGTTCTTAATTTTTGGTGTTCCATATACTGCTTTGATAGATGTGGGTTCGACGTATTCGTATGTTGCTAGTAGCATAGTAGAGACCTTGAGCTTAGATTTTGAGACTACTTCTAGGAGGATGGCGATACTTAATCCCTAGGTCACTCTATAGAAGTTAATAAGTCAGTATAGGGATGTACCCTAGAACTCAAGGGTAGTGTTTGTGGTCGATCGATGGAACTGCCGTTTGGGGAGTTCGATCTGATTCTTGGGATGGACTGGTTGGTTAAGTACCAGGCAAGTTTGGATTGCGCTGCTAAGCGCATGGTTTTGAAGACAGCTAAGGGTGAAGAGGTGGTTATGATAGGTAATAGAAGAGATTATATATCCAACGTGGTATCTGCGTTGAAAGTAGTGAAGTTGGTCAGGAAGGGCTGTGAGGCATTTGTGGTTCATGTGTGTGCTTTGGAAGCTAAGGAGTCAACTGTGGAGAATGTTCGAACTGTAAAGGAATATGCTGACGTATTTTCAGAAGAACTTTCGGGACTGCCTCCGAATCGTGAAGTCGAATTCGGTATAGATCTGTTACCTGAAACGGCGCCGGTGTCTATAGCTCCGTATAGGATGGTACCGAAGGAATTAGTGGAATTGAAGGCTCAGATTCAAGAGTTGTTGGATCGAGGTTTCATTCGACCAAGTGTTTCGCCTTGGGGAGTGCCGGTACATTTTGTCAAGAAGAAGGATGGTGCGATGCGGATGTGTATAGACTACACAGGTTGAATAAGTCGACAATCAAAACAAGTATCCTTTACCAAGGATAGATGACTTGTTTGATCAGCTTAAAGGAGTAGTGATTTTCTCAAAATTGATTTAAGGTGCAGGTATCATCATTAAAGGTGAAAGAGGCTGATATCCATAAGACGACATTTCGCTTTTCGATATGGGCACTACGAGTTTCTGGCAATGCCGTTTGGGTTCACTAACGCACCGGCAGCGTTCATGGACATGATGAATCAAGTATTCCAATAGTTTTTTGATCAGTTTGTTGTGGTATTTATAGATGATATTTTGGTATACTCAAAGTCAGAGGAGGAGCATGATGCGCATTTACGAGTAGTATTCTGATTACGAGGAAAAAGCGACTTTTGCTAAATTTAGTAAGTCGAGTTACGGCTTAGGGAGGTGACTTTCTTGGGTCACGTTGTATCACCGAGGGATTAGAGTGGATCCTCGAAAGATCGAAGCGGTGTTGAATTGGAAGCCGCCTAAGTCGATGGTGAGATTTGGAGTTTCTAGGTGCAGCGGGGTATTATCAAGATTTGTAGAGGATTTTCTTTGATAGCAACCGATGACCAAGTTGTTGAGGAAAGGAGTTCCATTTGTGTGGGTGAGTAGCAGAAGAAAAAGCTTCGACAAGTTGAAGAAGATTACATTGAAGCTCGATTTTAATTCAACCTGAGGCAGGCAAGGAATTCACGGTTTACTGTGATGCATCACATACTGGATTGGGATGTGTGCTGATGCAGGAAGGGAAGGTAGTGGCTTATGCATCTCGACAGTTGAGACCACATGAAGTTAATTACCCGACGCATGACTTGGAATTAGCTGCAGTGGTTTTCACTTTGAAGATTTGGAGACACTATTTGTACGAAGAGAAGTCGATAGTCTACACGGATCACAAGAGTCTTAAGTATCTTTTGACTCAGAAGGATTTGAACTTGAGGCAACATAGATGGATTGAGTTGTTGAAGGACTACGACTGTTCGATTGAGTATCATCCGGGCAAGGCTAACGTGGTGGCAGACGCGTTGAGTCGTAAGGTTGTATCAGACTTAAGATCGATGTTTGCTCGTCTTAGTTTATGCGATGATGGGAGTCTCTTGGCAGAACTGCAAGTCAAGCCGACTTGGTTAGAGCAGATCAAGAAGAAATAGTTAGAGGATGATGGTTTGAATGATCGGAGGTTGCAGGTTCAGAATGGTGGTTTAGAGAATTATAGTTTGTCCAGTGATGGAGTGTTGTGTTTTCAAGGGAGAGCTTATATGCCGAAAGATGTTGAGTTGAGGCAAAGGATTCTTCGGGACGCACATAGTAGCCCATACGCTATGCATCCTGGAGGTAGCAAGATGTATCGGGATTTAAGAGAGCAATTTTGGTGGCAGTGCAGGCGGGAGGTAATGGAGTTTGTGGGTAAATGTCGGCGTGTCGCCAGTCAAAGCCGAGCATCGATTCTGTCTGGATTACTTCAATCGGTGAAGATTCCACAGTGGAAGTGGGAAAGGATCACTATAGACTTTGTCAGCGGATTACCTCTTACACCTAGTAAGAAGGACTCGATTTGGGTGATTGTGGATCGTCTAACTAAGTCAGCTCATTTCATTCTGGTAAGGGTGGATTACTCGCTTCATAAGTTAGCTAAGTTGTATGTGGCAGAGATAGTGAGGTTGCACGGTGTACCAGTGTTGATCATCTCGAGCATGAGATCCTAGATTTACATCAAGGTTTTGGAGAGCGTTACATCGGGCTTTGGAGTGCGGTTGGATTTCGATCTTGCATTTCATCAATAGTCGGACGGTAGTCGAAAAGAGTTATTCGGATCTTAGAGGATATGTTGAGAGGATGTGTTTTGGACTTGAGAGCGGTGGGAAGAGTTTTACCATTAGGCGAGTTCGCATACAATAATAGTTATCGAGCAAGCATTAAGATGGCACCATATGAGGCGTTGTATGGTGGGAGGTGTCGTACACCTACATGCTGGACAGAGTTGGGTGAGCATCAAATGTTAGGACCAGAGTTGGTTGCAGAGACTGAGGATAAGGTTAAGATGATTCAGGCTCGTCTGAAGGAAGCTTTGGATAGGTAGAAGTCATATGCCGATCTCAAGCGGAGGGATATAAAGTTTGCCATGGGTGACCATGTCTTTTTGAAGGTCTCGCCATGGAAGAAAGTGTTAAGATTTGGGAGAAAAGGCAAGTTGAGTCCAAGGTTTATTGGGCCATTTAAGGTGTTGAGACGAGTGAGACCGGTAGCTTATCAGCTCGAGTTACCAGCAGAACTGAGTTAGATTCACGATGTGTTCCATGTTTCCATGCTTAGACACTATCATTCTGATCCATCGCATGTTGTGACAAGAGAAGAAATAGAGGTGAGTCCAGTTTTGATAGAAAAAGAACTGTGCGATTCTAGATCGAGGCGTAAAAGTTCTGCGTAAGAAGTCAGTTCCTTTAGTGAAGGTCTTATGGCGGAACCATGGCATAGAAGAAGCTACGTGGGAACCGGAGGATGTGATGAGGCAGCAGTTTCCTCAACTCTTTTGATCAGGTAATTTCGAGGACGAAATTTTCTTAAGGGGGTAGAATTGTAACATCCTAAAAATTAGAATATTATTTTATTATTTGTGTTGGCTTGGGTATGAATTTTGTGTGTTTAGCATAGTATGGTGTAGTCTTGTTTTTATTAATGATGCAAGAATAATTGTTAGTATTAAAAATTTAGTGAAGTGGATAAGGTGAACTTGACACTTAAGTTAATTTAAGTGTTAAATTTAGCACATGAGTAGCTAGTAGTAAGATGGTTAGAATGCATGAAGTGTTGCTTGAGGAAGTGGTTGAGTAGCATGTTTAGCATTTTGAAGACTTTATTTTATGTATCCTAGCATTAATGGACGGTCAAGCTTGACATATGGAAGGTTGGACTTTCAATTTCTCTTTATGGCAAGTTGAATATTAGTTTAAGGTAAGCTTGTATTTTGGGATAAGAATCTTAAGATTATGGTATGATGAGGGAAAAAAGGCATGGATTATGGAGAATGTTTTGAAAACTCTTTTATGGTCTTTAGTTCATGTATGTGGATGACATTTTGGACTAGGGAGGGCTTGACCGATTTTTGATGGAAGCTTTGGTAGGTTAGTAGCTAGTTGGCCATTTTTCCTAAGCATTTGAGCATCAATTTCCTTTCTCTCCACAAACACTCCCTATAGCAGAATGTGTCTTGGGCATAAGGTGAGTTTTGGTGTTAGTTTTGGCCTTCAATATTTGTTTTGGTGTCATAACCGAAAATCCTTTCTAGTTTTTGCAAGTTTCTCCCTAGTGCATCAAAGCGAAACAAAACCAAAACCATCATTGTGCTTGGCGAATCTCTTTTGTTCACAACTTCTTTCCATTCTTTCATACTTGTTCAACCCACATTTCTTCTACTTTCTCTTGGTGAAACTTCCTTCTCCCATTCCTCTTTACTTTCTTTCATTTTTGTTCAAAGCCATAAGCATCCCTCTCCCATTGAAATCTCTTTCTTTTCTTCCTTTTCCTTTATATTTCTCCACTCTAGTCAATCCTTTTTGTTGTTACAAATCAACCATATTACCAAACTTCCCATACTCTTTTGAATTGTCTTGGCGAATATCATCAAGGGTAGGATTTCATTTGGTTTTCTTCAATCGGTTTTGGAAGATAGGTAAGTGTTCATGGCGAATTTCCTATTATTTCTTTTCTCTTTTCTATGCCGTTTTCTTGTGGACTAAGGCGAAACTTTTGGGCATTGTTTGCAAGATTCTAACTATTATTAGGAACCGATCATTCTTATAGGCTCTTTGGGACTTTGGAAGCATTTGATTTAAGCCCTATCTCTCCAGCAATCAAAAGTTGGTAAGTCAAGTGGTAAGGACTCTTGTTGGTTCTTCATCTCTTTTGATGGTTGAAAAGCCATAGGCTTTTGGGATTTAGTGGTTTGGCGAATGGCTTTTGTTTATAATCTAAGATTGTAGATTGACAAGGTGATCTAGTGCGGTAGATCAGATCTTTGGATTTTAGTACTTGCGTTAGTGTCAGGTGTGTATCTTACACACTTTATAATTCGGGTTATATATTTATATACATATTAACTAAACATTTTATTATAGTGGGAATCTATGAGATTTTGATAAGATACCTTGATGGGTATGTGCAAGGATTCGGGTAAGTCCATTTCAATATGATGTTAATATATGTTGATTGATATCATGATCTATTATTTAAATATGTTATATGATCATATCAAAGTATGATGGCATGATTGATACTCTTAATACATTGGTTTGGGAATATGAGTGGGGGGGAAGGATTTGATATCCGTGTCTTTGGACACTAGAGGTTTGGCACCTCCGGTGATTTGGTATCACATTTGTGTCTTTGGACACGGAGGTTTGGTACCTCATAGCGACTCGTCCACGTGGTCTAGCATCACCGTGGGTTGGCCCCACTTTTGAGATATAGGATCGTCGCCAAATGATTTGGTATCACACTTGGGTTGGCCCACAACTTGATTATTCGTGACTTTGGTCACGGTGATTTAGTATCACATTATTGGATATCGTGACTTTGGGTCACCGGTGGTTTAGCACCACCGGTGGTTTGGTACCACGGGGTAGAAAAGGAGTTAAGGATGGCTAGGTTGGGTGCATTATATATTTATATATGTTGCTTGGTTATAAATTGTGTAAGAATGATGCATTAATCGGGAAGGATTTATGCATTGAGTCTTAGTGACTCACCTTCTCCTTATCATTTCGGTGATCCGTGAGATCGCGGATGAGGCCGGATGAACTCGAGGAGGCCATGCAATAAAATTTGATTTTCCATGAACTTGATTTGGGGTACTTTAATTTATTTTAATTTGGTTTTGTTTTATTTTGCATTTGTAATAAGGCCTCTTTAATTATGTTTTTGGATTATTTATATGCTTTGGATATGTTTTAAATATGGCTTATAAATTATTTGGTTAATTTAATAATTGAGCCCAAAGTTTTCTAAAATAATAAAAGCATAATGGTTTTAAAATCTTACCATCGGGTAATATAAATCGTTTGATAATAAAATATAGATTAAGTGTTTTTTACATTTTAATGATTTCCAAATATTAAGTTTCTACATTCAAAATGCAAATGGTTTTCAAAGCAATAATTGAGTTTTCTTAAAATGATATAAATGTTTTCTAACCTATGATTTATCAACTACATTTTAAAGTTTTATTTATGAAATTACAAAGTAAATTATCGGTTTAAACTTATTATACACGATTTCTACAAATATAGAATTTTCAAAGAGTTTTCACAAAAATTTAATTGTTATTTGATTCTTTTCAAAATGTTTTCCTCAGTGACATACCAGATTCAGTCATGGCGTATTGACCGGGTTTGGGGTGTTACAAATCTTCATGGTTCAACGACATCTCATCAAATACTTTGATTGTATTTTCAAGCCAAAACTCGGCTCGCTCAGCATCGTCATCAGCTGCGGCCCTAAACTCTTCGACCCCACACTTGGGAATCTTATCTACAGGTGGTTTATTCGATCTGTTCGGATCTACAACTTGTGGCACAACAGGTACTTGTGGGGGTGGAGGTTGTGGAGCAGTTGGATTTGTTCTAACAAATTTCAAAAACCATTCACTCATCATACGGAAGAAGGCTTGCTTAGCCTCACCTCACTCACCACTATCATTCCGCCTAGATGTGGCCGGCGCTGTCCCTTGAGTGGGAGCAGGCGCATTACTCTCTACGTCGTCAGCAACTGCTTGATTGGGATCCATAATAATATTAAAACACATTTCAACTGTCAGATTTTATAACACTATCTCAATTTCACAATATGGCATGTATAGCTAGACTCACACACGCTTATGTTAGTCCGAGAATTGACTAAATCGTAGCTCTGATACCAATAAAATGTAACACCCCTAACCCGAGACCATCGTCGGGATAGGGTTTAGAGGCATTACCAAATAATAGGATCATTTTACATCACATTCACGACACAAAGTCAATCATCATCAAAGACATTCATATACAATCATAGTGTCCCTTAAATGAGTCATCAAGACCCTAAGCATGCTTATAAATTGAGTCGGGACTAAACCGAAACACATATAAAATTTCATGAAAAATTAAAACTTTTCTAGAATACAGAGGAGACACGCTCGTAGGGGTAGGCCATGCGTCTCCCACGACTACATGACACACCCATGTGACCTCCCCATGGTTACATACTGCCAAAATCAACATGGCTAACAAGCACGCCCATGTGCTAAGGCCGTGTCCTATAAGGTCATATACTGCCATTTCTTGCACGACCTATAGGCACGCCCGTGCCATGGCCTTATGCAGTTTAAGCCACATTCTGCCAATTTACTCACAGTCTGAGACACGTCCGTGTGCCCCAACCATGTGACATTATAGGCCATTTTTGCAAGGCCAATATGCCACCCACTTACGGTCAAACCTACAAGCCAATCAACTAAACATCTCATGCACATATTACCATTTAAAAGCATACCAATTTAGTAATTTAAAACATGCAATCAATACCAACTTTAATAATACCCAATTCAATACCAATACTTATTCTATCACAAGCATAATTCATTCCCAAATCTCACTACTCCTACTGGCATTTATCAACACAAAGTTACCGTTCAATAGCAAATTTATCAATATACAAATCATGCCAAAAGATGCATCATATAAATACCACATTCATTCATGCCAAACCTATCACATATCTAGCCACATATCATGGCTACTTACAAATCTCAAACTTGATTCAATTAACTAGCCTATACATGCCATATTGTAGCTATATACATCTTTCCAAAAGTACCAAAATAGAATACCGATAGTGTGATTGAGAAGCTAACGATCCTAGATCCGAGCTAGCTTTACTGACACTGTAAGGCAGAGAAACAAATCACACAGTAAGCTTTCCAAAGCTTAGTAAGTTTGATATACAATACAATTATCATATCAAATTAAATCGATGCAAAAATAAACAATCACTTAGATCTATTATCTCATATCTTCTCATCCATAGCCACAATGCTCATTTCCTCAATCAAAGCTTAATTTTACTCATCAACCACAAAGGTTCAATCGTGCCTTAACCACACAAAGCTATTAAATCTCCAAGCTATTCATTGCTCAATATTATTTGCCGATCATTCTTTAATTTAATCGCTTTTCGATTGCCACATACTTATCAGACTCATAACTATTATCGCACACTTAGTGCCTATTGTTTTAACCAACTCATCTCGGTATAGCACACATAGTGCCACAAATAATCCAAAGCTTTCATAACAATGCACACACATTCACATAACATCTTTCATCACATCGCACACACAGTGCCATTCATTTCTATCTCGATTTCACTTTCGCACACTTAGTGCCCTCAAATTAAAATCATGCACATAGTAATTCACTTTCATATACATAAACATATTCATTTCATATTGATAAAACATATCTCAAATACATGTATTATATCCGAACTTACCTCGGACGTCGAACTATCGATACGGTCGATTAATCGAGCACTTTATCTTTGCCTCAATCTCGATCCGGACCTCTCCTCTCTTGGTCCATACACATTCAAATTCACTCCATTAAATCATCAATTCATTCATTTTAATCCAAACACACATATTTAGGGCATTTTATAAAATAGCCCTCACATTTTCACATTTTGACACTTTAGTCTCTATCTCTCAAAATCATCAAATACTCAAAATTTCATTACACTATGCTTAGGCCGAATTCTACTTAGTCTCATAGGAGTCAACACATTTCATTTATTTTACATTTTAATCCTGCAATTTCTCATTTTCACAATTTAGCTCAAATTACTCAATTTCACCAAAATTTCAATTACAAACTATGTTAACCCAACATTAAACTTTTATATTCCACTAACTATCATCACAAAGCTCATATATTCAACAATGGCATATCTCAAAATCACCATCATTTTCTAAACTTTAAGCATGGGTTAGCTAGAGCACAAAGCAACGATAACAAAAATGTAGAAATTATAAAAATTGAACACAAAATACTTACTAATTGATGCTTGAAGTTGTCGAAACCATGAAAGCTTCGAACCCTCTTTTATTTCTCAAATTTCGATGGAAAATACATGTTAAAGATGAGCATTTTAGTTTCATTTGTTTATTATAACATTTATAGTTGATTCCCAACTATACCCTTAATGAAATAAACATTAAAGCTTATTATGGATGGTTATAAATGTCCATCAACCTTCCACTATCATTAAATATTGTCTAATTGCACCATAAGACCTCTTTATTTAAAATACAACACCACTTAGGTACTTATAATTTAGCACATAGCTTTTACTATTTACGTAATTAAGTCATTTCTCTTAATCCGACACTAAAACGATCAAATCATCACACAAAATTTTCACATAGATTATTTCAAATATCATTCACATAGAAAATATCATTATAATATTTTTACGACCTTGGATTTGTGGTTTCAAATCCTTTATTACGACTAGGGTCTAAACAGAAATTTATTACAAACTAGGTTTGCTCCTTCTCCTCCTAGGCAGCTCTATATATAGCTAGCTTCTCACTTTCCTTCTTTGTATCTTTTCGATGTGGGATCCTTTCGTCAGTGGAGTTTAAATCCAACTCAAACTCTTCCCGTCCAATCCGTAAAATAAATACTCCCTTACTTGTCATGAGATTCGAACCTAGGCTCCCTTGTAGCATAATCCACGCCGCTAGCCACTTGGCCACAAGCTCCTCTTGTGTCCAACATCATGCGTAACTAAATATAAATCTATGGCCCAATTCTAAAGTCCATATAAAAAGGAAACCAAAAATGCAAAATCCAAGATTGAACCTTGGACTTCCTTCCTTCTTTGTGGCATCACCCCATTGTCTCTTGTGTGGTGTCACTTTGCCACTACACCACACACTCCACTTATGACATTTTCTCCATATTTTATTCTTAAAGCCTACCTACTAACTCCCAGGGTTTTATTCACTTAAAACCAAAATTTTTCCTAAGGCCTAACTTGAACCCGGGACTTCATAGAAGCCCCCTAACCTTCCAAAATCCCTCACCTACTAGATCCAACTTGCATAAGCCGTTCTTGTTCCCAAAAAATTTTAACCTCTACTACGCCCAAGGCCCATTGGGCCCAATTCTACTAGGCCCAAATTTAGGATGTTATAGAGTCCCTTAATATGTTTTCAAATTCTTTCCACGCACACCTCCACACGTAAGGCGTGTAATTACCTTTGCCCTTGAGTCCCACCATAGCCCTTTTTGCACTTTACTATCGTGTTCCAGCGCCATTTAGGCGAGTAGGACTACACCAATTTGATTTCCTTGACCTACACGCCCAACTCAGAACCTACCTAGTTTGGGTGTTACAGCTCTCTCCCATTTAGCAAATTTTATCCTCGAATTTGCTTTATCTTTAGATGTTAAACCTCAAATAGGTGCATCATATCAAGCGTCTTTAAAATTTTAGACTCTCTAGGGGACATGGTCATAATGTGCGTGGTCGTGGTAGAGGCTGAATGACCGTGTCAGAGCCCGTTAGGTCTTGTCAAGGGTCCAAAAATGAAATGCCACCACCACCAGCCGTTGATGTTGAGTATCAAGATCAAACGGGGATGATCTTGATGTCGTGAGCGATCTTTGTCATGTCTTTGGAAAAGAGTGGCTGGAGCGGTGGGGAATGCGAGAGCTCAAAAATTTGTATCTGAGCGACTCCGAGCCAATAGAGCCTAGGTATTTCGAGGTGTCTCTGGTGTGGCTCCCAATATGGCTGAGTATTGGTTAGAGGCGACGGAGCGAATCATGGATGACCTGGATCTGACTACTGAGGAAAAATTGAAAGGGATAGTGTCGCTTCTTCGGGATGAGTCATACCAGTGGTGGCTCACGGTTCGATTGATAGTCGTGGGATGATCTCACTTTGAGCCATGCTAGGGCATTGTGGCTGATAGGGAGGTAATGGCTCGAGTTTGTTTGGGTAGGTGGAAAAGGCCAAGGTGGAAGGGTAAAGATCGAAGCGATGAATCTGGATAAGAATAGACACAGAGAGGTTTTGGAAATCGATAACTGCAAAAAGTAAGGGGACGAATCAATGGGTTGGTATAATCGTGAGAAATCTCGAGGAGGAGGTGGAAAGGGATGTTTTGAGTGTGGTTCACCGGAAGGGACCGCCCACGTAAGTTAGCCAGATTCAATTTGAGGTCGGGGTTGTGCTCGGTCAGAAATGAGGACCACCACCACGGAGGGGTCGGTACCGATGGGGAGGTAATGGCTCGGTAGAGGCCGTGGAGCATCGAAGAGGTGCAGAACAACAAGTAAGACACTGGGTTGGTATATCTGTTGAGACGTCGAGAGAGGGCATCATAACGATCGTTCTTAATCTTTGGATTACCGTATATTGCTTTGATTGATGTGGGTTCGACACATTCGTATGTTGCTAGTAGCATAGTAGAGACCATGAACCTAGACATTGAAACTACTTCTAGGGAGGTGACAGTAATTAGCCCTCTAGGTCACTCTGTAGAAGTAAATAAGCTGTATAGGGAAGCACCCCTAGAACTCCAAGGGGTAGTATTTGTAGCTGATCTGATGGAACTACCGTTTGGAGAGTTCGATCTGATTCTTGGGATGATTGGCTGGTGAAGTACCAGGCTAGTTTGGATTGCGCGGCTAAACGCATGGTTTTGAGAATAGCTGAGGGTAAGGAAGTGGTGATGATAGGTAATAGAAGAGATTATCTATCCAACGTGGTATTGGCGTTGAAGGCTGAGAAGATGGTCAGGAAGGGTTGTGAGGCGATTTTGGTTCGGCTGTGTACTTTGGAGGCTAAGGAGGTTGCTGTAAAGGATGTCTGAATAGTAAAGGAATTTGTTGACATATTTTCAGAGGAACTTCTAGGTCTGCCTCTAGATTGGGAAGTTGAATTTGGTATAGATCTGTTACCAAAACTACTGCGCCAGTATCTATTGCCCCGTATAGAATGGCGTCGAAAGAATTGGTAGAGCTGAAGGCTCAGATTCAGGAGTTGTTGGACCGAGGGTTTATCCGGCCAAGTGTTTCACCTTGGGGAGCACCGGTACTTTTGTCAAAAAAAAGATTGTACAATGCGGATGTGCATAGACTACCGCCAGTTGAACAAGCTGACGATCAAAAACAAGTATCCGTTGTTGAGGATAGATGACTTGTTCGATCAACTTAAGGAGGCATCAATTTTCTCAAAGATTGATTTAAGATTTGAGTATCATTCGGGCAAGGCTAACGTGGTGGCAGACGCGTTGAGCCATAAGGTAGTAGCAGACTTAAGAGCGATGTTTGCCCATCTTAGCTTGTATGACGATGGGAGTCTTTTGGTGAAATTGTAGGTTAAGCTGACTTGGGTTGAGCAGATCAAGGAGAAACAGTTAGCGGATGAGGGCTTGAATGCTCGGATGTTGCAAGTGCAGAATGGTGGTGTAGAGGGTTATAGTGTGTCCAGTGATGGAGTATTGTGTTTCCAAGGGAGAGCTTGTATGCCAAAGGATGTTGAGTTAAGGCGGAGGATTCTTCAGACCTTTATAGCGGCCCATACGCTATGCATCTGGAAGTAGCAAGATGTACGAGTTTGCGTAAGTAGTTACGTGGCGTGTGAAGTGGGAAGTGGCGAGTTTGTGGGTAAGTGTCGACGTGTCGGTGGTCAAAGTGAGCATCATTTGCGTCGAGTTTACTTTAGCCGGTAAAGATTCCTCAATGGAAATGGGAAAGAATTACCATGGACTTTGTTAGTGGGCTACCCCTCACGCCTAGCAGGAAAGACTCAGTCTGGGTGATTGTGGATTGTTTGACCAAATCAGCTCATTTCATACTGGTAAGGGTTGATTATCCACTTCAAAAGTTAGCTAAGTTGTATGTGGCTGAGATAGTGAGGTTGCATGGTGTGCCAGTATCAATTATCTCGGATAGGGATCCAAGGTTTACATCGAGGTTCTAGAGAGCTTTACATCAGGCTTTGGGAATGAGGTTGGAATTCAGCACAGCTTTTCACCCATAGTCTGACGGACAGTCGGAAAGGGTTATACAAATCCTAGAGGATATGCTAAGGGGTTGTGTTTTGGACTTCAGAGGCAGCTGGGAAGAATTTCTACAATTAGCTGAGTTCGCATACAACAATAGTTATCAGGAAAGCATTAAGATGGCACCTTATGAGGCGTTGTATGGTAGGAAGTGTCGCACACCTACTTGCTGGACAGAATTGGGTGAGCGTCAGATGTTGGGACCAGAGTTGGTTGTAGAGACCGAGGATAAGGTTAAGATGATTCAGTCTCATCTAAAAGAAGCTTCAGATAGGCAAAAGTCATATGCTGATCTTAAGCGGAGAGATATAGAGTTCTTAGTGGGTGTGAGGTCTTTTGAAGGTCTCGCCATGGAAGAAAGTCTTTGAGGTTTGGAAGGAAAGGCAAGTTAAGTCCAAGGTTTATTGGCCCATATAAGGTGTTGAGGCAGTGGGATCGATAGCCTATCGACTTGAGTTGCCAGCAGAAATGAAAAGTCGATACATGATGTATTCCATGTCTCCATGCCCAGGCGCTATCGTTCAGATCCATCACATGTTGTAGCAGTGGAGGAAATTGAGGTAAGTCCTAATTTGACCATAGAGGAGGAACCAGTGCGGATTCTAGATCGAGATGTGAAGGTTTTGTGCAAGAAGTCAGTCCCATTAGTGAAGGTGCTGTGGCGGAATCATGGCGTGGAAGAGGCTACGTGGGAACCAGAGGATGTGATGAGACAGTAATACCCCCAACTCTTTTGACCAGGTAATTTCGAGGTCAAAATTATTTTTAAGGGGGTAGAACTGTAATATCCTGAAATAGGGGTTATTTGTGATTGAATTGTTTTGCATGAGTTTGGTTGTTGTGTCGTTGTTTGAGGTGTTCTAGAGGCTAGTTATAAGCCAAAGGTAGGCCCGAGTTGTAGGAAAAATTTTGTTTTTAAGTGTTAGTTAAAGGGAGTTGAAGGAGCTAGGGGTTAAGTATAATTCGTGGGGGATTTAAGCACAAGATTGGGCTTCGAAAAGTGGCAAGGAGGCGCCACTTAGGGCCTGTGATTGACGACACATGTAGGAAAGGGAGAACTCAGGTTCGAGCAGCAGAAATTCCATTTTCTGCTTACCATTTTGATGCCAAGGGGAAGAGTTGTACTCAGCACAAACTCTGTCAGATAAGCATTGATTAGTTCAAACTCATTTGAATGATTGGCCAGGATTGATTCAGGGAATTTTGACGAAATCTGAACTCTTGTTGGAAGAGGAGTGAACGGTTGGGAAGCTGAGTAAGGGGGTGCCAATTTCCTTAGGCACCTAGTTGTGCATTTTCGGCTAGCCTTTGTTTGGTGTATCAAAAGCAGAAAACCTTTTTTAGCAGTATCGATTTCTCTTTAGTGCACCATAGTGAACCAAAAGCCGGAAAGACCATAGGTGGTTGTCGATTTCTTCCTTAGGCACTTGGCCGAATCTCCACTTGAACTCCCTCTTATCTTTTATTTTTCTTAGAAGCCGAAAGCATTCCTCTCCCATTCTATTTTCTTCTCTCCATTGTCGACTCCTCCCTCTCCTATTTTCACTTTTCTTTTCCTTTCCCTTTCTCCACTCTAGCCGAATATTGATTGCTTTTCTCTTCCATCCACTATACTCTGTGCCGAAATCTCCTTGGTTTCTCCTAGTGTTATTTTGGCCAAATCTCAAACAAGGGTGGATCTCTTTTGGTTTTTCTCCAATCGATTTTGAAAAGGGGTAAGGGTTCTTGACCGAAACATCATTCTCACTTTCTCTTTTTCTCTGTCAACATGTGTAGACAAAAGCCAAACTTCGACATTTGTGGGTGCTTTGCTAACCATCTATAGGAACCGATTTCTCCTAGGCTCTTCGGGACTTTGGAAGTAGTGGATCTGAGCCATTCTTTCTCTGTCAAGTGATTCATTAAGGCTGTGGTAAGGATCTATAATAGTTTAATCATTCTTTAAGTTAGTTGGAAAAGCCGAAGGCTTTTGAGGCTAAGTTGTATTGGTAGCCGATTGTAGGGGGAAGATCAGTCTCGCATACCTTGTGTTGGGATTAGCATTCGTAAGGCAAAAGGGTAAGGAGGATTGTGTTAGTTATGTGTTATCTCATGTTTCGAGATTTATTGGGATGGCCGAATAGCCTTGTTAATGGTTTGGTGGTTTGGCCGAATGTAGGGCAATAAGATCTAGTGTGGTAGATCGGGTCTTCAGGATTTAGTGCTTGCGTTGGTGACAGGTGTGTAACTTACACACTTTATGGCTAAGTAAATATATTAATAACCTGAATATGTTAAAAGCCAGAAATTGTGTAGATCTTGATATGATACCGTAAGGGTATGGGCAATGATTCGGGTAAGTCCGTTTCGATATAACTTGCTATATGATGCTTAATACCATGATCTGTGACATATTTGCTATATGATCCATAATAAAGCATGATGGCATGACTTGCATAAGTTTTGCATTGTGATGGGTGAAATGAGAGGAGGGGGGAGGTTTGATATCCATGTCTTTGGGACACCAGAGGTTTGGCACCACCAGTGGTTTGGTACCACAGATTATTTTGTGACTTTGGGTCACTAGAGGTTTGGCACCTTATAGCGACACGTCCCAGTGGCTTAGCACCACAATGGGTTGGCCCCACAGTTGATTTATCGGGATTGTTGCCAGTGATTTGGAATCATACGTGGATTGGCCCCACACTTGGATTATTGATATTTTGTGACTTTGGGTCACCAGTAGTTTGGCACCACAATTTTATTGGATATCGTGACTTTGGGTCACAAGTGGTTTGACACCACCAGTGGTTTGGTACCACACGGGTAGAAACGGAGTATGGATGGCTAGGTTTGGGTGCATTATATGTATTGCTTGGTTATGATTTGTGTAAGTATGTTGCATTATCTGGGAGGAGGATTTATGCACTGAGTCTTGGTGACTCACCTCTTTCCTTATCTTTTTAGGTGACTCGTAAATTGCGGATAAGCAGCTGGATGGACTCGAGGTGGCCCATGCATTAAAACATTTGGTTTTACTTGGATTTTGAATTGGGTAATTATTTCATATTTCATTTTATTTATTATTTGGGTATTGTAATAAGGCCTTTTAAATTATGTTTTGAATTATTTATATGTTTTGGATGTTATTTCGAACATGGTTAAGTGAACTATTTGATTAATTTAATAATGTGAGCGCAAGGTTTTCTAAACTACAAAGAGCAATGGTTTTCAAAACCTTACCATCGGGTGATACAAATCACTTGATAACAAATGACAACTTAATTGTTTTCGACAACTCAAATGGTTTCCAAACTTAAGTTTCCAAATTCAAATAGAAACGATTTCCAAATTAATCATTTGGGTTACTTTTAAAATTACAAAAAGGTTTTCTAAGCTATGGATCAGCAACTAAGTTTTAAAGATTAATTTCTGGGATTTCAAAGTAAACTATCAGTTTTTAACTAATCATGCACCTGATTTCTACAAACATAGGGCAACAAAGAGTTTTCCACAAATTTTAATCGGTAACTCGATTTTCTTCAAAACATTTTCCTCTGTAACATGCCAGATTCGATCGTGGTGTGTTGACCGGGTTTGGGGTGTTACACTATTTATGCCGATTCCTCAATCGATTAGTATCTACTCTTAGCCACATTTGGAAGCTGAATCTTGTTCAAGTAGATATCTAAGCCACAGGATCAAAGGAGAATTTCGGTAAGTGCTGAGTTAAACTTTTTAGTGTGTTTTGTTAAAAGTCAAAGGGCTATCTAACCCCTCCTTGTCATTAACTTGTATTAACAAGGGTAAGGTTTGGAGATCGCAAGCTTGGTAAGTAAGGATTGCTAACAAGGTGGTAAGTGTTCTCAAAATGTGGCTCATATGTTGGAGCAGCAGGCACCACCATCGGGGTGAAATAAAGGTTTCAAATTACCAAAGCTTCAACTGAGTAGATAGCGACGCCTCGGCGACAAGATATCTCGATCTCTCGTCGAACCAAGCCACAACCTTTACGATGTCGGCCTCTACGTAATCCACCCGGTTTGACTATGAACGGCAGAAATCTCCAAAAACTATTTTTCAGAGGTGTTTTGCTTGACGGCTGCTAGACTTTTTAAGCAAAATTCTTAGGGTTTTTCTTCACTTATTACCCTTTTTATAATCAGTATTTCATTTATGAATAATAAAATTAAATAAATATAATAATGTTTTAACCGAAAATTATAATTACATTAATTATACCCAAAAAGTTATAATTACATTAATTATAACATGGATTTCGGTAAACTATATTTATTTAAATTTATATACGAACCAAATTCATATATTAATTCTCATTATGTGTACAACATCCTTGTACATATAATATATTCAATATTTGATTGCCCAATTAAATTAATTCTTTAATTAATTTAATTCATGTGACAATCAAACACAATACCAACTATGTTTCATTCCGTTCATTTCAACCATAGGGTGTGACCTCAGAGGTTCTTGTAACGTTAGTAGTAATACTAGAACGATTCTAATGTCACAAACAATGAGTGGCATCTAGCAATGCATCATTGCTACCTAAGATACAAGAAGTCATGATTCGACATAACTTTTGTGATTAATTTCATGCATTAATCCTTAAGTCCTTTATCTCTGGAATAGATACAAGTCATGGAATAGTCACACTTGTATAGTCCATCCTATGTTTCTTGATATCTTGAGTAGACTATGATATACAAATTAGTATGACATCTCATGTCAACTTATTTGAGCATGGCCATGCATTTCTAGTCTCACTCAATCAAGTGGCCTAAGATATTACTCCCATTATGTGGGAGGGACTTATCCTATATTGATCAACAATATCCTCTACATTGATCGTGATATATCCAACATCGCCTTTATAGAACAAACCGATTCATTATGCGTTTGATCAGTATCAAAATATACGACTCACGATGTTGGGATAATGATTATCTCAAGTCTAAGGATCATATACATATTAATCACTATGAGTAATGTTGTGACAATTACATAATAATCCAAGAAACATACTCATAAGCGGGTCATCAATATATTGTTCTCTAACACACATATTCATGCATTGATTTTGACACTCCATATCAATGACAACTCTTTATCATCAATCAACTACATGTTAGTCTTAATGCATTATTGTTGTCCTAGTCAACAATAATACTTGACTAAGGATATTTTAAGAATAATCATATTATTCTCAGGACATTATTATAAAACAGTTTATTTGTACACACAGAAGGAAAAACTGAAATAATAATGACAACGCTTTATATTAATAAACATGGTAAATCAAGTATGTTATTACAACCATCTCATGATTGATCTTTGGGCATACTCTTACAATCTCCCACTAGACCAATCAATCATATATCTAATACCAAGGTCCACATCTCATATGGCGTCTTTTGAACCGATTTAGATGGAACACGATTTAGTGTGAAAGCATTGTATGCCTCAATTGCATGTCCCCAAAAAGAAGTTGGTAGATCAAGATGACTCATCATGGATCGAACCATGTCTAATAAAGTTCGATTTCTTCTCTGGAAACTCCATTCCATTGAGGAGTAGCAGGGAGGAGTAAGTTGTGAGACAATCCCACATTCCTTCAATAGATCATCAAACTCTAGGCTCAAATACTCTCCACCTCGATCGATCAAGTGACTTGATAGTTTTGCCTAGTTGATTTTGTACTTCATTTTGAATTCCTTGAACTTTTCAAGAGACTCGGACTTATGGCATGAGATAAATATACCCATATCTCACCGAAATCATCGGTGAAAGTAATGAAGTATTGAAATCCACCTCTCGTCTGTATTTATTGGTCCACATACATCGAATGTATTAGGCCCAATAAATCACTAGCTCGCTCACTTTTACCAAGAAAAGGAGATTTAGTCATTTTCCTAATAAGCAAGATTCACATACTTCAAATTGTTCAAAAACAAATGAATCTAAGAAACCATCTTTATGGAGTATGGATATGCTCTCACTTATATGGCCCAAACGATAATGCCAAAGATAAGTTTGATTTGAGTCATTTATTTTAGATCTTTTAGTATTTATGTTGTAAATAGGGTTCATTTGATCTAAAATATAGAGGCCATTAATCAATTGTCAGCCAACCATAAAAACATTATTGAGATAAAAGGAACAACAATTATTCTTAATAATTATCTCAAAACCAATTTTGTCTAAACAAGAAACTGAAATAATGTTTTTAGTCAAACTGGGCACAAAATAACAATCCTCTAAAATTAAATCAAGTCCACTAGGCAAAGATAAAGTATATGTTCCCATGCCTAATGCAGAACCTTTGCTCCATTTCCAACTCATGCAGTCCACATCTCCTCTAGCCAACGCCCTACTCCTTTGTAGTCCTAGTCTTTGAGTTAAACTTTTTAGTGTGTTTTTTCAACCTTATGTGGCCCATCAAGTTTATATATATTTCTTTTATTAACAAAATATACTATAATAAGAAAATGGGGTCCAGGCGGTGAAGGAAGCGGGTCAAGGCATGCCGAGGCAGTCCTCGATCCCCATCCTCAAAATATGAGAGGGATGTTACGGTAGGAGTCGGTGCGGGCGGAGCCCCTCAAATATGGACCATGCGGTACAAATCGCGATACCCCACTCAAATGAAACCTCACGATTTGATAACTTTTATCAACGAAATCGTGTTTTCAAGATTTTAATCCTTGAGGTTCATATCGGAACAACCCTTGTTCCACTAGCCGATTAACCTTACCGAAACCGTAAATACCACCACGTTAAGATCGAATAGGCCACAACACCATGAAAAGTCAAAGGAACGAATGGGGTGAAATAAAGGTTTCGAAATTACCAAAGCTTCAATGCGAGTAGATAGCGCTATCTAACCCAAAAGCTGCTTTGAGAGGTGTTTTGCTTGATACCGCTAGACTTTTTGAGCAAAATTCTTAGGTTTTCTTCACTTATTACCCTTTTATAATCGAGATTTCATTTATGAATCCTTGTCATTAACTTGTATTAACAAGGTTAGTAAGCAATGCATTTGGAGATAGATACAAGTCAAGCTTGGTAAGTAAGGATTGCTAACAAGGTGGTAAGTGTTCTCCAACTTCATAATGGTCACCCAATATGTTGTTCTCTATCATGGTTTAGTAAGTATGTTATTAATGGCACTTGATATTGACGATATACGTTTTGGTGCGAGATCTAGAGGATAATCACAAATAGTAGCAAAGGAGGCTACTAGAGCGTGTAGCACCACAGTAAAGGTATGCAGTGAGGTTTGGTTTACGATAAAGTGTGTATTAATCCATGATTAATCGTTAAGTGATGTTGATTGTAGGTTCGTAATTAAGGGGTTTGTAGCACGCGTGGTTACCGGTGTGTACAAACACTACACACATGACATCAAGAATGCCAAAAGTCAAAAGCGAAAGTGACTAAATGGGCCCAGTGGGCCCTGAGGCTAAGTTTGATGAAATTGTTTGGTTGGTTATACGAATTGAGTTAGCCATGCATGTTACATGATCTGGAATTATTTTGGGCCTAATGGGCCATATGAATGAGATCAAGGCCTAATGGGCCATAAGAAAGTGATTTGGGCATAAAGGGCTTTATGAACGTGAAAAGGGCTTGATAGGCTTTATGGGAACGTAAACATGTATGCTAGGGTTTAATGGATTTTAGGCCTAGTTTGACAAACTCTTGAATAACATAAAACTCTTCTAATAATTAAACATGTTCGTGAACAAGTTACTGGGTTAGAGTGTGGCAACAGGCATATGGATGTCTAGGATTGGATCTAGGGAGAGCTTGGTACTTAAGCGGTCCTAGTGGCCCACCTCCTCTTCTCTAGAATCCTACCTGGTGCATAGTGTCTGTTCACTTTAGCCGTAAGGACTTATTAATGGGCCAAAGTCTATAACTAAAACCCGAGAGGGATCGAATACTCTGATTTGTAAAATTACCAAAATACCTCTGATTTGTAAATTAGTAAAATACCCTTAGATTGGAAAATTCCCAAAATACCCTTAGTTTGAAAATTACCAAAATATCCTTAGATTTGAAAAATTACTAAAATACCCCCAAATTATAAAATTACCATAATACCCTTAATTTGTAAAATTACTAAAATACCCCTATTTTTGTAAAATTACCAAAATACCGTTAGTTTGGAAAATTACCATAATACCCTCAATTTATGAAATTACCAAAATACCCCTAATTTGTAGAATTACCAAAATACCCTCGATTTGGAAATTTATGAAAATACCCCTATAGGGTAGAATTATGATAATACCCTTGTAGGGTAGAATTACGGAAATACCCTTAATTGTGAAATGACTAAAATATCACTATGTAATGAGTATGAGTTTTTATGGATGTTACTTATGTGTTTGCTGCATTCATATGATATTCTGTTTAGGGTGCATATGGGTGGGAATTATGGTATGGAGGAAGATTTGAGGATCGCATAGCCGTATGGTATCGATCCACCAGAGGCTCTAAGCCTAATATATGATTAGCAACTTTGCTGCAACGTTCAGTAATACCACAAACGAGCTACCCTTGATGTGTAGCAGAGGGGTGGGTCGAGCTAGAATTCCCCACATGTGTATAAGGTTGGAAGGGAAATGGTGTGTGTAGTGAATGGGTTGTTGGGGTGGGGTTTGCATTACCTTGTTTGCTTATGATATGATATGATATGATATGAGGTCATTGTGGGATAAGGCCCAAGACCACCGATTTTGATAGGGCTTAGGCCCAATGTGAATACTTGTATGTGATTTGATTGCCAAGGGTTGTACACATGAGTTTCGAAACTCACACCCTTTAATTTAATGTTTCAGGTGATCCTGAATAGATGGCTCGACATGGGAGAGGACTCGGAGATGGCCACACTACAAGCTGATCAGTTGTTTTTAATTTGTTCAAATGAACTTATTTTAAATACTTTGTTTTTCATTGGATTATAATAAGGCCATGTATCTCCTAATTGACTTTTCATTTTGGGTTTTATTATTATTGTTGTTTCAACTATCCAGTATTAAACATAAATAAAATTTCTAAAGTCAGCATGGTTTTCGAAAGGACTCAACATATGATTGTTTTCTTAGAATTTGGGCTTTTCATCTTAAAATTAGCAAGATACAAGGGTTTTAGGCTTTTAGGCCCTAAATTGTTAATTTGTAAAATAGTTTTGAAGTGTGCCTTTAATGTGATATTCTGGACTCGGGCCTAACTTCTAGGTTGGGTTTAGGGTGTTACAATTGAATTTTAGCATAGCTTTTTACCCATTGTCTGATGGGCAGTCTGAATGAGTCATTCAGATTCTTGAGAACATGTTGAGGGGTTGCATGGTCGACTTTAGTGGCAATTGTGAAGAGCATTTTTCATTATCAGAGTTTGAATATAACAACATTTTTCAGTTGATTATTCAAATGGCTCCTTATGAAGCACTGTACGGTCGCAAATGTCATACACCTCTGTGTTGGACTAAATTAGGGGAAAAAAGGTATTGGGTTCAGATTTGGTATAAGAGACTAAGAATGTGGTGAAACTGATTCAAGATCGATTGAGATCAACATCTAATCGACAAAAATCTTATGATGACTTGAGGCGGTGGAAACAAGACAATATACACACATTTTCATGCCCTTTTAAACTCAAGTTCATGCAGTTTCGATAAAATTCTTGTAAAAAAATATATAATAATTATAAAATAATTAAATTGCACTTAAATTTTTAACATGTTGAATTTTAATTAATTTTATATTAAATGTTGAATTCTAATTAATTTTATATTAAAATTTGAATTTTAATTAATTTTATATTAAATTTTGATTTATTTTTGACAGATTTGCACAAAGGGCAAAAAACGACTCGGTAGACACTACTAGAAGCGCAAAACCAAGAAGCAATTTTGAAGCATCGAGGAGAATTAATTTTTCAGCCTAAGATGGTCCAAATTATGAATATTAATTCATAATGTAATTAATTTTAGTTTTAATCCAAATTATTTTGGGTTAAATAATTATTATTAATTAATTCTGAAAAGAGGGTCCAATTGAGCTGAACCGAGATAATTGATCCAACCGAGTACTGGGCTACCCAAAACCATCCCAATGCTAACCCAAGCAGCTTGTTTGGCTGATTATTTTGCTTGCAAAATAGCCTTGAAGACTCCTTGAATTTGCATTCGAACCTTTCCACTTATCATGCCTTCCTAGATTTGCCCTTACCTTAAAATAGCAAGTTTGAAACCTTCAAACTTACCACATGTGTGGTCAGCCATGGGGGGAGTCTATGGCTTCTAATTTTTTCTATTTTTAGCAGCCATCTCAACTTATAAATACCCCCTTGGCTGCTCATTTCAAACACACCTCAAAACCTCTTATCCTTTCACTTCTCTCTTCAAAACCCTTCTTTGGTTCTTCATTTTCCTTCTCATTCCCTTGCTTATTTCACCTCTTGGAAAAGAGTCCTTCAACCACCATTTGAAGTAGCATTGTGTGCTCATGGAAGCCTCGGTTCAACAAGAACAAGAGGAGAAGGAGGAGCAGAGCTAGTCAAGCCACGGAGAAACACTGGATTTGATTCTTGTTCCTTATCCTTTAAATTGTATTGTTGTTCTTATGAATATGCCTATGAATGCTTGTGATGTGATATTTTTAATTTAATTAATATGTCTTAAATTTAATTCGTGTTAGATTGATTGCATTTAGTCCACTTGAGTGATTAAAATTGTGTTTGTGTTGTTATAGGCCTTGGTAAGTTGTTTGATTAAGAAAAATCATGACTAAGATATTCTTGCATTATAATTTTAAGATAGCTAATGAATTAATTATTTAATCGTGTTGAAATTGGAACTAATTGACACAATACTTAACCAATGCATGTTTAATCTTCTAAGGTAGTTTAGGGTTAAATTAGTGACGGTATTAGACTATACTTTAGCCTTGCATAACTTGCAAGATTATTGTGATTAAATTATTTCAAGGTAGGAATACATTGTTACCTCACTTAATCTTTTATGTGCTTATGAAGATTGATGAATTTTTTGATTTGGCATTGGAAAATGTTCAAGACATTAGTTAATTTAATAGGTACATACAAGCAGTAGTTAGAAAATTACCAAGTTATCGTGAATTTATTCGTAACAGCATACACATGAGTTTAGTAATTCTAAGTTAAGAAATGTAGTTAATCTAACACAATTATGTCATCTTGATTAAAATCATCTTTTTAAATCATGCATTGAAACTTTTATTGTTATTGTTATTTTATTTTACTTAGTTAAATTTTAGTTTTTAAATCACTTCCTCAAAAAAATTTTCCTTCACCAAAGTATTTTAATTGCATTCATAAATAAATTCTTTTCGCAGTCCCTGTAGGTACGATAACACGACATTTACTTGTCACTTTATTACTTCTTGTGATTGTGTACACTTGCACATTTCCATCATTCCAGGCGAAGGGATTTAGAATTTAGTATTAGAGATCGAGTTTTCTTTAAGGTCTCATCGTGGAAGAAGGTATTGAGGTTTAGACACAAGGGCAAGCTAAGCCCGAGATTCATTGGACCTTATAGGATACTTAACAGGGTTGGACCAATGGCTTACCAATTAGAGTTACCTCCAAAATTGGATCATATTCATGACGTGTTTCATGTTTCTATGTCAAAGAGATATCGTTCTAATCTATCTCAAATGATTCCGATCGATGAGGTCGAGGTGAGACCCGATTTATCTTATGAGGAAAAGGTAGTTCAGATTTTGGACCATGATGTCAAAATATTAAGGAAAAAGCAAATTCCTCTAGTAAAAGTCCTTAGTGAAATCATGGTGATAAGGAAGCCACTTGGGAACCCGAAGAAGCAATGCAACGCCACTACCCTCACTTGTTTGGACCAGGTAAATTACGAAGACGAAATTTATTTTAAGGGAACTAGAGTTTTCACACCTCGTATTTATTCACTTTAATTCATTAGTGCGTGTCAAGTAATTAAATTGGCCTAGTGGTTAAGAGTGATTTAGTTTTAAAAAGGTCCCAAGATCAAACCCCCACACTCTCAACTTTGTAATTAATTTTTGGAAAATTCTAGTAGGTCAAACCCCCTATTGTCGTCCTTATTATTGCCAAATAGGGAAGATTTCTTTCCCTTTTGGCTTAGTCAACATGCCTATTTTGTTCCCCTTTTTACTCCATTATTCCCTCCATGATCCACCTTTTTCTTCCCTTGTCCCCAAATGTAATAGTCCGATTTTGACCCTAATTGAAAAATTGGTTTTGGGACCACAAATCTGACTCCGAAAAATATTTTAAAATTATTTTTCATATTTATTATGTGTGAATTTATTTATGTTAAATTTTCGTGACTTAATTTTGTTGTTTAGGTGTCCGATTAAATAAAAGGACTTAATCGCGTAAAATATAAAAGTTACAAACTATAGTGTAAAGTGCTTAGATGATAGTGGCCTTTTAATATGGAATCCTTAAAGGGCAAATAGCCCATTTTCAAATGTAGTGGACGGCAACATGCTATCATTATATGTTTTATATATTATTTGTTATATTAAAATATATATTAATGTATAATAATGTCATATTATAAATTATAATGACATAATAATAAAATAAGAAAAGCCATAGTTCCATTTCCTTTCTTTCCATGCCGAATAACAAAGAAAAGAAAAATAAAGAAACCAAGCTAGGTTTTGGCTCTTATTCAAGCTCAATCAAGATTCGTTTTTGTTAGGTTTTGATAATTTTTACGTTTTTGAGATCGTTGCTTAGAAACCTTCAACACCCATACTTTAATTTTGAGTTTGATGAATATTTTGAGTTGAGCCATTGATGATAGTTTGTTGTTTATGTTGTTTGAGGATATATTATGATAAATATGTGTTAGATTAACATATGTTGTATTGGAGTTTTGATGATTTTGAGTAATTAGGACTTAATTAAAAAATAGTTTGAGGGACTAAAATATGAAATTAATGAATTATATGGGCTTGTATAGTCATGGGTAAAATTTGGCATAGCTTGGGTATGAAGAAATTTGATGTATTTTGTGTTTTATGCAATAGGGACTAATTTGTAAAAGTGTAAAATATTAGGGGCAAAATGGTAATTTGCCCATTTATGTGTTTTGGGATTAAATCGAATAGAAATGTGTTTGAATGAGCTTAATTTGAACATGTTTAGATCAAGAACAAAGAAAAACGGACTTGGATCGAGGAAAAACGAAAATTATCGAATAAATGGTTTTTTCTTTGTCAATCGATATTTGAGGTAAGTCTCTAAGTAAATAATCATCGTAAATTATTTACGTAATTTAGTATATGCTAAAATTGGAATCATCATAATTATATATGAATTAGCGAATTTGGCTAAGTGTAATATTCGATTCGGATAGGTTATTGAATGATATGTGTTATTTGAATGTTCGTACAATAAGTTCAAATGAGTAAAAGGTTTTATATATGAAATGATTCATGTGAGAAATCTTAAAGTATAAATATACATGTTGGCCGAATGTGGAGTATGAGTTTGTAGTGAATTTAATTTGGTTAATGTAATGTGAATATGCATGTTGGATTAATAGGTGAAAGGAAAATGAAGAATATGAGATGGTTGATATTTTAATACTAAGTAATGTGTATCGAAAGGTTGAATGTGTCCATATTCGAGCTTCGTGCCTAGCAGGCTTAGTGTCGGTGACATATTAAGACTTCGTGCCTAGCGCCTTAGTCTTAGGTGGCGTATTAGGGCTTCGTGCCTAGCGAGCTTAGTGCCGGTGATATATTCGGCTTGAGCCTAGCGTGCCTTGTGCCGTTGATCTATATCGAGCTTAATGCCCAGTAGGCCTTGTGCCTAGGTGATTTATATCGGGCTAAATGCCTAGCGTGCCTTGTGCCTTGATTAAATATCAGACCTCGGTCTAGCGGGCTTATAGCCGGTGAATGAATATCGACCCTCTGGTCTAGCGTGCTTAGTGCTTAGGTGATATATTCGAACGAGCCTAATGTGCCTTGTGCGATGATCTATATCGGGCTTAATGCCTAGCGTGCCTTGTGCCGGTGATTTATATCGGGCTAAATGCCTAGCGTGCCTTGTGCCTGGGTGATTAAATATCGAGACCTCGGTCAGAAGCTTATAGCCGGTGAATGAATATCGGGCCTCGGTCTAGCGTGCTTAGTGCTTGGTGTGTAATTCGAGCTTATGCCTAGCGAGGTTTTATCTGGGTGATCTATAATCTGAGTTTATGTTTATGAAATGATTGAGTTATGGTGGCCATTGAACGAGCTAAAGCTTATTTAATGAATTAAATTAATTCCAGCCATAAGGTATGTATTTACATAAGTACATCTTATATGTGATCTGTATCGAATAAGTAAGTGATAGGTAATGTGTTTGTATATTCGGCATCTTCGATTATGTGGAAAATTTTTGTTTATATATTCGGTTACGTGGAATTTTGTGTATATTCATTTGGTCATGTGAAATATATACATATATAATTTGGATATGTGAGATTACATTAATGCATACATTCGGTTATGTGGGCTTACTATGCATATTTATATGGAAATTGTTATTTGGTTGTATATAGAGGTATACATATGTATAATTATTAATCAATGTGCGTTTGATAAGTTCTACTTTTAAAGTAGATAATGATAAATGTTTTGACTATGAAAGGATATAGGCATTTGGCTATAATAATTCATATGTGTTATGTAAATAAATTAATGTTATAAATTGTCGGTTTAATTTGATTGATTATTCAATTGATTTGTTAAGTTTTCTTAAGACTTACTAAGCTTTAATAGCTTACTCTGTGTATTCTTGTTCATTACATTTATAGATTTGGATATACGTTACGAGCTCGGGGATCACGGCAAGACTACTCACACTATTGACATTTCTTTTGGTATTTTACTAAGTTGAAAATTTTAATATATGGCATGTATAGCAAAGTAAAAAGGTGGAATAGTGGCCATGCGAAAATGGCTTATCCTCTTTGATTGATTTGGGTTCCGTGTTTTTGGTTGTGATGGTCATTGGAAATGAGTTTATACTTATGCATATTGTTTATGGTATAAGTTCATGATAGGTAAGTAAGCATGATGTTATAATTTGGACATGTTGAACTTCGGTTTAGTGATATGTAAATGTTTATGTGTTGAGCATTGTGTGATGGGTTGATCTGCTTATTAAATTGACTAAAGTCGAATATATATATATATATATATATATATATGTTCAAGTAAATAAATAGGTATAAAGTCTGTTTACTCATTAAGTCCTTAATAAGTTGGTTTGAATTGAGGATGTTAAGTATGAGTGTTTAGTTATATACTTGTGATAAATAGTTAAATATGTGGTAAATGGATTTGGTATTGAGTTTAGATTTGAAATTTGGTTGCATGATGTGATAATAATTTGAATGGACAATCTTGAATATATATTTATAAGTTATATTATGTTAAGTAATGGACATGTGGTTAATACATTATATATATATGTGTGTGTGTATTTATTGGTTTTGAAAGGAAGCATGATTAGGAGCACCATTTACCTATCTAAATGATGGATTTGCTATATAAGTTGTCTAAGATAAATAGTATGATATTCAAATGGCATACAAAATGAATGATTAGATATGTGGTTTATTTGGTTAATGATATACTAAAATGACTAAGTATATAGTAAGTTTGATAATGGTTAATTAACAATATTCAATTAATGGATGTCTTAATGCATACTAGGCATAAGATGATTATATGTTCGAATATACATAGGTTAATATGATTTGGTTGTAATGGCAAAGTATACAACTTTATTTTGTTTGAATGATTCAGTATATGTACTTTGGTTTGATTATAAAACATGCGAATTTGTTATATTATGAATTGATCTTTTTGAAACACCCCACACCCAGCCCACGAGCCTGAACCGGATCTGGTATGTTCCTAAAGTAAACCGATTTCAAAATCATTTTCGATACTTAGAAAATTGTAAATTTTAGAAAACTATTATTTTGAGTCGGGCTTAGATCGAAACCCATTTATTTAATCTTGTAAGCCCATTTAATAAAATACATCCAATATAGTTCTTAGCATGAAACTTAACAGTAAGCAAACATAAAGTATAATCCACTGGGCCTTAAGGCCTTATTACATCAAGTAAAACCCAAAATAGAATAAAAGTAACTAAAAAAAAATAAAATTAAGTCCAAACTAAATGAAATTTTCGCATGTAGCATGGCCACCTCATGGTCCACCGGCCGGTCCAATCACCGCTCATCACCGAAAAAATAATTCCCACAATGGGGTGAGTCAACAGACTCAATGTCCACACAATGCAATCATTCAATAAATCAGGCATTCATGTTCAAATCATTAAGTTCATACAATAATGAAATTATGATGCAACCCAAACCCAATCCTAATGGTCCATCCACTATACTCCCCGTACCAACTTTGTGCAACCGTGGGACTACTAAGTCAACCCTCCATCCGCTACTCTCCATCAAAGGCATTCGCCCATATCGTTGTGTCATTAGACACTATAATCAAATTATGCGTTGTGTCATTAGACACTATTGTAACCGGTTACCAAAATTTACAATGTGACCGTAGTCAACATATTTCATTGGTGAGACCAAGTCAACACCTTCCTTGGTGAGACCAAGTCAACACTGTTCTCCCCTTTCACATAAATCCAGAATGCCCCAAAATATATATATTGCATAACTTAATTTCATGTTCATATTCATATATTCGCATGTTATTAAATAACATTTTCACAATCCTATCGAAGTAGGAAGCGTGCACTGGTACTTTTTGCCACATTTGTGGTACATAGCCACATTCACATTCTTATTCATAATCATATATTAAAATATTTAGCCATAAAATATCGAAGGATAGTAAGGGTACACACCTGTTTTGCTTAATAGATTTCTTGAGATCTCGAGAATCCCAATCTAACTTTAGATCTATTAATTCCTATATTCGGCCCACCAAATAAAACACATTAATAAACCCTTTTGGCTTAAAACAAAACCAAATCCTAGTAGGTTTTGTAAAAAGACTCACCTTTACCGATTTGGTGTTTATACAAATCCAAAAGTTTGGTTTTTCCTCACCGATATTCACCAACCTTGTATTTCAATATGGGTTAGTTTTGACTTTTCACAAATTTAAGGAATTGATCTAGATAATCTTACAACCATTGGCCAAATATTTTAGAGGCTTACCTTATGATTCCAAATCCGAAAGTTTCCTTTATCTTGAATATCCGTCGAAAATCCTAGTATTTAGAAGTTAGATCGATCTAATTTTAATAAGTAGTAATTGGCCTTTGGCGAATGTGTCTCACTTACCTTGGATCCTTGACCCTTCTATTTGATGATGGTAGAAACCTAAGAGATCATGGTAGGTTGACCATGAACAAAGTTAGGGATTAGTACACGAATTTTTTAAAAAGGAAAGAATAGAAGTTGATTGACCACAGATCTTACCCTTTTTGATGTTGTAATTGACTGCTCCTTTACTTAGAATTGATAGGGATTCGGCTTTGATAGTAGAAACAGAGGAGAAAAGAGAAGAAAAGAGGATGGTTTTTGTTCAAAGAAAATTCGGCAAAAAGGGGGGGAGAAGAGAGCTATGAAAATTTCGGCACACACTTAGGAAAGATGAGAGAATGGCCTTAATTCTCCTCTTTTAACTGAAATTGCTATGCCAAGAGTCCTTGACTTGGCCACCACTCCCCCCACAAGTGATAATATTATCACTTTAATTAAATTAGGAGTATTTTATCCATCCTTTATCTCATTATTTATTTTATTAAAAGAAATTCCTTTACTTAACACTTAATTAAACAAGTTTTAACCGAAGTAAAACTCCTCTAATTCAAGAAGCTTGTGCTATCCCACCTCTTAGCCTAGGAAGCAAAATAAAGCCTTCATTATTTGCTTCCTGGATGACTCAAACTCAGGCCCAAAAACCTCTTGTATTTAGGCCATTTCCTAAAGCCTTAGATGGCATCTTCAGCCACATTTCCAAGTCCGTTATTGGGTCGATTTCATGTACTTTATATTTTAGGGTCACTTGGCCCTAAGTTCCCCTTTGGGCTCTTAAATTCAACATTAAGGGTCAATTTTAAGTTTCCTAAAATTTTCATGCGGCTCTGTATTTTCGAGTTTCCAAAATGTTTAGGTTTCCAAAATGTTCAAGTTTCCAAAATGTTCAAGTTTCCAAAATGTTCAAGTTTCCAAAATGTTTAGGTTTCCAAAATGTTCAAGTTTCCAAAATGTTCGGGTTTCCAAAATGTTCGGGTTTCCCAAAATGTCTAAGTTTCCAAAATGTCTAAGTTTCCAAAATGTCTAAGTTTCCAAAATGTCTATTTCCATTTCCATTTTCATTTTCATTTCCATTTCCATGCATTTCTAGGTTTCCAAAAGTATCAAAATTTATTCATAGTACTTGAAACTTGTCATTTCATACAATTAAACTGAAATGCATAGGCCCTATTCGGGATGTTACGCTTCTACCCCTTAAAAATAATTTAGTCCTCGAAATTACTTACTATCGTTCATTAAATGCAGTCTAACTCACCACACTACGCTATTGTCACAAGACTCGATCTTAAAGAACTATCATACTTTCTAGGCACATTCTCTAAGTTTACAATCAAGGTTCCATATACTTCATTAGCAACATAAGATCAAACTAATCTTATAGCGAGTAGAGTAATGAAGTATAATCCATAAATAAAAAACTTACTCGTTGTCTCGTCAGGCGATCACTATCCTCGCGACGACCGATCGCATAAACTAACCTTGGCGCCTTGCTTCAACCTTCAACATCTCCGCTTGGTGCTCCACGACCTTGGCGGAACCATTACCTCATTATTCGAACCTCGACCTTGTTGAGGTTCTTTGTCCTCCCTACCACTGATTAACATCTTTGAGTTCTTGGTTATTTATCATCCGATATTTTTGGATAGTCCTTGAACATATGGTCCTTGGACCCACACTTAAGACATGCTCTGTCTTTTCCAACACTCACCAATGCTTCTTTCCACAATGCTCACAAGTATGATACCGCCCTCTGGTACCAACTTGCTGATCCTTTGGCCCATCAGTTCTAGGCCTCTTATTCCCCGATGATCCAGATAAACCAAAACCTCTTTCCGGCCTATTTCGATCGGTGTTCCTTGATAGAATCCTTAATTCCTAGCCTTTAGCCTTATCCACCAGTCGAGAATTCCCTCTCGATGCGGTGCTATCAATAGCCTCAGGTCATCTCTCAGTCCGTCCTCAAATCGAACACAGCGTTCATGCTCAGTCGCCACTACCCGTCGAGCATAGCGGCTCAATCTCAAGAATTCTGCCTCATATTCTGCGATAGACTTACTCCCTTGTACCAACCCTAGAAAAGCCTTCCTTTGTTCATCTCAGATACCGTTCCCACATACTTCTTTTGAAAGGCCTCTTTAACATACTCCCAGGTCAAATTTTCAGCTGTAGTACCATCACGAATAGTTAACCACCACTGATACGCTTCATCGCATAACAACGCCACCATCCCTTTCAACTTTTCCTCTGGAGTCAGGTCAAGCTCATCCATGATACGCTCTGTTGCTTCCAGCCAGTACTCAGCTGTACTGGGTGCCACATTAGATACTCCTCGAAACATTTTCGCTCCATTAGCTCGGAGCCGTTCAGGTACAGACTTTCGATTTCCTCTATTTCCTCCTGCACCCGCCACCAATTCCAAAACTCGTAGAACAGCCTGCGACACAGCCTCTTCCCCCGTTTGAGCCTGCTGCTCAACATTAACAGCTGGGGGTGGTGGTGGCGGTGGCATCTCATTGTCGGACCCTTGACCCGACCTAACGGGTTCCAACACGATCATCCTTCCTCTTCCTCGACCACGATGACCACGTCCTCTAGAGCTCATTTTCTAACGTCGAGATCTGATTAAGAAATTTTATGGATTAGTTATTGTTCCACTTATTTATCAGCGAAGGAGTTTTATGAAAAGGGATTTACGAGTGGTTCTTTCTTATTCATACAAACACACAGTCTTTTCCATTCATTCATCCATCAAACAAGTATGAACTTCCGTTCATTCAGAGAAATGTTGTAGTTTTTGTCGTTGTTGTTGTTGTTTTCCACTACCCGGGGTATTTTCGTAATTTTGTCCTACGAGGGTATTTTGTAATTTGTCAAAATAGGGTTCCTTGGTGATTTTGTCAAAATATTTTTTTGGAAATTCAAAATCTCGAGGTAATTTGGAAAAATTTTGAAGTCAGGGTATTTTGATAATTTTTTGTTTTGACCTCGGGGGTATTTTGGTAATTTTTCACAAATCGGGGTAAATTTGTAAAATTTAATAAATTTTGGGTATTTCAAAAGTTGTAAAACTTTGAGGTTCTTTTTTAAAATGGTTCCTTCAAAATGGGGATGTTGCAAAAATTTTGGAAATCGAGGTCATTTTGGTAATTTTGTAAGTTAGGGGCAATTTTGTAATTTTTCCAAAATCATGGTATTTTGATATTTTACAAATTAGGGTTTTTGAATGTTTATGAAATCATGAAATTTTGGTAAAGTTGTTGAGTAGTTGAACATTTTACAAACCAGGGGCGTTTTGGTAATTTTACTGCTAAGGACATTTTTGTAATTTTCGCAAATCAGGAGTTTTTCAGAGAATGTTGTAAAAAAATAATTTTCTCAGATTTAAAAGGAAGTTTTAAAAGTTTGAAAAAACTAGGGTTTGTTGTTTTGTTCTCTTTTTTTTTTAAACATGGCTAGTTCCCTTTCGGGTTTTAGTCATTATGTTTAGCCTATGATCGAGCCCTCTTGGTCAGGGTGAACCAAAGCTACGCACCAGGCAGGATTCGTGTGGAGAGGAGGTGAGTCACGCGGACTGCTTAAATACCAAGCTCCCACCGAAACCATTCCTAGACATGCGCACAGAGGTTGCCACACCACTGAGCCCTCTGAGTTATGGTGAACCAAAGCTACGCACCAGGTAGGATTCCTGCGAAGAGGAGGTGAGTCACTAGGACTGCTTAAATACCAAGCTCTTCCGGATCCAATCCTAGACATGCGTGATAGGTTACCACACCACTAGCTCAATGACTTAGCCATAGGTTGATTCGATGTATTAAGTCTTATGTATACGTGTTTGAGTAGACTAATCCTAGGGTTCAAGTTCCTATCATTCTATTCTCGTTCCATGCCTTTTCTACCCTTATATAAATCACGAATCACACATATGGTTAGGGGTACTTACAGTGGATCATGGGTTTGGAGACTTAGGGGCCATGCCAAAAGCACCTTATTTTTCAAAGAAAATCATTTGGTTCGCTTTGAAAGCGTTTTGGGCCTGAGCCCACAAAGAGAGTTTAAAATCGGGCTCGATATAAATCAAACACCCCACACCCTATTACGAGCTTGAACCGGATCTGGTATGTTCCTAAAGTAAACCGATTTCAAAATCATTTTCGATACTTAGAAAATTGTAAATTTTAGAAAAACTATTATTTTGAGTTGGGCTTAGATCGAAACCCATTTATTTAATCTTGTAAGCCCATTTAATAAAATACATCCAATATAGTTCTTAGCATGAAACTTAACAAGAAGCAAACATAAAGTATAATCCACTGGCCTTAAGGCCTTATTACATCAAGTAAAACCCAAAATAGAATAAAAGTAACTAAAAAAATAAAAATTAAGTCCAAACTAAATGAAATTTTTGCATGTAGCATGGCCACCTCATGGTCCACCAGCCCATTCAAATCCTTGCTCATCACCGAAAAAATAATTCCCACAATGGGGTGAGTCAACAGACTCAATGTGCACACAATGCTATCATTCAATAAATCAGGCATTCATGTTCAAATCATTAAGTCCATACAATAATGAAATTATGATGCAACCCAAACCCAATCCTAATGGTCCATCCACTACACTCCCAGTACCAACACCTGTACAAGTGGGGACTACTAAGTCAACCCTCCATCCGCTACTCTCCATCAAAGGCATTAAGCCCATATATGTTGTGTCATTAGACACTATAATCAAATTTATCGTTGTGTCATTAGACACTATTGTAACCGAAGTTACCAAAATTTCGCAATGTATTTGTAGTCAACATATTTCGTTAGTGAGACCAAAGTCAACACCTTCATTGGTGAGACCAAAGTCAACACTGTTCTCCCCTTTCACATAAATCCAGAATGCCCCAAAAACATATATATTGCATAACTTAATTTCATGTTCATATTCATATATTAGCATGTTATTAAATAACATTTTCACAATCCTATCGAGTAGGAAGCGTGCAGGTACTTTTTGCCACATTTGTGGTACATAGCCACATTCACATTCTTATTCATAATCATATATTAAAATATTTAGCCATAAAATATCGAAGGATAGTAAGGGTACACACCTGTTTTGCTTAATAGATTTCTTGAGATCTCGAGAATCCCGATCTAACTTTAGATCTATTAATTCCTATATTCGGCCCACCAAATAAAACACATTAATAAACCCTTTTGGCTTAAAACAAAACCAAATCCTAGTAGGTTTTGTAAAAAGACTCACCTTTGCCGATTTGGTGTTTATACAAATCCAAAAGTTTGGTTTTCCTCTACGATATTCGCCAACCTTGTATTTCAATATGGGTTAGTTTTTCGACTTTTCACAAATTTAAGGAATTGATCTAGATAATCTTACAACCATTGGCGAATATTTTAGAGGCTTACCTTCTGATTCCAAATCCCGAAAGTTTCCTTTATCTTGAATATCATCGAAAATCCTAGTATTTAGAAGTTAGATCGATCTAATTTTAATAAGTAGTAATTGGCCTTTGGTAGAATGTATCTCACTTACCTTGGATCCTTGACCCTTCTATTTGATGATGGTACCTAAGAGATCATGGTAGGTTCGACCATGAACAAAGTTAGGGATTAGTACCTGAATTTTTGTAAAAGGAAAGAATAGAAGTTGATTGACCATAGATCTTACCCTTTTGATGTTGTAATTGATTGCTCCTTTACTTAGAATTGACAGGATTCGGCTTTGATAGTAGAAACAGAGGAGAAAAGAGAAGAAAAGAGGATGGTTTTTGTTCAAAGAAAATTCGACAAAAGGGGAGAAGAGAGCTATGAAAATTTCGCACACACTTAGGAAAGATGAGAGAATGGCCTTAATTCTCCTTTTTAATCTGAAATTGCTATGCCAAGAGTCCTTGACTTGGCCACCACTCCCCCACAAGTGATAATATTATCATTTTAATTAAATTAGAGTATTTTATCCATCCTTTATCTCCTTATTTATTTTATTAAAGAAATTCCTTTACTTAACACTTAATTAAACAAGTTTTAACAAGTAAAACTCCTTTAATTCAAGAAGCTTGTCTTGTCCCACCTCTTAGCCTAGGAAGCAAAATAAAGCCTTCATTATTTGCTTCTGGATGACTCAAACTCAGGCCCAAAAACCTCTTGTATTTGGGCCATTTCCTAAAACCTTAGGTGGCATCTTGAGCTACATTTCCAAGTCCGTTATTGGGTTGATTTCATGTACTTTATATTTTAGGGTCACTTGGCCCTAAGTTCCCCTTTGGGCTCTTAAATTCAACATTAAGGGTCAATTTTAAGTTTCCTAAAATTTTCGCATGACTCTATATTTTCAGGTTTCCAAAATGTTTAGGTTTCCAAAATGTTCAAGATTCCAAAATGTTCAAGTTTCCAAAATGTTCAAGTTTCCAAAATGTTCAGGTTCCCAAAATGCTCAAGTTTCCAAAATGTTCGGGTTTCCAAAATGTTCAGGTTTCCCAAAATGTCTAAGTTTCCAAAATGTCTAAGTTTCCAAAATGTCTAAGTTTCCAAAATGTCCATTTCCATTTCCATTTTCATTTTCATTTCCATTTCCATGCATTTCTAGGTTTCCAAAAGTATCAAAAATTTATTCATAGTACTTGAAACTTGTCATTTCATACAATTAAATGGAAATGCATAGGCCCTATTCGGATGTTACACTTTTCGTACATAAATATTGAATGTGATTACGGTGACATGCGTATGTTATAATGTTATTAAGGCTATGTATAGCATTGTTGTAATGTGATATGATTTATTATTAAATATATATATATAAATGCACATTACGAGTTGTGTTTAGTTTGGTAATACCTCATAACTCTAATTCGATGGCGGATCGGGTTAGGGGTGTTACATTTGATTGGTATCGAGCTATGGTTTAGTCGGTTCTAGGACTACCATAGCGTATGTGAGTCTAGCTATACATGCCATATTAAATCTGCGATAGTGTGATATCTCCGAATCTAACGAAGATTGTTTTGATGAAATAGATAAGTTTTTCAACCGAGCTAATTACGACGATACAAAAGCAATTATTCAAATAATTGTGTGGAGATGTTTTGATAATAAGTTGAGACTCATAAAGGTAAGAATCAAATTTTATGATATGTTGTTATTGATAAATGTGGCAATTATATGAGCATATGAGATATGATATTTGAGTTATGATTGCTATACGAAATGCTCTGTTTGTGAAATGGAGGTTTGAGTTGGTATATGAACAATGTGTTAATAATAAAAGTGATTAAAAGAAAAGAATATTAAATAATTTGAGAATGTGAAATTAGAAATGAACCGACTATTTGTGATAGTATGTATTATGTGCAATTATGTGAGAGTTAAATTTGAGACTTTATTACCCTCACCCCTTGTCGAAAAAGTGTTGCAATTTTATTATAAGAGTTGGAATGAAAAAAAAAGAGCTTGTTAATGTGAAGTTTAGAAATTCTGTTTGAAAGATTAGTAATGTGGTCGAAAAGAGAATGAATTAGCAAATGAAGACGAGACTAAAAGAGATATTAGGCGATTCAAGATTATTGATTTTGCAAAGTTCTTGTTAAAGAAGAAGTTAACTCGATTGAATGACTTATTCGGATATGTTATCTAATTAGAGTAATAATGAAAGCTTTCTGAATTTATTTACATTAGTGATGGGATAATATGGAAATTTCGATGATGAAATTAGGCGTGGATTGATGTTTGAATTGTATTAATGATTAAATGCAATGGTTATAGTCGGGCGATTATTATGATTCCATGGTGTGGATATGAAAGTCAACGGTAAAATCAGTATGAGACTAATAATACATTCCTATTGGTTATTTCTCTGTTGAGAATATGTGAAGATTATATTACTTATATTCTTGTGGATTTTAGTATTTAAGAACAACATTGATCTTTACGGATATTCACGGGATATCATCGAACTAATATCATTCTATATGATTTGTAAATTTTCAGATATCCTGTATAACTCTAAATTATGAAATTTTGCTATTTCAGTATTTTTATGACTCCATGTGATTATTTGCAAGAGATACCTATTTGACAAAGATGACTATGTATTTCACGATTATAATTTCTAACTTCAAAAGTGAGAGTACAGTGGTACCATCCTTAGAGTTATAGAAGATGTGTTTCTACAATGGTTGCTATTTAAATCATATTTGATTCCTTTCTGTGTTCAAATGCTTCATTAACAACTGAGATAATATTCATTATAGGATTGAGACATTGTTCCTAGTAAGGCTCAATGATTTCTATTTGGATAAAGTGATTTTAGTAGAATTCAGAGTCTCAATGATTAATATATGAGACAGATTTACTATAAACGCTTTTCTAGTTCTCGTGAAAGTTAAGCGGTGATAAAAGTGAAAATGATAGAAGATCAAGACTAAATTGTACAAAGATATGTCTAGGGTCATCCTTCTAATGAGAAGAAAGATTTCTTTGAAAAGACTGATTCAATAGTTAATACAATTAGAATTATTTGATTGAAAAGTGTAATATCCTAGAATAGGGGCTATTTTTGTTATTGCATTGTTTGCATGTGTTTGATCTGCAGTGTGTTTGTTTTTGGATGTTTTGGGGCTTAGTTGTAAGCCTAGTGTGAGCTTGGGTGGTAGAGAAAATTTTAGTTTTTAAGCTTTAAGTGAATGGAGCTGAAGGAGCTAGGGGTTATAGGTATTTTTAGGTGGATTTTAGCACAAGAATTGAGCTAGTAGAGTGGCAAGGAAGGCGCCACTTAGAGCTTGTGTGTGTGATGCCTTGCAAGGGGAAGAGGTCATGTGTTCATTGCGAAGAAGCACACATTTTGCTTCCATTTTGACGGCATGGAGGAGGAGAAGTTGTGTGCAGTTCAAACTCTGCCATAGACCAAGTCAAATAATTCAAATGGTGGGCAAGGAGTGAATTAAGGGATTTGACTAATTCAAATCGGTTTGAATTAGTGGCCATGAGTGAGCTTAGGAGGTGGCCGAATGTTGGAGTCTTCATGGGGGGAGTGGCCGGTTTGGTAGGTGTGTAAGTGGGGAGTGCCGAAATTCTTTTGGCATTTTTGGGTGACTTTCGGCCAGCCTTAGTCTAGTGCCTAGCTAAATTTTCAAAGGAGTCTACATTTGTGTTTTTTCTTTCTTCATTGAAAATCGAAAATCCCCAAGCAGCATCTATACCTTGCCGAAACTTGCCTTATTTTCTTCCATCATTTTCTTTGGCAGCCGAATGCTTTTGGAATTCTCAAGCTTTTAGTTCTTTTTGCTTTCTTCTCTTCTTTTTATCTTTGGCCGAACCATATACCCTCCTACCTCTCTTTGCTCTTTTTCATTTTGTGCTTAAAGCCGAAAGTACTCTTTTTCTTCTTCTTCTACTTCCATTTTCTCGGTTCTTCTTGAAAACCCTTCTTGTCAAAACCTTACCTTCATTTCTCTTCTTTTCTTCCTCTCTTACCACTCAAGCCGTACCATAAGTGGTGTTAAACACCTATAGCCGAACCTTGATTAATAGTTTTAAACAAACACAGCCAAATCTTCTTCTCCATTTTGTTTAAGTCTTGGCCGAATCACAAGCAAGGAGTGGTCTCTTCTCTTTTTCTCTCCAATCGGGTTTTTAGAGGAAGGTTAGTGCTAGGCCGAATGCCTATTTCTCCTCTCCCTTGTTCTTTGTCAATTATGATTGGTTAAGAGCCGATTTGGCATTTGTTGAAAAGAGTTAATCTTTTGTGTTGGGCCGATTTCATTATAGGGCATCAAGGATTTGAAGCGATCAAGCGAAGCCTCCACTTGTGAGTGATCGGTTGGTAAGTGGTGGTAAGGGTTGGTTTCATTAGTTTATTCTCTTAGTTTAGTTAAGCCAAAGTCTTCAAAGGATTAAGCTGTTCTTCTTAATAGGGTGGGGCCGATTGTCGGAGGAACCATCGGTTGATTCGGATTTGGTAGGAAACCAAATCACTTGTAAGGTAAGGGTTCTCATGTTAATCCTTTGGTTTATTTGGGTTGGCGAATGGCCTTGGTCTGATGTTCATGTTTGGCCGATTATAGGGCGAGCTAATCAAGGGTCTTAGATCGGTTCTTTGGGATTAAGGCGTGCGTATTAGCAGGTGTGTAAACTAACACACCCTTTACTTAGTAATATGTAATAACTTGATTGCTTAATAAAGTCGAAACAATATGGTTGATTGATGTGGTACCTTATGGGGTATGTGCACGGATTCGGGTAAGTCCGTTTCATTCTGAGTTACATTATTGATATGATATCATGATCTATGATGTATGTGTTATGAGATGCTACACTAAACATATTAGTATGATTTGTATGATTTGCGATTTGCATCGATATGGTATGTTTATGGGTGATATGAGAGGAGGGAATATGATATCCGTGTCTTTGGGACACGGAGGTTTAGCACCTCCGGTGGTTTGGTACCACAGATCGATTTATTGTGACTTTGGGTCACGGAGGTTTGGCACCTCATAGCGACTTGTCCCAGTGGCTTAGTACCACAGTGGGTTGGCCCCACAGTTGATATTACGGGATCGTCGCTAGTGATTTGGTATCACACGTGGGTTGGCCCCACAACATGACTATTGATGACTTTGGTCGCCAGTGATTTGGTATCACATTTGTGTCTTTGGGACACGAGAGGTTTGGCACCTCATAGCGACTCGTCCACGTGGCTTAGTACCACCGTGGGTTGGCCCCACTATTGAGATATGGGATCGTCGCGGTGATTTGGTATCACCGTGGGTTGGCCCCACGGATGGATTATTCGTGACTTTGGGTCACCGGTGGTTTAGCACCACATTGATGGATATCGTGACTTTGGGTCACCAGTGGTTTGGCACCACCAGTGGTTTGGTACCACACGGGGTAAAAAAGGTGTTATGGATGGTTAGGATCAGGTGCATTAATTGTATTGCTTTGTTTTGATGTGTGTTAGTATGTTGCATTCATCGGGAGGAGGATTTATGCACTGAGTCTTGCGACTCACCTTCTCCCTTATCATTTCAGGTGACACTTAGATCGCGGACATGGAGCCGGGTGGACTCGAGGTGACCATGCCAAAAATAAATTCGGACTTGCACTGATTTTCAAACTTGGTACTTTACCTTATTTAATTTCATTTGATTTTGTCGGGATTGTAAAAGGCCTCTTTAAAATTATACTTTGGTTATTTTTATGCTTAAATTTGATTTCAAATATGCCTTAACAAATTATTGGGTAATATTCGATAAAATTTGGAAAGATAAGGTTTTCAAAACTACAAAGCGATATGTTTTAAACTTTACCATCGGGTATCACACTGTAAATTATAAATGAATGCAACTCAAATGTTTTTCAAACTTAAACTGAGTTCAAAATGTTTATAAGCAACTAAAAAGGAATAACTCGAACTTCCGAATGATATAAATTGACTTTACTATTAGATTCAATCAAGTTTTCAAAACTTTCGGGTTAGCAAAATGCACTATCGGTTTTAAAACAATCATGCCCAGATTTTTTTACAAAGTTTAATTACAGCAAGGAGTTTTCATTAAACCTCTATCTGGAAACCTAACCTCTCAAATGCGTTTTCCCGTAACATACCAGATTCGATCGTAGTGTATTGATCGGGTTTAGGGTGTTACAATTTTGGATCAGAGCCAAGTTCAAAGGCTCGGCTGTGGGCCAGAGGCCCAAAATGTTTTAAAGATTGGCTTAAGTGAGATTGTTTTAAATGATTTGAAAGGCATGGCACCGAGACTCCGGCACCAATCCGCCCAAGTAAGTACCCCTTACTATTGCTTGAGATTTTTGATGTGATGTGACTGAATGACTAGCGGTAGTAAACTACTTTAGAAACTGAAATCGATAGGACTCTGGGGACTTGCAAAAACAAAACTTCTTTAATAAGAGATATTTATAAGACTCTTGCCTTTAAAGACAGTGGAATATTTACTAATGCATAAATTTCTAATCAAGACAAGGCGAGATTTTAGTCATGGCGCTCGAGGTGGTCGTGGTGGTGGTGGTGGTCGAGGTAGGATAATAGTTTTGAACCCGTAGGATCTGGTGAAGGTCGAAAAATGAGATCTCGATATCGCCACCAGGTTGGAGGTGGTGAGTTTGAGAACAAATTGGGGGACAGCCAGATGTCACGACGATCTTCTTGAGTTCTGGAAAGGGTAGCTGGAGTAGGTGGGCGCGAGGAGCTCAAAAATCGTGCTGAATGACTCAGAAAAAATGGGGTGAGGTATTCGAGGTGTGTCGGTGTGGCTCCAAGCCGGTGAGTATTGGTGGAGGCGACGGAGCGGATCATGGACGATTTGGACTGACTGCTGAAGAAGAAGCTAAAGGGATAGTATCGCTTCTTGAGATAAGTCATACCGTGGTGGCTCACGGTTCGAGACGATCTTCTGATGGAAGATCTTACTTGGGATTATTTTAAGGTTGCATATCGGAAAAAGTACATTGGAGCTAGCTACATTAATGATCAACGGAAGGCATTTACGAGGTGGTGCGGGGAGTAAGTGCGTGTTGGAGTCTGGCGAGTTCTTGAAATTTGAGTCGGTATGCTAGGGGCATTGTAGCTCTTGAACACGAGAGGTGTGTTCGATTCGAGGATGGTGCGAGAGAAGAATTAAGGTTGCTAATTGCTCCACACGGGAGGCGTGAGTTCTTGTCTGGTAGAAAAGGCTAAGGTAGCCGAAGGGGTTAAAAAGTCGTGGCGAGAACTTGGATGGGGACAAGCATAAGAGGAGTTTTGGATCTTACGGGTCGTCGGGTAATCCTCGAGAAAAGGGCTAGACAGTGGGCGAATCGATCTGGTAGGTTCGTTCTTTGCTAATCGAGAGACCGCCACAGTGTAACCATTGTGGGAAAGCTCATTGGGGAGAATGTTGGTGGTGGAAGAGGATGTTTTGAGTGTGGTTCCTTTGGACCACCGTGTGAGGGCTGTCCGCGTAAGTTGGCTAGGATTGATCGAGGTCGGGCCGTGCTCGATTTGAATAATGGACCGCCACCGCAGAGGGTCGTGGTAATGGCGAGAGGAGGTAATGGTTCTAGTCGGGGCATGAGCACCGGCGAAGGTGTGGGTATTTTGAGGCAAGGCGGCCGGGGTTAGTGTATGCGTGAGGCACTTAGAGAGGAGGCGGCCTTGCCGGACGTCATAACCGATACGTTCTTGATCTTTGGTTCTCCATTTACTACTTTGATTGATGTGGGTTCAACGCATTCATACGTTGCGAGTAGCATAGTGAAGACCATGGATTTAGACTCTGAGATATCTTCTAGGCAGATGATTGTAATTAGCCCTCTAGGTCACTCTGTAGTTGTAGATAAGCTGTATAGAGATGTACCCTAGAACTCAAGGGGTAGTGTTTGAGGTTGATCGATGGAGCTAGTTTGGAGAGTTCGATCGATTCTTGGGATGGGCCGGTTGGTTAAGTACCGGCGAGGTTGGATTCTTGCGACTAAGCGCATGGTTCTAGGACGGCTAAGGGTGATGAGGTGGTCATGATAGGCAATAGAAAAATTACCTATCCAACGTGGTGTCTGCTTTGAAAGGCGAGAAAATGGTCAAGAAGAATTTGAAGCATATGTGGTTCATGTGTATGCCTTGGAGGCTAAGGAGTCTACTATGGGGAAGGTCCGAGCAGTTAAGGAGTTTGTTGATGTGTTTCGGAAGAGCTTAGGGATTGCCACGGATCGTGAGGTGGAGTTGGAATAGATCATTACAGAGCTGCGCGGTGTCTATTGCTCCGTATAGGATGGCGCCAAAAGAGTTAGTAGAGCTTAAGGCTCGGATCCGGGAGTTGTTGGATCGAGGTTTTATCGAGCCAAGTGTTTCACCTTGGGGCCTTGCCGGTACTCTTTGTCAAAAAGAAAGACGGTACTATGCAGATGTGTATAGACTACTACCAATTGAATAAGATGACGATCAAAAATAGGTATCCGTTGCCACGGATAGATGACTTGTTTGATCAGCTGAAGGGTGCATCGGTATTCTCGAAGATCGATTTAAGGTCTGGGTATCATCAGTTAAAGGTGAAGGAGGCGGATATCTACAAGACGGTGTTTCATACTCGGTATGGGCACTATGAGTTCCTGGTAATGCCGTTTGGGTTGACTAACGTCTTGCGTGACATTCATGGATATGATGAATAGGGTGTTCAGTGATATTTGGATCAATTCGTTGTGGTTTTATAGGCGACATCTTGGTGTATTCAAGGCGAGGAGGAGCATGATCGTGTTTGCGAGTTGTGTTGCAGATTACGAGGAGAAGCGACTTTATGCTAAGTTTAGCAAGTGTGAGTTACGGTGAGGAGGTAACCTTCTTGGGTCATGTGGTGTCGGTGAGGGATTAGAGTGGATCCTCGAAAGATTGAGGCGATTTTGGTTGGAAGCCGCCTAAGTCGATGGTGAGATTCGGAGTTTTTGGGCTTGGCGAGGATACTCTAGAAGATTTGTAGAAGGATTTTCGTTGATCGCGATGCCGATGACCAAGTTGTTAAGAAAAGGAGTTTCGTTCGTTTGGACTAAAAATGGCGGAGAGTTTCGACAAGTTGAAGAAGATTTTGGTGAAGCTCGGTTCTAATTCAACTTTGAGGCGGAAAAGAATTCACGATATATTCGATGCATCACATCTGAGTTTGGGTTGTGTCTTGATCACGAGGAAGGAAGGTTGTGGCTTATGCATCTCGGCGGTGAGGCCACATGAAGTCAATTATCCGATGCGACACAGGTTAGCGGCGATAGTCTTCGCCTTGAAAATTTGGAGGCACTACTTATGCGGGGAGATCGATAGTCTACAGATCACAAGAGTCGAAGTACCTTTTGACTCGGAAGGATTTGAATTTGAGGCGCCTGAGATGGATTGAGTTGCTAAAGGATTACTGTTGTTTGATTGAGTATCATCACGGCAAGGCTAACGTGGTGGCGACGCGTTGGCCCGTAAGGTTGTAGCGGACTTAAGAGTGATGTTTGCCCATTTGAGTCTGTATGATGATGAAAGTATTCTGGCGAGTGCGAGTTAAGCCTACATGGGTTGAGCAGATTAAGGAAAAATAGATAGAGGATAAGGTTACGAATGCGCGAGAGTGCAAGTGCAGAATGGTGGTTTGGAGGTTTTAGTTTGTCTAGTGATGGAGTCTTTGTGTTTCCAAGGAGAGCTTGTATGCCAAGGATATCGAGTTAAGGCGAAAGATTCTTGGGATGCACATATAGCGACCCTACGCTATGCATCTGGAGGTAGTAAGATGTATCGGGATCTAAAGGAAGCGATTTTGGTGGCCGATGCGAAGAGGAAGTAGCGAGTTTGTAGGGAAGTGTCGACATGTCGGCGGTCAAGGCTAAACATCGATTGCCATCGAGGTTGCTTGACCGGTGAAGATTCCACGGTGGAAGTGGGAAAGGATAACTATGGATTTCGTCGGTGGATTACCTCTTCGCCTAGCAAGAAGGACTCGGTTTGGGTAATTATGGATCGTCGACTAAATCGGCTCACTTCATTCGGTGAGGTGGATTACTCACTTGAGAGGTTAGCGGCTATATGTGTCGAGAATAGTGAGGTTTGCGGTGTGCCCATGTCGATCATCTCGGATAGGGATCCCATTTCGTCAAGGTTACGGAAAGCGTTACATCGAGGCTCAGGTGCGCGTTTGGATTTCAACCGACTTTTCACCCGTGATCGGCAGGCGATCGAAAAGGTTAGAGGATATGCTACGAGGTTGTGTCCTGGACTTCAGAGGTAGTTGGGAAGAGTTTCTACCATTAGCTGAATTCGCCTACAACAATAGTTACCAAACTAGCATCAAGATGGCACCATATGAGGCATTGTATGGTAGGAAGTGTCACTCACCTACATGTTGGACGGAGTTGGGTGAACGTCAGATGTTGGGACCAGAGTTGGTTGCGGAGACTAAAGACAAAGTTAAGTTGATTCAGGCTCGATTGAAGGAAGCTTCAGACAGACAGAAGTCTTCTGGCGATCTCAAGCGTAGAGATATAGAGTTTGCCGTGGGTGATAAGGTCTTTACGAAGGTCTCGCCATGGAAGAAAGTGTTGAGGTTCGGGAGAAAAGGCAAGTTAAGTTCAAGGTTTATTGAGCCGTATAAGGTACTGAGACGTGTGGGACCGGTAGCGTATCAACTTGAGTTGCCAACAGAGTTAAGTCAGATTCACGATGTATTCCACTTTTCGATGCTTAGGCGATATCGTTCGGATCCATCGCATGTCGTAGCAGTGGAAGATATCGAGGTGAATTCAGATTTGACCATGGAGGAAGAACCAGTGCAGATTCTAGATCGGGATGTGAAGGTTCTGCGTAGGAAGTCAGTTCCTTTGGTAAAGGTGCTATGGCGGAATCATGGTGTGGAGGAAGCTACATGGGAACCAGAGGATATGATGAGACAACAATATCCTCAACTCTTTTGATCAGGTAATTTCGAGGTCAAATTATTTTTAAGGGGGTAGAACTGTAATATCCTGGAATAGGGGCTATTTTTGTTATTGCATTGTTTGCATGTGTTTGATCTGCAGTGTGTTTTTTTTATGTTTTGGGGCTTAGTTGTAAGCCTAGTGTGAGCTTGGGTGGTAGAGAAAATTTTAGTTTTAAGCTTTAAGTGAATGGAGTGAAGGAGCTAGGGGTTATAGGTATTTTAGGTGGATTTTAGCACAAGAATTGAGCTAGTAGAGTGGCAAGGAAGGCGCCACTTAGAGCTTGTGTGTGTGGCCTTTGCAAGGGAAGAGGTCATGTGTTCGATTGCGAAGCCACATTTTCTTCCATTTTGACGGTATGGAGGAGGAGAAGTTGTGTGCAGTTCAAACTCTGCCATAGACCAAGTCAAATAATTCAAATGGTGGGCAAAGAGTGAATGAAGGGATTTGACTAATTCAAATCGGTTTGAATTAGTGGCCATGAGTGAGCTTAGGAGGTGGCCAAATGTTGGAGTCTTCATGGGGGGAAGTGGCCGGTTTGGTAGGTGTGTAAGTGGGGAGTGCCGAAATTCTTTTGGCATTTTTGGGTGACTTTCGGCCAGCCTTAGTCTAGTGCCTAGCTGAATTTTCAAAGGAGTCTATCATTTGTGTTTTTTCTTTCTTCATTGAAAACTGAAAATCCCCAAGCAGCATCTATACCTTGCCGAAACTTGCCTTATTTTCTTCCATCATTTTCTTTGGCAGCCGAATGCTTTTGGAGTTCTCAAGCTTTTAGTTCTTTTTGCTTTCTTCTCTTCTTTTTATCTTTGGCCGAACCATATACCCTCCTACCTCTCTTTGTTCTTTTTCATTTTGTGCTTAAAGCCGAAAGTACTCTTTTTCTTCTTCTTCTACTTCCATTTTCTCGGTTCTTCTTGAAAACCCTTCTTGCCAAAACCTTACCTTCATTTCTCTTCTTTTCTTCCTCTCTTACCACTCAAGCCGTACCATAAGTGGTGTTAAACACCTATAGCGGAACCTTGATTAATAGTTTTAAACAAACACAGCCGAATCTTCTTCTCCTTTTTGTTTAAGTCTTAGCCGAATCACAAGCAAGGAGTGGTCTCTTCTCTTTTTCTCTCCAATCGGGTTTTTAGAGGAAGGTTAGTGCTAGGCCGAATGCCTATTTCTCCTCTCCCTTGTTCTTTGTCAATTATGATTGGTTAAGAGCTGATTTTGGCATTTGTTGAAAAGAGTTAATCTCTTGTGTTGGAACCGATTTCATTATAGGGCATCCGGGATTTCGAAGCAGTCAAGGGAAGCCTCCACTTGTGAGTGATCGATTGGTAAGTGGTGGTAAGGGTTGGTTTCATTAGTTTATTCTCTTAGTTTCGTTAAGCCAAAGTCTTCAAAGGATTAACTGTTCTTCTTAATAGGGTGGGGCCGATTGTCGGAGGAACCATCGGTTGATTCGAGATTTGGTAGGAAACCAAATCACTTGTAAAATAAGGTTCTCATGTTAATCCTTTGGTTTATTTGGGTTGGCGAATGGCCTTGGTCTGATGTTCATGTTTGGCCGATTATAGGAGCGAGCTAATCAAGGGTCTTAGATCGGTTCTTTGGGATTAAGGCGTGCGTATTAGCAGGTGTGTAAACTAACACACCCTTTACTTAGTAATATGCTTAATAACCTAATTGCTTAATAAAGCCGAATTAGTATGGTTGATTGATGTGGTACCTTATGGGGTATGTGCACGGATTCGGGTAAGTCCGTTTCATTACGAGTTCTGTTATTGATATGATATCATGATCTATGATGTATGTGTTATGAGATGCTACACTAAACATATTAGCATGATTTGCATGATTTACGATTTGCATCGGTATGGTATGTTTATGGGTGATATGAGAGGAGGGAATATGATATCGTGTCTTTGGAACACGGAGGTTTGGCACCTCCGGTGGTTTGATACCACGGATCGATTTATTGTGACTTTGGGTCACGGAGGTTTAGCACCTCATGGCGACTTGTCGGTGGCTTAGTACCACGATGGGTTAGCCCCACGATTGATATTACGGGATCGTCGCCGGTGATTTGGTATCACCGTGGGTTGGCCCCACAACTTGACTATTCGTGACTTGGTCCCGGTGATTTGGTATCACATTTGTGTCTTTGGGACACGGAGGTTTAGCTCCTCATAGCGACTCGTCCACGTGGCTTAGTACCACCGTGGGTTGGCCCCACTATTGAGATATGGGATCGTCGCCCGGTGATTTGGTATCACCGTGGGTTGGCCCCACGGATGGATTATTCGTGACTTTGGGTCACGGTGGTTTGGCACCACATTGATGGATATCGTGACTTTGGGTCACGGTGGTTTAGCACCACCAATGGTTTGGTACCACAGGGGTAGAAAAGGTGTTATGGATGGTTAGGATCGGTGCATTAATTGTATTGCTTTGTTTTGATGTGTGTTAGTATGTTGCATTCATCGGGAGGGATTTATGCCTTGAGTCTTGCGACTCACCTTCTCCTTATCATTTCGGTGACACTTAGATCGCGGACATGGGTAGGGTGGACTCGAGGTGACCATGCCAAAATAAATTCGGACTTGCAATGATTTTCAAACTTGGTACTTTACCTTATTTAATTTCATTTGATTTTGTCGGGATTGTAAAGGCCTCTTTAAAATTATACTTTGGTTATTTTATGCTTAAATTTGATTTCAAATATGCCTTAACAAATTATTGGGTAATATTCGATAAAATTTGGAAAGATAAGGTTTTCAAAACTACAAAGCAATATGTTTTAAACTTTACCATCGGGTATCCTGCTGTAAATTATAAATGAATGCAACTCAAATGTTTTCAAACTTAAGCGAGTTCAAAATGTTTATAAGCAACTAAAAGGAATAACTCGAACTTACGAATGATATAAATTGACTTTACTATTAGATTCAATCAAGTTTTCAAAACTTTCGGGTTAGCAAAATGCACTATCGGTTTTAAAACAATCATGCCTAGGATTTTTACAAAGTTCAATTAAAGCAAGGAGTTTTCATTAAACCTCTATCCGGAAACCTAACCTCTCAAATGCGTTTTCCCGTAACATACCAGATTTGGTCGTGGTGTATTGACCAGGTTTGGGGTGTTACAAAAAGTTAATTGGGAAATATGTGTTTGAATCTATCTATGGATTGGAAACAAAATTTGAATGTACTTGTATGAATTGAAGGATGGTTTGAAAGAAGAATTTGTATTCTTAAAGACTCTAATGTATGTTTTCTGAGCAAGGTACATACATTATAAGTTTCTGATTATGTCTTTCGGACTTACTAATGCACCTACTATTTTATGGATTTGATGAATCAAATCTTCAGATAGTATCTTGATCGGTTTGTGGAATTATTCATAGATGACATTTTCATTTATTCCCGTGATGAAGCCGAACATCTGAGATTTGTGTTATAGACTTTGCGAGATAAACAGTGATATGTGAAATTCAGTAAATGTGAATTCTAGTTACGCGAAGTTAGTTTTCTAGGTTATGTTGTATCCGCATCGGGTATTCGGGTTGACCCGAGTAAAATTTCAGCTATTCTTAATTGGAAACCTCTGAAAAATGTCTTGAAGTTCAAAGTTTTTTTAATGGGACTTCTTTGGTTATTACGAAGGTTTGTGAAAGGTTTCTCTATGATTGCAACACTTATGACGATGTTGTTACAAAAGAAGTTAAGTTCGAGTGGTGAGAAAAGTATCGAAAGGTTTTGATCGGTTGAAAATCTATTGAAAGAAGTTCGATGTTAATTCACTAGAATCGGGTAAAGAATTTGCTATTCTGATGATGTATCTTTGAGTGGTGCAGGTTATGTTTTGATGCGAGAAAGCGAGTTATAGCTTATATCTCGAGATAGTCAAAGTCACACTAAAAGAACTACGGCACATGATTTGGAGTTAGCAACCATTGTGTTCGCATTAAAAATTTGGCATCACTATCTCTCGGTGAGAAATGTCATGTTTGTGTGCAATGAATGCGTATATGGTGATATCGATGATGGCTCGATAATAGCCGAATTAAAAGTAAGACTGTTATTTGTTCAACAAATTTGTGATACTCAGAAAGTTGACAATGAATTGTTAGCAAAGCGAGCTTAGTGTGAAATAAATGTTGAATCTGAATTCCGAATTGATAGAAATAAGTGTTTGAGGTTCAAAGACCGAATATGTGTTTAGAGTAAATTGAGTTAATTTAGGCGATTTTGAGCGAAGCTTACAACAGTCGGTTATCTGTTCATCCGGGTAGTATGAATATGTATGATGATTTAAAACAGTTCTATTTGTGGTCTGGTACAAGACATATCTGAATTTGTTTCGAAATGTTTAGTCTGTCAGTAAATAAAAGCCAAGCATCAGGTACCTTTTAAGTTATTGCAATCAGTTATGATTCGAAAATATGTTCAAATTTAAGAATGTGTAGAGATATTTTGTAATTCTATACGATTAAAGTGCATAAAAGAGTTATGTGATATATTTGATGACTATAAGAGTTTAAAGTGTTCATGTCGGAGAAAGATTGAATTTGGGGAATAACAAGATGCACAACAATCAGAGATATGATATCGATGATGAGTGTAAAATGTGATATTTTGATTTTGTTGATTATAGAATGGACGGTTGTTGTTATAAGTAGTTATTGAACTCTGCTATTTCAAGATCTAGCTCGTGAAAATATGATCCATGGGATTAATATTGTCGGAGAAATTGAATAGAAAATGAAAACAAACTAATACTGATTATAAACGGTCTCATTAGAGATGATGTACAATGACGATCGGATCGAATTTGGTTGTGAGATTTAAGAGATTTGAAATCCAAAGTTATATGAGGATTTAAAATGTATACCATGAAAGCAAATCCTTAATCTATTTTCTGGTTAGTTTTTCGAGGACGAAAATCCCTAAGGGGGGAGAGTTGTAACAGGACCCTAATCGAAAAATTGGTTTCGGGACCACAAATCTGACTCTGAAAAATATTTTAAAATTATTTTTCGTATTTATTATGTGTGAATTTGTTTGTCTTAAATTTTAAATGACTTAATTTTGTTGTTTAGGTGTCCATTAAATAAAAGGACTTAATCGCGTAAAATATAAAAGTTACAAACTATAGTGTAAAATGCTTAGATGATAGTGGCCTTTTAATATGGAATCCTTAAAGGGCAAATAGCCCATTTTCAAATGTAGTAGACGGCAACATGCCATCATTATATGTTTTATATATTATTTGTTATATTAAAAATATATATTAATGTATAATAATGTCATATTATAAATTATAATGACATAATAATAAAATAAGAAAAGCCATAGCTCCATTTCCTTTCTTTCCATGCCGAATAACAAAGAAAAGAAAAAGAAAGAAACCAAGCTAGGTTTTGGCTCTTATTCAAGCTCAATCAAGGTTCGTTTTTGTTCGGTTTTTGATAATTTTTACGTTTTTGAGATCGTTGCTTAGAAATCTTCAACACCCATACTTTAATTTTTGAGTTTGATGAATATTTTGAGTTGAGCCATTGATGATAGTTTGTTATTTATGTTGTTTGAGGATATATTATGATAAATATGTGTTAGATTAACATATGTTGTATTGGAGTTTTTGATGATTTTGAGTAATTAGGACTTAATTAAAAAAATAGTTTGAGGGACTAAAATATGAAATTAATGAATTATATGGGCTTGTATAGTCATGGGTAAAATTCGGCATAGCTTGGGTATGAAGAAATTTGGTGTATTTTGTGTTTTGTGCAATAGGGACTAATTTGTAAAAGTGTGAAATATTAGGGGCAAAATTGTAATTTGCCCATTTATGTGTTTTGGGATTAAATCGAATAGAAATGTGTTTGAATGAGCTTAATTTGAACATGTTTAGATCAAGAACAACGAAAAGCAGACTTGGATCGAGGAAAATGAAAATTATCGAATAGTCGATTTTTTTTTGTCAAATCGATATTTGAGGTAAGTCTCTAAGTAAATAATCATCGTAAATTATTTACGTAATTTAGTATATCTTTAAATTGGAATCATCATAATTATATATGAATTAGCGAATTTGGCTAAGTGTAATATTCGATTTGGATAGGTTATTGAATGATATGTGTTATTTGAATGTTTGTACAATAAGTTGAAATGAGTAAAGGTTTTATATATGAAATGATTAGTGTGAGAAATCTTAAAGTATAAATATACATGTTGGTAGAATGTGGAGTATGAGTTTGTAGTGAATTTAATTTGGTTAATGTAATGTGAATATGTATGTTGGATTAATAGGTGAAAGGAAAATGAAGAATATGAGATGGTTGATATTTTAATACTAAGTAATGTGTATCGAAAGGTTGAATGTGTTCATATTCAAGCTTCATGCCTACTTGAGCTTAGTCTTGATGACATATTAAGACTTCGTGCCTAGCAGCTTAGTCTGCAGTGACATATTCGGGCTTCGTGCCTAGCGGGCTTAGTCTTAGAGTGATATATTCGGGCTTGAGCCTAGCAAGCCTTGTGCCGATGATCTATATCGGGCTTAATGCCTAGCGAGCCTTGTCTTGCATGATTTATATCGGGCTAAATGCCTAGCGAGCCTTGTGCAGTGATTAAATATCGCCTCACAGGTCTAGCGAGCTTATAGCCGGTGAATGAATATCGAGACCTCACAGTCTAGCGGCTTAGTCTTGGTGATATATTCGAGCTTGAGCCTAGCGGGCCTTGTGCGATGATCTATATCGGGCTTAATGCCTAGCGGAGCCTTATCTTTGGTGATTTATATCGGGCTAAATGCATAGCGAGCATTGTGGCGGTGATTAAATATTAGACCTCTCGGTCTAGCGGGCTAATAATGGGTGAATGAATATCGGGCCTCTGGTCTAGCGGGCTTAGTCTTGGGTGTGTAATTCGGGCTTATGCCTAGCGTGGTTTTATCTGGATGATCTATAATCTGAGTTTATGTTTATGAAATGATTGAGTTATGGTGGCCATTGAATAACCTAAAGCTTATTTAAATGAATTAGATTAATTAGGCCATAAGGTATGTATTTACATAAGTACATCTTATATATGATCATGTCGAATAAGTAAGTGATAGGTAATGTGTTTATATATTCGGCATCTTCGATTATGTGGAAAATTTTTGTTTATATATTGATTCGTGGAATTTTGTGTATATTCATTTGGTCATGTGAAATATATACATATATAATTCGGATATGTGAGATTACATTAATGCATACATTCGGTTATGTGGGCTTACTATGCATATTTATATGGAAATTGTTATTTGGTTGTATATGGAGGTATACATATGTATAATTATTAATCAATGTGCGTTTGATAAGTTCTACTTTTAAAGTAGATAATGATAAATGTTTTGACTATGAAAGGATATAGGCATTTGGCCATAATAATTCATATGTGTTATGTAAATAAATTAATGTTACAAATTGTCGGTTTAATTTGATTGATTATTCAATTGATTTGTTAAGTTTTCTTAGGACTTACTAAGCTTTAATAGCTTACTCTGTGTGTATTCTTGTTCATTCTATTTATAGATTTGGATATACGTTACGAGCTCGGGGATTGTCAGCAAGACTACTCACACTATCGACAGTTTCCTTTGGTATTTTACTAAGTTGAAAATTTTAATATATGGCATGTATAGCAAAGTAAAAGGTGGAATAGTGGCCATGTGAAAATGGCTTATCCTCTTTTGATTGATTTGGGTTAGTGTTTTTGGTTGTGATGGTCATTGGAAATGAGTTTATACTTATGCATATTGTTTATGGTATAAGTTCATGATAGGTAAGTAAGCATGATGTTATAATTTAGACATGTTGAACTCGGTTTAGTGATATGTAAATGTTTATGTGTTGAGCATTGTGTGATGGGTTGATCTGTTTATTAAATGGACTAAAGTCGAATATATATATATATATATATATATATATGTTAAATAAATAAATAGGTATAAAGTCTTTGTTTACTCATTAAGTCCTTAATAAGTTGGTTTGAATTGAGGATGTTAAGTATGAGTGTTTAGTTATATACTTGTGATAAATAGTTAAATATGTGGTAAATGGATTTGGTATTGAGTTTAGATATGAAATTTGGTTGCATGATGTGATAATAATTTGAATGGACAATCTTGAATATATATTTATAAGTTATATTATGTTACGTAATGGACATGTAGTTAATACATTATATATATATATATATATATATATGTGTGTGTGTGTGTGTGTATTTATTGGTTTTGAAAGGAAGCATGATTAGGAGCACCATTTACCTATCTAAATGATGGATATGCTATATAAGTTATCTAAGATAAATAGTATGATATTCAAATGGCATACAAAATGAATGATTAGATATGTGGTTTATTTGGTTAATGATATACTAAAATGACTAAGTATATAGTAAGTTTGATAATGGTTAATTAACAATATTCAATTAATGGATGTCTTAATGCATACTAGGCATAAGATGATTATATGTTCAAATATATATAGGTTAATATGATTTGGTTGTAATGGCAAAGTATACAACTTTATTTTGTTTGAATGATTCAGTATATGTACTTTGGTTTGATTATAAAACATGCAAATTTGTTATATTATGGATTGATCTTTTAGTACATAAATATTAAATGTGATTCTGATGACATCGTATGTTATAATATTATTAAGGCTATGTATAGCATTGTTGTAATGTGATATGATTTATTATTAAATATATATATATAAATGCCTGTTCTGAGTTGTGTTTCGTTTGGTAATACCTCATAACTCTAATTCGGTGACGGATACGGGTTAGGGGTGTTAGACCAAACTTGCCTTAGCACTTCCTTCCCTAACTTGTATCATTCTTTGTACTTAGATAGATGAAGCACTTTTTTTTATTCTCTCATTTCTCTTTTGTCGCCCCTCCTTCTTACTCCTCTTTTTCATTTTTCTCTTCCATTTTACCTCCAAAACCAAGCCTTTTCATCATATTTCTTCCACTCCTCCACCACTTTTAGCCAATCATACCACCACAAGACCACTATCGGACATCCATTGTCACTCTTGGTTGTCTTGCCGCCGTGCAGTGCATATAATAAATACCACCACCCTTTTTCTTTATTTTCTCCTCCTCTACTTGTAATTGATTTTTTATTCATTCAAATATTATATTTTGATTTTAGAAAGGATTTCTTAACATTTTTTTCTAATCCATTTCTTTATTTTTTTTAATATTCTAGTTAGTTGCAAATCCTCCTCTCTAGCAGTTCATTGTGGGAAATCATTGATCCCCTATTCTCTCGATATTACGTAAGTATTTGTAAATCCTATCATACCAATATTTTCTTTCCATCTCTATTAGACTGATTATGAAAGAGGTCTTCCAATTTTTATTCTTTCATTTTAGATATCCTCCCTCATAGAATATTTGTTTGTTGAAGGGTCAACTGTCATCAACACGGAACGCCCCTAGCATTGGATGTGAGTCAAAAATCCAAATCGTATTCATTAAAGCTTAAGTAATGAATCTTGAAAAAAAGATCAATTGTGATTATATTTTTAATCTAAGGTCTAATAAAATAATGTTTAACTAATAAAACATCATTTTATATTCAGATCTATTGTAGTCTAGTTAAATCCGAGTGTGGTCAATCGAAGAATCTAGTATCTCGTCTGATCTTCATAACTCAGGTGTGGGGATTTATCCACTTAAAATGTGTGAAATTGTTTTTAATTAAATAAATGTGATAATATTAAATATTTGTTTAAGAAACTTTGAAACACGATAATGTTCGAATACACTATGTATTCAAATAGATTGATAAATCCGTTTAAAAGGAGGATTCCAAGTAAGTGATTCGGAACTTTCGAATTTGTGATAATATGAATGTGTTTGTGTGATTGTTTGTTAAATGTGATGTTATATGATTTCCTAACATTCATGTATTATGACATATGGTGTTATAGGATATGCATGAAAAATAAACATGTAACAACTCGTTTCTAGTGAAATCAGAACAGTGGTTTCGAGACCACAAATTCTACATGAAAATATTTTTTTATTTTAATTTCTATGGTATGTTTTTAGTGTCACATAAAAATTTCGTAAAGAAATGTTGACGTTTGAATGCTTAATTTCACGAAAAGCACTAAATTGTAAAAGGTGCAAAAGTGTAGCTCTAGTAGCTAAATGTGTTAAATGGCTATAGGAATTTAATGTAAGAGGACTTAGATGGTAATTATACCATTTATGATGATAGTGGAATGTGATGGATAGGTTTTAATGAAATATTAATAACTTTCAAAGGATAAAATGGTAAATAATTAAATAAGGTTAAATTAATTAAAACTGTAACACCCCAAGCCCGGCCCAGATGTTACGACCGGATCTAGCATGTCACATGGTTAGGTTGTTTAAAACCACGCTCTCGTTGAAAACTCCATATTCTTTCTTGGAAACTTCGAGCTTTATTGATGTTGAAATTCATATTTGCTTTTAAGGTGTTATCGTAAAAGCGTTGTTATCACCATTATTGAAAACTTGGTTTATTAAAGAAATCAAATTTCATTAGATTACGAAGATGTGATATTTTTGAAAACAATTATTGTCGTTTAAAGAAAACTACGTATTTATAAATCTAGCAATTATTAAGGAAAACTTAAAAGAAATTATACCAATGGCCTTATTACAAAAATATTAACCCAAATCAATAATTAAACTAAAGTAAAGCAGAACATAAATTTACTTAAGTTTACGAGAATAATTCCCGGTGTATGGCTACCAAAGAGTCCTCCACGACTCCAAAATCCACTAATCTTGGGGATCACGCAAGGTTGAAACAATGGGGTGAGTTATGAGAACTCGATGTGTAATCCCCAATCGGTTATTAATCGGGCTGAGCCCATACAAAATCAAATTGGGTCGAAGCCCTATGCAGTAACAATATGGGCCTTAGCCCTATACAGTATCAATCTGGGCCCATGGCCCCAAAATCATGGCAATGTAAATTATAAATGCAGCCCCCAACCTAATAGTCCATCCGCTACACTCCACCCATACCAGCCCAACACTCTTGTGGGGATTTCTAAACGACCCACCCATCCGCTACACTCCAAAAATACAGTCGAGCTACCAGTATAAATATAGCAGAGCTGCCAATGTCAGTTTATATGTATGTGGCAGAGCCACCAGTAACAGTATTGCAGCGGAGCTGCCACTATCAGTATATGTGGGAAAGCCACCAGTAAAAGTACACTTCCTCCATTAATGTAACCCCACCCCATGCATCATGTAATGGCATAATCATTTCGTGTGTGCAACAATGTGTCATCATTGCAATTAATCCACGTGTACACAACAAAACATATCTACCCGTAAGGGTATAACAATAATTTTACTCGTCGAGGGATTTCAGTTATTTACCTATTGAAGGTATCTCGGTAATTTTGCATCTAACGACCTTTTCGAAGGCCTACGGTCGCCTCAAGCAACACGGGACCCCTTATGGATCTCTACGGAGCTATTGGGCCTAAAATCCATTTTAAGCCCACACGCTCGGGGGCCCATTTCGCGTGGTTTCAGTCTTAAATTTCCATATCTCACATCCGAACTTACCCTTTTACAACTTTCCATCAATTTTGCCCATGTGGGCCAAATAACCCATTGGGCCTGTTAAGCCTGTTTTGACTCGGTTAGGCCTATTACGGCCCTAGCTTCATGAGAGTGCTCGTGACACTCTCCACGTCTTACTATCCTTACCCAACTCCGGCTTACCACTACGAGCACACACACGCTCGTACGAGTACAAGTGTTGATTTTTGGCTTTTCGGCTTTTGACCGATTTGCAAACAACATATGCAACCACTCAGAAGGGTGTGAGATTACACACCTGTACGAATTACAGATCATGTTACCCTCCGAAGCACCTAAGAACACTAATCGACTAATGGTTATTCTTAATCCACAACATTTCCATATTTGAAATTGAATAAACAATCCACCATACTCACCACCTCGACGGTAACTCCTTGGTATGCTAGCACGCTTGACTACTCCCTTTGATTACGAAGTTGGGTCCCTAACCAAAGAACAAAAGTCGATACTGTTGTTCCAAGTTCACAAATGTAAGGTTATTCAGCCTTAAAAACTCAACAAAATAAGGGAACTTCCATCTCTAATCGATCAAGGATACACTTACCAATGTGCCACAGTATCAATAGTTGCACAACCCAGATTTTGGCTTATACACAAAGAAGAGTGACGAAGACTCAAGGTGGAGAAGGTCTCAGATTCGACTTTAATCACAAAAGCAATAAGGTAAGAGTTTCGGCTTTAAGGAAAAGCTAAGAGAAGAAAAAGATGGAATACAAAATTACCTTGTGCTTAAAATGGTGCCGAATAGCCAATATAGATTCGGCAGAAAATAGCCCCTCACGCTTCAGGCTACTCAAGAAGCACCGATTCGAAATGGGGAGAAACAGAGGTTCGGTTAGTGGAGAAAAATTAAAGAAGCAAATAAGAAGAGAAGAAGAAAAAGTAGAAGAAGAGAGGTTCGACTTTGAAGAATTAGAGAAAGAGATTAGAGGAAACGTGTGAAGGAGATGGTAAAGATAGTTTCGGCCAAGTCTCAAAGAGAAAAAATAAGAAGATGAATAGTGCTCAAAACAAAGAAAATAAGAAATATGACCAAAAGAAGGACCCCAAAGCACTTGAGTAGCAAATGCAAAAGAAAGAAGGGAAGGAACTAAGATACACTAGGGAATTTCGGCACAAACATCAAAGAAAAGTTTCGGTTTCCTCTCTTGCTACCCACCCCAATTGCAGATTTTTGCTTCACTTTACCAACCTCTAGCTGAAATTTCACCTCCCACACACTCCCCATTCGACCAACAACTCCCACACTCTCAAATCCCCCGATTCTCTCCTCGATTTGCTCCCTAACTTCCTCTCCATCACCCATTTGAAATATTTGACTCATTCTTCCACCACCCCATCAGAGTTTGGTCTGTACTCAACTTTCTCCCTCTCTTGAGTACAAAAATAAAAGCCATAGTTTACAGCATTTGGGATTCGAACCCCATCCCCTATTGCTTCTACAAGTGATGCCACACCACCTTTACACTTGCACAACTTGTGTTAGCAATTTACCAATAATTTCTCATAAGCCTTTCCTCCAATAGTCCTTTCCCCTAAAGTGCCCAAAAATTAAAATTTTACCAAGGCTCAAGCTCGACCCCAGGCCTCCCTAGGGCCCCTAAACACCCGTAAACCACACACATGACCAGCATAACATACAATTGCACAAATTTTACAGACCCCTAGATTTTAGGATGTTACAAAAACATAAAGCATTCATCTTCTTCAAAAGTCATCACCACCAAAATTGAAGAAGAAAGAAACCATATTTAGGGTTTGAAGCATTCGGCTACATCCCATTGCTTGCATTGTAACACCCAAACCAGGTCTATGCGTTAAGACGAGATTTGATTTGTCACACAGAACGAGCATCCATTTAATTGTCTAATGATTTAGGTAAAACAGTTCTACAAAACCTTTTGAAAATGAAGTTTAGTAAAAACCAAGAATTTGATTTAAAATCAATGAATAAAGTAGTACTAGTTTGAAATCTTATTATTTAATATTTAATTGTTAAAGACTTTAAAGTAAATTTTAAAGAATTCAAAAGATTTTGAAAACAAGAATATTTAAAGAATCCCATATGTTTAAAAACAAAATATTTAAGGAAATATTATTAAAATAGTATTAGTCCAAATTAAGTGTCTAAAGCATAATTAAATCCATCCACACATAAAATCCATAAAATAATAATAATAGAGGCCTTATTACATCATACTCAAAATAGTAATTATATAAATATACTTAATTGAAGTTTATAGTTTATAAAACCCTTGTTCAAAGTATGGCCTCCACGAAGTCATCCCCGGCCCAAGCCTCCATCAATTGCCATTACCTGAGAAGGATAATAAAGCAGAGTGAGTTACTCAGAACTAAGTGTATAACCCACTTACCATATCCACTGGGCCAAACCATCAAGACATTATATTGGGCTTGAGCCCATTTACGGATTTAACAATATAATAATGATAATGCATGTAGAATGAAATTCCCAACCAAACCTAAATTTTCCATCCGCTACACACCACCCGTACCAACCAACACATCTATGGGGATCAAGTCAACCCACCCCGCCAACACACCAATCACAGGCATAAAGCCATTTTAAATAATATTGTGGTGCACCACCAAACTAGATTGTGTCAAAGCCACCCGAACTAGATTTTTGGCAACAGGCCTTTCTTCTCTTCGTCAATTTTTTCCAACCCATGCAATCATGTTTATATATAAAACATAACAATACATTCACATGATAAATTTAACAAAAGGCCCATAATATAAGTGGGTCCATATCTCAAATTTTCATTTTGGCCCATAAGGCTAAATAGCATTTTAGCCCATATAACGATGTAGCAAACATTGGCCCATATATCGATCTAGCAGTTGTTGGCCCATATATCACATGAGGCATAAAATTTTACTATTTATCAATTAACCCATTAAGGGCATTTTCATAATTTCCACGACTTTAATCGTTTTCATGTATTTACACACAAGTGTTAATTATTTCGTATTTCTCCGATTTTGCCATCTTTATGATTTTATCCCAATACTTATGGTATAGTATCTAACCCGAGAGATAAGTGTGAAGTTACACACCTGGTTATAGTGAGAACTAGACTTTCTCGCTTGTCGATACCTAAACACGCATCACGATAATTTAGAACACTAATACTATTTATAAATCTATTCTTATAAATAACGATCTAGACTTTACCCTTGGAATTTGAACAACTTCTATATGCGGTTTCTCCCGAATGTTGGTTCGTTACCGTTTAATATCCACGAACAAACAAAGGCTCGAGTCTGAACGACTTCAAATAATAGATTCTCCTCGGATGAGGGTCCACAACCCGTGGAAAATCTCGATTCAAAATAGCCCTTCACTTAAATTTTGGGGATTAAGCGGAACCACCCCTCTTCTGAACACTATTCACAACCTTTTTCATCCCTATCTTGATTGTCTCCATTGATAAAAGATCATTTGTCCAACTAAAAAGTATATCGAAAATTATGACTAATGATTTGAAGGGTGAGATTGGCTTACCACAAAATATCCTTGTCCCACAAGATGAAAATCAAGCGATAACGTCCCCTAAAACAAGATCGATTAATAGTTCATCTATAACAATATGTCAAGTAGTATATAGCTCCTTGATAAGAACCCTTACCTTAACACTTCGACTCGATTTCTAACGAATCACGATGATGATGAATACTCCAAGTTTGGCCTTCTTTATAACACTATAAAAATGAAAGATTGTCTAAGGAAAAAGAACATTATTATCGGTCATAAGACCCTCCTAAACTTATATATATTCAGCTAAGAAAAGAAGAGAAAATAAAAGATTCAAAAAGAGTTCTTACCCATTGCTTAAACGAAGGTTGAAGGAATAATCAACAAAACAATATAGATGAAGAGAAGATTCGGCTTTGAAGGAAAATTGAAGAAAATGGTATTAGTACCATTCGGCCATGGGGAGAAAAGGATGGAGAAAGTGTTTGAATGATAAATAAAATGGAGAGGAAAAGAGAATGGGGAGTAGGTGTTTATGATTCTAGTTTCAAAGAGAAGAAAAGAGAAAGAGAAAAGTGATGAGTTTAGGAACAAAATGCATTCGGCAATAGGGGAGGGGAAGGAAAAAGAAGAATGGTCTTTAGCTTTGGTATTTTGGCATAAGGAGAAGAGTGTATTGAGATGCTAGGCAAAAATATGCCCAAATGGTAACATGAAAAAGAAATGGTCAAAAGAACTAAGCTTATCAAATGCTCAATTTAATTTAGGAGAAAAGTTTTGAAGAGAATTGAAAATTTTGCACAAATATGCTAAGAATGACCAAAAACTAACTCCTAATCCTAGCCAAGCTACAACCACATTCGGCCAACCCCTTTAGTCCACAATGACGTCCAAATACATGGTCAAAATGCCCATGCAAAAGTTTCCAAATCATCATTCTTGTATCATGCCTTGTATTCCTCCACTTTCCAAATGCTTAAAAAAAAACAATCCCTAAAATCAAGAAAATTCAACCCCTTAATTCATGTTTACCATAACCTTTAGCTATTTTTCCACAAAAATTTAGTCCATCTTATCCATGAATGAAGCTTGGCAGACACTTGCTAGGAAAGAGTAAAAATAAATGCTCACAATTTGCATGCTAGGAGATTCGAACCTCTTCCCTCAAGGTAAACATATGGCACCAACTCCTCTTTACTACTTGCTCATCTTATGCTATCCTTTATCACTTTAATTAACTTAAACTTCAAAGTCACCTGATTCCTCTACAGTAAAGTACTCTTTACTAAAATTTATTCTAACTCCGAATAAACCCGAGCCTTCTCAAGACTATATTAAACACACAAATAAAATCATTCATAAGCTAAACACCAAAAACATGCAACATATCGATACTCAAATTTTTAGGATGTTACATGCATGGTACAATTTTTTTATCCCGTTTTTAATTATTTCTATGTTTTTGAAGTCGTTGTAGCCTAATCTAGCTAGCCTAGGGACTAATTTACAAAATTGTTAAAGGTTTAAGGTTTTGTCATGAATTTTTTGCATGATTTATGGAGTTCGAAGAAAGATTATGAGTCCTTGTTGTTAAATAAACAACTTTTGTAAAGTGATTTTTGATGAAATTATCGTTTAGGGACTTATTTATAATAGTAGTAAAATACCAAGATAAATTTGTGAAATTTTGATTTGTATGAGGTTGTATGATTCCCTAGGTAAATTGACTAGCATGATATGTGGATGAAATTGCATAAATCTCAATTTATGAGCTTAAGGACTTAATTGTAAAAAAGTTAAAATATTAGGGGTAAAAATGTAAATTTACAAAAGTGTGAATTTTGGATTATATTGAATAGTATGAATATTAAATAGATTGAATTTGCTTATTTAGATCAAGATAAGCCTCGTACGGATCTAGATCGAGGAAAAGATAAAGTCTCAAATTAGTGATTATATTTCGACATCATTATAATCGAGGTAAGTTTGTATGTTTAAAAAATGTTTTAATGTTATTTCATATATTCATGCTACTATGTTATTTATCATGTTATGAAACGATGGAAATCCAACGATGTATGACGATTATTAATCCCTGTTTGAAACTTAGGAATATATATAGGGTACAAATGACATGTCATTAGGGTTACCATGTTTCGTGTGCTGATTCTGAATGTCCTACTGATGGCTGAGTTTTGGCATTTGTTGTGGATACTCATCAGCTTGTGTGAGCGGCATCGTGTAGCTACATTCCAATCGTCAGCATGCGTGAGTAAACCCATTTATGGCTCGAGCGAGCAATAATGTAAAGGAAAAGGAAAATGAATGGTTTCGACCATATGTTTAGCACACATTGTGTGAGCTTCTCGCGTATCTGATATTATTTTAAGTGGTACAACGGGTATGCAAAGGGAAGGAACGGTAAGTGTTCCGATCGACTATATTATGAACTTATGGGAAGGTATGAAATGTTAGAAATCAATGTATTTATATTCAAGATTATGGAAAGTATGAGTTCTATTGTGTTATGTTCATGTATTATACCTTACCATGTGATGATTTTGTTAAGTTATGTATTAAAGCACTAACTTGTGTTGTTGATAATGCTTAGACTTGTGCCAAGCTTATGTTGGATTGTTACATGTTTAATTTATAAGGTTTTGCATTGAAATGGTAAGTTATGTTCATGATTTACAAACTTTCTAAGCATTATATGCTTACATAGTTTTCTTTCCTATGATTTACAGATTATCGGAAGCTCTATCGGTTTGGAAGCTCGTCAGAGACCTATCACACTATCTAGTGATTATATCGATAGATTTTGATGTTTTGGTCAAGTTTATAATGGCATGTATAGGTGGACTTGTGTTTAATGATTTAGATGTTTTGGCATGTATAAGTGGTATTATGGTTTATGTATGCCTTGATAGTTGGTGTTAATATGGCTAGGTTGATGCATATTTTGAATGACTAATTTAGTATGCGATGGTGTAGTTTCAATGTGGTCAATTGTGGTAAGTTTTGGTATGGAAATAAGTTAGATGTGAATGGTTGATGAATGGTCAATTATGCACATGTTTAGGTATAGATGGTTTGTGATTGACGTGCCTTATGGGCATATTAGTTGTATGGATAAATGGTATGGTGAATTGGTCATTTTTATGCATGTTTTGGGTAGGTTATGATGCATTGGTCATATCTACAAATGTGATTAGATAAATGTTTGAGGTGGGTGAAGGAAATGGCTTGATTTTGGCCAATTTCTTGTCCACACGTCCAAAGACACAAGCGTGTGTCTCAACCATGTGTGACACACGGCTATGCGACACGTCCATATGTACCCTGTAGGTTTTAAAAGTTACAAGTCAGGCAGTTACATGGCCTAGCACACGGCCTGGCACACGAGCGTGTAAGACCATTTCAAATGTTACACGGCCTGGCACATGGGCTTGTGGCTTGGCCATGTGACCTAAGTTAGAGAGTTACACGTGCTAGGACACGACCGTGTGTCCCTATTTCGATTGTTACATGGCTTAAGACACGGGCGTGTGTCTCGGTAGTGTAATCCTGACACACCGCCACACAATCGTGTGACCCTACGATTTAATTTTCTAACTTTTTCCTTAATATTTCAAATGTTTTCGATTTAGTCCCGAATTGTTTCTAAAGTGTTTTTAGGGCCTCGGGGGCTCGTATAAGGGACGATATGCATGTATATTATTTATTTATGCTATGATTATATGTATTTTTGAAAATAAATGTTTTTAGGTTATGTTTTTTATGGTAATGCTCCGTAATCATATTCCGGTGACAAATATGGGTTAGGGGTGTTACAAAACATGCCACTATATTGATTCTATGATATTCTGATTCGCATGTTAAAAATGTCATTATTACTGATTCTGATTCACCTATTAAGCATGCCATTATACTAATTCTGATTCGCATGCTAAGCATGCCACTATACTGATTTCGAATTGCATGTAAAGCATACCTACTGAAATTCGATTCTGTACATATCACATGCATGGGGTTGGGATATAATTGTACAGAGGAAGATTCTGATAGTTTAATAATCTACACATTCTAGTGGTTTAACCACATTATCTGGCAGCATATCTGCAATATATGGTAGCTTGACCACAATATTCTATATCTGGTAGCTTGACTGCATTATCTGGTGGGTTGTCCACATTATTGGTGTGTTATTGGATGGACGAGTTCTGGGAACTAAATATAGTGTATAGTGGAGATGGGTAGGAAATCTTTTCTAAAAATCTGCACTATTTTTGAGAAAGTGTTGCATCGACATCAGCGCTATGAATATTGATAAATATGATTTCGTGATTGTATATTTATGTATATGTGATCTGTTATAATGTTGATATTCTATTTTAATTTATGTTGCTTTGCAAATTGACCTACACTGGGCTTAAAAGCTCACCCCTTTAAGTTTCTGACGTTTCAGATAATAATCGAGGTTAGGACATGGGCTCAGCTTACGGAGGTGCTTTCAGATATTTATTTTAATAAACCATTATACTTTATCTTTCAGTATTTTTGGGGTTGTTTGTTTATTTTCTACGGACTATGTCATGGGACACTACTTTAGATATTTTGATGTTTTTGACGGCCTATATATATGGCAAGAAAAACTAGATTTTTCAACCTAACAACAAACTCAACTCAATGATTATTATTTCAAACTCAAGACTTCATTTTTTTTTAAATTCAACATTATCTGCTCATTTGATTTGAGATTTGAGAAAACATGTCAAAGTTATGATTTCAAATCGACAAGTGAGATTCAGTTATTTTCGACTGTGAGATTTCCTTTGAAATATGATATTTTATGTAAACATTCAAAATTTGAGTTTTACTAAATATAATCAGTTTTGATAATTTCTTTCCAAAAGAAAATTTATACACTACTTGGCTTTTCTTAAGCAAATTAAAATGACAATTTTAAATAATGACAATTGTCAAGAGAAAATAGATAAGTGATTTCTACACCATTATCATGATCAATTTGATCTTGGAGATTCGGGCATAACATCTAAGTCAAGTTTAGAGGTGTACACTTGGTGGAGATGAAAAGGGTGTGTCGAAACCATTTTTTCAAATTGTTTAAAAAAACGGGGATCGACTTTAAAACTAGGAGTCGCCACTGATCCTTTTTGTTTAGGTGTGATCAGGTCACCTATAAAAATATATTGGTCAGCGAAATTCGAGAAAACGGGTTCGGGAGTCGGTTACGTGCAAGAAAGGGTTAGCACCCTTGCAACGCCCAAAGTTGGTACCAAATTGATTAATGTTGTCCTAATGTCGAAAACTTTAAAATATTCAGGGTAAAAATTTAAAAAAAAATCATTAAATCTGGATTGAATCTCAAGATTAACTCGTTTCAAAAGAATAAAAGTATCATACCCAGCATGTTAGGATATAACACCTTTATACTCTGACACCGAGATCATCTTTGATCTTCAAAACATATGAAAAGGGTATTTGGTTATTTAGTTGAACGAAAAATCGACACCCAACACGTTAGGATGTAATTTTTCGTACTTCTAAACACACAAATATTGCCTTATTTTTTTTTTTTAAATTTATGTACATGAAATTTTAAAATGAACTTAATGTACACAAAAAATTTGATATAAGGCATACATGTATTGGAATTTTAAAGCATGCTATGGTACAAGATGTACAAACATTAATCAAGCATTAGTCACAAATTAGGCGCTATGTTAACAATAAGCTATGAAATTTAATAATTCTACTAAATTGATAAATGCAATTAACATAAAATAAAAATTTAAATGCTAATAGATTGCAAATAAATAAACAAGCTAGTTCTTGATTAATATTTTATGAAATTATTAAAATGGAATAAATTGTGAATGAATTCCCTAAATGCATATTTTAAAAGAAGTTTATTTATTTAAATATATGCAAAAACTTAAGTATAAAATAAAATATGTGCATAAAATAATATGAAATCAATGATAGATACATAGTATAAAAATAATTTTAATACATGTATATAAAATATATATAATTAATGAAGATAACATATATAACTAGAAATAAATATTATCTAAAACAAATTAAAATATTTAATATTAAATATTAATTAAAAGACTAGTTAAATGAATCAATAAATAATTAGCTAAATGATTAAAGGATTGCATTTAAGTCGAACAAAATTCTTGGGCTAAAAGGCAATAAATTAAAAAATGGAAAAAGGACTAAAACTAAATGCGCCAAAGATCAAGGACTAAACTAGAAAATATTTCCCAAGCCCAAAGCATGCACTGTACATGGAGACTAAATTAAAATAGAACAAAATTAAAAGCGAAATTAAAACAAAATGAAACTAATTAGAAGAGACACAAAATGCGAAAGGACTAAGAAGGTAAATAACCCAATTCCATAAAACGCGCGAAACCTTTCTCGGGTCAGGTCAACGCAACGCGCAGATCTGAAGGAGAATACGACGCCGTTTTGAGGCCACTTAAACAGGCCTAAAATGACGTCATTCCAAGAGCCTATAAAAGGGAAAAAATTTTGTTTAAAAAATTATTTCTACCGAGCTTTAAAAAAAAAAGAGGGAAAGAAAAATTCTATGTTAGGGTTTTTAAACCCCTCACACCGCCGTCGGACTCCTCCATTTCCACCACCGCATACGACGATCGAAGGGTAAAAAAACGGTCGTTTCGACCCCTTTAAACACCCTAAACCCAAAATCTACCCTTCAAATGCTCAAAAACTCTCAAAGAAAATCGAAAGAAGCAAAAATACTTCGGTTTCGGCTAAAAAATGCTTCAGTTTTTTACTTTGATAGTCACGAAAGGTAAAAAAAAACTTATCCCTATTCTATTTCTATATGTATGTGTTATATGTGAAGCAAGAATGGACTAAAATTCGAAGAATACCCCGAAAATTGCTATGTTTGTATTTGAAAATCGTGTCTCCCCAGGTTACAAGTTTTGCTTGGTTTTATATGTAACCAAAAGAAAATAAAAATACAATATTTTTGCTCTTTGCTTTGCTATTGCTTCTCTGCTATTGGAGCCCTTGTTTTTGTAGGTTCGGTGGCCAGCTATGGAGTACGGAGGCCATCTGTTGGCGTGGGCGTGTACGTCTGGGAGGCTATCTTGTTGGCATGGAGGAGTGGGCGGTGGCGCGTGTGGAGGCATCGTAAGGGAGGTCATCTTGTGTTGGAATTCTCTAGAAGGTCCTAGGGTTTCGAAAAGGTAATGTTATTGGTCCAATTGGGCCTGATTTAAATTTGGGTCTGCATTTTGGGCTATTTTAGGGGTTTGTAAGTGGGCTAGGTGTTTAGTGTTTGGGCTGTAAAATGGACTATTTAAAGACTACGGTTTTGGTTTTATTTATTCAGTTTGTCTCTTTTTGGTTTTGTTTTGGTCTTATGGGCCCGGCATAAATTGGGTCTTACAGGGTGTCTTTAAATAAAAGAGTAAATATGACTTTTCCTTCCTACAGAAGTTTTTTTAAGTAATAATCTTTGCTCTCACCCTAGGATTTGACACGTGTCAGTTGTTTTAAGTCTACCTTTGTTAATGGCTTACAATTGTGGGAAACATACTCCAGAACCCAATATCCTTTAATATTAGTGTCTTAACTCACCGCTTAAACTTAAATATTTGGATAGCACTTATACTTCATCAAGACAAGCTAGGCATAACCTAATTGGATGGCATCCTTAAGACCCGAGAGTCTGTAACACCCCAAACCTGGCCTAGACGTTAGGCCCGAATCTGGCGTGTCACATTGAAGGAAGTTGAAAAGTTAAGCAATTGTTTAGAAAATTTTTATCGGATTTTTGAACTCCGAGTTCATTGTTTGTTTGAGAAAAACGCGATTTGCTAAATGACCGTTTAAAAGTTGGTATTATTTTGAAAAACTATTTTGTTATGAAAGTTGAACTTGCATCGTTGGGTAAACATGATATTTTAGAAAATGATTGCTAATGTTTTAAGAAATCCCCGTATTTATAAGTTTAATAGTTATAAATGAAAACTTAGAAAAAAAATAAACCAATGGCCTTATTACAAAATGTTAACCCAAAATAAATAATCTAAAAGAAAAAGGGTAAAAATCAAAATTACTAAAGTTCACGAGTAGTATCTCTGATGTATAGCCACCCCTGAGTCCTCCACGGCTCCCAATCCTCTATCGATGGGAATTACCTGAAACATTTAATAGAAAGAGAGGGTGAGTTTACGAAAACTCAGTGTGTACAACCATCATCGGTAAGAACATGCATCACAACAATCCGGGCCGAAGCCCATTCTGATGTGATGGCAATTGGGCCTTAGCCCAAAATAGCCTCGGTTGAGCCTTAACCCATATCATATGTCACAGCAAATAATGTATGTAATGCGATGCAAATCCTGACCCAACCTAGTATTCCATCCTCTACACTCCACTCATATGTCCATCCTCAACACACAGGGATTTCTCTGATCAACCCTCCATCCTCTACACTCCTCTTTGGTAGTCATCTTTGATAGACACCTTTGCTCAAAGTCAATATAACGTGGCCTAGCCACCGATCACTATGTGACCAAATCACCGATATGATAATGTGGCACCAAGCCATCCTTTAGTGTAACAGTGTCACCGATATATGTGGCAGAGCCACCGAAATAATAATATAATCAACACACAGCCTTGGGTAAATATGATTGACACAGAGTCATCAATTACTGTATTATGCTTGGCACATAGCCATCAGCAACGATAATATAATCAGCATACAGCCTTGGGTAAATACGATTGGCACAAAGCCATAATCAAGATGGCATGGAGCCATATTTAGGTTGGCATATAGCCATTATACAGAATGTGGCAGAGTCACCGATATACACTTCCCCGATCATCAATAACCTAACCCATGCAATATGTCGTGTATGTCATGCTCAATCATTACACGTGTATGCAGAATGGCCATTCTCAATAACAATCATTTAAACATGTAATAAAAGCATATCAATCATACAACCATAGCCAAACCGGTCATATCATAGCACAAGCCAATCACTTACCTACAAGGGCAAATTAGTCATTTTACCCTGTAAGGGTATTCCGGTAATCTTACCCTTCAGGGGTAGTTCGGTAATTCTACTCATAACTAATTCCTGTATGCAGTGTATCTCAACCATAATCAATCAGACAATTAACACATAAAATGCTAGTACTACCATGAGCGTACAATGGTCATTTTGTCGTTTAGGGGTAAAATAGTAATTTTGTAAATCGAGGGTATTTCGGTAATTTCACAAACTGGGGGTATTTTGGTAATTTCATAAACTGGGGGTATTTCAGTAATTTCACAAACCAGGGGTATTTTGGTAATTTCACAAACCAGGGGTATTTTGGTAATTTTACAAACCAGTGGTATTTCAATAATTTTACAAACTAGGGTATTTCTGTAATTTTACAAACTAGGGGTATTTCGGTGTGTATTTCGATAATTTTGTAAACTAGGGGTATTTCAATAATTTTACAAACTAGGGGTATTTCGATAATTTTACAAACTAGGGGAATTTCGATAATTTTGCAAACTAGGGTAACGACCCAACAGAAGGTCCACTGTCGCCTCAAATGACTCAAGTATTCTAAACAGAGATAATGATACGAATGGGCCTAAGGCCCATTCTCGACCCAAGTGGGCCCACACACTCGTGTGGCCCATTCAGCCCAAACCTAGCCACATATTTGAGATTCACATAGTCTAGTTCACTATCTACTACTCAATCATACAATTTACTCATATGGGCCCCCGGGCCTATTAGGCACTTGGCCCCTTTCGGGCCATCGTGGCCTAACAGCCCACACCCACAAGAACACTACTGATGGCCTTAACTATATCGCATTGAAGCCCCACACGTGTGCTCGCACGCTCGTGTGGTTACTATCACCGTGTCACCGGCATTTCGGCATACGCCACTCTACATCTAGAGTAGAGAGAATACACACCTGATAGGAATCTGAAGCTGTTAAACCACGCTCCGAGCACTCCTATGCCCAATGCCAACCAGGTATGCTCCTTCTCCTCCTAGGCAGCTCTATATATATCTAGCTTCTCACCTTCCTTCTTTCTATATATCTAGTATCTTTTATCTTTTCGATGTGGGATCCTTCACGAAGAGAGTTTAAATCCAACTCAAACTCTTTCCGTCCAATCCGAAAAATAAATACTCCTTTGCTTGTCATGAGATTCGAACCCAGGCTCCCCTGTAACATAATCCACGCCGCTAGCCACTTGGCTACAAGCTCCTCTTATGTCCAACATCATGCGCAACTAAATATAAATCTATGGCTAAATTTTGAAGTCCATATAAAAAGAAAACCAAAAATGCAAAAGCTAAGACTTGACCCTTGGACCTCTTTCCTTCCTTGTGGTGTCACCCCATTATCTCTTATGTGGCGTCACTTTGCCACTACACGACACACTCCACTTGTGTCATTTCTCCATATTTTATTCTTAAAGCCTACCTACTAACTCCTAGGGTTTTATTCACCTAAAACCAAAATTTTTCCTAAGGCCTAACTTGAACCCGGACTTCATAGAAGCCCCTTAACCTTCCAAAATCCCTCACCTACTAGATCCAACTTGCATTAAAGCCGTTCTTATTCCCAAAAAAATTTTAACCGCTACTACACCCAAAGCCCATTGGGCCCAATTCTACTAGGCCCATTGGGCCCAATTCTACTAGGCGCAAATTCGGGATGTTACAAATCTACCCTCTTAAAGAAATTTCATCCTCAAAATTTCCAACTAACTAACAGTCGTACATCCTAACCTACAACACTATGCTCACACTGCGCACTCTGATTCCAATAACACTAATACACTTTCTAACTTAATCTTGGTACCCCTTCACACAACCAAATATCTAACACAGAAGCAAACAGATTTTTTTCCACACATGCACACAATTTCTGTAGTCATACATCACATCCACACATCACAGAATGAATACCAGAAATACATTCATTTCAGCACATAACAAAGCATAAGGTCAGAAAACTTACGGATTTGGTGTCGAAGACTCGGGTGCCATACTTCCCAAAAAGACCTATATTTTTAAACCATGTTTCAAACCAAGTTTTGGAAAACATTTTCGAACCCATTCCACAACCGAGTTTTGCAACCTGGGCTTTGATACCATAATTGTAACACCTCAAACTGACCTAGACATTAGGCCCGAATCTGTGTGTCACATTGAAGAAAGTTGAAAAGCTAAGCAATTGTTCAGAAAAGTTTTATCAGATTTTTGAACTCCGAGTTCGTTGTTTGTTTGAGAAAAACGTGATTTGCTAAATGACCATTTAAATGTTTTTTATTATTTTGAAAAACTATTTTGTTATGAAAGTTGAACTTGCATCGTTGCGTAAACATGATATTTTAGAAAATGATTGCTAATGTTTTAAGAAAACCCCGTATTTATAAGTTTAACAGTTATAAATGAAAACTTATAAAAAAATAAACCAATGGCCTTATTACAAAATATTAACCCAAAATAAATAATTTAAAAGAAAAAGGTAAAAATCAAAATTACTAAAGTTCACGAGTAGTATCTCCGATGTATAGCCACCCCCGAGTCCTCCACGGCTCCCAATCCTCTATCGCTGGGAATTGGCTGAAACATTTAATAAAAAGAGGGGGTGAGTTTACGAAAACTCAGTGTGTACAATCATCATCGGTAAGAACATGCATCACAACAATCCGGGCCGAAGCCATTATAGTAACAGTGACAATTGGGCCTTAGCCCAAAATAGCCTCGATTGAGCCTTAACCCATATCGTATGTCACAGCAGATAATGTATGCAATGTGATGCAAATCCCGACCCAACCTAGTATTCCATCCTTTACACTCCACTCATATGTCCATCCTCAACACACCCGGGGATTTTTACAATCAACCCTCCATCATCTACACTTCTCTTTGGCAGTCATGCTGACAGACACACTGCTCAAAGTCAATATAAAGTGGCCTAGCCACCGATCACTATCTGACCAAATCACCGATATGATAATGTGGCACCAAGCCATCCTTTAGTGTGACAGTGTCACCGATATATATGGCAGAGCCACCGAAATAATAATATAATTGGCTCACAGCCCTGGGTAAATATGATTGACACAGAGTCATCAATAACTTTATTATGCTTGGCATATAGCCATCAGCGACGGTAATATAATCGGCACACAGCCTTGGGTAAATGCGATTCGCACAAAGCCATAATCAAGATGGCACGGAGCCATATTTAGGTTGGCATATAACCATTATACAGAATGTGGCAGAGCCACCGATATACACTTCCCCGATCATTAATAACCCAACCCCATGCAATATGTCGTGTATGTCATGCTCAATCATTACATGTGTATGCAGAATGGCCATGCTTAATAACAATCATGTAAACATGTAATAAAAGCATATCAATCATACAACCATAGCCAAACCGATCATATCATAGCACAAGCCAATCACTTACCTACAAGGGCAAATCAGTCATTTTACCCTGTAAGGGTATTCTGGTAATCCTACCCTTCAGGGGTAGTTCAGTAATTCTACTCATAACTAATTCCTGTATGCAGTGTATCTCAACCATAATCAATCATACAATTAACACATAAAATGCTAGTACTACCACGACGGTACAACGATCATTTTGTTGTTTAGGGGTAAATAGTAATTTTGCAAATCGGGGGTATTTTGATAATTTCACAAACTGGAGGTATTTTGGTAATTTCAAAAACTGAGGTTATTTTGGTAATTTCACAAATCGAGGGTATTTCAGTAATTTCACAAACCAGGGGTATTGCGATAATTTCACAAACTAGTGGTATATTGGTAATTTTGCAAACCAGGGGTATTTTGGTAATTTTGCAAACCAGGGGTATTTTGGTAATTTTATAAACCATGGGTATTTCGGTAATTTTGCAAACCATGGGTATTTCGATAATTTTGCGAACCATGGCTATTTCGGTAATTTTGCAAACTAGGGGTATTTCGATAATTTTGTAAACTAGGGGTATTTCGGTAATTTCACAGACCGGGGTATTTCGGTATTTCACAAACTAGGGGTATTTCGGTAATTTCACAAACTAATGGTATTTCAGTAATTTTGCAAACCATGGGTATTTCGATAATTTTGCAAACCATGGGTATTTCGATAATTTTACAAACCAGGGTGTTAACGATCCAATAGAAGGTTCACTTTCACCTCGAACGACTCAAGTATTTTAAGTAGTGATAATGATGCGAATGGGCCTAAGGCCCATTCTCGGCCCAAGTAAGCCCAGACACTCGTGTGGCCCATTCATCCCAAACCTAGCCACATATATGAGATTCACATAGTCTAGTTCACTATCTACTACTCAATCATACAATTTACTTATATGGGCCCCCGGGCCAATTGGACCCACTTGGCCCCTTTCGGGCCATCGTGGCCCAACAGCCTACACTCACAAGAACACTACTGATGGCCTTAACTATATCGCATTGAAGTCCCACATGTGCGCTCGTACGCTCGTGTGGTTACTATCACTGTGTCACCGGCATTTTGGTATATGCCGCTCTACAACTAGAGTAGAGAGAATACACACCTGATAGGAATCTAAAGCTGCTAAACCACACTCCGAGCATTCCTATGCCCAACGCCAACCATGTAATACCCCTAACCCGAGACCGTCGCCAGAATAGGGTTTAGAGGCATTACCGAACAATAGGATAATTTTACATCGCATTCACAACACAAAGTCAATCATCATCAAACACATTCATATACAATCATAGTGTCCCTTAAACGAGTCATCAAGACTCTAAGCATCGAGTCGAAACTAAACCGAAACACATATAAAATTTCATGAAAAATTGAAACTTTTCTTGAATACAGGGGAGACATGCCCGTGGGGGTAGGCCGTGCCTCTCCCACGGCTACATGACACACCCGTGTGATCTCCCGTGGTTACATACTGCCAAAATCAACACGGCTAACAAGCACGCCCATGTGCTAAGGCCGTGTCCAATAAGGTCATATACTACCATTTCTAACACGACCTGTAGGCACGCCCGTACCATGGTCGTGTGCAGTTTAAGCCACATTCTGCCAATTTACCCATGGTCTGAGACACGCCCGTGTGCCCCAACCGTGCGACATTATAGGCCATTTTTGCAAGGCCAATATGCCACCCACTTACGGTCAAACCTACAAGCCAATCAACCAAACATCTCATGCACATATTGCCATTTAAAAGCATACCAATTTAGTAATTTAAAACATGCAATCAATACCAACTTTAATAATACCCAATTCAATACCAATACTTATTCTATCACAAGCATAATTCATTCCCAAATCTCACTACTCCTACTAGCATTTATCAACACAAAGTTACCCTTCAATAGCAAATTTATTAATCTACAAATCATGCCAAAAGATGCATCATATAAATACCACATTCATTCATGCCAAACCTATCACATATCTAGCCACATATCATGGCTACCTACAAATCTCAAACTTGATTCAATTAACTAGCCTATACATGCCATATTCTAGCTATATACATCTTTCCAAAAGTACCAAAATAGAATACCGATAGTGTGATTGAGAAGCTGACGATCCCAGATCCGAGCTAGCTTTACCGACAACTCGCAAGGTAGAAACAAATCACACAGTAAGCTTTCCAAAGCTTAGTAAGTTCGATATACAATACAATTATCATATCAAATTAAATCGATGCAAAAATAAACAATCACTTAAATCTATTATCTCATATTCGTGTCTTCTCATCCATAGCCACAATGATCATTTCCTCAATCAAAGCTTAATTTTACTCATCAACCACAAAGGTTCAATACGTACCTTAACCACACAAAGCTATTAAATCTCCAAGCTATTCATTGCTCAATATTATTTGCCGATCATTCTTTAATTTAATCGCACACCCAGTGCCACATACTTATCCGACTCATAACTATTATCGTACACTTAGTGCCTATTCTTTTAACCAACTCATCTCGGTATCGTACACACAGTGCCACAGCAATAATCCAAAGCTTTCATAACATCGTGAACACAGTGCCACAGTAATAAACCGAAGCTTTCATCACATCGCACACACAGTGCCATTCATTTCTATCTCGATTTCACTTTCGCACACTTGTGCCCTCAAATTAAAATCATGCACATAGTAATTCACTTTCATATACATAAACATATTCATTTCATATCAATAAAATGTATCTCAAATACATGTATTATATTCGAACTTACCTCGAACGTCGAACTATCGATACGATAGATTAATCGAGCACTTTATCTTTGCCTCGATCTCGGTCCGAACCTCTCCTCTCTTGGTTTATACACATTCAAATTCACTCCATTCAATCATCAATTCATTCATTTTAATCCAAACACACATATTTAGGGCATTTTACAAAATAGCCCTCACATTTTCACATTTCGACACTTTAGCCCCTATCTCACAAAATCATCAAATACTCAAAATTTCATTACACTATGCTTAGGCCAAATTCTCCTTAGTCTCATAGGAGTCCACATATTTCATTTATTTCACATTTTAATCTTGCAATTTGTCATTTTCACAATTTAGCTCAAATTACTCAATTTCACCAAAATTTCAATTACAAACTATGTTAACCCAACATTAAACTTTTATATTCCACTAACTATCATCGCAAATCTCATATATTCAACAATGGCATATATCAAAATCACCATAATTTTCTAGAATTTAAGCATGGGTTAGCTAGAGCACAAAGCAACGACCACAAAAACGTAGAAATTATCAAAATCGAACACAAAACACTTACTAATTGAAGCTTGAAGTTGCTGAAACCATGAAAGCTTCAAACCCTCTTTTCTTTCTCAAATTTCAGTGGAAAATACATGTTAAAGATGAGCATTTGAGTTTCATTTGTTTATTATAACATTTATAATAGATTTCCAACTATACCCTTAATGAAATAAACATTAAAGCTTATTATGGATGGTTATAAATGTCCATCAACCTTCCACTATCATTAAAAATGGTCTAATTGCACCATAAGACCTCTTTATTTAAAAGACAACAACACTTAGGTACTTATAAATCAGCACATAGCTTTTACTAATTATGCAATTAAGTCCTTTCTCTTAATCCGACACTAAAATGATCAAATCATCACACAGAATTTTCACACAGACTATTTCACATATCATTCACACAGAAAATATCATTATAATATTTTTACGACCTCGGATTTGTGGTCTCAAACCACTGTTCTGACTAGGGTCTAAACCGGATTGTTACAACTCTCCCCTTAGGGATTTTCGTCCCCGAAAATCTTACCAGTGAATAGTTGTTGATGTTGCTCTCTCATAACGTTCTCAGACTCCCACGTAGCCTCTTCAATTCCGTGTTTGTGCCACAATACCTTCACTAAGGAAATTCCTTTGTTTCTTATCTCATTAGTCTCTCGTGCCAAAATTCGGATCAGTTCTTCACTATACAACAAGTCTTATTGAATATCAACCTCAGTAAGAGCAATCACATGAGATGGATCTGATCTGTACCGTCGAAGCATTGACACATGAAACACATTATGGATCTTTTCTAATTCAGATGGCAATCTCAATCTATAAGCAACCGGTCCAACTTTTTCAACGATCTCATACGGTCCAATGAACCTCGGACTCAACTTGCCCTTTCTGCCAAATCGAAGTATCTTCTTCCACGGGGATACTTTTAGAAACACTTTATCCCCAACCTCAAATTGAATATCCTTTCATTTCAAATTTGCATAAGACTTCTGACGATCTGAGGCTGCTTTCAAACTGTCACGAATTACTTTCACTTTCTGCTCAGTCTCTTTTATAAGATCAACCCCGTGAATCTTGTTCTCACTTAGCTCAGTCCAATACAATGGAGTTCGACACTTTTGACAGTAAAGAGCCTCATATGGTGCCATTTTAATGCTCAATTGAAAACTATTGTTATATTCAAACTCAATCAACGATAAATGCCTTTCCCACGTGCTTTCAAATTCAAGTATGCAACATCTCAGCATGTCTTCAAGAATCTGAATGATTCGCTCGGATTGACCATCTATTTGTGGATGAAAAGCAGTACTGAAATGCAATTTTGTGCCTAAAGCATCTTGTAATTTCTTCCAAAATCATTAGGTAAATCTCGGATCTTTGTCAGACACTATAGATAACGGTACTCTGTGCAATCTCACGATCTCATCGATATACAAATCAGCCAACTTATCTACAGAATAACCGGTTCTCACCGGAATGAAATGAGCTGATTTCGTCAATCTATCAACTATCACGCAGATAGCATCTTTCTTGCTCGGAGATAAGGACAAACCCGACACAAAGTCCATCGTGATCCTCTCCTATTTTCACTCAGGAATCATAGTCAGTTGCAATAAACTGGACAGAACTTGATGTTCAGCCTTAACTTGCTGACAAACTACACATTTCGACACAAAGTCAGAAATATCTCTCTTCGTACCATGCCACCAATAGAATTGTTTCAAATCATTATACATTTTCGTACTCCCGAGATGTACAGCCAAATGACCATTGTGAGCTTCAGTCAAAATCATTTGAATCAACTGTGAATTTCTCGGAATGAAATCCGATCTGTGAATCTCAAACAATCATTACTATCAACTCGAAATTCTAATTTCACATTCAAATCACATTGAACTCTTTTTGCTAACAACTCATTATCAATATTCTGAGTCTCACATATCCGTTGTATAAACAACAGTTTTACTTTCAATTCATCTACAACCTCATCATTATCACACAGATCCATTTGATTACCCATAGCTCGTAAGGTATATAGCGATTTTCGACTCAAAGCATCACCACAAAATTAGCTTTACCTGGGTGGTAATCTATCACAAGTTCATAGTCTTTCAACAATTCTAACCATCTTCTCTGTCGTAAGTTCAAATCTTTCTGAGTCATCAAATACTTTAAACTCTTATGATCAGTATAAATATGACATTTTTCAATGAATAAATAGTGATGCCAAATCTTCAATGTAAATACAATCGCAGCCAATTCAAGATCATGCATTGGATAATTCTTTTCATGCGATTTTAACTGTCTCGAAGCATAAGCAATGACTTTTCATTCTTGCATCAGCACATAGCCCAAACCATTTAACGATGCATCACTATAGACTATAAACTCTTTGCCCGATTCAAGTTGAACTAACACCGATGCTTCTGTCAACAACACTTTCAACTGTTCAAAACTCTGATGATACTTTTCCAACCACTCAAATTTAACATCTTTCTGTAACAACTTTGTCAATGGATTCGCAATCATCGAGAAGCTTTTCACAAATCGTCTATAATATCCCGCTAATCCCAGAAAACTACGAACTTTGGACACATTTCTCAGAGGCTTATAATCTAAAATAGTAGAGCTTTTATGCGGATCGACTCGTATCCCAGCAACAGATACAATATGCCCCAAAAAATTGACCTCAGGCAACCAAAATTCACACTTGCTAAACTTTGCATACAACTGCTTCTCACGCAGAGTTTGTAGCACGATTCTCAAATGCTCGGCATGCTGCGTCTCATTACACGAATAGATCAAAATATATCAATGAACACCACCACGAAGTGATCCAAATACGGTCTGAATATCTGATTCATCAAGTCCATAAATACTGCAGGGGCATTTGTTAGTCCAAAGGGCATCACTAAGAATTCATAATGTCCATACCTCGTTCTAAAAGCAATTTTTGGCACATCAGACTCTTTAACTCTCAACTGATAGTAGCCCGATCTCAAATCTATTTTAGAAAATATTGTAGCTCCTCTCAACTGATCAAACAAATCATCAATCCGAGGTAATGGATATTTGTTCTTTATCGTCACTTTGTTCAATTGTCAATAATCAATACACATTCTCATAGTTCCATATTTCTTTTTCACAATTAATATAGGAGCTCCCCAGGGTGAAAAACTCGGTTGTTCATTCTGAACATTTTCTTCTTCGACCATCTTTGGGTAATTTCAGATAAAATGATCCGGGATCCACACTTATAGCATGTTCTATTGTTATACATGCCTCAGCACTCTCCCACATGTCGTCTCCCACATTGTCTACATTCGGGCTTGTTACTATTAACTCTGCCAACACTTGTTTCATTCAGAGCTTGAATTCGTAAACCAGTACTCTGTCTCGAACGATCTTTATTTGGATGTCCAAACGAGGCATTTAAACGATTGCTTGCATCTTTATATCTCTTTGCTGAAGATTGATAGAACTTATTCATCGATCTCTTTCTTTCATCACGAGCCTCAGAATCAGCTTTCTTATTTACTTTACCGAGCTCCTTAGCTTTGCATGCTCTTTCGACTAATTCAACAAATTCATTTATATTCAGTATTCCAACCAACAACTTAATGTCTTCATTCAATCCTTCTATAAAACGTTTACACATAGTAGCTTCAGTCTAAACACATTCCTTGCATATTGACTCAATCTTACAAATTCCCGCTCATACTCAGTAACAAACAAACGGCCCTGTTTCAGCTCTAAAAACTCCTTACGTTTTTTATCAAAAAAGCGTTGACTGATATACTCTTTCTAAACTTGGATTGAAAGAAATCCCAAGTTATTCTCTCTCTCGAAACTACAGATATCAACGTTTTCTACCAATTGTAAGCTGTGTCTCTCAACAAGGAAACTGCACACTTAATGCACTCTTCATGGTTCAACGACATCTCATCAAATACTCTAATTGTATTTTCAAGCCAAAACTCGACTTGCTCAGCATCGTCATCAACTGCGGCCCTAAACTCTTCAACCCCACACTTGGGAATCTTATCTACAGGTGGTTTATTCAATCTGTTCGAATCTACAACTTGTGGCACAATATGTACTTTCGGGGGTGGAGGTTGTGGAGCAGTCGGATTTGTTTTAACAAATTTCAAAAACCATTCACTCATCATACGGAAGAAGGCTTGCTTAGCCTCACCTCACTCACTGCTATCATTCGGCCTAGATGTGGCCGGCGCTGTCCCTTGAGCGGGAGCAGGCGCATTACTCTCTACATCGTCAGCAACTACTTGATCGGGATCCATTACAATATTAAAACACAATTCAACTGTCAGATTTCATCACACTATCGCAATTTCACAATATGGCATGTATAGCTAGACTCACACACGCTCGTTAGTCCGAGAATCGACTAAATCGTAGCTCTGATACCAATAAAATGTAACACCCCTAACCCGAGACCGTCGTCGGGATAGGGTTTAGAGGCATTACCAAATAATAGGATCATTTTACATCACATTCACGACACAAAGTCAATCATCATCAAAGACATTCATATACAATCATAGTGTCCCTTAAACGAGTCATCAAGACTCTAAGCATGCTTATAAATCAAGTCGGGACTAAACCGAAACACATATAAAATTTCATGAAAAATTAAAACTTTTCTAGAATACAGGGGAGACACGCTCGTAGGGGTAGGCCATGCGTCTCCCACGGCTACATGACACACCCGTGTGACCTCCCCGTGGTTACATACTGCCAAAATCAACATGGCTAACAAGCACGCCCGTGTGCTAAGGCCGTGTCCTATAAGGTCATATACTGCCATTTCTCGCACGACCTGTAGGCACGCCCGTGCCATGGCCGTATGCAGTTTAAGCCATATTCTGCCAATTTACTCATGGTCTGAGACACGACTGTGTGCCCCAACCGTGTGACATTATAGGTCATTTTTGCAAGGCCAATATGCCACCCACTTACGGTCAAACCTACAAGCCAATCAACCAAACATCTCATGCACATATTGCCATTTAAAAGCATACCAATTTAGTAATTTAAAACATGCAATCAATACCAACTTTAATAATACCCAATTCAATACCAATACTTATTCTATCACAAGCATAATTCATTCCCAAATCTCACTACTCCTACTAGCATTTATCAACACAAAGTTACCCTTCAATAGCAAATTTATCAATATACAAATCATGCCAAAAGATGCATCACATAAATACCACATTCATTCATGCCAAACCTATCACATATCTAGCCACATATCATGGCTACTTACAAATCTCAAACTTGATTCAATTAACTAGCCTATACATGCCATATTCTAGCTATATACATCTTTCCAAAAGTACCAAAATAGAATACCGATAGTGTGATTGAGAAGCTGACGATCCCAGATCCAAGCTAGCTTTACTGACACTGTAAGGCAGAGAAACAAATCACACAGTAAGCTTTCCAAAGCTTAGTAAGTTCGATATACAATACAATTATCATATCAAATTAAATCGATGCAAAAATAAACAATCACTTAGATCTATTATCTCATATCTTCTCATCCATAGCCACAATGCTCATTTCCTCAATCAAAGCTTAATTTTACTCATCAACCACAAAGGTTCAATACGTACCTTAACCACACAAATCTATTAAATCTCCAAGCTATTCATTGCTAAATATTATTTGCCGATCATTCTTTAATTTAATCGCACACTCAGTGCCACATACTTATCCGACTCATAACTATTATCGCACACTTAGTGCCTATTATTTTAACCAACTCATCTCGGTATAGCACACATAGTGCCATAGCAATAATCCAAAGCTTTCATAACAACGCACACACAGTGCCACAGTAATAAACTGAAGCTTTCATCACATCGCACACACAGTGCCATTCATTTCTATCTCGATTTCACTTTCGTACACTTAGTGCCCTCAAATTAAAATCATGCACATAGTAATTCACTTTCATATACATAAACATATTCATTTCATATTGATAAAACATATCTCAAATACATGTATTATATCCAAACTTACCTCGGACGTCGAACTATCGACACGATTAGATTAATCGAAACACTTTATCTTTGCCTCGATCTCGATTCGGACCTCTCCTCTCTTGGTCTATACACATTCAAATTCACTCCATTCAATCATCAATTCTTTCATTTTAATCCAAACACACATATTTAGGGCATTTTACAAAATAGCCCTCTCATTTACACATTTTGACACTTTAGTCCCTATCTCCCAAAATCATCAAATACTCAAAATTTCATTACACTATGCTTAGGCCGAATTCTCCTTAGTCTCATAGGAGTCCACACATTTCATTTATTTCACATTTTAATCCTGCAATTTCTCATTTTCACAATTTAGCTCAAATTACTCAGTTTCACCAAAATTTCAATTACAAACTATGTTAACCCAACATTAAACTTTTATATTCCACTAACTATCATCACAAAGCTCATATATTCAACAATGGCATATCTCAAAATCACCATCATTTTCTAAACTTTAAGCATGGGTTAGCTAGAGCACAAAGCAACGATAACAAAAACGTAGAAATTATCAAAAATTGAACACAAAATACTTACTAATTGAAGCTTGAAGTTGTCGAAACCATGAAAGCTTCGAACCCTCTTTTATTTCTCAAATTTTCATGGAAAATACATGTTAAAGATGAGGATTTTAGTTTCATTTGTTTATTATAACATTTATAATTGATTTCCAACTATACCCTTAATGAAATAAATATTAAAGCTTATTATGGATGGTTATAAATGTCCATCAACCTTCCACTATCATTAAATATGGTCTAATTGCACCATAAGATCTCCTTATTTAAAAGACAACACCACTTAGGTACTTATAATTTAGCACATAGCTTTTAATATTTACGTAATTAAGTCCTTTCTCTTAATCCGACACTAAAACGATCAAATCATCACACAAAATTTTTACACAGACTATTTCACATATCATTCACATAGAAAATATCATTATAATATTTTTACGACCTTGGATTTGTGGTTTCAAACCACTATTCTGACTAGGGTCTAAACCGGTTGTTACAAACCAGGTTTGCTCCTTCTCCTCCTAAGCAACTCTATATATAGCTAGCTTCTCACCTTTCTTCTTTGTATCTTTTCGATGTGGGATCCTTTCATCAGTAGAGTTTAAATCCAACTCAAACCCTTCCCGTCTAATCCGAAAAATAAATACTCCTTTGCTTGTCATGAGATTCGAACCCGGGCCCTCCTGTAGCATAATCCACGCCGCTAGCCACTTGGCCACAAGCTCCTCTTATGTCCAACATCATGTGCAACTAAATATAAATCTATGGCCAAATTCTAAAGTCCATATAAAAAGAAAACCAAAAATGCAAAATCCAAGATTGAACCTTGGACCTCCTTCCTTTTTGTGGCATCACCACATTGTCTCTTGTGTGGCGTCACTTTGCCACTACACCACACACTCCACTTATGACATTTTCTCCATATTTTATTCTTAAAGCCTACCTACTAACTCCTAGGGTTTTATTCACCTAAAACCAAAATTTTTTCTAAGGCCTAACTTGAACCTGGGACTTTATAGAAGCCCCCTAACCTTCCAAAATCCCTCACCTACTAGATCTAACTTGCATTAAAGCCGTTCTTGTTCCCAAATAATTTTAACCTCTACTACGCCCAAGGCCCATTTGGCCCAATTCTACTATGCCCAAATTCAGGATGTTATAGAGTCCCTTAATATGATTTCAAATTCTTTCCACACACACCTCCATACGCAAGGCGCGAATTGCCTTTGCCCTCGAGTCCCACTATAGCCCTTTTTACACTCTACTGTCGTGCTCCAGTGCCATTTAGGAGAGTAGGACTACACCAATTTGATTTCCTTGACCTACACGCCCAACTCAGAACCTGCCTAGTTTGGGTGTTACAGCTCTCCCCCATTTAGCAAATTTTGTCCCTGAATTTGCTTTATCTTTAGATGTTAAAGCTCAAATAGGTGCATCATATCAAGCGTCTTTAAAATTTTAGACTCTCTAGGGGACATTATCGTAATGTGCGTGGCTGTGGTAGAGGCTGAATGACCATGTCGGAGCCCATTAGGTCTGGACAGGGGTCTAAAAATGAAATGCCACCACCACCAGCCGCTGATGTTGAGTATCAAGATCAAACGGGATGATGCAGTGTCGTAGGTTATGCTGCGAGTGCTAGAAAGAGTGGCTGGAGCAGGTGGGGGTACGGGAGCTTGAAAATTCGTATCTGAGTGACTCCGAGCCAATGGAGCTGAGGTATTTTGAGGTGTCTCTAGTGTGGCTCCTAATACGGCTGAGTATTAATTAGAGGCGATGGAGCGAATCATGGATGACCTGATCTGACTGCTGAGGAAAAACTAAAAGGGATAGTGTCGCTTCTTCGGGATGATCATACCAGTAGTGGCTCACGGTTCGGGATAGTGCAGCAGTTGATGATCTCACTTGGGACTATTTTAAGGCAGCTTATCAAAAGAAGTATGTCAGGACCAGTTATATTGAGGCGCAGCGGAAAGCATTTCTAAGGCTGGTTCAGGGGAGTAAGTCTGTCTCGGAGTACGAGGCAGAATTTTTAAGGTTGAGCCGGTATGCTAGGGGCATTTGGCTACAGAACATGAACGATGTGTCAGGTTTGAGGATGGATTGAGAGATGAGCTGAGATTGCTGATGGCTCTACAGTAGGAGCGAGAGTTTGCTGTGCTGGTGGAAAAGGCCAAGGTAGCTGAAGGGGTAAAGGAGTCTGTAAGACAGAATCTGGATAGGAATAGACACAAGAGAGGTTTTGGATCATCGAGGTTGGCCGGTAATCTGTAGAAAAGGGCTAGACAGAGTGGGCCAAATCAATCTGGAAGGCCTACTACTACTAATCAGGGACCAGCGCAGTGTAATCGATGTGGGAAATCTCATTGGGGAGGATGTTGGACTGGTGGAAAGGGATGTTTTGAGTGTGGTTCACTGGATCATCGTGTGAGGGACTGTCCACGTAAGTTAGCCAGGATTCAGTCTGAGGGTTAGGGTCGTGCTCAGTTCAAAAATGAGGGACTACCACTGCAGAGGGGCCGTGGTACCGGTAGGGGAGGTAATGGCTCTGGTAGAGGCCGTGGAGCACCAGGCAGAGGTGCAGGCAACACTGAAGCAAGACAGCCTGGGTTGATATATTCAGCGAGACATCGAGAGGAGGGCGACGCACCAAACATCATAATCGATACATTTTTAATCTTTGGATTACCGTATATTGCTTTGATTGATGTGGGTTTGACGCATTCGTATGTTGCTAGTAGCGTAGTAGAGACCATGAACCTAGACTTTGAAACTACTTCTAGGAGATGATGAATTAGCCCTCTAGGTCTCTCTCTAGAAGTAAATAAGCTGTATAGGGATGTACCCCTAGAACTCCAAGGGGTAGTATTTGTAGCTGATCTGATGGAACTATCGTTTGGGGAGTTCGATTTGATTCTAGGGATGGATTGGTTGGTGAAGTACCAGGCTAGTTTGGGTTGCGCGACTAAGCGCATGGTTTTGAGAATAGCTGAGGGTAAAGAAGTGGTGATGATAGGTAATAGAAGAGATTATCTATCCAACGTGGTATCGGCGTTGAAGGCTGAGAAGATGGCCAGGAAGGGTTGTGAGGCGATTTTGGTTTGGGTGTGTACTTTGGAGGCTAAGGAGGTTGCTGTAAAGGATGTCCGAACAGTAAAGGAATTTGTTGACGTATTTCCAGAGGAACTTCTATGTCTGCCTCCAGATCGGGAAGTTAAATTTGGTATAGATTTGTTACCCAAAACTACGCCAGTATCTATTGCCCCGTATAGAATGGCACCGAAAGAATTGGTAGAGCTGAAGGCTCAGATTCAGGAGTTGTTGGACTAAGGATTTATCCGGCCAAGTGTTTCGCCTTGAGGAGTACCGGTACTCTTTGTCAAAAAGAAAGATGGTACAATGCGGAAGTGCATAGACTACCGCCAGTTGAACAAGCTGACGATAAAAAATAAGTATCTGTTGTCGAGGATAGATGACTTGTTCGATCAACTTGAGGGGGCATCAATTTTCTCAAAGATTGATTTAAGGTTTGAGTATCATCCGGGAAAGGCTAACGTGGTGGTAGACGCGTTGAGCCGTAAGGTAGTAGCGGACTTAAGAGCGATGTTTGCCCATCTTAGCTTGTATGACGATGGGAGTCTTTTGGTAGAATTACAGGTTAAGCCGACTTGGGTTGAGCAGATCAAGGAGAAACAATTAGCGGATGCGGGCTTGAATGCTCTGAGGTTGTAAGTGCAGAATAGTGGTGTAGAGGGTTATAGTGTATCCAGTGATGGAGTATTGTGTTTCCAAGGGAGAGCTTGTATGCCAAAGGATGTTAAGTTAAGGCAGAGGATTCTTTAGGATGCACATAGTGGCCCATACGCTATGCATCCTGGAGGTAGCAAGATGTACCGAGATTTGCGTAAGCGATTACGGTGGCTGTGAAGCGGGAAGTGGCGAGTTTGTGGATAAGTGTCGGCGTGTCGTCGAGTCAAAGTCGAGCATCATTTCTTTGTCGAGTTCTTGATAGGTAAAGATTCCTCAATGGAAATGGGAAAGAATTACCATGGACTTTGTCAGTAGGCTACCCCTCATGCCTAGCAGGAAAGACTCAGTCTGGGTGATTGTGGATCGTTTGACCAAATCAGCTCATTTAATACCGGTAAGGGTTGATTATCCACTTCAGAAGTTAGCTAAGTTGTATGTGGCCGAGATAGTGAGGTTGCATGGAGTGCCAGTATCAATTATCTCAAATAAGGATCCAAGGTTCACATCGAGGTTCTAGAGAGCTTTGCATCAGGCTTTGGGAATGAGGTTGGATTTCAGCACAGCTTTTCACCCGCAGTCTGACGGGCAATCGGAAAGGATTATACAAATCCTAGAGGATATGCTAAGCGGTTGTGTTTTGGACTTCAGAGGCTGCTGGGAAGAATTTTTACCATTAGCTAAGTTCGCATACAACAATAGTTATCAGGCAAGCATTAAGATGGCACCTTATGAGGCGTTGTATGGTAGGAAGTGTTGCACACCTACTTGCTGGACAGAATTGGGTGAGCGTCAGATGTTGGAACCAGAGTTGGTTGCAGAGACCGAGGATAAGGTTAAGCTGATTTAGTCTCGTCTAAAAGAAGCTTCGAATAGGCAAAAGTCATATGCTAATCTTAAGCAGAGAGATATAGAGTTTGCCGTAGGTGACAGGGTCTTTTTGAAGGCCTCGCTATGGAAGAAAGTGTTGAGGTTTGGAAGGAAAGGCAAGTTAAGTACAAGGTTTATTGGCCCATATAAGGTGTTGAGACGAGTTGGATCAGTAGCCTATCAACTTGAGTTGCCAGCAGAGCTGAGTTAGATACATGATGTGTTCCATGTCTCCATGCTCAGGCGCTATCGTTCAGATCCATCGCATGTTGTAGCAGTGGAGGAAATTGAGGTAAGTCCTAATTTGACCATAGAGGAGGAACCAATTCAGATTCTAGATCGAGAAGTGAAGGTTTTGCACGAAGTCGGTCCCATTAGTGAAGGTGCTGTGACAGAATCATGGCGTGGAAGAGGCTACTTAGGAACCAGAGGATGTGATGAGACAGCAATACCCCCAACTCTTTTGACCTGGTAATTTCGAGGTCGAAATTATTTTTAAGGGGGGTAGAACTGTAATATCCTGAAATAGGGTTATTTGTGATTGAATTGTTTTGCATGAGTGTGGTTATTGTGTTGTTGTTTGAGGTGTTCTAGAGGCTAGTTATAAGCCAAAGGTAGGCCCGAGCTGTAGGAAAAATTTTGCTTTTAAGTGTTAGTTAAAGGGAGCTGAAGGAGCTAGGGGTTAAGTATAATTCGTGGGGGATTTAAGCATAAGATTGGGCTTGGAAAAGTGGCAAGGAGGCACCACTTAGGGCCCTGTGATTGACGCCACATGTAGGAAAGGGAGAACTCAGGTTCGAGCAGCAAAAATTCCATTTTCTGCTTACCATTTTGACGCCAAGGGGGAAGAGTTGTGCTCAGCACAAACTCTATCAAATAAGCATTGATTAGTTCAAACTCATTTGAATGATTGGCCAGGAGTGATTCAGGGAATTTTGACAAATCAACTCTTGTTGGAAGAGGAGTGAATGGTTGGGAAGCTGAGTAAGGGGGTGCCGAATTTCCTTAGGCACCTAGTTGTGCATTGTCAGCTAGCCTTTGTTTGGTGTATCAAAAGCCGAAAACCCTTTTTAGTAGTGCCAATTTCTCTTTAGTGCACCATAGTGAACCAAAAGCCGGAAAGACCATAGGTGGTTGTCGATTTCTTCCTTAGGCACTTGGCCGAATCTCCACTTGAACTCCCTCTCATCTTTTATTTTTGTTAGAAGCCAAAAGCATCCCTTTCCCATTCTATTTTCTTCTCTCCATTGCCGAATCCTCCCTCTCCTATTTTCACTTTTCTTTTCCTTTCACTTTCTCCACTCTAGCTGAATATTGATTGCTTTTCTCTTCCATCCACCATACTCTGTGCCGAAATATCCTTGGTTTCTCCTAGTGTTATTTTGGCCGAATCTCAAACTAAGGTAGATCTCTTTTGGTTTTTCTCCAATCGATTTTGAAAAGGGCTAAGGGTTCTTGACCGAAACATCATTCTCACTTTCTCCTTTTCTCTGTCGACATGTGTAGACAAAAGCCGAACTTCGACATTGTGGGTGTTTTCCTAACCATCTATAGGAATCGATTTCTCCTAGGTTCTTTGGGACTTTGGAAGCGGTGGATCTGAGCCATTCTTTTTCTGTCAAGTGATTCATTAAGGCTGTGGTAAGGATCTATAATAGTTTAATCATTCTTTAAGTTATTTGGAAAAGCTGAAGGCTTTTGAGGCTAAGTTGTATTGGTAGTCGATTGTAGGGGGAAGATCAGTCTCACGTACCTTGTGTTGGGATTAGCATTCGTAAGGCAAAAGGGTAAGGAGGATTGTGTTAGTTATGTGTTATCTCGTGTTTCGAGATTTATTGGGATAGTCGAATGGCCTTGTTAATGGTTTAGTGGTTTGGCCGAATGTAGGGCAAGGAGATCTAGTGCGGTAGATCGGGTCTTCGGGATTTAGTGCTTGCATTGGTGACAGGTGTGTAACTTTCACACTTTATAGCTAAGTAAATATATTAATAACCTCAAAATGTTAAAAGCCGAAAATTGTGTAGATCTTCATATGATACCGTAAGGGTATGAGCAAGGATTCGGGTAAGTCCGTTTCGATATAACTTGCGATATGATGCTTAATACCATGATCTGTGATATATTTGCTATATGATCCATAATAAAGCATGATGGCATGACTTGCATAAGTTTTGCATTGTGATGGGTGATATGAGAGGAGGGGGGAGGTTTGATATCCGTGTCTTTGGGACACCAGAGGTTTGGCACCTCCAGTGGTTTGGTACCACAGATTATTTTGTGACTTTGGGTCACCAGAGGTTTGGCACCTCATAGCGACCCGTCCTAGTGGCTTAGCACCATAGTGGGTTGGCCCCACAATTGATTTATCGGGATTGTCGCCAGTGATTTGGTATCACACGTGGGTTGGCCCCACACTTGGATTATTGATATTTCGTGACTTTGGGTCACCAGTGGTTTGGCACCACATTTTTATTGGATATCGTGACTTTGGGTCACCAGTGGTTTGGCACCACCAGTGGTTTGGTACCACACGAGGTAGAAACAGAGTATGGATGGCTATGTTTGGGTGCATTATATGTATTGCTTGGTTATGATTTGTGTAAGTATGTTGCATTATCCAGGAGGAGGATTTATGCGCTGAGTCTTGGTGACTCACCTTCTTCCTTATCTTTTCAGGTGACTCGTAAATTGCGGATGAGGAGCCGGATGGACTCAAGGTGGCCCATGCATTAAAACATTTGGTTTTTCTTGGATTTTGAATTAGGTAATTATTTCATATTTCGTTTTATTTATTATTTGGGTATTGTTATAAGGCTTTTTAAATTATGTTTTGAATTATTTATATGTTTTGGATGTGATTTCGAACATGGTTAAGTGAACTATTTGATTAATTTAATAATGTGAGCGCAAGGTTTTCTAAACTACAAAGCGCAATGGTTTTCAAAACCTTACCATCGGGTGATACAAATCACTTGATAACAAATGACAACTTAATTGTTTTCGACAACTCAAATGGTTTCCAAACTTAAGTTTCCAAATTCAAATAGAAACGGTTTCCAAATTAATCATTTGGGTTACTTTTAAAATTACAAAAAGGTTTTCTAAGCTATGGATCGGCAACTAAGTTTTAAAGATTAATTTCCAGGATTTCAAAGTAAACTATCAATTTTTAAGTAATCATGCACTTGATTTCTACAAACATAGGGCAACAAAGCGTTTTCCACAAAGTTTAATCGGTAACTCAATTTTCTTCAAAATGTTTTCCTCTGTAACATGCCAGATTCGATCGTGGTGTGTTGATCGGGTTTGAGGTGTTACACTATTTATGCCGATTCTTTGTTGTTTGTTCCTCTACCTCAATCGATTAGTATCTACACTTAGCCACGTTTGGAAGTTGAATCTTGTTCAAGTAGATATCTAAGCCACAGGATCAAAGGAGAATTTCGGTAAGTGCTTAGTTAAACTTTTTAGTGTGTTTTGTTAAAAGCCGAAGGGCTATCTAACCCCTCCTTGTCATTAACTTGTATTAATAAGGGTAAGGTTCGGAGATCGCAATCGTGGTAAGTAAGGATTGCTAACAAGGTGGTAAGTGTTCTCAACTTAGTCATGGTTTAGTAAATGGCCGAATCTAATGTGGCTCATAGGGGTGACTTGTGAGGAATATAGGTCACTTGATATTGACGATATACGTTTTGGTGCAGATCTAGAGGATAATCGCAAATAGTAGCGAAAGAAGGGCTACTAGAACGTGTGGCACACGGTAAGGGTACGGTGAGGTTTCGGTTTCTGATAAAGTGTGTATTAAGCTATGATTAATCGTTAAGTGATGTCGATTGTAGGTTCGTAATTAAGGGGTTTGTAGCACGCGTGGTTACCAGGTGTGTACAAACACTACACACATGACATCGGCAATGCCGAAAAGTCGAAAAGCCAAAAGTGACTAAACGGGCCCAGTGGGCCCTGAGGTTAAGTTTGATGAAATTGTTTGGTTGGTTATACGAATTGAGTTAGTCGTGCATGTTACATGATCTGGAATTGTTTTGGGCCTAATGGGCCATATGAATGAGATCAGGGCCTAATGGGCCATAAGAATGTGATTTGGGCATAAGGGGCTTTATGAACGTGAAAAGGGCTTAATGGGCTTTATGGGAACGTAGACATGTATGCTAGGGTTTAATGGATTTTAGGCCTAGTTTGACAAACTCTTGAATAACATAAAACTCTTCTAATAATTAAACATGTTCGTGAACAAGTCACTGGGTTAGAGTGTGGCAACAGGCATATGGATGTCTAGGATTGGATCTAGGGAGAGCTTGGTACTTAAGCGGTCCTAGTGTCCCACCCCCTCTTCTCTAGAATCCTACCTGGTGCATAGTGTCTGTTCACTTTAGCCGTAAGGACTTATTAATAGGCCAAAGTCTATAACTAAAACCCGAGAGAGACCGAATACTCTGATTTGTATAATTACCAAAACACCTCTGATTTGTAAATTACCAAAATACCCTTATATTGGAAAATTACCAAAATACCCTTAGTTTAAAAATTACCAAAATATCCTTAGATTTGAAAAATCACTAAAATACCCCCCAAATTGTAAAATTACCATAATACCCTCGATTTGTAAAATTACTAAAATTCAATATCCTTTCACGGGGATACTTTCAGAAACACTTTATCCCCAACCTCAAATTCAATATCCTTTCATTTCAAATTTGAATAAGACTTCTGACGATCTGAGGCTGCTTTCAAACTGTCACGAATTACTTTCGCTTTCTACTCAGTCTCTTTTATAAGATCAACCCTGTGAATCTTGTTCTCACTTAGCTCAGTCCAATACAATGGAGTTCGACACTTTTGACCGTAAAGAGCCTCATATGTTGCCATTTTAATGCTAGATTGAAAACTATTGTTATACGCAAACTCAACCAACGATAAATGCCTTTCCACATGCTTTCAAATTCAAGTATGCAACATCTCAGCATGTCTTCAAGAATCTGAATGATTCGCTCGGATTGACCATCATTTTATGGATGAAAAGCAAGATCTTGAAATGCAATTTTGTGCCTAAAGCATCTTGTAATTTCTTCCAAAATTGTGAGGGAAATCTCGGATCTTTGTCAGACACTATAGATAGCAGTACTCCGTGCAATCTCACGATCTTATCGATATACAATTCAGCCAACTTATCTAAAGAATAATCGGTTCTCACCGGAATGAAATGAGCTAATTTCGTCAATCTATCAACTATCACGCAGATCGCATCTTTCTTGCTCGGAGATAAGGGCAAACCCGACACAAAGTCCATCGTGATCCTCTCCCATTTCCACTCAGGAATCATAGTCAGTTGCAATAAACCGGACGGAACTTGATGTTCAACCTTAACTTGCTGACAAACTAAACATTTCGACACAAAGTCAGAAATATCTCTCTTCATACCATGCCACCAATAGAATTGTTTCAAATCATTATACATTTTCGTACTCCCCGGATGTACAGTCAAATGACCATTGTGAGCTTCAGTCAAGATCATTTGAATCAACTCTGAATTTCTCGGAATGCAAATCCGATCTCTAAATCTCAAACAATCATTACTATCAACTCGAAATTCTAATTCCGCATTCAAATCACATTGAACTCTTTTTGCTAACAACTCATTATCAATCTTCTGAGTCTCACATATCCATTGTATAAACAACGGTTTTACTTTCAATTCATCTACAACCGCATCATTATCACACAGATCCATTTGATTACCTATAGCTCTTAAGGTATATAACAATTTTCGACTCAAAGCATCAGCCACAACATTAGTTTTAACTGGGTGGTAATCTATCACAAGTTCATAGTCTTTCAACAATTCTAACCATCTTCTCTGTTGTAAGTTCAAATCATTCTGAGTCATCAAATACTTTAAACTCTTATGATCAGTATAAATATGACACTTTTCAATGAATAAATAGTGACGCCAAATCTTCAATGCAAATACAATCGCAGCCAATTTAAGATCATGCGTTGGATAATTCTTTTCATGCAGTTTTAACTGTCTCGAAGCATAAGCGATGACTTTTCATTCTTGCATCAGCACACAGCCCAAACCATTTAACGATGCATCACTATAGACTATAAACTCTTTGCTCGATTCAGGTTGAACTAACACCGGTGCTTCAGTCAACAACACTTTCAACTGTTCAAAACTCTGATGACACTTTTCCGACCACTCAAATTTAACATCTTTCTGTAACAACTTTGTCAATGGATTCGCAATCATCGAGAAGCTTTTCACAAATAGTCTATAATATCCCGCTAATCCCAAAAACTACGAACTTCGGACTTATTTCTCAAAGGCTTATAATCTAAAATAGCAGAGATTTTATGCGGATCGACTCGTATCCCAGCAACAGATACAATATGCCCCAGAAAACTGACCTCAGGCAACCAAAATTCACACTTGCTAAACTTTGCATACAACTACTTCTCACGTAGAGTTTGTAGTACGATTCTCAAATGCTCGGCATGCTGCATCTCATCACACGAATAGATCAAAATATATCAATGAACACCACCACGAAGTGATCCAAATACAGTCTGAATATCCAATTCATCAAGTCCACAAATACTGCAGGGGCATTTGTTAGTCCAAAGGGCATCACTAAAAATTCATAATGTCCATACCTCGTTCTAAAAGCAGTTTTCGGCACATAAGACTCTTTAACTCTCAACTGATAGTAGCCCGATCTCAAATCTATTTTAGAAAATACTGTAGCTCCTCTCAACTGATCAAACAAATCATCGATCATAGGTAATGGATATTTGTTCTTTATCATCACTTTGTTCAATTGTCAATAATCAATTCACATTCTCATAGTTCCATATTTCTTTTTCACAAATAATACAGGAGCTCCCCAGGGTGAAAAACTCGGTCGTTCATTTTGAACATTTTTTTTCGACCATCTTTGGGTAATTTCGGATAAAATGATCTCAGGATCCACACTTATAGCATGTTCTATTGTTATACATGCCCTAGCACTCTCCCACATGTCGTCTCCCACATTGTCTACATTCAGGCTTGTTACTCTTAACACTGCCAACACTTGTTTCATTCAGAGCTTGAATTCGTAAATCAGTACTCTGTCTCGAACGATCTTTATTTGGATGTCCAAACGAGGCATTTAAACGATTGCTTGCATCTTTATATCTCTTTGCTGAAGATTGAGAGAACTTATTCATCGATCTCTTTCTTTCATCACGAGCCTCAGAATCAGCTTTCTTATTTTCTTTACCGAGCTCCTCATCTTTGCATGCTCTTTCAACTAATTCAACAAATTCATTTATATCCAGTATTTCAACCAACAACTTAATGTCTTCATTCAATCCTTCTATAAAATGTTTACACATAGTAGCTTCAGTCTAAACATGTTCCCTTGCATATTGACTCAATCTTACGAATTCCCACTCATACTCAGTAACAAACAAACAGCCCTGTTTCAGCTCTAAAAACTCCTCACGTTTCTGATCAATAAAGTGTTGACTGATATACTTCTTTCTAAACTCGGATTGAAAGAAATCCCAAGTTCTTCTCTCTCTCGAAACTACAGATATCAACGTTTTCTATCAATTGTAAGCCGTGTCTCTCAACAAGGAAACGCACACTTAATGCAATCGCTCATGGTTCAACGACATCTCATCAAATACTCGATTGTATTTTCAAGCCAAAACTTCGGCTCGCTCAAAGATCGCCATCACCGCGCCCTAAACTCTTCGACCCCACACTAGGGAATCTTATCTACAGGTGGTTTATTCAATCTGTTCGGATCTACAACTTGTGGCACAACAGGTACTTTCGGGGGTAGAGGTTGTGGAGCAGTCGGATTTGTTCTAACAAATTTCAAAAACCATTCACTCATCATACGGAAGAAGGCTTGCTTAGCCTCACCTCACTCACTGCTATCATTCAGCCTAGATGTGGCCGGCACTGTCCCTTGAGCGGGAGCAGGCGCATTACTCTCTACGTCGTCAGCAACTGCTTGATTGGGATCCATTACAATATTAAAGCACATTTCAACTGTCAGATTTCATCACATTTTCGCAATTTCACAATATGGCATGTATAGCTAGACTCACACACGCTACGTTAGTCCGAGAATCGACTAAATTGTAGCTCTAATACCAATAAAATGTAACACCCCTAACCCGAGACCATCGTCGGGATAGGGTTTAGAGGCATTACCAAATAATAGGATCATTTTACATCACATTCACGACACAAAGTCAATCATCATCAAAGACATTGATATACAATCATAGTGTCCCTTAAACGAGTCATCAAGACCCTAAGCATGCTTATAAACTGAGTCGGGACTAAACCGAAACACATATAAAATTTCATGAAAAATTAAAACTTTTCTAGAATATAGGGGAGACACACTCGTAGGGGTAAGCCATGTGTCTCCCACGACTACATGACACACCCGTGTGACCTCCCCGTGGTTACATACTGCCAAAATCAACATGGCTAACAAGCACGCCCGTGTGCTAAGGCCGTGTCCTATAAGGTCATATACTGCCATTTCTCGCACGACTTGTAGGCACGCCCGTGCCATGGCCGTATGTAGTTTAAGCCACATTCTTCCAATTTACCCACGGTCTGAGACACACCCATGTGCCCCAACCGTGTGACATTATAGGCCATTTTTGCAAGGCCAATATGCCACCCACTTACGGTCAAACCTACAAGCCAATCAACTAAACATCTCATACACATATTGCCATTTAAAAGCATACCAATTTAGTAATTTAAAACATGCAATCAATACCAACTTTAATAATACCCAATTCAATACCAATACTTATTCTATCACAAGCATAATTCATTCCCAAATCTCACTACTCCTACTACCATTTATCAACACAAAGTTACCCTTCAATAGCAAATTTATCAATATACAAATCATGCCAAAAGATGCATCATATAAATACCACATTCATTCATGCCAAACCTATCACATATCTAGCCACGTATCATGGCTACTTACAAATCTCAAACTTAATTCAATTAACTAGCCTATACATACCATATTGTAGCTATATACATCTTTCCAAAAGTACCAAAATATAATACCGATAGTGTGATTGAGAAGCTGACGATCCCAAATCCGAGCTAGCTTTACTGACACTGTAAGGCAGAGAAACAAATCACACAGTAAGCTTTCCAAAGCTTAGTAAGTTCGATATACAATACAATTATCATATCAAATTAAATCGATGCAAAAATAAACAATCACTTAGATCTATTATCTCATATCTTCTCATCCATAGCCACAATGCTCATTTCCTCAATCAAAGCTTAATTTTACTCATCAACCACAAAGGTTCAATATGTACCTTAACCACACAAAGCTATTAAATCTCCAAGCTATTCATTGCTGAATATTATTTGTCGATCATTCTTTAATTTAATCGCACACTCAGTGCCACATACTTATCCGACTCATAACTATTATCGCACACTTAGTGCCTATTATTTTAACCAACTCATCTTGGTATAGCACACATAGTGCCACAACAATAATCCAAAGCTTTCATAACAATGCACACACAGTGCCACAGCAATAAACTGAAGCTTTCATCACATCGCACACACAGTGCCATTCATTTCTATCTCGATTTCACTTTCGCACACTTAGTGCCCTCAAATTAAAATCATGCACATAGTACTCACTTTCATATACATAAACATATTCATTTCATATTGATAAAACATATCTCAAATACATGTATTATATCCGAACTTACCTCGGACGTCAAACTATCCATACGGTCGATTAATCGAACACTTTATCTTTGCCTCCATCTCGATCCGGACCTCTCCTCTCTTGGTCTATACACATTCAAATTCACTCCATTCAATCATCAATTCATTCATTTTAATCCAAACACACATATTTAGGGCATTTTATAGAATAGCCTTCATATTTTCATATTTTGACATTTTAGTCCCTATCTCACAAAATCATCAAATACTCAAAATTTCATTACACTATGCTTAGGCCGAGTTCTCCTTAGTCTCATAGGAGTCCACACATTTCATTTATTTCACATTTTAATCGTGCAATTTCTCATTTTCACAATTTAGCTCAAATTACTCAATTTCACCAAAATTTCAATTACAAACTATGTTAACCCAACATTAAACTTTTATATTCCACTAACTATCATCACAAAGCTCATATATTCAACAATGGCATATCTCAAAATCACTATCATTTTCTAAACTTTAAGCATGGGTTAGCTAGAGCACAAAGCAACGATAACAAAAAACGTAGAAATTATCAAAAATTGAACAAAAAACACTTACTAATTGAAGCTTAAAGTTGTCGAAACCATGAAAGCTTCGAACCCTCTTTTATTTCTCAAATTTCAATGGAAAATACATGTTAAAGATGAGCATTTTAGTTTCATTTGTTTATTATAACATTTATAATTGATTTCCAACTATACCCTTAATGAAATAAACATTAAAACTTATTATGGATGGTTATAAATGTCCATCAACCTTTCATTATCATTAAATATGGTCTAATTGCACCATAAGACCTCCTTATTTAAAAGACAACACCACTTAGGTACTTATAATTTAGCACATAACTTTTACTATTTACGTAATTAAGTCCTTTCACTTAATCCGACACTAAAACGATCAAATCATCACACAAAATTTTCACACAGACTATTTCACATCTCATTGACATAGAAAATATCATTATAATATTTTTACGACCTTGGATTTGTAGTTTCAAACCACTGTTCTAACTAGGTCTAAACCGGGCTATTACAAACCAGGTTTGCTCCTTCTCCTCCTAGGCAGCTCTATATATAGCTAGCTTCTCACCTTCCTTCTTTGTATCTTTTCGATGTGGGATTCTTTCGTCAGTAGAGTTTAAATCCAACTCAAACTCTTCCCGTCCAATCCATAAAATAAATACTCTCTTGCTTGTCATGAGATTCGAACCCAGGCTCCCCTGTAGCATAATCCACACCGCTAGCCACTTGGCCACAAGCTCCTCTTGTGTCCAACATCATGCGTAACTAAATATAAATCTATGGCCAAATTCTAAAGTCAATATAAAAAGAAAACCAAAAATGCAAAATCCAAGATTGAACCTTGGACCTCCTTCCTTCTTTGTGGCATCACCCCATTGTCTCTTGTGTGGTGTCACCTTGCCAATACACCACACACTCCACTTATGACATTTTCTCCATATTTTATTCTTAAAGCCTACCTACTAACTCCCAGGGTTTTATTCACCTAAAACCAAAATTTTTCTTAAGGCCTAACTTGAACCCGGGACTTCATAAAAGCCCCCTAACCTTCCAAAATCCCTCACCTACTAGATCCAACTTGCATTAAAGCCATTCTTATTCCCAAAAAATTTTAACCTCTACTACGCCCAAGGCCCATTGGGCCCAATTCTACTATGCCCAAATTCAAGATGTTATAGAGTCCCTTAATATGATTTCAAATTCTTTCCACGCACACCTCCATACGCAAGGCGTGGAATTGCCTTTGCCCTCGAGTCCCACCATAGCCCTTTTTGCACTCTACTGTCATGCTCCAGCGCCATTCAGGCGAGTAGGACTACACCAATTTGATTTCCTTGACCTACTCGCCTAACTCAGAACCTGCCTAGTTTGGGTGTTACAGCTCTCCCCCATTTAGCAAATTTTATCCCCAAATTTGATTTATCTTTAGATGTTAAAGCTTAAATAGGTGCATCATATCAAGCGTCTTTAAAATTTTAGACTCTCTAGGGGACGTGGTCGTAATGTGCGTGGCCGTGGTAGAGGCTGAATGACCGTGTCAGAGCCCGTTAGGTCTTGTCGGGGTCCAAAATGAAATGCCACCACCACCAGCCACTGACGTTGAGTATCAAGATCAAACGGGGGATGATGTAGTGTCGCAGGCGATGCTGCGAGTGCTAGAAAGAGTGGCTGGAGTAGGTGAGGGTACGGGAGCTCAAAAATCTGTATTTGAGCGACTCCAAGCTAATGGAGCCGAGGTATTTTGAGGTGTCTTTGGTGTGGCTCCCAATACGGCTGAGTATTGGTTAGAGGCGACGGAGCGAATCATGGATGACCTAGATCTGACTGCTGAGGAAAAACTGAAAGGGATAGTGTCGCTTCTTTGAGATAAGTCATACCAGTGGTGGCTCACGATTCAGAATAGTGCAGCAGTTGATGATCTCACTTGGGACTATTTTAAGGTAGCTTATCAGAAGAAGTATGTCGGGACCACTTATATTGATAGACAGTGGAAGGCGTTTCTGAGGCTAGTTCAGGGGAGTAAGTTTGTCTCGGAGTACGAGGAAAAATTTTTAAGGTTGAGCCGGTATGCTAGGGGCATTATGGCTATAGAACATGAACGATGTGTCAGGTTTGAGGATGGATTGAGACATGAGCTGAGATTACTGATCGCTCCACAGCAGGAGCTAGAGTTTGCTGTGCTGGTGGAAAAGGCCAAGGTAGCTGAAGGGGTAAAGGAGTCTGTAAGACAGAATCTGGATAGGAATAGACACAAGAGAGGATTTGGATCATCGGGGTCAGCCGATAATCTGCAGAAAAGGGCTAGACAGAGTGGGTCGAATCAATCTAGAAGGCCTGCTGCTACTAATCAGAGACCAGCGCAGTGTAATCGATGTGGGAAATCTCATTGGGGAGGATGTTGGACTAGTGGAAAGGGATGTTTTGAGTGTGGTTCACTGGATCATCGTGTGAGGGACTGTCCACGTAAGTTAGCCAGGATTCAATCCGAGGGTCAGGGTCATGCTCAGTTTAGAAATGAGGGACCACCACCACAGAGGGGTCGTGGTACCGGTAGGAGAGGTAATGGATCTGGTAGAGGCCGTGGAGCACCAGGCAGAGGTGCAGGCAACATTGAAGCAAGACAGCCTGGGTTAGTATATACAGCGAGACATCGAGAGGAGGGCGACGCACCGGACGTCATAACTGGTACGTTCTTAATCTTTGGATTATCGTATATTACTTTGATTGATGTGGGTTCGACGCATTCGTATATTGCTAGTAGCGTAGTAGAGACCATGAACCTAGACTTTGAAACTACTTCTAGGGAGGTGACAGTAATTAGCCCTCTAGGTCACTCTGTAGAAGTAAATAAGTTGTATAGGGAAGTACCCCTAGAACTCCAAGGGGTAGTATTTGTAGCTGATCTGATGGAACTACCGTTTGGGGAGTTCGATCTAATTCTTGGGATGGATTGGTTGGTAAAGTACCAGGCTAGTTTGGGTTGCGCGGCTAAGCGCATGGTTTTGAGAACAGCTGAGGGTAAAGAAGTGGTGATGATAGGTAATAGAAGAGATTATCTATCCAACGTGGTATCAACGTTGAAGGCTGAGAAGATGGTCAGGAAGGGTTGTGAGGCGATTTTGGTTCGGGTGTGTACTTTGGAGGCTAAGGAGGTTACTGTAAAGGATGTCCGAATAGTAAAGGAATTTGCTGATGTATTTCCAGAGGAACTTCTAGGTCTGTCTCCAGATCGGGAAGTTGAATTTGGTATAGATCTGTTAACCGAAACTGTGCCAGTATCTATTGCCCCGTATAGAATGGCGCCGAAAGAATTGGTAGAGCTAAAGGCTCAGATTTAGGAGTTGTTGGACCGAGGGTTTATCTGGCCAAGTGTTTGGCCTTGGGGAGCGCCGGTACTCTTTGTCAAAAAGAAAGATTGTACAATGCGGATGTACATAGACTACCTCCAGTTGAACAAGCTGATGATCAAAAATAAGTATCCGTTGTCGAGGATAGATGACTTGTTCGATCAGCTTAAGGAGGCATTAATTTTCTCAAAGATTGATTTAAGGTTTGAGTATCATCCGGGCAAGGCTGACGTAGTGGCAGATGCGTTGAGCCGTAAGGTAGTAATAGACTTAAGAGCGATGTTTGCTCATCTTAGCTTGTATAACGATGGGAGTCTTCTGGCAGAATTGCAGGTTAAGCTGACTTGGGTTGAGCAGATCAAGGAGAAACAGTTAGCGGATGAGGGCTTGAATGCTCGGAGGTTGCAAGTGTAGAATGGTGGTGTAAAGGGTTATAGTGTGTCCAGTGATGGAGTATTGTGTTTCCAAGGGAGAGCTTGTATGCCAAAGGATGTTGAGTTAAGGCAGAGGATTCTTCAGGACGCACATAGCGGCTCATACGCTAAGCATCCTAGAGGTAGCAAAATGTACCAGATTTGCAGGCGATTACGTGGCAGTATCAAGCAAGAAGTGGCCGAGTTTGTGGTAAGTGTCGGCGTGTCGTGGTCAAAGTCGAGCATCACCGCCATCGAGTTTACTTTAGCCGGTAAAGATTCCTCAATGGAAATGGGAAAGAATTACCATGGACTTTGTCAGTGGGTACCCTTAAGCCTAGCAGGAAAGACTCAGTCTGGGTGATTGTGGATCGTTTGACCAAATCAGCTCATTTCATACTGGTAAGGGTTGATTATCCGCTTCAGAAGTTAGCTAAGTTGTATGTGGCCGAGATAGTGAGGTTGCATGGTGTGCCAGTATCAATTATCTCGGATAGGGATCCAAGGTTCACAACGAGGTTCTGGAGAGCTTTGCATCAGGCTTTGGGAACGAGGTTGGATTTCAGCACAGCTTTTCACCCGCAGTTTGACGGGCAGTCGGAAAGGGTTATACAAATCCTAGAGGATATGCTAAGCGGTTGTGTTTTGGACTTCAGAGGCAGCTGGGAAGAATTTCTACCATTAGCTGAGTTCGCATACAATAATAGTTATTAGGCAAGCATTAAGATGGTACCTTATGAGGCGTTGTATGGCAGGAAGTGTCGCACACCTACTTCTTTGGATGAAATTGGGTGGCGTCGATGTTGGGACCAGAGTTGGTTGCAGAGACTGAGGATAAGGTTAAGATGATCCAGTCTCATCTAAAAGAAGCTCGGACAGGCAAAAGTCATATGCTGATCTTAAGCGGAGAGATATAGAGTTTGCCGTGGGTGACAGGGTCTTTTTGAAGGTCTCGCCATGGAAGAAAGTGCTGAGGTTTGGAAGGAAAGGCAAGTTAAGTCCAAGGTTTATTAGCCCATATAAGGTGTTGAGATGAGTGGGATCAGTAGCCTATCAGCTTGAGTTGCCAGCAGAGCTGAGTTAGATACATGATGAGTTCCATGTCTCCATACTCAGGCGCTATCGTTCAGATCCATCACATGTTGTAGCAGTGGAGGAAATTGAGGTAAGTCCTGATTTGACCATAGAGGAGGAACCAGTGACGGATTCTAGATCGAGATGTGAAGGTTTTGCATAAGAAGTCAGTCCCATTAGTGAAGGTACTGTGGCGGAATCATGGCGTGGAAGAGGCTACGTGGGAACCAGAGGATGTGATGAGATAGCAATACCCCCATCTCTTTTGACCAGGTAATTTCGAGGTCGAAATTATTTTTAAGTGGGGTAGAACTGTAATATCCTGAAATAGGGGTTATTTGTGATTGAATTATTTTGCATAAGTGTGGTTGTTGTGTTGTTGTTTGAGGTGTACTAGAGGCTAGTTATAAGCCAAAGGTAGGCCCGAGCTGTAGGAAAAATTTTGTTTTTAAGTGTTAGTTAAAGGGAGCTGAAGGAGCTAGGGGTTAAGTATAATTCGTGGGGGATTTAAGCACAAGATTGGGCTTGGAAAAATGGCAAGGAGGGGCCACTTAGGGCCCTGTGATTGACGCCACATGTAGGAAAGGGAGAACTCAGGTTCGAGCAGCAGAAATTCCATTTTCTTCTTACCATTTTGACACCAAGGGGGAAGAGTTGTGCTCAGTACAAACTCTGTCAGATAAGCATTGATTAGTTCAAACTCATTTGAATGATTGGCCAGGAGTGATTCAGGGAATTTTGACGAAATCTGAACTCTTGTTGGAAGAGGAGTGAACGGTTGGGAAGCTGAGTAAGGGGGGTGCCGAATTTCCTTAGGCACCTAGTTGTGCATTTTCGGCTAGCCTTTGTTTGGAGTATCAAAAGCAGAAAACCCTTTTCAGCAGTGCCGATTCCTCTTTAGTGCACCATAGTGAACCAAAAGCTAGAAAGACCATAGGTGGTTTTCGATTTCTTCCTTAGGCACTTGGCTGAATCTCCATTTGAACTCCCTCTCATCTTTTATTTTTCTTAGAAGCCAAAAGTATCCCTCTCCCATTCTATTTTCTTCTCTCCATTGCTGAATCCTCCCTCTCCTATTTTCACTTTTCTTTTCCTTTCTCTTTCTCCACTCTAGCCAAATATTGATTGCTTTTCTCTTTCATCCACCATACTCTGTACCGAAATCTCCTTGGTTTCTCCTAGTGTTATTTTGGCCGAATCTCAAACAAGGGTGGATCTCTTTTGGTTTTTCTCCAATCGGTTTTGAAAAGGGGTAAGGGTTCTTAACCGAAACATCATTCTCACTTTCTCTTTTTCTCTGTCGACATGTGTAGACAAAAGCCAAACTTCGACATTTGTGGGTGTTTTGCTAACCATCTATAGGAACCGATTTCTCCTAGGTTCTTCAGAACTTTGGAAGTAGTGGATCTGAGCCATTCTTTCTCTGCCAAGCGATTCATTAAGGCTGTGGTAAGGATCTATAATAGTCTAATCATTCTTTAAGTTATTTGGAAAAGCTGAAAGCTTTTGAGGCGAAGTTGTATTGGTAGCCGGTTGTAGGGGGAAGATCAGTCTCGCGTACCTTGTGTTGGGATTAGCATTCGTAAGGCAAAAGGGTAAGGAGGATTGTGTTTGTTATGTGTTATCTCGTGTTTCGGGATTTATTGGGATGGCCAAATGGCCTTGTTAATGGTTTGGTGGTTTGGCCAAATGTAGGGCAAGGAGATCTAGTGCGGTAGATCGGGTCTTCAGGATTTAGTGCTTGTGTTGGTGACAAGTGTGTAACTTACACACTTTATAGCTAAGTAAATATATTAATAACCTGAATATGTTAAAAGCCAGAAATTGTGTAGATCTTGATATGATACCATAATGGTATGAGCAATGATTCGGGTAAGTCCATTTCGATATAACTTGCTATATGATGCTTAATACCATGATCTATGATATATTTGCTATATGATCCATAATAAAGCATGATGGCATGACTTGCATAAGTTTTGCATTGTGTGGGTGATATGAGAGGAGGGGGGAGGTTTGATATCCGTGTCTTTGGGACACCAGAGGTTTGGCATCTCCAGTGGTTTTGGTACCACAGATTATTTTGTGACTTTGGATCACCAGAGGTTTGGCACCTCATAGCGACTCATCCCAGTAGCTTAGCACCACAGTGGGTTGGCCCCACAATTGATTTATCGGGATTGTCGCCAGTGATTTGGTATCACCCGTGGGTTGGCCCCACACTTAGATTATTGATATTTCGTGACTTTGGGCCACCAGCGGTTTGGCACCACATTTTTATTGGATATCGTGACTTTGGGTCACCAGTGGTTTGGCACCACCAGTGATTTGGTACCACACGGGGTAGAAACGGAGTATGGATGGCTAGGTTTGGGTGCATTATATGTATTGCCTGGTTATGATTTGTGTAAGTATGTTGCATTATCTGGGAGGAGGATTTATGCACTGAGTCTTGGTGACTCACCTTCTCCCTTATCTTTTCAGGTGACTCGTAAATTGCGGATGAGGAGCCGGATGGACTCGAGATGGCCTATGTATTAAAACATTTGGTTTTACTTGGATTTTGAATTAGGTAATTATTTCATATTTCGTTTTATTTATTATTTGGGTATTGTAATAAGGCCTTTTAAATTATGTTTTGAATTATTTATATGTTTTGGATGTGATTTCGAACATGGTTAAGTGAACTATTTGATTAATTTAATAATGTGAGCGCAAGGTTTTCTAAACTACAAAGCGCAATGGTTTTCAAAACCTTACCATCGGGTGATACAAATTACTTGATAACAAATGACAACTTAATTGTTTTCGACAACTCAAATGGTTTCCAAACTTAAGTTTCCGAATTCAAATAGAAACGGTTTCCAAATTAATCATTTGGGTTACTTTTAAAATTACAAAAAGGTTTTCTAAGCTATGGATCGGCAACTAAGTTTTAAAGATTAATTTTCGGGATTTCAAAGTAAACTATCAGTTTTTAACTAATCATGCACCTGATTTCTACAAACATAGGGCAACAAAGAGTTTTCCACAAAGCTTAATCGGTAACTCGATTTTCTTCAAAACGTTTTCCTCTGTAACATGCTAGATTCGGTCGTGGTGTGTTGACCGGGTTTGGGGTGTTACACTATTTATGTCGATTCTTTGTTGTTTGTTCCTCTACCTCAATCGATTAGTATCTACTCTTAACCACGTTTGGAAGCTGAATCTTGTTCAAGTAGATATCTAAGCCACTGGATCAAAGGAGAATTTCGGTAAGTGCTTAGTTAAACTTTTTAGTGTGTTTTGTTAAAAGTCGAAGGGCTATCTAACCCCTCCTTGTCATTAACTTGTATTAACAAGGGTAAGGTTCGGAGATCGCAAGCGTGGTAAGTAAGGATTGCTAACAAGGTGGTAAGTGTTCTCAACTCAGTCATGGTTTAGTAAATGGCCGAATCTAATGTGGCTCATAGGGGTGACTTATGAGGAATATAGGTCACTTGATATTGACGATATACGTTTTGGTGAAGATCTAGAGGATAATCGTAAATAGTAGCAAAGGAAGGGCTACTAGAACGTGTGGCACACGGTAAGGGTATGGTGAGGTTTCGGTTTCTGATAAAGTGTGTAGTAAGCTATGATTAATCGTTAAGTGATGTCGATTGTAGGTTCGTAATTAAGGGGTTTGTAGCACGCGTGGTTACCAGGTGTGTACAAACACTACACACATGACATCGACAATGCCGAAAAGTCGAAAAGCCGAAAGTGACTAAACGGGCCCAGTGGGCCCTGAGGTTAAGTTTGATGAAATTGTTTGGTTGGTTATACGAATTGAGTTAGTCGTGCATGTTACATGATCTGGAATTGTTTTGGGCCTAATGGGCCATATGAATGAGATCAGGGCCTAATGGGCCATAAGAATGTGATTTGGGCATAAGGGGCTTTATGAACGTGAAAAGGGCTTGATGGGCTTTATGGGAACGTAGACATGTATGCTAGGGTTTAATGGATTTTAGGCCTAGTTTGACAAACTCTTGAATAACATAAAACTCTTCTAATAATTAAACATGTTCGTGAACTAGTCACTGGGTTAGAGTGTGGCAACGGGCATATGGATGTCTAGGATTGGATCTAGGGAGAGCTTGGTACTTAAGCGGTCCTAGTGGCCCACCTCCTCTTCTCTAGAATCCTACCTGGTGCATAGTGTCTGTTCACTTTAGCCGTAAGGACTTATTAATGGGCCAAAGTCTATAACTAAAACCCAAGAGGGACCGAATACTCTGATTTGTAAAATTACCAAAACACCTCTGATTTGTAAATTACCAAAATACCCTTAGATTGGAAAATTACCAAAATACCCTTAGTTTAAAAATTACCAAAATATCCTTAGATTTGAAAAATCACTAAAATACCCCCAAATTGTAAAATTACCATAATACCCTCGATTTGTAAAATTACTAAAATACCCTTATTTTTTAAAATTACCAAAATACCCTTAGTTTGGAAAATTACCACAGTACACTCAATTTATGAAATTACCAAAATAACCCTAATTTGTAGAATTACCAAAATACCCTCGATTTGGAAATTTATGAAAATACCCCTATAGGGTAGAATTATGATAATACCCCTATAGGGTAGAATTACGGAAATACCCTTAATTGTGAAATGATTAAAATATCACTATGTAATGAGTATGAGTTTTTATGGATGTTACTTATGTGTTTGCTGCATTCATATGATATTCTGTTTAGGATGCATATGGGTGGGAATTATGGTACGGAGGAAGATTTGAGGATCGCATGGCCGTATGGTATCGATCCACCGGAGGCTCTAAGCCTAATATATGATTAGCAACTTTGCTGCAACATTTAGTAATACCACAAACGAGCTACCCTTGATGTGTAGCAGAGGGGTGGAACGAGCTAGAATTCCCCACATGTGTATAAGGTTGGAAGGGAAATGGTGTGTGTAGCGGATGGGTTGTTGGGGTGGGGTTTGCATTACCTTGTTTGCTTATGATATGATATGATATGATATGAGGTCATTGTGGGCTAAGGCCCAAGACCACCGATTTTGATAGGGCTTAGGCCCAATGTGAATACTTGTATGTGATTTGATTGCCAAGGGTTGTACACATAAGTTTCGAAACTCACACCCTTTAATTTAATGTTTCAGGTGATCCTGAATAGATGGCTCAACGTGGGAGAGGACTCGGAGATGGCCACACTACAAGCTGATCAGTTGTTTTTAATTTGTTCAAATGAACTTATTTTAAATACTTTGTTTTTCATTGGATTATAATAAGGCCATGTATCTCCTAATTGACTTTTCATTTTGGGTTTTATTATTATTGTTGTTTCAACTATCCAGTATTAAACATAAATAAAATTTCTAAAGTCAGCATGGTTTTCGAAAGGACTCAACATATGATTGTTTTCTTAGAATTTGGGCTTTTCATCTTAAAATTAACAAGATACAAGGGTTTTAGGCTTTTAGGCCCTAAATTGTTAATTTGTAAAATAGTTTTGAAGTGTGCCTTTAATGTGACATTTTGGACTCGGGCCTAACTTCTAGGTTGGGTTTAGGGTGTTACAATTGAATTTTAGCATAGCTTTTTACCCATTGTCTGATGGGCAGTCTGAATGAGTCATTCAGATTCTTGAGGACATGTTGAGGGGTTGCATGGTCGACTTTAGTGGCAATTGTGAAGAGCATTTTTCATTATCAGAGTTTGCATATAACAACATTTTTCAGTTGAGTATTCAAATGGCTCCTTATGAAGCACTGTACGGTCGCAAATGTCATACACCTCTGTGTTGGACTAAATTAGGGGAAAAAAGGTTTTGGGTTCAGATTTGGTACAAGAGACTAAGAATGTGGTGAAATTGATTCAAGATCGATTGAGATCAACATCTGATCGACAAAAATCTTATGCTGACTTGAGGCGGTGGAAACAAGACAATATACACACATTTTCATGCCCTTTTAAACTCAAATTCATGCAGTTTCGATAAAATTCTTGTAAAAAAATATATAATAATTATAAAATAATTAAATTGCACTTAAATTTTTAACATGTTGAATTTTAATTAATTTTATATTAAATGTTGAATTCTAATTAATTTTATATTAAATTTTGAATTTTAATTAATTTTATATTAAATTTTGATTTATTTTCGACAGATTTGCACAAAGGGCAAAAAAAGACTCGGTAGACACTACTAGAAGTACAAAACTGAGAAGCAATTTTGAAGCATCGAGGAGAATTAATTTTTCAGCCTAAGATGGTCCAAATTATGAATATTAATTCATAATGTAATTAATTTTAGTTTTAATCCAAATTATTTTGGGTTAAATAATTATTATTAATTAATTCTGAAAAGAGGGTCCAATTGAGCTGAACTGAGATAACTGATCCAACCGAGTACTGGGCTACCCAAAACCATCCCAATGCTAACCCAAGCAGCTTGTTTGGCTGATTATTTTTCTTGCAAAATAGCCTTGAAGACTCCTTGAATTTGCATTCGAACCTTTCCACTTATCAAGCCTTCCTAGATTTGCCCTTACCTTAAAATAGCAAGTTTGAAACCTTCAAACTTACCACATGTGTGGTCAGCCATGGGGGGAGTCTATGGCTTCTAATTTTTTCTATTTTTAGAAGCCATCTCAACTTATAAATACCCCCTTGGCTGCTCATTTCAAACACACCTCAAAACCTCTTATCCTTTCACTTCTCTCTTCAAAACCCTTCTTTGGTTCTTCATTTTCCTTCTCATTCCCTTGCTTATTTCACCTCTTGGAAAAGAGTCCTTAAACCACCATTTGAAGTAGCATTGTGTGCTCATGGAAGCCTTGGTTCAACAAGAACAAGAGGAGAAGGAGGAGCAGAGCTAGTCAAGCCACGGAGAAACACTAGATTTGATTCTTGTTCCTTATCCTTTAAATTGTATTGTTGTTGTTATGAATATGCCTATGAATACTTGTGATGTGATATTTTAATTTAATTAATATGGCTTAAATTTAATTCATGTTAGATTGATTGCATTTAGTCCACTTGAGTGATTAAAATTGTGTTTGTGTTGTTATAGGCCTTGGTAAGTTGTTTGATTAAGAAAAATCATGACTAAGATATTCTTGCATTATAATTTTAAGGTAGCTAATGAATTAATTATTTAATCGTGTTGAAATTGGAACTAATTGACACAATACTTAACCAATGCATGTTTAATCTTCTAAGGTAGTTTAGGGTTAAATTAGTGACGGTATTAGACTATACTTTAGCCTTGCATAACTTGCAAGATTATTGTGATTAAATTGTTTCAAGGTAGGAATACATTGTTACCTCACTTAATCTTTTATGTGCTTATGAAGATTGATGAATTTTTTGAATTAGCATTGGAAAATGTTCAAGACATTAGTTAATTTAATAGGTACATACAAGCAGTAGTTAGAAAATTACCAAGTTGTCGTGAATTTACTCGTAACAGCATGAACATGAGTTTTGTAATTCTAAGTTAAGAAATGTAGTTAATCTAACACAATTATGTCATCTTGATTAAAATCATATTTTAAATCATGCATTGAAACTTTTATTGTTATTGTTATTTTATTTTACTTAGTTAAATTTTAGTTTTTAAATCACTTCCTCAAAAAAATTTTCCTTCACCAAAGTATTTTAATTGCATTCATAAATAAATTCTTTTCGCAGTCCCTGTAGGTACGATAACACGACATTTACTTGTCACTTTATTACTTCTTACGATTGTGTACACTTGCACATTTCCATCATTCCAGGCGGAGGGATTTAGAATTCAATATTAGAGATCGAGTTTTCTTTAAGGTCTCATCGTGGAAGAAGGTATTGAGGTTTAGACACAAGGGCAAGCTAAGCCCGAGATTCATTGGACCTTACAGGATACTTAACAGGGTTGGACCAATGGCTTACCAATTAGAGTTACCTCCAAAATTGGATCGTATTCATGACATGTTTCATGTTTCTATGTCGAAGAGATATCGTTCTAATCTATCTCACGTGATTTCGATCGATGAGGTCGAGGTGAGACCCGATTTATCTTATGAGGAAAAGCTAGTTCAGATTTTGGACCATGATGTCAAAATATTAAGGAAAAAGCAAATTCCTCTAGTAAAAGTCCTTAGTGAAATCATGGTGATAAGGAATCCACTTGGGAACCCGAAGAAGCGATGCAACACCACTGCCCTCACTTGTTTGGACCAGGTAAATTACGAAGACGAAATTTATTTTAAGGGAACTAGAGTTTTCACACCTCGTATTTATTCACTTTAATTCATTAGTGCGTGTCAAGTAATTAAATTGGCCTAGTAGTTAAGAGTGATTTAGTTTCCAAAAGGTCCCAAGATCAAACCCCCACACTCTCAACTTTTTAATTAATTTTTGGAAAATTCTAGTAGGTCAAACCCCCTATTGTCGTCCTTATTATTGCCAAATAGGGAAGATTTCTTTCCCTTTTGGCTTAGTCAACATGCCTATTTTGTTCCCCTTTTTACTCCATTATTCCCTCCATGATCCACCTTTTTCTTCCCTTGTCCCCAAACTTGCCTTAGCACTTCCTTCCCTAACTTGTATCATTTATTGTACTTAGATAGATGAAACACTTTTTTTTTTATTCTCTCATTTCTCTTTTGTCGCCCCTCCTTCTTACTCCTCTTTTTCATTTTTCTCTTCCATTTTACCTCCAAAACCAAGCCTTTTTCATCATATTTCTTCCACTACTCCACCACTTTTAGCCAATCATACCACCACAAGACCACCACCGGACATCCATTGTCACTATCGCCACAGTCATTGTCTTGCGTCTAAATACGGCCACCACCCTTTTTCTTTATTTTCTCCTCCTCTACTTGTAATTGATTTTTTATTCATTCAAATATTATATTTTGATTTTAGAAAGGATTTCTTAACATTTTTTTCTAATCCATTTCTTTATTTTTTAAATATTATAGTTAGTTGCAAATCCTCCTCTCTAGCAGTTCATCGTGGGAAATCATTGAGCCCCTATTCTCTCGATATTACGTAAGTATTTGTAAATCCTATCATACCAATCTTTTCTTTCCATCTCTATTAGACTGATTATGAAAGAGGTCTTCCAATTTTTATTCTTTCATTTTAGATATCCTCCCTCATAGAATATTTGTTTGTTGAAGGGTCAACTATCATCAACACGGAACGCCCCTAGCATTGGATGTGAGTCAAAAATCCAAATCGTATTCATTAAAGCTTAAGTAATGAATCTTGAAAAAAAGATCAATTGTGATTATATTTTTAATCTAAGGTCTAATAAAATAATGTTTAACTAATAAAACATCATTTTATATTCAGATCTATTGTGATCTAGTTAAATTCGAGTGTGGTCAATCGAAGAATCTAGTATCTCGTCTGATCTTCATAACTCAGGTGTGGGGATTTATCCACTTAAAATGTGTGAAATTGTTTTTAATTAAATAAATGTGATAATATTAAATATTTGTTTAAGAAACTTTGAAACGCGATAATGTGCGAATACACTATGTATTCAAATGGATTGATAAATCCGTTTAAAAGGAGGATTCCAAGTAAGTGATTCAGAACTTTCGAATTTGTGATAATATGAATGTGTTTGTGTGATTGTTTGTTAAATGTGATGTTATATGATTTCCTAACACTCGTGTATTATGACATATGGTGTTATAGGATATGCATGAAAAATAAACATGTAACAACACATTTCTAGTGAAATCAGAACAGTGGTTTCGAGACCACAAATTCTACGTGAAAATATTTATTTCTTTATTTTAATTTCTATGGTATGTTTTTAGTGTCATATAAAAATTTCGTAAAGAAATGTTGACGTTTGAATGCTTAATTTCACGAAAAGCACTAAATTGTAAAAGGTGCAAAAGTGTAGCTCTAGTAGCTAAATGTGTTAAATGGCTATAAGAATTTAATGTAAGAGGACTTAGATGGTAATTATACCATTTATGATGATAGTGGAATGTGATGGATAGGTTTTAATGAAATATTAATAACTTTCAAAGGATAAAATGGTAAATAATTAAATAAGGTTAAATTAATTAAAACTGTAACACCCTAAGCCCGGCCCAGATGTTACGACTGGATCTAGCATGTCACATGGTTAGGTTGTTTAAAACCGTACTCTCGTTGAAAACTCCGTATTCTTTCTTGGAAACTTCGAGCTTTATTGATGTTGAAATTCATATTTGCTTTGAAGGTGTTATCGTAAAAACGTTGTTATCACCATTATTGAAAACTTGGTTTATTAAAGAAATCAAATTTCATTAGATTACAAAGATGTGATATTTTTGAAAATAATTATTGTCGTTTAAAGAAAACTACGTATTTATAAATCTAGCAATTATTAAGGAAAACTTAAAAGAAATTATACCAATGGCCTTATTACAAAAATATTAACCCAAATCAATAATTAAACTAAAGTAAAGCAGAACGTAAATTTACTTAAGTTTACGAGAATAATTCCCGGTGTATGGCTACCAAAGAGTCCTCCACAGCTCCAAAATCCACTAATGCTGGGGATCACCTGCAAGGTTGAAACAATGGGGTGAGTTATGAGAACTCAGTGTGTAATCCCCCAATCGGTTATTAACTGGGCCTGAGCCCATACGAAATCAAATTGGGTCGAAGCCCTATGCAGTAACAATATGGGCCTTAGCCCTATATAGTATCAATCTGGGCCCATGGCCCCAAAATCATGGCAATGTCAATTGTAAATGCAGCCCCCAACCTAATAGTCCATCCGCTACACTCCACCCATACTAGCCCAACACTCTTGTGGGGATTTCTAAACGACCCACCCATCCACTACACTCCAAAAATGCAATGAGCTACCAAGATATAAATCAGAGCTTTTGTAATCACAAAATCGACCCTAATCGGAATAGTGGTTTCGGGACCACGAATCCAAATTTGAAAAAAATATTTTCTTGATTGATTTGGTGTTTACGCTAAGTGTTTGTGCATGAGTAAAAATATCGTAGTGTAATTTAATTGTTTGGGTGTTTAATTTAATAAAAGGGACCAAATAGGTAAAGTATAAAAGTAGCCTTTATTATGTGGGATGACTTAATTTGGTTGCTTCTTATCTTAAAGGACTTGCATGTCAAATAGTCTATTTTATTTATAGTGGGCGGCATAATGATGGACAAAAATATTATTAAATTGAGTTTGTGCCAATTAGTGTCATTTTATTATATTATAATAGGATTAAAATAAAGAAATGAAATAAAATAACAAATAGTGGGATGTTCATCTTCTTTCTTGGTTTTCATTGCGAAAATTGAAGGGGAGGAGAGAAAGCTTCAACTTTAAATTTCAGCTCTTGCATGTCTTCACAAAATCAAGGAAAGAAAGAGTTGGAAGCAAATCGAGGCAAAGCTAAGCTAATTGAATAATCGGGAACCTCAAATCTATCGACGTTCGAGGTAAGATTTAAGTATTTGGATTAAATTGAATTATCCTTACATTACAATGTGGTTGTTTGAGTGAAAAATTTATCATGTATTTATTTTAATTATACCGAATAAGGCATGAAAATTTCCATAGTTGATAATTAAACTTAGTTGGTGAGCGATATGTGTTGGTATAATTGTTAAATAAATGAGTTGATTTATTATGTGAGTGTAGTAAAGAATGGATATGTATGGTTGTACATTAGTTGGTTGGGACATGTATAAAGTGGTTAAAGAATACCAATGCAACGAAAATTTTGATTAATTAAGGATGGAGGCGAATGCATAGGTGAGTTTTATGAAATCAATAATGGTTGTAATTAAGCTTGTATACTTAGGTTCAATCTTAATTATCATATGTGAAAATGTTATGATCAGCTCGGTGTACAGAAATATCAATGTAACTCTATGTGAGCGATACGTTACAATGATTATGGAGTAACGGCTCTATGTGAGCGATACGTTACGGAAATATGGATAACGGCTCTATGTGAGCGATACGTTACGGGAAATGTGGAGTAACGGCTCTATGTGAGCGATGCGTTACGATAAAGGTAAGTAACGGCTCTCGTGAGCGTCGTTACAATTACCTAGTATATGGAAATTTACAAGCATATTATCATCGATTAGGCAAACCGGTAAGTATCAAGAGAGGTAAGTAGAATCGAGATATGTAGTATAATTATTGACTTAAATTTTATATCGAAATTGGTTATGTACGTAAAGGGCTTGGTAAGTATCGACACCTTTACTGATTAATCATATTATGATCATGGTATATGGTGGTTGGTTGGATTCGTGATGAGGTAGGGATACAATTATTGATTTATTTGAATGCTTGTTGTGACATTATAACTAGATTTGGATTTTAATTGCTTAAATCTTACTAAGCTTGGAGAGCTTACTTTGTTTGTGATTGTTCTAAATTTGTAGATTTCAACCTTCAATCGGAAGTTCACACTCAGGAATACAGTCAGAATCAATCACATTATCGCCTCTTTTGGTATCACTATTAGTTAAGAATTTCAAGAAATTTTGGCATGTATAAGCTTGACCTCTCTTTTGAGTTTGTTTTGGAATTTAATGTATGTATATAAGTACATATAAGTTTCTTGGAGATGGCTAAAGTTATGTCATTTTGTTTTTACGTAAATTAGCCATAGTTAAAGTGTCATGCATATATGCAAGTTATGATAATGAGGTAAAATGATGGATATGTATTTGATTGAGTATTGGCTATATAAGCTTGGTTGCTAAATGATATGTAAAGAATATGTTTCATGACTATTTTGTTGTGAAACAGTTTTAGTTACAACAGTGATGTGATTTTGAAAATCACCAAAAATAGGAGAAATTGAATTAGAAAGTGAATAAGACATAGAATTAAATTTTATTATGTCTATTTTGATATGAAAGAAACAAGTTAGGCAAAGGAATTATATATAATGAGATATTTAAGTTTTAGTGAGACTTGTCCTGAATGAATTCGTGAGTCCCTGTTCTGTCTTAGAAAAATTGTTAAAAATTGTACAAAAATAATTATGGAGTATAGTTTATATGTTTAGAATCCTTAATGAGTCTATTTTGATTGGAATATACAAGGACATTATTGAAATTTTGTGCAGTGAGATAACTGAGTTTTGTAAAGATAGGTCAGAATTATCAAACAGTGAAATAAGGGTAACTGTGATGAATAAACTGTACTAATTGGCCCCATGAAAATTCTGGAAAAATTATGGTAAAAAGTTATATGAGTCTAGTTTCAGTAAAATTTACGGATCTAAATTTTGAGTTTTGTAACTCGAGTTATGGTAAATTTAGTCAGCCTGATGCAGTTGGACAGCTTTAAATTTTCATGCCCAAACTAGTAATCAAGACTAGTAATGCCCCATACTAACTCCAAGCAAAGGTTTGGGTAAGGGTGTTACTTTCGCCAATGTTAGTATATATGTATGTGCCAGAGCCACTAGTAACAGTATTGCAGCGGAGTTGCCAGTATCAGTATATGTGGCAAAGCCACCAGTAAAAGTACACTTCCTCCATTAAAGTAACCCCACCCCATGCATCATGTAATGGCATAATCATTTAGTGTATGCAACAATGTGTCATCATTGCAATTAATCCACGTGTACACAATAAAACATATCTACCCGTAAGGGTATAACAGTAATTTTACTCGTCGAGGGATTTCAGTTATTTACTTATTGAAGGTATCTCGGTAATTTTGCATCTAATAGCCTTTTCGAAGGCCTACAGTCGCGTCAAGCAACACGGGACCCCTTATGGATCTCTACGGAGCTATTGGGCCTAAAATCCATTTTAGGCCCACACGCTCGAGTGGCCCATTTCGCGTGGTTTCAGTCTCAAATTTTCATATCTCACATCCGGACTTACCCTTTTACAACTTTCCATCAATTTCGCCCATGTGGGCCGAATAACGCATTGGGCCTGTTAAGCCCGTTTTGACTCGATTAGGCCTATTACGGCCCTAGCTTCGTGAGAGTGCTCGTGACACTCTCCACGTCTTACTATCCTTACCCAACTCCGACTTACCACTACGAGCACACACACGCTCGTGCGGGTACAAGTGCCAGTTTTTGGCTTTTCAGCTTTTGGCCGATTTGCAAACAACATATACAACCACTCAAAAGGGTGTGAGATTACACACTTGTACAAATTACAGATCATGTTACCCTTCGAAGCACCTAAGAACACTAATCGACTAATGGTTAGTCTTAATCCACAACATTTCCATATTTGAAATTGAATAAACAGTCCACCATACTCACCACCTCGATGGTAACTCCTTGGTATGCTAGTACGCTTGACTACTCCCTTTGATTACGAAGTTGGGTCCCTAACCAAAGAACATAAGTCGATACTGTTGTTCCAAGTTCACAAAGGCAAGGTTATTCAGCCTTAAAAGCTCAGCAAAATAAGGGAACTTCCATCTCTAATCGATCAAAGATACACTTACCAATGTGCCACAGAATCAATAGTTGCACAACCCAGATTTTGGCTTATACACAAAAGAAGAGTGACGAGGACTCAAGGTGGAGAAGGTCTCAGATTTGACCTTAATCACAAAAGCAATAAGGTAAGAGATTCGGCTTTAAGGAAAAGCTAATAGAAGAAAAAGATGGAATACAAAATTACCTTGTGCTTACAACGGTGCCGAATAGCAAAGATAGATTTGGCAGAAAATAGGCCCTCACGCTTCAGGCTACTCAAGAAGCACCGATTCGAAATGGGGAGAAATAGAGGTTCGATTAGTGGAGAAAAAGTAAAGAAGCAAAGAAGAAGAGAAGAAGAAGAAGTAGAAGAAGAGAGGTTTGACTTTGAAGAATTAGAGAAAGAGATTAGAGGAAACGTGTGAAGGAGATGGTAAAGATAGTTTCGGCCAAGTCTCAAAGAGAAAAAATAAGAATATGAATAGTGCTAAAAACAAAGAAAAAAAGAAATATGACCAAAAGAAGGACCCCAAAGCACTTGAGTAACAAATGCAGAAGAAAGAAGGGAAGGAACTAAGATGCACTAGGGAATTTCGGTACAAACACCAAAGAAAAGTTTCGGTTTCCTCTCTTTCTACCCACCCCAATTGTAGATTTTTGCTTCACTTTACCACCCTCTAGCCAAAATTCCACCTCCCACACACTCCCCATTCGACCAACAACTCCCACACTCTCAAATCCCCCGATTCTCTCCTCGATTTGCTCCCTAACTTCCTCTCCATCACCCATTTGAAATATTTGACTCATTCTTCCACCACCCCATCAGAGTTTGGTCTGTACTCAACTTTCTCCCTCTCTTGAGTACAAAAATAAAAGCCATAGTTTGCAGCATTTGGGATTCGAACCCCATCCCCTATTGCTTCTACAAGTGATGCCACACCACCTTTACACTTGCACAACTTGTGTTAGCAATTTACCAATAATTTCTCATAAGCCTTTCCTCTAATAGTCCTGTCCCTAAAGTGCCCAAAAATCAAAATTTTACCAGGGCTCAAACTCGACCCCAGGCCTTCCTAGGCCCCCTAAACACCCGTAAACCACATACATGACCAGCATAACATACAATTACATAAATTTTATAGACCCCTAGATTTTAGGATGTTACAAAAACATAAAGCATTCATCTTCTTCAAAAGTCATCACCACCGAAATTGAAGAAGAAAGAAACCATATTTAGGGTTTGAAGCATTCGGCTACATCCCATTGCTTGAATTGTAACACCCCAAACCAGGTCTATGCGTTAAGACGAGATTTGATTTGTCACACAGAACGAGCATCCATTTAATTATCTAATGATTTAGGTAAAACAGTTCTACAAAACCTTTTGAAAATGAAGTTTAGTAAAAACCAAGAATTTGATTTAAAATCAATGAATAAAGTAGTACTAGTTTGAAATTTTATTATTTAATATTTAATTGTTAAAGACTTTAAAGTAAAATTTAAAGAATTCAAAAGAATTTGAAAACAAGATATTTAAAGAATCTCATATGTTTAAAAACAAAATATTTAAGGAAATATTATTAAAATAGTATTAGTCCAAATTAAGTGTCTAAAGCATAATTAAATCCATCCACACATAAAAATCCATAAAATAATAATAATAGAGGCCTTATTACATCATACTCAAAATAGTAATTAAATAAATATACTTAATTGAAGTTCATAGTTTATAAAACTCTTGTTCGAAGTATGGCCTCCACGAAGTCATCCCCGGCCCAAGCCTCTATCAATTGCCATTACCTGAGAAAGATAATAAAGCAGATTGAGTTACTCAGAACTCAGTGTATAACCCACTTACCATATCCACTGGGCCAAACCATCAAGACATTATATTGGGCTTGAGCCCATTTACGGATTTAACAATATAATAATGATAATGCATGTAGAATGAAATTCCCAACCAAACCTAAATTTTTCATCCGCTACACACCACCCGTACCAACCAACACACCTATAGGGATCAAGTCAACCCACCCCGCCAATACACCAATCGCAGGCATAAAGCCATTTTAAATAATATTGTGGTGCACCACCAAACTAGATTGTGGCAAAGCCACCCAAACTAGATTTTTGGCAACAGGCCTTTCTTTTCTTCGTCAATTTTTTCCAACCCATGCAATCATGTTTATATATAAAACATAACAATACATTCACATGATAAATTTAACAAAAGGCCCATAATACAAGTGGGTCCATATCTCAAATTTTCATTTTGGCCCATAAGGCAAAATAGCATTTTAGCCCATATAACGATGTACCAAACATTGGCCCATATATTGATCTAGCAGTTTTTTGGCCCATATATCGATCTAGCAGTTGTTGGCCCATATATCACATGAGGCATAAAATTTTACTATTTATCAATTAACCATTAAGGGCGTTTTCATAATTTCCACGACTTTAACCATTTTCATGCATTTACACAAAAGTGTTAATTATTTCGTATTTCTCCGATTTTGCCATCTTTACGATTTTATCCCAATACTTACGGTATAGTATCTAACCCGAGAGATAAGTGTGAAGTTACACACTTGGTTACAGTGAGAACTAGACTTTCCGCTCGTCGATACCTAAACACGCATCACGATAATTTAGAACACTAATACTATTTATAAATCTATTCTTATAAATAATGATCTAGACTTTACCCTTGGAATTTCGAACAACTTCTATATGATATTTCTCCCCGATTGTTGGTTCGTTACCGTTGAATATCCACGAACAAACAAAGGCTCAGGAGTACGAACGACTTCAAATAATAGATTCTCCTTGGATGAGGGTCCACAACCCGGTAAAAATCTCGAATTTTCGAAACAGCCCTTCGCTTAAATTTCAGGGGATTAACGGAACCACCCCTCTTCTGAACAATATTCACAACCTTTTTCGTCCCTATCTTGATTGTCTTCATTAACAAAAGATCATTAGTCCAACTAAAAAGTATATCGAAAATTATGACTAACGGTTTGAAGGGTGAGATTGGCTTACCACAAAATATCCTTGTCCCACAAGATGAAAATCGAGCTATAACGTCCCCTAAAACAAAATCGATTAATAGTTCATCTATAACAATATGTCGAGTAGTATATAGCTCCTTGATAAGAACCCTTACCTTAACACTTTGACTCGATTTCTAACGAATTACGATGATAACGAATACTCCAAGTTTGGCCTTCTTTATAACACTATAAAAATGAAAGATTGTCTAAGGAAAAAGAACGTTATTATCAGTCATAAGACCCTCCTAAACTTATATATATTCAGCTAAGAAAAGAAGAGAAAATAAAATATTCAAAAAGAGTTCTTATCGATTGCTTAAACGAAGGTTGAAGGAATAATCAACAAAACAATATAGATGAAGAGAAGATTCAGCTTTGAAGGAAAAGTGAAAAAATGGTATTAGTACCATTCGGCCATAGGGAGAAAAGGATGGAGAAAGTGTTTGAATGATAAATAAAATGGAGAGGAAAAGAGAATGGGGAGTAGATGTTTATGATTCTGTTTTCAAAGAGAAGAAAAGAGAAAGAGAAAAGTGCTGAGTTTAGGAACAAAATGCATTCGGCAATGGGGGAGGGGAAGGAAAAAGAAGAATGGTCTTTAGCTTTGGTATTTCAGCATAAGGAGAAGAGTGCATTGAGATGCTAGGCAAAAATGTGCCCAAATGGTAACATGAAAAAGAAATGGTCAAAAGAACTAAGCTTACCAAATGCTCAATTTTGGCTAGGAGAAAGTTTTGAAGAGAATTGAAAATTTTGCACAAATATGTTAAGAATGACCAAAAACTAACTCCTAATCCTAGCCAAGCTACAACCACATTCGGCCAACCCCTTTAGTCCACAATGCAGTCCAAATACATGGTCAAAATGGCCATGCAAAAGTTTCCAAATCATCATTCATGTATCATGCCTTGTATTCCTCCACTTTCCAAATGCTTAAAAAAAACAATTCCTAAAATCAAGCAAATTCAACCCTTTAATTCATGTTTACCATAACCTTTAGCCATCTTCCCATAAAAATTTAGTCCATCTTATCCATGAATGAAGCTTGGCCGACACTTGCTAGGAAAGAGCAAAAATAAATGCTCACAATTTGCATGCTAGGAGATTCGAACCTCTTCCCTTAAGGTAAACATATGGCGCCAACTCCTCTTTACTATTTGCTCATATTATGCTATCCTTTATCACTTTAATTAACTTAAACTTCAAAGTCACCTGATTCCTCTATAGTAAAGTACTCTTTACTAAAATTTATTCTAACTCTGAATAAACCCGAGCCTTCTCAAGACTATATTAAACACACAAATAAAATCATTCACAAGCTAAACACCAAAAACATGCAACATATTGATACTCACATTTTTAGGATGCTACAATTCTACCCCCTTAAAGAAAATTTCGTCCTCAAAATTTTACCTGATTAAAAGATGTGAGGATATTGTTTTCGAATTGCATCCTCAGGCTCCCACGTAGCTTCCTCCGCTCCGTGATTACGCCATAAAACTTTGACCAACGGCACGGTCTTCTTTCTTAGCACCTTAACATCTCGGTCTAAGATTTCCATTGGTTCCTCCTCAAAAGATAAGTCTGATCTCAACTCCACTTCTTCTACCAATACTATGTGAGACAGATCTGATCTATAGCACCTCAGCATAGAAACATGGAAAATATTATGAATCTGACTCAACTCCAGAGGTAATTCAAGCTGATAGGCCACTGGACCAACATGCTTCATCATACGATATGGTCCAATGAACCTAGGGCTCAACTTTCCCTTCCTTCTAATCTGAAAATCTTCTTCCAAGGTGAGACTTTCAGAAAGACCTGATCTCCCACCGCAAACTCAATATCCTTAAGCTTCAGATCTGCATACGATTTTTTTCGATCCGAAGCTTCCTTTAACTGCGCTCGAATCACATTTACCTTTTCTACCGTCTCAGATATCAACTCAGGACCCAACAACTGTCGTTCCCCCAATTTAGTCCAACAAGTAGGGGTACGACACCTATGACCGTATAAAGCTTCATAAGGCGCCATTTGGATACTGGATTGGTAACTGTTATTATACGCGAACTCTGCCAACGATAGAAATCCTCCCAACTACCTCTGAAGTCGATTATACAACCACGTAACATGTCTTCCAAAATCTGAATTACTCTTTCTAACTTACCATCTGACTGAGGATGAAAAGTCGTACTAAAGTTTAACTTTGTTCCCAAAGCCTCATGTAAAGCTTTCCAAAATCGTGATGTAAACATGGGATCCCTGTCCGATATGATGAACCTTTGGTACCCCATGCACCTCACAATCTCGAATACATACTGACTTAGCCAACCTGCGTGAGTAATCTGTACTAACTGGAATAAAATGGGCAGTCTTCGTCAAACGATCAACTACTACCCAAACGGAATTTTTCTTAGTAGGTGTTAAAGGTAACCTACTAACAAAATCCATTGATAGTCGCTTCTATTTCCATAGGGGAATCTTTACCGGTTGTAATAAGCCTGACGGCAGTTGATGCTCCACCTTCACTTGTTGACAAGTCAAACATTTACCTACAAACTGAAAAATCTCACACTTCAACCCTGGCCACCAATACCGTTTATGAAGATCTCGATACATCTTATTTCCTCCGGGGTGCATAGCATAATAGCTACTATGCGCCTCCCGCAGAATCATTTGTCTCAAATCTGAGTCCTTGGGCATAAAACTCTTCCACGAAAACACAGTACTCCATCATTATTCATACCAAAATCCCCTATTTCACCACTTTCAACTTGTTGAATTAAGGATCCCAACTTTTCATCTGATATCTGCTTTTCCCTGATCTGATCTAACCACAGAGGCTTCACCTGAAGTTTCGCTAATAGACTACCATCTTTATACAAACTCAGATGAGCAAACATTGCTCTTAAATCAGATACCACCTTACGACTTAACACGCGTCTGCTACCACGTTAGCCTTTCCAGGATGATACTCGATGGAGAAATCATAATCCTTTAACAACTCCACCCACCTTCTTTGTCTCAAGTTTAACTCCTTCTGGGTAAGAAGATACTTAAGACTCTTATGATCCGTATAGATGATAGACTTCTCACCGTAGAGATAGTGCCTCCAAATCTTTAAAGCAAACACTACCGCAGCCAACTGCAGGTCATGAGTAGGGTAGTTTACTTTGTGCGGTCTCAACTAACGAGAAGCATAGGCCACCACTTTTCCATTTTGCATCATCACACATCCTAAACCCGTGTGTGACGCATCACAGTAGATGATAAATTCTTTTCCAGCCTTAGGTTGAATCAGTACTGGTGCTTCCGTCAAAATCTTCTTCAATTTCTTGAAACTTTCTTGTTGTTTATCAGTCCACACATACGGTACTCCCTTTCGCAATAGCTTAGTTAAGGGTGCAGTAATCAACGAAAACCACTTAACAAAGCGTCTATAATATCCAGCCAAACCTAAGAAACTCTGAATCTCAGCTACTAACTTCGGTAGTTTCCAATCCAATACAGCCTCAATCTTACGAAGATCCACCCTTATTCCTTCAGCTGACACCACATGACCCAAGAAAGTCACTTCCCTTAACCAAAATTCACATTTACTGAATTTGGCATAAAGTTGCTTATCACGAAGTAACTGCAATACTATACGCAAATATGAGTCATGCTCCTCTTCATTTCTCGAATATACCAAAATGTCATCTATGAACACTACCACAAATCGATCTAAATAAGGTTGAAAGACCCGATTCATCATGTCCATAAATGCAACTGGTGCATTAGTCAACCCAAACGGCATCACCAAGAACTCATAATGTCCATAACGAGTTTGAAATACCGTCTTATGAATATCTACCTCTTTCACTTTGAGTTGATGATAACCCGATCTCAAATCAATTTTGGAGAAAACTGATGCTCCTTTCAATTGATCAAACAGGTCATCAATTCTCGGCAAGGGATACCTATTCTTGATCGTCAATTTATTCAACTACCTGTAATCAATGCACATACGCATCGACCCATCCTTCTTCTTAACGAACAAAATCGGTGCTCCCTATGGAGACATACTAGGTCGAATAAATCCTCGATCCAACAATTCTTGAATTTGAGCTTTAAGCTCTACCAACTCCTTCGATGCCATCCTATAAGGTGCAATAGACACTAGATTCATTTCGGGTAAAAGCTCAATACCAAATTCTACTTCCCGATCTGGAGGTATACTAGGAAGTTCTTCCGGAAAGACATCTAAAATTTCTTCACCGTTCTCACATCTTCTACTGATAACTCCTTGGCATCCAAAGCACTAATAAAAGCTAGGAATGCTCCATACCCTTTCCACACCAACTTTTCTGCCTTTAACGCAGATACCACATTTGCCAAGTAATTTCTTCGTTCGCCTATCATTACTACTTCCTTATCATCCGAAGTCCTTATTGACATCCGCTTTTCAGCACAATCCAAATGCGCCCGGTGCTTCACCAACCAATCCATGCCCAGAATGAGATTGAATTCGCCGAAAGGCAATTCCATCAAATCTGCCAAAATATTTCTTTTGGATTTCTAAGGGAACGTCTCTAAACAGTTTATTCACAAATACCGACTGTCCTAAAGGACTAATTCCTGTCATCTCACTATCGGTAATCTCAGATTCTATATTCAGGTTTCTAGACACGACACTAGCAACATACAAGTGGGTAGAACCGATATTTATCAAAGCAGTAACAGGCACATCAAAGATGAAGAATGTACCAGTTATCACATCAGTTGTATTGCCATCCTCGCACCATCTAACCGCATAGACCAACCCTGGCTTTCTTACCTCCGCATTACCTTTGGAACCATTGCCTCGACCCGGTGCACCTTGTCCACGTCCAACCCCATTACCATCATGACCTGGTCTACGGCCTCTCGGTGGCTGCTGAGCGCCTCTGGCCGACTGAGCATTAGGGTTACGAGCTTCCTAAGTCGTATCCATCCGTCGAGGGCAATTCTTATATTGATGATCCTTGGAACCACATTTACAACAAGCACCAATTTTCCTCCAGCGCTCTCCTGGGTGTCATTTTCCACATTCGGCATAGTTTCGACTCTGATTAGTAGCCACAGGTGCTCTACCTTGAGCTGGCTCATCATTTTGAGGCATCTTTTGAAATATTTTTGAAGAACCCACGTACTGTAAATCTCTCTTGCCTCTAACTCTTTCCCGATTCTGATGTTCTGAGCACTTAGCCTCTTCGGCTATCTTAACTTTCTCCACAAGCGTGGCCAAAATTCTTACTTGTTGTGGGGCTATCAGTACCTGCAACTCATCATTCAGCCCATCCTCGAAGCGTACACAGCGCTCATGATCCGTTGGTACTATAGTTCCAGCATAACGACTCAAGCGTAAAAATTTTGCCTCATAAGCTACCACCATCTTATTTCCTTGAACCAGATTTAAGAATCCCTTCCTCCGAGCATTCACATAACTTGTCCCTACATATTTCCCTTGAAAGGAAGCTTTGAAGAATTCCTAAGTAACTAATGTAGCTTCAGCGCCTTCTCGAACAGTAACCCACCATTGATATGCCTCGTCCCTTAACAAGGACACCACTTCTCTTAGTTTACGCTCTCAAGATTGCACTCTAGATCGTCCATAATTAAACTACGACCTTAAGCCAATATTCAGCAACATTCGAGCTACACCTGAAACACCTCTAAAAACTTTAGCACCACTTATTTCAGTCGTCCGATATCGACCCACGAGCTGCTGGCCCAGCTCTAGTTCCAGCGACCCTTTCAAGGACTCGCAACATTGCTCGTGTCAAAGCATTATCTTCTCTTTTATGGTCTTGTGATTCATTTTGCAATGCAGGTGATGCCGATGCATCCATTTCTGGGATATATCACGATTCCTCTGACACAACTCTAGCACCTCGGCCTCTACCACGGCCACGTCTACCACGTCCGCGTCCTCTGGCACTCATACTGGCTAACTCATTTTAATCTGATTACAAATTTTATGAATTAGAAAACTATTTCAGTGTTTATTAACGATATTTTATGAGATTCATGAGATAAAGTTATTTTTCACAAACACATCCTATAGTCTCGATCTCTACAATTTTCAACACTTAAAGCTAGAAGTTCTAAAGTGTTCCTATAATCATATCATCATAATAATCATTCAGTAATGAATACTTACTTGACTTGGTGTCAGATGCTTGTGGTGCCATACAACCTTTAAAACATAATTAAAATAATTTCAAACGAAAGTTATTTGTTGAACCCTACCACAGTCGAGTTTTGAAACTAGCTCCGATACCATTAAATGTAACACCCCAAACTAGGTCTATGCGTTAAGATGAGATTTGATTTGTCACAAAGAACGAGAATCCATTTAATTATCTAATGATTTACGTAAAGCAGTTCTACAAAACCTTTTGAAAATGAAGTTTAGTAAAAACCAAGAATTTGATTTAAAATCAATGAATAAAGTAGTACTAGTTTGAAATCTTATTATTTAATTTTTAATTGTTAAAGACTTTAAAGTAATTTTAAAGAATTCAAAAGAATCAAAACAAAAATATTTAAAGAATCTCATATGTTTAAAAACAAAATATTTAAGGAAATATTATTAAAATAGTATTAGTCCAAATTAAGTGTCTAAAGCATAATTAAATCCATCCACATATAAAATCCATAAAATAATAATAATAGAGGCCTTATTACATCATACCCAAAATAGTAATTAAATAAATACACTTAATTGAAGTTCATTGTTTATAAAACCCTTGTTTAAAGTATGGCCTCCACGAAGTCATCCCCGGCCCAAGCCTCCATCAATTGCCATTACCTGAGAAGGATAATAAAGCAGAGTGAGTTACTCATAACTCAGAGTGAGTTACTCATAACTCAGTGTATAACCCACTGACCATATCCACTAGGCCAAACCATCAAGACATTATATTGGGCTTGAGCCCATTTACGGAATTTAACAATATAATAATGATAATGCATGTAGAATGAAATTCCCAACCAAACCTAAATTTTCCATCCACTACACACCACCCGTACCAACCAACACACCTGTGGGGATCAAGTCAACCCACCTCACCAACACACCAATCGTAGGCATATAGCCATTTTAAATAATATTGTGGTGCACCAACGAACTAGATTGTGGCAAAGCCACCCGAACTAGATTTTTGGCAACAGGCCTTTCTTCTCTTCGTCATTTTTTCCAACCCATGCAATCATGTTTATATATAAAACATAACAATACATTCACATGATAAATTTAACAAAAGGCCCATAATACAAGTGGGTCCATATCTCAAATTTTCATTTTGGCCCATAAGGAAAAATAACATTTTAGCCCATTTAACGATCTAGCAAACTTTGGCCCATATATCGATCTAGCAGTTTTTTGGCCCATATATCGATCTAGCAGTTGTTGGCCCATATATCACATGAGGCATAAAATTTTACTATTTATCAATTAACCTATTGAGGGCATTTTCATAATTTCCACGACTTTAACCGTTTTCATGCATTTACACAAAAGTGTTAATTATTTCGTATTTCTCTGATTTTGCCATCTTTACAATTTTATCCCAATACTTACGGTATAGTATCTAACCTGAGAGATAAGTGTGAAGTTACACACCTGGTTACAGTGAGAACTAGACTTTCCCACTCGCTGATACCTAAACACGCATCACGATAATTTAGAACACTAATACTATTTATAAATCTATTCTTAGAAATAATGATCTAGACTTTACCCTTAGAATTTCAAACAACTTCTATATGCGGTTTCAACCCGATTGTTGGTCCGTTACCCGTTGAACGAACAAACAAAGGCTCAGGAGTACGAACGGTGTCAAATAATAGATTCTCCTCAGATGAGGGTCCACAACCCAGTGGAAAATCTCGGATCCTCGAAATAGCCCTTCGCTTAAATTTCGGGGGATTAGCAGAACTACCCCTCTTCTGAACACTATTCACAACCTTTTTTGTCCCTATCTTGATTGTCTCCATTGACAAAAGATCATTAGTCCAACTAAAAAGTATATCAAAATTATGACTAACAATTTGAAGGGTGAGATTGGGTTACCACAAAATATCCTTGTCTCACAAGATGAAAATCGAGTGATAACGTCCCCTAAAATAAAATCGATTAATAGTTCATCTATAACAATATGTTGAGTAGTATATAGCTCCTTGATAAGAACACTTACCTTAACACTTCGACTCGATTTCTAACGAATCACGATGATAACGAATACTACGAGTTTGGCCTTCTTTATAACACTATAAAAATGAAAGATTGTCTAAGGAAACAGAACGTTATTATCGGTCATAAGACCCTCCTAAACTTATATATATTTGGCTAAGAAAGGAAGGGAAAAGAAAAGATTCAAAAAGAGTTCTTACCGATTACTTAAACGAAGGTTGAAGGAATAATCAACAAAACAATATAGATGAAGAGAAGATTCGACTTTGAAGGAAAATTGAAGAAAATGGTATTAGTACCATTCAGCCATGGGGAGAAAAGGATGGAGAAAGTGTTTGAGTGATAAATAAAATGGAGAGGAAAAGAGAATGGGGAGTAGGTGTTTATGAGTCAGTTTTCAAAGAGAAGAAAAGAGAAAGAGAAAAGTGATGAGTTTAGGAACAAAATGTATTCGACAATGGGGGAGGGGAAGGAAAAAGAAGAATGGTCTTTAGCTTTGGTATTTCGGCATAAGGAGAAGAGTGTATTGAGATGCTAGGAAAAATTGTGCCCAAATGGTAACATGAAAAAGAAATGGTCAAAAGAATTAAGCTTACCAAATGCTCAATTTCGGCTAGGAGAAAAGTTTTGAAGAGAATTGAAAATTTTGCACAAATATGCTAAGAATGACCAAAAACTAACTCCTAATCCTAGCCAAGCTACAACCACATTCGGCCAACCCTTTTAGTCCACAATGTCGTCCAAATACATGGTCAAAATGGCCATGCAAAAGTTTCCAAATCATCATTCTTGTATCATGCCTTGTATTCCTCCACTTTCCAAATGCTTAAAAAAAACAATCCCTAAAATCAAGCAAATTCAACCCCTTAATTCATGTTTACCATAACCTTTAGCCATCTTTCCATAAAAATTTAGTCCATCTTATCCATGAATAAAGCTTGGCCAACACTTGCTAGGAAAGAGTAAAAATAAATGCTCACAATTTGCATGCTAGGAGATTCGAACCTCTTCCCTCAAGGTAAACATATGGCACCAACTCCTCTTTACTACTTGCTCATCTTATGCTATCCTTTATCACTTTAATTAACTTAAACTTCAAAGTCACCTGATTCCTCTACAGTAAAGTACTCTTTACTAAAATTTATTCTAACTCCAAATAAACTCGAGCCTTCTCAAGACTATATTAAACACACAAATAAAATCATTCACAAGCTAAACACCAAAAATATGCAACATATCGATACTCAAATTTTTAGGATGTTACATGCATGGTACAATTTTTTTATCCCATTTTTAATTATTTCTATGTTTTTGAAGTCATTGTAGCTTAATCTAGATAGCTTAGGGACTAATTTACAAAATTGTTAAAGGTTTAAGGTTTTGTCATGGATGTTTTTGCATGATTTATGGAGTTCGAAGAAAGATTATGAGTTCTTGTTGTTAAATAAACAACTTTTGTAAAGTGATTTTTGATGAAATTATCGTTTAGGAACTTATTTATAAAAGTAGTAAAATACCAAGATAAATTTGTGAAATTTTGATTTGTATGAGGTTGTATGATTCCCTAGGTAAATTGACTAGCATGATATGTGGATGAAATTGCATAAATCTCAATTTATGAGCTTAAGAACTTAATTGTAAAAAAGTTAAAATATTAGGGGCAAAAATGTAAATTTGCAAAAGTGTGAATTTTGGATTATATTGAATAGTATGAATATTAAATAGATTGAATTTGCTTATTTAGATCAAGATAAGCCTCGTACGGATCTAGATCGAGGAAAAGATAAAGTCTCAAATTAGTGATTATATTTCGACATCATTATAATCGAGGTAAGTTTGTATGTTTAAATAATGTTTTAATGTTATTTCATATATTCATGCTACTATGTTATTTATCATGTTATGAACCGATGGAAATCCAATGATGTACGATGATTATCGATCCCTGTTTAAAACTCAGGAATATATATACGGTACAAATGACATGTCATTAGGGTTACCATGTTTCGGGTGCTGGTTCTGAATGTTCTACCGATGGCTGAGTTTTGGCATTTGTTGTGGATACTCATCAGCTTGTGTGAGCAACATCGTGTAGCTACATTCCAACCGTTAGCATATGTGAGTAAACCCATTTATGGCTCGAGTGAGCAAAATGTAAAGGAAAAGGAAAATGAATGGTTTCGACCATATGTTTAGCACACATTGTGTGAGCTTCTCGCGTATCTGATATTATTTTAAGTGGTACAACCGGCATGTAAAGGGAAGGAACGGTAAGTGTTCCGATCGACTATATTATGAACTTATGGGAAGGTATGAAATGTTAGAAATCAATGTATTTATACTCAAGATTATGGAAAGTATGAGTTCTATTGTGTTATGTTCATGTATTATACCTTACCATGTGATGATTTTGTTAAGTTATGTATTAAAGCACTAACTTGTGTTGTTGATAATGCTTAGACTTGTGCCAAGCTTATGTTGGATTGTTACATGTTTAATTTATATGGTTTTGCATTGAAATGGTAAGTTATGTTCATGATTTACAAACTTTCTAAGCATTATATGCTTACATAGTTTTCTTTCCTATGATTTATAGATTATCGAAACTTTATCGGTTTGGAAGCTCGTCAGAGACCTATCACACTATCCAGCGATTATATCGATAGATTTTGATGTTTTGGTCAAGTTTATAATGGCATGTATAGGTGGACTTGTGTTTAATGATTTAGATGTTTTGGCATGTATAAGTGGTATTATGGTTTATGTATGCCTTGATAGTTGGTGTTAATATGGCTAGGTTGACGCATTTTTTGAATGACTAATTTAGTATGCGGTGGTGTAGTTTCAATGTGGTCAATTGTGGTAAGTTTTGGTATGCAAATAAGTTAGATGTGAATGGTTGATGAATGGTCAATTATGCACATGTTTAGCTATAGATGGTTTGTGATTGAGGTGCCTTATGGGCATATTGGTTGTATGGATAAATGGTATGGTGAATTGGTCATTTTTATGCATGTTTTGGGTAGGTTATGATGCATTGGTCATATCTACAAATGTGATTAGATAAATGTTTGAGGTGGGTGAAGGAAATGGCTTGATTTTGGCCAATTTCTTGTCCACACGTCCAAAGACACAGGCGTGTGTCTCAACCATGTGTGACACACGGCTATGCGACACGTCCATATGTACCCTGTAGGTTTTAAAAGTTATAAGTCAGGCAATTACATGGCCTAGCACATGGCCTAGCACACGAGCATGTGAGACCATTTCAAATGTTACACGGCCTGGCACATGGGCTTGTGGGTTGGCCATGTGACCTAAGTCAGAGAGTTACACGTGCTAGGACACGATCGTGTGTCCCTATTTTGATTGTTACATGGCTTAAGACACGGGCGTGTGTCTCAGATGTGTAATCACACAGCCTGGCCACACAGTCGTGTGACCCCTGCAGTTTTAATTGTTCTAACTTTTTCCTCAATATTTCAAATGTTTTCGATTTAGTCCCAAATTGTTTCTAAAGTGTTTTTAGTGCCTCGGGGGCTCGTATAAGGGACGATATGCATGTATATTATTGAGTTATGCTATGATTATATGTATTTTTGAAAATAAATGTTTTTAGGTTACGTTTTTTATGGTAATGCTCCGTAATCATATTCCGGCTACAAACATGGGTTATGGGTGTTACAAAACATGCCACTATATTGATTCTATGATATTCTATTTCGCATGTTAAAAATGTCATTATTACTGATTCTGATTCACCTATTAAGCATGCCATTATACTAATTTTGATTCGCATGCTAAGCATGCCATTATAGTGATTTCGAATTGCATGTAAAGCATACCTACTGATTCCCAGCTGTGGAGTACGGAGGCCATATGCTGGCGTGGACGTGGCACGTACGGAGGCTATGCGCTGGCGTGGAGGAGTGGGCAGTGGCGCTTGTTGAGGCATGCGCAAGGGAGGCTGTTGTGGCACTGGAATTCTCTAGAAGGTCCCTAGGGTTTCTAAGAAGGTAATGTTATTGGGCCAATTGGGCCACAGTTTAAATTTGGGTCTGTTTTGGGCTATTTTAGGGGTTTGTAATTGGGCTAGGTGTTTAGTGTTTGGGCCTGTAAAAATGGACTATTTAAAAGACTCTGGTTTTGGTTTTATTTATTCTGTTTGTCTCTTTTTGGTTTTGTTTTGGTCTTATGGGCCCGGCATAAATTGGGTCTTACAGGGTGTCTTTAAATAAAAGAGTAAATATGACTTTTCCTTCCTACAGAAGTTTTTTTAAGTAATAATCTTTGCTCTCACCCTAGGATTTGACATGTGTCAGTTGTTTTAAGTCTACCTTTGTTAATGGCTTACAATTGTGGGAAACATACTCCAGAACCCAATATCCTTTAATATTAGTGTCTTAACTCACCGCTTAAACTTAAATATTTGAATAGCACTTATACTTCATCAAGACAAGCTAGGCATAACCTAATTGGGTAGAATCCTTAAGACCCGAGAGTCTGTAACACCCCAAACCTGGCCTAGACGTTAGGCCCGAATCTGGCGTGTCACATTGAAGAAATTTGAAGAGCTAAGCAATTGTTTAGAAAATTTTTATCGGATTTTTGAACTCCGAGTTCGTTGTTTGTTTGAGAAAAATGTGATTTGCTAAATGACCGCTTAAAAGTTGGTATTATTTTGAAAAACTATTTTGTTATGAAAGTTGAACTTGCATCGTTGCGTAAACATGATATTTTAGAAAATGATTGCTAATGTTTTAAGAAAACCCCGTATTTATAAGTTTAATAGTTATAAATGAAAACTTAGAAAAAAAATAAACCAATGGCCTTATTACAAAATGTTAACCCAAAATAAATAATCTAAAAGAAATGGGTAAAAATCAAAATTACTAAAGTTCATGAGTAGTATCTCTGATGTATAGCCACCCCTGAGTCCTCCACGGTTCCCAATCCTCTATCGATGGGAATTACCTGAAACATTTAATAGAAAGAGGGGGTGAGTTTACGAAAACTCAGTGTGTACAACCATCATCGGTAAGAACATGCATCACAACAATCCGGGCCGAAGCCCATTATAGTAATGGTGGCAATTGGGCCTTAGCCCAAAATAGCCTCGGTTGAGCCTTAACCCATATCATATGTCATAGCAGATATTGTATGCAATGCGATGCAAATCCTGACCCAACCTAGTATTCCATCCTCTACACTCCACTCCATATGTCCATCCTCAACACACCTGGGGATTTCTACAGTCAACCCTCCATCCTCTACACTCCTCTTTGGTAGTCATGCTGACAGACACACTGCTTAAAGTCAATATAACGTGGCCTAGCCATCGATCACTATGTGACCAAATCACCGATATGATAATGTGGCACCAAGCCATCCTTTAGTGTGACAGTGTCACCGATATATGTGGCAGAGCCATCGAAATAATAATATAACCAGCACATAGCCTTGGGTAAATATGATTGACACAGAGTGATCAATAACTGTATTATGCTTGGCACATAGCCATCAGTAACGATAATATAATCGGCATACAGCCTTGGGTAAATACGATTGGCACAAAGCCATAATCAAGATGGCACGGAGCCATATTTAGGTTGGCATATAGCCATTATACAGAATGTGGCAGAGACACTGATATACACTTCCCCGATCATCAATAACCCAAGCCAATGCAATATGTCGTGTATGTCATGCTCAATCATTACATGTGTATGAAGAATGGCCATGCTCAATAACAATCATTTAAACATGTAATAAAAGCATATCAATCATACAACCATAGCCAAACCGATCATATCATAGCACAAGCCAATTACTTACCTACAAGGGTAAATCAGTCATTTTACCCTGTAAGGGTATTCCGGTAATCCTACCCTTCAGGGGTAGTTCTGTAATTCTACTCATAACTAATTCCTGTATGCAATGTATCTCAACCATAATCAATCAGACAATTAACACATAAAATGCTAGTACTACCACGAGCGTACAATGGTCATTTTGTCGTTTAGGGGTAAAATAGTAATTTTACAAATCGAGGGTATTTTGGTAATTCACAAACTAGGGGTATTTTGGTAATTTCACAAACTGGGGGTATTTCAGTAATTTCACAAACCAGGGGTATTTTGGTAATTTCACAAACCAGGGGTATTTTGGTAATTTCACAAATTAGGGGTATTTGGGTAATTTTACAAACCAAGGGTATTTCAATAATTTTACAAACTAAGGGTATTTCTGTAATTTTGCAAACCAGGGGTATTTCGATAATTTTTCAAACTAAGTGTATTTCGATAATTTTACAAACCAGGGGTATTTCGATAATTTCACAAACTAGGGGTATTTCGGTAATTTCACAAACTAGGGGTATTTCGGTAATTTTGCAAACCAGGGTAACGACCCAACAGAAGGTCCACTATCGCCTCGAATGACTCAAGTATTCTAAACAGAGATAATGATACGAATGGGCCTAAGGCCCATTCTCGACCCAAATGGGCCCACACACTCGTGTGGCCCATTCAGCCCAAACCTAGCCATATATTTGAGATTCACATAGTCTAGTTCACTATCTACTACTCAATCATACAATTTACTGATATGGGCCCCCAGGCCTATTGGGCACTTAGCCCCTTTCGGGCCATCATGGCCTAACAGCCCACACCCACAAGAACACTACTGATGGCCTTAACTATATCGCGTTGAAGCCCCACACGTGCGCTCGCACGCTCGTGTGGTTACTATCGCCGTGTCACCGTCATTTTGGCATATGCCACTCTACATCTAGAGTAGAGAGAATAGACACTTGATAGGAATCTGAAGCTGCTAAACCGCGCTCCGAGCACTCCTATTCCCAATGCCAGCCAGGTATGCTCATTCTCCTCCTAGGCAGCTCTATATATATCTAGCTTCTCACCTTCCTTCTTTGTATCTTTCCGATGTGGGATCCCTTCGTCAGTAGAGTTTAAATCCAACTCAAACTCTTCTAATCCAATCCGCAAAATAAATACTCCTTTGCTTGTCATGAGATTCGAACCCAGGCTCCCCAGAGATAGTCCACGCCGCTAGCCACTTGGCTACAAGCTCCTCTTATGTCCAACATCATGCGCAACTAAATATAAATCTATGGCCAAATTTTGAAGTCCATATAAAAAGAAAACCAAAAATGCAAAAGCTAAGACTTGAACCTTGGACCTCTTTCCTTCCTTGTAGCGTCACCCCATTATCTCTCATGTGACGTCACTTTGCCACTACACGACACACTCCACTTGTGTCATTTTCTCCATATTTTACTCTTAAAGCCTACCTACTAACTCCCAGGGTTTTATTCACCTAAAACCAAAATTTTTCCTAAGGCCTAACTTGAACCCGAAACTTCATAGAATCCCCTTAACCTTCCAAAATCCCTCACCTACTAGATCCAACTTGCATTAAAGTCGTTCTTATTCCCAAAAAAATTTTAACCGCTACTACACCCAAGGCCCATTGGGCCCAATTCTACTAGGCCCATTGGGCCCAATTCTACTAGGCCCAAATTCGGGATGTTACAAATGTAACACCCTAAATTAGGGGTTGTTTGTAATTTGATTATTTTTCCCATGAGTGTGCTTGAAGAAAAGAATACTAGGATTATTTGGCATATTTTAGGGTCTAGTCATAACCGGACTAGCCTAACTTAGGGCTAAAAATTTATTTTAGCTTTGTAAAGAGGAGCTAGGAGATAGGGGTTAAATAAAATTTTGGAGAAAAACGGCACAAAGAATAGCTTGGCTAAGTGGCTTACATGCGCCACTTAGGAGCTATGAAGGTGGCGTCAAGGGAGTTTGCAAGGGAGGAGGTTCGAATCTCGGCAGTAACAAGGGGATGTGTTTTTATTTTGGGTTTTTTTGGGACGTTAAAAGAAGGGGCTAAGTAGGGAGGCCTTATAATTTAATGTGGAGGTGTTATGACATGAAAGACGGTTTGGTGGAGTGGCTTGGGGCGCCACTTAAAGGGCTTTGGTATAAGGACTTAGGTTCGAGTCATGATGGACGCAATGTGTTTCATTTTTTTTTGGGCTTTCGGCATTAAAGGAAAGGGGCCAGGGATGAAGGCTTTAAAATTAAATGGTGAGGGCTCATGACATGGAAGTCAAATGGGAAAGATGGCAAGGGGCGTGGAAGGGGGGCTGCGGCAAGGAGGTCTTGGGTTCGAACCAAGGCAACTGCAGTGGCTTTTTATTTTTTTGCTGCTGGCATGTATGGGAGAGCATTGGCATGAATTTGGACTCTTTAATTGATAAAGATAAGGCTTAAATTTTTGGCAATTTTCGGCTGGAGAAGAGTTATGATGTTGTTATACTTTATTTTTATTTTATTTGTTTAAAGAAGGGATTAAGAGATAGTTAAAAGATAAAGTTTTATCTCATGGGAGGCAATAGCCGAAATAGGGACTCTCTAGGGCTGTCCATAATTGGTTTTGATATAGCAAAGGAGTGCCAAAATTCATCAACTATTCCTTTCTTTTTCTCTCTTGCTGCTGCCGAATTCTTCCTTGATTCATAGCCAAAATTATTCAAAAAAAAATTCCAGCTTCTCTTGTTTTTTTTCTTAGCCGAATATACCTCTTCTTCTTCTCAAAATTCCAGCCCTTCCATTTGTGTTGGCCGAATCTTCTCCCCTCCCTAACTAAGGTGCTGCCGATTTTCAATAAGTGTGGTAAGGGATCTCTCTAAGTTTAATTCTTTTATTATTGTTTTGGCCAATTGAAACCATGAGGGTTAACCTTGAATTCTTGTGTATAATCGAACCTATTCAGGGTCTTGGATTGGTAACCCTCACTAGAAGCCAGCGTTAAGGAGAATTGAGAGGTCTTTCGGGATTTAAGGTGAGCATGAGATGTGGGATACAACATTCGGCCAAGGGCCCTTTTGTTAAAAGTTTATTGTTAAATGCCAAAACTAATGTGAGCCATGGATTTAGGGGCTAATTAAGGCTTCGGGATTTGTTTAGAAATCAAATCCGTTTGAGGTAAGTCCACAAAAGTGCCTTGGTATTAATTTGGTTTGGCCGAATAGGCCTAAGTCCCTAACCATGATTGTTGGCCGAATATAGGGTCAAGATCTAGCGACGTAGATTGGATCTTCGGGATCTAGGGATTTCGGTAGTGACAGGTGTGTAAACTCTTTACACACTTTATTAATAGACTTTGCCATATTGTTGCTTTGTTAATAATTATTGTAGTGATCTATGATATATGCTTGTGGGCTTAAGCATGGATTCTGGTAAGTCCCTTGTACGTGATCTATTGATATATGTTTTGTATGCCATCACATGCTGTTAAATGCTATGCCTAAATACATGATATATAATTGATATGTAAAGCATGATGATGGTGGGATTGATGAGAGGAGGGGGATGATTTTATGGACTGTCGCCAGTGGTTTTGACCACAAGATGGGTTGGCCCCATCAGATTATTTGTGACCTATGGTCATTAGTGGTTTTGACCACAAGATGGGTTGGCCCCATCAGATTATTTGTGACCTATGGTCATCAGTGGTTTTGACCACACCGATTGATAAATTGCGACTAAGTCCCAGTGGTTTTGACCACACTTGATTATTTGTGACCTATGGTCATCAGTGGTTTTGACCACACGATGGGTTGGCCCCATCATTTATTTTGTGACACTAGTCACCAGTGGTTTTGACCACTAGTGGTTTTGACCACACGGGGTAGTTAAGGAGTATGGATGGTTAGGTTGGGTTGCATGTGCATGTTTACTAATAAAATGTGTATGAGTTATATTTTCCAGGTGGGGGATTTACACACTGACTCTTGGTGATTCACCCCCTTCCCTTAACATTTTGCAGATGAGTAGATCGCAGAGATGGAGCCGGAGAGGACTCGAGGCAGCCATGCTTGTCGTTGGATTTGATTTAATTCTGTCATAGTTAATATTATTATTTTCTAAGTCTTTTTATTTTGGGATGTAATAAGGCCGCTAAATTTTTATTTGGATGTTATTTAATTGTTTATTTTAATTATATTATATTACAAATATTAAGTGAACCGGTTAAAAGTAACCTTTTCAAACTTAATAAAATTTGACGGGTTTTCAAAGAAGTTACCATCGGGTAACAAAATTTACCAAGTCACCAATAACTCAGACGATTTTAAAATGATACATGATCAAATATTTTCAAAGAGTTTATCAACCCAACCATGTTTATAAAAGCCCAACTGAGTTTTCAAACACCGTTTTAATACCTTAGCCATATCTTACCAAGTTTTCACTAGACACTCAAAATGATTCAAACTATTTACCTCCGTGACATACCAGATCCGGTAAGGACTCATGGTCCGGGTTTGGGGTGTTACATTTTTGGTATCAGAGCCCGGTTCAAAACTCGACTATGGGGGGCCCAAGGCCCAAAATGTTTTGTTTTTGTTAGTAGGCCTTATTATGATGTTTTGAGAAACTGTTTTGGCTTGAACAGCATGGCACCGAGTCTCCAGCACCAATTTGCCCAAGTAAGTACTTCTATCCATTTTTGTGAATATTTGATGAAGGGTAGAAGGGTAAATCGGGAACGTAGACTATTAGAATAGGAATTGTTGAACCCTAGGGCTAGCATACCCCAACAATGCATAAGATTTAATAATTTCCTAAACAACCCTGTGAGTTGTCACTGAGCAAGGGATGTGGCAATCGTTATACGCATGTCTAGGATTGGATTCGGTGGGGGGCCTGGTATTTAAGCAGTCCTCGTAACTCACCTCCTACTCACACGAATCCTACCTGGTGCGTAGTGATGGTTCATCCTAACTGAGATGACACACTCACATGCTAAACTTAATAATTAAAACCCGAAAGGGACTAGCCATTTTGTTTTTGAAGTAATTAAAGCCTTGTTTTAAAAAAAATGACCAAAATACCCCTCAGTTTGAAAAATGACCAAAATACCCCTGGCTTGAAAATTTCCAAAATACCCTCCATATGAAAAAAATTTTCAAATAGAAATTTTCAAAATATCATCCTTTTGTGAAATCACTTAGAACCCAATTTTTGGAAATCATTTTGTGAAGATACCCTGATTATGTGAAATTACTAAAATACCCTTAGGGGTGAAATTACGAAAACGCCCTTGAATTATGAAATTTCAAAAATTCCCATGGTTTTAATTAAAAATTTCATCACATAAAAGTGCCCAAAAACCCTAAAATTCAAAAACATCATGATTTTAGAAAATTACAAAATTGCCCCTAACCTATAAAATTACCATAATGACCCTGAATTTCAAAAAATTTTTACAATACCATCAACTCGAAAAACAAATTCTTAGAAAGAACCTTCAAAGTTTTACAACTTTTGAAATATCTCTGAATTGCTAAATTTTATAAATTCACCCCGATTTGTGAAAAATTACCAAAATGCCCCTGAGCTTCGAAATTACCGAAATACCCCCGAATTTTAAAATTTTTCCAAATACCTCGGGAATTTAAGAGTTCTAAAGTACTTTATGACAAAATCATCTGAAAATTTTTATTTTTGAAAAATTACAAAAATACCTCTGTAGGACAAATTACGAAAATACCCCTGGGTAGTGGAAAAACAATCACCATGAAAACTACAACGTCTCTTTGAATGAATGAATGGAAAACTGTGTGCATGTATGATTGCAAAAGAACCACTCCTAAAACTCCTATCATAAAATTTCTTTGCGGATAATCTAGTGGAACAAGTACTAATGCATAAAATTCTTAAACAGATAAACGCAATCGTTAGAATGAGTTCAAGAGGTCGTGGACGTCCGCCCTGTGGTCGCGGTAGAGGTAGGATGACCTTGTCCGAGCCAGCAGGGTCCGGACATGGGTCTGGAAATAAGATGCCGAATTTGCCAGCGGCGAAAACTAAGTTCCAAGATCAGACGGGTGGTAATGATGTCGTATCTCAAGTCAGACACGGTATTAGAACGAGTTCTTTGAGGTGGGGCGGTGTAGGAGCCTCAGAAATCCATGGTTGAACGACTCTGGGCTAACGGAATAGAGGTGTTCAGAGGAGTTTCTGGAGTGGCACCCAGTGCGACAGAATATTGGTTGGAATTCACTGAAAGGATTATGGGTGACTTGGATTTCACAGCTGAGGAGAAGTTGAAGGGTATCATTTCTTTGCTTCAGGATGAGTCTTACCAGTGGTGGCTCACTGTAAGAGATGGAACGGTGGCAGAAAATCTCACCTGGGAATTCTTCAGAGATGCCTATCAAAAGAAGTATATCAGAACTAGCTACGTGGATGCACAGCGGAAGGCTTTCTTGAACCTGGTTCAAGGCAATAAGACGGTGGTAGAATATGAGGCTGAATTCCTCTGGTTGAGTAGGTATGCTCGTGGAATTGTGGGTACCAAGCCTGAACGCTGTGTTAGATTTGAAGATGGGCTGAGAGATGAGTTGAGAATGATGATAGCTCCACAACAGGAATGGGAGTTCGCTATCTTAGTGGAGAAATCGAAGGTTGCTGAAGGGGTAAGACAGTCGGTTAGACGTAACCAAGATCGGAATTAGAATAAGAGGAGCTCGGAACCTTCAAGGTTCTCGGGTAATGAGTAGAAGAGGACGAGGATTGGTGGGTCGAATCAAGCTGCTAGGCCTGCTGCTGCTGCTAATCCTCAATGGCCGCCATGTGTGCTTGGTGTGACAAGTCTCACACGGGGGAATGTTGGAATGATAATCGGGGATGCTTCGAGTGTGGGTCCTTGGAGCATCGAGTTAGAGACTATTCAAAAAGCGCTAGACCGAGATCGAGGGTCGGGATCGTGCAATCAATAGGAGGGATAACCAAGAACCACAAAGGGTCGAGGTGCGCTTAAGGGTAATGGAAATGGTAAGGCGTGGTAGAGGTGTCAAGGTGCAGAGGCGAGGCAACCAAGGTTGGTTTATGCAATGGTCATCGCGAGAGGAAGATGTGCGGATGTGTCAACGGTATGTTCCTTATTTCGAATACCCTTAATTGCTTTGATTATTGTAGAGTTTTCTTGTTTTGATAGGGAAGTGCCTGAAACCTTGGTTGTGAACTTAAAGATTGTGCCTAGGAAGTAAGATAGTTTTATTAAGATCGAGTCTTGACATAAGCGTAGTACGGTGAGTTAAGATGTACGACTATTCGTTAGTAAGTAATCTCGAGGACGAAATTATTTTTAAGGGGGTAGAGCTGTAACACCCTAAATTAGGGGTTGTTTGTAATTTGATTATTTTTCCCATGAGTGTGCTTGAAGAAAAGAATACTAGGATTATTTGGCATATTTTAGGGTCTAGTCATAACCCCGGACTAGCCTAACTTAGGGCTAAAAATTTATTTTTAGTGTGTAAAAGGAGGGAGCTAGGAGATAGGGGTTAAATAAAATTTTGGGAGAAAAATGACCCAAAGAATAGCTTAGCTAAGTGGCTTACATGCGCCACTTAGGTGCTATGAAGGTGACGTCAAGGGAGTTTGCAAGGGAGGAGGTTCGAATCTCGGCAGTAACAAGGGGATATGTTTTTATTTTGGGTTTTTTTAGGACGTTAAAAGAAGGGGCTAAGTAGGGAGGCCTTGTAATTTAATGTGGAGGTGTTATGACATGAAAGACGGTTTGGTGGAGTGGCTTGGGGCGCCACTTAAAGGGCTTTGGTATAAGGACTCGGGTTCAAGTCATGATGGACGCAATGTGTTTCATTTTTTTTTTGGGGCTTTCGGTATTAAAGGAAAGGGGCCAGGGATGAAGGCTTTAAAATAAAATGGTGAGGGCTCATGACATGAAAGTCAAATGGGAAAGATGGTAAGGGGCGTGCAAGGGGGGCTGCGGCATTGAGAGGTCTTGGGTTCGAACCAAGGCAACTGCAGTGGCTTTTTATTTTTTTGCTGCTGGTGTGTATGGGAGAGTATTGGCATGAATTTGGACTCTTTAATTAATAAAGATAATGCTTAAATTTTTGGCAATTTTCGGCTGGAGAAGAGTTATGATGTTGTTATACTTTATTTTTATTTTATTTGTTTAAAGAAGGGATTAAGACATAGTTAAAAGATAAAGTTTTATCTCATGGGAGGCAATGGTCAAATAGGGACTCTCTAGGGCTGTCCATAATTGGTTTTGATATGGCAAAGGAGTGCCAAAATTCATCAACTATTCCTTTCTTTTTCTCTCTTGCTGCTGCCGAATTCTTCCTTGATTCATAGCCAAAATTGTTCAAAAAAAATTCCAGCTTCTCTTGTTTTTTTCTTAGCCGAATATACCTCTTCTTCTTTTCAAAATTCCAGCCCTTCCATTTGTGTTGGCCGAATCTTCTCCCCTCCCTAACTAAGGTGCTGCCGATTTCCAATAAGTGTGGTAAGGGATCTCTCTAAGTTTAATTCTTTTATTATTGTTTTGGCCAATCGAAACCATGAGGGTTAACCTTGAATTCTTATGTATAACCGAACCTATTCAGGGTCTTGGATTGGTAACCCTCACTAGAAGCCAGTGTTAAGGAGAATTGAGAGGTCTTTCGGGATTTAAGGTGAGCATGAGATGTCGGATACATCATTTGGCCAAGGGCCCTTTTGTTAAAAGTTTATTGTTAAATGCCGAAACTAATGTGAGCCATGGATTTAGGGGCTAATTAAGGCTTCGGGATTTGTTTGAAATCAAATCCATTTGAGGTAAGTCCACAAAAGAGCCTTGGTATTAATTTGGTTTGGCCGAATAGGCCTAAGTCCCTAGCCATGATTGTTGGCCGAATGTAGGGTTAAGATCTAGCGACGTAGATCGGATCTTCGAGATCTAGGGATTTCGGTAGTGATAGGTATGTAAACTCTTTACACACTTTATTAATAGACTTTGCCATATTGTTGCTTTGTTAATAATTATTGTAGTGATCTATGATATATGCTTGTGGGCTTAAGCATGGATTCCGGGTAAGTCCCCTGTACGTGATCTATTGATATATGTTTTGTATGCCATCAAATGCTGTTAAATGCTATGCCTAAATACAAGATATATAATTTATATGTAAAGCATGATGATGGTGGGATTGATGAGAGGAGGGGGATGATTTTATGGACTGTCGCCAGTGGTTTTGACCACAAGATGGGTTGGCCCCATCAGATTATTTGTAACCTATGGTCATCAGTGATTTTGGCCACAAGATGGGTTGGCCCCATCAGATTATTTGTGACCTATGGTCATCAGTGGTTTTGACCACACCGATTGATAAATTGCGACTAAGACCCAGTGGTTTGGTACCACCAGTGGTTTTGACCACACTTGATTATTTGTGACCTATGGTCATCAGTGGTTTTGACCACACGATGGATTGGCCCCATCATTTATTTTGTGACACTAGTCACCAGTGGTTTTGACCACACGGGGTAGTTAAGGAGTATGGATGGTTAGGTTGGGTTGCATGTGCATGTTTACTAATAAAATGTGTATGAGTTATATTTTCCGGGTGGGGGATTTACACACTGACTCTTGGTGACTCACCCCCTTCCCTTAACATTTTGCAGATGAGTAGATCGCGAAGATGGAGCCGGAGAGGACTTGAGGCGGCCATGCTTATCGTTGGATTTGATTTAATTCTGTCATAGTTAATATTATTATTTTCTAAGTCTTTTTATTTTGGGATGTAATAAGGCCGCTAAATTTTTATTTGGATGTTATTTAATTGTTTATTTTAATTATATTATATTACAAATATTAAGTGAACCTAAAAAAGTAACCTTTTCAAACTTAATAAAATTTGACGGGTTTTCAAAGAAGTTACCATCGGGTAACAAAATTTACCAAGTCACCAATAACTCAGACGATTTTAAAATGATACATGATCAAACGTTTTCAAAGAGTTTATCAACCCAACCATGTTTATAAAATCCCAACTGAGTTTTCAAACACCGTTTTAATACCTTAGCCATATCTTACCAAGTTTTCACTAGACACTCAAAATGATTCAAACTATTTACCTCCGTGACATACCAGATCTGGTAAGGACTCATGGGCGGGTTTGGGGTGTTACAACAAATCTACCCCCTTAAAGAAATTTCGTCCTCAAAATTTCCAACTAACTAACAGTCGTACATCCTAAGCTACAACACTATGCTCACACTGTGCACTCTGATTCCAATAACACTAATACACTTTCTAACTTAATCTTGGTACCCCTTCACACAACCAAGTATCTAACATGTATAAACAGATTTTTTTCCACACATGCACACAATTTCTGTAGTCATACATCACATCCACACATCACAGAATGAATACCAGAAATACATTCATTTCAGCACATAACAAAGCATAAGGTCAGGAAACTTACGGATTTGGTGCCGAGACTGGGTGCCATACTTCCCAAAAAGACCTATATTTTTAAACCATGTTTCAAACCAAGTTTTGGAAAACATTTTAAAAACCCATTCCACAGCTGAGTTTTGCAACCTAGGCTTTGATACCATAATTGTAACACCCCAAACTGGCCTAGACGTTAGGCTGGCGTGTCACATTGAATAAAGTTGAAAAGCTAAGCAATTGTTTAGAAAAGTTTTATCAGATTTTTGAACTCCGAGTTCATTGTTTGTTTCTTGCTAAATGACCATTTAAAAGTTTTTATTATTTTGAAAAACTATTTTGTTATGAAAGTTGAACTTGCATCGTTGCGTAAACATGATATTTTAGAAAATGATTGCTAATGTTTTAAGAAAACCCCGTATTTATAAGTTTAACAGTTATAAATGAAAACTTAGAAAAAAAAAATAAACCAACGGCCTTATTACAAAATATTAACCCAAAATAAATAATCTAAAAGAAAAGGGTAAAAATCAAAATTACTAAAGTTCACGAGTAGTATCTCCGATGTATAGCCACCCCCGAGTCCTCCACGGCTCCCAATCCTCTATCACTGGGAATTACCTGAAACATTTAATAGAAAGAGGGTGAGTTTACTAAAACTCAGTGTGTACAACCATCATCGGTAAGAACATGCATCACAACAATCGGGCCGAAGCCTATTATAGTAACGGTGGCAATTGGGCCTTAGCCCAAAATAGCCTCGGTTGAGCCTTAACCCATATCGTATGTTACAGTAGATAATGAATGCAATGTGATGCAAATCCCGACCCAACCTAGTATTCCATCCTCTACACTCCACTCATATGTCCATCCTCAACATTCCCGAGGATTTTTACAATCAACCCTCCATCCTCTACACTCCTCTTTGGAAGTCATGCTGACAGACACACTGCTCAAAGTCAATATAATGTGGCCTAGTCACCGATCACTATGTGACCAAATCACCGATATGATAATGTGGCACCAAGCCATCCTTTAGTGTGACAGTGTCACCAATATATATGGTAGAGCCACCAAAATAATAATATAATCGGCTAACAGCCCTGGGTAAATATGATTGACACAGAGTCATCAATAACTGTATTATGCTTGGCATATAGCCATCAGCGACGATAATATAATCGGCACACAGACTTGGGTAAATGCGATTCGCACAAAGCCATAATCAAGATGGCCCAGAGCCATATTTAGGTTGGCATAAAACCATTATACAGAATGTGGCAGAGCCACCGATATACACTTCCCCGATCATTAATAACCCGACCCCATGCAATATGTCGTGATGTCATGCTCAATCATTACACGTGTATGCAGAATGGCCATGCTCAATAACAATCATGTAAACATGTAATAAAAGCATATCAATCATACAACCATAGCCAAACCGGTCATCTCATAGCACAAGCCAATCACTTACCTACAAGGGCAAATTAGTCATTTTACCCTGTAAGGGTATTCCGGTAATCCTACCTTTCAGGGGTAGTTCGGTAATTCTACTCATAACTAATTCGTGTATGCAATGTATCTCAACCATAATCAATCATACAATTAACACATAAAATGCTAGTACTACCACGAGGGTACAACGGTCATTTTGTTGTTTAGGGGTAAAATAGTAATTTTACAAACCGGGGGTATTTCGATAATTTCACAAACTGGGGGTATTTTGGTAATTTCAAAAACTAAGGTTATTTTGGTAATTTCACAAATCAACGGTATTTCGGTAATTTCATAAACTAGGGGTATTGCGATAATTTCACAAACCAGTGGTATATTGGTAATTTTGCAAACCAGGGGTATTTTGGTAATTTTACAAACCAGGGGTATTTCGGTAATTTTGCAAACCATGGGTATTTCGATAATTTTGCAAACCATGGGTATTTCGATAATTTTGCAAACCATGGATATTTCGGTAATTTTGTAAACTAGAGGTATTTCGATAATTTTGTAAATTAGGGGTATTTCGGTAATTTCACAAATCGGGGTATTTCGGTAATTTCACAAACTAGGGGTATTTCAGTAATTTCACAAACCAAGGGTATTTCGGTAATTTTGCAAACCATGGGTATCTCGATAATTTTGCAAACCATGGGTATTTCGGTAATTTTACAAACCAGGGTGTTAGCGACCCAATAGAAGGTTCACTTTCGCCTCGAACGACTCAAGTATTTTAAGCAGTGATAATGATGCGAATGGGCCTAAGGCCCATTCCCAGCCCAAGTAGGCCCAGACACTCGTGTGGCCCATTCATCCCAAACCTAGCCACATATATGAGATTCACATAGTCTAGTTCACTATCTACTACACAATCATACAATTTACTCATATGGGCCCCCGGGCCCATTGGACCCACTTGGCCCCTTTCGGGCCATCGTGGCCCAACAGCCCACACCCACAAGAACACTACTGATGGCCTTAACTATATCACGTTGAAGTCCCACACGTGCGCTCGTACGCTCGTGTGGTTACTATCGCTATGTCACCGGCATTTCGGTATATGCTGCTCTACAGCAAGAGTAGAGATAATACACACCTAATAGGAATCTGAAGCTGCTAAACCACACTCTGAGAATTCCTATGCCTAACGCCAACCATGTAATACCCCTAACCCGAGACCGTCGCCAGAATAGGGTTTAGAGGCATTACCGAACAATAAGATCATTTTACATCACATTCACGACACAAAGTCAATCATCATCAAACACATTCATATACAATCATAGTGTCCCTTAAACGAGTCATCAAGACTCTAAGCATGCTTATAAACCGAGTCGGGACTAAACTGAAACACATATAAAATTTCATGAAAAATTGAAACTTTTCTTGAATACAGGGGAGACATGCCCGTGGGGTAGGCCGTGCCTCTCCCACGCCTACATGACACACCCGTGTGACCTCCCCGTGGTTACATACTGCCAAAATCAACACGGCTAACAAGCATGCCCGTGTGCTAAGGCTGTGTCCTATAAGGTCATATCTCGCCATTTCTCGACGACAGTAGGCACGCCTGCCATGGTCGTGTGCAGTTTAAGCCACATTCTGCCAATTTACCCATAGTCTGAGGCACACCCGTGTGCCCCAACCGTGCGACATTATAGGCCATTTTTGCAAGGCCAATATGCCACCCACTTACGGTCAAACCTACAAGCCAATCAACCAAACATCTCATGCACATATTGCCATTTTAAAGCATACCAATTTAGTAATTTAAAACATACAATCAATACCAACTTTAATAATACCCAATTCAATACCAATACTTATTCTATCACAAGCATAATTCATTCCCAAATCTCACTACTCCTACTAGCATTTATCAACACAAAGTTACCCTTCAATAGCAAATTTATCAATCTACAAATCATGCCAAAAGATGCATCATATAAATACCACATTCATTCATGCCAAACCTATCACATATCTAGCCACATATCATGGCTACTTACAAATCTCAAACTTGATTCAATTAACTAGCCTATACATGCCATATTCTAGCTATATACATCTTTCCAAAAGTACCAAAATAGAATTTCGATAGTGTGATTGAGAAGCTGACGATCCCAGATCTGAGCTAGCTTTACTGACACTGCAAGGCAGAGAAACAAATCACACAGTAAGCATTCCAAAGCTTAGTAAGTTCGATATACAATACAATTATCTTATCAAATTAAATCGATGCAAAAATAAACAATCACTTAGATCTATTATCTCATATTTGTGTCTTCTCATCCATAGCCACAATGTTCATTTCCTCAATCAAAGCTTAATTTTACTCATCAACCACAAAGGTTCAATATGTACCTTAACCACACAAAGCTATTAGATCTCCAAGCTTTTCATTGCTCAATATTATTTGCCGATCATTCTTTAATTTAATCGCACACTCAGTGCCACATACTTATCCAACTCATAACTATTATCGTTCACTTAGTGCCTATTCTTTTAACCAACTTATCTCGGTATCGTACACACAGTGCCATAGCAATAATCCAAAGCTTTCATAACATCGCATTACACAAATACCACAAGAATAAACCAAGCTTTCATCACATCGCATACACAAAGGCCATTCATTTCTATCTCGATTTCACTTTCGCACACTTAGTGCCCTCAAATTAAAATCATGCACATAGTAATTCACTTTCATATACATAAACATATTCAATTCATATCGATAAAACGTATCTCAAATACATGTATTATATTCGAACTTACCTCGACGTCGAACTATCAATACGGTCGATTAATCGAGCACTTTATCTTTGCCTCGATCTCGATCCGAACCTCTCCTCTCTTGGTCTATGCACATTCAAATTCACACCATTCAATCATCAATTCATTCATTTTAATCCAAACACACATATTTAGGGCATTTTACAAAATAGCCCTCACATTTTCACATTTCGACACTTTAGTCCCTATCTCACAAAATCATCAAATACTCAAAATTTCATTACACTATGCTTAGGCCAAATTCTCTTTAGTCTCATAGGAGTCCACACATTTCATTTATTTCACATTTTAATCCTACAATTTCTCATTTTCACAATTTAACTCAAATTACTCAATTTCGCCAAAATTTCAAATACAAACTATGTTAACCCAACATTAAACTTTTATATTCCACTAACTATCATCGCAAAGCTCATATATTCAACAATGGCATATATCAAAATCACCATAATTTTCTAAAATTTAAGCATGGGTTAGCTAGAGCACAAAGCAACGATCACAAAAACGTAGAAATTATAAAAATTGAACACAAAACACTTACTAATTGAAGCTTGAAGTTGCTGAAACATGAAAGCTTCAAACCCTCTTTTCTTTCTCAAATTTCAGTGGAAAATACATGTTAAAGATGAGAATTTTAGTTTCATTTGTTTATTATAACATTTATAATTGATTTCAACTATACCCTTAATCAAATAAACATTAAAGCTTATTATGGATGGTTATAAATGTCCATCAACCTTCCACTATCATTAAAAATGGTCTAATTGCACCATAAGACCTCTTTATTTAAAAGACAACAACACTTAGGTACTTATAAATCAGCACATAGCTTTTACTATTTATGTAATTAAGTCCTTTCTCTTAATCCGACACTAAAACGATCAAATCATCACACAGAATTTTCACACAGACTATTTCACATATCATTCACACAAAAAATATCATTATAATATTTTTACGACCTCGAATTTGTGGTCTCGAATCACTGTTCTGACTAGGGTCTAAACCGAATTGTTACAACTCTCCCCCTTAGGGATTTTCGTCCCCGAAAATCTTACCAGTGAATAGTTGTTGATGTTGCTCTCTCATAGCGTTCTCAGGCTCCCACGTAGCCTCTTCAATTCCGTGTTTGTGCCACAATACCTTCACTAAGGAAATTCCTTTGTTTCTCATCTCTTTAGTCTCTAGTGCCAAAATTCGGATCAGTTCTTCACTATACGACAAGTCTGATTGAATACTAACCTCAGTAGGAGCAATCACATGAGATGGATTTGATCTGTACCGTCGAAGCATTGACACATGAAACACATTATGGATCTTTTCTAATTCAGATGGAAATCTCAATCTATAAGCAACTGGTCTAACTTTTTCAACGATCTCATACGGTCCAATGAACCTCGGACTCAACTTGACCTTTCTGCCAAATCGAAGTATCTTCTTCCACGGGGATACTTTCAGAAACACTTTATCCCCAACCTCAAATTCAATATCCTTTCATTTCAAATTTGCATAAGACTTCTAACGATCTAAGGCTGCTTTCAAACTATCACGAATTACTTTCACTTTCTGCTCAGTCTCTTTTATAAGATCAACCCCGTGAATCTTGTTCTCACTTAGCTTAGTCTAATACAATGGAGTTCGACACTTTCGACCGTAAAGAGCCTCATATGGTGCCATTTTAATGCTAGATTGAAAACTATTGTTATACGCAAACTCAATCAACGATAAATGCCTTTCCCACGTGCTTTCAAATTCAAGTATGCAACATCTCAAAGATGTCTTCAAGAATCAATGATTCGCTCGGACTGACCATCTGTTTGCGGATGAAAAGCAATACTGAAATGCAATTTTGTGCCTAAAGCATCTTGTAATTTCTTCCAAAATCGTGAGGTAAATCTCAGATCTTTGTCAGACACTATAGATAACGGTACTCCGTGCAATCTCACGATCTTATCGATATACAATTCAGCCAACTTATCTAAAGAATAATCGGTTCTCACCGGAATAAAATGAGCTGATTTCGTCAATCTATCATCTATCACCCAGATCGTATCTTTCTTGCTCGGAGATAAGGGCAAACCCGACACAAAGTCCATCGTGATCCTCTCCCATTTCCACTCAGGAATCATAGTCAGTTGCAATAAACCAAACGGAACTTGATGTTCAGCCTTAACTTGTTGACAAACTAAATATTTCGACACAAAGTCAGAAATATCTCTCTTCATACCATACAACCAATAGAATTGTTTCAAATCATTATGCATTTTCGTACTCCCCGGATGTACAGTCAAATGACCATTGTGAGCTTCAGTCAAAATCATTTGAATCAACTTTGAATTTCTTGGAATGCAAATTCGATCTCTGAATCTCAAACAATCATTACTATCAACTCAAAATTCTAATTTCGCATTCAAATCACATTGAACTCTTTTTGCTAACAACTCATTATCAATCTTCTGATTCTCACATATCCATTGTATAAACAATGGTTTTACTTTCAATTCATCTACAACTGCATCATTATCACACAGATCCACTTGATTACCCATAGCTCGTAAGGTATATAACGATTTTTGACTCAAAGCATCAGCCACAACATTAGCTTTACCTAGGTGGTAATCTATCACAAATTCATAGTCTTTCAACAATTCTAACCATCTTCTCTGTCGTAAGTTCAAATCTTTCTGAGTCATCAAATACTTTAAACTCTTATGATCAGTATAAATATGACACTTTTCAATGAATAAATAGTGACGCTAAATCTTCAACGCAAATACAATCGCAGCCAATTCAAGATCATGCGTTGGATAATTCTTTTCATGCGATTTTAATTGTCTCGAAGCATAAGCGATGACTTTTCATTCTTGCATCAGCACACATCCCAAACCATTTAATGATGCATCACTATAGACTATAAACTCTTTGCCTGATTCAGGTTGAACTAACACCGGTGCCTCTGTCAACAACACTTTCAACTGTTTAAAACTCTGATGACACTTTTTTGACCACTCAAATTTAACATCTTTCTGTAACAACTTTGTCAATGGATTCGCAATCATCGAGAAGCTTTTCACAAATCGTCTATAATATCTCGCTAATCCCAGAAAACTACGAACTTTGGACACATTTCTCAGAGGCTTATAATCTAAAATAGCAGAGATTTTATGTGGATCGACTCATATCCTAGCAGCAGATACAATATGCCCCAGAAAACTGACCTTAGGCAACCAAAATTCACACTTGCTAAACTTTGCATACAACTACTTCTTATACAGAGTTTGTAGCACGATTCTCAAATGCTCAGCATGCTGCGTCTCATCACACGAATAGATCAAAATATATCAATGAACACCACCACGAAGTGATCCAAATACATTCTGAATATCTGATTCATCAAGTCCATAAATACTGCAGGGGCATTTGTTAGTCCAAAAGGCATCACTAAGAATTCATAATGTCCATACCTCGTTCTAAAAGCAGTTTTCGGCGCATCAGACTCTTTAACTCTCAACTGATAGTAGCCCGATCTCAAATCTATTTTAAAAAATATTGTAGCTCCTCTCAACTGATCAAACAAATAATCGATCCGAGGTAATGGATATTTGTCCTTTATCGTCACTTTGTTCAATTGTCAATAATCAATACACATTCTCATAGTTCCATATATCTTTTTCACAATTAATACAGGAGCTCCCCAGGGTGAAAAACTCGGTCGTTTATTTTGACCATTTTCTTCTTCGACCATCTTTGGGAAATTTCGAATAAAATGATCTCGAGATCCACACTTATAGCATGTTCTATTGTTATACATGCCCAGCACTCTCCCACATGTCGACTCCCACATTGTCTACATTCGAACTTGTTACTCTTAACACTGCCAACACTTGATTCATTCAGAGCTTGAATTCGTAAACCAGTACTCTGTCTCGAACGATCTTTATTTGGATGTCCAAACTAGTCATTTAAACATTGCTTGCATCTTTATATCTCTTTGCTAAAGATTGAGAGAACTTATTCATCAATCTCTTTCTTTCATCACGATCCTCAGAATTAGCTTTCTTATTTTCTTTACCGAGCTCCTCAGCTTTGCATGCTCTTTCGACTAATTCAACAAATTCATTTATATCCAGTATTCCAACCAACAACTTAATGTCTTAATTCAATCCTTCTATAAAATGTTTACACATAGTAGCTTCAGTCTAAATACATTCCCTTGCATATTGACTCAATCTTACGAATTCCTGCTCATACTCAGTAACAAACAAACGGCCTTTCAGCTCTAAAAACTCCTTACGTTTCTGATCAATAAAGCGTTGGCTGATATACTTCTTTCTAAACTCAGATTGAAAGAAATCCCAAGTTATTCTCTCTCTCGGAACTACGATATCAACATTTTCTACCAATTGTAAGCCGTATCTCTCAGCAAGGAAACTGCACACTTAATGCACTCTTCATGGTTCAATGACATCTCATCAAATACTCTGATTGTATTTTCAAGCCAAAACTCACTCGCTTCGGATTGTTGCCGCCATTCTACCTAAACTCTTGGGCCCTACACTTGGGAATCTTATCTACAGGTGGTTTATTCAATCTGTTCGGATCTACAACTTGTGGCACAACAGGTACTTGCGGAGGTGGAGGTTGTGGAGCAGTCAAATTTATTCTAACAAATTTCAAAAACCATTCACTCATCATACAGAAGAAGGCTTGCTTGGCCTCACCTCACTCACTGCTATCATTCGGCCTAGATGTGGCCGGTGCTGTCCCTTGAGCGGGAGCAGGCGCAATACTCTCTACGTCATCAGCAACTACTTGATCGGGATCCATTACAATATTAAAACACATTTCAACTGTCAGATTTCATCACACTATCGCAATTTCACAATATGGCATGTATAGCTAGACTCACACACATTACGTTAGTCTGAGAATCGACTAAATCGTAGCTCTGATACCAATAAAAAGTAACACCCCTCACCCGAGACCATCGTCGGGATAGGGTTTAGAGGCATTACCAAATAATAGGATCATTTTACATCACATTCACGACACAAAGTCAATCATCATCAAAGATATTCATATACAATCATAGTGTCCCTTAAACGAGTCATCAAGACCCTAAGCATGCTTATAAACTGAGTCGGGACTAAACCGAAACACATATAAAATTTCATGAAAAATTAAAACTTTTCTAGAATACAGGGGAGACACGCCTGTGGGGTAGGCCGTGCCTCTCCCACGCCTACATGACACACCCGTGTGACCTCCCCGTGGTTACATACTACCAAAATCAACACGGCTAACAAGCACGCCCGTGTGCTAAGGCCGTGTCCTATAAGGTCATATACTGCCATTTCTCACACGACCTGTAGGCACGCCCGTGCCATGGCCGTATGCAGTTTAAGCCACATTCTACCAATTTACCCACGGTTTGAGACACACCCGCGTGCCCCAACCGTGTGACATTACAGGCCATTTTTGCAAGGCCAATATGCCACCCACTTACGGTCAAACCTACAAGCCAATCAACCAAACATCTCATGTACATATTGCCATTTAAAAGCATACCAATTTAGTAATTTAAAACATGCAATCAATACCAACTTTAATAATACCCAATTCAATACCAATACTTATTCTATCACAAGCATAATTCATTCCCAAATCTCACTACTCCTACTAGCATTTATCAACACAAAGTTACCCTTCAATAGCAAATTTATCAATATACAAATCATGCCAAAAGATGCATAATATAAATATCACATTCATTCATGCCAAACCTATCACATATCTAGCCACATATCATGGCTACTTACAAATCTCAAACTTGATTCAATTAACTAGCCTATCCATGCCATATTGCAGCTATATACATCTTTCCAAAAGTACCAAAATAGAATACCGATAGTGTGATTGAGAAGCTGACGATCCCAGATTCGAGCTAGCTTTACTGACACTGTAAGGCAGAGAAACAAATCACACAGTAAGCTTTCCAAAGCTTAGTAAGTTCGATATACAATACAATTATCTTATCAAATTAAATCGATGCAAAAATAAACAATCACTTAGATCTATTATCTCATATCTTCTCATCCCTAGCCACAATGCTCATTTCCTCAATCAAAGCTTAATTTTACTCATCAACCACAAAGGTTCAATACGTACCTTAACCACACAAAGCTATTAAATCTCCAAGCTATTCATTGCTCAATATTATTTGCCGATCATTCTTTAATTTAATCGCACACTCAGTGCCACATACTTATCCGACTCATAACTATTATCGCACACTTAGTGCCTATTATTTTAACCAACTTATCTCGATATAGCACACATAATGCCACAGCAATAATCCAAAGCTTTCATAACAACGCACACACAGTGCCATAGCAATAAACTAAAGCTTTCATCACATCGCACACACAGTGCCATTCATTTCTATCTCGATTTCACTTTCGCACACTTAGTGCCCTCAAATTAAAATCATGCACATAGTAATTCACTTTCATATACATAAACATATTCATTTCATATTGATAAAACATATCTCAAATACATGTATTATATCCGAGCTTACCTCGGACGTCGAACTATCGATACGGTCGATTAATTGAGCACTTTATCTTTGCCTCGATCTCGATCCGGACCTCTCCTCTCTTGGTCTATACACATTCAAATTCACTCCATTTAATCATAAATTCATTCATTTTAATCCAAACACACATATTTAGGGCATTTTACAAAATAGCCCTCACATTTTCACATTTTGACACTTTAGTCCCTATCTCACAAAATCATCAAATACTCAAAATTTCATTACATTATGCTTAGGCCAAATTCTCCTTAGTCTCATAGGAGTCCACACATTTCATTTATTTCACATGTTAATCTTGCAATTTCTCATTTTCACAATTTAGCTCAAATTACTCAATTTCACCAAAATTTCAATTACAAATTGTGTTAACCCAACATTAAACTTTTATATTCCACTAACTATCATCACAAAGCTCATATATTCAACAATGGCATATCTCAAAATCACCATCATGTTCTAAACTTTAAGCATGGGTTAGCTAGAGCACAAAGCAACGATAACAAAAACGTAGAAATTATCAAAAATTGAACACAAAACACTTACTAATTGAAGCTTGAAGTTGTCGAAACCATGAAAGCTTTGAACCCTCTTTTATTTTTTAAATTTCGATGGAAAATACATGTTAAAGATGAGCATTTTAGTTTCATTTGTTTATTATAACATTTATAATTGATTTCCAACTATACCCTTAATGAAATAAACATTAAAGCTTATTATGGATGGTTATAAATGTCCATCAACCTTCCACTATCATTAAATATGGTCTAATTGCACCATAAGACCTCCTTATTTAAAAGACTACACCACTTAGGTACTTATAATTTAGCATATAGCTTTTACTATTTACGTAATTAAGTCCTTTCTCTTAATCCGACACTAAAATGATCAAATCATCACATAAAATTTTCACATAGACTATTTCACATATCATTCACACAGAAAATATCATTATAATATTTTTACGACCTTGGATTTGTGGTTTCAAACCACTGTTTTGACTAGGGTCTAAAACGGGCTGTTACAAGCTAGGTTTGCTCCTTCTCCTCCTAGGCAGCTCTATATATAGCTAGCTTCTCACCTTCCTTCTTTGTATCTTTCCGATGTGGGATCCTTTCGTCAGTAGAGTTTAAATCCAACTCAAACTCTTCCGTCCAATCCATAAAATAAATACTCCTTACTTGTCATGAGATTCAACCTGTGCTCTCCCAGTAGCATAATCCACGCCATAGCCACTTGGCCACAAGCTCCTCTTGTGTCCAACATCATGCGTAACTAAATATAAATCTATGGCCAAATTCTAAAGTTCATATAAAAAGAAAACCAAAAATGCAAAATCCAAGACTTGAACCTTGGACCTCCTTCCTTCTTTGTGGCATCACCCCATTGTCTCTTGTGTGGCGTCACTTTGCCACTACACTACACACTCCACTTATGACATTTTCTCCATATTTTATTCTTAAAGCCTACCTACTAACTCCCAGGGTTTTATTCACCTAAAACCAAACTTTTTCCTCAGGCCTAACTTGAACCCGGGACTTCAAAGAAGCCCCTTAACCTTCCAAAATCCCTCACCTACTAGATCCAACTTGCATTACAGCCATTGTTGTTCCCAAAAAAATTTAACCTCTACTACGCCTAAGGCCCATTGGGCCCAATTCTACTAGGCCCAAATTCAGAATGTTACAGAGTCCCTTAATATGATTTCAAATTCTTTCCACGGACACCTCCATACGCAAGGCATGGAATTGCCTTTGCCCTCGAGTCCTACCATAGGCTTTTTGCACTCTACTGTCGTGCTCCAGTGCCATTTAGGCGAGTAGGACTACACCAATTTGATTTCCTTGACCTACACACCCAACTCAGAACCTGCCTAGTTTGGGTGTTACAGCTCTCCCCTATTTAGCAAATTTTGTCACCAAATTTGCTTTATCTCTAGATGTTAAAGCCCAAATCGGTGCATCATATCAAGCGTCTTTAAAATTTTAGACTCTCTCTATAATAGTTGTCACCATCTCATTGGAGAATTTAAATCGTCCATCTCGCCTTAACTTCTTCTGAATGTTTCCCTTATTTATCCCTATCATTTCTCCCCCTTCCTTTCACCATTTGCAGTAAATTAGAATCCCTAAATTGTAACATCTGAGATTTAGGGGTTGCGCATTTATCTTGTTTTGTGTGTTTGGTATGCTGGTATGTTGTTTGAGTGTGGTTGGGGCCCCCAAAAAGGTTCAGGGTTAAGTCAGAACCTTGGCCAAAATTTTATTTTTAGGCACTTTAAGAGGGAAGCTGGCCGGGGCCAGGGCTTAAGGTATTTTGATTGGGTATGATGACACAAGAGTTAAGATGGAAGAGTGGCAAGGAGGCAACACTTAGGGAGCAAGGGAGTGACGCCTCAAGGGGAGCAGAGGGGAGCAGTTTGATTCACGTTGTCAGTAGAGTAGCTTTTATTTTTTTGCTCATGCGTCATAGGGATGGATGATGGAATCGGTTGGGAGCCTTGAAGAGTGGAGGTGACATGGTCAAACCTTTTTAATGGTTGGACAAGAGTAAAAAGGGGGATTTGGAACTTTCAAATTATTTTGAATGGTTCAACCATTTTCAAATGTCTGTTCAAGAGTGTTTCAAGGAGGAAGTTGGGCAATTGAAGGGAGGTAAGATGCTAGCCAAATTTTTGAAGGGTGTACCAGGTGGGTTAGGCATTCGGTTCTACGGGGGGATGTTGGTGCCAAAATTTTGTTAAGGGTTAGCCTAGGTGTTGAGCTTTCTTTTTTGGCATTTTGAGTGTGTTGCACCTTGTTCACTTTTGGTTCTCTCCTTTGTATAGCCGAAAATCCCTAGGAGCTCTATTCATTCTCCTTTAGCCTAAGTCGAAACTAATTCTCCTCCTCTTTTTTCTTTTGCAATTTGAGTTCTCTTTTACCTCACCATCAAGCTGAAATAAGTCTCTCATATTCTTTTGTAAAGGTTGTTTTCTTTTGGTAACCTCTAGGCCGAACATTCCATCCATCATCATTTTATTTTTCTTTTCTCCCTTCTTACTCTTAGTATTTTTGGTAACAAGTGAGTTTTTCTTCTTCATCTAAAAGCCGAACCCCAACACTCACTCTCTCTTTTCTTGTCATTTCTCTTTTATTCATATTTTGATCACACATTTAAACCCCTTAGCCGAAACTTCTCCACTCCAACACAACTCCATATCATTTTTTTCTCTTCTTCAATTGTTCATCATAGTTGAACCTATTTCTCAATTCCCCTATTTTGGAACCTCTCTTTTATTTGTGATTCAAGCCAAAATTCACTGTTCCTCTCGATCTTCTCAATCAGATTCTTCCTAGTGGTGGTTGGTCGAATATAGGAAGGGTTCGGGTTCTTAACTTCGATGATTTGTCAAGACAAGTGTAGAACCCTAAGTTCTGTCAATTTTGTCAAGCAAATGAGGTGATTGAACGTGTGATTCTAGCCCCTAAATTTAAGAAGCGTGCAATATCGGTAGTTCGAGACTGGCCACCAGGTGGTGGGCTGACTTCTGAAAGGGATAAACAGATTGTTGTGATCCCCGCGAGTGAGGACGTTAGTGAGATCGTTAGCGTAGTTCTTCAGGTTTACAGGTGTGTAATTATCACACTATTTTCTTTTGTGTTTAAATCATATATGTGTTATGGTTGAAAATTAAAATATCAGCTATGGTGATTGAATTGCCCAGGATGGGTAAAACTGAAACTTTGGGTTAGTATGGTATGTTTTATTTTTGTTATTTTTGTGGATAGTGTGATGATATGTATACATAAAATATTGTGTGGATGACATCTTATAACCTGTTGTTATACTACACTGAATGAGCATGGGATTTGGGTTATTAACGTTATACAGGGAAGTGTACATCAGTGACACAATCACACGGAATGATGTTTGGGTGCCTCATTTTGGCATCGGTTATTTGGTCACCTAGTGATCGGTTATTTGGTCACATAGTGATCAGTGTCTTGGCCACATTTTATTATCTTTGCGTAGCATGAATATCAATATGACTGCCAAATTAGAGTATAGCGGATGGAGGGTTGATTGTAGAAATCCCCAGGTGTGTTAAGGATGGATAGATGAAGTGGAGTGTAGAGGATGGAAAATTAGGCTGGGTTGGGTTATCATGTTAATCATTGTTGCATCTTATGAATTGGGCTTCGACCGGTGGTGTTTTGGGGCTTCGGCCCATATGTGGATTTACATGGAATAATTGCACACTGAGTCTTGTGACTCATGCTTTTGTTTAACAATTGCAGGTGATTTCTAGCTTATCGGACTGGGCTGGAGGGATCTCGAGGTGGCTAAGCATAGGTTATTTTAGTAAACACTATTTTTATTAAGATTTATTATTTTACAAATTTTTACTTTGAGTTTGTAATAAGGCCATTATAAAATTTGGTAATTTTCTTTTGGGTTTTAAACTTTGGTTATAATAATTGCAAACTACTCAATGGAACACTCTAGAACTTAAATTGCAAACTAAAATTTTATAACCTGCCAATGATGTTTCTTTTAGAAATAGCTTTTATCAAAAACTTAATTATCGAAAAATAGGTAAGTGTTTTTAACTATCACCTAATTAAAAGGCTCGGCTATTTAATTTTTTTCTAAGTTTATTAAACAGTGGGTTTTCAACTGAGCCTCAAAACTTGATATTTCCAAAGAGACTTAAAATTCTGAAATTTGCAAAATTTTCTCAATATTTCCCTAGTGACATACCCGATTCGGTCGAAGCGATTGGATCGAGTTTGGGGTGTTACAATTTGGTATCAGAGCCCGGTTTAAAAACTCGGCCTAAGGTTTTGGGACCAAATTTTTTTCAAAATTGTATTTAAGATTGTATAAAAAGAAAATTTTATAAGAACTTTTGTTTTGAAGGAGTGGCACTCGAGTTCCCGGCTCAGATCCACCAGGTAAGTCTTCTAATTATTATGTGATTTGCATGATGTGGTTATATGATATATTGTCGTGGATGTTGGAAATTAAAATTGTTCCTGTAGAGATAAAAACATTTAGGAATGTATGAGCTTGGCGAAGAAACTCCCTATAATTTTATGTCATAAAACTACTCGTTAATAATTAAGTGGAAATATGTTGACTCATAAAATTTATAATCAGAGTAAAACAGAGTGGTAGGTATGAGTGGTAGAGGACGTGGACGTGGTATACATGGCCGTGAGAGAGGTCAAGGTCATGAGGCTAAATTTTTGGAAGCGGGGAATGAGCCTGAGGCTAAGGAGCTAGCATTACCTATGGCAGAAACGGGCTTGCAAGATAGAACTGGTGGAGTTGATGCCCTTTCCCAAGCGATGTTGCATGTGCTAGAATGCGTGGCTGGGGTGAGTACTAGAGCAGCAGCTCGAAAGTCCATCCCAGAGTGACTCCGAGCTAGTAGAGCTGAAATGTTTAGAGGTATCTCTGATGTAGCTCCAAACGTGGCTGAGTATTGGTTAGAGGCAGTCGAGAGAATTATGGATGATTTGGACTGCACGACGAAGGAAAAGCTGAAGGGTGCAGTGTCTCTACTTCGAGATGAAGCTTATCAGTGGTGGCTTACTATGAGAGAGAGTACTCCGATGGACCAGGTGGATTGGGAATTCTTGAAGATGAAGTTTCAGGGAAAATACCTTGGGGCCAATTATGTGGATGCTCAGAGGAAGGAATTCTTGAATCTTGTTCAAGGTGGTAAGATAGTAGTTGAGTATGAGGCAGAATTTCTGCGTTTGAGCCGGTATGCCCAAGAGATAGTTGTGACAGATTATGCGCGTTTGTGCAGTTCAAGGATGGGTTGTGTGATGATCTGCGGGTGTTAATAGCTCCACAGGGGGAGAAAGATTTTGCTATCTTGGTGGAAAAAGCTAAGATAGCCGGGAGGTAAAGCGAACGGAGAGGCAAAATAGGGATCACAATAGAGGTAGAAATAAGAGGAGTTTTAGACCATCAAGGTCATCCGGGGGTTTCCAGAGGAGGCCTAAAGTTGATGGGCCAAGTCACATTGCAACGTCAACTACTGATTTTCGATAGTGTGCTCAGTGTGGAAGGCCACATGCATGAGAGTGCTAGGGAAAAGATAGGGTGTGTTTCAGATATGGGTCAAAGGATCATTTGATCAAGGATTGCCCGCTGGATAGGAACAGAGATCGAATGGTAGGTCGAGGGTATGTGCAGCCAAGTAGAGGTGACCGCAGATGCCGAGGGGTTGTGGATCGAACAGAGGAGGGAATGGTTCTGGACGAGGTCATGGAGCACCGGGCAGAGGTACTGGAAGTACAAAGGCAAGACAGCCCGGGTTAGTTTATACAGTCAAACACCGGAAGAGGGGGATGCACCAGACATTATAACGGGTACATTTCTCAATTTTGGGTTACCCTTTAATGCATTAATCGATATTGGGTCGACGTATTCTTATATTGCTAGTGTGGTGTCTGAAACCTTGAGTATGAACTCTGAAACTACTTCTAGGGAGATGACTGTGCTTAGTCCCTTAAGGCAGACTGTAGTAGTAAATAAACTTTTCAGGAATGTGCCTCTAGAAGTTCAAGGATTGGTTTTCCCGACTGATTTGATGGAGCTACCATTTGGAGAATTAGATTTGATCCTAGGCATGGATTGGTTGGTAAGGTATCGAGCAAACCTAGATTGTGCTGCTAAGCGCATGGTGTTAAGGGCTCCCAAGGGTGAGGAAGTTTTGATTATAAGTGAGAGGAGAGACTACTTGTCCAATGTAGTGTCTGCTCTAAAGGCAAAAAGGATGGTAAGAAAAGGGTGCAAGGCTTTCTTAATGTTTGTCATTGCATTGGAGGCAAACGAAGTGACCGTGGATGAGGTTAGAACAGCGAAGGAGTTTGTGGATGTCTTTCCCGAAGAGCTTCCAGGATTGCCTCCGGATCTTGAGGTTGAGTTTGGAATTTAGTTACTTCTAGGTACGGCTCCGGTGTCCATCGCCCCTTACAGGATGGCACCGAAGGAGCTGGTTGAACTTAAAGCTCAAATCCAATAGCTTTTAGACCGTGGTTTTATCCGTCCCAATGTATCCCTATGGGGAGCGTCAGTGTCGTTTGTGAGGAAGAAAGATGGGACCATGCGAATGTGCATTGACTACCGCTAGCTGAACAAGTTGACTATCAAGAACAAGTACCCACTACCAAGGATAGATGACCTGTTTGATTAGCTAAAAGGGGCCTTGGTCTTTTCAAAGATAGATTTGAGGTCAGGATATCATCAGCTTAAGGTCAAGGAAGCGGATATTTGCAAAATAGCTTTTCAGACTCATTATGGTCACTATGAATTCCTGGTGATGCCGTTTGGGTTGACAAATACATCAGCTGTGTTCATGGATATGATGAACTGTGTTTTTCAACTCTATCTAGACCAGTTCGTTGTTGTATTCATAGATGACATTTTGGTGTATTCTAAGACTGAGGAAGAACACGATTTGCATCTTTGAGTGGTTTTACAGATTTTAAGGGAGAAGCAGCTGTACGCCAAATTTAGAAAGTGTGAGTTTTGGTTGAAGGAAGTTACTTTTCTGGGTCATTTGGTGTCTGCAGAAGGAATTAGATTGGATCCCCAGAAGATTGAAGCGGTGTTGGATTGGAAACCTCCTAAGTCTGTGGCTGAGATTCAAGGTTTCCTTGGTTTGGCTGGATATTACCAAAGGTTCGTGGAAGGGTTCTCATTAATTGTGGCACCTTTAACTAAATTGTTGAGGAAAAGGGTACCTTTTGTTTGGACTGACAAGCAGCAGGAGAGTTTTGAGAAGCTGAAGAGGATTTTAATAGAAGCTCTGGTGTTGATTCAGCCTGAGGCTGGAAAAGAGTTCGTGGTTTATTGTGATACTTCACACACAGGACTAGGATGTGTGTTAATGCAGGATAGGAAGGTTGCTGCATATGCATCTCGACAGTTGTGATCGCATGAGATGAATTATCCCACGCATGATTTGGAGCTGGCTGCGGTGATTTTTACTTTGAAAATTTAGAGACATTATTTGTATGGAGAGAAGTCCGTGATTTACACCGACCACAAGAGCTTGAAGTATCTTTTAACCCAAAATGAGTTGAACTTAAGGCAGCGAAGGTGGATTGAGCTATTGAAGGATTATGACTGCTCGATCGAATATCATTCGGGGAAGGCTAATGTGGTGGCAAACGCGCTAAGCCAAAAGGTCATATCAGACTTGAGAGAGATGTCCGCCCATCTCAGTTTATACGATGACGGAAGCTTATTAGCTAAACTACAAGTGAAGCCGACGTGGGTAAGTCAAGTTAAAGAGAAATAGTTGTTGGATGAGGCCTTGAGTACTCGACTTCTGCAAGTTCAAGATGGTGAAGTAGAAGATTATAGTTAGAATGGAGACGGGGTTTTGTGTTTCCGTGGAAGGGTTTGCATGCTAAAGGATGTGGAATTGAGGCAGATGATTCTTAAAGAGGCACATAATAGCTCTTACGCTATGCATCCTGGAGGAAGTAAAATGTATCGGGATCTTCGTGAATAGTTTTGGTGGTCTGGGTTAAAACGGGAAGTTACAAAATTTGTGGGAAGGTGTTTAACATGTCAACAAGTACAAGCCAAACACCAGTTGCCTTCGGGGTTGTTGCAGTCGATGAAGATTCCGCAGTGGAAATGGGAGAGGATCACTATGGACTTTGTGAATGGGCTACCCCTTACGCCTACTAAGAAAGACTCGGTATGGGTGATTGTGGATCAATTGACGAAGTCTACTCATTTCATAGATGTTCGTGTCGACTATTCTCTTCAAAGATTGGCTAAGTTGTATGTGGAAAAATTGTGAGGTTGCATGGGGTACTAGTATCGATCATATCAAATAGAGACCCTAGGTTTACGTCGCGGTTCTGGAGTGCTTTGCATCCGGTATTGGGTACAAAGTTAGACTTCAGCACGGTATTTCATCCGTAGACAGATGGACAGTCTGAGAGGGTAATTCAGGTCTTGGAGGATATGTTGAGAGGATGTGTCATGGACTTCAAGGGTAGTTGGGAAGAGTTCTTACTGTTGGTGGAATTCGCATATAACATAAGCTACCAATCTAGTATTCAGATGGTGCCGTATGAAGCGTTATATGGGCGAAGGTGTCGTACCCCTACTTGTTGGACAGAATTGGGTGAACGTCAGGTTTTGGGTCCAGAATTGGTTGCAAAAATAGAAGAGAAAGTTAAGTTAATTAGGGCTCGATTGAAGGAAATGTCTGACAGAAAAAAGTCATATGCAGATCTAAGACGAAAGGAAATAGAGTTTACAGTGGGTGACCGTCTTTTTGAAGGTTTTGCCTTGGAGGAAAGTGATGAGGTTTGGACGGAAGGGCAAGCTAAGTCCCAGGTTCATCAGGCCTTACCGGGTTTTGAAACGTGTGGGACCGGTGGCGTATCAACTGGAGTTACCTTCTAAGTTGAAGCAGATTCTTGATGTGTTCCATGTGTCAATGTTAAGGCGCTATCATGCGGATCCATCTCATGTCGTGCCAACAGAAAAAATTGAAGTAGGACCAGACTTGTCTTATGATGAGGAACCAATCCAGATCTTGGAGCGAGATGTCAAGGTGTTAAGAAGGAAATCAGTCTTGTTGGTTAAAGTGCTGTGGCGAAACCATGGTACTGAAGAGGCAACATGGGAGCCAGAGGATACGATGCGACAACAATACCCTCTTCTCTTTTGATCAGGTAATTTCGAGGCCAAATTTTTTTAAAGGGGTAGAACTGTAATATCTGGGATTTAGGGGTTGTGCATTTATCTTGTTTTGTGTGTTTGGTATGCTGGTATGTTATTTGAGTGTGGTTGGGGTCCCCGGGAAGGTTCGGGGTTAAGTCAGAACCTTGGCCAAAATTTTATTTTTGGGCACTTTAAGAGGGAAGCTGGCTGGGGCTAGGGCTTAAGGTATTTTGATTGGGTATGATGACACAAGAGTTAAGATGGAAGAGTGGCAAGGAGGCACCATTTAGGGAGCAAGGGAGTGACGCCTCAAGGGGAGCAGAGGGGAGAAGGTTCAATTCACGTTGTCAGCAGAGTAGCTTTTATTTTTTGCTCATCCATCATAGGGCTGGATGATGGAATCGATTGGGAGCCTTGAAGAGTGGAGGTGACTTGGTCAAACTATTTGAATGGTTGGACAAGAGTAAAAAGGGGGATTTGGAACTTTCAAATTATTTTGAATGGTTCAACCATTTTCAAATGTTTGGTCAAGAGTGTTTCAATGAAGAAGTTGGGGGATTGAAGGGATGTAGGATGCTAGCCGAATTTTGAAGGGTATGCTAGGTGGGTTAGGCAGTCGGTTCTAGGGGGGATGCTGGTGCCAAAAATTTGTTAAGGGTTAGCCTAGGTGTTGAGCTTTCTTTTTCGACATTTTGAGTGTGTTGCACCTTGGTCACTTCTGGTTCTCTCCTTTGTATAGCCGAAAATCCCCAAGAGCTCTATTCATTCTCCTTTAGCCTAAGCCGACACTAATTCTCCTCCTCTTTTCTCTTTTGCAATTTGAGTTCTCTTTTCCCTCACCATCAAGTCAAATAAGTCTCTCATATTCTTTTGTCAAGGGTGTTTTCTTTTGGTAACCTCTAGGCTGAACATTCCATCCATCATCATTTCATTTTTTCTTTTCTCTCTTCTTACTCTTAGCATTTTTGGTAACAAGTGAGTTTTTCTTCTTCATCTAAAATCTGAACCCCAACACTCACTCTCTTTTTTCTTGTCATTTCTCTTTTATTCATATTTTGATCACACCTTTAAACCCCTTAGCTGAAACTTCTCCACTCCAACACCACTCCATATCATTTTTTTCTATTCTTCAATTGTTCGTCATAGCCGAACCTATTTCTCCATTCCCCTATTTTGGAACCTCTCTTTTATTTGTCATTCAAATCGAAATTCACTATTCCTCTCGATCTTCTCAATCGATTCTTCCTAGTGGTGGTTGGTCGAACATAGGAAGGGTTCGGGTTCTTAACTTTGGTGATTTGCCAAGACAAGTGTAGAACCCCTGGGTTCTATCGATTCTGTCAAGCAAACAAGGTGATTGAACCCATGTCCCAGCCCCTAAATTTAAGAAGCGTTCGGTGTTGGCAGTTTGAGACTGGCCACCTGGTGGTGGGCCGACTTCTGAAAGGGATAAATAGATTGTTGTGATCCCCGCGAGTGAGGACATTAGTGAGATCGTTAGCATAGTTCTTCAGGTTTACAAGTGTGTAATTATCACGCTATTTCCTTTTGCGTTTAAATCATATATGTGTTATGGTTGAAAACTGAAATATCGGCTACGGTGATTGAATTGCCCAGGATGGGTAAAACTGAAACTTCAGATTAGAATGGTATGTTTTATTTTTGTTATTTTTGTGGATAATGTGATGATATGTATACATAAAATATTGTGTGGATGACATCTTATAACCTGTTGTTATACTACATTGAATGAGCATGGGATTTGGGTTATTAACGTTATACAGGGGAAGTGTACATCAGTGACACAGTCACACGGAATGATGTTTGGGTGCCTCATTTTGGCATTGGTTATTTGGTCACCTAGTGATCGGTTATTTGGTCACATAGTGATCGATGGCTAGGTCACATTTTATTATCTTTGCGCAACATGACTGTCAGCATAACTGCCAAAGTGGAGTGTAACAGATGGAGGGTCGATTGTAGAAATCCCCAGGTGTGTTAAGGATGGATAGATGAAGTGGAGTGTAGAGGATGGAAAATTAGGCTGGGTTGGGTTATCATGTTAATCATTGTTGCATCTTATGAATTGGGCTTCGGCCGGTGGTGTTGTGGGGCTTCAGCCCATATGTGGATTTACGTGGAATAATTGCACACTGAGTCTTGTGACTCACGCTTTCGTTTAACAATTACAGTTGATTTTTAGCTTACCGGACTGGGCTGGAGGGATCTCGAGGTAGCCAAGCATGGGTTATTTTAGTGAACACTATTTTTATTAAGATTTATTATTTTACAAATTTTTACTTTGAGTTTGTAATAAGGCCATTATAAAATTTGGTAATTTTCTTTTGGGTTGTTAACTTTGGTTATAATAATTGCAAACTGCTCAATGGAACACTTTAGAACTTAAAATGTAAACTGAAATTATATAACCTGCCAATGATGTTTCTTTTTGAAATAGCTTTTATCAAAAACTTAATTATCGAAAAATTGGTAAGTGTTTTTAAATATCACCTAATTAAAAGGCTCGGCTATTTAATTTTTTTCTAAGTTTATTAAACAGTGGGTTTTCAACTGAGCCTCAAAACTTGGGATTTCCAAAGAGACTTAAAATTCAAAATTTTGCAAAATTTTCTCAATATTTCCCTAGTGACATACCAGATCCGGTCGAAGCGATTGGGCCGAGTTTGGGGTGTTACATAAATTTTCTAATTCATGTCTAGCCCGTTTGCTACTTTTTTGTCTTCACCAGTTCAAGGTGTTCTTCATTCTTCTGTTTCTCTTTTTCATTGATTTATCATCACCATGGTTTACACCATTATTTGAGGATGAAGCTATAGTCAAACTAGTCACCCATTGTTTATATTGGTTCTAATCCGCGTCAGAATCTTGATGCTATCTTGCCCGGGGTAGAAACCACATCATTTACATGCAACACTTCTTGGGATAAGAGGTCTCGTTACCTAGAGGCTCGAGGCCTGAGCAATCATTTTGCCTCTTATTCTTTTGGAGGCTGGATTCCACCTGTCTTTTCACCCTTTCTTTTGTGTTATGTTAAATGAATAATGCATCGCAGCGAGGCAACTATCAACTACTTCCTGGTGGACTTTGGTGGCTTATTTTATTGATTGTTGCATTCATAAGGAACCACTAGTGTTAGGGGTTTTCCAAAAGTTCTACCTACTAAAGTTAACGAGATGGGGTGTTTCTGCTGGTAACGCCTACTTTAGCATGTGCTTAGGGCATGAACCAATTATTCAAAATCACAATCTCTAATCTTCATCAACAGAAAGAAAATACATTTTTGTTATCGCAATTATGGGCTCGACTTTGGATTTCCCACCAAGTGGTCTCTTCCCAAGAGGAGTACTTGTAAACAGTGTCAGCCATTTGATTCTGAACTTGCTAAGTTTCAAACTAAATGACTGAAAAGGGGCAGGTGCTTAATTTAACAGGGCTAGTTTTGATGAGAAATGTGTTCAAATACTGCCTTCAAGAATTTAGCCCATACAACTTTCAAGGGATTGAGCTCGACATAGAGTTAAATGGTCAAAAGGTTCTCTCAGCCTATGAAGCTTGTCCTTACAATTCCAATGACGAGTTAGCTATAGTTTTGCTAAGGCATAGAAGATAATCACCCTTATATCTCTACCATCATTATGGCTTACCTCCCTGAAACTAGAAAATTATCACTAATGTTGTTTCTAATTCTACTTATTCTTTATCTCATCGGGCTAATTGTTTCTAATTTACTTATTCTTTATCTCATCGGGCTAACTCTCCCATTGATAAAGCAGGGTCTCTTTCTTCTTCCGGTCTTAAGGAATGGACATCTCTTCTCTACTCAATGGAGCTCATAGTTCTAGAAAAACTGCTGCTACTCCGCCCAAAAATCTAGTGGTGCAAATATCTAAGAAAAGAATTAGGGTAGACAAGAGTACATAGAGATTAGAAAGTAGTGGGTATATCCCTCTTATAAGGAATAATTCTGGTAGAATGCCTTCGACCTTAGTTTTCCATGTCCCATCGATCCTTACTCTCTATAAAGTTCTATTGGTTCTAGGGGAATCCACTAAATGCCATGGTTCTCCTATGCCTTCTAAACCTTCCCTACGTCAAGGTCTTGTGGAGGCAACTCTTGTGGTTCAACCATCAGTGCCCTCCCTTCACACTCCTATTACAATCGTTACTGGGGCAGGTGGCCCTTTCCTATGGCGTGCCATCATAGATTCTGTGTTAACCTCTACTCTTCTAAACATTCTCACCTAGCAACAATTGAGCCTATTGCCTCTGCAATTGCGAGAATCCTTCTCTTCATACCTCCCCTCAGTTTCTGACAAGAATCCCTTTTCCATTATGGCCCAAGCCTCTAAGATAGCTTCTATCGAGCAAAGCTTCTAGGGTGAGGATTACATGAGTGTCAGTTAGCGCTATAGGGACAAGCTTTCTAACTTAGAAAAGACGGTGAAAGTTGGCGAGGACTCCATGGCTGAGCTTTGCCAGAGACATTAAGAGGCTAACACCAAAGTTGGAAAAATGGATGCACAACTCTCAGTTATGGCGGAGAGACAATATGAAGCTCAAGCCGAAATCGTACGATCAAAGGAGGAGGTCGCTTCCTTGAGGAGCGAGAAGTACACTTCTGAGAAAAAGTACAAGCCTTTGGAGGATAGCTATCAAGCTACCATCGACTACTAACATCATCATCATGATGAAATCTTTAAGAAGTATTAGGAGGATACTAACCAGAATCTTGTTGAAGCCTTACGTGAATGGAGAGAAAACTTGATTTTGTATGCAACTTGATTTTGCATGCCCAAGTGGCTGCAGGTCCGCTAAATCTCAGCAAGGTGGACTTTGACAAGCTCAAAAGTATTCTCATTGATTTGCTTGGCTTTGATGTTTACCACCCAAAGGGTGAAGGCTGGGAGGCCTTTCAAAGGGAATGGAAGCAAGTAGTGCAGTATGCCTACGAGAACTTGATATTATGGGGCCATGTTCTAGATTGCACTCCTTCAGTGGGAAAAATCTCAACTGCAATGATAAGCCCAACGAGGAATGAAAATTTTTTATCTTTCCTTTTATGCATTTCGTTCTTCACTTTTCTTTTATCTATAGAATTGTCTTTCATTTCTTCATCACTTCTCTATCTCTACTTTATTATCCAGTAGTTCCATATTATCATTATACAACAGGAAAAGAAACTTTAATATGCTTGAGGGTTCCGCTAGGCTCAACGCACTATGCATACAAGGCTCATTCCTCTTCATAGTTCGAGAATTGTGATACGATCCGTCTCGGGATGAGTCAAAACGTATTTGAGTTGCCCAATCGTCTACGAGGAGGAGATAAGCCTTTCGGGAAATAATAGGGAAATGCGGATGAGTTCGCGAATGCTTAAGTGAATTTGTTTAGAAGATGGGTTAAGTTAGGAATGGAGGTGTTTAAGTGTGGGAATGATTCAGATATGGAGAAGGATAGGCTCGATTTTATGATGAAAGAAAAATTGATAAAAGATAGATAATGTATTGGTGGAAATGGATTAAAGAACTTAAACTAGAAATGATTCAACACAAGTATGTGTCACCCCAATTTTTATAACGTTTAAAGTGGAAGATGGTAGTCGATGATGGACCAAAGACCTGTTACTTAGTGAAGTAAGAACCAATGGTATAATTGAATGGAAGAAAAAAGTTTGACTCCACAAGCAAGCTTGATAAGTCAAAAATGAAACTCGTACGAAAGATAGAGAGGAGAATAATCTCACTCGATGGACAAAAGTTCATAAAATATATTCAAAATTCTAAAGTCTTCAAAAAATTCCTTTTTACAAAATAATAACAGGTATATCTAGTGCTTACATGTGGTTAGCTGAAGAGACAAATGAATTCAACTTTAATATGCAATTAAATGGCTGAAATAAAATCTAAAAACTCTTGAATTCCTCTAGCCATATAACAGCAACTTTATGACTCCTAATGAGATGATTAAATGAATTTGAATGCTTTAAAAATATCCTTTGAGTTACCTTTGGCTACCAGCAACTAATGGTGTTTTTAAAGGCTTAAATGTCCATCATTAATTCTTTTAAAATATGTCCCTTGAGTTCTTCCATGATCAACTGAAAAGTCACCAACCAAATGAAGAGTCTCAACCTTTGGAATTCTAGCCATGTAACTTCCATCTTCAATGTGAGTAACTCTTGAATTAAATTGTTTATCAAAATCCTTTGAGTTCTCCATGATCAACCGAAAAGTCACTAACCAAATGAAGGGTCTCAACCTTTGGAATTCTATCCATGTAACTTCCTTCTTCAATGTGAGTAACTCTTCAATGAATACATAACAGCCTTTAGAAATAATGGTTGTAAGATGAAAAGTCTCCTGCAATTATCACATGTAACCGACAAATTAATGCAATTATTAAACTTAAAACAAATTAACAACTTACTTAATTTAATGAACTAACACTTAAGCTTCATTTATTCTTGCAACTAGACTTAAATAAATGAACTAACACTTAAACTTCATTTATTCCAGCAACTAACTTAATTAAATAAAGCATCATTAAATGGACTTAACTCATGCATCAATAAATTAACCTAGTAACTAGATTAATTAAAGACACAACTATTAAATTCACTAAAAGAACTCAATTAATTAAACTAAGTTGAGTTGAATTAATGACCAGCAACCATTTATTGAACTAAGATGCTTAAATGCAAGTATTTTAAATGCAAACTAAATGCAAAGCTGAAAATTAAATAAAGAGCTCAATTTAGTTGGATCGGTTCAAATAGCTGGAATCAGTTTCATTTTGTACTTTGGCCCCTCGAGCTTAGGCCACTCTCGATGGCATCGGATGGAGTCGAACCATGATGCGACTAGGATCGCATCAAATTGGCTACACCGTGCTCTGATGCCAAACATGTAGCGCCTTAAACTCGATCTAATGCACCTGATCCGAATATTGGGTGTTACTACTAAAATTTTGAGCTCGTACTATTTGACACTTACTAACACAGTTTATTCTGACTAATACCCCTTCCTTTTTATTTAATACAAATTGACTTAAGTCTAACAGAACTTACAAACGCATATCACATCCTTACTGTCAGCGGAGTCTTACAAAAGAATTACTTTCATACATATAACACATTTCGACATGACTCTTTTCATATTGTTTCGGGCTAGGATGTTGACGATTTTTACGTGGTTAGCCCAATATATGCGAACAACGGGGGAATCCATCCAATAGTTTCCTTGGATTAAATTCGTGACTCCTAAAGCTCAGTCATGCACGTGCTGTTCCACTCTATATGCATAAGTTTCCTACTTCGCCCTTCCCTCGGTGTAGCCCTGGCGTCATCCTTCATGGCATCATTCATACCTGAAACATAAAACATGTGTGGATAAGTTCGATAAAACTTACTGAGAAATCTCCCCCTTTTTACCTAATTTCTCTTTAGAAGCATTTTCCTTATAAGGACTTCACCATTAGGTTCAAATTAAATTCTTTAGAGTCCACCCCATCGGTGTTGTCTTCGAAATGTTACAACGAAGGTCATTCCACATATTGCATCATAAAGGCATATTTCATTGACTATAACTCCAGAGAATCTTTCCTTTGACATAGATAGATAGCCATAATGACATATATAAACACTAGATGGCCATAAAGGCTTCCATAAATAATGATAGCCGTAGAGGTATCCTTTATAGATTTGCCATAAAGGCATCTTCCATAACATTCACCGTGAAGGCGTCCTTTAACAGAAATAGCCATAAAGGCTTCATATAACAGATTCTCGCTATAAAGGCGCATTTAATAGATTCAACCACAAGGGCTTATTATACAAAAAAATTAGCTACTAAGGCTTTACTTTATCATAAATAGCCAAAAGGGCTCCTTTTTACCATAGAACATCCACAAAGGCTTCCACATTACAAAGAATATCCACAAAAGCTTTCAGTTTTCGGTAAATGGCATTTTCGATGATAGGTATTTACCTAAATGTAACACTGCATGCTCTATCATCAATCATTATAGGTCCACCACTATAAAAGAAAACAATATATGAACATGTAAACATTTGTGTGATACATTCAAGAGTTTATGCACAATTTCATGAGACTCTGACCTGAAACCCATCAACAACAGCTTATGCTTTGGATTTAATAACTTCCCTAACATTGTAGCAACAACTACTTATGAAAGAGAAAATTACCTTTTCAAATACCTTTATTATATTCATTTTAAACCCGGATAAAACCATCCAAGGTCACATTTCCATGTGTGCAAACAAACTTTATCCTTTTTGAAATTCACATGAAGAACCAGAATACTTACCCTGGTGAGAGACAACCCCACATATGAACTAAATTCTTAGTCTTAACGTGGTAAGGGAATTCTCTCATCAGCCTCCCTTGGTGGAGATGAAAAGGGTGCCTTTAAATAAAAGAGTAAAGATGATTTTCCTTCCTATAGAAGTTTCTTAAGTAGTAACTTCTACTCTTAACCTAGAATTTGACATGTATCACTTGTTTTAAGGTTATCTTTGTTAATGGATTACCTAACTGGGTAGCATCGACCTAAGAGTCCCTTAACATGATTGTCAATTCTTTCATAAAGTGTGGAATCAACTTTGCCTTTGAGTCCCACCATAGCCCTTTTTACGCCCTACTATTGTACTGAAGTGCCATTTAGGCAAGTAGGACCACACCAATTTGATTTCTTTGATCTATATGCCTAACTCAAAACTTTCCTAGTTTGGGTGTTATACAAGTTGTAACACCCCTTACCCGTGTTCGACTTCTGAATCGGGCTCGAGGCATTACCATACTTAACTTGCTCAACCTTACAATATCAATCCATAAAAACATTGCTTCAAATTAAAAATTTCCATTCGAGACCAAAATGTCCTTATTTTAGGTCTATGAGACCCTAAACTTGTATTCGGAATGGTTCGGGACCAAATCAAAAACTTTCACCACTTAGAAAATTATCGTTTAAAACAGGGGCACACGCTCGTGTGAAATAGAACACGCCCGTGTGGTCGCACATGCCCATGTGCTCCACCCGTGGTCGGCACTGACTCGCATCACACAGTCTGTCACACACCCATGTGTCTGGCCCGTTGTCGGCATTGACTTGCATCACACGGACAGTCACACGTCCGTGTCCTTCGACTGTGTGGCGAAATAAATTCCAAATTTAGGTGCAGACTTCGTATGGCCTGAGTACATGCCTGTGTCTTAGGCCATGTCACCCACACAGTCGAGACACATGGCTGTGTCTCAGCCCATGTGTTTACTACTAAGCATACTGACTTACCACCCTAGCATACATGGGGACACACGGCCTTTCAACACACCCATGGGGTTGGCCGTGTGTCACACACGCCCGTGTGGACATTTATAAGGCTATATACCAAGCCAAATTCCAGCCTACAATGCAACCATACTTATACCAATTCATATCAACATTTGTCATAAACATTGAACACTCCTAAAAACTCAAAATCAAGTCATCCACACCAATATACTTTATAAATTCCTTCATCATCATTGATTATATATAATACTTATCAAGTATTGTCCAATTCACAATGGCCGTTTACAAAATAAATTGAATAGCATTAATAACTAACACCTTGGCTAACAAATATGACATAACAAAAAGACCAAGTCCTATACATGCTATACTCAAAATGAATCTAACTTTGTTATACTAAAAAGATGTCGATAGTGTGATTCTGAACTCTGACGTCCCACGATCCTTGAGTTATCTTGGCAATACTACGAGGAAAAAGGGAAATGAGAGAGGTAAGCATAAATCGTAGTAAGCTTGCATGGTTATAAATAGCAACATAAAACTCATAATTTCATCCATCCATGGCATTGGATAAAAACACCAAGTCTTAAGCACTTTGCCTTAACTTACTCTTATCTAATACATACCATGCCACATATCGTAATCATTTCTTGTGAAATACTCACGGGCACCTGAATTCACTCAATCACATAGTTTTAGGACTAATCTCATTTCTATTTCCAAGCTTAACTATTTATCCCACTAAATCATTTGGTATACTCAAAGATACATGTTCATTGTCATTCACATAAATGTGAAGCCAATGCCACATCCTAGATGTGGTCTTACATGGGGTCACCTTTAAGTTCCGATGCCATATCCTAGATATGGTCTTATACGGGATCTCATGTCGATTATCGTTGCCATATCCTGGATATGGTCTTATACGATTTTCATATTCAATGCTGATGCCATATCCCAGATATGGTCTTACACGGGACCTTATCCATCTCATGTCTCAATAATAGTATTCCCGCATTTATTATAGTCCAACCGGGACTTCAACATCACAACTTTAATCATTTTTCTCATTTAACACCATTACTTAATTTCATAGAATATCATGCATCATTATAATATCAAACATTCTCAAACATACTAGCATAATGTTGAATTTATCACATACAAACTTACCTCGGTTTCAAAATAGGCCACTTGCCGATTTAATCCGATACCTTGCCTTTTCCTCAGTCAAGGTTAATCCCTCGCTCTTCTTGATCTATATAATAGAAAATTATCTCATTTAATAATCACATAAATCAACACACTTCAAAATCATACTCTGGCAAAATTACCATTTTGCCATTAAACTTTCACAAAATGACTATTTTACCCTTAGGCTCGTAATTCGATTCTAATCAAATTTCCTCCTTTTTCAAGCCTAGATAAACATTTAGTACTCTTATGGAAACCATCAATACTCATTATTTCACACATTTACCTCTTATTATACAACCTTTACAAAAAGGTCCTATTAGGTATTTCCATGGAAACACCCTTCAAAAAAGTTGTTTATCTAACAACTAAGACTCATTTTCTTCCATAACAATGCAGAGAACAACATAATTTCTCACATGGAAGAACTCTAAACTTTCAACCATTTTGCAAAATAGTCACCTCTTTCGCTAGCTTAAGCTTTAGGGGTTCCAAAAGTACAAATATTATCAAGAAAAATCACCAAAGTCACTTACTTTCAAAGGTGAGAAGTTGCTAAAAATTTTTGAGCTCTCAACCCCTATTTTGCTTGTATTTTCAGTGGAGGAAGATGAGTGAATAGAAGGATATCATCTTTTCTTTATTTTATTCTATTTCATCAATTTAATCCACCTACTACACCCACTTTGACTAATTTTGACTTCTTTGTCCCCCTATGGCCGGCCATGACTTTTAGAAAGGTCTAATTGCACATTAAAGGCATCCCATTATAATTCCATGGCTGTTAGACACCTTTAGCTTGTAAAATAGATTTCGCACTTTATGTGATTTAGTCCTTTTTCGCGATTAAGCATAAAATTGCTAAAATTAAAGCACTAAATTTTCATGCACCTATATAATCATGCTATAACTCATAAAATAACATTAAAATAATTTTTTCTGACCTCAGATTAGTGAATTAGAAATCATTATTCTGGCTAGCCCCTAAATCAGACTGTTACAATTCTCCCCCTTAAAGATTTTCATCCTAAAAAATCTTACCGGTAAAAAGATTGGGATATTTGTTTCTCATAGCCTCCTCAGGCTCCCATATGGCCTCTTCTATCCCGTGCCTTTGCCATAGTAGTTTCACAAGAGCTATACTTTTGTTTCTCAACAGCTTGATCTCTTGAGCCAAAATTTTAACTGGCTCTTCACTATAAGTCATGTCCGGTTGAATCTCTATCTCTGTTGGTACAATCACATGTGAAGGATCCGAACAGTATCAGCGTAACATAGACACGTGGAACACATCATGAATCTTTTCCTACTCAAGTGCAAAGTCAAACGATAGGCTACTGGCCCTATCATTTCAATTATCTCGTATGGTCCAATAAAGTGCGGTCTCAGCTTGCCCTTCAGGCCAAACTTGAGGACTTTCTTCCATGGTGATACTTTCAAAAACACTTTATCACCGACTTGGAACTCAATTTCTTTCCATTTCAAATCTGAATAGGAATTTTGTCTATCTGAGGCCGCTTTTAGACATTCACGTATTGCCTTTACTTTCTCTTCAGTTTCTCTGAGTAAATTGACCCCGTGAATCTGATTCTCTTTGAGTCCTGTCCAATACAAGGGCGCTCGGCACTTACACCCATACAATGCCTCATAAGGCACCATCTTCAAACTCAACTGAAAACTATTATTGTAGGCCGATTCCACCAACGACAAGTATTTCTCCTAATCACCTTGGAATTCCAAAACACAACATCGCAACATGTCTTCAAGTATCTGTATCACTCTCTCTGACTGCCCGTCAGTTTACGGATGGAAAGTTTACTAAAACTCAATTTTGTGCCTAAAGCCTCTTGCAACTTTTTCCAAAATTGTGACGTGAATCTCAGATCTCTATCCGAAATAATCGACAATGGTACTCCATAAAGTCTTATTATCTCTGAAACATACAAATCCGCCAACTTATCAAGAGAATAATCAACTCGTACTAGTATGAAATGGGCTGACTTCGTAAGTCTATCGACTACAACCCATACAGCATCTTTCCTCCTCGGTGACAACGGTAAACCTGTGACGAAGTCCATAGTAATACGGTTCCATTTCCACTTGGGAACCATAATAGGCTGAAGTAGACCCGAAGGTATTTCTTCAGCCTTCACTTGCTGACAAATCAAACATCTCGATACGAACTCTGAAATGTCTTTCTTCATACTCGGCCACCAATACCATTTCCTCAAGTCATTATACATCTTCGTGTTGCCTGGATGTACAGACAAACATCCACTATGTGCCTTGAGTAAAATTTTACGAATGAGCTCATCGTCTCTAGGTACATAGACCCTATCTCAGAACATCAAGCATCCATCGGTACTTATCCGAAAGTTCGACTCAACATCTGACTCACATTGGACTCTTTTAACTTGTAAATCATTGTCACCCTTCCGAGCTTCACAAATCTCTTGGAGAAACATTGGTCTAGCTCTCAATTCGACTAGGATAGAACCATCATCAGACAAAGTTATTCATGTATTCATGGCTCTCAGCGTAAATAAGGATTCTATGCTTAAAGCATCGTCGACTACATTCGCCTTTCCTGGATGATAGTCAATCACTAGCTCATAGTCCTTTATCATCTCTAACCATCTTTGTTGCCACAAATTCAATTCCTTTTGAGTCATCAAGTACTTTAGGCTTTTATGGTCGGTGAATATATGACACTTTCCACCATATAAATGGTGTCTCCAAATTTTAGGTCAAATACAATTATAGGTAAAAAAAATCACGAGTCGAGTAGTTCTTCTCGTGCGGTTTTAATTGTCTAGAGTCATATGTTATCACCTTGCCCTCTTGCATGAGTACACAACCTAATCCATTCAGGGATGCATCGTTGTAAACTACAAATTCATTTCCCGGCTCGGGTTGTACTAAAACAGGAGCCTCAGTCAACAACACCTTTAGTTTCTCAAAACTCTCTTGGCACTTTTCTGTCCAAACAAACTTTACATCCTTTTACAGCAACTTCGTCATCGGAGTAGTTCTCATGAAAATCCCTTGACGAAACGTCTATAGTAGCCAGCTAGGCCCAGAAAACTCCTAACCTCGGTTACATTCCTTGGTGGCTTCCAATCTACAATTGTTCAGATCTTACTCGGGTCGACTCTGATTCCATCTCCCGACACAATGTGCCCTAAAAACCCAACTTCCTTAAGCCAAAATTCACTTTTACTAAACTTGGCATATAATTGTTCATCTATCAAAATTTGCAGAACCGTTCTCAAATACTCGACATGCTCGTTCTAATCCCGAGAGTAGATCAGTATATCATCAATGAAGACTACAACAAATTTATCCAAATATGGCTAAAAAATGTGATTCATCAAATCCATGAAGATTGCTGGGGCATTGGTTAAACCGAAAGGCATGACCAAGAATTCGTAGTGACCATATCTTGTCTGAAATACGGTTTTCGACACATCTGAGTCCTTAACTCTCGACTGATAATATCCAGACCTCAGGTCTATCTTGGAAAATACCGTGGTTCCATTCAATTGATCAAACAAATCATCGATTCTTGTCAACGGGTACTTGTTCTTCACGGTTACCTTATTGAGTTGCCTATAATCTATACACAACCTCATGGAACCATCTTTCTTTTTGACAAATAAAATGGGAGCACCCCACAGCGAATAACTCGATCTCGCAAAGCCTTTGTCTGTCAATTCCTGCAACTGTGCTTTCAGTTCTTTTAGTTCATTTTGAGCCATTCTGTACGGAGCAATAGAAATAGGGGCGGTACCAGGAGCTAACTCAATCCCAAATTCAATCTCTCTGACTGGAGATAACCCTAGTAATTCCTCTGGAAAAACATCTGGGTACTCGTGTACTATGGGTACCGACTCAATTCTCAACTCAATCTCCTTAGAATTCATCACAAAAGCAAGGTAAGCTTCATACCCCTTTCTTAAATACTTCTGAGTCAATAAAGAAGATATCATTACTGGCAACCTATCTTGCTTATCTGATTTAACACAGATAAGATCCCCACTTTCACTTTTCAACTCAATAAATTTTCTCCCACAATTCACTATCACATCATGAGTAGCTAACCAATCCATCCCAAGGATGATATCAAATTCATCAAACGGCAATAACATAAGATTAGCCAGAAAGCAATGACCCCTTATGATCAAAGGGAAACCTTTACATATTCTATCGACCAACACATATTTGCCTAGGGGATTTGACACTCTTACCACAAACTCAGTAGACTTTATAGGCATGCACATGCTAGAGACTAATTTCATGCAAATATACGAATGGGTAGATCCCAGATCAATTAAAGCTACAACACGAGTGTCAAAGAGAGAAAATGTACCCGTAATTACGTCAGGGTAGGATGCCTCATCGCGAGCACGAATAGCATATGTTCTTGTTGGTGTTCTACCCTCAGCTCTTGCAGTCTGCTCTCTAGATGTATTCTTGCTACTTATTTCAGTTCTGGGTTTCTCTGTGGTCTCCCCCTAGCAGTACTTCCCGATCTTGCATTCTGATGCCTCTCTTTCTCGCCCGCCTCGAGGCAATCTCTGATAAAATGGTCTAGAGATCTGCACTTAAAGAAAGCCTTTTCATTTGCTCAAAACTCACGAGGATGACGCCTACCACACTGTGAACATACCGGTCTACTCGGCCAAGCGTTGCCAACACTAGAAACTGATGTGGCCTGAGCTCTACACCCCGAGAACTGTCTACCTTTACTTTTGTTTGAAAACCCAGCTGAAGTAGTTGATCGAATAGTAAACTCTCTTGATTTCTTGGACGAGGATTGGAATGACTTGCCTAATTGTCTCTTCTTCGTGTTGCGAGACTCAATTTCAGATTTCTTTTCCTCTTTGACTAGTTCCTCAGCCTTACAAGCTCAACCTACCAGCACCACAAACTCTTCTAGTTCGAGGACTCCAACAAACAAACTGACATCCTCATTTAACCCATCCTTGAATCTTTTGCACATGATAGCTTCTGTCGATACGCACTCTTGAGCGCATTTGCTGAGTCTTACGAACTCATGCTCATATTTGGTCACCGTCATTCGACCTTGCTTTAGCTCCAAGAACTCTTTTCTTTTCTGGTCAATGAACCTTTGACTATTGTACTTCTTCCGGAACTCTTCTTGGAAAAGTTCCCAATTAACTTTCTATATTGGTACCACTAACACAAGGGTGTTCCACCACTGATAGGCTGAATCTCTTAAGAGAGATACCACACATCTCATGCACTCATCAGGTGTTCATGCAACTCGTCGAATACTCTAATGGTATTCTCAAGCCAGAATTTCACTCTCTTCGGATCATCATCCTTACTAACCCAAAATTCCTTGGCTCCTTACTTTCGAATCTTATCGACCGGAGGCCTTTCTCTTATTACTACCTCTACCACTTGAGGAGCCGCAGAAGCAGGCTGAGGAATAGGTGGGGTGGAGGGGGTTGAGCATTAGGATTTGCTCGAATGTACTCAGTGTACCAATTGCTCATCATATGAATAAAGGCTTCTTGAGCCTCTTCCTTCTGACCCAAAGTCTCGGGTCTACTCTCTACTGGTGCGATCCCTTGAGCGGGAGCCAGCGGATTACTCGCAGCATCATCAGCTGCAACTCGATTGGGATCAGGGTCCATTTACTATATAAAACACAATTTAAATTGTCAGGAGTCATCACACTATCATTTTACAAATACTCTTACGTATGACATGTATAGTTAGACTCATACTTGTGCTACGCTAGTCTGAGAATCGACTAAACCGTAGCTTTAATACCACTAAATGTAACACCCCTTACCCATGTTCAACTTCTAAACAGGGCATGATGCATTATCGTAATTAACTTACTCAACCTTACAATATCAATCCATAAAAAATTTGTTTCAAATTAAAACTTCCATTCGAGACCATAATGTCCTTATTTTAGGTCTATGAGACCCTAAACTTATATTCGAAATGGCTCAGGACCAAACCAAAAACTTTTGCACACTTAAAAAATTACTACTTAAAATAAGGACACACGCTCGTGTGAAATGGAACACGCCCGTGTAGGCAGGCCGTGTGGTCACACACGCCCATGTGCTCCACCCGTGGTCGGCACTGACTCGTATCAAATAGCCTGTCACACGCCCGTGTGTCTGGCCTGTGGTCGCCACTAACTTGCATCACACGGCCAGTCACATGCTCGTGTCCTTCGACCGTGTGGTGGAATAAATTCCAAATTCAGGTACGAACTTCACACGGCCAGGTATATGCCCGTGTCTTAGGCCGTGTCACCCACACGGTCGTGTCTCAGCCCGTGTTTTTACTACTGAGCATACTGACTTACCACCCTAGCATACATGGGGACACACGGTCATTCAACACGCCTATGGGGCTGGCCGTGTGTCACACACGGCCTAGACAGGCGCCTGTGTGTCTACCCGTTTGGACATATATAAGGCTATATACCAAGCCAAATGCCATCCTACAATGCAACCATATGTATACCAATTCAATTCAACATTTTTCATAACCATTGAACACTTTTAAAAACTCAAAATCAAGTAATCCACATCGATATCTTCATAAATTCCTTCATCATCATTGATTATATATAATACTTATCAAGTATCGGCCAATTCACAATGGCCGTTTACAAAATAAATTGAAAAGCATTAATAGCCAACAGCTTGGCTAACAAATATGACATAACAAAATGACCAAGTCCTATACATGCCATACTCAAAATGAATCTAACGTTGTTATACCAAAGAGATGTTGATAGTGTGATTCCTAACTCTGACGTCCCATGATCCCTGAGTTATCTTGGCAATACTACAAGGAAATGGGAAATGAGAGGGGTAAGCATAAACCTTAGTAAGTTTGCATGGTAATAAATAGCAACATAAAACTCATAATGTCATCCATCCACAGCATTGGATAAAAACACCAAGTCTTAAGCACTTTGCCTTAACTTACTCGTAGTTGCTCTTATCTAGTATATACTATGCCACATATCGTAACCATTTCTTGTGAATTACTCATGGGTACCTGTATTCACTCAATCACATAGTTTTAGTACTAATCTCATTTCTATTTCCAAACTTAACTATTTATCCCACTGAATCATTTAGGATACTCAAAGATACATGTTCATCGTCATTCACATAAATGTGAAGCCAATGCCACATCCCAGATGTGGTCTTACATAGGGTCACCTCTGAGTGTCGATGCCATATCCCAGATATGGTCTTATATGGGATCTCATGTCAATTATCGTTGCTATATCCCAGATATGGTCTTATACGATTTTCATATTCAATGCCGATGCCATATCCCAGATATGGTCTTATACGGGATCATAATCCGGTACCGAGGCCATGTCCAAGACATGGTCTTACACAGAACCTTATCCATCTCGAGTCTCAATAATAGTATTCTCGCATTTATTATAGTCCAACCTAGACTTCAACATCACAACTTTCATTAGTTTTCTCATTCAACACCATTACTCAATTTCATAGAACATCATGCTTCATTATAATATCAAACATTCTCAAACATACTAGCATGATATTGAATTTATCACATACAAACTTATCTCGGTTTCAAAATAGGCCACTTGCCGATTTAATCTGATACCTTTCCTTTTCCTCGGTCAAGGTTAATCCCCACTCTTCTTGATCTATATAATAGCAATTTAGCTCATTTAATAATCACATAAATCAACACACTTTAAAATCATACTTTGGCAAAATTACCATTTTACCCTTAGACTGTCACAAAATGACTATTTTACCCTTAGGCTCGTAATTTGATTCTAATCGAATTTCTTCCTTTTACAAGCCATATGAACATTAATTACTCTTATGGAAACCATCAAAACTCATTATTTCACACATTTACCTCTTATTATACAACCTTTACAAAAAGGTCCTATTATGTGTTTTCATGGAAACACCCTTCACAAAAGTTGTTTATCTAACAACTAAGACTCATTTTCTTCCAAAACAATGCAATGAAAAACATAATTGCTCACATGGAAAAACTCTAAACTTTCAACCATTTTGCGAAATAGTTACCTCTTTAGCTAGCTTAAGCTTTAGGGGTTCAAATAAGGGAAATTTTGGGAAACTTAGGAAATTTTGCTTCAAACAAGGGACACATGCCCTTGTGGGCAGGCCGTGTAAGACACACAGCCACTAGACACAACTGTCACCAACCATGTAAAAACAGGGTGTACATACTAACTTGGGCCACACAGCCAACAACACGTCTATATGTCTAGCCCGTATGCCCATTCGAAATGGCAACACACGCCTGTGTCCAGACTGTATGCTAGGCCGTGCCAAACCTGTAGGGTATATTGACTTATGCCACACGGCCGGTCACACGCCCATGTGTGAGACTATGTGGAGTACACTAACTTCATTTCAATTTCAGCACCAGGGGACACACGGTAGTGTAATTTGACCGTGTTTCACATACGGTTGAGTCACATACCCATGCGCTCTACCCGTATGGATGACAATAGACTAGTTACAAGCCACCTTTCTCACCCAAAGGAAGCACACCTATACAAGTGCAAATGATAACATTTCCATACACAATTAAACAACCAAATCAATATCAAATCATCACATTATAAACCATTTCAATGCCAATCTGTTCAAAGCTTATATAACAATCATTTACTTAACTAAATCACATACCAAACAACAAGATTCATAAGCCAAAGTTTGCATATATTTCATATACTAAATCAACATACTTTATTAACTAATTTGGAATTCAAATACCAAACCAAAACCAAACACATCTTAGGCTATTACACAACACATATCAAATGGCCATTTGAATATCTTAAACCATCATTAAGCTTACCAAAATAATCCATATCACATGGGAATATATATAATTTAAACCACATAACTTAACCATGCCATTTCAAATAGCCAAAAAACAATTCCAACAACCAAACCAAAGTAACCATAGCTTATACTTATCAAACATTACATCATTATCAAGCCAAATCTCATGGCTAAATACATATCAAGCACATATGCATCAATCACCAAAATTATTTATACTCAACAAATAACCACAAAACCTATACATACCATATAACCAATATCACAAAACATATAAGTACCAAACCATAGCTGGATAGTGTGTTATGATCTCTGATGACTTCCGACTCGAGTGAGCCTCTGAATCACTATAAACATAGAAAAGATAACAAAGTAAGCTATAAAGCTTAGTAAGCTCGTATAAATAAAATAATATAACTTGTATAATTCCACCTTTATGTCAAGTATCCGTTCACATAATTAACCAAGAATTGCACAGGTTTATTCATTTCAATGCTTATATGGTTTGAATACTTCTTATCAATTCATTCATATTTACATAAACATAAGCAAATAGAAATAAACTATATTCAATTCAATAGCCATCACATTTATATATATTTAATTAAACCATATGAATTCTCATAATTTTCACTTACTCATCATATGAAATTCACTTTTAACACTTACTTGTCAATTTCTGTCACGAGTACCTTGACTGAGTCGTACCATCACTTGTAACCATGTTTCGTCAACCTTTCCAGTTGAACCATTTTGAATACTAAAAGATACTTAGGAATCTCGTACATACAATACCATACCAATGCGATATCCCAGATATGGCCTTACATGTAATCTCGTATCGATGCCAATTGTAACCCCCCTTACCTATATCCGTCACCGGAATAGGGTAAGAGGCATTACCGGACTTAATCACTTATAACCGATCATTTCTGAGTCATAAATTTCTATTTAAATTTAAAACTTTTCATTCATAATCATATTGTCCCTATTACTGGCCTACGAGGTCCAAAACATACTTTGGAAGTGGTTCGGGACTAAACCGAGAACTTTAAAATACTTAGAAACTTTTACCACAAAACAAGGCCACACGTGTAACATCCTAAAATTTGAATTTTATGTGTTCCATTATTTTGGTGCTAAGCTTGTTAAATTATTAATTGTGTATGTTTATGAGGTCCTGAGAAGGCTCGGGATTTATTTAGACCTAGTAATTTTTTTGAAATTTAGCACTTTAAGGAAATGGAGTTGGTGACCTTGAAGCATATAGAAATAATTGAATAAGTAGCTAGCATAATTGAATAAATAGTAAAGAGGTTATGGCATCACTTGTGGAACCTTGAAGGAAGAGGTTCGAATCCCTTGTGTGTAATTCTTGACTCTTATTTTTGCATTCCTTCCTTAAGTGTCAGCCAAGGAGTAAATATGGCAAGTTTGACTTCATTATTTTTGGTAAGGTGGCTATGAGAATAAGGCAAGGTTGAAGTTTGGGAAAGGGATCAAGAGAAATAGGAAAGAAAAGGGGACATGAGGCTTATTTCATGGGTGATGTTTTGGAAAGCTTGGGTGGCCAAACTCTTATCCTAGAGAGGATGCATGTGGACCGTTTTGGGGAGAAAAGGTAGCTGAATTTTTTTATTTTGGCATGTGGTAAAGACTTAGTAGTGTTTTGGCAAAATTTCCCTTTGGTAACTTTGTGTCATTTCTCCCAATTTTGCAACCCCCCTTGCCGAAACATATTAGCACAATAGTGCATTGTTTTTTTCTTCTCTTTTGTTTGGTCACATACTTATTTTCTTTCCACCTTCCTTGATAGCTCAATTCTCATTTGCCTTTTGACTGAATTTTGGTGCTTGTTAGGCCAAAACCTTTCTCTTTACACTATTTGGTGTTCTCTAAATTTCTTTCTACCTTGTGCCGAAATTACAAGCCACTAAAGAACATATTTTCTTCCTCCTTTCTTCTTGTTGCCGAAAGTATCCAACCATTGTGACCAAATCATCTTTTTTTATCATCTTTTAGAGAAACCGAAACTAGTTTGCACCTTTTCTCTTCTTTTAATCACCTTTCAATTTTTCTTCCATTTCTTACAAAAAAACTAAAACTCCATCTTGATCAAAACTACTTGTTTCATTCATTTCCTCTAAACCGAATCTAATAGCAATTTAACCCACCACTATTTCTTCTTTTTCCTTCGTGTTTGAATATTATCTTTTGACAAATCGAATCCTTGCGGGAGGCCAAACATCACTCTAAGTCTTAAGTCGAACGACAAACATCGGATCCATTATCGTACGTTAAGAACTCATCATGAATTATTGATAGTGCTTAATAATTTGATTGATGATCTAAGGAGTAATAAATTGTTGACTTTATGTTTTAGGGAATAAATCATTTGACCTATCCAATCATTGATCATTCGGGATTAGTGGTAAACCGATCTTCACCCTTTTTGATAAATTCGTACTTATCGTAATACTAATCGATGGTGGGTTGTGGTAACGATTCGAAAGGAAAGCCGATTAGAGATCTCAAAAGGAGTGGATTGACGATCCCAACTCCTAAATTCAAACGAAGGGCTATTTTGACGATTTGAGACTTTCTATCGGGTTATGGACCCTCATTCGGTGAGAATCAACTATTCGAGGTTGTTCGCAATTGTGAGGCATCAGTGATTTAGGACTTTTCACTAGGTTGTGGACCGTCAACCGGGGAAAATTGGCAAATCGTAATTGTTCACGATCTCGAGGGTAAAATCTTAGATCGTTTGTTTTAGAGTAGATTCATTAAATAGTGTACATTGTCTAATCGAGCGTTAAAATATTTTTAGGTGTCGACGATCAGGAAAGCGTAGTGCTTACTATAATCAGGTGTGTAATCTCACACCGTATTTCATTGGTTAGATATTTTAAAATGTGTTAGTGGTAAATCGCTTGATTAAATCACATTTTGGTGAAATTGGGTAAAATGGCATAGTTATCACTATTTTGGTAAAGACTATGAAATCAGTATTAAGACTGTAAAAATTATGAAAATACCCTTAATGGGCCATGAGATATTTGCTATATGGGCCAAATTTGTGATATTTGCTATATGGGCCAAATTTGAGATATTTGCTATATGGGCCAATTTTGAGATATTTGCTATATGGGCCAAATTGATAATTTGCTTAATTGGCCTATTTAATAAATTGTTATAATGAGCTATAATGTTGTAAGAAATATCTGAATAAATTGTTGTGAATGGTTATGCATTATATACATGATTTGCATGGGATGGGATATTGATGAAGAGCAGTTCTGGTAGCTCTACTACGTAATTCTAGTGGCTCTACCACATATATGAAAAATGGCAATGCCATGTAAATTCTGTTAATCTGGTGGCTTGTCCACAAACTTGATATATATATGGTTTAATGCCCACTTTTAGTGTATTGAAGGGGTGACAGGTGTGCTAGGTGGTACGGGTGTTTTGTAGCGGATGGAAATAAGGTTTGGTTTGGGAATTGCATATCACATACATATTATATATGATATTATTTTTATAATTGTAAATGGGTTTTGGCCCAATTGAAAGTTAAATTGAAATTTTGGCCAGTGGACAATGGTAAGTGGGTTACACACTGAGTTCTAGTAGCTCACCCTGTTTTCTTTACCCTTTGCAGGTAATGAACAGTGATGGAGACTTGGGCTATGGATATCTTGGTGGAGGCCATACTTCAAAATGGTTAAATTTGAAATTTTGGATTTCTTTTAATATTTTTAATTATTTGGCTATTTGAATTAAGTTTGTAAGAAGTCCTCTGGATTAATTTTTTTTAGTTTTGTTTATTGTTTGATGAATTTATAAACCGCTTAAAGTATTTTAATTGAGATTTTAATTTTAAAACTTAAATAATCATTTTATTCAAAATGAATATACAAAAGGATTTCATAAAAATTTTATATTTTTAACTCGAAAAATAACTCTTAAGATTTTCATCAATTCTTTCGAAAAATATCTTTAATTCTTTTTAAATTTTTTCTCGAATCGTTAATCGATATTATTAAAATTTTGATTTATAAAATTTTGCATCTCAAATTGTCGATATATCAATCAAATCAAATTTTAATACTTCATCTAGATTTTGAAATCTATTTTACTTGAATTTTTGAAAGACTTAATGGTTTTTCACTTGTGACATGTCAGACCCCCCTTAACGCATAGGCTGGGTTTGGGGTGTTACATTTTATGGTATCAGAGCCCAGATTCAAAACTTAGCTGTGGTTTAGGTTCAAAAATGTTTTCCAAAGCTGTTTTGAATTGTAAAGTTAAGGAAGTATGGCACCACAGGTATCCGACACCAAGTCAAGTAAGTGCATGTTATTGTATTGCAATATGACTATAGGAACACTCTAAAGCTTTTAGTTTTAGGTTTTGAAAACTATAGAGATTGAGACTATAGGATGCGATTGAGAAAATGACTCTGTTTTTTATGTTTCATAAAACATTGTTTTATACATATCGAAACAGTATACTGATTCATAAGACTTTTAATCAAATTAAATTGAATTAGCCACTATGAGCGCTAGAGGACGTGGACGTGGTAGACGTGGCCATGGTAGAGGCTGAGGTGCGAGGGTTGCGTCTGAAGCGTCGGGACACATGCCGAAAATGGATGCAACTGCATCACCCGAGACTGAGACTAGATCACATGACCGTATGAAGGAGGACATTACCTTGTCCCAAGCAATGTTACGAGTCTTAGAAAGGGTTCCTGGGGCTAGAACTGGGCCAGCAGCTCGTGGATCAATTTCGAAACGACTTAGATCAAGTGGTGCCGAGATTTTTAGGGGTGTCTCGGTGTAGCCCCAAATGTAGTGGAGTATTGGCTCGAGGCAGTGGAATGGATCATGGATGATTTAGAGTACATCACCGAGCAGAAAATGAGAGGAGTTCTATCCTTGTTGAGAGACAAGGCGTATCAATGGTGGCTTGCTGTTCGGGAGGGCATTCAGGCCGATCGTGTTACTTGGGATTTCTTCAAAACTTCATTTCATGGAAAGTATGTTGGGGCTAGCTATGTAGATGCCCGAAGAAAGGAATTCCTGAATCTGGACCAAGGAAGTAAGACTGTGGCAGCTTATGAAGCGAAATTTTTGCGTCTGAGTCGTTATGCCCGGGGTATTGTTCCAACTGATTATAAGCGCTGCATGCATTTCGAGGATGGGTTAAATGATTAATAATGGGTACTAATAGCCCCACAACAAGAAAGGAATTTTGCCATACTGGTGGAGAAAGCGAAGATAGCCGAAGAGGCTATGCACTCGGAGTGGCGAAATTGAGAAAAAGATAGAGGCAAGAGTAAAGGGACTTTAAGTACTCAGGTCCTGCTAGAGGGTTTTAGAAGAGGCCTAGGAAGGATGAGCCAACTCGAGCTAGAGCACCTGCTGCTACCAATCAAATTCAACCATGTGATGACTGTGAAAGACGACACCCTGGTGAATGCTGGAAGAGAACCGGTGGTTGTTTCAAATGTGGTTCTAAGGAACACCAACTTAAAGATTTTCCTCGACGGACCGCTCTGAATCAGAAAGCTCGTAACTTTGATGCACAGTCAGCTAGAGGTGTTCAGCAGCCACTGAGAGGCCGTGGGCCAGGTCGAGGTGGTAATTGCGGAGGACGAGGTCAGGGTGCACTAGGTAGAGGAAATGGCTTTAGGGGTAATGCGAAGGCGAGGCAGTCAGGCTTGGTTTATGTGGTCAGGCGCCGAGAGGATGGCGACGTACCTGATGTGATAACCGATACGTTCTTCATATCTGATGTACATGTTACTACTTTGATAGATATCAGATCTACTTATTCGTATATTACTAGTACTGTATCTGAAAATCTAAACATTAGACTGGAGATTACTGCTAGAGAGATGACGATAATTAGTCCTTTAGGACAGTCTGTGATAGTGAATAAATTGTTTAGAGATGTAGCCTTAGAAGTTCAGGGAGAAACATTTTTGGCAGATTTGATAGAACTGCCTTTCGGCGAGTTCGATCTTATTTTAAGCATGGATTGGTTGGTGAAACATCGTGCTAACTTGGATTGTGCTGCAAACCAGATGACGATAAGGACTTTGGAAGATAAAGAAGTGGTGATGATAGGCGAGAGGAGAAATTATCTATCGAATATGGTATGTGCTTTAAAGGTAGAAAAGTTGGCGCGAAAAGGGTGTGGAGCATTCCTAGCTTTCATTAACGTGTTGGATGCTAAGGAAGTGTCTGTAGAAGGTGTTAGAACGGTGAAGGAGTTTTCGTATGTCTTTCCCGAAGAACTTCCTAGATTGCCTCCGGATCGAGAGGTAGAGTTTGGCATTGAGCTATTGCCAGGAATGGCTCCGGTTTCTATTGCTCCTTATAGAATGGCGTCGAAGGAGTTAGCGGAGCTTAAAGCTCAAATTTAAGAGTTGTTGGATCGGGGATTCATTCGACCGAGTGTGTCACCGTAGGGAGCACCAGTCTTGTTCTTTAAGAAGAAGGATGGGTCGATGCGTATGTGCATCGATTATAGATGGTTGAATAAGTTGGAGATCAAGAATAGGTATCCGTCACTGAGAATCGATGATCTGTTTGACCAGTTGCGAGGAGCTTCAATTTTCTCCAAGATAGATTTGAGATCGAGTTATCACCAACTCAAGGTTAAGGAGACGGATATTCATAAGACGACATTTCAAACTCGTTATGGATATTATGAGTTCTTGGTGATGCCGTTTAGATTGACAAATGCACCAGCTGCATTTATGGACATGATGAGCTGAGTCTTTCAACCCTATTTAGACCAGTTTGTGGTGGTGTTCATAGATGACATCTTGGTATACTCGAAGAATGAAGAAGAGCATGATTCATATCTGCGAATAGTATTGTAAATATTGAGGGAAAATAGCTTTATGCCAAATTCAGTAAGTGTGAATTTTGGCTTAAGGAAGTGACTTTCTTGGGACATGTTGTGCCAGCCGAAGGAATCAGAGTTGATCCTCGGAAGGTAGAGGTTGTGATAGATTGGCAGTGGCCTAAATTCAAAGTTTTCTAGGATTGCTAGTTATTATAGATGTTTTGTTGAGGGGTTTTCGTTGATTGCTTCACCCCTAACTAAACTGTTGTGTAAGGGAGTACCATTTGTGTGGTCAGATCAGCAGCAATAGAGCTTTGAGAAATTGAAAAAGATTCTGATGGAAGCACCAGTATTGATTCAACATGAGGCTGGAAAAGAGTTTATTATTTACTGCGATGCGTCCTATACGAGTTTAGGATGTGTGTTGATGCAAGGTGGAAAAGTGGTTGCGTATGCATCTCGTCAGTTAAGGCAGCACAAAGTAAATTATCCTACTTATGATTTGGAGTTGGCTGCAGTGGTATTTGCTTTTAAGATTTGGAGGCACTACCTGCACGGTAAGAAGTTGATCATTTTTACGGATCATAAGAGTTTAAAGTACCTTCTTACCCAAAAGGAGTTGAACTTAAGACCGCGGAGGTGGATAGAGCTATTGAAAGATTATGACTTCTCAATTGAGTATCACCTCTGAAAGGCTAAAGTGGTGGCAAACGCGTTGAGTCGTAAGGTGATATCGGATTTGAGAGCGATGTTTGCTCATCCCAACTTTTATGAAGATGGTAGTTTGTTAGTCGAACTTCAGGTGAAGCCTATATGGGTAGGTCAGGTTAAGGAAAAGTAGTTATCAGATGAAAGGTTGGGTTCATTGCTTCAGCAAATGGAAGATGGTGTGATAGGGGATTTTGGATTGAATAACGATGGAGTATTGTGTTTCCGCGGAAGAATTTGTATGCCCAAAGATTTGGAACTGAGGCAAATGATTCTGTGTGAGGCGCATAGTAGCCTATATGCTATGCACCCAGGGAAATAAAATGTATCGAGACCTCCGTGAATAGTATTGGTGGCCAGGGTTGAAGTGGGAGGTTACTGATTTTGTGAGTAGATGCTTGACTTGTCAACAAGTAAAGGCGGAACATCAATTGCCGTCAGGATTGCTGCAACCGGTGAAGATTCCCTTATGGAAATGGGAAAGGATAATGATGGACTTTGTTAGTGGGTTACCCTTATCGCCTACTAAGAAAGACTCCATCTGGGTAATAGTGGATCGATTGACGAAGACTGCCCATTTTCTACCTATTCGTACGGATTACTCATTGCAGAAGTTGGCCAAATTGTATGTAGCAGAGATCATGAGGTTGCACGGGGTACCCGTGTCTATTATTTCGGACAGAGCCCCTAGGTTTACATCACGATTTTGGAAAGCTTTACATGAAGCTTTGGGAACAAAGTTAAATTTCAGCACGGCTTTTCATCCTCAGCCAAATGGTCAGTCAGAAAGAGTAATCCAAATTTTGGAAGACATGTTAACGGGTTGTGTGATTGACTTCAGGGGTAGTTGGGAAGATTTCCTATCGTTGGCAGAGTTTACGTATAACAATAGCTATCAATCCAGTATCCAGATGGCACCCTACGAGGCATTGTATGGTCATAGGTGCCGTACTCCTACTTGTTGGACTGAATTGGGGGAGCGACAGTTATTGGATCTTGAGCTAATATCAGAAATGGAGGAAAAGGTAAAGGTAATTCGGGCACGGTTAAAGGAAGCTTCGGATCGACATAAATCTTATACGGATCTGAAGCGTAAGGATATTGAGTTTGCGGTGGGGGATCAAGTCTTTCAAAAGGTCTCACCTTGGAAGAATCTCTTCAGATTTGGAAGGAAGGGCAAGTTGAGCCCTAGGTTCATCGGACCGTACCGTGTTTTGAAGCGTGTTGGGCCAGTGGCTTATCAGCTTGAGTTACCTCTAGAGTTGAGTCAGATACATAGTGTATTTCATGTCTCAATGTTGAGGCATTACCGATCGGATCCGTCTCATATAGTACCGATAGGAGAAGTTGAGATAAGGCCTGAGTTGTCGTTCGAGGAGGAGCCAGTGCAAATTTTAAATCGAGATGTTAAGGTGCTGAGAAGGAAGTCAGTACCATTAGTCAAGGTTCTTTGGCGTAATCACAGAGCAGAAGAAGCTACATGGGATCTTGAGGATACGATTTGGCAACAATATCCTCACCTCTTCTAATCAGGTAAATTTCGAGGACGAAATTTTCTTTAAGGGGGTTAGAATTGTAACATCCTAAAATTTAAATTTTATGTGTTCCATTATTTTGGTGCTAAGCTTGTTAAATTATTAATTGTGTATGTTTAGGAGGTCCTGAGAAGGCTCGGGATTTATTTGGACCTAGTAATTTTTTTTTTTTGAAATTTAGCACTTTAAGGAAATGGAGTAGGTGACCTTGAAGCATATAGAAATAATTGAATAAGTAGCTAGCATAATTGAATAAATAGTAAAGAGGTTATGGCGTCACTTATGGAACCTTGAGAGAAGAGGTTCGAATCACTTGTGTGTAATTCTTAACTCTTATTTTTGCATTCCTTCCTTAAGTGTCAGCCAAGGAGTAAATATGGCAAGTTTGACTTCATTATTTTTGGTAAGGTGGCTATAAGAATAAGGCAAGATTGAAGTTTTGGAAAGGAATCAAGAGAAATAAGAAAGAAAGGGGGACATGAGGCTTATTTCGTGGGTGATGTTTTGGAAAGCTTGGGTGGCCAAACTCTTATCCTAGGGGGGATGCATGTGGACGGTTTTGGAGAGAAAAGGTAGCTGAATTTTTTTTTATTTTGGCATTTGGTAAAGACTTAGTAGTGTTTTGGCAAAATTTCCCTTTGGCAACTTTGTGTCATTTCTCCTAATTTTGCAACCCTCCTTGCCGAAACATATTAGCACAATAGTGCATTATTTTTTTTCTTCTCTTTTGTTTGGTGACATACTCATTTTCTTTCCACCTTCCTTGATAGCCGAATTCTCCTTTGCCTTTTGATTAAATTTTGGTGCTTGTTAGGCCAAAACCTTTCTCTTTACACTATTTGGTGTTCTCCAAATTTCTTTCTACCTTGTACTGAAATTACAAGCAACTAAAGAACATATTTTCTTCCTCCTTTCTTCTTGTTGCCAAAAGTATCCAACCATTATGACCAAATCATCTTTTCTTATCATATTTTGGAGAAACCAAAACTAGTTTGCACGTTTTCTCATCTTTTAATCACCTTTCAATTCTTCTCCAAATTTCTTACAAAAAAAAAAAACTCCATCTTGATCAAAACTACTTCTTTCATTCATTTCCTTTAGAACCGAATCTAATAGCAAATTAGCCCTCCACTATTTCTTCTTTTTCTTTCGTGTTTGAATATTATATTTTGACAAATTGAATCCTTGCGGGAGGCCAAACATCACTCTAAGTCTTAAGTTGAACAACGAACATCGGATCCAATATCGTAGGTAAGAAATCATCATGAATTATTGATAGTACTTAATAATCTGATTGATGGTCTAAGGAGTAATAAATTGTTGACTTTATGTTTTAGGGAATAAATCATTTGACCTATCCAATCATTGATCATTCGAGATTAGTGGTAAGCCGATCTTCACCCTTTTTGATAAATCTGTACTTATCGTAATACTAATCGATGGAGGCTTGTGGTAATGATTCGAAAGGAAAGCCGAATGGAGATCTCAAAAGGAGTGGATTGACAATCCCAACTCCTAAATTCAAACGAAGGGCTATTTCGGCGATTCGAGACTTTCCATCGGGTTGTGGACCCTCATCTAGTGAGAATCAACTATTCGAGGTTGTTCGCAATTGTGAGGCATCAGTGATTCGGGACTTTCCATCGGGTTGTGGATCGTCAACCGGGGAAAACCAGCAAACCGAAGTTGTTCGCGATCCTGAGGGTAAAATCTTAGATCATTTGTATTAGAGTAGATTCATTAAATAGTGTACATTGTCTAATCAAGCGTTAAAATATTTTTAGGTGTCGACGATCAGGAAAGCATAGTACTTACCATAATCAGGTGTGTAATCTCACACCGTATTTCATGGGTTAGATATTTTAAAACGTGTTAGTGGTAAATCGCTTGATTAAATCACATTTTGGTGAAATTGGGTAAAATGGCATAGTTATCACTGTTTTGGTAAAAACTATGAAATCGGTATTAAGACTGTGAAAATTATGAAAATACCCTTAATGGGCCATGAGATATTTGCTATATGGGACAAATTTGAGATATTTGCTATATGGGCCAAATTTGAGATTTTGCTTAATTGGCCTATTTGATAAATTGTTATAATAAGCCATAATGTTGTAATAAATATCTGAATAAATTGTTGTGAATGGCTATGCATTATATACATGATTTGCATGGGATGGGATATTGATGAAGAGAAGTTCTAGTAGCTCTACTATGTAATTCTGGTGGCTCTGCCACATATATGAAAAATGGCAATGCTATGTAAATTCTGTTAATCTGGTGGCTTGTCCGCAAACTTGATATATATACGGCTTAATTCCTACTTTTGGTGTGTTGGCGGGGTGGGTGACTAAAGCTTCCCACAGGTGTGCTAGTTGGTACGAGTGATGTGTAGCGGATGGAAATTAGGTTTGGTTTGGGATTTGCATATCACATGCATATTATATATGTTATTATTTTTATAATTGTAAATGGGTTTTGGCCCAATTGAAAGTTAAATTGAAATTTTGGCCAGTGGACAATGGTAAGTGGGTTACACACTGAGTTCTAGTAGCTCACCATGTTTTCTTTACCCTTTTCAAGTAATGAACAGTGATGGAGACTTGGGCTATGGATATCTTGGTGGAGGCCATACTTCAAAACAGTTAAATTGAAATTTTGGATTTCTTTTAATATTTTTAATTATTTGGCTATTTGAATTAAGTTTGTAATAAGGCCTCTAGATTAAATTTTTTTTAGTTTTGTTTATTGTTTGATGAATTTATAAACCGCTTAAAGTATTTTAATTGAGATTTAAAACTTAAATAATCATTTTATTCAAAATGAATATACAAAAGGATTTCATAAAAAATTTCATATTTTTAACTCGAAAAATTACTCCTAAGATTTTCATCAATTCTTTCTGAAAAATATCTTTAATTCCTTTTAAATTTTTCTCGAATCTATAATCGATAGTATTAAAATTTTGATTTATAAGATTTTGTATCTCAAATTGTCGATATATCAATCAAATCAAATTTTAATACTTCGTCTAGATTTTGAAATCTGTTTTACTTGAATTTTTGAAAGACTTAATGGTTTTTCACTTGTGACATGTCAGACCCCTCTTAACACATGGGCCGAGTTTGGGGTGTTACAACACGCTGTGTCCTCGAACCGTGTAACTCTCTATTCATGACGTCATCAACCATTTAGGGTCACACGACCAAGTCATATGCCCATGTGCTAGGCCGTGTGGCCATCCTTGTGGATGAAAGTTAAGCTATTTACCAAGCCTTTTTCCATCCAAAAACTCTTGCACACTTATACCAAGTTTATCAACACATACATGGCATTTTTTAGGCATTCCAATAACCACAACATGGCATTCGCACACCATTTATAAATCACATTCATCATACACAACCACACATACACTTAACTAATCGTAGCATATAACTTACTCAACCATTCACATTTAGTATTTTCTACGCATAATTATCACACATTCACTCATCCAACCCAAACAAGCATGCACATCCATGATATTGGCGACATCAAATGGCCTTATACAACAATGACCTTCAATTAGCATAGGCCAATATTCTAGGCCAACTCATAATAACATGTACACAAATGACCAAGTACCTATACATGCCATAGACTTAAAAAGCTAGAATAAAAATCATCGATACCAATCCATAGCTTCTTAGTGTGATAGAATCTCCGACGACCTCCAACTCGAGCTAGCATATATGACACTATAGTAAAAAGAAAGGAAGGGGTGTAAGCTATATAGCTTAGTAAGTTAGCAGGTAAATAATAAGAAATTAATTAATATGTTTTTACCAATCCTCGCAATATGTTCTCAAGATAATACAATCATAATTGCACATAGTTCCACTATTTACTCACGTTCATCTCAAGCTGTCTGCTCGAGTCATAGTCACTAAATTATTTATATCTTAAGCTACGAAACTCCAAATTAATATCCGCTAATTTTCCCTGAAACTAGACTCACATATCCTCTTACCATAAAACTTTAAAAATTTTTGGTTTAGCCAATAAGTACAGTTTATTCATTAAAGTCATCCCTGTTTCACTCTCTTCACTAAAAATTAATTATCTCCTCGTATGGGATTCGGATGATGTTCTCATTTGTTTTGAAAATAGACTCATTAAGGATTTTAAGCATATAAATTATAACCCATAATTATTTTTTAAAATTTTCAATCATTTTCCCAAGACAGAACAGGGATTTCGGAATCATTCTGACTCTATCTTACAAAAATCCAAATATCTCAGAATGTGAAATTCCTTTGCTTACACCATTTCTTTTATATGAAAATAGACTCAATAAGCTTTAATTTTATATCTTATTAAACCTCTAATTCGATTTCCACCATTTTGGTGATTTTTCAAAATCACACAACTACTGCTGTTCAAAATTATTTTATTGCTAATTTTACTCTTTCATGTTTTCTTTGTATTAACTTTCATTTACACACACATAACACAAAGCATGTCCATAGCTAGCCATTCCAATAGCTAGTCATTATCAAATATTACAAGTCTTCATAGTCATACTTACTCCACATCAACCTTACCAAAGTTCGATCACATTTCGAGCACATTGCTCATGAATATATATATATACACATGTACCTGCACTCATTCATCACATAATCACAATCATTTACACTTAGTCATTTCCTGTTGAACACATCGAAATATTAACAGATACATCGGAATATAGAACATAGTGCCACACTTGTAGTCAAAGCTACTTCACATCACTTATCACACATAGGCTCGTTCTCGAGCTATTCACATTCGCGGGTCTGCTCACACAAGCTATCGGTCATACATAACTACTCAATGCTACTCACACAAGTTGTCAGGTATCCGCAACACATGCCAGATTACCTAGCCACTGGTAGAACTTATAAGGCCAGCACCCGTTTCACATAGTCATAACCTAGGGTCTGCTCACACAAGCTGTCGGTCATGACGAAACTACATGGTGCTGCTTATACAAGCTGTCGAGTATCCATAACACATGTCAGATAACTCATCCACCGGTAGAATGTACGGACCATGCAATAGTTCAGTTTATACCCTAGTCGAAACAGTGGTTTCGGGACCATAAATCCAAGTTTGTATAATATTTTAATGTTATATTCTGTGCCGTTGATATGTGAATTAGCATGTGGTAAAGTTTCGTATGATAATTTGTCCGTCTGTATGTTCAATTTGACAAAAGAACTAAATTGTATAAAGTTTAATATTAGCATGCTCTTTGATAAGGTATCTTTTTGACATGGCTTATTAAAAGTGGAGTCCTTATGTGGATATTATACCTTTAATCATGTTAGTGGACATTTATGTTCATATTATACATGCTTTTATAGGATTTAATAAAGGTTATTTTAGTAATTGAGATATATGTTATATTAAACAAAATGAAAGTTAAAATATCATCATCTTCCACACTTTACCACTGAAAATAGAAATAAAAGAATAAGGGTTTAAATGTTTTCAAACATTTGGCCATGGATGTTATTTAATTAAGGTATGGTTCTTAATTCGTTTTTGATAATTTTTACGCTTTTCCAATCGTTGCTTTGATAGCTACAAAACCCATGCCTTGAGTTTGTGTTTTGATGATGTATGTGAAATATGCCATTGATGGTTTTGCAAGCTTTGTGATGTTTGAGAATGAAAAATGAAAGATTTGAGCTAGATGAACATGTTATGTTCTTGAAGTTTTGATGAATTTAGCTAAATAGGGCTAAATTGAGAAAAGGGTGAATTGAAGGACTAAATTGCAAGTTTGATGAGAAATGTGGGCTTTATGTGATGTATATGTGTTGGCTAAGCTTGTGTATGCATTGATCTTGTGAAATTTGATGTTTTGAGTAAAATGGACTAAATTGTTAAAGTGTGCAAATATAAGGGTTAATTTGTAAATAACCCTAAATGTGTTTCTATGGATTTTATTGAATGGAATGGTGAATAAAAGGGTTAATTCTGAATATGTTTAGATCAAGAACCGAGAAAAATAGACTTAGATCGCGGGAAAGTGAAAATAATCGAGTAGCCATTTTCGTTCGATAAACCAAATCTGAGGTAAGTCACTATGCAAATAAACTTATCTGTATTGATTTGAATATATGTATTCATATGTCTATCAATGAAAATGAATGAGTATGAGATGCTAAGTGCATAAATTTCAAAATAAGTTCAATATAATGATAAAGCCGAGAAGTCCCGTACGATCCTAGGAATAGATAGGATTAGCCATGTCATGACATAGGTATTTGTTCTGTTTTATCATGTAAGACCACGTCCGGGATGTTGGATTTTGATTTGAAATTTCGTGTAAGACCTCGTCTGGGACGTAGGCATCGATATGAACCTTATGAGTAAGACCATGTCTGGGACATCGGCATCATATTGACTCGTGTAAGACCACGTCTAGGACGTCGGCATCGTTATGATCTGTACGTGTAAGACCATGTCTAGGATAGTGGCACCGATATACGAGTGCATGTAAGACCTCGTCTAGGACATTGGCATTGTACTACTATTCTGAGCTTTCTAAGTATCCTACTAGGTTCCTAAGGGTTCAACGGGCAAGTCTACAATACGAATGGTATATCCGAGCTATGATCAATATGTGAGTGATTATCCATTTTAGGTGCGTTGAATGCATATTAAGTGTGTATAAAAGGTAAGTACCTATATGACTTTGATATGAAGAAGAATATGATTGAAAATGAGAATGTGAATCTTAAAATGTTGAATGTGGCAAATGTGGCCATAAATTTATGAACCAAGTTATATATGTGATAGTTGCTAAGTGATCGATATATATGTGCCAATGTGTTTATTTATATATGACTTACTAATCTTTTGAAAGCTTACTCTGTGTGTGTATTTTCTCTGTTTTATAGGTCGTCGAAGCTACTGAAGGCTCAAGATTGTCAAGGATCGTCATCACACTACTAAATTTATTTTGGTACCCTTTTGAAAATGTATATGGCTAATTATGGCATGTATAGGCTAGATAGGTGTTTATGTTTATGAAGTGAGCATGGTCATGTGTATTGGCAAGTTTTTGAGTTGATAAATGTTTGAATGAATAAGTTATGAAGCCTATATTTAGTATGTTTTGATGTATATGGAATGGTTAAGTTTTGGTTAAGCAAATGGATGATACATCTTTGAAATGAGGTAGGATTTAGTTTGCAATTTGGTATGGATGGATTTGGTATTGGATGTATGGATGAAGTGAACCATTTGATATGTTTTGGTTGCCATATATGCATATTATGTTTTGGTATGTATTGCTTGTTGGTGAGACCCAAAATGGGTGGCATATTTGCCTTGTAAAATAACCTATAATGTCACACGGTTGAGGCACACGGGAGTGCCTAAGACCGTGGGTACATTGGCAGAATATGGCTTAAATTGCACACGGCCTCGGCACGGGTGTGCTTAGTGGCCGTGTGAGAAATGGCAGTATGTGATCTAGTAGTACACGGCCTTAGCACACGGGCGTGCTTGGTGATCGTGTTGAAATTGGCAGCATACCACCACGGGGAGGACACACGGGAGTGTCTAGTAGCCGTGGGTAAGGCATAGCCTACCCCCACGGCTGTGTGTCCCCTGTATTTTAGAAAAGTTTTAAATTTTCATGAAATCTCATATGTGTTTCGATTTAGTCCCGACTCAGTTTACAAGAATATTTAAGGTCTCATGACCTTCTTAAGGGACTTTATGTTTGAGATTGATTAATGACTATGTGATAATTATGTAAATGTTTTCAATCTGTCTGGTAACGCCTTTAACCCTAATTCAGTGATGAGACACGGGATAGGGGTGTTACATTTAATTGGTATCAGAGCTAACGTTTAGTCTATTCTCAGACTAATGTAGAGTGTCAGAGTCTAGCTATACATGCCATAACATTTGAACTGTGACAGTGTGATGAATCCTGACGTGTAAAATGTGATTTCTGTATAGTAATGGATCTCGAAAGAGCCGTAGTTGACGACGTAAAAAGTAATACGCCTGCTCCCGCGCAAGGGACAGAGCCTTCTAATTTGAGACCGGCTACGAATGATCAGGAGGGAGAAGCTAAACAAGCTTTCTTCCAGATGATGAGTGAATTGTTCATTCAATTCATGAGAAATAACCCGACTGTTTCACAACCTCCGCCCCTAGTTAATCCCCCCAGACTACAGTTGTACCACTAGCTACGTATCTAAATTTGTTAAATAAGCCTCCAGTTGACAAGATCCGTAAGTATGGGGCTGAAGAGTTTCGAGCTACCAATAATGATGATGCTGAAAAAGCTGACTCTGGATTGAAAATACTATTCGGGTATTTGATGAGATGTCTCTGACTCTGAAAGAATGCATAAAGTGTGTTGTATCATTACTTCGAGATGCAACATATCAATGGTGGAAAACTTTGATTTCTATTGTTCTGAGAGAACGAGTTACATGGGATTTCTTTCAGACTGAATTCAGGAAGAAATATATCAGTAAGAGATTCATTGATCAGAAACGAAAAGAATTTTTTAGAACTAAAGCAAGGCTGTATGACTGTTACAGAATATGAACAAGAATTTGTCAGGTTGAGTCAGTACGCTCGTGAATGCGTATCATCTGAAGTAATAATGTGTAAAAGATTTGAAGACGATCTTAATGAAGATATTCGTTTGCTGGTTGGGATCCTAGAAATAAAAGAGTTTGTTACACTCGTTGACTGAGCTTGCAAAGCTGAAGCACTCAGGAAGGATAAAGAAGAGCTGAGTCTGAAGCTCAAGATACAAGAAAAAGATTTTAGAATAAATTATTTCAGTCTGCTTCAAAGAGATACAGAGATGATCAAAGTCGTTCCCGAGAAAATGTAGGACATTTGAACAGAAATAGAGCTAGATCGCAAATAAGTTCCAAAAACCCAGCAACTTCAGTGGCTAGTGTTGGTAATTTTTGATCTGAGAGACCTGAATGTAAACATTGCGAAAAGAGGCATCCGGGAAGCTGCAGATTAAATGATAAAGCTTACTTCAGATGTGGATCACTTGATCATTTTATCCGTGATTGCCACGAGCTCGTCGAACTGTAGACCTATTCGAAATCCAAGATCTGATAATGCACTTGCGAGAGGTCGAACGTCAAAGAATGTAAAGAATGTCAGTGGTAGTCAGAGAACTATGAGAGACAATATTGTCAGATCCGAAGCCAGAGCGCCTGTCACAGTGTATGCTATCCGAGCTCGTGAAGAAGCTTCATCGCCTAATGTTATAATGGGTACTTTTACTCTTTATGATACTTCTGTGATAGCTTTAATAGACCCTGGTTCTACGCATTCGTACATATGCATGAATTTAGTATATGGTAAGACTTTTCCTGTAGAGTCTACTAAAATTGCTATAAAAGTATCGAACCCCTTAGGTAAAAGTGTCCTGGTTGACAAAGTATGCAAGAACTGTCCGTTAATGTTTCAAGATATCTGTCTTCTTGCTGATCTGATGTTCTTGCCATTTGATGAATTTTATATTATTCTGGGTATGGATTGGTTGTTTATGCATGATGCTGTTGTAAACTATAAAAGAAAGACTATAGATGTACGAAGGTCTGAATGATGAGATTGTACGAATTGAGTCTAGTGATTTAAATGGATTGCTTGCTGTGATATCTGTTTTGAAAGCTCAGAGTTATGTGAAAAAGGGGTATGAATCATATTTTGCTTATGTGATCGATTCAAAAGCATTCGAGAAGAAAGTTGAATCAGTAACCATTCTTTGTGACTTTTCTAATGTGTTCCCTAAAGAGTTACTAGGCTTACCTCTGATTCGTGAAATTGAATTTGGTATTGAATTGTTGCCTGGTACGACACCTATTACGATAGTTCCGTATAGAATGGCACCAATAGAGTTGAAAGAGTTAAAGTCACAGCTACAAGAATTGACTGATAGAGGGTTTGCTAGACCGAGTTTTTCACCTTGGGGTGCTCCTGTTCTGTTCGTGAAAAAGAAAGATGGAACGATGAGAATGTGTATCGATTACCGTCACTTGAATAAGGTGACTATAACGAACAAATATCCATTGCCCAGAATTGATGATTTGTTTGATCAATTAAAAGGAGCTACTGTGTTTTCCAAGATTGATCTGAGATCGAGATACTACTAGTTGAGAGTTAAAGATTTAGATATTCTAAAAACTGCCTTCAGAATGAGGTACGGGCATTACGAGTTTTTAGTTATGCCATTTGGACTAACCAATGCTCCTGCTGTTTTTATGGATCTGATGAATAGAAATTTTAGACCGTATTTAGATCGATTTGTTGTAGTATTCATAGATGACATATTGATTTATTCATGCGATGAAAGTGAGCATGCTCAACATTTGAGAATTGTGTTGCAAACTTTGAGTGAAAAGTAATTGTACGCAAAATTCAGCAAATGTGAATTCTGGTTGAATGAGGTCACCTTTTTGGGGCATATTACATCGCATACGGGATTCGTGTTGATCCGAGCAAGATTTCTGCTATTCTGAATTGGAAACCTCCGAAGAACGTGTCTGAAGTTCACAGTTTTCTGGGTTTAGCTGGTTATTACCGCAGATTTGTAAAAGGATTTTCAACAATAGCTACTCCGTTGACAAGATTACTTCAGAAAGATGTCAGATTTGAATGGTCTAATAAATGTCAGAGTAGTTTTGATCAGTTGAAAGCTTTGTTAACAGAAGCTCCAGTGTTAGTACAACCCGAATCGGGCAAATAATTTGTTGTATACAGTGATGCTTCGTTAAATGAACTGGGATGTGTTTTAATGTAAGAAGGCAAAGTTGTAGCTTATGCCTCGAGACAATTGAAGCCTCATGAAAAAAAAATATCCGACGCATGTCCTTGAATTAGCTGCTATTGTGTTTGCACTTAAGATTTGGTGCCATTATTTGTACGGTGAGAAATGTCATGTGTTTTCAGATCATAAAAGTCTGAAATATCTAATGACCTAGAAAGATTTGAACCTGCGTCAGAGAAGATGGCTTGAATTGTTAAAAGATTATGAGCTTGTGATAGATTATCATTCGGGTAAAGCAAACGTTGTTGCAGATGCGTTGAGTAGAAAGTCATTGTTTACACTACATGCTTTGAATGCTCAGTTAGATTTGTTTGATGATAGTTCTATGATAGCTGAATTGAGAGCAAAAATGTTATTTGTACAGCAAATATGTGGTGCTCAGAAGGTTGATAATGAATTGTTGTTGAAACGAGCTCAGTGTGAATTGAATTCTGAATCTGAATTTCGAGTTGTTGATGATTGTTTGAGATTTCGAGATAGAATCTGTATTCCAAAAAATACAGAGCTGATTCAATTGATTTTGGGTGAAGCACATAACAGTCGCCTATCTGTCTATCCGGAAAGTACAAAGATGTATCATGATTTAAAGTAACACTATTGGTGGTCTGGCATGAAACGAGACATTTTTGACTTTGTTTCAAAATGTTTAGTTTGTCAGCAAGTGAAAGCAGAACATCAAGTTCCGTCTGGGTTGTTACATCCGATTCTGATTCCAAAATGGAAATGGGATATAATAACTATGGACTTTGTTTCTGGGTTGCCTCTAACTCCGAGAAAGAAGGATGCGATATGGGTCGTAGTTGATCGATTGACGAAATCTACCCATTTTATTTCGGTAAGATCTAACTATTCACTTGAGAGATTAGCTGAGCTTTATATTTCTAAAATTGTGAGATTGCACGGGGTGCCACTATCCATTGTGTCAGATAGAGACCCGAGATTCACATCGAGGTTCTGGAAGAAATTGCAAGAAGCTTTGGGCACGAAATTGCATTTAAGTACAGCTTTTCATCCGCAGACAGATGGTCAATCCGAGTGAGTCATTCAGATTGTAGAAGATATGTTAAGATGTTGTGTACTTGAGTTTAATGGTTCATGGGAACAATACCTGTCGTTGATCGAATTTGCATATAACAATTACTTTCAGACGAGCATTAAAATGGCACCATATAAAGCTTTGTACAGACGTAAATGTCGTACACCTCTGTATGGACTAAACTCAGTGAGAATAAGATACACGGGGTCTATTTGATAAAAGATACCGATAGAAAGTGAAACTGATTCGAGATTCTTTGAAAGCAGCATCTGATCATCAGAAGTCCTATGCAGACTTAAAACGAAAAGATATAGAATTTAAGATCGGCGACAAGATATTTCTGAAAGTGTCTCCATGGAAGAAAGTGCTCGATTCGGACGTAAAGGCAAGATAAGTTCGAGATTCATCGGACCATATGAGATCATTGAACGTGTTGGGCTTGTTGTATATAGATTGAAGTTACCCTCTGAACTAGAAAAGGCTCACAAAGTATTCCATGTTTTGATGCTCCGTAGATATCGGTCTGATCCGTCACATGTGGTTGCCCCATCTGAAATTGAAATCCAACCTGATATGACATACGAAGAGGAACCGATTTGTATCTTAGCTCGTGAAGTGAAAGAGTTGAGAAACAAGAAAATTCCATTAGTGAAAGTACTCTGGCATCGTCATGGTATAGAAGAGGCTACGTGGGAGCTTTAGGACTCAATGAGGCGGCAATATTCAATTCTGTTTAACGGTAAGATTTTTGGGGACAAAAATCCCTAATGGGGGAGAATTGTAATAGTTCGGTTTATACCCTAGTCAGAATAGTGGTTTCGGGAGCACAAATCTGAGTTTGTATAATATTTTAATATTATATTCTGTGTCGTTGATATGTGAATTTGCATGTGGTAAAGTTTCGTACGATAATTTGTCCGTCTGTATGTTCAATTTGACAAAAGAACTAAATCGTATAAAGTTTAATATTAGAATGCTCTTTGATAAGGTATCTTTTTGACATGGCTTATTAAAGGTGAAGTCCTTATCTGGATATTATACCTTTAATCATATTAGTAGACATTTATGTTCATATTATGCATGCTTTTTACAGGATTTAATAAAAGTTATTTTAGTAATTGAGATATATGTTATATTAAACAAAATGAAAGTTAAAATGTCATCATCTTCCACACTTTACCACCAAAATAGAAACAAAAGAATAAGGGTTTAAATGTTTTCAAACATTCAACCATGGATGTTCTTTAATTAAGGTATGGTTCTTAATCCGTTTTTGATAATTTATACGTTTTTACAATCGTTGCTTTGAGAGCTACAAAACCCATGCCTTGATTTTGTGTTTTGATGATGTGGGTCCAAGGATCATCGGTATAGAAACTGTCCTCGAGAGCCTGTTCGGATGCATGTAGTAGGTCAGGGCTATGTATAACCAGGGAAAGGTGGTTAGCAGCAACCGAGAGGTCATGGTCAACCCAGAGGGGGAAATGGGTTAGGACGTGGTCGTGGAGCACCGGTAGAGGTGCTGGTAATATAGACGCGAGACAGTCAGGATTGGTTTATGCTGCTCAGTGTCGAGAGGATGGCGACACACTTGACGTCATAACTGGTAGGTTCTTTATTCATGATATACCATGTATTACTTTAATTGATATTGGGTCGACGCACTCGTATGTTGCATGTACTGTGTCTGGAGCTTTGGGTATACAATTCGAACTTGCTGATAAAGAGATTTTGGTGATTAGTCCTTTAGGACAGTTTGTAGTAGTGAATAAATTGTTTAGAGATGTGCCTCTAGAGGTTCAAGGGGTTGTCTTCCCAGTCGATTTGATGGAATTGTCGTTTGGCGAGTTTGATCTCATTCTGGGCATGGACTGGTTAGTGAAACACCGTGTGAATTTGGATTGCACTACTAAGTGTATGGTATTGAAGACTTCAGAGAATGAAGAGCTGATCGTGATAGGGGGACGGAGGAACTATTTGTCTAATGTAATCTCAGCGGCAAGGGCCAAGAAGCTGGTTCGCAAAGGTTTCAAGGCGTTCTTGCTTATGTCAGCACATCTGTTGTTAAGGAACCGTCTGTTGAGAATGTCAAGACTATAAAAAAGTTTCCAGATGTATTTTCTGAAGAGCTTCTGGGGTTGCCTCCAAATCGCGAGGTCGAATTCGGCATTGAGCTTTTACCCGAAATGGTTCCGATGTCCATCGCCCCTTATAAGATGGCACTGAAGGAGCTGGTGGAATTAAAGGCTCAGATTCAAGAGCTTTTGGCCGATTGTGTCTCCGTGGGGAGCATCAATATTGTTAGTGAAGAAGAAGGATGGGTCAATGCATATGTATGTTGACTACCGTCAGTTAAACAAGCTAACAATTAAGAACAAGTATCCACTACCATGGATAGATGTTCTGTTTGATCAGCTTCGAGGAGCTTTTGTTTTCTCTAAATTAGATTTGAGGTCATGGTATCATCAGTTAAGGGTTAAGGAGGTAAATGTGTTCAAGACCGCATTCAGGATTTGCTATGTGCACTACGAGTTTCTGGTCAGGCTGTTTGGGTTAACGAATGCACCTGTTGCTTTCATGGATATGATGAACCGGGTCTTCCAACCCTACTTAAACCGGTTCGTGGTGGTATTTATAGATGATATTCTGGTGTATTCAAGAACTGAAGAGGAGAAGGATTCACATCTTCAGATTGTTCTGCGGATATTGAGGGAAAAACAACTCTATGCTAAATTCAGTAAGTGCGAGTTTTGGCTAAGAGAGGTGACATTTTTGGGGCATATCGTGTCTGCCGAGGGATTAGGGTTGATCCTCAGAAGGTTGAGGCCATATTGGATTGGAAGCCATCAAAGTCAGTATCAGAGATCTGAAGTTTTCTAGGTTTGGCCGGGTACTACAGGCAGTTCGTTGAGGGGTTTTCAGTGATTGCGGCACCCCTAACTAAGTTACTGCGTAAGGGGGTACCATTTGTTTGGATGGATAAACAGCAGGAGAGTTTTGAGAAGTTGAAAAAGATTCTAACTGAAGCTCCGGTATTAATACAGCCAAAGGTTGGAAAAGAATTAGCTGTCTATTGTGATTCGTCGCACACGGGCTTGGGTTGTGTGCTGATGCAGGAGGGGAAGGTGGTGGCTTATGCGTCTCATCAGCTTAGGCCGCACGAGGTGAACTACCCCACTCATGACTTGAAATTAGCTGCGGTCATGTTCGTACTAAAGATATGGAGACATTATTTGTATGGAGAAAAGTCAATTATCTACACTGACCAAAAGAGTCTTAAGTATCTCCTTACCCAAAAGAATTTGAATCTTAGGCAATGAAGATGGATAGAGTTCCTGAAGGATTATGATTGCTCGATTGAGTACCATCCGGGAAAAGCCAACATGGTAGTAGATGCACTGAGTCATAAGGTGGTAACTGATCTAAGAGCAATGTTTGCTCGTCTTAATCTATTTGAGGATGGAAGTTTGTTAGCAGAATTGCAGGTGAAACCAACTTGGATTGGTCAAATTAAAGAGAAACAAATGTTGGATGAGTTGTTGGTTTCTCGTCTTTAACAAGTGAAGGAGGGAGAGATTGGGGATTTTGAGCTGAATAGTGAGGGAGTATTATGCTACATTGGAAGAGTTTGTGTATCGAAGGGCTCTGAGTTAAGGTAGTCGATTCTGCGAGGCGCATAGTGGCCCATACGCTATGCATCCCAGTGGAAACAAGTTATATCGAGATATAGGTGAACTATATTGGTGATAAAACGTGATGTCACACCATTGTTTGTGATAGCATGTGATGTTCTGTGATTTGGCCATAAGCTGGAATGCCGAAAAGCCGAAAAATTAGCAACCGTAATCACTCGAGCGTACGAGCGCTCGTAGTGATAAACTGTGTCACTAGTGATGGTGGTGGACTGTTGAGAGTGTCACGAACACTCTCATGAACATGAGGCTGTAATGGGCCTTATTGAGCCAAAACAGGCTAAATGGGCCTAGTGGGCTAATGAGCCCACACGGGCAAAATCGATGGAAAATTGACCGAGTGATTGATGCGACTGTGAAGTCCACAGAATCGAGAATGAAAATGAACAAGAATAGGCCACATAAGCGTGTGAGCCCGAATGGGCCGAATTTGGGTTTTAGGCCTAATAGCACTATATTGACAGAAAATGGTAACCGAGTCGCTCGAGGCGACATTAGGTCTTCGGAAAGGCCGTTGCAGGAGTAATTTATCGAAATACCCGTGGTGGGTAAAATTACCGAAATACTCTTAGTGGGTGAATTACCGAAGTACCCACGATGGGAAAAAGTACTGAAATACCCCAAAGGGGTGAAAATTATCGTTATACCCTTAGGTGACAAACAATGAAATTCGGAGTTTCAAAAAGGATACCAAGTTTTTAATGAACGCGTAGCTTTTAAGCAACCTTTTGAGGTGGCATGCTAGATCCAACCATAACGTCTAGGTCGGGTTTGGGGTGTTACACGAGCTATAAATATTTTTATAAATATTTTTGGAGTGTCGTTAAGGTGGTATTAAAGTTTCATTGAAAAATTTTAACATTTTGATAGTTAATTAAGCGAAAAGGACTAAATCGTAAAAGTTGAAAAAGTCAATCACTACTAGTTTAAAAGTGTTAATTGATTAAAGAATTATAATTTGATGGCCTTTTTGAGTAAATTATCCATCCTAAAGATAATGGGATGGTTGGATGATTAAATTTCTTTTTATTATAATGTTTTTTATGTTATTATTTTATGATAAAGATAAAATAATGAATAAAAAAGGTTAATAAAATTAAAACATAAGCCATCATCTTATTTAACACTGAATGGCCATGGAAAGAAAGAAATTGATAAGCTTCAAGCTTCGGCCTAGCTTTGGATGATGCATGTAAGTTCGTTTTAGCCCTGTTTTCAATAATTTTTATGTTTTTGAGATCGTTGCAACTAGGTCCAGCTAGCCCATACCTTTGATTTTGAAATCGTTAAAGATTTTGAATGTTTTCATTGATGAATATTGTGATTTTTCTTGTTAAATGATGAATTTGGAATGATGATTGATAATTAAAAGTATTTTGTTAAGTGATTTTTATGAATTTACCGATTAAGGACTAAATTATTAAATTAATAAAAGTACAAGGATTTAATGTGAAATTCTTGCATAAATGGGCTGTTATGGATACCATGAACATTCGGCTATGCTCAAATTTGGGTAAAAATGGTTATTTTGCATGTTTTGGACTCAAGGACTAAGTTGAATAAAAGTAAAACTCTATGGGCAATTTTATAAAAATATCATAAATGATCAAATTTCATGAAATGAATTGTTTTATTTTCTGAATTAATATAATGAATGAAATTATTAATTTAGATCAAGATTGGGTGAAAAATCGAGGAAATTAAAAAATTACCAATATGCCCCTAAACCTTGGTATTTTTGCATTTAGCCAGGTAAGTTCGTATGAACTGTATTCTGTATAATTTTGATTAAATTGAATGTTAATATGTCAATATATTGTGATTAAATCAATACATATATGTTAGTATGTAATTTACTGTGTTATGAAACGACGTAAATCCAACGACGTATGACGATTACCGAGTCCTGTTTGAACCTTAGGAATTCGTAGGATACAAATGACATGCCATTAGGGTTACATGATTTGGGTGCTTGTCCTGAACGTCCTACCGATGGCTGAGGTCTGGCATGTGTTTCGGATACTCCACAACTCATGTGAGCAGCATCATGTAGCTATGTTCTGACCCATAGCTTGTGTGACCATACCGATTCACAACTCGTGTGGGCATACTGATTCATAGCTCGTGTGAGCATACATGTACAGGATTTGATGGATTTCAATTATATGAGCTAGCCACTATATGAAAATAGACTTTTTGCGGCATTTTTGGCTTTTGCAAAGACGCCGCTATAGACAACACCGCTAAAATTTGTGGCGTTTATTTGAAACAAAAGCTGCTACAGATCATGACTTTTAGCGGTACTTTTTAGAAAACACCACTAAAGTCCACGACTTTTAGCGACTCTTGTAACACCCCATACCCGAGTCCGATGTTAAGACTGGATACGAGACATTACCATGCTTGAACTCACTTAAAACATGTACTTACGGGCTATAAAATGTTGTTCCGAATTAAAAACTTCATTTGCTTAGTCAAATCATACCTTTCATAGGCCTACGAGGCCTTAAACACGTATCTGAAAACTTTTGAAACTCAAATGAAAACTTTTCCTTAAAACAGGGATCACACGCCCATGTGACTTGGGACACGCCCGTGTACCCCTAACACATGCCCATGTCTTCCACCCATGGTCGACACTGACTAATTACACACAGCCTTGACACGCCCGTGGACATAAACCGTCTACTATACCTTGATATACTGACCGTGTGTCATACACGACATAAACAAACGGCCGTGGGATTTGCCCGTGGCATATCCTGGCTTCAATTATAAAGGTACAGGGTACGTACGGCGTAGACACACGCCTATGTGCCTATCCATGTGGGCACTTGAAGGTTATTTACCAAATTAATTGCCACCCTGAAATCGAGATAAATTTCATACTCAATTCAACAACTCAAGTTACTACATCTTTCATGAATAATACTACATGCTTCATTTATAACATTGAACATACATGCTTAGTCAACTTTAGCCAATCACTTTGCCATATACAAAAGAATAATAAACTTGATAGCCTATACATTGGCCCCTCTTAAAACATATACTCAAATGAAGTGTTTTCTATACATGCCATACTTAACATAAACAACTTGGCTATACCAAAATAGTGATTGATAGTGTGCTCCGAGCTCCGATGACGATGATCCACGAGATTAGCTTGGCAAGACTACATGGAAAGAAAGAAATAAGGTACATGTATCACTTGATCACATTGATCAGTATACTTGATTAATATAATACACATAGCAACATACTTGATTAATATAAACCATTTTATATAAACAATGGTATCATAAATTTCAGCTATAAAGCTTACTTACTCATACTGATTCTTCCACATCTCATGATACTTACTAGTCTTATACTTGTGAGATAAATAAGGTACATGTATCACTTGATCACATTGATCAGTATACTTTGACATGATAATCATAATCTTTCATTCATCATTCATAACATGGCAATACTCATTTCCAACTTAACAGTAGCTTTACTTACTTAGCTTTCTTATTATCTCATTTGAGCTTTACTCGTTTGCCTGATGAATTTTTACGAATAACCAGGAAACTAGATCCGACCCACATATGACTTGATGCCAAAGCCATATCCTAGATATGGTCTTACATGGAATTTCTCATCTTGGTGTCGAGGCCATATCTTGACATGGACTTATACGAATTCTTTCTCGTGTGTTCCCTTGGAAACTTACCATTTCCATGTCTTGCCATGGTCTTACTTGGTATTTTTGCTCATGAACTAATCAATGCCGGGCCTTAGCTTGGTCTTACATGAAATCTTCCTTGTTCTCACCAATGACATGGTTTGGCTTGGATTTTCATGGGATCTTTATCTCTTGCTAGCTTTTCAATGCCAAGACTTGTCTTGGACTTACATGACATCTTTGCTTAGAGACTCACCAATGCCATGCCTTGGCTTGGGCTTATAAGGGTCTTCATCTCATAATAACTCTTCAAAGCTAAGGCTTGTCTTGGTCTTACATGGTAACTTCCTTAATTGTCGATGCCATGCCCTGGCTTGGTCTTACACGGACTTTCTCATTTCATGTGGTAGATCGAGTATCCTAGGTAATTCATCTTCAATCGGGACTTTCTCATGCTTAATCTCATTGATTTCTTTGTTTATCATAACATTAAACATTTTCATGATACTCTTATACATTACACTAAGCATTTTCAATGATATAAATCATAAAGCTTAGAAATCATACAAACTTACCTCAATGTAAAAATTGTACGTAGATATGCAATTTACTCCTCGACTTTGTTCTTGCCTCGGTTTCGATCTGGGCTTTATTTTTCTTGATCTATAATAATAATTTAACTCATTTAATACTCATAATAACTAAATGGACTCATAAATTCTACTATGGCAAAATTACCATTTTGCCCCTAAACTTTCTCATAATTACACTTTTGCCCCAAGGCTCGTAAAATGATTCTCATTAACTTTCTTAAACTTCATGCTTAGCTGATTCTTTATCTCAACTATAGAAATAACAAATTCTCACTATTTCTACCATTTATGACAAATTTCCATAAAAGTTACAAACTAGTCCCAACTAGCATTTTTCATGAAATTCACTTAGAAAAAAAATGTTTATCTAACATCAAACTCTCATAAACTTCCTTAAAATATCATTTTACAAGCATATCATTCATGGGTAGATTTTTGAACATGCATCTTAGCTCATTTTATAGCTAAAAATAGCTAATTCATAATACGATAACTTCAAAAATACAAAGAATATTAAAAACGAGGCTAAGATGAACTTGCTAGCAAGCTTGAGAAATGAACAAACCCTAGCCATGGGGTTCTTCAAATTTTTGGCACCAAGGAAGATGAATGAGATTTTTATCATCTTTTTCCTATTTTAATCATTTAATTAATAAATGACCAAAATACCCTTCTCTTAAAAATTTTCACATTTTACTAACTCATGTCCATTTTGTCCAAAAATTATAATTTGGACAAATTTCTATTTAAGGATTTCTAATTAATATTCTAAAGCTATTTCATACAAAAAGCTTCTAGAAACTCATATTTCGCAGCTTTTGCAATTTAGACCTAATGGACCATTCAACCTCAATTTAACAAAATTGCTTCATGAAACTTTTACACTAGTATGAAAACATGGCATAAACCTAAAAAAACTCATAAATTTACCTCAGATTCGTGGCCTCGTACCACTATTCCGACTAGGCCCTAAATTGAGCTGTTACTATTCTCCCCCTTAGGGATTTTCGTCCTTGAAAATCTTACCAACAAATAGGTTTGGGTACTGGTTTCTTATGCTATTTTCTGGTTCCCATGTAGCTTCCTCTATCCCATGCCTATGCCACAATACTTTCACTAGAGCAATACTTTTATGTTTAGCTGATTGACTTCCTGAGCTAAAATCTTGACTGGTTCTTCACCATAAGTCATATCGGGATGAATATCTATCTCTGGCGGGGTAATTACATGTGACAGATCTGATCGATAGCGTCTCAACATTGACACGTGAAACACATCATGTATCTTTTCTAACTCTGATGGAAAAGCCAATTTGTAACCTATCGGCCCAACTTTCTCGGTAATCTCATACGATCCAATAAAATGTGGACTCAGCTTGCCTTTTCGGCCAAATCTGAGAACTTTTCTCCATGGTGACACTTTCAAGAAAACTTTATCCCTGACTTGATACCCTATCTCTCTTCTCTTTAGGTCCGAATAGGATTTTTGTCTGTCTGATGCAGCTTTTAAACATTCTCGTATCACTTTCACTTTCTCTTCAGCTTCTCTAACCAAATTAACTCCGTGAATTTGGTTTTCCTTGAGTTCAGTCCAATATAAAGGCATTCTACACTTATGCCTATATAGAGCCTCATAAGGTGCCATCTTTAAGCTCAACTGAAAGCTATTATTGTAGGCAAATTCTACCAATGGAAGAAACTTTTCCCAACTGCCTCGAAATTCTAGAATACAACATCTAAGCATATCCTCGAGTACTTGAATTAATCTCTCCGACTGACCATCGATTTGGGGATGAAAAGCTGTACTAAAGCTCAACTCTATACCAAAAGCTTCTTGTAGCTTCTTCCAAAATCTAGATGTAAATCTCGGATCTTTGTCTGATATGATCGATAAAGAAACTCCGTGAAGCCTTACAATTTTAGAAACTTACAAGCTTGCCAGCTTGTCGAGTGAGTAATCAACTCGAACAAGTAAGAAATGAGCTGATTTCGTGAGTCTATCAACTACAACCTATATAGCATCTTTCTTGCTCGGTGATAGTGGTAATCCCATTACAAAATCCATAGTGGTCCCATTTGACTCAGTACCATAATTGGTTGGAGCAAACCCGAAGGTTCTTGGTGTGCAGCCTTTACTTGCTGACAAATCAAACATCTTGAAACGAACTCTGAAATATCTTTATACATCCTCGGCCACCAATACAGTTGCTTCAAGTCATTATACATCTTGGTACTACCCGGATGTACAGATAAACATCCGTTATGTGCCTTATATAAAATTCTCTAAATAAGTTCCTCCTTTCTCGGTACACAAACTCTATCTTTAAATATCAAGTATCCATCAGAATTAATCCAAAAATCAGATTCAACATCTGGCTCGCACTGAGTTCTCTTGGCCTACAATTCTTTGTCTTCTTTTTAAGCTTCAGTGATCTCTTAGAGGAACATTGGTCTAGCTTTTAGCTCAGCAATAATAGAACCATCGTCAGATAAGGTTATTCACGAATTCATTGCACTTAATGCAAAAAGGGACTTCCTACTCAAAGCATCGGCGACCACATTCGCCTTTCCTAGATGGTAGTCAATGACCAACTCATAACCTTTTATCAACTCTAACCATCTCCGTTGCCTTAAGTTCAACTCTTTCTGTGTCATCAAGTACTTCAGACTTTTGTGATCAGTAAAAATCTGACATCTCTCACCATATAAATGGTGTCTCCAAATCTTCAAAGCAAAGACTATGGCAGCTAATTCTAGATCATGCGTCGGATAGTTCTTCTCATGAGGCTTCAACTGTCTGGAGGCATAAGAAATAACTCTACATTCTTGCATAAGTACACAACCTAATCCGTTTAAGGATGCATCGCTGTAAATCAAAAATTCTTTCCCTGTCTTAGGTTGTACTAAAACTGGAGCTTCTGTCAACATTGCTTTCAACTTCTCAAAACTTTGTTGGCATCGTTCTGTCCACTCAAACTTCACATTTTCTGTAATAATTTTGTCATCAGGGTTGAAATCATGGAAAACCCCTTGATGAATCATCTATAATAGCCGGCTAAGCCTAGAAAACTTCTAATTTCAGAGATATTCCTCGGTGGTTTCCAGTCCATTATACCCGAAATCTTGCTTGGATCCACTCAGACTCCATCTCCCGAGACAATATGTCCCAGAAATTCTACTTCCTTGAGCCAAAATTCACTTTTACTGAACTTAGCATACAACTAATTTTCTCGTAGAATCTATAAAACTATCTGTAGGTGCTCAACATGCTCATTCTCATCCCGGGAATAAATCAATATGTCGTCAATGAAAATGACTACAAACTTGTCGAGGTATGGTCTAAAGATGCGGTTCATTAAGTCCATGAATACCGTAGGAGCATTGGTCAAACCAAGGGGCATGACTAAAAATTCATAATGCCCATACCTTGTTCGAAAAGCTATCTTGGACACATCTAAATCCTTTACTCTTAACTGATAATAACCTGATTTCAAGTCTATTTTAGAGAACACATTGGCTCCTTTCAATTGATCGAACAAATCATCGATCCTAGGCAATGTGTATTTGTTTTTCATTGTCACTTTATTAAGTCGACGGTAATCTATGCACAATCTCATGGTGCCATCTTTCTTTTTCACAAATAAAACTGGAGCACCCCAGGGAGAACACTCGACCTAGCAAAGCCTTTATCTTTCAACTCTTGCAACTATATCTTTAGCTCTTTCAACTCTGTTGGAGCCATTCTGTAAGGAGTCATAGATATCGGTACAGTACCGGGAGCTAGCTCAATATTGAACTCAACTTCTCTAACTAGTGGTAGTCCTGGTAATTTCTCAGGAAAAACATCCACGTACTCACATACTATCGGTATTGACTCAATCTTTAGCTCTGTTTCTTTAGCATTCATCACGAAAGCCAGATACGCTCTATACCCTTTTCTTATATATCTCTGTGCCACCATATGAGAAATCATTGCCAGTAATCTACCCTATTCATCTGATTCTGTAGGAAGAGTGTCCCCATTCTCACATCTCATCTCAATGTATTTCTCCCCACAATTAACTATTACATCATGGGTGGTCAACCAGTCCATACCAAGAATGATGTCAAACTCGTCAAATGGTAGCAACATAAGATTTGCTTTAAAATAATGACCTCTAATCATTAATGGACAATCTTTACATACTTCATCAACTAACACACTCTTGCCTAAAGGATTAAACACCTTAATCGTAAATTCTGTAGAATCTATAGGCATATTCATACTGTATACTAGTTTTATACAAATGTAAGAGTGATGGATCCGGGAGAAGAGAAAAGGTACCTATAATAACATCAGGAGAAGATGCCTCTTCGCGAGCGTTAATGGTATAAATCCTCGCAAATGCCCTACCTTCGGGTCTCGCAGCCTGCTCTCTAGGGTTACCTCTACCACTTGTCCCACTTCTAAGGTTCCTCTGAGGTCGGCCTCTAACCATACCTCTAGATCTCGGGTTCTGAGTTCTCTTTTCTTTCGTCATCTTAGGACAATCTTTTATAAAGTGATCTTGGGAACCACATCTAAAACAACCATTTTCATGTGCTCGACATTCTCCAAGATGACGTCTGCCATACTGTGGGCATTTAGGTCTATCAGATCGAACATTCCCCACACTAGCGACTGAAGTAGTCTGTGCTTTATTCCTCGAATACTGCTTACTCTTATCCTTCTTTGAAAACCCAGTGGAAGTAGCCGATCGGGTGGAAAAATCTCTTGACTTCTTAGAAGAGGGGTGGAAAAACTTATTCCACTGTCTCTTTTTTGAGTCACAAGACTCCTTTTCAGATTTTTTATTCTCTTTTACTAACTCTTCAGCCTTATAAGCCCTCTCCATTAACACCATAAATTCTTTTAATTCAAGGACAGCAACAAACAACTTGATATCATCATTTAGTCCATCTTCAAATCTCTTACTCATGATGGCTTTAGTGGACACACATTCTCGAGCACATTTACTGAGTCGTACAAACTCACGCTCATAATTAGTCACTGACATCTTGCCTTGCTTCAGTTCTAGGAATTCCTTCCTTCTTTGGTCCAAAAACCTTTGACTGATATACTTTTTCTTGAACTCTTCTTGGAAAAATTCCCATGTGACCTTTTTCCTCGGTACTACTGACACAAGGGTGTTCCACCATTGATAGGCAACATCTCTTAAAAGAGAAACTACACACTTCTTGCATTCCTCAGGTGTGCATGACAATTCATTAAATACCCTGATAGTATTCTCTATCCAGAACTCAGCCTTTTCTAGATCATCATCTTTTCTAGCCCGAAATTCTTCTACCCCATGTTTCCTGATCTTATCAACTGGAGGTTTGTCTCCTCTTACCACCTCTACTACTTGAGGGGCTACAGGGATAGGTTGTGGAATAGGCGGGGGTGGAGGGGGTTGTACATTCAGGTTCGTACAAATGAATTCTGTGTACCACATTTTCATCATATGGAGGAAGGCTTCTCTAGCCTCTTCTCTACCTCATTCACTCATTGTAGTGGGTCTATTTTCATTCTCATCAGGCATCGTCCCTACAGCAGGAGTTGGTGCGTTACTTTCCACATCATCTGCCTCAACTCTTTCGAGATCCATTTACTATATGTATAAACATAATTTAAGTCGTCAGGAGTCGTCACACTATCATTATAAAAACATTCTTACATATGGCATGTATAGCTAGACTCGTGCTCGTGCTATGTTAGTCCTAGAATCGACTAAACCGTAGCTCTAATACCACTAAATGTAACACCTCATACCTGAGTCCAATGTTAAGACTGGATACGAGACATTACCATGTTTGGACTCACTTAAAACATGTACTTACGGGCTATAAAATTTTGTTCCGAATTAAAAACTTTTCTTGCTTAGTCAAATCATACATTTCATGGGCCTACGAAGCCTTAAACACGTATCTAAAAAATTTTGGAACTCAAATGAAAACTTTTCCTTATAACAGGGGTCACACGCCCATGTGACTTGGGACACGCCCGTGTACCCCTAACACATGCCTGTGTCTTCCACCTATGGTCGACACTGACTAATTACACACATCCTTGACACGCCCGTGGACATAAACTATGTGCTATACCTTGATATACTGACTTATTTCACACAGCCTGGGGCACACGCCCATTATCTGACTGTGTGTCATACACGACTTAAACAAACAGCCATGGGATTTGCCCGTGTCCTATCCTGACTTCAATTATAAAGGTGTAGGGTACGCACGGCCTAGACACACGGCCGTGTGCCTATTCATGTGGGCACTTGAAGGTTATTTACAAAATCAATTGCCACCCTGAAATCAAGATCAATCTCATACTCAATTCAACAACTCAAGTTACTACATCTTTCATGAATAATACTACATGCTTCATTTATAACATTGAACATGTAACATCCTAAAATTTAGAAATTTTATGTGTTGCATTATATCTTGTGCGAGGCTAGTTAACTTATTAATTGTGTACGTTTTAAGGTTCTAAGAAGGCTCGGGGTTTAATTGGGTCCTAGTAAAAAATTGGTATTTTAGCACTTTAAGGAGAAATAGTAAGTGGCCTCAATGCTTATGGAAATAAGTGAGTAAATGGCTAGCATAAAGGAGCATATGGTAAAGAGGATGTGGCATCACATGAAGGGCTTTAGGGGAAGAGGTTCGAATCCCACTTGGTAATTTTTTTATTATTATTTTTTTTGTGTTATTCATTGAGAGTGTCGACCATGATGGTATTTTAGGCGAGGTGGACTTTTTAATTTTGGCAAGTTGGCTAAGGAAATAAGGCAAGGATGAGGGTAAGGAAAGAAATCAAAAGAAAAAGGCAAGATAAGGGAACATGTTGGCCTTTTTCATGGGAAATGTTTTGGAATGTTTTTTTGGTCAATTTTTTACCCTTTTGGTTTGGTGCACAAGGTTTTGAGGGGTAATAGAGGAGTGCCGAAATTTCTTTAACATTTTGGTGAATTTTGGTACTTGAGTGATTATTTTCTTCTTAGCATTTTGGGTTATATTTTAATTTTTTTTCCAATCTCTTTCCTCTTTGATTAAAATTCCAAAGCCAAAGTGAACATTTTCTTTTCTTTACTTTGGCCGAAACCTCCTAGCACATTTGTGCATTCTTTTTCTTTTGTTTGGCTGAAACACTCATCTTTTGCCCATCTCCCCTTTGATACCCGAATAATCTTTCACTCCTCCATCCATTCATTCTTTCTTTTGACCATTTCATCAATCTTTTCTCTTCTCTAAAATCGACACCACTTTGAGATCACTTTTTCTTGTTTGATTTTCCTCTAAAATCGAATTTATTATCATCCCATCTCTTCACTTATTCTTTTCTTTTCGCCTTGGACAATCTTCTCTTGACCAAATCGGTAAGTGACCTTATATCCCTCTTTTTATTTCATTTGTATTTTTCTTCCTAGCTGAATTTATGTGTTCATCATTATTCGGTTATTTTATCTTGTTTCCCTATCAAAACATCTCTCTTCCCATCATTCTCATGTTGTGATCAATATCTTTTTCGTAGTGTTATAGAGGGTGGCCGAATACCACATCATCGTTTAATTATCTCTAGTCATAAAACTATTGTGGGAATCGAGATTATCATAGATTAAGGTAAGGAGTCCTTTCATAGTCCATTTGATATCTCTACTTGGTTATTGTGTTAATCAGATTGAAGGATGGATGATTGATCATGTTAGTAGGGACGAAATCATTCGATATTCTCTCCTTATTTAGTGGTAAGCCGAACCCTTTGTCATTAGATAATCTATATTTATATTATAATATCGTTTTGACTAAGATTTTATCCGATGGAGGCTAGTGGTATCGACTTGAAAGGGAAAGTGAGTGGAGAATACAAAAGGAGCGGATCTATGATCCCTACTCCTAAATTCAAACGAATGGCAGTATCGGCGGTTTGGGATTTTCCACCAGGTTGTGGACCATCTTTCGGGGAGAATCGACAAATCGTGGTCGTTCACGATTTCGAGAGTAAGTATTAAAAATCGCTTGGTGTAGTTTTGGATTAATAAAAATCTTGCCCGTTAGATTAATCGAGTGTTATGATATCATAGGTGTTGATGATCAAGACGGCTTAGTACTTACAGTAATCAGGTGTGTAATCTCACACTGTTTTTCCGTGGGTTTTAAGACTCGATATTATGTTGGAAATAAATCGTTATGATTAAAATCGTAATATGGCGTAAACAAGGAAATTGGCTTAAATTACACTATTTTGATAAATTTGTCAAAAACGGTATTAACTGTGAGAATTATGAAATTGCCCTAATGGGCCAAATTACGAAAATGCTCCTAATGGGACGATTTGATAGATTGCCCTAATGGGCCGATTTGCAAAGTGTTATAACGGGCCAAATTTTTGTAATGAATCTCTGAATTAATGATTATTGTTTGTATCTGTAAATATCATGATTTATTATGTATGTTGCATTTACATAATTTTGAATGGGATGGGGAAATGTTGAAGAGAAGTGATTCTGATGGTATTGCCACAAAAATGTTTGTTAATATGATTTACTATGATTCCGGTGGCTTGGCCACAATCAAAATATTTTATAATGGCAACTTTCCTGCGATTGGTGTGTTTGGCAGGGTGGGTTAACTTGATCCCCACAGGTGTGATGGGATGGTACGGGTGGTCTGTAGCGGATGGATTATTAGGATGGGTTGGGTTGCATACTTTGCACATAATTATATGTATATATTCTATTTTATAATTGGGCTTAAACCCAAGATTATGCTAAATGGGTTCCGGCCCAAGTTATTGCTAAACGAGTTCAAGCCCAGTGGACAACAGTAAGGGGATTATGCACTGAGTTCTAGTAACTCACCCCATTTCCTTAACCCTTGTAGGTAATGCTCAGTAACGTGGATTTGGGCCATAGATGACTCGTGGAGGCCATACTTTAGAAATGGTGTTTATTTTGAACTTTAGATTTCTATTTTCGTTTACTTTACTCTTTTGGGTTTTTATGTTGCAATAAGGCCTCTAAAATATTTTAATTTTTGCATTATGTTTGACGAACTTATTATGTTGCTTAAATTATTTGAAAATGGGAATTTTTTTAAAACTTAAATAAGGTTATTCTAAAATAGATTAACAAATGGATTTCTTAACAAACTTCTACGAATATTTTTAACTCGGACATTTTCTCTTGAAATATCAATGGTATTTTCAAAGTTACGGTTTATAAAATCTCTAGTTCAAATTTTATCGATTTATCAATCAATCTTCGAGGTTAGTAGTATTTTACCAAATATTTCAAATCAAACTTGTTTTCTTGATTTTAACAAATCAATACCAATTTTAGTACGAATAAAAAGGATTGAACATGTTTTCTCATGTGGCATGTCAGATCCGATTATAACGCATAGGCCGGGTCCAGGTTGTTACATTTTATGGTATCAGAGCCCGATTACAAAACTCAGTTGTGGTTTGGGTTCAAAAATATTTTCTAAAGCTATTTGAATTTTAAATTATACATATATGTTCTAAAGGAAGTATGGCACCACGGGTATCTGACACCAAGTTAAGTAAGTATATGTTATCATAGCGATTATGATTATTGTGATATGACTGTAGGAATACTCTAGAACTTTTAGTTTTAGGAGTTGAAACTATAGAGATTAAGACTAGAGGATGTGTTTTTGCGAAAATAACTTTACTTCCTACACTTCATAAAATATTGTTTAATAAACACCAAAATAGCATATTGACTCATAAGACTCGTAATCGGATTAAATCAAATCAGTAAATAGGAGCGCTAGAGGCGTGGATGCGGTAGACGTGGCCGTGGTAGAGGCCCAGGCACTTAGAGTTTTGTTTGAGGCGTCGAGACATATGTCGAAAATGGACGCACCTATGTCACCTGTGACTGAAGCTAGGTCACATGATCGTATGAGAGAGGACAATGCTGTATCCAAGCAATGTTGCTAGTTTTGGAAAAGGGTTGTTGAGGCAAGAATTGGGATAGTAGCTCGCGGGTCAATATCAGAGCGACTCAGATCGAATGGTGTTGAGGTTTTTAGGGGTATCTCGGATGTAGCCCCAAATGTAGCAGAGTACTAGCTTAAGGCGGTAGAGCGGATCATGGACGATTTGGATTGCATTGCGAAGCAGACACTGAAAGGAGTTGTGTCATTGTTGAGAGACGAGGCGTATCAGTGGTGGCTCACTGTTTGGGAAGGCACTCAGGCTGATCGCATTACCTGGGAATTTTTTAAAACCTCATTTCAAGGAAAGTATGTCGGGGCTAGCTATGTGGACGCCCAAAGGAAGGAATTCCTGAATTTGGTCCAAGGAGGTAACTCTGTGGCAGCATATGAGGCAAAATTTCTACGTCTGAGTCGGTATGCTCAAGGAATAGTGTCGACTGACTATGAACACTGTGTGCATTTTGAGGATGGGTTACGTGATGAGTTGCAGGTACTAATAGTCCCACAGAAGGAGAGGAATTTTTCCATACTGGTGGAGAAAGCCAAGATAGCTGAAGAGGTTAAACACTCAGAGAGGCAAAATCGAGATAGAGATAGGGGTAGGAACAAGAGAGACTCGGGGTACTCAGGTTCTACTAGGGGGTTTCAAAAAAGGCCCAGGAATGAGGAGCCAGCTCGAGCTAGAGTATTAGCTACTACCAATCAGTTACAGCCATGTGCGAACTGTGGGAAACTTCACCCGGGTGAATGGTGGAAGAGAACCGGTGGTTGTTTCAAATGTGGTTCCAAGGACCATCAACTTAGAGATTGCCCTCGACAGTCTTCTCAGACTCAGGTTATTCGTAACAATGATACACAGCTAGCTAGAGGTACTCAACAGCCACCGAGAGGTCGTAGGCCAAGTCGTGGTGGTAATGGGGTAGGACGAGGTCAGGGTGCACCGGTAGAAGTACCGATAATAGGGGTAATGCAGAGGCAAGACAGCCAGGGTTGGCTTATGCGATCAGACATCGGGAGGATGGCGATGCACCAGATGTCATAACCGATACATTTTTTATAGCTGATGTACATGTTACTGCTTTGATTGATTTTGGATCCACCCATTCGTATGTTGCTTGTGATGTGTCTGAACCTTAAACATTAGATCTAAGATTGCTGCTAGAGAAACAACTGTAATTAGCCCTCTAGGACAGTCGGTGGTAGTAAATAAGTTGTTTAAAGATGTGCCCTTAGAAATTCAAGGGGAATTATTTTTGGCGGATTTGATGGAACTGCCATTTGGTGAGTTCGATCTTATTTTGGGCCTGGACTGGTTGGTGAAACTCCGTGCGAACTTGAATTGTGTTGCAAAGAAGATGATACTAAGAACTTCGGAGGATAAGGAATTGATGATGATTGGTGAAAGAAGAAACTATCTGTCTAATGTGGATCTACTTTAAAGGTAGAAAAGTTGGTGCGAAAGGGGTGTGAAGCATTTTTAGCTTTCATCAGTGCTTTAGATGCCAAGCAGTTTTCGGTGGAAAGTGTTAGAACGATGAAAGAGTTTTTGGACGTCTTTCTCGAGGAACTTCTTGGATTGCCTCTAGATTGGGAGGTAAAGTTTGGCATTAAGCTATTGCCAGGAACGGCTCCGGTGTCCATTGCTCCATATAGAATGGTGTCGAAGGAGTTAGCGGAGCTTAAGGCTCAAATTAAGGAGTTGTTGGATCACGAATTTATTTGATTGAGTGTGTCACCATTGGGAGCACCGGTCTTGTTCGTTAAGAAGAAGGATAGGTCGATGCGTATGTGCATATTTTATAGGCAATTGAATAAGTTGACAATCAAAAACAAGTATCCGTTGCCGAGGATTGATGATCTGTTTGATCAACTATGAGGAGCTTCGATTTTCTCAAAGATAGATTTGAGATCAGGTTATCACTAACTTAAGGTAAAAGAGGGAGATATTCATAAGACTACATTTCGAACTCATTATGGGCATTACGAGTTCTTGGTGATGCCGTTCGGGTTGACAAATGCACCAGCTGCATTTATAGACATGATGAACCGGTCTTCCAACCCTGTCTAGATCGGTTTGTGCTGCTGTTCATAGATGATATTTTGGTGTAGTCAAAGAATAAGGAAGAGCATGATTCACATCTACGAGTTATACTGCAGATTTTAAGAGAGAAGCAACTGTATGCCAAATTCAGTAAGTGTGAATTTTAGCTGAGGGAAGTGACCTTTTTGGGGCATGTTGTGTCTGCCGAAGGAATTAGAGTTGATCCCTGGAAGGTCGAGGCTGTGTTGGACTGGAAACCACCGAAGTCAGTGGCCAAAATTTAGAGTTTCCTAGGGTTGGTTGGTTATTACAGGCGATTCGTTGAGGGGTTTTCATTGATTGCTGCACCCCTGACTAAGCTGTTACGTAAGGAAGTACCGTTTGTGTGGTCAGATAAGCAGCAAGAGAGCTTTAAGAAATTGAAGAAGATTCTAATAGAAGCGCCAGTATTGATTCAACCTGAGGCTGGAAAAGAGTTTATTGTTTATTGTGATGTGTCACACACGGGTTTGGGATGTTTGTTGATGCAAGGAGGAAAAGTGGTGGCTTATGCATCTTGTCAATTAAGGTCGCACGAGGTAAACTATCCCACGCATGACTTGGAGTTAGCTGCAGTGTGTTTGCTCTGAAGATTTGGAAAAACTATCTGTACGGTGAGAAGTCAATTATCTATATGGATCATAAGAGTCTAAAATACCTCCTTACCCAAAAGGAGTTGAACTTAAGACAACGGAGGTGGATAGAATTGTTGAAAGATTATGACTTCACAATTAAGTATCATCCCGAAAAGGCTAACGTAGTGGCAGATGCGTTGAGTTGTAAGGTGATATTAGATTTGAGAGTGATGTTCGCTCACCTCAGCCTTTATGAAGATGGTAGTTTGCTAGTTGAACTTCAGGTGAAGCCTGCATGGATAAGTCAGATTAAGGAAAAACAGTTGATAGATGAAGTATTGGGTTCGCGACTTCAGCAAGTGGAAGGTGATGAGATAGGGGATTTTGGATTGAACAGTGATGGAGTATTGTGTTTCCATGGAAGAGTTTGTATGCTTAAGGATTCAGAATTGAGACAAATGATTCTGCGTGAGGCACATAATAGTCCATATGCTATGCACCCCGGGGGAAATAAGATGTACCGAGACCTCCGTGAGCAGTATTGGTGTCCAGGGTTGAAATGGGAGGTTACTGATTTCATGAGTAAGTGCTTAACATGTCAGCAAGTGAAGGTGGAACATTAATTGCCGTCGGGATTAATACAACAGGTGAAAATTCCATTATGGAAATGGGAAAGGATAACGATGAACTTTGTTAGTGGGTTACCCTTAACGCCTACTAAGAAAGATTCTGTTTAGGTAATAGTGGACCGGTTGATGAAGGCTGCTCATTTTCTACCTATTCATATGGATTATTCATTGCAAAAGCTGGCCAAGTTGTATGTAATAGAGATCGTGAGGTTACATGGGGTACCAGTGTCTATTATATCGGATAGGGACCCTAGGTTTACATCACGATTTTGGAAGGCTTTGCATGAAGCTTTAGGAACAAGGTTAAACTTCAGCACGGCATTTCATCCACAGACAGACGGACAGTCGGAGAGAGTAATCCATATTCTGGAATACATGTTTAGAGGCTGTGTGATCAATTTTTGGGGAAGTTGGGAAGATTTTATACCTTTAGCAGAGTTTGCATACAACAATAGCTATCAATCCAGCATCCAGATGGCACCCTATGAGGCGTTGTATTGTCGCAGGTGTCGTACTCCTACTTGTTGGACTGAACTGGGGGAGCGACAATTATTGGGTCCTGAGTTGATTTTGGAGACGGAGGAAAAAGTAAAGGTAATTCGGGCACGGTTAAAGGAAGCTTCAGATAGACAAAAATCGTATGCGGATTTGAAGCGTAAGGATATTGAGTTTGCGGTGGGAGAGCAGGTCTTTCTAAAGGTCTCACCTTGGAAGAAGATCTTTAGATTTGGACAGAAGGGCAAGTTGAGCCCTAGGTTCATTGGACCATATCGTGTATTGAAGCGTGTTGGGCCAGTGGCTTATTAGCTTGAGTTACCTCCAGAGTTAAGTCAAATACATAGTGTATTCCATGTCTCTATGTTAAGGCGTTATCATTCGGATCCATCTCATGTTGTACCAGTGAAGGAAGTTGAGTTAAGATCTGACTTGTCATTTGAAGAGGAGCCAGTACAAATTTTAGATCGGGACGTTAAGCTACTGAGAAGGAAGTCGGTACCATTAGTCAAAGTATTATGGCCTAATCACGGATCAGAGGAAGCGATATGGGAGTCTGAGGACACGATTCAGTAGCAATATCCTCACCTTTTTTGATCAGGTAAATTTTGAGGACGAAATTTTCTTTAAGGGGGTAGAATTGTAACATCCTAAAATTTAGAAATTTTATGTGTTGCATTATATCTTGTGTGAGGCTAGTTAAATTATTAATTGTGTACGTTTTAAGGTTCTAAGAACCCTCAGGGTTTAATTGGGCCCTATTAAAAATTTGGTATTTTAGCACTTTAAGGAGAAATAGTAAGTGGCCTCCATGCTTATGGAAATAAGTGAGTAAATGTGTAACACCCCAAACCCGGTCAATACACCACGACCGAATCTAGTATGTTACAGGGAAAAAGGTTTTTGAGAGGTTTAGGTTTGAGTTTAAAAGTTGGAGAAAAACACTTCGCTAGGTTGTGCATTTGAAGAAAAAATTGAGTAGGTTTGATTGAAATTTGATGATGTATTTGAAAACCCGAAAATTTTAAAAACTTACTCCGATGGGTAGACAAAACAGGTTTATCCCGTTAAGAAGTTTGAGTTGTTTATTATTGTTACAAAAACATTATGTCTTAGTGAAAATCGTGTTTAAGTTAGAAAACATTTGAGTTCTCTGCTATTCCAAATCTTAGTGTGATACCCGATGGTATAGTTTAAAATATCGCTTTTGTATTTTGAAATCGTTGTCTTTCCAAATTTAGCACATTATAACCCAATTAATTTGTTAAGGCATATTAAGCATTTACTTTAAGCATAAACAAGCAAACCATAATTTTTAAAAAGGCCTTTTACAACCCAAAATAAAACCACATAGAATTAAATAACTAATTGTACAAAAATTTTATAAAGACTGAGCAACCCTTTATTAGCATGGCATGAGCACCTCGAGTCCATCCCGGCTCCACCTCCGCGTCTATGTGTCACCTGAAATAGTCAAAAGAGAGAGAGTGAGTCGCAAGACTCAGTGTATAATTCCCTCTCCCGGTATAACATGCCAACACATATATCATAACAGAATAATGCAAACAATGCACCCGATCCTAGCCATCCATATCGCCTTTGCTACCCCGTGTGGTACCAAACCATTGGTGGTGCCAAACCACCGTGACCCAAAGTCACGATATCCATCTTGTGGTACCAAACCACCGGTGACCAAGTCACGAATAATCCAATGATGGGGCCAACCCATCGTGTGATACCAAATCACTAGCGACGATCCCATATCTCATAAGTGGGGCCAACCCACTGTGGTGCCAAACCACGTGGACGAGTCACAATGAGGTGCCAAACCTCCGGTGTCCCAAAGACACAATGTGATACCAAATCACTTTGGTGACCGTAGTCACAAATCGATGATGGGGCCAACCCATCGTGTGATACCAAATCACTGGCGTCAATCCCAGATAATCAAGCTGTGGGGCCAACCCATCGTGGTACTAAGCCACTGGGGCGAGACGCCGAGGTGCCAAACCTCCGTGACCCAAAGTCACAAAATACATGGTACCAAACCACCGGAGGTGCCAAACCTCGGTGTCCCAAAGACACAGTGTCCCAAAGACACGGATATCATACTCCCCTCCTCTCATATCACCCAATCACATATCATACTAGATGCGAATCGCATAATCATGCTATCATGCTCACATGCTTAATATGGCATCTCAAAGTACCAAAATCATGATATCATCATCACCACATAACTCATAATGAAATGGACTTACCCAATCCGTGTCCATACCTCAATGGGTATCGAAATAATCAATCACCTTGTTTCATTTACACAAACCGTTATCACATTATTTAGTTAAGATAGTGTGTTGGTTTACACACGAAATAGCGAAGATTAACTCCTAAGAAACAGATCTAAAGCCCTCACTCCTCTTGCTCCTAAAACAATCGGCCAACTATGGGTTAGTTCCTTAAACCATTCGCCATAACCAAATAAATCAAAGGGTATATCACCACCCTTACCTTAAACCTGATTTGGTTTCTACCAAATCCGAACCCAACAATGGTTCTTTCGCAATCGGCTTCACCTTAAAAAGAAAGTGGTTAATTTTTACAAACTTAACTTAAAGAAAACTAAACGGAATCGGAACCAAACACCCATTCTTACCACCACTTACCGCTTCTCGATCGATAACAAGGCTCCTCCCACTTGTTCCCAAAATCCAATGCCCTATAAAGAGATTGGTCTACACATTAGATCAATATTCTTCAACCAATAACAAACCGACCTTCATTTAAACCACCAAATATAAAAAAATGAAAAAAGAGAAAGATGGCCATTCGGCCAAGCTCTTACCACTACCAACCGATTGGAGACCAAAGACCTACCAACACCCACTATTCGGCCACCAAACACCACTAGAAGAGAAGAAAGATTCGGCTAACAGGTTTTGGAACAAAAAGAAAATAAAGCGAGATGAGTGGAGGGGGGTTACTTTCGGTTTTGTGTGAAAGAAAAGAGAGAAAAATGTTTGGAGAGTAAAGTTTCAGCTTACACAAAATAAATAAAAGAAAGGGAAGTGGGAGAGAAAAGAACTTTCGGCTACTAATGACCAAAATTGACAAGGGTATGATTGTGGTAGCTTTCGGTTTAGATGAAGAAGAAGATGGAGGATGTAGGTTTTTGGTGAAGTGTGTTACGGTCAAAAAGGGAGAGAAGAAGGCTAGTTTCGGTTTACAAGCAACAAGAGAAGAAAGGGAGAGGGATGCACATTCGGCTACCAAGGCTTTTCAAAAGAGAAGAGAGTGTTGTGGTTTCGGCAAGTGTAGGTGTTTTGAAGAACAACTTTCGGCTAACAAGGTTTCAAAGAAAGAAGAAATATGAGAGTAAAGGAGAAATTTCGGCTTAGTGAAAATGGAAAAAGAACGAGAGAGATAGGAGGGTATATGGTTCGGCCAAGGTTAGCAAAGAAATAATAATAGCTTGAGCACTCCAAGAACATTCGGCTACTATGAAAGAAGGACCAAGTAAGCTCAGCAAAGTATACGTTGCCTGGGGTTCGGTTTCAAGAAGCAAAACAAATGGTTTCGGCTTAGGCTATTTGCAAGTGAAGAGAGTTTTTTGTTAGCTTTTGACTAAACTAAAAATCGGCTTAACCAAAGAGAATTTGTGACCGAAAAACACACATGCCAAAGGCAATTTTGGCACCCTCCAAACACCAACCGGCCACACATTCCCTCCCCCAAAACTCTCACCAAATCCGGCCAAACTCCCCCCATTCACTCCCAAGCCACTAATTCAAATCCCTTTGACCAAGTCTTCCTCCACAATATGCTCTCCACCCATCGTTTGAATGTGTTGACCAAGTCCATGGTAGAGTTTGAACTACCACCAACTCCTCCTCCTTAAGCCGTCAAAATGGAACAAAAAGGGTGGGATTTTCGCAGCTAGAACACAAGACCTCCCCCCTTGCACTTGACGTCACACCCAAGGTCTAAGTGGCGCATGCTTTGCCACTTGACCACTCATTTTCTTGTGTTATAAATTCACCTGAATTAATTATAAACCCCAGCTCCTTCAGCTCCTATCCCCTAAAGTCCAAAAACAAAAACTTTCCCACCTACTCAGGCACATTCCTAGCCTACCACTAAGCCCCGAAACCACACAAACAACAACATGGCACACCATAGACATGCAAACAATGCCAAAAATAAAATAGCCCTTAACCCGGGATATTACAGTTCTACCCCCTTAAAATAATTTCGACCTCGAAATTACACAGTCAAGAGTTATGGGTATTCTTTGTTTCATCGTATCCTCGGGTTCCCAAGTAGCCTCTTCCACGCCATGATTCCGCCAAAGAACCTTAACCAAAGGTACAGACTTCTTACGCAGAACCTTCACATCCCGATCTAAAATCATGCATGCTCTTCCTCCATGGTCATATCTGGTTTACCTCAATTTGTTCCACTTGTCACCACGTCATGATGGATCTCGGCGATAACATCAAGCATCGAAGCGTGGAACACGTCATGAATTTGACTTAGCTCTGCTTGTAACTCGAAATGATATGCAATCGGTCCCACTCGCCTCGATTACCTTATACGCCCAATAAACCTCGAACTTAGCTTGCCTTTCTTCCCTAACCTTAATACTTTCTTCCACGGTGAGACCTTCAGAAAACCCGATCTCCCACAAAGAAATTCAATATCCCTCCGCTTAAGATCGGCGTAGGACTTCTTCGAGTCTGAAGCTTCCTTCAATCGAGCCTGAATCGGTTTAACCTTGTCTTCGGTCTCAGTAATCAACTCTGGTCCCAACAATGGACGTTCACTTAATTCTATCCAATGTAGGTGGCGACACTTCCTCTGGTATAACGCCTCATAAGGTGCCATCTTGATGCTCGCTTGGTAATCGTTATTGTAGGCGAACTCATTAACGGTAGATATTCCTCCCAACTACCCTCAAGTCCAATACACACCTCGCAACATGTCTTCCAAGATCTGATAACCCTTTCCGACTTCCCGTTAGTCTGCGGATGAAATGCCGTGCTGAAATCTAACCGTGTACCCAGAGCCTGATGCAATGCCTTCCAGAACCTTGACGTGAATCTCGAATCCCTATCCGAGATGATCGACATCGGCACCCGTCGCGTCTCACAATCTCGACACATACTGACTTTGCCAACCTCTGCGTGAGTAATCCACCCTCACCGAATAAAGTGAGTGATTTGGTCAGCCGATCCACAATTACCCAAACTGAATCCTTCTTGCTCGGTGTAAGCGGTAATCCACTGATGAAATCCATAGTTATCCTTTCCCACTTCCATTGTGGGATCTTCACTGGCTGAAGCAACCCAGACGGCAACTGATGCTCAGCCTTGACCTGCTGGCATGTCAGACACTTCCCTACAAACTCTGTCACTTCCTTTTTCAGACCCGGCCACCAGAACTATTCTCTGAGATCCCTATACATTTTGCTACCTCCAGGATGCATAGTGTAGGGGCTGCTATGTGCATCCTGAAGAATCTTTTGCCTTAACCCAGAATCTCTCGGCATACAAGCCTTCCCTCGAAACACAAAGACCCCATCACCGGACAAGTCAGAACTCTTCAAACCATCATTACGCACTTGTGACCTCTGCCGTAACCTCATCCAACAACTATTTTTCTCTGATCTGCTCAACCCAAGTAGGCTTAACCTGCAGCTCTGCCAGAATACTCCCATCATCGTACAAACTCAAGTGGGCAAACAGCGCTCTTAAATCTGAAACAACCTTACGGCTCAACGCGTCTGCTACCACGTTAGCCTTGCCCGGATGATACTCAATTGAGCAATCGTAGTCTTTCAGCAGCTCAATCCATCTGCGCTGCCTCAGATTCAAGTCTTTCTGAGTCAGAAGGTACTTCAGACTCTTATGGTCCGTGTAGACTATCGATCTTTCTCCGTACAAGTAATGCCTCCATATCTTTAAGGCAAATACTACAGCTGCTAACTCCAGATCGTGCGTTGGATAATTCACCTCATGTTGCCTCAACTGCCGAGATGCGTAAGCCACAACCTTCCTTTCCTGCATCAGCACACAACCCAACCACAGATGTGATGCATCGCGATACACCTGTGAATTCCTTACCACCTCGGTTGAATCGTAACCGAGCTTCACCAAAATCTTCTTCAACTTATCGAAGCTCTCCTGCCGCTTCTCGGTCAAATAAACTAACCCTTTTCTCAACAATTTAGTCATCTGAGTGCGATCAAAGAGAAACCCTCTACAAATCTTCGATAGTATCCTGCCAAGCCCAGAAAACTCTGAATCTCTACTACTGACTTAGGCGGCTTCCAATCCAAAATGGCCTCTATCTTACGAGGGTCCACTCTAATCCCCTCACCGATACTACATGACCCAAGAACGTCACCTCCACGAGCCGTAACTCACATTTATCGAACTTCAGATAGAGTTTCTTTCTCCTTAGAATCAGAATACCACCCGCAAATGGGCATCATGTTCCTCCTCGGTCCTTGAATATACCAAGATGTCGCCGATAAAAACCACTACTGGCCGATCTAGATCTCGTTGGAACACCCTATTCATCGATCCATGAAAGTTGCGGTGCATTAGTCAACCCGAACGGCATAACCAAGAACTCAAAGTGCCCATACCGCGTCATTTAAATGTCGTCTTACAGATATCCGCCTCCTTCACCCTTAACTGGTGATACCCAGACCTTAAGTCGATCTTCGAGAAAATCGATGCCCCCTTCAGCTGATCAAACAAGTCATCTATCCGAGGTAGTGGATACTTGTTTTTGATCATCAGCTTATTCAGCTTGGCGGTAGTCTATACACATTCGCATAGTACCGTCTTTCTTCTTTACAAAGAGTACCGGCGCTCCCTATGGTGAAATACTTGGCCTGATAAAGCCTCGGTCCAATAACTCCTAGATCTCGAGCCTTAAGCTCCACCACTCTTTAGGTGCCATCACATGCGGAGCAATAGATATCAAGCAATTTCGTAATGATCTATCCCGAACTCTACCTCTCGATCCGTGGCAAACCCTAAGCTCCTCCAAACCACATCCACAAATTCCTAATCGTCCGAACTGTCTCCACAATGAGACTCCTTAGCCTCCAAGGCATACACATGAACCACATATGCTTCACGACTTTCGACCATCTTCTCGGCTTTGAGCGGATACAACATTGGATGATAATTCCTTCTATTACCGATCGAACTACCTCATCACCCTTAGTTTTTTTTAGAATCATGCGCTTAGCGCAAGAATCCAACTTCGCTGGTACTTAACCACCACCCATCCCGTAATCGATCGAACTCCCCAAACGGCGGTTCCATCGATCGCCTCAAATACTACCCTTGGAGTTCTAGAGGTGCGTCTCTATACGCTTTATCTACCACTACAGAGTGACCTAGAGGCTTATTACGGTCATCCGCCTAGAAGATATTTCGAGTCTAGATCCATGGTCTTCACTATGCTACTTGCAACATATGAGTGTGTTGACCCCACATCAATTAAAGCGAGAAATGGAGAACCAAAGATTAAAACGTCTGGTAATAACGTCCGGTGCGTTGCCCTCCTCTCGGTGCCTCGCAAAGATACACCAACCCCTACTGTCTAGCCTTAGAACTACTGCACCTCTGCCTGGTGCTCCACGACCCGACTGCACCCATTACCTCCTCTGCCATTACCTCGGCCCCTCTACGGTGGTGGTCCATTATTTCAGATCGAGTACGGCCCCGATTCTCTGATCAATCCTAGCTAACTTGCGCTGATAGTCCCTCACACAGTGGTCCAACGAGCCATACTCAAAACAAATTTCTACCATCACCCAACATCCTCCCCAATGAGCCTTCCCACAACGGTTACATCACAAGGCGGTCCACGCCTAGCAAAGACAAACCTACCCGATCGACTCGGCCCACTCGCTCTAGCCATTTTCTGCGATTTCGATGACCCGTAAGATCCAAAACTCCTCTTGTGTCGGTTCCTATCCATACCTCGTCTCACGATTCCTTAATGCCCTCACCACCTTTGCCTTTTCAACTAGAACAAGAATTCACGCTCCTGTTTGGCGCAATTATCAACCTTAATTCGTCCCGCAGCCATCCTCAAACGAACACACCTCTCATGTTCAGTAGCCACCATACCCTTGGCATACCGACTCAGCCTGAGAAACTCTGCCTCATACTTTGACACGATTTGCTCCCAGAACTAACCTCGAAATGCTTTTTTGCTCATTAATATAATTAGCCCCCACGCATTTTTTCTCGATAAGCGGCTTAAATAGTCCCAAGTCGATCTTCACCAGAAGGCCGTTCCGAACAAAGGAGCCACCACCGGTATGACTCATCTCGAGAAGTGATACGATCCCTTTAATTTCTCTTCGCCAGCTAGGTCCAGATCGTCCATGATCCGCTCGTCACTTCCACTAATACTCGGCGATGTTAGGAGCAACACCCGAGACACCGAAAGAATTCACCCGTTTGTTCAAGTCGCCAGCACGCACTTCCTAGCTCCTACGCCTCCACCTACTCCGCTACCCGTTTAAAACCCGCAACATCGCTCAGTGACCTGCGTCATCGCCACCGCTTGGAACTCACCACCTCCACTGGTGGCGAATCCCAGATCTCATTCTCGAACCACGACCGAACCTCGGGCTCAAAAGCGCCATCCTACCACGACCACGCCCACGACCACGTCCACCTCGGTACTCATGACTAAATCGCGTCGATTAAAGAATTTTATGTATCGATCATTATTCCACTGCTTAAAAGCAAAGTCTTATGAATATTGCTTATTAAAGGAGTTTCAGATTCATGAGTCCACGAGTCCTATCGGTTTGATCTAAGGTAGTCTTACTAGCCACCAATCATATCAATTAATATCACAACCAATAGTACGGGTACTTACAGGCGGATTGGTGCTTGTGACTCGGTGCCATGCATTTCAAACCATACTTTTAAAACATAATACTTTAACGGACTTTTGAAAACATTTTGGGCCTCGGGCCCACAAATGAACCTTTGAACTTAGCTCGATACCACAAATGTAACACCCCAAACCCTGGTCAATACACCACGATAGAATCGGTATGTTACAGGAAAAAGGTTTTTGAGAGGTTTAGGTTTGAGTTTAAAAGTTGGAGAAAAACACTTCGCTAGGTTGTGCATTTGAAGAAAAACTTGAGTAGGTTTGATTGAAATTTGATGATGTATTTGAAAACCAAAAATTTTAAAAACTTACTCGATGGATAGACAAAACAGGTTTATCCCGTTAAGAAGTTTGAGTTGTTTATTATTGTTACAAAAACATTATGTCTTAGTGAAAATCGTGTTTAAGTTAGAAAACATTTGAGTTCTCTGCTATTCCAAATCTTAGTGTGATACCCGATGGTATAGTTTAAAATATCGCTTTTGTATTTTGAAATCGTTGTCTTTCCAAATTTTAGCACATTATAACCCAATTAATTTGTTAAGGCATATTAAGCATTTACTTTAAGCATAAACAAGCAAACCATAATTTTTAAAAAGGCCTTTTACAACCCAAAATAAAACCACATAGAATTAAATAACTAATTGTACCAAAATTTTATAAAGACTGAGCAACCCTTTATTAGCATGGCATGAGCACCTCGAGTCCATCCCGACTCCACCTCCGCGTCTATGTGTCACCTGAAATAGTCAAAGAGAGAGAGTGAGTCGCAAGACTCAAGTATAATTCCTCTCTCGGATAACATGCCAACACACATATCATAATGAATAATGCAAACAATGCACCCGATCCTAGCCATCCATATCGCTTTTCTACCCCTGTGTGGTACCAAACCACCGGTGGTGCTAAACCACCGTGACCCAAAGTCACGATATCCATACTGTGGTACCAAACCACCGGTGACCAAGTCACGAATAATCCAATGATGGGGCCAACCCGTCGTGTGATACCAAATCACTAGCGACGATCCCATATCTCATAAGTGGGGCCAACCCACGGTGGTGCCAAACCACGTGGACGAGTCGTAATGAGGTGCCAAACCTCGGTGTCCCAAAGACACAATGTGATACCAAATCACCGTGACCGTAGTCCCAAATCCGATGATGGGGCCAACCCATCGTGTGATACCAAATCATGGCGCCAATCCGTAGATAATCAATCTGTAGGGCCAACCCATCGTGGTATTAAGCCACTTTGACGAGACGCCGAGGTGCCAAACCTCCGTGACCCAAAGTCACAAAATACGTGGTACCAAACCACCGGAGGTGCTAAACCGGTGTCCCAAAGACACAGTGTCCCAAAGACACGGATATCATACTCCCCTCCTCTCATATCACCCAATCACATATCATACTAGATGCAAAATCGCATAATCATGCTATCATGCTCACATGCTTAATATGGCATCTCAAAGTACCAAAAATCATGATATCATCATCATCACATAACTCATAATGAAACGGACTTACCCGAATCCGTGTCCATACCTCAATGGGTATCGAAATAATCAATCACACTGTTTCATTTACACAAACCGGTTATCACATTATTTAGTTAAGATAGTGTGTTGGTTTACACACCTGAAATAGCGAAGATTAACTCCTAAGAACAGATCTAAAGCCCTCACTCCTCTTGCTCCTAAAAACAATCGGCCAACTATGGGTTAGTTCCTTAAACCATTCGGCCATAACCAAATAAATCAAAGGGTATATCAATTTACCTCATTTTAAACCGGATTTGGTTTCCTACCAAATCCAACCCAACAATGGTTCTTTCAGCAATCGGCTTCACCCTAAAAAGAAAGTGGTTAATTCTTCCGAAACTTAACTTAAAGAAAACTAAATGGAATCGGAACCAAACACCCATTCTTACCACCACTTACCGCTTCTTTGATCGATAACAAGGCTCCTCCCACTTGTTCCCAAAATCCGAATGCCCTATAAAGAGATTGGTCTACACATTAGATCAATATTCTTCAACCAATAACAAACCGCCTTTATTTAAACCACCAAATATAAAAAACAAAAAAAAAGAAAGATGGCCATTCGCCAAGCTCTTACCACTACCAACCGATTGGAGACCAAAGACCTATCAACACCCACTATTCGCCACCAAACACCACTAGAAGAGAAGAAAGATTCGCTAATGTGTTTTGGAACAAAAGAAAATAAAGCGAGATGAGTGGAGGGGGGTTACTTTCGGTTTTGTGTGAAAGAAAAGAGAGAAAAATGTTTGGAGAGTGAAGTTTCAGCTTACACAAAATAAACAAAAGAAAGGGAAGTGGGAGAGAAAAGAACTTTCGGCTACTAATGACCAAAATCGGCAAGGGTATGATTGTGGTAGCTTTCGGTTTAGATGAAGAAGAAGATGGAGGATGTAGGTTTTTGGTGAAGTGTGTTACGGTCAAAAAGGGAGAGAAGAAGTCTAGTTTCGGTTTACAAGCAACAAGAGAAGAAAGGGAGAGGGATGCACATTCGGCTACCAAGGCTTTTCAAAAGAGAAGAGAGTGTTGTGGTTTCGGCAAGTGTAGGTGTTTTGAAGAATAACTTTCGGCTAACAAGGTTTCAAAGAAAGAAGAAATATGAGAGTAAAGGAGAAATTTCGGCTTAGTGAAAATGGAAAAAGAACGAGAGAGATAGGAGGGTATATGGTTTGGCCAAGGTTAGCAAAGAAATAATAATAGCTTGAGCACTCCAATAATATTCGGCTACTATGAAAGAAGGACCAAGTAAGCTCAGCAAAGTATCGCTGCACAGGGGTTCGGTTTCAAGAAGCAAAACAAATGGTTTGACTTAGGCTATTTGCAAGTGAAGAGAGTTTTTGTTAGCTTTTGACTAAACTAAAAATCGACAACTAAAGAGAATTTGTGACCGAAAACACACATGCCAAAGGCAATTTCGCACCTCCAAACACCAACCGCCACACATTCCCTCCCCAAAACTCTCACCAAATCCGCCAAACTCCCCATTCACTCCCAAGCCACTAATTCAAATCCTTTGACCAAGTCTTCCTCCACAATATGCTCTCCACCCATCGCTTGAATGTGTTGACCAAGTCCATGGTAGAGTTTGAACTACCACCAACTCCTCCTCCTTAAGCCAAAAATGGAACAAAAAGGGTGGGATTTTTGTAGCTAGAACACAAGACCTCCCCTTGCACTTGACGTCACACCCAAGGTCTAAGTGGAGCATGCTTTGCCACTTGACCACTCATTTTCTTGTGTTATAAATTCACCAATTAATTATAAACCCCACTCCTTGGCTCCTATCCCCAAAGTCCAAAAACAAAACTTTCCCACCTACTCGTGCACATTCCTAGCCTACCACTAAGCCCCAAAACCACACAAACAACAACATGGCACACCATAGACATGCAAACAATGCCAAAATAAAATAGCCCTTAACCCGGATATTACGCTTCTACCCCTTAAAATAATTTTGACCTCGAAATTACAGTCAAGAGTTGCGGATATTCTTCGTTTCATCGTATCCTCGGGTTCCCAAGTAGCCTCTTCCACGCCATGATTCCGAAAGAACCTTAACCAAAGGTACAGACTTCTTCGCAGTAACCTTCACATCCCGATCTAAAATCTGCATGTGCTCTTCCTCCATGGTCATATCTGGTTTACCTCAATTTGTTCCATCGTCACCACGCATGGATGGATCGAGCGATAACATCAAGCATCGAACGTGGAACACGTCATGAATTTGACTTAGCTCGCTGCTAACTCGAGCCGATATGCAATCGGTCCCACTCGCCTCAAGATTTTATACGCCCAAGAAACCTCGGACTTAGCTTGCCTTTCTTCCGAATCTTAATACTTTCTTCCACGGTGAGACCTTCAGGAAAACCCGATCTCCCACAGCAAATTCAATATCCCTCCACTTAAGATCGGCGTAGGACTTCTGCCGGTCTGAAGCTTCCTTCAATCGAGCTGAATCAATTTAACCTTGTCTTCGGCCTCGAGAACCAACTCGTCCCAACAAGCGACGTTCACTTAATTACATCCAATGTAGGTGAGCGACACTTCCTACCGCATAACGCCTCATAAGGTGCCATCTTGATGCTCGCTTGGTAATCTTGTTATTATAGGCGAACTCACCAATACGGTAGATATTCCTCCCAACTACCCTCAAGTCCAATACACACCCTCGCAACATGTCTTCCAAGATCTCAGATAACCCTTCCGATCGCCTCGATCTGCGGATGAAATGCCGTCTTGAAATCTAATCGTGTACCCGAGCTCGATGCAATGCCTTCCGAACCTTGACGTGAATCTTGGATCCCTATCCGAGATGATCGACATCGGCACCCGTCTTGGTCTCACAATCTCTAACACATACAGCTTTGCCAACCTCTGCAGTGAGTAATCCACCCTCACCGGAATAAAGTGAGCTGATTTGGTCAGCCGATCCATAATTACCCAAACTAAATCCTTCTTGCTCGGTGTAAGCGGTAATCCACTGACGAAATCCATAGTTATCCTTTCCCACTTCCATTGTGGGATCTTCACTGGCTGAAGCAACCCAGACGGCAACTGATGCTTAGCCTTGACCTGCTGGCATGTCAGACACTTCCCTACAAACTCTGTCACTTCCTTTTTCAGACCCGGCCACCAGAACTATTCTCTGAGATCCCTATACATTTTGCTACCTCCAGGATGCATAGTGTAGGGGCTGCTATGTGCATCCTGAAGAATCTTTTGCCTTAACCTGAATCTCTCGGCATACAAGCCTTCCTCGAAACACAAAGACCCCATCATTTGGATAAGTCAGAACCCTTCAAACCATCATTACGCACTTGTGACCTCTGCGCTCGAACCTCATCCAACAACTGTTTTCTCGATCCGCCAACCCAAGTAGGCTTAACTCGCAACTCGCGAAATACTCCCATCATCGTACAAACTCAAGTGGGCAAGCAGCGCTCTTAAATCAAAACAACCTTACGGCTCAACGCGTACGCTACCACGTTAGCCTTGCGGATGATACTCAATTGAGCAATCGTAGTCTTTCGCCACCTTAATCCATCTGCGCGCCTCGATTCAAGTCTTTACGAGTCGGAAGGTACTTGGACTCTTATGGTCCGTGTAGACTATCGATCTTTCTCCGTACAAGTAATGCCTCCATATCTTTAAGGCAAATACTACATTGCTAACTCCGGATCGTGTGTTGGATAATTCACCTCATGTTGCCTCAATCTGCAGAGATCGTAAGCCACAACCTTCCTTTTTCGCATCAAGACACAACCCAACCACAGATGTGATGCATCACAATACACCGTGAATTCCTTACCGACCTCGGGTTGAATCGAACCGAGCTTTAGTCAAAATCTTCTTCAACTTATCGAAGCTCTCCTGCTTCTCACCCAAATAAACGGAACCCTTTTCTCAACAATTTAGTCATCGGAGTGCGATCAAAGAGAAACCTCTACAAATCTTCGATAGTATCCTCGCCAAGCCCGTAAAACTCAATCTCTCGCTCTTCGACTTAGGCGGCTTCCAATCCAAAACGGCCTCTATCTTACGAGGGTCCACTCTAATCCCCTCAACCGATACTACATGACCCAAGAACGTCACCTCCACGAGCCGTAACTCACATTTATGAACTTCGCGATAGAGTTTGCTTTCTCCTTAGAATCGCAATACCACCCGTAAATGGGCATCATGTTCCTCCTCGGTCCTTGAATATACCAAGATGTCATCGATAAAAACCACTCTGAACGATCTAGATATTGTTGGAACACCCTATTCATCGGATCCATGAAAGTCTGCCGGTCGTTAGTCAACCCGAACGGCATAACCAAGAACTCAAAGTGCCCATACCGCATCTGAAATGTCGTCTTACGATATCGCCTCCTTCACCCTTAATCGGTGATACCTGCACCTTAAGTCGATCTTGAGAAAATCGACGCCCTTCACCGATCAAACAAGTCATCTATCCGAGGTAGTGGATACTTGTTTTTGATCGTCGACTTATTCGGTTAGCGGTAGTCTATACACATCCGTATAGTACCGTCTTTCTTCTTTACAAAGAGTACCGCGCCCCCCATGGTGAAATACTTGGCACGATAAAGCCTCGGTCCAATAACTCCGGATCGAGCCTTAAGCTCCACCAGCTCTTTAGGTGCCATCCTCAGACGGAGTAATAGATATCTTTGCGCGCTTAAGATAATGATCTATCCCTAACTCTACCTCTCGATCTAGTGGCAAACCCGAAGCTCCTCCAAACCACATCCATAAATTCCCTAATCGTCCGAACCGTCTCCACAGCAGACTCCTTAGCCTCCAAGGCATACACATGAACCACATATGCTTCACGCCCTTCGACCATCTTCTCGCTTTGGGCGAGATACCACATTGATGATAATTCCTTCTATTACCGATCGTAACTACCTCATCACCCTTAGTGTTTTTAGAATCATGCGCTTAGCCACGAATCCAACTTCGCTGGTACTTAACCACCACCCATCCCGAATCGATCGAACTCCCCAAACGGCGGCTCCATCGGATCGACCTCAAATACTACCCTTGGAGTTCTAGAGGTACGTCTCTATACGCTTTATCTACCACTATAGAGTGACCTAGAGGGCTTATTACGGTCATCTGCCTAGAAGATATTTCAGAGTCTAGATCCATGGTCTTCACTATGCTACTTGCAACATATGAGTGTGTTGACCCCACATCAATTAAAGCAAGAAATGGAGAACCAAAGATTAAAAACGTACGGTAATGACGTCCGGTCGGCCGCCTCCTCTCGGTGCCTCGCAAAGATACACCAACCCCTACCGTCTGGCCTCGAACTCATTTCAAGCATCTCTCGCCGGTGCTCCACGGCCCCCACTGCACCCATTACCTCCTCTGCCATTACCTCGGCCCCTCTGCGGTGGTGGTCCGTTATTTCAGATCGAGTACGGCCCCGATTCTCCGATGAATCCTAGCTAACTTGCGACGACACCCTCACACAGTGGTCCAACGAGCCACACTCAAAACAAATTTCTACCATCACCCAACATCCTCCCAATGAGCCTTCCCACAACGGTTACATCACAGGTGGTTCCCGCTTAGCAAAGAATAAACCTACCCGACTGACTCGGCCCACTCGCTCTAGCCCTTTTCTGCTGATTTCTTGATGACCCAGAAGATCCAAAACTCCTCTTGTGTCGGTTCCTGTCCATACCCTATCTCACAGATTCCTTAATGCCCTCAGCCACCTTTGCCTTTTCAACTAGAACCGCAAATTCACGCTCCTGCTGGGGCGCAATTATGAACCTTAATTCGTCCCGTAGGCCATCCTCAAAATGAACACACCTCTCATGTTCAGTAGCCACCACATCCTTGGCATACCGACTTAGCCTGAGAAACTCTGCCTCATACTTTGACACAGATTTGCTCCCCTGAACTAACCTCAGAAATGCTTTCCGCTGCTCATTAATATAATTAGCCCCCACGTACTTTTTCTCGATAAGTGGCAGAAAATAGTCCCAAGTCGATCTTCAATCAGAAGCTTGTCCTAACAAAGGAGCCACCACCGGTATGACTCATCTCGGAGAAGTGATACGATCCCCTTTAATTTCTCTTCAGCAGTTAGGTCCAGATCGTCCATGATCCGTTCTGTCGCTTCCAGCCAATACTTAGTAGTGCTAGGAGTAACACCCGAGACACCCCGAAAGAATTCACCCGTTTTTACCCAAAGTCGCCAGCACGTACTTCCTAGCTCCTACGCCCCACCTACTCCGGCTACCCGTTCTAAAACTCGCAAAGATCGCTCAGTGACATCACGTCATCGCCATCCGCTTTGAACTCACCACCTCCACCGGTGGCGGAACCAGATCTCATTCTCTCAACCACGACCGGAACCTACGGGCTCAAAAGCATCATCCTATCACGACCACGCCCACGACCACGCCCACCTCTGTACTCATGACTAAATCGCGTCGATTAAAGAATTTTATGTATCGGTATTATTCCACTTGCTTAAAAGCAAAGTCTTATGAATATTGCTTATTAAAGGAGTTTCAGATTCATGAGTCCACGAGTCCTATCGGTTTAGGTCTCTATGGTAGTCTTACTAGCCAGCCAATCATATCAATTAATATCACAACCAATAGTACGGGGTACTTACCTGGGCGGATTGGTGCCGGTGACTCGGTGCCATGCCTTTCAAACCATACTTTTTAAAACATAATACTTTAACCAGACTTTTGAAAACATTTTGGGCCTCGGGCCCACAGCCGAGCCTTTGAACTTAGCTCTGATACCACAAATGTAACACCCCAAACCCGGTCAATACACCACGACCGAATCTAGTATGTTACAGGGAAAAAGGTTTTTGAGAGGTTTAGGTTTGAGTTTAAAAGTTGGAGAAAAACATTTCGCTAGGTTGTGCATTTGAAGAAAAACTTGAGTAGGTTTGATTGAAATTTGATGATGTATTTGAAAACCCAAAAATTTTAAAAACTTACTCCGATGGGTAGACAAAACAGGTTTATCCCGTTAAGAAGTTTGAGTTGTTTATTATTGTTACAAAAACATTATGTCTTAGTGAAAATCGTGTTTAAGATAGAAAACATTTGAGTTCTCTGCTATTCCAAATCTTAGTGTGATACCCGATGGTATAGTTTAAAATATCGCTTTTGTATTTTGAAATCGTTGTCTTTCCAAATTTTAGCACATTATAACCCAATTAATTTGTTAAGGCATATTAAGCATTTACTTTAAGCATAAACAAGCAAACCATAATTTTTAAAAAGGCCTTTTACAACACAAAATAAAACCACATAGAATTAAATAACTAATTGTACCAAAATTTTATAAAGACTGAGCAACCCTTTATTAGCATGGCATGAGCACCTCGAGTCCATCCCGGCTCCACCTCCGCGTCTATGTGTCACCTGAAATAGTCAAAAGAGAGAGAGTCGCAAGACTCGATGTATAATTCCCTCTCCGTATAACATGCCAACACACATATCATAATGAATAATGCAAACAATGCACCCGATCCTAGCCATCCATATCGCTTTTCTACCCCGTGTGGTACCAAACCACCGGTGGTGCTAAACCACCGGTGACCTAAAGTCACGATATCCATATCTGTGGTACCAAACCACCGTGACCAAGTCACGAATAATCCAATGATGGGGCCAACCCGTCGTGTGATACCAAATCACTAGCGACGATCCCATATCTCATAAGTGGGGCCAACCCACGGTGGTGCCAAACCACGTGGACGAGTCGCAATGAGGTGCCAAACCTCGGTGTCCCAAAGACACAATGTGATACCAAATCACCGGTGACCGTAGTCACAAATCCGATGATGGGGCCAACCCATCGTGTGATACCAAATCACCGGCGTCAATCTGTATAATCAATTGTGGGGCCAACCCATCGTGGTACTAAGCCACTGGGACGAGACGCCGAGGTGCCAAACCTCCGTGACCCAAAGTCACAAAATATGTGGTACCAAACCACCGGAGGTGCCAAACCTCCGGTGTCCCAAAGACACAGTGTCCCAAAGACACGGATATCATACTCCCCCTCCTCTCATATCACCCAATCACATATCATACTAGATGCAGAATCGTACAATCATGCTCTCATGCTCACATGCTTAATATGGCATCTCAAAGTACCAAAAATCATGATATCATCATCATCACATAACTCATAATGAAACGGACTTACCCGAATCCGTGTCCATACCTCAATGGGTATCGAAATAATCAATCACACTGTTTTATTTACACAAATCGGTTATCACAATATTTAGTTAAGATAGTGTGCTGGTTTACACACCTGAAATAGCGAAGATTAACTCCTAAGAACAGATCTAAAGCCCTCACTCCTCTTGCTCCTAAAAACAATCGGCCAACTATGGGTTAGTTCCTTAAACCATTCGCCATAACCAAATAAATAAAAGGGTATATCGGTTTACCCTTATTTTAAACCGGATTTGGTTTCCTACCAAATCCGAACCCAACAATGGTTCTTTCAAAGAATCGGCTTCACCCTAAAAAGAAGGTGGTTAATTCTTCTAAAACTTAACTTAAAGAAAACTAAACTAATCGGAACCAAACACCCATTCTTACCACCACTTACCGCTTGTCGATCGATAACAAGGCTCCTCCCACTTGTTCCCAAAATCCGAATGCCCTATAAAGAGATTGGTCTACACATTAGATCAATATTCTTCAACCAATAACAAACCGGCCTTCATTTAAACCACCAAATATAAAAAAATGAAAAAAGAGAAAGATGGCCATTCGGCCAAGCTCTTACCACTACCAACCGATTGGAGACCAGCACCTACCAACACCCACTATTCGGCCACCAAACACCACTAGAAGAGAAGAAAGATTCGGCTAACAGGTTTTGGAACAAAAAGAAAATAAAGCGAGATGAGTGGAGGGGGGTTACTTTCGGTTTTGTGTGAAAGAAAAGAGAGAAAAATGTTTGGAGAGTGAAGTTTCAGCTTACACAAAATAAACAAAAGAAAGGGAAGTGGGAGAGAAAAGAACTTTCGGCTACTAATGACCAAAATCGGCAAGGGTATGATTGTGGTAGCTTTCGGTTTAGATGAAGAAGAAGATGGAGGATGTAGGTTTTTGGTGAAGTGTGTTACGGTCAAAAAGGGAGAGAAGAAGGCTAGTTTCGGTTTACAAGCAACAAGAGAAGAAAGGGAGAGGGATGCACATTCGGCTACCAAGGATTTTCAAAAGAGAAGAGAGTGTTGTGGTTTCAGCAAGTGTAGGTGTTTTGAAGAACAACTTTCGGCTAACAAGGTTTCAAAGAAAGAAGAAATATGAGAGTAAAGGAGAAATTTCGGCTTAGTGAAAATGGAAAAAGAACGAGAGAGATAGGAGGGTATATGGTTCGGCCAAGGTTAGCAAAGAAATAATAATAGCTTGAGCACTCCAAGAACATTCGGCTACTATGAAAGAAGGACCAAGTAAGCTCAGCAAAGTATACGTTGCCTGGGGTTCGGTTTCAAGAAGCAAAACAAATGGTTTCGGCTTAGGCTATTTGCAAGTGAAGAGAGTTTTTTGTTAGCTTTTGACTAAACTAAAAATCGGCTTAACCAAAGAGAATTTATGACCGAAAAACACACATGCCAAAGGCAATTTGGCACCCTCAAACACCAACCGCCACACATTCCTCCCCAAAACTCTCACCAAATCCGCCAAACTCCCCCATTCACTCCCAAGCCACTAATTCAAATCCTTTGACCAAGTCTTCCTCCACAATATGCTCTCCACCCATCGCTTGAATGTGTTGACCAAGTCCATGGTAGAGTTTGAACTACCACCAACTCCTCCTCCTTAAGCCAGTCAAATGGAACAAAAGGGTGGGATTTTCGCAGCTAGAACACAAGACCTCCCCCCTTGCACTTGACGTCACACCCAAGGTCTAAGTGGCGCATGCTTTGCCACTTGACCACTCATTTTCTTGTGTTATAAATTCACCTGAATTAATTATAAACCCTAGCTCCTTCAGCTCCTATCCCCTAAAGTCCAAAAACAAAAACTTTCCCACCTACTCAGGCACATTCCTAGCCTACCACTAAGCCCCGAAACCACACAAACAACAACATGGCACACCATAGACATGCAAACAATGCCAAAAATAAAATAGCCCTTAACCCGGGATATTACAAAATGGCTAGCATAAAGGAGCAAATGGTAAAGAGGACGTGGCATCACATGAAGGGCTTTAGGGAAAAAGTTCGAATCCCACTTGGTAAATTTTTTATTATTTTTTTGTGTTATTCATTGAGAGTGTCGGCCATGATGGTATTTTAGGAAAGGTGGACTTTTTAATTTTGGCAAGTTGGCTAAGGAAATAAGGCAAGGATGAGGGTAAGGAAAAAAATCAAAAGAAAAATGCAAGATAAGGGAACATGTTGGCCTTTTTCATAGGAAATGTTTTGGAATGTTTTTATGGTCAATTTTTGACCCTTTTGGTTTGGTGCACACGGTTTTGAGGGGTAATAGGGGAGTGCCAAAATTTCTTTAGCATTTTGGTGAATTTTGGTACTTGAGTGATTATTTTGTTCTTAGCATTTTGGGTGATCTTTTAATTTTTTTCCAATCTCTTTCCTCTTTGCCTAAAATTCCAAAGCCAAAGTGAATATTTTCTTTTCTTTACTTTGGCCGAAACCTCCTAGCACATTTGTGCATTCTTTTTCTTTTGTTTGGCCGAAACACTCATCTTTTGCCCACCTCCCCTTTGATAGCCAAACAATCTAGCAGTCCTCCATCTATCCGTTCTCTCTTTTGACCATTTCATCAATCTTTTCTCTTCTCTAAAATCGACACCACTTTGAGATAACTTTTTCTTGTTTGATTTTCCTCTAAAATCGAATTTATTATCATCCCATCTCTTCACTTCTTCTTTTCTTTTCATCTTGGACAATCTCCTCTTGACTGAATCGGTAAGTGACCTTATATCCCTCTTTTCATTTCATTTTTATTTTCATTTTTCTTTCTAGCCGAATTTATGTGTTCATCATAATTTGGTTATTTTATCTTGTTTCCCTATCAAAACATCTCTCTTCCCATCATTCTCATGTTGTGATCAATATCTTTTTCGTAGTGTTATAGAGGGTGGCCGAATACCACATCATCGTCTAATCATCTCTAGTCATAAGACTATTATGGGAATCGAGATTATCATCGATTAAAGTAAGGCATTCTTTTATAGTCTATTTGATATCTCTACTTGGTTATTGTGTTAATCGGATTGAAGGATGGCTGATTGATCATGTTAGTAGGGACGAAATCATTCGATATTCTCTCCTTATTTAGTGGTAAGCCGAACCCTTTGTCATTAGACAATCTATACTTATATCATAATATCATTTTGACTAAGATTTTATCCGATGGAGGCTAGTAGTATTGACTTGAAAGGGAAAGCGAGTGGAGAACACAAAAGGAGCGGATCTACGACCCCTACTCCTAAATTCAAACGAATGGCAGTATCGGTAGTTTGGGATTTTTCACCGAGTTGTGGACTATCATCCGGGGAGAATTTACAAATCGTGGTCGCTCACGATTTCGAGAGTAAGTATTGAAAATCGCTTGGTGTAGTTTTGGATTAATAAAAATCTCCCCCGTTAGATTAATCTAGTGTAATGATATCATAGGTGTTGACGACCAAGACAGCCTAGTACTTACTATAATCAAGTGTGTAATCTCACACCGTTTTTCCGTGGGTTTTAAGACTCGATATCATGTTGGAAATAAATTGTTATGATTAAAACTGTAATATGGCATAAACTGAAAAATTGGCCTAAATTACACTATTTTGATAGATTTGTCAAAAATGGTATTAACTGTGAGAATTACGAAATTGCCCTAATGGGCCGAATTATGAAATTGCCCCTAATGGGTCGAATTACGAGATTGCCCCTAATGGGCCAAATTACGAAAATGCCCCTAATGAGCCGATTTGATAGATTGCCCTAATGGGCCAATTTGCAAAGTGTTATAATGGGCCAAATTTTTGTAATGAATCTCTGAATTAATGATTGTTGTCTGTATATGTAAATATCATGATTTATTATGTATGTTGCATTTACATAATTTTGCATGGGATGGGAAAATGTTGAAGAGAAGTGATTCCAGTGGTATTGCCGCAAAAATATTTATTAATATGATTTACTATGATTCCGGTGGCTTGGCCACAATCAAAATATGTTATAATGGCAACTTTCCTGCGATTGGTGTGTTTGGCGGGGTGGGTTGACTTGATCCCCACAGGTGTGATGGGATGGTACGGGTGGTGTGTAGCGGATGGATTATCAGGATGGGTTGGGTAGCATACTTTGCACATAATTATATGTATATATTATGTTTTATAATTGGGCTTAGGCCCAAGATTATGCTAAATGGGTTCCGGCCCAAGTTATTACTAAACGGGTTCAAGCCCAGTGGACAATGGTAAGGGGATTATGCACTGAGTTCTAGTAACTCACCCCATTTCCTTAATCCTTGCAGGTAATGCTCAGTAACGTGGATTTGGGACATGGATGACTCAGTGGAGGCCATACTTCATAAATGGTGTTTATTTTGAACTTTAGATTTCTATTTCTGTTTACTTTACTATTTTGGGTTTTTATGTTGTAATAAGGCCTCTAAAATATTTTAATTTTTACTTTATGTTTGACGAACTTATTATGTTGCTTAAATTATTTTAAAATGGCAATTTTTCAAAAACTTAAATAAGGTTTTTCCAAAATAGATTAACAAATGGATTTCTCAACAAGCTTCTACGCATATTTTTAACTCGGACATTTTCTCTCGAAATATCAACGATATTTTCAAAAGTTACGGTTTATAAAATCTCTAGTTCAAATTTTTTCGATTTATCAATCAATCTTCAAGGTTAGTAGTATTTTACCAAATATTTCAAATCAAACTTGTTTTCTTGATTTTAACAAATCAATACCTATTTTAGTACGAATAAAAAGGATTTAATATGTTTTCTCATGTCACATGTCAGATCTGGTCATAACGCATAGGCCGGGTTTGGGGTGTTACAGAACATACATGCTTAGTCAACTTTGGCCAATCACTTAGCCATATACAATAGAATAATAAACTTGATAGCCTATACTTTGGCCCTTCTTAAAACATATACTCAAATGAAGTGTTTTCTATACATGCCATACTTAACATAAACAACTTGGCTATACCAAAATAGTGATTGATAATGTGCTCCGAGCTTCGATGACGATGATCCACGAGATTAGCTTGGTGGGACTACATGGAAAGAAAGAAATAAGGACATAAGCATTTACCTTAGTAAGTTTGCATATAATACACATAGCAACATGTTTGATTAATATAAACCATTTAATATAAACAATGGTATCATAAATTTCAGCTATAAAGCTCACTTACTCATACTGATTCTTCCATATCTCATGATACTTACTAGTCTCATACTTGTGAGATAAATAAGGTACATGTATCACTTAATCACATTGACCAGTATACTTTAACATGATAATCATAATCTTTCATTCATCATCCATAACATGGCAATACTCATTTCCAACTTAACAGTAGCTGTACTTACTTAACTTTCTTATTATCTTATTTGAGCTTTACTCGTTTGCTTGATGAATTTCTGTGAATAATCGAGGATACTTGAAACACCCAAACCCAGCCAAAACACCACTACCGGATCTGGCATGTCACTTGGAAAGGTTTTACAAAATATTGCGATCTTCAGGAAAATTTTAAGTTATTCTAGAAACTCCAAGTTTAGTGGTACATTTGAAAACTTAGTAATTATTTTATGAAAATTTCAACTAGCCAATTCTTGTGTTTAGGTGACGCTTGAAAAAACTGATCGTGACATTCTAGTAATAATAAGGTTTGCTTTCAAATTTTATAAAATCATTGATTTATTTTTGAATGAAACCCTTTTTTTCTTTTTATAAAGAAAACATCTTGTCAATCATAATTGTAATACAAAAGTCTTAATACTTAAACCATAATTTAAACCAAAATAATAGTTGCCTTATTATAAATCAAAAATCCCCAAAAGCAGAAAATGATAAATAAAGCAAAGTTTTAGTTGAATAAACCCATGCATGGCCACCTCAAGTCCAATTCGGTCCAATCCACTGGACTAAGATTTGCCTGCAAATGTTTAAGCAAATAGGGTGAGTCATAAGACTCAGTGTGCAATTAGTCCACGTAAACCACAAATGGGCCTAAGCCCCCACATCACAATCGGCCAAAGCCCAATCAATATAGCATATCAAAATAATCAATATGATAACCCAACCTATCCTAGTGTTCCATCCTCTACACTCCGCTCCATATATCCATCCTCAACACTCCTGTGGGGATTTCTACAATCAACCTTCCATCCTCTACACTCCTCTTTGGCAACCATCCTGACAGTCATGCTGCTCAAAGTCAATATAATGTAGTCTAGCCAACAATAATTTTGTGACCAAGTCATCGATATACAAAAAGGCACTGAGCCATCAATTAGTGTGACAATGTCACCGATATACACTTCCCCTTCATATCATTATCATTTCCCAAATCCCATGCACATGCAAACATAGTATAATAAACATACCATACAATCATTCTTTAGAGTACACGCACAATCATGCTATCGACAGTAATTATAAGGCTTAATCGAAGAACAACTAACCTGGTGTTACGATTTTACCTTACATGGGTAAACCAATAGCCACTACCGAGATTTCGGCTTTCAAACATACAACATAAACATTTTATACAATTAAAGAAAAGTGTGGTAATTACACACCTGTAAACACGACGAACTAAACTATTGATCTCGCTAACACCTTCACTCGCAGGGATCACAGCGACCTGCTTATCCCTCTCCGAAGTCAGCCCAAAACCCAGTGGAAAGTCCCAAACGACAGACACCGCTCATTTTTTGAACTTAGCAGTAGAGACTACGAGTCCAACCCCCTCCTTTGCTTGGCTAGATCAATAGAAACTAGAGGCTACTAAACTCAGATTAAGGAATCACTAAAGTCCCTTGATCGACCGAATCTGATTGTCCCCCAAAGACCCTTCTAACGCTACTAGATACAAAAAGAATATGAAAATATGGCCCCCCACCAAATGAGAAGAAACCAATTGGAAAAGTTAGGAGAGTGAGTGACGAAGATCTTTTGAGACAAGAATGAATAAAGGGAAAAGAATAGTCAGATATTCGGCTAATAGGAACAATAAGAACAAACTCAAAGAGAAGGAAGAAGAACAAGTTTCGGCTTTGAATAGATGAGAAAGAAAATAAAAGGTGAATCACCAAGGTATAAGTTGAAGATTTGGCTATGAAGAAACAATTGAGAGAAAATGATGAAATGGAGAAAGTGATAGGAGAGTTCGGCTAAGGTTATGAAATGTAAAGTGAGTGTGAATAAAAGAAAAGAGAGGGATTTGAGGTTTTGATTTTTGGTTGAAAGTAAAAGAATGCCAAAAAGTGAGGTTCCCCAAGAGATGATTTCGATTTGTGAATGAGAGAAGAAAAATAATTGTTCACCGATTACCAAAAGAGAATAAAGTTTGATTCACTAATTCTCAACTCAAAGTAACCTATGGAAGAAACGACACACACCTACACACACACCTCAAAACCAAAAATGAACCAAAGATGCAAGAAATGCCTAAGACCACTTTCAGTACAAGCACCTTGCTTAGCCCCCAAAACTGAAAGCTCCCCCCTTCAACCCCAAGCACACTCGGTCAATAATCCCAACAAGCCACCAACTCCTTGATCACCTCCTACATTCACTCCCTTCCCCACATTCGAATTGGTTTGAAAGATTTAACTTCCACCTTTCACGCTTGGCCTCCCGATTGAAATTTTTAACTTAGTCCACTCCCACTCTTTAAGGTCCCTAGCCAAATCCATCACCTCCCATCCAGACGTCAAAATGAATTCCCAAAAAGAAAACTATGCGACTCGAAATTGCTCCCTCACTACTTCTTTGTGGCGTCACTTACCTGCCTCTTAAGTGGCGTCTCCTTGCCACCTTACCACTGCACTTCTTGTGTCAACAAACACAAGCATTAATCCTTAAAGTCTGTCCCAATCAGCTCTCCCCTAAGGTGCCAAAAATTGAAATTTTTGCCTAAGCTTCAGCTTAACCCCGAGCCTTCCCGGGGATCCCCAAAACATAAAAAATTAACAAATAAAGCATACTAAACACATGAAAACATAACGGATGCAAAGCCCCTAATTCCCGAATGTTACAGTTTCACCCTCTTAAAGAATTTTTGGCCTTGAAATTACCTGGTCAAAAGAGATGGGGGTGTTACTGACGCATAACATCCTCTAGCTCCCACGTGGCCTCCTCTAAATCATGGTTTCGCCACAAAACTTTGACCAAAGGGACTAATTTCCTCCTCAGCACCTTAATGTCTAGATCTAAAATTTGTACTGGTTCCTCTTCAAAGGACAGGTCTGGTCTTCCTTTAATTTCTTCCACCGGCGTAATGTGAGACGAATCAGAACGGTAACGCCTCAACATCGAGACATGGAACACGTCATGTATCTGTTTCAATTTTGAAGGTAATTCAAGTTGATACGCCACTAGTCCCACATGTTTCAATACCCGATAAGGTCTGATAAACCTGGGACTTAGTTTTTCATTCCATCCAAACCTCATCACCTTCTTCCACAGAGAAACTTTCAGGAAGACTTGATCACCCACCGCAAACTCTATATCCTTACTCTTTAGGTCAGCATAGGATTTCTACCTGTCGGACACTTCCTTCAACTAAGCTCGGATCAATTTAACTTTCTCCCCTGTCTCTGAAACCAATTTCGGACCTAAGATCTGATGCTCACCCAATCATGTCCAGTAAGTAGGAGTACGACACCTTCATCCATACAACGCTTCACAGGGTACCATCTGAAAACTAGACTGGTAGCTGTTGTTGTATACGAATTCTGCCAACAGTAGAAACTCTTCTAAGATCTGAATACTAGACTGGTAGCTGTTGTTGTATACGAATTCTATAACACAACCTCTCAACATATCTTCTAAGATCTGAATTACCCTCTCAGACTGACCATCAGTCTATGGATGAAAAGCTGTGCAAAAGTCTAATCTTGTACCCAATGCTTGATAGAGTTCCTTCTAGAAATGCGATGTGAACCTCATGTCTCTATCCGATATGATCAACAGTGGTACCCCATGCAACCTCACAATCTCTGCCACAGACTTAGGTAGTTTCCAGTCCAATACAGTTTCAATCTTCTGGGGATCAACCCTAATCCCCTTAGCAAACACAACATGACCCAGAAAGGTAACTTCTTTCAACCAAAATTCACACTTCATCAATTTGGCGTCAAATGCTTCTCCTCAAGATTTGCGTAACCACCAAGATGCGGATCATGCTCTTCTTCTGTCTTAGAATATACCAGGATGTCATCCATGAACACTACAACAAACCGATCCATATAGGGTTGGAATACTTGGTTTATTATATCCATAAACACAACTGGTGCATTCGTCAACCCAAAGCGGCATCACTAAAAACTCATAGTGACCATAGCGAGTTCGAAATATCGTCTTATGAATATCCGCGTCCTTGACCTTGAGCTAATGATATCCTGACCTCAAATTTATCTTTGAAAAGATTGAAGCCCCTTTAAGTTGATCAAATAAGTCATCAATCCTCGGTAGCGGATACTTGTTCTTAATCGTCAACTTATTCAACTGACGGTAATCAATACACATGGGCATCGACCCGTCCTTCTTCTTCACAAACAGCACAGGTGCTCCCCATGGAGACACACTTGGTCAGATAAAACCATGATCCGATAGCTCCTGGATCTAAGCTTTAAGTTCAACCAGCTCCTTCGGCACTATCAAGGCAATAGACATCGGAGCTGTACCCGAAAGTAGCTCAATTCTAAACTCCACTTCACGATCCGGAGGCAACCTTGGAAGCTCCTCAAGAAAGACATCCACAAACTCTTTTATTGTTCTAACCTCATTAACAGTCACTTCCTTGGCATCCAATACACTAATAAAAGCTAGAAATGCCCTACACCTTTTTCGAACCATCTTAACAGTCCTTAACGCGGCACGTTGGACAATAATTCCTTCTTTCCCCTATCACAACCACCTCTTCGTCTTCTGGGGTACTCAACACCATTCACTTTGTCGCATAATCCAATTTAGCACGATGTTTGACCAACCAATCCATGCCTAAGATGAGATCAAACTCCCCGAATGGTAATTCCATTAAGTCAGTCGGGAACAAAACTCCTTGAATTTCTAGAGGCATATCCCTAAATAATTTGTTCACTACCATGGATTGTCCTAAAGGGCTAACCACAGTCATCTCTCTAGCAGCTATGTCAGATTCTATAGTTAAAGTCACATATACAGTGCTACCAACATAAGAGTGAGTCGATCCAATATCAATCAAAGTAAGAAATGGCTTATCAGCTATAAGAAACGTATCGATTATGACGTCTGATGCGTCGCAATCCTCTCACCGTCATGTTGCATAGTCTAAATCTGGCTGTCTTGCATCTGTAACACTGTCACCCCTTCCCGGTGCTCCACGACCCCGACCAGAACCATTCCTCCCTGATCGGACCACGACCTTTCGGCATCTATTGTCCACCCCTTCCTGGCTACATATAACCCTAACCTACCGTCCGTGCCCTGGTCATTTCTTGTGGACAATTCCTTATTAAATGATCCTTTGACCCACACTTGAAACATCCCCTATCTCTTCCCCAGCACTCTCCTACATGTGATCTCCTACACTGAGCACATGGACGAAATTGACCCACTGCGGCAGGTGCCGGAACTCGAGCTGGCCCATCAAACCTAGGCATCTTCTGGAAACCCCCAGATAACCCTGACGGTTCATAACTCATCTTGTTTTTACCTCTATCCTTGTCCATATTTTGCCTCTCAGTCCATTTTACCTCCTCGGCTATTTTAGCCTTTTCCACCAGAATAGCAAAATCCTCTCCTGCTGCGGAGCTATCAACACTTGCAACTCGTCTCACAGCCCATCTTCGAACTGCACGCAACGCTCATAATCGGTCGCAACTATCCCTCGGGCGTAATGGCTCAACCGTAGAAATGCTGCCTCATACTCAGCCACAGATTTACCCCATTGTACCAGATTCAGAAATGCTTTCCTCTGAGCATCCACATAACTTGCCCCAACATATTTCCTTTGGAATGCAGTTTTGAAGAAATCCAGTCAATTTGATCCGTTGGAGTACCCTCTCTTATTGTGAGCCACCACTGATAGGCCTCATCCCGAAGAAGAGACACAGCTCTATTTTTTCCTTTATCGTGCAGTCTAAATCATACATAATTCTCTTGACTGCCTCGAGCCAATATTCAGCCACATTTAGAGCCACACCAAAAATACCTCTAAACAATTCAGCTCCGTTTGCTCGAAGTCGCTCAGGAATAGACTTCTGAGATACTGTCCCAGTGCTTGCCCCAGCAACTCGTTCCAACACACGTAGCATTGCTTGAGATAAGACATCATCCCCACCAGTCCTATCTTGTGATCCCACTTCTGCCACAGGTGACGCTGGTGCTTCACCTTCAAGCTCATGCCCGGCTTTAAAACTCACCTCAAGACTGGCCCCTTCCACGGCCAAGCAACACGCCCACGCCTCCGCACTCATGCCTATCGTTTCGCCTTAATCTGATTTATAATTTTATGTATTAGTATTTCTTCTCACTGTTGATTATGAGTAGTTTTATGATAATAGAGTTTTAAGTAGTTTTTCCGTAAAACACACATACCTGAAGTTTTCCATTTCTAAGTAGAGTTTCCTAGTTCTAAATTTCATAGCACAGCATATATCTATTTCATGCCATTCACCCAATGTAGTCAAAATACTTACCGTATGGATTTGGTGCTGGAGACTCGGGTGCCATACTTCCAGAAATATGTACATATGTATCTTCTTTCTAAACCCTCTTTAACCCAAAATTTGGAAAACCTTTTGAACCCAAAACCCAAGACCGAGCTTTTAAAACTGGGCTCTGATACCAAATTGTAACACCCCAAACCTGGCCCAAACACCACGATCGGATTTGGCATGTCACTTGGAAAGATTTTACAAAATATTGTGATCTTCAGGAAAATTTTAAGTTATTCTAGAAACTCCAAGTTTAGTGGATCATTTGAAAACTTAGTAATTATTTTATGAAAATTTCAACTAGCCAATTCTTGTGTTTAGGTGACGCTTGAAAACACTGATCGTGACATTCTAGTAATCATAATGTTTGCTTTCAAATTTATAAAATCATTGATTTAGTTTTGAATGAAACCCCCTTTTTTTTTCTTCTTATAAAGAAAACATCTTGTCAATCATAATGGTAATATAAACGTCTTAATAGTTAAACCATAATTTAAACCAAAATAATAGTGGCCTTATTACAAATCAAAAATCCCCAAAAGCAGAAAACAATAAATAAAGTAAAGTTTTAGCTAAATAAACCTGTATGGCCACTTTGAGTCCAATTCAGTCCAATCCACTGGACTAAGATTCACCTACAAATGCTTAAGCAAATAGGTAAGACTCAGCGTGCAATTAGTCCACGTAAACCACAAATGGGCCTAAGCCCCCACATCACAATTGGCCAAAGCCCAATCAATATAGCATATCAAAATAATCAATATGATAACCCAACCCATCCTAGTGTTCCATCCTCTACACTCCGCTCCATATATCCATCCTCAACACTCCTGTGGGGATTTCTACAATCAACCCTCCATCCTCTACACTCCTCTTTGGCAGCCATGCTAACAGTCATGCTACTCAAAGTCGATATAATATGGTCTAGCCATCGTTAATTTTGTGACCAAGTCACCGGTATACACTTCCCCTTATCATTATCATTTCCCAAATCGCATGCACATGCAAACATAGTGTAATAAACATACCATACAATCATTCTTTAGAGTACATGCACAATCATGCTATTGACAGTAATTATAAGGCTTAATCGAAGAACAACTAACCTAGTGTTACGATTTTACCCTCCATGGGTAAACCAATAGCCACTACCGAGATTTTGGCTTTCAAACATACCACATAAACATTTTATACAATTAAAGAATAGTGTGGTAATTACACACCTGTAAACACGAAGAACTAAACTATCGATCTCGCCAACACCTTCACTCGCAGGGATCAGAGTGATCTGCTTATCCCTCTCCAAAGTCAGCCCACAACCCGGTGGAAGGTCTCAAATGGAAAACACTACTCATTTTTTAAACTTAGGGGTAGGGACTACGAGTCCAACACCCTCCTTTGCTTGGCTAGATCGATAGAAACTGGGGGCTACTAAACTCGGATTAAGGAATCACCGAAGTGCCTTGATCGATCAAATCTGATTGTCCCCCAAAGACCCTTCAAACGCTGGCCAGATGCAGAAAGAATATGAAAATGAGGCCCCCCACCAAATGAGAAGAAATCGATTGGAAAAGTTAGGAGAGTGAGTGACGGCAATCTTCTGAGACAAGAACGAATGAAGGGAAATGAGCAGTTAGAGATTCACTAACAAGAACAATAAGAACAAACTCATAGAGAAGGAAGAAGAACAAGTTTTGACTTTAAATAGATGATAAAGAAAACAAAAGGTGAATCACCAAGGTGTAAGTTGAAGATTCGGATATGAAGATACAATTAAGAGAAAATGATGAAATGGAGAAAGTGATAGGAGAGTTCGGCTAATGAGTTATGAAATGTAAAGTGAGTGTGAACAAAAGAAAAGAGAAGGATTTGAGGTTTCAGTTTTTGGTTGAAAGTAGAAAGAATGCCAAAAGTGATGTTCCCCACTAGATGATTTCGGTTTGTGAATGAGAAAAGAAAAAACAATTGTTCACCGATTGCCAAAAGAGAATAAGGTTTGATTTACTAATTCTCAACTCAAAGTAACCTATGGAAGAAACGGCTCACACCTACACACACACCTCAAAACCGAAACGAAATGCCTAAGACCACTTTTTGCACAAGCACCTTCCTTAGCCTCCAAAACCGAAAGCTCCCCCCTTCAACCCTAAGCACATTCGGTCAACAATCCCAACAAGCCACCAACTCCTTGATCACCTCCTACATTCACTCCCCTTCCCCACATTCGAATTGGTTTGAAAGATTCAACTTCCACCTTTCACTCTTGGCCTCCCATTTGAAATATTTGACTTAGTCCACTCCCACTCTTCAAGGTCCCTAGCCAAATCCATCACCTCCCATCCAGACGCCAAAATGAATTCCAAAAAAGTAAACTATGCGACTCAAACCTGCTCTCTCACTGCTCCCCTATGGCGTCACTTACCTGCCTCTTTAAGTGGCGTCTCCTTGCCACCTTACCACTACACTTCTTGTGTCAACAAACACAAGCATTAATCCTTAAAGTTTGTCTTAGCCAGCTCTCCCTTAAAGTGTCAAAAATTGAAACTTCTGCCAAGGCTTCAGCTTAACCCCGAGCCTTCTTGGGGACCCCAAACATAAAAAATAACTAATAAAGCATACTAAACACACGAAAACATAACAGATGCAAAGCCTCTAATTCCTGAATGTTACAATACTAGATCTCGACCCACATATGACTTGATGCCAAAGCCATATCCTATATACGGTCTTACATGGAATTTCTCATCTTGGTGTCAAAATCATGTCTTGACATGGACTTATACGAATTCTTTCTCATGTGTTCCCTTGGGAACTTACCATTGCCATGTCTTGGCAAGGTCTTACTTGGTATTTTTGCTCATGAACTGATCAGTGCCGAGCCTTGGCTTAGTCTTACATGAAATCTTTCTTGTTCTCACCAATGCCATGCTTTGGCTTGGATTTACATGGGATCTTTATCTCTTGCTAGCTTTTCAATGCCAAGACTTGTCTTGGACTTACATGATAACTTTTCAATGCCAAGACTTGTCTTGGACTTACATGACATCTTTGCTTGGAGACTCACCAATGCCATGCCTTGGCTTGGGCTTATAAGGGTCTTCATCTTATAATAACTCTTCAAAGCCAAGACTTGTCTTGGTCTTACATGATAACTTGCTTGATTACCGATGCCATGCCTTGGCTTGGTCTTATACGAACTTTCTCATTTCATGTGGTAGATCGAGTATCCTAGGTAATTCATCTTCAATCGAGACTTTCTCATGCTTAATCTTATTGATTTCTTTGTTTATCATAACATTAAACATTTTCATGATACTATTATACATTACACTAAGCATTTTCAATGATATAAATCATAAAGCTTAGAAATCATACAAACTTACCTCAATGTACAAAATGTACGTAGATATGCAATTTAGTCCTCGACTTTGTTCTTGCCTCGATTTTGATCCGGGCTTCTTTGTTCTTGATCTATAATAATAATTTAACTCATTTAATACTCATAATAACTAAATGGAATCATAAATCCTACTATGGCAAAATTATCATTTTGCCCCTAAACTTTCTCATATTTACATATTTGCCCTAAGGCTCGTAAAATGATTCTCATTCAACTTTCTTAAAATTCATGCTTAGCTGATTCTTTATCTCAACTATAGAAATAACAAATTCTCACTATTTCTGCCATGTATGACAAATTTCCATAAAAGTTACAAACTAGTCCCAACTAGCATTTTTCATGAAATTCACTTAGAAAAAAATGTTTATCTAACATCAAACTCTCATAAACTTCCTTAAAATATCATTTTACAAGCATATCATTCATGGGTAGATTTTTGAACATGCATTCCAGCTCATTTTATAGCTAAAAATAGCTAATTCATAATACGAGAACTTCAAAAATACAAAGAATATTAAAAACGAGGCTAAGATGAACTTACTAGCAAGCTTGAGAAATGAACAAACCCTAGCTATGGGGTTCTTCAAATTTTCGGCACCAAGGAAGAAGATGAATGAGATTTTTATCATCTTTTTCCTATTTTAATCATTTAATTAAAAAATGACCAAAATGCCCTTCTCTTAAAAATTTTCACATTTTACTAACTCATGTCCATTTTTGTCCAAAAATTATAATTTGGACAAATTTCTATTTAAAGACTTCTAATTAATATTCTAAAGCTATTTCATACAAAAAGCTTCTAGAAACTCATATTTTGCAACTTTTACAATTTAGTCCTAACGGACCATTCAACCTCAATTTAACAAAATTGCTTCATGAAACTTTCACAACAGCATGCAAACATGGCATAAACCTAAAAAAAAAACTCATAAATTTTTCTTGGATTCATGGCCTCGCACCACTATTCCGACTAGGCTCTAAATCGGGCTGTTACAACGCTTGTATAGAAAACGCCGCTAAAGATACTGGTCTTTAGCAGCGCTTTTATAGGAAATGTTGCTATAAGTCGTGGTTTTTAGCGGCGCTTTTTTATAAAACGCCGCTATAAGTCATGAAAAATAAAAAAATAAAATATTATAAAAAAGAATAAGATTAAAATATTATAAAAATTTAAGGGAAAAACAATAAAATTAAACAATTTTCAACCCTTAACATTTAAACCAAAAAAAAAAATGATAGCAAACAATATTCAACAAGAATTTTAAAAACAGAAGGAAGTATATGCAGGATAAATTTGTTTTCTAATGCTACAGTTTCAATTCAACACACCCAATTTTGTAAATTGATATGCAGGAGCTTGGTAATGGCAAATGTTTAATTTGTAAAGCTTTGGATGTAAATAACATAGCCCTAAAACAAAATGCAAATTTGACTGCTTCAATGGGTCGTGGCTTCTTTTCTGCTCACCTATTTACCAAGTAAATTTTCTGGTTTTGCATCTCCTTCCCCACTTCTCAGATTGTCATCCTTTAAATCTCTATAGTACTAAACGATTCTCCTAGTTACCCACCATCCTTACATACAACCCAAAATATAAGTTAGCTTTAAAAAGAAGCTTAAACAAAAAATAAACCAAAAGTTCATGAGACCACAAAGCATAAACATTTATGCAACACATGGATACGCCATGGATACCGCAACACATAAATATTAAAAAGTCGAAAAAAAATCAAGTAAAGCAAAAACTCAATATGTTGTTTCTACAATACCTATCAAAATAAAACAATAAACAAGAAGGAATAATGTGAATAATATTTGGTACATCAGTAGTAGAGTTTTAACCCATCAAGCAAGATCAAAGGGTTCACAAGTGTCTTGCAAGGATATAGTAAAATATTAAAAAGACACATAGCAATTTTTAAGAATGCTTGTGGAATAAAAAATACACCGCAAGTGCACCAAATACTAACACAAACAAGAATACATAGCAACATCTTAGGTTCATAAAAGAAAAGGACATGAAAAAGTTGAGGTATAAGCCATTGGGTACAAGGAATCGAAAATGCATCCCAAAGCCTTAGCTAAAAGGAATTAGTTCACCATGTTTATAGAAAAAGGTGCAAGTAATAGAATCACTCACTAGTAACCATCTCTAAGACAACCGAACTTCTCCGTCCCAAGAGTATCCCAAAGAGAGAAACGAATTTTGCCACAGCTTAGTGAAGAAGTCCAAGGGATGAACCTCCACACCAATGGTTGTTGTACAAAGATAAAAACACTTAAGTAACCACTCAATCAAGCACCTCATGCACTGATATTTTATATATTGGTCCTATTCAAGACTTAATTTGCCTTGGGATGAGATTTTATATACTGAAGCTATATTACTTTATGAATGTGATGTCCAACTTATTAACAATGATATTTGATGACTTTTACAAATTGATTCATGCAATGCAAAGCAAATATACATATCAATTGTAATAGCACATAATATCACTATGATGATTTCACAAATAAATAAAAATGAAGATATCGAAATACTTTAACTACAAGATTGGTGTTGTTTCCTAATTTTCTTATCTGGAAAAGTCAAGATTAGAGAGGATTCCATTCAGAGATCCATTAAAGAGTACAATTAAAAAAAATGCCAAATTTATAGAATTTTCTTTGACCTAAATCTTGGTCCGCTGACGTTTTGCTTTTCATTTTAGGATACTGTCATACATTATAAATATAAAAATTTAGATTCTGATGAAAAATGAATTCCATCCAAGTATCTTTTTTTTTCATGCAAACGTTTCTTTCTAAATACAAGTAAAGAATAAGAACAATATATGAAATGATAATCCATATATGAACTTTTTTTAATATCATAAATGAAAATAAGAATTTGTTACCTTTCTAAAACCTCTCTTTGATGGTGACCAAATTATTTTAATATATTTTGTGTGTGTGTGTATATATCTTTTAGACTAGCTTTTTTTATAGCTCTCTGACACGTAATTTTTTAGAGAGCAAATGAAAAAGAAAAAAAAATCCTGAGATATGAACTTAGTAAAGAAAAATAAATCTAACCATTTTTTACTTTTTGACTAAAAAAGAGAGAAAAAGAGTTAAGAAACTAATTTAGAAAATGCCAAATAAGGAATATTAAAGAAAGAAAACCCTAGTTGAAAAGTTCCTTAATTTGGTTATAAAAAAGCCCAAACCTTTCTATCATGAATAAGAGTGATAGAGGTCTCCATTACTAACATTGATTTCATCATATATAAATATATTTATAATGGAATTTCATATAAATAAATAATTATTATTTACCTAATCTCTTTGCTGCAGTTCTCGTTAACCTCTTTCACCGCTTCAACTGCTTCTTGCATTTTCTACATATAAAAAATTCCAAAAAATTCAATATAAAATAGAGATTTATGACATTTTAATGAAAATCAAACAAAAAATAAACAAAAAGGAAAAGAGAGAGAGAGAGAGATAGACCTCATAGTGGGTGTTCTAGATATCAATCCCCCAAGGTTTTCTGGTACTGATCAATTACTTGCTTCGTTCTATTAAAAGAAAGAGAAACAAATAAGCTTTTTTTTTTCTATGAAATATAGTTGAATTAGAATCGAGTTGAATTGGAATTTAAATGAAAGATGAACTCTTCCTATATTATTTTCTTTAGTCATAAAATTTAAATCCAAAACTTATTTAATGACATCAAACTTCTTATCACTCGATTTAACATTGGTACCTTAAAATTAAATTTAGATCGCATATACAAAGCATCTATATATCACATCATGGTAATTGAAACTAAATTTTTAATCTAACTTCACTAACTACTAAATGTTATCTTTGAGAACATGAAATTAGAAATTTAAATTTTGATATCATTTGTTGTTATAAATTGTAAGAACAAAATGCATGCAAATAAATAAATTATTGTATTTTACTATTAAATAGACATCTAACAAATATATACTAATAATCATGAATACTATGTTTCAAATTGTGTTAACACTCCAACTGTAACACCCCAAACCCGACCCATGCGGTATGACCAGATCTGGCATGTCACATGAAGAAAACGTATAAAGAACTTGTGATTCTTACTAAAGTTGATGTTATTTGGTTATAGTTAAGAAAACAAGTTTGGTTTATAGATATTTGATAAAATACTGCAAATTTCAAGAGGTTGATTGGTAAATCGAAATTTGAACTAGTGCACATTAAAACCATGACTTTTGAAAATATTGTTGATAATTCGAAGGAAAATCCAAGTTAAATTATTTGTACATATTTATTATTAAATATGTTTGTTGATAAATTTTAAGAAAAATCGTTGTTTATGATTTCAGAAAAATCCCCGTTTAAAACAATTCATGGAAGGTAATAAGTACGTCAAACATAAAACAAAATAAAAATCCAGAGGCCTTATTACAACTTTAAACCCAAAATAGTAAAAATAACAAAATAAAGCGAAAAAGAAATTTACTAAAGTTCAAAAATATTATTCCAAAAGTATGGCCTCCACCGAGTCATCCATGGCCCCAAGTCCTCGTCACTGAGCATTACCTACAAAGATTAAAAAAAAGGGGTGAGTTACAAGAACTCAATGCATAATCCCATTACCATCATCCACTAGGTCTAAACCTGTACAGCAACATCTTGGGCCTAAGCCCATTACCTAACAGTATTTAAAAGAAATGAATGCAACCCAACCCATCCATCATCACACCCCCGACCAGCAAATCACACCTGTGGGGATCAAGTCAACCCACCCCACCACTCACACCAATTTGTAGTCAAGCTGCTAAAGTATATTATTTTTGTGGCCATGCCACCAAAATCATAATTAAGCACAATAATAAGTGAATTGTGGCTATGCCACCAGGCTACACTACTCTCCATACAATTTTTCCCAACCCATGCAATATGTAAAGATGCAACATAATAAAAATATATCCACATATATAACAACCATTAATCTAATGAAGTATTTCGATGAATCGGCCCATTAAAGCACTTTGGTAATTCGGCCCACTAAGGCGTTCTAACAAATCGGCCCGTTAGGGCATTTTGGTAAATCGGCCCATAGGGGCATTTTCATAAAACGGCCCATTAGAGATTTTTAGTAATTCGACCCATAAGGGAATTTTTGTAATTTTACAAATTACTACTGATTTTGACATATCTTAAAATTAACGTTGATTAAGCAAGTTACTCAATTCATGCCTTATTACGGTTATTAGATTTGTAAGCAACAACGATCTATTTTCCAACATGATAGTGAATCACAAATCTACGGGATTTCGGTGTGAGATTACACATCTGAGTACGGCAAGAACTAAACCTTCTTGATCGTCGGCACCCTTAGTATCATGAACGACCACGATTTGCCTACTCTCACCAGAAGATGGTCCACAACCTGGTGGAAAATCCCGAACTGCCGATACCGCCCTACATTTGAACTTGGGAGTAGAGATTGCAAGTCCACTCCCTTTTTGCCCTCCTATTGATTTTCCTTTAATAACTTTACCACTTGCCTCCATCGAAAGAGTCTTGATCAGAATAATACTACGATGAAAGAACGTAGTTAACTAAGGAGAGGGTTTTGGCTTACTACTACTTCCGAAGGATCAACGAGTAGAGAAGATCGAGTGTTTTAGTCCCTATAATAATCGATTAGTCAAATCTATCGATCCGTTGAGCAAAATAACCAAGTAGCAATATCGAATGGACTAGGAAGAGATTCCTTACCTTAATCGATGATGAACCCGATTCCCACTAATTCAACTTATGGCTACGGATGAGTTGGCAAAGATGAGAGATTTGGCTTGTCCACTATAACATTACAATAGAAAGAGATCACGATGTGAAGAAATAGGAGAGAGTGATGTTTTGTTTTAGAGAACCATCCGAATAATAAGGGGAACATAATTGGCCATGGAGAAAAGAAGATAAAAAGAAAAGAATAAAATCACTTACCGATTCGGTCAAAGAAGAGATGCCCAATATAAAAGAAAAAGAAATAATGAAGAGGTAGAGTGTTAACAGGTTCAGCTATTTGGAGAGAAATGAACAAAGATGATTTGGCCACCAAGTAATATTGATTAAAGAAAAAGAGAAAAAGGTTGAAGAAATGGTGAGGAAAGAAAAGAAGAGATGGACAAGAAAAGTGTCAAAGAATTTCGGCTAGCACTTTGAAGGAGATGAACAAAAAGAAGGACTTGTGTTTCGGCAATCAAAGGGAAAAGATTGGAAGGAAATCACCAAAATGTTGAAAAGAATAAAAGAAAGCTATGGCAAAGATGAGAAGAAGAAAAGAAAATGCTCCCTAATGATCAGGGTTTTAGGAAAGGAAAAGAGGTACAAAATGGTAAAAAGAAAAGACCTTCAAATTAGACCAAAACTCTCCAAAAAGTCTATCAAAAATTCGGCACAACCAACCTTTACCAAAACCGATTATACCTTCCACCAAATGATCTTAGTTGACCAAAAATTCTTTCCCCAAGCTCCTTCCAAAAATTCAGCCAACATATCTGTAACATCCCAAACCAAGCCCATAAGCCACAACCGGATCTGGTATGCTACGGGTTTAGGTTCAAAACTTTGCTTTGAAGGGTTTTGAAAATCTCAGTTTATTTAACCGATTAGTCATTTGTTGTGATATTTTTGAAAGAAACTTTAACTATTGAGTTGAACGAGTTTGAAAGGCCCATTTTCATTTCGCTTTATAATTAAATCTTAGAAAACATAAGTATATAAAAATGTAACATTAAGAAAAAAAATATAATTTGATAACCTAAGCTATGGAGGCCTTATTACACAAATAATCCCAAAATTAAAACTTAAAGGAAAACCAGAAATAGTTTATGATAAATAAAATACTTGATGGCCCCTCGAGTCCACCACCGCTCCCATGTCCAAGATCTACTGCTCATCTGAATAGTTGGGGAAAATAAAAGGGTGAGTCACCAAGACTCAGTGTGCAAATCCCGAAAACACATAAAAGGGGGAAGCCCACAAACACATTATGGGCCTTGGCCCATACACAATGGCAATAGAATATATACATGCTACATGGCCCAACCCAATCCTATAATCCATCCTCTACACACTAGCCCGTACTAGCAATCACACCTTGGGGATTTCTACAATCAACCATCCATCCGCTACACACCATTTTGACAGCTGTGCTGCCTATCATAAAGACCGATCACTATGTGACCTATGTGGTAGAGCCACCGATCGTCATGCGACCTTAATAATATATTGTGGTTTAACCACCAATCACTATGTGACCTATTAATCAGATGTGGCAGAGCCACCGATCGCCATGCGACCTAAATAATATGTTGTGGATTAACCACCGATTGCTGAGTGACCTATTAGCATGCTCTTCCCCTTCGTCATATCAATCCCATCCCATGCATACATACATGCAGAATCAAAACAATATACTATCTAAAAAGATCACAGACTACCACATCCTTCGGTACACATAGAGAAGTTTCTATGATTACGTTCCTAGCATCCTTTGCCTGCCCTTTTCGGGTAACACGACTGTTCATACAGCCTTTTTCTGGCTTTTAGCCCATAACATATTTATAGTATAGATTAACTAGTGTGATAGAGATCCACACACCTAATTACAGATAAGACGAGACTTTCTATGTCGAAACTATCAGAAGACAATATGACTGCTAACTGTCTAAGGTTTTGTTCTGAAGCCGGTCCACAACCCGGTGGCCAATCCCGTACGGTTCACACAGCTCCCTTCTTAAATCTAGTGGTTGGATTTACAGATCCAATTCCCTCTTTCGTTTGATTGGTGTTTGTATCCGTGGAACAGATCTTAGTCAACAAATCGGATTAAAACATTGAATCGAGTACAAACACGAATGTACATTCATAGGGCAGAGATCCCTTACCTAGAAACTCGAAAGAGATCGAGTTTAGAGACTAGCGATTTCTGGCTTTTAGATCTAGACGATCTACTTTGATTCCCGATGTGTTGCCCCAAAATAAGAACACGAGAATAATCAAATCATTACTCCAAAGATAATCTTATCTAGCCTTTCGGCTTTGGTCTCCAAAAACAGGAAGAGAAGAAGTGAAGAGAGAATTCGACACTTACCTTAACCGACAGATTCAACTAACTCTTAGAGATTTCGGCTTCTGAGAAGATCAAAAGGAAAACAGTGCAACAGGATCTATGAAAATTCAGCTATGAAGAAATTGACAATAGGAGAGTTATGAGTTTCGGCTTTTGAGAAAAAGATGATTGAAAGAAGAGAACAATGAAAATTTTGGCTTTTGCATGAAAGTGGAGATGAGAGGAAAGAAAAAGAGAATAGGGTCAAATGCCGGAACTAAAAAGGTATCCCCCTACTGAAACCAAAATTTTGGCACCTACTGCCTAAAAATCGAAAATACCCCTCTTTAAAATCAAAACCAAGCTATTTAATCAGGGGAAATTTTGGTACCCCTTGAACCTATCAGAACCGATTTCACCTCCCCCTTCAGTGTTGGAATTTTGGCCACCACTGTGACCAGTAGATAAATCCAAAATTTCCTCCTTATCTTTGTCTGATTACTCATCCATAGTGTCATGGATAACACCACCTCTTCCTTCCTTTATCAGCACATTATCAACCTTATTATCCACATTAAATAATTCCTAATTTCAAGCATCCAAGCCAAACTCCATTACTGCTCTTTGCTATTACCGAAATTAAATTAAAATAAAAAGGTATCATGCGACTCGAACCTTGGACATCCTTAACTGCTTGACACGCCACCTCCTAATCCTTGCATATCGCCACTGACCATTGGGCCATAAGCCCATTTTTGTGTCTTACTACACAGATAATATCTTTTAAGTCCTATCCTACTTGACTCTCCACTAGAGTGCCCAAACAAAAAATTTTTGCTAAGGCCTCGGCCCAACTTCGAGCCCATTCTGGACCTCTAAAACATTCTAACAAGCATAAGAAGCACAACAATACATCACAGCACGTCAAATGCAAAGCCCTAAAAATTTGAGATGTGACAGTTCTTCCCCCTTAAAGAAATTTTGACCTCGAAATTACCTGGTCATAATAGATGCGGGTATTGTTGCCGCTTTGCTTCCTCTGGTTCCCAAGTGGCCTCCTCATAACCGTGATTCTGCCACAGAACCATGATTCTGCCTTAGAACCTTAACTAACGAAACTGTTTTCCTTCGTAATACCTTAACATCATGATCTAGGATTTCTACTGGTTCCTTTTCAAAGGATAGGTCGGGTCTCACTTTGATTTCTTCCACAGACACCACATGAGATGGATTCGGACGGTAACGTCTTAACATAGAGACGTGGAATACATTGTGAATCTGGCTTACCTCAGAATGTAGCTCTAGCTGATAGGCTACCGGCCCTACTCGTTTCAACACTCGATAAGGTCCAATGAATCTGGGACTTAATTTACCTTTCGGTCCAAACCTTAGCACTTTCTTCCATGGCGACACCTTTAAGAACATCTTGTCACCCACTACAAACTCTATGTCCTTATGCTTCAAATCAGCATAGGACTTCTATTTGTCCGACGCTTCCTTTAGTTGAGCTCGAATTAACTCAACCTTTTTTTTCATATCGGTAACCACTCTGGCTCCAAAATTTGACGTTCCCCCAACTCCGTCCAACAGGTAGGAGTACGACACTTCTGCCCATATAATGCTTCATAGGGCGCCATTTGAATACTGGACTGGTAGCTGTTGTTGTAAGCAAACTTCGCCAAAGGTAAAAACTCCTCCCAACTACCCCTGAAATCAATAACACAACCTCTCAACATGTCTTCTAAGATCTGAATTACCCACTCAGACTGTCCATCGGTCTGAGGATGAAGTGCTATACTGAAATCTAACTTCGTACCCAACGCTTGATGCAATGCCTTCCAAAATAGCGACGTGAACCTCGGGTCCCTGTCCGATATGATCGATACTGGTACCCCATGCAACCTCACCACCTCCGCTATGTATAGCTTAGCCAATTTTTGCAGAGAGTGATCGACCCATACTGGTATGAAATGAGTAGACTTCGTCAAGCGATCAACAATCACCTAGACCGAATCTTTTTTAGTAGGCGTGAGAGGTAGCCCACTAACAAAGTCCATTATGATCCTTTCCCACTTCTATTGTGGAATCTTCACCTACCGCAATAACCACGATGGTAATCGATGCTCGCTTTCACCGCCGACAAGTCAAACACTTACTCACCAATTCAGTTACCTCTCGCTTCAAGCCCGGCCACCAAAACTGGTCTCGCAAATCCCGATACATCTTACTCCCTCTAGGGTGCATAGCATATGGACTACCATGCGCTTCTTGCAAAATCCTACGCCTCAACTCCAGATCTTTTGGCATGCAAACTCTCCCTCAAAAAACATAACTGTCCTTCCTCATTCACACTGAATTCCGTTGGCCCATCATTTGATATTAGCTGCAACTTCACCTTAAGCAACTCATCGGTCTGCTGCTTCTCCTTAACATGACTGACCCAAGAGGGTTTCATTTGAAGTTCAACCAATAAACTCCCATCATCGTATAAACTAAGGTGACCAAACATTGCTCTCAAGTCAGAGATTACTTTACGACTCAAAGCATCCGCCACCACGTTAGCTTTACCCGGACGATACTCGATTGAGTAGTCATGATCCTTTAACAACTCGATCCACCTCCTTTGCCTTAGATTCAACTCTTTCTGGGTCAAAAGGTATTTTAGACTCTTGTGATTGGTATAAATAATAGATTTCTCCCCATACAGATAATGTCTCCAGATCTTCAGAGCAAAAACCACCGCCACCAATTCCAAATCATGGGTGGGATAATTTGTTTCGTGCGGTCTTAACTACCGAGATACATACGCAATAACCTTTCTATCCTGTATCAACACGCATCCTAGTCCCGTGTGTGAAGCATCACAGTAAATTATGAATTTCTTTTCGACCTCCGGCTGAATCAATACCGGAGCCTCCGTCAAAATCCTTTTTAACTTCTCAAAACTCTCTTGCTGCTTATTAGACCAAACAAATGGAGCCCCTTTCCGTAACAACTTAGTCAATGGTGCCGCAATTGAAGAAAATCCTTCAAAAAACCTTCGGTAGTACCCGGCCAGACCAAGAAAACTCTGAATTTCTACCACAGACCTAGGCGGCTTCCATTCCAACATTGCTTTTATTTTTCGAGGGTCAACCCTAATCCCCTCTGCCGACACAACGTGGCCCAGAAGAGTAACTTCACTTAGCTAAAATTCGCACTTACTAAATTTGGCATACAACTGTTTCTCCCTCAGAATCTACAAACCCACTCGAACGTGTGAATCATGCTCCTCATCCGATCTTGAATAAACCAGGATGTCATCTATAAATACCACAAGAAATTGATCCTAGTAGGGTTGGAACACTCGGTTCATCATATCCATAAATGCTGCTGGCGCATTGGTCAATCCAAATGACATTACCATGAACTTGTAATGACCATAGCGAGTCCTAAAAGCTGTCTTATGAATATCCATCTCCTTGACCTTAAGCTGATGGTACCATGACCTCAGATCTATATTTGAAAAGGCTGAAGCCCCCTTCAACTGATCGAACAAGTTGTCGATCCTCGATCGCGTTATTTGTTCTTGATTGTCAACTTATTTAATTGACGATAGTCAATGCACATACGCATTGATCCATCTTTCTTCTTAACAAATAACACCGGCACTCCCACGGTGACACACTTGGTCGAACAACCCTCTATCCAGCAACTCCTAAATCTGTGCTTTCAATTCCACCAACTCCTTTGGTGCCATTCTATATGGAGCAATAGATACTGGCACTGTTCTCGAAAGAAGATTGATACCAAACTCCACTTCACGATCTGGGGGTAATCTCGGAAGCTCTTCTTGGAAAACATTAGGAAATTCCTTCACCGTCCTAACGTCCCCAATAGTTAATTCCTCGGCTTCAAGAGCCCAAACAAACATTAAAACTGCCTCGCATCCTTTTCTCACCATCCTTTCTGCTCTTAGGGCAGCCACCACATTCGACAGACAGTTCCCCATTTCTCCTATCACCAACACTTCACCACCCTCGGGGGTTTTTAACACCATGCACTTGGCTACACAATCTAAATTAGTTTGATACTTCACCAGCCAGTCCATGCCTAATATTAAGTCGAACTCCTTGAATGGCAATTCCATCAGATCCATCAGGAAAACTATTCCCTAAACTTCTAAAGGTACCTCCTGATAGAGTTTATCTACTACCATAAATTGTCCTAATGGGCTAATTACAATCATCGCCCTAGGTGTAATCTCGGGATCTAAACTTAAAGTTCCAGACACACTACTAGCAACATATGAATGCATTGACCCAATGTCAATCAATGCAGTGTAAGGCAAACCAGATATTAAAAACGTACCGGTTATAAGATCCAGTGCGTCGGCCTCCTCTCGATGTCTGGCAGCATAAACCAACCCCGACTGCCTCACCTTAGTGTTTCTTGCCCCTCGGCCTGGTGCTCCACGACCTCGACTGAAATCGTTACCACCTCTGGCTGGACCACGACCTCTCTGCAGGTCACGACCTCCTCTACCCTAGAGCATTTCCACCTCCTGGTCCTACATCACCACGGGTCGTGGGCGGCCTCTAACTGATGGTCCATAGATCCACACCTAAAGCACTTCCCACTACTTGCCCAACAATCACCTACATAGAATTTACCACATCGAGCACACTTTTGTGCCTGACTAGCAGCAGTAGGTCTCTCATCCCCTCTCCGCCTATCTGACCTAGCTATTTTCTGAACACGCCCGACTGCCCCTGATGATCTAAAATTCCTCTTACTTCCACTCCTATCTTTATCCTTGTTCAGTTTTTCTATCCGCTTTACCTCCTCATCTAACTTAGCTTTCTCCACAAGCACATCAAATTCCCTCTCCCTCTATGGAGCTATCAAAACACGTAGATCATCCTTCAGTCATCCTCAAATCGAACACAATGCTCATGTTCTGTGGCCACTATCCCTCGAACATAACGGCTAAGGCGTAAGAATTTCGCTTCATATGCAGCCACCGACCTACTTCCCTGAACTAGATTTAGAAATGCTCTGCACTGCGCATCCACATAACTCGTTCCAATGTACTTACTCTGGAATGTCATTCTAAAGTAATCTTAGGTGATACGGTTAGCCACTGTACCATCCTTAACCGTAAGCCACCATTGGTATGCTTTGTCCTAGAGAAGGGACACTTCTCCTTTCAGCTTCTCTTCTTCTGTAAAATCCAGGTCATCCATTATGCGTTCAACTGCCTCCAACCAATACTTAGCTATACTCGGGGCTATACTAGAAATTCCCCTAAATGCTTCTGCCCCATTCACTCTAAGTCACTCTGACACAGATTTTTGGGCTCCTGTGCCCATGCCTGTTCCCGCAACTCTCTCTAACACTCAGAGCATCGCCTGAGACACCGTGCATCTTCTCTACCCGTTTGGTCCTGATATTCTGCCTCCACAACTGGTGGCGCTGGTATCTCATTCCCTGACTTGTGACCAGACCCTACCGGCTCCGACACAGCAATCCTGCCTCTACCTCGGCCACGCACACCACGCCCCCTAGTGCTCATATCTAACATTCACGATTTATCTGATTAGAAGTTTTATGGATTAATGATTTCTTCCACTGATTAGTAACGAACAATTTTATGGGAAGTAGTTTTAATAATAGTTCTTTCGAATTCGAAACTATATCTATAAGGTTTAATTCTCAAGTCTGTATTTCCTAGCTCTAGAACCCATATTCAATCAACATCCATTTGCATTCCAAGCAGAGCATCACATACATGGATCAAACACACAAGTGACATCTTTAAACTCACCTTCGTCACATAAGGGTATTCTCGTCATTTCACTACCCAAGGGTATTTTCGTAATTTTATCCTATAGGAGTATTTTTGTAATTTTTCAAAATAGGGTATCTTGGTGATTTTAAAAAAATAGGGGTATTTTGGTAATTTTTTAATCTAGGGGTATTTCGGTAATTTTACAAACTAGGGGTACTTCGATAATTTTCACAAAACTAAGGGTATTTTAGCAATCTTACGAAATAGGGTGGCTGGTCCCTTTCGGGTTTTAGTTATAAATTTTGGCCCATCAACAAGTCCTCGTGGTTAAGGTGAACAGTCACTACACACCAGGTAGGATTCCGGCGAAGAGGAGGTGGGCCACTAGGGCCGCTTAAATACCAAGCTCTCCCTAGATCCATTCCTAGACATGTATATGCCTGTTACCACACCTCAACCCAACAAATTGTCCACGGACATGTTTAATTAGAGACAATCTTATGAGATTTGAGGAATTGTTTAAACTAAGCCTAAAGTCCATCAAACTCTAATCATACTAGCCTACGTTCCTATGGAGCCCAACTAGCCCAACATGCATATCACATAATGAGTTTAGAATACTTACCTGCGTGGATCGGGTATCGGTAGAATCAAAGGCCATATCTCAACCGAAAGTTTTCTCAACTTCACATCAATTTTACAAATCACTACTGGACCCATTTCACAGCCCAAGTTTTGAACTGGGCTCTGATACCAAAATGTAACATCCCAAATTCGGCCCATAAGCCACAATCGGATCTAGTATGCTACGGGTTTAGGTTGAAAACTTTACTTTGAAGGGTTTTGAAAATCTCAGTTTATTTAACCGATTAGTCATTAGTTGTGATATTTTTGAAAGAAACTTTAACTATTGTGTTGAACGAGTTTGAAAGGCCCATTTTCATTTTGCTTTATAATTTAATCTTAAAAAACATAAGTTTATAAAAATGTAACATTAATAAAAAAAATATAATTTGATAACCTAAGCTATGGAGGCCTTATTACACAAATAATCCCAAAATTAAAACTTAAAGGAAAATCGAAAATAGTTTATAATAAATAAAATACTTGATGGCCCCTCGAGTCCACCTCGGCTCCCATGTCCACGATCTACTGATCATCTGAATAGTTCAGGAAAATAACAGGGTGGGTCACCAAGACTCAGTGTGCAAATCTCGAAAACACATAAAAGGGGGAGGCCCATAAACACATTATGGGTTTTAGCCCATACACAATGGCAACAGAATATATACATGCTACATGGCCCAACCAAATCCTACAATCCATCCTCTACACACCAGCCCGTACCAGCCATCACACCTTGGGGATTTCTACAATCAACCCTCCATCCGCTACACATCATTTTGACAGCTGTGCTACCTATCATAAAGACCGATCACTATGTGACCTATGTGGCAGAGCCACCGATCGTCATGCGACCTTAATAATATATTATGGTTTAACCACCGATCACTATGTGACCTATTAATCAGATGTGGCAGAGCCACCGATCGCCATGCGACCTAAATAATATGTTGTGGATTAACCACCGATCGCTGAGTGACCTAGTAGCATGCTCTTCCCCTTCGTCATATCAATCCCATACCATGCATACATACATGCAGAATCAAAATAATATACTATCTAAAAAGATCACAGACTACCACATCCTTCGATACACATAGAGAAGTTTCTATGATTACGCACTGCATCCTTTGCCCGCCTTTTCGTAACACGATTGCTCATACAACCTTTTTCTACTTCTAGCCCATAACGTATATATAGTACAGATTAACTAGTGTGATAGAGATCCACACACCTGATTACAGACAAGACGAGACTTTCTATGTCGACACTATCAGAAGATAATACGACTGCTAACTGTCTAAGGTTTTGTTCTGAAGCCGGTCCACAACCCGATGGCCAATCCCGTACGGCTGACACAGCTTGCTTCTTAAATTTAGGGGTTGGATTTACGGATCTAATTCCCTCTTTCGTTTTACTGGCGTTTGTATCCATGGAACAGATCTTAGTCAACAAATTGGATTAAAACATTGAATCGAGTACAAACACGAATGTACATTCATAGGGCAGAGATCTCTTATCTAGAAATCCCAAAGAGATAGAATTTAGAGACTAGCGATTTTTGACTTTTAGATCTAGACGATCTACTTCGATTCTCGATGTGTCGCCCCAAAATAAAAACACGAGAACAATCAAATCATTACTCCAAAGATAATCTTATCTAGCCTTTCGGCTTTGGTCTCCAAAAATCGGAAGAGAAGAAGTGAAGAGAGAATTCGACACTTACCTTAACTGACAGATTCGACTAACTCTTAGAGATTTTGGCTTCTGAGAAGATCAAAAAGAAAACAGTGCAATAGATCTATGAAAATTCGGCTATGAAGAAATTGGCAAGGAAAGAATAAAGGAAATAACAATGATCATTCGGTTACAAGAAAAGAATGGAGAAGAGAAGAGTTATGAGTTTCAGTTTTTGAGAAAAAGATGATTGAGAGAAGAGAACAATGGAAATTTCAGCTTTTGTATAAAAGTGGAGATGAGAGGAAAGAAAAAGAGAATAGGGTCAAATGTCGGAATTGAAGAGGTATCCCCCTTACTTAAACCAAAATTTCGGGACATACTGCCTAAAAACCAAAAATGCCCCTCTTTAAAATCATAACCAAGCTATTTAATCAAGGGAAATTTCAGTACCCCTTGAACCTATCAGAACCGATTTCACCTCCCCCTTCAGTGTTGGAATTTCGGCCACCACTGTGACCAGTAGATAAATCTAAAATTTCCTCCTTATCTTTAACTGATTACTCATCCACAGTGTCATGGATAACACTACCTCTTCCTTCCTTTATCGGCACATTATCAACCTTATTATCCACATTAAATAATTCCTAATTTCAAGCATCCAAGCCGAACTCCACTAACGCTTTTGCTATTGCCGAAATTAAATTAAAATAAAAAGGTATCATGCGACTCGAACCTTGGACCTCCTTAACTGCTTGACACGCCACCTCCTAATCCCTGCATATCGCCACTGACCACTGGGCCACTAGCTCATTTTTGTGTCTTACTACACAAATAATATCTTTTAAGTCCTATCCTACCTGACTCTCCACTAGAGTGCCCAAACAGAAAATTTTTGCTAAGGCTTCAGCCCAACTTCGAGCCCATTCTGGACCCCTAAAACATTCAAACAATCATAATAAGCACAACACTACATCACAGCACGTTAAATGCAAAGCCCCAAAAATTTGAGATGTGACAATATCCCCCCTTATCTCTTTCCTTATTTTCTGCTTGATCTCCTCCTTACTCTTCTCCTTAGTGTTCTTTCCATCATTAGAAAGTCTTCCTTACCTTCTTTAGAGTCTTGGCCGACACTTACCATCTATCACTTAATTATCACAAAAATTAAACCCAAAAGTTGCAATAGGTGGGATTCGAACTCCACCCCTTTAAGCCCCTTCATGTGACGCCACACCACTCTGCTACTAGCTCCACTTATGCTAGCAAAATACACACTTATTCTTTTAAGTCTTGACACCATTTACCTTCTCCCCTTTAAGTGCTTAAACACAAAAATTCTACTAATGCCCAACTCAACCCCAAGTCTTCTTAGGGTCCCTAAACATACACAATTAACACTCTTAACTAGCCTATCGCATGGTATAATGTAAAATATAAATCTCAAATTTTAGGATGTTACAATTCTGCCCCCTTAAAGAAATTTCAGCCTCAAAATTTACCTGATTAAAATAGATGAGGGTATTGTTGCCGGATCGTATCCTCTGGCTCCCATGTAGCTTCCTCTGACCCGTGATTATGCCATAATACTTTGACTAACGAAGCCGACTTCCTTCTCAGCACATTAATATCCCGATCTAAAATCTGCAATGGCTCTTCTTCAAAAGACAAGCCAGGTCTTGTCTCAACTTCCTCCACTGGCACAACATGAGATAGATCTAAACGATAACTCCTTAACATCGAGACATGGAATACGCTATGTATCTGACTTAATTCTAGAGGTAACTCAAGCTGATAAGCCACTGGCCCAACACGCTTCAATACAAGGTAAGATCCGATAAATCTAGGGCTCAACTTGCCCTTCCATCCAAATCTTAAAATCTTTTTCCAAGGTGAGACCTTCAAAAAGACCTAATCACCCGCAGTGAACTCTATTTCCTTCCGTTTCAGATTCGCATATGACTTCTGTCTGTCTGAAGCTTCTTTTAATCGAGCCCAAATTACCTTAACATTTTCCTCTGTCTTTGAGATTATCTCTGGACTCAATAACTATCACTCCCCAACTCAATCCAGCAAGTAGGAGTACGACATCTACTACCATACAACAACTCATAGGGTGCCATCTGGATGTTGGATTGATAGCTGTTATTGTATGCAAATTCTGCCAATGGCAGAAAATCTTCCCAGCTACCCCTGAAGTCGATCACACAGCCCCTTAGCATGACTTCTAGAATCTAGATTACTCTCTCTGACTGACCATCAGTCTACGGGTGAAATGCCATGCTGAAATTTAGTCTTGTACCCAAAGCTTCATGTAAAGCCTTGTAGAACAGTGATGTAAACCTAGGATCCCAGTCCAATACAATAGACACTGGTACCCCATGCAACCTCACGACTTCTGCTATATACAACTTGCCAACTTCTGCAACATATAATCCGTACGAACAGGTAGGAAATGAGTAGACTTTGTTAACCGATCCACTATCACTCATACTGAATCTTTCTTAGTAGGCGTTAAAGGTAACCCACTAACAAAGTCCATCATTATCCTTTCCCATTTCCATAGTGGGATTTTCACCGGTTGTAGCAACCCTGAAGGCAGTTGATGTTCCGCCTTCACCTACTGACATGTCAAGCACTTGCTCACGAAGTCTGTAACCTCCCGTTTCAACCCTGGCCACCAATGCTACTCACGGAGGTCTCGATACATTTTGTTTCCCTCGGGGTGCATAGCATATGGGCTACTATGCCCCTCACGCAGAATCATTTGTCACAATTTTGAATCCCTGGGCATACAAAATCTTCCGTGAAAACATAATACTCCATCACTATTTAATCCAAAATATCCTATCTCACCACCTTCCACTTGTTGAAGCCGAGAACCCAACCTTTCATCCAACAACTACTTTTACTTAATTTGACTTACCCACGCAGGCTTCACTTGAAGTTTAGCTAACAAGCTACCATCTTCATAAAGGCTGAGATAAGTGAACATCGCTCTCAAATCCGATATTACCTTATGACTCAACGCACCTTCCACTACATTAGCTTTACCTAGGTGATACTTGATTGAGCAGTCATAATCTTTCAACAATTCTATCCACCTCCGCTGTCTAAAGTTCAACTTCTTCTGGGTAAAGATGTACTTCAGACTCTTATGGTCCGTGTAGATAATCGACTTCTCCCCTTACAGATAGTGTCTCCACATCTTCAGAGCAAATACCACTGCAGCTGACTCTAAATCATGTGTGGGATAGTTTATCTCATACGGCCTTAATTGACGAGATGCATAAGCCACCACTTTCCCCCTTGCATCAACACACATCCCAAGCCTGTGTGTGACTCATCACAATAAATAATAAACTATTTACTAACCTCAGGCTGAATCAATACCGGCTCTTCTGTCATAATCTTCTTCAATTTCTTAAAGCTCTCTTACTGCTTATCTGACCATACAAATGGTACTCCTTTACACAATAGCTTAGTTAGGGGTGCAGCAATCAACGAAAACCCCTCAAAAAAATACCTGTAATACCGAGCCAAACCTAAAAAACTCTAAATTTTGCCACTAATCTCGATGGCTTCCAATCCAATACAGCCTCGATCTTCCGGGGATCAACTCTAATTCCCTCGGCAAACACAACATGCCCTAAAAAGGTCACCTCATTTAGCCAAAATTCACACTTACTGAATTTGGCATACAGTTGCTTCTCCCTTAATATCTGCAATACGACAAGTAGATGCGAATCATGTTCTTCTTCAGTCTTTGAGTACACCAAGATGTCATCTATGAACACCGCCACAAACCGGTCTAGATAGGGTTAGAAGACTCGATTCATCATGTCCATAAATGCAGGTGGTGCATTAGTTAACCCGAACGACATCACCAAGAACTCGTAATGCCCATAACGAGTTTGGAATGCAGTCTTGTGAATATCTACCTTCTTGACCTTTAGTTGGTGATACCCCGATCTCAAGTCTATCTTTGAGAAGACCGAAGCTCCTCGTAGTTGATTGAATAGATCATTAATCCTAGGTAATGGGTACTTGTTCTTGATCTTCAACTTATTCAATTGTCTATAATTGATGCACATATGCATCGACCCATCTTTTTTCTTAACAAACAAAATTGGCGCTCCCTACGGTGACACACTTGGTCAAATAAATCCATGATCTAACAAATCCTGAATTTGAGCTTTAAGTTCCACTAGCTCTTTTGGCGCCATTCTGTAAGGAGCAATAGACACCGGAGCCGTTCCTGGCAACAGCTCAATACCAAATTCCACTTCCCAGTCTGGAGGCAATTCTGAAAGCTCCTCAAAAAAGACGTCTGAAAACTCTTTCACCGTTCTAACACTCTCCACCGACAACTCTTTGACATCCAAAGCACTGATAAAGGCTAAGAACGCTTCACACCCCTTTCGTACCAACCTTTTCGCCTTTAAAGCAGATACAACATTAGATAGATAATTTCTTCTTTCACCTATCATCATTACTTCCTTATCCTCAGAAGTTCTTAATACCATTCGTTGCACAGCACAGTCCAAGTTCGCACGATAATTAACTAGCCAATCCATACCCAATATAAGGTCGAACTCCCCGAACGGCAGTTCCATCAAATTTGCTAGAAATACTACTCCCTGAACTTCTAAGTTCACATCTCTAAAAAATTTATTTACTACCACAGACTATCCTAAAGGGCTAATCACAGTTGTTTCTCTAGCAGTAATCTCAGATCTAATATTCAAAGTTCCAAACACAGCACATACAACATACGAATGGGTGGATCCAATGTCTATCAAAGCGGTAAAAGGTGCATCAGATATGAAGAACGTACCAGTTATGACGTCTGATACATCACCATCCTCTCGATGTCTGACTGTATAGACCAAACCTGGCTGTCTCGCCTCCGTGTTACACCTATTATCGGTACCTCTACCCGGTGCACCCTGACCTCGTCCTATGCCATTACACCTCGACCTGGCCCACGGCCTCTCGGTAATCTTGGCGCTCCCTATTGGCTCACAGAATCATATGAACTACCCGAGTCGGCGGGGCTCTCGAGGGCAATCCCTAAATCGATGGTCTTTGGATCCACATCTGAAACAACCACTAATTCTCTTCCAGCATTCACCTGAGTGAAGTTTCCTACAATTCACGCAAGGCTGCAATTGATTGGTAGCAGCTGCAGCACCCACTCGAACTGGTCCCTCATTCCTAGGCATTTTTTGAAATCCTATAGCAGGACCTGAATACCCAGAGTCTCTCTTGTTCCCGCCCCTATCCTTGTCTTGATTTTTCCATTCGGAGTGTTTAACTTCCTCAATTATCTTAGCTTTTTCCACCAGTGAAGCAAAATTCCTCTCCTTCTGTGGGGCTATCAGTACATGTAACTCATCATGCAACCTGTCCTCAAACGCACACAGCGTTCATAATCAATCGACACTATACCCCGAGCATACTGACTCAGACGCAGGAACTCCGCCTCGTATGCTCCACAGATCTACCTCCTTGGACCATATTCAGGAATTCCTTTCTTCAGGCATCCACATAGCTAGCCCCGACATATTTCCTTGGAATGTTGTCTTAAAGAAATCCCAAGTAATACAATCAGCCTGAGTGCCTTCCTGAACAGTGAGCCACCATTGATACGCCTCGCCTCTTAGCAATGACACAACCCTTTTTAGTTTCTGCTCAGCTGTGCAATCCAGATCGCTCATAATCCGCTCCACAGCCTCAAGCTAGTACTCTGCTACCCTAGGGTCTACACCCGAAATACCCCTAAAAAATTTGGCCCCATTCAATCTAAGTCACTCGGGTATCGACCCACGAGCTACCGACCCAGTTCTTGCCCCCGCAACCCTTTCTAGTACCCGCAACATCGTTTGGGACAGAGCGTCGTCCTCTCTCATTCGATCATGTGATCCAGCTTTAGTCATTGGTAACGCAGGTGTGTCCATTTCTGGCATATGTTCCGATGCTTCAGATACAACTCTAGCACCTCGGCCTCTACCACGTCCACGTCCTCTAGCGCTTATGTTTGCTAAGTCGATTTAATCTGATTAAGAGTCTTATGAATCAATATGCTATTCAATGTTTATTAAACAATGTTTTATGGAGTAAAGATGTAGAGTCGTTTTCGTAAATAGCATACTAAAGTCTCAATCTCTATGATTTCTACTCCTAAAGCCAAAAGTTCTAAAGTATTTCTATTTTGTGTAGTTTTCTTACCACAGCATACCACAATAATCATAAAATGAAAACAAAACTTACTGACTTGGTGTCGGATACCCGTGGTGCCATACTTCCTCTAAAACATGTATTTATAAATCAAATTTCAAGTAGTTTTAGAAAATATTTTTGAACCTAAACCACAGCCGAGTTTTGCAATCGGGTTCTGATTCCATAAAATGTAACACCCCAAAATTGGCCCATGTAGTATGACTGGATCTAGCATGTCACATGAAGAAAACATATAAAGAACTTGTGATTCTTACTAAAGTTGACGTTATTTGGTTATAGTTAAGAAAACAAGTTTGGTTTATAGATATTTGATAAAATACTATGAATTTCAAGAGGTTGATTGGTAAATCGAAATTTGAACTAGAGCATATTAAAACCTTGACTTTTGAAAATATTGTTGATAATTCGAAGGAAAATCCAAGTTAAATTATTTGTACATATTTATTATGAAATCCGTTTGTTGATAAATTTTAAGAAAAATCTTTGTTTATGATTTCAGAAAAATCCTCGTTTAAAACAATTCATGGAAGGTAATAAGTACGTCAAACATAAAACAAAGTAAAAATCCAGAGGCCTTATTACAACTTTAAACCCAAAATAGTAAAAATAACGAAATAAAGCGGAAAAGAAATTTACTAAAGTTCAAAAATATTATTCCAATAGTATGGCCTCCACCAAGTCATCCATGGCCCGAAGTCCTTGTCACTGAGCATTTCCTACAAAGATTAAAAAAAAGAAAGGGGGATTACAAGAACTCAATGCATAATCCCCTTACCGTCATCCACTGGGCCTGAACCCCGTATAGCAACATCTTGGGCCTAAGCCCATTTATATAATAGTATTTAAAAGAAATGAATGCAACCTAGCACATCCATCCATCACACCCCCAACCAGCCAATCACACCTGTGAGGATCAAGTCAACTCACCCCGTCGCTCACACCGATTTGCAGTTAAGCTGCTAAAGTATATTATTTTTGTGGCCATGCCACCGAAATCATAATTAAGAACAATAATAAGTGAATTGTGGTTATTCCACCAGGCTACACTGCTCTCCATACAATTTTTCCCAACCCATGAATATGTAAAGATACAACATAATAAAAATATATCCACATATATAACAACCATTAATCTAATGAAGTATTTCGATGAATCGACCCATTAAAGCACCTTGGTAATTCGGCCCACTGAGGCATTCTAACAAATCAGCCCGTTAGGGCATTTTAGTAAATCGACCCATAGGGGCATTTTCATAAAACGGCCCATTAAAGCTTTTTAGTAATTCGGCCCATGAGGGTATTTTTTTAATTTTACAAATTAATACTGATTTTGACAGATCTTAAAATTAACGTTGATTAAGCAAGTTACTCGATTCATGCCTTATTACGGTTATTAGATTCGTAAGCAACAACAATCTATTTTCCAACATGATAGTGAATCACAAATCTACGGGATTTCGGTGTGAGATTACCCACCTGAGTACGGTAAGAACTAAACCTTCATGATCGTTGGCACCTTTAGTATCGTGAATGACCACGATTTGTCTACTCTCACCAGAAGATGGTCCACAACCTGGTGGAAAATCTCGAACTGTCGATACCACCCTACGTTTGAACTTGGGAGTATAGATTGCAAGTCCACTCCCTTTTTGCCCTCCTATTGATTTTCCTTTAATAACTCTACCACTTGCCTCCATTAAAAGAGTCTTGATCAGAATAATACTACAATGAAAGAAAGTAGTTATCTAAGGAGAGGGTTTCAGCTTACCACTACTTTCAAAGGATCAACGAGTAGAGAAGATCGAGTGATTTAATCCCTATAATAATCTATTAGTCAAATCTATCGATCCATTGAGAAAAATAACCAAGTAGCGATATCAAATGGACTAAGAAGAGATTTCTTACTTTAATCGATGATGAACCCGATTCCCACTGATTCAACTTATGGCTACGGATGAGTTGGCAAAGATGATAGATTCGGCTTGCCCACTATAACATTACAATAGAAAGAGATCACGATATGAAGAAATAGGAGAGAGTGATGTTTTGTTTTAGAGAACCATTTGAATAATAAAGAGGACATAATTGGCCATGGAGAAAAGAAGATAAAATTCAGTCAAAGAAGAGAATGCCCAATACGAAAGAAAAAGAAATAATGAAGAGGTAAAGTGTTAACAGGTTCAGCTATTTGGAGAGAAATGAACAAAGATGATTGATTAAAGAAAAAGAGAGAAAGGTTGAAAAAATGGTGAGGAAAGAAAAAGAAGAGATGGGCAAGAAAAGTGTCAAAGAATTTCGGCTAGCACTATGAAGGAGATGAACAAAAAGAAGGACTTGTGTTTCGGCAATCAAAGGGAAAAGATTGGAAGGAAATCACCAAAATGTTGAAAAGAATAAAAGAAAGCTATGGCAAAGATGAGAAGAAGAAAAGAAAATGCTCCCTAATGGTCACGATTTTAGGAAAGGAAAAGAGGTACCAAATGGTAAAAAGAAAAGACCTTCAAATGAGACCAAAACTCTTCAAAAAAGTCTATCAAAACTTCGGTACAACTATCATTTACCAAAACCAATTATACCTTCCACCAAATGATCTTAGTTGACCAAAAATTCTTTCCCCAAACTCTTCCCAAAAATTCGGCCAACATATCCCCTCTTATCTCTTTCCTTTATTTCTTTCATTATTTTCTCCTTGATCTCCTCCTTACTCTTCTCCTTAGTGTTCTTTCCATCATTAAAAAGTCTTCCTTACCTTATTTAGAGTCTTGGCCGACACTTACCATCTATCACTTGATTAGCACAAAAATTAAATCCCAAAAGTTGCAATAGGTGGGATTCGAACTCCACCCCTTTAAGCCTTTCATGTGACGCCACACCATTCTGCTACTAGCTCCATTTGTGCTAGCAAAATACACACTTATTCTTTTAAGTCTTGACACCACTTACCTTCTCCCCTTTAAGTGCTTAAGCACAAAAATTTTACTAAGGCCCAACTCAACCCCAAGTCTTCTTAGGGTCCCTAAGCATACACAATTAACACTCTTAATTAGCCTATCGCATGGTATAATGTAAAACATAAAATCCCGAATTTCAGGATGTTACACCAACAATATTTTTAAAATCCAAATTTTCAGATGTTATCTAAAATTTTTTTACCCAAACTAAAAACCCCTAAATCTCTTGCCAATGCACATAGATAGTGACTTGTGAGGTGTAATTAGTAGTTTATCAAATGTACTTTACGGATAACCCTTTAGGTTCAAACTTAAGGACCACATGTAAAATATCAATCCAGAAGATTCTATTGGTTATTAATTATCTTTTCACTATTCCTACAGATATAATATCTCAATTGATCCAGTGTCTAGAAAGGCCTTTCAGGATCCTTGGTTAAGCATAATAAAAAGGGTAACATCAAAGATATAATAGGACAGTCCACAAAAACTAGTAACTAATAAAAACTATGAAACAGAAGCTAGTCATCATGTATTGCTACGAGGGAACAAGTAACACAAAGATGAACGTGACCTACCATAACATTGTTCATATGTCCTGTAAAGGCTTCGTGACCATAGGAGGCTGAATCTTATCAGTAACTAAGCTGAAGCCCTAACTAGTAAAATACTCGGTGCTTAATCCCTTATTCATCCACCATACCCTTTTTTTCCTAAGTCAAGATTGTAATTTTATTGACCCAGAAGCGAAATTACAACATTTTAATCCTAGAGGTTCTTCCGGGGTCAAACCATAGAACATCAGCCCAGGGCCAAGCCACCGCTCATCAAGTTATATCTTAACAAAAACCATAAACTAATACTTTAGAAAAAGTAATCCCCCTTACTTCAAGAGGAAAAAAAGTTATATCTTCTTGATGCCTTCATACTGATTGTTCCTCTTGAGTTAAATTTATAAAAAAAAAGTTTGATACTATAGTCCTTTCCCTCAACCATTGCACTCAACAACAATCAACTTACAAGAAGCATAAGTATACATTTTAGAAATAAGCACACAAACAAGTGAATAAAAACACAAGAAATTCAGGCAGATTAAGCGTGTCAGAGTTATAATAAGTGTGACAATATGTGAACTCAAGTGAATGAAGCTATGCATACCATATTTTCTTTCTCACATCTTACGCATGCCAGGAGGCACAATATCTCCAAGTAACCCTTCATCTTTTGGCAGCTGTGAGGTGGGTTCTAGAAGTGCACAAGATTCTCTTACCTCAATGGGCAATTGCTGTGACTGTGTTGTGCTTGGAGAAATTCCCCTGTGTAACTGTACCCCTTGTGAATAATAAAATTGAGAGATTCCAGGAGTAATCTGACACTTTTTTAATAGCTTTTTGTCCATATTTCGCCATCGGTAGCCATCTTCAAGATGATCAACTTCACTCTTGGTCATAAAAGCAAAATGTGGCTGCCTAATTCACTTTTGCCCCTTCTTCCTCACCTTACTCCTACAAAAATATTCCACCTACAAATGATCAAAATGGAAAGAAAAAAAAAACCTAAAACATTAAAAGATTTTTTCTTTAAAAAAGGTTGATGCATATGTTTCAATCTACTTGCTAAATATTAAATCAATGGTTCATTACTTGTTATTCTCCCATGCATCAGCGTGTTAATCAAAAAATAAATAAATCTAGGGTTTGAACAATAATAAAAATAAATCTAGGCTTTTGGGAGTCTAAGCTCGGCTTTAAAATGATGCAACTCTCTCTTCCGTTAGATTGGTCAGCTTTTGGGAGCCAGGGCTTTTGGGTGCCTCATACACTTCTTCTTCCACTGTAATTGCCAAAAAAAAAAAATATAACCCATCAGTTTTTCAATGAGAAAGAATCAATGAAAAGAACAAAGAGATGTATGTCCCCTCGCTTGAACCATTAAAAGCCCCTGCTAATCACCGATGACTGCATAGTGACTTATGAGGAAAACTGGATTGAAATGAAAGGCGAAAATCGGTGCTAACATATGGACGAAGATCGGTGGGGGAAACCGATTTGGGAGATTTTGCTTTGGGGATTTTGGGAAACTGATATAGGAAAATTTTGGGGACTTAAGAAATTTAGGGTTTGGGAAAATAAAAATCGGGGTTATAGGGATAGTGACCTTAGTTTTTTAGCAGAGAAAAAACGACATCGTTTTATGTATGAAATTTTGCGGCGTTTTTTAATAAAATGCTAGTATAGCTTATTTTTTTCGTTGTTTTTACTAAAAACTCCACTATAGCTCCATTTTTTGTGGCCACTATTACACAATATTAAATTTTTTCCCATTTTTAACCTATATTTTTCTATGTTTTTCTTTCAAAATTTTTGTCTTTGAGATTATAATTTTTTGAATTTTTATTTTTATTATATTTTGAGTATTGAACTTTTTAACTAAAATATTAAATTTTTAATTTTTAATTTTTATTATTAAATTTTAAAATTTAATTACCATTATCAACTCTTTTAGGAATTTCTTTTTCTTTCTTTTTACATCAACATTATTCTTTTAAGTATGGTCTGCATTAGTTGTTTAGATTTTTATATAAATGCCATTTAATTATATGTATACACCTAAATTTTGATATAGCTGTAATGACACCTATAATATGAGTAGATGTAAGTTTGGTATAAGCATGATTCCATGAAATTGAAAGTCTTTGACATGAAAGTACAATTTAGTCCCAAGTTAGCATTAGAGCTTTTGCAAGCTCGTATAAGATGAGAATGATTATATGTCATATCATGTGCTTATATTGTTCCAGCAACGACTGTGACACTTTGTATCTCAAATTCGACAACCAGGTTGAATATAGGGTGTTATAGGATCAATACCCTTACCAATTTTGGGCTAATTAGTCCAGTTCAAGCTTTTATGATTTTTTTAATAATTTTTATAAGTTTATATCAAGTTTAATATTTTTATTATTTTTATGAATTCTAATAAATTTTATAAGTTTTTATTATTTTAATAAGTTTATATCAATTTTAATATTTTTATGAATTCTAATATATTTTTATTATTTTAATAAGATTACATCAATTTTAATATTTTCAATATTTAATATTTTTATATTCTTATATTTTTATGATTTTAATCATTATTAAACTAAAAGTCGTTATGTGTCATCGTCGATTGGTTTATCAAATTTTTAAACAAAAGATGGCTTAATTGATTATTTAGTTAAGGATAAGGGTGGAATTTAATACAAGAACTTTGATTTTTATTTTATTTTTTTTGCATTTTAAGATTATTTTATTTTAGAGTCTTAGGGTGTTTATTTGAAGAAAAAGAAAATAGGTGTGTTTATATTATTAAAAAAAATCTAACAAGCAATTCACACAAAGTTGTATTCTAGTTTTTAAACTTTGGGGCTTGGGGATGATCATTTCCAATCACGGACAATGCGTTTTCAGGTTTCTTGTTTGCTTTTCTTTGTTTTTGATTGCTTTTGCTCGCTTTTACGCAATTATGAAATTAAAATTAGTGACAGCCAATGGTTTTGAAAATTTATTTAGTTGCTTATAGGACATTTCATAACATTTACTCATGTTATAGGTGTCATTACATCTACTCATGCCATTACATCTACTCATGTTATAGGTGTCATTACATCTACTCATGCCATTTAATTATATATGAATTTTGGTTTAATGTGTAATTCTAGATGTGAAATTCTAATTGTGATTTAAATGTATAGTTGAAACTTTAATTTTGATTTAATCATACACATTATTTTAAAATATAAATACATCAATATTTTTTATATTGAATAAATATAAATTTTATGTATGCAATATATAAATAAAAATAATGTTAATTATATCAATAATTGTGTTAATATTTTACAAGATCTGGATCAAATTAAAGTCCATGTATACAATTGCACACTAAACCATTTTTCATGTATGCTTTTGGGATTTAACCCATTTTATTATATATTTTTTAAAAATAATAATTTATATTTATCTTATTTTGATTTTCTAAAAAATCCAAGATTAATCCCTAAATCATAAACCCGAGACCCTAAATATTATACATTAAACCCTAAACACTAAACCCTAAACCCCAAACCATAATTCCTAGACCATAAAACCCGAACCCTAAACTATAAATCGAAAACCTTAAACCATAATCCGAGACCAAATTTTTGGGAATTCATGTGGTCAATGTTAGTGTAGTACAAAACATATATTTTATATTCTTATATTAAATAATATGGGTGTAGTACAAAATGGCATAAACCTCAGTAAATTCCAAATGTTTTTCAGTTTTCAAACAGTATCCTTAAATCTTAAACCCTAAACCCAAACTATAAAACCCTAAACCTTAAACTATAAAACATAAACCCTTAACCCAAAATAATAAACATTATATCATAAACCCTAAAACTCTAAACCATAGACATTAAACCTTAAATTCTAAACCCTAAACTCTAAAAGAAAATATTTTTTTGAGGCATTTTTTTATAAAAACGCCACTAAAGCTTACCTTTTGCGGCGTTTTCCTAAAAACGCCACTAAAGCTCAAAAAATAAACGACGTTGTTTTGCTCAAAATTTTGTGGCGTTTTTATAAAAACACCGCTAATGCTCAGATCTATAGCGGCGTTTTTATGAAAGTGCCGCTAATGCTCAGATATATAGCGACATTTTTAAGGAAGCATCGCTAATGCTCAGATCTATAGCGGCGTTTTTACAAAAGCGCCGCTAATGCTCAGATCTATAGCGGCGTTTTTATGGAAGCGCCGCTAATGCTCAGATCTATAGCAGCGTTTGGGTGAAAAATGTCGCTATTGCACCTTTTTAACGGTGTTTGGGCCAAAAATGTCGCTAATGGATAATATTTGCGGTGTTTTTTTTTATCAAAACGCCATTAAAAATGCTGCTAAAACTCTATTTTGGTGTAGTGAGCACACAATGTGTGAGCTATCTCTGGTATCCAACAGTATTCTAAATGGTTCAACAGGCATTATTCAGATATGAAGTGGTAAAGTTCGATATGAACTAATATATAGATACATGTGAATTTCATTGAAATGGTATTACATGGTATATTGAAAGTGGAAATGGATTATATATGTAAATAAATGTTGTGCTCATCCATGTTTATAATGCTTATGTTATATGTTTGTTTGGCTAACATGTTCGGTGTACATGCTTAGGCTTTGGCCAAGTTGTGGTTGTATTATACCACGTTAAACTTATAAGTTATGCATTGAAATGGTATCTGCCTAAATGGAAATATGCTTGTGATCATGAAAGGGTGGTAAGGTTTAAATTATGTTATTTCTATTGAAATAGTTTATCATGTGGCTAGTTTCAAAAAGAAATATGTTTAAATTCACTAGCTTGTGGCTATGGTTGAATGATTTGTTTATGTCTTATGTAATATGCATATGAAACGGGTGTTGAAAGGTAATGAAATAGTAAGTTCATACTTGAAGTGTAAAATGATGAAAAAGGGAAAAATGAGTTGAATTGATGATTTTATTTAAGCTAAAGATAGTAAATGCAATGGGAAAGTAATGAAATGCAAATGAAAATAAAAAAATTTGAAAGGGTTTAAAGTTTTATAAAATCCTACAATGCTAGGGATGATATGTATTTGTGATGCTGTGGATTCATTCACTTTGTAAGTTGTTGAATATGGTTTCATGAATCTCACGGTATTGATATAGGATCATCTTTGATATGTATAAGTTTCATATTTGAAATGAATTGATATGATCAAAGTTTATACGAGCTTACTAAGCATTCATTGCTTACGTAGTTATTTTTCCTTTACCTTACAGATTATCGGAAGCTTGATCAGGTTGGAAGCTCGTTAGAAATCTATCACACTATCCAGCGATTATATTAGAAGATTTTGATGTCTTGCTTAAGGTTATAATGACATGTATAGGTGGACTATTTCTAATGTTTAATTGATGAGTTTGGAATATATATATGTCATTTTGGTTGATGTTTTAGCCATTATGTTTTGGCTTGTAGAGTTGGTACTTTGAATGGTTGATATGTCGATATATGTGTGTGGTCTTATGATGGAAGTTGAACATGTTCATATTGGTATGAAAAATGTAGTTGTCATATATGATTATTGATGCTAATTGTTAAATGGTAAATATGGTATTTTGGTTGGTGAACAAATTGATATGTTGGCATGTATACATGTGTTTTTATGATTAATGACATTTGGACATTTTGGTGCTTATTAGCTAATGTTGAAATGGTTTAGTGATGGTATGTTTTGAATGGCCAAATTAGTATATTTGTGAGTGAATTTTGGTATGTAATCATTGCGGTTTTACTAAGGAAATTAGATTAGAATAATATGTATGGTTAAAGGCTAAACCATGCATAAGTTTAAACATGTTTGGTTGTTCTAATTGAGGTGCCTTTTTGGGTATATTGGTTGTATGAATGAATACCATAATGGTCTAGCATGATTATACATGTTTTAGGTACATTTTGAATGCTTGAATGTAAGTGCAAATGGCTTGTATATGTGATCATGTTTTCAGTGAAAGGAATGGCTTGAATTGGCCTGTTTCTTGTCTACACCTTTGAGACACGGGTGTGTGTCTTAGCCGTTTGTGACACATAGTCACACGACACGGCCGTGTCTCCCCTGTAGGTTTTTTAAAGGTTGCATTTTGAGAGTTACACAGCTTGATACACGAGCATGTGGCTTGGCCATGTGACCCAAGTCAAAGAGGTATACGGGCATGGATACGGGCTGGGACATGGTTGTGCGTCCCTACTTTGAATGCCCACATGGCTTGAGACATGGGCATGTGTATCAGCTGTGTGACCCCTGTAGAATGAATTTTTCTATGTTTTGTCATGAAGTTCTAAATGTTTTCAATTTAGTCTCGAATCATTTCTAAAGTGTTTCTAAGGCCTCGAAGGCTCGAAAAGGGAATGTTATTCATGTGTTTGAATTGAATATGATGTGTTTCATAAATGATTGTAATTGAATGTTTTAAGTTAAAAGTTTTTGGTAATACTTTGTAACCTTATTTTGACGACGGAGATGGGTTAAGGGTGTTACACCATCTCATTGTTCTTACTCTTAAACCTGTCTCTAATGAATACCTTTCTCAATAGGATTGTAGAAATTGGATTGTGGTCTTTGTCCATTTCTATTTTGGTGTTGATTCCCTACATAATAAACTGACTCAGGATTTGATGGACAATTCTCGAAAGAATGGCCATCCCCACAATATACACAAGAAACAATATTGAATTGACTTGGTGGTTGGGCTGTAATAGAATTAAAACCTTTAGTAGTAAACTGTTTCAACATTGAAGAGATATAAGATACCTGAGTTAAGAGTGAAGTGAAGGCATCTACTTCATGCACTCTGGCTACTCGTATTCCTAAAGCTACTCAATTTTTTTGCTACTAATAATTGTTACTGGCTATTCTCTCGATGATCTCATAAGCTTCATTATAAGACTTCAACAAGAGAGCACCATTTGTAGAATTATCTACCACCAACCTTGTGTGTGTGATGAGGGCATCTACGTAGCAACTCCTTGAATCTTTCTTGCGCTTCCTATAGGGATTCATCATCCATTTGTTGAAAAGTGATAATCTCGTTCCACAACTTAGCATTTTTGCTAGGTGGGAAATTGTAACAGCCCGTTTTTGGGTCAAATCAGAATAGTGGTTTCAGGACCACAAATCTAAAGTATAAATATTTATTTTATTATTTTTGTAAGGTCTACAGCATGATAGAATGATTGTTTGAAAATTTCGTAAATAAATTTTGTCGATTGAGTACTCAATTTGTCTAGAAGGACTAAATTACAATAGGTGCAAAGCTTGAATTCTATAAGTTAAAGGTGTCTAATTGCTATGAACTTTAATTGGAAGTCCTTATGTAGTAATTAGACCATTATACTTTAGGGTGGACAAAAATGGACATGGCTAGGTAAAATTTTAAAGTTATGCATTAAGGGTATTTTAGTAATTTGGTAAATAAAGACAAAATTAACTAAATAAAAGTGTCCATCTTCTTCAATTTAGTCCCCCATAGCTGAAATTCTCAAGAAGCCATAGCTAGGGTTTTTGGCCAAGCTTTCAAGCTCGATTGTAAGTCCGTTCTTTTCCCGTTTTAATGATTTTTATATTTTTGAGATCGTTGTAACTTGATCTACCTATGCCAAGGACAAATTTGAGAGAAATTTAAAGTCTAGAATTTTACCCATGTTGAACATACATGTATTTTGATGTTTGATGATAGAAAATGTGAAACACCCCAAACCCGGCCCAAAAAGCCTGACCGGATTTGATATGTTTCTCGAATAAAACTTTAGCAATTTCTCGTTTTGTTTAAGAAAAACTTGATGAATTTGTATAAAACAGATTAGCTTAATATTTAGGTTAAAAATCAAATTTAAATAAATTTGTATCTTCTTAAAACATTATTTTTAAGAGAAATTTATAAGTTAAAAGAAAACCAACTTTTATGAAAAAATTTACTTATTATTGTAAAACATATATATATATATAGTGTCAAAAACAGTTTAAATTATTTATCGAAAACCATTTAGTTATTTAATTAAATATTGTTCATGGCAGAATAAAAATCCAAACGCAAAAATTAAAATCAGTTCATAGTGGCCTTATTACAAAAAATAGCAAAACCCATAATAAATTCTAAGTAATAAAAATACGCTTAATAAGTTTAATTAGGAGAAACTCCGAAATACTTTGTTGAGCAATGGCCACCACGTAGTCCTCGCTGACCCGATCCATCACGCTAAGAGTCATCTGAAAAATTATCCCACAAAGGGGTGAGTCATAAACTCAATGTGCAACAAAAACACTAAAAGCCCAATTGATCATGGCCTTTAAGCCCATTTAATAACACATATAGCCATAAGCCCAATTAAGTCAGATTTAGCCATAAGCCTATTTTTATAGCAAATCAAATAAAATCATTTAGAAATCACATGGACAAATATATAATGAAATGCAAACTCGAGCCCACCTAAATATCCATCCGCTACACACCACCTGTACCAACCAATCACACTGTGGGGATTACTAAATCGACCCTCCATCCACTACACACCATCGAAGGTAGTTGCTGCAGTCAACATGCACATCGCCCTTATAATTTTGTGGCATGGCCACCAGATAATTGTGACCGAAGTCACCAGATTTCAAATATGTGACCGAAGTCACCAGATTCAAATATGTGACCCAAGTCACCGAATATTGTGGTAAAACCACCGGAATACTTCCCCCTTATCAATAACACCCATATGCCCATGCACATACATATTATTTAGTTTTCATGCCATTTACCCCAAAATCATAGCAAAAATCATATTTATCGCACATTTAGGCATATAGCAAAATTAGCAAAATATTGGGGTTAAACATACCTGAATATCGTATACCACTGAATGGTACTCGCAACCATTATTACACATATTTTCATACAAATCACATTTAATATAGATCTATGAGACTTTAGTGTAATGTTACACACCTTATGACTGTGAGAACGATACCTTCCCGCTCGTCAACACCTAGTTAATTATCACATTTGATTAGTATGCACTATTACTAATAAAACTATACTATTGATGAGAGATCTAAATCCTTACCCTCGGATTCTCGAACAACCGTTATTTGTGGTTTTTCTCCGTTAGATGGATCAAAACTCGATGACAACCCACTAACGAAAAGTGGTTCGGTTGTACGCACGACTTCAAATAAACAATCTTCGTTAGCAGAGGGTCCACAACTCGGTGAAAAATCTCGTATACCCGATACAGCCCTTCGCTTGAAGTTTGAGGGTATAACAGAGCCTCCTCTCTTCCAAACACTCCGTACCTCTCTTTTCGAACCTATCTTGTTAGTCTCAAAATCACCCCTAAAATAAAGTTGATTAATAAACTATCTAAAAGAAATGATATAACTGAAAATGATAATCCTTACCTTGGATGATTTCGAAAGATCTCTCCTTAAACGTTGGCTACCAAAAAGGATCCTTAACAATCCCTTCCAAAGTTTCGGACTCGGAGAAAAATGAGAGAATTAAGTTTTTAAATCGGCTATTCTAAAAAAAAATAATGAAAACTCTTAACAAAAATCCTTACTTAACCACTTGAAGATTCGACCTTGTCAAAGTAGAAGAAAAGAAATGATGCTTTCGGCTTGAATAAAAAGAAGAGAAAAATATGATGTTTTTGGCTATGGTGCTTTCGGGTTTTCAATAAAAGAAAAGAAAGAAGAAGATGAAAATAGAGAATGGGAGTTTCGGCCTTAGCAAGGTAAATGAGAAGAGAAATTTGAGAGAAAGGGATGATTTGATTTTTGTTAGAAAATGGTTTCGGTTGAAAGTGAAGAAGGAGAAGATGATGATGATGATTAAAAGAAAAGAGATGAGGTAAGAGACTTATGTGCATTCGGCCATGAGAGAAAAAGAAGAGACAATAGGTCTTTGAAACTTTTGATACTTTCGGTTACAAAGTGAAGAGAAAGATGTTATGTTTAGGAGAAAAGAAACTAGAAAACTTCTCAAACCGAAATGGTAAATTGCAAAAGACCAAAAGAAGAGAAAAAGGCTTCTCGTTTGTGTAGATAGGCATTCGGCTATGAACAAGGTTTTGGAGAGAAAATTGGTTAAAAATTTTGGCCAACTAACACCCTAATGCCTATGCAAAAATTCGACCAACCTTACCAACATAATCCCCTTTTTCCTCCTTAATTCTTCCCCATCAATCCCTTGATTCCAAACACAATTAAACCATCCCCCTTAGCCCCTTATGTTGTCTAGGTTCATGGTCAAATGACCATGAAAATGTTTCAAAACATCCTCCCTTCTTCAAGCCCTTTGTCCCCCTATCTTACCATAACTTCATGATTCCATACCATAACTCCTAACTTGCCTTTTTCCTAAAGTCTACTAACCAAAAATAAAAATATGTCCATCCATTCTAGATAAGCTTGACCGACACTATAGGAAAGAAATCAAAAATTAAAATTCTTCCACTTGCTAGCTAGGGGATTCGAACCTCTCCCCTCATGCATTCACCCATGCCCCATTACCACCTTGCCAATTGACTTATTATGCTTAAAACCTCTTGCCAATATTTCTTAAAGCCTATCTTGCTTAGCTCCATCTTAAATATTAAAAATTTAATATTTCTCTAAACATTCACTTACATACTGAAGTTCCAAAAACTTCCAAAACACACTCAATTATACTTAGACATGTAACAACATTCAATTTAGTAAAAATGCATAACCCCTTTATCCAGGATGTTACAGTTCTACCCCCTTTAAAAATAATTTCGACCTCAAAATTACCTGGCTAGAACAAGTGAGGGTATTGCTGTCACATCGCTTCCTCTGGCTCCCACGAAGCTTCTTCCGATCCATGATTACGCCATAACACTTTGACGAGAGGAACCGATTTTCTCCGTAAAACCTTTACATCCCGCTCCAGAATTTGAATTGGCTCCTCTTCATAAGACAAATTTGGTCTTAATTCCACTTCCTCAACTGGTACTACATGAGATGGATCCGACTGGTAATGGCGTAACATTGAAACATGGAACACATTGTGCATTTGCTTCAACTCAAGGCAATTCTAACGATATGCCACAGTCAGGCCCGCTTCAAAACCCGATAAGGTCCAATAAACACAGGACTTAACTTCCTTTGCGACCAAATCTCATCACCTTTTTCCAAGGTGAAACCTTCAAGAATACTTGATCCCCACAAAAACTCTATTTCTTTCCGCTTAAGATCTGCGTCGACTTTTGCACGTTAGACGCTTCTTTTAATCGAGCCCAATTACCTTAACCTTTTCTTGGATTCACCACTAATTACGGACCCAAAATATGACGTTCCCTAGTTACATCCCAACACGTAGGAGTGCGACACTTCCGTCCATATAGTGCTTCATATGGTGCCATCCGAATACTGGCTTGGTAACTGTTGTTGTAAGCAAATTCTGCTAACGGTAAGAACTCCTCCCAGCTTCCTCTGAAATCTATCACACATCCCCTTAACATATCTTCTAAGATTTGGATTACTCGTTCAGACTGGCCGTCAGACTGTGGATGAAATGCCGTACTGAAGTTCAATCTGGTGCCCAAAGCCTGATGCAATGCTTTCCAAAATCGAGACGTAAACCTCGGGTCCCTATCTGAAATAATCGACACCGGCACTCCATGCAATCTCACAATCTCAGCCACATATAATTTTGCCAATTTCTGCAAAGAGTAATCAACCCGAACTGGGATAAAATGTGCAGATTTCGTCAATTGGTCCACTATCACCCAAATCGAGTCTTTCTTAGTAGGCGTAAGAGGAAGCCCACTAACAAAGTCCATAGTGATTCTCTCCCACTTCCATTGCGGAATCTTTATCGGCTGTAGTAATCCCGAAGGAACTTGATGTTCAGCCTTGACTTGCTGACACGTTATGCACTTTCCTACAAACTCCGTAACTTCCCGCTTAAGACCAGGCCACCAAAACTAATCTTGCAAATCTCGGTATAACTTACTTCCTCCAGGATGCATAGCATAGGGGCTACCATGCGATTCCTGAAGAATCTTTGCCTCAACTCCTGATCCCTCGGCATACAGACTTTGCCTTTAAAACACAATACCCCATCGTTGTTAATACCAAAATCTTCTAATTCCCCACTCTGCACCTGCTGTAGCTTTGCACTCAAATTATCGTCCGCCAACTGTTTCTCTTTCACTTGTCTCAACCACGTCGGCTTTACTTGTAATTCTGCCAACAAGCTTCCGTCATCATAAAGACTAAGATGTGTAAACATCGCCCTTAGATCTGACACCACTTTCTGACTTAGAGCATCTGCCACCACATTCGCCTTGCCTGGGTGGTACTCAATAGAACAGTCATAGTCTTTCAACAATTCTATCCACCTTCGCTGCCTCAAATTCGGTTCTTACGAGTCAAGAGATATTTGGACTCTTGTGGTGCAGATATATCACTGACTTTTCCCCGTATAAATAATATCTCCAAACTTTAAGAGCAAAGACCACCACTGCCAACTCCAAGTCATGCGTCAGGTAATTGACCTCGTGTGGCCTTAATTGCCGAGACGCATACGTAACTACTTTTCCACCTTGCATCAGAACACATCCTAATCCTGTGTGAGAAGCGTCACAGTATACCACGAAATCCTTCCCTGCCTCAGGCTGAATCAAAATTGTAGCTTTAGTCAAAACCCTCTTAAGCTTCTCAAAGCTCTCTTGTTGCTTATCAGTCCACACGAAAGGTACCTCCTTTCTCAACAATTTTGTTAAAGGTGCACCTATCGATGAGAATCCTTCGACGAATCTTCTGTAGTAGCCTGCTAATCCCAAGAAACTGCGAACCTTAGTTACGGACTTAGGTGGTTTCCAATCTAGCACAGCCTCAATCTTTCGAGGATCCACCCTTATCCCTTCTGCCGACACCACGTGGCCTAAAAACGTGACTTTCTTAAGCCAAAATTCACATTTGCTGAATTTGGCATATAGCTTCTTCTCCCTTAAAACTTGCAACACAATCCGGAGATGCTTATCATGTTCCATTTCAGACTTAGAATACACTAGGATGTCATCTATGAACACCATGATGAACTGATCCAAGTAGGGTTGGAAAATTTGGTTCATCATATCCATGAATGCAGCTGGGGCGTTCGTCAATCCGAATGGCATTACCAAAAATTCATAATGCCCATATCTAGTTCAAAAAGCTGTCTTATGGATATCTGCTTCTTTCACCTTAAGCTGATGATACCCCGACCTTAGATCAATCTTTGAGAATACCGCAGATCCTTTAAGCTGATCGAACAAGTCGTCGATCCTCGGCAAAGGATACTTGTTCTTAATGGTCAGCTTATTCAACTGCCGGTAATCTATACACATCCTCATCGTTCCGTCCTTCTTCTTCACGAATAGGACCAGTGCTCCCCATGGAGACACACTAGGTCGGATAAATCCACGATCAAGCAACTCCTAAATCTGAGCCTTAAGCTCAACTAACTCCTTCGGTGCCATTCTATATGGAGCAATAGAAATTGGCGCCGTTCGAAAAATAAATCTATCCCAAATTCTACCTCACGATCCGGAGGCAATCACGAAGTTCTTCGAAAAACATCTACAAATTCATTCACGATCCGACTTCATTAACGATTGCCTCCTTAGCCTCTAAGGCACTCACCAACATCGGAAAGGCTACATCCCTTTCTAACCATCTTTTACGCCTTAAGAGCGGATACTACGTTTGATAAGTAGTTCCGTCTCTTGCCCATCACTACAACTTCTTTGTCATCAATAGTTCTTAAGGACATCCGCTTAACAGCACAATCCACATTTGCACGATATTTCACTAGCCAATCCATGCCTAAGATCAGGTCGAATTCCCCAAATGGAAACTCCATTAAATTAGCCGAAAACAGTATCCCTTGAACTTCTAAAGGCACTTTCTTAAAAAGTTTGTCTATTACTACTGTCTGTCCTAAAGGACTAAGTACAGTCATCTTCCTAAGTACAGTCTCAGAAGTCACATGTAGAGTTTCAGATACTTCACTAGCGATGTATGAATGAGTTGACCCTATATCTATCAAAGCAATAAAGGGTAACCCAGAAATCAGAAACGTACCCGTGATAACATCAAGTGCGTCACTGTCTTCTCTACGACGAACTACATATACCGGACACAGGTCGTCTCGCCTCGAGCTACCACGCCTCTTTCAAGTTCTGCGACCTCTATCAGAACCATTACTTCTTCCATTTGGACCACGGCCCCTTATCGGCTGCTGTTCACCTTTGCCAGCCTGATTAACACCCTGACTTGCTGGGCGGTTCTTATCTGAATTCATCGGGCAATACTTGATCATATGATCTTTAGACCCGCACTTGAAACATCCCCCGGTCTTTTTCCAACATTCTCCCGGGTGCATCTTTCCACATTGAGCACAAGCACGATGTTGTCCTCCCGTAGCAGTCTATTGTCCTCGCAGTCCATCAACTCTTGGTTTCTTCTGAAAATTCCCGGATGACCCTGAAGACCCAAAGCTTCTCTTATTCTTATTCGCCTCTGTCCCGGTTCTGTCTCTCAGTCCGCTTAACTTCTTCGGCTATCCTTGCCCATTCTTCTAAGATTGCAAAATCTCTTTCCGGTGTGGAGCAATCAACACTCAGTTCATCTCTCAATCCATCCTCAAACCTGACACACCGCTCATTATCAGTAGATACTATCCCTCTAGCATATCGGTTAAGTCGCAAGAACTCTGCTTCATATTCAGCTATCGACTTATTTCCTTGCAGTAAATTCAGAAATTCCTTTCTCTGGGAGTCGATGTAGCTAGCTCCAACATATTTCCCTTCAAATTTAACTTTGAAATACCCCCAATCCACTCGATCCACAGGGTTCCTCTCCTTGATAGTGAGCCACCACTGGTAGGCCTCATCACGGAGTAGTGAAACAGTACCTTTCAGCTTTTCTTTAGTAGTGCAATCTAAATCGTCCATGATCCTCTCGACTGCCTCTAACCAGTACTCCTTTACATTTGGGGCTACTCCAGATACTCCCCTAAAAACCTCAGCTCCATTTGATCTAAGTCTCTCAGCTACTGACTTTCGAGACCCATTTCCCGTACTAGCTTCTGCTACTCGTTCCAAAACTCACAGCACAGCTTGTGATACTGCGTCACCTCCTTCATTTTGTTCTTGAAATTCCACCCCAATAGTCGGTGGCGGAGCTTCATTTTCGGAACCTTGACCACATCTAACTGGTTTCGACATAGTCATTCTTCCTCTACCGCGTCCACGACGACCATGTCCCCTAGTTCTCATATCTACTACGCGTATTATCTATTTTTACAAAAAAAGTCTTATGCATTAGAGTCTTTTCACTTCTTATTAAAAGAAAGTTTTATGCAACAGATATTTATTCAGTGGTTTTTCCGTAGTAGTACACATACACCTAGGGTCCATGTCTTTACAGTATAGTTTCCTTAGACTTATCACTTTAAAATATCATACATTCACATCACTATATCAACAAAAGTACTTACCTGATGGACTTGGGCCGAGAACTCGGATGCCATGCTTCTATAAAACCATTTAACTTAAGAAAACTTTCAAAAAGTCATTTGGGCTAAATTTTGAAAATGTTGTGGGCTTCAAAACCCAAGGCCGAGAGTTAAAACTGGGCTCTGATACCAAGTTGAAACACCCCAAACCCGGCCCAAAAAGCCTGACCGGATTTGATATGTTCCTCGAATAAAACTTTAGCAATTTCTCGTTTTGTTTAAGAAAAACTTGATCAATTTGTATAAAACAGATTAGCTTAATATTTAGGTTAAAAATCAAATTTAAATAAATTTGTATCTTCTTAAAACATTATTTTTAAGAGAAATTTATAAGTTAAAAGAAAACCAAATTTTATGAAAAATTTTACTTATTATTGTAAAACATATATATATTAGTGTCAAAAACAGTTTAAATTATTTATCGAAAACCATTTAGTTATTTAATTAAATATTGTTCATGGCGGAATAAAAATCCAAACGCAAAAATTAAAAACAGCTCATAGTGACCTTATTACAAAAATATCAAAACCCATAATAAATTCTAAGTAATAAAAATACGTTTAATAAGTTTAATTAGGAGAAACTCTGAAATACTTTGTTGAGCAATGGCCACCACGTAGTCCTCGCTGACCCGATCCATCACGCTAAGAGTCATCTGAAAAATTATCCCACAAAGGGGTGAGTCATAAACTCAATGTGTAACAAAAACACTAAAAGCCCAATTGATCATGGCCTTTAAGCCCATTTAATAACACATATAGCCATAAGCCCAATTAAGTCATATTTAGCTATAAGCCCATTTTTATAGCAAATCAAATAAAATCATTTAGAAATCACATGGATAAATATATAATGAAATGCAAATCCGAGCCCACCTAAATATCCATCCGCTACACACCACCAGTACCAACCAATCACACCGTGGGGATTATTAAATCGACCCTCCATCCGCTACACACCATCGAGGCGATTCTTGCGTCAACATGCACATCGCCCTTATAATTTTGTGGCATGGCCACTAGATAATTGTGACCGAAGTCACCGGATTTCAAATATGTGACCGAAGTCACCAAATTCACATATGTGACTGAAGTCACCGGATATGGTGGTAAAACCACCGGAATACTTCCCCTTTATCAATAACACCCATATGCCCATGCACATACAAATTATTTAGTTTTCATGCCATTTACCCCAAAATCATAGCAAAAATCATATTTATCGCACATTTAGGCATATAGCAAAATTAGCAAAATATTGGGGTTAAACATACCTGAATATCGTATACCACTGAATGGTACTCGCAACCATTATTACACATATTTTCATACAAATCACATTTAATATAGATCTATGAGATTTTAGTGTAATGTTACACACCTTATGACTGTGGGAACGATACCTTCCCGCTCGTCAACACCTAGTTAATTATCACACTTGATTAGTATGCACTATTACTAATAAAACTATACTATTGATGAGAGATCTAAATCCTTACCCTCAATTCTCGAACAACAGTTATTTGTGGTTTTTCTCTATTAGATGAATCAAAACCCGATGACAACCCACTAACGAAAAGTGGTTCGATTGTACGTACGACTTCAAATAAATGATCTTCGTTAGCAGAGGGTCCACAACCCGGTGGAAAATCTCGTATACCCGATACTGCCCTTCGCTTGAAGTTTGAGGGTATAACAGAGCCTCCTCTCTTCCAAACACTCTGTACCGCTCTTTTCGAACCTATCTTGTTAGTCTCAAAATCACCCCTAAAATAAAGTTGATTAATAAACTATCTAAAAGAAACGATATAACCGAAAATGATAATCCTTACCTTGGATGATTTCGAAAGATCTCTCCTTAAACATTGGCTACCAAAAAGGATCCTTAACAATCCCTTCCAAAGTTTCGGCCTAGGAGAAAAATGAGAGAATTAAGTTTCTAAATCGGCTATTCTAAAAAAAAAAAAATGAAAACACTTAACAAAAATCCTTACTTAACCACTTGAAGATTCGGCCTTGTCAAAGTAGAAGAAAAGAAATGATGCTTTCGGCTTGAATAAAAGAAGAAAAAATATGATGTTTTTGGCTATGGTGGTTTGGGTTTTCAACAAAAGAAAAGAAAGAAGAAGATGAAAATAGAGAATGGGAGTTTGGCCTTAGCAAGGTAAATGAGAAGAGAATTTGAGAGAAAGGGATGATTTGATTTTGGTAGAAAATGGTTTGGTTGAAAGTGAAGAAGGAGAAGATGATGATGATGATTAAAAGAAAAGAGATGAGGTAAGAGGCTTATGTGCATTCGGCAATGAGAGAAAAAGAAGAGAAAATAGGTCTTTGAAACTTTTGATACTTTCGGTTACAAAGTGAAGAGAAAGATATTATGTTTAGGAGAAAAGAAACTAGAAAGACTTCTCAAACCGAAATGGTAAATTGCAAAAGACCAAAAGAAGAGAAAAATGCTTCTCTTTTGTGTAGATAGGCATTCGGCTATGAACAAGGTTTTGGAGAGAAAATTGGTTAAAAATTTTGGCCAACTAACACCCTAATGCCTATGCAAAAATTCGGCCAACCTTACCAACATAATCCCTTTTCCTCCTCAATTCTTCCCCATAAATCCCTTGATTCCAAACACAATTAAACCATCCCCCTTAGCCCCTTATGCCGTCTAGGTTCATGGTCAAATGACCATGAAAATGTTTCCAAAACACCCTCCCTTCTTCAAGCCCTTTGTCCCCCTATCTTACCATAACTTCATGATTCCATACCATAACTCCTAACTTGCCTTTTTCCTAAAGTCTACTAACCAAAAATAAAAATATGTCCATCCATTCTAGATAAGCTTGACCGACACTATAGGAAAGAAATCAAAAATTAAAATTCTTCCACTTGCTAGCTAGGGGATTCGAACCTCTCCCCTCATGCATTCACCCATGCCCCATTACCACCTTGCCAATTGACTTATTATGCTTAAAACCTCTTGCCAATATTTCTTAAAGCCTATCTTGCTTAGCTCCATCTTAAATATTAAAAATTTAATATTTCTCTAAACATTCACTTACATACTGAAGTTCCAAAAACTTCCAAAACACACTCAATTATACTTAGACATGCAACAACATTCAATTTAGTAAAAATGCATAACCCCTTTATTCAGGATGTTACAAAATGCATGTTTATAGTTAGTTAAACAACATTTGTAAAGTAATTTTTGGTAAAAACGTCAAATAGGGATTTATCTGTAAAAGGTTATAAAATATGTAAAAAGTGTGAATAAATGAAAAATGTGTGTTGTTATTAGTACAGGTAATATTTGGATAGGCTTGGTTTGTGATGAAATTGAATGAAATTCATTTTACGAGCCGAGGGACTAAATTGTAAAATGTTGAAATGTTAGGGGCAAAAATGTAATTTTTGCCATAAGATGTTTTTTGGGCTATATTGAATAATGTGATGATTAAATAAGCTAAATGTGGTATTATAGATCAAGAAAAATGAAGTTCAGGTCTAGATCGGAGGAAAAACAAAGTAATTGACGAATAGATCCTTTACGTTGTTTTTGTAACCGAGGTAAGTTCTTATGTTAAATAAGCCTCTTTATAATTGTATTTTTAAATACTTTAATATTGCATAAATTGTATGAACTTCTCTATGGACACGTTCGATAATGATTCAGCAAGCAAAAAATCTCGATTGAACCTTAGGAATAGATTAGGATACAAGTGACATGTCACTAGGGTATTATGTTATGTGATCTGGGTGCTGGTCCTGTACGTTCTACCGGTGGCTGAGTATTCTGGCATATGTTGCGGTTACTTGACAGCTTGTATGAGTAACACCATGTAGCTACGTCTTAACTAACAACTTATGTGAGCAGACCCGCTAATGGCTCGAGAGCAAGCATATACATGTGTATTGATAAAAAAGGTAGCGATGGCTACATATGTGACACTTTGTGTGAGAGATTTCCAGGGTATCCAATATTATTCCAAGTGGTTCAGCAGGTATTTCAAAGATGAGGACAAGTGTGAAATTATTGCAAGATTGCACAGGTATGTACGTAACACTTGTGATGGTTGAATTCACAAAATGGTGAATCCTTGGTAAGATGTGATTTAGTAAATTATGTCCATGAGATTTATTGCAAATTACATTATTTTATATTATGTCACTTGCATGGCAATGTATGGTAAGATCTACTTGTTTCTTACATATGAGCTTACTAAGCTATATAGCTTACTTAATTTTATTTTTCCACGTTTTATAGTGTTACCAAGCTAGCTCGGGTTAGAGATTGTCGAATATCGCATCACACTATCAAACTGTCATTTTGGGTATCGATGATCTTAACATTTTGAGTATACGACATGTATAGGGACTTGTCATTTTGTTACATGTGTCATTATGAATATGGCCAAATGTATTGGCTTGTAATTATCAAAGGCTTGATTTGGTTTTTGGCTATGTAAATTGGCTCATTTTGGTTAAACTGGTTGTAAGCCTATATATATATACACATACATATGCATGTATGTGCCAACATCCTTGGTGATGTAGTTTATATTAATTCACTAAAGGTTGATTGTGGCCTAATGACTTGTGGTGAACGGATAAGTTTAGTTCATTGGTATGCTAGAGTAACTCGATAAGTTAATGCCAGTGGAAAGTAGTCTTAGTGGTGTTTTTATATGTGAAATTGGTATGTTTGATTTGGCATAATGAAATGTCATGAGCATGATAGATGATGGTATTGCTTTGACATGTATTGGTCATGATTGTGGATGTTTGTTTGTCTAAGTACACCATGATTCATGCCATTGAATTTGTGTACATGTATATGTTAATGAGGGTGGCAAATGGCTTGGTAAAAAGCCTTTATTTTGTCCACAGGGGAAGGCACACTGGCTTGTGTCTAGGTCGTGTGTTCCATGGGCATGTTTTTTGGCCATGTGTCCTCTACACCTTAATTTCAATAAACAAATGCTCAGAATTGAGAACATGGGCAGAGACACGGGCGTGTGTCTCAGTAGTGTGAGGGACACGGCCTCAAGCACGACCGTGTGTCTTGACCATGTGAAGTCTACACCTATTTATGAAAATTTAATTAACCACATGGCTTAGCACACGGGCATGTGACTCGACCATGCGGCTTTAATTTGTTCATGCCTTGCAAGTCAGATAGTTACACGGGTTAGGGACACGGGCGTGTGTGACCACACGGCCTGCCCACACGGGCATGTGACCCCTGTACATGGCAAAAATTTTCTAAGTTTTGTAAAAATTTCCTAAGTTCTCAGTTTAGTCTCGAACCACTTCCAAAGCATGTTTTGGGCCTCATAGTCTCGTATTAGGGACTTTATGATTGAATACAAATGGTTTTAATTTGGATGCAAATTTATGACTCAGTTTGTATGTTCGCTTGCGATGTAAGTCCGATAATGTCTCGTACCCTGTTCCGGCATTGAATAGGGGTAAGGGGTGTTACGGAAATACTTTATTAGGAAGTGTTCAGTTAATTCTTACCAAGTTGAAATTGAATAGGGTGGCAACGAAATAAGTCATGCTCGTGCTCAGTCTCAAAATGAGTATGGAAACAACTTCAACCTCAATGTGTCTTCAGTTACATCAGCTGTCTAAAAGGAATCACTCACCTCCATGAATAATGGAAGAGTAGGAAAACTAAAATGCTCTTATGGACTTTAGGCACACCCAGAATAAGCAAACTCAAAATGGAAACAAAAGAGCTCTCTCACCAATTCGGCACCCACTCTACCAAGCTTTCGGTTTTGATTATCCACACCCCATGCCGTCACTCCCTATCCTCAACAACACATAGTCAAAATTTCCCCTCCCCACTCTCCAACATTCAGCCAACACTCACAACCAACACCAAATCCCTTGATTTCCTCCTAATTCCATTCCCCATCACCCGTTTGAATCGGTTTGACCAATTCAAACACCACCATCTCCTCATGACCACTCATTCAAATGCTTTTGACTCATTCAACCAACAATCTTGAAGAGTCCCTGCCGAATCCACCTTCTTCCCATCCAAGTGCCAAAAATAAAGCTTTATACTGAGGTTTATGGGATTCGAACTCCTCTCCTTCAGCTCCTCCAAGTGATGCCACCTCCACTTGGACACAAGCTTCTTTATGTCATCAATTGCACACAAATAGACTTAAGGCTTGCTCCTACTAGCTTCCCCCTATAGTGCCCTAAAACAAAATTTTTACCAAGGCCCTTGCTTGACCCCAAGCCTTCTCGGGACCCCCAAACACACCAAATTAACAAGCAGAACAAGCTAAACACATAGAAACATAAAATGCAGAACCCCTATTCTAGGATGTTAAATCGTCGCGTGCTTGGGGATCATCGTTGAAGCTCGTCACACTATCGTCAATATTTTGGTACCTTTTTTAGAATGGACTCAAAGTTTATGGCATGTATAGGCTATGATACTTTTTGAAGTCATTTTGAATGGTGTGTGTATATATATTTTTATGCCATGTGAAAATGGCTAATTTTGTGGTATTTTGGTTTTATATGAAATTTTTCATAGTATCGACTTATTATGGAAGTTACTTCGTAGAGTAATTATGTTTGTGTTTGGTTGTATGGTCTGCAAATAAAATTAATCATAATATGTATTGGATCACGTATCCATCTCATTTTAGAAGTATACCATATAGTATGTTATGTGTGGTGAATGTACTTGGTTTGATTGAAAGTTGAGTTAGTTATTAGTTGAGGAATTTTAACCATAGTACTTTGCAGAAATGGGTAAGTAATATCTTGATATGTATGTTTGATAATTTCGGTTTTATAACTAGATTTTGTAAAAATATGCATAACTTATAAATAGCTCTTTTATTAAGTTTAAAACACATTCGATTAGAAATTGTAAATGAATATGAAATTTGGTTTTAGTATATGTATTGAGTTAACAAGTATGATATGTGTTTTAGTAGGTATAATGGGATATGAGTAAATGTGTAAATGCTGTGAGAAGTTGAGTATAGTATTGATGAAATGTTCATTAGATTTAGATTATTGAATAGGTAATACCTTGGGCATATTCGGCTTTGTGAAATGCTCTACTAAACTGGGCATAATGTGCTCATGTATTTGGTTATGAGATGTATCAAATTGGTTAGGTAAATGGTTTGCCCAACTACATGTATGTGTGATAATTGCTATGATAATGTTTTAAAATGTTCTATGAATGAGATAGTATTTGTTGAATTTTATATGTATATGCGAAAGTGAGTATGACATAAATATCAATAAAGTTTTTGATTAGTTATGATGTAACATTATTTATAATTGAAGCATATTTGGTAATGAATTTCATATTTTGATAGTCATGCAATCATAGCTCTTTTGATTCAAACCTGTGATAAGGAAGTTTGATTTATGCTTATAAATGCCTATTCTGAGATTGGGTTGTATTTGTATAGGTAATGCCTCGTAACCTTAGTTCGACGACAGATACGGGATAGAGGTGTTACAGAAAGGGGTGTCGTGGCTAGGGTTTGGAAAAAGAAGAGTTGGGGAAGAAAGTGAACAGAAGAAGGGGGTTTAAATAGAAATTGGGGCACCTGGCCACTGCCCACGCCCGTGTTCCCTGGGAGTGTTAGGTTACACAACTGAATCACACGGTCGTGTGATGCTTTGTTCATTTCTCCCACACCCGTGTCTTTTACTCAGTATCGACTACGGCTCCTAGGCACGGCCGTGGCATTTTATCGTGGCCCGTGGTTTGGGGAAAATTTTTGTCCTACTTACGCGATCTCTGCCACGTCGGTGTACCTATTCGTGGTGTCCACATGGCCACGGCCACATCCGTGTGCAAGGTCGTGTGGATAGAGAAACATGAGCTTTATTAATTTGATTAGTTTAGTCAGGTGCTAAAATCAAAAATAATTACATTAGTAAGGTTAGTGCTCGGGTTGCCTCTCGAGAAGTGCTCGTTTAAAGTCTTAAGCTAGACTTTCCTCTCATTCATATACTCATGGTGGTTCAAGAAGTTGAAACTCCTCTCTCCTGCTATCGATTCTAACATCAAAGTAAGGTTTAAGTCGAGTACTATTTACCTTAAAAGTACCAAATTTAGAATGAGTTACCTCGACTGTACCATATGGGAAAACATTTAGTACCGTGAAAGGGATCTCTCCATTTGTATTAAGGTCTGAAGTGGCGATTCGAGGGTCTATTTTATCCAACATCTCCGATTTTAAATCTATTTGTCCCATCTTTAAGCTTTTCATGGAGTCGCATTGGTTCATCGCGTTTTCTCAATTTCTCCTTGACGTGTGTTTTCCATTCATCTAGTTCATCGACCTAAAGTCTTCGCTCCTCATGAGTTATTTCATTGTTGGCACGAGAACTAGGATGTGGTTCAGTGGTGTATTTTCGAGGTGCTTCCTGAAAAGAGGTTTGAACTGAATAGTTATTAATAGAATTTATGTACTCACCTTTATTACTCGATGTCTTAACTGAGTCACGAGCTTGAAGAGTGATCGTTTCGTCACCTACACGAAGTGTGAGCTCACCTGTACCAACATCAATTCTAGTTATAGCAGTTGCTAAAAAGGGTCGTCCTAGGATTAAAGGTGCATTACTGCCCTCATCCATGTCTAGAACAACAAAGTCAACTGGGAATATAAATTTATCAATTCTTTCAAGCATATCCTCAACAATTCCCCTGGGAACTCTAATGGTTTTATCTGCGAGTTGAATACTCATCCTAGTTGGTTTAGGTTTCCCAATACCTAGTTGCTTAAACATTTTATAGGGCACAACGTTAATACTCGCCCTTAAATTAGCTAAAGCATTATTAACATCTAAACTACCAATTAAACAAGGAATTGTAAAACTCTTTAGATCCTTTAATTTATCGGGTAGTTTATTCTGTAAAATAGCTGAGCAGATTGTATTTAGCTCCACATGCGACACGTCATCAAACTTCTGCTTGTTTTTCAAAAGCTCTTTTAAAAATTTTTTTGAATTGGGCATCTGCGAAAGAGCTTCAATAAATGGTAAGTTAATATGTAATTTCTTTAGAAGTTTAAGAAATTTGTCGAATTGTTCATCTATACGGTCTTTCTTCATCACATTAGGATATGGCACTCGAGGTATATACTCTTTACTTACCGGTTTCTGTGTATCGTGGCTTACCCCATACGTACCTTTACTTACCACGGGTTCTTACCTCAATTTAGATTCAGATTCTACCACCCCTTTTTCGTCGCACACTATGATGGCGTGGAGTTGCTCCCTTGGGTTAGGTTTGGTATTGCTTGGTAGGCTGCCTTGTGGCCGTTCAGATATGAGCTTAGCAAGTTGTCCTATTTGGTTCTCAAGCCCTTGAATTGATGCTTGCTAATTTTTTATTACTGTTTAGGTGTTTTGGAAATGGGTTTCTGACGCCGTGATGATTTTTTTAGCATCTCCCTAAGATTCAGCTTCTTCTCTTGTGGGTAAGGTTGCTGTTGAAAGCTTGGAGGGGGTTGTTGTCTCTGATTTCCTTATCCACCCCATGAAAAGTTGGGGTGGTTCCTCCAACCTGGATTGTAAGTATTACTATAAGGGTTGTTTTGAGGTCTAGAATTATTACCCATATAGTTCATTTATTCGCTTTCTATGCCAGGGTTGTAAGAAGGATATTTTGTATTGTTTATTGCTCCTCCACTCGTATTGCACTGCATCACTGGATGTATCTGCGAAGAACCACACAAACCATCAATCTTTTTACTTAACAACTCTACCTGGTATGATAGCATGGTGACTGCGTCGAGGTTGAAAACACTGGTAGCTTTTGTTGGCTTTGTTTTCATAACTTGCCACCGATAGTTATTCAGTGACATCTCCTCTATAAACTCATAAGCCGCTTCAGGGGTTTTGTTATTTAAGGTTCCACCGGCGACTGTATCAATCAGCTGCCTAGTTGAGGGGTTCACACCATTGTAAAAGGTTTGAACCTGTAGCCATAATGGTAACCCATGGTGAGGGCACCTTCTCAGTAGATCCTTGTATCTCTCCCATGTGTCATAAAGTGTTTCTAAATCCATCTGCACAAAAGAAGAGATATCATTCCTCAACTTAGCCATTTTAGTCGGCAAAAAATATTTAAGTAAAAATTTTTCGGTCATTTGTTCCCATGTAGTGATTGATCCTCGTGGTAACGAGTTCAACCACTGTTTAGCCTTGTTCCTCAATGAGAAGGGAAATAAATGAAGGCGAATGGAATCATCAGAAATGCCATTTATTTTGAAAGTGTCGCAGAATTCTAGAAAATTTGCCAAGTGATTGTTTGGATCCTCATCTTGCAAACCATCAAACTGAACAAATTGCTGAATCATCTGAATAGTGTTAGGTTTCTGTTCAAAATTATTTGCAGCAACAGCGGGTCTAACAATACTTGATTCAGTTCCTATTAAATTAGGTTTAGTATAATCATACATAGTACGAGGAGCAGGATTTTGATTCACCGGGTTTGCGGCAACCACAGGGGGTAGCGGATTATTACCGGCCATGTCTTCGATAGTATTGGTTTCGTCTTCCTGCTCTTCTTTTATGTATTGTAGACTTTGCCTTATTTCTCTTCGGTTTCTGTGAGGGGTACCTTCTATATCACTTTCAAAAAGTAATGGTCCTGACGGGTTCCTTCTAGTCATAAACTAAAAGTTCCTGCCAGAAGCAAAAAAAGAAAAATTAGAGAAGTAAAAACAAATAAAAAGTAAAATTAAATTGCAATAAAATAAGAATGGCTAAAGTAATAAAAATTTAGCGTTCCTAATATCTTAGTCCCCGACAATAGCACTAAAAACTTGATGTGTCTCTAACTAACTATGATCACAATAAAGGCAAGCACACCTATCGTTTAATAGTATAGTTCTGGTAAGACCGGTAATATCGTATCCACAAGGACCAAGAGTACTAGTAATTACTATATTTTTATTATCTAGCCTGAGAATTGGAGTGATTTCTTTTCAACTAAAACTTAATTAAAAACATGACAAAGAACGAATTGGGAAAATACTTTAAGACAACTTATATGATAAAGGCAATACCCAAGGAAGAATCCACCTAGACTTCACTTATTACTTTTGATTCATAAGATTTGTTCACTTGACTTAATCCGTTGAAATCCCTGATTTATGTTAATATCTTTCGAGACTAAAAAGAACTAACTCTAGGTTGATTGATGTAAATCTCTTTCTAATTAAAACCACTATTGTCGCATTAACTCGATCTATGGATTCCCTTATTAGATTTGACTCTAATCCGATAGATTTTCGTCGCCCTATTTCTAGGGTTGCAATCAACTCCGCTTAATTGTGTTGATCTACTCTTAAACAGGGACTTTTGCTTCTCTAAATAAGCACATTTGACTTGAATTAATAACCTGAATTACGAAAACAAGAATAAAAACTCACAATTAAGAATAAGAACAAGTATTTACTTATAAATCAAATAATAATAAGATCCGTCTTAGGTTTCATCCCCTTAGGTATCTAAGGGATTTAGTTCATAATGATAGAGGGAAACATTTTAAAATAGGGGAAACAAAAAAGAATAAGAAAACCCAAAAACTTCTAAAGAACTTGATGGGAGATCTTTAGACTTGATGGAGATCCTTATCCTAAGTTACTTCCGATGGCTGTCTTTAAGTATTTTTTGCCTTCTCCTCGGCCTCTCTATTTAGGTTTCCCCCTAGAGTGTATATATAGGCTTTGGAACACCTCTCTTGGCCCACAAGTGGCTTATTCCGAATAGAATTAAACTTTGATACAGTAGGAACACGCCCGTGTGACACGCCTGTGCTTGATTCTTTAGACCGTGCTCTCTTCTGCTCACCACACACGGCCGTGTGGTCTTCCCATGTACGTTGATCTAGGCCGTGTTCGATTTTACTCGCATTACACAATCGTGTTTGATAGCCCAGGCCGTGTTGATTTCTAAGGTAGGCCCATTTTGTCCTATTTTGGCCCGTTTATCGTTCTTTTTGAGTCCATAAGCTCTCCTGAGTGTCAAACATAAAATTAAAGGATTAGGAGCATCAAATTCATCTAATCTAATAAAAATTCATCCAAAAATATAATCCAAGCATGGGGTTAAAATATGTATAAATTATGATTTATCAGACGTCCAATGATCCTCGAGCTAACTTGGCGAAAATACAAGGAAAAGGAGAGAGAGAGGGGTAAGCATATAGCTTAGTAAGTTTTCATGAAACTCTAGAATGACAATTTACTCAAACTATAATCATTCATATCATGAAACAATGGTGACATAGCACCAATGAATAAAAGTACTACTCGTACTTATTCAAACTTATTCTTACTTACTCTTACCCATCTCATGTTAATATGATCTGGTAACTTTTACTTACTCAAGATACATGTATCACTGATTCATGTAGTATAGCACATTTTCTAACATAACCATAAACTCACATATTTATCATTCATACCATGAACATCACTCAAGGTCATCCATAAAAGACTTGAATCTAGGCCAACTCACATACTTGACTCTTTTGCTTATGAATAAATTGAATCATCATGAATCATTCGAGCTTAACATATATAAGATTTGATGCCAACACCATATCCCAGATATGGTCCTACATGTGATCATTCTTTAGCGTGTCGTCATATCCTAGATATGGTCTTATACGAGATCTCATAACTCGATGTCGATGCAATGTCCCAGACATGGTCTTATACGAGATCGTACTTAGATGTCGATGCCATATTCAAAATATGGTCTTACATGATATCATTCTTTGGTGCCAAAGCCATATCCCAGATATGGTCTTATACGGGACCTTTCCTTTCTCATATGCATACGTAAGTAATATACTTATTTTGGAACTACAATTTAGCCTATTCTCATCGTTTACTCATCGAGACTTTATAGCTCGATTTCGTTCACAATAACATGCATTAACATAATAATGAATGATTTCAAATATCAAACATTATGAAATAGTAATTTCATACAAACTTACCTCGAATCTCAAAATGTGTCTCGGTGCTCGATTTAGTCTTCAACTTTGTTCTTGCCTCGGTTTCAATCTGGGCTTCATGTTTCTTGATCTATAATAATAAATTTTACTTGTTAACCACATGCATTGACTAAATCGAATCATAATTCATATTTTGGCAAAATTATGATTTTACCCCTAAATTTTCACATAATTACACTTTTGCCCCTAGGCTCGTAAAATGATTTTCATTCAACTTTCTTGTATTTCAAGCCTAGCTGAATCATTTTTTCAACTATTGCAACATTAAATTCCCACTATTTCACTCATGTATGACCATTTCTATAACTTTACAAATTGGTCCTTTTCATGCATCTTTCATGAAAATCACTTAGAAAAATATGTTTATCATACATCAAACTTTCATATTCTTCCATAAAACATCAAAATACATACATGTCATACATGGGTAAATTTTTTAACATAAACCCTAGCTCAACATATGGCTAGAAATAGCTAAACCGAGTTACGAGGGTTTCAAAAATACGAAGAACATTAAAAATGGGGCTAAGATGCACTTACTTTAAGCTTGAAAATGAACAAAACCCTAGCTATGGAGTCCTTGCAAATTTCGCCACCATGGGGAAGAAGATGGACATAATTTTTGGCTTATTTTCCCTTTTTATTCTTTAATTAACCAAATGACCAAAATACCCTTAAAGACCCTTTCTTAAGATTTTTCCTTCCCATGTACATTTTTGTCCATCATCACATATAATGGTCTAATTGCTAAATAAGGACTTCTAGGATTTTTCATAATTCTATTTCATACTTGAACCTTCTAGAATCACATATAATGGATAATTTATTCACTAATTAATAAAATTTCTTCATGTGACTTTCACACAATCATGCAAATACCTCATAAGCCTTGTAAAATCATTTAAACACATATTTTCTACTTCAAATTTGTGGTCTCGCACCACTATTTCGACTAAGCCCTAAATCGAGCTGCTATAATTCTCCTCCCTTAGGGATTTTCGTCCCCAAAAATCTTACCAGTGAAGAGATTTGGATACTGGTTCCTCATAGCCTCCTCGGGCTCCCATGTAGCCTCTTCTACCCCATGTCTCTACCACATCACTTTCACAAGGGCTATACTTTTATTTCTTAACTGCTTGACTTATCGAGTTAGAATCTTGATTGGTTCTTTACCATATGTCATGTCAGATTGAATCTCAACCTCAGTCGGTGTAATTACATGCGAAGGGTCTAATCGATAGCGTCGCAACATAGACACATGGAACACATCATGAATCTTCTTTAACTTGAATGGAAAAGCCAATCGATAGGCTACCAGCCCTATTCTCTCAGTGATCTCATATAGTCTGATAAAACGAGGACTCAATTTGCCTTTTCGGCCAAATCTAAGAACTTTCCTCCATGGTGAAACTTTTAAGAATACTCTATCACCGACTTGATATTCAATCTCTTTCCTTTTTAGATCCGAGTAAGATTTTTGCCTGTTAGAATCAAATTTTAAACAGTCTCGAACCACCTTTACTTTTTCTTCAGTTTCTCTAACCAAATCAACCCCCTAAATCTAATTTTCTTTAAGCTCAGTCCAGTATAAAGGCGTTCAAAACTTACGCCCATACAAAGTCTCATAAGGTGCCATTTTTAAACTTGATTGAAAACTATTATTGTAAGCAAATTCTACCAATGGTAGATACTTTTCCCAACTACCTTAAAATTCAAGAACACAGCACCGAAGCATATCCTAAAGTACTTGTATTAACCTCTCCGACTGCCCATCGATTTGGGGGTGAAAAGCCGTACTAAATTTCAACTTTGTGCCCAGGGCCTCTTACAACTTTTTCCAAAATCTGGAAGTAAATCTTGTATCTCTATTTGATATAATTGGTAAGGGCACTCTGTGTAGCCACAAAATTTCAGAGATATACAAGTTTGCCAACTTGTCTAGTGAGTAATCGACATGCACCGTGTCACGGCCTGATTTAGGGGCTAGTCAGAACATTGATATCGGGATCACTAATCTGAGGTTAGAGAAATTTATTCCATGTTATTTTATGTGTTATAAAATGTTTATAAAGAGGCATGATAATTTTGGTGTTTTAATTTTAACGATTTCATGCATAATCGCGAAAAGGGACTAAATCGCATAAAGTGCAAAAGTTCTATTATACAAGGTATAGTTACCTAATAGCCATAAAATGTTAAAGTGGGAGGTGTTTAATGTGCAATTAGGCCAATAATAAAGGGTTGGCCGCCCATGTGGACAAGGGAGACAAGAGCATTTATTTTTGGTCAAAAGTTGGTGATATCAGTTGAATAAAAGAATAAAATAAGATGATATAAGCAAAAGGATATCATCTTTTTATTTTCTTATCTTCTACCACTGAAAATACAAGCTAGAATGGGGGTTCTTGAAGCTCAAACATTCAGCCAAGCAATCCTCTTGCAAGTAAGTGATTTTGATGGGTTTAGTTGATAATTTTTGTACTTTTGGAGTTCCCAAAGCGTAAGCTAGCTAATGAGGGGACTAATTTGCAATATGATTGAGAGTCTAGGGACTTGCCATGAAAGAGTTTAAGTTGGTTGCTGAGTTTTTATGGAATAAAATGAATGTTAGGAACATGAGAAACAACTTTTATGAAAGGTGTTGTCATGAAAACACCTAATTGGGACTAAGATACAAATGTTGTAGTTTGTTCATTAATGTATGAAATAGTTGGAATTGTGGATAGTTGTAAGATGATTAAATGTTCAGATAGGCTTTTTTAATAAGAAAATGTGATGAAAAGTGATTTACGGGCCTAGAGGCAAAATCATAATTTTGCCAATGTATGATGGCAAAATAGTCATTTTTGTCTAAGTGTAGATTATGATGTATTATGATTTATAAGTGATTACATGAGTAAATTCTATTGTTCTAGATCAAAGAAAATGAGATTCGGACCTAGAACGGGAGAAAAGAGACATATGGACAAATAGGTCCCTTTCTACCCTTTTCGATACCGAGGTAAGTTTGTGTGCAAATGTTGCAATTACATGTGAGTTATTTAATATTCCAATGCTGTATGGAATGTATATTTACTTTATGGATGTATTAAATATGTTTTGATGAGATGTCAGGAGAATAGAATCTAAGAATAATGGGAAATACAAATAGCATGATATGATGATAGTTAAGGACCCGTGTAAGACCATATTGGAATATGGCCTCGGTATGTGATATTGAATAAGACCATGCTAGGGAAATGGCATATACATGATAATTAGTGTAAGACCCCATCGGGGGCTTGATGTCGATATGATGTTATGTGTATGCGACTTAAGAGTGTTATTTAACAATTTGAGTGATTCAACAGATATGTTGAAAATGAGAAAGTATGTGGTTGTACCACAAGAGGTACAGGTATGTGTTAGAACTAAATTGAGGTAAATTTGGTACATGATGAACCCATAGTGGGTCATGCGTAAATGATACATCCAAATTGCATATGTTGTATCTATAAATGCATTGCGTGAAAGCAAATGATTATTGTAGAATTGTAAGTAAGAATGATAGTGTGTGAGGATGTTCTTGGATGAACATTTGAAATAGGGAAATGCATGTGGATAAATATCTGTGAATATATAATAACGGTGGGCTATGTATGATACCACCTTATTAATTGTTAGTGATGGGTTGTGTGAGATACCATCAACAATATTATTAATGGTGGACTGTGTGCATTACCACCATATCCTTTGTTACCGATGGGCTGTGTGCGATACCATCGAGTTTAGTGACTAATGGTGGGCTATGTGCGATACCACACTATTAGAGATTGATGGTGGGCTAAGTGCGAAACCACCGAGTGACTGGTAGTATGAATGAGTCATTGAGAAGTTACGATGTGTTGCATCATATGACTATGTGGTGTTAAGTGCAGGACTGTAAGTTAATGAATGTGAGCCTTAAGCTCGAGATATGGTTAGAACGTGGTAAGAGACGGAATGAGTAAGTAGTATGAATGATTGAATTGGTAACCACGAGTTTACGAGTAAAACTCATTGTAATACATTGAGATGGTGTATAAATAATGAGTATCAATAATTGATTAGTATTTGCCTATGAACTTACTAAGCATTATTGCTTACTCCTTTTCTTTTTCCATCTCTTATAGGTTTGCTTAACTAGCTCGGGTTGGAGATCATCGAAGATATTTTCACACTATCGAGTAGACACTTGGTATGATGTTTCAAGTCCTTATGAGTTATGGCATGTATAGGGATAGTATTTAAAGTTGATTAAGTCATAGTTGATATAGCCAAATGTGTTGGCCTAAGAGAGTTTATGGTTCGATTGTGTATAGCCATAGATGATGGCTTAAGTCATTTGTAATTATACCAAAATAGTCCTCCCTCGTGTATGGGATGAAGACTTTATTTTATAGTTTAAATGTGATAATTCAAGAGTTATGTTTGATAAAATGGAAGTTTATGTGACGGTGTATGAATGTTTACAAGTGAGGGTGGCTAAAGGGCTTGGTAGATAGCCCGCTAATTGTCCACATGGGTAGACATATGGGCATGTGTCTAGGCCGTGTGTGACACACGACCAGCCCATGAGCGTATGCCCAGGCCATGTGAAGTCTGCACTTAGGATTTTGAATTTGAATAACCACACGTTGGAAGCACACAGCGTGCAACCAACTGTGTGGATTAATCAGAGACGACCACGGGCATCAAACACGGGCGTGTGTATTAGCCGTACGAATGAGTCAGAATGTCGAGGTTTGGCACACAGGCCAGGTCCACGGATGTGTCCATGCTATTCGAAATTAGTCAATGTCGACTACAGTTGGAAGACACGGGCATGTCATAGGGGCACACGGGTGTGTCCGTAGACCAACACGGGCGTGTGACCCCTGTTTAAGTGAAAATTTTCTAAGTGTTCGTAAAGTTACGATCTGGTCTCGCAACATCTCGAGCGGATATAATGGGTATCGTTAACCCATGATAGGGATGTTATGATGGTGAATGAAAAGTTTTAATTTGGATAACATTCTTTTTGTAGCCTAAAGTGGAATGATCACACAAGTCAAGTTCGATAATGCCTCATGCCCGATTTTGGCGAAGAAGCCAGATAAGGAGTATTACATTTAGCGGTATCAGAGCTATGGTTTAGTCGATTCTTAGACTAACCTATCGTGAGTAAGAGTCTAGCTATACAAGCCATATGTAGACCGTGAGAGTGTGATATCTCCCGTCTCTAATAAAATTATTTTGTCAAGACAAAGATGATTCCCAATCAAGCTAATTTCAAAGATGTTGTAAGTGATAATGAGGTAATTGAAATGTGGTTATGCATTGTTGAAATTCAGAGAGGTATGAATAGAAGTTTATGACATGTGGGTGATAAGGAATGAAATGAGAGTTATGAAGTGATAAGTTTATCTATATTGGTTTGATATGCATACGGTGTTATATACTCGACCAATTGGGTTAAGTGCATACAGTGAGTAAACTTACCCAGTGAACAGGATATGTGTGTATATATAACTGATTGAATGATGTATGATTAGTATGTCCACATATTTGAACCTCATGTTGTAACACCCCTAACCCGTATCCGTCACCGAATTAGAGTTATGAGGTATTACCAAACGAAACACAACTCAGAACAGGCATTTATATATATATATTTAATAATAAATCATATCACATTATAACAATGCTATACATAGCCTTAATACCATTATAACATACGCATGTCACTTTGTAATCACATTTAATATTTATGTACGAAAAGTTCAATTCATAATATAACAAATTCGCATGTTTTATAATAAAACCAAAGTACATATCTTGAATCATTCAAATAAAATAAAATTGTATACTTAGCCATTACAACCAAATCATATTAACCTATGTATATTCGAACATATAATCATCTTATCCCTAGTATGCATTAAGACATCCATTAATTGAATATTATTAATTAACCATTATCAAACTTACCATATACTTAGTCATTTTAGAATATCATTAATCAAATAAACCACATATCTAATCATTCATTTTGTATGCCATTTGAATATCATAATATTTATCTTAGATAACTTATATAGCATATCCATCATTTAGATAGGTAAATGGTGCTTCTAATCATGCTTCCTTTCAAAACCAATAAATACACACACACACACACACACACACACACATATATATATATATAATGTATTAACCATATGTCCATTACTTAACATAATATAACTTATAAATATATATTCAAAATTGTCCATTCAAATTATTATCACATCATGCAACCAAATTTCATATCTAAACTCAATACCAAATCCATTTACCACATATTTAACTATTTATCACAAGTATATAACTAAACACTCATACTTAACATCCTCAATCCAAACCAACTTATTAAGGACTTAATGAGTAAACAAGACTTTATACCTATTTATTTACTTGAACATATATATATATATATATATATATTTGACTTTAGTCCATTTAATAAATAGATCAACCCATCACAAAATGCTCAACACATAAACATTTACATATCACTAAACCGAGTTCAACATGTCCAAATTATAACATCATGCTTACTTACCTATCATAAACTTATACCACAAACAATATGCATAAGTATAAACTCATTTCCAATGACCATCACAACCAAAAACACGGAACCCAAATCAATCAAAAGAAGATAAGCCATTTTCGCATGGCCACTATTCCACCTTTTACTTTGCTATACATGCCATATATTAAAATCTTCAACTTAGTAAAATACCAAAGGAAATGTCGATAGTGTGAGTAGTCTTCTTTGACGATCCCAGAGCTCGTAACGTATATCCAAATCTATAAGCAGAATGAACAAGAATACACACAGAGTAAGCTATTAAAGCTTAGTAAGTCTTAAGAAAACTTAACAAATCAATTGAATAATCAATCAAATTAAACCGACAATTTGTAACATTAATTTATTTACATAACACATATGAATTATTATAGCCAAATGCTTATATCCTTTCATAGTCAAAACATTTATCATTATCTACTTTAAAAGTAGAACTTATCAAACGCACATTGATTAATAATTATACATATGTATACCTCCATATACAACCAAATAACAATTTCCATATAAATATGCATAGTAAGTCCACATAATGAATGTATGCATTAATTGTAATCTCACATATCCGAAAATATATATGTATATATTTCACATGACCAAATGAATATACACAAAATTCCACGTAATCAATATATAAACAAAAATTTTCCACATAATCGAAGATGCCGAATATACAAACACATTACCTATCACTTACTTATTCAATACAGATCACATATAACATGTACTTATGTAAATACATACCTTATGGCCGGAATTAATGTAATTCATTTAAATAAGCTTTAGCTCGTTCAATGGCCACCATAACTCAATCATTTCATAAACATAAACTCGTATTATAGATCACCTATATAAAACCTGCTAGGCATAAGCCTGAATTACACACCGGCACTAAGCCTGCTAGACCAGAGGTCTGATATTCATTCACCGGCTATAAGCCTGCTAGACTAGAGGTCTGATATTTAATCACCGGCACAAGGCACGCTGGGCATTAAGCTCGATATAGATCATCGCACAAGGCACCGCTAGGCTCGAAGCCCGAATATATCATCGGCACTAAGCCTGCTAGGCACGAAGCCTGAATATGTCACCGGCACTAAGCCTGCTAGGCACGAAGCCCGAATATGTCACCGGCACTAAGCCTGCTAGGCACGAAGCCCAAATATGAACACATTCAACCTTTCGATACACATTACTTAGTATTAAAATATCAAACATCTCATATTCTTCATTTTCCTTTCACCTATTAATCCAACATACATATTCACATTACATTAACCAAATTAAATTCACTACAAACTCATACTCCACATTCGGCCAACATGTATATTTATACTTTAATCATTTCATTTCATATAGAACCTTTTACTCATTTCGAACTTATTGTACGAACATTCAAATAACACATATCATTCAATAACCTATCCGAATCGAATATTACACTTAGCCAAATTCGGCTAATTCATATATAATTATGATAATTTCAAATTTTCAGCATATACTAAATTACGTAAATAATTTACGATGATTATTTGCTTAGAGACTTACCTCAAATATCGACGGACAGCAAAAATCGGCTATTCGATAATTTTTGTTTTTCCTCGATCCAAGTCCGTTTTTCTTTGTTCTTGATCTAAACATGTTCAAATTAAGCTCATTCAAACACATTTCTATTCGATTTAATCCCAAAACACATAAATGGGCAAATTACCATTTTGCCCCTAATATTTCACACTTTTACAAATTAGTCCCTATTGCACAAAACACAAAATACATCAAATTTCTTCATACCCAAGCTATGCTGAATTTTACCCATGACTATACAAGCCCATATAATTCATTAATTTTTCATTTTAGTCCCTGAAAAATTTATTTTCGTAATTTAGTCCTAATTACTCAATTTCATCAAAAATTCAAAGATAAAACTTGTTAATTTAACACATATAATTCATATTTCATCATCAAACATCAAAAACCACAAGGTACCATCAATGGCAAAACACAAAATCATCATCAAATTCAAAAATTAAGACATGGGCTTTGAAGATAACTTAGCAACGATCTCAAAAACGTAAAAATTATCAAAAACCGAGTAAAATACATACCTTAATTTAGCTCAACAATGGCCGAATACCCTAGCTCTCTTATTTCTTTTTCTTTTCCTTAGTTTCGGCACTAAAAGATGAGTATGGCTTCCTTTAATGTTTTTGTTTTATTATATTAACCTTATATTATAATATATATTATTTTAACCTTTATAAATAATAAAAAACTATATAATATAAACATAATGCAAATGCCGTCCACTATCTTTATTAATGGCAAAATTACAACATAAATCCCCCATATTAAAAAGACAACAACAATTAGGCACTCTCACAACTAACCATCAAATTTTTATTTTACGCGATTAAGTCCTTTTATTTAATCGGACACCTAAATGACAAAATTAAGTCACGGAAATTTAACACAAACAAATTCACACATAATAAATACGAAAAATAATTTTAAAATATTTTTTGGACTCGAATTTGTGGTCCCAAAACCACTTTTTCGATTAGGGTCAAAATCAGACTGTTACAACTCTCCCCCCTTAGGGATTTTCGTCCTCGAAAATATAACCGAAAAATAGAGTAAGGATTTGTTTTCACGATATACATTTTAAATCTTCATATAACCCGGTTCAAATCTCTCAAATCTCACAACTGAAATTACGATCGACTTTCGATGTACATAATCTCTAATGAGACCTATTTATAAGCGTATTAGTTTGTTTTCATTTTCTATTCAATTTCTCTAACAATATTAATCCGTGGATCATATTTTCACGAGCTAGATCTTGAAATAGCGAGTTCAATAACTACTTATAACAACAACCGTCCATTCTATAATCAACAAAATCAGAAATATCACATTTTACACTCATCATCGATATCATATCTCGGATTGTTGTGCATCTTGTTATTCCCCAAATACGAATCTTTCTCTAACATTAACACTTTAAACTCTTATAGTCATCAAATATATCACATAACTCTTTTATGCAGCTTTAACTGTATTGAATTACAAAATATCTCTACACATTCCTAAATTTGAGCACATTTTCGAATCATAGCTGATTGCAATAACTCAAAAGGTACCTGATACTTGGCTTTTACTTACTGACAGACTAAACATTTTGAAAAAAAGTCAAATATGTTTTGTACTAGACCACAAATAGAACTGTTTTAAATCATCATACATATTCATAATACGGATGAGCAGATAATCGACTATTGTAAGCTTCGTTCAAAATCGTCTAAATTAACTCGAATTTACTCTAAACACATATTCGGTCTCTCGAACCTCAAACTCTTATTTCTATCAATTCGAATTGATTCAACATTTATTTCACACTAAGCTCGCTTTGCTAACAATTCATTGTCAACTTTACGAGTATCACAAATTTGTTGAACAAATAACGATCTTGCTTTTAATTCGGCTATTATCGAGCCATCATCGATATCACCATATCGCATTCATTGCACACAAACATGACATTTCTCCTTTGAGCAGATAGTGACGCCAAATTTTTAATGCGAACACAATAGTTGCTAACTCCAAATCATGTGCCAAGCAGTTCTTTTAGTGTGACTTTGACTATCTCGAGATATAAGCTATAACTCTGCTTTCTGCATCAAAACATAACCTGACCACTCAAAGATACATCACTTTGTAAATAGCAAATTCTTTACGATTCTAGTTGAATTAACACCGAACTTCTTTCAATAGATTTTTCAACCGATCAAAACTTTTACGATACTTTTCGACCACTCGAACTTAACTTCTTTCTCAGAACAACATCGTCATAAGTGTTGCGATCATAGAAACCTTTCACAAACCGTCTGTAATAACCAGAAGTCCCATTAAAAAACTTTGAACTTGAAGACATTTTTGGAGGTTTCCAATTAAGTATAGCTGAAATTTTACTCGGGTCAACCCGAATACCGATCTTGGATACAACATAACCTAGAAAACTAACTTGGCGTAACTAGAATTCACATTTCTTGAATTTCACATATCACTATTTATCTATAAAGTCTATAACACAAATCTCGGATGTTCGGCTTCATCACGGAATAAATCAAAATGTCATCTATGAATAATTCCACAAACCGATCAAGATACTATCTGAAGATTTGATTCATCAAATCCAAAAAATAGTAGATGCATTAGTAAGTCCGAAAGACATAACCAAAAACTTATAATGTATGTACCTCGTTCAGAAAAGATACATTAGAGTCTTTAAGAATACAAATTCTTATTTCAAACCATCCTTCAATTTATACAAGTACATTCAAAGTTTGTTTCCAATTCATAGGTAGATTCAAACACATATTTCCCAATTAACTTTTCAATCAAATAATTTTAATTATATTAACTACTCAATCAGTCTTTTCAAAGAAATCTTCCTTCTCATTAGAAGGATGACCCTAGACATATCTTTGTACAATTTAGTCTTGATCTTCTATCATTTTCACTTTTATCACTGTTAACTTTCACTAGAACTAGAAAAGCATTTATAGTAAATCTGTCTCATATATTAATCATTGAGACTCTGAATTCTACTAAAATCACTTTATCCAAATAGAAATCATTAGCCTTACTAGGAACAATGTCTCAATCCTATAATGAATATTATCTCAATTTATTAATGAAGCATTTGAACACGAAAGGAATCAAATATGATTTAAATAGCAACCATTGAAGAAACACATCTTCTATAACTCTAAGGACTCGGTACCACTTGTACTCTCACTTTTTAAGTCGAAATTATAATCGTAATACACATAGTCATCTCTCACAAATAGGTATCTCTTGCAAATAATCACATGGAGTCATAAAAATCTTGTAATAGCAAAATTTCATAATTTAGAGTTATACAGATATCGAAAATTTACAAATCATATAGAATGATATTAGTTCCGATGATATCCGTGAATATCCGGAAAGATCAATGTTGTTCATAAATACTAAAATCCACGATGTGAAGTAATATAATCTTCACATATTCTCAACGAGAAATAACCAATAGGAATGCAGAATATTAGTCTCATACTGATTTTACCGTTGACTTTCATATCCACACCATGGAATCATAATAATCGCCTCGACTATAACCATTGCATTTAATCACTAATACAATTCAAACATCAATCCACGTCTAATTATGTTATCGAAATTTCCATATTATCCCATCACTAATGTAAATAAATTCAGAAAGCTTTCGATTAATACTCTAACTAGATAACATATCCGAATAAGTCATTTAATCGGAGTTAACTTCTTCTTTAACAAGAACTTTGCAAAATCGAAAATCTTGAGCGCCCAATATCTCTTTTAATCTTGTCTTCATTTGTTGATTCATTCTCTTTTCCACCACATTACTAATCTTTCAAACACGAGTTTCTAAAACTTCACATTAATAAGCTCTTTTTTTTTCATTCCAACTCATATAATAAAATTGCAACATTTTTTACGACAAGGGGTGAGGGTAATAAAGTCTCAAATTTAACTCTCACATAATTGCACATAATACATACTATCACAAATAGTCGGTTCATTTCTAATTTCACATTCTCAAATTACTTAATATTCTTTTTCTTTTAATCACTTTTATTATTAACACATTGTTCATATAACAACTCAAACCTCCATTTCACAACGAGCATTTCGGATAGCAATTATTACTCAAATATCATATCTCATATGCTCATATAATTACCACATTTATCAATAACGACATATCATAAAATTTGATTCTTACCTTTATGAGTCTCAACTTATTATCAAAACATCTCCACTCAATTATTTGAATAATTGCTTTTGTCTTGCCGAAATTAGCTCAGCTTGAAAAAACTTATCTATTTCATCAAAACAATCTTCGTTAGAGTCGGGAGATATCACACTATCGTGATTTAATATGGCATGTATAGCTAGACTCACATACACTATGGTAGTCCTAGAACCGACTAAACCATAGCTCTGATACCAATCAAATGTAACACCCCTAACCCGTATCCGTCATCGAATTAGAGTTATGAGGTATTACCAAATGAAACACAACTCAGAATAGGCATTTATATATATATTTAATAATAAATCATATCACATTACAACAATGCTATACATAGCCTTAATACCATTATAACATACGCATGTCATTGTAATCACATTTAATATTTATGTACGAAAAGTTCAATTCATAATATAACAAATTCGCATGTTTTATAATAAAACCAAAGTACATATCTTGAATCATTCAAATAAAATAAAATTGTATACTTAGCCATTACAACCAAATCATATTAACCTATGTATATTCGAACATAAAATCATCTTATCCCTAGTATGCATTAAGACATCCATTAATTGAATATTGTTAATTAACCATTATCAAACTTACCATATACTTAGTCATTTTAGAATATCATTAATCAAATAAACCACATATCTAATCATTCATTTTGTATGCCATTTGAATATCATAATATTTATCTTAGATAACTTATATAGCATATCCATCATTTAGATAGGTAAATGGTGCTTCTAATCATGCTTTCCTTTCAAAACCACACACACACACACACACACACACACACACACACACACACACATATATATATATATATATGTATTAACCATATGTCCATTACTTAACATAATATAACTTATAAATATATATTCAAAATTGTCCATTCAAATTATTATCACATCATGCAACCAAATTTCATATCTAAACTCAATACCAAATCCATTTACCACATATTTAACTATTTATCACAAGTATATAACTAAACACTCATACTTAACATCCTCAATTCAAACCAACTTATTAAGGACTTAATGAGTAAACAACACTTTATACCTATTTATTTACTTGAACACATATATATATATATATATATTTGACTTTAGTCCATTTAATAAACAAATCAACCCATCACAAAATGCTCAACACATAAACATTTACATATCACTAAACCGAGTTCAACATGTCCAAATTATAACATCATGCTTACTTACCTATCATGAACTTATACCACAAACAATATGCATAAGTATAAACTCATTTCCAATGACCATCACAACCAAAAACACGAAACCAAATCAATCAAAAGAAGATAAGCCATTTTCGCATGGCCACTATTCCACCTTTTACTTTGCTATACATGCCATATATTAAAATTTTCAACTTAGTAAAATACCAAAGGAAACTGCCGATAGTGTGAGTAGTCTTGCCGACGATCCCCGAGCTCAAATAACGATATATCCAAATCTATAAGCAGAATGAACAAGAATACACACAGAGTAAGCTATTAAAGCTTAGTAAGTCTTAAGAAAACTTAACAAATCAATTGAATAATCAATCAAATTAAACCGACAATTTGTAACATTAATTTATTTACATAACACATATGAATTATTATAGCCAAATGCTTATATCCTTTCATAGTCAAAACATTTATCATTATCTACTTTAAAAGTAGAACTTATCAAATGCACATTGATTAATAATTATACATATGTATACCTCCATATACAACCAAATAACAATTTCCATATAAATATGCATAGTAAGTCCACATAATGAATGTATGCATTAATTGTAATCTCACATATCCAAAAATATATATGTATATATTTCACATGACCAAATGAATATACACAAAATTCCACGTAACCGAATATATAAACAAAAATTTTCCACATAATCGAAGATGCCAGAATATACAAACACATTACCTATCACTTACTTATTCAATACAGATCACATATAACATGTACTTATGTAAATACATACCTTATGGCCTGAATTAATGTAATTCATTTAAATAAGCTTTAGCTCGTTCAATGGCCACCATAACTCAATCATTTCATAAACATAAACTCGTATTATAGATCACCTATATAAAACACCGCAAGGCATAAGCTCGAATTACACACCCAAGACTAAGCACCTGCACTGCAGGTATGATATTCATTCACCCAGGCTATAAGCACCGCTAGACTAGAGGTCGATATTTAATCACCACAAGGCACGCTAGGCATTAAGCCCGATATAGATCATCGGCACAAGGCACGCTGGGCTCGAAGCCCGAATAAGTCACCTAAGCACTAAGCACGCTGAGGCACGAAGCCCGAATATGTCACCTAAGACTAAGCACACTAGGCACGAAGCTTAATATGAACACATTCAACCTTTCGATACACATTACTTAGTATTAAAATATCAAACATCTCATATTCTTCATTTTCCTTTCACCTATTAATCCAACATACATATTCACATTACATTAACCAAATTAAATTCACTACAAACTCATACTCCACATTTGGCCAACATGTATATTTATACTTTAAGATTTCTCACACGAATCATTTCATATATAGAACCTTTTACTCATTTCGAACTTATTGTACGAACATTCAAATAACACATATCATTCAATAACCTATCCGAATCGAATATTACACTTAGCCAAATTCGGCTAATTCATATATAATTATGATAATTTCAAATTTTCAGCATATACTAAATTACGTAAATAATTTACGATGATTATTTGCTTAGAGACTTACCTCAAATATCGACGGGACACAAAAATCGGCTATTCGATAATTTTTGTTTTTCCTCGATCCAAGTCCGTTTTTCTTTGTTCTTGATCTAAACATGTTCAAATTAAGCTCATTCAAACACATTTCTATTCGATTTAATCCCAAAACACATAAATGGGCAAATTACCATTTTGCCCCTAATATTTCACACTTTTACAAATTAGTCCCTATTGCACAAAACACAAAATACATCAAATTTCTTCATACCCAAGCTATGCTGAATTTTACCCATGACTATACAAGCCCATATAATTCATTAATTTTTCATTTTAGTCCCTAAAAAATTTATTTTCGTAATTTAGTCCTAATTACTCAATTTCATCAAAAATTCAAAGATAAAACTTGTTAATTTAACACATATAATTCATATTTCATCATCAAACATCAAAACCACAAGGTACCATCAATGGCAAAACACAAAATCATCATCAAATTCAAAAATTAAGACATGGGCTTTGAAGATAACTTAGCAACGATCTCAAAACGTAAAATTATCAAAACCGAGTAAAATACATACCTTAATTTAGCTCAACAATGGCCGAATACCCTAGCTCTCTTATTTCTTTTCTTTTCCTTAGTTTCAGCACTAAAAGATGAGTATGGCTTCCTTTAATGTTTTTGTTTTATTATATTAACCTTATATTATAATATATATTATTTTAACCTTTATAAATAATAAAAAAACTATATAATATAAACATAATGCAAATGCCATCCACTATCTTTATTAATGGCAAAATTGCAACATAAATCCCCCATATTAAAAAGACAACAACAATTAGGCACTCTCACAACTAACCATCAAATTTTTATTTTACGCGATTAAGTCCTTTTATTTAATCGGACACCTAAATGACAAAATTAAGTCACGGAAATTTAACACAAACAAATTCACACATAATAAATACGAAAAATAATTTTAAAATATTTTTCAAACTCGGATTTGTGGTCCCGAAACCACTTTTCTGATTAAGGTCAAAATCAGACTGTTACACATGTGCAACTGGAAAGTAGAGGATGTATAATGTTTTGTTTTATGACTCTATTATGAACCATAACTGTTATTATAGTATAGAAGTTAAATCGGATTAGTTAAGTTAAGTAAAACGCAGGTGATGAGTACGGTCTTTCAATGATGAATTATGAATAAGACCATGGTTGGACTATGGCAGTGCATGTGATCCCATATAAGACCATGTTTGGGACATGACATTGGCATCAATACATGATTATGTATAAGACCATATCTAGGATATGGCATCGGCATCAAATAGTGATTTCATGTGAGACACGTCTGGACTTGGCCTTGGTATGAAATCGTGTAAGACCATAGCGAGGCTATGGCATCGTGACGACATGAAAGGTTATACTTGAGTTATGATGCTGTGATACGAGGAAGACCATAGTTAGACTATGGCAATCAAGTAAATGACGTACTCAAATCGGTAAGACATTCTTTAATTCGATAAGTGATGGTAGAGGAATCAGAGTTAAATGTTGAGTACTTGAATAAATATTAATATGGAGCTTGAGTAAGTGTAAAAACTCACTTGGAGCGAGCTGTGCAATTACAATGATAATTCATTAATGATGGATGTTAAATCATATGTATGTAGTCATGAGAGTAAGTTTGTACGTGATACATTCAACATTTATGTTAGCATAATTGAGAATGCTTGGTATCATATTGATGCATGATACTCTATTAAATTGAGAAATTGATGTTGAATATGATGTTGAAGTCTTAGTGAACTATAATGAATATGAGAATCGTATAAGACCATATCTAGGATATGGCATCGATACTTGGTATGAAAGCCCATATAAGACCACATCCGGGATATGGCATTGGCATCTAGAGGTGACTCCATGTAAGACCACCTCGGGGATGTCGTATTAGTTTTGTACCTACATTAATGACAATGATTATGCATCTTTGAATATCCCTAGTGATTAATGGGATAAGTTGATCAGTTTAGAAGTAGAAATTAGATTTTTATTTACGAGAGTCAAGTTGAATAAGCTCATGAGTACAAAATAAAAGAGTTCTGTGGTAAAACAATCAGTAATGTGTATAGAGATGAAAGTAGTTGAAAAGTTGAGAACAGTTTGGGAAGAATATCTTAATGTTTCATAGATTGTATTGATTTTGCAAAGTTACGAGTAAAGAGGAAGTTGGCCTCAGCTAATTGACTCAATTGAGTAGGAAGCCTAAGGTGTACTTATCGAGATCTTTCTAATTCGATGTTTATTAATGAAGGAGTAATAGAGAGGTTTACAATGATAGAAATGGTTAGAGGAACCATATTCGAACTGTGAGAGTGTTTAAATATGACAACCATAGTTGAATGGATTATAATGATCTCTCTGAGTATTATGTATAAATATATGTTTCTTTTAGGGGTTATGTGGTTGTTCTTTTTATAAAATTGTGATCGCGTGAAAGGTTAGCTGACTGTAAAATCAAACAAAACGATTGTCGATTTGGTTAATTGAAATCGATATTCCTCTATCTCTTTGTAACCTTATTCTGGTACTTTGAGGAGGAAGTTGGTGATGAAACTTTATGTGAGATTTCTCTTATATTCCGCTGATCATGGTTATCTTTAAAGTGTGTGTTCTTTGAGTTGTTATAGTTATATCTGCTATAACTGCGCTTTTGATTTGATCATAGAAAGGTAATAATTCTAGTATAAAAAGTGAGATCACAAGTTTCACGATGTGTGATGGGTTTTCGGTAAGCCGAATAGAGTTAATGTACTCAATAGAGATGTCCCTGCTATCTTGAGATAAGATGATAGTAAAGGTTTTAGATTAACATATCAAGAGGAACTCAAACAGGAGTGTGTCCAAAATATATTCTCAGTATGGAGAAAAGAGTAGATTAATGTATAGAGATATGATTCGAGTTATGTGTATATATACGCATGAATCAATAAGAAGAATAAAATTCCATGTTTACATCAAGAGAAAGCACGATACAAAGGTATGCTTATTGAAATATTATAACCGTGATGGTTAAGTTGAAAGCCATTAAAGGTACTATTAACTGAAAATTTTAGTATCGAGTTCAGTTGGATTGGGGAAAAGTGTTTTAATACGTGTGTGTAAAGGTATAGTTTACATTTTTAGGTTATTAGAGTTGCATTGAAAAGAATTGTTGGATTGGTGATCCTGAGATAGTCACTTTTGTGCCTGAGTTTTGAAATAGAGGTTATAATATGATTTGTGGAAAAACGTCATGTATTTTTTGAATCCTGATGAGATAGCGTTTCTAATGCTGCAGAAAAATTTGAATGTGGGTTAATGAAAATGGCTTGAACTATTACAATGGTGTGTATAGTTATTAGAATACTTCTTAGATAGAAGACATAGTACAGAGATGTCTAGAGGAAAATCCTTGTTTAAGCAATGCAAGTTAGTTACTCGATTGACTTTAGTTGGTGATATCCTAGTTTCAGCGAGATTAATGACCAGAGCGGGTTTTCCTTCAAGTCAAAGGAGTTCAGAAATGAGATCATGGATAGTATTTTAAATAAGCTTTGAGTGAGTTTGACTAAGATGTTAAAATTTAGAGCGGATAAGATTTCCGTTATTGATGTTACCTAGAGATAGAAATTGTATGTTGATGAATTCAGAACTTATGAAAAAGTTTTGGTATGAGACTTAATAGTAGCAGGTCTACTCATGCAAGAATAAGAGAAGGTACTGATATATGTATATATGTTTTTGACAACTGAGTATACTTCATGATTTGATTGAGTTTATGTTCGAAAGTAATTGACCGTTAAAAGCTAAATTATCAGAGCGTTCAAAGTTGGGACTATTACAGTTAGTGATTATTCTAAATAGAAGGTGTGATAGAGTACTATAGATTTTGAATTTGGATTGACATTATGTCCCAAGGAGAGGGATGTTATCCAAATTGCAGTGAGTTATGCGATAAATATTTGAATGATCATTTTGGCATGTGCAAAGTTCACAATTGTCAGATTACTGAGTATATGTGCTTTGGAAAGAGTAATCTAGGTTTCAAAGTTGTGCTTTGACCTTGTGCACTACAGTTTAAAGGTTGTTGGCAAGAGAAATTTGAGGATAAATCGATTTGTGATTTTGAAGAGTTGGTGGAAACGTTTTAGGGATGTTGAAACAACTTCTCCTGGTAAGACTTTCAGGGGCAAAAATCTCTAAGGGCGAGAATTGTAATGGCCCGGTTTAGGGGCTAGTTAGAACAATGATCTTGGGATCACTAATCTGAGGTTGGAGAAATTTATTCCATGTTATTTTACGTGTTATAAAATGTTTATAAAGAGACATGAGAATTCTGGTGTTTTAATTTTAACGATTTCATGCTCAATCGCAAAAAAGGACTAAATCGCATAAAGTGCGAAAGTTCTATTATACAAGGTATAGGTACCGAATAGCCATAGAATGTTAAAGTGGAGGTTTTTAAAGTGCAATTAGGCCAATAATAAAGGGTTGGCCGCCCATGTGGACAAGGGAGACAAGAGCATTTATTTTTGGTCAAAAGTTGGTGATATTAGTTGAATAAAAGAATAAAATAAGATGATATAAGCAAAAGGCTATCATCTTTTTATTTTCTTCTCTTCTCCACCGAAAATACAAGCTATAATGGGGGTTCTTGAAGCTCAAACATTTAGCCAAGCAATCCTCTTGCAGGTAAGTGATTTTGATGGTTTTAGTTGATAATTTTTGTACTTTTGGAGTCCCCAAGGCTTAAGCTAGCTAATGAAGGGACTAATTTGCAATATGGTTGAGAGTCTAGGGACTTTCCATGAAAGAGTTTAAGTTGGTTGCTGAGTTTTTATCGAAGAAAATGAATGTTAGGAAGATTATAAACAACTTTTATGACAGGTGTTATCATGAAAACACCTAATTGGGACTAAGATTCAAATGTTGTAGTTTGTTCATTAATGTATGAAATAGTTGGAATTGTGGATAGTTGTAAGAGGATTAAATGTTTAGCTAGGCTTGTTTAATAAGAAAATGTGATTAAAAGTGATTTACGGGCCTAGGGGCCAAATCATAATTTTGCCAATGTATAATGGAAAAATAGTCATTTTTGCCTAAGTGTAGATTGTAACACCCCAAACCCGGTCAACACATTACGACCAAATCTAGTTTGTTACAGGAAAGGTAGTTTTAAAAATAAATTATCGAAATATCATAGTTGAGAAAACTCTTCGTTTAGTGATTCCAATTTAGGGACAATTAAATATTTTGCTTGTGTCTATCTTACCAACTTCTTATTAACATATCCCAGAGTTGAAAACGAGATAATTTTGGAAAAACCCATTTAGGAGATTTCAGAAGTGTAACAGTTGAAAACTAAGTTGCGATTTGATAAAATCTTCAAATCAATAGGTTATTCGCATGGCATCTTTTATTAACACCTTGAAAACTATTTGTTTGTGATTTTAATTTTCAGAAAACCCCCATATTTGACAATTTTATAAAATGTGCATTATCAGTATTAAATCAAAACCCAAATAAAAATTATAGCTGCCTTATTACATAATAAAATCCCAAATTAAGATAAGTTTAAGAAAAGAAATGAGTTTACAAGAAAATTATTGCAGGGCAACCTCGAGTCCGCCTCAGCTCCAAATCCTCAATCTAGCGATTACTTGTAAATTGAGCAGAAGGGTGAGTCACCAGGACTCAGTGTGTAATTCCCTGTATAACGCAATCGGCTTTAAGCCCACAGAGGTCCATCGGGCCTTAACCTACACAATACAACCAAATTAATCATGTATGCAATGCAACTCGACCCCAACCTAGTTTTCCATCCTCTAGGTCACCTGAATCATCCAATCACCCATGGCATTATGCCACCGTGGTCCCAGACCACTTGTGACAGAGTCAAAAAAATATATATAAACGTGGGGCCAACCCACCGTGGTTCTAGACCACCGTGACGATCTCTGAATAATATACGTGGGGCCAACCCACTGTGGTTCTAGACCACTGAGATGAGTCACTGATAAGTATACATGGTTTCAAACCATTGTGGTCGCAGACCATTGAGACATAGTCACTCAATAGATACGTGGGGCCAACCCACCGTGGTTCCAGACCACCGTGACAGATTCACATAATCACACTTCCCCTTTTTAATCATTTCCCAACGCCCATGCAATATATTGTCATACGACGGGAGTTTGTTAGCAGAACTGCAGGTGAAGCCGACGTGGTTAAGTCAGGTAAGAGAGAAACAGTTGGTGGATGAGGTTTTGGGTACTCAACTTTAGCAAGTTCAGAGTGGGGAGTTAGTGGATTATAGTGTGAACAGGGATGGAGTTCTATGTTTCGTGGTAGGGTGTATATGCCGGAGGATGTAGAACTGAGGTAGAAGATTCTTCAGGATTCGCATAGTAGCCCTTACGCTATGCATCCGAGAGGAAGTAAGTTATATAAGGATCTATGGGAACAATTCTGGTGGCCTGGATTAAAGCGAGAAGTTACAGAATTTGTGAGAAAGTGCTTGACATGTCAGCAGGTCAAGGCTGAACATCAAGTACCTTCGGGGTTGCTGCAACCAATGAAGATTCTGCTATGGAAGTGGAAGAGGATCACAATGGATTTCGTAAGTGGGCTTCCCCTTACGCCTACTAAAAAGGACTCGGTATGGGTGATTGTGGATCGGTTGACAAAGTCCACGCATTGCATACCTGTTCAGGTTGATTACTCTCTACAAAGATTAGCGAAGCTGTATGTAGCAAAAATTGTGAGACTGCATGGAGTGCCAGTGTTGATCATATCGGATAGGGATCCGAGATTTACATCGAGGTTTTCAAGGGCATTGCATCAAGCTTTGGGTACCAGGTTGGACTTCAGTACGGCATTTCTTCCACAGTCAGACGGCCAGTCTGAAAGGGTGATTCAGGTGTTAGAAGATATGTTGAGAGGTTGCGTTATCGACTTCAGGGGTAACTGGGAGGAATTCTTGCCTTTGGCGGAGTTTGCATACAACAACAGTTACCAAGCAAGTATTCGAATGGCACCGTATGAAACACCCCAAGCCCGGCCCACGAGCCTCGACCAGATCTGGTATGTTCCCTGAGTAAAACATTTCAAAACTTGTTTGTTACTTTGGAAAAATTTGTGTGGTTTTGAAGAACATTTGATTTGTGTTGGGTTCAAATTGAAAACAGTGTTGTTCTTGAAGACTAGATTTTATTTAAACAGTATTTTTATTTGCACTTGAAATCAATAAGTTAAAAGCATTGCCGGGTTTTTTTTTAGAGTTTAACATTAAATTGAAAATCGATTGTGTTTAGGTGTCAAAACATTTAAAATTTATTTTTAAGAAAAGTTACTTAAACTTTGATTGGATAAAAATCGTATCATACTAAAACAAATAAAATGCATACTTAAAACAGTTAATAGTAATGGCCATATTACATCAAGCAAAACCCGAAATAAATCCAAAATACTTAAACATAAAAATTCAAAATAAAATAAATGCTGAGCTGAGCATGGCCACCACTAAGCTCCTGCCGACCCGGTCCATTTACTGAGTGTCACCTGAAAAGATATCCCACAACGGGGTGAGTCAACGGACTCAATGTGTAACAACCAACACAATCTCCCAACGATTTAGGCATAACAAATCATATATATAACAAATATAGGCAATGGTGCAATCCCAAACCCAAACCTAAATAACCATCCTCTACACATCACCCGTACCTACCATCACACCGTGGGGATTACTAAATCGACCCTCCATCCGCTACACACCACCGAAGGTAGTCGCTGCAGACGACTTGAACATCGCCCTTATAAATTGTGGCATAGCCACCAGATAATGTGACAAGGTCACCAGATAACATTTTGTGACATAAGTCACCACATTCAGATTATGTGACATGAGTCACCAAATATTGTGGTAAAAACCACCAGATCACTTCCCCTTTTCATAATCACCCATATGCCCCATGTGTCATACAAATCATGCGGATATCATGCCATATGCCTTATTCATATTCATAACCAATTTTCATATATGTCACATTCAATGTTTATAATACTATTAACATATCTTTAGAGAATAACGTACTTGAATATGTCGTACCATTGAATGGTACCTTTAGCCACATCTTTCATATTCTTATTAACACACATATTAAATTAATACCGTAAATTTATTAGAAATTGGTGTAAGGCTACACACCTGGTTACTAACATGTTTACTGAATCCTGAAAATCTATTGAAATAGGTTGTGCTCCTCCCTAAAAATCATAGTTAGAATCGGCCAAACAATAATCACTGAATATGGCCTTGGCCGAATGTTCATGCCCTCTTACCTTACGGATCTAAATCCCGAAATCGCTATCTACTAATGGAGATGTCAAATTACCTATAGGCTCATGTTAGATCCAATTCTAACACTTAATGAACATCATAAATGGCCTTCGGCCTAATATTACACTTTACTTACCTTAGATATCTAAATCCCGAATGATCTTCTCTTGTAGTCGACTTAACAGAAATCCCGAAACCCTCCTTCAAAGATTCGGCCAAAGAGCATTAATGGGATTAGAGTCTTGATTTCGATAGAAAAAAAATAGAGAACAAAGATTTTTAAACCTGAGAGAGATCTCTTACCAACAGAGTGACCAAAACGTAATTGATCAACCACCTTCAAGAAATCGACAAGGAAGCTTGCAAAAGAAATCGATTCAAAGAGTGACAATGAAGTGAACTCTCGGCTTTAGGAGGAAGTAGCAGGGAGATACAGATTCAGCTTGATGAACACTAGGGAGATTCGGCTTCAACAAGGGAAATAAAAGAAAGAGTATGAGGCTTTAGAGAGAATCGACAATAATGGGATTTTGAGAGAGGGATATTCGGCATTAACAAATGGAAGAAAAGGGATGTAATTCAGAGAGTTTCGGCAATAAAGAACTTTTGGGAGAAAGAAATCGCACTAGAGGAAAGCCTATACTTCACTTATGCACATTCGACTTTTCCCCCCTTTCCCATGACCGAATATTGACATCCAAGGTGTCCCTTGGCCGGCCAACTCTCCTTCCCTTATCAGCTTCCTCCTTTTTCTCCTACTTTCTCTCTTCTTTACCCCTTCAAAATAATTTAAATAAATCAACAATTATCTTCCCACCTTAGCCGAATTTTGAATGCATTTGACTTGATCAAATGCTCATCCATCAAGTGTCCCATTGCCGTCCACCACTGCTCCTCCTTACTGCAAAAATAAACTCCCAATTGCTTCCGTTGCTACTCGAACCTGAGCCCTTCTCCACTGCTTGAGGCGTCACTTACCAAGGCCCTAAGTGGCGCCTCCTTGCCACTTTAACAAGCCCATTTTTATGTCCAATTTCATCTACATATTTTCTTAAGGCCTCCTTTGCCTAACTCCCCTTTTAAGACTTAAAACCCAGAATTTTTCTAAGGCATTCTCCTACATTCTAAAGTTCTCAAAATCTATAAAACACATTAAAACACACAGGCATGCTTCCACATATATTTAGGCAAAAATGCACAACCCCTAAATCCCGGATGTTACAGTTTCTACCCTCTTTAAAATAATTTTGACCTCAAAATTACCTGGCTGGAATAGGTGGGGGTATTGCTGTCGTATTGCCTCTTCCGGCTCCCACGAAGCTCTTCCGATCCATGATTATGCCATAACACTTTGACTAGAGGAACGGATTTCCTCCGTAGTACCTTCACATCCCGTTCCAAAATCTGAATCGGCTCCTCCTCGTAGGACAAATTTGGTCTCAGCTCCACCTCCTCAACCGGTATTATATGATATGGATCCGATCGGTATCGGAGTAGCATCGATACGTGGAACACATCGTGCATCTGCTTCAACTCCGAAGGCAATTCTAACTGATACGCTACTAGTCCAACTCGCTTCAATACCCGATAAGGTCTTATAAACCTGGGACCTAACTTCCCTTTGCGACCAAATCTCATTACCTTTTTCCAAGGCGAAACTTTAAGAAACACATAATCTACCACAGCAAACTCAATCTCCTTCCGCTTAAGATCTGCGTATGACTTTTTCCTGTCCGATGCCTCCTTCAACCATGTCCGAATCACCTTAACCTTTTCTTTTGATTCTACCACAATTTTTGGACCCAAAATCTGACATTCTCCCAATTCCATCCAACATGTAGGAGTACGACACTTCCGTCCAAATAGTGCTTCATACGGTGCCATCCGAATACTTTCCTAATAGCTGTTATTATAGGCAAATTCTGCTAAAGGTAAAAATTCTTCCCAACTTCCTCTGAAGTCTATCACACAGCCTCTCAACATATCCTCCAACACTTGAATTACCCGCTGAGATTGGCCGTCCGACTGCAGACGAAATGCCGTACTGAAGTCTAGCCTGGTGCCCAAAGCTTGATGTAGCACTTTCTAGAATCGAGACGTAAACCTCAGATCCCTATCTGAGATAATTGACATCGGCACTCCGTGCAGGCTCACAATTTTCGCAACATACAACCTTGCCAATTTCTTAGAGAATAGTCAATCCGCACCGGGATAAAATATGTAGATTTCGTTAGTCGATCCACTATCACCCATACCGAGTCGTTCTTAGTAGGCGTAAGGGGAAGCCCACTAACGAAGTCCATGGTGATTCTCTCCCACTTCCATTACGGAATCTTTATCGGCTGAAGCAATCCTGACGGAACTTGGTGTTCAGCCTTGACTTGCTGACACGTTAAGCACTTCCCTACAAATTTGGTAACTTCCCACTTAAGACCAGGCCACCAAAACTGTTCCCTTAGATCTCTATACAACTTACTACCTCCAGGATGCATAGCATAAGGGCTACTATGCGATTCCTGAATAATTTTCTGCCTTAACTCCTTATTCTTAGGCATACAGACCTTACCCTTGAAACACAATACTCCATCACTGTTAACACCATAATCCTCTAACTCTCCATTCTATACTTGTCGCAACTTAACACTTAGATCCTCATCTGCCCACTGTCCTTCTTTCACCTCATTCAGCCATGACGACTTAACTTGCAACTCTGCTAACAAACTTCCATCGTTATACAAGCTAAGATGTGCAAACATTGCCCTCAGATTCGACACTACTTTCTGACATAGGGCATCTGCCACTACATTCGCCTTGCCCGGGTGATACTCTATAGAACAATCGTAGTCTTTTAATAACTCCACCCACCTTCACTGTCTTAAGTTCAACTCTTTTTGAGTCAGTAGATACTTAAGGCTCTTGTGGACTGTGTAAATCACTGACTTCTCTCCATATAGATAGTGCCTCCATACCTTAAGAGCAAAGACCACTGCCGCCAATTTCAAATCATGCGTCGGGTAGTTAACCTCATGTGGCCTTAATTGTCGAGACGCATAAGCAACTACCTTCCCGTCCTGCATCAAAACACATCCCAAACCTGTGTGAGAAGCATCACAATACACTACAAAATCCTTCCCTGCCTCAGGCTGAATCAAAACTGGAGCTTCAGTCAAGACCCTCTTAACCTTCTCAAAGCTCTCCTGTTGCTTATCTGACCATACAAAAGGTACCTCCTTTCTCAACAACTTCGTTAAAGGTGCGGCTATTGATGAGAACCTTTCCACAAACCTTCTGTAGTAGCCTGCCAATCCCAAGAAACTACGAACCTCAGCCACAGACTTAGGTGGTTTCCAATCTACCACTGCCTCAATCTTCCTAGGATCCACCCTTATCCCTTCTGCAGATACCACATGCCCTAAGAAAGCAACTTCCTTAAGCCAAAATTCACGCTTGCTGAATTTGGCATATAGCTTCTTTTCCCTTAACACTTGCAGCACGACTCGAAGGTGCTCGTCATGTTCTTCCTCAGACTTAGAATACACCAAAATATCGTCTATGAACACAACAACGAACCGGTCCAGATAGGGCTGGAAAATCTGATTCATCATGTCCATGAACGTGGCTGGGGCATTTGTCAATTCGAACGGCATTACTAAGAACTCATAATGTCCGTATCTTGTCCAGAAAGTTGTCTTATGGATATCTGCCTCCTTCACCTTAAGCTGATGATATCCTGACATTAGATCTATCTTCGAAAATACTGCGGCCCCCTTAAGCTGATCGAACAAGTCATCTATTTTGGAAATGGATACTTGTTCTTGATGGTCAGCTTATTCAACTGCTGGTAGTCTATGCACATGCACATAGTCCCGTCCTTCTTCTTTACAAATAGGACTGGTGCTCCCCATGGAGACACACTAGGTCGTATAAACCCACGATCGAGTAATTCTTGAATTTGGGCTTTAAGCTCAACCAACTCCTTTGGTGCCATTCGGTACAGAGCAATTGACACAGGAGCTATACCCGGTAATAAGTTAATTCCGAACTCCACCTCCCTATCCGGAGGTAACCCAGGCAGCTCCTCTGGAAAGACGTCCACAAATTCCCTTACTGTTCTAACTCCTCCTACAGCTGCTTTCTCAGCCTCCAAGGCACTGATCAACATCAGAAAAGCTACACACCCTTTTCTCACCATCTTCTCTACCTTAAGGGCAGATACCACATTTGCCAAGCAATTCCGTCTTTCACTTATCACCACAACTTTATCGTCGGGGTTCTTAACGACATGTGCTTAGCAGCACAATCCACATCCGCATGGTACTTCACTAACCAATCCATGCCTAAGATTAGGTCAAACTCCTCAAACAGCAACTCCATTAAATCCACTGGGAATTGTGCCCCCTGAACTTCCAAGGGTACTGCCCTAAAGATTTTGTCTAACACTACAGATTGCTCTAAAGGACTAAGGACAGTCATCTTCCTAGGTACAGTTTCAGAGTTCACATGTAGAGTTTCAGACACCTTACTAGCAATGTATGAATGAGTTGGCCCAATATCTATCAACGCAGTAAAGGGTAATCCAAAGATAAGGAACATACCCGTTATGACATCAAGTGCGTCACCATCCTCCTTCCGATGAACTACATATACTAGACCCAGCTATCTTGTCTCCGTGCTACCAATACCTCTGCCCGGTGTTCCCCGTCCTCTACCAGAACCATTACCTCTGCCAGTCAAACCACAACCCCGCAGTGGCTGCTGTCCTCCTCTTCCAGCCTGATTAGGACCCTGACTTACTGGTCGGCCCCCTTCTATTTTCATAGGACAGTCCCTAATCATATGATCCTTGGATCCACACTTGAAACATCCTCCCGTCTTCTTCCAACACTCCCCCAAGTGAATCTTTCCACACTGGCCGCAAGTACGGTACTGTCCTCCTGTAGCAGCTTATTGACCTCACGACCCATTCGTTCTAGGTCTCTTTTGGGTATTCTCCGATGACCTTGTTGATCCAAAACCTCTCTTTTACTTATTCCTGTCCGTGTTTTGTCTCACAGACTCGTGACTCCTTCAACAACCTTTGCATTTTCCACCAACACAGCAAACTCTCGCTCCTACTGTGGGGCAATCAACAATCTCAGATCATCCCTTAGTCCGTCCTCAAACCGAACACACCGTTCATGCTCCGTAGCCACTATCCCTCGAGCATAACGGCTCAACCTTAGGAATTCTGCCTCATACTCCGCTACAGACTTATTTCTCTAAACCAGCCTCAAAAATGCCTTCCTCTGCGCATCAACATAACTAGTCCCAATGTACTTCTTCTGATATGCCACCTTAAAGTATTCCCAAGTAAGATCATCTGCGGTAGCACCATCCCTAACCATGAGCCACCATTGGTATGACTCATCGCGGAGTAGCGACACTACCCCTTTCAGTTTCTTCTCGGCAGTCAGGTCCAAATCATCCATAATTCGATCCGTCGCTTCCAACCAATACTCAACTGTATTGGGCGCCACACCAGATATACCACGGAAAAACTCAACTCCATTAGCTCGGAGTTGCTCAGGTACAGACTTCCGAGCTCCCATGCCTCCACCTGCTCCAGCCACCCTTTCTAGAACTCATAGCATCGCTTTGTGATATCAGATCATCCCCGTCGATCCTCGATATTCCACACTTGCGACTGGTGGTGGTGGCATTTCATTTTCAGACTCTTAACCAGACCTAACGGGTTTCGACACGGTCATTTGACCTCTACCACGGCCACGCACATTACGACCACGTCCTATAGAATGCATGCTTCTGAATCGCGTTTATCTGGTTAAGGAATTTTATGAATTAGTTTTTGTTCCACTGATTTATCGCGAACAGTCTTATGCTTAATAGGTCTAAAGAGTAGTTCTTTCGAGTTCATACACACACAGTCTCAAATTCATTAATTCAATCATCTCATTCATGAACTTGCGTTCATCACAGAAAAGTGCTATGGTTGTCATTGTTGTTGTTTCCCACTACCCAAGGGTATTTTCGTAATTTTATCCTATAGGGGTATTTTGGTAATTTTTCAAATTAGGGTATTTAAAAATTTTGCAAAGTAGAGATTTTTGGTATTTTTACAAAATTGAAATACTTGGTAAGAAGATTCAAGGGTAATATGGTAATTTTATAATCTGAGGGTATTTTTGTAATTTTACAAGCCAGGGGCATTTCGGTAATTTTGTAAAATATGGTTCCCGGTGACTTTCAAAATAAGGATATTTTTGGAAATTTTTAATTCGGGGTATTTTGGCAACTTTCTATACTGAGGGTATTTTAGTAATTTGTACAGGTTAAGGGTAATTTGGCAACTTGCAAACCAGGGGTATTTTGGTCATTTTTAAATCAAGGGTACTTTGGAATTTTATAATCATGGTTTGACTTTAGAATTTCACAAAACAAGGTGACTGGTCCCTTTGGGTTTTAATTATTAAATTTAGCCTGTGATTGAGTCCTCTTGGTTAGGGTGAACCGTCACTACGCACCAAGTAGGATTCGAGCAGAGAGGAGGTGAGTCACTAGGACTGCTTAAATACCAAGCTCCCCCTGAATCCAATCCTAGACATGCACACAACGGTTGCCACACCTTTAACTCAGCGATTCAGCCACAGGTTTGTTTGGTTAGACTTTAAATTTTATGTATTTCGGTGTTAGAGTAGACTAATCCTAGGGTTCAATAATTCCTAATCTACTAGTCTACGTCCCTATAATTTCCCACATACAAATCACAAAAGGGTTAGGAGTACTTACCTGGTGGACTTCACACCGAAGACTCAGGTGCCATGCCAAAAAACCTACTCATTCCTTAGAAAAATCCCATTTCAAAAGAAAGAAAACATTTTGGGCCCAAAAAGCCCTCAAGGCCGAGTTTTGAACTAGGCTCTGATACCAAATTAAAACACCCCAAACCCGACCCATGAGCCTCGACCGGATCTGGTATGTTCCCTGAGTAAAACAGTTCAAAACTTGTTTGTTACATTGGAAAAATTTGTATGGTTTTGAAGAACATTTGATTTGTGTTGGGTTCAAATTGAAAACGCTGTTGTTCTTGAAGACTAGATTTTATTTAAACAGTATTTTTATTTGTACTTGAAATCAATAAGTTAAAAGCATTGCCAGGTTTTTTTAGAGTTTAACATTAAATTGAAAATCGATTGTGTTTAGGTGTCAAAACATTTAAAATTTATTTTTAAGAAAAGTTACTTAAACTTTGATTGGATAAAAATCATATCATACTAAAACAAATAAAATGCATACTTAAAACAGTTAATAGTAATGGCCATATTACATCAAGCAAAACCCGAAATAAATCCAAAATACTTAAATATAAAAATTCAAAATAAAATAAATGCTGAGCTGAGCATGGCCACCACTAAGCTCCTGCCGACCCGGTCCATTTACTGAGTGTCACCTAAAAAGATATCCCACAACGGGGTGAGTCAATGGACTCAATGTGTAACAACCAACACAATCTCCCAACGATTTAGGCATAACAAATCATATATATAACAAATATAGGCAATGGTGCAATCTCGAACCCAAACCTAAATAAACATCCTCTACACATCACCCGTACCTGCCATCACACCGTGGGGATTACTAAATCGACCCTCCATCCGCTACACACCATCGAAGGTAGTCGCTGCAGACGACTTGCACATCGCCCATATAAATTATGGCATAGCCACCAGATAATGTGACAAGGTCACCAGATAACATTTTGTGACATAAGTCACCACATTCAGATTATGTGACATGAGTCACCAGATATTGTGGTAAAAGCCACTAGATCACTTCCCCTTTTCATAATCACCCATATGCCCCATGTGTCATACAAATCATGCAGATATCATGCCATATGCCTTATTCATATTCGTAACCAATTGTCAAATATGTCACATTCAATGTTTATAATACTATTAATAGATCTTTAGAGAATAACGTACCTGAATATGTCGTACCATTGAATGGTACCTTTAGCCACATCTTTCATATTCTTATTAACACACATATTAAATTAATACCATAAATCTATTAGGAAATGGTGTAAGGCTACACACCTAGTTACTAACGTGTTTACTGAACCCCGAAAATCTATCGAAACAAGTTGTGCTCCTCCCTAAAAATCATAGTTAGAATCGGCCAAACAATAATCACTGAATATGGCCTTGTCCGAATGTTCATGCCCTCTAACCTTGCGATCTAAATCTCAAATCGCTATCTGCTATTGGAGATGTCGAAATACCTATAGGCTCATGTTAGATCCGATTCTAACACTTAATGAACATCATAAATGGCCTTCGGCCTAATATTACACTTTACTTACCTTAGATATCTAAATCCCGAATGGTCTTCTCTTGTAGTCGACTTAGCAGAAATCCCAAAATCCTCCTTCAAAGATTCGGCCAAAGAGGATTAATGGGATTAGAGTCTTGATTTCGATAGACAAAAATAGAGAACAGAGATTTTTAAACCCGAGAGAGATCCCTTACCAACAGAGTGACCAAAACGCAATTGATCAACCACCTTTAAGAAATCGACAAGGAAGCTTGCAAAAGAAATCGATTCAAAGAGTGACAATGAAGTGAACTCTCGGCTTTAGGAGGAAGTAACAGGGAGATACAGATTCGGCTTGATGAACACTAGGGAGATTCGACTTCAACAAGGGAAATAAAAGGAAGAGTATGAGGCTTTAGGGAGAATCGGCAATGATGGGATTTTGAGAGAGGGATATTCGGCTTTAACAAATGGAAGAAAAGGGATGTAGTTCAGAGAGTTTCGGTAATAAAGAACTTTTGGGAGAAAGAAATCCCACCAGAGGAAAGCCTATACTTCACTTATGCATATTCGGCTTTTCCCCTTTCACATGACCGAAGATTGACATCCAAGGTGTCCCTTGGCCGGCCAACCCTCCTTTCCTTATCAGCTTCCTCCTTTTTCTCCTACTTTCTCTCTTCTTTACCCCTTCAAAATAATTTAAATAAATCAACAATTATCTTCCTACCTTAGCCGAATTTTGAATGCATTTGACTTGATCAAATGCTCATCTATCGAGTGTCCCATTGTCGTCCACCACTGCTCCTCCTTGCTGCAAAAATAAACTCCCAATTGCTTCCCTTGCTGCTCGAACCTGATCCCTTCTCCACTTCTTGAGGCATCACTTACTAAGGCCCTAAGTGGCGCCTCCTTGCCACTTTAACAAGCCCATTTTTATGTCCAATTTCCTCTACATATTTTCTTAAGGCCTCCTTTGCCTAACTCCCCTTTTAAGACTTAAAACCCAAAATTTTTCTAAGGCATTCTCCTACATTCTAAAGTTCTCAAAATCTATAAAACACATTAAAACACACACAGGCATGCTTCCACATATATTTAGGCAAAAATACACAACCCCTAAATCCCGGATGTTACACCGTATGAAGCACTGTATGGGTGGAAGTGTCGGACTCCTACTTGTTGGACAGAATTAAGTGAACGTCATGTTTTGGGTCCAGAGATGGTGGCAGAATCAGAGGAAAAGGTTAAGGTAATCCGAGCACGGTTGAAAGAGGCATCTGATAGACAGAAGTAGTATGCGGATCTTAAGCGAAAAGAGATAGAATTTGCTGTGGGTGATTGTGTGTTCCTGAAAGTTTCGCCATGGAAGAAGGTGATGAGATTTGGACGCAAGGGTAAACTGAGTCCCAGGTTTATAGGGCCTTATAGGGTTTTGAAGCGAGTAGGGCCAGTGGCTTACCAGTTGGAATTGCCGTTAGAGTTGAAGCAGATGCACGATGTGTTTCACGTGTCAATGTTACGTCGATATCAATAAGATCCATCTCACGTAGTGCCAGTTGAGGAAGTGGAGTTGAGGCCAAATTTGTCCTACGAGGAAGAACCGATTCAGATTCTAGAGCAAGATGTGAAGGTACTTCGAAAGAAATTAGTTCCTCTAGTTAAAGTATTATGGCGTAACCATGGTTCAGAAGAAGCTTCGTGGGAGTTAGAAGAAGCGATGCGACAGTAATACCCTCACTTATTTTGACCAGGTAATTTCGAGGTCAAAATTATTTTTAAGGGGGGTAAAACTGTAACATCCGGGGTTTAGGGGTCCTGTATTTCTTTTTAAGTTACATGTATGTGGTAGTGTGCTCTATATGATGTTTAAATGTGTTTGGGGGTCTCGGGAAATCTTGAGGCTAAGTTTGGACCTTAGGCAAATTTCTCGGGTTAGAGCCTTTAGGGGAAGCTAGGGGGAGATAGGCCTTAAGAGTTCTTGTGTGGAGTCTAGGACACAAGAATTGATGTGGTGAAGTGGCTTGGGAGGTGCCACTTAGTGCACAGGGGAGTGACGCTTCAGGGAGCTAGTGGGGCAAGGTTCGAGCTGCAATGGAAGCACTTTGGAGGTTGCTTTTTGTGTCAAGGGAGTGGGAGAGTTGGGCGGCATTTGGACTCTGGAAGGATAGGAGGAAGACTTGGTCAAGAGGTTTGAATAAGTGGTAGAGAGCTTTTGGAGAGGTTTGAAACATTCAAATTCGTTTGAATGAGAGGTGAAGAGGAAAAGTAGGAGAAAAAGAGGGGATTTGGGTGAGAGAGGAAGAGTTTGCCAAATATGGGGCTTTGGGGGGTGGCATTTCAGTTGGTGGTAGTGGGATATGCGGGTGCCAAATGTGTGTAATTATTTAGGGGTCATTTTACCTTTGATTTTATTTTCTTTTCTTTTAGCTCATTTTGCCGAAAAGTGGTGTACCAAAAGCTAGTAAAAATGTGTTTCTTTTCTCTCTGTTTTTTAGAGACCAAAATTGAAAGTGAGACTTCCATTTGGGGCATTCATCTTTTTCTTCTTTTTCTCTTGGAATTGTTCACTCCCTCACCAAAACCGAACCTTTCTCTCCACTTCCACCATAGCCGAAACACCCATAAACCTTCACCCCTTTCTTTTATTTTCATTTGCTAAGAAGCCGAATAACCCTTCTATTTCATTGAGTTTTGGCCGAATCTTCTAAGGCATCTCTTCTCTTTCTTTTTCACATTCTTCTCCTATTTCTCAAACCTTTTACTCTAGGTCGAATCTGTCAGACTCTATTCCATCGAATCTAATAGTTGGTAAGGGTTTCTTCTATTCAATTCTATTCTCTCTCTTTTTATTGCCGAAAGTTAGATGTCTAACTTTGTATAGGTTTGGCCGAATCTATTCAAGGTGGTGACCTTGTGTCCATTTTTGGAAGCCGACGTTGGGGATATCTAGGGGCTTTCGGGTTTTAATCAAGCAAGGTAAGTGGGGGTGTACCTTTGGTTCGGCCAAAGGCCACATCTTTTGGCTTTATGTAGTTTAGCCGATTCTAACTAGACTGATGTAGGAGGGAGTTTCAACAGAGGCTGAGGAGGAGCATTTGGAACTCGGATCTATTTTGGTAAGAGTATTAGATTAAGATTGGTGTTGTCTCATTTAGATTGATTTAATGTTTAACCAGGTCTCTTGATTAAGTGCCATACAATGGATGCAAGTACCAGTCAAGGAGAGAAAGGGGTTGACCCTACCCCTAAGTTTAAGAAACGTTCAGTTTCTACGGTTCGAGATTGGCCACCGAGGTGTGGTCCAGCGTCAGACGTTGGGAGTCTAGTGCTCCAGGTTATCAAGTGTGTGGTTAATTCGCTATTTCTATGATTAGTCAATTAATTATATGTGTTATGCGTGTGATAATTGGTACAGTGGTTGTGGTGCATTTGTTACCCTTAATAGGGTATCTTGGTAACCAGGTTAGTACTCTATCTAAGGTGTGGTTGTGGTTGATTACTGTGGTCATTTGCGAGCATGTTGTATGTCTACCTAATATGTCCATGCATTATTCTGTCATAATTATTATAGTATGATGCACATGCATGGGATCGGGATGTATATGTGAAATGAAGGACCGGGTGTACATTTATGTACGTGGTGGTGATTGGCTATGTGCCACATCACGACTTGATGTCGACTATGTGCCACATCGAGGGAATGATGCTTACTTTGTGCTTCATCGTGGTTTGATAATGACCATGGGTCACATCGTGGATATCGAGATTTGGTCACATAGTGATCGGTGGCTAGGCCACGACATATTTGGTCACATGGTGATCGGTGGCTAGGCCACGATATATTTGGTCACATGGTGATCGGTGGCTAGGCCACGTTATATTAGCTTTGAATAGCTTGACTGCCAAAGAGGTGTGTAGCGGATGGAGGGTCGATTTAGTAATCCCCTGGTGTGTAATGGCATGATACAGAGGTGTGTAGAGGATGGATATTAGGATGGGTTGGGTAACATTTTTGCATCATCATGTGTGGTATGTGGATTGTGTGGTTTGGGCCAAGCCCATTTGGGAAACATGTGAAATAATCGCACACTGAGTCTGTTCGACTCACCCTATTTTCTTAAACAATGCAGGTGATGTGTGATACATGGACCGGGCTGGAGTAGATTCGTGGTGGCCGTGCAGAAGTTGTTTTAATATTTTATGCACTTAAATTCTTAGTTACTTTTGGGCTAATTTCCTTTTGATGTAATAAGGCCATTTAAATATCTGGGGATTTTTACTTTATTGTGAGTTAGATAGATTATCGATTAAAAACTTTTGGAAATAATTTACAACTTAAAGATTAAACTTGAGTTTTAACCTGAATATTTTAAATAACTCGATTTCTCTTGAAATTTCCAAACGTACAATGTTTTAAACTACACACAACCTTAAAAGTTTTCGTTCTTTTATAAACTAAATAAATATTTAAAATTCAAAACGTGTTTTCACCCATTAAATCAAATTCTTTTCAACCATATTTCCTTTAGCATTCTGAATTCGACTGCACTGCTTTGGGCCAGGTTTGGGGTGTTACAGTTTGGTATCAGAGCCAGGTTTAAAACTTGGCTTTAAGGGCTTTTGGGCCCAAAATGTCTTTTGAAGATGGGTTTTACTAAAACTTGTATTTTCACAAGCTGTTCAAATTTTTTGGCATGGCACCTGAGTCTCCGGCCCGATGTCCACCAGGTAAGTACTTCAAACCGATGCATGATTTATATGTAAGGTGAAGGGTGATATGGGATCGTAGATTAGTAAGTTAAGAACTTTTGAACACTAGGATTAGCTTACCCCAACACTAAATTTCATAAGACTTAACTTATTTCACCAAACGCGGGAATAAGTCATGGAGTTCTGGTGTGGTAACAAGCATGTGCATGTCTAGGCATGGATTCCGAATGAGCTTGGCATTTAAGCAGTCCTAGCGACTCACCTTCTCTTTTCTGGAATCCTACTTGGTGCGCAGTGATTATTCACCTTAACCGTGAGGGCTCGTTAACGGGCCAAATCTATAAATAAAACCTGAAAGGGACCAAACACCTGGTTTTGTAACACAATCAAATTACCCCGATTTGCAAAATTATCGAAGTACCCCAATTTGTGAAAATTACTAAAATACCTCCGATTTATGAAATTACCATACTACCCTCGATTTTACCAAAATACCCCTACTTTAAAAAATACCAAAATACCCCTATTTTGTAAAAATACCAAAATACCCCTATTTTGCAAAATTACAAGATACCCTGATTTGGAAAATTATGAAAATACCCCTATAGGATAAATTACGAAGTACCCCTGGGTTGGGAACGAAAGAAAATGTTCAAAGTAGTGAACGTGTGTAGTGGATAGTATTGATGGATGAATGGGATTTTCTGAGTTAGGGTGGAAGACTTGAGACAAAAACTTTGAATGACCGAAAGAACTACTATCAAATGTCTTTACATAAAATTGCTTGTGGGTAATCAGTGGAACAAATAAGTAATGCATAAAATTTCTTAAACAGAATAAAACGCTACGATAGACATGAGTTCTAGGGGACGAGGTCGTAGTACTCGTGGACGTGGTAGGGGCAGAATATCAATATCGGAACCAGTTGGGTCTAGTCATGAATCGGGGAATGAAACGACATCGCCCGCAGTAGAAGCTGAATTCCAAGATAAGACGGGTGGAGATGACGCAGTATCTTAGGCTATGCTACGAGTCTTAGAAAGAGTTGCGGGAGCGAATGTGGGTACCGGGGTCCGAAAGTCCATTTCTGAGAGACTTCAGGCGAATGGAGCTGAGATATTCAGAGGTGTCTCAGAGGTGGCTCCAAATGCGGTGGAGTATTGGCTGGAGGCAGTCGAGAGGATCATGGATGATTTAAACTACACTGCTGAGGAAAAGTTGAAGGGCGCTGTATCTCTATTACGGGATGAGGCCTATCAATGGTGGCTTACCATCAAAGAGGGTACTCCAGCAGACCGAGTAGATTGGAGTTACTTCAAGGTAAAGTTTGAGGGGAAATACGTTGGAGCTAGTTACGTGGACGCACAGAGGAAGACGTTCTTGAATCTGGTGCAAAGGGGTAAGTCAGTAGCAGAATATGAGACAGAATTCATGAGGTTAAGTCAGTATGCCAGAGGGATTGTTGCTACTGATTGCGAGCACTGTGTGAGGTTTGAGGATGGGCTCCGAGATGAACTGCAGGTGTTGATAACTCCTCAGCATGAAAGGGACTTTGCCACTTTGGTGGAGAAATCTCGGATAGCCGAGGAAGTTAAGCGAGCTGAAAGGCAGAATAGAGATAGAGACGAGAGATGAAGGCCAGAACAAGAGAGGTTTTGGATCGTCAGGGTCTTAGGGGGGTCTCCAGAAAAAGCCTAGGGTGGATAATTCTACTCATACTACTATGCCGGCTGCTGGGAATCAGGTCCATCCATGTGCTCAGTATGGGAGGATGCATGTAGGCGAGTGCGGGGGAAGGATTAGGGAGTATTTCAGGTGTGGGTCTAAGGCTCACTTTGTGAGGAATTATCCTCAGAATGCGGATAGGGCTCAGTCAGTGGGTCAAGGGTATGTGTAGCCAAGAAGGGGCTGTTCACAAATGTCAAGAGGTCGTGGCCCAAACCGTAGAGAAATGGTTTTGGCCGAGGTCGTGAAGCACCGGGTAGATGTGCTGGGAGCTCAGATGCAAGGCAGCCAGGGTTAGTGTATGCAGCTAGACGTCGTGAGGAGGGAGACACACCAGATGTTATCACGGGTACGTTCCTTATTTATGGATTACCCTTACTGATTTAATTGATGTGGGGTCAACGCATTCGTATATTGCTAGTATGGTGTCTAGAACCTTAAATGTGAACTCTAAGACCGTCCCTAGGAAGATGATCATACTTAGTCCTTTAGGGCAATCTGTGGTGGTAGATAAACTCTTTAGAGACATGCCTTTAGAGGTTCAGGGGGTGGTATTCCCAGCTGACTTGATGGAGCTGCCGTTCGGGGAATTTGACCTAATCCTAGGGATGGATTGGTTAGTAAGATACCGTTGGAATTTGGACTATGCTGCTAAGCGCATGTCAATAAGGACTCCCGAGAATTATGAGGTTGCAGTGATAGGTGAGAGGAGAGACTACCTGTCCAACGTAGTGTCTGCTCTTAAGGTGGTGAAGATGGTGAAGAAGGGGTGCTCAGCTTTTCTGATGTTGGTTAGTGCCTTGGATGGTAAGGAGGCAACTGTAGGGGAGGTCAGGACAGTCAAGGAATTTGTGGATGTTTTTCCAGAGGAACTCCCAAGGTTACCTCCGGATCGGGAGGTGGAATTTGGAGTTGACCTGTTGCTAAGAACAACACCGGTGTCTATCGCTCCTTATAGGATGGCACAAAAGGAGTTGGTTGAGCTGAAGGCCCAAATCCAAGAGTTGCTAGATCGCGGGTTTATTTGACCCAGTGTGTCTCCGTGGAGAGCACCGGTGTTGTTCGTGAAGAAGAAAGACGGGTCTATGCGTATGTGCATAGATTACCGCCAGTTGAATAAACTGACGATCAAGAACAAGCCGAGGATAGACGACTTGTTTGACCAGTTCAAAGGAGCTGCGGTCTTTTCAAAGATAGATTTGAGGTCGGGATATCACCAACTTAAGGTGAAGGAGGCTGATATCCATAAGACGGTGTTTCAAACTCGATACGGGCACTACGAATTCCTGGTAATGTCGTTCGGGTTGACTAACGCACCAGCTACGTTTATGGACATGATGAATCAAGCTTTCCAACCTTACTTGGATCAATTCGTCATGGTGTTCATAGACGACATCTTGGTGTATTCCAAGTCGCAGGAGGAGCATGATACACATCTACGGGTGGTGCTGCGAATTTTAAGGGAAAAGAAGCTATACGCTAAGTTTAGCAAGTGTGAATTTTGGTTGAGTGAAGTTGCTTTTCTGGGTCACGTGGTATCCGCGGAGGGAAACAAGGTGGATCCCCAGAAGGTTGAGGCAGTATGTAGCAGAAATTGTGAGAGTACATGGAGTGCCAGTGCTGATCATATCGGATAGGGATCTGAGATTTACGTCGAGGTTTTGGAGGGCGTCGCATCAGGCTTTGGGTACCAAGTTGGACTTCAGTACGACATTTCATCCACAATGTATCCACGGTCTGAAAGGGTGATTCATGTGTTAGAAGATATGTTGAGAGGTTGCGTTATCGACTTTAGGGTCGCCGGAGGAATTCTTGCCTTTGGCGGAGTTTGCATACAACAACAAAGCATTAGGCAAGTATTCTGATGGCGCCAGATGAAGAATCAGTATGGGCGAAAGTGTCGAATCTTACGTGTTGGATGTAATTATGAACGTCATGTTTTGGGTCCAGAGATGGTGGCAGAATCAGAGCAAAAGGTTAAGATAATCTGAGCACGGTTGAAAGAGGCATCTAACAGACAAAAGTCGTATGCAGATCTTAAGCGGAAAGAGATAGAATTTGCTGTGGGTGATAGTGTGTTCCTGAAAGTTTCGCCATGGAAGAAGGTGATGAGATTTGGACGCAAGGGTAAACTGAGTCCCAGGTTTATAGGGCCTTATATGGTTTTGAAGAGAGTAGGGCCAGTGGCTTACCTATTGGAATTACCGTGAGTTGAAGCAGATGCACGATGTGTTTCATGTGTCAATGTTACATCGATATCGATCAGATCCATCTCATGTAGTGCCAGTTGAGGAAGTGGAGTTGAGGCCAGATTTGTCCTACGAAGAAGAGCCGATTTAGATTCTGGAGTGAGATGTGAAGGTACTTCGAAAGAAATCAGTTCCTCTAGTTAAAGTATTGTGGCGTAACCATGGATCAGAAGAAGCTTCGTGGGAGTCGAAAGAAGCGATGCGATAGCAATACCCTCACTTATTTTGACCAGGTAATTTCGAGGCCGAAATTATTTTTAAGGGAGGTAGAACTGTAACATTCGGGGTTTAGGGGTCTTGTATTTCTTTCTAAGTTACATGTATGTGGTAGTGTGCTCTACATGCTGTTTGAATGTGTTTAGGGGTCTCGGGAAATCTTGAGGCTAAGTTTGGACCTTAGGCAAATTTCTTGGGTTAGAGCCTTTAAGGGAAGCTAGGGGGAGATAGGCCTTAAGAGTTCTTGTGTGGAGTTTAGGACACAAGAATTGATGTGGTGAAGTGGCTTGGGAGGCGCCACTTAGTGCACAGGGGAGTAACGCCTCAGAGAGCTAGTGGGGCAAGGTTCGAGCTAAAATGGAAGCACTTTGGGGGTTGCTTTTTGCGTCAAGGGAGTGGGAGAGTTGGGCGGCATTTGGACTCTGGAAGGATAGGAGGAAGACTTGGTCAAGAGGTTTGAATAAGTGGTGGAGAGCTTTTGAAGATGTTTGAAACATTCAAATTCGTTTGAATGAGAGGTGAAGAGGAAAAGTAGGAGAAAAAGAGGGGATTTGGGTGAGAGAGGAAGAGTTGGCCGAATATAGGGCTTTGGGGGGTGGCATTTCGGTTGGTGGTAGTAGGATATGTGGGTGCCAAATGTGTGTAATTATTTAGGGGTCATTTTACCTTTCATTTTCTTTTCTTTTCTTTTAGCTCATTTTTTCGAAAAGTGGTGTACCAAAAGCTAGTAAAAGTGTGTTTCTTTTCTATCTGTTTCTTAGAGGCCAAAACCGAAAGTGAGACTTCCATTTGGGGCATTCATCTTTTTCTTCTTTTTCTCTTGGAATTGTTCACTCCCTCACCAAAACCGAACCTTTCTCTCCACTTCCACCATAGCCGAAACACCCATAAACCTTCACCCCTTTCTTTTATTTTCATTTGCTAAGAAGCCGAATAACCCTTCTATTTCATTGAGTTTTGGTCAATCTTCTAAGGCATCTCTTCTCTTTCTTTTTCGCATTCTTCTCCTATTTCTCAAACCTTATACTCTAGTTTGAATCTGTCAGACTCTATTCCATCGGATCTAATAGTTGGTAAGGGTTTCTTCTATTCAATTCTCTTCTCTCTCTTTTGATTTTCTAAAGTTAGATGTCTAACTTTGTATAGGTGTGGCCGAATCTATTCAAGGTGGTGACCTTGTGTCCATTTTTGAAGCTGACGTTGGGGATATCTAGGGGCTTTCGGGTTTTGCTCAAGCAAGGTAAGGGGGTGTACCTTTGGTTCAGCCGAAGGCCACATCTTTTGGCTTTATGCAGTTTAGCCGATTCTAACTAGATTGATGTAGGAGAGAGTTTCGACAGAGGCTGAGGAGGAGCCTTTGGAACTCGGATCTATTTTGGTAAGAGTATTCAATTAATATTGGTGTTGTCTCATTTAGATTGATTTAATGTTTAACCGGGTCTCTTGATTGAGTGCCATTCAATGGATACAAGTACCAGTCAAAGAGAGAAAGGGGTTGACCCTACCCCTAAGTTCAAGAAACGTTCGATTTCTGCGGTTCGGGATTGGCCACCGGGGTGTGGGCTAGCGTCGAAGCAGGATCGTAGGCAGATAGCGGTAGTTTTGCTTAGGGACAGTGTCGACGTTGGGAGTCTAGTGCTCCAGGTTATCAGGTGTGCGGTTAATTCATTGTTTTTATGATTAGTCAATTAATTATATACGTTATGCGTGTGATAACCAGTACAGTGGTTATGGTGGATTTGTTACCCTTAATGGGGTATCTCGGTTTCCAGGTTAGTACTTTATCTAAGGTGTGGTTATGGTTGATTACTATGGTTATTTACGAGCATGTTGTATGTCTACCTAATATGTCCATGCATTATTCAGTCATAATTATTATAGCATGATGCACATGCATGGGATCGGGATGTATATGTGAAATGAAGGACCGGGTGTACATTTATGTACGTGGTGGTGATTGGCTATGTGCCACATCACGACTTGAAGTCGGGTATGTGCCGCATCGAGGGAATGATGCTTGCTTTGTACTGTATCGTGGTTTGATGTTGATAATGGGTCACATCATGGATATCGAGATTTGGTCACATAGTGATCGGTGGCTAGGCCATGACATATTTAGTCACATAGCGATCGGTGGCTAGGCCACGATATATTTGGTCACATGGTGATCGGTGGCTAGGCCACGTTATATTAGCTTTGAGCAGCTTGATTGCCAAAGAGGTGTGTAGCGGATTGAGGGTCGATTTAGTAATCCCCTAGTGTGTAATGGCAGGATACGGGGGTGTGTAGAGGATGGATATTAGGATGGGTTGTAATATCCTTAAATCGGGGCCTCTGCATTTTGCATGTGTTTGCATGTGACGATATGCTTACTGTGTTAGTTTAGCATGTTTTGGGGTCTAGGCTTGACCTCGGGTCAGGCCTGGGTCATGGCCAAAAATTTTGTTTTAGTGCTTAGGAAGAGGGAGCTAGGAGAGTTAGGGGTTAAAAGAATTTATTGGAGTGTTATGGCACAAACAACCTAGTGGCAAAGTGGCAAAAGAGACACCACTAAGGTGCTTGGATGGTGACGCCACATGCAGGGAAGGAGTGCTTGGGTTCGAGCTGTAAATCCCTCTCTGCTTATTCTTTTTCACGCCACAAGCAAGAAAGAGGTGTGCTCAGGTGGGACTCTCTTGAATGGATGAAGTGTAGATTGGGTCAACAGCTCAAAGATTCAGCTAAGTAAGAGGAAAAAAGGGGATTTGGATGAGAGAGGAAGAGTTGGCCGAATGGAGGGGTCTTGGTGTAGCATTTTCGGCCAAGGAGGAGAGTGTTTATGTTAGGGGCTTTAGATGCCGAAACAAGGGAAGTGGGAGGCCATTTTCTCTCTTTTCTTTTCATTTGGGTTTCTACCGAAATTATTTTCTTTTCTTTTGACCAAAAACCGAAAAGAACCAATTGTGCATCTTCTCTTCTTCCTATTTTGTTCAAAGCCGAAACCAACACCCATTCTTAGTCGACATCTTTTTCTTCTTTCAAGGCTCTTGTGCCGAAAGTTCTTTCCTTCTCTTTGTCGAACCCTTTCTTTTCCATTTCATTTTCTTCCTCCATCTTTACCCTCTTTAAAAGCCGAACCCTATGAGTTCTCTTCTTATTCTCTTCTTTTAAGTGTTTGGCCGAATATCCTTGGCCTTATTTCTTTCTCTTCTCGTGAGATATAGTCTCCATTGAAGTGTCGAATCTATCTCTTTCTTTTTGAGGCATAGCCGAATCTCTTGGTAAGTGGCTTCTCTTCTATCTTCCCTTCTATTAAAGATCTATATATTAAACTTCATTCTTGTTTCATGTTGGTAGCCGAAACCTCTAAGATCACTTAGGGGTGCCGAACGTTGGTGCTTGGTGGCTGGAACTGTCAGTAAGGTAAGATGGTAACTATCTCTTTTGGTTTCAGGATTCATGATAGGACCGAATGGTTCTTGGGATTCTTAATGTCGTGTTTAAGCCGATTGTAGGGAGGAGTGTTGCCGAATACTGTAGATCTTCAGAATTTGGCCAAGCGATCTAGGGCTTGGCCGATTTCAAGGAAGTATCATCACATAGCTTCAGGGTTTGGTTAGAAACCAAATCGGTGTTAAGGTAAGGATTATGGTTGTGCGTTAACCTTTTAGGATTTGTTTGTATAGCTGAATGGCCTCTTTGCCAATGATCTTAGTGTTGGCCGAATGTACGAAAGGGGATCTAGTGAGTTAGATCGGGATTTTCAGGATTCGATAATCGCGTTAGTAACCAGGTGTGTAACCTCACACTAAATTCCCGATAGATTAATAGTAATAATGTTAAGAATGTGTTAATACAGTGACGAATAAACATGGCTAAGGGTACCATTCAATGGTACAGTCTATTCAGGTATGTTTCCCCTTAATACTCATTAATAATGGTTATAAACATTGATATGAAAGTATATGAAATTTTGTTATGGCCATGGGGTAAGGTATATTGCGTGATATCGGAATAATATGTATGTTGCATGGGCATATGGGTGATGTTGATTAAGAGGAAGTGTTCCGGTGGTTTTTACCATATTATCCGGTGACTTATGTCACATATTATGAATCCGATGACTCTGTCACATTATCTGGTGGCTATGCCACGATTATAAGGGCGTCGTGCGCTTGACGCAATGATCGCTTCAATGGTGTGTAGCGGATGGAGGGTCGATTTAGTAATCCCCACGGTGTGATTGGCAGGTACGGGTGATGTGTAGAGGTTGGATATCTAGATGGGTTTGGGTTGCATCATTGCTTATATTTGTTATATGTAATTTGATATGCCTTAATTGTTTGGAGTCTATGTTGGTTGTTACACACTGAGTCTGTTGACTCACCCCTCGTGGGCTAACATTTTGCAGATGATACTCAGTAAATGGACCGGGTCGATAGGGACTTACTGGTGGCCATGCTCAGCTCAGTATTTTCGGGTTTTCTAATAATTAGACTTATCACGTTTTTTTTCATTTTCAGGATTTATTTCGGGTTTTATTTTGTCGTAATAAGGCCATTACTATTTAACTATTTTATTTATACGGTTTAATTTTTATTCTGATACGATCAACATCAAACAAATGGTTTAACAATTTTTAATAAAATAACTTCAAATGTTTTGACACCTAAACACCTATGATTTTCAACTTAATGATAAGCACTAAAATTCGGCATTTCTTTTAACTTGTAATTTTTAAAACATGAAAATAATGTTTCAATACCAACTTTAATAACAACACAGTTTTCAAAATTTATCATAACACAAATTTATTTTCTCCAAAACCACCAGTTTTTCCAACATGACAAAATGAGACTCAGCTACATTTTACTCAAGGAGCATGCTAAATCTAGTCAGGGCTTGTGGGCCGGGTTTGGGGTGTTTCAATTTGGTATTAGAGCCCGGTTCAAAACTCAGCCTTGAGGGCTTTTGGGCCCAAAACATTCTTTTTGAAATTAAGTCTTGCTAAAAGATGAGCAGGTTTTCTGGCATGGCACCTGAGTCTCCGGCCCGAAGTCCATCAGGTAAGTTCCTCTAATTATTGTGTGATTTGTATGTGGGTATTACAGGATCGTAGATTAATCGAACAAACCTGTGAGTAAGTCGCTGAGTTAAGGGTGTGGCAACAATTATGCGCATGTCTAGGATTGGATTCAGGGGAAGCTTGGTATTTAAGCAGTCCTAGTGACTCACCTCCTCTTCGCTCTAATCCTACCTGGTGCGTAGTGACGGTTTACCCTAACCAAGAGGACTTACCCACAGGCTAAATTGAATAATTAAAACTCGAAAGGGACTAGCTACACTATTTTATAAAAAACCCTAGTTTTAAAATCACCAAATTACCCCCCTGATTTGTAAAAACCACCTTAGATCTGGAAAATCATTGAAATACACCGATTTGTGGGAATTACCAAAATACCCCTATAGGATAAATTACGAAAATACCCCTGGGTTGGGAATAGATGAAAGTGCTCAAATCGGTGAACGTGTGTAGTAGATACTATTGAATGAATGTGATTCTCTGAATTAGAGTAGGAGATTAGAATGGAAACTTTGAAATGATCGAAAGAACTACTACTAAACTTCGTTACATAAAAATTGTTCGTGGATAATTAGTGGAACAGGAAGCTAATACATAAAATTTCTTAAATCAGATTAAATTGCGATCATAAATATGAGTTCTAGGGGACGTGGTCGTAATGTGCGTGGGCGTGGTAGAGGCAGGATGACCGTATCGGAACTAGTTAGGTCTGGTCAAGGGTCTGAGAATGAGATGCCACCACCACCAACTATTGGTGTTGAATATCAGGATTAGACGGGGATGACGCAATATCGCAGGCGATGCTGCGAGTGCTTGAGAGGGTGGCTGGAGTAGGTGGCGGCATGGGAGCTCAAAAATCTGTACCTGAGCGACTCCGAGCCAATGGAGCTAAGGTATTCTGAGGTGTATATGGTGTGGCACCCAATATGGCTGAGTATTGGTTGGAGGCGACAAAGCGAATCATGGACGATTTAGATATGAATGCTGAGGAGAAACTGAAAGGAGTGGTATCGCTTCTCCGGGATGAGTCATACCAATGGTGGCTCACGGTTCGGGATAGTGCTGCAGCGGATGATCTCACTTGGGAGTATTTTAAGGCGGCGTATCAGAAGAAGTATATTGGGACTAGCTATATTGATGCGCAGAGGAAGGCGTTTCTGAGGCTGGTTCAGGGGAGTAAGTCCGTAGCAGAGTATGAGGTGGAATTCTTAAGGTTGAGCCGGTATGCTCGAGGTATCGTAGCTACAGAGCATGAACAATGTGTCCGATTTGAGGACAGACTGAGGGATGACCTGAGATTGCTGATTGCTCCACAACAGGAGTGGGAGTTTACCATGTTGGTAGAGAAGGCTAAGGTAGTCGAAGGGGTTAAGGAATCTGTGAGACAGAATTCGGATAGGAATAGACAAAAGAGAGGTTTTGGATCATCAGGGTCATCCGAGAATGTTCAAAAGAGACCTAGAGTTGAGAGGTTGCGAGGTCAGCAGGTTGTTACGGGAGGACAGTACCGTACTTGTGCTCAGTGTGGAAAGATGCACCTGGGAGAGTGTTGGAAGAAGACAGGGGGATGTTTTAAGTGTGGGTCCAAAGAACACATGATTAAGGACTATCCTGTGGAAACAAGCAGGAGCCGACCAGCAAGTCAGGGTTTTAGTCAGGCTAGCCGAGGTGGATAGCAACCATCGCGGGGTCGTGCTTCGGTTGGTAGAGGTAACGGTTCTGGAAGAGGTCAGGGGACATCGGGCAGAGGTGTTGGTAACACAGAGGCGAGACAGCCAGGTCTTGTGTATGCAGTTCGTCGGAGGGAGGATGGTGATGCACCTGATGTCATAACGGGTACATTCCTTATTTCTGGATTACCCTTTATTGCTTTGATAGATATAGGGTCAACTCATTCATACATCGCTAGTGAGGTATCTGGAACTCTGCATGTGAACTCTGAGACTTTACCTAGGAAGATAACTGTACTTAGTCCTTTAGGGCAATCAGTAGTAGTAAACAAACTCTTTAGGGCAATGCCTTTGAAGTTCAGGGGGCGCAGTTTCCAGCTGACTTAATGGAGTTTCCATTCGGGGAATTTGATCTAATCTTAGGCATGGACTGGCTAGTAAAGTACAGTGCGAATGTGGATTGTTCTGCTAAGCGCATGTCATCGAGGACTTCTGACGACAATGAGGTTGTGGTGATGGGCGAGAGACAGAATTACTTGTCGAATGTAGTATCTGCCCTTAAGGCAGATAAGATGGTAAGAAAGGGATGTGTAGCTTTTCTGATGTTGGTCAGTACCTTAGAGACTAGGAAGCACCTGTGGGAGGGGTCAGGACGATAAGAGAATTTGTGGATGTCTTTCCAGAGGTGCTGCCTGGGTTACCCCCGGACAGGGAGGTGGAGTTTGGAATTGATTTACTCTGCCAGGTACAGCTCCTGTGTCAATTGCTCCGTATAGGACGGGGCCAAAAGAGTTGGTAGAGCTCAAGGCCCAGATCTAAGAGTTACTCGATCGTGGGTTTATTCGACCCAGTGTGTCCACATGGGGAGCACCGGTCCTATTCGTGAAGAAGAAGGTGGGACTATGCACATGTGCATAGATTACCGGTAGTTGAATAAGCTGACCATCAAGAACAAGTATCCATTGCCGAGGATAGGCGACTTGTTCGATCAGTTTAAGGGGGCCGCGGTATTTTCAAAAATAGATCTACGGTCGGGATATCATCAGCTTAGGGTGAAAGAAGCAAATATCCATAAGATAGCTTTTCGGACAAGATATGGGCATTATGAGTTCTTAGTAATGCCTTTCGGATTGACGAACGCCCCAGCTACATTCATGGATATGATGAACCAGATTTTCTAACCCTACTTGGATCAGTTTGTCGTTGTGTTAATAGATGACATCCTAGTGTATTCCAAGTCGGAGGGAGAACATGATGAGCATCTCTGGGTTGTATTGCAGGTGTTAAGGGAAAAAAAGCTATATGCCAAGTTCAGCAAGTGTGAATTTTGGCTGAAGGAAGTTACGTTCTTAGGGCATGTGGTGTTTGTGGAAGGAATAAGGGTGGATCCTCGAGAAAATTGAGGCAAGATAGATTGGAAACCACCTAAGTCATGGGGCGAGGTTTGTAGTTTCTTGGGGTTAGCGAGCTACTCAGGAGATTTGTTGAAGGGTTCTCGTCAATAGACCTCCGACGAAGTTGTCGAGAAAGGAGGTACCTTTCGTATGGGCAGATAAGCAGCAGGAGAGTTTTGAGAAGCTTAAGAAAGTATTGACTGAGGCTCCAGTTTTGATTCAACCAGAAGCAGGGAAAGACTTTGCGGTGTATTGTGATGCTTTCCATACAGGATTGGAATGTGTTCTAATGCAAGACGGGAAAGTGCTTGCTTATGCGTCTTGGCAATTAAGGCCACATGAGGTTGACTATCCAACGCATGATCTGGAATTGGCCGCGGTAGTATTCGCCCTAAAGGTGTGGAGGCACTATTTGTACGGAGAAAAGTCAGTGATCTACACAGACCACAAGAGTCTAAAATATTTGTTGACTCAGAAGGAGCTGAATTTGAGACAGCGAAGGTGGGTGGAGTTGTTGAAGGATTACGATTGCTCAATAGAGTATCACCCGGGCAAGGCAAATGTTGTGGCAGATGCCCTAAGTCGAAAAGTGGTATCAGATCTGAGGGCAATGTTTGCACATCTTAGCCTTTATGATGATGGAAGTTTACTAGCAGAGTTGCAAGTGAAGCTGACATGGTTAAGTCATGCGGGAGAAAAATAGTTGGTAGATGGGGAATTAAGTGCTAGCTGCTACAAGTGAAGAACGGGGAATTGGAAGACTATGGTGTAAACAAATGATGGAGTCTTTGTGTTTTCGTGGCAAGGTCCAGATGCCAAAGGATGAGGAATTAAGGCGAAAATTCTTCAGAATCGCATAGTAGCCCTTATGCTATGCATCTTGGAGGAAGTAAGTTATCTGAGGATTTACGGATTAGTTTGGTGGCTTCGGTCTTAAGCGGAAGTTCTGTAACTTGTAAGGAAGTGCTTAACGTGTCGGAGTTAAAGTCGAACACCAATTACCGTCGAGATTGCTTCAGATAAAGATTCTCGCAATGGAAGTGGAGAGAATTACCATGGACTTCGTTAGTGGGCTTCCCCTTACGCCTACTAAGAAGGACTCGGTATGGGTGATAGTAGATCGGTTGACGAAGTCTACACATTTCATACCAGTGCGGGTTGACTATTCTCTGCAGAGGTTAGCGAAGTTGTATGTGGCAAAAATTGTGAGGCTGCACGGGGTGCCAGTGTCGATTATCTTGGATAGGGATCTAAGGTTTACGTCTTGATTTTGGAAAGTAGTACATCAAGCATTAGCCACTAGGTTGGACTTTAGTACGGCATTTCATCCACAGTCGAAAGGCCAATCTGAGCGGGCAATTCAAGTGTTAGAGGATATGTTAAGGGGTTGTGTGATAGACTTCAGAGGAAGCTGTGAGGAGTTCTTGCCTTTAGCGGAGTTTGAGTACAATAACAGCTATCAAGCAAGTATTCGGATGGCACCGTACGAAGCGTTGTATGGACGAAAGTGTCACACTCCTACGTGTTGGACAGAATTGGGGGAACGTCAAGTTTTGGGTCCGGAGATTGTGGCAGAATCCAAAGAAAAGGTTAAGGTAATTCAGACACGGTTGAAAGAGGCATCTGATAGGCAAAAGTCATATGCAGATCTTAAGCGGAAAGAGATAGAGTTTGCCGTGGGGGATCAGGTGTTTCTAAAAGTTTCGCTGTGGAAGAAGGTGATGAGATTTGGTCGCAAGGGAAAGTTGAGTCCCAGGTTTATAGGACCTTATCGGGTTTTGAAGCGGGTTGGACCAGTGGCATATCAGTTAGAGTTGCCTTCGAAATTGAAGCAGATGCATGATGTGTTCCACATTTCGATGCTACGTCATTACCGATCGGATCCATCTCATGTAATACCGGTTGAGGAGGTGGAGCTAAGACCAGATTTATCTTACGAAGAAGAACCGATTCAGATCTTGGAATGGGATGTGAAGGTGCTACGGAGGAAATAAGTTCCTCTAGCCAAAGTGTTATGGCGTAACCATGGATCAGAGGAAGCTTCGTGGGAGCCAGAGAAAAAAATGCAACAGCAATACCCTCACTTATTTTAGCCAGGTAATTTCGAGGATGAAATTATTTTAAGGGGGTAGAACTGTAATATCCTTAAATTGGGGCCTCTGCATTTTTCATGTATTTGCATGTGACGATATGCTTACTGTGTTAGTTTAGCATGTTTTGGGGTCTAGGCATGACCTCGGGTTAGGCCTGGGTCATGGCCAAAAATTTTGTTTTAGTGCTTAGGAAGAGGGAGCTAGGAGAGTTAGGGGTTAAAAGAATTTATTGGAGGGTTGTGGCACAAACAACCTAGTGGCAAAGTGGCAAAAGAGGTGCCACTAAGGTGCTTGGATGGTGACGCCACATACAGGGAAGGAGTGCTTGGGTTCGAGCTGTAGAAATCCCTCTCTGCTTATTCTTTTTCACGCCACAAGCAAGGAAGAGGTGTGCTCATGTGGGACTCTCTTGAATGGATGAAGTGTAGATTGGGTCAACAGCTCAAAGATTCGGCTAAGTAGGAGGAAAAAAGGGGATTTGGATGAGAGAGGAAGAGTTGGCGAATGGAGGGTCTTGGTGGGCATTTTCGCCAAGGAGGAGAGTGTTTGTGTTAAGGGCTTTAGATGTCAAACAAGGAAAGTGGGAGGCCATTTTCTCTTTTTCTTTTCATTTGTGTTTCTTGAAATTCTTTTCTTCTCTTTTGACCAAAAAGCTAAAAGAACCAATTGTGCATCTTCTCTTCTTCCTATTTTGTTCAAAGCTGAAACCAACACCCGTTCTTAGTCGACATCTTTTTCTTCTTTCAAGTCTCTTGTGCCGAAAGTTCTTTCTTTCTCTTTGCCGAACCCTTTCTTTTCCATTTCATTTTCTTCCTCCATCTTTACCCTCTTCAAAAGCCGAACCCTGTGAGTTCTCTTTTTTTTCTCTTCTTTCAAGTGTTTGGCCGAATATCCTTGGCCTTATTTGTTTCTCTTCTCACTAGATCTAGTCTCCATTGAAGTGCCGAATCTATCTCTTTCTTTTTGAGGCATAGCCGAATCTCTTGGTAAGCGGCTTCTTCTATCTTCCCTTCTATTAAAGATCAGATATTAAACTTCATTCTTGTTTCATGTTGGTAGTCAAACCTCTAAGATCACTTAGGGGTGCCGAACGTTGGTGCTTGGTGGTCGGAACTGTCAAGAAGGTAAGATGGTAACTATCTCTTTGGTTTCGGATTCATGATAGGACCGAATGGTTCTTGGGATTCTTAATGTCGTGTTTAAGCCGATTGTAGGGAGGAGTGTTGCGAATCATCGTAGATCTTGAAATTTGGCCAAGCGATCTAGGGCTTGGCCGATTGCAAGGAAGGTTCATCACATAGCTTCGGATTTGCTGCAAACCAAATCGGCGTTAAATGTAAGGATTATGGTTGTGCATTAACCTTTCGAGATTTGTTTGTATAGCTGAATGGCCTCTTTGCTAATGATCTTAGTGTTGGCCGAATGTAGGAAAGGGGATCTAGTGCGTTAGATCGGGATTTTCCGGATTCGGTAATCGCGTTAGTAACTAGGTGTGTAACCTCACACTAAATTTTCAATAGATTAATAGTAATAATGTTAAGCATGTGTTAATAAAGTGACGAATAAACATGGCTAAGGGTACCATTCAATGGTACAGTCTATTCAGGTATGTTACCCCTTAATACTCGTTAATAATGGTTATAAACATTGATATGAAAGTATGTGAAATTTCATTATGGCCATGGGGTAAGGTATATTGCATGATATCGGAATAATATGTATGTTACATGGGAATATGGGTGATGTTGATTAAGGGGAAGTGTTCCGGTGGTTTTTACGACATTATCCGGTGACTTATGTCACTTATTATGAATCCGGTGACTCTGTCACATTATCTGGTGGCTATGCCACGAAGGCGATGTCGCGCTTGATCGCAATGATCGCCTTCGATGGTGTGTAGCGGATGGAGGGTCGATTTAGTAATCCCACTGTGATTGGTGTACGGGTGATGTGTAGAGGTTGGATATCTAGGTGGGTTTGGGTTGCATCATTGCTTATATTTGTTATATGTGATTTGATATGCCTTAATTGTTTGGGAGTCTGTGTTGGTTGTTACACACTGAGTCTGTTGGCTCACCCTTCGTGGGCTGAAATTTTGCAGGTGATACTCAGTAAATGGACCGGGTCGGCAGAGACTTAGTGGTAGCCATGCTCAGCTCAGCATTTTCGGGTTTTTTGATAATTAGACTTATCATGTTTTTTTTCATTTTCGGGATTTATTTCGGGTTCGGTTTTGTCGTAATAAGGCCATTACTATTTAACTGTTTTATTTATGCGGTTTAATTTTTATTCTGATACGATCAACATCAAACAAATGGTTTAACAATTTTTCGTAAAATAACTTCAAATGTTTTGACACCTAAGCACCTATGATTTTCAACTTAATGATAAGCACTAAAATTCGGTATTTCTTTTAACTTGTAATTTTTGAAACATGAAAATAACGTTTCAATACCAACTTTAATAACAACATGATTTTTAAAATTTATCATAACACAAATCTATTTTCTCCAAAACCACCAGTTTTTCCAACATGACAAAACGAGATTCAGCTACGTTTTACTCAAGGAGCATGCCAGATCCGGTCAGGGCTTGTGGGCTGGGTTTGGGGTGTTTCATGGGTTGGGTAACATTTTTGCATCATCATGTGTGGTATGTGGATTGTGTGGTTTGGGCCAAGCCCATTTGGGAAACATGTGAAATAATCACACACTGAGTCTGTTTGACTCACCCTATTTTCTTAAACAATGCAGGTGATGTGTGATACATGGACTGGGCTGGAGTAGATTCGTGGTGGCCATACAGAAGTTGTTTTAATGTTTTATGCACTTAAATTCTTAGTTACTTTTGGGTTAATTTCCTTTTGATGTAATAAGGCCATTTAAATATCTGGGGATTTTTACTTTATTGTGAGTTAGATAGATTATCGATTAAAAACTGGGAACGATTTTGGAAATAATTTACAACTTGAAGATTAAACTTGAGTTTTAACCTGAATATTTTAAATAACTCGATTTCTCTTGAAATTTCCAAACGTACAATGTTTTAAACTACACACGACCTTCAAATTTTCATTCTTTTATAAACTAAGTAAATATTTAAAATTCAAAACGTGTTTTCACCCATTAAATCAAATTCTTTTCAACCATATTTCCTTGTAGCATTCCGAATTTGGCCGTACCGTTTTGGGCCGGGTTTGGGGTGTTACAGTTTGGTATCAGAGTCAAGTTCAAAACTCGGCTTTGAGGGCTTTTGGGCCCAAAACGTCTTTCGAAGATGGGTTTTACTAAAACTTGTATTTTCACAAGCTGTTCAGGTTTTCTAGCATGGCACCTGAGTCTCCGGCCCGATGTCCACCAGGTAAGTACTTCAAACCGATGCATGATTTATATGTAAGGTGAAGGGTGTTATAGGATTGTAGATTTGTAAGTTAGGAACTATTGAACACTAGGATTAGCTTACCCCAACACTAAATTTCATAAGACTTAACTTATTTCACCAAACTCAGGAATAAGTCGTGGAGTTCAGGTGTGGTAACAAGCATGTGCATGTCTAGGCATGGATTCCGAATGAGCTTGGTATTTAAGCAGTCCTAGCGACTCACCTCCTCTTTTCTGGAATCCTACCTGGTGCGCAGTGATTGTTCACCTTAACCGTGAGGACTCGTTAATGGGCCAAATCTATAAATAAAACCCGAAAGGGACCAAACACCTGGTTTTGTAACACAATCAAATTACCCCGATTTGTAAAATTATCGAAGTACCCCGATTTGTGAAAATTACTAAAATACCCCCCGATTTATGAAATTACCATACTACACTCGATTTTTACCAAAATACCCCTACTTTGCAAAAATACCAAAATACCCCTATTTTGCAAAAATACCAAAATACCCCTATTTTGGAAAATTACAAGATACCTCTGATTTGGAAAATTACGAAAATACCCCTATAGGACAAATTACGAAAATACCCCTGGGTTGGGAACGAAAGAAAATGTTCAAAGTAGTGAACGTGTGTAGTGGATAGTATTGATGAATGAATGGGATTTTCTAAGTTAGGGTGGAAGACTTGAGACAAAAAATTTGAATGACCGAAAGAACTACTATCAAATGTCTTTACATAAAATTGCTTGTGGGTAATCAGTGGAACAAATAAGTAATGCATAAAATTTCTTAAACAGATTAAAATGCTACGATAGACATGAGCTCTAAAGGACGAGATCGTAGTACGCGTGGACGTGGTAGGGGCAGAATGTCAATATCGGAACCAGTTGGGTCTGGTCATGGATTAGGGAATGAAACGCCGCTGCGCCAGAAGTTCGAGTTCCAAGATCGTAGGGTAGAGATAACGCAGATCTCGAGCTATCTTTATAAGGGAGCAAATGTGGTACCGGTCCCAAGTCCGCTTTTAGAGACTTGGCGAATGGAGCCGAGATATTCAGAGGTGTCTCGGGGTGGCTCCAAATGCTTGGCGGAGTATTGGTGGAGGCGGTCGAGAGGATCATGGATGATTTGGACCGCATTCGAGGAAAAGTTGAAAGGCGTCAGATCTCTATTACGGATGAGGCCTATCAATGGTGGCTTATCACAAAGAGGGTACTCCAAATGACCGAGTAGATTGGAGTTACTTCAAGGTAAAGTTTGAGGGGAAATACGTTGGATCTAGTTACGTGGACGCACAGAGGAAGACGTTCTTAAATCTGGTGCAAAGGGGTAAGTCAGTAGCGGAATATGAGACACAATTCTTGAGGTTAAGTCAGTATGCCAGAGGGATTGTTGCTACTAATTATGAGCGCTGTGTGAGGTTTGAGGATGGGCTCCGAGATGAACTGCGGGTGTTGATAGCTCCTCTGCATGAAAGGGACTTTGCCACTTTGGTGGAGAAATCTCGGATCGCCGAGGAAGTTAAGCGAGCTGAAAGGCAAAATAGAGATAGAGACAGAGGCCGAAACAAGAGAGGTTTTGGATCGTCAGGGTCTTCGGGGGGACTCTAAAGAAAGCCTAGGATGGATAATTCTACTCATACTACTATGCCGGTTGCTGGGAATCAGGTCCGTCCATGTGCTCAGTGTGGGAGGATGCATGTACGCGAGTGCGGGGGAAGGATTAGGGAGTGTTTCAGGCGTGGGTCCAGGACTCACTTTGTGAGGAATTGTCCTCAGAATACGGATAGGGCTCAACCAGTGGGTCAAGGGTATGTGCAGCCAGGAAGGGGCGGTTCACAGATGTCAAGAGGTCGTGGCCCGAACCGTGGAGGAAATGGTTTTAGCCGAGGTCGTGCAGCACCGGGTAGAGGTGCTGGGAGCTCAGATGCAAGGCAGCCAGGGTTAGTGTATGCAGCCAGACGTCGTGAGGAGGGGGACGTACCAGATGTTATCACTGGTACGTTCCTTATTTATGGATTACCCTTTACTGCTTTAATTGATGTGGGGTCAACGCATTCGTATATTGCTAGCATGGTGTCTGGAACCTTGAATGTGAACTCTGAGACTGTCCCTAGGAAGATGACCGTACTTAGTCCTTTAAGGCAATCTGTGGTGGTAGATAAACTCTTTAAAGACGTGCCTTTAGAGGTTCAGGGGGTGGTATTCCCAGCTGACTTGATGGAGCTATCGTTCGGGAAATTTGACCTAATTCTAGAGATGGATTGGTTAGTAAGATACCGTGCGAATTTGGACTGTGCTGCTAAGCGCATGTTAATAAGGACTCCCGAGAATTATGAGGTTGCAGTGATAGGTGAGAGGAGAGACTACCTGTCCAACGTAGTGTCTGCTCTTAAGGCGGTGAAGATGGTGAAGAAGGGGTGCTCGGCTTTTTTGATGTTGGTTAGTGCCTTGGATGCTAAGGAGGTAGCTGTGGGGGAGGTCAGGACAGTCAAGAAATTTGTGGATGTTTTTCCAGAGGAACTCCCAGGGTTACCTCCGGATCGGGAGGTGGAATTTGGAATTGACCTGTTGCTAGGAACAGTGCCGGTGCCCATCGCTCCTTATAGGATGGCACTAAAAGAGTTGGTTGAGCTGAAGGCCCAAATCCAAGAGTTGTTAGATCGCGGGTTTATTTGACCCAGTGTGTTTCCGTGGGGAGCACCGTTGTTGTTCGTGAAGAAGAAAGACGAGTCTATGCGTATGTTCATAGATTACCGCTAGTTGAATAAACTGACGATCAAGAACAAGTGCCCGCTGCCGAGGATAGACGACTTGTTTGACCAGTTCAAAGGAGCTGCGGTCTTTTCAAAGATAGATTTGAGGTCGGGATATCACCAGCTTAAGGTGAAGGAGGCTGATATCCATAAGATGATGTTTCAGACTCGATACGGGCAGTACGAATTCCTGGTAATACCGTTCGGGTTGACTAACGCACCGGCTGTGTTTATGGACATGATGAATCGGGTTTTCCAACCTTACTTGGATCAATTTATCGTAGTGTTCATAGATGACATCGTAGTGTATTCCAAGTCGACGGAGGAGCATGATGCACATCTACGGGTGGTGCTGTGAATTTTAAAGGAAAAAAAGCTATACGCCAAGTTTAGCAAGTACAAATTTTGGTTAAGTGAAGTTGCTTTTCTGGGTCATGTGGTATCCGCGGAGGGAATCAGGGTGGATCCCCGGAAGGTTGAGGCAGTACTGGGGTGGAAATCACGTAAGTTGGTAGCAGAAATTCGTAGTTTCTTTGGGCTGGCAGGGTACTATAGGAGGTTTGTTGAGGGTTTCTCTTCTATAACGGCACCTTTGACTAAGCTGTTGAGAAAGGAGGTACCTTTTGTATGGTCGGATAAGCAGCAAGAGAGCTTCGAGAAGCTAAAGAGAGTTTTGACAGAAGCCCCGACTTTGATCCAGCCGATGGCGGGGAAAAACTTTGTGGTGTATTGTGATACTTCTCACACGGGATTAGGTTGTGTACTGATGCTAGAAGGGAAGGTGGTTGCTTATGCGTCGCGACAGCTGATACCGCACGAAGTTAACTATTCGACACACGATCCGGAATTGGCAGCAGTAGTTTTCGCTTTGAAGGTGTGGAGGCATTATTTGTATGCAGATAAGTCGGTGAACTACATGGACCACAAGAGCTTGAAGTATCTGTTGACTCAGAAAGAGCTGAACTTGGGACAACGAAGATGGGTGGAGCTATTAAAGGATTACGACTGTTCGATTGAATACCACCCGGGTAAAGCGAATGTGGTGGCGGATGCATTAAGTCAGAAAGTGATGTCGGATCTGAGGGCTATGTTCGCACATCTTAGTTTCTACGACGACAGGAGTTTGTTAGCAGAACTGCAGGTGAAGTCGACGTGGTTAAGTCAGGTAAGAGAAAAATAGTTGGTGGATGAGGTTTTGGGTACTCGACTTCAGCAAGTTCAGAGTGGGGAGTTAGTAGATTATAGTGTGAACAATGACGGAGTTCTGTGTCTCTGTGGTAGGGTGTGTATGCCGGAGGATGTAGAACTAAGGCAGAAGATTCTTCAAGATTCACATAGTACCCCTTACGCTATGTATCTGAGAGGAAGTAAGTTGTATAAGGATCTACGGGAACAATTCTGGTGCCCTGGATTAAAGCGAGAATTTACAGAATTTGTGGGAAAGTGCTTGACATGTCAGCAGGTCAAGGCTGAACATCAAGTACCTTCGGGGTTGCTGCAACTAATGAAGATTCTGCTATGGAAGTGGGAGAGGACTCGGTATGGGTGATTGTGGATCGGTTGACAAAGTCCACGATTTCATACTGCTCGGGTTGATTACCCTCTCGCAAAGATTAGCGGTCAGTGTAGCGTAAATTGTGAGATCGCATGGAGTGCCGGTGTCGATCATATCAGATAGGGATTCGAGATTTATGTCGAGGTTTTGGAGGGCGTTGCATCAGGCTTTGGGTACCATGTTGGACTTCAGTACGGTATTTCATCCACAGTCAGACGGCCAGTCTGAAAGGGTGATTCAGGTGTTAGAAGATATGTTGAGAGGTTGCGTTATCAACTTCAGGGGTAGCTGGGAGGAATTCTTGCCTTTGGCAGAGTTTGCATACAACAACAGTTACCAAGCAAGTATTCGGATGGCGCCTTATGAAGCACTATATGGGTGGAAGTGTCAGAATCCTACGTGTTGGACAGAATTAAGTGAACGTCATGTTTTAGGTCCAGAGATGGTGGCAAAATCAGAGGAAAGGGTTAAGGTAATCCGAGCACGGTTGAAAGAGGCATCCGATGATGTAAGTCGATGCGGATCTTAAGTAGAAAGAGATAGAATTTGCTGTGGGTGATAGTGTGTTCCTAAAAGTTTCGCCATGGAAGAAGGTGATGAGATTTGGACGCAAGGGTAAACTGAGTTCCAGGTTTATAGGGCCATATAGGGTTTTGAAGCGAGTAGGGCCAGTGGCTTACCAGTTGGAATTGCCGTCAGAGTTGAAGCAGATGTACGATGTGTTTCATGTGTCAATGTTACGTCGATATCGATCGGATCCATCTCATGTAGTGCTAGTTGAGGAAGTGGAGTTGAGGCCAGATTTGTCCTACGAAGAAGAACCGATTCAGATTTTGGAGCGAGATGTGAAGGTACTTCGAAAGAAATCAGTTCCTCTAGTTAAAGTATTGTGGCGTAACCATGGTTTTGAAGAAGCTTCATAGGAGTCGGAAGAAGCGATACGACAGTAATACCCTCACTTATTTTGATCAGGTAATTTCGAGGCCGAAATTATTTTTAAGGAGGTAGAATTGTAACATCCAGGGTTTAGGGGTCTTGTATTTCTTTCTAAGTTACATGTATGTGGTAGTGTGCTCTATATGCTGTTTGAATGTGTTTGGGGGTCTCGGGAAATCTTGAGGCTAAGTTTGGACCTTAGGCAAATTTCTTGGGTTAGAGCCTTTAGGGGAAGCTAGGGGGAGATAGGCCTTAAGAGTTCTTGTGTGGAGTTTAGGACACAAGGATTGATGTGGTGAAGTGGCTTGGGAGGCGCCACTTAGTGCACAGGGGAGTGACACCTCAGGGAGCTAGTGGGGCAAGGTTCGAGCTGCAATGGAAGCACTTTGGGGGTTACTTTTTGTGTCAAAGGAGTGGGAGAGTTGGGCGGCATTTGGACTCTAGAAGGATAGGAGTAAGACTTGGTCAAGAGGTTTGAATAAGTGGTGGAGAGCTTTTGGAGAGGTTTGAAACATTCAAATTCATTTGAATGAGAGGTGAAGAGGAAAAGTAGGAGAAAAAGAGGGGATTTGGGTGAGAGAGGAAGAGTTGGCCGAATATAGAGCTTTGGGGGTGGCATTTCGGTTGGTAGTAGTGAGATATGTGGGTGCCGAATGTGTGTAATTATTTAGGGGTCATTTTACCTTTGATTTTCTTTTCTTTTCTTTTAGCTCATTTTGCCGAAAAGTGGTGTACCAAAAGCTAATAAAAGTGTGTTTTTTTCTCTCTATTTCTTAGACGCCAAAACCGAAAGTGAGACTTCCATTTGGGGCATTCATCTTTTTCTTCATTTTCTCTTGGAATTGTTCACTCCCTCACCAAAACTGAACCTTTCTCTCCACTTCCACCATAGCCGAAACATCCATAAACCTTCACCCCTTTCTTTTATTTTCATTTGCTAAGATGCCGAATAACCCTTCTATTTCATTGAGTTTTGGCCGAATCTTCTAAGGCTTCTCTTCTCTTTCTTTTTCGCATTCTTCTCCTATTTCTCAAACCTTTTACTCTAGGCCGAATCTGTCAGACTCTATTCCATCGGATCTAATAGTTGGTAAGGGTTTCTTCTATTCAATTCTCTTCTCTCTCTTTTGATTGCCGAAAGTTAGATATCTAACTTTGTACAGGTGTGGCTGAATCTATTCAAGGTGGTGACCTTGTGTCCATTTTTGGAAGCCGACATTGGGGATATTTAGGGGCTTTCGAGTTTTGATCAAGCAAGGTAAGGGGGTGTACCTTTGGTTCGGCCAAAGGCCACATCTTTTGGCTTTATGCAGTTTAGCCGATTCTAACTAGATTGATGTAGGAGAGAGTTTCGACAGAGGCTGAGGAGGAGTCTTTGGAACTCGGATCTATTTTGGTAAGAGTATTCGATTAAGATTGGTGTTGTCTCATTTAGATTGATTTAATGTTTAACTGGGTCTCTTGATTAAGTGCCATTCAATGGATGCAAGTACAAGTCAAGGAGAGAAAGGGGTTGACCCTACCCCTAAGTTCAAGAAACGTTCGGTTTCTACGGTTCAGGATTGGCCACCGGGGTGTGGGCCAGCGATCGGAGCAGGATCGTAGGCAGATAGCGGTAGTTTCGCTTAGGGACAGTGTCGACGTTGAGAGTCTAGTGCTCCAGGTTATCAGGTGTGTGGTTAATTCACTGTTTCTATGATTAGTCAATTAATTATATATGTTATGCGCGTGATAATCAGTACAGTGGTTGTGGTGGATTTGTTACCCTTAATGGGGTATCTCGGTAACCAGGTTAGTACTCTATCTAAGGTGTGGTTGTGGTTGATTATTATGGTTATTTGCAAGCATGTTGTATGTCTACCTAATATGTCCATGCATTATTCTATCATAGTTATTATAGCATGATGCACATGCATGGGATCGGGATGTATATGTGAAATGAAGGACCGGGTGTACATTTATGTACGTGGTGGTTATTGGCTATGTGCCACATCACGACTTGATGTCGGCTATGTGTCGCATCGAGGGAATGATGCTTGCTTTGTGCTTCATCGTGGTTTGATGATAACCATGGGTCACATCGTGGATATCGAGATTTGGTCACATAGTGATCGGTGGCTAGGCCACGACATATTTGGTCACATGGTGATCGGTGGCTAGGCCACGATATATTTGGTCACATGGTGATCGGTGGCTATACGTTATATTAGCTTTGAGCAACTTGACTACCAAAGAGGTGTGTAGCGGATGGAGGGTCGATTTAGTAATCCCCTGGTGTGTAATGGCAGGATACGAGGGTGTGTAGAGGATGGATATTAGGATGGGTTGGGTAACATTTTTGCATCATCATGTGTGGTATGTGGATTGTGTGGTTTGGGCCAAGCCCATTTGGGAAACATGTGAAATAATCGCACACTGAGTCTGTTCGACTCACCCTATTTTCTTAAACAATGCAGTGATGTGTGATACATGGACCGGCCGAGTAGATTCGTAGGCCATGCGTGCGAAGTTGTTTTAATGTTTTATGCACTTAAATTCTTAGTTACTTTTGGGTTAATTTCCTTTTGATGTAATAAGGCCATTTAAATATCTAGGGATTTTTACTTTATTGTGAGTTAGATAGATTATCGATTAAAAACTGGGAACGATTTTGGAAATAATTTACAAACGATTTTGGAAATAATTTACAACTTAAAGATTAAACTTGAGTTTTAACCCGAATATTTTAAATAACTCGATTTCTCTTGAAATTTCCAAACGTACAATGTTTTAAACTACACACGACCTTCAAAGTTTCCGTTCTTTTATAAACTAAGTAAATATTTAAAATTCAAAATGTGTTTTCACACATTAAATCAAATTCTTTTCAACCATATTTCCTTGTAGCATTTCGAATTCGGCCGTAGCGTTTTGGGCCGAGTTTGGGGTGTTACACGACACAACACGTCTTTTAAATTTAGGAGCAGAGACCACGGGTCCGCTCCCCTCCATAGATTGACCGACACTTGCATCCATGGAGAGACTTGATCAGTACTCAGAGAGAACGTTGGTTGGCTAACCAAAATATTTGATTAAGGCAAAGTAAAATGGAAGAAAGTTTAATCGTACACAACTAAAGAAAACCCCTTACCTTAGGAAAACGAGATATCACACTGCCACGGAATTCGATTGTAGTTTGCTCGGCTTACCTGACGAAAGCCTATCACGAATCACAAAGGACAAGATTACAACATGAATTAGTAATCAATATGGAAGAGGAACCCACATTTGGCTTAATGATTAGGAGAATAGAAACAATTAGCCACACATAATATAAAGGAAAATAACCACTTCGGCTATGACCCCCAAAAGACCGAAAGGACAGAAGAAGCAGAAGAACCCATATTACCTTGTGCTTACTGAAGACTTGAGAGAACGGAGTGGATTCACTACCCAAAAGAACACTCCTACCTACGGTCACAAGAGGAGAAAGATATAGAAAGAAAAGAATTGGTATTGAAGGCTCAGTCGTGCGGTAATAACTTTAGAAAAATGAGAAGAAAGTCATATGACTAAGTGAACGTATTACCTTGAACTATCACAATCAGATGAATGGGGACCTTCGGCAATCCTACTTACACCTTGCTCCTTGGTACATGACTAGAGAACAAGAAATAGAGGTGAACAATGAGAGAATTAAAAATATGGGAGAGGTGTAGAAAATATTTAGCTATAAGAGACAGTGGTAGAGGGGAGGAGAAGAGAATAGAGTTTCGGCTTTGAGGAAGATGGCTAAAGAAAAGAGAAGTAGGGTGTTTGAACTAAAACCACAAGGGAATGGTTCGGTTATGTTTTTTAAGAGAAAAGAGCAAGGGAGAAGAAAGTGATTCGGCAAGGGGTGGCTTCACGGGGGGTTTCGGCTTGAGAAGAGTTGAAGTAAGAAATGAGGAGAATGACCAAGAGAACCGAAAGCACAAAGAAGATTAGGAAGAAAAACACAAAAAGAGAAAGAATAGAAAAACTAAAATGCTCTTGTGCACTTTCGACACACCCAAAATAAGCAACTCAAAATGGAAACACAAGAGCTCTCTCACCAATTCGGCACCCACTCTACCAAACTTTTGATTTTGATAACCTACACCCTATTGATAAACTGTAAAAGTAACATATTTTAACCCCACATTTAGTATGCTGTTGGAAGATTAGCCCTTGATTTATGCAAAAAGGTACTTTTAATCCTTTGTTTTCATGTCTTATACTCATGAAAGCACCCGAGGATAAAAAGAACACAAAACGAGTTTAAAACGGGGTAATTGGGCCTTAGCAAGAAATCAACACGGCCTGGCCCAAATTCCACACGATCGTGCGTCATCGATTGCCTAGAGCACGGCCTCAACTCCGTCACACATGGCCGTGCATCATCCATTTCCCACACGGACGTGCCTGGTGATCTACATGGTCGTGTCCCAATCGACAGACTTGAAGCACGGCCTAAATCTTAACTTACACGGCTATTCCCAAAATGACAAAAATGAGACACGGCCCAAACCACGATTCACACGGGCATGTGCCATAGGCATGCCCCTACCGCGGGAAAGAGCAATTTCACTCAGAATTGGATGCTTGAAGCCAAAGAAACATACTCCTAAGTTTACTCAAACACCCTAGTAGTAATTCTGCTTGAAGGAGGTACTTAGGAGCCAAGTATAGCATCTCAAAGCCTATATAAACAACCCAAGGCAAACATTAAAGGGGGAGCTTTTTGCAGAGGGTTTTACCGAAGCTTTCATCTTTTAGGTAATCACTTGAAGGTAGCCAGTTGATCCATCTCAAGAAGTTGGAACTCTATTCAAGACGGAGGATCTCTCCTTCAATTCCTTCAGGGAGTTTTAGGGATTTCCTATGTTTTGCTTTATCTTTTCTCTTGAGATGTTTTCTTATTTAGTTATGAACTAAACCCTTCAGATACCTGAAGGGGATGAAACCTATAATGGATTTTGTTATTTGATTTCTAAATTATATGATAAGTACTTAGTTTGTTCTTAATTATGTTGCTTAATTTAATCTGATGTGCTTAGGTGGAGGAGGAATAGACCCTACCTAAGAGTAGATCTAGCATAATTGAGCGGATTTGATTGGGCGCCTAGAGATAGGGTTACGAGATTTTGTCGGATTAGGGTGAAACCTAATATGGGAGTCAATTGATCGATTTATTGCTTCCTTAGGGGGTTATTATAAGAGAATGAGAGTTCCACTAATTAGCCTAAGGTTAAACGTTATTCGCCTCGAGAGAGGGTTTAATATAGGTTAGGCAGTCTCACGGATCAAGCTAAGTAAAGAAATCATATGGTTTGGGGAATAAATAATAAGTGAAGTCATAGGTGGATTCTTCCTGAGGGTATCGTCTTCATCAACTAAGTTTTCCTAAAGTCTTTCTCCCATTTATTCTTTTATCTTTGCATTTAGTTTTAGTTTTTCATTAGTTTAATAAACCAATCACTCCATATTTTAGGCTAAATAATAGAAAGAAAGTAAGTAGTAGTACTTTTAGGTTCCCTTGGGTTCGATAAGATATTCTTGCCTAAACTATACTACTGTTCGATAGGTGCACTTGCCTCTATCATTGTCATAGTTAGTCTACAGGTTCAATCATTCTTTTTATAAATATTAAAACTCGACTGTTTGACACGATCAAGTTTTTGGCGCCGTTGCCCGGGACACATCTAAAATAATAAGAAAACTCTATTTCTATTACTTTAGCCACTATTTTTATTTTTAAATTTTTCTTATTTTTATACATATATTTTTGTTTTTCTAAATTTCTTTCTTTCTTTTCATAGCAGGTACCTCTAGTTTATGACTAGAAGAAATCTGAGAGGACCATAAGAATACGAAAGTGACATTGAAGCTACCACTCGCAGAAATTGCAGAGAAATTAGACAAGCTCTAGACTACCAAAGAGAAGAACAACAAGACAGATCCAATCCTACTGAAGGAATGGACGAAAACAATCCACCAAATGTGCAAGAAACGAGTAATGCTCACAGACTATGTATGATTATGCTAAACCTAATTTGACAGGAGCAGAATCTAGTATTGTCTATAGCGGCTAATAATTTTGAATTAAAGCCTAACACAATACAAATGATTCAACAGTTTGTTCAATTTGATGGTTTGCAGGATGAAGATCCAAATACTCATATATCTAATTTTTTAGAATTCTGTGATACCTTCAAAATAAATGGCGTTTCTGACGATGCCATACGTCTTCAGTTATTTCCCTTTCATTAAGGAATAAAGCCAAGCAATAGTTGAACTCGTTACTACGAGGGTCAATCACCACATGGGATCAAATGACCGAAAAATTTCTTTTAAAATATTTCCACCAGCCAAAACGGCTAAATTTAGGAATGACATATCTTCTTTTGTGCAGAATGACACAGAAACATTATATGATGCATGGGAAGGATACAAGGTTCTCCTAGGGAGATGTCCACACCACGGATTACCTTTGTGGCTTCAAGTCCAAACTTTTTACAATGGTGTGAATTCTCCAACTAGGCAAATGATTGATTCATCAGCCGGTGGAACTTTGAACAACAAAACTCCTGAAGCGACTTACGATTTTATTGAGGAGATGTCATTGAACACCTATCAATGGAAAATTACAAGAGCCAAACCGACAAAATCAGCCTCAACATAGACGCAGTGAAAATGTTGTCAACACAGGTTGAATTAATGAATAAAAAGCTTGATAACTTATGTTCTTCGCAGGTGCACCCAGTCATGCAATACGAAGCGAGTGGAAATATGGCGAATCCTGAGTACCCACCCTATCAATCGGGCAAAAAGCGAGCAAACAAACTATATAGGTAACAATTTCAGATCTAATAATAATCCTTATAGTAACACATATAATGCAGATTGGAGGAACCACCCAAATTTTTCGTGGGGAGGACAAGGAAATCAAAGACAGTAACCTCCTCCAAATTACCAAAATCAGCCCTATCCGTAAGAAAAGACATCAAACCTTGAAGAGATACTGACAAAATTCATGGCAGCTACAAATTCTCGTCTCCAAATGATGGAAGCAACACTTGATGAACAGCAAATCTCACTTAAGGGAATCAAGACTTAGGTGGGAGAGCTCATTATGTCAGTTGGAATACTTACTGAAATAGTATGTGAAATAAGGATGAAATTTTTTTCCAAAGACACAGAGCAAGTAAGTACACTAAGGAGTGGCAAAGAGCTAGTTGAACCGCAAAGAGCTAGTTGAACCTCAAAGAAAGACACCACATGACATTATCAAGAAAAAAAGTGTAGAAGTTGAGAACGACAATACATTGCCTAAAGAGAATAGAACACAAATTCTATATCCAGAAAAATTTAAGAAAGAAAAACTGGATGCTCAATATGGTAAGTTCCTTGAACTCGTTAAACAAATACATATTAACTTACCTTTTTTTGAAGCTATTTCCCAGATGCCAAAGTATGCAAAATTCTTAAAGAAACTTCTCACAAAAAAAGGAAGCTTGAGGAAGTATCAAAGGTGGAGCTTAATGAAGAGTGTTCAAATTTTCTCCAAAATAGACTACCACGGAAGTTAAAAGATCCAGGAGTTTCACTATTCCTTGCTTAATTGGTAGTTTAAACATCACGAAAGCATTAGCAGACCTAGGCGCTAGTATCAACTTAATGCCTTACCGATTGTTTAAACGGCTAGATCTTGGGGAACCAAAACCCTCTAGGATGAGTATTCAATTAGCTGATAGATCTATTAAATATCTTAGAGGAGTTATTGAAGATGTCTTGGTAAAAATTGATAAATTTATTTTCCCTGTTGATTTCGTTGTGTTAGACATGGATGAGGACATCAATGTTCCTTTAATCTTAGGGCGTCCTTTTTTAGCCACTACTAGAGCTATTATTGATGTAGGTGATGGCAAACTAGCATTAGGGATAGGTGATGAAGAAATTATTTTCCAAATTTATGATGTCATGCAATATTTTAAAGAGAAAGATGATTTCTGTTATTTTGTTGACACTACTGATCATATTATTAAAAATTCATTACAGGAAATCCTGCAGGATGACACGATAGAACTGTGACTGCCTCAAGGAGAGGGGGAAGAGGATGAAGATAATGAAATCAGTTTGAATACATCATCATTCAGACAAATGAAAGAAGAAAACATTAAAGAAGATGATGTATTAAAACAGAAACCCTCCATCGAAGAGTCGCCCAAATTGGAATTAAAATAGTTACCAAAACATTTAGAATGCGCATTCCTTGTGGACAATTCTACCTTACCAGTAATCATCTCTTCAGAACTAGAACCCAAGTAAAGGAGGAGCTGATAAAGGTACTAAGAGAACACAAGAAAGCCATAGCTTGGAAAATTTCTGACATCGAGGGAATAAGCCCCGCATTTTGTACCCACAAAATTTTAATGGAAGAAGAATATAAACCGTGTGTGCAACCTCAAAGACGATTAAACCCCAACATGAAAGAAGTGGTCAAAGCTGAGGTAATTAAACTTCTAGATGTAGGAATAATTTATCTTATTTCTGACAGCACTTGGGTAAGTCCTGTGCAGGTAGTTCCAAAGAAAGGAGGAATGACGGTAGTGCCCAACGAAAAGAATGAGTTAATTCTCACAAGAATAGTTACAGGTTGGAGAGTCTGTATAGACTATAGAAAGCTGAATGATGCCACCAGAAAAGATCACTTCCTTTACCCTTCATTGATCAAATGTTAGAAAGACTATCCGGGCATATGTACTACTGCTTCTTGGACGGACTCTCCGACTACTTCCAAATTCCCATAGCTCCTGAAGACCAAGAGAAGACAACATTTATATGGCTATACGGTATGTTTGCTTATCGAAGAATGCCTTTTGGATTATGTAACGCTCCTGCCACTTTTCAGCATTGCATGTTGGCAATATTTGACGAACTCGTAGAGGACATCATGGAGGTATTTATGGATGATTTCTCGATATTTGGTAATTCTTTCCAACTTTGCCTTAAAAATTTAAAACGAGTTCTAATTAGATGTGAAGAAACAAACCTTATTCTGAATTGGGAAAAATGCCACTTTATGGTTAGCGAAGGGATTATTTTAGGACATAAGATTTCTAGAAAAGGGATTGAGGTAGATAAAGTAAAAGTTGAAACCATAGAAAAATTACCTCCTCCTAGTTCAGTGAAGGCTATTAAAAGCTTTTTAGGACATGCAGGTTTTTATAGAAGATTCATTAAAGACTTTTCTAAAATAGCTAAGCCTTTGACAAAATTACTAGAAAAAGATGTTCCTTTTAATTTCAATCAGGAATGTCTAGATGCATTCAATGTCCTTAAAAATAAATTAATAAATACACCGATTATAATCGCACCTGATTGGAATTTACCCTTTGAACTAATGTGTGATGAAAGTGACTTTGCAATAGGTGCAGTTTTGGGACAATGAAGAGACAAGCATTTTCAGCCAATTTACTACGCTAGCGTAACATTAACACCAGCAAGAAAAAATTACACCACTAATCGAGAAAGAATTGCTAGTGTAGTTTTGCTTTTGAAAAATTTAGATAGTATCTAATATTATTGAAAGTTTTTTTTTACACTGACCATTCAGCTCTTCGTTATCTTTTAACCAAACCTGATGCAAAACCTAGACTCATACGATGGATTTTACTCTTACAGAATTTGACTTGGAAATACAGGATAAGAAGGAGTCGAGAATCTTGCGGCGCGATCACCTCTCAAGACTCAAAATCCACACATCAAAAAGCTTCATGAACATGAAATAAATGATTCGCTTCCAAGAACAACTCTTTTCTTTAACGATTCGAAGTACCATGGTTTGCAAATATTGCGAATTATTTAGCAACTAACATCTTGCCAAGAATTAACACATCACCAAAAGAAGCGATTCTTTGTCGATGTGAAAATTATTTTGGGAAGATACCTTTCTTTTCCGTGATATGTGCGATCGTAATTCAAGATGCATTACAAAGATGTAGCAAGAAAAATCCCGAACATTGTCATTCAGACCATTAGGAGGACACTACAAAGGGTATTAAGACAAAGATACAAAATACTCGAATCAAAGTTATTCTCGCCCACTCTATTTAAAGATGCCAATAGGTATGTTACCTCGTGTGATAAATGCCAAAGAATGTAATATTTCTAAACGTGATGAAATGCCTCAAACATATATGTTGTCATCTCAAATATTTGATATATGGGGTATTGATTTTATGGGACCATTCCCTAGCTCATTTGGAAATAAATACATCCTAGTAGCAGTTGATTACATGTCAAAATAGGCAGAAGCGGAAGCTTTACCTACCAATGATGCTAGGGTAGTAGTTAAATTTCTCAAGAAACTATTCTCCCGATTCGGGACACCTAGAGCCATCATTAGTGATAGGGGTACTCATTTCTGTAATACACAATTAAAAAAGTTCTAAAGAAATATGGAGTATGCCATAGAACAACCACCCCATATCATCCTTAAACTAGAGGACAAGTTGAGGTAGCAAACCGAGAGCTTAAACATATCCTAGAAAAAATGGTTGAATCAAATAGAAAAGATTGGGCAGTTAAAGTAGATGATGCTTTATGGGCCTACAGAACAGCATTCAAAACACCTCTAGGAACATTCCTATACAAACTTGTATACGGGAAAAGCTATCATCTACCATTTGAGCTAGAACACAAAGCTTTTTGAGCGACAAAATTTTTGAATACTGACTTTACAATTGCAAGAAAGAGAAGAATGATGCAGATGAATGAGCTGGATGAATGGAGAACAGAAGCCTATGAAAACTCAAAACTGTATAAGGAAACAACAAAGCGACGCCACGATGCTCGTCTCAAGCGATCAAAACAATTCGAAGTAGGAGACCTGGTCCCACTATACAATTCAAGGCTTAAACTATTCCCGGGAAAACTGAAGCCAAGATGGTCAGGCCCATTCATGATCAAAATAATCTTTCCATACGGCACCATTGAGGTAACTCATCCCACAAAAGGCATATTCAAGGTAAATGGTCACCAACTTAAAATTTATAATGGTGCAGATTCTGGAGATATGAGAGAGGAGCTCCTGCTCCACGAACCCTCCTCTAGAATCGAAAACAGGGAAAGTCTAGCTTAAGACTATAAACAAGCGCTTCTCGGGAGGCAACCCGAGTGCTAACACACTAACATTGACTTTGTCTTTCTAAAATTTTTCTAAAATGATCTAATGTAAATGCAGATCATTAACACAACCTTGAACACGGCGTGCAACGACCGGTACAAGATGAGGGACACACCACGGGTGTGGCGGGATCCGTGCACAAACAGGGAAAAATTCTTTTCAACAAACACGGGCTACGATATCAGACACGTCCATGCCTTTCAACCGTGCGAGGTTACTGACTTGCCAAGCATGGGCTATACACGGTCGTGCCCCATGACCGTGTGATGCTACTGACTTATTAAGCACAGGTAGAACACAGTCGTGCCCCACGACCGTGCGAACATACTGACTTATTGAGCATGGGATACACACGCCAGTTCGACCCAACCGTGTGAATCAACACACGGGAGTGGCAGCTTCAACACGACTGTGGCAAATCCACCTGAATGCGCCTAAAACCCAAAATCGCGAAAAGCACGGGCAAATTCAAAATGACATGGGCGTGGCGATTGACCGTGCCCCAGCCCCTATATATAAATCTAACCGTCATCCCTAATTTCAAACCCTAAAAATTTGAGTTTCTAAACCCTTTTCTTCCCCAATCCGGTTGCCCAACGGTTCCCTCCACCCAGAAACACCTCCCTTTACCATTTTCATCCAAAAACCGCCCACAAACCTCGCACACTCCCGCGCCACAGTCTTGCTCACGAACACCACGCTTCACCATCATTGTGTTACAACGCAACAACCGCACTAATCGCTCGTGCTCCACATGCTCCTCCATGATCAATCCTTCTACACCATACCTATTCATTACAAATTTCAATCACCATGTCAACATCCCAAATTAAACGATCAGCCCCAAGCAAGAAAAGAAAAGGGCCCGGATCATCATCCACAAGCACTTCTACCAAGTTCCGAAACCCATTCCTCAAATTCCCTCAAGCAACTCAGGAAGAACGATACAAAGTATTTCGGGATAGACCCCTCGAAACCGGTAGATGCATTGATTGGGATGCCCTACAACAAGTCGAACTTGCTGGAGATGTTCGAGCTCTCATCTCAACGAAACCATGGGAGCAATTTTTTACGATCGTAGAACCCACATACTTGGAACTCACTCTCGAGTTCTGTGCCACATTCACCCTACAGACAATAATGACACAATTTGATGATGCCGGCACAATTCAATTCCGCCTAAGAGGCACAGTACGTTGACTAAGCGTACCTCAATTCAGATCGGCACTCGGACTCTATACACCAAAATTTATAGAAGAAAATCCACTTTTCGAGTTAAACAGAGAACTCCACTGCACCCCTATCGCATGTTGGCTGAACTTACAACCCACTAAACGCGACTACAACCCTAGTCACTCCAAAGCGACTGCCCTTCTTCCAGCTCTCAGGTATCTTCATGCTATTCTCGCTCATACAATTACAGGTCACAAAGAAAGCACTAGTGTCGTCAACAAATAAGATGTTTATTTCTTATAATGCATGTCCGAAGGACATGTTTTCAACGTGGCATATTTTATTGCATGCGCATGCGCAATGCAGCACCAAACAGATCAACACAGAAAAGGAATATTATCAATAGGGCCTAGAGATAGGGTTACGAGATTTTATCAGATTAGGGTGAAACCTAATATGGGAGTCCATTGATTGATTTACTGCTTCCTTAGGGGGTTATTATAAGAGAATGAGAGTTCCACTAATTAACCTAAGGTTAGACGTTATTCGCCTCGAGAGGGTTTAATATAGGTTAGGCAGTCTCACGGATCAAGCTAAGTAAAGAAATCATATGGTTTAAGGAATAAATAATAAGTGAAGTCATAAGTGGATTCTTCCTGAGAGTATCGTCTTCATCAACTAAGTTTTCCTAAAGTCTTTCTCCCATTTATTCTTTTATCTTTGCATTTAGTTTTAGTTTTTCATTAGTTTAATAAACCAATCACTCCATATTTTAGGCTAAACAATAGAAGGAAAGTGAGTAGTAGTACTTTTAGGTTCCCTTGGGTTCGATAAGATATTCTTGCCTAAACTATACTACTGCTCGATAGGTGCACTTGCCTCTATCGTTGTCATAGTTAGTCAACAGGTTCGATCATTCTTTTTATAAATATTAAAACTCGACTATTTGACACGATCACCCATGCCATCACTCCCTATCCTCAACAACACATAGCCAAATGTTCCCTTCCCACTCTCCAACATTCGGCCAACACTCACAACTAACACCCAAATCCCTTGATTTCCTCCTAATTTCACTCCCCATCACCCGTTTGAATCGGTTTGACCAATTTAAACACTACTATCTCCTCATGACTACTTATTCAAATGCTTTTGACTCATTCAACCAACAATCTTGAAGAGTCTCTACCGAATCCACCTTCTCCCTATCCAAGTGCCAAAAATAAAGCTTTATACTGAGGCTCCTAGGATTCGAACTCCTCCCTTTCTGCTCCTACAAGTGACGCCTCTCCCTTTTTCCTTAAGTGGCATCACCTTGCCTCTCCACCACACTCCTTCTTGTGTCAACACACAAAATAAATTACTCTTAAGGCATGTCTCAACCAGCTCTCCCCCCTAAAGTGCCCAAAAACAAAATTTTTACCAAGGCCCTAGCTTAACCCCGAGCCTTCCCGGAACCCCCAAACACACCAAATTAAAAAGCAGAATAAGCCAAATACACAGAAACATAAAATGCAAAACCCCTATTCTAGGATGTTACAGTTCCACCCCCTTAAAGAAATTTTGGCCTCAAAATTTACCTAATCAAAAGAGATGAGGGTATTGATGTCGCATCACCTCCTCTGGCTCCCACGTGGCTTCCTCTAAACTGTGATTCCGCCACAAAACTTTCACCAACGAAACTGTCTTCCTTTTCAAAACTTTTACATCTCGATCTAAGATCTGAACAGGTTCTTCTTCAAAAGATAAATCAGGTCTTACTTCAATTTCTTCCACCAGTACTATGTGAGATGAATCCGAACGATAGCGCCTTAACATCGAGACATGGAATACATCATGTATCTGCCTCAATTCTAGAGGTTACTCGAGCTGATAAGCTACTGGTCCTACACGTTTCAGCACTCGATAAGGCCCGATGAACTTGGGGCTCAACTTGCCCTTACGTCCAAACCTCAGAACCCTCTTCCAAGGTGAAACTTTCAGAAAAACTCGATCGCCCACTGAAAACTCTATATCCTTACGCTTTAAATCTACATACAATTTCTGCCTGTCGAAAGCTTCCTTTAATCCAGCCCGAATCAACTTAACATTTTCCTCTATTTCAGAAATCAATTTTGGACCCAAAAACTGTCGCTCACCTAACTCTGTCCAGCAAGTAGAAGTACGACATTTACGACCATACAACGCTTCATAAGGTGCCATCTTAATACTGGATTGATAGCTATTGTTGTATGCGAATTCGCCAGCGGTAGAAAATCCTTCCAACTACCCCTGAAGTCAAATATACAACCTCTCAACATGTCTTTCAAGATCTGAATTACCCTCTCAGACTGACCATCAGTCTGTGGATGAAATGTCTTGCTGAAATCCAATCTTGTACCCAATGCTTAATGTAACGCCTTCAAGAATCACGACGTAAACCTAGGGTCTCTGTCTGATATGATAGACACTAGTACCCAATATAACCTCACAATCCCTACTATATATAGCTTGGCTAACTTTTGAAGTGAATAATCAACTCGAACCGGTATGAAGTGAGCGGACTTCGTCAACTGGTCGACAATTATCCACACCGAATCTTTCTTAGTAAGCGTAAGAGGAAGCCCACTAACAAAGTCCATAGTTATCCTCTCCCACTTCTAAAGTGGAATCTTCACTGGCTGCAACAACCCTGAAGGCAACTGATGTTCTGCCTTCACCTGCTGACACGTCAAGCACTTACTCACAAACTCAGTAACTTCTCGCTTTAACCCTGGCCACCAAAATTATTCCCGTAAATCTCGGTACATCTTACTCCCGCCAGGATGCATAGCGTATGGGCTACTATGCGCTTCCTGCAGAATCTTCTGCCTTAACTCGAAATCCTTTGGCATACAAGCCTTTCCACGAAAGCACAATGCCCCATCACTGTTCAAACTAAAATCTCTTATCTCACCACCATCCACTAGCTAGAATTTAGAACTTAATGATTCATCCTACAACTGTTGCTCTTTAACCTGACTTATCCATGTAGGCTTCACTTGAAGTTCAGCTAACAAGCTCCAATCCTCATACAAACTGAGATGAGCAAACATTGCCCTCAAGTCTGATATTACCTTACAGCACAACGCATCCGCCACTACGCAAGCTTTACCCGGGTGATACTTGATTGAGCAGTCATAATCTTTCAACAATTCAATCCACCTCCGCTGCCTTAAATTTAGCTCCTTCTAAGTAAGGAGATATTTCAGGCTCTTGTGATCTGTGTAGATAATAGACTTCTCCCCATACAGGTAGTGCCTCCAAATCTTCAGACCGAACACTACCACAGCTAACTCCAAATCATGCGTGGGATATTTCACTTCATGTGGTCTCAATTGTCGAGATGCGTACGCAACTACTTTCCCCTCCTACATCAACATACATCCTAACCCTGTATGCGACGCATCACAGTAGACGACAAACTCTTTCCCGGCCTTAGGCTGAATCAACGCTGGTGCCTCCGTCAAAATCCTCTTCAATTTCTCAAAGCTTTCCTGCTTATCTGTCCAGACAAATGGTATCCCTTTCCATAACAACTTGGTTAAAGGTGCAGCTATCAATGGGAATCCCTCAACAAACCTTCTGTAGTACCCAGCTAATCCAAGGAAACTTCGAATCTCTGCTACTGACTTCGATGGTTTTCAATCTAGAATAGATTCAATCTTTCGGGGATCCACCCTAATCCCCTCAGCAGACACAACATGCCCTAGAAAAGTAACTTCTCTCAACCAAAATTCACACTTGCTAAACTTGGCATATAGTTGCTTCTCTCTCAAAATCTGCAGAACCACTCGAAGTTGCGAATCATGTTCCTCTTTCGTCTTTGAACAAACCACTACGATAAACCGATCTAGATAGGGTTGGGATACTTGGTTCATCATATCCATAAATGCAGCTGCTGCATTCGTCAACCCAAACGGCATCACTAAGAACTCACAATGACCGTAACAAGTTCAAAAAGATGTCTTATGAATATACACCTCTTCAACCTTAAGCTGATGATAGCCTGACCTCAATTTTATCTTCGTGAAGACCGAAGCGCCTCACAGTTGATCGAACATATCATCAATCCTAGACAACGGGTACTTGTTCTTAATCATCAATTTTTTCAATTGCCTGTAATCAATAAACATCCTCATCGACCCATCCTTTTCCTTAACGAATAACACTGGCGCTCCCCATGGTGACACGCTTGGTCGGATAAAACCCCGATCCAACAGTTCTTGAATCTGAGCTTTAAGTTCCACCAGCTCCTTCGGCTCCATTCTATATGAGGCAATGGACACTGGAGCTGTCCCCAGAAGAAGATCGATATCGAACTCCACCTCACGATCCGGAGGTAATCCTGGAAGCTCTTCTAGAAAAACATCAGAGAATTCCTTCGCCATCCTAACATCTCTTACAGACAACTCATTGGCTTCCAAAGTATTGATGAGAGCTAAAAATGCCTCACAGCCTTTTTGTACCATTCTTTCAGCCTTTAGGGAAGACACTACATTGGACAGGTAATTCCTTCTTTCGCCTATCACCAGCACCTCTTTATCCTCGGGAGTTTTCAACACCATGCGCTTAGCAGCACAATCCAAGTTCACTCGATACATAACTAACCAGTCCATGCCTAAGATCAAATCAAACTCGTCGAACGGTAATTCCATCAAGTCAGCCGGGAAAACCATCCCTTAAACCTCTAAAGGAACCTTCCTAAAGAGTTTGTTTACCACTACAGACTGTCCTAAAGGGCTAATCACAATCATCTCTCTACAAGCAATCTCAGATTCTATGTTTAAAGTTCCAGACATAGTACTAACAACATACGAATGTGTAGACCTAACATCTATCAGTACTATAAAGGGCAATCCAAAAATAAGGAACGTATCAGTTATGACATCCGATGTATCGCCCTCCTCTCGGCGTCTGGCTGCATAAACCAACCCAGACTGTCTCGCATCTATATTCCCAGCACCTCTGTCCGATGCTCCACACCCTCGACCATAACCATTTCCTTCCCTGGCTGGACCATGACCTTTTGGCAGTTGCTGCCCACCTCTTCCATACTGTACATAACCCTGACCTGCTGGCCGTGCCCTATTTGGCTCTCGTGAACAATCTTTTACCCAATGTTCTTCATATCCACACCTATAACATCCTTTACTTCTTGCCCAGCACTCCCCCAAATGGAATCTACCACATCTAGCACCTTCTTGAGTCCGAGCAACAAAGAATAAAGCCTCAAGAACTTGACCCGGCCCATCTAACCTAGGCCTCTCTAGAAACTCCTAACAGATCCTGACGATCCAAAACTCCTTTTATTCCTACCCCTGCCTTTATCCTGATTCTGTCTTTCATATCGCTTCACCTTTTCGGCTATATTAGCCTTCTCAACCAGAATAGCAAACTCTCTTTCCCGTTGCAGAGCTATCAGTACTCACAACTTGTCCTTCAAACCATCCTCAAATCGAACACAACATTCATGATCTGTCGCAACAATACCCCGGGCATAACGACTTAAACGCAAGAATTCCGCCTCATATTCGGCCACTGACTTATTCCCTTGGACCAAGTTTAAAATGCCTTCCTCTGAGCATCCACATAGCTCGACCCAATATACTTTCCTTGAAATGTTGACTTAAAGAAGTTCCAGGTAATACGGTCAGCTACTATACCATCCCTTACCGTAAGCCACCACTGGTATGTCTCATCTCGAAGAAGAGACACTACTCCTTTCAAATTCTCTTCGCGATACACTCAAGATCGTCCATAATCTGTTCGACCGCCTCCAGGCAGTACTCAGCTACGTTAGGAGCCACACCAGAGATACCCTTAAATATCTCAGCCCCATTACCTTGGAGTCGCTCCGAAACAGATTTTCGAGCCACTATCCGTGCTTGCTCCAGCAACCCGCTCTAAGACACACAACACAGTTTGAGATACAACATCGTCTCCCCCAGTTTGGTCTTGAAACCCCGTTTCTACAATTTGTGATGTCGGCACTTCACCTTCTGGCCCATGCCCTGATTCCGAAGGTTCAACCCCAACACCTCGACCTCTACCAAGATCGCGCACAAAACATCCACGTCTTCTAGCACTCATGACTACCGATTCGACTTAATCTGATTACAAGTTTTATGAATTAGTATTTCTTCCACTGTTTATTACCGAATAGTCTTATGAAATTAGCATTAGAAGTAGATTTTCGCAAGAAATATTTCTAGGGTCTCTATTCTTAGAGTTGTATTTCTTAAAACTATCCATCGCAACATTTCATAAAAATTTAAGTAATAACAAGGAACTTACCGTGCGGATTGGTGCTGGAGACTCGGATGCCATACCTCTAGAAAACATGCAATTTCTAAACATATATTTTTTTCTTCAAACCAACTTTTGAAAATGTTTTGAACCCTAAACCCACAGCCGAGTTTTGTAAACCTGGCTCTGATATCAAAACTGTAACACCCCAAACCCGATCAACACGTTACGCCCAAATCTGGTTTGTTACAAGAAAGGTAATTTTGAAAAAAAAATTATCGAAATATCATAGTTGAGAAAACTCTTCGTTTAGTGATTCCAATTTAGGGACAATTAAAAATTTTGTTTGTGTCTATCTTACCAACTTCTTATTAAGATATCCCGGAGTTAAAAATGAGATAATTTTGGAAAAACCCACTTAGTAGATTTCAAAAGTGTGACAGTTGAAAACTAAGTTGTGATTTGGTAAAATCTTCAAATCAATAGGTTATTTGCATGGCATCTTTTATTAACACCTTGAAGACTATTTGTTTGTGATTTTAATTTTTGAAAAAACCCCATATTCGACAATTTTATAAAATGTGCATTATCAGCATTAAATCAAAACCCAAATTAAAGTTATAGCGGTCTTATTACATAATAAAATCCCAAATCAATATAAGTTTAAATAAAAGAAACGAGTTTATGAGAAAATTATTGCATGGCCACCACGAGTCCGCCTCGGCTCCAAATCCGCAATCTAGCTACTACCTGCAAATTGAGCAGAGGGGTGAGTCACCGAGACTCAGTGTGTAATTCCCTGTATAACGCAATCAGCTTTAAGCCCACATAGTCCAATCGGGCCTTAGCCCACACAATACAGCCAAATTAATCATGCATTCAATGCAGCCCGACACGAACCTAGTTTTCCATACTCTAGGTCACCTAAATCATCCAATCACCCGTGGCATTATGCCACCGTGGTCTCATACCACTTTTGACAAAGTCACAAAATATATATAAACGTGGGGCCAACCCATCATGGTTCTAGACCACCGTGATGATCTCTGAATAATACGTGGGGCTAACCCACTGTGGTTCTAGACCACTGAGATGAGTCACTGATAAGTATATGTGGTTTCAAACCACCGTGGTCATAGACCACCGTGACATAGTCATTTAATAGATACGTGGGGCTAGCCCAGCGTTGTTCTAGACCACCGTGACAGAGTCACATAATTACACTTCCCCTTTTTAATCATTTCCTAACGCCCATGCAACATATTGTCATACTGTGATGAATGCAACATACTTTCAATGTATAACATATGAGCAATTTAAACATACAATAATCTACAAGTGACATAATAGCGGAACTTACCCGATGTCTCCAACCTTAACTACAAGGGTATCTCGCCTAACTAATCAATGATTTCAGCTTTCAGCCACCACAACCATTAACATGAACTAATTAACAAGTAAAGTGTGCGCACTACAAACCTGATTACGCTTAAAACTAGACTCTCTACGTTGATGCTCTCATTAACAGGAACGACTGTGATTTGCCCATCTCAAGCAGAAGTCGTCTCTTTGCCACAACACGGTGGAAAGTCTCGAACTGCCAACACAACACATCTTTTAAATTTAGGTGCAGAGACCACGGGTCTGCTCCCCTCCTTAGATTGACCGGCACTTGCATCCATGGAGAGACTTGATCAGTACTCAGAGAAAACATTGGTTGGCTAACCAAAAGATTTGATTAAGGCAAAGTAAAATGGAAGAAAGTCTAATCGTACATGACTAAAGAAAACCCCTTGCCTTAGGAAAATGAGATATCACACTGCCACGGATTCGGTTGTAGTTGCTCGGCTTACCTAACGAAAGCCTATCACGAATTACAAAGAACAAGATTACAACATGAAGAAGTAATCAGGTATGGAAGAGGAACCCGCATTTGGTTTAATGATTAGGAGAACAGAAACAATTAGCTGCACATAATATGAAGGAAAATAACCACTTCGGCTATGGACCCCAAAAGACCGAAAGGACAGAAGAAGCAGAAGACCCCATTTTACCTTGTGCTTACCGAAGACTTGAGAGAACGGAGCGGATTAACTGCCCAAAATATCACTCTTACCTACGATCACAAGAGGAGAAAGATATGGAAAGAAAAGAACTGGTATTGAAGGTTCAGTCGTGCGGTCATAACTTTAGAAAAAGGAGAAGAAAGTCATATGACTAAGTGAACATATTACCTTAAACTATCACAATCGGATGAATAGGGACCTTCGGCAATCCTACTTACACCTTGCTCCTTGGCATACGACTAGAGAACAAGATATAGAGGTGAACAATGAGAGAATAAAAAATATGGGAGAGGTGTAGGAAATATTCGGCTATAAGAGATAGTGGTAGAGGGGAGGAGAAGAGAATAGAGTTTTGGCTTTGAGGAAGATGGCTAAAGAAAAGAGAAGAAGGGTGTTTGAACTAAAACCACAAGGGAATGGTTCGGTTATGTTTTGTAAAAGAAAAGAGCAAAGGAGAAGAATGTGATTCGGTAAGGGGTGGCTTCAAGGGGGCTTCGGCTTGTGAAAAGTTGAAGTAAGAAATGAAGAGAATGACCAAGAGAATCAAAAGCACAAAGAAGATTAGGAAGAAAAACACAAAAAGAGAAAGAGTAGAAAAACTAAAATGCTCTTGTGGACTTTCAGCACACCCAAAATAAGCAACTCAAAATGGAAACACAAGAGCTCTCTCACCAATTCATTACCCACTCTACCAAGCTTTTGGTTTTGATAACCCACACCCCATGCCGTCACTCCCTAAACTCAACAACACATAGCTGAATTTTCCCTCCCCACTCTCCAGCATTCGGCCAACACTCACAACTAACACCCAAATCCCTTGATTTCCTCCTAATTCCACTCTCCATCACCCGTTTGAATCAGTTTGACCAATTCAAACACCACCATCTCCTCATGACCACTCATTCAAATGCTTTTGACTCATTCAACCAACAATCTTGAAGAGTCCCTGCTGAATCCACCTTCTCCATAACCAAGTGCCAAAAATAAAGCTTCATACTGAGGGTCCTGGGATTCGAACTCCTCCCTTTCTACTCTTAAGGCCTGCTTCAACCAGCTCTCCCCCTTAAAGTGCCCAAAAACAAGTTTTACCAAGGCCCTAGCTTGACCCCGAGCCTTTTCGGGACCCTCAAACACACCAAATTAACAAGCAGAACAAGCCAAACACAGAGAAACATAAAATACAGAACCTTACTCTAGGATGTTACATATATTATGATGTATTATGATTTATAAGTGATTACATGAGTAAATTCTATTGTTCTAGATAAAAGAAAATGAGATTCAGACCTAGAACGGGACAAAAGAGGCATATGGACAAATAGGTCCCTTTCTACCATTTTCGATACCAAGATAAGTTCGTGTGCAAATGTTGCAATTACGTGCGAGTTAGTTAATATTCCAATACTGTATGGAATGTATATTTACTTTCTGAATGTATTAAATATGTTTTGACGAGATGTCAAGAGAATAGAATCTAAAGAATAATGGGAAATACAAATAGCATGATATGATGATAGTTAAGGTCCAGTGTAAGACCATATTGGAGTATGGCCTCGATGTGTGATATTGAATAAGACCATGCCAGGGAAATGGCATCTATATGATAATTAGTGTAGGACCCCATCGGGGGCGTGATGTCGATGTGATGTTATGTGTATGCGACTCAATAGTGTTATCTAACAATTTAAGTGATTCAATAGATATGTTGAAAATGAGAAAGTATGTGGTTGTACCACGAGAGGTACAAGTATGTGTTAGAACTAAATTGAGGTAAATTTGGTATATGATGAACCCATAGTGGGTCATGTGTAAATGATGCATCCAAACTGCATATGTTGTATCTATAAATGCATTGCGTGAAAGCAAATGATTATTCTAGAATTCTAAGAATGATAGTGTGTGAGGATGTTCCCAGATGAACATTTGAATTAGGGAAATGCATGTGGATAAATATTCGTGAATATATAATAACGGTGGGCTATGAGCGATACCATCTTATTAATTGTTAGTGATGGGTTGTGTGCGATACCATCAACAATATTATTAATGGTGAGATGTGTGCGTTACCATCATATCTTTTGTTACCGATGGGCTGTGTGTGATAGCATCGAGTTTAGTGACTAATGGTGGGCTATGTGTGATACCACCCTATTAGAGATTGATGGTGGGCTAAGTGCAAAACCACCGAGTGACTGGTAGTATGAATGAGTCATTGAGAAGTTACAATGTGTTGCATCATATGACTATGTGGTGTTAAGTGCAGGATTGTAAGTTTGAATGCGAGCTTTAAGCTCGAGATATGGTTAGAACATGGTAAGAGATGAAATGAGTAAGCATTATGAATGATTGAATTGGTAACCATGAGTTTATGAGTAAAACTCATTATAATACCCTAAGATGGTGTGTAAACAATGAGTATCAATAATTGATTAGTATTTACTTATGAACTTACTAAGCATTATTGCTTACTCCTTTTCTTTTCCCATCTTTTATAGGTTTGCTTAACTAGCTTGGGTTGGAGATTGCCTGAGATGTTTTCACACTATCGAGTAGACACTTGGTATGAGGTTTCAAGTCCTTATGAGTTATGACATGTATAGGGATAGTATTTAAAGTTGATTAAGTCATAGTTGATATAGCCAAATGTGTTGGCTTAAGAGAGTTTATGGTTCGATTGTGTATAGCCATTGATGATGGCTTAAGTCATTTGTAATTATACCAGAAATAGTTCTCCCTCGTGTATGGGATGAAGACTTTATTTTATAGTTTAAATGTGATAATTCAAGAGTTATGTTTGATAAAATGGAAGTTTATGTGACGGTGTATGAATGTTTGAAAGTGAGGGTGGCTAAAGGGCTTGGTAGATAGCCTACTAATTGTCCACATGGGTAGACACACGGGCGTGTGTCTAGGGCGTGTGTGACACACGGTCAGTCCATGGGCGTATGCCCAGGGCGTGTAAAGTCTGCACTTAGGATTTGGAATTTGAACCGTTACACAGTGGAAGCACACAGGCGTGCGACCAACCGTGTGGATTAATCAGAGACGACCACAGGCATCGATCACGGGCGTGTGTATTGGCCATGTGAATGAGTCAGAATTCCAAGGTTTAGCACACGGGCCAGGGCCACAGACATGTTCAGGCCATGCAAAATTAGTTAGTGTCGACCACGAGTGGAAGACACGGGCAAGTCTTAGGGGCACACGAGCGTGTCCGTAGACCAACACGGGCGTGTGACCCCTATTTAGGTAAAAATTTTCTAAGTGTTTGTAAAGTTGCGGTTTGGTCCCGCAACATCCCGAGCATGTGTAAAGGGTCTCGTTGACCCATGATAGCGATGTTATGATGGTGAATGAAAAGTTTTAAATTAGAGAACATTCTTTTTTATAACCTAAAGTGGAATGATCAAGCAAGTCAAGTCCGGTAATGCCTTATGCCTGGTTCCGTGGAGAACCCAAGTATGGGGTGTTACACACCGATATGAAATGGACTGACTTTGTAAGTCTATCGACTACGACCTTTACAGCATCTTTCTTGCTCGGTGTCAATGGCAAACCTGTTACAAAATCCATAGTGACTTGATCCCATTTCCACTAGGGTACCATTATAGGTTGTAACAAACCTGAGGGTACTTGATGTTCGGCTTTCACTTGCTAACAAATTATACATCTTGAAACAAACTCAGAAATATCTTTCTTCATACTCGGCCACCAATACCGTTACTTCAAGTCGTTATACATCTTGGTACTACCTGGATGCACAGATAAGCATCCATTATGTGCTTCATGCAAAACTTTACGAATGAGTTCATCATTTCTCGGTACACATACTCAGTCTCTGAACATCAAACATCCGTCTGAATTGATCCGAAAATTAGACTCGACACCTGACCCGCATTGAGTCCTTCTAGTCTGTAAGTCGCTATCATCCTTTTGAGCCTCATAGATCTCTTGGAGGAACATCGGTCTAGCCCTCAGCTCAGCTAGAATGGAACCATCCTCTAATACAGCCATCTGGTAATTCATAGCCCTCGAGGAAAATAAAGATTTTCTACTTAAGGCGTCGGTGACTACATTCACCTTTCCTGGATGGTAATCAAGGACTAGCTCATAGTCTTTTATCAACTCCAATGACCTTCGTTGCCTTACATTTAATTCTTTCTGAGTCATCAAATACTTTAAACTCTTGTGATCTGTGAATATCCGACATCTTTCACCATACAAATGGTGTCTCCAAATCTTCAATGCGAAAACAATGGTAGCCAACTCTAAATCATGCATCAGATAGTTCTTCTCGTGTGGCTTAAGCTGTTTGGAAGCATATGCTATCACTTTGCCTTCTTGCATAAGTACACAGCCCAATCCGTTTAAAGATGCACCAGTGTAAATTACAAATTCTTTTCCCGGTTCAGGTTGTACTAAAACTGGAGCCTCTGTCAACATGGCTTTTAATCTCTCGACACTCTGTTGGAACTTATCTGTCCACTCAAACTTTACACTTTTTTGTATTAATTTCATCATCGGTATAGCTATCATGGAAAATCCTTTGACAAACCGTCAATAATAGCCAGCTAAGCCCAAAAAACTTTTAACCTCAGACACATTTTTCGGTGATTTCCAGTCAACAATAGCTGAGATTTTGCCTGGGTCAACTCAAACCCCATCTCCCGAGACAATGTGTCCTAAGAATCCAACTTCCTTTAGCCAAAACTCACTTTTACTAAACTTGGTATACAACTGATTATCTCGCAAAATCTGCAAAACTGTCCTCAAGTGTTCGGCATGCTCATGTTCATCCCGGGAATATATTAGTATATCATCAATAAATACCACAACAAACTTGTCTAGTAATGGTCGAAAAATGAAATTCATTAGATCCATGAACACCGCAAGGGCATTTGTCAAACTGAATGGCATGACTAAAAATTCATAATGCCCATAGCTCATTTGAAAAGCAGTCTTAGTCATGTTTGAATCCTTCACTCTCAATTTGTATTATCTCGATCTCAAGTCTATTTTGGAAAACATGGTGGCTCCCTTCAATTGATCGAACAAGTTATCGATCCTTGGCAAAGGGCACTTGTTCTTTACGGTTACTTTATTAAGCTGACGATAATTTATGCATAACCTCATGGAACCATCTTTCTTTTTTTTACAAATAGCACTGGAGCACCCCATGGAGAACTACTCAGTCTTGCAAAACCTTTATCCGTCATCTCTTGCAATTGTGCCTTCAATTCTTTTAACTCAGTTGGAGCCACTCTATAAGGTGCAATTGAAATGGGTGCAGTGTTGGGAGTTAATTTGATACCAAATTCAACCTCTCTAACCAGAGGTAACCCTAACAACTCTTTTGGAAATACATTTGGGTACTCACATACTACCAAAATGATTCAATCTTTAATTCTGTTTCTTTAGCATTCATCACAAGAGCTAGATAAGCCTCATACCCCTTCCTTACATACCTCTGGGCCGACATGTGAAATATCACACCGACGACCTGTCTTGATCATCTAATTCAACATGAAGAGTGTCATCATTTTTACATCTCAATTCAATATATTTCTTTCCACAATTTATTGTCACATCATGAGTGGTTAACCAGTCCATACCAAAAATAATATCAAATTCATCAAATGGCAATATCATTAGATTTGCCTTAAAATAATGACCTCTAATCATTAATAGGCAATCTTTGCATACTTTATCAACTTAAACACTTTTTCCTAAAGGATTAGACACCTTTATCACAAATTTTGTAGACTCTACGGGCATACTCGTTCTAGATACTAATTTCATGTATATATATGAATGGGTAGATCCCGGATCTATGAAAGTAATAACTTTAGTATCATAGAGAGAAAAGGTACCCGTAATCACGTCAGAAGACGATGCTTCTTCACGAGCACGAATGGCGTAAGTTCTCGTAGGTGCTCGGTTCTCAGGTCTCGCAGCCTGCTCCTTATGAGTAGTCTTACTACTTGTCTCACTTCCCGAGTTTCTATGTGATCTCCTTCTAGTAGTGCCTCCCAGTCTTACCTCCTGAGGCTTCTCTTTCCCATCCACTTCTGGAAAATCTCTAATAAAATGGTCTAAAGACCTACACCTGAAGTAGGCTTTTTCATTTGCATGACATTTACCGGAGTGATGTCTGCCACATTGTGGGCACTCCGATCTACTGGGTCGGGGTTGCCAATACTAGCAACTGATGTAGTTTAGGCTTTAGGCCTGTGTACTGTTTACTCTTACTCATATTTGAAAACCCGGCTGAAGTAGCTGATCGGGTTGAGAAGTCTCTTGACTTCTTAGATGATGGTTGAAATGTTTTACTTTTCTGTCTCTTTCTCGAGTCACAAGACTCCATCTCAGCCTATCTTTTCTCCTTAACTAGGTCTTCAGCCTTACAGGCTCTGTCTACTAACACAACAAATTCTTTCAATTCAAGGACACCAACGAACAACTTTATATCTTCATTTAGCCCGTCCTCAAACCTCTTACACATAATGGCTTCCAAGGACACACACTCTCGAGCGTACTTACTGAGTCTCACAAACTCACATTCATTTTCAATTACTGTCATCTTTCCTTGCTTCAGTTCAAGGAATTCCTTTCTCTTCTGGTCAATAAATCTTTGACTTATATATTTCTTTCGAAACTCTTCTTGAAAGAACTCACATGTGATCATTTCCCTTGGTACCATCGGCACAAGGGTATTCCACCACTAGTAAGCAGAATCTCTCAAAAGGGAAACTACACATTTCATGCACTCTTCAGGTGTGCATGATAGCTCATCAAACACCCGAATGGTGTTTTCGAGCCAGGACTCTACTCTTTCTAGATCATTGTCCTTACTGGCCCTGAATTCCTCAGCTCCATGCTTCCGGATCCTATCAACCAGAGGCTTTTCTCTTGTAACAGACCGAATTGGACCCTAATCAGAACGGTGGTTTCGGGACCACGAATCTGAGCTTGAGAAATATTTAAATATTATATTTAGTGTTTATTATATATGAATTTATGTGTGTGAAAGTTTCGTAGAAAAATTTTATCGTTTAAGTATTGAATTTGATAAAAGGACTTAATCGCGTAAAAGGTAAAAGTGGCATACTAAAGTGTAATGTGCTAATTTGAGCATGGCTTTTAATATGAAGTGTTAAATGGGTAAATAACCCATTTTAAGTTAGTGGGTGGTATATGACATGATTGACCTTAATTTTATATTATATAATTTTATGATATAAGGTTAGTTTAGTAATTTGGTAATTATTTATTATATGTTAAAATAACCAAGAAAAGAAAGCCATAACCTTTTTACTCATCCATGGCCAAATGTGGAGGAAGAAAATAAGCTTTAGATTCTTTGAAATTTCGGCACTTTGAAGCCAAAAATTGAAGGTGAGTTTTAGTTAGTTTTCGATAAATTTTACGTTTTTGAGATCGTTGCTTCGAACCGTAGTTGACCCATGTTAAAATTTTTGAATCTAATCATGCTTGATTTTCGTCTATTGATAGATTCATATGTTTTTTGATATTTGATGATGTTAAATAAAAGATAAGTTAAGAATTAGTATTTTATGTATTGGAAATTTTGATGAATTTTTGTGTTTAGGGCCAAATTGTAAAAATGAAATTTTAGGGGGTTTATTTGCAAAATAAGTGAAATGTGAGGACTTGTAAAGTCCCTAGGAATATTCGGCCCTTGTATATTCTTAGCTAATTTGGTGTATTTTGTGTGTTATGCAAATAGGACTAAATTATAAAGTTGTGAAATATTAGGGGTAAAATAGTAATTTGCCCATTTATGTGCTTAGGGACTAAATTGAGATGAAATGTACTTGAATGAGCTAAATTTAATGTGTTTTAGATCAAGAGCAAAGAAAAATGGATTTAGATCGGGGAAAGACGAAGGTTCTCGAATAGCCGATTTGCACGGTCTATCGACAACCGAGGTAAGTCCTTAAGCAAATATAAGTCTAAAATTATTTATGTGACTTAATGGATGATGAAATTTAAATATTTTGAGGATATATATATAAGATAGCCGAATGTAGATAAATATTTTAGCAAGAAGTGTTGTAAAATTTTAATTGAATTGATAAGTTCATGTAATATGAATTAAGTATGGTTTGTATAATTCTGGTTAGCTTGTAATGTGAATGAGATGGAAGTAATATTGTATTTCGGGCTTCGAGCCTAACAAGCCTTGTACCGGTGATTTATTTCGGGCTTCGAGCCTAGCAGGCCTTGTGCCAGTGATTTATTTTGGGCTTCGAGCCTAGCAAGCCTTGTGCTGGTGATTTATTTCAGGCTTTAATGCCTAGTAGGCTTCGTGCCGGTGATTTATTTCGGGCTTTAATGCCTAGCAGGCTTCGTCTCTGATTTATTTCGGGCTTTAATGCCTAGCAGGCTTTATGCCGGTGATATGTTATAAATGGAGGTTCTGAGAATCAAACAAGGTGAGATATATATATAGTTATGTGCTAAAAGTTTGGGTAAGAATTTGCCTACTATACTAGTAAGGAAGAAAGTGAGTTAAGTTCTTTTTGTTTTGAATCAAATGTGATGTGTAGAAATGGTCAATTGCTCAAGTACTATATTATATAATGTCGAATCTATCATTGATGTGAATATACATAGCTATATGGGAAGTTGATAAAGTATATGTTCAGGATGACATAGTGATGATAATTGCTAAAAATGTGACCCTAGTATTAGGCTAGTGTATCCTATATATATATATATATATATATAGGAAAATTTATGTACAATATTATTAGTTTGGAGATTAAAGTGTTTACTGTATGTTCATTAAAAGTGTATGTGCTTAAGACTTACTAAGCCGGTGAGCTTACTCAGTATATGTTTGTGTTCTATTTTATAGATTGATAATTCAACTACGGACTCGGGGATCATCAAGACAATCGACCACACTATCACTCTCTTTGGTATAGTTATGTTTTGTAAACTTTTGAATCAAAGGCATGTATAGGCTTTGTTTTGATAAATAATGAATGATGTTGAATTGTAAATATAAATATAGCCTTGCGAATAAAATTTTGCTTTTAGTTAAGTTTAGGTTTCACATTTTGATATAGTAGCTTGCATTATAATACCATTAGACATGTGATTTCGGTCATGCTTTAAATCATACACATAAAATGATCATATGATATACATATATATATGGTGTAATATTGGGATATGCACTTAGCTAATAAGGATAAATGTTGGATGCTAGATGATTTAAAGCATGTAATATGTTAGCAAGTTAATAGGTTGCGATATATATATTTTTGAAAATGGTTTAGTAATGCTTGTTTATGTTGTTATTAAATTATCATGTTAGGATATATATATCATGAAAGTTTAGTTCATATTATGTTATGTGTGAAATACTAATGATCAAATTATAGTATACTTACTTGTAATACTCGACCATAGCATTGGTGGTTTGGAGTTTATATTTTATTTAATATTCATATGCATTCGGACATGAGTTTAGAATGGTTAAATTATTTTGGTGAACATTTAGTGATAGGGCATAAGATTATGTATATATAGTTATATGATTTGTATTAATAACATTATAGATATATTTCTAAGTTAAGCACATTTGAAAAGGATATGATAAAGTTTACATGAGCTTGGCTTTATGTAATTTGATCATGTCATCTATCACGAATTAACTGATAATGTAGATGGATGATAATGGTAATTAGCAAAGCTTTGTCATGTAGGTATATTTTTGTCTTAAATAATAATGCATCTGATTGGTATATATTGAATAAAGGTGATGTACATATTCGCTAATGTATTCAAAAATGACCAAATGAATAGTCTTTTACTATTTGAATGAAACTTGTTTTTATAATATAGTAAAGCTATTATTTGTAATAAGCTTGTTAGCATTATAATTTTAAAATGAAAGTACATATTTGATTGTGATACATGGATTAATTACTATTAATTAAGGTAATAGTATTTGTATGAGTGCGTTGATTGTGGTTTGACGAGTAATGCCTCGTAACCCTACTCCGGCGACGGATACGGGTTAGGGGTGTTACATTTTATTGGTATCAGAGCTACGGTTTAGTCGATTCTAGGACTACCGTAGTACGTAAGATTCTAGCTATACATGCCTTTGAGTTTTATATGTGATAGTGTGGTGACTTGACAATTTCAATTGTATTTCATATAATGCGGATTCGATCCCGATAGAGTAGTAGGCGATGGCGTGGAGAGTGTTGCGCTGGTCTCGCACATGGATCGGCGCCATTAGACTCTCAACTTTGTTATGGGTAACCACGAGGAGAGGCTAAACAAGCCTTCTACCAAATGATGAATGAATGGTTTACCCGTTTGTTCGAAATAATCCATTGTACAACAACCTCCACCCCGAATAATCCAACTCGGTACCTTCAAGACTTCGATGATAGATCCAATGAGATCTAGTAGGCCTCCTGCTGATAAAATCGAGAAATTTAAATTTGAGGAATTCAAGGCTAATGATGATGATGATGCGAGAGAGCTGAAATGTGGCTTGATAACACTATTCGAGTACTTGATGAGCTATCCTGCACTCTGCGAATGTTTGAAATGTGCTATATCTTTACTTGGGACACCGCTTATCATTGGTGGAATACACTAGTATCGATGGTTCCAAAAGAAAAAGTGACATGGGATTTCTTCCGAATGAATTCATGAAGAAATATATCACCAGAGGTTCATCGACCGAAGCGTAAAGAATTTCTTGAACTAAAGCAGGGGCAAATGACCGTGGATCAATATGAGCGAAAGTTTGTCGATTGAGCCGATATGCTTGGGAGTGTGTATCAACTAAAGCCATTATGTGCAAAAGGTTTGAAGATGGATTGAATGAAGATTTAAAGTTGCTTGTTGGCATTCTTGAAATCAAAGAGTTTGTGACATTAGTCGAAAGAGCTTGCAAAGTCAAGAGCTTCGGAAGGAGAAAAGAAAGGTGAGATGTAAGCTAGAGACACTCGTAAAAGACCGTCGGGTAAGAATTTCCATTCTACATCTAAGAAGTTTAGAGATGACTTGATCGACATAAAGCTACTTCAGATACACCTAGACGTGATCGACCTCCAAAGAGCTCCCGAGCTACCTCGATGGCGGTGTTGATAACGTTCCACATAATCGAGTTGAATGCAAACATTGTGGAAAATGGCATTCTGCGAGTTGTAGAGTTCGTGATCGGTCCTGCTTTAAATGTGGATCCTCAGACCATTTTATTCGAGAGTGCCCGATGTTAGTTGAGTAGAATACAAACATAGAACTCTAGATCGGCGATTGCATCGACGGGCGGAACCACCCGAACATTCGGCAATGTAGGTGGTAGTCAAAGAGGGACAAAGAACACGGCAGTTCGATCTGAGGCTAGAGCTCCAGCTAGAGCTTATGTTACTCGAGCTAGAGAGATGTTGCTTCTCGGATGTCATTCTTGGTACTTTCACCCTTTATGATACTACCGTAATTGCATTGATTGATCTGGTTCGACCCATTCATATGTATGTGAAACTACGGTATTCATGAAGACTCGCCATTGAGTCTCTTGAGTTTGTGATTCAGTATCCAACCCTTTGGGTAGATGTGTATTTGTTAATAAAGTGTGTAAAGGTTGCCCATTGATGATTCGGGATTTTTGCTTCCCATCGATTTAATGTTGTTGCCTTTCGATGAGTTTGATATAATTTTGGGAATGGACTGGTTAACTTCACATGATGCAAGGTGAATTGCAAAAGAAAGCTTATCGATTTGAGACATCGAATGGTGAGATCATTAGAATTGAATCCAGTGATTTAAGTGGGTTTCTCTGCTTATATCCTCGATGTTAGCCCTAAGTATGTGAGAAAAGGGTGCGAAGCTTATTTAGCTTATGTAATTGGATAATAAATTGTCTGAGAAACAGGTTGAATCTGTACCGATTGTATGTGAATACCCAGATGTGTTTCCTGAGGAACTACCGGGTTTACCCCCAGTACGAGAGATTGAGTTTGGCATTGAATTAGTACCGGGAATGACTCCGATCTCAATAGCTCCATATCGGATGGCACCTACTGAGCTAAAAGAGTTGAAAGCACAGTTGCAAGAGTTAACAGATAGGGGCTTTGCACGACCAAGTTTTTCTCCTTGGGGTGCACCAGTTATTTTTGTGAGAAAGAAAGATGCAACGATGCGAATGTGTATTGATTATCGGCAACTGAATAAGGTAACTATAAAGAATAAGTACCCGTTACCTCGAATTGATGATTTGTTTGATCAGTTGAAAGGGGCTTCAATATTTTCGAAGATAGATTTGAGATCGAGTTATTATCGATTCATGAGTCAAAGATACGAGATGTGCCAAAGACGCATTCGGACGAGGTACGGACATTTTGAGTTTTTGGTTATGCCTTTTGGGCTTACTAATGCACTCTATTTTATGGATTTAATGAATCGGGTTTTAGATAGTTTTGGATCGATTTGTGGTAGTGTTTATTGATGACATATTGATCTACTCCAAAGATGAAATCAAACCTGAAAGCATTTGAGATTAGTGCTACAAACTTTGCGAAATCAGCAGTTGTATGCGAAGTTTAGTAAGTGTGAGTTCTGGATGAAAGAGGTCAGCTTTTTGGGACATTTGTTTCAGCATCAGGCATTCGAGTTGATCCGAACAAATCTCGGCTATACTTGATTGGAAGCCACCGAAAAATGTTTTCGAGATTCGAAGTTTTCTAGGACTTGTGGGTTACTATCGACGATTTGTGAAAGGTTTTTCTATGATAGCTACCCCGTTGAAAAAGTTATTGCAGAAAGATGTCAGGTTCGAGTGGTCAGAAAAGTGTCAGAAAAGTTTTGATCAGCTGAAAGCCCTTTTGATAGAAGCTCCAGTGTTAGTTCAAATTGAATCGGGTAAAGAATTTGTTGTTTATTCGATGCTTCTTTAAATGGTTTGGGCTGCGTTTGATGCGGAAGGCAAAGTTGTAGCCTACGCTTCAAGACAATTGAAGCCGCATGAAAGAAATTACCCGACGATGACTTAGAACTTGCAGCCATTGTTTTCGTATTGAAAATTTGGCGTCACTAGTTATTTGGCGAGAAATGTCACATTTATTCAGATCATAAAATTCTAAAGTATTTAATGACTCAGAAGGATCTAAATTTGAGACAACGCAGATGGTTAGAATTATTGAAAGACTATGAGTTGGTGATTGACTACCATCCGGGAAAAGCTAACGTTGTTGTAGATGCGTTAAGTCGAAAATCATTGTTTGCTCTTCGTGCAATGAACGCACAGATAGCTATGTCTGGTGATGGTTCGATCATAACCGAGTTACAAGCAAGACCGATGTTTATTCAGCAAATTTGTGATGCACAGAAAATTGACAAGGATTTGATTGCTAGACGAATTCAGTGTGAAAAAGGTGCAAAGTCAGATTTTCAGATTGATGCAAATGACTGTTTGAATTTTAAAAGCCGAATGTGTGTTCCGAAAAACTCAAATTTGATACAGATGATTCTGAGTGAGGCCCATAGTGGTCGATTATCAATACATCCGGGTAGCACAAAGATGTATAATGATTTGAAACAGTTCTATTGGTGGCCGGGCATAAAACGGGATATATCTGAATTTGTTTCGAAATGCTTAGTTTGTCAGCAAGTAAAAGCTGAACACCAAGTGCCATCTGGATTACTTGACCAATCATGATACGAATGGAAATGGGATAGAATTACAATGGATTTTGTATCCGGTCTTCCTATGACACCGAGTAAGAAAGATGCCGTCAGGTTATAGTTGATAGATCGACTAAATCACTCATTTTGTGCCGGTTAAATGCAGACTTTTCACTCGATAAACTTGCTGAATTGTATGTATTGCAGATTGTGAGATTGCATGGTGTACCGAGATCCATTGTTTCAGATAGAGACCCGAGATTTACATTGCGGTTTTGGAAGAAGTTGCAAGATGCCTTAGGTACTAAACTACATTTTAGTACGACCTTTCATCCATGAACAGACCAGTCGATCTGAGCGAACTATTCGAGATACTTGAGGACATGTTGAGATGTTGCGTTCTTGAGTTTGAAGGTGCGTGGGAAAGATATTTACCTCGATTGAATTTGCCTATAACAACAGTTTTCAATCTAGTATCAAAATGGCGCCTATGAAGCCTTATGCGGCGAAAGTGTCGAACACCATTATCTTTGGATGAGCTCACGAGAATAAGATACAGGGTTGATTTGATTAAAGAAACCCAATGCAAAGTAGCTATTATTAGAGACAATTTGAAAGCTACTTGGATCGTCAAAAGTCTTATCTTGACTTGAAACGTAACGACATTGAATTTCGGTCGAAGATCGAGTATTTTTAAAGGTCTCTCCGTGGAAGAAAGTGCTCCGTTTTGGCCGGAAAGGCAAGTTGAGCCCGAGGTTCATTGGACCGTATGAAATCAGTGAACGTGTTGGGCTTGTTGCTTATAGGTTGAAGCTACCCTCTGAATTAGAAAAGATACACGATGTATTTCACGTTTCTATGCTCCATAGATACAGATCAGATCCTTCACATGTGATTGCTCCATCTGAGGTTGAGATACAACCTGATATGACGTATGAGGAAAAATCGATCCGTATTTTAACTCGGGAAATGAAAGAGTTAAGAAACAAAAAGATTTCCTTAGTGAAAGTATTATGGAATAGGCATGGAGTTGAAGAGGCTACGTGGGAGCCTCAAGTTTCAATGAGGCAACAATATCCGACGTTGTTTAACGGTAAGATTTTCGGGGACGAAAATCCTTAAGGGGGAGAGTTGCAACAGACCGAATTGGACCCTAATTGGAACGGTGGTTTCAGGACCACGAATCCGAGCCCGAGAAATATTTAAATATTATATTTAGTGTTTATTATATATGAATTTATGTGTGTGAAAGTTTCGTAGAAAAATTTTATCGTTTAAGTATTGAATTTGATAAAAAGGACTTAATCGCGTAAAAGGTAAAAGTGGCATACTAAAGTGTAATGTGCCAATTTGTGCATGGCTTTTTAATATGAAGTGTTAAATGGGTAAATAACCCATTTTTAAGTTAGTGGGTGGTATATGACATGATTGACCTTAAGTTTTATATTATATAATTTTATGATATAAGGTTAGTTTAGTAATTTGGTAATTATTTATTATATGTTAAAATAACCAAGAAAAGAAAGCCATCACCTTTTTACTCATCCATGGCCGAATGTGGAGGAAGAAAATAAGCTTTAGATTCTTTGAAATTTTAGCACTTTGAAGCCAAAAATTCAAGGTGAGTTTTAGTTAGTTTTCGATAAATTTTACGTTTTTGAGATCGTTGCTTCAAACCGTAGTTGACCCATGTTAAAATTTTTGAATCCAAGCATGCTTGATTTTTGGCTATTGATAGATTCATATGTTTTTTGATATTTGATGATGTTAAATAAAAGATAAGTTAAGAATTAGTATTTTATGTATTGGAAATTTTGATGAATTTTTGTGTTTAGGGCCAAATTATAAAAATGAAATTTTAGGGGGGTTTATTTGCAAAATAAGTGAAATGTGAGGACTTGTAAAGTCCCTAGAAATATTCGGCCCTTGTATAGTCTTAGCTAATTTGGTGTATTTTGTGTGTTATGCAAATAGGACTAAATTACAAAATTGTGAAATATTAGGGGTAAAATAGTAATTTGCCCATTTATGTGCTTAGGGACTAAATTGAGATGAAATGTACTTGAATGAGCTAAATTTTAATGTGTTTTAGATCAAGAGCAAAGAAAAATGGATTTAGATCGGGAAAGACGAAGGTTCTCGAATAAGCCGATTTGCACGGTCTATCGACAACCGAGGTAAGTCCTTAAGCAAATATAAGTCTAAAATTATTTATGTGACTTAATGGATGATGAAATTTAAATGTTTTGAGGATATATATATAAGATAGTCGAATGTAGATAAATATTTTAGCAAGAAGTGTTGTAAAATTTTAATTGAATTGATAAGTTCATGTAATATGAATTAAGTATGGTTTGTATAATTACGTTAGCTTGTAATGTGAATGAGATGGAAGTAATATTGTATTTCGGGCTTGAGCCTAGCGGTGCCTTGTGCTTGAGGTGATTTATTTCGGCTTGAGCCTAGCGGCCTTGTGCTTGATTTATTTCGAGACTTGAGCCTAGCGGTGCCTTGTCTTGGTGATTTATTTCGGCTTTAATGCCTAGCGAGCTTCGTCTTTGGTGATTTATTTCGGGCTTTAATGCCTAGCGAACTTCATGCTTGGTGATTTATTTCGGGCTTTAATGCCTAGCGTGCTTTATCTTGGGTGATATGTTATAAATGGAGGTTCGAGAATCAAACAAGGTGAGATATATATATATATAGTTATGTGCTAAAAGTTCGGGTAAGAATTTGCCTACTATACTAGTAAGGAAGAAAGTGAGTTAAGTTCTTTTTGTTTTGAATCAAATGTAATGTGTAGAAATGGTCAATTGCTCAAGTATTATATTATATAATGTTGAATCTATCATTGATGTGAATATACATAGCTATATGGGAAGTTGATAAAGTATATGTTCAGGATGACATAGTGATGATAATTGCTAAAAATGTGACCCTAGTATTCGGCTAGTGTATCCTATATATATATATATATATATAGGAAAAATTTATGTACAATATTATTAGTTTGGAGATTAAAGTGTTTACCTGTATGTTCATTAAAAGTGTATGTGCTTAAGACTTACTAAGCCAGCTTAAGACTTACTAAGCCAGTGAGCTTACTCTGTGTATGTTTGTGTTCTATTTTATAGATCGATAATTCAACTACGGACTCAAGGGATCATCAAGACAGTCGACCACACTATCACTCTCTTTGGTATAGTTATGTTTTGTAAACTTTTGAATCAAAGGCATGTATAGGCTTTGTTTTGATAAATAATGAATGATGTTGAATTGTAAATATAAATATGGCCTTGTGAATAAGGCTGTTGCTTTTGGTTAAGTTTAGGTTTCACATTTTGATATAGTAGCTTGCATTATAATACCATTAGACATATGATTTCGGTCATGCTTTAAATCATACACATAAAATGATCATATGATATACATATATATATGGTGTAATATTGGGATATGCACTTAGCTAATAAGGATAAATGTTGGATGCTAGATGATTTAAAGCATGTAATATGTTAGCAAGTTAATAGGTTGCGATATATATATTTTTGAAAATGGTTTAGTAATGCTTGTTTATGTTGTTATTAAATTATCATGTTAGGATATATATATCATGAAAGTTTAGTTCATATTATGTTATGTGTGAAATACTAATGATCAAATTATAGTATACTTACTTGTAATACTCGACCATAGCATTGGTAGTGTGGAGTTTATATTTTTATTTAATATTCATATGCATTCGGACATGAGTTTAGAATGGTTAAATTATTTTTGGTGAACATTTAGTGATAGGGCGCATAAGATTATGTATATATAGTTATATGATTTGTATTAATAACATTATAGATATATTTCTAAGTTAAGCACATTTGAAAAGGATATGATGAAGTTTACATGAGCTTGGCTTTGCGTAATTTGATCATGTCATCCATCACGAATTAACTGATAATGTAGATGGATGATAATGGTAATTAGCAAAGCTTTGTCATGTAGGTATATTTTGTCTTAAATAATAATGCATCGATTGGTATATATTGAATAAAGGTGATGTACATATTCGCTAATGTATTCAAAATGACCAAATGAATAGTCTTTTACTATTTGAATGAAACTTGTTTTTATAATATAGTAAAGCTATTATTTGTAATAAGCTTGTTAGCATTATAATTTTAAAATGAAAGTACATATTTGATTGTGATAGCATGGATTAATTACTATTAATTAAGGTAATAGTATTTGTATGAGTGCGTTGATTGTGGTTTGACGAGTAATGCCTCGTAACCCTACTCCGGCGACGGATACGGGTTAGGGGTGTTACATCTCTTCTTACAACTTCAACTACTTGGGGAGCTACATGAGTAGGTTGAGGAATAGGTGGGGGAGGAGGAGGTGGAGCATTCAGATTTGCTCGAACGTACTTTGTTTACCAATTACTCATCATTCAGAGAAAGGCTTCTCGGGCCTCTTCCCCCTGACCCAAAGTACGTACTTTGTGTACCAATTACTCATCATTCAGAGAAAGGTTTCTCGGGCCTCTTCCCCCTGACCCAAAGTCTCGGGTCTACTTTCAAATGGTGCGGTCCCTTACGTGGGAGCCAGTGCATTACTTGTAGCATCATCAGCTGCAGCTCGATCGAATCAGGATCCATTAACTATATCAAATACAATTTAAAATGTCAGGAATTGTCACACTATCATTACACAATCACTCTTACGTATGGCATGTACAACTAGACTCATACTTACGCCACATTAGTCCGAGAATCGACTAAACCGTAGCTCTGATACCACTAAATGTAACACCCCTTACCCGTGTCTGACAACGGGATCGGATGTGAGGCATTACCATTCTTAACCTTACTTGAACATGTAGTAACGGGCTGTGACATTTCGTTCAAAACTCATTTCTTGCTCATTCTTGGCCTACGTGACCCTAAACATACCTCCGAGAGGTTTCGGTATTTAACCGAGGACTTTTACGAACTTGGAAAACTTTTCATCAAAATAGTGGCCACATGCCCGTGTTGAACTAGGGACACGTCCGTGTGCCCTTAAAACATGCCCGTGTCTTCCACCCATGGTCGACACTGACTAAATTCACACGACCTTGACACGCCCGAGGCCCTGGCCTGTGTGCCAAACCTTGTCATTCTGGCTTATCCACATGGCCTATACACCCGATCGTGTGCTTCAGTCGTGTGGCGATTTCAATTTCAAATGCAAGGTGCAGACTTCACACGGCCTAGGCATACGCCTATGTGCTAGCCGTGCCTCCCACACGGTCTAGACACACACCCGTGTGTCTAACCATGTGGACAATTAGCAGGCTATCTACCAAGCCATTTTGTCACCTTACATCGCACACATGCAAACTCCAATTCAAATTATTCCAATTTAAAAGATGACCAATAAATATCTCTAGGAATTTAAGAAATCGAGACATACACAAGAGCATACACTTCATGAAATTTACCTTCATTTAGAAAAAGGATTTGCCAAGTATTGGCCTAACTCAAGACCATTTAAAAATGACTTTAGTAAAATACATAGCCAACACTTTGGCTAACAATTACAACTTAACAAAATACTTAAGTCCTATACATGTCATACTCAAAATAAGTCTAAATTGTTATACCAGAGTGATGTCAATAGTGTGATTCCGAGCTCTGACGTCCAATGATCCTCGAGCTAACTTAGCGAAACTATAAAGAAAAGGGAAGAGAGAGGGGTAAGCATATAGCTTAGTAAGTTTGCATAAAACTCTATAATGACAATTTACTCAAACTATAATCATTCATATCATGAAACAATGGTGACATAGCACCAATGAATAAAAGTACTTACTCGTACTTATTCACACTTATTTTTAATTACTCTTGCCCATCTCATGTCAATATGATCTGGTAAATTTTACTTACTCAAGATACATGTATCACTGATTCATCTAGTTTAACACATTTGCTAACATAACCATAAATTCACATATTTATCATTCATACCATGAACATCACTCAAGGCCATCCATAAATAGACTTAGATCTAGGCCAACTCACATACTTGACTCTTTTGCTTATGAATAAATCGGATCATCAGAAATCATTCAAGCTTAACATACATAAGATTTGATGCCAACGCCATATCCCGAATATGATCTTACATGGGATCATTCCTTAGTGCCGACGCCATATCCCAGATATGGTCTTATACGGGATCTCATAACTCGATGTCGATGCCATGTCCCAGACATGGTCTTATATGAGATCGTACTTAGATGTCGATGCTATATCCCGGATTTGGTCTTACACAAGATCATTCTTTAGTACCGAAGCCATATCCCAGATATGGTCATATTCAGTACCTTTCCTTTCTCATATGCATACATAGGTAATATACCTATTCCGAAACTATAACCGGAACTACAATTTAGCATGTTCTCATTGTTTACTCATCGAGACTTTATAGCTCAATTTCGTTCACAATAACATGCATTAACATAATAATGAGCGATTTCAAATATCGAACATTATGAAATACTAATTTCATACAAACTTACCTCGAATCTCAAAATGTGTCTCGGTGCTCGATTTAGTCTTTAACTTTGCTCTTGCCTCGATTTTGATCTGGGCTTCGTGTTTCTTGATCTATAATAATAAATTTCTCTTGTTAAACACATGCATTGATTAAATCGACTCATAATTCATATTTTAGAAAAATTATGATTTTGCCCTTAAATTTTCACATAATTACACTTTTGCCCCTAAGCGTGTAAAATGATTTTCATTCAACTTTCTTGCATTTCAAGCCTAGCCGAATCATTTTATCAACTATAGCAACATTAAATTCCCACTATTTCACTCATGTATGACCATTTCTATAACTTTACAAATTGGTCCTTTTCATACATCTTTCATGAAAATCACTTAGAAAAAGATGTTTATCATACATCAAAATTTCATATTCTTCCATAAAACATTAAAATACATGCATGTCATACATGGGTAAATTTTTGAACATAAACCCTAGCTCAACATATGGCTAGAAATAGATAAACTGAGCTACGAGGGTTTCAAAAATACGAAGAACGTTAAAAACGGGGCTAGGATGCACTTACTTTAAGCTTGAAAATGAATCAAACCCTAGCTATGGAGTCCTTGCAAATTTTGGCACCATGGGGAAGAAGATGGACATGATTTTTGGCTTATTTTCCCTTTTTATTCTTTAATTAACCAAATGACCAAAATTCCCTTAATGACCATTTCTTAAGATTTTTCCTTCCCATTTACATTTTTGTCCATCATCACATACAATGGTCTAATTTCTAAATAAGGACCTCTATTTCATAATTTTATTTCATACTTGAACCTTTTAGAATCTCACATTTTCTATTCTTTGCAATTTAGTCCTAATGGACAATTTATTCACTAATTAATAAAATTTCTTCATGTGACTTTCACACAATCATGCAAATACATCATAAGCCTTGTAAAATCATTTAAACACATATTTTCTACTTCAGATTTGTGGTCTCGCACCACTATTCTGACTAAGCCTTAAATTTCTACCATCTCGATGGAACAGATGCTTTTGTTATATGCAATTTTGACAGAAAAGTCCTTAATGTTGGGAAATTTATTCTCAAGGAGATTCATGATTATGCTAAAAAGAAGACAGGAAGTACTTATTTCCCATTATCAATCACTTCCTTTTCTTAAGGGCCCATGTTAAAACACAAGCAAATCTGAAGGGGTAATATGTTCAAGGGTGCATTACAAATCATGATCTTGAAAGGTTAGTAGAGAAGATGCATGAGCTAAATCAAGGCGAGCAAGAAGAGGCAACTGAGCCAGATACCGAGGAGTCAACAAATGAAACTGAAACTGAAGCTAATTTAGTTACAGAAATTGGAGAAGAAGAATCTGATAAGGAACCGAACAGTCCTAAACCAATTGAAGATCTACAAACCTTGAACCAAGGGTTGAGCCAGAAGAAGAACCAGTCAAGCTAAGTGTTGAACCTGAATCTACAACTCCTATGCCGACTTCTGCAAGTGCTTCAAGGAAATCGGAGTTGTCAATTCTGATAGATATGTGCAACTTTATGCACAACCAAACAAACTTACTGGAAATATGCAAAAATTAGAGATGACTCAATTTGAAATACTTTTAAGAATATCTCTAATACTTTTGTTCCTGAATTCCCAGATGTTATCTTTGAGACATGGATGGAAGATATTGACTATGCAAGCGAAGATGGAGCTAAAGAAGATAAGGGGAATGAGTCAAAAAAATAAAAGGGGGGATTCTTGTCTTGTTATTTATTTAATTATTTTTAGGTCCTTAGGAATTTATTTCTTTTGTAAGATTTAATTTCTACAGAATAAAATAGAGCAAGCATGAATAAACTTAACACTTTTTTAGAAAGAAAAAGACTAAGTGAAGTGGCAATGGGAATGAACATGTCTAGGATTGGGTTATTAGGAAAGACTTGGTATTTAAGCAGTCTTAATGACTCACCTCTCTTTCTTTACAACCCTACCTGGTGTTCAGTTTTCATTCATTACTTTGTTCTTGCAATAAGGGCATTGCTTCTTTTTAAAGAGGGTAAGGCAAATAAATTGCTCAAATTTTTAAATTTTCAAGTATGTTCCAATCATTTCTTTCATAAGTATGTTTTAACAAATGAATGTTTAGAGACATTTTTTGTTAATAAGATAGTTTGTATGCAAGTATGAATGATGATTCTATTTGAGTGAAAGTATGTTATCATGAAGAACGGAATGCTTGTATGATCTTAACTTTAGTAATGTTTTCCGTGAAAACTTAGTTTCTCTTGAGATTAGACATGCATGAAGGGTTATATCTTTAGAATTAACTTAGTAACTTTCTTGAGGCGAAATCCTAGGGGACATAAAAATCTGAAATGATATAGGCACTATTTCTTTGGATCATTTGAGCCTTTTCAAGCCAACCTTATGATGTTAGACCCTTGAAACTGTAAATTTTGAGCTTAAAGGCCTGTTTATTGCAATGAACCTACATTATAAGCCAATTAGCATCTTTTTAAGCTATCCTAATTTTGTTCACCCATCTTAACTAAAGTTGTCTTAGAAATCAACATTTGAGGAAATTTTCAAAAAGATGTATGTGCTCATGCTTAAAAAAAAGCGAAGAAAAGTTTGCTCAGTCTCCAAAAAGAAAATATATGAGCTTGAGTTCAAAATAAGTTTGGGGGTGTTCTAAAGGTTCACTTAAAGAAAAAGGTTGTATTTCGAGAAAACCAAGACAAAGTTAAAGGTTAAGATTTTGAAACCAAAATGTCTCATCTCTTAAAATCCCTACCTTTAACCGTGCCCCATTAAAACCTTATAAAAGACCTATTGATGTGATGATTATATCACCTACATTAGTGGAGAGGAAGTACTAAGTTCAACATATGAAGATCCTAAATAAGCCTTATGATTGTTTGCTTGATTAATAAGAAATTATGTTGAATGAATAATGTTATCTGTGGCTGTGACATACATACAAACTATGATTCATGTTGGCATATTTTGAAGCTTAGTATAATTTTAAGAAATGTTTGCATATGAATTACTTGTTAATAAAGAAGATAAATGAACATGAATTTATTAATGCATGATTATGGGAAAAAGATTGATGCTGCTTACATAGTTAGCAATTTTGCCTTAGCAATACCTTTTGTTGTGCATAAACATTACTTGGGACGAGCAATGATTTAAGTTTGGGGGTGTGTAAACTGAAAAATATATAGGATTTTTCCTATGTAATTTATCACCTTTTTACTTAAATTCATTGTTAAAACTAAGCAATTGTTTAATAAATTAATGAAATATGTGAAAATATGAAATTAGGACATAGAAATTATTAAAATGTGATTTTATGCTTTATTATATAGTTTTCATGTTATTTTATATTGATTTGAACATATTATATTTTAACACATAAAATAGGCCATGCGTGATTAAATTAAATAATCAAATATAAAATTATATTTAATAATTAATTTTAAATATTTCATTAATAATTTGGGTTGTAATTAATTATTTAAATTGAATAAATTTTATTCTTTGGTCCTTCAACTTATTGATTTATTTTGGATAGGTCTGATAGCTTTGTTGGATTACAAAAACCGTTCAAATTGAAGACTAATCCAACCCAAATTCGGCTACACATGGCTATCCACATAAACCTCTTTTGGTTTAATTACACAAGGTCCTTGTAATGTTGAAGAAATTGGAGATTTGCCCAAAGATTTACATTTGACCGAGCCTCAGTCCTGAGTTATCATGGCTTTTAAATTGCTTAAAAATCAAGCAAAATCCAAGTCAAAAGCCACTAAGCATGGCCGACCACTCATTGAAGAAACTTGAAGAGATTAAACCCTGCTATTTTTAGCAAACTACCCCCTCTCTTCACCTATAAATAAGACCCCCTCATTCCTTCATCAATCATCCCTCATCCCGCATCATTCTCTCTTCTCTCTCAATTCTCTTTAGCATTTTTCATTCCCCACGCCTAGAACCATATCTTCATAGAGATTTTAGCAAATTAAGCCTCTTAAAGAGCCCTTGGTCGGCCACCTTGGAGAGCCATCAGCAAAGAAGTAAAGCAAAGGAGTGAAGGAGCCTTGTCAGTCAGAGTCCTGGGTGACAGCCACTTTGATTTGGGTTTAGTATTTTCTTTCTTTAATTTAATCTGAAAATGTTTGCTATGTGCTCTTTGTTCTTGTTTACAACAATGTTAACTTAATTGTATTTAAGCTAGGATGATTACTTTGATTAAATAATATTTATTTGATTCATGCTTTTAATGCTTGTGCCTCAATCGATCATGTTTTCAATTAAAATCAAGTCTGTATTTCGTTCATACGTGATTGAAATGCACCTAAATTACCTAAGAGATCCTAACTAGATGATGGCTAGTGGACACATAATTGAAATGTGCATGCTCAATTTAGATCTAACCTAATTAAATTGCAGGTTGCATAACAACTCTAACCAAGCTCTGTTATCTGCATAGTTTTTAAATATGTGTGATTAAACTGTTTCAAACCTAACACGTCGCTATTACCTCACACGAATTCTAAGAGACCCTTAGTAAATAAGGATCAGTAAAATGCGTATTTACTAAGTAAAGGATTCCGAAAGGACCTAATATGGTTTCCAAACTCATGAAAGATCGAGTTTCCATGGAATATTTTTCCGAATGTTATTAAGCATGTTGATAATAAATTGAATTTAATTAAAGTAATTGTCCTAGTTTATTTATGTTATAATTGTTGCAAATTGAGTTTAATTTTGCTAAAATCTATTTCATTCTTATAGTTTTCATACTTAGGATAAATTGCATTAGGGATCATTGCATTTAGTTTAATATACTTAATTTTAATCATCACTTCTCAATCAAATTGTGTTTTTGTTTACCAAATTGTTAATATAATTTTACAAATTAAGTGACTTAGCACAAATAGAATCCCTGTGGAGACGATAACTCAATACTTACTTATTACTTGATAACGACTGTGTACACTTGCACAAACATACGCGTTATAGATGTAGAGGGTAGTATTTATAGTGGAAGAATGGCTAGTGGGTTTACTAAAAATAGCTTAAAATCCCTTAGGTTTCTCTTTGACATGACCGGCCATAAATTGTGGAGATAGGGGGTTATTTAGTTGCTTGATTCATGCATGAAATCATGCTTGAATCAAGCAAGGTGGTGGACGGTTTCAAGGGTAAAGCTTGTGTGCTGATTTCTAATTTATGTACAACTGTAAAGACCTCTAATAAATCTCCCAAAAGTGAATTTTGAGCTGCCCAAATGCTCTTGCCAAATTGGGCTTCATTCTACAATATTTGGACGGGTTGATAACCCAAATGCTTGCCAGACTTGTTCATCAATTGCACCAACTCCAATTGGATCAAATTGATTTCTTCATGACCCATTTTTCCTTGCCTTTTCTGCCCATATAGAGTGAATTTGGCTCATGTTCATGTAGCTTTAATAAATAAGCTATTCATAAGTCATTGGTCCAACTGCAACAATTAAATCAAGATTAATATGTAGCACAAAATAATTAAATTATTCACAAATTTAATGAAAAATAGCACAAAATTGTATTCTTAATTAAATCATACCCATTATCTTAATATAAATAAAATTCACTTAATTAATTATTAAATACTAAAATAAATATTAATTTTAAGTAAAAATGTGTCATAAACTACTAAAAAAACTATATAATTTAGAGTTTACACTTCCACTCGCCTCTACTTCCTTAAGGTAATTCAAAATTGTGTCAGTGTCTATGTTAGTAAAGTGGTTTAAATCAAGGGACGACAAATCGTCTTCCTCGTAACATGGTACACCATAATATTCACAAATGGCTTCAGGGGAAATATCACGCTAGCCTGCCTAACGTACACTCGATTATGTTCAGAAATTTTTAAATTGGAGTAAAACTCCAATACTATGGGTACGACGGGAAGCTGCTTTGGAAACATGCAAAAATCATCCCACCGATGAAAGCGAACCTCATCCTAAATTTCATCATTAAAAGAAGGGGCCGCAACAAAACTGCATTCAGGGCCCTAAACCCTAAACATCTGTCCCTAGATAGTTTGATAGAAATCTACAGCCCCTTTTTTAGAAAAGTTAATGTCATCGAATTTTGACAATGAAAACAAGGTGGTTTGGGATCGAGATCGTTTTTATTGTCTTAGGGGCATTTTTGTAATTTTTTCAATTTTAAACAAAAAATTTTAACGAACCAACTAGCCACAAGCAATCAATCAATAAACTAAAAGTTGAAATTTAAAATGAAGAAACCAATAAGAATAATTATAAGAAAATAAAGAAAATAATATTTTAAACTGCTTTGATTACCGTAGACGAGTGGATTAATTTGAGAAGCGTTGTGTTCCCCAAGCAATGGAAAAAGAAGTACCTGCAAGAGGATTAGAAATAACCAAAACAACGAAACAAGAATATAGAAATTTCAAGAAAATGGAAAAAACTAACAAGGGAGATTGAGAGAAAATAGAGAGGAGTGAGAGTTTTTTGGGATTTAAGGTTGAAGTTTTGGGGGGAAATAAGGAGAATGGGATGTTTTAAGGTATTTGGAGGCTTAAAAAGCCTCCAAAACATCCGGATCACGATACCTGAAACCAGGTCTAACCCAATATGGATATCACGATACCCAGGGTTGGATATCATGATATCCCCTATTTTTGGACCCTTCACATTCCATTCTGTCTAAGGTATTGCGATACCTAGGGTTGGGTATTGTGATTCCACTGTGTAAAACCAAAATTTTAACTTTTGAAATTCTAGGGGTATCACAATATCAGACCCTATTGAAATTATTCTAGAGATCGCGATATCCCCTTGGGTATTACGATTTCACTGAATAATCCCCAAAACTTTTACAAAATCATCAAATTTTCTTCTCAATCACCAAAATTATATCTTCACAAGTCTAAAAGGCAAACAACTATTATAACACCCCAAACCTAACCTGATGAGCTATATTAGCCACCAGAGAGACTATCCATTAAATCGCAACCTAACATCCAACACACCACATAAAAACAACTTATAACGTGCTAAGTTATAGCACAACAGTGGAATTAAATCATACATAGAATGTAAAACATGCGAGATTAAAAAAATAAACAGAGGAAGGATTCACATGTCACCTAAATAATGAAACTTAAGGGTTCGTATGAAAGAAATAAGCAAGGAATTTTTGGGTACGCATACTCAAACATAAATACAAGTACATACAAATTATTATTAAGCTTTGAACAGCATCATAGGTTCGCATACATCTTATGGCATAGGTTCACATAACAAGGTACCAACATAAAGCACGAGTTCACACAAAAAGCATGGGTTCGCAAAATATTATAGGTTCGCATACTTCCTAAGTTCACAGGTAAACATACAGATATGGATTTGCATACCAAATAGGCTTCGCAACAAAATGAGTCATTCATACAAGGGTTTTCACACTATTATAAGGTTAATTAAATGGTAGGTTATCACTTTTGAGGGTTCGCATACATATTGGGGGTCGCAACATACAGAGGTCGCATGAAACAAAATTTTGCAACATAACTGACTCGCATGTGGGGTTAAGACATACTTAATAAATAAAAAACAATGCAATATGACACGCATACAAGAAAAAATAAGGAGACATCAAACTTTATTTATACCGAGAAGAAGAGATTAGCAACAAGAGTTTGTTCTCAAGGATTTGCTGAATAAATAAAATTAAACTTAAGGAAATTGTTTTAATAACAATGGCCACTATAATAAAACTAAGCCCACACAATTAAACCCATCGCCTAATGGTTTACTAATGTTTCAACTATATACAACCCCCATACAGGGCCTTCCTCTCACAACCTATTGTTCTTACGTCTTTTAACATCCTTCCTCTTCAACAATCATAACATATAGAGCTATAAAACTTACCAGAAGGTTGAATCATCCACTAATTAAACAAAATCTTAGTTCTAACTTAACGAAGAAGAAGAGAATATTTAGGTTAGAAAGAAGAACCAGAACGTCGAGTAGAAAGAAAAACCATCTCCAAAGTCCCCCATCCCCTTTCACCTTATATATACTCTCAGTCCCCCTGGTTTCCCTACCAAATCCGAGGGTAGGAAAAAGAAAGCCTGACGAAGATCCACGTTACTGTTTAACCAATCATAGGGAGGGTCCCAACTTATCCTATTAAAAGAACCAATTTGAATAGTGCTCATGCAAACCAATCGTACTACACTTTGGCAGTGAATAGTGTATAGCGTGGTCTTAAAGACAATTAAGTCTCCTACAGCTTTCTCATACACTTGGTAGGCTTTTCATACTCAGCCAAAACTTTGGGGTGTGCTCTTCCTTAGGCGTACTCTTTATTCGTTTGAATATACCCTGTAAATAAATCCTTAGATACTGCCAATGGGCAAATACTTTAACGCTAGTATGGGCCAATGCTTTAACTCGCCAACAAGTCAGCAAGGTGGCAAATTATACTATTATAGTGTGCTAAAATAGTTTACTGCATACCTTACTCACCTTTTTAGATCCATTATTTTTGGGTGTGACAAATCTTGCCTTTTCTATTGATTAACAAAACATTTTAAGTTGACTTCTTTTTTATCAAACAATTGAAAACAATTAAAATGCTTTTGAGAAAATCAAACTAATGAATCGAAGGGACCTTAAATTTGCAACTTTTACGTGGACTCATGGAAAATTAGAACCTTTTATAAACGTAAACCTAACATTTTATTTTCTAGTATATGTTGTGTATCCTTGTGTGGGATTGGCAAACATGATGAATGCACATGGAAGTGAAAGAGAGGAATATTCAAAAAAAATGGGATTTCTTAAGAAAAATTATGGTACAAACATCAATTTAATTGATCTAATTCAGTGTGTCATCCATTACTTGTAAGTAATAAATTGGCATATTCGGTTTACATCCATATCACTTTTTTGCATTCATCCACTAAGATGATTCCCCTATTGTATAGTTTTTAGTAGTTCCGATTTTAGATTAAAAATTAAAGTGCATATGATATTTTCAAAATCTCTCAATAAAATATTAAATCTAAATTTATTTTTCTTTTAAATGATTGAATCTCAAATATCACGCGCCAAGGTTAAAATTTAAAAAAAGATATCGTGGCAATACCTAACACGTTAAATGCACTCTAATATATGTTCAAAAAGTTCAATACTTCACAAAATTCAATTATCATATATTTATTCTATCATAGATTTATTCTAATATATTGGAGATATTATATTATTCATATATTTAACGTCAGCCTCAAAATCATCAGATTGAGGGAAAGCAACTCTATCAATCATCAGATTTTTCGTTTTTTGTTCTCCCATTTTCCTAAAGTTTAGAATTCTACCTATTACTTTAATAAAATTCGAGCTCCCGATTTTTATATATTAAAAACATTTTTCGGAAACAATTCACTCCGATATTTTCTTAAAACTAGAATAGGTTCAAAATCATAAATTTTCTCACGTTTTCCATTGTACCCGAATCATAACAACAGGCCCCACCTTATCCTACTGTCTATATGATCTTAATTATGGTTAGATTTTATTCATTTTTTTATTAAAACGCGAGACACGTGGGATTCAACGGTTACAGTATTTTAATCTAAGGAATATCCTAACGACACGCCACGTGCACCAACCTCCATTTGCTTGTGCTGAACCGCCATTCCACACAATCACAGCCCAACACAACAATACCTTTGGCGTTGCCATTGGCATTGGCATTGGCATCTCATTCCATTCCTCCTTTTCTTATTTATTTTTCTTTCTAGTTCTCTCTTTGGTTGCTAAAGAAAGTTGGAACAAAAGTATCAAAAACCTACCAAATACCAGACATCAATCAATGTCTTCTGTAATGGAGTTAACAGCATCCCAAGAAAGCCATGAAGAGGGTAAAAATGAACGGTTAGATAATTTTCTTAACATGGATCCAACGCTTTCTAATAGTTTGTCACTCTCTGCTGATACTTTCCTTAAAGCTGCCATGGCTCTCAAGAACCAGGTACGCTTGTTTCTTTTTCTTTTTTTTTAGGACAGAAAATTGTTCTTGCATTAAAACCTCTGTCTTTGTATCATGTCATAGTTAAGATACAAAAAGTGCTAACACGAGGACTGGTTTTTATAAAGGTTGTTTTAGTTACTAGGGAGGACTGAGAAGTTTAGTTTTTTTTTTTTTTCTTTTCTTTTGGGGGGTTTAGGTAGTGGAGGTTACATGGAAAGGAAGAGGAAATGGCGGCGGCGGGTTGGGTACGGGAATAGACCCGACTGTTTATACGGGTCTGCTGGGGACAGCTTTCACTTGCTTGAGATCTTACGAGGCGACTGGTAATCGGCAGGACTTGCTATTGTCCGCTGAGATCGTTGACAAGTGCCTCTCAGTCACACGTGCCTGCCTTAGGTATGTTCTTTCTGGCGGTTATTTATATTATATCTATATTTTTCTTTCTTCATGATTTGATATCTTAATTTGGAGAAGAATTCAATTAGGAGTAAATATAGTTATTAAAATTTATTGGGTCACTAGATTGAATTTTTATGGCTTATAATTATTCTTAAGATTGGTGAGATGTATTTACATTATTAATTATTAAATTATTAGATAAAATTTTGTTTTAAATTATTGAATTATTCCGGAAAGGGAAGCCGTGGTCATTTTACCTAATAATGCAGCAGCAACAGCACACTCTCCTCTTCACTTTTTTTCTTTTTTGGTAGAAAAATATCATAGAGAACCAAATCTTAGAATACAACAAAACTACGGATATATTTTTGTACGGCATCTTTATTTTAATCTTTCAAAAAGAAAAAGGTAAAAGGACACATGGTCTGTGAATATAGAATTTCGCTTTCTATAATCAGTACCGTGGTCATTTCGCTTTCTATAAGATGACACAAGTAGATGGAGAAATAAATTTTAAAATTTAATAAGGCACTATAAAATTAATTGAAATATCAGGAATGGATATTTTAAGGGTGGATACTGATTAATTTGGATACAAACAATTAATAAATGTTGTGTTATTGGTTATAAATGTATTTATTAATGAGTGGATACCAAGTAATTTATTTATTTTTGGACTAAAAGTATCAAGTAATTTATTGATAGTATATCATTTCAAATATATTTATACTAAGAGTGTATTGATACTGTTTTTTTATGTCAACATAAAATTATGTTTCTTCTTTTCTTTTTGCAGACATGTGACATTTTTATGTGGTAGAGGAGGGGTGTATTCACTTGGAGCAGTGGTGGCTAATTACATGGGGGATCATCAAAGACTTGAATTCTTCTTGAATCTCTTCATCGAGGTATCTTTCTTTTGCTCTTCAAAAAGGATTCTATCAAATACATTTCATACATTATTGCTTGTGGAATTTTTTCTCTTCCAAGATACTGAAATTTAACCCTTACTAGCGGAAGATAGTGCCAAATAATGATAATATTATAATATAATCTAACTTAAGAATTTCAATTAACAAAATATATAGGTAGCACAAGAAAAAGCACTTCCAGTAGGGCCTGAAGAAGGCGGTTTCGGAATGTCATACGATCTTCTTTATGGGCGGGCTGGATTCTTATGGGCTGCTTTGTTCCTAAACAAGCATCTACAGGGAAACGTGGTACCTAACGATGTTCTTATGCCGATCGTTGATGCCGTATTAGCTGCTGGTAGGACAGGGGCTTCCGATCTGCCAGCCTGCCCGCTGATGTATCGATGGCATGGCACAAGGTACTGGGGTGCAGCCAACGGTCTTGCCGGAATCTTGCACGTGCTCCTACATTTCCCTCTTTCAGAAGGTGATGCCAGCGATGTCAAAGGAACTTTAAGGCACATGATGTGTAACAGATTTCCTCATAGTGGGAATTACCCTTCAAGTGAAGGGAACCCAAGGGACAAGTTGGTGCAGTGGTCTCATGGCGCAACCAGTATGGCAATCACTCTAGCCAAGGCATCACAGGTTAGCAACTCTAGCTCTCTTTGGTTCAAACATAAATTAGCATCGTCAATACAGTTCAATCCATACTTTCTGCTTCATTCGTGAAGGTCTATCCGAACGATAGAGAATTCCGTGACGCCGCTATAGAAGCAGGGGAGGTCGTATGGAAGAATGGGTTAGTGAAGAAGGTGGGGCTAGCTGATGGTATTGCTGGGAACACCTATGCTTTTCTTTCACTTTATCGCCTTACCGGAGAGACCATTTACAAAGAAAGGGCAAAGGCTTTTGCAAGCTTCTTATACCATAATAAAAGGAAGTTTGCAGGTATAGAACATGGCGGCGGATTCGGAGTTGATGATGGCTACTCCCTTTTCCAAGGGCTAGCAGGGACAGCTTGCCTCTGGTTTGACATGCTTGCACCCCACAAGTCTAAGTTCCCGGGATACGAGCTCTAAGGTTTAAAACTATGGAGGGTAACCCCTTTAACATGTATATAACTCTTATCACTTAATCAACCAACTTCTGTAACGGGAAGAAATCATTAGTTATATATTTAACTAGTTTTTTATGGTGAGCAACCCACGAGTTGATAGTATTTATTAATAAATATATATTAAATTATTTCGTATTAAAATCTATTTGTTTTTATACATTATGCATAAACATAATTATTGACAATTAAAATATTAAAAATTAATAAGTTATATTAATCTATTTGTACATGCATTTTGTACAATATAATTTAGATATAAATTTATATTGAATCTTTAAAATAAAAATTAAAAAATAGTAAGATAATAAAATGTTTAATTTAGGGTATGACGTGATTGAAAATTTTGTTACCTTAAAGAGATTTAAAATGTAATAGGCTTAGTATTTTGTAAATAAATTATCATAAATTTTGCCAGTATAAATTAGACTAAATATTTATAATTTTAAGGTTTAGGTAATTAAATAGAGTAAATTATTTATTATGTTTTAAAAATGTTAATGTTTAAATATCATTTTCTAGTTGTCTGAGTCTTAGTGTTGATTTAAGCCAGTGAAAACACATTTATCTTTCCATTTTAAGGATTGGAAAGGAGTTATGAGTATTTGTAGATATTTGTATTAAAAATATTTTTCTATAAAATGATATATACTAATAAAAAACATATTTAAATACAACTAAATACTTTAAATATAACTTCCAAATAAAAATAGCTTTTGTTTTTTTTTAAATTAAATAATGTAATAAATTTAAAGTATTATAAAACGATATCAATTCTATATAGTAAATCGCATCTAAAATGTTTATTTTAGATTCAAAACTAAAGTTTATAAATTATAGAAGAAATAAATATCAAAATTATATATGAACTTGATCTAATGTGCAATATCATAAATGAACTTGAATTTTGTGTAATTTTATATATTAAATTTTGATTTGATTCGATTTTTAAAAATCGCTAACAACATTATCGAGTTAGCACTACTTTACGTTGATATATTACATATACAAACTATTGTATTAATTCGATATGAAAATAAATGTATTTGTTTCTTTAATTAGATTTATAGAATTGAATCAAAATTAAAGTTTCATGTATGTATATAAATCAAAATGCAAGTTTCTAGTGCATAATTACACTAAATTAAAATTCATGTATCAATTTGCATATTAAAACGAAATTCATACATAAATTTAATATTTATTCATTTATTAAATGAATACAATAGTAAGATTTTATCATACTAATTTAAACAGAAATTATTGAAATATAAAACACGAAACAGGAATTTTTCCAAAAATAGTATTTAAAATGATTAATAGAGTTTATAGTATTTGGGTTGATCGTGTATTTACAACTACAGTAAACTAAAAGTAATTATCAGTTAAATTTGTATAATACGTGAAGAGGAAACTTAATTATTAAATTTGTATTTAAATGTGATTAATAAAGCATATTGTTTATTATATGAATAAAATCACAAAATTTTATTCTACTAGTTTAACCAAAAAGTAATGAAGAATAGTAGAAGATAATACTGTAACACCTAAATATGGACTAAACGTTATAGCCAGATCTTGAGGTATTACATTTCCTGATTAAAAGTCAAATCAAAATTTAGCTTTGGAAATCGTGAGTTCTGAAATATTATTTTTGACAAAACACTTACAAATTCTTTATAAAATCACGCACAAAATTTATTTACTTTATGAAAAAAAAACGTTTAATTTGATACTTAGATTTGCAGTGAAAATTTCGGAGTAACTAATTCAAAAATCGTGATTCAAATTATAGAGAACGTATATTTACTGGTTGTGCATCTTTTGAAACTTTCGTTGTTAACTTACGTAAAACTTATTTTAAATTTACAGCAGAAAATCGATATCTTGCTTAATTTTAAAAACCAAGCCTTCATTTAACTTAACATAGAAAACATGAAAAAAAAAAAAAACTTAAGCCAAATCCAAAATCTTAGTCCAAAAATAATAAGTTTAGAAAACATAGTTATAAATAATTCAAACTATCTTAAGTGAGAAACCAATTCGAGTTCCCAAATGCCATCCAATCCTAATTCTGTTGTTTACCTAAAATGGTGAAAAGAGAGGAGTGAGCTATAAAGCTCAGTATATAACCAAACTCAAACAGAGAACATGAATAACACAATAATTAGGTCAAGTATTACTGTAATATTTTGTTTTTCAGTAGTGCCGAAAATAGTGGTTTTGAGACTACAATTCCAATAAGTGAGTTCGTATTTTATTATCTATTTAATGTTTATAGAGTTATATTAAATTCATATTAAAATTTGGTTAAAAAATTTTAATGTTTAGCTAGTTAATTTGGAAAAACGATTAAATAGTAAAAACTAAAAAAAAAATCATTATCAGTGATTAATGTGAAGTAAAATGCTTAATTAAAGTTTTATGTTAGGATTTAAGTGGAAATTATACCTTTTTGGATAAATGGGTCGGTTGGTGGATCATAATTTTCATTTTTATACAACATTTTTTTAAAGTTAAAATAATAATAATAAGTAAAACATAAAAAAAAAAAAAGCTACCATCCTCTCATTCTATCTTCCACCGAAAAACCTAAACAAAAGAAACTCCATTGTTGAGCTTGAAGCTTCGGTTGGCTTAAGTTAGTGCATGTAAGTGTTTCTCTCACCCGTTTTTAGTATTTTTTGTAATTTTGAAATTGCTGTAACTTAATCTATTAAACTCGGGGATGAAATTGTAAAAATAATAAAGTTTTAGGGACTGGACAGTAATGGATTTTCGGTGTTCATGAGTTTTAATGATAGATGTATACATTTGAATGTTGATTAGGATGATTTTGTAAAAGAATTCTTGTTAGTTTTGAGTTTAAAGATAAATGTGTAAATAATTAAATTCTAACATGGAAATTTTGTAATTAATTAAGTGTCTAGGGACTGTTTTGTTGTGCTGGTAAATTCAGTTTAAGGTTGTGAGGGTAAATTATGGAATTTTGAATAGTTTCGGTTTAAAGGACTAGATTGAATAAGTAAAAAAGTTTGGGAAGATTTTGTAAAAGTAAAAAATTAAAGGTCTCATGCATTGAATTGAGTTTGTGATATATGTGAGTTTAATAAATTTAATTTAAGTACTATATAGATCAAGAATTGGGTCAAAAAGACAATATATGGAGAAAAGGGAAAGTTGCGGAGTAGCCCTTACGTATTAACTGGAAGCGGATAGTAGTTAAGTTCATAGTGCATGAATTAAAATTATGTAATTTCATTGCTGTTAGTTTGTGCTTATGTGACTCTTAGCATTGAAAAATAATATTGAAACTTATTTATTATACATTAAGTTGAGTTTGGATGCTATTGAAAATGGTCAAAAGTTTAACGAAATAATTGCTTTTGGAATTTTCCGATCAGATGTGATCTGTTTACATTATATGTGTATGTTGATTATGTGATGATATGTTATTTTATAAGAGATGTGAAATTAAAGTAATGTTTTTTTGAATATAGTAAACGATTAGGATACGATTGATATGTCAATATGGTTTGAACATGCGCTTGTACGGGATTGCACTTCGGTGCATTTGTTTGCACTTAGGTGCCTCTGATTGCATATTGTGCCTCTATCTGCACCTCGGTGCCTCTGTTACACATCTTTGATGCCTTTGGTGTGGTATAGTTACCTGAGTATGTAATAACTCGAAATTTACTGTTATTGGAAAATGTATTTTACGGGTCTCTGTTTTCTTAAAACGAATTTATAAATATTTATTAAAAATATTTATGAAGTTAGTTATGTGGTTAATTAGGTTTTAGTTAAGAGAATTAGCTTAAATTAAGGTTAATTAGGTATAAGGATTAAATTGAATAAAGTGTGAAAGCTTAATTATAGACTAAAGAAAAGTGAAGGGACTAAATTAGTAATTAAATCATAAGTGACAAGTGTATGGAAAATATAATTTCATGTGTGTAAATAATATACATATATTAAATCATAATAAATTTGCTTATTATATAAGTAATTATTATTATATTATATTATATATTATTATATTATTATTATATTATTATATTATATTAAACATAACATAAAATAAAAGAAACAAAACAATCGAAATAGAGAAGGGGAAAGAAGAAAGAAAAGAAAAGAAAAATTAGGGTTTAAGGTTTAAAGTTTAATTGGTAAGTCAATTTAATTCATTTTCTTGTAATTTTTATGTTTTAGAATCTTAGAACCAAATACTATTTGATTTATGTTAAAATTTTGGAAGTTAGTGGATTTTGAGATGTTGTTTATGTTGAACAAAATGAAGTGTTAGGAGTTAAATTGATAGAATTTCAAAGAATTGAGAAAATGATTGAATTGTAGAATAAATTATAAGTTTTGAGAAATAGGGACTAAATTGAAAGAATTTTAAAATTAGGATTTTATGGTGAAATTAGAGAGTTAAATTTAGATTTAAGTGGTAGTTGAATGAAAATAAATAATAAAATTGTGAATAAAATAAGGTTGAATTTGATTAAAGATTAAATTGAAATTTAGGTAAAAGTTGTATATAAATTGAATATTCAATATTAAATTGTGTTGTATTGATGATTTTTAATTGTTTTAATTCCGTAGCTAACATTGAGCCGGAGACCTCGGCTAACAAAGGAAAAGACAAGATTAACAAGGAGTAACTCGAGAATTACGGTTTGTATTTATATAATCCCAATCTAGTAATTATTATTTTTGCATTTTAATTTAATGTTTATGGTAAGTATTTGAGGTGAGTGTTATTTGTTATTATCTTGATATTAAATTGAGATTATGTGAATTTGTGATTTGATGTAAATATTGATTGTATTTGAAAAGTGAATTGAAAACTCTATTAACTGTATCGGGCTGAGTCAGATATAATTGGCATGCCATAGGATTGAAAGTGTTCATGGATACTTCAACTACGAGTCGATGAGACACTGGGTGTCAATTTATTACTTTGAATTATCCGATGAGACAGTGGGTGCCATACCGGTGTGTTTTGGTTGGATCCGTGTATCCGCCAAAGTTTGAGTCTTGTTAATAGGGGTGAATGAATAAATTGGCAATATGAATGATATTGATCATGAAATTGGAATAGATTGAATTGAATTGTTTAAATAGAAAAAAAAAATGAATCATGGATTCGTGGAAAGATTATTGATATTGATAAATGATTGTGAGAATTAAGTTTGAGAAAAGCTATTGAGATAGTTATTGATGAAGATTGAATACATGATAAATGATTTATCTATGAATTGATTAATTGAATGATTAAGGATTTTAAATGATTAAAATGTTTATGTTTTATCATTTTATTTAAAGCATTCGGATTATAGAAATACCACTGAGTTTATACTCAACGTATGGTTTGTTTCCATGCGCAAGTTAGGTTAAAGTTAGATCATTGAATCAGCACCCAAAGCTGATCCCGAACTCAAAGTGGTGAAGTATATTTCTTTTTAGTAATGGCATGTACCTAGGACGCTTTATATTGGTTATTTTGAAATGGTGAATGTAAAATATGTTTTAAGACACTATTAGTTGCATATATATAAGTTTATATGATAAGTTAAGATTACAAAATAGTTTATTTTGGTATGAAATTAGATTTGGTTTGAATGAAGTTAAATGAATTGATTTGGAAATTATGTGTGAAATATTTATGAAAATACATTGATAAGGTTATTAGGTTGAATGTTTTGACATGACTTAGATGTATTTGAATGTGTTTTGGATTGGTTAAACGATTGATAATTGAATTGCTTAGTGCTCAAGGTTTGTAAGGTTGGTATACTTAATGGGCAAGGCCCATTTTGAGTCCACACGGCCTGGCACACAAGCGTGTGACCAGACCGTGTGAGACACACGGCTTAAATATGGGCGTGTGGATAGGCCGTATGTCCCCTGCATCTTAAAAATTTAAAACAGAACGCTCAGGAAATTGCACACGGGAAGAGACACGAGCGTATGTCTCAGCCGTGTGAGGCACACGGCCTAGCACACGGACGTGTTCCTGGCCATGTGGCCTAAGTCAGAGAGTTACACGGGGTTGTACACAGCCTGAAGCGCGGGCATATTCCTGGGCCACATGGGCATGTGAGCTCTATACTTAGGAAAAATTTTGAAATTTCAAAAAAAAAATTTGAGTTTTCGATTAAGTCCCGATTTGTTTCTAACACGTGATTTGGGCCTTGAGGGCTCAATAAAGAGACATTATGATTAAATTATGATGTATATGTTATATTATTATATGATTTTTTTTATTTGTTCTGAATTGTCTAGTAATACTCTATAACCCTATTCCAGCGACGGATAAGGGTTAAGGGGTGTTACAATTTAGTGGTATCAGAGCTATTCAGGTTTAGTCGATTCTCGGCTAAATCGAACTCAGAATTGAGTCTAGAGGTACATGCCATAATTGAGTCAAATTTGAGTCAGGATTTGGATGATGATATATATATTGTTAGTTTCTATTTTATAGTTAAAGATGTCGGATGAATATATTGCTGACACTAATCAAGAAATGTATATTAGAGACGATGTATCATATGAATTAGATGAAACTGAATCGGCAACACCGAGTGTAAATCCAACAGGTAATCAACCACATAACGTTGAACGGGGTAATGCTAGTATAACACCCCTAACCCGAATCCATCGCTGGAACAGGGTTACGAAGCGTTATCGGAGTTTACAATATTAATTATCCGACATTTCATTTCATCTACCCTTCATATTAGAAACCAATCAAAATTATACACATTGTCCCTTAAACAAGACCTCGAGGCCCAAATTATGTATTAGAAACTAATAGGGACTAAGTCGAAGACCTAAAAATTTTTTCAAAAAATATTTCAAATTTTCAACACTGCAAGGGACACACAGCCGTGCCTCAGCCCATGTGAGTATACTGACTTGGGTCACATGGCCAAGTCACACGCTCGGGTGCTAAGCCATGTGAGCACTCTGTTTTGTGCAAATTTAAGATACAAGGGACATTCAGCTGTGTCACTTGGCTGTGTGTCACACACGGTTGAGACACACGCTTGTGTCTTTGCACGTATGGACAAAAATAAGTCATTTTACAAGCCATATTTTTCACCTAATTCTATGTCAATCTATACATGCCATGTAACAACTCGGTTTTAGCTAAATCAGAACAGTGGTTTCAGAACCAAAAATCTGATGCCAGAAAATTGTTTTAATAATATTTTTGGTGTTTATAGCATGATAGCATGTATGTGTGAAAATTTCGTGAGCTAATTTTATCATTTAATTACTCAATTTGAGAAAAAAGACTAAATCGCGTACATGTTAAAGGTGTCAAATAGCTTTGGCTTTTAATTAGGATGGCCTTAAATGGTAATTAAACCATTTTAAATGTTAGTGGACTTATATGGACATTAAATGGATGATATTAAATGATTTATAATAAGGTTAGTTTAGTAACTTGGTTATTAAAGGTTAAAATAAATAAAACAAAGTTAATTAAAGCTTCATTCTCATCTTCATGCACCGAATATTAAAAGAAGAAGAAGCTAAGATAGGGTTTTTCATTCAACTAGGAAAATTTAAGCAATTAAGGTACGATTTTTTATCCTTTTTTTATGATTTTTACGTTTTTAAGATCGTTGCTTCGTGTTCTAGCTAGCCCGTACCTTTAATTTCGAAACTTTTAAAGATTTTAAGAGTTTCCATTGATGAGCTTATGTGTTCTTTGGTGTTTGAAGATGAAATATGAATTTTTTATGATAGATTTTTCATGTTTTGTAAAGTGATTTTTGATGAAATTGCATAATAGGGATTAAATTGTGAAATATGAAAATTAGATGGTTGAAATGTGAAATAAATGAAAGTTTTGGGCTGTTAGGGACTTATATGAAATTCGGCCAAGCTTGGGTTTAATGAAATTATGTGAATTTTGTGTATTTGTGAAATAAGGACTAAATTGATTAAATGTGAAATTTTAGGGGCTAATGTGTAAAAAGGGCCTAAATCTGTGTTTTGGACCAAATTGAAAGAATATAATATTGAATAGGTTAATTTTGATTATATTTAGATCAAGAAAAGAGGAATCCGAATTAGACTGGGGGAAAAATAATGTTATCAAGTAATCGATCCGATTCGTCAAATTCGAATACGAGGTAAGTTCGTATGTGGTAATTTCATTATAAATATATGTTAAATGATTTGATATCAAATAAACTATGCTTATGAGATACGGATAATGTTTGATTTGTGAATACGACTCTACGAATATGTTCGACGATGAAATCGACAAGTGAAAATTCCTGGTTGAACCTTAGGAATAGTTTAGGATGCTAGTGACATTCATTAGGTTATTATGTTGGCTTCGGGCCACGATATCAGCACTATGGGTGCGAGTGATACCTTGATTTGGCTACGGACCATGGTATAGGTATTTCGAAAAGGAGTTATCTTGATTTGGCTATGGTCCATTGTATAGGTACTTATCGATTGAGATCTTTGAGTATCCGACTTCTATTCTGAATGGTTCAACGGGTAAATGAATGATGTTGTAACACCCCGTACCCAGGTCCGATGCTAAGACTGGATGCGAGACATTACCATGCTTGAACTCACTTAATCAAGTACTTACCGGCTATAAAATTTTGTTTCGACTTAAAACCTTTCCTTCTTGGTCTAGACATACGTATCATGGTCATACGAGGCCTTAAACACTTGTTCGTACTTTCGAAACTTATCGAAAATCCTCTCTCAAAACCAGAGGTTACACGCCCGTGTGGTTTGGGGAAAGCCTATGCACCCCTAAACATGCCCATGTTTCCCATCCGTGGGGAGTTACTGACTTATCTGACATGTCCTTGACACACCCGTGTCTTCCAACCGTGTAGAGCTACTGACTTATTTGACACGGCCTGAGCACAAACCCATGCCCAAGCCGTGGGTCTTACACAGCTCATGCACACGGCCGTGGGATTCACCCGTGGCCTATTCTAACAAGTAAACATAAGATGCAGGGTTCACACGGCCCAGACACATGCCCTGTGTCTAACCGTGCGGACACTTAGAGGCTATAAACCAAGCCCTTTTCCATCTTACATTTCATACATTAATATACTAATTCAATAAAGTCTCATATCAACAACTAAAACACATGAATTTATACATTTGATTCATGAAAATAAAGTGTTACTACCATACAATTACAACAACTTAGCCATCATCAACGGCTATATACAATTAAACTACAAACCCCTGTTGGCCAACATAGTTTGGCACATTAACAATAACTTAATCAACCTTAAATTCTAGTCCTATACATGCTGTAACACCCCAAACCCGGTCTATGCATTGAGACTAGATTTGGTTTGTTACATGAATCGAGCTATTTTGAAATTCTTCAATAAGTTGAAAGCTACAATATTATTTACAGGATTTAATAAAATTAGAAGGGTATTTGAATTTGATAAATATTAGATCACATTAGTTGAAAATCATTGTATTCTCAAAAACCTTTAGGTAATTTATTAAAGAGTTAACAATAATAAAATATTTATAAAAGGATTTGAAAACCCAAATTTATTTTAATAAAAACATCATATAATCATAGCCCATATTTAAAAGTCCAAAGTATAGTTTAAAACCAAACACACATAAAATCCATAAATTATTTATAGAGGCCCTTATTACAATAACCCAAAATAGTAAAAATACTTATTAAAAGTTCAGAGTTTAAATAACCCATGTTTTGCAGTATGGCCTCCACGAAGTCATCCTCGGCCCAAGTCCACGTCAATTTCCATTACCTGAGATGGAAAAATTAAAGGGGGTGAGTTACTTAGAACTCATTGTGTAACTCACTTACCACCATTATTGGGCCAGATCGTCAAGATATTGTGCTAGGCTTGAGCCAATTACAGAATTCAACAATATATCATAAAATAAAATAATTTTAAAATGCATGTAAAATGAATTTCCCAACCAAACCTAATATCCATCCGCTAACACCCCCGTACCAACCATCACACCTGTGGGGATCAAGTCAACCCACCCCGCCAACACACCAATCGTAGGCATTAAGCCTTTTTATAATTGTGGCAAAGCCACCGAACTAGAGGCAATAAGCCATATTTGTGGCAAAGCCACCGAACTAGAGGCAATAAGCCATATTTGTTTTTGTGGCAAGGCCACCGAACTAGATTTTGGCAACAGGCCATTCTTCTCTTCATATACCCCACCCCATGCAATTATATGTATATAACAATATATATAACAATTTTTATTTAATCCATATCATTGGTGGGTTTATCATTAAACATTTCATTTGGCCCAAGAAAATAATTTAGCATTTTGCCCATTTAGTAGTTTAGTGGGCTTTGGCCCATTTATCAAACTAGAGTATTTTGACCCACTTTATCGAACTAGAGTATTTTGGCCCAATTTATCGAACTAGAGTATTTTGGCCCAATTTATCGAACTAGAGTATTTTGGCCCAATTTATCGAACTAGAGTATTTTGGCCCAATTTATCGAACTAGAGTATTTTGGCCCAATTTCATGAAACATACAATTTTCGTAATAACAAGTAATTTCTCGAGGGCGTTTTAGTAATTTTCACGATTTTAGTCGTTTTCACGTATTTTCACCAAAATATCAGTTGTTACGTTTTTTTACCGATCTAGTCGTTTTTACGATTTTACTTCAATACTGAAATTGACATCCAACCGAGAAATAGTGTGAAGTTACACACCTCGATACCGAGAGTACTAATCCTTCTCGCTCCTCGGCACCTAAAACATATTTCGATCCGTTAGAACACTATTTCGTATAAATATTCTTAATCGATAATAGATCCAAAATCTTACCCTCTTGATTTTGAATCACTTGATTTTCGGCTTCTCCTCGTTTATAGATTCGTTCGTCACGAGAATCCACCAACGATAATGGCTCGGAAGTTCGTACTACTTGAATAATTGACTCCTTCGGAAGATGGTCCGCAACCCGGTGGAAAATCCCGATGCCAAACCGCTCTTCGTTTAAATAGGGATTCACAGATCCGCCCCTCTTAACGTGACTAACCACCGCCCTTTTCTTCCCTATTTTGAAAGTCTTCATGATCAAAGGAATATTAGTTAAATCTAAAATAATATCGAATAGTACTAGAGGCTTTAAAAAGATGTGATTTCCTTACCACAAGAAATCGATTCCAACGTTTCTACGATTCTCCCGATCACTTGAGTTCCGATCTTCCGTTATTGCACTATATAATAACGAATGAAGCGTTATTAGAATGAACGTTTATTTCGATCCAAAAAGGCCTTCATAACACCATTAATATTCGGCCATAACACTATAATAAAACGAAAACAAAAAAGAAGAACCCCTCACCTATAATCCACGATCAAAAAGAAAGGATTGAGAAAAGGTGTTTGTGATGGATGAAGATTTTGGCTATGTATGATCAAAGAAAAAGAAATAAGATTCGGCTAAGGCACTCTAGCATTCGGCCAAGAGAGTGTTTGATGGAGAAACTTTGATTGAAAAGAATTAAAATATGAAAAAGAGATGGTGATGATGTTGTTTGATTTCAAAGAGAAGAGAAGAAAAAGATGAATTTTAGGAGCTAGTACATTCGGCCATGGTAAAAGAAAAGGGAAAGGATGGTTCTTTTGGTATAATTGATTTCGGCACTCAAAGAAAAGACACAAAGAATGGCTAATGAAATAAAAATGACCAAATGATCACAAAACTTGAGCTTTACCAATTGCAAAATTCGGCCAAGATGAAAGTTGAAAAGAGAGAAAACAAAAATTCTGCACAAGGTGCAAGGAATGACCAAAGAGAAAAAATGAACTTCTTAGCCAAAACTAACACAAAAATTCGGTTCCCTCCCTATACCAAGTTGCCGTCCAACACATGGTCAATTGGCCATGATTTTGTTTCCAAAATTTTCCCTTGATATGTGCCTTATGTTCCCCCTATCTTTCCTTAATTTTTGATTCCATGCCATATGTTAACTATTTCCTTAAACCTTTGATACACTAACCAAAAATAACATGGTCAACACTTACCATATATGTTCTTGGCCGACACTTGCTATCCATGTGCAGAAAATTAAAAATAAAAATTCATCTAGATGCTAAACAAGGGATTCGAACCTCTTCCCTCTTGCTATAACCCATGCGCCAACTCCACCATGCCATGTACTCAACTTATGACACTCATTAACACTTAATTTAACTTAAGTCTTAATGACCTTTGCTTCTCTTCAATAAATTCTCAATTATTAAATTTATTCCTTATCCAAATTATGCTATACTCCTCTTTAGAACTTCAATAAGCACTAAAAATAAAAGTAAGAAATTTTCCTTTAAAGTCTAAACACCAATTCATGCAATATATAAACACTAGGATTTTTAGGGTGTTACAACTCTACCCTCCTTAAAGAAAATTTCGTCCTCAAAATTTACCTGGTTGAAAGAGGTGAGGGTATTGTTGTCGAATTACATTCTCGGGCTCCCACGTAGCTTCTTCCACTCCGTGGTTACGCCATAGAACTTTGACCAACGGCACGGTTTTCTTTCTTAGCACCTTGACATCTCGGTCTAAAATTTCCACTGGTTCTTCTTCAAAAGACAAATCTGAATTCAGCTCCAATTCTTCTACCGGTATAATGTGCGAAGGACCCGATCTATAATGCCTCAACATGGAAACATGAAAACCATTATGGATTTGATCCAATTCGAGGTAACTCAATCGATAAGCCATCGGACCAACACGCTTGACACGATAAGGTCCAATGTATCTAGGACTTAGCTTGCCCTTCCTTCCGAATCAAGATCTTTTTCCAAGGAGATACCTTCAAGAAAACCCGATCCCCACATCATACTCGATATCCTTTCGCTTCAGTGCGCATCGACTTCGCATCTCCGAGGCTTCTTTCAACCGTGCTCGAATAACTTTTACCTTATCCTCATCTCGGATATCATCTCGGACCTAACGTCATCTTTCGCCCAACTCGGTCCAACAAATAGAGAACGACACTTACGACCATACAATGCCTCGTAAGGTGCCATCCAATGCTAGATCGATAGTCGTTGTTATCTGCGAATTACGCGGTGGTAGATAATCTTCCCAACTACCCCTGAAGTCGATTACACATCCCCTTAACATATCTTCCAATATCTGAATTACCCTCTCCGACTGACCATCAGACTGAGGATGAAAAGCCGTACTGAAATTCAACTTTGTCCCCAAGGCTTCATGCAGAGCTTTCCAGAATCGTGATGTAAACCTAGGGTCCCTATCCGATATAATAGATACAGGTACCCCATGCAACCTCACAATTTCGGATACATACAGTTTCGCCAACTTCTGTAATGAATAATCTGTATGGACTGGCAGGAAATGAGTAGTCTTCGTCAACCGATCAACAATTACCCACACAGAATTTTTCTTAGTATGTGTTAAGGGTAACCCACTAACAAAATCCATGGTTATCCGTTCCCATTTCCAAAGAGGAATTTTTATCGGTTGTAACAACCCAGACTGTAATTGATGTTCTGCCTTCACTTGCGACAAGTCAAACATTTTCCACAAATTCGAAATCTCACGTTTCAACCACGCCACCAATAATGTTCACGGAGATCTCTATACATCTTATTTCCTCCGGATGCATAGCATAAGGGCTACTATCGCCTCCGTAGAATCGCTTGCCTCGGATCTGAATCCTTAGGCATACATACTCTTCCTCGAAAGCACAACACACCCTCCGTGTTTATTCCAAAATCCTCAATTTCACCATTTTCAACTTGCCGAAATAAAGGTCCCAACTTCTCATCTGATGTCTGTTTTTCCTTGATTTGTTCCAGCCACAGAGGCTTCATCCGAAGTTCTGCTAACAAACTGCCATCCTCGTACAAACTCAAATGGGCAAACAAAGCTCTTAATCTGGATACTGTCTTACGACTTAACGCGTCGCTACCACGTTAGCCTTTCGAGGATGATATTCGATCGAGAAATCATAATCTTTTAATAATTCTACCCATCTTCTTTGTCTCAAATTTAACTCCTTTTGGGTAAGGAGGTATTTAAGACTCTTGTGATCCGTGTAGATTATAGATTTCTCACCATAGAGATAGTGCCTCCAAATCTTTAGAGCAAAGACAACGGCAGACTAACTCCAAATCATGCGTAGGGTAGTTTACTTCGTGTGGTCTCAATTGACGAGAAGCATAAGCCACCACTTTTCCATTTTGCATCAACACACAACCCAAACCCGTGTGAGACGCATTACAATAAACAGTGAATTCTTTTCCACCTCCGGTGAATCAAACTCGAGCTTAGTCAGATCTTCTTCAATTTCTCGAAACTCTCTTCGCTTTTCACCAAATATATGGAGCTCCCTTTCGCAACAGTTTAGTTAGGGTGCGACAATCAACGAAAACCCTTCTACAAAACGTCTATAGTATCCAATTAAACCCAAGAAACTCAAATTTCACCATCTGATGTTGGCGGCTTCCAATCCGAATAGCCTCAATTTTCCGAGGATCCACCCTTATTCCTTGGTACGATACTACATGACCAAGGAAAGTCACTTCCTTTAGCCAAAATTCGCATTTACTAAATTTGGCATACAATTGTTTATCACGAAGTAGTCGTAATACTATCCACAAATCTTGGTCATGTTCCTCCTCATTTCTCGAATAAACCAATATGTCATCTATAAACACTACCACGAACCGGTCTAAATATGGTTGAAAGACTCGGTTCATCATGTCCATAAATGCAAATTGGTGCATTGGTTAGTCCAAACGGCATCACTACAAACTCATAGTGTCCGTAACATGTCCAAAATGCCGTCTTATAAATGTCCACTTCTTTCACCTTGAGCTGGTGATAACCCGACCTTAAATCAATTTTGGAGAAAACTGAAGCTCCTTTTAATTGATCAAATAGGTCGTCAATTCTCGGCAGAGGATACCGATTCTTGATCGTCAATTTATTCAATTGTCTGTAGTCAATGCACATACGCATCGATCCATCCTTCTTCTTGACGAGCAGGCGGGTGCTCCCCACGGAGACACACTTGGTCGAATAAATCCCGATCCAAGAATTCTTGAATTTGAGCTTTGAGCTCAACCAACTCCTTGATGCCATTCTATAAGGAGCAATGGACACTTTGGAGTCATCCCTGCAAAAGCTCAATGCCAAATTCTACTTCCGATCTGGAGGTATACCGGGAAGTTCTTCGGGAAATACATCAGAAAATTCCTTCACTGTCCTCACATCATCCACAGATAACTCTTTAGCATCCAAAGCACAGATAAAGGCTAGGAATGCTCCATATCCTTTCCGCACCAACTTCTCCGCCTTTAATGCAGATACCACATTTGCCAAATAGTTCCTTCGCTCACCAATCATTATGACTTCCTTATCATCCGAGGTTCTTACTGACATTCATTTTTCAGCACAATCCAATTCTTAGATGTTTAACCACCAATCCATGCCTGAATGAGATCGAACTCACGAAAGGTAGTTCCATCAAGTTTGCTAAGAATATCTCCTCTTGAATATTTAAGGCACGTCTTTAAATATTTTATTAATAATTACCGATCGTCCTAAAGGACTAATTACTATCATCTCACTATCGGTAATTTCAGATTCTAATTTAGGTTTCGGATATGGCACTAGATACATATGAATAGGTAGAGCCAATATCTATTAAGGCAATAACAGTACATCAAAAATGAAGAACGTACAGTTATCACATCGTGCATTGCCGTCCTCGCGGCGTCTAACGCATAGACCGATCCGGTATCTTGCATCCGCATTTCCTCTATGACCATTGCCTCGACCGGTGCACCTTGACCACGACCAGCCCCATTACCACCACGACCGGTCCACGACCTCTCGGTGGTCAGCTGATTACCCGCCACCATTTGTGCATCATTATTACGAACTTCTTGAGTCGTATCCATACGTCGAGGACAATTTTGTCTTGATGATCCATTGAACCGCATTTGTAGCATGCATCCGCTTTTCTCCAACATTCTCCAAAATGTCTTTTCCCACACTCGGTGCAATCTCGACTCGATTATTTGCTACGGGTTCTACCTTGAACCGATTCATCATTCGAGGTTTCTTCCGAATCTCTTTGAAGAACCGATCATCGTGTCTCTCTCTTGTTTGAAATTTTTCTCGGTTCGCTGCTCAATTCTTAGCCTCTTGGCAATTTTGGCCTTCTCCACAAGAGTGGAAAAATTTCTAACTTGTCGTGGAGCAATCGAACCCTCACTCATCATTAAGTCCATCCTCGAATCGCACACAATGTTCGTGATCTATTGCTACAATTGTCCGCATAATGGCTCGACGTAAAAACTTCGACTTCATATCTTGCCACGGTCTTACTTCCTTGGACAAGATTCAAAATTCTTTCCTTCGACGTCTACATAACTCGCGTTCCAATGTATTTTCCTTGGAAGGCGACTTTAAAGAATTCCCAATTAATCGGTGCGACTTGGTGCCTTCTCGAACAGATGAGCCACCACCGATCGCCTCATCTCTTAACAAGGATACAGCTCCTCTCGGTTTTTGCTCGACAAGACATTCCATATCATCCATAATCCGCTCCACGACTTGAGCCAAGATTCGGCTACATTCGAGCTACACCAGAGACTCCTCTAAAAACTTCTGCATTATTTGACTTAAGTCGCTCTGAAATTGGCCCACGAGTTGTTGACCCAATTCTAGTTCCAGCGACCCTTTCCAAGACTCGCAGCATTGCTTGAGTCAATGCATTATCTTCTTCCATATGATCGCATGATCCCGTCTCACTTTCAATTGACGCAGGTGCGTCTACTTCCGGCATATGATTTGGTGCTTCAATCGTAGCACCTCGGCCTCTACCACGGCCACGTCTACCGTGTCCACGACCACGTCCTCTAATGCTCATGATAGCTTGTTCGTTTTTATCTGATTACAAGTTTTATGAATCAGAAAATTTGTTTCGGTGTTTATTAACGATATTTTATGAGATTTGAGATATAAAGTTGTTTTTCCGCAACATATCCTATAGTCTCAATCTCTACGGTTTTTCACATCTAAAACTAGAAGTTCTAGAGTGTTCCTATGATTATATCATAGTAATTATTAAGCAATAAATACTTACTTGACTTGTTGCCGGATGCTTGTGGTGCCATACTGATCTTTAAAATTTTAACGATTTCGTACAGAAATTATTTGCGAACCCAAATCACAGTCGAGTTTTTGAAACTGGCTCTGATACCACTAAATGTAACACCCCAAACCCGATCTATGCATTGAGACTAGATTTGGTTTGTTACATGAATCGAGCTATTTTAAATTCTTCAATAAGTTGAAAGCTACAATATTATTTACTGAGTTTAATAAAATTAGAAGGGTATTTGAATTTGATAAATATTAGATCACATTAGTTGAAAATCATTGTATTCTCAAAACCTTTAGGTAATTTATTAAAGAGTTAACAATAATAAAATATTTATAAAAGGATTTGAAAACCCAAATTTATTTTAATAAAAACATCATATAATCATAGCCCATATTTAAAAGTCCAAAGTATAGTTTAAAACCAAACACACATAAAATCCATAAATTATTTATAGAGGCCCTTATTACAATAACCCAAAATAGTAAAAATACTTATTAAAAGTTCGAGTTTAAATAACCCATGTTTTGCAAGATGGCCTCCACGAAGTCATCCTCGCCCAAGTCCACGTCAATTTCCATTACGAGATGGAAAAATTAAAGGGGTGAGTTACTTAGAACTCGATGTGTAACTCACTTACCACCATTATTGGGCGGATCGTCAAGATATTGTCTTGGGCTTGAGCCCAATTCGAAATTCAACAATATATCATAAAATAAAATAATTTTAAAATGCATGTAAAATGAATTTCCCAACCAAACCTAATATCCATCCGCTAACACCCCGTACCAACCATCACACCTGGGGATCAAGTCAACCCACCCCGCCAACACACCAATCGTAGGCATTAAGCCTTTTTATAATTGTGGCAAAGCCACCGAACTAGAGGCAATAAGCCATATTTGTGGCGAGCCCACCGAACTAGAGGCAATAAGCCATATTTGTTTTTGTGGCAAGGCCACCGAACTAGATTTTGGCAACAGGCCATTCTTCTCTTCATATACCCCACCCCATGCAATTATATGTATATAACAATATATATAACAATTTTTATTTAATCCATATCATTGGTGGGTTTATCATTAAACATTTCATTTGGCCCAAGAAAATAATTTAGCATTTTGCCCATTTAGTAGTTTAGTGGGCTTTGGCCCATTTATCAAACTAGAGTATTTTGACCCACTTTATCGAACTAGAGTATTTTGGCCCAATTTATCGAACTAGAGTATTTTGGCCCAATTTATCGAACTAGAGTATTTTGGCCCAATTTATCGAACTAGAGTATTTTGGCCCAATTTCATGAAACATACAATTTTCGTAATAACAAGTAATTTCTCGAGGGCGTTTTAGTAATTTTTACGATTTTAGTCATTTTCACGTATTTTCACCAAAATATCAGTTGTTACGTTTTTTTACCGATCTAGTCGTTTTTACGATTTTACTTCAATACCAAAATTGACATCCAATCGAGAAATAGTGTGAAGTTACACACCTCGATACCGAGAGTACTAATCCTTCTCGCTCCTCGGCACCTAAAACATATTTCGATCCGTTAGAACACTATTTCGTATAAATATTCTTAATCGATAATAGATCCAAAATCTTACCCTCTTGATTTTGAATCACTTCGATTTTCGGCTTCTCCTCGTTTATAGATTCGTTCGTCACCGAGAATCCACCAACATATAATGGCTCGGAAGTTCGTACTACTTCGAATAATTGACTCCCTTCGGAAGATGGTCCGCAACCCGATGGAAAATCTCGGACTGCCGAAACCGCTCTTCGTTTAAATGGGGGATTCACAGATCCGCCCCTCTTAACGTGACTAACCACCGCCCTTTTCTTCCCTATTTTGAAAGTCTTCATGATCAAAGGAATATTAGTTAAATCTAAAATAATATCGAATAGTACTAGAGGCTTTAAAAAGATGTGATTTCCTTACCACAAGAAATCGATTCCAACGTTTCTACGATTCTCCGATCACTTGAGTTTCGATCTTCGTTATTGCACTATATAATAACGAATGAAGCGTTATTAGAATGAACGTTTATTTCGATCCAAAAGGCCTTCATAACACCATTAATATTCGCCATAACACTATAATAAAACGAAACGAAAAGAAGAACCCCTTACCTATAATCCACGATCAAAAGAAAGGATTGAGAAAAGGTGTTTGTGATGGATGAAGATTTCGCTATGTATGATCAAAGAAAAGAAATAAGATTTGGCTAAGGCACTCTAGCATTCGCCAAGAGAGTGTTTGATGGAGAAACTTTGATTGAAAAGAATTAAAATATGAAAAGAGATGGTGATGATGTTGTTTGATTTCAAAGAGAGAGAAGAAAAAGATGAATTTTAGGAGCTAGTACATTCGGCCATGGTAAAAGAAAAGGGAAAGGATGGTTCTTTTGGTATAGTTGATTTCGGCACTCAAAGAAAAGACACAAAGAATGGCTAATGAAATAAAAATGACCAAATGATCACAAAACTTGAGCTTTACCAATTGCAAAATTCGGCCAAGATGAAAGTTGAAAAGAGAGAAAACAAAAATTCTGCACAAGGTGCAAGGAATGACCAAAGAGAAAAAATGAACTTCTTAGCCAAAACTAACACAAAAATTCGGTTCCCTCCCTATACCAAGTTGCCGTCCAACACATGGTCAATTGGCCATGATTTTGTTTCCAAAATTTTCCCTTGATATGTGCCTTATGTTCCCCCCTATCTTTCCTTAAGTTTTTGATTCCATGCTATATGTTAACTATTTCCTTAAACCTTTGATAGACTAACCAAAAATAACATGGTAAACACTTACCATATATGTTCTTGGCCGACACTTGCTATCCATGTGCAGAAAATTAAAAATAAAAATTCATCTAGATGCTAAACAAGGGATTCGAACCTCTTCCCTCTTGCTATAACCTATGCGCCAACTCCACCATGCCATGTACTCAACTTATGACACTCATTAACACTTAATTTAACTTAAGTCTTAATGACCTTTGCTTCTCTTCAATAAATTCTCAATTATTAAATTTATTCCTTATCCAAATTATGCTATACTCCTCTTTAGAACTTCAATAAGCACTAAAAATAAAAGTAAGAAATTTTCCTTTAAAGTCTAAACACCAATTCATGCAATATATAAACACTCGGATTTTTAGGGTGTTACAACTCTACCCTCCTTAAAGAAAATTTCGTCCTCGAAATTTACCTGGTTGAAAGAGGTGAGGGTATTGTTGCCGAATTGCATTCTCGGGCTCCCATGTAGCTTCCTCCACTCCGTGGTTACGCCATAGAACTTTGACCAATGGCACGGTTTTCTTTCTTAGCACCTTGACATCTCGGTCTAAAATTTCCACTGGTTCTTCTTCAAAAGACAAATCTAAATTCACTCCAATTCTTCTACCTAAGATAATGTGCGAAGGATCCGATCTATAACGCCTCAACATGGAAACATGAAAACATTATGGATTTGATCCAATTCGGAGGTAACTCAATCGATAAGCCATCGGACCAACACGCTTCAAAGACACGATAAGGTCCAATGTATCTAGGACTTAGCTTGCCCTTCCTTCCGAATCAAGATCTTTTTCCAAGGAGATACCTTCAAGAAAACTGATCCCCACATCATACTCGATATCCTTTCGCTTGTGTCCGCATCGACTTACGCTCTATCGAGGCTTCTTTCAACCGTGCTCGAATAACTTTTACCTTATCCTCTGCTCTCGGATATCATCTCAGACCTAACGTCATCTTTAGCCCAACTCACCAACAAATAGGAGAACGACACTTACGACCATACAATGCCTCGTAAGGTGCCATCTGAATGCTAGACGATAGTTGTTGTTATACGCTGAATTACGCGGTGGTAGATAATCTTCCCAACTACCCTCAAGTCGATTACATCCCTTAACATATCTTCCAATATCTGAATTACCCTCTCCGATCGACCATCGATCGAGGATGAAAAGCCGTCTCAAATTCAACTTTGTCCCCAAGGCTTCATGTAGAGCTTTCGAATCGTGATGTAAACCTAGGGTCCCTATCCGATATAATAGATACAAAATACCCATGCAACCTCACAATTTTGGATACATACGGTTTAGCCAACTTCAGAATGAATAATCAGACGAATTTGGCGGAAATGAGCGGTCTTAACAACCGATCAACAATTACCCACACGTAATTTTTCTTAGTAGGTGTTAAAGGTAACCCACTAACAAAATCCATGGTTATCCGTTCCCATTTCCAAAGAGGAATTTTTATCGGTTGTAACAACCTGACGGTAATTGATGTTCGCCTTCACTTGTTGACAAGTCAAACATTTTCCCACAAATTCAAATCTCACATTTCAACCCGCCACCAATATCATTCACGGAGATCTCGATACATCTTATTTCCTCCGGATGCATAGCATAAGGGCTACTATGTGCCTCCAGAGAATCGCTTGCCTCAGATCCAATCCTTAGGCATACATACTCTTCCTCGAAAGCACAACACACCCTCCGTGTTTATTCCAAAATCCTCAATTTCACCATTTTCAACTTACCGAAGTAAAGGTCCCAACTTCTCATCTGATGTCTATTTTTCCTTGATTTGTTCCAGCCACAGAGGCTTCATCTGAAGTTCTGCTAACAAACTGCCATCCTCATGCAACAATAAATCTAACTCATTTTTCCACTATTTTTCCACTATTTTTATTCGCATTCCCGCAATGTAACAATAAATCTAACTCATGCAACAAGGTGCATTACTTTCCCATATCCCAATAGGGGTTCATCATATATATATAAATTGAAATCGTCTCAATTCAATCCTAATACATACTTGTGCCTTTCGTAGCTCAACCGCATACTTTCTTTACTTCAACATATACTCTGAAATACTCAAGTTATAAAATAACTCTCTTGAGTCTCATACTCATGAAATCACATAGAAATCATATCCCGATAGGGTCTTACTTGAATTAACATATCGATGCCATGTCCTTGACACGGTCTTATACGAATCTTTACATCGAGGCCATAATCCAATATGGTCTTATACGAGACTTTAACTATCATCTCAACATTCTTCATGCATTTCATCCAAGGGTATTTCATACATCCATAGAGTGAATATACATTCCATACAACATCAGAATACTTACATGAACTCATACATAATTTCAATAATTGCATGTGAACTTACCTCATTGTCGAAATAGTCGAAAATGACTATTAGCCCACATTTCTCTTTTTATCCGTTCTAGGTCCAAAACTCACTTTCCTTGATCTAGGACAATGAAATTTACTAATTTATTCATTTAATAACCATAAAATACCTTAATCTACAATTTAGGAAAAAATGACTATTTTGCCCCTACACTTTGGCAAAATTATGATTTTGCCCCCAGGCTCATAAATAAAATTTCATCACATTTTCTTGTTAATAAAGCCTAGCTGAACATTTAATCCTCTTACATCTATCCACAATTCCAACTATTTCATTCCTTAATGAACAATTTACTACTTTTGCATTTTAGTCCCAATTAAGTGTTTTCATGGCAACACCTTTCACAAAAGTTGTTTCTCATCATCCTATCATTCATTTTCTTCCATAAAAACTCAACTAACAACTTATGATCTCACATGGAAAATCTTTAAACTTTTTACCATATTGCAAATTAATCCCCCTATTAGCTAGCTTAAGCTTTGGGGACTCCAAAAATGCAATTTTCATCAAGAAAGAGCATCAGAAGGACTTACTTGAAGAGAAAATAAGCTGCTAAAATTTTAAGCTCCCAAAGCCCTTCTATGGCTGATATTTTCGGTGGGGAAGGAGAATAAATGAAAAAGATGATAGCTTTTTATTATATCATCTTGTTTTATTCATTTTCCCAACTAATACCACTAACTTTTTAACATAATAAATGCTCTTGTCCCCTATGCTTTAGTATGGCTGGCCAACTCACTTAAATAAGGGAAATTTGCACATTTTGGACCTCCAACTTATAATTCATAACTATTTGGCACCTCTAGCAAAAAATAGAACTTTTTCACTTTATGCGATTTAGTCCTTTTTTACAATTTAGCTAGAAATTGCTAAAATTAACGCACCAAAATTTTCATGCACCCTTATAAACATGTTATAACACATAACATAACATGAAAATAATTTTCTATAACCTCGATTTAGTGATTCTGAGATCACTGTTCTGACTAGCCCCTAAATCGGGCTGTTACAGATGTGGTTGAGAAAGAGGTTAGTTTGAGACGATATAGGTATGTACGAAACCTATTCGAGTATTAAATAGAGAAAGTTTGATAAGTTTATATTGATCATGCTTTGAGACATAAGAAAGGTTTGTAGTTATTGTGTTTATGATTTTGTCATGTGTAATTGGTTGAATTACATTTATTGAGGATTCACTTATGAGCTTACTAAGCTATGAAGCGTACTTTGTGTTATTTTTCTATGTTTTATAGTGAATCAAGGCTAGCTTAGATCCAGGAGTCGTCGAGAATATCATCACACTATCGGACATCTATTTGGTACTTTTGAGTTGTGTATATATGGAATATGGCATGTATAGGTTAGGTTAGGTGTGGTATTTTGGTTGTGTTTATAGCCATGAGAGTTGGCTTGTTAACGATGGTAATATTGATGTGTGTTTAACTATTAGAAATGGCTTGTAAATGTATATGTTTTGGTTGTATATATATAGCCATGAGTGATGGCTTATTTGGCATGTTTTTCATGGATATGGTTAAATGACTTGTGAAGTATAAATGCTTGAGAAATGCTTTGATGAAGTATGATTTTAGAAGTTGAGTTGATAAAGTATTTGATTAGGTAAATGGCATTGAATTGAGTATTGAAATTGGTTGAAATGGATATGGTATTTGTGCATTTGGATGATGATTTTGGCTGCTTAGTTGTGTGATGAAATGGTGCTATTTGAGATTTGATACGTATGTGCATAATGGGTGGCAAATTGGCCTTGCAAATGACCTATTTTTGTCCAAATGGGCAGAGACACGGGCGTGTGTCCCGTGTGCGATACACGATCATGTTACATGGCCGTGTGTCCCTTGGTGTTGAAATTAAATGAAGTTAGTATGCTCTACATGGTCTTACACAGGGGCGAGTGACCGGCCATGTGGTACAAGTCAGTATACCCCATAAATGGCACATGGCCTAGAACACGGGTGTGTGACTTGGCCGTGTTACATAAGTCAGTTTACCCTATAGTTTTGGCACAGCCTAGCACACAGCCTGGCACACGGGCATGTGGTCAGCTGTGTGAGCCAAGTCAGTATGTATGCCCTGTTTCCACACGGCCTGTGACATGGGCATGTCTGAAGCCGCGTGAGGCACACGGCCTATTCACACGGGCGTGTGACCCTAAATGATTGAAAAATTTCTAAGTTTTTCCAAAAAATTTTGTATGTTATCAGTTTAGTCCCGAACCATTTCTAAAACATGTTTAAGGCCTCGTAGGCCCTTATAAGGGACAATGTGATTGTATTAAAAGATTTTTTAGAATGAATGCTTTATGTTTGATAAATGTATGCTATATGTTAAGAATTGATAAGCAATACCTCGTAACCCTATTCTGATGGTGAATACTGGTGAGGGGTGTTACATGTCATTATAACTAAAATCAAAACATTCAAAAGTGCCGATAGAACCGATGGATAATGTGATACAACTCTGACAAGCTTCCAACCCAATCGAACTTCCGATAATCTAAACAGTAAAGGAAAACAAATACATAAGCAATGAATGATTAGTAAGCTCGCATAACTTTAACCATAATACTTCTCTTCAAATATGAAATTTAAACATATCAAGAATAATCTAATATTGATACCACAATATTCATAAAGCATATTCAACATTTCACTAAGTGAATAAATCTACGGTATAACTTATACATATTATTCTTGGCATAATAGGATTTTAAATAACTGTAACTCTTCCAAATTTCTTTGTTTTTATTTGCATTTCCTTACTTTTCACACTCATTCCGTATGCATAACACACCAATCATAAGCATATCATTCCACCATAGCTACAAGCTAGCACATTTAAATATAGACATTTTTCGAATTAATCACATGATAAGTCATTTCATAAGAAATTGCATAACTTAAACCTTACCGAACAAACTATAATAAAATATTAAATATAACATTTCACTAACATTGCCTGCCAATAACAACTTCAATTAATAAAATTAACTTGATTGAGCTCAATATTAATAACTTTTTAGATTCTTCCATAATAAATCTATATAACACTCACCAATACTTGTCATGTAACATCTCGATTTAGGGCCTAGTTGGAATAGTGGTGTGAGACCACAAATCCAAGGTATATGTATGAGTTTTTGAGGTTATGCCATGTTTGCATGTTAGTGTGAAAGTTTCATTAAAGCAATTTTGTTAAATTTACGGTTGAAATATCCAAAAGGACTAAATTGCAAAAGTTGCAAAATGTGAGATTCTAGAAGCTATTTGTGTGAAATAGTTTTGGAATATCAATTAGAGGTCCTTAAATAGAAATTTTCCAAATTTCTAATTTTTGGACAAAAATGGGCATTAGTGGATGACATTGAAAAGTTTAGTGAGAACGACGTTTTAGTCATTTGTCAATTAAATGATTAAAAAGGGGGAAAAGATGACAAAATTTATTCATCTTCTTCTCTAAGCTTCCGAAACCTTCAAAAAGCCATTGTTAAGGCTTTTCAATTTTTCAAGCTTGTTAGTAAGTGCATCCAAGCCCCGTTTTTTATATTCTTCGAATTTTTGAAGTCCTAGTAGCATGAGTAAACTATTTTTAGCTATATGTTGAGCTAAGATTGATGTTCAAAAATGTACCCATGTATGACATGCATGTATTTTGATGTTTTATGGAAGAATATGAAAGCTTGATGTAGTAGAAACATCTTTTGCTAAGTAAATTCCATGAAAAATGCATGTAAGGACTAGTTTGTGAAAGTCTTGAGTTTGGTCATCATGTGTGATTTAGTGAGATTGATGATTGCTTTAGTTGAGTAAATGATTCGGCTAAGCATGAAAGGCTAGAAAGTTGAATGAAAATCACTTTACGAGCCTTGGGGCAAAAGTGTAAACATGAGAAAGATTAGGGGCAAAATAATAATTTTGCTAAAGGATGGGATAAGGGTCAATTTAGTCAATATGTGTATTAAATGGATTGATTTATCATTATAGATCAAGAAAGACGAAGCCTAGATCGAAACCGAGGCGGGAGCAAGGTGGTGGACTAAATTGCACGTCTCTATACTTTTGAGTACCGAGGTAAGTTTATGCATAATCAATGCATTTATACTTACACATTCTTAATGCTAGCTAGTGTATAGCATGAATGAGAATGATTGAGAACCTATACGGTTCAAGTGGAATGAATGTGGTAGATATCATGTATGAATAATGAGTAAGTAGATATGTGGATGTGTAGTGATAATATTTGATGGTGGGCTAAGTGCGATACCACCCTAATACTTAACAATGATGAGTTGGGCTGTGTGCGATGCTATTGTTAAGTATATTGTCTAGTGGGCTATGTGCGAAACCACTATGAATACCTTTGTTGGTAGGCTAAGTACGATACTACCCTATAAATTGATTGTGGTGGGCTAAGTGCGAAACCACCGAGAAATTAGCTGTGTGGATGTATTATTGAGAAATAATTATGTGTTGTATATTGAGTAAATGTGATATTGAGTGCAGGGATGCATGTCAATGATTATGAGTATGTGACTTATGATGCGTTGGAAAAGTGGTAAAGGAGAGAAAGAGTAAGCATAATTGTGGATGTGAATTTATTTGGTAGTATAAAGCTAATTATTGTTTAGCTTATACTAGAATGAATAAATTGTTTATGTGTAAATTTACTAAGCTCAAAGCTTACTCCTTTTCTTTTCCCTTGTCTTATAGAGAAAGAGGGTTGAATCGAGATATGTGGATCAATCAGAAGATCACCCACACTATCAGCACACTCTGGTACAATAGACTTAATGTTTTGTATATGGTATGTATAGAGGCTAGACAAGTTAGTGAATTTTGTTATAAATGGCTAAGATGTGTTAGCCTATATAGATGGATACTCTATTTTTTATAATGTGATAGTTGTTGGCTACTTTATTATATGAAAAGATGTAGATATCCATGTGAGTTTATGTTTCAAAATGAGTTGATTATGTATGTGTTGGATGAGTATATGTATAAGGGGTGAAAAGAGATTGGCAAATAGCCTTGTTCTTGTTCATGTGGATAAGCACACGGGCATGTGTCTAGGCCATGTGTGACACACGGCCAGCCCACAGGCGTGTGCATTGGCCGTATCTCTTTGACAGAATTAAGCAGTGTAGGCCACGGGCTAGCCACACAGGCGTGTGCCTAGAATCAAGGCCGTGTGAAGTAGTCAGTGTTCACCACGGGTGGTGGGCACGGGCATGTACTCTACCGTGAGATTTTAGCAGTATGGTTGAGTTTTTGTACGATTGGTGAACATAGGCGTTTGTATCTACACACGGGCATGTGTCATCTAACACGAGTGTGTAGTCTTGTCTAGATGGAGAAAATTTTAAGATCGTAGAGTTTCTGAATTAGTCTCGAGAACCCTCATGTGTATGAGTAAGGCCTCGTAAGTCGATAAAAAGGTTGTTGTGGTGACTAAAAGAGAGTAGTCACGTTGAGCCTAAGTGGCAATCAAGTGGTTTCAATCCGGTAATGCCTCGGGCCCGGTTCTAACGAGAAATATGTGTAAGGGTTTATATTTAATGGTATCAGAGCTATGGTTTAGTCGATTTTAGGACTACCGTAGCGAGTGTAAGAGTCTAGCTATACATGCCATAAGTGTACGAGGATAGTGTGGTGGTTTTTGATGATTCTAAATCTTGTTTAATATAGTATATGGATTTCGATCCATCGACTACTGATGAAGTATCTAGTAATGTGCCGGCTCCTGCGTAAGGGACTGTGCCTGTTCAAAGTGGACCCGAGGCTAGGGGTCAAGGGGAAGAGGCACTAGAAGCCTTTCTCCAGATGATGAGTAATTTGTACTCGGACTATGTTCGAGCGAACCCTAATGCTCAACCTCCTCCAATGCCTCCTATACCTCAGCCAATTCCAGTGGCTCCTCAAGGTATTGATGTAGTGAATATATCAAAACCCCCAGTGGATAAGATTAGGAAACACGGGGCTGAGGAGTTTAGAGCTACGGTAGATGATGACCCTGAGAGGGAAGAGTTCTGGCTAGAGAACTCAATAAGGGTATTCGATGAACTCTCATTTTCACTCGAAGAGAGTTTGAAGTGTACTGTATCTTTGCTGAGGGACTCGACATACCATTGGTGGAAAACATTGACGTCAATGGTCTCGAAAGAGTGGGTAACGTGGGACTTATTTTGGAAGAGTTCCAGAAGAAGTATATAAGACAACGATTCACTGATCGAAAAAGGAAGGAATTCCTTGAGTTGAAGCAAGTAAGAATGTTAGTAGCAGAATATGAGCGCAAGTTTGTTAGGCTTAGCAAATACGCTCAAGAATGTGTGTCGACGGAGACCGTTTTATGTAAAAGATTAAAAAGATGGACTGAATGAGGATATCAAACTCCTAGTGGGTATTTTAGAGTTGAAACAATTTGTTGTGTTAGTCGAGAGGGCAAGTAAGGTAGAGGAATTAAGTAAAGCAAAGAGAAGGGCTGTAAGTAAAGCCCGAGATGTGAGAAAGAGGCCGATGGGCAAATTGTATCAAGCCCAGTCGAAAAGATCTAAGGAAGTGAATCCTCGGACGATAGCATCAGTGGGATATTCATATCAAGACTTGGACAATACTCATTTGGGTTCGAGAGTCCAAGCTGCCTCGATAGAAAGTGTGGGCAATTCAAAGAATAAACCAGAGTGTCCAAGTTGTGGTAGATATCACATCGGAGAGTGTTGGGGAAACAGTCAAAACTATTACAAGTGTGGTTCCCCAACCATTTTATCCGAAATTGCCCCGAGAAGAATGATATGGAAAAGAAGTAAGAAATGAGATCCAACAATGTGTCTGCAAGGGGTAGACCACCAAGGAACCTGAGAGGTGGAAATAGTGGTAGAGGTGCATTTAGAGACTCTACTATGAGACCGGACGGTCGGGCACCTACGAGGAGGTATGCCATTCGCACTCGTGAAGAGGCATCCTCCCCAGATGTGATAGCGAGTACTTTTTCTTTCTATGACACCTTTGTAATTACTTTAATTGATCTAGGGTCTACTCACTCTTATATTTGCATGAGATTAGTATCTAGTTTGGGTATGACCATTGCATCTACGGACATTGTGGTTAAGGTGTCAAACCCGTTAGGTAAATATGTGTTAGTGGACAAGGTGTGTAAGAATTGTCCCTTGTTGATTGAGAGTTATTTTTTCCGCAAACCTTATGTTGTTGTCGTTTGATGAGTTTGATTTAACCCTTGGCATGGATTGGTTAACTACACATAGTGTCTTAGTGAACTGTGGTAGTAAGTTTATCGAGTTTAAATGTGAGGGTAGAGATGTTATTCGAGTTGAATCAGATGGATCGGATAGTCTACCAGTGGTGATTTCTTCCCCAGTGGCTGAGAAATGTTTGAGAAAAGGGTGTGAGTCCTATCTTGCTTTTGTTTTGAATACTCAAGAGGTTGAGTTTGGGGTTGAGTTAGTTCCGGGAACGACACCTATTTCGATTGCTCCGTATGGGATGGCACCTTTAGAATTGAAAGAACTGAAGGTTCAGTTGCAAGAGTTGATAGATAAGGGTTTTGCAAGATCGAGCTACTCACCTTGGGGTGTGCCGGAACTATTTTTGAAAAAGAAAGATGAGTCTATGAGGTTGTGCATAGACTATAGGCAACTCAATAAGGTGACGGTGAAGAATAAGTATCATTTGCTAAGGATTGATGATCTTTTTGATCAACTGAAAGGAACTACAATGTTCTCCAAGATAGACCTGAGGTCTGGTTATTACCAGTTGAGAGTGAAAGAGCAAGATGTGTTGAAAAAAACATTTCGAACAAGGTATGACCATTATGAGTTTCTGGTCATGCCATTTGGTTTAACGAGTGCACCTGCGATTTTCATGGATTTGATGAACCGTGTCTTCCAACCGTATGTAGACAAGTTTGTAGTTGTCTTCATTGATGACATTTTGATCTATTCTCGAAATGAAAGTGATCATGGGGAGCATTTGCAAATTGTCGTGCAAACCTTAAGAGATAAGAAGTTGTATGCTTAGTTTAGCAAGAGTGAATTTTGGCTCCGAGAGGTTGGATTTCTAGGACACGTTATGTCGGGTGATGGTATTAGTGTTGACTCGAGTAAGATTTCGACTATCGTGGATTGGAAATAGCCGAGGAATGTGTCAGAAGTTAGAAGCTTCTTAGGATTAGCAGGAAATTACAGACATTTCGTAAAGGGGTTCTCAGTAATTGCTACCCCGATGACGAAATTGTTGTATAAGGATGTCAAGTTTGATTGGACTGAGACATGTCAACAGAGTTTTGAAAGTTTGAAAACATTGTTTACTGAGGCACCAATTTTAGTTCAACAAGAATTGGGGAAAGAATTTGTGGTTTACAGTGATGTGTCGTTTAATGGTCTCGGTTGCGTGTTGACGAGAAGAATTATCTGACTCATGATTTGGAGTTGGCTACGATTATTTTTGCGTTAAAGATTTGGCGACATTACTTATATGGTGAGAAGTGCCGAATCTTTATGGATCATAAGAGTTTGAGGTATTTGATGGATCAGAAGGATCTGAATTTGAGACAGAGGCGATGGCTCAAGCTATTGAAAGACTATGAGTTAGTTATTGATTACCACTCGGGAAAAGCAAATGTGGTTGCAGATACCTTGAGTAGGAAATCTTTATGTGCTCTAAGAGTTATGAGCACGAGTTTAGCATTGTCTGATGATGGTGCTATTTTGGCAGAGCTGAGAGCTAAGCCACTATTTGTTCAACAGTTATGTAAGGCTCAGAGAAATGATAGTGAGATGCAAGCTAAAAGAGCTAAGTGCTGATTAGGAAGTGATTCTGATTTTCAAGTGGGCTCGAATGGTTGTTTGTTGTACCATGATAGAATTTGTGTCCCAAGAGATGAAGAGTTAATCCGAAAGGTTTTTCTTGAGGCACATAGTGGTTATTTGTCAATACACCCAGGCAGTACAAAATGTACAACGACTTGAAAAAGTTTTATTGGTGGCCGGGTATGAAAAGAGACATTTCAGAGTTTGTGGCAAAATGTCTGATTTGTCAACAGGTGAAAGCTGAGCATCAAGTGCCTTCGGGATTACTTCAGCCAGTGATGGTACCAGAATGGAAATGGGATCGGGTTACCATGGATATTGTGACAGGGTTACCTTTGACTCCAAAAAAGAAAGATGTTGTATAGGTTGTTGTGGATAGATTGACGAAGTCGGCTCATTTTATTCCAGTACGTGTTCATTTCTCACTGGATAAGTTAGCTGGATTGTATGTGGCAGAGATAGTGAGATTACATGGTGTTCCATGTGTCGATGTTGCGACGGTATCGCTCTGATCATTCACATGTGATTCCTTCGACGGAAATTGAGATAAGACTGGATATGTATTATGAAGAGGAGCTGATTAAGATCTTGGCTCGAGAAGTGAAATAGTTGAGGAATAAGAACATAGCCATAGTGAAAGTGTCGTGGCAAAAAAAAACACGGTGTGGAAGAGGCTACGTGGGAAACGGAAGAAGTTATAAGAGAGCAACATCCAAACCTCTTTACTGGTAAGATTTTCGGGGGCGAAAATCTCTAAAGGGGGGAGAGTTGTAACATCTCGATTTAGGGCCTAGTCAGAATAGTGGTGTGAGACCACAAATCTGAGGTATATATATGAGGTTTTGAGGTTATGCCATGTTTGCAGGTTGCTGTGAAAGTTTCATGAAGCAATTTTGTTAAATTTGGGTTGAATTGCCCAAAAGGACTAAATTGAAAAAGTTGCAAAATGTGAGATTCTAAAAGCTATTTGTGTGAAATAGTTTTGGAATATCAATTAGAGGTCCTTAAATAGCAATTTTCCCAATTTCTAATTTTTGGACAAAAATGGGCATTAGTAGATGACATTGAAAAGTTTAGTGAGAATGGCATTTTAGTTATTTGTCAATTAAATGACTAAAAAGGGGGAAAATATGACAAAATTCATTCATCTTCTTCTCTAAGCTATTGAAACCTTCAAAAAGCCATTGTTAGGGTTTTTGATTTTTCAAGCTTGTTAGTAAGTGCATCCAAGCCCCGTTTTTGATATTCTTCATATTTTTGAAGTCCTAGCAGCATGAGTAAGCTATTTTTAGCTATATGTTGAGCTAAGATTGATGATAAAAAATGTACCATGTATGGCATGCATGTATTTTGATGTTTTATGGAAGAATATGAAAGCTTGATGTAGTAGAAACATCTTTTGCTAAGTAAATTCCATGAAAAATGCATGTAGGGACTAGTTTGTGAAAGTCTTGAGTTTGGTCATACATGTGTGATTTAGTGAGAATTAATGATTGTTTTAGTTGAGTAAATGATTCGGCTAAGCATGAAAGGCTAGAAAGTTGAATGAAAATCACTTTATGAAACTTGGGGCAAAAGTGTAAATATGAGAAAGATTAGGGGCAAAATAGTAATTTTGCTAAAAGATGGGATAAGGGTCAATTTAGTCAATGTGTGTATTGAATGGATTGATTTATCATTATAGATCAAGAAAGAAGAAGCCCGGATCGAAACTGAGGCAAGAGCAAGGTGGTGGACTAAATTGGACGTCTCTATACTTTTGAGTGCCGAGGTAAGTTTATACATAATCAATGCATTTATACTTACACATTCTTAATGCTAGCTAGTGTATAGCATGAATGAGAATGATTGAGAACCTATGCGGTTCAAGTGGAATGAATGTGGTAGATATCATGAATGAATGAATGAGTAAGTAGATATGTGGATGTGTAGTGATAATATTTGAGGGCGGGCTAAGTGCGATACCACCATAATACTTAACAACGATGAGCTGGGCTGTGTGCGATGCTATTGTTAAGTATATTGTCTAGTGGGCTATGTGCGAAACCACTATGAATACCTTTGTTGGTAGGCTAAGTGCGATACTACCCTATAAATTGATTGTGGTGGGCTAAGTGCGAAACCACCGAGAAATTAGCTGTGTGGATGTATTATTGAGAAATAATTATGTGTTGTGTATTGAGTAAATGTGATATTGAGTGCAGGGGTGCATGTCAATGATTATGAGTATGTGACTCATGATGTGTTGGAAATGTGGGAAGGGATAGAAAGAGTAAGCATAATTGTGGATGTGAATTTATTTGGTAGTATAATGCTAATTATTGTTTAGCTTATACTAGAATGCTTAAATTGTTTATGTGTAAATTTACTAAGCTCAAAGCTTACTCCTTTTCTTTTCCCTTGTCTTATAGAGAAAGAGGGTTGAATCAAGATACGTGGATTAATTGGAAGATCGCCCACACTATCAGCACACTCTGGTACAATAGACTTAATGTTTTGTATATGGCATGTATAGAGGCTAGACAAGTTAGTGAATTTTGTTGTAAATGGCTAAGATGTGTTAGCCTATAGATGGATACTCTATTTTGTATAATGCATAGTTGTTGGCTACTTTATTATATGAAAAGATATAGATATCCATGTGAGTTTATGTTTCAAAATGAGTTGATTATGGATGTGTTGGATGAGTATATGTATAAGGGGTGAAAATTGATTGACAAATAGCCTTGTTCTTGTCCATGTGGATAGGCACACGAGCATGTGTCTAGGCCATGTGTGACACACGGCCAGCCCACAGGTGAGTGCATTGGCCGTGTCTCTTTGACAGAATTGAGTAGTGTAGGCCACGGACTAGCCACACAGGCGTGTGCCTAGACTCAAGGCCATGTGAAGTAGTCAGTGTTCACCACGGGTGGTGGGCACGGGCGTGTACTCTAGTCATGGGGTTTTAGCAGTATTGTTGAGTTTTGTGCATGGTTGGTGAACATGGGCATGTGTGTCTACACACGAGTGTGTGCCATCTAACACGGGCGTGTAGTCCTGTCTAGATGGAGAAAATTTTAAGATCGTAGAGTTTCTGAATTAGTCTCAAGAGCCCTTGTGTGTATGGGTGAAGCATCGTAAGTCGAGAATGAGGTTGTTGTGGTGACTAAAAGAGAGTAGTCACATTGAGCCTAAGTGGCGATCAAGTGGTTTTAATCTAGTAATGCCTCGGGCCCAGTTCCGGCGGGAAATACGGGTAAGTGGTGTTACATGTCAAATTAAAGAACCTCTTACGGATTTAAGTACATCGTTTTCTTGATGCCATAGTCCAACTATAGTCTTACACATATAATGCCATGGCCCTGCCATTATCTTACACTTGTAGAGCCATAACCCAGTTATGGTCTTATCATCTGGATACCATAGCCCAGCTATGATCTTACACTTGTACATATACTGCCATGGTCCAACCATGGTCTTACGTTCACGGTGCCATAAACCAGTTATGGTCTTTTCACTAAAATGTCATAGCCCCAGCTATGGTTTTACATTTAACACTTTGCCATGGTCCAACCATGGTCTTACGTTCATGGTGCCATAACCCAGTTATGGTCCTTTCACTAAAATGCCATAGCTCAGCTATGGCCTTACATTTAACACTTTGCAATGGTCCAACCATGTTCTTATCCGTAAATTCAACTTGTCATGAAATGGATTGTACTCTATCCGTAAATTTTCTTTCTTTCTTCTTCTTCTCAAGTTGGTGCATGGGAAAGATGAAGAATTCTTTTCATCTTTCTCTCCTTTTATACTAAATAAAATAATAATAAAATATCTCATAAAATAATATTCATCTAATTAAATAATTATAAAATATCATCGACATCATCATTGCCTTCTAGATTTCTCTCTCTTTCTAATTGACTATTTTGCCCTTTATAATATTTTAAAATTCTATCCTTGAATAATCATTTAATTTGGTAAAATTACGATTTAGTTCCTCATAATTTTATTTGGTCCTAATTCATCCATTTTCCTTAGTTTCTAGATCATTCCACCTCTAAAATATTTGCACTACTAGTCTTTCAAAATTTTCATATTTACACTTTAACCCCTTAAATTTTGAATATTTACTCTTGGTCCACAAAAATTTTCTCACCTTTGCGATTTAGTCCTTTATTGAATAAATATATCATAATATACTTCCTAACAGATTTTGTTGACATAACTCAAAATTCCCCTTTTTGTCACTTTATTTCCTTATTTTATTATATCAAGGACAATATTTCACCTTCTTACTGTAGTAACTTTCGGAGCATTACAACTAGAAAGAGAGATGACTCACAGTTACTTAGGGTTATACCTGATGCCCTTCAACGAGTAGCAGGAACTGCATCTGCTACGACATCTGATCCCTGTAACAGCCCGATTTAGGGCCTAGTAGGGATAGTGGTGCGAGGCCACGAACCCGAGGTGAATTTATGAGTTATTCAAGTGTATGCCATGTTTTCACGTGAGTATGAAAGTTTTGTAAAGCAATTTTTTTAAGTTGAGGTCAATTGGTCCAAAAAGGACTAAATTGCAAAAGTTGAAATATGTGAGTTTCTAGAAGCTTTAGCTTTAGAATAATAATTATGAGCCCTTAAATAGCAATTTGCCCAAAAATAAAATTTTGGACAAAATTGACCTTAAGATGGTGTTAAATAGAATTTTTATGAGGAAGGGCATTTTGGTCATTTGCCTATTAAGTGCTTTAAATGGGAAAAAGATGAGAAAAATTCACTCATCTTCTTCCTTGTCTTGCCGAAAATTTGAAGACACCATAGCTAGGGTTCTTCATTTTTTCAAGCTCATAGTAAGTTCATCTTAGCCCGCTTTTAACATTCTTCGTATTTTGAAGTTCTCGTATTATGAATTAGCTAATTTTAGCTATAAAATGAGCTAAGATGCATGTTCAAAATTTACCCTTGAATGATATGCTTGTTAAATGATGTTTTATGGAAGTTTAAGAGAGTTTGATGTTAGATAAACATCTTTTCCTTAATAAGTTTCATGAAAAATGGTAGTAGGGACCATTTTGTAATAGTTATAAAATTGATCATACCTACTAGAAATAGTGAGAATTGATGATTGTTATAGAAGAAAATGATTCAGCTAAGCATGAAGTTTAAGAAAGTTGCATGAAAATCAGTTTACGAGAATTGGGGCAAAAGTACAAATATTAGATAGTATAAGGGCAAAATAGTAATTTTTCCAAAATATGAGTTATGTGTAAATTTAGTCAATATGATTATTAAATGATCTATTTATGATTATAGATCAAGAAAAATGAAGCCCAGATCGAGACCGAGGTAAGAACAAAGTCTGGACTAAATTGCATATCTACATACATTTTGTATATTGAGGTAAGTTTGTATGATTTCTAAGCTTTATGATTTTTATCATTAACTTGCTTAGTATAATGTACAATAATTGTATGAAATGATCATGTTATGTTAAGCAAGTTATCATGTAAGTCCAAGGCAAGCTTGGCATTGATCAAGTTAGCAAGTAAGTTATCATGTAAGTCCAAGGCAAGCTTGGCATTGATCAAGTTAGCAAGCAAGTTATCATGTAAGTCCAAGGCAAGCTTGGCATTGATCAAGTTAGCAAGCAAGTTATTATGTAAGTCCAAGGCAAGCTTGGCATTGAGTATGTTATCAAGAGCAAGACTTCATATAAGTCCATGTCAAGACATGGCCTTGAAACCAAGATGAGATATTCCATGTAAGACCATACCGAAGATATGGCTTTGGTATCAAGTTATGTGGGTCGAGATTTAGTATCCTCGATTATTCGCAGAAATTCATCGGGCAAACGAGTAAGTCAAAAAGAAGATATCAAGAAAGCTAAGAAAGCAAAGTTAGTATCAAGATGAAATTGAGTATTATTCATGTTATGAATAAGAAAGTAAAGATTATGATTATTATTATTAAAGTATACTGATCAATGTGATCAAGTGATATAGGTACCATGTTTACCTTACAAGTATGAGAATGTTAAGTATCATAAGACATGTAAGAATCAAGTATGAGTAAGTAAGCTTTATAGCTGAAATTATGATACCATTGTAAGCTAAATGGCTTATGTTAAGCAAGTATATTGATATGTGTTGTACATACAAACTTACTAAGCTATATGCTTACGTTATGATCCTTTCTTACTATGCAATCCCGCCAAGCTAACTAGTCGATCATTAAAGTCGGAGCTCGCAGCACACTATCAACTCTTATTTTGGTATAGCCAAGTTACTTTACTAAGTATGTCATGTATAGGAAGCATTCATTTTATGTATATGCTTTAAGACAGGCCATTGTATAGGCCATCAAGTTCATTATTCTTTGGTATTTGACTAAGTATGTATGTTGATTGAGATCAATGAAGCATGTAGTATTATTCATGAAAGATGGGTTGTTATTGCATTGTTGATTTGAGTTTAAGTATGATCTTCTTTTCAGGGTGGCAAATGGCTTGGTAAATAGCCTTTAAGTGCCAGCATGGTTGGACACACGGGCGTGTGTCAAGGCCGTGTTAACCCTGCACCTTAGTATTATTAATCAGAGTAGGCCACAGGCAAATCCCACGGCCATGTGTGTTTGCCATGTAAGACACACGGTTTGGACATGGGCGTGTGCCCAGACCGTGTTAATTTAGTCAGTATATCAAGGATTAGCACACGGTCTAAGCCTACGGGCGTGTCATGGCAGTGTGAAATTATTCAGTAACCTCTGACAGTTGGAAGACATGGGTGTGTTTAAGCTGTATGGAAATAGTCAGTAGCTCTCCACAGTTTGAGGGCATGGGCGTGCTTAAGGGTACACGGGCGTGTTCCAAGTCACATGGGCGTGTGAACCCTGCTTCAAAAATGAGTTATTTGATTTAATTCCAAAAGTTTTCTAACATGAGTTAAAGGCCTCGTAGGCCCTTGTTATATGTGTTGACTAAGAAAGTGAAGTTTTTAAGTCAGAACGAAATTTTATAGCCCGTAAGTACATGTTTCAGTGAGTTCAAGCATAGTAATGTCTCGTATCCAGACCTAATATCGATCTTGGGTACGGGGTGTTATATTTAGTGGTATCAGAGCTATGATTTGATCAATTTTAGGACTAACGTAGCATGAGCATGAGTTTAGCTATACATTCCATACATGAGAATGTTTTTATAATGATAGTGTGACGACTCCTGACGACTTAAATTATGTTTATACATATAGTAAATCAATCCCAAAAGAGCTGAGGCGGATAATGTAGAAAATAACACACTAGCTCCCGCAGAAGGGACGGTGCCATATGAGAATGAGAATAGACCCACTATGGTGAGTCAAGAAGGAGGAAGAGAAGAAGCTAGAGAAGCCTTCCTCCATATGGTGAATGCCTGGTACACGGAGTTCGTTCGAGCGGACCCGAATGCACAACCCCCTCCACCCCCGCCTGTTCCACAACCTACTCCAGTAGCCCCTCAAGTAGTAGAGGTGGTAAGAGGAGGTAAACCTCTAATTGATAGGATCAAGAAGTATGGGGCAGAAGAATTTCGAGCTAGAAATGATGATGATTTAGAAAGAGCCGAGTTCTGGTTAGAAAATACCATCAGGGTATTTAACGAGCTGTCCTGCACCCCTGATGAATGCATTAAGTGTGTAGTCTCTCTCTTAAGGGATTCTGCATTCCAGTGGTGGAACACCCTTGTGTCGGTGGTACCAAGGGAAAAGATTTAATGGGAATTCTTCCAAGAAGAGTTTAAGAAAAAATATATCAGCCAGAGATTTGTAGACTAGAAGAGGAAAGAATTTCTAGAGCTGAAACAAGGCAAGATGTCAGTAACTAATTATGAGCAAGAGTTTGTACGACTCAGAAAGTACACTCGCGAATGTGTGTCCACTGAGGCCATTATGAGTAAAAGGTTTAAAGATGGTTTAAACGAGGACATTAAGCTGGTTGTTGCTATCCTCGAATTAAAAGAATTTGTTGTGCTAGTGGAAAGGGCTGGTAAAGCTGAAGAACTAGTAAAAAAGAAGAAGAAATTTGAAATGGAGTCTCGCGATTCTACAAATAGACAGTGGAACAAGTCGTTTCAATCGTCATCCAAGAAGTCAAGAGATTTCTCTACTCGAACAACTACTTCCACTGGATTTTCAAGAAAAGACAAGAGTAAGCAGTATTTGGGAAATAAAGCACAGACGACTTCAGTTGCAAGTGTTGGGGATTTTAGACCTGACAGACCTGAATGTCCATAATGTGGTAGACGTCATTTGGGAGAATGCCGAGCACATGAAAATGTATGTTTTAGATGTGGTTCCCAAGACCATTTCATAAAAGATTGTCCAGAGATGACTAAAGAAGAGAGAACTCAGAACTCGAGATCTGGGAGTATGGTCAGAGGGAGATCGCAGAGGAACCCGGGAAGTGGGGCAAGTGGAAGAGGTAACCCCAGAGAGCAGGCTGTGAGACCCGAGGGTAGAGCGCCTGCAAGGACTTATGCCATTAGCACTCGCGAAGAGGCATCTTCCCGTAATGTTATTACGGGTACCTTTTCTCTTTACAATACCAAAATTATTGCTTTAATAGATCCTGGATTCACACACTCTTACATTTGCATGAAATTATTACCCAGTTTAGGTGTGCCTATAGATATCACAGAATTTGTGATTAAGGTGTCTAATCCTTTAGGCAAGAGTATGTTAGTTGATAAAGTTTGTAAAGATTGTCCATTAATGATTAGAGGTCATTGCTTTAAAGCAAAATCTTATGTTGTTACCATTTGATGAATTCAACCTCATTCTTGGTATGGACTGGTTGACTACTCATAATGTAATTGTAAATTGTGGGAAGAAATACATTGAGATGAGATGTGAGAATGGGGATACTCTTCATGTAGAATCAGATGAGCAAGGTAGATCGTCGGTAATAATTTCTCATATGATGGCGCAGAGATATCTAAGAAAAGGGTATGAGGCATTTTTGGCCTTTGTAATGAATGATAAAGAGACATAGTTAAAGATTGAATCGGTCTTGATAGTATGCGAGTATGTGGATGTTTTCCCGAGGAATTACCGGATTACCACCAGTTAGAGAAGTTGAGTTCAACATTGAGCTAACTCTCGGTACTGTACCAATATCCATTACTCCTTATAGAATGGCTCCAATAGAGTTAAAAGGGTTGAAGTTACAGTTGCAAGAGTTGACAGACAAAGGCTTTGCAAGATCAAGTTGTTCACCATGGGGCGCTCCGATTTTGTTTGTGAAAAAGAAAGATGGCACCATGAGATTGTGCATTGATTATCGTCAGCTTAATAAAGTGATAGTAAAGAACAAGTACCCATTACCTAGGATCGACGATTTGTTTGATCAATTGAAAGGAGCGATTGTGTTCTCCAAAATAGACTTGAGATCAGGGTACTACCAGCTGAGAGTGAAAGATTTAGATGTATCCAAGACTGCCTTTCGAACGAGGTACGAGCATTATGAATTTTTAGTCATGCCCTTTGGGTTGACCAATGCTCCTGCGGTATTCATGGACTTAATGAATCGCATTTTCAGACCATACCTTGACAGGTTTGTAGTTGTTTTTATTGACGACATGCTAATTTATTCCCGAGACGAGAATGAACATGCTGATCATCTACGGATAGTTTTACAGACTCTTCGAGAAAATCAATTGTATGCTAAATTCAGTAAAAGTGAGTTTTGGCTCAAGGAAGTGGGATTCCTGGGACATATTTCCTCGAGAGATGGAGTCTGAGTAGATCCAAGTAAGATTTCAGCTATAATAAACTGGAAACCACCGAAGAACATCACAGAGATTAGAAGTTTTCTGGGCCTAGCCGGCTACTACAGACTATTTGTTAAGGGGTTTTCTATGATTGCAACCCCGATAACTAAATTGTTATAGAAGAATGTGAAGTTTGAGTGGTCGGAAAAATGCCAACAAAGTGTTGAGAGGTTGAAAGCAATGCTGACAGAAGCTCTAATTTTAGTACAACCCGAGGCAGGGAAAGAATTCATAATTTATAGCGATGCATCCTTAAATGGATTAGGCTGTGTACTCATGCAAGAAGGCAAGGTAATTGCTTATGCCTCTAGACAGTTGAAGCCTCATGAAAAAAATTATCCGATGCATGATCTTGAATTGGCTGCCATAGTCTTCGCTCTAAAGATTTGGAGACACCATTTATATGGTGAACGATGTTAGATTTTTACTGATCACAAAAGTTTGAAGTACTTTATGACGCAGAAAGAGTTGAACTTAAGACAACAAAGATGGTTAGAGTTGATAAAGGACTATGAGTTGGTCATTGAGTACGATCCTAGAAAGGCGAATGTGGTCGTTGATGCTTTAAGCAGAAAATCCCTATTTGCCTTGAGAGCATTGAATTCAAAAATATGTCTATCCGATGATGGTTTTATTTTAGCTGAGTTGAGAGCTAGACCAATGTTCCTTCAAGAGATCTTGGAGGCTCAAAAAGAAGATAGTGAATTGCAAGTAAAGAGAGCTCACTGCGAGTCAGGTGCTGAATCCAAATTTTGGATTAATTCTGATGGATATTTAATGTTTAGATATAGAGTTTGTGTGCCAAGAAAAGAGGAGCTTATTCAGAAAATTTTGCACGAGGCACATAACGGATGTTTATCTGTACATCCGGGTGGCACCAAGATGTATAATGATCTAAAGCAACAGTATTGGTGACCGAAAATGAAGAAAGACATTTCAAAATTTGTTTCCAAGTGCATGATTTGTCAGCAAGTAAAAGCTGAGCACCAAGTACTTTCGAGTTTGCTTCAGCCTATCTTGGTTCCCGAGTGGAAATGGGACCGTATCACCATGGATTTCATAATGGGTTTACTGTTGTCTCCGAGCAAAAAGATGTTGTTTGGGTAGTGGTTGATATACTCATGAAGTCAGCCCACTTTATACCTGTACGAGTGGATTACTCACTAGACAAGATGGCAAACTTGTATGTTTCAGAAATAGTAAGACTTCACAGAGTTCCCTTATCGATCATATCAGATAGAGATAGGAGATTCACATCCAGATTCTGGAAGAAGCTGCAAGAAGCTTTGGTTACAAAATTGAGTTTTAGCACAGCTTTTCACCCTCAAACTATTGGTCAGTCAGAAAGGTTAATTCAAGTACTCGAGCACATGATCAGATGTTGTGTTTTGGAATTCCAAGGTAGTTGGGAAAAGTTTCTCCTATTGGTAGAATTTGCCTATAATAATAGCTTTCAGTCGAGCTTAAAGATGGCGCCTTATGAGGCTCTATATGGGCGTAAGTACAGAGACTTATTTGTTTTGGACTGAACTTAAAGAGAACCAAATTCACGGGGTTGATTTGGTTAAAGAAGCTGAAGAGAAAGTGAAAGTGATTCGAGAATGTTTAAAGGCTGCATCAGACAGATAGAAATCCTATTCGGATTTAAAGAGAAAAGAGATAGAGTATCAAGTTGGGGATAAAGTTTTCTTGAAAGTGTCACCATGGAGAAAAGTCCTCAGATTTGGCCGAAAAGGCAAATTAAGTCCACGTTTCATTGGACCTTACGAGATTACTGAGAGAGTTGGCCCGGTAGCTTACCATTTGGCTTTGCCCTCAGAATAAGAAAAGATACATGATGTGTTTCACGTGTAAATGTTGCGACGCTACAGATCAGACCCTTCACATGTAATTGCCCCTTTAAAAATAGAGATTCGCCCCGACATGACTTATGGTGAAGAACCAATCAAGATTTTGGCTCAGGAAGTCAAACAACTGAGGAACAAGAGTATTGCCTTAGTAAAAGTATTGTGGAAATGACATGGAATCGAAGAATCTACATGGGAACCAGAATAGAGTATAAGAAACCAGTATCCAACCCTTTTTGATTGTAAGATTTTCGAGGACGAAAATCCCTAAGAGGGGGAGAATTGTAACAGCCTGATTTAGGGCCTAGTAGGGATAGTGGTGCGAGGTCACAAACCCGAGGTGAATTTATGAGTTTTTCAAGTGTATGCCATGTTTTCACGTGAGTATGAAAGTTTTGTAAAGCAATTTTTTTTAAGTTAAGGTCAATTGGTCCAAAAAGGACTAAATTGCAAAAGTTGTAATATATGAGTTTCTAGAAGCTTTTTGCATGAAATAGCTTTAGAATAATAATTATGAGCCCTTAAATAGCAATTTGCCCAAAATAAAATTTTGGACAAAATTGACCTTGAGATGGTGTTAAATAGAATTTTTATGAGGAAGGGCATTTTGGTCATTTGCCTATTAAGTGCTTTAAATGGGAAAAGATGAGAAAATTCACTCATCTTCTTCCTTGTCTTCTTAGAAAATTTGAAGACACCATAGCTACAGTTCTTCATTTTTTTCAAGCTCATAGTAAGTTCATCTTAGCCAGCTTTTAATATTCTTCGTATTTTGAAGTTCTCGTATTATGAATTAGCTAATTTTAGCTATAAAATGAGCTAAGATGCATGTTCAAAATTTACCCTTGAATGATATGCTTGTTATATGATGTTTTATGGAAGTTTAAGAGAGTTTGATGTTAGATAAACATCTTTTCCTTAATGAGTTTCATGAAAATGGTAGTAGGGACCATTTTGTAATAGTTATAAAATTGGTCATACCTACTAGAAATAGTGAGAATTGATGATTGTTATAAAAGAAAATGATTCAACTAAGCATGAAGTTTAAGAAAGTTGCATGAAAATCAGTTTACGAGAATTGGGGCAAAAGTGCAAATATTAGATAGTATAAGGGCAAAATAGTAATTTTTCCAAAATATGAGTTATGTGTAAATTTAGTCAATATGATTATTAAATGATCTATTTATGATTATAGATCAAGAAAAATGAAGCCCGGATCGAAACCGAGGCAAGAACAAAATTGTGGACTAAATTGCATATCTACATACATTTTGTATATTAAGGTAAGTTTGCATGATTTCTAAGCTTTATGATTTTTATCATTAACTTGCTTAGTATAATGTACAATAATTGTATGAAATGATCATGCTATGTTCAAGCAAGTTATCATGTAAGTCCAAGGCAAGCTTGGCATTGATCAAGTTAGCAAGTAAGTTATCATGTAAGTCCAAGGCAAGCTTGGCATTGATCAAGTTAGCAAGCAAGTTATCATGTAAGTCCAAGGCAAGCTTGGCATTGATCAAGTTAGCAAGCAAGTTATTATGTAAGTCCAAGGCAAGCTTGGCATTGAGTATGTTGTCAAGAGCAAGACTTCATATAAGTCCATGTCAAGACATGGCCTTGAAACCAAGATGAGATATTCCATGTAAGACCATACCGAAGATATAGCTTTGGTATCAAAGTTATGTGGGTCGAGATTTAGTATCCTCGGTTATTCGCAGAAATTCATCGGGCAAACGAGTAAGTCAAAAAGAAGATATCAAGAAAGCTAAGAAAGCAAAGTTAGTATCAAGTAAAAATTGAGTATTATTCATGTTATGAATGAGAAAGTAAAGATTATGATTATTATTATTAAAGTATACTGATCAATGTGATCAAGTGATACAGGTACCAAGTTTGCCTTACAAGTATGAGAATGTTAAGTATTATAAGACATGTAAGAATCAAGTATGAGTAAGTAAGCTTTATAGCTGAAATTATGATACCATTGTAAGCTAAATGGCTTATGTTAAGTAAGTATATTGATATGTGTTGTACATACAAACTTACTAAGCTATATGCTTAAGCTATGATTCTTTCTTACTATGCAGTCCCGCCAAGCTAACTAGTGGATCATTAAAGTCGAAGCTCGCAGCACACTATCAACCCTTATTTTGGTATAGCCAAGTTACTTTACTAAGTATGGAATGTATAGGAAGCATTCATTTTGTGTATATGCTTTAAGAAAGGCCATTGTATAGGCCATCAAGTTCATTATTCTTTTGTATTTGACTAAGTATGTATGTTGATTGAGATCAATGAAGCATGTAGTATTATTCATGAAAGATGGGTTGTTATTGCATTATTGATTTGAGTTTAAGTATGATCTTCTTTTCAGGGTGGCAAATGGCTTGGTAAATAGCCTTTAAGTGCCGGCACGGTTGGACACACAGGCGTGTGTCAAGGCCGTGTTAACCCTGCACCTTAGTATTATTAATTAGAATAGGCCACGGGCAAATCCCACGGCCGTGTGTGTATACCGTGTAAGACACACGGTTTGGACATGAGCGTGTGCCTAGACCGTGTTAATTTAGTCAATATATCAAGGATTAGCACACGGTCTAAGCCCACGGGCGTGTCATGGCCGTGTGAAATTAGTCAGTAACCTCCCACGGTTGGAAGACATGGGCGTGTCTAAGCCGTGTGGAAATAGTCTGTAGCTCTCCACGGTTTGAGGGCATGGGCGTGCTTAAGGGTACACGGGCGTGTTCCAAGTCACACGGGTGTGTGAACCCTGCTTCAAAAATGAGTTATTTGATTTAATTCTGAAAGTTTTCTGACATGAGTTAAAGGCCTCATAGGCCCTTGTTATATGTGTTGACTAAGAAAGTGAAGTTTTTAAGTCGAACAAAATTTTATAGCCCGTAAGTACATGTTTCAGTGAGTTCAAGCATAGTAATGTCTCGTATCCAGCCCTAGTATCAGTATTGGGTGCGGAGTGTTACAATCCCACTATCCGACGAGCCCCGATTAAAGAACTGCGTAAGTATGGTGCAACTGAATTTCTGGGTTTAAAAGGGTTGATCCGTCTACAGCTGAAAATTGGAAAAGAATTCTGCAGCAACTCAAGTGTACTCCACGAGAAATTTTATTATGTGCTGTATCTTTATTGCAAGAAGAAGCTTATGTTTGGTGGGAATCAGTAACACGACATGTACCAATGAAACAGGTAAATTAGGATTTCTTTCAAAGAGAATTTCAGAAGAAGTATGTGGGTGAGTTGTACATTGATGATAGAAAACAAGAGTTTTTGATGTTAAAACAAGGTGAGATGTAAATAGTTGAGTATGAATGGGAATTCTCACGACTCAGTAGATATATAGCTGAATTTGTGCCTACCAAAGCTGACAGTTGCAAGCGATTTTTATGGGGTTTACGTGATGAATTAAAGGTACAATTGGTACCACATAAAATTCCAGAATTTGTAGATTGGGTTGAAAGGGCAAAGATGGTTGAACAAGTATTGGGTCTTGATAAAAAGCCTGAATAAACTCATTCATTTAGGAAACGTTCTGGAGCTACTATTTTAAATCCGCAAACTAAAAGATCCAAAGAATCTTGAGGTAGTTGGAAACCGAGTTTTAGATCATACAGAGGTGATAGAAACCGAGAAATACAGATGACAGTTTCTACTGGTAGTGTACAAGTCCATCACGGGATACTAAAATTTTGGATTGTGAACACTGTGGGAAAAAACATAGAGGTGAGTGCTAGAAATTGACTCGAGGTTGTTTCCGTTGCAGATTTACAGAGTATTTTGTTAATGTAACAGCCCGGTTTAAACCCTAGTCAGAACAGTGGTTTTGAGACCACAAATTCGAGGTCAGAGAAATAATTTAAAATTATTTTTTATGTTTATAATGTGCGATTGAGCCTGTGTGAAAGTTTCATTCGAAAATTTTATCGATTGTGTGTCAAATTGTGAGAAATGACTAAATTGCATAAATTTTAAAAGCTGTGTGCTGATTGTTAAAGTGCTAAATTGTCATGGCTTTTAAAATGAGGGGTCCTTATGTTGTAAATGGACCATTAATAGTGGAAATGGACATAAATGGGTATATATTAGGTGAATTTATAATGTTTTAATGAACAAAAAACTGGTAAACTTTGTTTTTATGTTAATATAATAAAACAAAACATAAACTTTTGCCCATTATGTTCATCCATCCACCAAAATTGAAGAAGTAAAGAAAGAGTTAGGGCCTAAAATATTCAGCCATTGTTGTTCTTAATCAAGGTATGTGTTTTGATCGATTTTTTTATAATTTTTACGTTTTTGTGATCGTTGCTTTGTGCTCTAGCTAGGCCATGCTTTAATTTTAGAGATTGATGGTGATTTTGAGATATGCCATTGATGAATGCTTGAGCTATGTGTTAGTTGATAGTGAAATATGGAAGATATGTGAAGGATGAACATGTTTTGTCTTTGAATTTTTAGTGAAATTGAGTAATTTGGGCTAAATTGAGAAAAGTGTAAATTGAAGGACTAAGATGTGAAATAAATGAAATGTGTGGGCTTGTATTAGCATGGGAAGAATTCGGCTAAGCTTATGTGAATAGAAATTTGGTGTATTTTGTGATTTGATGAATTAGGGACTAAATTGTTGAAATGTGAAAATGTGAGGGCTATTTTGTAAAATACCATAAATATGTGTGTGTGGACTAAATTGAATGAATTGGTAATTGAATGAGTGAATTTGAATGTGTATAGACCAAGAAAGGAGGGGTTCGAATCGAGATCGAGGCAAAGACAAAGTGCTCGATTAATCGACCGTTTCAGTATTTCGACATCCGAGGTAAGTTCGGATATAATACTTGCTATTAAACTAGTATCTATGTGATGAAAAATGAATGAATGTATATTAATGGAATGGAATGTGTTATGTACGAGTTCGAGTATTGAGGCACTAAGTGTGCGAAATTGAGTTGATACAGAGTTGATTAGCACCGTGTGTACGAAACAATAGAAGCTACTGCTCTAATAATTAGCACTGTGTGTGCGGAAAGATAGAAGCTTGACTTATCGAATAGGCACTGTGTGTGCAATACCGATATAAGTTTGATTTAACATATTTGCACTAAGTGTGCAGTGATGATTATGTTTTGGTTATGAAATTGGAACTAAGTCTGCGAATAAATCAAAGGAATAGCAAAGGTTGAAGAGAGGTAATATCGAGAAATTGAGTAGCATGAATGGTGAGTAACTAAGTGTTGATCAAGGTATGTTTGAACTTATGTGGTTGATGATAGCATTAAGAGTTGAATGAATAGATACTTGAGCATATGGTTGAGATTGATGATGAGCCTAATTGTGCAATTTATCTATGTGATGGTTTAATTATGTATTGATATGGTATTATTGAGTAATATGTATTATATTACGAACTTAGTAAGCTTATTAAAAGCTTACTGTGTGATTTGTTTTTCTGTTTTACAGTGTCAGTAAGGCTAGCTTGGATTCGGGGGTCGTCAGCATCACTATCACACTATCGACAATCTATTTTGGTACTTTTGAAGATGTGTATATTTGAATATGGCATGTATAGGCTAGTTGTTTTGAAACATGTTCGAAATGTGTAAATAGCCAAGTGATGTGGCTAAATAAATGTTGGTAATATGCATGAATGATTATGGTATATGAAGTATGTTTTGGTATGACTTGATGGCAATGAAATAGTCATATGAATGATAAGTTTAGCGATGGATTGATTGTAACACCCCTTACCCGGGTTCTACGGGAAAAGGGCTTAAGGCGTTACCTTAATAAAATCCTCACGTTCGCCACTCAGGCTCATCGACTTCACTCAAAAGCCATCTCAACAACCTTATTCTCAATTTACGAGGCCTCATTCATACATACGAGGGCTCTCGAGACTATTCTGGAATTTTTTTGAATCTTAAAAATTTTCTCTTTTGTACAGGGCTAACATGCCCGTGTAATAAGAGACACGCCCGTGTGTAGTCACACACGCCCATGCCTTCAACTCGTGGTGAACACTGACTTCACCCACACGGCCTCAAAGCTTAGTCCCACGCCCGTATGACTAGCCCGTGGTCTATCCTGATTTAAAAGATTAACCTGCAAGGGACGCACAGCCAGAGAACATGCCCGTGTGTTGACCATGTGTCACACATGGCCTAGACACACGCCCGTGTATCTATTCACATGGACAAGAACAAAGTTCTTTTCTAAGCTCTTCTTACCCCTATGGCATTCACAACATGCACTCATACAACACATCCATAATCAACTTAAATTTAATAGAAATCTCACATAGAAAACTACATCATTTCAGATAATATGATAGCCAACAACTATGGCATTATACAAAATTCACTATCCATCTAAAGGCCAACACATCTTAGCCATATACAACAAAAATTCACTAACTTGTCTAGCCCCTATACATGCCATATACAAAACATTGAATCTCATATACCAGACTGTGTTGATATGTGGGCTATCTTCCAACGATCCTCGTATCTTGGTTCACCACTTTTACTCTATAAACAATGGAAAAGATAAGGGAGTAAGCTTTGAGCTTAGTAAGTTTATACATAAACAATTAAGCATCATAGTATAAGCTAAACAACAATTAGCATTATACTAACATATAAGGTACAATTATGCTTACTCTTTGTATTCCTTACCACATTTCCAACAAATTATGAATCACATACTCATAACCATTGGAATGCACCCCTGCATTCAATATCACATTTACACAATATACAACACATCGTTATTTTTTGATAACACATCCACACAGATATACTACTCACTACTACCACCACACAGCTAATTCACATAGCTAATGTCTCGGTGGTTCCGCACCTAGCCCACCACAATCAATTAATAAGGTAGTATCACACTTAGCCTACCGCAAAGGTAATCATAGTGGTCTCGCACTTACCCCACTAGACGATATACCTAACGATAGCATCGCACATAGCCAGCTCATCGTTAATATGCATTAGGATGGCATCGCACTTAACCCACCATCTAGCATTATCAATACACATTCACATGTTTACTTACTCTATCATTCATTCACAAATTCTAACACATTCATCCCACATAGGTTCTCAATCATTCTCAATCATTCTCAACCATTCTCAATCATTCTCAATCATGCTACACACTAGCTAGCATTAATAAATTCGTAAATATAAATGCATTGTTTATACATAGACTTACCTCGATACTCAAAAGTATAGAAACGTGCAATTTAGTCCACCACCTTGCTTTTGCCTCGGTTTCAATCTGGGTTTTTTCTTTCTTGATCTATAATAAATAAATCAGCTTATTCAATACACACTTTGACTAAATTGACTCACATCTCATACTTTAGTAAAATTACTATTTTGCCCCTAAACTTTCTCAAATTTACACTTTAGCCCCAATGCTCGTAAAGTGATTTTTATTCAACTTTCTAACCTTGCATGCTTAGCCGAATCACTTATTCAACTATAGCATTCATCCATTCTCACTAAATCACACATGTATGACCAAACTCAAGATTTTCACAAACTAGTCCCTACATGCATTTTCATGGAAAATCACTTAGCAAAAGATGTTTCTACTACATCAAGCTTTCATATTCTTCCATAAAACATCAAAATACATGCATGTCATACATAAGCACATTTTTGAACATCCATTTTAACTCACCAAATAGCTAAAAATAGCTTACTCATGCTATTAGGACTTCAAAAATACGAAGAATATCAAAAATCGGGCTTAGGAGCACTTACCACCAAGCGTGAAAAATTTGAAGAACCTTAACAATGGCTATTGAAATTTTCGGCAGCTTGGGGAAGAAGATGAATGAATTTTTACCATCTTTTCACCTATTTAATCATTTAAATAACCAAATGACCAAAATGCCCTTTTTGATAAATTTCCTATTTTAACTCATCCTTTCCCAATTTTGTCCAAAAACTAAAATTTGGGAAAATTGTTCATTAAAGACCTCTAATTAATATTCTAAAGCTATTTCACACAAATAGCTTCTAGAATCTCACATTTTGCAACTTTTGCAATTTAGTCCTTTTGGACAATTCAACCACCATTTCACAAAAATACTTCATGAAACTTTCACACTAGCATGCACACATAGTATAAACCTAAAAAAAAAACTCATTCATAACCCTCAGATTTGTGGTCTTGCACCACTAGTCCGACTAGACCCTAGATCGGGACGTTACAACTCTCCCCCTTAAGAGATTTTTGTCCCCGAAAATCTTACCAGTAAAGAGGTTTGGATATTGTTCTCTCATAGCCTCTTCTGTTTCCCACGTAGCTTTTTCCACACCGTGTTTCTGCCACAACACCTTCACTAGTGCTATGCTCTTATTTCTCAACTGTTTCACCTCTCGAGCCAAGATCTTAATCGGCTTCTCTTCATATGAAATATCCGATCTTATCTCAATTTTCGTTGAAGGAATCACATGTGAGGGATCGGAGCGATACCGTCACAACATCGACACATGAAACACATTATGAATCTTTTCTAACTCTACCGGCAAGGCCAACCGGTATGCTACAGGCCCAATTCTGTCTGTAATCTCATACGGCCCTATAAATCTTGGACTCAATTTCCCTTTTCGTCCAAATCTCATAATCTTCTTCCACGGGGACACTTTCAAAAATACTTTATCACCCACATCAAATTCAATTTCTTTTCTTTTCAAATCCGCACACGACTTCTGTCGGTCCGAGGCAGCTTTCAGACTATTACGGATTACTCTCACTTTCTCTTCAGTTTCTTTTACTAGATCAACCCCATGGATCCGCTTCTCACTAAGCTCGGTCCAATAAAAGGAATGCGACACTTACGACCATACAAGGCTTCATACAGAGCCATCTGAATACTCGACTGATAACTGTTGTTGTAGGCAAATTTGACCAAAGGTAGATATCTCTCCCAACTACCTACGAACTCTAGCACACAACATCGAAGCATATCTTCAAGAACTTGAATCACTCTTTCAGACTGACCATCAGTTTGCGGATGGAACACAGTACAGAAATTTAATTTCGTACCCATGGCCTCTTATAACTTTTTCCAAAATCTCGAAGTAAACCTCGGATCTCTATCCAATATAATAGACATAGGTACACCATGCAATCTTACTATCTCTGCCATATACAACTCAGCTAACTTATCTAGTGAATAATCAACACGTACTGGGATAAAGTGAGCCGACTTTGTTAATCTGTCCACAACAACCCACACAGCATCCTTCTTTCTCGGAGTCATCGACAACCCCGTCACAAAGTCTATTTTAACTCGATCCCATTTCCATTCGAGAACCATCACTGGTTGAAGCAATCTTGAAGGCAATTGATGTTCAGCTTTCACTTGTTGACAAATCAAACACTTTTCCACAAACTCTAAAATATCTCTTTTCATCCTCGACCATCAATAGAACTTCCTCAAGTTGTTGTACATTTTCGTACTACCCGGGTGCACTGACAAATAACTACTATGTGCCTCAAGCAAAATATTTCTGATCAACTCCTCATCTCTAGGTACACAAATTCATCACGATACAATAAACAATCATTCAAGCCCACTCGAAAACTAGAGTCACTTTCTGATTTGCACATAGCTCTCTTGGCTTGCATCTCACTGTCATTCCTCTGAGCCTCACATATCTGTTGAACAAATAGTGGCTTAGATCTCAACTCTACCAAAATAGCACCATCATCAGACAATGCTAAACTCGTGCCCATAACTTTTAGAGCACACAAGGATTTCCTACTCAGGGCATCCGCAACCACATTTACTTTTCCCGGGTGGTAGTCAATGACTAACTCATAGTCTTTCAACAACTCCAGCCACCGCCTCTGTCTCAGATTCAGATCCTTTCGATCCATCAAATATCTTAAACTCTTATGATCCGTAAAGATTCTGTACTTCTCACCATGAAAATAATGTCGCCAAATCTTTAACGCAAAAACAATCATAGCCAACTCCAAATTATGGGTCGGATAATTCTTCTCGTGTGGCTTTAGCTGCCTTGAGGCGTAAGCGACTACCTTACCCTCTTGTATCAACACGCAACTAAGACCATTAAACGATGCATCACTATAAACCATGAATTCCTTCCCCAATTCTGGTTGAACCAAAACTGGTGCCTCAGTCAACATTATTTTCAGTCTCTCGAAACTCTGTTGACATGTCTCAGTCCATTCAAACTTGACATCTTTATGCAATAGTTTTGTCATTGGGGTAGCAATAACAGAGAACCCCTTCACGAAACATCTATAATATCCTACTAATCCCAAGAAGCTTCTAACCTCCGACACATTCTTCGGCTGTTTCCAATCCACAATAGTCGAAATCTTACTTGGGTCAACTCTGACACCATCACCCGACACAATCTGTCCCAAAAATCCAACCTCTCTGAGCCAGAACTCGCTCTTGCTAAACTTAGCATACAACTGCTTATCTCTTAAAGTTTGCAAGACAATTCTCAAATGCTCCTCATGATCGTTCTCATCCTGAGAATAGAATAATATATTGTCAATAAAAATGACTACAAACTTATCCACATATGGTCTGAAAACACGATTCATCAGATCCATAAAAATTGTAGGTGCATTTGTCAAACCGAACAGCATAACCAAAAACTCATAATGGCCATACCTCGTTCAAAATACAATCTTCAACACATCTTGCTCTTTCACTTTGAACTGATAATAACCCGACCTCAGGTCTATTTTGGAGAACATTGTAGCTCCTTTCAATTGATCAAAAAGATCATCAATCCTTGGTAAAGGATATCTATTCTTCACCGTAACCTTGTCTATAGTCTATACACAGCCTCATAGACCCATCTTTCTTCTTTACAAATAATACCGAAGCACCCCATGGTGAGTAACTCGGTCTTATGAAACCCTTATATGTCAACTCTTGGAACTGTATCTTTAGTTATTTCAACTCTATAGGTGCCATTCTATATGGAGTAATAGAAATCGGTGCCATTCCTGGAATCAATTCAATCCCAAACTCGACCTCTCTCACTAGAGGTAATCCGAGTAATTCTTCCGGGAATACATCCGGATACTCGCATACTACTGGCACTGTTTCAAACTTTACCCCACTCTCTCGAGTATTCATCACAAAGGAGAGATAGGACTCACAACCTTTTCTCAAACATTTCTCTATCACTAAGGAAGAAATCATCACAGGTAAACTGTCTGTTCCACCTGATTGAACCCGAACCACATCTCCACTCTCACATTTCAATTCAATGTACTTACTACCACAGTTCATTAAAACATTATGGGTAGTTAACCAATCCATACCTAGGATTAAATCAAACTCATCAAACGGTAACAACATCAGGTCTACCGAAAAATAATGATTCTCAAACATCAAAGGACAATTTTTACACACCTTGTCTACTAACACATGCTTACCCAACGGGTTTGACACCTTAACCACAATATCTGTAGACTCAATGATCATACTCAAACTAGATGCTAATCTCATACAAATATAAGAATGAGTAGACTCGGGATCTATTAAAACAATAACAAGGGTGTCAAAGAGAGAAAAAGTACCCGTTATCATGTCTGGGGAGGATGCCTCTTCGCGAGTGCGAATAACATACGTCATTGTAGGTGCCCGACCCTTCAGTCTCACAGCAGAATCTTTGGACGTACCTCTACCACTAGCCCTACCTCTTGGGTTCCTTGGTGGTCTACCCCTTGTAGACACGTCACTAGGTCTCATCTCTTGCTTCTTTTCCTTATTATCCCTTTCGGGGCAGTTTCGAATAAAATGGTCGAGGGAACCACACTTATAACATTTTTGACTATTTCCCCAACACTCTCCGGTGCGATACCTACCACAACTTGGACACTTCAATTTACCTTTCACATTGCCCACACTTTCCATCAAGGTAGCGTGGACTCTCGAACCAGAATAAATATTATCTGAGTCTTGATGCGAATATCCTACTGAGGCTGTTGTCCGAGGATTCACTTTCTTGGACCTTTTTGACTGGGCTTGATACGACTTGCCCATTAACCTTTTTCAACATCCCGGGCTTCACTCACATCCTTTTTCTTTTCTTTACTGAACTCTTCGGCTTTACTTGCCCTTTCCACTAGCACTACAAGCTCTTTCAACTCCAAAATACCCACTAGGAGTTTGATGTCCTCATTCAGTCCATCCTCAAACCTCTTACACAAGATAGTCTCTGTCGACACACATTCCTGAGCATATTTGACTCACTCTCGTACTCTAATACTGACATTCTTCATTGCTTCAACTCGAAGAATTCTTTCCTCTTTCGATCTGTAAATCGTTGGCTTATATACTTTTTCTGAAACTCTTCCAGAAAGAAGTCCCATGTCACCTGCTCTTTCGGGACCACTAACATCAGCATTTTCCACCAGTGGTATGCCGAATCTCTCAACAAGGATACGACACACTTTAAGCTCTCTTTAGGTGTACATAGGAGCTCATCAAATACTCTCATCGAGTTCTCTAACTAGAACTTCGTCCTATTAGGGTCATCATCTACCTTAGCTCTAAACTCCATGACCCCATGCTTCCTAATCTTATCCACTGGAGGTTTCGATATCCTCACTAGATCCATACCTTAGGGAGCCACAGGAATTGGCTGAGGTATAGGAGGAGGTGGAGGAGGTTGAGCATAGGGTTCGTTCGAACAAAGTTCGAGTACCAATTGCCCATCATCTGGAGAAAGTCCTCTCGTGCCTCTTCCCCTTGACCCCTAGCCTTGGATCCACTTTGCACTGGCACGGTCCCTTGCGCAGAGCCGGTGCATTACTAGCTGCTTCATCAGCAGTAGATTGATCGGGATCCATATTCTATATAAAACAAGGTTTAAAATCATCAGAAGCCACCACACTATCATTGTACACTTTATGGCATGTATAGCTAGACTCTTACACCCACTATGGTAGTCTTAGAACTGACTAAACTTGGCTCTAATATCACTAAATGTAACACCCCTTACCCGGGTTCTACACCAGAACTGAGCTTAAGGTATTACCTTAATAAAATCCTTACGTCCGCCACTTAGGCTCATCGACTTTTCAACCTTATTCTCAATTTACGAGGCCTCATTCATACATACGAGGGCTCTCAAGACTATTCCAGAATTTTTTTGAATCTTAAAAATTTTCTCTTTTGTACAGGGCTAACACGCCCGTGTAATAAGAGACACACCCGTATGTAGTCACACACGCCTATGCCTTCAATCCGTGGTGAACATTGACTTCACCCACATGGCCTCAAAGCTTAGTCATACGCCCGTGCGACTAGCCCGTGGTCTATCCTGATTTAAAAGATTAACCTGTAGGGGACGCACGGCCAGAGAATATGCCCGTGTCCTGACTGTGTGTCACACATGGCCTAGATACACGCCTGTGTATCTATTCACATGGAGAAGAACAAAGCTATTTGCTAAGCTCTTCTTACCCCTATGGCATTCACAACATGCACTCATACAACACATCCATAATCAACTTAAATTTAAAAGAAATCTTACATAGAAAACTACATCTTTTCATATAATATGATAGCCAACAACTATGGCAATATACAAAATTCACGATCCATCTAAAGACCAACACATCTTAGCCATATACAATAAAAATTCACTAACTTGTCTAGGCCCTATACATGCCATATACAAAACATTGAATCTCATATACCAGACTGTGTTGATATGTGGGCTATCTTCTAATGATCCTCGTATCTCGGTTCACCACTTTTACTTAAGTTTATACATAAATAATTAAGCATCATAGTATAAGCTAAACAACAATTAGCATTATACTAACATATAAGGTACAACTATGCTTACTCTTTCTATTCCTTACCACATTTTCAGCACATTATGAATCGCATACTCATAACCATTGGAATGCACCCCTGCATTCAATATCACATTTACACAATATACAACACATCATTATTTTTTGATAACACATCCACACAGATATACTACTCACTACTACCACCACACAGCTAATGTCTCGGTGGTTACGCATCTAGCCTACCACAATCAATTAATAAGGTAGTATCGCACTTAGCCTACCACAAAGGTAATCATAGTGGTCTCGCACTTAGCCCACTAGACGATATACCTAACGATAGCATCGCACATAGCTAACTCATCATTAATATGCATTAGGATAGCATCGCACTTAGCCAACCATCTAGCATTATCAATACACATTCACATGTTTACTTACTCTATCATTCATTCACAAATTTTAACACATTCATCCCACATAGGTTCTCAATCATTCTCAACCATTCTCAATCATTTTCAATCATGCTACACACTAGCTAGCATTAATAAATTCGTAAGTATAAATGCATTGTTTATGCATAGACTTACCTCGATACTCAAAAGTATAAAAACGTGCAATTTAGTCCACCACCTTGCTTTTGCCTCAGTTTCGATCTGGGCTTTGTCTTTCTTGATCTATAATAAATAAATCAGCTTATTCAATACACACTTTGACTAAATTGACTCACATCTCATACTTTAGCAAAATTACTATTTTACCTCTAAACTTTCTCATATTTACACTTTAGCCCCAAGGCTCGTAAAGTGATTTTTATTCAACTTTCTAGCCTTTCATGCTTAGCCGAATCACTTATTTAACTATAGCATTCATCCATTCTCACTCAATCACACATGTATGACCAAACTCAAGATTTTCACAAACTAGTCCATACATGCATTTTCATGGAAAATCACTTAGCAAAAGATGTTTATATTACATCAAGCTTTCACATTCTTCCATAAAACATCAAAATACATGCATGTCATACATAAGCACATTTTTGAACATCCATTTTAACTCACCAAATAGCTAAAAATAGCTTACTCATGCTACTAGGACTTCAAAAATACGAAGAATATCAAAAATCCGGGCTTAGGAGCACTTACCACCAAGCTTGAAAAAATTTGAAGAACTCTAACAATGGCTATTAAAATTTTCAGCAGCTTGGGGAAGAAGATGAATGAATTTTTATCATCTTTTCACCTATTTAATCATTTAAATAACCAAATGACCAAAATGCCCTTTTTTATAAACTTCCTATTTTAACTCATCCTTGCCCAATTTTGTCCAAAAACTAAAATTTGGGAAAATTATTCATTAAAGACCTCTAATTAATATTCTAAAGCTATTTCACACAAATAACTTCTAGAATCTCACATTTTGCAACTTTTGCAATTTAGTCTTTTTGGACAATTCAACCATCATTTCACAAAAATACTTCATGAAACTTCCACACTAGCATGCACACATAGTATAAACCTAAAAAAAACTTATTCATAACCCTCAGATTTTTGGTCTCGCACCACTATTCTGACTAAACCCTAAATTGAGATGTTACATTGATGCCATAGTGATATATTGAAATGGTGGATGGTTCATGCTTGATTTTACATGTGAATTGGTTGAGCTATTTAGAATACAAGATGGTATGATAGAAAAGAGATTGAATTGGGCTATTATGATGAAGTTTTGATGTGTTTTTTGTTGCTATTGATACATGGATAGATGCATAATTGTGATTGTAGGGATAACCCTTGTGTGGGTGGCAAATTGGCCTTACAAATAGCCTATTTTGCATATATGGCCAATGGACACGGGCGTGTGTCTCTACCGTGTGGCTCAAGGGCCTCTTCGAAGTGTGCCTAGGTAGGTTACACGGTCGTGGCACACGAGCGTGCCTGGTGGCCATGTGATCAAGTCAGTAGCTAGCTTAATTTTACACGACCATGGCACACGGGCGTGCCTTGTGGCCATGGGAACAAGCCAGTATATAGGCTCTGTTTTGGCATGGCCTGAACACATTGGCGTGTCTGGTAGTCATGTGAAGCACAAGGCCTGACTACACGGGCGTGTCACCTTTGCAGTATTGAAAATGTTTAAAATTTTAAAAATTTTTGTAAGTGTCTGATTTAGTCTCGACCTCTTTTTAACACGTGTTTAAGGTCTCGTAGACCTCGATAAGGGACTATATGCTAGTTTTGAAATGTTTGCCTCATGACTAACTTTGTGTCGTAAAATGAAAGTGAAATGTTCTGATCATTCGGTAATGCCTCTTAATCCCATTTCGGCAACGGTTTTGGGTTAGGAGTGTTACATTTTATTTGTATCAGAGCTACGGTTTAGTCGATTCTTAGACTAATGTAACGCGTGTCAGTCTAGCTCTATATGCCATATATATAAATTGAGGTAGTATGATGAATCCTGGTAATTAAAAATTTGCTTTCATATAGTAATGGATCCCGATCGAGTAGTTACTGATGATGTTGAGAGTAACACGCCTACTCCCACTCAAGGGACAGCGCCGGCTACATCTAGGTCGAATGATAGTAGTGAGAGAAGAGAGGCTAAGCAAGCCTTTTTCCGAATGATGAGTGAGTGGTTTTCAGAGTTCATTCGAACAAATTCGGCTGCTCCACATCCTCCACCCCCACAAGTACCTATTGTGCCACAAGTGATAGATTTGATCCGATTGAATAAACCTCCTGTGGGTAAGATTTGTAAGTACAAGTCCGAAGAGTTTAGGGCTATAGCTGATGACGATGCTGAGTGAGTCGAGTTTTGGCTTGAGAATACAATTCAGGTATTCGATGAGATGTCGTTGACCCCTGATGAATGTATCAAGTGTGCAGTTTCTTTGTTGAGAGATACGACTTATAACTGGTGGAGAATGTTAATTTCTGTGGTTTTGAGAGAGAGAATCACCTGGGATTTCTTTCAAGTTGAATTCAGACAGAAGTATATCAGTCAACGATTCATTGATCAGAAATGTAAAGAATTTTTTGAGTTGAAACAAGGTAGCATGTCTGTTACTGAGTACAAGAGGGAATTTGTGAGATTGAGCCAATATGCACGAGAATGTGTTTCAACTGAAGCTATTATATGTAAACACTTTATAGAAGGATTGAATGAAGATATTAAGTTGTTGGTTGGGATACTTGACATAAATGAATTTGTTATGTAAGTCAAAAGAGCCTGCAAAGCTGAGGAGCTTAGTAAAGAAAAGAAGAAAGTCGATCCTGAAGCTTGAGATGAAAGAAGAAGATTGACGAGTAAGATGTCTCAACCTTCGATAAAGAGATTTAAAGATGCAACCAATCGATCAAAGGTTTCGTTTGGACATTCGAGTAGAAATTGTGTGAGACAAAGCATCGGTTCACGAGATCAAATTCCAACTGAATTAAGTGTTGGAAGTGCCAAGCGCAACAAACCTAAGTGTAGACAGTGTGAAAGATGACAAGTAGGAGAATGTTGGGGAAAATATAATAATCAAACTTGTTATAAATGTAGATCACGAGATCACTTCATTCGAGACTGCCCAAAGATGACTAAAAAAGAAAATGTTCATAGTGTGAGACTTAGTAACATAACGACTAGAGGTAGACCACCCAAAAAGACTGGAAGTGTGAGTGGAAGCTAGAGAGGGACTACTGATACAGTTGTGAGATAGGAGGCGAGAGCACCTGCTCAAGCCTATGCTATATGTGCACGAGAGGAAGCATCATCTCCAGATGTCAGCACTGGTACTTTTGCTCTATTTGATACTGATGTGATTGCATTAATAGATTTAGGATCTACTCATTCGTATGTGTGTATGAATCTAGTATCAAGTAAGACTCTACCTGTTGAGTCTACTGAATTTGTGATTAGAGTATCGAACCCCTTAGGCAAGTGTGTCTTAGTTGATAAAGTGTGCAAGAATTTCCCATTGATGTTTTGAGATATATGCATTCCAGCTAATTTGATGCTGCTACCATTCGATGAATTTGATATTATTCTGAGTATGGATTAGCTTACTTTGCATAATACCATGTGAATTGTAAAAGAAAGGGTATTGAATTGAGAAGTCAGAACGGTGGGATAGTTCAAATTGAATCTAGTGATTTGAAAGGGTTAGCAGCTGTTGTATCTGCAATGAAAGCTTTGAACTATGTGAGAAAAGGTTACAAAGCCAATCTGGCATATTTGATTGATACAAATGTGTCAGAAAAAAAAGTTGAACCGGTACTTGTGGTTTGTGAGTTTCCAGATGTGTTTCCTGAAGAGTTACCGGGATTACCTCTAATTCGAGAAGTTGAATTTGGAATTGAATTGGTGCCGGGAATGACTCCTATCTCAATAGCTCCGTATAGAATGACACCAATAGAATTGAAAGAGTTAAAGTCTCAGCTACAAGAGTTGACAGATAGAGGATTTGCACGATTGAGTTTCTCGCCTTAGGGTGCTCCTGTGTTGTTAGTAAAAAAGAAAGACGACACTATGAGGATGTGCATTGACTACCGACAATTGAACAAAGTGACGATAAAAAATAAATATCCGTTACCCCGTATTGATGATTTATTTGATCAGTTGAAAGGAGCTACAGTGGTTTCTAAGATAGATTTGAGATCGGGCTACTATCAGTTGAGAGTTAAAGAATCTGATGTGCCAAAAACTACTTTCAGAACGAGGTATGAACATTATGAATTCTTAGTGATGCCTTTCAGATTAACGAATGCTCCTGCAGTGTTTATGGATTTGATGAATCAAATATTAAGACCGTATTTGGATCACTTTATTGTAGTGTTCGTTGATGACATTCTGAATTATTCCTATGATGAGACGCAACATACTGAGCATTTGAGAATTATGTTAAAGACTTTGTGTGAGAAGCAGTTGTATGCAAAGTTTAGTAAATGTGAGTTTTGGTTGCGTAAGGTTAGATTTTTGGGACATATTGTATCATCCACGGGAATACAAGTTTATCCTAGTAAAATCTAGCTATTTTAGAATGGAAACCTCTGAGAAATGTGTTTGAAGTCTGTAGTTTTTTGGGACTAGCGGGATACTATAGACGGTTTGTGAAAGGTTTCTCGATGATTGTGACTCTGTTGACGAAGTTGCTACAGAAATATGTTAAGTTCGAGTGGTCAGAAAAGTGCCATCAGAGTTTTGAGCAATTGAAAGCGTTGTTGACGAAAACGCCAGTGTTAGTTCAGCCTGAATCGGGCAAAGAATTCATAGTTTACAGTGATGCATCATTAAATGGTTTGGGTTGTATGCTGATGCAAGAAGGGAAAAGTCATTATTTATGCTTCGAGGCAGTTAAAGCCGCATGAAAAAAATTATCCAATGTATGACCTTAAATTAGCCTCGATTGTGTTTGCATTAAAGATTTGGCGTCACTATCTATTTGGTGAGAAATTTCCTATTTCTACTGATCACAAGAGTTTGAAGTATTTGATGACTCAGAAAGAATTGAATTTGTGACAGAGAAGATGGTTAGGATTGCTGAAAGATTATGAACTTGTAATTGATTATCATCTGGGCAAAGCTAATATTGTTGCTGATGCCTTGAGTCGAAAGTCTTTATGTGTTTTGCGAGCTAAGAATTCTGAGGTAGATCTGTGTGATAATGGTTCAGTCTTGGCTGAGTTGAAAGTAAGACTGATGGCCGTACATCAGATTCGTAATGCCCAAAAAGTTGATGAGATGATAGCAAAATGAGTTCAATGTGATTTGAATTCGGATTTAGAATTTTGAGTTGATAGTGATGATTGTTTAAAATTTAGAAATCTAATTGGTGTTTCGAAGAATTTAGAGTTAATTCAATTAATTTTGAAAGAAGCTCATAATAGTTGTTTGACAGTACAACTGGCGAGTACGAAAATGTATAACGATCTGAAACAATTTTATTGGTGGCATGGTATGAAAAGAGACATCTCTGACTTTGCGTCAAAATGTTTAGTTTGTCAGCAAGTTAAAGCTAAACATCAGGTTCCATCTGGTTTGTTGCAACCAATTATGATTCCTGAGTGGAAATGGGAGAGAATCACGACGGACTTTGTGTTGAGATTGCCCTTGTCTCCAGGAAAGAAAGATGCAATCTAAGTGATAGTTGACAGATTGACAAAATTAGCTCATTTCGTTCCGGTGAGAATAGATTATTCACTTGATAGATTGGTTGAATTATATATTGTTGAGATTGTGAGATTGCATAAGGTGCCACTATCTATTGTATCTGATAGAGATCCGAGATCTACCTCACGATTTTGGAAGAAATTACAAGAAGCTTTAGGCACAAAGTTGCATTTTAGTACTACATTTCATCCGCAGACGGATGGTCAGTCTGAGCGAATTATTCAGATTCTCGCAGATATGTTGAGATCTTGTATACTTGAGTTTGAAAGTACGTGGCAAAAAGCATTTGCCATTGATTGAGTTTTCATACAACAACAGTTTCCAATATAGCATTAAAATGGCACCGTATGAAGCTCTCTATGGTCAAAAATGTCGAACTCCATTGTATTGGACTAAGCTGAGTGAGAATACGATTCATGGGATTGATATAATAAAAGAGACTGAGCAGAAAGTGAAAGTGATTTGTGACAGTTTGAAAGCAGCCTCAGATCGTCAAAAGTCTTATGCAGACATGAAATGGAAGGATATCAAATTTGAGATCGGTGATAAAGTGTTTCTAAAAGTGTCTCCGTGGAATAAAATACTTCGATTTGGCCAGAAAGGCAAGCTGAGTCTGAGATTCATCGGACCGTATGAGATCATTGAACGAGTTGGGCCAGTTGCTTATAGATTGATGTTGCCACTTAAGTTAGAAAAAATTCATAACGTGTTTTATGTGTCGATGCTTCTACGATACAGATTTGATCCATCTCCTGTGATTGCTCCTACTAAGGTTGAAATTCAGTCAGATTTGTCGAATGGTGAAGAACGATTCAAATTTTGGCACGAGAGATCAAAGAATTGAGAAACAAAAGATTTTCCTTAGTAAAAGTATTGTGGTACAAACATGGAGTTAAAAGTCTACATGGAGCCCGAGAATGTTATGAGAGAGCAACATCTACATCTATTCACGAGTAAGATTTTTGGGGATGAAAATCCCTAAGAGGGGAGAGTTGTAACATCCCGATTTAGACCCTAGTTAGAATAGTGGTTTCGAGACACAAATCCAATGTCAGAGAAATAATTTAAAATTATTTTTGATGTTTGTAATGTGTGATTGAGCTGGTGTGAAAGTTTCGTGTGAAAATTTTATCAACTGTGTGTCAAATTGTGAGAAAGGACTAAATTGCATAAATTGTAAAAGCTGTGTGCTGATTGTTAAAGTGCTAAATTGTCATGGCTTTTAAAATGATGGGTCCTTATGTTGTAAGTGGACAATTAATAGTGGAGATGGACATAAATGGGTATATATTAGGTGAATTTATAATGTTTTAATGAACGGTAAAATGGTAAATTTTGTTTCAATGTTAATATAATAAAAGAAAACATAAAATTTTGCCCACTATGTTCATCCATCCACCAAAATTGAAGAAGAAAAGAAAGAGTTAGGGCCTAAAATATTCGGCCCTTGTTGTTTTTAATTAAGGTATGTGTTTTGATCAGTTTTTGATAATTTTTACGTTTTTGTGATCGTTGCTTTGTGCTCTAGCTAGGCCATGCTTTAATTTTAGAGATTGATGGTGATTTTGAGATATGCCATTGATGAATGTTTGAGCTATGTGTTAGTTGATAGTGAAATATGGAAGATATGTGAAGGATGAACATGTTTTATCTTTGAATTTTTAGTAAAATTGAGTAATTTGGGCTAAATTGAGAAAAGTGTAAATTAAAGGACTAAGATGTGAAATAAATGAAATGTGTGGGCTTGTATTAGCATGGGAAGAATTTAGCTAAGCTTATGTGAATAGAAATTTAGTGTGTTTGTTGATTTGATGAATTAGGGACTAAAGTGTCGAAATGTGAAAATGTGAGGGCTATTTTGTAAAATGCCCTAAATATGTGTGTGTGGACTAAATTGAATGAATTGGTAATTGAATGAATGAATTTGAATGTGTATAGACCAAGAAAGGAGAGGTAAGGATCGAGATCGAGGCAAAGACAAAGTGCTCGATTAATCGACCGTTTCAGTATTTCGACGTCTAAGGTAAGTTCGGATATAATACTTGCTATTAAACTAGTATCTATGTGATGAAAAATGAATGAATGTATATTAATGGAATAGAATGTGTTATGTACGAGTTCGAGTATTGAGGCACCAAGTGTGCGAAATTGAGTTGATACAAAGTTGATTAGCACTGTATGTACGAAACGATAGAAGCTAACGACTTTAATGATTAGCACTGTGTGTGCAGAAAGATAGAAGCTTCGACTTATCGAATAGGCACTGTGTGTGTGATACCGATATATGTTCGGTTTAACATATTAGCACTAAGTGTGTGGTGATGATTGTGTTTTGGTTATGAAATTGGCACTATGTGTGCGAATAAATCAAAGGAATAGCAAAGGTTGAACGAGAGGTAATATCGAGAAATTGAGTAGCATGAATGGTGAGTAACTATGTGTTGATCAAGGTACGTTTGAACCTATGTTGTTGATGATAGCATTAAGAGTTGAATGAATAGATACTTGAGCATATGGTTGAGATTTGATGATGAGCCTAATTATGCAATTTATCTATGTGATGGTTTAATTATGTATTGATATTGTATTATTGAGTAATATGTATTATATTAAAACTTACTAAGCTTTTTAAAAGCTTAATGTGTGATTTGTTTTTCTGTTTTACAGTGTCAGTAAGGCTAGCTCAGATCCGGGGATCGCCAGCATCACTATCACACTATCGGTAATCTATTTTGGTACTTTTGAAGATGTGTATATTTGAATACAGCATTTATAGGCTAGTTGTTTTGAAACATGTTTGAAATGTGTAAATAGCCATGTGATGTGGCTAGATAAATGTTGGTAATATGCATGAATGATTATGGTATATGAAGTATGTTTTGGTATGACTTGATGGCAAAGAAATAGTCATATGAATGATAAGTTTAGCGATGGATTGATGCCATAGTAATATATTGAAATGGTGGATGGTTCATGCTTGGTTTTACATGTGAATTGGTTGAGCTATTTAGCATACAAGATGGTACGATAGAAATACGATTGAATTGGGTTGTTATGATGAATGTTTTGATGTGTTTTTGGTTGTTATTGATACATGGATAGATGCATAATTGTGATTGTAGGGATGACCCTTGTATGGCATGCAAATTGGCCTTGCAAATGGCCTATTTTGCATATATGGCCAAGGGACACGGGCGTGTGTCTCTGCCGTATAGCTCAAGGGCCTCTTCGAAGTGTGCCTGGGCAGGTAACACGAGCGTGCCTGGTGACCATGTGATCAAGTCAGTAGCTAGCTTAATTTTACACGGCCATAGCACATGAGCGTACCTAGTGGCTGTGGGAACAAGTCAATATATAGGCTCTATTTTGGCACGGCCTGAACACATGCGCGTGTCTGGTAGTCGTGTGAAGCACACGGCCTGACTGCATAGGCGTGTGACCCTTGGAGTATCAAAAAATGTTTAAAATTTTAAAAATTTTTGTAAGTGTTCTGTTTAGTCCCGACCTCTTTCTAACACGTGTTTAAGGTCTCGTAGACCTCGATAAGGGACTATATGCTAGTATTTAAATATGTTTAATTGATTATTGACTTTATGTCATAAAATGATAGTGAAATGTTCCGATCGTTCGGCAATGCCTCTTAATCCTATTCCGGCGACGGTTTAGGGTTAGGAGTGTTACATTTTATTGGTATTAAAGCTACGGTTTAGTTGTGAGTCTAGCTATACATGCCATATATATAAATTGGGGTTGTGTGATGAATCCTGACAGTTGAAAATGTGCTTTCATATAGTAATCGATCCCGATCGAGCAGTTACTGACGATGTTGAGAGTAACGCGTCTGCTCCTACTCAAGGGACAACGTCGGCCACATCTAGGCCGAATGATAGTAGTGAAGGAGGAGAGGCTAAGCAAGTCTTCTTCCGAATGATGAGTGAGTGGTTTTCGAAGTTCGTTCAAACGAATCCGGCTGCTTCCACAACCTTCACCCCCACAAGTACCTATGGTGCCACAAGTGATAGATTCGATCCGATTGAATAAACCTCCTATGGATAAGATTCGTAAGTACGGTGCCGAACAGTTTAGGACCACAGCTGATGACGATGCTCAGCGAGCTGAGTTTTGGCTTGAGAATACAATTCAGGTATTCAATGAGATGTCATTGACCCCTGATGAATGTATCAAGTGTGCAGTTTCTTTTTGAGAGATACAGCTTAAAACTGGTGGAAAACGTTCATTTCTATGGTTCCGAGAAAGGGAATCACCTGGGATTTCTTTCAAGTTGAATTCAGAAAGAAGTATATCAGTCAAAGATTCATTGATCAGAAACGCAAAGAATTTCCCCAGTTGAAACAAGGTCGCATGTCTGTTATTGAGTACGAGCGGGAATTTATGAGATTGAGCCAGTATGCACAGGAATGTATTTCGACCGAAGCTATTATGTGTAAACACTTTATAGAAGGATTGAATGAAGATATTAAGTTTTTGGTTGGGATACTTGACATAAATGAATTTGTTGTGTTAGTCGAAAAAGCCTGCAAAGCCAAGGAGCTCAGTAAAGAAAAGAAGAAAGCCAATTCTGAAGCTCGAGATGAAAGAAAAAGATTGATGAGTAAGATGTCTCAACCTTCGATGAAGAGATTTAGAGATGCAACCAATCGATCAAATGCTTTGTTTGGACATCCGAGTAGAGATTGTGTGAGACAAAGCATTAGTTCACGAGATCAAATTCCAACTGAATCAAGTGTTGGAAGTGCCAAGAGCAACAAACCTAAGTGTAGACAGTGTGGAAGATGACATGTGGGAGAATGTTGGGGCAAATATAATAATCGAACTTGTTATAAATGTGGATCACGAGATCACTTCATTCGAGACTGCCCAAAGATGACTGAAGAAGAAAATGTTTAGAGTGTGAGACCGAGTAACATAACGGCTTGGGGTAGACCACCCAGAAACACTGGAAATGTGAGTGGAAGCCAGAGAGGGACTACTGATACAGCTATAAGATCAGAGGCGAGAGCACCTGCTCGAGCCTATGCTATACGTGCACGAGAATAAGCATCATCTCCAGACGTCATCACTGGTAGTTTTACTCTATTTGATACTAATGTGATTGCATTGATAGATCCAGGATCTACTCATTCGTATATGTGTATGAATCTAGTATCAAGTAAGACTCTACCTGTTGAGTCTACTGAATTTGTGATTAGAGTATCGAACCCCTAAGGCAAGTGTGTCTTGGTGGATAAAGTGTGTAAGAATTGCCCATTGATGTTTCGAGATATATGCTTTCCACGTAATTTGATGCTGCTACCATTCGATGAATTTGATATTATTCTGGGTATGGATTGGCTTACTTTGCATAATGCCATTGTGAATTGTAAAAGAAAGAGTGTTGAATTGAGAAGTCAGAATGGTAAGATAGTTTGAATTGAATCTAGTGATTTCAAAGGGTTACCAGCTGTTGTATCTGCAATGAAAGCTTTGTTTGAAAGCATATCTAGCATATGTGATTGAACAAATGTGTCAGAAAAGAAAGTTGAATCGGTAACTGTGGTTTGTGAGTTTCCAGATGTGTTTCCTAAAGAGTTACCGGGATTACCTCCGATTCTAGAAGTTGAATTTGGAATTGAATTGGTGTCGGGAACGACTCCTATCTCAATAGCTCCGTATAGAATGGCACCAACAGAATTGAAAGAGTTGAAGTCTCAGTTGCAAGAGTTGAAGTCTCGCCTTGGGTGCTCCTGTGTTGTTAGTGAAAAAGAAAGACGACACTATACGGATGTGTATTGACTACCGAAAGTTGAACAAAGTGACGATAAAGAATAAATATCTGTTACCCCGTATTGATGATTTGTTTGATCAGCTGAAAGGAGCTACAGTGTTTTCTAAGATAGATTTGAGATCGGGCTACTATCAGTTGAGGGTTAAAGAATCCGATGTGCCAAAAATTGCTTTCAGAACGAGGTACGGACATTATGAATTCTTAGTGATGCCTTTCAAATTAATGAATGCTCCTGCAGTGTTTATGGATTTGATGAATCGGATATTAAGATCGTAATTGGATCACTTTGTTGTAGTGTTTATTGATGACATTCTGATTTATTCCTGTGATGAGATGCAACATACTGAGTATTTGAGAATTGTGTTACAGACTCTGCGTGAGAAGAAATTGTATGCAAAGTTTAGTAAATGTGAATTTTGGTTACACAAGGTTGGATTTTTGGGACATGTTGTATCAGCCGTAGGATTACGAGTTGATCCGAGTAAACTCTCAGCTATTCTAGAATGGAAACCTTCGAGAAATGTATCTAAAGTCCATAGTTTTCTAGGACTAGCAGGATACTATAGACGGTTTGTGAAAGGTTTCTCGATGATTGCAACTTCGTTGACAAAGTTGCTACAGAAAGATGTTAAGTTCAAGTGGTCAGAAAAGTGCCATCAGAGTTTTGAGCAGTTGAAAGTGTTGTTGACGAAAACACCAGTGTTAGTTTAGCCTGAATCGGGCAAAGAATTCATAGTTTACATTGATGCATCATTAAATGGTTTGGGCTGTATGTTGATGCAAGAAGGCAAAGTCATTGCTTATGCTTTGAGGCAGTTAAAGCCGCACGAAAAGAATTATCCAATGCATGACCTTGAATTAGCCGCGATTGTGTTTGCATTAAAGATTTGGCGTCACTATCTATTTGGTGTGAAATTTCATATTTATACTGATCACAAGAGTTTGAAGTATTTGATGACTCAGAAAGAATTGAATTTGGGATAGGGAAGATGGTTAGAATTTTTGAAAGATTATGAACTTGTGATTGATTATCATCCGGGCACAGCTAATGTTGTTGTTGGTGCCTTGAGTCGAAAGTCTTTATGTGTTTCGTGAGCTTTGAATTCTGAGGTAGATCTTTGTGATGATGGTTCAGTCTTGGCTGAGTTGAAAGTAAGACCGATGGTCGTACATCAGATTCGTGATGCTCAAAAAGTTGATGAGATGATAGCAAAACGAGCTCAATGTGATTTGAATTCGGATTCAGAATTTCGAATTAATAGTGATGATTGTTTGAGATTTAGAGATCAAATTTGTGTTCTGAAGAATTCAGAGTTGATTCAGTTAATTTTGAATGAAGCTCATAATAGTCGTTTGACTGTACATTCAGGGAGTACGAAAATGTATAACGATCTGAAACAGTTTTATTGGTGGCATGGTATGAAAAGTGAAATCTCTGACTTTGTGTCGAAATGTTTAGTTTGTCAGCAAATTAAAGCTAAACATCAAGTTCCATCTGGTTTGTTAAAACTGATTATGATTCCTGAGTGGAAATGGGAGAGAATCACGATGGACTTTGTGTCGGATTGCCTTTGTCTCCGGGAAAGAAAGATGCAATCTGAGTGATAGTTCATAGGTTGACGAAATTAGCTCATTTCGTTCCGGTGAGAACAGATTATTCACTTGATAGATTGGTGAATTATATATTGTTGAGATTGTGAGATTGCACGAGGTGCCACTATCTATTGTATCTGGCAGAGATTCTAGATTTACCTCACAATTTTGGAAGAAATTGCAAGAGGCTTTAGCCACAAAGTTTCATTTTAGTACTACATTTCATCCGCAGACGGATGTTCAGTCCGAGCGAATTATTCATATTCTCGAAGATATGTTGAGATGCTGTATACTTGAGTTCGAAAGTACGTGGGAAATGCATTTGCCATTGATTGAGTTTGCGTACAACAATAGTTTTCAATCTAGCATTAAAATGGCACCGTATGAAGCTCTCTACGGTCGAAAATGTCGAACTCCATTGTATTAGACTAAGCTGAGTGAGAATAAGATTCACGGGATTGATCTTATAAAAGAGACTGAGTAGAAAGTGAAAGTGATTCATGATAGTTTGAAAGCAGCCTCAGATCGTCAGAAGTCTTAGACAGACTTGAAACGGAAGGATATCGAATTTGAGATTGGTGACAAAGTGTTTCTGAAATTGTCTCCGTGGAAGAAAATACTTCGACTTTGGCAAGAAAGGTAAGCTGAGTCTGAGATTCATCAAACCGTATAAGATCATTGAACGAGTTAGGCCGATTGCTTATAGATTAATGTTGCCACCTGAGTTAGAAAAGATTCATAACATGTTTCATGTGTCGATGCTTCTACGTTATAGATCTGATCCGTCTCATGTGATTGCTCCTACTAAGGTTGAAATTTAGTCAGATTTGTCGTATAGTGAAGAACCGATTCAAATTTTGGCACGAGAGATCAAAGAGTTGAGAAACAAAAGAATTTCCTTAGTGAAAGTATTGTGGCACAAACACGTAATTGAAGAGGCTACATGGGAACCTGAGAATGTTATGAGAGAGCAATATCCACATCTATTCACTGGTAAGATTTTCGGGGACGAAAATCCCTAAGGAGGAGAGTTGTAACAGCCCGATTTAGACCCTATTCAGAACAGTGGTTTTGAGACCACAAATCCAAGGTCGGAGAAATAATTTAAAATTATTTTTGATGTTTATAATGTGTGATTGAGCCTATGTGAAAGTTTCGCGTGAAAATTTTATCGACTGTGTGTCAAATTGTGAGAAAGGACTAAATCGCATAAATTGTAAAAGTTGTGTGTCGATTGTTAAAGTGCTAAATTGTCATGGCTTTTTAAATGAGGGGTTCTTATGTTGTAAATGGATAATTAATAGTGGAAATGGACATAAATGGTTATATATTAGTTGAATTTATAATGTTTTAATGAAGGGCAAAATGGTAAACTTTGTTTTAATGTTAATATAATAAAACAAAACATAAAATGTTGCCCATTATGTTCATCCATCCACCGAAATTGAAGAAGAAAAGAAAGAGTTAGGGCCTAAAATATTCAGCCATTGTTGTTCTTAATCAAGGTATGTCTTTTGATCGGTTTTTGATAATTTTTACGTTTTTGTGATCGTTGCTTTGTGCTCTAGCTAGACCATACTTTAATTTTAGAGGTTGATGGTGATTTTGAGATATGCCATTGATGAATGCTTGAGCTATGTGTTAGTTGATAGTGAAATATGGAAGATATGTGAAGGATGAACATGTTTTGTCTTTGAATTTTTAGTGAAATTGAGTAATTTGGGCTAAATTGAGAAAAGTGTAAATTGAAGGACTAAGATGTGAAATAAATGAAATGTGTGGGCTTGTATTAGCATGGGAAGAATTTGGCAAAGCTTATGTGAATAGAAATTTGATGTATTTTTTGATTTGATGAATTAGGGAATAAAGTGTTAAAATGTGAAAATGTGAGGGTTATTTTGGAAAATGCCCTAAATATGTGTGTGTGGACTAAATTGAATGAGTGAATTTGAATGTGTATAGACCAAGAAAGGAGAGGTTCAGATCGAGATTGAGGCAAAGACAAAGTGCTCGATTAATCGACCGTTTCAGTATTTCGACGTTCGAGGTAAGTTCGAATATAATACTTGCTATTAAACTAGTATCTATGTGATGAAAAATGAATGAATGTATATTAGTGGAATAGAATGTGTTATGTACGAGTTTGAGTATTGAGGCACTAAGTGTGCGAAATTGAGTTGATACAGAGTTGATTAGCATTGTGTGTGCAAAATGATAGAAGCTACGGCTTTAATGATTAGCACTGTGTGTGCGGAAAGATAGAAGCTTTGGCTTATCGAATAGGCACTGTGTGTGCGATACCGATATAAGTTTGGTTTAACATATTGGCACTGAGTGTACGGTGATGATTATGTTTCGGTTATGAAATTGGCATTAAGTGTGCCAATATATCAAAGGAATAGAAAAGGTTGAACGAGAGTTAATATCGAGAAATTGAGTAGCATGAATAGTAAGTAACTATGTGTTTATCAAGGTACGTTTGAACCTATGTGGTTGATGATAGCATTAAGAGTTGAATGAATAGATACTTGAGCATATGGTTGAGATTTGATGATAAGCCTAATTGTGCAATTTATCTATGTGATGGTTTAATTATGTATTGATATGGTATTATTAAGTAATATGTATTATATTACGAACTTACTAAGCTTTTAAAAAGCTTATTTTGTGATTTGTTTTTCTATTTTACAGTGTCAGTAAGGCTAGCTCGGATCCAGGGATTGTCAGCATCACTATCACACTATCGGCAATCTATTTTGGTACTTTTGAAGATGTGTATATTTGAATATGGCATTTATAAGCTAGTTGTTTTGAAACATGTTTGAAATGTGTAAATAGCCATGTGATGTGGCTAGATAAATGTTGGTAATATGCATGAATGATTATGGTATATGAAGTATGTTTTGGTATGACTTGATGGCAAAGAAATAGTCATATGAATTATAAGTTTAGCGATAGATTGATGCCATAGTGATATATTGAAATGGTGGATGGTTCATTCTTGGTTTTACATGTGAATTGGTTGAGCTATTTAGCATACAAGATGGTATGATAGAAATGAGATTGAATTGGGTTGTTATGATAAATGTTCTGCTGTGTTTTTGGTTGCTATTGATACATGGATAGATGCATAGTTGTTATTGTAGGGATGACCCTTGTGTGTGTGGCAAATTGGCCTTGCAAATGGCCTATTTTCCATATACGGCCAAGGGACACGGCATGTCTCTGCCGTGTGGCTCAAGGGCCTCTTCAAAGTGTGCCTGGGCAGGGTACAAGGTCGTGGAACACAGGCGTGCCTGGTGGCCATGTGATCAAGTCAGTAGCTAGCTTAATTTTACACGACCATGGCACACGGGCGTGCCTAGTGGCCGTGGGAACAAGTCAGTATATAGGCTCTGTTTTGGCACGGCCTGAACACATGGGCGTGTCTGGTAGTCGTGTGAAGCACACATCCTGACTGCACGGGCATGTGACCTTTGCCGTATTGAAGAATGTTTAAAATTCTAAAAAATATTGTAAGTGTTCGGTTTAGTCCCGACCTTTTTCTAACTCGTGTTTAAGGTCTCGTAGACCTCGATAAGGGACTATTTGCTAGTATTTGAATATGTTTGATTGATGATTGGATTTGTGTCGTAAAATGAAAGTGAAATGTTCCGGTCATTCGATAATGCCTCTTAATCCTATTCCAGCGACAGTTTCGGGTTAAGAGTTTTACAGTTAGAGACTGTCGGAGGAATGAAAATGCTACACCTGCTACATCTCAGAGATTAGTGCATGCTTCTAGAGGTGGAGGGTTAGGCGGAAGTGGTTCATTTTCTAGGGGTGGTGCTAGAAGAGGAAGTGATGTTGCTACTCAACAATCAGAAGCCAGAGTACCAGCTCGAGCATTTGTTGTATGGACCCGTGAAGAGGGTGATGCACATGATGTGGTGATAGGTATATTTTTATTGCATTCAGAACATGTTTATGCTTTAATAGATCCGAGATCTTCACATTCATATATTAATACAAAATTGGTTGAGTCGGGAAATTTAAAATCTGAAATGTCTAGAGTATCAATAGCAGTGTCTAGTCCATTGGGGCAAACTGTGCTAGTGGATCAAGTATGTCAAAGATGTTCGTTAATGATACAGAATAGAATCTTCTCTATTGATTTGTTGATAATGCCATTTGGCGATTTTGATAAAATACTAGGAATGGATTGGCTTTTAGAGCATCGGGCGATTTTAGACTATTGTGAAAAGAAGTTTATTATTTAGAGTGAAAACGGGGATAAGATTGAAGTGAATGGTATTCGAACATGTGGGTCGACTCGTATTACTTTAGCAATTCAGGCTAATAAACTTATTCATTAGGGTTGTGCAGTTTTTCTGACATATGTTATTAATTCAGATTCTGTTTGAAAGTCATTGCAATAAAATCCAAACTATTTGTGAATTTCCTGATGTTTTTCCTAAAGAATTATTGGGATTACCACCAAATCGAGAGGTTGAATTTGTAATTGAATTATATCCTGGTACAACTCTAATATCAATACCCCCATATTGTATGTGACCTGCAGAACTAAAATAATTGAAAGTACAGTTGCAGGATTTACTTGATTGAGGATTTATACGTCCTAGTATTTCACCTTGGGGAGCTCCAGTACTGTTTGTTAAAAAGAAAGATGGTTCAATGCGGTTGTGTATTGATTATCGAAAATTGAATCAGGTGACTATCAAGAATCGATACTCATTACCTCGTATTGACGATATGTTTGATCAGTTGAAATGAGCTTCCGTGTTTTCAGAGATTTATTTGAGATCGAGTTACAACCAGTTGAAGGTGAAAGAGAGTGATGTACCGAAGATAGCAATTCGTACACGGCATGGACATTATGAATTCATAGTAATGCCTTTTGGAATTGACAAATGCTCCAGTAGTTTTTATGGATCTTATGAACCATATCTTTCAACCGCATTTAGATCAGTTTGTGGTGGTTTTCCTTGATGATATTCTGCTTTATTCAAAGTCTGAATCTAAACATGAGCAACATCTCAGAATTGTTTTGAAAATATTACGAGAGAAACAATTATACGGGAAGCTAAGAAAATGTGAATTTTAGTTATCAAAGGTTATATTTTTGGACATGTGGTTTCGGCAGATGGAATTAGAGTTGATCCCAAGAAGATTGAAGTGATTGTTCAATGAAAAGCACCGGGAAATGTATGAGAGGTACGTAGTTTTCTAGGATTAGCTGGTTACTATCAGAGATTTGTAAATGCATTTTGAAAGATAGCCTTAGCGATGACAAAGCTGTTGCAAAAGAATGTTCCATCTGCTTGGGATGATCAGTGCCAAGAAAGTTTTGAGAAGTTGAAACAAATGCTGACTGAGGCACCAGTTTTAACATTGCTAGAATCAAGAAAAGGCTTTGTTATTTATAATGACGCTTCTTTGAATGGTCTTCGGTGTGTTTTGATGCAAGACGGAAAGGTAATAGCTTATGCTTCTCATTAATTGAAACCGCATGAACATAATTACTGACGCATGATTTGGAACTAGCTGCCGTGATTTTTGCACTAAAGATATGGAGGCATTACTTGTATGGTGAGAAATGCAATATTTATACCGATCATAAAAGTATCAAATATCTATTATCTCAAAAGGAGTTAAATTTGAGACAACATCAGTGGATAGAGCTTTTAAAAGATTATGACTATGTTGTTGATTATCATCCTAGTAAAGCTAACGTTGTAGCTGATGCATTGAGTAGAAAAGCAGCAACTGAATTACGAGTAATGTAGAAAAGCAGCAACTGAATTACGAGTAATGTTTGCATAGCTCAGTATTAGTGATGATGGAAGTTTATTGGCCGAATTAAGAATTAAACTAGTGATGTTTGACCGAATCTAGTTAGCACAGTTAGAAGATGACAAGTTGATGAAGAAAAGAGAAATGGTTCAGAATGGCATGATAGAGAACTTTAGTATTGATGAGCATGGTTGTTTGAGATTTCGTAATCGGATTTGTATTCCGAATGTTTCAGAATTGAAATGGTTGATACTTCATGAAGCACATGACAGTCCTTTTACGTTGCATCCGGGAGGAATGAAAATGTAATGTCATCTACGGGAATCTTATTGGTGGCCAGGTATGAAAAGAGATATAGTTGAGTATGTGGCTAAATGCTTGACTTGTCAATGAGTTAATGCAAAGCATCAAGTTCCTATTGGATTACTTCAACGTATTAATATTCCTGAATGGAAATGGGATTATATTATGATGGATTTTGTAATGGGGTTACCATTATCAGCGAGTAAGAAAAACGCTATTTGGGTGATTGTTGATCGGTTTACAAAATTGGCTCATTTTATAACAGTCAAAACTAATTGGTCACTTTAAAAACTTGCTGAAGTTTACATTCGGGAAATTGTGAGATTGCATGGTATTCCTATGTTGATAATCTCTAATCAGGATCCACGGTTCACATCTAGATTTTTGAGACAGTGGCATGAATATCTTGGTACTCGACTCAACTTTAGCACAGCTTTTCATCCACAGACCGAGGGACAATCTGAAAGAGTTATTCAGATTTTAGAATACATGCTCCGAGCTTGTGTTATTGATTTTGAATCAGGTTGGGAACATTATTTACCGTTAGCTGAATTTGTATATAGTAATTATCGAAACCATTTTTTGTGTTTTGAAAAATGAGGACCGACTTTAAAATGAAACATGGAGTCGCCACTGACCTTTTTATTTAAGGTATGCTCGGATCACCTTGGAATTGATCATTTTAATAAAACTTTGATTTATCAAAATATGTTTTGGTCTACAAAAACTCGAGAAAATGGGTTCGGGAGTCAGTTACGTACGAGGAAGGGTTAGCACCCTCGTAGCGCCCAAAAAATTGGTACCTGATTGATTACTTAATGTCTTAATGTCGAAAATTTTAAAAGATTCTAGATTACGATCTGTTTGCTTAAGATACATTTGGACAGAATCATATCAGATGCCAAAACTTCTTGTTTCGAAGAAGTGAAATGTCGTACTCAGTAAGTTAGGGTACAACATCTTATATTCTCGAAATTAGATTTATCTTTTGATTTTTTAAACCACATAATAAAGTTTGAGAAAGGTATTCGGTTATTTGGGTTTTATGAAAGATTGGAACCCAGTAAGTTAGGTCACAATTTCTCAAGAATATTGCCTTTCTTTGAAATTCTTACCCTGAGATGATAAAATGTATCTCAAATTCTCGAGGGTAAGTTTTTATTCAAAATGTTTGATTTAGGAATGGAAAAGGGACTCGGTTGCTAGGATTCAACGAGAAAAATCGGAACCTAGTGAGTTAAGACACGATTTTCTCGTTACTTCCAAACACGAGCAATGTTTTATTTTAAAACTTTTGAGTAAAACTATTTTAAAACTTCAATGATGTTAAAACATGACTTTTTAAGCGAATAAAATGCGATCGAATAATAACACACAACGCGAAGTAATTATTTACAAGTGAAATGCAACACTATTGAATCGCAAATGGCAAATGAATATAAAATAAGAATTAAAACACGATAATAGCAATAATCACCTAACATGAAATTAATGATAAGCAAAATAATTTAAAAATAAAATACATAAAATATAATATATGTAAAACATATTTGAAATAAACAAAAGTGATTTTGAACATGTTTTAATACAAAAAGATTTTAAAGGATTAAAAAGGAAATATAAAAATATGAATGGATTTAAAAAACATATATACATGAAATAATGGGAATTAACAATGTATTAAAAAGTATCAAATAAATCTTGAATCAAAAGATGTATATAAGAAAAAACTATGCATAGGATCTAAATGAATCAATTAAAAAATTTACAAGTGAAAATATAACAAAAATAGATGAAATAGTTTAAAATAATATATTACGGATAATATATAGATATATTTTATCATATTATAAAATAATTTAAAACTAAATAAACAAATGAATTAAACTTAATAAAAATGTGAATATTGTGTATGAAAACAAAAAAAAAGTACTTAACTGAAGCAAAACAAAATTAAAAGACTAATTTATAATAAATAAAAACATTGAACATATGTAAGGATCAAACCAAAATGCGCGTAAATTATTAGGGACTAAACCAGTAAATATTTTCGTGATTCAAAACGTATAGACTAGACTAATTTGAAAAGGGGCGCAAATCCTTGGACAGAATTAAAAAACAAAAAAAAATAAAAGAAAGCCCAATCAAATTTTAACACAAAACAAAGGGATCGAGCGCGCAATTATACCATCACCGCAAAAAACGCGCGGATCCTATGGGTGCTGGATCGGGTCAAGTCGGGTTGCTCAAAAGACACCGTTTTAGAGCCACTGAATCAGGCCTAAACGGTGTCGTTGCCTGTGCTTTAATAAAATCCAAACTAAAACCTAATCCTAAGTTATTCAGTCCCTTTAAATAGAAAAAAAACCTAATTCCCCTCAGGATTTCTCTTAATTTGCCGCCTCAAAACGAACATCGATAACCATCCGACTACCCTAGACTTCAGAGATCAGCAACGACATCGGATGGAAACAAAAGATAGCCCCTTTTCTATGCTAACATACAAAAATAGTTCACTCCCGAGTCCCCACTCCGGCTTTGATTTCGACGAAGCATGTAGGAATCTGGCGACAGTGATAAACAGGTAAACACTCTTTCCTTTATTCAATTTATTTGCATGCAAAGGAATAAACCAATCAAATGCCAATAGAATCAGATTAAAATTGAAAAAAATGAAATCGAAAAAGAACACCTTTTAGGTTCTGATTTCTGTATCTCTATATTTTGTATATGCGTGTAAAATTGTCAAGCTTTATAATCATTTTGCTTTGGTTTTTATAATCGAATTCAAGAAATTAAAATTAAAATAAAAATACAACTCTTTGCTGTGCTGGTCTTTGTCTGTTTGCAGGTACGAAAGTGTGCGTGGCTGTATGGAGGCCGTATGCGCAGACGTGGAGAGAGCGTGGGGAAAGCTGCGGCGCTAGTGGTTCGGCTGCTCGAGCGGCGCTCCTAGAACCTTCTAGGGTTTCTAAGTTTTGAAACCATTCGGGCCTTAAGGTTAGGGGCATTTGGGCTTAGTTGGGTATCTGGGTAGTGGATTGGGTCTAATTTGGGTTTTAAAAAACTATTGTTGGACTTTATAATTATTTGGGTTTTTTCTAATTTTGTTTGCTTTTTATTTTGGTTTTATTCTGCTATTGGGCTCGGGCATAAATTGTGTCCTACAGCTGCTCCTCTTTGCTCATTGTCGTCCAACGAGAATGAAGCAAAGACTATAAAAGGGCCAATTTTGCCTAGACCTACCAAGTCCTGACTTCTCTTGGTGCTTCATTTCTTCAAGTAGCTTCATTCCAATCCACTGTGTCTTCAGGGGCGTAGGAATCGGTACCTTAGTCTTGTCCAATGTAATTTTTGGGAGAAGAGATTTGTAGCTTCGATCTACTCCACTGAAATTTCACGGAGATAAGAATTCAGAGAGAAGAGATTTGTAACCTCAAACTTCCCTACTAAAACTTCACGGAAATAAGGGTTGATCCTCAATATAATCTTAGGGAGAAGGGATTTGTAGTCCCAACCCACTCCACTAGAACTTCGAGGAGATAAGAATTCAGGGAGAAGAGATCCGTAACCTCAATCTTCTCTACTGAAACTAGAAAGAAATACGGATTGATCCTCATTGTAAACTCGGGGAGGAGGGATTTGTAGCCTCAACCTACTCCATTGGAACTTCGAGGAGATAAAAATTCAAGGAGAAGAGATTCGTAACCTCAATCTTCTCTACTGAAACTTGAAAGAAATACGGATTGATCCTTATTGTAAACTTAGGGACGAAGGATTTGTAGCCTCAACCTATTCCACTAGAACTTTGAGGAGATAAAAATTTAGGGAGAAGAGATTCGTAACCTCAATTTCTCTGCTAAAACTTGAAAGAAATACGGATTGATCCTCATTGTAAACTCAGGGAGGAGGGATTTGTAGCCTCAACCTACTCCACTGGAACTTTGAGGAGATAAAAATTCAGGGAGAAGAGATTCGTAACCTCCATCTTCTCTGTTGAAACTTAAAACAAATACGGATTGATCCTTATTATAAACTCAGGGATGAGGGATTTGTAGCCTCCACCTACTCCACTGGAACTTTAAGGAGATAAAAATTTAGGGAGAAGAGATTCATAACCTCAATCTTCTCTGCTGAAACTTGAAAGAAATACAGATTGATCCTCATTGTAAACTTAGGGATGAGAGATTTGTAGCCTCAACCTACTCCACTGGAACTTTGAGGATATAAGAATTGTGGCTTTTGATCTGTTTCTGTACTACTTTGTGAGATAAGATCTACAATCTTTAACTGATCTGCTCCACTAGTATTTAGGGAGACAAGATCTACAATCTTCAGCCTACTCTACTACTGCTTAGAGAGAAGGACTGGTCATCCTTGATCTACTTCACTGCTACCTCGGGGGAACAAAATCTAAAATATTCAGTCTGCTTCCTTGCTATCTTAGGAAGATAAGACTACAATCTTCGATCTGCCCCATTACTATCTCTAGGGGACAAAATCTGAAATCTTTGATATTGCTACACCGTTCTCTAGGGAACCTGTCCTGTAGACTCGATTTCTTAAGCTTATGTTTATGCCAAATGATTAGGATGCAATGATCAGAATGAATCTAATGCTCCTAACTAAATATGGACGACATTTGCATGAATGCAGAATGTCATGAGAATGGTCTTTTTACAATGATTTGGATGCAATGATCAGAATTAATCGAATGCTCCTAAGTAAATGTTATTATGAATGACATTTGCATGAATGAAGAATGTCATAAGAATGATCCTTTGTTAGATGTATAAGGATCAGGATGCAATGATCGGAGTAAATCAAATGCTCTTAACTAAATGTGTCTTGCATGAATACAGAATTTCTTGAGAATGGTCCCTTTTTAAAAGTTTAAGGTGTCATCGCTTATTGTTTATTAAGGCATTATCACTGATGTATTGTGCTACCATCTTGTTCGGCTGGTACTCTCGACAGAAAACTCGAGAAAACGATTATATCTTGCTCAACAGATTTGTCCCATTGTAACTTTAGGGTTCATCTCATTGTGACTTAGGGGTATAAGATCTGAATCCATCCCACTGCGACTCCAAAATGTAGGATTTGTTTCTTCTTCAATCTATCCCATTACTATTCAAGGGTACAAGACTTGTATCATTTTCCATCCATACCACCGCAACTCAGGGGTAAAGGACTATAACTTGTTCAATCAACTGATCGCTCCCCAGGTGACCTAACCAAATGTGTATGCATGATATTTGCATGAATGCAGAATATCATTTTTTCTTGCGAATGATTCCCCTTTTATACTTGGGTTAACATTGCCCATTTTTCGTCAAGATTGTATTACTGACACAATATCTTGTTATTTGTTCAACCACTATTTTTGACAAAAACCCGAAGAGATAGTCTCAGTTTAGACTCTTCCTTAAGCTTGGTGAGTTTTAAACTATAGTCCTGTTTCAAGTTCTTGTATTATTTAGAAGCTTCTAGAGTAATATGCGAAACCCCTTTTATGAAAGTATTATTAGTCCACTAATCGTTATTTCAATGCGAAATGCTTGAAATGATCATAACCATGGATACGAATGAAATTAATTAGGAGGATAGCTTGAAACAAATAAGTTAAGCAAAGATAACAAATGCAATCAAAGGAAATTTATTGTGAACATATTTTGAAAAGAATAATATAATCACAAATAAAAAATTTAAAATGGGTAAAATGGAAACTAGGTGCCCCAGATATCGCAGCCTGAGCTTCTCTGTTCAAATTTCTTGGGAACCATTTTAAGCTCGATATGCGTTTAGGGGATCTGGAGTACTTTTTCGATGCCCCAAGACGTAGCATACTTCTTCATTATTAATTCAGGTATAGCAAGACTGCTGTATGCCCCACTTTGATCAAAATTTGAGTCGCCCTTTTCGAGTTTTCAACCCAAATCCCCTTTGGTCTAAAAGCGCCCTTTGCGGATTTTCACCTTGGCCTCTCATTTTTCTTCTTTTTATTTATTTTCCTTTTTTGTGTTTTTGTTTTGGAAAACTTTTTATTGAATCTGAATTCATCGGATTGGGCAGGTCCCTGCCATCTATCTCAGACAATATCCATGCTTCCCCAGAACAGTTTTTTTTTTTGCTGCATAAGGTCCTTTCCAGGTTGGCATCTACTTTCTTCTGAAGTCCCTCTTGCATGGGAAAAATCTTCTTCAAAGACCTATCATGAAATTTTCTAGGGTGAACCTTTTGTTGTAATCTCGCATCATTTGACCGTGACAGATAGCTTTTAACATTTTTTCTTCAAATTCAACTGATCATATCGGGATTAAATCCATTCTGCCTCATCCAACTTCAGTTCTGATAAAACTCGGAAAAAAGGAATTTCGACTTCAATGGGCGAAACCAATGAGAAATGTGTTGCCCTGGTGACAGTCCTAGCCAACATTTGATAAGCATAGAGGGTAAATAGTAACTTTTGTACGCCAATCTTTACAAGTCTCGGTCTTTTTTATTATCTTTTATTTTTCTTTTTTGCTACATTTACTGCACTGATATGGTGTCTGATCTTTGAATAGACTATAAACTTTTGACATTGTGTGGTTATGCATTGTTAAACATGATTCTTTCTGGCATTCTTTGTTGGCATATGATTTTTTTTATATTAAGAGTGGGATTTGATAACTGTCAACTTTGTAAGATTGGCATAAGAAGTGACTTTCACTATTTTAATGAAGTAACCGGTGACCACAAAGATGAATCGGTGTTGGCTTGAGAGATTTTAATGAGATTGGCTTGATAACATCCATGCCCCACATATAGGAAGTCTATGAAGAAATATAGGAGGCACATAGGTCTTGTCTTCCTCAATTTGACATTTACAGCGTAACTGATGCAATTTCTCTTTCTTGGTAAACCAGTAGCCCGAACCTCTTGATTAGACTGGCCATTTTAGAACCATTAGCATGGGTTCTTTAAACACCAATCTTAATAGCATACCCACGTTTCAGTAGCCTGGCGTGCCCTAATATGATCGTGCAAAAACATCTTGAATTCTTGAAAATAGCTCAATGATATCTCGCCTTATGGTGAATTAGGCTTCGATAATTGCCCTTCCTAAGCTCGCAATGTCCACTGACCTTTTGCAAGGTAGAATCTATTTTTATCTTGTTCTACCATCCTTAACAAATCAAAAGATAGACTTCAATCTCTGTCATCTTCAAAGTCCTTAGATCCCTTAGACCCATATCTTATTCAAAAAGGGAGTCAGTAACAGTGTCGCTCATGTCATTGATATCTAGGTACCTAGGTACGAAAGCAAATTCCAAAGAATAAATGATTCTAAGGATAATTACTTATATGATATGACCATGAATAAAGAATGAAAGAATATTTCAAAAGAATGTATAGTATGAAATAAATAAAAATATTTGCTCAAAAAGATACATTTTATTGAAATAAGAGATTCTGGATACAAGCCTTTTTCACAAAAAATATTATTGCTTCTAGGCTTGAAGCAACAAGTGCGTCTTGTACATTACTCTGAGTAAGCTCTAAATACTATAGGAATTTCTTCCGCAGTCCAATTGTCCAAAACGCTCCCAGGTCCATATTTCTACATTTGGCATGTCATCTAATTTCATAATACCCATGCTGATGAATATTTCCACCAATTTCTTGAAAGCAAGACAATTTTCTATCGAATGCCCTATAATCCCCACGTAGTACTCACACTGGGCATTTTGGTCATACCATTTTGGGTATGGAGGTTACATCGGTTTCGGGTAGTGGGGGGACACAACATGCGCATCAAATAAATTTTGATACAACTCCTTATACGTCATTGGGTCGGCGTGAATTAGAGTTTTTTAGTGTTTTATCTTGTACCAGATTCTTTTCTTGATGAACCCCGATACCCAGTAGTCACTATTTTTGGCTGATTAACGGTAATCGACTTTGAGTACCCCATGCTTACATTATTCACTTCACTTTCTTTCTTCCTTGTGGCCATTCTCTTTTTACTTTTTTTTGCCTCGCTCTTTCCACTTTTTATGGCATTCTCGATCATTTCTCCGGTCATTACAATGTCTGAGAAGCTCTTTGTAGCACTTCCTAGCATATGCGTGATAAATGGGGCATGCAGTGTATTGATAAAGAGCATGGTCGTCTCATTCTCTAAGAGTGGTGGTTGGGCTTGTGTCGCCACCTCCCTCCATCGCTGGGCATACTGCCTGAAGCTCTTGTTTGTCTTCTTCTCCATGTTCTGGAGTGTAATCCTATCGGGCGCTATGTCTGTCACGTGGCTGTATTGTTTTATGAAAGTTTGAGCCAAGTCTTTCCATGCACCAATTTGGGAATGACTCAACTGGTTATACCACTTGGCTGCTGCTCCCACCAAGCTATCTTGGAAGCAATGGATCAACAGTTGGTCATTATTAATATACCCCATCATTCTTCTACAAAACATAGTGATGTGAGCCTCGGGGCAACTTGTCCCATTATATTTCTCAAATTCAGGCATTTTGAATTTGTATGGGAGCACCAAGTCCAAGACCAAGCTTAAATCCTTGACATCGATTCCATAATAGCTACCGACACTTTCTATCACTTTAAACTTTTCCTCCAACCATTTACATCTATCTTCTAGCTGCTTTGGCAATTCTGCTTTTGTCCTCTCTCCTTCATCTATTTCATCCAAATCAGGGACATTAGTAATGATTGGATTATCTCCTGAACCTAAGCCAGTTTAGAGGTTCACTAAAGCACCAGCTTGGAATTGTTGAGGCCTGATCATGACTGATGGCCTTTGTAAAGTTACTCTAGGTCGTGTTGGCATATGTGGTGGAGAAAAATCGGGGGGACATTGAGGATACACAGTATTCTCCTCAACATTAACCATGGGGCTCTTTCCTTTATCCATAAGCCCATTTAATAGCTGTGTCATCTAAGTCATTTGAGTCATCATGTTCCTCTAAGATTCCATCATTTTGTCCATCATATCCTACTAGATCTTAACCAGCTGCTCTTGCATTTGTGCTTGCATCTGTTCTTGCATCTCCTTCTGCATTTGTTCCAACTTCTCTAGTCTTTAATCCATTGCTTTAGTTTTTCTTCTTGAACCGTAAGGATGCGTGCTTGCTTGATTTTTTTCGGTTTCCAGGTTATTGAAATAATTTTTAATTAATTAGGGACCTTATGTGAAAATCTAATGCACAAAATGCAATGCAAATAATGTAATGAAAATGCATGAAATACAAATGAAATGAATGCAAGAAGAAAGAGAGACGTTGATTCTAAATTCAATTCCATTAGAAGAACTTTTCTAGAAAAAAAAATATCTTCACATAAAACGGATTACATATGCGGCCTCATAGTCCAGGTGAAAACATCGATCTTTTTCTTCGTATCCGGACGTTATGGCCATGTCCCATGCACTTTCTCAATAGATGTCTCTTCTAGCTCCTTGTTGCTTGATCCAGGCTGTGACTCTTTGCTCACTTACCCCCACGATACTCGTTAGTTCCTCTAAGAAAGTCGAGACATGACGGCTCTTGCATAGTCTTTGTCAATTTGAATTCTTCAGGCAAGGTTTTGCATTCCTCCGCGGACTATCAACCTTCTTCCGTTATGTTTACTTAGACCATGTCCGGACAACCGTATTATAATCCACTTTATCAAGAAATTCATTTTCCTATGATAAACTCCTCTATTTAGCAATTGAATATTAATCAACATCTCATTTCTATGATAATGCAGTGCAATGCAATCAAAACAAAAGAAAACACGTTAGTAAGAGAAATAAACAACATAGAACACCTGTCCAGGTGACCACTAGGGTTTGGCGTGGCTCTATCTAGGGTAGGCTCCTAGGTCTCTCTATATGTGGTTTGGTTCTAAAGTTGAGGTACCCGAACCAGCAGATTCCTCGATCCTCACCCATTATAGGCTCATACAAACCGAGTTCGATTCAGGGGAATACATTTCCATATGGCTGCACGGAGATGAAAATCTAACGAAGACATAGGTACAGATGTATCCCAAAAGTGATCCACTATCCTGCATGAAGGTGAAGACCTCACGAAGGAGTAGTTTCTCACCTTCACTTAAAAGGGATAAAAACCAAAAGGTCTTTATGCAATATGATGCAAGAGTAGCCTACGAAACTCAATCTACAACAATGACACAAACACATGCAATAAAAGGATCATAATTTTTCAAATTAAATTTTCAACTTTCAAAAAAAGGACAACAAATAATCAATTTTACGGCTTGACTCTCTTATTGGTCCTTAGTGGAGTCGCCAAGCTATCGAAACCATTTTTTATGTGTTTTGAAAAACGAGGATCGACTTTAAAATGAAACATGGAGTTGCCACCAACCTTTTTATTTAAGCTTTGATTGGATCACCTTGGAATTGATCATTTTAATAAAACTTTGATTTATTAAAATATGTTTTGGTCTACAAAAACTTGAGAAAATGGGTTCGGGAGTCGATTACGTACGAGGAAGGGTTAGCACCCTCGTAGCACCCAAAAAATTGGTACCTAATTGATTACTTAATGTCTTAATGTCAAAAATTTGAAAACATTCTAGATTACGATCCGTTTGCTTAAGATACATTTGGACAGAATCATATCGGTTGCCAAAACTTCTTGTTTCAAAGAAGTGAAATGTCATACTCACTAAGTTAGGGTACAACATCTTATATTCTCGAAATTAGATTTATCTTTTGATTTTATAAACCACATAATAAAGTTTGAGAAGGGTATTCGGTTATATGGGCTTTATGAAAGATTGGAACCCAGTAAGTTAGGGCACAATTTCTCAAGATTCCCGAATACGAATATTACCTTTCTTTGAAATTCTTACCCCGAGATGATAAAATGTCACATCCAGTAAGTTAGGACGCAACATCTCAAATTCTCGAGGATAAGTTTTTATTCAAACTGTTTGATTTAGAAATGGAAAGGGGACTCGGTTGTTAGGATTTAACGAGAAAAATCGGAACCCAGTAAGTTAAGGCACGATTTTCTCGTTACTTCCAAACACGAGCAATGTTTTATTTTAAAATTTTGAGTAAAACTATTTTAAAACTTGGATGATGTTAAAACATGACTTTTTAAGTGAATAAAATGTGATCGAATAATAACACACAACGCGAAGTAATTATTTACAAGTGAAATGCAACACTATTGAATCGCAAATGGCAAATGAATATAAAATAAGAATTAAAACACACATAATAGCAATAATCACCGAACATGAAATTAATGATAAGCAAAATAATTTAAAAATAAAATACATAAAAATATAATATATGTAAAACATATTTGAAATAAACAAAAGTGATTTTGAACATGTTTTAATACAAAAGATTTTAAAGGATTAAAAGGAAATATAAAAATATGAATGGATTTAAAAAACATATATACATGAAATAATGAGGAATTAACAATGTATTAAAAAGTATCAAATAAATCTTGAATCAAAAGATGTATAAAAGAAAAAAAAAACTATGCATAGGATCTAAATGAATCAATTAAAAATTTTTACAAGTGAAAATATAACAAAAATAGATGAAATAGTTTAAAATAATATATTACCGATAGTATATAGATATATTTTATCATATTATAAAATAATTTAAAACTAAATAAACAAATGAATTAAACTTAATAAAATGTGAATATTGTGTATGAAAACAAAAAAGTACTTAATGAAGCAAAAAAAATTAAAAGACTAATTTATAATAAATAAAAACATTGAACATATGCAAGGATCAAACTGAAATGCGTAAATTATCAGGGACTAAACCAGCAAATATTTTCGTGATTCAAAACGCAGCGTTTAGACTAGACTAATTTGTAAAGGGCCACAAATCCTTGGGCAGAATTAAAAAACAAAAAAAAATAAATGAAAGCCCAATCAAATTTTAACACAAAACAGAAGGATCGAGCGTGCAATTATACCATCACCACAAAAAACGCGCAGATCCTATGGGTGCTGGATCGGGTCAAGTCGGGTTGCTCAATACGACACCGTTTTAGAGCCGCTGAACCAAGCCTAAATGGTGTCATTGCCTGTGCTATAATAAAATCCAAACTAAAACCTAATCCTAAGTTATTCAGTCCCTTTAAACAGAAAAAAAAAAAACCTAATTCCCCTCCAGATTTCTCTTTAATCTGTCGCCTCAAAATGAACGTCGATGACCATCCGACTACCATACACTTCAGAGATCAGCGATGACATCGGATGGAAATAGAAGATAGCCCCTTTTTTGTGCTAACACACAAAAATATTTCACTCCCAAATCCCCACTTTAGCTCGATTTCGATGAAACGTGTAGGAATCCAGCGACAGTGATAAATAGGTAAACACTTTTTCCTTTATTTAGTTTATTCGCATGCAAAGGAAGAAACCAATCAAATGCCCATAGAACCGGATTAAAAATCCAAAAAAATGAAATCAAAAAAGAACACCTTTTAGGTTCTGATTTTTGTATCTCTATATTCTATATTCTATATTCTATATGCGTGTAAAATCGTCAAGCTTTACAATCATTTTGCTTCGATTTTTATAACCGAATTCAAAAAATTAAAATAAAAATAAAAATACAATTCTTTCTCATACCGGTCTTTGTCTGCTTATTGTACGAAAGCGTGTGGGTCAGACGGATGCCGTACGCACGGACGTGGAGAGCGCGTGGGGGAAAGCTGCGGCGCTAGTGGTTCGGCTGCTCGAGTGATGCTCCTAGAACCTTCTAGGGTTTCTGAGTTTTAAAACCATTCGGGCCTTAGGGTTAGGGGCATTTGGGCTTAGTTGGGTATCTAGGTAGTGGATTGTGTCTAATTTGGGTTTTAAAAAACAGTTGTTGGACTTTATAAATATTTGGGTTTTTTTCTAATTTCTGTTTTCTTTTTATTTTGGTTTTATTCTGCTGTAGGGCCCCGGGCATAAATTGGGTCCTACAATAATAATTTCCAATCAAGTATATAAATGGCTCCGTATGAAGCTCTATATGGTCGTAGATGTCGATCACCTGTATGTTGGATGGAATTGAATGAAAGAAAAATGATAGGGCTGGAGTTAATTTAAGAAATAGAGGATACTATTAAGAAGATTCAAGATAGATTGATGGCAATTTTCGACAAATAGAAATCATATGCAGATTTGAAATGTCAGGATATTGAGTACTCTATTGGCGATAAAGTATTCCTTAAAGTATCGCCTTGGAAAAAAATTTGAGATTTGGTTGAAAGGGAAAATTAAGTCCTCGTTTTATTGGGCCATATGAGATTGTGGAAATAATTGGGCCAATTGCCTATAGGTTAGCCTTGCCTCCTGAATTACAGAAGATTCATGATGTTTTCTATGTATCCATGCTCAAAAGATATAGATCAGATCCTTCTCATGTTATTTCGACAGAAGATTGTAACATTCTGAAATTGGGCCTAGTAGAATTGGGCCTAATGGGCCTCAGGCGTAAGAGTGTTTAAAATTTTTTAGAACAAGAGAATGGCATTATTTCTAGTTGGACTTATAAGGAAGGTGATTTTGGAAAGTTACGGGGTATCTAGGAAGTTCCATGTTCAAGTTAAGCTATAGGAAAATTTTTGTGTTTAAGCCTTTAAGGGGGAGAAGGTAAGTGGCATCAATGCTTATGGAAATAAGTGAGTAAATTGCTAGCATAAAGGAGCATATGGTAAATAGGATGTGGCGTCACATGAAGGGCTTTATGGGAAGAGGTTTGAATCCCACCTATTGCATTTTTGATTAATTTTTGTACTTCATTTTCAATGTGCCGGTCATGGCTTTAATATGGTAAGGAAGACTTTTTAATTAGGGAAAGAAGACTAAGGATATGGTAAGGAGGAAAGCAAGGGAAAAATAGGGAAAGAAATGAAGGAAAAAGGTAAGGAGGGGAACATGTTGGCCAATTTTGTGGATGATGTTTTGGAAAGAATATTTTTTGTCAACACTCATCTTTTTGGTAAGGTAGTACATGGTTTTGGTAGGGAGAATAGGGGGAGCCAAATTTCTATAGTCCTTTTTACAATTTTAGTGCATGAGAGGCTTGTCTCTTTTTAGCATTTTTGAGTTTACTCTTTGGCAATTTCTTCTCTCCCTTGCCGAAACTCTAAAGCCAATATTGTACACCATTTTCCCTTGTTTGGCCGAAACACCTAGTCCATTTGTGCACCTTTCTCCTTTGCTTTGCCAAAACTTTCAAGCCATTCTTTGCTGCCACTTATCATTCTCTTAGCCTTGGTTTTGGAAGTTGATTAAGTGGGTGATTAGGCCGAATATTGGTGGTAAGATGTTACTCTTTATTTTGATGTTTTGCACTGCTTATGTGATTCTATTTTGTGGTGATGATATCAACTTCTTGCTCTTGTGGAAGGGCCAAATATTGGATGAAGGCTAACCCTTTGGTACATCACTTATTTATTTTTAGAAACCCGTTGCAATAGCCAAAGTGCAAGGCTGGATTTTAGAACCTAGTAGGGAAGGATCACGATTGTAGAGGCAACAAAGAGTGGTTCTTTAGGAAATCCAAATCAGGTGTGTAATCTCGTACCCTTCCGAATACATGTTTGAAATGGTGTGTAATCTCACACCTCTCTGAATATTTGCATGAGATGTTTTGTGATTTGGTCAAAAGATCAAAAATCAGAAACCGACATCCGTGATCACTCGGGCGTGCGTATGTTCATAGTGGAAACCATATTTTGCAATGAAACAGTTTTTGGTTAGTAGCAGTGATGTGATTTTCAAAAATCATGAAAAATAGGAGAAAGGGAATTAGAAAGTGAATAAGATATTGAATTAAATCTTATTTTGTCTATTTTTATATGAAAGAAACAGAGTAGGAAGAGGAATTTTATATTCTGTGATATTTTAATTTTAATGAGACTGGTTCTGAATGACTTCTTGGTTCCCTATTCTATCTTGGAAAAATCATTCAAAATTGTACAATGTGAATTATGAGTTATAATTTATATGTATAGATTCCTTAGTGAGTCTATTTTCAATAGAAACAAGTGGGAGTAACATATGAAAACTTTACAATGAGATATTTGAATTTAGGGTAAGAGAGGTCAGAATCATTGGTTAGTGAATCAGGGGAAGATTTAATGAATAAACTGTTCTAGATGGTTAAGCCAAAAAATTCTACAAAAATTGCAGTAAGAAGATATATGAGTCTAGATTCAAGAAAAATTTACGGATCTAAATTTAGAGTTTCCTAACTCGAGTTATAGTCAATTTAGTAAATGTGATGCAGATGGACAATTTTAATTTTTATGCCCCAAATTAGTAGTTAAGTCCGGGGTTGCGAAATTACGAAAATACCCTTGGATGATAAATTACCGAAATACCCCTGGGTTGCGAGGTTATCGATTTATTGAAATTCCCCTATGGGCTGATTTATCGAAATGCCCTATGGGTCGATTTGCTAGAATGCCTTAGTGGGCCGATTTATCGAAATGCCCTCGTTGGGTCGAATTACCAAAATACCCTTGTTGGGTTGACTATCTGTTTTATCTTCGATATCGTCTAGTAACACATGTATGAATATGTATACTGTGATGAATGATGCATTTTATCATGTTGCATAGGGCGGGAATCTGAATTAAGAGAGTGTAGCCTGGTGGCATTGCCACAAATTCTGATAATGGCTATGTGCCTAATATATGAATTAACGACTCTGTGTCGATCATAATTACCCAAGGCTGTGTGCCGATTATATTACCGTATATGATTCTAGTGGCTCAGCCATAAATATCATAAGTGGCAACTTGCCTGCGATTGGTGTGTTTGGCGGGGTGGGTTGACTTGATCCCCACAGATGTGATGGGATGGTACGGGTGGTGTGTAGCGGATGGACTACTAGGATGGGTTGGGTTGCATATATTTATTTCATTTATACGTTGTTATGTAAATGGGCTTCAGCCCAAGTTTATGCCATTTGGGCTTAGGCCCAAGATATTGCTAAATGGATTCAGACCAAGTGAATGACGGTAAGGGGATTATACACTGAGTTCTTGTAACTCACCCCCTTTCTTTCTTAATCCTTGTAGGTAATACTCACTGATGTGGACTTGGGCCATGGATGACTCGGTGGAGGCCATACTTCAGAAATGGTTTTTATTGAACTTTAGATTTCTATTTCCGTTCACTTTATTACTTTTACTATTTGGGTTTTTATGTTGTAATAAGGCCTCTGGAATGTTTTTTTTTGCATTATGTTTGACGTATTTATTATGTTGCTTGAATTATTTTTCTTTTAAATGGGGATTTTCTAAAAGCATATCCAACGGTTTTTCCAAAACTGATTAACAAATGGGCTTCATAACAAACTTTTACAAATATTTTAACTTGGAAATTTTCTCTCAAATTATCAACGATATTTTCAAAAGTCACGGTTTTATAAGATTTCTAGTTCAACTTATAGATTTATCAATCAACCTGCGAGGTTAGTAGTACTTTATCAAATATTTCAAATTAAACTTGTTTTCTCGATTATAGTAAAACAATACCTATTTTTGTACGAATAAAAAGGATTTAACATGTTTTTCTCATGTAACATGTCAGATCCGGTCATAACGCATGGGCCGGGTTTGGGGTGTTACAAAGATATTAAAATCCGACCTTATTTGTCATATGAAGAAGAACTGGTTGAAATATTAGCACGAGAGGTGGAAGAGTTACGTAATAAACGAGTTCCATTAGTGAAGGCGATATGGAGAAGTCATAGTATCGAAGAAGCAACTTGGGAACCGGAAGAAACTATGAGATCTCAGTACCCCCACCTCTTTTCAGGTAAATTTCAAGGACGAAATTTATTAAAGGGGAGAATTGTAATGACCCAAAATTTACGGTTATTAAAAAGTGTATTTTCGGGTCTCCATTTTTGTAAAACTAATTCGTAAATATTTATTAAAAGTATTTATGAAGTTAGTTATGTGGTTAATTAGGTTTTAGTTAGGAGAATTAGCTTAAATTAAGGTTAATTAAGTATAAGGATTAAATTGAATAAAGTGTGAAAGCTTAATTATAGATTAAAGAAAAGTGAAGGAATAAATTAGTAATTAAATCGTAAGTGACAAGTGTATGGAAAATATAATTCCATGTGTGTAAATAATATACATATATTAAATAATATTAAATTTGCTTATTATATAAGTAATTATTATTATATTATATTATTATATTATATTAAACATAAAATAAAATAAAAGAAACAAAAAGAAATTAAAAGAAACAAAACAAAAGAAACAGAGAAGGGGGAAACAAGAAAGAAAAAGAAAAATTAGGGATTGAGGTTCAAAGCTTGATTGGTAAGTCAATTTAATTCCTTTTCTTGTAATTTTTATGTTTTTAGAATCCTAGAACCAAAAACTACTTGATTTATGTTGAAATTTTGGAAGTTAGTGGATTTTTAGATGTTGTTTATGTTGAATAAATTGAAGTGTTGGGGGTTAAATTGATAGAATTTCAAGTTAGAATTGAGAAAAGGATTAAATTGTAGAATAAATTATAAGTTTTGAGTAATAGGGAGTAAATTGAAAGAATTTCAAAATTAGGATTTTATGGTGAAATTGGGGAGTTAAATTTAGTTTGAAGGGATAGTTGAATGAAAATAAAGAATAAAATTGTGAAGAAAATAAGGTTGAATTTGATTAAGGATTAAATTGGAATTTAGGCAAAAGTTATGTATAAATTGAAATATTCAATGTTAAATTGTGTTGTATTGACGATTTTTAATTGTTTTAATTTCATAACTAACGTTGAGCCAGAGACCTCGGCTAAGAAAGGAAAAGACAAGATTAACAAGGAGTAACTTAAGAATTACGGTTTGTATTTCTATAATCTGAATCTAGTAATTATTATTTGTTGCATTTTAATTTAATTTTTATGGTAAGTATTTGAGGTGAGTGTTATTTGTTATTATCTTGATATTAAATTGAGATTATGTGAATTTGTGATTTGATGTAAATATTGATTGTATTGGAAAAGTGAATTGAAAACCTTATTAATTGTATCGAGCTGAGTCGGATATAGTTGGCATGCCATAGGATTGGAAGTGTTCAGGGATACTTCGACTACGAGTCGATGAGACACTGGGTGTCAAACTATTACTTCGAATAAATTTGATGAGGTACTTGGTACCAACTTACTTCGGCATGGCCGATAAGACACCGGGTGTCAATTTATTACTTCGAATTATCCGATGAGGCACTGGGTGTCATACTGGTGTGTTTTGGTTGGATCCGTGTATCCGCCGAAGTCCGAGTCTTGTTAATAGGGGTGAATGAATAAATTAGAAATATGAATGATATTGAATGATATTGATCATGAAATTGGAATAGATTGAATTGAATTGTTCAAATAGAAAAAAAAAACATGAATCATGGATTCGTGGAAAGATTATTGATATTGATAGAAGATTGTGAGAATTAAGTTAAGAAAAGCTATTGAGATAGTTATTGATGAAGATTGAATACATGATAAATGATTTATCTATGAATTGATTAATTGAATGATTAAGGATTTTATGTTAATGTTTTATCATTTTATTTAAAGCATTCGGATTATAGAAATACCACTGAGTTTATACTCAGTGTACGGTTTGTTTTCGTGCACAGGTTAGGTTAAAGTTAAATCGTTGAATCAGCAACCAAAGCCGATCCCGAACTCAAAATGGTTAAGTATATATATATTGGTAATGGCATGTACCTAGGACATTTTATATTGGTTATTCTGAAATGGTGAATGTAAAATATGTTATAAGACACTATTAGTTACATATATATATATACATATATATATAAGTTTATATGATATGTTAAGATTACAAAATAGTTTTTTTGGTATGAAATTAGATTTTGGTTTGAATGAAGTTAAATGAATTGATTTGGAAATTATGTGTGAAATATTTATGAAAATACATTGATAAGGTTATTAGATTGAATGTTTTGACATGGCTTAGATGTATTAGAATGTGGTTTGGATTGGTTGAATGATTGATAATTGAATTGTGTAACACCTCTTACCCATGTTTGACGCTAAACAGGTACAAGTGTTTGGACCATTTGGGTGATAGTGGACCGATTGACGAAATCTGCACATTTTATCCCGTTCGGTTGATTACTCTTGCGAAATTGGCAAAATTATATGTGGTCGAGATTGTGAGGTTGCATGGAGTGCCGTTGTCGATAATTTACGACGAGATCCGAGATTTACGTCCGCGATTTTGGAAAGCATTGCATCGTGCTTTGGGCACCAAATTGACTTCAAGATTCGGCATTTCATCCTCGGTCACGGCCAACCGAAAAGAGTAATCCAGATCTTAGAAGATATGTTAAGGGTTGTGTGATAGATTTCAAGGAAGTTGGGAGGAATTCTTACCATTGGCGTAATTTATGCACAACAACAGTTTCAATCCAAAGATACTGGATGGCACCGTATGAAGCACTATATGGACTAAGTGTCGCACTCCTACGTGTTGGATGTAATTAGGGGAACGCCGATTTTGGGTCCGTAGATAGTGTCCAATCCGAAGAAAAGGTTAAGGTAATCCTGCTCGGTTAAAGGAAGGCGTCGATGACAAAAAATCGACGCAGATTTAAAGGAAAGAAATAGAATATGCGTTGGGAGACCAAGTTTTCCTAAAGGTTTCACCTTGGAAAAGGTGATGAGATTTGGTCATAAAGGAAACTAAGTCCTGTGTTCATTGGACCTTATCGGATTGTGAAGCGGGTCGGATCTCGTGGCATATCGCTTAGATTTGCCTTCAAATTGAAACAAATGCACAATGTGTTCCATGTTTCAATGTTACGTCGTGTTCAAGGTCGGATCCATCTCATATAGTACCGCTTGAGGAGGTGGAATTAAGATCGATTTGTCATATGAAGAGAGCCAATTCAAATTCGAGCGAGATGTAAAGGTTTTACGGAGAAAATCAGTTCCTCTCGTTAAGGTATTATGGCGAAATCATGGATCGAAGAAGCTTCGTGGAACCGGAGCGATGCGATAAAGAATACCCTCACTTATTCTGCATGAGTGTAATTTCGAGGACTAAATTATTTTAAGGGGTAGAACTCAGTAATATCCTCGATAATTAGGGGTTATGCAATTTACATAATTGAATGATGTTGCATGCTTAATCATTATTAAGTGCAATTTTGGAAGTTATTTGAGCTTCATTTATTAAGTGAATGCTTTGTTAAACTTTTAATTTCTATTAATTAGAGAGAGAACTAAGCTAATAAGGCCTTAAGAATTGATGATAAGAAGTTCTAGCATAAGTTAAGTAATTGGCAAAGTGGTTAAGATGTATGGATGTGTGCTTGAGGTGTAAGGTTCGAATCTCCTAGCTAACATTAGGGAGATTTTTAATTTTTTTTTGTTTTCTTCCTTGTAAGTGTCGGCCAAGAATATTCTAGAGTGGATGAGCTTTCATCCATTTTTGGCTAGTTGACCATGTGAAAAAGGAAGTTAAAACTTAAGGCATGGGATGATAAGTTGGTGATAAGATGAAGGGACAAAGGCTTGATATTTGGCTATGTTTTGGGATGTGTCCATGGTCATTTACCTAACTTAAACACATACTCACATACATTTTCGGGTCATAAAAGTTTGTTCAAATTTAAAACTTTTCAAACTTCATCTCAAAGTCCCTAATATGGGCCTACAAAGCCCAAAACATACTTTAGAAATAGTTCGATACTAAACCAGGCACTTTAGAAAACTTTGGAAAATTTCACTGAAACATGGGCACACATCGCTTATAAGTATAGTTTTGCTAACAATAGTTTATACTAGTGTGACCTAATAACATGGCCATGTTGAAGGACCGGGTAACTCACACAGCCTAAGCATATAAGGACATGCCCGTGTCCCTTGCATTGAGTTTATAACTCACCCATTTTTATGGGATAACTTTTCGATAATTCAGAAGTCGTGTGGATTTATTTCTCAATTCGAACCTACAAGGGTTTTCACATAGCTTGGAACACCCTCTTGTCCATGGCCCGTGTCCTCCACACAGCCATGACATGCCCGTGTCTCAGCCCATGTGCAAAAACCTTGACATTCTGCTTCTGACGTCAGCAACATCATATGGTCACACGGCCAAGACACACGCCTATGTGCTAGGCTGTGTCGCAAATTTAATTTCGCATTTAAGGTGCAGACTTCACACAGCCTGGGCACATGCCCATGTCCTATGGTCGTGTCTTCCACACGGTTGAAACACACGATCGTGCCTCAGCCCGTGTGGTCACTACTGGGCATTCTGTTTTACCAAATTAAGGTGCAAGGGGACACACGGCCGAACTACACGCCTATAGGGCACATCGTGTGTCACACACGGCCTAGACACACGCCCGTGTGTCTACCCGTGTGGACAAAAACAAGGTTATTTACCAAGCCCATTTTTGCCACCCTTACTTGCACCAATTTAAGCCACATCAAGCAAAATCAATTCACACATACTTTATCAATTCAATCATGCAACCTACTCATTCATCCATGCAACTTGTTCAATCATGAAAAACATCATCATTGGCATAAATCAACAACAAATATTTGTCATCATCTATGGCCTTATACAAAATGAATCAATCTTCAAGACAAGCCAACACATTTGGCCAAAACAATATGACACTTGACAAAAGTCAAGTCCCTACACATGCCATACTCAAAATGATAAATCTAACTATACCAATTGTTCATATTGATAGTGTGATCGAGCCTCTGATTTTCTTTGATCCCTGAGCTAGCTTGGTGGCACTATAAGAAAATGGAAAGGAGAGAGAGTAAGCATAAAGCTTAGTAAGTCGCATGTAAATAATTAAAAACAATTACCATACATTATCATACTCATAACATATTATAAACTTGCACATAATTCTCAATTGATTAAAGGCATAACTTACTCATTTTCAAATCATACAACATAATTCAAGCTCATTTCTCATGAATTTCATGTAGGTACTTGTATCACTTACAACATAGTCGTAACTTTTCTCACTTTTGACACAAGCTTCAAATTACCCGTTGAATCAGTTGGAATACCAAAGGATACCCGACAAGCCTCACACAAGATGATATGATGCCGATGCCATGTCCCAGACATGGTCTTACACTAGCTCTCGTCTCAATACCGATGCCATGTCCCAAACATGGTCTTATACTGGCTCTCATAATATGGCCGATGTCATGCCCCAGACATGGTCTTCCACTAGCACACATATCAACTCTGATGCCATGTCCCAGGTCTTACACTAGCTCTCATATATCCCTAATGTCATGGCATAGATATCCGATCTATTCCTATGGTTCAACCGGGAGTTTTTACTACATCAGTTCCCATCATGCTTATTCTCAGCAATAATAAAACATTTTATGCAATATCAATTGTTTAATGCGTAATAACAATAGAGTTGTATTATTTACATACAACTTACATCGGTATACAAAAAGTGGGCGATTAGATTGAATTAGTCTACTAGCTTGGTTTTCCCCTTGTCTAGGTCCGGACTCTGTTTTTCTTGATCTATAATGAAAAATTCACTTATTTAATCACTACAATAAATAAAGACATTCCAAAATTCCTACTTTGGTAAAAATTACCGTTTTGCCCTTAGACTTTCACATAATTACAATTTTGCCCCTAGGCTCGTAAAATGATTTTCATCAAATTTCCTCATTAACCAAGCCTAGACGAATCTATTTTAAGCTTATAGCAACTCACAAATCCAATTATTTCACACATTTACCACCTATTACAACCTTTAGAAAAGGTCTTTTTTAGGTATTTTCATAAAAATCACTTAACAAAAGTTGTTTATTTAACAACCAATATTCATTTTATTCCTTAAAAATTCAGCAAACAACACTAAAGCACTCATGGAAAAACCCTAGACTTTCAACCATAGTGCAAAATAGTCCCCTCATTAGCTAGATTAAGCTACAAGGGTTCCAAAAACACAAAAATCAACAAAAATGATCATCAAAATGACTTAATTGCAAGAGAAAAGCTTGGCTAAAATTTTGAGCTCTCAAAACCCTTGAGTTTGCTAAAAATTCGATGGTGGGAGGAAGATGAAGAGATGATATTTTTTTCTCTTTATTTTATTCTTATTTCTTCAATTAAGTCACATAATGCCATCAACTTTGACCAATTTTCATTTTTTCGTCCCTTATGGCTGGCCATCACTTTCTTAAAGGCCTAATTGCACATTAAAGACCTCTAATTTAAGGTTTTCTAGCTATATGACACTTCTAATTAGTAGAACACAAATTTTGCCTTTTATGCGATTTAGTCTTTTTTTCGAAATTAAGCGAGTAATCACTAAAATTATATCACCAAAATTTTCATGCACTCATATAATAATGCTATGACACATAAAATAATATAAAAATAATTTTTTCGGCCTCAGATTAATGGTTCTGAAACCACTATTCTGACTAACCCTAAAATCAGGCTGTTACAAATTACTTGGAGCTCAAGGTTTGCAGGGTTGGTATACTTGATGTGCAAGGCTCATTTTGATGTGCAAGGCTCATTTTGAGTCCACATGGCCTTGCACGCAGGCATGTGACCAGACCGTGTGAGACACATGGCTTACACATAGGCGTGTGGATAGGCCATGTATCTCTTGCATCTTAAAATTTTAAAATAGAATGCTCAGGAAATTGCATACAGCCTAGCACACAGGCGTGTGGCTGGCTGTGTGGCCTAAGTTAGAGAGTTACACAAGGTTGTACACGGCCTGAAGCACAGGCATATTCCTGGGCCACACAGGTGTGTGAGCTCTGTACTTAGGAAAAATTTTGAAATTTCACTAAAAAAATTTTGAGTTTCTGATTAAGTCTCGATTTGTTTCTAACACGTGATTTGTGCCTCGAGGGCTCAATAAAGGGATATTATGATTAAATTATGATGTATATGTTATATTATTATATGATTGTTCGTATTTGTTCTGAATTGTCCTATAATGCTCTGTAACCTTGTTCTAGCGACAGATAAGGGTTAAGGGGTGTTACAGAGTATCCAAGTCAAGTTACTATATAGTTCATTGGGCTATGTATCAATTGTCTTAAAACTTATTTATTTGTTCAAGTCTGTTGTATGTTTGTATTGCTCCTAAATGATAAATGTTACTATAAAGTTGTTGTTTATAAATGTTGATGGTTACATTGAGAAATTGTGGTTGATGAAATTGGTTATGTCTTTTGGAAGGTATCATTTATGTTATAAATGAATATACACTAATATGGTGTGATCTTGCATTTGGATATCAGGAATTAGAAATTTATCTTCTTGTTTATCTATATTGGTTAAGGTAAGTTAAATATTTAGACTATGGACTTATAAGCTTCTTAAGCTTATTCGTTTCATTTGTGTTTCTTTTGTAGTTGGCATTTTGCGGACTGACCGGATGGATCATTTTGGAGCTCACACTATCCAGTCTTGTCGATAATTTTTGTTTATCATTTTGGGATGTGTCATGTATATAGGTGTTAAGTTATTGATATGTAAAGTGTTCACTTATTATAACTAGTTAATGTAGTTGAATTTGGATGTGTACTTGTGTTGATTTTGGTTAAGTTACTCTTTAGTGCCTTATATATATGTTAAGTGGCGATGTTTTGAAATGGTAGTTTTGTTGTGAATTACCATATCTTTGGTAAATTTTGATTGATGGTTTTAAGCATGAATAGTTAACTAATGATAAAGTTTATTTCTTAATTGTAACTTTGTTCTTGAATTGAATTGGTGTGTGATTTGAGGTAACTTTTGATAGCATATTGGTTAGACATAGGATGGAAGAATACTTGGCATGTATTTGGTATTTTGAATATGCTTTTAACCATATGAAATAGGCTAGTTATGGTATGTCCTATTGTGCAAGAAATGGTGCTTGAATTGGCTTGATTTAAGGGATAAAAAAGGAGCACACGGCCTGGGACACGGGCTGTCACACGGGCGTATTCCACACGGGACCACCCCATGCAGTCGTGTGTCTTTATTATTTTAGATGTAGGTTTCATACAGTCTGAGACATGGCCTGCTGTAACACCCCCGTATCCATCGCCGAAATAGGGTTAAAGGCATTATCGGACAGATCAGAAACTTTTACAACATTTTGTACAACCATTCATTAATCGCAACTAAAGTGTCCCTCAAGTAGGTCAACGAGACCTTAATCATGCTTAGAAATAGGGTCGGGACAATTTAAAACTTATACCAAATACTAGCCTATACATGCCATATCTAACTATATACATTTCCAAAATGTACCAAAGCAAGATGAGTAGCGTGATGATGATCCTTAATGGTCCCGAGCCTTCAGTAGCTTTGACGATCTATAATACAAAGCACACACACACAAAGTAAGCTTTCAAAAGCTTAGTAAGTCATATACAAATAAACATAACTTAAAATGCACATAGCATATTTATACAATGACAATAATGGTACTCATAGCATATACATCTCACATAGTGTTTAGCTCAATTGCTTAGCCATAACTTATCACATACTTAAACTCAATACCACACATGCACATAGCTCATCTAAGCATAATTTTACATATCATCTCATCATTCCTTTGCACATATTCATTTTAGTAAGTTCTTATAGATACTTACCTTTCATACACATCTTGTGTACTTATCAAACATGTCTGAAATGGATATACATTCACGTAATCGTTCATAGCTCGAAATTTCCGGTTGAACCGTTTGAAATTTAATAGGATATACAAAATACTCAAAATAGTCGTACAATGCCAACTTCCCAGACGTGGTCTTACATGTAATCAAATGTCGATGCCACTGTCCCCGATAGGGTCTTACACGAATTAATACGATGCCGATGTCCTAGACATGGTCTTACACGTAAAGTTCATATCGATGCCAACGTCCCAGACGTGGTCTTACACGAAATTTCAAATCAATGCCAACGTCCCAGATGTGGCCTTACATGATAAAATAGAGCAGACACCTATGTCATGACATAGCTAATCCTATCTAATCCTAGGTTCGTACGGGACTTCTCGGACATTGTCACTATGTCGATCTTATCTCGAAATTCATGTACATAGCATCTCATAAGCATTCGTTGTTATCAATAGTCATATGAACATACATAATTCAATACAAATACGTTTATTTGCATAATGACTTACCTCGGATTCGGTTTAACTGAAACGGAAATGGCTACTCGGTTATTTTAGCTTTCCCGCGATCTAAGTCCGATTTCTTCGGTTCTTCATCTAAACATATTCAAATTTAACCCTTTTATTCACTAAATCATTCAATTCAATCCAAAAACATATGTTTAGGGCTATTTGCAACTTAACCCTCACATTTGCACATTTTATCAATTTAGTCCATTTTTCTCAAAACATCAAATATATCAAATCATAATTTAACCATGCTTAGCCGAATACCCACATATCTCATAAAAGTCCAAACATTTCATCAAATTCACAATTTAGTCCTTCAAATTACTATTTTCACAATTTAACCCTAATTAGCTAAATCCATCAAAAATTCAAGAACAAAACATGTTCATTTAACACATATCTTTCATTTAACATCATAAATCATCATAAATCACATGAGTTCATCAGAAGCTCATCTCAAAAACATCATCAATTCTTCAAATTACAACATGGGTTACAAAGTTTACGAAGCAACGATTGCAAAATGTAGAAATTATCAAAAATCGATCAAGAACATACCTTGAATTAAACTCTCAAATGGCCGAATATAACAAAGCCCTTCTTCCCTATTTTCTTTTGTGTTTTCGGTGAAAGAATGGATGAAATAATATCCATTTTCATGTTTTTATCATATAATAACATACATATTAATATAATTACCTTATTAACCTTTCATTTAATAATTCAAATAAACATACATTAAGGGCACATTTGTCCTTTGTTCATCCACTAACTAAATAGTGGTTAAATTGCCTCATAAGGCCTCCACCTTTAAAAGCCACAACAATTAGGTGCATTAACATATAGCATGCAAATTTCACATTTAATGCAATTCAATCCTTTTGTCAAATTAAGCACACAGACAGACAAATTAACTTACGGAATTTTTACTCATACATGATCACATGTCTACGGCACAGAAAATAATATTAAAATATTATTTAGACTCAGATTTGTGGTCCCGAAACCACTGTTTCGACTGGGGTATAAATCGGGCTGTAACAATTCTCCCCCTTAAGGATTTTCGTCCCCAAAAATCTTACCGTTAAATAGATTCAGATATTGCTGTCTCATAGAATCTTTAGGCTCCCACGTAGCCTCTTCTATTCCGTGTCGATTCCACAGTACTTTCACTAACAAAATTTTCTTGTTTCTCAACTCTTTCACTTCACGAGCTAAGATACGAATCAGTTCCTCTTCATATGTCATATCAGATCGAATTTCAATTTCAGATGGGGTAATCACATTTGACGGATCAGATCGATATCTACAGAGCATCGAAACATGGAATAGATCATGTATCTTTTCTAGCTCTGAGGGCAACCTTAATCTATATGCAATAGGTCCAACACGTTCAATAATTTCATACGGCCCGATGAACCTCAGACTTAACTTGCCTTTACGTCTGAATCGAAGTACTTTCTTCCGCAGAGACACTTTCAAAAATACTTTGTCACCGATCTCAAATTCTATATCTTTTCGTTTCAAGTCCGCATAAGACTTCTGACGATCAGATGCTGCTTTCAAACAATCTCGAATTAGATGCACTTTCTGTTCTGAATCTTTTATCAAATCGACCCCGTATATCTTATTTTCACTGAGCTCAATCCAATACAGAGGTGTATGACATTTACGTCCGTACAAAGCTTCATAAGGTGCCATTTTGATGCTTGATTGAAAATTATTATTGTACTCAAGTATACAGCATCTTAACATATCTTCAAGAATCTGAAAAATTCGTTCGGACTGACCATCTGTTTGCGGATGAAAAGCTGTACTGAAATGTAATTTCGTGCCTAAAGTTTCTTGTAATTTTTTCCAAAATCTTGATGTAAATCTCGGATCTCTATCTAACACAATAGATAGTGGCACCCCGTGCCATTTCAGAATCTCAAAAATATAAAGCTCAGCTAACTTATCAAATGAGTAGTCAGATCTTACAAGAATAAAATGGACAGATTTCGTTAATCGGTCAACTACGACCAAAATCATATCTTTCTTTCTCAGAGTCAAAGGCAATCCAGAAACAAAATCCATCGTCACTCTATCCCATTTCCACTCAAGAATCAGAATCGGTTGTAACAACCCAGACAGAACTTGATGTTTAGCTTTGACTTGCTGACAGACTAAATATTTTGATACAAAATTAGAAATATCTCGCTTTATACTAGACCACCAATAGTGTTGCTTCAAATCATGGTACATTTTTGTACTTCCCGGATGAACAGATAGACGACTTTTATGTGCTTCACTCAAAATTAGCTGAATCAACTCTAGATTTCTCGGAACACAGATACGATCTCGGAATCTCACGCAATCAACAACTCAAAATTCAGATTCAGAATTTAAACTACACTGAGCTTGTTTCGCTAATAACTCATTACCAGATTTCTGAGCATCACATATCTGTTGTATAAACAACGGTTTCGCTTTTAATTCAGCTACCACAGAACTATCATCAGACAAATCTAACTGAGCATTCAAAACACGTAGTGCAAACAATGATTTCCTACTCAGTGCATCAGCTACGATATTTGTTTTACCCGGATGATAATCTATCACCAGCTCATAATATTTTAACAACTCTAACCATCTTCTTTGACGCAGCTTCAAATCTTTCTGAGTCATTAGATATTTCAGACTTTTATGATCTGAAAACACGTGATATTTCTCACCATATAGATAATGGCGCCAGATCTTTAGTACAAACATAATTGCAGCTAGCTCAAGGTCGTGCATCGGATAGTTCTTTTCATGAGGCTTCAATTGTCTCGAGGCATAAGCTACAACTTTGCCTTCCTGCATCAGAACACATCCCAGACCGTTTAACAAAGCATCACTGTATATAAAAAAATTCTTTACCCGATTCTCGTTGTACTAACACTGGAGCTTCTGTTAACAGAATTTTCAACTAATCAAAACTTTTCTAACATTTATCAGACCATTCAAATCTAACATCTTTCTGAAATAGTCTAGTCAACGGAGTAGCTATCACTGAAAATCCTTTTACAAATAGACAATAATAACCAGTTAGACCCAGAAAGCTACGGACTTCAGACACGGTCCTCGAGGTTTCCAATCCAGAATAGCAAAAATCTTGCTCGGATCGACTCGAATTCCAAAAGCTGACACAATATGTCCCAAAAAACTAACCTTGTGTAACCAAAATTCACATTTGCTGAATTTCGCGTACAATTGCTTTTCTCTTAGAGTTTGCAACACAATTTTCAAATGTTCAGCATGTTTATTTTCATCACGTGAATAAATCAAAATGTCATCTATGAACACCACAATAAATCGATCTAGGTAGGGTCTGAAAATTATGTTCATTAGATCCATAAAAACAGCAGGAGCATTGGTTAGTCCAAATGGCATAACTAAAAACTCATAATGCCCCTACCTCGTTCTGAAAGCAATTTTTGGTATATCTGAATCTTTCACTCTCAACTGGTAGTATCCCGATCTCAGATCAATCTTGAAAAACACAGTAGCCCCTTTTAACTAATCAAATAAGTCATCAATTATGGGCAACGGATATTTATTCTTTATGGTCACTTTATTCAACTGACGATAATCGATGCACATTCTCATTGTGCCATCTTTCTTTTTCACAAACAGAACAGAGCACCTCAAGGTGAAAAACTCGGTCTAGCAAACCCTCTATTAGTCAATTCTTGCAACTGTGACTTTAACTCTTTCAACTCTGTTAGTGCCATTCTATACAGAGCTATCGAAATAGGTGTAGTACCAAGTAACAAATCAATACCAAATTCAACTTCACGTATCAGAGGAGACCCAATATTTCTTCAGGGAATACATCAGAAAACTCACAAACGACTGGCACTGATTCAACTTTCTTTTCAGACACTTTCGAATCAATCACATAAGCAAAATATGCCTCATATCCCTTTTTCACATATCTTTAATCTTTCAATACAGATATCACAGCAGGCAATCCATTTAAATCATTAGACTCAACCCGTACAATTTCATCATTCGGATATCTCAAATCAAGTCTTTCTTTTACAGTTTATAATAGCATTATGCAATGTCAACCAATCCATACCCAGAATGATATCAAACTCATCAAATGGCAAAAGCACCAGATCAACAGGGAAACAGATATCTCAAAACATTAACGGATAATTCTTTCATACTTTGTCAACCAGGACACTTTTACCTAAGGGGTTCGATACTTTTATAGTAAACTCAGTAGACTCTACAGGAAAAGTCTTACTGAATATAAATTCATGCATATATACGAATGAGTAGAACCAGGGTCTATCAATGCAATCACAAAAGTATCATAAAGTGTAAAAGTACCCGTTATAAATAGCATACGCTTTGGCAGACGCTCTAGCTTCGGATCTTGCAACAGTATCTCTCGTAGTTCTCTGACTACCACTGACATTTCTTACATTCTTCAAAGGTCTACCTCTCATAGGTGCATTATCAGATCTCAGATTCTGAACAGTCCCTGGCTTGACAGACTCAGGGCAATCACGGATAAAATGATCAAGTGATCCACATCTGAAGCAAGCTCTGTCATTTAATCTACAACTTCCGGATGCCTTTTTCCATAATGCTTACATTCAGGTTTCTCGGATCGAACATTACCAATACTTGCTACTGAAGTTGCTGGAGTTTTGGAGCTCATTTGTGATCTAGCTCGATTTCTATTCAAATGTCCAACATTATCTCTTGAACAACTTTGATCATCTCTGAATTTCTTCGAAGCAGACTGAAATGATCTACTCTGAAATCTCTTTCTCACATCTTTAGCTTCAGAGTCAGCTTTTCTTTTATCTTTCCCGAGTGCCTCAGCTTTGCATGCTTGATCAACGAGTACTACAAACTCTTTTATTTCTAAGATCCCAACTAACAAGCGGATATCTTCATTAAGACCATCTTCGAATCTTTTACACATTATTGCTTCGATAGATACACATTCCCGAGCATACTAACTCAATCTTACAAATTCTCGTTCATACTCCGTAACAATCATTCAGCCCTGTTTTAGTTCCAGAAATTCTTTTCGTTTCTGATCGATGAATCTCTCACTGATATATTTATTCTGAAACTCAATCTGAAAAAAGCCCCACGTGACTCACTCTTTCGAAACAATAAAAGTTAAGGTTTTCTACCACTGATAAGTTGCATCTCGGAGCAACGATACAACACATTTTATGCATTCTTCTGGACTCGAGACATTTCATCGAATACCCAGATAGTATTTTCTAACCAAAACTCGGCCTTTTTAGCATTATCATCACTAGTAGCCCAGAACTCTTCAACCCCATATTTACGGATCTTGTCAACTGAAGGCTTATTCAACATATTCAGATACATAACCGATGGCAAAATTGTAGTCTGAAGGGGAATAATTGAAGGCGGGAGTTGCAAAACAGTCGGGTTATTTCTTACGAATTGAGTTAACCACTCACTCATCATCTGGAAGAAAGATTGTTTAGCTTCTTCCTCTTGACCGCTAGTAGCCGGTCTTGGATCAGAAGGCGCTATCCCTTGCGCAGGAGCAAGCGCATTACTTTCTTCGTCGTCAGCTATAGCTCTTTCGGGATCCATTGCTAAACAAAAATCACATTTTATACATCAAGATTCATCATACTTTCACAATTCAGATATATGGCATGTATAGCTAGACTCTGACACGCTACGTTAGTCCGAGAATCAACTAAACTGTAGCTCTGATACCAACCAAATGTAACACCCTTATCCCGTATCCATTATCGGGTTAGGGTTAAAGGCGTTACCGAATAGATCGAAAACTTTTACAACATTTTATCCAACCATTCATTAATCGCAACTAAAGTGTCCCTCAAGTAGGTCAACGAGACCTTAATCATACTTAGAACCAGGGTCAGGACTAAATCGGAACACATATAGAAATTCTCAAAAATTTAAAACTTTTCTAAGTTTCAGGGGTTACACACCCGTGTGGGTAGGCCGTGTGCCTCCCACGGCTGCTAGACACACCCGTGTGTCTTCCCCGTGGTCAAACCTGACTTTACTCCACGGTCACCAAGCACGCCCGTGTACCTTGGCCGTGGTCAGTCCTGACTTGGCTCTACGGCCACCAAGCACACCCTTGTACTTTAGCCATGGTCGATCCTGATAAAACCACACGGCTACCAGGCACGTCCGTGTACTAAGGCCGTGTGCTCTTAATCAGCTACTGACTTAGCCCCATGGTCACTAGGCACGCCCGTGTGCCACAATCGTGTGGCAAATTAGGCCATTTGCAAGGCCAAAATGCCACCCACCTAGGGTTATAACTACAAGCTAATAATCATTTCAACTTATGCACAAATAGCAACCAAGAACATATCAAAATAACCATTCAATCTCTACATTCAAATCCAATTCCATTCATACCAAAACATACATCATATATCATCTCCATAAAGGCAAAATACCAACTTATAATTAGCCGCATCACATGGCTAAGTTCATATAACAAACTTATACCAAATACTAGCCTATACATGCCATATCTAACTATATACATTTCCAAAATGTACCAAAACAATATGAGTAGCGTGATGATAATCCTCGACGGTCCCGAGCCTTCAGTAGCTTTGACGATCTATAATACAAAGCACACACACACAAAGTAAGCTTTCAAAAGCTTAGTAAGTCATATACAAATAAACATAACTTAAAATGCACATAGCATATTTATACAATGACAATAATGGTACTCATAGCATATACATCTCACATAGTGTTTAGCTCAATTGCTTAGCCATAACTTATCACATACTTAAACTCAATACCACACATGCACATAGCTCATCTAAGCATAATTTTACATATCATCTCATCATTCCTTTGCACATATTCATTTTAGTAAGTTCTTATAGATACTTACCTTTCATACACATCTTGTGTACTTATCAAACATGTCCGAAATGGATATACATTCACGTAATCGTTCATAGCTCAAATTTCTGTTGAACCGCTTTGAAATTTAATAGGATATACAAAATACTCAAAATAGTCATACAATGCCAACTTCCGGACGTGGTCTTACATGTAATCAAATGTCGATGCCACTTGCCCTCGATAGGGTCTTACACGAATTAATACGATGCCGATGTCCCAGACATGGTCTTACACGTAAAGTTCATATCGATGCCAACGTCCCAGACGTGGTCTTACACGAAATTTCAAATCAATGCCAACGTCCCAGATGTGGCCTTACATGATAAAATAGAGCAGACACCTATGTCATGACATAGCTAATCCTATCTAATCCTAGGTTCGTATGGGACTTCTCGGACATTGTCACTATGTCGATCTTATCTCGAAATTCATGTACATAGCATCTCGTAAGCATTCGTTGTTATCAATAGTCATATGAACATACATAATTCAATACAAATACGTTTATTTGCATAATGACTTACCTCGGATTCGGTTTAACTGAAACGAAAATGGCTACTCGGTTATTTTAGCTTTCCCGTGATCTAAGTCCGATTTCTTCGGTTCTTCATCTAAACATATTCAAATTTAACCCTTTTATTCACCTGCAACACGGTTGTGTGTCTCAAGTTAGTATGTAACATGGTCTGGCACACGGCCTGTGACATGACCATGTGACCCAACATCGAATACACACATGGATTGGCACGCAACCTGTGACACGACCATGTAACCCTATTTCGAATGCCCACACGGACAGACACACAAGCTGGGATGTGTATCTAGACTTTGAATGCTCACACAGTCTGGGCTATGTCACACGGCTTGTGGCCCCCTACTTCGAAAAAACTTCAAGTTTTTCCAGAATTTTCTAATTTGTTTCAATTTGATCCCAGATTGTTCCCAAACTGTTTTTAGGGCCTCATAAGCTCGATTTAAGACTTGTATTTTTTCCATGATTAGATTTAATTGTTATATGTTAGCATTTAATTTGTATATGTTTTTCTATTGTGAAGTTAAATGTTCTGTTTTGCTCGGTAATACTCTGTAACCCTAATCTGGCAATAGAGATGGGATAGGGGTGTTACAATCATAGAGAACTTCATAATGATCAATTGAGAAAAACTGAAAATGCATGCTTATGCCAATGCAGTATTTTTCAGAAAAACATAATGCATATTTTTTAGAAAACTTCCTACCCAGCTCTGCTACACACCAAATTAGAGTTCCCTAGAACTTGTCCATCCAAAAACACACCAACAATTAATTATGGAAATGACACAGATGTGCAGTTAAACTGTCATATAAGATATATGTGGTCACGCTACTATATTGTAGTCAAGCTGCTAGAATAGATATGTGCGATTGAGCCACTATAATTGCAAACAAGCTGCAAGACAGAAATGTGGATAAACCACCAGATAATGTAAATCATTAAACTACCAGAACTTCCTCCTTACCATATTATCCCATCCCATGCAATGTGACATGGCATGCAAATACAGAATCTGAATGAAAAGCATGTACGACATGCAGTTGTACAATAACAAAAATCAAAAGGCATGGAATTCCATAATTTGCAGAACATATGTGTCACAAATTCAACATAAGCAAACTAATTTCGCCATAACGTCACATCTCCCTCTATACCATCTACAACCTCAACTTCGCCTGCTACCCCGATTCCACTAGTGGCTACTGAAACTCAACCATCCTTTGGCACTTCTCCTCAGAATCCCATGAAGCAGATAACTTAATATTTGTAGCAGGCCATTACTTGCCTTGCTACTCCACCGCCTCATCTGACCATCACCATTACTCCTTTGGACCAGGCCTCTCAGTAGCAACCTTTTGGCTCCCAGCCACATGTTACTGAGATGCAAGAAAAGATGTGGCATTTGAAGGAACAACTTTCTCGGCAAGAGCGTCCTTTTTTGGTGTTTTAACATTTTTTACTATTATTTGATATTTAGTTATACTTATGAATGCTTTTTACCATGGTGTTGAATATCATATTTATTTTTCTATGAAAAGAAATATAAAAAAATGTGGTATGTACAAAAGGTATTAATTTTTTAGAAATTAAAGCGATGAATTTTATTGAGCAAAAAATAGGAATTTACAATATGTCCATCTTTTAAAATATTATATACTGTACAATTATTTTTAATTATAAATATTTTATATTTTAATTGTTTTTAATCATAATTACTTATAATGATCACAAATTAAACCATGAAATATTTATTGGAAGTAAATAATTAAAATACTTAAGTATATATATTCAAGGAAACGCATGCAACTTAAAAATCAAGTTAAATTAAAAAAAAAAAAAACTGTAGATTTTTTTCAAATAAAGAAAGCAAGGCCCATGAAAATTGTTTCTCGACATATAAAAACCCATAGTGTAAGTAGTTTGGTCCAAAGAAAACAATTTCACAGGTGAACCCAAATTACAAACTTAAAACATGGACCCATAAAAGCCCACGTCTGGTTCAATTCAGACAAACTTAACAGTTTTCCACTACAACACCAAATTATTTCTCTTCTATATATAAAAATATCTGCAAAAACCCTAACTCTTTCTAACCAAACCTTAGGAAAAAGTAGAGCGGCGGCGGCGGCGGCATTCCCCCCCCCCCCCGAGTTGCAGCCAACAAGAACACCCGTCACACAACATGAAGGTTTCTCTCTTCTTCTTCTTTTTCTTAATATAAGAAAAAAAAAATGATATATGAATCTTTCAATGGTTTTGTTGTTGATAATTTTTTTGTGTGTTTCAGTTCAACATTGCAAACCCAACCACTGGTTGCCAGAAGAAGCTGGAAATTGACGATGACCAGAAACTGTAATTCTACTTTTTCTTTTATTCTTTTTGGGGCATTTTAAAGATTTTCTTGTTGATGCTTTTCAATTTGAATAGCAGGGTTAAAGCCAATGCTTGTAATTTAACCAAATAAAAAACATGACTTCCCTTTGGTTATTTTTGGCCATCTGCAGTTAGGGACATTATATGTTTAAGTTTGATATACTAGGTGAGATTGCATTTTGTAGAGTATTTATAGAATATGCAGAAAAAAACAAGTTAGAAACAAATTAGAATGTGCAGTATTTTTTTTTTTTCCTCTAATGGAATTTGGATTTTGTGATTTGAGGCCTAAATTGTATGCAACAATGAAACAGTGGCCAAAAAGAATCAAAATCTTAAAAAGGGTTTTTCCTTGTTCTTTAAAAACTTTGGTTTTAGCTTATTTAGATATTGTTAAAGGGTAGGGCAATTTTGATGAATGTTGCCTCTTGCTGTTAATGTTGAAACTTCATTGATGGTAGTTTTCATTATAGTTGTAGTGATATTATGTTTGTTCTTAGTTTCTTTTGAAACTTCATTTTGTCTATAATGGCTGTTTCTTCTCTAAATTCCATCTTTGATTACCTAATGTGAAGAAAACAGAAAGGAAATATAACTGATACTGTCACTTGTCGTTATACATTGTTTGACTGTGATTGTATTCAAAATCATGTTTTTGCTGTCTTTTTGCAATGCATGTTATAATTTTTCCTTACGGACACCTTGAACTGCAGCCGAGCCTTTTTTGACAAGAGGATCTCACAAGAAGTCAGTGGTGATGCCCTTGGCGAGGTATGTTTTTAAGCTACTTTTTATCATATTTTTGTCTCAAATTTCTGCTAGCACGTCTGCCTTCTTAACCACCATTTGCTCTTGTTATCATTTAACAGGAGTTTAAGGGCTACGTATTTAAGATCATGGGAGGCTGTGACAAGCAAGGTTTTCCTATGAAACAAGGAGTTCTCACACCTGGCCGTGTTTGTCTGTTGCTTCACAGAGGTCTTTGGAGTCTACAAAATTATTCCCCCTTTATTTGTATAGAAATGTTTTTCCATTATGGATTCGTGATTTTTATTGAATGGTTGTCTTCTTCTAAACAGGCACTCCTTGCTTCCGTGGGTATGGGAGGAGAAATGGAGAGCGTAGGAGGAAGTCAGTTCGTGGGTGCATTGTTAGTCAAGATCTTTCAGTTCTGAACTTGGTTATTGTGAAGAAGGGTGAAAATGATCTTCCTGGGTTGACTGACACTGAGAAGCCAAGAATGAGGGGTCCAAAGAGAGCATCAAAAATCCGGAAGTTGTTCAACCTCTCTAAGGAGGATGATGTTCGGAAGTATGTTAACACTTACCGCCGAACCTTTACAACAAAAAACGGTGAGTGCAAAATCTTTATCATTGTTTCAAGTTGTGAGGGGAAGACAATTTTTATTTGTGATTTGACTTATTTGAAAATCAGTTATCGGAATGCAGGTAAGAAAGTGAGCAAAGCTCCCAAAATTCAAAGGCTGGTGACTCCATTGACATTGCAGAGGAAGCGTGGCAGAATTGCAGAGAAGAAGAAGAGAGTTGCAAAGGCCAAAGCTGAGGCTGCAGAGTACCAGAAGCTCCTTGCTCAGAGGTTGAAGGAGCAACGTGAGCGCAGGAGCGAGAGCTTAGCCAAGAAGAGATCCAGGCTGTCTGCTGCCTCTAAGCCATCCATTGCGGCTTAAATTCTGCCACAAGGTCTAGTATTATGCTTGGTTGTTTGTTATAGGATGAGGTAATTTTGATTGTTGGATTTTTAAGTGTCAACAATATGTTGTTTTTTTCTTCGGTCAAGCCATGTGGAGTTGATGTTGTATTTAAGTGTTACTCTTGTTCCCTTATCATTTTGAAGATACCTTAATTAGGCCAACGATGTGGAAACTTTAATGGTTCTTTCTACTTTGCTAATTAATGCTCACAATTCAATCCTCCATGCAAGCTAGCTTGAATGCCTGCGCATCTGCCTTTTCCTACAATGCTAAATCAACTTTGCAGCCTACCCTGAAATCCATTTTTAGTATTTTTTGAAATACCATCCATCATATTATAATATGATGGTTTAATTTCATCTGTACTTAGTTACCAAGTCTATAACCTTCAAACAGTTTTGTGCCATTGCTTTTCAATAGACGGGTTTTTTACTAAACTAGGATAGAAAAAAAAAATATTCGAAAATAGGATGCGTTTTAGATTATTTACTAAAATGGGTGCTGCAGGGTGGTCACGCCACTCCCATAGGCGGCACCACCCTGCTGGCAGGAGCAAACAGTGAAGCATGGCAGGTAAAACAGTGAAGCATGCAGGGTAAACAGTAAAAACCTGAAAAATGTAGTGGCAGAGGCGGCACCAGGTGAAGAATGGCCTCCCATAGGCGGCACCAGGGTGAACAATGCCCTCCCATAGGCGGCACCAAACCTGAAAATGTAATGGCAGAGGCGGCACCTTCGTTTTAAAATGGCACCTCCCCCCACCCCTTACACCAGAAGGAAGAAGCAGCAGAGGAGGAAGAAGCTGGTGACACCGGAAGAAGAAAGAAAGAGGAGGAAGAAGAAAGGAAGAAGGAAGGAAGGAAATCGAGAAGAAAAATAGGGGAAAATTAGGTATAAATTTTTTCAAATAATGTTTGTGTATTTAATTTTTTTATTATATATTAATTTTTATTTTATTACTTAGTAGTTTAGTATTGTTAGTAATTTAGTTATATTATTATTAGTAGGTAATTAGAATATAAACCCTAAAAAATATTTATGTTAGTTAGTTAGTATGTTAATATAATATAAAACCTTAATTAGAGTTTTTAACTCTTTATTTTAGTTAATATATTGTTATTATTATTGTTAGTGTAATATTATTATTTTGTTAGTATATTGTTATAATTATTGTTAGTATAAAAACATTAAAATAATATATAAAACATTATGCTATTTTATTGTTATTATTATTGTTATTATTATAATATTGTTATTATTATTGTTAGTGTAATATTGTTATGTTGTTAGTAAAAATGGTAAATGTTATTTTATTTAGTATTATATTATTAGTAGTAGGTAATTAGAATATAAACCCTAAAAATATTTAACTTTTCGAGTTAGTATGTTAGTATAATATAAAACCTTAATTAGAGTTTTGTAACTCTTTATTTTAGTTAGTATATTGTTATTATTATTGTTAGTGTAATATTATTATTTTGTTAGTATATTGTTATATTAGTATAAAAACATTAAAATAATATATAAAACATTATGTTATTTTATTGTTATTATTATTGTTATTATTATAATATTGTTATTATTATTGTTAGTGTAATATTGTTATGTTGTTAGTAAAAATGGTAAATGTTATTTTATTTAGTATTATATTATTATTGTTAGTAAAGAAATATTATAAGTATTGTTAGTATAAAAGAACATTAAAATAATACATGAAACATTATGATTTAAAATAAATTATATAAAATAATAAAATATGAAAATAATATGTATTTTGAAAGTAATGTAATTTGAGAAAAGGAAAATACAAGTAAATGGTCGAATAAGTGATTTTACTAAATCTAATAGTACTTTATTGAAAATTATAGGATTTGAACACTTAGGAAATACGAACGAACATAGTGCCAAAATAGTGCCAAATTTTTAGTTTTGTTTTAAAGTTATTTTGTTTGTTTATTTTGATTTGTTAGTAATTTATGTGTTTATATTTTGTTTGAGAAATTTTATGTTTTAAATTTTGTTTGAGAAATTTTGTTTATTTTTGAATGATTGACCATTGAAGATGGATGATCGATTTTTAGATGCGTTTATTTCGATGGAATCATCTTGACAACAACCGTTGGATGCATATTTGAATGTCGGCAACAAATAGCAATGAGATTTAATAGAAATGTATCGTTGGATGATATGAAGCGAAGGATAAACGCAAAAATCGTTAGACGTTGTGGGAAAACGATATCGAGAATTTTCTACAAGTTTCCAATTTGGCAGATCCGATCAAATTCACGAAATGGAACTTGTAGACGACGAAGACGATGGAGACAATGATCGTACTGTCTTTGTGGGAATGGGAGTATGTAAATGCACCGATTCACTTATTTGCCGAGTTAGCCGTATTGAGGCAAATGAAGACAACAATGCATATGGTGAAGAACATGGAGCTCAAGAACTGTGCATGGTGCCTCCAATATCGTATGTTGATGATTTAATCGAATATACGTCGGATCGATATCGATCTTAATATTACACCCGATATTGATGTGGTTGGTGATGATGGACACGACAGTAGTGATCATTGTGAAGAAGAGGTCGATATTGACAGTGATCCCGATATGGATGATATACTTGATGATATTGACGATGAAGACATGAATGACGATGGGAACATTAGTGCGTCTTCTGTTGGGAACCATATGCGATGTATTACGATACACAATAATCCTGGGCCACACATGTCACTCATAGACCCCGACGCAGCGCGTGTAATCGAGTTTCCAAAGTACCCTGAAATATATCCTGCTCACCGGCTCACCGTAAATTCCAATCATGAGGAGATATTCGTAGGCCAGAGATTTGGAAGTAAAGAAGAGTGCGTATCTGCTATTAAACGGTATAGCATGGATATATCAGTGGATTACAAAGTCGCAGAGTCTAAATCGACTGTATATATTGCAGAGTGTTAGAAGGCAGCGGACGGATGCAATTGGAGGATACGAGCTGCATTCATTCAAAAATCGCAGATGTGGGAGATAAGAAAATTGGTTGGGCCTCATACATGCAGATCGACACGTATGACAGAAAATCATCGAAAACTTGATTCCAAAACTATATGTACGTGTATCATGCCAATGGTGAAGGACATGCCGACTATTAAAGTTTGATCGATTCTTTGAAATACAAGCACGATTCCAAAGATGTCGAGTATTATATCGAAAGGCGTGGATAGCTAAACAGATGGCAATGGAACAATTGTATGGGGATTACGATTCATCGTATAATGAGCTCTGAGGATGATCGCGCTATGCGGGAGTACATACCGGGAACTGTGATTGAGTTACAGACACGACCTTCTTACGGCCCAAATGACCAATTACAGCCGAGGAAAAGAATTTTTCATCGGATGTTCTGGACGTTTGATCCATGTGTACGGGCATTTCCACACTGCAAACCGTTTGTGCAGGTGGATGGGACATGGTTATACGGAAAATATACACAGATCTTACTTATTGCGGTTGCTCAAGACGGCAATAGGAATGTACTCCCAATAGCGTTTGCAATAGTAGATAAGGAGAATATGGAATCTTGAGAATTCTTCCTTACCAACCTGCGGAGGTATGTTATCAGCAACGATAATATTTGCATCATCTCCGATAGAGGGAAAGGATTAATTGCCGCAATTAGGCGTTCCGGTGTGCCATGGAGATCCGTTTACTGTATCCGTCACATTGCGGCTAACTTTCTTCGAGAGTATAAGAATGCAAACTGGAAGAGAGAAGTGGTGAAAATGGGTAAAGGATAACCTTATATTTTCAATATGTATAGTTTAATGTTTTTATGTTATCCAGATACCGTAACTGATATTTTTTAAAACATGTACAGCGTACGAGTTAGAGCCACATATTTTTCGCCAAATGATGACTCAACTCGAGAGTGACATGGAAGGTCAAGCGAACAAATCTTTTCGGGAGTGGTTGGGTACAATGGAGCCGTGGCAATGGGCTCAAAGTTTTGACGAGGGCTTTCGTTATGGTCAAATGACCACAAACTTGGTGGAGGGGGTCAACGCTGTGTTGTTGAAAACACGGCATCTTCGATTTCATCATCTTCTCGGCAACATTCTACGGTTGGCAACCTTGATGCCAAGAATGGGTGAACAACAAGTCAACCGGATGGATGCGGGACACATTTTGTGGAAGATGTGAGGATGCATTGATTGCAAATCGTCGGATAGCGAGGTCGATGAATGTAGAAATATATTCACGACGAATGGAAACTTTTGAGTTACTGAGTCCATCGATCGTCGACCGATTTGCCACCTAGGTCTTATGGAGTTGATCTTGAATGCATAAAGGTGAATGCGGGAGGTTCCAAACACTTCATTATCCGTGTGCACATGTTGTGGCGGCATGTGCTAAAGCGAACCTTAGTGTTGAACATTTTGTGAATGATGTGTACACGTTAGGCGTATTTTGCGTGTCCGGAAAATGAGTTCCCCGTCTCGCCTCACTGCTACATGGGAGGTGCCCTGACGACTTTCGAGCTTGTCCCGGATAGAGCGCTACGCAGAATCAAGAGGTCGTCCACAATCATCCGAATCCGTAATGAAATGGACATTATGGAGAAATCCACGATGTATTTGTGGAATATGTAGGTTAGGTGGTCATAATCGAAGTAAATGCCCGCAGCGAAACTATCATGTTGGACAATCGTCACGAGCGACTGGGAATTGAGCTTATTAATATTAACATGTGCTATCTATCAATATATGATGGTGCTATATATATAATTGTATATATGATGGTTATTTGATAAATTTGATTGATATATATAACTGTATACGATAATAATTATGGAACTTCCTGCTAAATTATTTGCGAATGAATTGTTTGAATCTTACTAAGCTGTGGAAGCTTATTTCGTTTGTGGTTGATGGTATTTATTTGTAGATTCATTTGGAGCGTATAGAAATGTGGTTAAATTGCAACTAGATCTCATGTGTAAAGTAAACAAATCAATTTAGTTTGTTGGTGTACAAAGTGAAATTTGTTGGTGTCATGTCTTAAAATCTTGTTACGAAATTTTAAAGCTCCAAATCATCAAAATCATAACAATATTAAGTAATCATAGCTACAAATAATCAAGTTAATTTTATACCAATAAAGTATAAACATAGTAATATTTACAAATACAAAATACAAGAAAATCAAGACCGGAAGAAACAGCTTAAAACTGATGGTTCGATAGTGTAGTCCTCGGTGTATATCATGCGGTGGTCGACGTTCACGCGTCTCCACACTGCGACGACCAACATCCTCGTCAGTCTCCGGTGGGGGTCCAGATGGCGGTGTGCTAAACATGGCCGAAAAATCATGTCGCTCGAAGGGCATAGATGAACTCGAGCCAGATGGAGTATCCTGATGCAGTGGATACGACCCAGGATACGAGCCGGGAGTGCCGTACTGCGGTGTGTACGATCCGAATATATCAACCCCGTACTGGTATCCACCTCTTGACGAGCCCGAAAAGTTGTCAGTGCCTGGCACATATGGATGATACGAATGTGCATCCGAATGTGATTGTAATTGCTCGGGCTCCGGCTCGACCTTCGGCTCGGGCTCCGGCTCGGGCTCCGACTCGGGATCAGGATCTGCAGCTGCCTCGACCTCCATATCTGCCACTGGCTCATATGCCCCATGCCGCTGCACATGTGGGGGGATTACAGTCGACTGCCCTCCGAGAATATATGGCTTCCCCATAATAGAGTACCATTGTATGTACTCTAATGGAGGTTGAAGACTGGAAGCCATATCCATCCGAGGCATTCGGGACATGCGATCATTCCACACCGCAATAAATTGACCATGCCTAACCCCCAATCCAAGTCTGGTCTCCTCTCTTATTTTTGCAATGAACCTCTCCCACCGCACGGCGGTTCCGGATGTATTGACGCAACCAAATTGCGCAAGACTTTCGGTCCCCGTGATACCACTCTACTACATGGAAATGCAGACAATTGGTGCGTTTGCACCACATATCTGAGTGGATATAGGAGGACGAGGGTATAACAATTGCAATTTCCGGCCTACTAGATGGCATCCATATAAACCGCATGATTAATAACATTGTTAAAATTAAACACGGTTAGCGTAAGATATACAAACTACTACGTAACTAATATTGGAATCGCTACCCTTCCCCGACATGTTGTTCAATCATAAGCCGGTATATCGAGACAGTGTACGACATCCCGATACCCGGATAAATACTCCACCTACAAAAAAAAAATTAAGTTAAATAGTATCGATATAAAGAAATTTTAATTAAAAACAAGTTATATTTTATCACCTGTTCACTAACGGATATACGTATGGTTGGTGGGTAACTGATGCCAAGAATGGCATCCGATACAGAGCCCAGGACTGCAATAGTGTAAGGCATCCGCCTATGTCTCCAGTCGTTGGGTCTGCGTCCGTCAAAAAGCTCACGGTACAACCACGTAAGAAGCTGCGAGCCCCAACTATCTGAGCAAGCATTGCTTAAATCAACCAATAGGGGTAGGTACTGAATATGAACCCTATTATTGTTTGCACTGGGCATCAGTATACCCCCTATGATGTGCATAATGTACACTCGACTAGCGCACATCAAGTCGCCTTCAGTGGCATCAGCTGATATATGTTCGTACCTCGCTCTCAGCCATGCAAATTTTAATTACAGAAAATATTTTCCATCATTGCGACGAGTGCCCTAGTAGGCTCGACAGAGGTAACGGTCACCATCAGACCGACGCTCGTAACGGACTCCGTCAATTGGGAGCCCAAGTCTGCGGCAGTAACATCCTCTAGAGTGACTGCACTCTCCACACGGAAAATGAAAAGTGTGAGTCTCCGGCGCCAACGCTCGACTAGTGCGGATATTAAATCATACCGCAAGTCAAACGTCCGGATCAGTGTTGCTGACCCGAAGCCAGCTTGCTCTATATATCGCATCATCGTTCATCCGGGATTTTTAAGCCATTCACCGGCCCCGTAATACACTGTGACGAGTCCCGACAAGTGTTAAATCATAAAAGATTACTACTTATGTAGAATAACATAATTTATTATGTAGCTATTTTGTTAATATAACTCGTAATTAATAAATAACAATACATTACCATATTATTAGCGTATACGCATATGTGAGAAACTTTACTAATCAATCAAGCCATTTTCGTCTCAAATCAATTTTTACCTACATAAAAACAATAAATCTATATTCAATTAGTAACAAATAACATGCCAATACTAATCATATAATAAGAACATCATGTAAACGACGATAATAAATATAATATTTTATTATTTATACAAACATCATAATATTAAGTCAAATATTAATTAGAGTTTTTTACAAACAATGATAATAACTAATAATAATATTTACGGTTTCTTAATAATAATATTATATTAACATAGCTAAAGTAATAATAATAATTTTTACGATTCCTTAATAATAATATTACGATAATGTATACCTTTTCTATTACGAGCCTTTGTCCGTTTTATTTTATATTCTTTTCGTACATAATAATTCAAATATATTATCTACAAACACATTTTAGTGCATAATAAATCAAATATTTTATTTTACTATTTTCGTTTTTATTATTTTATATTATTTCTTTTACTACGTAATATTTCAAATGTATTGTTTTATTACTTTTTATATATCAATTTAGTAAAACTAACTTATTTAACTATTTATTCGTATTTTCTTTTCTCAAATTCTATTACTTTAAAAAATATACTATTTTCGTATTTTATTATTTTATATTATTTATTTTTATACATAATATTTTATGTATTATTTTAATGTTCTTTATACTAACAATAACTATAATATATTACTAACAATAGTAATATAATACTAAATAAAATAACACTTACCATTTTTACTAACGATAATATTACACTAACAATAATAATAATTGTTTTATATATATACTAACTAAATTAATTATTAAAGTTTAACTAATAATAATATACTAACTAAAATCATGTTAGAGTTAAAACTAACATATTAATACACACTAACATAATTTATTAACTAACTAACATAATTAAATATTTTTTAGGGTTTCTATTCTAACTACCTATTAATCATAATAGTATTTAACTTACTAACTAACTACTACTTAAACAACTAATGTTAGTTATAAACTAAGTCATAAAATAAAATTAACATATAATAAAATTATTATAAACTACTTAAACTACTTACATTATAAACTACTAACAACAAATATGTCATAAAATAAAAATTAACATATAATAAAAATAAAAAATCAACAACATAAACATTATTTTAAAAAAATTATACCTAATTTTCTCCTAATTTTTTTCCCTTCTTCCTTCTTTCTTTCTTCTTCCTTCCTTCTTTCTTTCTTTCTTTCTTTCTTCCTTCCTTCTTTTCTTTCTTCCTTCCTTCTTTCTTCCTTTCTTTCTTTCTTCCTTCCTTCTTTTCTTTCTTCCTTCCTTCTTTCTTCTTCCGGCGTGCTCCTTTGCTTGTTTCTGCTTCTCAATTTGTGGGGGGGGCGGGGAAGGGAGGGGACCATTTAAGGTCCCCAGCAGCATAAGCCGACAAACGCCATGCAGGTGCCGCCTATGGAAGGGCATTGTTCACCCTTATGCTGCCTATGGGAGGGCATTGTTCACCCTTGTGCCGCCTATGGGAGGCCATTCTTCACCTGCTTCACTGACATGTTCACATGGTCACTGTTTGCTCACTGTTTGCTTGCACTGTTTGCTTGCATGCTGCTGCAGGTGTTTGCAGGCCAGCAGGGTGGTGCCGCCTATGGGAGTGGCGTGACCACCCTGCACCACCCATTTTGGTAAATAATGTAGCCCATATCCTATTTTCGAATATATTTTTTTTTTCTATCCTAGTTTAGTAAAAAACCCTCAATAGACAGAAATGTTGATTAAGTGAGGTTGGTCTTTTGGGTCTTTGACTTTACGAATCCCTTCGGGTGGATGGGTCCCATAGTCTTGGTCGGTCCGTCCTTGAACGATGTGGGATAAGTATCGATAGAGTGGAAACTTGAAAGGTAAACATATCATTATTAAGGTTGATGTATTAGATGTTAGATTGTATTTTATTTTTGTTACTTAAAAATAAATAAATTAATTTTGTACATTAAGTAAAAAATAAATTGATATTTTATTAAAAATTATTTATTTTTATTATTAAAAATTAAAATAGTTGATGAATAATTAGATAGTGTAACCAGTATATTATGTTGATAAATAAATGTTAATTTTAACATTAAAATAAATGAAAATTTTAATAAAAATTTAATTATTTTTATTTAATGTTTAAAGATTAATGTATCGTTTTTCTAAGTAGAGATATACGGAAGGGTTATTTTGGATTGATGATGAGATTAATGTCTGAAGTGTAGTAGCTTCCTTTGCATTGGGTCTATAAAAAATCGATACTTAAAGTGCCGTCCTCATGTGGAGTACTTAATTTCAAGTTCCTATGGTCCACTTTTTTTCATTTATCTATGCTGAAACTTTGGTTTTTTCAATGACGTCAGAGCGAAGGGGGTTGGCATTTTCTGCATTATTGTTTTTTATTACATCAACAATTTTGTCCAAGCTATGCACCCATCCCAATATCAGATGGTGTTTGATATTTGCAAAACAAAATATCACCATTTGATTGGGAGATGTTTTAGTATTGGATTGCATTTTATATTTAAAAAGTATATAAATTAATTTTGTAATTAAATTAAATAGTAAATTGATTTTTATTAAAAATTATTAATTTTTATTGTTGAAGATTGGTTTATGTATATCTATATAAGATATATATGATACGGTATATGTTATTGTTTATTTAAAATTTAAGTATAGGAAAGTGTTTAAGGAGTTGAATTGTGTTTTATATTTAAAAATAAATAAACTAATTTCTATAGTTAAATTAAAGTGTAAATTGATTATGTAAAATTTTATCAATTTTGTTGTAAAAATTGATTTATATATGCCAGCACACTTGATAGTTATTATCTAGTTATTTTATTAATTATATCAATTTTTAATAGTATAAATAAATAAAATTTTAATAAAGAAAAATTAATTTATTTTGTCATTTATTGAATGAAGATTAATTTACTAAACTGGGGATTAGAAAATGGAATTTGACAACAACTCCATTTCATTTTGTCTTTAATTCCTTAGCATCTCAGGATTGATCAGTATATAGATTCTCTTTGCTTTTGTGCCCTTACTCTTTTTCATACATATATATGATGGTACTAATTGCCTTGATATACAGCAAGAAGAACAAAAACAAAAATATCTATCTTCCTTCAATATGACATTAATACATCCACAGTTCTACCATTGACCACCCTGCAATTGGTTCTTATCTCACCAGGCTGCTCAACCTGCAACTCCCCCATCTTCAACATCCCCTCTACGAATGCCTTAAAAAATTCATCTTGGTCTTTGCTAAAAACCCTTACGTATGGCCTAGTCCGACGAGACGTGAAAAGGGTTTGATCCGAATTCAGAAACCCTCTTCCACTCACCAAGTCCTTGAAGAACTGGTTATCAAACACTCTAGGGGTTGCATCCAGGGGTCCCGTCACGTTTTCATCTACACCAAGTGGGCAAAGCTGGTTTAGCTTTTCTCTGAACTCTGGTTCGATGGCGGGGTCAGGTTTGCCGGACCCAGATTGGTTGTAGAGCCTGAACATGATGGAGAAACACCTAGCTTTGCCTATGGAGTGTGACCCAGAAAGGGCTACAAGGTCCTTCACTGATAGATTGAATTGGGCGAAAAGATTGATCAAAGAAGTTGCATCCGCTCTTGGACTTGGCATTATATTGTCGGAGTCTTGTTGACTGGCTGTTAAGCTATCTTTTCTTCCCAATCTCACTTCCCAGGCGGGTCCTCCACTCTGATAAATTACAAACCAAAAAAGCTGAACTTAAATTCTATAAAAAATGTGATGAAGAAATAAAGAAAGGGTTATTACTTATTAGTACCAGAGCAACAGCATCTCTGGCGGCTAAGACTAAGATATCTGCACAAGAAACAGTTGACGGGCAAGCATCTTCCAAGGCTTCCTTGATTTCATCCACAACTTCAAAAGATCGTAGCGAATTTATATTTGAAAGAGCTTGCTTTTCCCCAACCATGTCTGCTGTATCATCTAAGAGTAACGAACCATCACAGCCCTGAATCAAAACAAAAGCAGGCTTAAGCAAAAACTCATGAACAAAGTAATCATGGAATTGAACAGACTTGTATAATACATTGACAAAGCAATCATGGAATTGAAGGCGCATAACAGAGGCAAGGCTTCTTGGTTCCCTAATCATGGCTTTCTTCATCACATCTCTGACGATGAATTCCGCCGGCGGACATGTTTCAGAGTAAAACCCTGGCCGGAGAGGCTCTGCAGCAACGGCCATGTTCACTGCTGCTACCAGAAACAACACCCAAGGAAACCGATACATCATTTGGCGGAACACAACAATGGTGGATTTTTTTTTTTGGGGGGTTGAAATACACCAATTCAGGCTTTTTTTTCTTGAATGGTCATCTGGGTCTTAACTTTTGAACTTGTTAGATGTTTCGTAGCAGCCTGAGTGGGGTAGGAAAAATAAATATATAAGAAGGTAAATCTCAAAATTATATGTTAATTTTCAGTTAATTAAATTCTGTAATTTTATAAAAAATTTTGATTTGATTTTCACTTTATATATAAATAATTATATTTATTTAATATAAAAATAATTTTGATATAAATAATTTTGATATATTTATTTTTAAAATATATATAATTGAGAGTTAAAAAGTTTCACATATTTATTTAAATCACAACTAAAATTTTATGTATAATTATACAAAATGAAATTTTATGTATTAGATGGTAAATTTATCCATATATAAACAAATGAAACTTTTGTTGTATTTTTAATTAGAATAATTATCCTATACACTCACTGTTAGTGGAGTAAAAAATTCCACAAATAGATTTAAGATGATAAAATGACATCGATCTAAACATACTTGTGGAGCTTTTTTACTCCTATTACTAATAGACAGAATAATTACACTTTTAATTATTATTGTGAAACGTAAAACTCTATAAGTTATATATCAAATAATTCAATGACTTGAAAATATCCTGTTTTTATGAGAGAAAAAACTATACTATAATGTCCTTGTTCTAAATTGAGCTAATGTCAAGGGTTAAAGTAAATATGTATGCAAAATAAATATATATAGATTATAACGAGTAAAATTTTATAAAAAATTGATATAACAATGAAGTATAATTTTGATTAAAATGATAAAATTAAAATATTAAAATCTTAATATTTTGAATTCAAATTCAATAATATATAGATTTTTTAAATTTTACATGAAAAATAAAATTCACTTCAAATAATATCTCTACTATTTTGTTTAAATAGAAGTTCTTAATAACTTTTTAATTGAATTAGAATCGATATAATATATATTCCGATTAATAAAAAACGATATTATACTATGATTATATAATTAGTATATTAAGGAATTTTTAAAAAAAACTCAACTCACAGAATAATTACCATATATTAATATATTCTTTTAGAAAATCTAAAATATTCCATAGCAACTATTCTAATACCGCCTATAAGGATTTATATAATAATTTTTGGAGAATCTAAAATATTCCCTAGCAACTTTTTTTTTTTTTTGAATGGCCACAATATTACTTTATTTTTACATATTATATTTTATTTTTACCCATGGTGGATAACTAATTTTAAATTGTTAAAATTTTATTCATTCCCATCAATAATTTAACAAAGGGACTTTTCTTTATATATTAGAAATTCTATTAAACTCGTATGTGTGTAGAAATAATGTATTTAAAATATAATAGTGTATCCTGTAAGAGTATACTCAAAGATCAATCATGAGATAGTTGTAATAACATACTTGATTTACCATGTTTATTAATATAAAGCGTTGTCATTATTATTCCAGTTTTTCTTTACGTGTGTACAAATAAACTGCTTTTATAATAATGTCACGAGAATAATATGATTATTCTTAAAAGATCCTTATTCAAGTATTATTGTTGACTAGGATAACAATAATGCATTAAGACTAATATGTAGTTGATTAGTGATAAAGAGTTGTCATTAATATGGAGTGTCAAAATCAATGCATGAATATGTGTGTTAGAGAACAACATATTGGACTTGTAACAGACCAAATTTGACCCTAATCGGAACGGTGATTTCGGGACCACGAATTCGAGTTCGAGAAATATTTTAATTTTATATTTTGTGTTTATTATATGTGAATTAATGTGTGTGAAAGTCTCGTAGAAAAATTTTATCGTTTGTGTGTTTAATTTGGAAAAAGGACTTAATCGCGTAAAAGGTAAAAGTAGCAAACTATAGTGAAAAGTGCCTATTTGATGATGGCTTTTTAAAGTGGGGTATTAAAAGAGTAAATAGCCCATTTTTAAGTTAGTGGGTGGTTTATGACAAGATTAACCTTATATTATATTTTGTTTTTATTATTAAATAAAGGTTAAAATGGTAAATCATTAAAATATTATTATATGTTAAAATGCATGAAATTAAAAGCCATTTCAGTTGTTTTCTTCTTCCATTGCCGTGAGTTAGCTAAGAAAAAGGGTTTTAAAGGCTTGAAACATTCGGCCATCATCAAGCTCAATTAGGTATGAATTTTAGCTCGGTTTTTAATAATTTTTACGTTTTTGAGATCGTTGCTTCGTATATTACCCGACCCATGCTTGAATTTTTGAGAATCATGTGTATATGAGGTTCGGCCATTGATGTGTTCTTATGGTTTTGATATTTGATGGTTTTAGATTAAAGATGTGTTAAAGATTTACAAGTTTTGTATTAGAAATTTTGGTGAAATTTTGTATTTAGGGCTATTTTATAAAAATAAAATTTTAAAGGGACTTAGTTGCAAAATAAATGAAATGAGAGGGCTTATAAAGTCCCTAGGAATATTCGGCCCTTGTATAGTCTTGGCAAATTGTGTGTATTTTGTGTTTTGTACAATTAGGACTAAATAGTAAAAATGTGAAACCTTAGGGGTAAAATGGTATTTTGCATGTTTATGTGTTTTGGGACTAAATTGAATTGAAATGTACTTGAATGAGCTAAATTTAATGTGTTTTAGATCAAGAGCAAAGAAAAACGGAATTGGATCGGGGAAAGACGAAAGTTCTCGAATAGCCGGTCTAAGTTGTCCGTCGACAGTCGAGGTAAGTTCTTAAGTTAAAGTATATTAAAGAGATAAAAATGAATATGTTCAATGATGTTATTTGATTAATTTGAGTAAGGAAATAGGTGATATTCGAATGTAAATGTTCTATATTGGATTGGATATGCTGAAATGCAATGTGAATTAGTACATTTGATATAATATGTGAATGTGGTTTATGTATATGAATTGATAGTGATGTAAGTGTTAAGGAATATAAGTTGATGAATTGATTTGATAAATAGATCGGGCTTCGAGCCTAGTAGGCCTCGTCTTGGTGATATATTCGGGCTTATTGCTAGCGGGCTTAGTGCCGATGACATATTCAAAGCTTCGTGCTTAGCGAGCTTAGTCTTAGGTGATATATTCGGGCTTCGTGCCTAGCGTGTTTAGTCTTGGTGATATATTCGAGCTTCGTGCCTAGCAGGCTTAATGCCGGTGATACTTTAAAACGAAGAAACCATAAATTGATCGAGGTGTAACATAGTGAATCTATTGAGTTAAAAACTCAGGTAAGCTTAAATCTCATTGAATTCATCAGAAGTAAGGTAAGTTGTGATTAATGTTACTCGAGTTGAAATATTATGTTAAGAATGGTGTTATGTGTGATTGAGCTTATTGTTCGATGTGTATGAATGGTATAAGATAGAATTTGAGCTTAAATGTACTATTTTGGGAGGTTCGGTTACAAGTAGAAATGCTAAGAGTGAAAAGACTTTGAATGTGATAATATAATTGATATGAATGTTGTACCTATGTGACTTGGAGCATGTGATTCATGTAATATATGTTTATACTATGATTCGATGAGTTACAGAATTATGGTAATAAAGTGTAAATGCTTAGGTTAATGAACTGTTAGTATTCGGCCCTGCATAAATTTATTTATGGAAATATTTATATTCAATGTCATAAGTTTAAAGAATAAAATGTTTAAGTGTTTGAGTGTTACATTATTATTTGCTTGAGACTTACTAAGCTAGTAAGCTTATTCTGTGTGGTTCAATGTTCTATTTTATAGATTTTGGTCTCGCTACGGGCTCGGGAAATCATCAGCAAAGTCAACCACACTATCGACTCATATTGGTACTTTTAAGTTTGGACGTAAAAACTTAATGCATGTATAGGCTAGCTTAATGCTTGAATGATAATTTGAATTGTATAAATAAGCCATGCGAAAATGGCTTGGATTTATTACTAATGATCTAATGTTTGAGTTATTCTAGTTATAGAATGTGTGTATGTTCTACTTGGTCATGGGTTTGATAGCGATATAAAGTCATGTTAGGTTTATATATATTGTAATTAGTCTTTTTGGTAAGATGATAGTTGTAGTGTTTGAATATGCTTGGGTTATGGTTGATAAATACTTGTTAATGAAATGCATAATTTAAGATACAAATCAACTTAGAAATTATTTTAAATCTTGGATTGTATATTCGCTAAGTGATGAAATTATAGGTATAGTATTTGGATTGACACTTTCGAACATGGTTTACATATGTGTATGTATATTTAGTTTAAATTTAGATGTTTGGTCTATAGAAGGCATAGTTGGTATTTAGGTTTGATTATGTTCTTCTAATTGATTTGTTCTATATTATGTTTGGAATGTATACTATTGGTATATTATGACTTGAATAAGCAAAACTCTTAATAAACATATATATATATATATATATATATATATATATATATGTTTAGCTTTTGATAATTGCTAAATTGCTTAGTAGGTTAATAAAGAACATGTGTATATTCGGTCAATGTGATTTAATGACCAATTGAATAGTAACATTCATTATTGGTTATGTAATGCTTATAAATGAATTTGGATAATGGTTTTTAAGATATGTACGATGTTGTTTAAACATGCCATGGAAGTGTATTAATCATGTTGTATTCAGATAGGACTGTATGAACAGAAAATAATTGTTATGACCTGTGCTATGTTCGGTAATGCCTTGTAACCCTAATCCGACAACGGTTACGGGTTAGGGGTGTTACATTTGATTGGTATCAGAGCTTACGGTTTAGTCGATTCTAGGACTACCGTAGCGCGTATGAGTCTAGCTATACATGCCTTAATTGTATATATTTGATATTGTGGTGACTTCTGACATTTCGAACTGTGTTTTATATAGTAAATGGATCCTGATCCCGATAGAGCCGTAGCGGATGATGTAGAGAGTGTAGCGCCTGACCGTGCACGCGGATTAACGCCAGTAGACTCTCGACCAGTTTCGGGTAACCACGAGGGGGAGGCTAAACAAGCCTTCTACCAAATGATGAATGAATGGTTTACCCAGTTTGTTTAGAATAATCCGGCTGTACAACAACTTCCACCCCCGAATAATCCAACTCTGGTACCTTCAGCAGCCCCGACGATAGATCCGATGAGATCTAGCAGGCCTCTCGTTGATAAAATCAGGAAATATAGAGCCGAGGAATTCAAGGCCAATGATGATAATGACGCGGAGCGAGCCGAGATGTGGCTTGATAACACTATTCGGGTACTCGATGAGTTATCTTGTACTCCAGATGAATGCCTAAAGTGTGTTATATCTCTACTTCGGGACACTGCCTATCACTGGTGGAACACACTGGTATCTGTAGTTCCGAAAGAAAAAGTAACTTGGGAATTCTTCCAAATTAAGTTCCGTAAGAAATATATCAGTCAGAGATTCATCGATCAAAAACAAAAAGAATTTCTGGAATTAAAATAGGGCCACATGACTGTGACGGAATATGAGCGGAAGTTTGTCAGATTGAGCCGTTACGCTCGGGAGTGTATATCTACCGAAGCCATTATGTGTAAAAAATTTGAAGACGGCCTGAATTAAGACATAAAGTTACTTGTTGGCATTCTTGAAATCAAAGAGTTTATGACATTAGTCGAGCGAGCTTGTAAAGCTGAAGAGCTCAGAAAGGAGAAAAGAAAAGCTGAAGTAGAAGCTAGAGACACTCGAAAAAGATCATCGAGTAAAATTTTCCATTCTTTGCATAAGAAGTTCAGAGATGACCCCAGTCGACATAAAGCCACTTCAGACTTGCCTAGGCGTGATCAACCTCCAGTGAGATCCTGAGCCACATCGATAGCTAGTGTCGGTAATGTTCCACAGAACCAGGCTGAGTGTAAACATTGTGGGAAATGGCATCCTGGGAGTTGTAGAGTTCGTGATCGGTCCTACTTTAAATGTGGATCGTCGGATCATTTTATTCGAGAGTGCCCGATTTAGCCAAACAAAATGCAACTCAAAACACTAGACCGACCAAAGTCGCCAAAGACGGGTAGACCACTCGAACATTCGTGCAATGTAGGTGGCGATCGAGAGAGGAACGAAGGACACATAATCGATCGAGGCTAGAGCTCCAGCTAGAGCTTATGCTACACGAGCCAGGGAGGATGCTTCTTCCCCCGATGTCATTACCGGCACTTTTACCCTTTATGATACTACTGTGATTGCATTGATTGATCCTGGTTCGACTCATTCATATATGTGTGAAACTTTAGTATTCGGTAAGACTCTGCCAGTTGAGTCTACTGAGTTTATGATTCGTGTGTCCAACCCTTTGGGTAGATGTGTATTTGTTAATAAAGTGTGTAGAGGTTGCCCATTAATGATTCGGGATTCTTGCTTCCCAGCCGATTTAATGTTGTTGCCTTTCGATGAGTTCGACATAATTTTGGAAATGGACTTGTTAACTTCACATGATGCAGTGGTGAATTGCAAAAGAAAGCTTATTGATTTGAGATGTCAGAACGGTGAGATCATCAGAATTGGATCCAGTGATTTAAGTGAGTTTCCTACAGTAATATCCTCATTGTTAGCCCGAAAGTATGTGAGAAAAGGGTGCAAAGCTTATTTGGCCTATGTACTGGATAATAAAATGTCTGAAAAGCATATTAAATCAGTCTTGGTTGTGTGTGAATACCGGATGTGTTTCTGAAGAACTCTGGGTTTACCACCATCTGAGAGATTGAGTTCGGCATTGAATTAGGCCGAACGACTCAATCTCGATAGCTCCGTGTCGGATGGCACCTCTTGAGTTAAAAGAGTTGAAAGCACGTTGCAAGAGTTAACAGATAGGGGCTTTGCACGACCGAGTTTCTCTCCTTGGGGTGCACCAGTTCTTTTTGTGAAGAAGAAAGATGGAACGATGCGAATGTGTATTGATTATCGGAAACTGAATAAGGTAACTATAAAGAATAAGTACCCGTTACCTCGGATTGATGATTTGTTTGATCAGTTGAAAGGGGCTTCAGATTTTCGAAGATAGATTTGAGATCGGGTTATTATCAGTTGCTAGTCAGAGATACAGATGTGCCAAAGACTGCATTCCGAACGAGGTACGGACATTTTGAGTTTCTGGTTATGCCTTTTGGACTCACTAATGCACCTGTTTTTATGGATCTAATGAATCGGGTCTTCAGACAGTTTTTGGATCGGTTTGTAGTAGTGTTTATTGATGATATACTAATCTACTCCAAAAATAAAACCAAGCATGCCGAGCATTTGAGATTAGTGCTACAAAATTTGCGAGATCAACAGTTGTATACAAAGTTTAGTAAGTGTGAGTTTTGGATGAATGAAGTCAGCTTCTTGGGTCATGTTGTTTCAGCATCAGGTATTCGGGTGGATCCAAACAAAATAGCAGCTATACTTGATTGGAAACACCAAAGAATGTTTTCGAGATTCAAAGCTTTCTAAGCCTTGCGGGATACTATAGACGGTTTGTAAAAGGTTTTTCTATGATAGCTACACTTTTGACAAGGCTACTACAGAAAGATATCAAGTTTGAGTGGTCGAAAAAGTGTCAGAAAAGTTTCGAACAGCTGAAAGCTCTTTTGACCGAAGCTCCAATGTTAGCTCAGCCTGAATCAGATAAAGAATTTGTCATTTTTAGTGATGCTTCTTTGAATGGGTTGGGTTGCGTTTTGATGAAGGAAGGCAAAGTTATAGCCTACGCTTCGAGACAATTGAAGCCACACGAAAGAAATTATTCGACTCACGATCTGGAATTAACAGCCATTGTTTTCGCATTGAAAATTTGGCGTCATTACTTATTCGGCGAGAAATGTCACGTTTATTCGGATCATAAAAGTCTAAAGTATTTGATGACTCAGAAAGATCTGAACTTGAGACAACGCAGATGGTTAGAATTGTTGAAAGACTATGAGTTGGTGATTGACTACCATCCGGGAAAAGCCAATGTTGTTGCAGATGCGTTAAGTCAAAAATCATTATTTGCTCTTCGTGCGATGAATGCACAGATGGTTATGTCTAGTGATGGTTCGATCATAGCCGAGTTACAAGCAAGACCGATGTTTATTCAGCAAATTTTTGATGCACAGAAAGTTGACAAAGATTTGATTGCTAGACCAATTCAGTGCGAAAAAGATACGGAATCAGAGTTTCAAATTGATGCGAATGACTGTTTGAACTTTAAAAGCCGAATGTATGTTCTGAAGAACTCGGATTTGATTCAGATGATTCTGAGTGAGGCTCATAGTGGTCGATTATCGATACATCCGGGTAACACAAAAATGTATAATGATTTGAAACAGTTTTATTGGTGGCCTGGCATGAAACGGGATATATCTGAATTTGTGTCAAAGTGCTTAATTTGTCAGCAAGTAAAAGCCGAGCATCAAGTGCCTTCTGGGTTGCTTCAACTGATCATGATACCTGAATGGAAATGAGATAGAATCACTATGGATTTTGTATCTAGGTTGCCTATGACATCGAGTAAGAAAGATGCAGTTTGGGTTATAGTAGATAGACTGACCAAATCAGCTCATTTTGTACCGGTTCATATGGACTTTTCACTCGATAAACTTGCTGAGTTGTATATATCTCAAATCGTGAGATTACATGGTGTGCCGAGTTTTATTATCTCAGACAGAGACCCGAGATTCACGTCGCGATTGTGGAATAAGTTACAGGATGCTTTAGGTACTAAACTTCATTTTAGCACCGCCTTTCACCCACAGACAGACGGTCAATCTGAGCGAACCATTCAAACACTTGAGGACAAGTTGAGATGTTGCGTTCTCGAGTTTGAAGGTACGTGGGAAAAGTACTTACCTTTGATTGAATTTGCTTATAATAGAAGTTTTCAATCAAGTATCAAAATGGCACCCTATGAAGCTCTATATGGCGCAAGTGTAAATGCGCCATTGTCTTTGGACCGAGCTCAGTGAGAACAAGATACAATGGGTTGATTTGATTAAAGAGACTGAATAGAAAGTGGCTATAATCAAAGATAGTTTGAAAGCTGCATCAGATCGTCAAAAGTCTTACGCTGATTTGAAACGTAAAGATATAGAATTTCAAGTCGGAGATTGGGTATTTTTGAAAGTTTCCCCGTGGAAGAAAGTACTCCGATTTGGACAGAAAGGCAAACTGAGTCCGAGATTTATCGGACCGTATGAAATCATCGAACGTATTAGGCCTGTTGCTTATAGGTTGAAGTTACCTTCTGAATTAGAAAAGATACACGATGTATTTCACGTTTCTATGTTCCGTAGATACAGATCAGATCCGTCACATGTGATTGTTCCATCTGAGATTGAAATTCGACCCGATATGACGTATGAGGAAGAACCGATCCGTATCTTAGCTCGGGAAGTGAAAGAGTTAAGAAACAAAAAGATTCCATTAGTGAAAGTACTATGGAATCGGCATGGAGTTGAAGAGGCTACGTGGGAGCCTGAGGACTCAATGAGGCAACAATATCCGACGTTGTTTAACGGTAAGATTTTCGGGGACGAAAATCCTTAAGGGGGAGAGTTGTAACAGACCGAATTTGACCCTAATCGGAACGATGGTTTCGGGACCACGAATTCGAGTCCGAGAAATATTTTAATTTTATATTTTATGTTTATTATATGTGAATTAATGTGTGTGAAAGTCTAGTAGAAAAATTTTATCGTTTGTGTGTTTAATTTAGAAAAAGGACTTAATCGCGTAAAAGGTAAAAGTAGCAAACTATAGTGAAAGTGCCTATTTGATGATGGCTTTTTAAAGTGGGGTATTAAAAGAGTAAATAGCCCATTTTAAGTTAGTGGGTGGTTTATGACAAGATTAACCTTATATTATATTTTGTTTTATTATTAAATAAAGGTTAAAATGGTAAATCATTAAAATATTATTATATGTTAAAATGCATGAAATTAAAAGCCATTTTAGTTGTTTTCTTCTTCCATTGCCGTGAGTTAGCTAAGAAAAAGGGGTTTAAAGGCTTGAAACATTTGGCCATCATCAAGCTCAATTAGGTATGAATTTTAGCTCGGTTTTTAATAATTTTTACGTTTTTGAGATCGTTGCTTCGTATATTACCCGACCCATGATTGAATTTTTGAGAATCATGTGTATATGAGGTTCGGCCATTGATGTGTTCTTATGGTTTTGATATTTGATGGTTTTAGATTAAAGATGTGTTAAAGATTTACAAGTTTTGTATTAGAAATTTTGGTGAAATTTTGTATTTAGGGCTACTTTATAAAAATAAAATTTTAGAGGGACTTAATTGCAAAATAAATGAAATGAGAGGGCTTATAAAGTCCCTAGGAATATTCGGCCCTTGTATAGTCTTGGCAAATTGTGCGTATTTTGTGTTTTGTACAATTAGGACTAAATAGTAAAAATGTGAAACCTTAGGGGTAAAATGGTAATTTGCATGTTTATGTGTTTTGAGACTAAATTGAATTGAAATGTACTTTAATGAGCTAAATTTAATGTGTTTTAGATCAAGAGCAAAGAAAAACAGAATTGGATCGGGGAAAGACGAAAGTTCTCGAATAGCCGGTCTAAGTTGTCCGTCGACAGTCGAGGTAAGTTCTTAAGTTAAAGTATATTAAAGAGATAAAAATGAATATGTTCAATGATATTATTTGATTAATTTGAGTAAGGAAATAGGTGATAGCCAGAATGTAAATGTTCTATATTGGATTGGATATGCTGAAATGCAATGTGAATTAGTACATTTGGTATGATATGTGAATGTGGTTTATGTATATGAATTGATAGTGATGTAAGTGTTAAGGAATATAAGTTGATGAATTGATTTGATAAAAAGGTCGGGCTTCGTGCCGGTGATATATTTCGGGCTTATTGTCTAGCAGGCTTAGTGTCGGTGACATATTAGGGCTTCGTGCCTAGCGAGCTTAGTCTTAGGTGATATATTCGAAGCTTCGTGCCTAGCGAGCTTAGTCTTGGGTGATATATTCGAGCTTCGTGCCTAGCGAGCTTAGTCTTGGTGATATATTCGAGCTTCGTGCATAGCGAGCTTAGTCTTGGGTGATATATTTGGGCTTCGTGCCTAGCGAACTTAATGCCTGATACTTTAAAATGAAGAAACCATAAATTGATCGAGGTGTAACATAGTGAATCTATTGAGTTAAAAACTCAGGTAAGCTTAAATCTCATTGAATTCATCAGAAGTAAGGTAAGTTATGATTAATGTTACTCGAGTTGAAATATTATGTTAATAATGGTGTTATGTGTGATTGAGCTTATTGATCGATATGTATGAATGGTATAAGATAGAATTTGAGCTTAAATGTACTTTTTTGGGAGGTTCGGTTACAAGTTGAAATGCTAAGAGTGAAAAGACTTTGAATGTGATAATATAGTTGATATGAATGTTGTACCTATGTGACTTGGAGCATGTGATTCATGTAATATATGTTTATACTATGATTCGATGAGTTACAGAATTATGGTAATGAAGTGTAAATGCTTAGGTTAATGAATTGTTAGTATTCTACCGCATAAATTTATTTATGGAAATATTTATATTCAATGTCATAAGTTTATAGAATAAAATGTTTAAGTGTTTGAGCGTTACATCATTATTTGCTTGAGACTTACTAAGCTAGTAAGCTTATTCGTAATGGTTCAATGTTACATTTTATAGATTTTGGTCTCGCTACGGGCTCAGGAAATCATCAGCAAAGTCAACCACACTATCGACTCATATTGGTACTTTTAAAGTTTGGACGTAAAAACTTAAGGCATGTATAGGCTAGCTTAATGCTTGAATGATAATTTGAATTGTATAAATAAACCATGCGAAAATGGCTTGGATTTATTACTAATGATCTAATGTTTGAGTTATTCTAGTTATAGAATGTGTGTTTGTTCTACTTGGTCATGGGTTTGATAGCGATATAAAGTCATGTTAGGTTTATATATATTGTAATTAGTCTTTTTGGTAAGGTGATAGTTGTAGTGTTTAAATATGCTTGGGTTATGGTTGATAAATACTTATTAATGAAATGCATAATTTAAGATACAAATCAACTTAGAAATTATTTTAAATCTTGGATTGTATATTCGGCTAAGTGATGAAATTATAGGTATAGTATTTGGATTGACACTTTCGAACATGGTTTACATATGTGTATGTATATTTAGTTTAAATTTAGATGTTTGGTCTATAGAAGGCATAATTGGTATTTAGGTTTGATTATGTTCTTGTAATTGATTTGTTACGTATTATGTTTGGAATGTATACTATTGGTATATTATGTATTGAATAAGCAAAATTCTTAATAAACACATATATATATATATATATATATATATATAGCTTTTGATAATTGCTAAATTGCTTAGTAGGTTAATAAAGAGCATGTGTATATTCGGTCAATGTGATTTAATGACCAATTGAATAGTAACATTCATTATTGGTTATGTAATGCTTATAAATGAATTTGGATAATGGTTTTTAAGATATGTACGATGTTGTTTAAACATGCCATAGAAGTGTATTAATCATGTTGTATTCAGATAGGACTGTATGAACAGAAAATAATTGTTATGACCTGTGCTATGTTCGGTAATGCCTTGTAACCCTAATCCTGCGACGGTTACGGGTTAGGGGTGTTACAGGACTGACCCGCTATGAGTATGTTTCTTGGATTGTTATGTAATTGTCACAACATTACTCATAGTGATTAATATGTATATGATCCTCAGACTTGAGATCATCATTATCCCAACATCGTGAATTGTATATTTTGATACGATCAAGCGTATACTAGTAACGAAAGTTGTTCTATAAAGGCTGATATTGGATATACCACAATCTATGTAGAGGGATATGGTTGATCAATATAGGATAAGTCCCTCCTACATAATAGGAGTAATATCTTAGGCCACTTGATTGAGTGAGACTAGAAATGCATGGCCATGCTCAAATAAGTTGATATGAGATGTCATACTAATTTGTATATCATAGTCTACTCAAGATATCAAGAAACATGGGATGAACTATGCAAGTGTGACTATTCCATGACTTGTGTCCGTCCCAGAGATAAAGGACTTAAGGATTAATGCATGAAAGGTTAATCACAAAAGGTTATGTCGAATATGACTTCTTGTAACTTAGGTAGCAATGATACATTGCTAGATGCCACTCATTGTTTGCGACATTAGAATCGTTCTAGTATTATTGCTAACGTTACAAGAATCTACAGGGTCACACGCTATGGTTGAAATGAACGGAATAAAACATAGTTGGTATTGTGTTTGGTTGTCACATGAATTAAATTAATTAAAGAATTAATTTGATTGGGCAATCAAATATTGAACATATTATATGTACAAGGATGTTGTACACATAATGAGAACATAGTTCTATTAATATATGAATTTGGTTCATATATAAATTTAAATAAATATAGTTTATCGAAATCCTTGATATAATTAATGTAATTATAATTTTCGGATATAATTAATGTAATTATAATTTTCGATTAAAAACTTTATTGTATTTATTTAATTTTATGATTCATTAAAGATATACCAATTATAAAAGGTAATAAAAGATACAGAGCTTAGTATAAACCCTAAGAGATTGCTTGTGAGGTCTAGCAGCCATCAAGCAAATAAACCTCCAAAACAGTTTTGGAGATTTCTTCTGTTCATAGTCAAACCGGGTGGATTACGTAGAGGCCGACATCAGAAAAAAGGTTGCGGCTTGGTTCGACAGTAAATCAAAACTCTTATTGTCGAGACGCCGTTGTCTACTGAAATTGAAGTTTCGGTAATTTTGAAACCTTTATTTCACCCAGATTCGTTCCTCACACATGGATTCGTGGTTTGGATCACCGGAGTTAATTTTATTTTGCTGTGCCATAGGGGTGCCGGCGTTCCAACATATCCTAGATGAGATCCTTATTTTACTTAATAAAGGATACAGAAGGGCCATAATTCAAACTGATAACTTTGAAATAGTCCAAGCTTTGACCGATTTGGGATTGGAGGATCCAGAGATTACTGTGCTTAGAAGGGCTCAACGTATCATGAGGTCTGAAGAGTAGTGGAAGATCAATCACATACCGAGAAAGTAGAACTTGGTGACGGATCGACTTGCTAAATATAGTTTGAATTGGAAATCGACCTTACAGGTCTTTGATGAGACATCTAAGAAAATCTTAGAATTTTTACAAAAGATAAAATCAACAGTACTTTTATGCATTTGATGTAATTCATCTTTCCTTTTCACCAATATATATATATATATATATATATATATATATATATATATATATATATATATATAATGGTGTGTTTAAAAATAATGCATAATAAATAATGAAACAAATAATCTAAAACTAATTAATTATAACACATGAAATATGTACTATATTAAAATAAATAAAATAGATTAAATTACGAGTAAAACGAAATTTAAACACGTAAATATTTCAAATTAAGAATATTATGCGCACCATTATTGTTTATCGCAGTGTTATCATCAATCTTGGGTTGATGTTAAGTTGACTTACGGCATTAACTCAACTAAGAACATTATCTATATACATAGCGTGGGTGAGAAAAAACATTTTATATAAAAATTTATTTTAAAATAAAATTAATTTATTTAAAGATTATATAAAATACAAAAAAATGTCATTAAAATAATAATAACTATTTAAAAAATATATAAATTAATTTTTTTAATTGAATTAGTACATAATTAACCCGTAATATTATTTTAGCATGGGTTTAAATGATAGTAGGAAAAAGAAAAGGGATGAGAGAGATTATTTAGATTGCATGGGTGTCAACAGGTTAGAGGTGGGATTGGTGTGAGAAAAGGAGGCCTAAAGCCTATTGGCTAAGAGATACTTGACTAAAACAGTCCATAAATTGCTGTGGTTGTGGCTCAACACCATACCATTTATTTTTATCTTTCAATAAAGAGCAAAAAACGAAAAAAATCTTTGATGGACTTCTCTTGTTTTTCTCTATCATGTTCAACCAATGCTCAGCTCATTCTTTTTGTCATCAATTAAAAAACAAATCATTTAGTAAATCTATCTAAGCTTGAGTATAATGTGTATGTAGATGGTATTATAGAAAGTAAATGTTGGTAAAAGTATTAAGGAGTCGTTTGTATATGGAGTTGTTTTTTATTTAAAAATAAATAAATTAATCTTTTACATTAGATTAAAGAGTAAATTAATCATTTCTATTAAAATTTCATCTATTTATACTATTAAAGACTAGCGTAATTAATGAATAACTAGATAATAATATGTGACGTGTTATTTATACCTCATGCTTGACATGCATGGATCAATTTTAACAACATAAATAAATAAATTTTTTAATAAAATTAACTTACTTTTTAATTATGTATATGAACTAATTAATCTATTTTTTTATTAAAAAAATAAAATTTAATTTAACTTTTAATAAGAAAACTCTATAATAAATTTGCAGTGTGTCTTACTTCCACAATAGTTAAAGAATGGAGGCTTAGATTTTGACTTACCAGCTAAGCCTTCCCCATTTTGTGACACATTAAGAAATTATGAAAATTTATTAGGCCAGGTGAGGATCATCAATTAAAATTTTTAAAAAGAAACGGCTTTATGTATCATCATTTGAATCATCAATGTAAATAGATCAAATATAAATTTTTTAATACATCTTAAATTTATATTTACGACATTTTTAATAAAATTTTAAGATTTTTTTTAATTTTTATCAATAGAATAATTTTTTATATGTTAGATGTGAATTGTAATAGCCCGATTTAGGGGCTAGTCGGAACAGTGATCTCGGGATACTAACCTGAGGCTAGAGAAAATTATTTTCATGTTATTTTATGTGTTATAACATGTTTATAAGGATGCATGAAAATTTTGGTGCTTTAATTTTAGCGATTTCAAGGTTAATCGCTAAAAAAAACTAAATCGCATAAAGTGCGAAAGTTCTATTTTATTTGCTAGAGGTGCTAAATAGTTATGGATTATTAATTGGAGGTCCCAAATGTGCAATTTGGCTTTGTTTAAGTGAGTTGGCCGGCCATAGTATGCATAGGGGACAAGAGCATTTAATTTGGTCAATAGTTGGTGATATTAGTTGGTAAAATGAATAAAATAAGATGATATAAGCAAAAGTTATCATCTTTTCATTTAGTATTCTTCTCCAACCGAAAATATCAACAAAGGGAGGGCTTTGAAAGCTTGAAAATTTCAGCAACTCATTTTCTCTACAAGTAAGTGATTTTGATGGTATAAATTGATAATTTTTGTACTTTTGGAGTCCCCAAAGCTTAAGCTAGCTAATGAGGGGACTAATTTGCAATATAGTTAAAAGTCTAGGGACTTGCCATGAGAGAGTTATGTTGGTTGCTGAGTTTTTATGGAAGGAAATGAATGTTAGGAAGATGAGAAATAACTTTTGAGAAATGTGTTGTCATGAAAACACCTAATTGAGATTAAGATGCAAAGATTGTAGTTTGTTCATTAATGCATGAAATAGTTGGAATTGTGGATAGTTGTAAGAGGATTAAATGTTCAGCTAGGCTTGTTTAATATGAAAATGTGATGAAAAGTGATTTACGAGCCTAGGAGCAAAATCGTAATTTTGCCAAAGTATAAGGGCAAAATAGTCATTTTTGTCCAAGTGTAGATTATGATGTATTATGATTTATAAGTGATTAAATGAGTAAATTCTATTGTTCTAGATCAAAGAAAACGAGATTCGGACCTAGAACTGGAGAAAAGAGCCATATGGACAAATATATGCCTTTCTACCTATCGATATTGAGGTAAGTTTGTGTGCAAATGTTGCAATTACGTGCGGGATATTTAATATTCCACTGCTGTATGGAATGTATATTTACCTTATGAATGTATTAAATGTGTTTTGACGAGATGTCAAGAAAATTGAATCTAAGAGTAGAGCGAATGCAAAGGTCACGATATGATGACAATTAAGGTTCTGTATAAGGCCATAATTGGAATATGGCCTCGGTAGGAGATATTGAATAAGACCATGTCAGGGACATGGCATCGATACGATATTTTCTGTAAGACCCTATCGGGGCCATGATGTTAATGTGAGATTATATGTATGAGACTCGAGTAAGTTATTTAACAATTTGAGTGATTCAACAGGTATGTTGAAAACGAGATAGTATGTGGTTGTACCATGAGAGGTACATGTATGTGTTAGAATTAAATTGAGGTGAATTTAGTATATGATGAACCCATAGTGGGTTATGTGTAAATGATTATTGTAGAAATCTAAGTAGGATTGGTAGTGTGTGAAGATGTTCTTGGATGAACATTTGAAATAGAGAAATGTTTTGGATAACTATCCATGAATGTATAATGACGGTGGGCTATGTGCGGTACCACCTTATTAATTGTTAGTGATGGGCTGTGTGTGATAGCATCAACAATATTATTAACGGTGGGTGGTATGCATTACCACCTTATTAATTATTAAATGATGGGCTGTGTGCAATGGTGCGTTACCACCTTATTAATTATTAAATGATGGGCTGTGTGCGATACCATCGCTTATATTATCATTTGGTGGACTAAGTGCGATACCACCGTAATTATTCTTGTTGGTGGGCTAAGTGCGATACCACCGTAATTATTAATGATTGGTGGGTTATGTGCGATACCACCCTATTAGAGATTGATGGTGGGCTAAGTGTGAAACTACCAAGTGACTGGTAGTATAAATGGTTCATTGAGAAGTTACAATGTGTTGTATTATGTGACTATGTGATGGTAAGTGTAGGGATGTAAGTTAATGAATGTGAGCCTTAAGCTCGAGATATGGTTAGAACGTGGTAAGAGACGGAATAAGTAAGCATTACGAATGATTAAATGGGTAACCATGAGTTTAAAAGTAAAACTCATTATAATACCTTACGATTGAGTATAACCAATGAATAACAATAATTGATTATTAGTTGCATATGAACTTACTAAGTATTATTGCTTACTTCTTTTCTTTTCCCATCTCTTATAGGTTAGCTTAACTAGCTCGGGTTGGAGATAGCTGGAGATGTTTTCACACTATCAAGCAGACAATTGGTATGAGGTTTCAAGTCCTTGTGAGTTATGGCATGTATAGGGACTTTATTTTAGTTTAGTTTAAGTCATTGTTAATGTGCCAAATGTGTTGGCCTAAACGAATTATGAGACGATTGTATATAGCCATAGATGATGGCTTAAGTAGATTGAAATTGTATTAGAAATAGTTCTCTCTCGTGTAAGGGATGAATACCTCATTTTTATGAATCAAATGTGTTAATTCAAGTGTCATAATTGATGATTTGAGAATGTTGTGTGATGGTATATGAATGTATGCAAGTGAGGGTGGCTAATGACTTGGAAAATAGCCTTGAATTGGTCCACACTGGTAGGCACACGGGCGTGTGTCTAGGCCGTGTGAAGTCTGCACTTAGAATTTAGAATTTAAATCACCACAGGTTGAAGTACACGGGCGTGCGACCAGCCGTGTGGATTAATCAGAGGCGACCACAGGCCAGCCATATGGGCGTGTGCCCAGGTAGTGTGAATCAAGTTAGTGTCAACCATGGGTGTCGAACACGGGCGTGTGAGATGATACACGGGCATGTAATCCACCCCCATGGGCGTGTAGCCCCTACTTAGGTAAAATTTTCTTAAGTGCGTAAAAGTTTCCAAATTATCTCCGAAACCTTTTGGAAGCATGTTCAGGGCCTCGTAGGTCCACTATAAGGATGATAGACTCATGAATGGAAAAGTTTTAATTTGAAATAAGTTTGATAGCCCAAAGTTGTATGATTGTGCGAGTTAAGTACGGTAGCACCTCGTACTCAGTTCCGACGTAGAATACGGGCAAGGGGTGTTACATGAATTTCCATAATTGACATAACATCTCAAATAAAAGTTTAAGGATCTAAATAATGTTGTTGGAATTGAATCAAATCAATTGGTTAAATCAATCAAATTAAAAATCAGTTAGTATAGCGATTTAGTTAAAATAATTGAATCAGTTTATGAGAAAATTGCGCAGAATAAGTAAAAAGCCAAAATTAAGATAAAAATTGACGATATTTATAATTTTTAAAATATTTTATATTAATTTTATGGTTTTAATAAATTAACAGATTCACAATCGAACTAATCGAATCAATTAAATAAAAAACTAAATGTTTAAAAGTGGTGTATCTTCGTGATTTTATGTATGTGTGAAGTTGGTAAAAGTATTTTGGAGGTCTTTATATTAAGAGTCATTTTGCCTTACTACTTAAAAAAGGGAAATTAGTCCCTATATGTTATATCAAAGAGCAAATTGGTCCTTTATGTTAAAAATGTCATCCATTTGTACTATTAAAAATTGGCGTGATTGATGGAATAACTAGACAGCGACATGTGGCGTGCCATGTTCTCCTTATATTAATATACAAGAACTAGTCTTTAAAAGTAGAAATGGATGAAATTTTTAGCAGAATGATCAACTTACTCTTTAATTTAAATAACATGGATTAATTTGCTTGTTTTTTGAGTTGAAGTGGTAAAATTCAATTAGACTTTTGATACAAAATTTTGCAGGATACATTTACCATGTTAAGTTTGATGTGATGCGATGTGAAGTTTATATGAACTAATTTAATAAATCAACCTTTTAAATTTTACTTGAAGATAATTTATTTAGCTCTTATAAAAGAAAATATTCTGTTAAACTTAATAAAATAAAAATTCAACTTATGTAAAACCTATGGCTAAATTAGGCCTAAAGGCTTTTAGGTCGATTTTAAAATTAATTAGGGAAATAGACCGATTTTAGGAGAGAGAAATGGAAAGTGCATCCAGCTGGGCAAGCTTTTTGCAGAGGTGGTAGCAAAGCGCGCCTAGTTGGACGCGCTTTCTGAAATACTCATCCAGTTGGATGTGCTTTCCCTCAACGATCAAAAAGCAATGGCTTGCTTTTTGAACATTGTCGTGCCAACGGTAAAAAAAATTAAAATTCCAACAGTAATTTTTTTACCTTATAAAGGCCCCCCAAATTTTATTTTTGTCATTCACATCCTTCTCTCAACTCTCTCAAACCTGCTCAAGTCTCTTAACTCTAGTTTTGATTGTGTTTGATATTTTCATTTAAAAATAATGTTTTTATTAATTATCTTGTATTGTATTTGTTTAAAATCAATTTTTCATGAATGGTCAGCTTTCTAATCCGCTTCGACAACAAGCATAGTTTTGCCACCTAGATATTAATGGTAGGACGAAAATTTAAATTTCGTTAATTTCAATAATGTTAAATTTAATATTTTTTAATTTGAAATTATTTTTATTTTGTAAATAGGTAAATGATCGTGTTTTAGAGGGCTTTATTCATATTAAGGAAAGCCTGCGATCCTTGAAATTCGTGGCTACTTGCAAGTGGCTGGACTTTTACATGTGTCTCACATGTTCGGGGGTTGCAAACTTGATTTGGCACTAATCAACGTGTTGGTGGAAAGATGGAGGCCAAAACACACTTCTCACCTTCCATGCAACGAGTTTACAATCACACTCGAGGACGTAGTGCTGCAACTCAGTTTGCAAGTGGATAGGCCAGTAATCATCACGGGATCAGCAATCATTTTGGGTAAGGTGGACCTTTGCATAGCACTGCTGGAAAAGGTCCTGGACAAGTTCGAAGGTGTTCGGATACTGATCAACTAGTCGGAGGATAATATCGATGAGCTCTTTGAAGATCGAACGAAGGAGGTCATAGAACAATACGCCTTGAGCATAAATCATGAGGTTAATCGAATGACAACAATGACAGGGTGGTGCGGCATGGGGAGCACATCAAGGTGTGGTATCGTAGGATGCAGTCCATACCCATTTGTGAACCATTTTTCTCAATGGATACAGCGGTAGCTGATAATTGGCATGGTTCAGAGTAGTTGGTAAGCCATATCTGCTACCACCGGAGGTGAGAAATAGGAAAATTTGGGCAAAGAGGCAACGTCAATCATCGCAGCAGAGTATAAGGGGACATAGTCACATGACGGGTTCATTATCCACTCCAGTAGAAGATGCGCCGCTTGTGGCTACGCAATATCCTGGTGAGTTCACTCCAGTTATTCCCATTATTCAGTAACCCTATGTTTTTTTCACAAGTACCTCCGTCCGTTGTGGCCGGTTCTTCTGAACTTGCAGGTATATATTTCAGGGCATTGATGTCCCCACATACTACACCCTCATACAGATGTCGATGTCGAACCCTAAGTCGGGATAGATGTCGACATATGCACTGTCACCAATGACGATATTGATTCAAATGCCCATGCAGCATGCGATGACGATGTCGATACCTGGTACCTTTTCGACGTACCCAAGATTTGGGGCATTTTATGGTTACAAGCCTATAGTGACCCAAACACCGCACGTTCACTATTTTATGGGGGTGGCTTGTCGTCACAACCACCAGATACGAGAGTGGCAAATACACGATGGTAGGCGAGGACAACGTAACAATTGACCATAGAGGAAGATGATGGCGCTGTTGATCTCGAAGAAATGATAGTCGAATGGGCCGTGCTAGGTACATATTCAGGCGATGATGATGACGATGAGAAAGTCTACAAGCACGCACCACTGGATACACCTCCGAATGCACCTCCGGTTGCACATTCAATTGAACCTCTGATTGTATGCAAACATCCTCCATGCAACCATCGTCCACCGCCTTGCGGTACACATTCTCCCCGAAGACACAATTAAGTGTATTTTTTGTTATAAATATTGTGATGTAAATATAGATGTAATAAATAATAAAACTGAGGTTATTCATTCAAACAATTCATTTTCCTTTATTACTATCTATCATGATTATGCGTAAGTTAACAATAAATAATAAATTGAACCAACGAGAATATGCGAAGCACACTAATGAATATGAAATTTGGTAGAAAGTAATGTTATTGACGCTGAGGCCCCAACTTATTCCTGCACAGAGAACATGTTGCTTCTTATACCCTAGGTTTCTACAATACTCGTATAGTTTCTATTGACTGTCTCTCTCCCGAATATTGATGCGACCATAGCTCGAGAGATCATTTCTTAATCCATTGAGATGCCATGAGGGCCTATAAATCGATCACGAGCTAAGAAATTTCAAGAAGCCTTAGCAAGCTATGTGGATCGAGCTTGGGGAGAGCAAGAGGCCGAATCCAACATTCATGCATGGGACGGCTCAATTGGCGCCACTTGCAATTTATTGCAAGTTGAACTTAATTTTTAATAAACTCATCTTACTTTAATAAATGAGTTGCTGGACTTTATTCAACTTTTCTTAGTTTAATTAATAAGTGTTTTTGTTGAACTTTATTTAATAAGTGTTGCTTTTAATTAATCTAGTTCCTAGGATTATTTATTGATGCATGAGTTAAGTTCATTTAATTATGCTTCTTTAATTAACTAGTTGCTGGAATAATTGATACATATGTTTTAGTTCATTTACTTAATGTGTCTTATGTTTAATAAGTGTTTATATGTGTTTAATAAGCTCATTTTAATGTGTTTATTGCAAGAGTCTTTTCAAGTCATAACCGTTACAATTCAAGGTTGTTACAAATTAAATAAAGTGGTTGTTCAAGTCATTTTCGGTTACAAAGTAAAAGGGCTATTATAAAGGAGGTTTATACATCATTTAAGGAGGTTTTAAGGAGTATTATATCATCTATTTAATTTCGACAGCAGCCTTTTCAACTACCAGTCTATTTTTTCCATTTCAAAGGTTAATTCAAGCATTCAAATACCATTAAGGAGTTGGTTAATAAGTTGGTGTCTATTCGGCTAGCCAAGGGCTAACTTAAGAGTCATTTTTCAAGCAATTAAAGTCATTCATTCAGCTGAATTAAAGTGAATTCAAGAATGGAGTTATTTGGCTCAAGAATGTGAAAAGACTTGAGTTTTATTTCAGCTTTTAAATGGCACATTAAATTAAATGTTTGTGACCATTCGGCTAGCATATTCTAACACTATAAATAGATGAAATCAGTCTTTGTAAAAAAAAAAAAAAGAACTTTTGGCTGAATATCTATGAAATCTTTGAATTGTGAGTTATCTAATTCTCCTTGTTCTTACTGGATTGATTTGACTTATCAAGCTTAGCTTGTGGCGTCTATCCACTCTTTGTTTATGAACTTACCACTTTCATAGTGTGGCGTTCATCATATACCAAGGTTCCTATCATCCTTGATAGTGGGTCGAGGTTCATCATATACCAAGGTTTCTATCATTCTTGATAGTGGGTCAAGGTCTTTTCTTTGCTATTTTTTCTTAAAAACCGAAATCATCTAAGAGCCATTTGAGATTCGGGTCAACAATAAAGTATTGTTGGTTTATTTTCGGCCTTTGTAAATTTATCCTTTGTTTTGTTTAACCTTTTTGTTACTAATTTCTAAGCCATCTTCTTCTTTCTTTAAGCCTTTTCTTTGACAAGCCTTTATTTGTTTGAAACGATCCATTTTTACTCAAATTCATGATCGGGCAACAAACGACTCGAATTAATCATGAGATGAGTTTGTATCGAATTGGTATCAGAGCTAGCGAATTTGGAGTGAGAATTGACGTGTTCGGCATCCCGATATAGTATTTACTTTCAAAAAAAATTAAAAAAAATTATATAATATTTTCTCCATTCAAATTCAAGGAATGAATATTACATTTTTAAGTGAAAAAAAATTTCGTAAAAAAAATGTTCAAAGTGCTTTTTTTGATTTCTCCATTTGTTGCCTAGAATTACCCAATCAATCTTCTTACCATTCAGCCACACTTAATTTTTTTTTCATTTCTTTGTTTCTAGCCTACCCATTGTCCTACAATATTATCCTTTGTAACCCAAACATCAAGTTTGTAAGCTGACCCACAACAACAGCTTTGAAGTTCAAGTAATTTCTTAAGAACTTAGAGAAGCGGAATGAGTGGAAAAAGGCAAGAGAGTAGTGAGACTATTCGAGAGGTATAAAAGCCAAGTTTGTGTGTGATTTATTTTTGAGTGAATAGTGATGTATTTGTTGTGAGTTCTCTTTTAATAAAAAAAATGTCACAAAGTCCGAAGAGAAATCCAAACGAGAGAGCTGGTTTACGTCCTATAAGAAACGTTGGAGGAGGTGTGCCAGATCATACTCTTCAAGCACTAATACGAGAGATGGAGCGGTTGTTTGATCAAAAAATTAAACCCATCGAAGATCGGATATATCGAGTGGAGGCACGTGAACAACGAGAAGCAAATCTGGAAGGTGCAAAATGAGGACGTAATGAAGAAAGTGAGCAAGAAAGTGACTCATCTATTAGAAGTGAACGGCAACACCTGCCAACAACATCGGGGTCCTAGAGATCGTGACCGTCCAGATGATAATTTAAAAATATCAAGATGAAAATTCCACAATTCCAAGGTAAGAATGATCCTGAAGCTTATTTGAAGTGGGAAAAGAAGATCGAGCTTGTCTTCGAATGCCACAATTATTTGGAGAGTAAAAGGGTAAAACTCGCAGCTATTGAGTTTTCTGATTATGCAATAGTGCGGTGGACCAACTTGTAACGAGTCAAAGGAGAAATGGTGAAATGCCTATTTCTACTTGGGCTGAAATGAAATCGGTCATGCGAAAAAGATTCACCCCTTCTTACTACCATCTAGATTTATATCAACGACTCCAAAACCTAACTCAAGGTAATAGAAGTGTTGAGGATTACTATAAGGAGATAGAGATAGCGATGATCTGAGCTGATATCGAGGAGGATCGAGAAGCAAAAATGGTAAGGTTCTTTGCGGGTTTAAACCGTAACATTGCCAATATAGTTGAACTATAACACTATGTTGAAGTGATGGACATGGTCCACATAGCGATAAAGGTTGAAAAGCAACTCAAGAGGAAAAGAGTAAGTAGACCCTATGCCAATCCTTTTTCTAACAAATGGAGCTAAGGAGTGAACAAACCCCTGTTCGAATAAGAGAGCCGATTGTAGCAACTAAATCCAACCAGCCAATTGGTGAGGCACAAAAGCGAACAAATTCCAAATCGCACGAGAGACATTATTTGTTTCAAGTGTCAAAGCTGAGGACACATAGCAAGCCAATGTCCTAATCGATGAATTATGGTGGCAAGGGTCGACGGTGAAATTGAGTCCGAGGAGGAGAAAGAAAATGAATCCGAAGTACCATTCGATGATGAATGAGAAGAAGTAGAAATGTCGGTTGAAGGAGAAATTCTGGTAGTGAAGCGAAGTCTTAGTGTGCAAAGTGTTGAATCTGATCAACAAAGAGAGAACATTTTCCACACCCGATGCCATATCCATGGCAAGGTATGTAGTTTAATTATTGACGGTGGAAGTTGTACTAATGTAGCTAGCAACATGCTGGTGGAAAAGCTCGGTTTGGTTACAACCAAACATCCAACTCCATACAAGTTGCAATGGTTAAATGATGGAGGAGAGCTTAAAGTCACAAAGCAATCTGTGGTGACATTTTCCATCGGTAAATACCAAGATGAATTGGTGTGTGATATAGTTCCTATGTATGCGGGACATCTACTTTTGGGACGTCCATGGTAGTTTGATAAGCGCACGATCCATGATGGTTACACAAATCAATATACATTTAAGCATCGAGGCAAAAATGTTACTTTAGCCCTGTTGACTCCACGGCAAGTGTATCAAGATCAATTGAAGTTGAAATAAAAAGTACAAGAAAAAAAGAGTGAAAAAGATAACGACAAAAAAACTGAAAAAAAGAGAGGAAAATGAGAGAGAGGAGGAAACAATACGAGAGGAAGAAGAGAATCAAAAAGAAAATAAGAGTGGAAAAATGAGCGTATTTACAAGGGAAAAAGAAATTCGAAAGTCTCTATTGATGCAATAGCCCGTGTTTGTAATTATGTACAAGGAGTGCTTGTTTGATACTAACGAACTTGATAACTTTTTACCTTTGTCTGTTGTTTCTTTGTTACAGGAATTTGAAGACATTTTCCCGGAAGAAGGTCCTAGTGGGCTGCCTCTAATCCGAGGTATTGAACATCAAATTGATTTCATCCCGGGAGCTAAAATTCCTAATTGACCATCCTACCGAAGCAACCCCAAAGAAACTAAGGAGTTACAATAACAAGTTGCTGATTTAATGAAAAAATGATACATACGAGAGAGTTTGAGTCCATGTGCGGTACCCGCTTTATTGGTGCCTAAAAAAGATGGTTCATGGAGAATGTGCATAGATTGTCAGCTATAAACAAAATTACCGTCAAATACTGTCATTCAATCCCTAGAATTGATGATATGTTAGACGACTTTAGTGGAGCAAAATTATTCTCTAAGATCGATTTGAAAAGTGGTTATCATCAGATTCGCATGCAGGAGGGGGATGAGTGGAAGACCGCATTCAAAACCAAATACGGTTTGTATGAGTGGCTAGTGATGCCATTTGGCCTTACTAATGCTCCGAGTACCTTTATGAGGTTGATGAACCACGTTTTGAGGTCTTTCATTGGTCATTTTGACGTAGTTTATTTTGACAATATTTTGGTTTATAGTAAATCTTTATCTGATCATATTGAACATCTACGATCTATTTTGGAAGTTTTAAGAAAAGAAGTTTTATTTGCAAACCTTAAGAAATGTAACTTTTGTACTAACAAAGTTGGTTTTCTAGGTTTTGTTGTAAGCGAAGGTGGTCTTGAGGTGGATCAAGAGAAGATCAAGGCAATACAAGAATGGCCACATTCGATCAACATCAGTCAAGTTAGAAGTTTTCATGGCCTTGCAAGTTTCTATATAAGATTTGTGCCAAACTTTAACACACTTGCTGCCCCATTGACTGGTATTATTAAAAAGAATACACATTTTCTTTGGTATGATGAACAAGAATCTTCTTTTGTTAAAATCAAAGAATGTTTAACTAATGCTCCCTTTTTATGTTTGCCTGATTTGAACAAAATTTTTGAGGTGGAATGTGATGCATCTGGAATAGGTATAGGTGCGATTTTAACTCAAGATGGGAGATCGGTGGCTTATTTCAGCGAGAAGCTTAATGGAGCTACGCTAAACTATCTTACTTATGATAAGGAAATGTACGCATTGATACGTGCATTAGAAACATGGCAACATTATCTTTGGCCTAAAGAGTTCATAATACATATGGATCATGAGGCTTTGAAGCATTCGAGAGGACAAACCAAGTTAAACAAACGTCATGCAAAATGGGTTGAGTTCTTAGAATCCTTTCCATACGTCATTAAATACAAATAAGGTAAGGAAAATATCGTTGCGGATGCTCTTTCGCTAGGGTATGCTCTTTTAAATTGTTTGGATGTTAAATTACTTGGTTTTGGTTATTTGAAAGAGTTATATGTTGATGATTCTAATTTTGGTGAAATTTATAAGCTGTGTGTACAAGGTGCGTATGATAGGTACTATCGGCAAGATGGATTCCTATTTCAAGAAAATAAGTTATGCGTACCCCAAGGATCAACAAGAAATGTGTTGGTTCATGAAGCACATAGTAGAGGTTTAATGGGTCATTTTGGCATAGCCAAAACTTTGGCTGTTCTACAAGAACATTTCTATTGGCCGAAGATGAAACGAGATGTGGCTAAAGTATGTAGTCGTTGTATTGCTTGCAAGAGAGCGAAATCAAGAATTCAGCCACATGGGCTTTATAAACCACTACCGATCCCAGAAGCACCATGGATGGATATTTCGATGGACTTTGTTTTAGGCCTTCCTAGAACCAAGAATGGAAAAGATTCAGTTTTTGTTGTAGTTGATAGGTTTTCAAAAATGGCACATTTTATTGCATGTAACAAAACTGACGATGCTCTAAGTGTTGCTAATTTATTTTTTAGGGAGATCGTGCATTTACATGGTGTTCCGAGAACAATCGTTTTCGATCGAGAACCACGTTTTTAAGTCATTTTTGAAGGACCTTATAGGGAAAACTTGGAACTAAGTTGCTGTTCTCAACAACTAGTCATCCTCAAACCGACGGCCAAACGGAGGTCGTTAATCGAGTTCTATCAAAGCTACTTCGAGCAATTATACGAAAGAATTTTAAAACTTGGGAGGAATGTTTACCTCACATTGAATTTGCATACAATAGATCGGTACACTCAACTACTAAGGATTCACCATTTGCAGTAGTGTATGGCTTTAATCCTTTAACTCCTTTGGACTTATTGCCTTTACCTCCTGATAAGTTGGTGCATGTAGATGGAAAGAAAAAGGTAGATTTTGTTAAACAAATACATCAGTGAGTTAGAGCGAAGAACGAAGCACTATACTTGTCAAGTTAACAAAGGTCATAAACGAGTGATATTTAAACTCGGTAATTGGGTTTGAATTCACATGTGTAAAGAGAGATTTCCCGTCCAATGACGATCCAAGCTTTTGCCACGGGAGATGGACCTTTTCAAGTCTTGGAAAGGATTAATGATAACGCATATAAGTTGAATTTACCTGGTGAGTATGGAGTTAGTGCAACTTTTAATGTTGTTGATTTATCCCTTTTTGATGTAGGTGACGATTTGGGGACAAATCGCCTCGAAGAGGGGGGAATGATGCGACCATAGCTTGGGAGATCACTTCCAAATCCATTAAGCTGCCACGAGGGCCTATAACTTGATCACGAGATAAGAAATTTCAAGAAGCCTTAGCAAGCTATGTGGATCGAGCTTGGGGAGAGCAAGAGGCCGAATCCAACATTCATGCATGGGACGGCTCAATTGGCGCCACTTGCAATTTATTGCAAGTTGAACTTAATTTTTAATAAACTCATCTTACTTTAATAAATGAGTTGCTGGACTTTATTCAACTTATATCTTAGTTTAATTAATAAGTGTTTTTGTTAAACTTTATTTAATAAGTGTTGCTATTAATTAATCTAGTTCCTAGGATTATTTATTGATGCATGAGTTAAGTTCATTTAATTATGCTTCTTTAATTAACTAGTTGCTGGAATAATTGATGCATATGTTTTAGTTCATTTACTTAATGTGTCTTATGTTTAATAAGTGTTTACATGTGTTTAATAAGCTCATTTTACTATGTTTATTGCAGGAGTCTTTTCAAGTCATAACCGTTACAATTCAAGGCTGTTACAAATTAAATAAAGTGGCTGTTCAAGTCATTTTCGGTTACAAAGTAAAGGGACTATTACAAAGGAGGTTTGTACATCATTTAAGGAGGTTTTAAGGAGCATTATATCATCTATTTAATTTCGGCAGCAACCTTTTCAACTACCAGCCTGTTTTTTCCATTTCAAAGGTTAATTCAAGCATTCAAATACCATTAAGGAGCTGGTTAATAAGTTGGTGTCTATTCGGCTAGCTAAGGGCTAACTCAAGGGTCATTTTTCAAGCAATTAAAGTCATTCATCAGCTGAATTGAAGTGAATTCAAGAATGGAGTTATTTGGCTCAAGAATGTGAAAAGACTTGAGTTTTATTTCAGCTTTTAAATGACACATTAAGTTGAATGTTTGTGACCATTCGGCTAGCCTATTCTAACACTATAAATAGATGAAATCAGCCTTTGTAAAAAAAAAAAAAAAAGAACTTTTTGCTGAATATATATATGAAATCTTTGAATTGTGAGTTATCCAATTCTCCTTGTTCTTACTGAATTGATTTGACTTATCAAGCTTAGCTTGTGGCGTTTATCCATTCCTTGTTTCTGAACTTATCATTTTCATAGTGTGGCATTCATCATATACCAAGGTTCCTATCATCCTTGATAGTGGGTCGAGGTTCATCATATACCAAGGTTCCTATCATTCTTGATAGTGGGTCGAGATCTTTTCTTTGTTGTTTTTTTCTTAAAAATCGAAATCATCTAAGAGCCATTTGAGATTCAAGTCAACAATCAAGTATTGTTGGTTTATTTTCGGCCTTAGTAAATTTATCTTTTGTTTTGTTAAACCTTTTTGTTACTAATTTCTAAGCCATCTTCTTCTTTCTTTAAGCCATTTCTTTGACAAACCTTTGTTTGTTTGAAACGATCCATTTTTACTCAAATTCACGATCGGGCAACAAACGACTCGAATCAATCACGAGACGAGTTCGTATCAAATATCCATATTGTTCCTTATCTGGGTAGAATTCGGGCAACCTTTCGGGATGAGATTCAGGTTATTGTTTGGCACCAACTCGAATTGTAACACCCTTAACTCGAAACCGTCGCCAAAATAGGGTTAAGAGGCATTACCGAACAATCAGACCATTTCGTATCCATTACACGACACCAAGTCAAATATCATTCATTCATATTCAAACATAACCATATAGTCCCTTAGTGAGGTCATCGAGACCTTAAACATGCTATAGAATAGGGCTGGGACTAAATCGAACACTTACAAAAATTTTTGAAATTCAAACATTTTTCTAGGTTACAGATGTCACACGCCCGTGTGGATAGGCCATGTGCCTCACACGGCCTCAGACACGCCCATGTGTCCAAGCCATGGCAAAACAGGGCATACCTACTGACTTGTACACACGGCCTAAGACACGCCCGTGTGCCTCACCCGTGGTCGATCCTGACTTGTTTCAATTGGCAAAATCGAACAACACGGTCGAGCCACACACCCGTTTGCTCAACCGTGTGGGCAATTATAGGCCATTCTCAAGGCCAAATTTGCCAACCACACATTTAATCACCTATATGCATCAACCCAATACCAATTCATGCCTCAAATGCAACCAAAACATACCATTTCATGCACCAATTAATCACCAACAATACTATCCATCCTTATACGCAATTCCAACTCAAAAATATCCATTTCAAAGTACCATTTTAACAACTTAATTCATGTAAACTAAATATCATTTAGTCAAGCCACAAATCACAATTAATACACCATTTCCATCAACTAACACAAGCATGAAATATACCATTTTCAACCTTACCACCTCATGCCATATTTATCATTATCATAACTCATACATAAGCATCAACATCATTCAACTTCCAAGCCAAATCACATGGCAAGGTTCACATATCAAAAACACACACCATATCTACTAGCCTATACATGCCATATACCAACTATATATATCTTTCAAAAGTACCCAAAATAGGTTACCGATAGTGTGATAGAGATGCTGATGATCCTCGAATCTGAGCTAGCTTTACTGACACTGTAAAACAGAGAAAACAAATCACATAGTAAGCTTTCAAAAACTAGTAAGTTCGTAATATAATATAATTACATTATACAAAAATAATCCATCACATAGATTAATCTACCATCACATATACTACACCATCCAAAGCTAATATGCTCAATTAACATTTCATAAACTCTTTTATAATCTCATCAACCACATAGGTTTTGAACGTACCGTAGCCAACACTTAGTTATCGATCACACATGCTACTCATTACTCAATATTTCACTTCGATCAACTTTTGTTATTCCTTCAATTCAATCGCACACTTAGTGCCCAAATCATAGCCGAAGCTTAAGTAACATCGCAACTTAGTGCCTCTATATCGAATCGATCTTAAATCAGTACCGCACATACAGTGCCAACTCATTAAGCCGAAGCTTCTATTGTTTCGCAAACACGGTGCTAATCTTCTCTGTCTCGTTTCTAAATTCACACACTTAGTGCCTCAATACTCGAACTCATATATATATAACACATTTTTATTTCATTAATAAAAAATCATTGATTTCTCATCACATAGATACAAGTTTAATGGCAAGTATTATATCGCACTTACCTCGGACGCGCAGTACCAAAACGGTCGATTAATCGAGCACTTTGTCTTTGCCTCAATCTCGATCCGAATATCTCATTTTTTGGTCTATAATTATTAAAAATTAACTCATTCAATCACTAATTCATTCAATTTCATCCACACACACATATTTAGGGCATTTTACAAAATAGCCCTCACGTTTTCACATTTTGACACTTTAGTTCCTATTTCATCAAATCATAAAATACACATAATTTCTCTTCACTTATGCCTAGCCGAATTCTTCCCATGATAATACAAGCCCACACATTTCATTTATTTCACATTTTAGCCCCTCAATTTCTCATTTTCACAATTAAGCCCAAATTACTCAAATTCACCAAAAATTCAAAGACAAAGTATGTTAATCTTTCACCTATCTTTCATTTTTCATCATCAACCATCACAAAGCTTGCATATTCATCAATGGAACATCTCAAAATCACCATCAACTTCTAAAATTTAAGCATGGGTTTGATAGTACACTAAGCAACGATCACAAAAACATAGAAATCACTAAAAACCGAGCTCAAAACATACCTTGATTTTGCTTAACAATGGCCGAACCCTAGCTTTCTTTTTCTTTTTCTTTTTCCTTGATATTTTCGACTAAGATGAATAATGCCACTATCTTCTTTCTTTTATTTTATTATAATAACATATAATATGTTATTAATTATTAACATTTAAAAATCAATATAAAATACTATATATTTTAGCCTTATGCAGTCCACCACTTTATAAAATGGGCTAATTGCAACATAAATCCTCCAAATTATAAAGACAACAAAAATTAAGCAGTTAACAATCAGCACACAACATTTTACACATTATGCGATTAAATCCTTTTCGTAAATTAAACACGCAATCGATAAAATCTTCACACGAAACTTTCACACAGGCTAAATCACATATAATAAACACAGAAATTAATATTAAAATATTTTTTTGACCTCGTATTTATGGTCTCGAAACCACTATTCCGACTAGGGTCTAAACCGGGCTGTTACACGAATGGTGCGCTAGACACAAGTGACCACATACTTTCATCTAGGACGAGTGGGAATTTAGGACTCCACACACTATGAATGCATTGTAGTCGGTAGACGTCGTTGATGTAAGGTGCGTACTCAATCTGTATGTTCCCACATACGACAATTGCATGTGCGCATGGGAATCGAAATGCTTAGAATCTCCCATAACCTTAAGTCCCTTCCATTAGGTTCACATGATAGGATGCACCTGACATTTTCTAGTCGAGCCTAGCGTGCTCCGTAACTCAAAAAGCGAGGTTTCGATGCGAGTGGCACACTATATACATGCTGTTATCTCTTACTGTACTTCGTCGAATCTCTTTCATCATGTCATCGCAGTATGAACCGCAGCCCGCTATTTGTTTAGCATACGCCGACTCCCTCCTAGGAAACAAGGCGGCTAGTTGAAAATATGTCTCTTTGACAACCGACGTTACCGAAAAATGATGCATCCCATTCAATACGGAGTTGATGCACTTGACCAAGTTTGACATCATGTGCATGTATCGTAGACCCTCGTCGTACGACTGCGTCTACTATTTGAATAGTATATTTGATACATACACTGCACCGTAGGCATTAATGGTGCTCAAGTTGTTCAACATTTGATGGAATCGATGTTGGATAAGTTCGTAACCTATCGAGAAATAGCTACCGGTTAATGCAATGAAATAACCCGATATGAATATTCAATGTGTAGTGAATACATTGTTCGAACTATAAACCCATGTCAATAACTAGATCTCGCTTAGTTGGCGAAGGATATTTTTTGTGGTTGTTGGATCCCACATGTCGTATGCAGTACTGATGATAAGTGTGACGATCAACCGTTGAGAGTATTTCGGGTCCTTTGTCTGATATGAAATATATGTCGGGCTGTGGACAAACGCGATGGCACAACCAACTCAGAAAGAAATCCCAATCATCTGTCGTTTTTTGGGATTTATTACGAATGCTATAAGAAAAATCTTCCCATTATTGTCTTGAGTAACGGCAAGCAACAAATATTGTCAATGCCTTTCGTACATCCAGGTGCCGTTAATTTGAGTCATAGGTTTGCAGTGCTAAAATGCTTCTCTGCATTGTTCAAATGTCCAAAAGAATAAGTGGAAAACTCTTTTCCCAGGGACAAACTGATCGTCGTAGTATGCTGGACGTGTTTCGAGATCGGTTACGAAACCTGGTACGTAGGAATCTAATACTTGGCACTAGTGCCATAGATATTTATATGAACCCTTCCACCCGTGATGCAACTTCTCCATAACCTTCTGTTTTGCAACCCACACTTTATAATACGTTGAAATATACTGGTACTAGCTACGTATGTCAGCAATCAGCACCAATATTTGAATTTGGGGACTGATTTATTCCTCGACATGAAAAACCTGATGCTTCGAATAATTCATATGCTTTAAACACGTTTAGAATATGTTCATCACTTCTGCAGCGCGCTTTAAACACGTGTATAATATTTTAAAAAACAAAAAAAAATAATTATTTGAAAAAGTATAGTTTTTAATATTTTTACAATTTTTTTGAATATTTTAATAAATTTCTATATTTTTGGAAAAAAATTAATTTTAAAAAATTAATTGCTAATATGATATACATGTGGAAGTCGAATCATCAAAGTTAGCTTGTTAACTTTTTTTTCTCCATTTTGGATGATTTGACAAAAAGTACAAGTTTGAAGGTTAAAAGAGACAAAAAAATTATACGGAGGGTGAAAATAATTTTTTGTAAAGTTAAAGAGACAAATAAGTTATTATGTCAAATTTTTATTATTTAACTAATTTAAGAACTTTAAAATGAAAATCATCTAACTAAAAGAATGAAAAGAGTAGAAATAAAGTAAGCTTAGAACTTCTAAAAGAATAATTGAATAAAATTAAATATGTTGAAAACAAATTAAAAGGATAATTTGAAAAGATTCAATTTCGTAAAAGCACTTCAGGATGCAATACCTTTGAAATGAAGAAAAGGATTGTATCATCGTTGGAATCCACGTGCATCTTTAGAAGAGAAGAAACAAGAAAAGTCAACATTCAACTTTGATTACAACCTAATAAATCATGAAAGATCGGAAAGAATATTGTTTATGCATTTATACGAAAAGGGATATATTTATATTCATGCAAAATAATATTTTTAGTATAATTATATTTTAATATATCAAATATATAGTTAAATATTTTAAATTTACTCAAAATTCAATATGTATAATTTATATTTATAGAAAAGAAAATATGATAATTGAATTTATAGAATATACAGCATATAAAGAAGTTATACAAATGTATAAAATTATATTATTTATATTATTATTTAAGCTCTTAATTAAGTTAGTGTCATCTTCAACTGGGTCATTAAAATTCTAACTTGGTTATAGGAAATATGAAAATACCATTCTATAATTAAAATAAGTTATATTATTCAAAAGTATTTTAATTTTTTAATTAAAAAATAAAAATATACATATTGTGAGATTTTAATTTAAAGGAATTGTACGAGTATAACATTTAATTTATCACTCAAATAAAGTTTCATTTTAATATTTTATACATTTTAATTTTATTATGCATATTTTATTATTTACATCAACTATATATCTAAACTTATTATGTAAGCCATTGGTGAGTTATTTGGACACCAATTCAATTTAAAAATTATGAAAATATCATTTAAGTAATTAATCCAATTCAATTTTGACAAAAATCAATAAAAGTATGTATATGTAGTATTTAAATCGACACCAATTAAATTAATAAAACCTTAAATCTATCTCTTAACTAGAGCTTTATTTTAATATGTTTTATACATTTTATTTTAATATGCACATTTATTATTTTTATTAGTTCTTTTTCTTCTTCTTCTTCTTCTTCATGTAAAGATTTTTTATTGAATTGGTGTCACCTATAATTGAGTCTAAACTCAGATATTAAATTACCAAAAATCATTATTTTAACAACAAAATAAATATTAATTTAATAGTTTTTGTCTTTTTATATAGTTTTTAAAAAAAATCATGCTTACGATGGGATTTGAATCAAAACTCCAAATATAATCTCTCACACTTTAACATTTCAACTAAAGTAACATTTAATTTTTATATCAATTCTTAATAAATTTATTATATAATTATTTTTATCCACATTATGAATATACTATAATCTTATTAATAATGTCGTTTATCGAGTTGATGTAATAAGTCAACTTGATATCAAGATCAACTCAAGAAATATGACAATGTCATGATAAACATTCAAAGTATATTTAATATTCTTAATATGATATATTTATGTAAAAAGAGTTGTAGGCTGTTGAAGCAGCTAGAATAGTTAGTTTTTCTGTTATGAATTAGTTGAGCCTGAGTTGTATAAATATTTTAATAATTGTAACTTTATGAATGTGGAATATACATATATTTTTTTAACATGGCATCATATGAGCCATTCTTTTAGCTCTGGGCTGTTTGGGCCATGTTTTTTTTTTCTATCTTCTTGGGCTAGTACTCGTTTTGTTTGTTTGTGCTTCGTCTAGGCGCAAATCCTAATTTTTTTCCCAATTTTTTTTTTCCAATTATCGTGATTCTTTGCTGTCATCTTCATGGAAGATATTGATTTTCACCATCCTTTGTTCCTTCATCATTCAGATACACTGGGAACGATCCTTGTTTCTCATCGTTTGACCGGTGTTGAGAACTATACCGTTTGGAGTCGTTCGCTTCGAATTGCTTTGCTCGCGAAGAACAAGCTACGCTTCGTCGATGGTGTTTGCCTCTGTTCGGCTTATCCTGAATCTTTTCGTGCTCAATGGGATCGGTGTAATGCTTTCGTGCTTTCCTGGATTCTCAACACCGTAAGTCCGGATTTGTCTACGGGGCTTGTATTTGTCTCTGATTCTGTTGTGGTTTGGAAGGATCTCAAGGATCGATTTAGCAAGGTGGACGGTTCCCGTATTTTCTTTCTCCATCGATCAATTGCGCATCTTACTTAAGGTGATGCTACTATTTCTTCTTATTTTACGCAATTAAAGTTGCTTTGGGATGAATACACTGCTCTTGTCTCTTTTCACGATTGTGAATGCGAGGTCGCCCAGCAAAATTTGAGTTACATTCATCAGCAACGGTTATTCCAATTTTTGATGGGTCTCAATGAGACCTATGCTGCAGTTCGAAGCCAGATTCTCTTGATGCAGCCTTTACCCTTAGAAAATCGGGAATACTTGATGATTGTCCAAGAAGAAGTTCAAAGGAGTTTTTCCTCTGTTCTATCTCATGCTCCAGAACCTGTGGCTTTGTCTTCTACAGCATTTGGAAACCGTAAGAAGTTCACTGGAACCTGTGATTTTTGCAAGTTGAAGGGGCATAGAAGGAATCCTGTTACCGTTTGATTGGATTCCCACTTGATTTTAAGTTCAATCATAAGAAGGCTTCTCAGGCTGCTCTTGCTGTTTCCTCTGATGATTCTTCACTTAGTCCTCAGAGTGCCCCTGTTTTCACTCCTCAACAATATTCCCTGATCCTGGAGTTGCTGAATAAGAATCAAGCTACTGTTGCACCTGCTGTGAATTGTGCATGTATACCTTCTATACCGTTTTCAGTTCAAAGTAATTTTTCCTGGATTTTGGACACTGGTGAAACTAATCATATATGTTTTGATTCTAAGAGTTTGACTTTGCCTATTGCTTACCCTCCTAACTCCCGTTTTGTTCAGCTTCCCAATGGTAAACACTCTCCTATCACTCATTCTGGTTGTTTTCCTTTATCTCCTAATATTATCCTTACTGATGTTCTTTGTGTACCCACCTTTCACTATAACCTTATTTCTGTTTCTAAATTAACTCAAGACTTGAATTGTGCAGTTGTTTTTTATCCTGTTTTCTGCCTCCTGCAGGATCTCTCCAATGGCAGAATGAAGGGGATTGGTAGACACCTGAATGGACTTTACTTGTTTGAGCCTTCTTCTGCCTTGGTTAGGTCATCTGGTTCTCTTCCATCTTTGTCCAATTCAGTTTTTTTACTTGCTTCTGTTTCTTGTATGACCTCTACTGCAACAAAGGTTCCATTATGGCATGCTAGATTAGGGCATGTCCCTATACACAAGTTACATCATTTGTCTTTCTTTGATAATTTGGTAATTAATAAAGACTTCACTTGTTCTATATGTCCCATGGCTAGACTATCTAAACTGTCTTTTCCAACTAGTACTTCTAGGGCAGAGACTCCATTTAGTTTGATACATCTTGATGTTTGGGGACCTTATAGGGTGTCCACCCATAGTGGTCATCTTTTTTCTTAACCATTGTAGATGATCACGCTAGAATGACCTGGGTGTACTAACTGAAGCTTAAATTTGATGTTGTTTTAGCTCTTAAACAATTCTTTCTGATGGTCAAAACACAATTTTCTGTTGTAATTCAAACCGTCAGGAGTGATAATGGTTCTGAGTTTTTTAACTCCTCTTGTTCTTCTTTCTTTGAGTCCTTAGGGATTCTCCATCAAAGTTCCTGTGTTGATACATCTCATCAAAATGGCATTACTGAGTGTAAGCATAAACATCTCTCAGAAATTGCTCGTGCTTTGCGTTTTCAATCGAATGTTCCAATTAAATTCTGGGGTGACTGTATTTTAGCTGCCTGTTACATCATAAATAGGCTCTCTTCCTCTGTTTTAGCTTGGCAAACGCCATTTGAACTGCTCTATAAAATACCTCCTGATTTTTCCCATTTTCATGTTTTTGGATGCCTATATTTTGTGGTAAAACCCCATTATTCTGATAAGTTTTCTTCCAAATCACTTCCTTCAATTTTTCTGGGATATTCTTCTTCCCAAAAAGGTTATGTCTTGTTTTGTCTGGAATCTAAAAAAATTTTTGTCAGCAGAAATGTAAAATTTGTTGAAGATGTGTTTCCTTTTCAGTCCAATTCTACTGAGTTTCCTGTTTTGTTTCCCCCTACCCCTGTAATACCAGATTCAGATTTTTTGCTCATTCCTCCTCTCACCTCTGTTCATTCTTCTCTAATAACTCCTTATCCAAGTACCCCCTCCAGTATACCACATTCTTTTCCAGCTTCAGTAAGTACATCTCAACCTTCAGTCTCTTCTAATCTGCCCATTGTTGAACTTAGGAGGTCTAGCAGAACCATTAAGCCTCCTTCTTGGTTACAAGGTTTTGTTCATCCCTACCAATCTTCTTCATCCACAAGTGCTTCTTCTTCACCTTCTACTTCTTCTTCTAGTTTATCTACACATACTCACGCATTTATTTCTTCTCTTGCACATATTACTGAGCCTTTTTCCTATTCTGAGGCTCGAAAATCTCCCCACTGGATTTAAGCCATGCAAGAGCAAAATTCAGGTCTTAGAATCTAATCATACATGGACTGTTGTACCTTTACCTCCGGGGAAGGTTCCTATATGCTGTAAGTACAAGGTTAAACTTCGAGCCTCTGGTGAAATAGAGAGATATAAGGCTCGTTTGGTTGCCAAAGGGTACAATAAAAAAGAAGGGATTGATTACTCGGACACTTTTTCTCCTATTGCTAAAATGGTCACTGTCCAAACCATTTTAGCTCTTGCTGCTTCTTTTAGCTGGCCACTTTGTCAAATGGATGTGTCTAATGCCTTTCTTCAAGGTGACCTTTATGAAGAAGTCTTTATGACTTTGCCTGAGGGTTTCAGCAGCCAGGGGGAGCATATGGTATGTCGGCTGCAGAAATCTTTTATGGATTGAAGCAGGCATCCAGGCAGTGGAATGCTAAGCTTACTGAAGCTCTTATGTTGGCTGGTTTTGAGCAAAGTAAGCATGACTATTCTCTTTTCACTAAGAAGAAAGAAGGCAAGATGGTTACTATACTAGTATATGTTGATGATCTTCTTATCACTGGAAATAACATGGATATGATTACTGACTTGAAAGGGATTCTGATCCAAAATTTTAAGATGAAAGATTTAGGAGAATTAAGATACTTTCTTGGGATTGAAATTTTAAGGTCTCAAGATAGAATTTTGTTAAATCAACTAAAGTATGCACAAGAACTCATCAAAGATACTGGTTTAAGTGAAGCAAAGGTTGCTCTTACACCACTTGAGCAGAATAAAAAACTAACAACAACAGAATTTGATAAAGTAATTCAGCAGCATCAAGAAGATAAGTTGTTAGAAGATAAAACAGTTTATCAGAGACTCATTGGAAGATTGATATTTAACCTATACAAGACCAGACATCACTTTTGCTGTTACTCATCTTAGTCAGTTCATGCAAAATCCAAAACAGTCACATATGGAAGCAGCATTAAGAATAGTGAGATATATAAAGAGGGAACCAGGGCTAGGAATTTTTTTGAAGGCCTTCAATAAACATCAGCTGGTAGCATATTGTGATTCAGATTGGGCCTCTTGTCCAATGTCAAGAAGATCAGTTTCAGGTTTTTGTGTGCAATTAGGAGACTCACTCATCTCCTAGAAGTCGAAGAAACAATGTACTGTGTCCAAATCTTCTGCAGAAGCAGAATATCGAAGTATGGCAACTGTAACATCAGGACTGGTTTGGATTTCAGGCTTATTCAAAGAACTGGAGATAAGTGTAACTGAACCAGTGAGACTGTTTTGTGACAACAAAGCAGCTCTTCAAATAGCAACAAACCCTATGTATCATGAGAGAACTAGGCACATAGAAATTGACTGTCATTTTATAAGAGAAAAGATACAAGAAGGGCTTATAACTACTGAATATGTATCAACAGCAGATCAACTGGCAGATATTATGACGAAAGCTTTGGGGTCACAACAGCATAGTCATCTAATTTCCATGTTGGGGTTAAAAAGTACTTTTACACCTCCAACTTGAGGGGGAGTGTAGAAAGAGTTGTAGGCTGTTGAAGCAGTTAGAATAGTTAGTTTTTCTGTTATGAATTAGTTGAGCCTGAGTTGTATAAATATTTTAATAATTGTAACTTTATGAATGTGGAATATACAATTTTTTTAACAATTTACCTATTTAAATTTCTTTTTACTCACTATTTACACTATATTTTTATTTTAATTTCATACATATTGCATGTGTTATTATTAGTTTCAATTTTTTATTTCATTATTTATTTTATTTTATTTATAAACGCACACATGTGTTCTAAATATGTAGTCTCCACACACATTCATGTGTGATAAAATTTTAGTATTAATAATGTTGTTGATTGAGATGGTGTCACAAATTAACTTGACACTAACTTAGAATTATTGACAATACTATGATTAATAATTGTATTCATTTAATAATCTTAACTTTGATGTATTCATGTGTTTAAATTTTATTTTACTTACAATATAATTTAATTTTTTATTTTAATATCATACATATTTCATATATTATTATTAATTAGTTTCAAATTATATATTTTATTATTAATTATATATTATTTTTAAACATAAATTTATATTTTAAATACATGATTTTTACATGCAAATGTGTGTGATAGAAACAATGGCGGAGCCAGGGAGCTGGTAGGACTCTATTCCCTTAAACTGAAAAATTTTTCATTTAAGCCATTTATAATTTATAAACTTTTAAATTAATAATAATAAAATTATATTTTAACCTTTTAAAAATAATAAAAATTTAATTAAATCCTTTAAAATTTATAAAAATATAAACTAATAAAATAATAAAATTATATTTTTATTATCGTAAAAATATATAATTTAATTATGATGCTCAATAATAATTTTGTGTCTCCGCCACTGGGTTTTTGAAATCTACTTTTTATGTGTCTTTGTTTTGTGACGGTTTTAGAAACTTTTGTTGCTTTTATTTCAACAAACAAAACAAACAAACATAGAAACGGTAGAGAATAATGAAAATAAAATAATTTTACAAGTTTTATCATAAATGAAAAGAGCAGGGACTAGATTAATACAAGAGTAAGATGTTATTTGATAAATTATAAAATGAAAGTATTGAAAAATCAAAGTGTTAAAATTTTAGCATTGAATTTTACAAATATTGAATTTATATTAAAATGGTTTGATAAATTAATAAAATAATTAAAAATATAATTATGTTTTATTATTCGATAATAAGTGAATATTGATTTTTGAAAAATAATTTATTTGAATTAATTGTAGTGTACCTCCTCTAAAAAATTAATTAATCCTCTAATTAAAGTTTTGGTGATGTTATTTAAAGAATAAGATTAAAATATGTTATAAATTTTTATATTTTTGTACATTTAAAATTTAATTTTTATAATTTTATTTTTAAAATTTTTATTTTTATTTTCATATTTCAAAACTAAGGTGTAATTATAATTCTAACTAAATTTTTATTAAATTTGTTGATGTAATATTTTAAAATAAAAATAATTACTTGATCGAGATGTATAAATTCAAAATATAAAGAAATTATTAATTTTGAAATAAAAATAATGAGAGTAAATTATAAATGTATAAAACTACATACACTAACATCATATTTTAATAATAAAGAAAAGGTGAAATTGGAAAGTGAGAAGCGGTCCAAAGATTTTCACTAAGGCGTCATCGTCATAGTTGGCGGTTTCTCGTGCCCTCTATTTATGGAAGGGATTAAACTCAAACCTTTCCTTTCATTTTCTTCTGTCTCTTTGAATATTTCCATTTCCATCCAAATAATAATAACGATAATAAACATAGTTTCAATTTTTCTTCATTGCAGAATCAGATCTGCAACTCTCTGTTTACAATTTTTTTCTGAAAAAAAGTAGAGTGAAGAAATTTGAAAAAAAAAATGTCGACAGTCTCACCTTTGGCGAAATACAAGCTGGTATTCTTAGGCGATCAATCCGTCGGCAAAACCAGCATTATCACCCGCTTCATGTACGACAAATTCGACACCACTTACCAGGTAAACTTTTTTCCACAATTTCCACCTTATGTTTTTTTAGATTCGATGAACATTTCACCATTTCTTCAACTCCTCTGCTTCTTATATATTATTTGAATTTGATTTTAGTTTCCGTTTTTCGACTTATTCATCTCTCTGTTTCGAATCTTAATCTCCTACTTGACATCGTCTTTGCTTGTTTTGTTGATCTCGAGCGAAATGATCTTTGTTGAACTGTTCGATTCTCCATGATAGCCTAACGCAGATCCTTTTTTTGTTTATTTAAATAATCAGTTTGGAATTTTTCTTTTTTGGTACGATGATTATTTCTGGTAATTGAATTTGAACTTTACTTCGATCACATCGAGTGAATACTGGAATTGAGGGAATGTTTATATGTATATTTTTCTTGAATGATTACTATATAAATGCAGGCCACCATTGGAATTGATTTTTTGTCAAAAACAATGTATCTTGAAGATCGAACGGTTCGTTTGCAGCTTTGGTAATACAGTGTCTTCCTTTTTCATTGGATCTTGGATAACTATGTTCAACATTTTCTTTATTAGTTCTAGTTCCATTTCTAGATTGTATGTTCAATACACATGCAATAAAACATATATTTTGTGAACTTAAGGTGTTGATTGTTTAAATTTTAGACTACAAAAGCTTACTTTTGTTGTAAGGCAGTTTTAATTTGTTGTCGGTGAAGGAGCTTTAAATTTGTGGGCAATTGTCATTACAATGAGAAGACAAGAAACCGTATTTGCTTGATGAATCCCTAGCATTTCCTCTTCATGGGGTTGACAACTTTTAGAAACCGAAAGTAAATCATTTCTGCTACGCACTTCCATCCTCTTATAGTAAACTATCAAAAGCCATCCATGCCAAAGTGTGGTTTGGCAATTGAGAAAAGCATAACATGCAAATTAATCTAAATTTCTTGGTTTTCACGAGTTATATTCTCTTCAAATTTTCATTTGTCTCGTCTCCGTTTGAGTTTTTATCTAATAATTTCACAGGGACACTGCTGGGCAGGAGAGGTTTAGGAGTCTTATTCCGAGTTATATCAGAGATTCTTCTGTTGCAGTAATTGTCTATGATGTAGCTAGTGAGTATGAGCTTACCCGAGTGGCTTTTGTTTTCTTCCTTTTCATTAGATGAGAGACTATAATGGAAATCTTTTACTGGCTGTGATGTTGTCCCAACTTTTTATTTTTCTAAAACATTTTTGTTTGGTATATACTCTAAATATGGTGTATATATATATATATATATATTCAAAATGGATGTCTAACATGAACATAGAGATATGTCTGATATGGATCTAAAGATAGATATATTTGAAAATACCTGTATATGACACGTCCATTTTCAATACCAGGAAAGGATTCTATAAAACAAGGATGTCAAGTAATTTATATCTCTTTTCCCATAATTTTATGCCACATCAGCATTTTTATCCTGAATTTCAGCACTTTCATCCTGAAAAAAATTAAATCCAAATTAAATTACTTTAATTCAGAATAAAATTACTGATATGACATTAAACTATTAAAAAGGGATAAATATCCCTATTTCATACCATTCTTTCTTTTCTAATACCCTAATTTGAATTACATAAGTTGACACCCTGTGATAACCATACTGATCTTATTGGCATATATGTTAATCCCAATTATATCCTTGCAGATAGGCAATCATTTTTGAACACCTCCAAATGGACGGAGGAGGTACGCACAGAACGAGGCAGTGATGTCATTATTGTTCTTGTTGGGAACAAAACTGATCTAGTTGATAAAAGGTCCGTGATTCAATATCAAGACTTAAACCGCAGGGAGTTTCTTAAACATTGTTAATATAATATGTCATTCAGGTCTAGACTTAAACCACAGGGAGTTTCTTAAACAGTCTTAACCATTATCATGTAATTAACTCTTAATGTTGTTTCGATTTATACGCTTTGGTGCTTAAACAGGCAGGTCTCTATAGAGGAAGGAGATAGCAAAGCTCGTGAATTAGGAGTCATGTTTATAGAAACCAGTGCAAAAGCGGGATTTAATATCAAGGTGCGAAAAATAAAACACTACTTGATATAAACCAATAATCATAACCGAGTAATTTCGTTGATGTCTGATTAAAGTCGATGTAGTCAAGGTGGCCTAAGTTCCTTTAGAGAATGAACTGAAATAGTTCTTCAAGACATACTCCGATCATTATTTATTTATACCCGACCTTTTGATGCACTGTGTCAAGTGGTCAAAAGTCTGACGTGATCCTTAGCACATCTAACTTAGGCCACCTTGACATCACTAAGATTTTGGAGGCATAATTTGTTTGCTTGTTAATGTTGAACTGCTGCTTCCCATAGAATACTTGATTGCCCTTGGTTTGTTAAAAAATCATGTTGATTGTTATAAATATGAAAATGCAGCCTCTATTCCGGAAAATCGCGGCTGCCTTACCGGGGATGGAAAGACTTTCTTCAACAAAACAAGACGACATGGTGGATGTGAACTTGAAATCCACCGTCAATTCTTCCCAGATAGAGCAACAAGGAGGTGGTTGTGCATGTTAAAGACAAATATGTAAAAAAAGAAGAAGCATTCAAACATTGTTTTATTTCAACCACCAAATACAAAGGTAAACGAAGAACAGAATCCCTCAATTAAAAAATTTATTTCAGGAATCTAGTCTTTGATTTTGATAGTAGTTTATGGAAGTAATGTATCGTAGAAATTAGAGTTAAAATATATTTTCCAGTATTTTATTGATCTCAGGAAATTACTTCTAGGATTGACATTTGGAGATCTTTAATGCTTATACTGATTCTTCCATTAGAATTTCCTACCCTCCATAATCAAAATGGAAGTATTGTTTCTGAATGATGACTTGCATTATTCGAATATTAAAGACAGGTTTGGTATTTATTGAATTCATTTCCGCTTTTTTACCCTAATAATGTAAGTACATTATAAATTATTTATAAAAATAAGCAAAATAAACAGTGCACAATTGGTGCTACCGATGTGTCAGGCTCACTTAAATTTCCAATCATCATTACAAGTTATATGAAAAACAAAAATTTTTGGTGCCGTCACTGCATTAGGCGGTACTGGCATGTATTTTTTAAAAATACCCACAAAAAATATGAGTATTTCGGGTTTATATATTTTAATGGTGTCGCGTATGTGTTAGGCTTCACCGAAAGTGATTTTTTTTTGGTTGGTTTTTGTAAAAGATATCTGAAAAGGAAAAAAAAAAAAAAAAATGGGTCTACTAAATCTTTGTATGGTGTCTTCGCCGACGCCAACAATCGGTTACGAAGAGAAACCAAGTATCCTTCAAAAAGAAAAGAAGGATGAACCTTCACTCGATGACTGAAGAGGGTGGAAGAACAAGTGATTGCCGAAAGCTTAGTGGTCCAATGGCAAAGAAGAAAAGGTGTGAAAGAAAGAAAGACTAACCCAAATAGGTTGTAAGGGAAAAGAGGACGGTAGCAAGGGGAGGCTTTGCAGTGATATGCCGAAACCAAGAGAAAGACACAAAAAGGAACAACACAAATGCCAAAAGTCTACTACCCTTCTACCCCACAAGAACGACCAAAATACTCTTTGTAGAACAAAAACTTAAAAATCGAAAATAAAAAGAGAGCAAAATGAGGACTCGACCACACCAACGCTGCCATAAAATGCCTAACATGTCCCCTAGTTTTTCCCTTTTTTTCTCCTTAATTCACTCTCTATCCCTTATTCAAACTCACCCAACAACCTTGACCAATTTAAACTCTTCTCCATCAGTATTTGATTCCAACACAACCTCTTGCCTTCTCTTGAGTAAAATAAAAGCCTTCCATTTACCATCTGTAGGATTCAAGCCCTTCTCCTCCTACTTTGCCAATGACGCCACAACCACCACACCACACACTCCACTTGTGTCTTAAAATAGACGCAACTAAAGATAAGTTTATAGCCAAAGTCTAATTCTATTTAAAAAGGTAATCTAAAAGAAATGCAAGTGCCAAGACTTGAACTTTGGATTCCCTTGCTCCCCTGTGGCGTCACTCTCTTGCTCCCTAAGTGGCGCCAATCGCCACTAGGCCACAACTCTTTTTGTGACATTCCTCTCCATATTTTATTCTTAAAGCCTACCTACTGACTCCTAGAGTTTTATTCACCTAAAACTAAAATTTTCCTAAAGTCTAAGTTTGATCCCAGGACTTCATAGAAGCCCCCTAAACTTCTAAAGTCACTCACCTACTAGATCCAACTTGCAATAATGCCATTCTCATATTCTCAAAAATTTTAAAACGCTCCTACGCTCAAGGCCCAATGGGCCCAATCCTACTAGGCCCAACTTTGAGGCATTACAGCACTGACTTTTTGTGTTTTATCTTTGTTACTTTGCACGCATTTTCATATTAGAGAAAGGTGTCGATTCGGGTTCGATTGCTAAATTAGAAAGCTTGGCATGGAAAACGACTTTCTTGATAAAGTGGAAGATAATGCGACTGTCCGAACTTGGTCAGAAACAACACAATTAGAGAAGAGGGATAGCCTAGCTGTAGGGCATGTCGGAGTTATGGGACTACACTCGTATTAGTGTTACGCAAAATAATCTCCATGAGATGAAAGTGATATGTGATCAGTGGGACGATGAGTTCTACCAGGATTATGGAGATTTGCCATACTTACTTGATGTCAAGGTAGACGAGTAGTTATTTCGAGCCCTCACTCAGTACAGGAACCCCACATATAGGTGCTTTAACCTTGGGAGAGTGGATTTGGTACCCATCATGGAAGAATACACCGCTCTACTGCATTGTCCGAAGGTCCAAGTTGATAAAGTCTATGCGAGAGCTGCTTATGTCCCAGCCTTTTGGAAGAAGTTAATGAGCATTATGGGAATGAGTGAGCAGCGAATTACAGCCAAGATTAAGCAAAAGGGCGAGTGTAAGTGCATCTCATGGAGGAACTTGAGGGATTTAATTTTAGCTCATCCTAATATGAAGAGGAAAGTTGATGTCTTTGCATTAAGCATTTACGAATTGATGCTATCCCTAGGGCTCTAGGGTACGTAGATGAAACAGTCACAAATTTTTTCGACCGACTCAATAGAGGGATCACGCCAGTTTCTGCAATCTTGGCCGAGACTTTTAGGTCATTGAATGCATGTAGAAGATCCGGAGAGAGCAGGTTCATAGGGTGCGCTCAGCTGTTATTAGTTTGGTTTTACGGTCACTTCTAGAAAGTAGATAAAGTCTCTTACCGACCTTTCTGTAAGAATTATTCACCTTTAAAAGAAGAAGTAGCTACGTCAAGGCGCGAAGATATATCAGAAGAAAAGTGGATGATGATTTTTCAGAATCTCCAAGAAGAGAATATCGAGTGGAGAGCTCCATGGATGGTGCCTGATGAGTACTTTATAGATGTGGAAGCTTTGATTGGGTCCCTTTACTTGGAATTTGGGGAGCCATTGGATATGCTTCTTTACTTGCAGCAAGACAGTATAAGTCCAGACAGTTTGTGCCGGCGACACACGGGTTAGCTCAAAGTGAATTCTCCTATAGAGGAGAAAATTACAAGAAAAGGATCCGAGAAATTGATGACGCTTGGAAGCGAACTCATCGGATGAAAAGGTTGACGGTAGGATCAATGACTACTCCCGAGTATAGCGGATGGTTCAGTAGAAGGATTAATGACAACATCTTGGGGCCAAGTCTGGAAGGCGTACGATCGATGGAAGAATATTTACAGGTAGTCCCATCAGAATTGGAGATAATAGAATAAGATTTTGAAAAGAGGAATCGGGAGCTGGAGAAGAGAATAGAGCAATTAGAGGAAGAGAAGACGCATTTAATGTTAAATGCCGACATTCAAAAGTTAGAGGCCGGGAGGTAAAAAAAAGGAAAAAATAAGGCTGAGGAAGACTTGGATAGTTTAAAGATGGATTACAAAAAATTGCGTTCATCGATGAGAACCGCTGGATTGGGGAAAACTTCATAGCAGTGGCGACAGGAAATTCAAGCGAAAAAGACCAATGTTGATCAGTGGAAGAAAAGGTTCCAAGAGGCTCAAACTCAGAGAGAGGTGCTAGAAAAGAGTCTATCAGAAGCTCAGAACGACAAAAGAGAATTCAAGGCCAGAGTGGCAGAGCTTGAAAAAGTACTCTACCAGTATAGAAATCGTAATTTCGCGGCTGAGCTAAGGGAAAGTTTGAGCAAAATTGAAGAAATGAAAGGAAGAATAGAAGAGCTAGAGTATGTTTTGCAAAGTTGTAAGTTTTGGGTAGAGTTTCTTGAAGAAAATGAGAAACGTTGGAAAGAACAACTGCATCACTCTCAAATTCAAGTTAGGGATGGAGATTACATTATGGGTGAAGCCGTGGCTCAGATCCGGGAGGTAGCTGACCATCTGCAAACCTTGGCAGTTCAGGCTGACACGCTGAGTGTCAAGTACGAGCTGGAATCAGACAGAGGCCAAGAGCTAGCTTCTTTGCTTAGGAAAGTTAAAACTCTGAGCATTAGGGCAAAGCCGTATTTGTAATCTGTTTTATGTAAAGATCTTTGTTTTCTAATAAAGTTTTCTAAATGGAATTGAATCAGAATTGATGTCTTTTGCATTTCATGCATCTGCATTGCATCATATGCATTAAAGTTCACTAAAAGATTCTAATTGATTAATAATTATTTCAATAATATGGAAACCGACCAAAATCAACCAAACACGTATCCTTACGGTACAAGAAGGAAAACTAAAGCAATGGATAAAAGAATAGAAAGGTCAGAACAAATGCAGAAGAAGATGCAAGAACAGATGCAAGATCAAATGTAGGAGCAGCTGGTTAAGATCCAGCAAGATATGATGGATAAAATGATGGAATCGCAAAGGAATATGATGACCCAAATGACTCAGATAACGTAGCTGTTAAATGGGCTTATGGATAAAGGAAAGAGACCCATGGTTAATGTCGAGGAGAATACTAAGTATCCTCAACATCCCCCTAGTTTTACTCCACCACATGTGCAAACACGACCTCAAAGGCTATCTGTCATGATCATGCCGCAACAATGCCAAGCGGGTGCTTCAGTGAACCTCCAAACTGGCTCAGGCTCAAGAGATAATCCAATCATTACTAATGTCCCTGATTTGGATGAGATAGCTGAATGAGAGAGAAAAAAAGTAGAATTACCAAAGTAGCTAGAGGATAGATGTAAATGGTTGGAGAAGAAGTTTAAAGCGATTGAAAGTGCTGATAACTGTTATGAAATTGATGCCAAAGATTTAAGCTTGGTCCCAGACTTGGTGCTCCCCTACAAATTCAAAATGCCTGAATTTGAGAAGTATAATGGGACATGTTGCCCCGAGGCTCATATTACTATGTTTAGAAGAATGATGGGGTGCATTAATAATGACCAACTATTGATCCATTGCTTCAGGATAGCCTAGTGGGGGCAGCAGCCAAATGGTATAACCAGTTGAGTCGTGCCAGAATTGGCTCATGGAGAGATTTGGCTCAAGCATTCATAAAACAATACAACCACGTAACAGACATAACACCCGACAGGATTACACTCTAGAACATGGAAAAGAAGATAAACGAGAGCTTCAGGTAGTATGCCCAGCAATGGAGGGAGGTAGCGACGCAAGTCCAACCCCCACTCTTAGAGAAAGAGACGACCATGCTCTTCATCAGTACTCTGAAGGCTCATTTATCAACCACATGTTGGGAAGCGTTACTGAAAGCTTTTCTGATATCGTAATGTATCGAGAGATGATAGAAAACGCGATAAGATGTGGGAAGATTGAAGTAAGGGAAGACACTATGAGATCGACCCCGAGAAAGAGGGAGAATGAGGTGAATATCACGAGTACGTATAACAAGGGTCATTCGAGAGAAATCACGGTGAGCCAACCAAATGCAGCAACCACTAATCACCAAGGTCCCCCGAGACAGGAATCCAGCACAAGGGTTAACAACGAGAGAATACAGTTCACACCTATACCCATGACATATAGAGAGCTGTACCAGAACCTCTTTGATGCACATGTGGTAGCCCGTTCTACTTAACACCGCTGCAACCCCAATTTCCCAAGTGGTATGACGCAAATGCCCAGTGTGAATATCATGTTGGAATAGCGGGGCATTCAATTGAGAATTGCACCGCGTTCAAGAAAGTAGTCGAAAAGCTAATAAAAATAGGGATTGTGAAGTTTGACGACCCACCCATACCAAACATAGCAGGCAACCCATTGCCTAATCATACTGACCAAGGAGTAAATGGAATAAATGAAGGTAGGAGTAGGAAAGTCAAACATGAGGGTGCAAAAGTCAAAACCCCATTGAGACAAGTCTGGAAGGAGATGGTGGAGGGAGGACTGATCACGTTTAATTCGGAAGAGAAGTCTGAAGGAAAGAGGAACCATTGCAAGTTCTATAATAGAAATGGGCATAGAATCCAAGAATGCACTGATTTTAGAGCCATAGTGCAAAACTTGATGGATAATAAAGAGATGGAATTTTATGAGGAAACTGAGGGATCAGAAGAGCGGGAGGTTTATGCTTCAGAGGAAGGATCAATGGAACGGGTCTAAAAGGGCAATTGCCCAGTAGTGATCATCTCGAAGCCAAGAGTCAATGAAGTCAGGACATGGGTAGCACTGCGTGTTATAATTCAAAAGCCGGTAGTTTTTTCGTATAGGGATAGCAAGAGAGTCCCTTGGAACTATGATTGTAATGTGACGATCCGATGAAAAGAGAATCCAGCTAGTGCTTCAAAGGAACATCAAGATGTAGGTTCTCATACTCATAGTGGGAGACGCTACGATCTGGTAAAAGGGAAAGCTCCAATGGTGGAGCAAGAGAAAGAAAAATCAGTCGGGCTTGAGTCGCCCGTCAGTGAGAGAGGAGGAAGCTAGGGAGTTCCTAAAATTTTTGAAACATAGTGAATACTATGTTGTAGAACAGCTAGGGGTGAGCAAAACTCGATTCGACTCGAAAAAATAAAAAAAAATTAAATTTTGAGTTAAACGAATCGAATTATTCGAGTTAATCGAGTTATTCGAGTTAACTCAAATTTTTTTCGAATTTCGAGTTCGAATCAAGTTGAGTTTTCGAATTCGAATAACTCGAATATCAAAATATAATATTTTACATTTTTACTCCAAACTCTCAAACTTTTTACTTTTCCCTCAAAACTTTTACTCCTTCCCACTTTCCCCCAAAAACTTTTATTCCTCTCCCATCCCAACCCTCCAATCTACACAAAATCCATTTCTCACCAAAATTTTACTCTCCCATTTACTTTTTCTCAAAATTTTACTCCCAATAACCCTTAAAACTTTTTATTTTCCCCCTAAATTTTTACTCTCTCTCTCTTTTCCCCTAAAACTTTTACTCCCTTCCCATCCCACCTCCCATCTACCTCAAACTCATCCCCCCTAATTTTTTTTTTATATTTTTCCTCCAAAATTTTACTCCTCCTATTTACTTTCTCTCACACTTTTATTTCCCAAAACTTTTTATTTTCCTCCTGAACTTTTACTTCTCACCCTTTACTTTCAAATAAAAAATCAAAATTATCCAAAAAAATCACTAAACATAAATAGTAATAATTTTATTTATGTCTACTATTTATACTATTAAATTAAATTTCACATTTACATTATTTATATTATTGAATTGTTTAGTCATATTGAATATTTATATTAAAATTTAATTATTAATTATGCCATAAAATATTAGTATTAAAATTTTATATTGGTATCAATTTCACATTTTATCTTTAAAATAACTTTTATTAAAAAAATCATATTTTACATTTAATATATATTTTAATTCCAAAATACATAGTGACAAGAATTTGAAGATTATTGAAACAACTAAGCAAGCAAAGAAGCTAACCCGTATATAAAAGATTAATAAATAAATTATGAGGTGTGAAAGTTAATAAAAAATTTGATTAAGGTGGACAAATTTTATTACGATGGGTGACAGTGGTTACAAGTAGGGGTGAGCGTTCGATCGAATCGAATCGAATCGAATGAAAAAATTTCGAGTTAATCGAGTTGACGAATCATATTTTATCATCCTAATTTGATTTGAAATTTTCTCGAATCGAGTCGAGTGAGATGAAATTCAAATCGAATCGAATCGAATATATTTGTTCGAGTTAAATTTTAAAAAATAATTTTGGGTCCTTGTAACCACTATCACCTATCGTAATAAAATTTGTCCACCTTAATCAAATTTTATTAACTTTCATCACCTCATAATTTATTTATTAATCTTTTATATACGAGTTAGCTTCTTTGCTTGCTTAGTTATTTCAATTATCTTGATTCTTGTCACTATATATTTTGGAATTAAAATATATATTAAATGTAAAAATGTGATTTTTAATAAAAGTTATTTTAAAGATAAAATATGAAATTGATACCAATATAAAATTTTAATACTTAATATTTTATGGCATAATTAATAATTCAATTTAATATAAATATTCAATATGACTAAACAATTCAATAATATAAATAATATAAAATGTGAAATTTAATTTAATAATATAAATAGTAGATATAAATAAAATTATTGCTATTTATGTTTAGTGATTTTTTGGATAATTTTGATTTTTATTTGAGGGTAAAATGTGAGAAGTAAAAGTTTAGGGGAAAATAAAAGTTTTGGGAATAAAAGTTTGAGGAAAGTAAATAGGGAGTAAACTTTTGGAAGGAAAATATAAAAAAAAAAATTGGGGGGATGGGTTTGGGGTAGATGGGGAGTGGGATGGGAAGAGAGTAAAAGTTTTAGGGAAAAGTGGGAGGAGTAAAATTTGGGGGAAATAAAAGTTTTGAGGGTTTTTGGAGTAAAATTTTGAGAAAAGTAAATGGAGAGTAAAATTTTGGTGGAAATGGATTTTTGTAGATTGGAGGGTTGGGATGGGAGGGGAATAAAAGTTTTGGGGAAAAAGTGGGAAGGAGTAAAAATTTTGAGGGAAAAGTAAAAAGGTTTGGGAGTTTGAGGTAAAAATATAAAATGTTTTATTTTAATATTTGAATTATTCGAATTATTCGAGTTATTCGAATTCGAAAACTCAACTCGATTCGAACTCGAAATTCGAAAAAAAAATTCGAGTTGACTCGAATAACTCGATTAACTCGAATAATTCGATTTGTTTAACTCGAAATTCGAAATTTTTTTCGATTTTTTCGAGTCGAATCGAGTTTTGCTCACCCCTAGTTACAAGGACCCAAAATTATTTTTTAAAATTTAACTCGAACAAATATATTCGATTCGATTCGATTCCATCTCACTCGACTCGATTCGAGAAAATTTCAAATCAAATTAGGATGATAAAATATGATTCATCAACTCGATTAACTCGAAATTTTTTTATTCGATTCGATCGAACGCTCACCCCTAAGAACAGCTGCACAAATAGCCAGTGCACATATCTGTGTTAGCTTTGCTTCAGAGTTCGGAGGTATACAGAAATGCACTAATGAAGGTCTTGAATGAGACATATGTGGCCAATGATATCTCAGTCAGTAAGCTGGACCAGCTAATCAACAATATAAGCGCTGATAACTTCATTTACTTTAACGATGATGAAATTCCACAGGGCAGCAGAGGATCTACTAAGGCTTTACATATTACCACTAGATGCAAAGGGTACACACTGCTAGGGGTTTTGATAGACAATAGGTCAGCGTTAAATGTATTACCCTTATCCACATTAAACAGATTACCTGTGGATAGTTCCCACATGAAAGAATGCCAGAACATAGTTAAGACATTTGACGACACGCAAAGAAGAGTTATGGGGAGGATCGAAATACCACTGCTAATCGGTCCGACAACATATGAGGTAGACTTCTTGGTCATGGATATCAAGCTCTCCTATAACTACTTACTAGGAAGACCGTGGATTCATTCAGCGGGAGTGGTACCTTCATCATTACATCAGAAGCTAAAGTTAGTATCGAGGGCCGGCTAGTGACAATAAATGCCAAAGAGGATATTATTGCAGCTGTAACCAGTGGCGCACCATATTTGGAGACGAATGACGAGGCAATCAAGTGCTCTTTTCGATCTTTAGAGTTCGTAAATGCAACCTTCATTACGAAAGGAAACAGAATTTTGGTACCAAAAATCTCTAAAAGCACAAGAATGGGATTGCAGATGACCATAAGAAAAGAAGGTTTGCCGAGAAAAGGACTTGGAAAAGATCTTTAGGGGAGAATTGTAGCGCCGATGTTGAAAGACAAGCAAGACCACTATGGCTTGGGGTACAAGCCAGACGCTAGACAAAGAAGAAAGGAGTTGGAAAAAAGACAAGAGAGGAGAAGAACACGATTGAGAGGGGAGGAAATTAAGTGGGAGCCAATGATTTTTCCCCACATATCCAAAACATTTGTATCAGGAGGAATCATCCACCCTGAACGAGGGACCCCAAGAAAAGGAACTATAGGGGTCACGTTGGAAAACTCGTACATTAATGTCATATTCGAGGAGGGAGCGTTCTAGATAATTGGACTGCAGAAAAGATTCCTATAGTGTTTAGAACTATTTTAGAGTAATGTCCCAGAACACTTATTACTCTAGGCCTAGGAGTAATAAGCATCTTTTGTGAAATAAGCTTATGGCCCAAAAATCTTTAATTCAATGAAAATGCATTTTTTTGAGAAAATATTCTTTATTCTTTCCAATTCATCCATAAAGACGATTATTCTTTATTCCAAATATTCTTTCATTCTTCATTCATGGTCATACTATACAAAATAATTATTCGTAAATTTATTCATTTTTTGTATATTCCTTTGTACCTACAACAGATTCGCGTATATTAACGACATGAGTGATGCTGCAACTAGATCAGAATCCCCTTTTGAGCAAGATATGTGTTTAAAGGGATCCTAGGACCTTGAAGATGACATAGACTGCGACTTATCTCCAGACTTGTTAAGAATGGTAGAACAAGAGGAAAAACAAATTCTACCTCATGAAGAAGTAGTTGAGGTCGTGACCTTGGAAGAGGGAAAGGCAGTGAAAATTGGAACGTGCATAACTGAAAAAATGAAGCGAGACTTTTATTTAGAACTCACCAAACCTAAGGGTTGGAAATGTTTGAGAAGGAAACTCTGAACAGTGACCATTTCTTCGAATTTGCTGTCAAAAATGTCAGTTAAACAAGAAGACAGGATATTACATCAGTGATACAACCTGAAAGAACAATGAGCAATGCCAATCCTAAGCTTTCAAAAAGGGATCATTCTCATGAAATTCTACATTCGTGAAAAACACATTTAGTTAGGAGCATTCGATTCAATCTGATCATTGCATCCTAATCATTCTATAAAGGATCGTCCTCATGACATTCTGAATGTATGCAAATGTCATCCATAATACATTTAGCTAGGAGCATTTAATCACTTCGATCATGGCATCCTAATGCATAAGCATAGATCCATAAATCGATTCCATAGGTCATGTTCCCCAAAGGGCGGTGTAACAAGATCGATGAATCCATAAGTCAAATACCTCTGAAGTTGCAGAAGGTCAGATCAAATAGTAAACCTTATCTCCCTAAAGTTGCAGTGGAGCAGGTTGAAATCGCAAGTCTTGTCTCCCTGAAGTTGCAGTGGAGCAGACTGAAGACAGTTAATCCTATCTCTTTGAAGTTGCATTGGAGCGAATTAAAACGACGAATCCTATACCTCTGAAGTTGCAGTAGGTCGGATTGAATTTACCATACAAATCTTATCTCCCTGAAGTTGCAATGAGTAGACTGAAGATAGCAAATCTTATTTCCTTGAAGTTGCAGTGGAACAGATTGAGGCTATTACAGATCTTATCTTTCTGAAGTTGCAGTAGAGCATATCAAAACAAACCTTATCTCCTTAAAGTTGCAGTGGAGAAAGTTGAAGTCATTAGTCTTATCTCCTTAAAGTTGCAGTGGAGTAGACTGAAGATAGCAAATCTTATCTCCCTGAAGTTGCGGTGCAGCAAATTGAAGCTACAAGTCAAATATCCTTGAATCGGATCTAAGCGATAGTTCCTATGCCCTTGAAGATGCAGGATGGAATGAAGCTACTCGAAGAAGGGAAGCACCGAAAGAAGTCAATAATTTGAAAAACGGGCAAAAATGGTCTTTTTTAAGTCTTTGCTCTATTCTTGTTACACGACAACGAGCAAAGAAAATATTATTTTCTTATTTTTTCTTTTTATTTTGCTACCATTTTACTAGCCCATTATTGTTATTATTTTAAAGACATTTGTTAATTTTGTTATTATTTTAGAGGTATTTGCTTGTTAAGTTGTATCTATTTTAGTGTTATTTAAGTCCCTTACCAATTAAAATTAAAAATATAAATGTCCAAAAAAGGCCCAACAATCATCCATTACAAAGAACAAGCCCAATAGCTAAACCTAGCCCAAAACCTGAATTAAACCCAATCAAAAAACTCAATTACGGGGCTCGAATGGCCCAAACATTTTCGGCAGATAGAACCCTAGGGTTTTAAGGGTAGTTTTGCGCCACGCGCGTGCCTCCACGCACGTTACCATGCGTGCCGCCACGCGATCTCCCTTCCATGTTGGCCCGCCTCTGTACAGCGCCACGATGCCCGTACCTGCACAGAGAGAACAAACAACAGCAAATCAAAAGAAAACAAACAATTGTATCTTTTTTGATTTTTTATTATTATTTTCGAATTTGATTATATAAACGAAAGCAAAAAATGCTAAGGTTACGTTTTTTTCGAATACAGATATCAAAAGCAGAGGTGGTCACAGATCTTTTTAGTCTATTTGTTATTTCGAATATATTGCGTATAAAAAAGAGAACTTTTTACCTTTCTAGGACGATCGGAGCCTGAATTCGAAGCGTTTTTGTCCGGTATTGAAATTTTAGTGGGTCTTTTGGCGGTTTCGAGTTAGGATTCAGGTTTAGGGGATTTCAAAAGGCTAAAATAGCTTTTCTAGGTCTCTCCGATCGCTGTATGCGGTGGAAAAATGGAAGAGTCCAGTGGCTCGATGACCGGAGCTAGGCCGATCTCAGGCCGGAGCTCGGAGAGCCTTCAAAGAATTCTTTCATTTTTTTTAAAGCAAATTAAAATAATTTTTTTATTGTTTTCGGCCTTTTATAAGCGCTCTCACACGACGTCGTTTAGGCTACTTTCAATAGCCTTAAAACGGCATCGTTTTGAGCTAGGTCGGGTTTACCCTACTTGAATCCTTAGGATCCGCGTGTTTCTACGGTGAAAGGGGTTATTTGCGCATTCGACGCCCCCCCTCCCCCCCGCATTTGCTTTCTTTTAAACTCAGTTTATTGTTATTTTTTAATTTAGCTCCGAATTTATTTTGCTGTTCGTATTTAGCCCTCAGGTTGTTAGGTGACTAGCATTTGAACGACGTCGTTTTGAGTGTTTGGGATATTTTCTCAATGAACCCTCATTTGTTTGCGCACGTGCTAATTTGATTCTTAACAGCCTGTTGTTGCTATTTACGTTTTAAACCTCAGATTCTATTTTATTTTCAATTTTACCTTTCACTTGTTTAATTGATTTATTTAGTTCCTTTTGAGAAAAAGCTATTTTATGATATTTCATTTTAAATATTTTTATTTCAACTATTTTATTCTTTTAAGCTTTTACATGTTATTTATCTTAAATCTATATATTATTTGGTTTAAAATATGTCATATTTTTTTTCCTCATTTTAAAAATTATTTTGTGATTATATATTTTAAGGTTTTGTATATTATTTTCGTTAAGTTGTTTCATATTTTACTTCATTCCAAAACTCCTTTTAAATGTTAGTGAATTTGTTTTTTTTTTTTTGTTATGCATGTTTAATGTTTTAAAACTCCTTTTAAATAGTTGATTGTGAAATTGTACGCTTTATAGTTATCGTTATGTTTGTAATGCTTAATTTGTATTGATTGGTTATGATGATTCATTTGTAATATTTTGTGTATGTATTGATACTTTGCTTTGTATATTATCATTTCATTGTGATTTTATTTGTAAAAAAAAAAAAATCATGTTTTAATATCATTCGAGTTTAAAAACCGTTCCGTTCAAAGGTTTTAAAATAAGACAATGTTTCGTGTTTGGAAATCCGAGAGATCGTGCCCTAACGTGCTGGGTTTCGATTTTTCGTTTGACCAAATAACCGAATATCCTTTTAAGATTTCATTCGTGTTTTCTTAGCTTTAAAATAAGGCAATGTTTCGTGTTTAGAAGCCCGAGAGATCGTGTCCTAACGTGTTGGGTTTCGGTTTTTCATTTGACCAAATAACCGAATATCCTTTTAAAATTTCATTCGTGTTTTCTTAGCTTTAAAAATAAGGCAATATCTTGTGTTTGGAAATCCGAGAATCTGTGCCCTAACGTGCTGTTCTTTGGTTTTTCCATATGACCAGACCCTCGAGTATCCTTTTAAATTTTTTTTTTCAACACACGAATTTTAGAAATTACGAGATGATCTTGATATCGTAGGTTTGAAATGCCATACCCTAACGTGTTGGGTGTGAGATTTCATTCCTTCTGAATAAGAGAATTTCAATATCCACTTCAATTTTTTTTAAAAAAAAGAAAAAAGAAAAAGGGTTTTTGTATTGTAAATCTTTTCAAATTCTCAACGTTAGGACATTAATTAATCAATTTGGTACTAATTTTGGGCGTTGCGAGGGTGCTAATCCTTCTCGTACGTAATCAACTCCCGGACCTGCTTTCTTAGATTTCGTAAACCAAAATTATTATTTTAATAAATCAAAATGTTTTATTAAAATAATCTATCTCAAGGTGATCCGACCATACCTCAAATAAAAGATTGGTGGCGACTCCATTTGTCATTTTAAAGTTGATCCCTTATTTTTTTCAAAAATAAAAATGGTTTCGACAATTATTATTATTATTATTATTATTATTATTATTATTATTATTATTATCGATATTACTACTATTATTGTTACTATTACTATTATTTTTATTATTACTAATATTATTTTATTATTACTACTACTATTATTATTGTTATTATTTTCACTACTATTATTATTATTGTCATGATTATTATTATTACTTTTATTTATTTATTATTACTATTATTATTTGTTTATTAACATATTTTCATTATAATTTATTATTATTATATTTTTGTTACTATTATTATTATTTTATTATTTTTAAACTATTGTACATAATATTTATTTATTTATTGATTTGCTATTAGCTTTTATTTTGTTATTATTTCTTTTATTTTATTTGTTTATTATTTTTTAAAATTTTATCCATTATTTTATATAAATTATTTGCTTTAGCTTTTATTTATTTTTGCATTTATTATTGTTAGTTATATTGTTACCCTTGTTTTTATTCTATTATGCATGTGTACTATAATTCATTTTCCATTTTACTACGATCATATTACATTTTATTCGATATATTAAAATTTTCGTTTTGAAATAAGCAAATACCCCATGTTCTAAGGTTCGAAAGGAATCGTACCTTAATTTACTGGGTTTCGGTTTTTCTCGTCGAATCTAAAGAATCAATTATCATTTTTAAAATCAAAGTGTAAGTTAAATAAAAGGTTATTCTTGGGAATTCAAAAAAGATTGTGTCCTAACTCACTGGATGTGACATTTTGTTATTTCGAGATAATGATTTTTAAAAATAAAGGTAATATTTTGTATTTGGAATTTTGAGAAATTGTGCCCTAACTTACTGGGTCCGATTTTTCATTTGACCCAAATGACCGAATATCCTGTTTGAATTTAAAGGCCCTAGTTTCAAAAGCCAAAAGACAAGCTTAATTTCGAGGATTCGAAATGCCGTGTCCTAACTCACTGGACATGATATTTCACTTCTTCAAAATAAGCAAGTCCCAGCATCCAATTTGATTTATTCAAGTTTTTCTTTAAATAAAAATGATCGTATTTTAAAATCTTTTTAAAATTTCGACATTAAGACGTTAATCAATCGATTCGGTACCAATCTTGGGCGTTACGAGGGTGCTAATCCTTCCTCGTACATAACCGACTCCCAAAACTGTTTTCTCAAATTTCGAAGGTCATAATCATCGTTTTAATAAATCAAAATGTTTTAATGATCAATCTCAAGGTGACCCGATCACACCTAAAAAAAGATGGGTGGCGACTCCATTTTTGTTTTAAAAGTCGACCTGTTTTTCAAACAAAAAAATAGTTTCGACAGTAGACATAGGCGACGCTTCTTCTTCCGGAGCTGATGACGATCCCATCGTGCGACCACGTCCCCTCCTATGTTGCTGTTTTGGCAGTTGTCGTTGCCTTTTGCGTCGAATTTACCTTTTCCTCTCCTCCAAGAATAGCGGATATGACTTGCCGACGAGTTTGAACTATTGCGGTACTTGACATCTGTCGTCGTGTTCGCTGAGAAAAATGGTTCACAGATAGGTAAGGATTGCATCCTACGCTCTTAAGCCTCAATGACTCCTCATGTCGTTGTGTAACTAGGCTAGATCTTTTGTCTCGCGATCCGTGCAGCCTTAGACAATCTGTTCGTACCGAACTTGCCTAAAGTTAGCCTTAACACTACAAGTGACGATTCTTTTAGAATTCTTTCAAGGCACTAATTTGTATAGTGGAAGTAATTTATGCCAAAGAAGCCACAAAAGAACAACAAAAAGCCACAGAAAAGAATGCAAGAGAGATGTTTGAGTAAATGCTCTCCAAGAATTCTATTACTTTTAAGAATTTCAAGTTACAATGGATGATTTACAAGTGAGGGGGAGGCTTTTTATTTATAGTTGAGCTCCTCTAAAACCTACTATCCGGATTAAGTTATATCAACGGACGAGATTAGCCTTATCCCTTAAATCATGGGATTGACAAGATATAATATCTAATCAAATCTAATCTTTACAATATATGATTCCTATCAATCTTCTAAGATTAGTTCCCATATTTACCAAGGTAGCCTATGTTGCCATGTCTTCATCATTAGGCCACCTAGGCTTCAATCTAACATGCTTCTCTAACAGTTCTTTGAATCGGGCCAGTTCTCGTGGGCTGAAAGATCCGAAAGATCCACATCTAATCGATAGACCTCTATGGGGTGCATCTTGTACCATGGTCACAAGTGTTGCACTTTGGCTCGTGACAGCTGCACCCAATCATCGTCTTTCTTCCCCGCATGTCCACATTGTGCAGCTCCTTCAGGTCTCGCGGTAACGACGGGATTCATTACTTCCACTTGAACTATCGCAACACCTGGTCCAATTCGTGCATTTCCACTGTCGCGTATACTACTAACGACACCTTGGCGTCCTGTATCTCCCGTTTGGCCAACACTTTCGGAAGGATGCAATATATGATACCGGTGTTGGCATACAAAATCTATTCAAACTGAAAAGCAAAATTATAAATATCGTTATGTACAATATTTTTTTTCCAAATCATTGCATAATTAATATAGGTTCAAAAGAATAAGTAACTAACCTCGTTTTCGAGCATTGGTCTAACAACAGCCTAAAATCTTCCAACTCCTCGGGTAGTCCCACGTAACTCGACCCATGGTTCCACCTACAAGCGATATGTTAGTTGAAACGTATAATAAATAAAAAAATTATTGCACAAACTACGTATTTATTAATAAATGATGTTTACCTCGTCAGCAACGGGAACATGTATTGGTTGGTCACTTTGGGATGTAAAAACAGTAGTCGCCACTAGGCCTACGACTGCAGCAGGAGAAGACAACCATTGATCGACATCATATTCGGTACTATGGCCCGACACATCTCCAAGTATAATGTAGACAAGATGGTCGATGCCCAACTTATTTTTATGCATTCATTGAAGCCCGTTAGATGTAGTAGCCACCTTACGTGCACCAAATTTCGAGGTTTGTCAGGCATTAAGATGTCCCCGATTAACCTCATGATGGATGCTCAGACGTATTGTTCTATGACCTCCTCCGTTTGGTCTTTAAAGAGCTTGTTGAAATTATTTTCCAACCAGTTGATTGATATTCGACCACCTTAAAACTTGTTCAGAACCTTGCTTAACAATGCTCTGCAGAGGTCCACTTTACCCGGAACGATCGCTGATCCCGTGATGACTAGCTTATCCACTGGCAGACCGAGTTGGAGCGCTACGTCCTCGAGTGATTGTATATTCGTCGCATGGAAGGTGGAAAGTGTGTGTTTCGGGCCTTCATCTTTCCACCAACGCCCTGATTAGTGTAAGATCGAGTTTGTAGCCCCCAGTCATGCGATACACATGCAAGAATCCAACCTTTTGCAAGTGGCCACAAATTTCAAAGATCGCAGGTTTTCCCATATTATGAATGAAGCCCTCCAAAGCACAATCATCCACCTATTTATACAATAAAAAATTCAAATTACAAAAAAAAAAATTAAATTTAACATAATTGAAAATAACAAAATTTAAAATTTCGTTTATAGCTTGGGCAACGGAAATATGCTTGTCGTTGAAGCGGATTAGAGAGGCGGCTATTCGTGAGAAATCGATTTGAAACGAGATAATTAAAAAGAAAATATTTTTAAATGAAAATATCAAAAATTTTAAAACGAGAGAGTTGAGAGAAGGATGTGAATGAAAAAAATAAAATTTGGAGGCATATTTATAGGGTAATTTTTTTTACCATTGGGGGGTTTTAATTTTTTTACCGTTGGCGCGACAACATTTAAAAAACCATTGCTTTTTACCTTTGGGGGAAATCGCGTTCAGCTGGACGCATTTTCTTTTTCTCTCTCTTAAAATCGATCTATTTCCCTAAATAAAAAAAGGCCCAAAGGCCTAATTAAAAAAAAACTGACATTTAAGCCTAATTAAGCCCTATCACCCTCCCTTAAACAAAAAAAATAGAGTTAATTTTTTTTTCATTTTCATCTTCACCAGTAAAACATAGCTCGGGAATCAAGAAACTTCAGTGATGCAAATCAAATCAACGTATCCCCCACCACCGCTGGCCAAATAATCCGAAACATGGTCTTTGAACTGAAAATCGTTGACAAATCCACCATTGTCGTTGACGGAGGCACCATGCAAAGATTTAGTAAACCCATTTTTTCTCACCTTTATTTTTCCTTTTCAGATATTTTTTACAAAAACCAACAAAAAAGATCCACTTCCGGTGTGGCCTGACATGTCGACGACACCATTAAAAAGTATTTTTTAAAACCTAAAATACTCGTATTTCTTGCGGGTATTTTTAAAAAATATATATAGGTGGCGGCACCAAAAAAAATTGTATTTTTTTTAAATAACTTGTAATGATGACTAAATGATTAGGAGAAAATTTTGGGGGTGCTACCTGACACGTTAATGACATCAACTGTACATTGTTCATTTTACCTATTTTCTTAAATAATTTATTGTGTGCTTATTTTGATAATTAATCTTTTTTTCCACATTACTAGGGTAAAAAAGCCTTTCATTTCGGTTCATAATTGGAATTATTCCAATTAAATTGATTTATATTTTCCTATTGGTTTTTAAATTATTTTTGTTTCCAAAAAAAAAAAAATTTTTAATTCCACTTTAAATATGGTCAATTTTGTAATACTATGCATTAGTCATAATATATATTGCAAAATCAATATAAAACTAATCGTTGTTACCCAAAAATTGATCAGAAATTAGATACAAAAGAGAGTTTCCGTGCCTGAGAAAATGTTGAGTTGTGTGAAATGTTTGTTTTGTCCAAAACCAAGTTCATCGGTGCCCTTTGATAGTGACTAACAGCCATCCTCAACCACTAACATCTTGACTTTTAAACTAGTGTATTTGTAAGCAAGCATGTATTATTTTTAATTTCTTTTATAAAATAAAAGATTTTAAAAGTTAGTTTATCATGATCAGATGAACTCATGAATATGTCTATGAATAAAGCTTTTAATTATTTGTGAATAGGTTGAATTATATGTTGATTTAAATTTATGAACAAATTCAATTAATTCGAATCACCATTTTTTCTTAAAAAGAAAAACCTCAACGGACACAAACCCAACAAAAAAAAAAAGCTCAGGAAATAAAAACTATTGTGGCTTCATTTTCAGTGCCCACTAGAAACACGTTAATCATATTTACAGAGGAAAGCTAACATAAAGCAGCAGTTGTTAAAGAAAACCAAGATAAGAGGACATGACTGAACCCATCAATTGTTTGTGAGCGTCAGATAAATCAAAATCAATGTCCCCACACTTGACCTGAACACAATAAGATGATAGGATAAGTCAATTATTTGAAAGAGAAGAACATAAAAAGTTGGACCTCCGTTACTTTGATTACCGTGTTAGCACTAAGAAACATTATGATTGCTTCCCATCCAACGTCCATTAATATCATCCTCCCAATCAAGAAGATGAGTACACATTCATTCATTTCAGAAGACGCATCTTTGTTTGCTCAGATCTGTCGTGGTAAGTTGCTAGCTAAGTTATTTGCTTGAGCTCAATGCTATCTTAGGGTTTTACTCATGAATTTCTAAAGTCGGATCGAAATAATAATTTTTGAAGTAGACTGACTAAACAAAATCCTCCAAGCTATCATTATATTTTAGATTCCCATCTCTTCTTGCATCAATGCTTTCTATTTTTATTAATTACTATATTTTTGTAGGCATAACCTTACTAGTTATCACAGAAATATGTCGTCTCGCTAAATGAAACTACCAATTAATGAAAACAATTGTAGTCTGAAAGTAAATAGTTAAATTTGCTAAAATTTGTAGAGCTTACAAGATTGAGAAAAGCAGGACTATTTTCCTCGAGTCAAATGACGTGGCTCGTTTATACCTCCTCCATCTGTTCGTAGGTGCATCATGAACCCTCTCGGTTGATGATTTGTCTGTCAAAATATAACTCAATTGAAGTCATAAAACCAAATCTGCATGGCCTGAGTAAGGCGTAGCCGATGGAATTAATAAGAATTAAACAGTTACAAAAATAATGCAGAGAATAGATAGTAGACAAGTCCGAAAACAAGTATAAAAATCACATATAAAGATGAGGTTTACTGATCTGGAACAGTAATATAACAGGGTTAAATCTTCAAAGATTCTTGATGTCCAAGTATCAATCACGGACCTATTCTCATTTGTCACTTCACTGAAATTATACACGTCAAATGAAGTTATTTTGTCAACTTAAAATCTTCTTGACGGTGAACGTTTAAGCTTGGGGCAGGCGCCACAAGAGGATTAAGATTTTTTCCAACTCGAATATTTTTGTTAGTTATTACAAATCTCATTCAATTTGTTAAAAATGCAAGTTTAGATCTCGAAACACCACATCAAATGATATACACAAAACATTATAAACCCGAAGCACTTTATAACAGTTCAGATACTAGCAGAATATTCTGTTCATTCAAATGTTCTCTTGTTTCTTGTTTAAAAGAAGCAGCCAGCCATAGCTATGACAAAGAATGTAACCATGTCCATATCATCGAAGTGGTAAATAAATCCACAGCATTTGGGAGGCATATGGAAATTATTGTTATCTATAATAGGTAATGGGATATTCTTATAAACCTTTCAGAGTAAGTTGTGCAATTAACCCATTAAAACTCAAAGCTGAGTTAATACTCACCTACAGTTAAGCTTGCTTGTCTCTGCAACACCTTCTGCAAATGCTGTAATTCATTGAGATCTAACATTAGAGTCAAGAGTGAAGAAGAAACAATGTACCAATAACTCAAGGAAGGAAAATCAGCAACACTTGATAATTAAATAAACAATTCTCATTTCTGACACTGTACGTATGATCTGCATTTTACTAAATAGGCCTGATTTATATAGATAGGAGATCAAACATACTGTCACTACACCTTCACTTTTCAAATTTCCAACAGTTTCATTACTGGATTTAAATATGTCAGGAGTCTCTTTCTCGATGTTTATATCCAGAAAGCAAGATGAATAAGCATCTTCTCTGTCCACTTTCAAATCAATGCAGTTCTGGAAACTCAATTGCGCATCCAAACACATCTGGTTTTTAGATGAAAAGGGAACTTCTAGGAGGCTCAAAAACATTAACCGTGTACAGTTTGGACTCATGTTTCCTTCGTCAGGCAACACAGAAAAGCTATAGGCATCTGAGACCTGCACAAAGAAATGGTTAATAAATAGGAGACAACTCAATTAATTTCCAGATTCTCATTTTGAAGGAATTTATTTACAAGAAAGAGCATAAAGTTAGAACTAACTTTCAAACAGAGATTAAGAGATAGCAAACATTAGACTAACAAAAATGGAAGCCACAAAGGAAATTACAAGACAATCAAAAGTTCTCAAAGCATTAAACCTAATGGGACGTTACAGAATTTGATGTAACACCTGGACCATCCTGAGGTCATCTCAATGGGTCAGCGGTTGTGTACTTTGAGTTCCATGTTAAGTAAATTTTCACTTCTAGAAATGAACACATCTACTTGAAAGAAAATGGAGAAGGATTTCAAGAGACCATGCTGACCTGATTCTTAGGGAGATCTGCATTACCTCAAAAGGGTCAAATTGCAGGATTTTAAAAGACTAATGTGCCTTCTTTAACTTTTACAGAAGAAACTGAAGCAGTAGCAAATTTACTAAACAATACCATTCTATATTTGGAAAACAGGTTTTAAGCATGTATTTGGAGATATAAACATGTAACATTTCTATTATGCCAGTGGCTTTAGAGCAAATCTAGTATTGGATTACAGCCTTAATTTACATTAACAACATTGCAAGTTGCTATAAAGAAAAGATATGATTGGTTCAATGCATCTCAGATTAATCAACTGAGCAAGTGATTTTTTTAAAAACCCCACTAAGATCAAGATGATTGAATGATTGGATCAGATTTACAAGGGAGGAGAAAAGGACTGGAGCAGATGGCAAAAATGAACTTACATGTGAAGTGTTTAAGCTGCTTTTTTCTCTTACTGGAAATGAAGTCTCCTCATTTAGGATAGGCAAGACATCTGAAATTAACGCATTAAACATGCTTATTAAAAAAATGTGTTTATCAAAGTAAAGACATTGATTAATACTTGTGTTACTCAAACTTGAGTGTGAATGTTGGATAGGGGCATGAAATGCGTCCAATTGTGAAGTATAGGACTTGGATTCACATAGGAAAATTATGGATTTTGGGGGTTTATATGGACCTAGGCTCTCCAACTACAATAGCTAGCTTTTGGGGTGTTGTTCTCCAAAGATCCATATCAATTGGTATCAAAGCCACCATCATGTCTCTCAGTTGCAACCATGTGGCACAACTAGCGACATCGGAATTGCATTGCCTGAGGCTAGATGGTAGTGCAAAACCAGACTGCATAACACGGATGGGGATGTCAACATTGCAGCGTTTGCTCAGGACCAGAAAAAATTAACTAACGCAAAGTTAACTCATGACCCAAATGGTGACGCTGGAATTGCAATGATCACCTAGGGTTAGATTAAGCTAGTGCAAAGGTATGCAACTTGGATTTCATTGTAGGTGGGTATATGGACCTAGGCTCTTCAACCTCAATAGCTAGCTTTTGGAATGTGGTTATCCAAATGTTCATTTCAGGTTGCCTCCAACATGGCAATGTTAAAATCTTTTCATGTATTTGGGGATTTGGAGAGCCCTATCTTCATATCCATGTCCGAATATGTGTTGGACATGAGTGTCTAACACAGATGCTTCAAGAATAAAACATGAAGAGTTGAAGAAACATAGAAAAGCGTTCTATCACATGTTTCATTGTTGGAGGTTTATATGGACCTAGGCTCTTCCAACTCAATAGCTAGCTTTTGGAGTGTGGTTCTCCAAATGTTCATTTCAGGTTGCCTATAACATGGCAATGTTAAAGTTTTTTCATGTATTTGGGGATCCCTTGAGAGCCCTATCTTCACATCCATGTGTGGATATGTGTTGAATATGACTGTTTAAATTAACACAGATGCTTAAAGAAAAAAAAAATGAAAAGTTGGAGAAACATAGAATAGTACTTTTTCTGATGTGAATATCCTTACCAAGAGAACAATGCTGGTTGGTCTCATCAAAGCTTGGCTTAATCAACTCAAAGCATGAAATGTCGACAGGTAAATTGGTGCTTCCATCCACTATCCCTGATAAGAATGGTGGCTTTTCCTGCAATTAATCATGATTTAAAATAAAGCATAGCAATATAATCTTTGATAGAGTCATAGAGAAGCACACACAGACTATATACCGATATTGAAAACAATTATTCTTATCCATTTTTTTTCCCTTTTAGGTTCTTCTAATCAGTAAAAGAACGAACTAGTGACAAGTTAAATGTGAGAGCGATATGAATCTAGAATTTTTTTTCTAGGTCAACGCTGATTTTCTAACTATCTACAGATTCATACGGCTGACATTTTACCATTAAATTTAGTGGAAAAAGAAAATAAAATTTACTTAATTGTAGAAATAAAGAATATATATATATATATATATATATATATAAAAGGTTTGAAATAAGAACTAGGCAATGGAAGAAAGTCTTAAGTCATAAACAGAACTTGAAATAGGAACCAGGCAACGCAAGAAAGTCTAATTCATCACTGTCATAAAAATATTTAATTAAAAAAAAAAGCAATTCTATTTGGCCAAGAAACTGAAGAAAATGCAAGAAACTAGAAGTAAAAATGCCTTTCTCATTCTACATTTTCTCAGCAACCAAACAGGAAACCAAATATTTAAAAATAAAAATAAAAAATGAAATGGAATGTAGATTAGATCATAATGGCCATGGAATTTCAGCTAATCATATTCTAAATAAGAGAGAAAAAGAGAAGAGACAAAAATGAAATGCAATTCTTGTGCTTTCCAATAAAAGGCAAAATATGCAAGAAAATTTGAAGTTTAAAATACTAAATTTGCTCTCATTTAAAAAAAAAAAAAAAAGTCGACACATAATCCAAAATTAAAGTTTTATTTCCCAAAGCATCTCCATTTCATCACAGAAAAAGATAAGAATCAAATGCTACACATTAAAAAAAAAAAAGAAGAAGAAGAAGCAAAAACTCACCTCCACGATCGTTTTAGCGGCCATTGCACCAAAGAGGGAGCGAAGTTATTGAGAAATATGTCAAAAAATTAAAAGAGAAAATGAACGTTAAAAGAGTACATGGGAAGGGAGGAGAAAGGATGGGCGCAATTTGGCAGATAAAAGGGCCCCTGATTTCGAAAACAACAAAAATATTCTCTTCTGTTCTTTTACTTTTTTATTTTGACGTAAATGCCCTTACTATTTTTACTGATATCCTAATTAGTCTTTTCCTTTTTAACTATTTAGTCCTTGCATTATACTTGTTTTTTTTTTTTTTGTTGATATCTAAACATTTTTTCTTCATTTTTAGACTTAAACTTTGCTCCGTTATCCATTTTGGCATTTAAAAGTTAAGGGAATTTTTTCTTCAATGAGAATGTGCCACGTCATTAATGACATGGAACATTGATCGCATCAACAACCAAGAGCTTAAGTTTATGTGCTTTGACTTTGATGTGATCCTGTTGTTATTGGAATAAAGGACTACCAGTTATTGTCACAATTTGCACCCTAGTGACAAAATTTTGAATCAGTATTCCATCAAATTCAGAGTTTGTATACTTGATTATCTCTAACTTATCAGACCTCCGATATGTGAGCATGTAATTTTTTTTCTCTAAAGATACCTCATAACCCTCTTGGCTGCTATCCAATGGTCCATACCAGAGTTGCTTAAATGTCTGTCTAACATCCCAACAATGTACGCAATATTTAGATGTGTACATACTTGAGCATACATTAGACTCCCAGCAGTTGATTCATAGGGAATCTTTTGTATTTTTTGTATTTCAAGGTTGCTTTTAGGGCATTGAGTAAGATTAAATTTGTCTCATTTAGCAACAGGGGTGTCACTTGGTCTACAACCTACCTTGCCAAACCTTTTGAGTATTTTATTCATATAGCTCTTTTGTGTCTTTCATCTCAAAATGCTTAGATAAAAACCTCTTGGTTTCGTGTAATAAACTTATATCATTAGTGGCAAGAAAAATATCATCGACATATAAAACCAGGAATATATACTTACTCCCACTGAATTTGTGATACACACAATCATTAACAATATTCATCTAAAAACTGAACGAGACAATTACTTGATGAAAATTAAACTTACGGTATTATTGACGGGAAGCTTTCTTGAGTACATAGATGGATTTTGTTAATTAACAAACCATATTCTTTGGGTGATGATACATGCATGGGAGCGTCTAATGAAGAATCGATTGGAATAATATCAAAGTCGTCCATGTCAATACCAATCGGGTTGAAAGATGGGAAGAATTCAAGAAGAAATCCAATTGAAATTCTTGTTGGGCCTATGACTTGGGCTAGATCCAAGAAGCTCAAAGAAGCGATGTTAGGGTTGATTCAGCAAGTTTGGGCTGAGCATGAGAAGTCCAATTTCTATTGGACTCAAGATAACGATCCAATTCCATGCAATGTGTTGCTTGTGACAGTTTGATTAGCTTGAACAAACTCTTCAATTTTTAATTGTGTGTTTTGTTTGTTAAATGCATCTTTGTGTAATGATCTACTTCTGTCGAAACCATTTTTTTCTTGTGTTGAAAAACGGGGTCGACTTTAAAAATGAAAATAGAGTCGCCACCAATCTTTTTTTGGTGTGATCGGGTCACCTTGAGATTGGTCGTTAAAATATTTTGATTTTTTAAAACGATGAGTTTGGCCTACAAAATTCGAGAAAATAGGTTCGGGAGTCGGTTACGTACGAGGAAGGATTAGCACCCTCGTAACACCCAAAATTGGTACCGAATTGATTAATTAATGTCTTAATGTCTAAAATTTGAAAAGACTTTAAAATACGATCCTCTTTGTTTTAAAAAAACTTGGATAAATTAAATTAGGCGCTAAGATCCACTTATTTCGAAGAAGTAAAATGTCATGTCCAGTGAGTTAGGATACGACATTTCGAATCCTCGAAATTAAGCTTGTCTTATGACTTTTAAAACCAGTGCATTTAAATTCAAAAAAAGGATATCAGATCATTTGGGTCAAATGAAAAATCAGAACTCGGTAAGTTAGGGCACAATTTCTCACAATTCCAAACACTAAATATTGCCTTTGTTTTTTTAGAAATCCTTATCTCGAGTTAACAAAATGTCACATCCAGTAGTTAGGACACAACCTTTTCGAATTCCCGAGAATAAGCTTTTATTTAACTTCCATGCTTTGATTTAAAAGGAAAATAATAGGTTCTTTAGACTCGATGAGAAAAATAGAAACCCAGTATGTTAGGGTACGATTTCTTTCAAACCTTAGAACATGGAATATTTGCTTATTTCAAAAATTGGATAAAATGAAATGCAATCGTAGTAAAATGGAAAATGAATTATAGTGCGATATGTGTAATAGAATAAAAATGAGGACAATAATATGAATAATAATAATAAAGGCAAGAATAAAATGCAATGAAATAAAGGCCAAGACAAACAATCCACATGAAATAATAGGTAAAAAAAGTAAATAAATAAACATACAAATAAAATAAAAGAAAATAATAACAAAAATAAAAGTCGATAACAAATCAATAAAGAGATAAATACTATGTAAAATAGTTTGAAGATAATAAAATAATAATAATAATAACTATAATACAATAATAATAAGGAAAGTAATAGTAATAATATCTATAATAATAGTAATAGTAATATTAAAATAATAATAATAGTAAAATAATAGGAGTAATATTAAAATAATAAATAGTAATAATATTATTAATAATATTAATAATAACATTAAAAATAATTAATTTAATAGCAAAAATAACAAAAGGGACTTAATTGAACTTAAAATAGGAATTTAGGGGCAAATCATAAATAAATAAAAGAAAAGGGCCTATTTGAACATTTGAATAACATGGAAGGACCGAATGGGGAAATATCCTCGTCCTCCAAAACGGCGCCGCTTATTGTGGGACTAAAATGGAAAACAAAATAAAATTATGGGGCCAAATTAAAAAGTAAAAAAGGATTTAATTAAAAGGATTGAAAAAGCAGAAGAGCCAGTTGAGTAAATAACCCCGAAGTTATGAGAACACGCGGATCCTTCGAACCTGGGTCAGGTCGGCCCGTTGCGCGTCGAAACGACGGCGTTTAGTAATTAGGCCATGGCACAAAAACGGTGCCGTATGAGCTAGTGTATATATTCAAATTTTTTGACAAAAAAAAATCATTTGGTTATTCCTTTTTTTTAAAAAAAAAATTCTTTCATTCTTTCTCTCTGAAAGAGTTTTAGGGCCAGCCAAAAGTCCGGCGGTCCTCCCCGTGGCCCTGCCGTACATGACGGTCAAAGGCGCCCGAAAGTGGGCTTTTCAGCCCTCGTTTTAAAATGCGCTTGGAGGCTAAGCCATCCCAGCCCAGAAAGCCGAAAGAAGAGGGCCTTCGACTCCTTTTGGGTCCGATTTCACTTCAGAGAGGGGCTCTCCGACGACGCGACCACGGGTGATTTTCGGTAAACCTTTCTTCCTCTTTCTTTCCTTTATTTTAAGTTAAAAAAAGAAAATAAAGAATGAAATCGAAAAACACGAACACGAGCAAATAAAAAGGTAAATCACCTTTGATTCTGTTTTTTGATTTCCTATTGATATTTTTGTGTGTTCGTAAAAACTTTACAATCGTTTGTTTCGGCTTTTAATGCTGAAATTGAAAATAAAAAAAATCAAAATACAACAGTTTTTCTTTTTCTCTATTTGCTGTCGTTGCTTGTTTTCTTTTCGCAGGTACGACTATCGTACAAAGGAGGATGTGGCAACGCGCGTGTGGTGCTCGGTGGCATGCGGCTCGCGTGTGAGGGACGTGGTGGCCCGAACGTCTTGCAGCATTAGATGATTCTAGGTTTCTAAGAACTTTGAAAATTTTGGGCCGTTTGGGCCTTGTAATTTTGGATAGTGGTTTGGGTTTTGTATTGGGTTATTTTAATTGGGTTTGTATTTGGGCATAAGTCTTTGGTTGTAAAAGGACTTGTTAATTTTGGACTGTTATTAATATTTGGTTTTTTAGTTGATTTTGGTCTTTGGTTAATTGGGTCAATCAGGCCAGGCCAAAATTGGCCTATTATAGCTTCCCCTCTTTGCTCATTATCGTGTAACGGGAACGGAGCAAAGACTTAAAAGGGCCAATTTTGCCTGATCTTGCCAAGTTTTGACTTCTTTTGGTACTTCTTTTCTTCGAGTAGCTTCATTCCATCCCACTGCATCTTCAGGGGCATGAGAACTAGCGTTTCAATCCAATTTAAGGAAATTAGACTTGTAGCTTCAATCTGCTCCGCCGCAACTTTAGGGAGATGAGATTTGCTATCTTTAGTCTGCTCTACTGCAACTTCAAGTAGAGAAGAATCGTGGCTTCAATCCGCTCCACTGTGACTTCAGGGAGATAAGATTCACCATGATAGATTTGATCTGACCTACTGCAACTTCAGAGGTATAGGACTTGTAACTTGTAGCTTTAATCTGTTCCACTGCAACTCTAGGAAAATAAGATTCGCTATCTTCAGTCTACTCTGTTGCACCTTCAGAGAGATAAGGCTGGTGGCTTCAATCATTGAAACTTCAGGAAGATAAGATCCGCTATAATTTGTAGCTTTAATCTGTTTCATTGCAATGTCAGGGAAATACGATTCATTGTCTTCGCCTTCTTCACGCAACTTCGTGGAAATAAAATTTGGTGGCTTCATCGCTCCACTGCAACTTTAAGAAGATAAGATTCTCCATAATTTTTAGCTTTAATCTATTTTACTGCAACGTCAAGGAAATATGATTCGCTGTCTTCAGTATTCTCAGCTGCAACTTTAGGGAAATAAGGCTGGTGGCTTCAATCTGCTCCACTGCAACTTCAGGAAGATGAGATCCTCCATAATTTGTAGCTTTAATCTGTTTCACTGCAACGTCAAGGAAATATGATTCACTGTCTTCATCTTCTCCTCTGCAACTTTAGGGAAATAAGGCTGGGGGCTTCAATATACTCCACTGCAACTTCAGGAAGATAAGATTCGCAGTCTTTAATCTACTTCACTGTAACTTCAAGGAGATAAAATCTACAACTTTAATCCGTTCCACTGCTACTTTAGGGAGATGAGATCTACAACTTCAATCTGCTCCACTGCTACTTTAGGGAGATGAGATCTACAACTTCAATCTTCTCCACTGCTACTTCAGGGAGGTGAGATTTATGGATTCGTCAATCTTGCTACATCGTCCTCTAGGGGACATGACGTGTAGAATCGATTTCATGGGCCTATGCTTATGCCAAATGATTAGGACGTCATGATCAGGATGAATCAAATGCTCCTATATGTATGAATAATATTTGCATAAATGCAGAATATCATTTTACGAGAAAGATCCCTTTCTAATGCTTAGGTTGTCATTGCTCACTGTTCATTAAGGTTGTATCACTAACGCAATATCCTGTCTTCTTGTTCAGCTGATATCTTTGACAGAAAATCTGAAGAAATTGTCACAGTTTAGATTTTTCTTTCTCAGATATTTCCAACCCTTAGGTTTGGTGAGTTCTAAATAATAGTCCTGTTTCAGGTTCTTGTACTATTTAGAAGCTTCTAGAGTAATATGCAGAACTTCTTTTGTGAAAGTATTATTAATCCATTAATCGTTATTTCAATGCAAAGTGCTTGAAAATGAACATAATGATGGACAAAAATGAAATTTATCAAGAACAAAACCTGAAAAGAATGGGTTAATTAAAGACAGTAAACATTGCTGGAACACAAAATGGTGAGGGGAAAAAATAGTTGCCCCAGATATCACAGCCTAAGCTTCTCTGTACAGACTTTCTCATGACCATTTTAAGCTCAATACATGTTTAGGAGATCAAGAGTACTCTGTTGATGCCCCAATGTGTAACATCTCTCATTCTTCTTAATTCAGGTTAGCAAGATCACCGCATGCCCCATATTTGATCACAATTTGAGCCGCTCGATAACAGTCCGGTTTAGAACCTAGTCGGAACATTGGTTTCGAAACCATGAATCCTAGTTAGTGAAATATTTTAGTATTATTTTTTGTGCCTTTAATATGTGATCAAGCATGTGTTAAAATTCTGTAAGTTAATTTATCCGTCTGTGTGCTTAATTTGATAAAAAGGGTTAAATTGCATTAAATGCAAAATCTGTGTGCTATTTGTAAAAGTGTCTATTTGAAGTGGCTTTTAAAAGTAGAGGCCTTAAGAGGAAATTAATCCATTATTTAGTTAGTGGTTAATTAAATGACAAAATAACCTTATTGTTAATTTGTCTTTTATGATAATAAAAAGGTTAAAATTGGAATTTGATAATTAAGTGATATATTAATAAATAAACATTTGAGAGATGATGATTATCATATTTTATTTTACAAAACACCAAAGAAAAGAAAAAGAAAATTTAGCTAGGGCATTCGGCTAGCTTTTGATCCAAATTCAAGGTATGTTTTGCTTCAGTTTTTGATAATTTTTACGTTTCTGTAATCGTTGCTTCGTAAACTTTGAAACCTATGTTTTAATTTTGAGAATTTATGATGTTTATGAGATGAGCCTTTGATGAACTTATGTGATTTGTAATGCTTTATAGTGAAATATGAAAGATATGTATATGATTATCATAGTTTGTCTTTGGAGTTTTATTGAATTTGAGTATATTGGACTCAATTGAGAAAAATGATTATTTGAGGGATTAAATTGTAAATTTGATAAAATTTTTGGACTTGTATGAGATACATGGTTATTCGGCTAAGCATGGGTATATAGTGATTTTGAATATTTGATGTTTTGTGAATTAGGGACTAAATTGTCCAAATGTGTAAATGTGAGGGCTAATTTGCAAATTACCCTAAATGTATGTTTTTGGATTGAATTGAATAAGTTGATAAATGAATGGATTAAATTTGAATATGTACAGATCAAGAACCGAAGAAAACAGACTTAGATCGCGGGAAAGCGAAGGTAGTAGAATAACCGAGTCCAAACGAATATCCGAATCCAAAGTAAGTCAATATATAAATAAATGTATTTGTATTGAATTATGTATGTTCTTATAACTATTGATAATGATGAATGTATATGAGATGATGTATATAACGTCCCAAAAAGTAGGGGTTGTAATTTTTGCATAATTTCATGTTGTGCTTGCTCAGCTGGTTATTTGAGTGTATTTGGGGGTTCTAGGGAGGCCTGGGTTCGAGTCTGAGCCTTGGAAAAATTTTACTTTTTGGCCCTTAAGAGGAGAAGGCTGGTTGAGGTTGGACATAAGTAAATTTGAGTGTGTTTTACTAACACAAATTGAGCCTGTGGCGTTATTAAGAAGGCAAGAAGGGAGGGGGTTCGAATCCCACAGATTGCAACTGGAGGCTTTTATTTTGTGACTTAGGAGTGCAAGAGGTAGAGTTGGGATCAAACTCTACAAGGATGGTTGAAGACTTGGTCAACAAATTTGAATGGGAGGCTATGAGTGATTCAGGGAGGAAATGAGGGAGAAAATCAAGGAGGTGATGTGTGTAGGTGTGTTGGCCGAAAGTGGGAGTCTAGCTAAGTGAGAATTTCAGCTGGAGAGGGGTCATTGGTAGCATTTTTGGTCATTTTGAGTAAGTGTAGAAACCGAAACCTCTCTTTGTTTTTGAAGTGTTCTTTTCGGGTTTCTTTTTGGGGTGACATTTCGGGTTACTTTAGTTTGTTCTTTCTCATCTTTTGACCTCTGCCAAAATCATTTCTTTCCCTAATCTTCTATTTTTTTTTGTTCTTCTTCTTTCTTTCTTCACTTTTTGACCATTGTTGAACGGTTAAGCCTCTCCTCTCCCACCTTCTTTTCTTATTTTCCATCTTTATCTTGCGGTTGCTGCCCTTTTTTTACCGGAATCTTTTTCTTCTTTGGGTTCTTCTGTGGCCGAACTCATAACTATTCTTTCATCTCAATCTTTCTTGTACCAGACGAAACTAGCCAACATTAAGCCTTGATTTGTTTAGGTAGGCCAAATCTTTGAGGGCCGATTATTCTTTGCTTTTCATTCCAAATAGTTTTTGAGTCTCTCCTACTCGTGGTAAGTGGTGGCTATGGTCGAATATGGGTGGTGATTTCCTCTCTTTATCATTTTGAGTTCTTTAGAGCTGAAAGGCCATTTCTCTTGTTGCCTTGGAGCAACGTTTCTAACATATTCTTTTTCGTTAGGGACTCAGTGCCTTAATCTAGAGGTATAAGCCGAACACTCTCCCATAGCAAGGAGTCTGTCGTTCTCCGGTAAGTGCAGTCAATAGGTAAAATATTTATATATTTTGGTTTACCAAGGGTGAAGACTATCTAATGGTCTATTATTATTTTAGGTGCCTCGGAATGTGTCTTGAATCGCAACCCATAACAGGTGTGTAATCTCACACCACTGTTTATTCTGATATGCGATGTTCTGTGAATAGGCTAAAAGTTGAAATACCGAAAAACCAGAGTATCGGCAACTAAGAGCTCTCAAGCGTGCGAGCACTCGTAGAGTTAAACCGAGTCAATAGTGTTGGCAATAGATTGTTGGGAGTGTCTCGAACTCTCTCGCGAAACTGAGGCTGTAATGGGACTTGTTGAGCCGAAGTGGCCTAAATGGGCCCAATGGGTTAATGGGCCCACAGGGGCGAAATTCGTGGTAAGTGTCAGACGATTGATGCGACTGCAAAGTCTGCAGATTTGAGATCGAAAATGGGTTGTTTGGGCCATACAAGCGTGTGGGCTTGTTTGGGCCGAAATTGGATTTTAGGCCCAATTGCACTATTTTGACCAGAAATGGAACCTGTGTCGCTCGAGGCGACAGTTGGCCTCCGAAAAGGTCATAGATGAGTAAATTATCGAACTACCCTTGGTGGGTAAATTATCAAATTACCCTTGATGGGTGAATTACCGAAGTACCCTTAGTGGGTAAAATTATCGAAATACCCCAGAAAGGAGAAATTACCGTTTTTCCCCTAAATGACCGTTTTACCCTTAGTGGTAGGATCATTGATGTATGAGTAGTAGTTGTATGATTGATGTTGATGGTGATGCACTACTTACATGATTTAATTATGACATGGCATACTGCATGGGTTGGGCTGTAGATTTGGAGGAAACACTGTATTGGTGGCTCAACCACGTTATACTGATTTAGTGGCTTTTCCCACGTTATACTAATTTAGTGGCTCCCACGTATACTGTTATTAGCAGCGAGTCTGCATCATTGGTATGTTGGTCGGGTGGGTTGACTTGGTCCCCACAGGTGTGTTGGTTGGTATGGGTGGTGTGTTGGTTGGACTAGGTTGGATGCATATTTGTTTTGCATATCATAGGGCTTCGGCCTAGACTGTTACTGAATAGGGCTTTAGCCCAGACCATTAATGAATAGGGCTTAGGCCCAGATTGGTACTGTATGGGCATGGGCTTAAACTATGATTGTAATAAGGGGAGTACACACTAAGTTCCCGTAACTCACCCGTTCACTTTAACTGTGCAGGTAATCCCCAGCCTTAGAGGATTTGGAGCTGCGAGGGACTCGGAGGTGGCCACACGTCTAATAAATTATTGGGTTAAATTTGGCTACTTTATTTTAGTTTAACTTATTTTAATTTTTGGGTTAATAATTTTTGTAATAAGGCCATTGGGTCTTCTTTTTAACTTCTGTTTGGTACTTCTTTTCATTACAACTGCTAGTTTATTAAATACGGGTTTTTAAAACAATAACTACTGTTTTCAAGATATCACGTTTCCGCAACTATTTAAACCAGACTTCCATAACAGAAAAGGTTTAAAAACAAAATAATAAATTTATAAAAATATTTTTGCAAGGGAATGCTTTTGAACAAAACTTGTTTTGTTAGTAAGCAATGAAAATCGGGGTTTTAAACAGTAAAAAGTGTTGACGAGTTTTCCAATGAACACAAAGTTTTCAAACAACTCTTGATGTGGCACGCTAGATTCGGTCATAACTTTTCGGCCAGGTTTGGGGTGTTACGGTTAGTAGTATCAGAGCCAGGTTGCAAAACTCAGCTGTGGGATGGGTTTTGAGAATTTTTCCAAATCTGTTTAAATTTTTTTTTAGAAAGTAGTGATAGTGTTACTGAATGTGTGGCACACAGAGTCTCCGGCACCAAATCCATAAGTTTTCTAACACTATACTCTGTGATATGCTGATATGACTGTACCAAGAAACTTGTAACATCCTAGAATTAAGGGTCCTGCATTTTGTGTTATTCTATGTGTTTAGCGCGTTTAGCTTGTTATTTTGGTGTGTTTGGGGGTCTTAGGGAGGCTCGGGTTCAAGCCAGGGCTTTGGAAAAATTTTTCTTTTTGGGCACTTTAAGGGGGTGAGCTAGTGGATGCAGGCCTTAAGCATGTTTGGTTGTAATTTGATGTTACAAGTGGAGTGTGTGTCTTAGTGGTTGGCAACACAAGGGAGCATGGAAGGGGGTGTGGGTTCGAATCCCACATGTGGCTTTTTGGAGTATTTATTTTATGCCAGGATGGAGAAGAGGTGACTTTCGGCTAGGACTCTATCAAGGTGGGTGTTAAAAGAGTCAAATGATTTGAAATGGATGGAGGAGAGGAGCTAGAGGAGTTGAATTGGTCAAAGTAGTTTGAAAGAGTGATGGAGAGGGCTTAGCAGAGTAAAACAAGGAGCAAATCAAGGAAGTGGGGAGGTGAGTGAGAGTTGGCCGAAGGTTGGAGAGGTAGGAGGGGAATTTCGGCTATGTGATGTTGTGGCTAAGGAGTTTCGGCATTTGTGGTGTGTGATAGCAAAATCGAACCTTTCAAGGGTGTGTAACTTTTTTTCGTTTTGGTGCCGAAACTTTCATTGAGCTCTTCTTGTTTTCTTTTCGTTTCTTTGCTCTCTTCATTTGTGCAATTGGGTGCTTTTCTGCTTGGTACTTTTCGGGTCGGCATTTCATTTACCAAGTTGTTAAAACCTTATTCTTCTTTTCTTCTTTACGATTTCTTTTCTTCTCTAGCTAAAGCCTACTTCTCATCCCTCTCTCTTTTTGTATCTTCTTCTATACCTTTCACCATAGCCGAACCTCCATCCCTTCCCTTTACTTCTCTACTTTCTCCATTAAACCGAAACCCCTACTCCTTTTGATTCTTGTCTAGTTTTTCCTCCATAGCTGAATTTCATTCTTCTTCGTTACTTTTCATTCTTTCTATTTTCATTCTCTTTTGCTAGCCGAATCTCTTCTGGTGTCAACTAAATCCGATTCTTTCATTCTATGCTATTTAGTCGAACCTCAAGAAGCAAGGTGCCAGGATTCCTTTGGTTGCCGAAGGTCCCTTTCCAATCGGCTTTACTTGTTGTAAGGTAATGGGTTCTCTTTTTGTGTGTTTTCTTTCTTCTCTTGTAATGATTGAAGCAGTCATCAGACTACTCCCTTCTTTTTAGGCCGAATATAAGTACCCTCTCCACCTTGAAGTGTGTTCGTTCTTTCATAGGAAGCCAGAGCTCTTGTCAATAGTGGCTGGATATAGAACCAATCTGTGTTGATTATTAAGGTAACGAGTCATCTTTTCGGTTTCTTGGCTATTATTTCCTTTTCGTTTTAGTCTGCCTTAACCAAATTCCCTTGTTAGACAATCAATGTTTCTCTCTGAGTACTAATCAAGATTCTCTTTATGGATGCGAATGCTAGCCAATCTAAGGGGGGAGTGGACTCGTAGTCTCTACTCCTAAGTTCAAATGACGTGCTGTGTCGGCAGTTCGAGACTTTCCGTCAAGTTGTGGTAGAGAGCCGACATCCGTTTGGGATAGGCAGATAGTGGTTATTCTCGCTAGTGAGAATAGCAACAATCAGGAGTGTCTAGTTCTTCTCGTAATCAGGTGTGTAATTCTCACACCACCATTTGTTTGATTAATAATAAGTACGTGAATTGTTTCAAAGCCAAAACATCGGTAACGACTGTTAAGTTGTAACACCTCTAACCCGAGACCATCGCCGGAATAGGATTAAGGGGTATTACTGGTCAATCAGAACATTTAACCTCTAAATGTCGACACAAAGTCAATCATCAACAAACACATTCATATACAATCATAGTGTCCCTTAAATGAGTGATCAAGACCCTAAGCATGCTTATAAACTGAGTCAGGACTAAATTGAAACACATATAAAGTTTCATGAAAAATTAAAATTTTTTCTAGAATACAGGGGAGACACGCCCGTGGGGGTAGGCCGTGCCTCTCCCACGGCTACATGACACACCCGTGCGACCTCTCCGTGGTTACATACTGCCAAAATCAACACGGCTAACAAGCACGCCTGCAGTGCTAAGGCGAGGTCCTATAAGGTCATATATCGCCATTTCTCAGACGACACAGCAAACACGCCTGCCAAGGCCGTGTGCGCTTAAGTCACATTCTACCAAATTACCCACGGTCTGAGGCACGCCCGTCTGCCCCAACCGTGTGACATTATAGGCCATTTTTTTGCAAGGCCAACATGCCACCCACTTAGGGTGAAACCTACAAGACAATCAACCAAACATCTCATGCACATATTGCCATCAAAACATACCAATAAGATCATTCATTTGCTCACTCAAAACTTGGCCATTTCACATACTTTCACCATACCAAGATATGCATCATATATCACTTTCATTTAAGCAAAGTCTTATCTCATAAATAGCCAAATCACAAAGCTAAGATTACATAACAACTGATACCAACATACTAGCCTATACATGCCATATTTAGTTATATACACTTTCAAAAGGGTACCAAAAATCAGTTTAGTAGTGTGATGATGATCCTTGACGGTCCCGAGCCTTCAGCAGCTTTTGACGACCTATAAAACAGAGAAAACGCATACAGAGTAAGCTTTCCAAAAGCTTAGTAAGTCATATACAAATAAACTTGACATAGAAGGCACTTATGCAAATAAATACATTAGTACATATCAATCATTTAACATAATATCACATATATGCTTTGTTTCATACACTATTAACCACATTTGCTATCTTTGCAAATTCAAGAATCATATAATTACGTAATTCATATAATCAAAACTTTACATATCATATCATCAATTCCATATCCATAGCGTCTTAGTAAAATCACTTAGATACTTACCTTATATACACAATTAGTGTATAATCAACGTACCTAAAATGGTTTTACATACACATATTTATTCTTAACTCAGATTTGCAATTCGTATCACAGTCTTGCCCGTTGATCCAATAGGAATCTAATAGGATGCCCAGAAAACTCAAAATAGTCATACAAAGCCAACATCCTAAACGAGACCTTTCATGTACTCAGATATCAATACCTCAGTCTCGGACAGATTGTTACACGAATCAATATGATGTCGATGTCCTAGACATGGTCTTACACGAAAAGCTCATATCGTTGCCAACGTCCCAGACGTGGTCTTACATATAATCAGATAATGATGCCTACGTCGTAGACAAGGTCTTATATATAATCAGATAACGATGCATATGTCCTAGACAAGGTCTTATATATAATCAGATAACGATGCCTACATCCCAGACGAGGTCTTATATATAATCAGATAATGATACCTACGTCCCAGACGAGGTCTTATATATAAGTAGATAATGATGCCACGCCCCATTTAGGTCTTATATATAATCGATAACGATGCCTATGTCCTGCATTTAAGTCTTATATATAATCGATAACGATGCTCACGCCCCGCATTTAGGTCTTATATATAATCGATAATGATGCCTACGCCCCGTAAGAGGTCTTATATATAATCGATAACGATGCCTCGCCCCGCACGAGGTCTTATATATAATCAGATAATGATGCCTACGTCCCAGATGAGGTCTTATATATAATCAAATAACGATGCCTACGTCCCAGATGAGGTCTTATATATAATCAGATATCGAAGCCACTATCCTAGACGAGGTCTTATATATAATCAGATAACGATGCCTACATCCCAAGTTCATATAAAACTTCTCCGACTTATCACTATGTCGACCTTATCTCAGAATTCATATACATAGTATCACAAATGCAGTCTTTATCATTGATAATCATGTAAATAAACTCAATTCAATACAATTACATTTATTAGCAATATGACTTACCTCGTATTTGGTTTATCGAAATAAAAATGGCTACTCAGTTACTTTCGCTTTCTCGCGATCTACGTCCGTTTTCTTCGGTTCTTGATCTTGAATTTGTGCCTCAAACTAGTTGAAATTACAAAGCTTCAAAGCTTTCTTTTTCTTTTTGTTTTTCGGTGGAAGAATGGATGAACTAAGTCTATTTTCATATTTTATTTTATCATATAATCATTTAATACATAAAAGACATTTTTAACCCTTAATCAAATATATTAAAACATATAATTCAAGGTCATTTATGACCTTAGCCATCCACTAATCACTTAATGGTATATTTTCCTATTAAGGCCACAACATTCAAAAGCCACATCACTTAAGTACTTTAACAAATAGCAAGCAACTTTCACATTTTATGCAATTTAATCCTTTTGTCAAATTAACCATACAAACAATCAAATTAACTTACGAAAATTTAGCACATGCTTAAACACATATCAACGGTACAGAAAATAATATTAAAATATTATTCAAACTCAGACTTGTAGTCCCGAAACCACTGTTCCAACTAGGTATAAACTGGACTGTTACATAAGTTACCATTGGGGGGTGAAAATCGGAGACACCAGGTGAGTTACCTTTTGATTGTGATATGTAAATACCTTATCATGAATATATGTATGCTCTGATTTTTTGATTTACATTGACATATGTTGCATTCATTATATTATGATTATATGTTTGCATGGGATTGGGATATAATATTGATGAAAAGGGGCAGTGTATATCGGTGACTCTATCACACTATTTCGATGGCTCGATGCCACATATATCGGTGACTCTATCACATTATTGCAAAGGACTAGGCATCGCACATCGCTGACTCACACATTATATCGGCTTTGAGCAAAGATGATCTGCATAGATGACTGCCAATGAAGAGTGTAGTAGATGGAGGGTTGATTGTAGAAATCCCCATAGATGTTTGAGGTTGGACATATGGAGCGGTGTGTAGTGGATGGAATACTAGGTTGGGTTGGGTTGTATTGCATTCACTATCTGATATGCTATGTTGTTAGGGCTACGGCCCAATTCGATACGTATGGGCTTCGGCCAATTTGCTTCGGTGGGCTTAGGCCCAAATTTCATTCATAAGGGGAAATACACACGGAGTTCTCATAACTCACCTCTCTGCTTAATTTGGTAGGTAATCCCTGGCTTTGTGGATTTGGAGCCGAGGTGGACTCTGTGGTGGCCATGTATATTTCTTCTGTAACAGCCTGATTTTGGGACTAGTCAAAAGAGTGGTCTCGGGACCACTAAATCGAGGTTGAGAAAAATTATTTTAGTATTATTTTATGTATTATGTTATTAATATATGGCTATATGGAAATTTTGGTGCTTTAATTCTAGCAATAGCATGTTTAATTGTGAAAAAAGACTAAATCGCATAAGATGCGAAAGTTCTATTTTATAAGATAAAGGTACCTAATAGCTATAGAATGTAATTTAAAGGATTTTAAAGTGCAAATAGGCCATATTGAGGGTGTTAGCCGGCCATAGGAAGCTAGGAGGACAAGTGCATTAAATTTTGGTCAAATTTGATGATGTAAGGTGGCTAATAAATAAAATAAGATGAGTAAAAAATGTTATCATCTTTCACAATTCACCCTCCTTCTTTCCCACCAAAAATTGAAGAGAAAATAGAGCTTTTGGGGGTTCAAACTTTCAGCCAAGCTATCTCCTTACTAATCAAGAAGAGTGCAGAAACAACCTTGACCGTGGGAAATGCAAGGTGATTGAGTAAATCGCCAGTTAAAACGTTTTGCATCGAGCTAAGTTTATGTGTAAACAGTACAATGTACTTATATACATTATTTTGCTAATTGGTTTATGACATGATTGAGAACATATATGATTCAAGTGGATTGAATGTGGTAGTCATTGAATAATTATTGTATGAATGAAGGAATAGTCATATAAAAGTGTAAAGACAACACTTGATGGTGGGCTAAGTGCGATACCACCTTATTGCTTAACTATGATGGCTTTGTGCGATACCATCGTCTATTTATCTTTTAGTGGGCTAAGTGCGACACCACCTTATTGCTTAATTACGATGGGCTTTGTGCAATACCATCGTCTATTTATCTTTTGGTGGGCTAAGTACGATACCACTTTATTACTTAATTACGATGGGCTTTGTGCGATGCCATCGTCTATTTACCTTTTGGTGGGCTAAGTCGTTACCACCCCAATAAAAAAACTAATGGTGGGCTAAGTGCAGAACCATCAAATAAATTGACTCTAAGTAATAGACTAAGAGATTGTGATGTGCTGTATATTGTAACATTGTGATGCTAAGTGCAGGGGAACCTGTCAATGAATGTATGCATTATGCTAGTGATATGGTTGGAATGTGTGAATGGAGGAAATGAGTAAGCATGATCATGAATGTAGATTGTCTCTTGCTTAGTATATAAAGCTATGAAATTGTTGAATACATGTTAAAATGTTATATTGTTTACCCATAAACTTACTAAGCTTAAAGCTTACTCCCCTTTCTTTCCCTTGTTTTATAGAGCTAAAGAGTCTAGCCGGGATACGTCGATAACCAGGAGTCCGCCCACACTATCTGCTCACCTCGGTATATTTAGACTTAGTGATTTTGTGTATGGCATGCATAGGGGCTAGACTAGTTTGATTATTTTGTTATTTTGGCCAAAGGTGTATTGGTTCTTGTTAAGATAATTATTTTGTAAATTACCAAGGTTGATGGCTCACCTTATCATTTATGAAATTATGAGTTACTTATAGAAGTTTATGTTGAAATCATGAATTGTTTATTAGTATGATGAATAAAGTTATGTGGTATGAGCTAGGTGAATGTAAAGAACTTGGCAAACAACCTCGTTCTCGTCCATATGGGTAGGCACACGGGCATGTGTCTAGGCCATGTGTGACACACGGTCAGCCCACGGGCGTGCAACCTGGCCGTGTGTCCGCTATATATTAGCATTTTAAGTCAAGATAGACCATGGACTAACCACACGGGCGTGTCCAGGCCGTGTGATATTTGTCAGTGTTGACCACGGGTGGAAGACACGTGCATGTGTTGATGGTACACGGGCGTGTCTTATTCCACATGGGCGTGTGTCCTAGTCGTGGGACTTTAGCAGAATGATGAGGTTTTGAGGCACAGTTTGGGTACATGGGCGTGTGAGACTACACATGGGCGTGTACTCGCTGTTTAGTTGAGAAAGAAATTTTATAGATCATAGGAGTTTTCGATTTAGCCTCGAAAGCCCTCGTATGTACGAGTGAGGTCTCATAAGTCAAAAATGAGGTTGTTGTAGTGACTTAAGGAGAGTAGTCGCATTGAGCCTAAGTGGCGATCAAGTAATTTTGTAAGGTAACGCCTCGTAATCGATTTCAACAGGGATTACGGGTAAGGGATATTACATTTAGTGGTATCAAAGCTATGGTTTAGTCAGTTTTAGGACGCCGTAGCGTGTGTAAGAGTCTAGCTATACATGCCATAAGCGTATGATGATAGTGTGGTGACTTCTGATGATTTTAAATTTATTCTATGTAGTATATGGATCCCGATCAGTCTGCTATTGATGACGCAGCTAGTAATGCACCAACTCCCGCGTAAGGGACTGCGCCTTTACAGAGTGAACCCGAGACTAGGGGTTAAGGAGAAGAGGCTTGGGAAGCCTCTCTTTAAATGATGAGTAACTGGTACACTGAGTATGTACAAGCAAACCCCAATACTCAACCTCCTCCACCTCCTCTTATACCTCATCCCGTACCTGTGGCTCCTCAAGGTGTAGAGATGGTAAGTACAAATAAGCCACTGGTAGACAAAATTTAGAAGCAAGGAGCCGAAGATTTTTGAGCTAATATAGATGATGACCCCGAGTGGGCGGAGTTTTGGCTTGAGAACTCAATGAGGGTTTTTTATGAACTCTCCTGTACACCTGAGGAAAGCTTAAAGTGCGCTGTGTCCTTGCTGAGGGACTTGGCATACCATTGGTGGAAAACGTTGACCTCAGTGGTTCCTTAACGTGGGACTTCTTTTTGGAAGAGTTTCGAAAGAAATATATAAGTCAACGGTTTGTGGATCAGAAGCCGAAGGAATTCCTTGAACTGAAGTAAGGAAAAATGACTGTGGTGAAATATGAGCGTGAATTTGTTTGGCTCAATAAGTACGCACAAGAATGTGTGTCCATGGAAGCTATCCTATGCAAGAGATTTGAAGATGGGTTGAATGAAGATGTCAGACTCTTAGTCGAGATTTTAGAGCTAAAAGAGTTTGTGGTATTGGTGGATAGGGCCAGTAAGGCCGAAGAATTGAGTAAGGAAAAGAGGAAGGCCGTGAGTGAGGCCCGAAATGTGAGAAAAAAGACTGATGAGTAAATCTTACCAAGTTCAATCTAAGAGGTCCAAGGAATTGAACCCTCAGGCGACTGCATCAGTCGGGTATTCGCAAAGGGAGCGAGGCAACAATTACTTGGGTTTAAGAGTTCAGGCCACCTCGATGGCAAGTGTGGGCAATCTAAAGTCCAGACCGGAGTGCCCAAGTTGTGGCAGGCATCACACTGGAGAGTGTTGGAGAAACAATCAAAATTGTTACAAATGATGTTCCCTCGACCATTTCATCCGAAACTGCCCTGAAAGAGATGATAAAGAGAAAAAGCAAGAGGTGAGATCAAGCAATGTATCCTCTAGAGGTAGGCCACAAAAGAACCCGGAGGTGGGATTAGTGGTAGAGGTGTATCACGAGACTCTACTGTGAGGTCAGAGGGTCGGGCGCCAGTAAGAACCTATGCTATTCGTGCTCGAGAAGAGGCATCATTGCCAGATGTAATAACGGGTACTTTTTCTCTTCATGAAACCTTTGTTATTGCTTTGATTAACCCGGGGTCGACCCATTCTTATATTTGTATGAGATTGGCATCTAGTTTGAATATGACTATTGAGTTTAGTAAATTTGTGGTAAAGGTATCCAACCCGTTAGGAAAACATGTATTAGTCGACAAGGTTTGTAGGAACTGTCCCTTGACAATTAGGGGTCATTATTTTTCGGCAAACCTTATGTTGTTGCCGTTTGATGATTTTGATCTGACTCTTGGTATGGATTGGTTGAATACCCAAAGTGTTTTAGTGAATTGTGGTAGTAAATTTATTGAATTGAAATGTGAAAATGGAGATGTTATTCGAGCTGAATCAGGCGAGTCAGATAATTTACCGATGATGATCTCTTCCTTGGTGACTGAGAAATATTTGAGAAAAGGATGTGAGTCATATCTCACTTTTGTACTGAACATCTAAGAGTCTGAAGCGAAGATTGAAATAGTGCCGGTTGTATGTGAGTATTTAGATGTATTCCCAGAAGAGTTACCCTGATTGCCCCCGATTAGAGAGGTCGAGTTTGGAATTGGATTGGTTTCGAGAATGTTACCTATTTCCATTACTCCGTATAGGATGACCCCACTAGAGTTGAAAGACCGAAGGTTCAGTTGCAAGAGTTAACGGATAAGGGATTTGCAAGACCGAGTTATTCACCATGGGGCACTCCAGTACATTTTGTAAAGAAGAAGGATAGGACGGTGAGATTGTGTATAGGCTACAGACAGCTCAACAAAGTAACTGTAAAGAACAAGTATCCTTTACCGAGGATAGATGATCTATTTGATCAACTGAAGGGAGCTACGGTGTTCTCCAATATTGACTTGAGATCCAGTTATTACCAGTTGAGGGTTAAGGAGTAAGATATTCTAAAAATGGCATTTCGAACGAGGTATGGCCACTATGAGTTTCTGGTCATGTCGTTCGGTTTAGTGGATACTCCTACGATTTTTATAGACTTAATGAATCGTGTCTTCCGACTGTATTTGGACAAGTTCGTAGTTGTTTTTATTGATGACATATTGGTTTACTCCAGAGATGAGAGTGATCATGCGGAGCATCTGAGGATTGTCTTACAGATTTTGAGAGACAAGCAATTATATACTAAAATTAGTAAGAGCGAGTTTTGTCTTCGAGAGGTTGGATAATTAGGACACATTGTGTCGGGTGAGGGTATTAAAGTTGATCTGGGAAAGGTTTCGGCTATTGTGGAGTGGAAACCGCCAAGGAACATGTCAGAAGTTAGAAGCTTTTTGGGTTTAGAGGGGTACTATAGGAGATTCGTGAAAGGGTTCTCTATGATTGCTACTCTAATGACAAAATTATTGCACAAGGATGTTAAGTTTGAATGGACTGAAAAGTGCCAATAGAGTTTCGAGAGAATGAAAACGTTGTTGACAGAGGCACCAATTTTGGTACAACCTAAGTCAGGAAAAGAGTTTATGGTCTATAGTGATGCATTGTTAAATGGTTTCAGTTGTGTGTTGATGCAAGAGGGTAAGGTAGTCGCTTACGCCTCGAGACAGCTAAAATCACATGAGAAGAATTACCCGACTCATGATTTGGAGTTGGCTGCGATTGTTTTCACGTTGAAGATTTGACGACATTACTTATACGGTGAGAAGTGCTGAATCTTCATGGATCATAAGAGCTTGAGGTACTTGATGAATCAAAAGGAGTTAAATTTACAGCAACGACGATGACTTGAATTATTGAAGGACTACGAGCTAGTGATCGATTACCACCCGGGGAAAGCGAATGTAGTTGCGGATGCTTTAAGTAGAAAATCCTTGTATGTTTTAAGAGCTATGAATATGAGTTTGTCATTATCTGATGATAGTGCTATACTGACCGAGTTGAGAGCTAGACCACTATTTGTTCAACAAATATGTGAAGCTCAAAGGAATGATAGCGAGATACTAGCTAAAAGAGCTAAGTGTGAATCAAGAGCCGATTCTGAAATTCGGTAAGTTCGGATGGTTGCTTAATGTTCCATGATAGAATTTGTGTACCCAGAGATGACGAGTTAATCCAAAAAATTTTACAAGAGGCACATAGTAGTTATTTGTCAGTACACCTGGGCAGTGCGAAAATGTACAATGATCTAAAGAAATTTTATTGGTGGCCAGGAATGAAAAGAGATATCTCGGAGTATGTAACAAAATGTCTGGTTTTTCAACAAGTGAAAGTTGAGCATCAAGTGCCTTCGGGATTACTTAAACTAGTGATGGTTCCCAAGTGGAAGTGGGATCGGGTCACCATGGACTTCATGACGGGGTTGCCTATGACTCCGAAAAAGAAAGATGCTGTGTGGGTTATCGTTGATAGATTAATGAAGTCGGGTCACTTTATACCGGTGCGTATTGATTATTCGCTGGAAAGGTTAGCTGAGTTGTATATTGCGGAGGTAGTAAAGTTACATGGAGTGCCTGTATCTATTATCTCAGACAGAGACCCGAGATTTACTTCGAGGTTTTGGAAGAAATTGCAGGAGGCCTTGGGTACAAGATTGAACTTTAGCACTGCATTCCATCCTTAGACTGATGGTCAATCTGAGAGAGTAATTCAAGTTCTTAAAGATATGCTCCGATGCTGTGTGTTAGAATTCAAAGGTAGTTGAGAAAGATACCTACTTTTGGTTGAATTCGCATACAATAATAGTTATCAGTTGAGCATACAGATGGCACCGTATGAAGCCTTATATGGTCATAAGTGTCAGACTTCCTTGTATTGGACCGAGCTGAGTGAGAAACAAATCCATGGGGTTGATTTAGTTAAAGAGACTGAAAGGAAGGTAAAGGTTATTTGAGATAGTCTGAAAGCTACTTCAGATCGACAAAAGTCGTACGCGGGTTTGAAAAGAAAAGAAATTGAGTTTCAAGTGGGAGACAAAGTATTTTTGAAAATGTCCCTGTGGAAAAAAATATTGAGATTTGGTCGAAAGGGTAAATTGAGTCTGAGATTCATAGGGCCGTATGAGATTACCGAAAGGATTGGGCCAGTGGCATATCGGTTGGCTTTGCCGGTAGATTTAGAGAAAATCCACAACGTGTTTCATGTATCAATGTTAAGGCGTTATCGCTCCGATCCTTCATATGTGATTCCTCCAATAGAAGTTGAGATACGACCGGATATGACATATGAGGAAGAGCCGATTAAAATCTTAGCTCGAGAAGTGAAACAGTTGAGGAATAAAGACATAGCCTTAGTAAAAGTGTTGTGGCAAAGACACGGTGTAGAAGAGGCTACGTGGGAACTGGAAAAAGCCATGAGAGAGCAATATCCAAACCTCTTTACTGGTAAGATTTTCGAGGGTGAAAATCCCTAAAGGGGGGAGAGTTATAACAGCCCAATTTTGGGACTAGTCGAAATAGTGGTCTCGGGACCACTAAATAGAGGTTGAGGAAAATTATTTTAGTATTATTTTATGTATTATGGTATTAATATATGGCTATATGGAAATTTTGGTGCTTTAATTCTAGCAATAGCATGCTTAATTGTGAAAAAAGACTAAATCGCATAAGATGCGAAAGTTCTATTTTATAATATAAAGGTACCTAATAGCTATAGAATGTAATTTGGAGTATTCTAAAGTGCAAATAGGCCATATTGAGGGTGTTGGCCGGCCATAGAAAGCTAGGGGGACAAGTGCATTAAATTTTGGTCAAATTTGATGATGTAAGGTGGCTAATAAATAAAATAAGATGAGTAAAAGATGTTATCATCTTTCACTATTCACCCTCCTTCTTCCACCAAAAATTGAAGAGAAAATAGAGCTTTTGGGGGTTCAAACTTTCAGCCAAGCTATCTCCTTACTAATCAAGAACAGCGCGGAATCAACCTTGACCGTGGGAAAGACAAGGTGATTGAGTAAATCGCCAGTTAAAATGTTTTGCATTGAGATAAGTTTATGTGTAAACAATACAATTTACTTATATACATTGTACTGCTAATTGGTTTATGACATGATTGAGAACATATATGATTCAAGTGGATTGAATATGGTAGTCATTGAATAATTATTGTATGAATGAAATAATAGTCGTATAAAAGTGTAAAGACAACACTTGATGGTGGGCTAAGTGCGATACCACCTTATTGCTTAATTATGATGGGCTTTGTGCGATACCATTGTCTATTTATCTTTTGGTGGGCTAAGTGCGACGCCACCTTATTGCTTAATTATGATGGGCTTTGTGCGATACCATCGTCTATTTATCTTTTGGTGGGCTAAGTACGATACCACCTTATTGCTTAATTACGATGGGCTTTGTGCGATACCATCGTCTATTTACTTTTTGGTGGGCTAAGTGCGTTACCACCCTAATAAAAAAAACTAATGGTGGGCTAAGTGCGGAACCATCAAATAAATTGACTCTAAGTAATAGACTAAGAGATTGTGATGTGCTGTATATTGTAACATTGTGATGCTAAATGTAGGGAAACCTGTCAATGAATGTATGCATTATGCTAGTGATATGGTTGGAATGTGTGAATGGAGGAAATAAGTAAGCATGATCATGAGTGTAGATTGTCTCTTGCTTAGTATATAAAGCTATGAAATTGTTGAATACATGTTAAAATGTTATATTGTTTACCTATAAACTTACTAATCTTAAAGCTTACTCCCCTTTCTTTCCCTTGTTTTATAGAGCTAAAGAGTCGAGCCGGGATACGTCGATAACCAGGAGTCCGCCCACACTATTTGCTCACCTCGATATATTTAGACTTAGTGATTTTGTGTATGGTATGTATAGGGGCTAGACTAGTTTGATTATTTTGTTATTTTGGCCAAAGGTGTATTGGTTCTTGTTACGACAATTATTTTGTAAATTGCCAAGTTTGATGGCTCACCTTATCATTTATGAAATTATGAGTTACTTATGGGAGTTTATATTGAAATCATGAATTGTTTATTAGTATGATGAATAAAGTTATGTGGTATGAGCTAGAGGAATGTAAAGAACTTGGCAAACAGCCTCGTTCTCGTCCATATGGGTAGGCACACGGGGGTGTGTCTAGGCCATGTTTGACACACAATCAGCCCACAGGCGTGCAACCTGGCCATGTGTCCACTGCATGTTAGCATTTTAAGTCAGGATAGACCACCAACTAACCACATGGGCGTGTCCAGGCCGTGTGAAATTTGTCAGTGTCGACCACGGGTGGAAGACACGGGCATGTCTTGATGGTACATGGGCGTGTCTTATTCCACATAGGCGTGTGCCCTAACCATGGGACTTTGGTAGAATGATGAGGTTTTTAGGCATGGTTTGGGCACGTGGGCGTATGAGACTACACACGGGCGTGTGTGTCTTCTAATACGGGCGTGTACTCCCTACTTAGTTGAGAAAGAAATTTTATGGATCGTAGGAGTTTTCAATTTAGCCTCGAGAGCCCTTGTATGTACGAGTGAGGTCTCGTAAGTCAAAAATAAGGTTGTTGTAGTGACTCAAGGAAAGTAGTCGCGTTGAGCCTAAGTGGTGATCAAGTAGTTTTGTACGGTAACGCCTCATACCCAATTCTGGCGGGGATTACTGGTAAGGGATGTTACATCTTTCGTAAACTCCATTTTCTTTACTTAAACTTATTTTTAATTTGGGAATATTTTATGTAATAAGGCCTCCGAGATTTTAATTTGGTTTTTTGGATTTCAATGCTGGTATTATAGATATTACGACATGTTAAGTACGGAGTTTTTCTAAAAGTATAAACAATCATTTTCCAAAATATTAACAAGCGGAAAACAAGAAAATATATATTTAAATTCGAGATTTTCTTAGAACTACAAAAACTATTTTCAAAATGTCACGTTTTGGATTCCAATAATTATGGTTTTTCGTAACACAAAACAGTCTCGATTGCTAATACTATTAATTGCAACATGCAAGGAAACCTTCAAATCAATACTATTTTATTTTTTTCAAAACCCGAAATCTTTAAACAATATCAAAGTTCCTAAGCAACCATTCCATGTGACATGCCATATCCGATCGTAATGTCTAGGCCGGGTTTGGGGTGTTACAAAACTACTAGGGATAGTAATAGTACACTAAAACTCCTTAGTTGTAGAAACCGAGACTATAGGAGACTGATACTGTAGTATATGCGATCTGCGAGAACAACCCTAATTACTACTTTTCATAAAATTCTTATTAATAATGATGAGAACTATAAGCTGATTCATAAAACATTTTAATCAGAAAATACGCTACATCGATATCAGCACAAGAGATCGCGAAAGGGGTACATGTGGCCATGGTAGAGGCCGAGGTGCTAGGGTCGGTCCTCAAAGATCGTGACATATTCCCGAAAGGGAAGCGCCGCATCACCAAAGGATCAAACGGGTCTCATGACCGAGCCAGAGGGGATGATGCTCTGTCCTAAGCGATGTTACGGGTTCTGGAAAGGGTAGCTGGAGCAAGTACTAGGCCAGTGGCCTGAGGGTCAATTTCTGAGCGACTCCAGTCGAATAGGGTAGAAATCTTTAGGGGCATCTCTAGTGTAGCCCTGAACGTAGTGGAATATTGGTTGGAGGCGATTGAGTGAACCATGGATGACCTTGACTGCACGGTGGAGCAAAAGCTGAAGGGAGCGGTGTCTTTACTACGAGATGAGGCATATCAATGGTGGCTTACCGTGAGGGAAGGCACGCAGGCCGACCGTGTGACATGGGATTTTTTAAGGCGGCCTTTCAAGGGAAATATGTCGGGGCAAGTTATGTGGACGCCTGGAGAAAAGAATTTCTGAGTTTGGTTTAGGGAAATAAGTTTGTAGCGGAGTATAAGGCAGAGTTTTTGCGGTTAAGCCGGTATGCTCGGGGAATAGTCGCGACTGAGTATGAGCACTGCGTGCGGTTTGAGGATGATTTTTGGGATGAGTTGTGGGTACTGATAGCCCCACAGAGGGAAAGAGACTTTGCTACCCTGTTGAGAAGGCTAAGATTTTCGAGGATGTGAAACGCTCAGAGCGTCAGAACTGTGAACAAGACAGGGGTAGAGGTAAGAGGAATTTTGGGCCTTCAAGTTCTTTTAGTGGGCCTAGAAAGAGGCTTAGGTTTGATGGGCCTCCCCAAGTTGGGGTTTCTAATGTTGCGGTCAGACTGCAGCCTTGCGTTGAGTGTGGGAGATCTCATTTGGGAGAATGCTGGAAAGGAACTGGGGCGTGCTTTAGATGTAGGTCCAGGGATCATCAGGTTTGAGATTGAACTCAGAGGCCCATCCAGATGCAAGCTGTAGGTCAGGGCTATGTGCAACCAGGGAGAGGTGGTCAGCAGCCACCGAGAGGCCGTAGTCCACCTAGAGGGGGAAATGGGTTAGGACAAGGTCGTGGAGCATCAGACAGAGGTGCTGGTAATACAGAGGCGAGACAGCCAGGGTTGGTTTATTGTGCTCAACGTCGAGAGGATGGCAACGCACCTGACGTCATAACTGGTACGTTCCTCATTCATGATGTACCATTTACAGCTTTAATTGATATTGGATCTACGCACTTGTATGTTGCATGTACTATGTCAGGAACATTGGGCATACAAATTGAACTTGCTGAGAGGGGACTGTCAGTGGTTAGTCCACTGGGACAGTTGGTTAGAGTGAATAAACTATTTAGAGATATGCCCCTAGAGGTCCAAGAGGTTGTCTTTCCAGTGGATTTGATGGAACTGCCGTTTGGCGAGTTTGATCTCATTTTGGGCATGGATTGGTTAGTGAAACACCATGCGAATTTGGATTGCACTACTAAGCGTATGGTATTGAAGTCTTCGGAGGTTTAGGAGGTGGTTATTATAGGGGAGTGAAGGGATTATTTATCCAATGTAATCTCAGCATTAAGAGCTGAGAAACTGGTTCGCAAGGGTTGCAAAGCATTTCTAGCGTATGTCAGCACATCTGATGTTAAGGGTTTGTCTGTTGGGGATGTCAGGACAATAAAAGAGTTTTCGGATGTATTTCCTGAAGAGCTTCTGGGGTTGCCTCCAAATCGTAAGGTCAAATTTGGCATTGAGCTCTTACCGGGAATGACTCCGGTGTCCATCGTCCCTTATAGGATGGTACCGAAGGAGCTGGTAGAATTAAAGGCTCAGATCCAAGAGCTACTGGATCGAGGATTCATCTGACTAAGTGTATCTTCATGGGGAGCACCGGTATTGTTTGTGAAGAAGAAGGATGGGTCAATGCGTATGTGTATTGATTATCGTTAATTGAACAAACTGACGATTAAGAACAAGTACCCTTTACCAAGAATAGACGATCTATTTGATCAGCTACAAGGAGCCGTGGTTTTCTCCAAGATAGATCTTAGATCGGAATACCATCAGTTAAGGGTTAAGGAGGCAGATGTGTACAGGACTGCATTTCAAACTCGCTATAGGCATTACGAGTTTTTGGTCATGCCGTTTGGGTTGATGAATGCACCAGCTGCTTTCATGGATATGATGAACCGGATCTTCCAACCCTACTTAGACCGGTTCGTGGTGGTATTTATAGATGATATTGTGGTGTATTCAAGAACCGAAGAGGAGAATGATTCACATCTCTGGATTGTTCTGCAGATATTGAGAGAAAAGTAACTTTATGCCAAATTCAGCAAGTGCGAGTTTTGGTTGCGAGAGGTGACATTGTTGTGTCATGTTGTGTCTGCCGAGGGGATTAGGGTTGATCCTCGGAAAATTGAGGCCGTATTGGATTGGAAGCCACTGAAGTCGGTCTCTGAGATTTGAAGTTTTCTGGGTTTGGCCGGGTATTACAGACGGTTAGTTAAGAGGTTTTCGTTGATTGCTGCACCCCTAACTAAGTTACTGCGTAAGCGAGTACCGTTTGTTTGGACCGATAAATAGCAGGAAAGTTTTGAGAAACTGAAAAAGATTCTAACTAAAGCCCCAATATTAATTCAGCCAGAGGCTGGAAAGGAATTCGTTGTCTACTGTGATGCGTCACACACGGGTTTGGGTTGTGTGCTAATGCAGGAGGGAAAGGCGGTGGCGTATGCGTCTCATCAGCTTAGGCCGCACGAGGTAAATTACCCCACTCATGACTTGGAGTTAGCTGTGGTGGTATTCGCACTAAAAATTTGGAGACATTACTTGTACGGGAAGAAGTCGATCATCTATATTGACCATAAAAGTCTTAAGTACCTCATTACTCAGAAGGAGTTGAATCTTGGCAACGAAGATGGATAGAGTTGCTGAAGGATTATGATTTCTCGATCGAGTATCATCCGGGAAAAGCTAACGTAGTAGCGAATGCATTGAACCGTAAGGTTGTATCTGATGTAAGAGCAATGTTCGCTCACCTCAGCTTGTTTGAGGACGGTAGTCTATTAGTAGAGCTTCAGGTGAAACCGACGTGGATAATTCAAATTAAAGAGAAGCAGATGTTGGATGAGACGTTGGTTCCTCGTTTCCAACAGGTAAAGAAGGGAGAGACTGTGGATTTTGGACTAAATAGGGAAGGAGTATTATGCTTCCGTGGGAGAGTCTATGTACCGAGGGATTCTGAGTTAAGACAATCTATTCTGCGGGAGGCACATAGTAGCCCATATGCTATGCACCCTGGTGGAAATAAGTTATACCAAGATTTGCGTGAACTGTACTAGTGCCTAGGACTTAAGCGTGAGGTTACCGATTTTGTAAGTAAGTGTTTGACATGCCAGCAAGTGAAGGCTGAGCATCAACTGCCTTCTGGATTGCTGCAACCTGTGAAAATTACACTCTGGAAGTGGGAGAGGGTAACCATGGATTTTATTAGTGGGATACCCCTGACGCCTACTAAGAAAGTTCGGTATGGGTAATTGTCGATCGGCTAACTAAATCTGCCCACTTCATACCAGTTCGTACCGATTACTCGTTGCAGAAGTTGGCGAAGTTGTATGTGGCAAAAATTGTAAGATTACATGGGGTACCAGTGTCTATCATTTTGGATAGGGATCCTAGATTCACATCTTGATTCTGGAGAGTATTACACGAAGCTTTGGGTATGAGGCTAGATTTCAGTACGGCATTTCATCCTCAGACTGATGGTCAGTCGGAGAGGGTAATTCAGATTTTGGAAGACATGTTAAGAAGCCGTGTGATTGATTTCAAAGGTAGTTGGGAGGACTATCTACCATTAGCGGAATTCGCTTATAACATCAGCTACCAATCTAGTATTTAGATGGCACCGTATGAGGCGTTATATCATCGTAGGTGTCGTACCCCTACTTATTGGACAGAATTGGGCAAGCGGCGACTGTTGGGTCTAGAACTAAATTCTAAAACAGAGGAGGAAGTGAAATTGATTCGTAATTGGTTAAAAGAAGCATCTGATAGGCAAAAGTCATATGCTGATTTGAAGCATAAAGAGATTGAGTTCGTAGTGGGAGATTATGTTTTCTTAAAGGTCTCACCATGAAAGAAGATTCTGAGATTTTGGTGGAAAGGCAAGCTGAGCCCTAGATTTATCAGACCTTACCGGATATTAAAGCGTGTGGGACTGGTAGCCTATCAGTTGGAACTGCCTCCTGAGTTAGATCGTATACATAATGTATTCCACATTTCGATGCTGAGGCGATACCGTTCTGATCCTTCTCATATAATGCCAGTGGAGGAGATCGAGGTAAGACCTGATCTGACTTTTGAGGAATAACCGGTGCAAATTTTGGATAGGGATGTTAATGTGCTAAGAAGGAAATCTGTTCCAATAGTCAAAGTGCTGTGGTGTAATCACGGTTCAGAGGAAGCCACGTAGAAGTCTGAAGAGGCGATACATCAGCAATACCCTAACCTATTTTAATCAGGTAAATTTCAAGGCTAAAATTTCTTTAAGGGGGTAGAGTTGTAACGTCCCAAAAAGTAGGGGTTGTAATTTTTGCATCATTACATGTTGTTCTTACTCAGCTGGTTATTTGAGTGTATTTGGGGGTTCTAGGGAGGCCTGGGTTCGAGTTTGAGCCTTGGAAAAAATTTAGTTTTGGCCCTTAAGAGGAGAGGGCTGGTTGAGGTTGGATAAATGTGTTTTACTAACACAAATTGAGCCTGTGGCAAGGTGGCGTGGCGTCATTAGGAAGGCAAGAAGGGAGGGGTTTCGAATCCCACAAATTGCAACTAGATGCTTTTATTTTGTGACTTGGGAGAGCAAGAGGTAGGGTTGGGATCAAACTCTACAAGGATGGTTGAAGACTTGGTCAACAAATTTGAATAGGAGGCTAGGAGTGATTCAGGGAGGAAATGAGGGAGAAAATCAAGGAGGTGATGTGTGTGGGTGTGTTGGCCGAAAGTGGGAGTCTAGCTAAGTGAGAATTTCAGTTGGAGAGGGGTCATTGGTAGCATTTTCGGTCATTTTGAGTAAGTGTAGAAATCGAAACCTCTTTTTATTTTTGAAGTGTTCCTTTTAGGTTTCTTTTTGGGGTGACATTTCGGGTTACTTTGGTTTGTTCTTTCTCATCTTTTGACCCCTGCCGAAATCATTTCTTTCCCCAATATTTTATTTATTTTGTTCTTCTTCTTTCTTTCTTCACTTTTTGACCATTTTTAAACGATTAAGCCTCTCCTCTCCCACCTTCTTTTCTTATTTTCCATCTTTATCTTGCGGTTGCTGCCCTTTTTCGGTCAGAATCTTTTTTCTTCTTTCGGTTCTTCTGTGGCCAAACTCATAACTATTCTTTCATCTCAATCTTTTCTGTACCTTACAAAACTAGCCAACTTTAAGCCTTGATTCGTTTAGGTAGGCCGAATCTTTGAGGGCCGATTATTCTTTACTTTTCGTTCCAAACAGTTTCTGAGTCTTTCCTACTCGTGGTAAGTGGTGGCTATGGCCGAAAATGGGTGGTGGTTTCCTTTCTTTATCGTTTTGAGTTCTTTGGGGCCGAAAGGCTATTTCTTTTGTTGCCTTGGAGCAATGTTTCTAACATATTCTTTTTCATTAGGGACTCGGTGCCTTAATCTAGAGGTGTAAGCAGAATACTCTCCCATAGCAAGGAGTCTGTCGTTCTCCGGTAAGTGCAGTCAATAGGTAAAGTATTTATATATTTTGGTTTACCAAGGGTGAAGACTAGCTAATGGTCCATTATTATTTTAGGGGCCTCAGAAGGTGTCTCGAACCGTAACCCATAACAGGTGTGTAATCTCACACCACTGTTTATTTTGATATACGATGTTCTGTGAATCGGCTAAAAGCCGAAATACCGAAAAGCCAAAGTATCATCAACTAAGATCTCTCGAGCGTGCAAGCGCTCGTAGAGTTAAATCGAGTCAATAGTGTTGGCAATAGACTGTTGAGAGTGTCTCGAACTCTCTCGCGGAACTGAGGCTGTAATGGGCCTTGTTGAGCCGAAGTGGCCTAAGAGGGCCCAACGGGTTAATGGGCCCATAGGGGCAAAATTCGTGGTAAGTGCCAGACGATTGATACGGCTGTGAAGTCCGTAGATCTGAGACCGAAAATGGGTTGTTTGGGCCACACGAGCTTATGGGCCCGTTTGGGCCAAAATTAGATTTTAGGCCCAATTGCACTGTTTTGACCAGAAATGGAACCTGTGTCGCTCAAGGCGACAGTTGGCCTCCGAAAGGGTCATAGATGAGTAAAATATCGAACTACCCTTGGTGGATAAATTATCAAATTACCCTTGATGGATAAATTATTGAAGTACCCTTGGTGGGTAAAATTACCGAAATACCCTCGAGGGGTAAAATTATCGTTTTACCCCCAAATGACCGTTTTACACTTAGTGGTAGGATCATTGATGTACCAGTAGTAGTTGTATGATTGATGTTGATGGTGATGCACTGTTTACATGATTTAATTATGACATGGCATACTACATGGGTTGGGCTATAGATTTGGATGAAGCACTGTACTGGTGGCTCTACCATGTTATATTGATTTAGTGGCTTTTGCCACGTTATACTGGTTTAGTGGCTCAGCCACGTATACTGTTATTAGCAGCGAGTCTGCGTTATTGGTGTGTTGGTCGGGTGGGTTGACTTGGTCCCCACAGGTGTGTTGGTTGGCATGGGTGGTGTGTTGGTAGGACTGAGTTAGGTATATATTTCTTTTGCATATCATAGGCTTCTACCTGCATCACATCGGTCAGGGATTAGGCCCAGATTGATACTGTATGGGCATGGGCCCAAACTGTGATTGTAATAAGGGGATTACACACTGAGTTCCTTAACTCACTCATTTGCTTTAACTGTGCAGGTAATCCCCAGCCTTAGAGGATTTGGAGCTACGAGGGACTCGGGGTGGCCACACGTCCAATAAATTATTGGGTTAAATTTGGCTACTTTATTTTAGTTTATCTTATTTTAATTTTTGGGTTAATAATTTTTGTAATAAGGCCATTGGGTCTTCTTTTTAACTTTTTTTGGTACTTCTTTTCATTAGAACTACTAGTTTATTAAATACGAGTTTTTAAAACAATAATTATTATTTTTAAGATATCACATGTCTGCAACTATTTAAACCAAACTTCTGTAACAGAAAAGGATTAAAAACAAAATAATATATTTATAAAAATATTTTTACAAGGGAATGCTTTTGAACAAAACTTGTTTTGTTAATAAGCAACGAAAATCATGATTTTAAATGGTAGAAAGTGTTGACGAGTTTTCCAATGAACACAAAATTTTCAAACAAAATTTGATGTGGCACGCTAGATCCGGTCATAACTTCTAGGCCATGTTTGGGGTTTTACAATGTATACATGAATCCTAAGATAGAATCGACCTAGTGATAATGTCGGAGAAGTCTCGTATAAACCTAGGAATAAATAGGGTAGTCTATGTCATGACATAGGTGTCTGTTATGTGATATCATGTAAGACCACGTCCGGGACGTTGGCATTGATTTGAGATTTCGTGTAAGACCACGTCTGGGATGTTGGCATCAATATGAGATTCGTGTAAGACCTTGTCTGGGATAGTGGCATCGATATTTGGTTACGTGTAAGACCATGTTTGAGACGTTGGCATTGTATGATTATTTTGAGCACTCTGAGTATCCTATTAGATTCCGAATGGTGCAACAGACAAATCTGAGATATGAACGACTATGTGATTTGTATATCCATATCAGGTACGTTTGATATGTACACTAAGTGTGCATGAAAGGTAAGTATCTATATGAACTTGCTATGATGAATATGTGAAATGGAATGATGAGACAATATGTGAAAATATGCTTGAATGAGTTATGTGTGTATGTGATATTTGAGTTGAAGAATTTTGGTATGAAATGGCTAAGCTTATGAGCCAATGAATATAAGATGAATTTGCTATGAGAACTATAAATGACACCTTATCAAATTGAATATTTGTATTATATGCTAAATTTATTTGTATATGGCTGTAACACCCCAAACTCGGTCAAAATGCTACGACCGAACCTGGCATGTCACAGGGAAGAAAACACATTTTTTTACTTTAGTAAACACAGAGTTTGTACTGAGTGATTAACTGGAAAAATTTTGAGTTTAGTTTGAAAAGTTGAGTTGCCTTGTTATAAAAAAAAACTCGTATGTTAATTACCAAATTGTAAAAAATCTTGGAAGTCCCGAAGTTCTTTAAGTTTTGGAAAACTCCCATTTCGACACTATATTAGGCATGACTTAATAATCATAAATAAAATGAGTGAAAATTTATAAAACAAATAAAAACCAAACTAACGTTTAAATGGCCTTATTACATTACCCAAAATCCAAGTTAAAGTAGAGTAATTTTAAAATAACCAATTAAAATGAAATCCAAAACATTATGCATGGCCACCTCGAATCCACCTTGGCTCCATATCCGTAGTCTAAGGATTACCTGCAAAGATTAACGGAAGGGGTGAGTCACCGAGACTCAGTGTATAAACCCTCGTCCAAAAGATTTTAGGGCTACCACACAGATTCATATGCAAAGTATGTATGCCATGCAACCCAATCAACCTAGATATCCATCCATATCTCCTGTGTCTACCAAACATTTGTGGCACCTAGCCACTGGTGGTACCTAACCACTGGTGACAAAAGTCACAAATAATAATATGTGGGGCCAACCCACTTGTGGTACCTAACCACTGGTGACAATCCCGAATCATCAGTACGTGGGGCCAACCCACTGTGGTACCAAACCATTGGGATGAGTCACAAAATAGCATATATGTGGTACCTAACCACTGGTGGTTCCAAACCACTGAGACTTAGTCACAAATAAGATTATGTGGGGGCAACCCACTTGTGGTACCTAACCATCGTGACAATCAAAAGATCAAGTTTCCTCCCTCTTCTCATCATATCCCATTTTTATGCACATGCTTTACATCATAGTATGATCATGCTTAACAATCAACTAACATAGCACATTCAAGCTTATAGCACACACATTTACTGATAACAAAACATTACCTGGAGTCCTTGCTTTTACCTACAAGGGTAACATAGTGATCCATGCCATCATTTCGGCTTTTAGCAATACATAGATAATAACATATTTAACATATAAAGTGTGTAAGAGTTACACACCTGATAACACGTAATATCACGCTCTTTACGTTAACACTATCTCTAATCGTAACCACTACTATCTGCTTATGATTACGCGGATGTCGCCCCACAACTCGGTGGCTAATCTCGAATCACGACATCGTTTCGCTTTTAAATTTAGGAGTTGGGTTTTCGGGTCCAACCCCCACCTTCCCTTGACTGGCATTTGAATCCATAGCAGATCTTAATTAGAGAACCAGGTTAAGTAAAGGCAAGAACGAAAGAATACCTACTCAAACAAGGGAGTCCCTTACCTAGATTGATAGAACCCGAAAGCTAACAAACTTGCACCAAGATTTTGGCTGAGTCCCTACACCATCCTCACATTCGGCAAAAGCACCAAAATACAAGATTAACACTTCCGTTCCAACAACTCGTAAGGAAAAACAAATCGAAGAAGAAGAGAACACTCACCCCAATGCACATAAGAAAAAGAAACCGATTTGAGAAGGCTAGAAGAACGAGTAGCGGCTATCCACCAAAGATGAATGAAGAGGTTTAAATACTCAGAAGCAATTCGTCTATCAAGCAAATAGAAAGAAGATAGATGGATTAAGTTTCAACTTTGCAACAGAATAACAAAAGAAAGAAGAAAAAGATAATATGAGAAGAAGGGCTAAAAAAATTTTGGCTTTTAGAAGAAATGGAGAAAAGATAGAGCAAACAAGTATTTCGGCTTTAGGGAGAATGGAAAAGAGATGAGAAAATGGATAGGGAAGATTCGGCTAACACCAACAAAAACAAGAAGAAGAAAACAAAAGGGATTTCAATTTTGTAGAAGGTGCTAGACACGAATGGTGAGAAGAAAGGGAATGGTGCACCAGGTTCAGTTGAACAGAAAAGAGATAAGAGAAAATAAGGGAAAAAAATGACCAAAAAAGAAAAAAGAAAGGTGAAGTTTCAGTTCTATTTACCCTTCCAATACTAACCGATAATAACCAAGATGAAACTAAAAGCTCCTAATGATTCTCGGCACAACACTACACAAAAGCTCCCATTCACCTCATCTCCCCACATCCACAAATGCCAAAATGTACTAGCCGACACCTTTAGCCGAAATCCAACCCCACCAACTCCCCAAATTCGGCCAACTTTCCCTTAGCATCACTCCCCACGATTTTATCCTACATTCTCTCTACATCACCCATTCAAATAAGTTTGAAATATTCAAACTCCACAAATAGCTCTCCACCATGTGTTTGAATACCTTGACCAAGTCTTCCCTCTCTCTTCAGAATTTGATTGCCAATCAACCGCCTCCCTTAGCCTTAGCCAAAAATTAATGATCCCTTACGTTACCACTGAGATTCGAACCCCCTTCCTCAGCTTCCCTTGTGATGCTATTCCCTTGCACACTAGGTGGCGTCTCCTTGCCATCCTTCCACTGCACTACTTTGTGTCACCAAACACGAACTAAAATCCCTTAAGTCCTACCCCTATTCGATTACCCCCTCTTAAGTGCCCAAAACTAAAATTTTACCAAGGCTTTGGCTGAACCCCGAGCCTTCCCGAAGCCCCCCAAATACAACCAAACAACAAGCACAACACACAAATACACAGAAAACATAAAAGATGCAAAGCCCCTAAATCCCGAATGTTACAGTTCTACCCTATTAAAATAATTTCAGCCTCTAAATTACCTGGTCAAAATAGTTGAAGGTATTGCTGTTGCATCGCTTCTTCCGGTTCCCACGTCGCTCCCTCTGAACCATGGTTCCGCCGCAACACCTTCACCAAAGGAACTAATTTCTTACGCAATGCTTTGACATCCCAATCCAAGGTTTGCACTAGTTCCTCCTCAAAAGATAAATCTGGGCTTACTTCAATTTCTTCTACTGGCACAACATGAGACGGATCTGAACGATAGCATCTAAGCATAGAAACGTGAAATACATCGTGGATCTGACTCAACTCTGAAGGTAATTCGAGCTAATAGGCTACTGGTCCCATACGCTTCAACACCCGATAAGGCCCAATAAACCTGGGGCTCAACTTGCCCTTCCGGCCAAATCTTATCACTTTCTTCCATGGCGACACCTTTAAGAAAACCTTGTCACCCACTGCAAATTTTATATCTTTCCACTTTAGATCAGTATAGGACTTCTACCTATCCGAAACTTCCTTCAATCGAGCTCAAATTAGCTTAACCTTGTCTTCCATTTCAGTAACCAATTCTGGACCTAACAACTGACGCTCACTTAACTCTGTCCAACACGTAGGGGTACGTCACTTCTGACCATATAACACTTCATACGGCGCCATTTGAATACTTGATTGGTAGCTATTGTTATACGAGAATTCTGCCAACGGTAGAAATTCCTCCCAACTACCTCTGAAATCCAAGACACAGCCCCTCAACATATCTTTCAAGGCCTGAATCACTCTCTCCGACTGCCCATCAGACTATGGATGAAACGCTGTACTGAAATCCAACTTCGTACCCAAAGCTTGATGCAACGCCTTCCAGAGCCTTGACGTGAATCTAGGGTCCCTGTCTGAGATGATAGATACCAGTACCCCGTGCAATCTTACGATCTCTGCTATATACAACTTAGCCAATCTTTGTAGAGAATAGTCGACTCGTACCGGTATGAAATAAGCAGACTTCGTCAAGCAGTCAACTATTACCCAGACCAAATCCTTCTTGGTAGGTGTAAGAGGTAATCCACTAACAAAATCCATCGTGATCCTTTCCCACTTCCATTGCAGAAACTTGACCGGTTGCAACAACCCAAAGGCAATTGATGTTCTGCCTTTACCTGCTGGCACGTCAAACACTTACCCACAAATTCACTTACTTCTCGCTTCAAACCCGGCCACCAAAACTACTCTCGCAAATCCCGGTACATCTTACTACCTCCAGGATGCATAGCGTATGGACTGCTATGTGCTTCCTGAAAAATCTTCTGCCTCAACTCCACATCTTTTGGCATGCAAAACTTTCCATGGAAACATAAAACTCCATCGCTGTTCAAGCTGTAATCTTCTATTCCACCCTCTTGTACTTGTGGAAGTCGAACGCTTAAGACATCATCTACTAACTACTTATCCTTAACCTGACTTATACATGTCGGCTTCACTTGCAATTCCACTAATAAACTTCCATCATCATACAAACTAAGGTGAGCAAACATTTCTCTCAAGTCTGATACTACCTTACAGCTCAACACATCTGCCACCACGTTAGCCTTACCCGGATGGTATTCAATTGAATAGTCATAATCCTTCAACAACTTGATCCACCTTCGTTGTCTTAAATTCAACTCCTTCTGGGTAAGAAGGTATTTCAAACTCTTGTGATCCATGTAAACGATGGACTTCTCCCCATATAAATAGTGTCTCTAGATCTTTAGGGCAAAAACCACTACAGCTAGCTCCAAGTCATGTGTCGGATAATTCACTTCGTGAGGTCTCAACTATCAAAAAGTATACGCTACCACTTTCCCTTCTTGCATCAACACACATCCTAACCCTATATGCGACGCATCATAATAGACATTGAACTCTTTCCCTGTCTCAGGCTGAATTAACACCGGAGCTTCTGTCAAAATCCTCTTTAACTTCTCAAAACTTTCTTGTTGTTTGTCAGACCACACAAACGGAACCCTTTCCTTAACAACTTGGTTAACGGTGCTGCAATCAAAGAGAATCCTTCAACGAAACTTCTATAATATCCAGCCAAACCAAGAAAACTCTGAATCTCTGCCACAGACCTAGGAGGTTTCCAATCCAACACTGATTCAATTTTTCGAGGGTCCACGCTAATCCCCTCAGCAGACACCACATGACCCAAAAAGGTAACTTCCCTCATCAAGAACTCGTACTTACTAAACTTAGGAACAACCGCTTCTCCCTCAGAACTTGCAAAACCACTCGAAGATGTGAATCATGCTCCTCCTCAGACTTCGAGTACACCAGAATATCATCTATAAACACTACGACGAATCGATCCAAATACGGTTGAAAAACCTGATTCATCATATCCATAAACGCTGCTGGTGCATTGGTCAATCCAAACGGCATCACCAAGAATTCATAGTGACCATAGCGAGTACGGAATGCCGTCTTATGAATATCAGCTTCTTTGACTTTAAGCTGGTGATACCCTGACCTCAAATCGATCTTGGAAAAGACTGATGCTCCCTTAAGTTGGTCAACAGGTCATCTATCCTCGACAATGGATACTTATTCTTGATCGCTAACGTATTCAACTGGTGGTAATCAATACACATCCGCATTGATCCGTTCTTCTTCTTAACAAAAAGAACGGGTACTCCCCAATGCGATACACTCTACCAGACGAAACCTTGATCCAACAACTCCTGAATCTGTGCCTTCAACTCCCCCAACTCCTTCGGCGCCATTTTGTAAGGAGCAATCGACACAGGTGTCGTTCCGGGTAAAAGATCAATACCAAACTCCACTTCATGATCTGGAGGCAATCCCGGAAGCTCTTCTGGAAACAAATCAAAAAATTCTTTCACCATTCGAACATCCCCCACCATTGACTCCTTGGCCTCTAAAGCACAAACATAAACCACAAATGCCTTACATCCCTTTCTCACCATTTTCTTAGCTTTCAAAGCGGATACCACATTAGATAGGTAGTTCCTTCTCTCCCCTATCATCACCACCTCATCACCCTCAATAGTTCTTAGCTCCATACACTTGGCTGCACAGTCCAAACTTGCTTGATATTTCACTAACCAATCCATCCCTAAGATCAAATCGAATTCCTCGAATGGCAGTTCCATCAGATCAGCGGGAAATACTACCCCTTGAAGTTCTAGGGGTACATCCTTACACAATTTATCCACTACTACCGAGTGTCCTAGAGGGCTAATTACAGTCATCTCCCTAGAAGAAGTCTCATAGTCTAAGTTCAGAGTTCCCGCTATAGTACTAGCAACATAAGAGTGCGTCGAACCAATATTAATTAGAGCAGTATAAGGCAAACCATAAATTAAGAATGTACTAGTTATGACATTCGGTGCGTCACCCTCCTCTCGATGCCTAACCGTATAGACCAACCCAGGCTGTCTTGTATCTGTATTCCCAGCACCTCTGCCCGGTGCTCCATAGCCTCGACCGAAACTATTACCTCCTTGGGTTGGACCACGACCCCTCTATGGTTGCTGACCATTCCTTCTGAATTGTGCCCGTCCATGACCCTCAGATTGAGTCCTAACTGGCCTCCGCGGACAATCCCTTATCTGATGATCCAAAGATCCACATTCAAAACATCCTCTATTGCCTGCCCAACACTCTCTTGAATGAGATTTCCCGCATCGAATACATCGGTGGCCATCGAACAATGTGAAGCTTCGCACTTAACTCGGCCACCTATTCTGTGCCTTTTCCGAAAACCCCAGAGACCTCGACTACCCAAAATTTCTTTTATTCCTATTCTGCCCCTCGTCCCGGTTCTATTTCTCAGACCTCTTCACCTCTTCGGCTATCTTAGCCTTCTCTACAAGAACGAAAATTCTCTCCCACTGTAGAGTAATCAATACTCGCAGCTCATCTCTCAGCCCGTCCTCAAACCAAACACAACGCTCATGGTCCGTAGCCATAATACCCTGGGCATAACGACTTAACCGTAAGAATTTTGCCTCATACTCAAACACCGACTTACTCCCCTGAACCAGATTCAAAAATGCCTTACGCTGCGCATCCACATAACTGGACCCGACGTACTTCCTTTGAAATTCTATTTTGAAGAAATCCCAGGTGATATCATTTACCATCGTTCCATCTCTAACCGTGAGCCACCACTGATACGATTCGTCTCGGAGAAGGGACACGATCCCTTTCAATTTCTCCTCTACCATGAAGTTAATGTCATCCATTATACGCTCAGTCGCTTTTAACCAGTATTCAGCTGTGTTGGGAGCTACACCAGAAACGCCCCTAAATACTTCTGCTCCATTGGCTCAGAGTCGTTCAGACACAAATTTTGGGCTTCTGTGCTCGTGCCTGCCCCAAACTCTCTCTAAAACTTGCAATATTACCTGAGACACTGCATCGTCTCCACCCGTTGGGCCCTGAAACTCTGCTTTCACGGCTAGCGGTAGCGGTACCTCATTCCCTGACCCATGACCAAATCCTGCTGGTTCCGATGCAGTAATCCTACCCCTACCACGACCACGTACATTACGCCCACGTCCTCGAGTGCTCATGACTAACGTTCACGATTTAATCTGATTTAGGAGAAAATTTATGAATTAGCTTCTTCCACTATTTATTACCGCACAGTCTTATTAGTATATATTTCGAGTAGTTTCTTTTGCGAGTACGTACATCCCTACAGGTTTCAATCTCTAGAGTAAGATTTTTTATCACTAGCAATCATATATCGATACAATCATATCAACAATACCATTATATCATACAATTGATAGTTAGAGGACTTACCACCGCGGATCGATGCCGGAGACTCAGGTGCCAAGCTTCTCGAAAATAGATATTTTATCAAATTTATCTTTCAAACCATCTGCTAAAAATAATTTGGGCCTTATACTCACAGTCGAGCTTTTAAACTTGGCTCTGATACCACAATTGTAACACCCCAAACCCGGTCAAAACGCTACAACTAAACCTGGCATGTCACAGGGAAGAAAACACATTTTTTTTTACTTTAGTAAACACAGAGTTTATACTGAGTGATTAACTGGAAAAATTTTGAGTTTTAGTTTGAAAAGTTAAGTTGCCTTGTTATAAAAAAACTCGTATGTTAATTACCAAATTATAAAAATCTTGAAAGTCCCGAAGTTCTTTAAGTTTTGGAAAACTCCCATTTCGACACTATATTAGGCATGACTTAATAATTAGAAATAAAATGAGTGAAAATTTATAAAACAAATAAAAACCAAACCAACGTTTAAATGGCCTTATTACATTACCCAAAATCTAAGTTAAAGTAGAGTAATTCTAAAATAACCATTTAAAATGAAATCCAAAACATTATGCATGGCCACCTCGAGTCCACGTCGGCTCCATATCCGCAGTCTAAGGATTACCTGCAAAGATTAATGGAAGGGGTGAGTCACCAAGACTCAGTGTATAAACCCCCGTCCAAAATATTTTAGGGCTCCCACATAGATTCATATCCAAAGTATGTATGCCATGCAACCCAATCAACCTATATATCCATCCATATCTCCAGTGTCTACCGAACATTTATGGCACCTAACCACTGGTGGTACCTAACCACTGGTGGTTCCAAACCACTAGTGACAAAAGTCACAAATAATAATATGTGGGGCCAACCCACTTGTGGTACCTAACCACTGGTGACAATCCTGAATCATCAATACGTGGGGCCAACCCACTATGGTACCAAACCACTGGGACGAGTCACAAAATAGCATATATGTGGTACCTAACCACTGGTGGTTCCAAACCACTGAGACTCAGTCACAAATAAGATTATGTGGGGCCAACCCACTTGTGGTACCTAACCACTGGTGACAGTCTGAAAAGATCAAGTTTCCTCCCTCTTCTCATTATATCCCATTTTTTTGCACATGCTTTACATCATAGTATGATCATGCTTAACAATCAACTAACATAGTACATTCAGGCTTATAACACACACATTTACTGATAACAAAACATAGTAGACTTACCCGAGTCCTCGCTTTTACCCATAAGGGTAACATAGTGATCCATGCCATCACTTCAGCTTTTAGCAATACACAGATAATAACATAGTTAACATATAAAGTGTGTAAGAGTCACACCTGATAATACGTAATATCATGCTCTCTACGTCGACACTATCTCTAATCGTAACCACTGCTATCTGCCTACGTTTCTACTCAAATGTCGCCCACAACCTGGTGGCCAATCTCGAACTGCTGACACTGTTTGCTTCTTAAATTTAGGAGCTGGATTTTCGGGTCCAACCCCTCCTTCCTTTGACTGGCATTCAAATCCATAGCAGATCTTAATCAGAGAACCAGGTTAAGTAAAGGCAAGAATGAAGAATACCTACTCAAACGAGGGAGTCCCTTACATAGATTGATAGAACCCGAAGGCTAACAAACTTACACCAAAATTTTGGCTGAGTCCCTACACCATCCTCACATTCGACCAAAGCACCAAAATACAAGATTAACACTTCCGTTCCAACAACTTGTAAGGAAAAACAAATTGAAGAAGAAGAGAACACTCACCCCAATGCACACAAGAAAAAGAAACTGATTTGAGAAGGCTAAAAGAACGAGTAGCGACTATCCACCAAAGATGAATAAAGAGGTTTAAATACTCAGAAGTAATTCGGCTATCAAGCAAATAGAAAGAAGATAGATGGATTAAGTTTAGACTTTGCAACAAAATAACAAAGGAAAGAAAAAAAAGATAATATGAAAAGGAGGGCTAAAAAATTTTAGATTTATAAGAAATGGAGAAAAGATAGGGCAAACAAGTATTTCAGCTTTAGGGAGAATGGAGAAGAGATGAGCAAATGGATAGGGAAGATTCGGCTAACACCAACAAAAACAAGAAGAAAAAAACAAAAGGGATTTTGATTTTGTAGAAGGTGCTAGACACGAATGGTGAGAAGAAAGGGAATGGTGCACCAGGTTCAGTTGAACAAAAAAGATGAGAGAAATAAGAGGAAAAGAAAATAACCAAAAAAAGAAAAAAGAAAAGTGAAGTTTCGATTCTATTTACCCTTCCAATACTAACCGACAATAACCAAGATGAAACTAAAAGCTCCTCATGATTCTCGACACAACACTACACAAAAGCTCCCATGCACCTCATCTCCCCACATCCACAAATGCCAAAACATACCAACCAATACCCTTAGCCAAAATTCAACCCCACCAACTCCCCAAATTTGGCCAACTCTTCCCTTAGCATCACTCTCCACGATTTTTTCCTACATTCTCTCTACATCACCCATTCAAATGAGTTTGAAATATTCAAAATCCACAAATAGCTCTCCACCATTTGTTTGAATACCTTGACCAAGTCTTCCCTCTCTCTTCAGAATTTGATTTCCAAACAACCACCTTCCTTAGCCTGAGCCAAAAATTAATGCTCCTTTGTGTTACCACTGAGATTCTAACCCCCTTCCTCAACTTCCCTTGTGACCCCATTCCTTTGCATACTAGGTGGCATCTCCTTGCCATCCTTCCACTTCACTACTTTGTGTCACCAAATGTGAACTAAAATCCTTTAAGTCCTACCCCTATTCGGCTACCCCCTCTTAGGTGCCCAAAACTAAAATTTTACCAAGGCTTTGGCTGAACCCCGAGCCTTTCCGAGGCCCCGCAAACACAACCAAACATCAAGCACAACTCAGAGATACAAAAAACATAAAAGACGCAAAGCCCCTAAACTCCAGATGTTACAATGGCTTACTAAGCTTTTGAAAGCTAACTGTGTGTGTTTTCCTTTATTTTATAGATCGTCGAAGCTACTGAAGGCTCGGGGACCGTCGAGGATCATCGTCACACTACTCAAACTCATTTTGGTACTTTTGAAATGTGAATATAGCTAGATATGGCATGCATAGGCTAGTCACTTTGAGTTATGCTTGAGATGTGTAAATAAACATTTGATGTGGCTAGGTAAATATTGGTATTATGTTTGAGTAAATATGATACATGATATATGTTTGGTATAATTTGATAGCTAATGGAATTGCCAAGGTTATGGTAAGCATATGAATGCATTATGGGAAAAGAAATGATTATATGAAGGGTAAATATGGATGAATCATGTTTGAATATTAAGTTATGTTGGTTGTTTAACATGTTTTTGGATGTCAAGTGTGTATAAAATGAATTGGTAATTTGCTTGTAGGGATAGACCCTAGTGTAGGTGGCATTTTGACCTTGCAAGTGGTCTATTTTGCCTACACGGTCGTGGCACACGGACGTGCCTAGTGGTCGTGGGTATAAGTCAGTAGCTATCCTAAGTGTACACGTTCATGACATATGGGCGTGCCTAGTAGCCGTGTGAGTAAGTCAGTAGCTAGCTAATGTCACACGGCCAAGACACATGGGATTGTCTTGTAGTTGTGTGGATAATTCAGTATACATGCTCTGGTTTGGCACAGCCAGGACACATGGGTGTGTCTAGTAGTCATGGAGGTAACGGCCTGCCCACACGGGCATGTGGCCTCTATAACTTAGAAAAGTTTTAAATATCTAATAAAATCATATGCATTTGATTTAGTCCCGACCCTATTCTAAAGCATGATTAAGGTCTCGTTGACCTATAAAAGGGACACTTTGATTGTGATTGATGAATTGTGTTATGAAAAGTCTGTAAGAGTTTTCGATCTGTCTAGTAATGCCTTTAACCTTAATTGGGCGACGGATGCGGGTTAGGGGTGTTACATTTGGTTGGAATTAGAGCTATGATTTAGTCGATTCTCGAACTAACGTAACGTGTTAGGGTCTAGCTATACATGCCATATATCTAAACTGTGATAGTGTGATGAATCTTGATGTGTAAAAATGTGATTTTCGTATAGTAATGGATCTCGAAAGAGCCGTAGCTGATAATGTAGAAAGCAACGTGCCTGCTCCCGCTTAAGGGATAAATATCATCTCAATTAAGACCACTTCTGAAATGGTCCGTAGGAGAAGCTAAACAAGCTTTCTTCCAGATGATGAGTGAGTGGTTCACTTAATTCATTAGAAATAACCCGACTGTTTCACAAGCTCCGCCCCTGCTTAATCCCCCTCAAGCATCTGTAATGCCTTCGACTATGAATCTGAATCTGTTGAATAAGCCTTCGATGGACAAAATTCGTAAGTATGAGTCTGAAGAGTTCAGGGCTACCAGTGATGATGATCTCGAAAAAAGCTGAGTTCTGGTTTGAAAACATATTTGGGTATTTGATGAGATGTCCTTGACTCTGGAAGAAAGTATTAAATGTGTTGTTTCACTGCTACGAGATGCAGCTTACCAGTGATGGAAGACTTTGATTTCTGTGGTTCCAATGGAATAGGTCACTTGATATTTCTTCCAGTCTGAGTTCTGAAAGAAATATATCAGTGAGAGATTTATTGATTAGAAACGAAAGAAATTTCTGGAACTGAAATAGGGCCGTATGACTATTACAGAATATGAATGAGAGTTTGTGAGACTAAGTTAGTATGCTCGTGAATGTGTATCCATCGAGGCAATAATGTATAAAAGATTCAAGACGACTTTAATGATGATATTCGCTTGCTAGTCGGGATTTTAGAGATAAAAGAGTTTGTTGTGCTTGTTGATCGAGCGTGCAAAGCTGAGGCACTTGGGAAAGACAAAAAAAAGTTGAGTTTGAAGCTAGAGAGGTGAGAAAAAGATTTCTGAACAAATCATTTCTTTCTACTTCTAAGAAATTCTGAGATGAGTATAGCCGTTTAGAGGTTAATGTGGGATAATCGAATAGAGATCGAGCTAGATCACAAATAAGCTCCAAAACTCCAGTAACTTTAATAGCAAGTGTTGGAAATGTCTGATCTGAGAAACCTAAATGTAAGCATTGTGGAAAAAGGCATCCGGGAAGTTGTAAATTAAATAGTCGAGCCTGCTTCAGATGTGGATCATTAGATCATTTTATCCGTGACTATCCAAAGTCTGTTAAGCCAGAGATTGTTCAGAATCCAAGATCTGATAATACTCCAGCGAGAGGTAGATCTTCCCGAAATGTAAGAAATGTCAGTGGTAGCCAAAGGACTACAAAAGACACTATTGCAAAATCTGAAGCTAGAGCACCTGCCAGAGCATATGCTATCCGAGCTCGTGAGGAAGCTTCATCTCCTAATGTTATAACGGGTACATTTACACTTTATGATACTTCTATGATTGCATTGATAGATCTAGGTTCTACACATTCGTATATATGTATGAACTTGGTATTTAGTAAGACTTTGCCTGTAGAGTCTATTGAGTTTATTATAAAAGTATCGAACCCCTTAGGTAAAAGTATCTTGGTTGACAAAGTATGCAAGAATTGTCCGTTAATGTTTCGAGATATTTGCTTCCATGCTGATTTGATGCTTTTACCATTTGATGAGTTTGATATCACTTTGGGTATGGACTAGTTGACATTGCATGATGCTGTTGTGAACTGTAAAAGGAAGACTATTGATTTAAGATGTTCAAATGATGAAGTAGTTCGGATTGAGTCTAATGATTTGAATGGATTGCTTGCTGTGATATCTATATTGAAAGCTCAAAGATATGTGAAAAAGGGATACAAAGCTTATTTTGCTTATGTGATTGATTCGAAAGTGTCTGAAAAGAAAGTTGAATCAGTGCTAGTTGTTTGTGAGTTTTCTGATGTAATCCCTGCGGAATTGTCGGGATTGCCTCTGATACATGAAGTTGATTTGGTATTAATTTGTTGCCGGGTACGACACCTATTTCGATAGCTCCGTATAGAATGACACCAATAGAGTTGAAAGAGTTAAAGTCACAACTGCAAGAGTTAACTGATAGAGGGTTTCTGAGATCGAGTTTCTCACCTTAAGGTGCTCCTGTTCTATTTGTTAAGAAGAAAGATGGCACGATGAGAATATGCATTGACTATCGTTAGTTGAATAAAGTGACCATAAAGAATAAATATCGCTTGTCTAGGATTGACGATTTTTTTATCAGCTAAAAGGAGCCACTGTGTTTTCAAAGATAGATCTGAGATCGGGTTACTACCAGTTGAGGGTGAAAGATTCAGACATTTCAAAATCTACTTTCAGAACGAGGTACGGGCATTATGAGTTTTTAGTTATGCCTTTCAGACTAACGAATGCTCCTGCTATTTTTATGGATCTGATGAACAAAATTTTTAGACCGTACCTAGATCAATTTGTTGTTGTATTCATTGACGACATTTTGATTTATTCACGGGATGAGATTAAGCATGTTGAGAATCTAAGGATTGTGTTGCAAACTCAGTGAGAAAAGCAATTGTATGTGAAATTTAGCACATGTGATTTCTGGTTGCGTGAGTTAGTTTTCTAGGACATATTTTATCGGCCTCAGGAATACGAGTTGATCCTAGAAAGATTTATGCTATTCTGGATTGGAAACCCCCGAAAAATGTATCTGAAATTTGCAGTTTTCTGGGACTTGCTGGTCATTATCGTTGGTTTGTAAAAGGCTTTTCGATGATAGCAACTCCATTGACTAGATTACATCAGAAAGATGTAAGGTTTGAATGGTCCTATAAATGTCAGAAAAATTTTGATCAGTTAAAAGCCCCTTTGACTGAAGCTCCAGTTTTGATACAGCCAGAATTAGGCAAAGATTTTGTGATTTACAGTGATGCTTCGTTGAATGGTCTGGGATGCGTACTGATGCAAGAAGGCAAAGTAATAGCTTATGCTTCGAGATAATTGAAGCTACATGAAAAGAACTATCTGACACACGATATTGAATTATTTGAGATCGTATTCGCATTATAGATTTGGCGACATTATCTATTCGGTGAGAAATGTCATGTGTTTTCTGATCATAAAAGTCTGAAATACCTGATGACTTAGAAAGATTTGAATCTACGACAGGAAGATGGTTAGAACTATTGAAAGATTATGAACTTGTGATTGATTATCACCCAGGTAAAGCAAATGTCCTTGCTGATGCATTGAGTAGGAAATATAATTATTTGCATTACATGCGTTGAATGCTCAATCAGATTTGTTTGATGATAGTTCAGTGATGGTTGAATTGAAAGCAAAACCGTTGTTTTTACAGCAGATATGTGATGCTCAGAAAGTTGATAATGAAATGATAGTGAAATAATCTCAATGGGATTTGAACTCTGATTTTGAATTTTGGGTTGATAATGATGATTGTTTGAGATTCTGAGATTGAATTTGTGTTTTGAGAAATCCAGAATTGATTCAATTGATTTTCAATGAAGCACATAAAAGTCGTCTATCTGTTCATCAGGAAGTACAAAGATGTACCATGATTTGAAATAATGTTATTGGTGCTCTGGTATGAAACGGGATGTATCTGACTTTGTGTCAAAATGTCTAGTCTGTCAGCAAGTAAAAGCCGAACATCAGGTTTCGTCTGGTTTGTTGCAACCAATTTTGATTCTTGAATGGAAATGGGATAGAGTGACGATGGATTTTGTTTCGGGATTGCCTCTGACTCCTAAAAAGAAAGATGCAATTTGGGTTGTAGTTGATCGATTGACGAAATCTGCCCATTTTATTTCGATAATATCTAATTATTCACTTGATAAGTTAGATGAGCTTTATATCTCTGATATTGTGAGATTACAAGGGTGCCACTGTCCATCGTGTCAGATAGAGATCCGAGGTTTACTTCACGATTCTGGAAGAAATTGTAAGAAGCTTTAGGCACGAAATTGCATTTCAGTACCATTTTTCATCAGCAAATGGATGGCCAGTCTGAACGAATTATTTAGATTCTTGAGGACATGTTGAGATGTTCCATCCTTGAGTTTAATGGTTCGTGGGAACAATATTTGCCATTGATTGAATTTTTATACAATAATAGTTTTCAGTCTAGCATTAAAATGGCACCTTAAGAAGTTTTGTATGGACGCAAATGTTGTACACCTCTGTATTGGACCGAGCTCAGTGAAAATAAGCTACACGGGGTTCATTTGATAAAAGATATCGAACATAAAGTAAAAGTAATCTGTGATAGTCTGAAAGCAGCATCCGATCGTCAGAAGTCTTATGCGGACTTGAAATGAAAAGAGATTGAATTTAAGATTGGTGACAAAGTGTTTCTAAAAGTGTCTCCGTGGAAAAAAGTACTTCGATTCGAACGTAAAGGCAAGTTAAGTCCGAGGTTCATTGGACCATATGAAATCATTGAACGTATTGGGCCAGTTGCATACGAATTGTTGTTGCCATCTGAGCTAGAAAAGATTCATAATGTATTTCATGTTTCGATGCTCCATAGATACCGATCTGATCCGTCACATGTGATAACTCCGTCTGAGATTGAAATCTGATCTGGTATGACATACGAGGAAGAACCGATTCGTATTCTAGCTCGTGAAGTGAAAGAGTTGAGAACAAGAAATTTTCATTAGTGAAAGTATTATGGCATTGACACGGATTAGAAGAGGCTACGTGGGAGCCTGAAGAATCATTGAAACAATAATATCTGGATCTGTTTAATTGGTAAGATTTTCGGGGACGAAAATCCCTAAGGGGGAAGAATTGTAATAGTCTGGTTTAGACCCTAGTCGGAACAGTGGTTTCGGAACCACGAATCCGAGTTAGTGAAATATTTTAATATTATTTTCTGTGCCTTTAATATGTGATCAAGCATGCGTTAAAATTCTGTAACTTAATTTATCCGTCTGTGTGCTTAATTTGATAAAAAGGGTTAAATTGCATTAAATGCAAAATTTGTATGCTATTTGTAAAAGTGCCTATTTGAAGTGGCTTTAAAAAGTAGAGGCCTTAAGATAAAATTAATCCATTATTTAGTTAGTGGTTAATTCAATGACAAAATAACCTTATTGTTAATTTGTCTTTTCTGATAATAAAAAGGTTAATATTGGAATTTGATAATTAAGTGATATATTAATAAATAAACATTTGAAAGATGATGATTATCATCTTTTTTTTTGCTAAACACCAAAGAATAGAAAAATAAAATTTAGCTAGGGCATTCGGCTAGCTTTTGATCTAAATTTAAGGTATGTTTTACTTCGATTTTTGATAATTTTTACGTTTCTGTAATCGTTGCTTCGTAAACTTTGAAACCCATGTTTTAATTTTGAGAATTTATGATGTTTATGAGATGAGCCTTTGATGAACTTATGTGATTTGTAATGCTTTATAGTGAAATATGAAAGATATGTATATGATTATCATAATTTGTCTTTGGAGTTTTATTGAATTTGAGTATATTGGACTCAATTGAGAAAAATGATTATTTGAGGGATTAAATTATGATTTTAATGAAATGTTTGGACTTGTTTGAGATACATGGGTATTCGGCTAAGCATGGGTATATAGTGATTTTGAATATTTGATGTTTTGTGAACTAGAGACTAAATTGTCCAAATGTGTAAATGTGAGGGCTAATTTGCAAATTGCCCTAAATGTATGTTTTTGGATTGAATTGAATAAGTTGATGAATGAATGGATTAAATTTGAATATGTATAGATCAAGAATCGAAGAAAACAGACTTAGATCTCGGGAAAGCGAAGGTAGTAGAATAACCGAGTCCGAACGAATATCTAAATCCGAGGTAAGTCAATATACAAATAAATGTATTTGTATTAAATTATGTATGTTCTTATGACTATTAATAATGATGAATGTATATGAGATGATGTATACATGAATCCTGAGATAGAATCGACATAGTGATAATGTCCAAGAAGTCCCGTATGAACCTAGGAATAAATAGGTAGTCTATGTCATGACATAGGTGTCTGTTATGTGATATCATGTAAGACCACGTCCGGGACGTTGACATTGATTTGAGATTTCATGTAAGCCAACATCCGGGACGTTGGCATTGATATGAGATTCATGTAAGACCCTGTTTGGTACAGTGGCGTCGATATTTGGTTACGTGTAAGACCATGTCCGGGACATTGTGTAACACCCCAAACCCGGTCAATACACCACAACCAAATCTGGCATGCTACGGGGTGAAGTAGTTTGAATAAAAAGTTCTCGATTTATTTTTTTCCGCAAACCCTTTTATCGATCTTAAAGTTTAGGAAAAAAACCTTATATAAAGTGATGTTGAAAATTTAAGTTTGAAATCAACTTCATTAATTTTGTCATTACTTTGTGAATAATGTCACCTGATGGTAACGTTGTAAAAACCTAAAGAGTATAGTTTTGTAAATCCCATTTTAATTTTAGTTATTTAAGCAAATCAGGTTATTAAACATATGCAGGAAATTTAAAAAAGAAAACAAAAAAAACCCAAACTAATACTTAGCGGCCTTATTACAAACCAAAACCAACTTTAGGTAAATAGATAAAATTGAAATAGTAACTAAAAGAAATCAAAACCCAAACGAGCATGCATGGCCGCCTTGAGTCCTTCCCGGCTCCATATCCGCAATCTACGCCTCATCTGCAAAATATAAGGGAAGGGGTGAGTCACCAAGACTCAGTGTATAAATCCCCAACCCGATAGTGCAAGCACTTACACAAATCATCAGGAAACATGCAAATCATGCAACCCCATAACCTAACCATCCAATCTCCTTTATCTACCCCGTGGTCAAAACCACCGTGGTCAAAACCACCGTGACCGTAGTCACAAATATATAACGGTGGTCAAAACCATCGATGACCAAAGTCACAAATCAAGTGATGGGGCCAACCCATCGTGTGGTCAAAACCACCGATGACAATCCCAGAATCAACATGTGGGCCAACCCAATCGTGGTGCCAAACCACCGGGATGAGTCACAATATTCATATGTGGTCAAAACCACCGTGGTCAAAACCACCGACTTAGTCACAAAATATAATATCAAGACGGGCCAACCTATCGTGTGGTCAAAACCACCGTGACACCAAATATCTCTTCCCTCCTCTCAACAATCCCACCATCATGTCCATATCAATCATGGCATAATAACATATAATGATGCAAATAACACATGGCATACATTTAACAAAGGACATGATAGCATATACCGAGATTTATAATCGGGACTTACCCGAGTCCATGCTTATGCCCACAAGGCATAACTACCGATTTTAATGGCTATAACAAAACATAATAAACATGTCAAACCAACAAAGTGTGTAGCGCTACACACCGACTATTTGTAGATCTAAACGAAGTCCCAAAACGTTAGCCTTCACTCTACCCTACAATCGGCCAACACACAGTTTTTAAGTTTAAAGCCATTCGGCTAAACACCATAAACCCAAAGATGCATCACACAAAGGCACACTCACCTTGATGCTGATTTGTTTTCCAACCAAATCCCGAAACTACACGAAGGATCTCCCTTACAATTGGCAAAGCCCTTAATCGGCAACTAGATCTTAAAATCCACTGTATTCGGCTACTTTCCCCCTCCTACAATCAGTCTTAACCACATCATTAGAAATCTAAAGGCCATTCGGCCATAACAGGAATCTCGAAACCAAAAGAGTTTGACACATCCTTACCTTAGTCGACAGATTCAGCCACCAATCACCAAAATATCGGCACACCCTAGTGATCTTAGAGGTGTCGGTTATCAACATAAACAGGGATGGAGTTTAGTATATGGATCTTTAATAGAGGGGAGGATAGAAGGGAAATCACTTACCAAGGGATTCGACTTGCCTCAAAAAGAAGAAGATAGATTCGGTCAAGGAGAAGAAAACGCAAGAGATCTCTCCGGCTTTTGCCAAGATTCGGCCCTAGCACTACACCAAGGTTTGAGGTTTGATTTTAAGAACCAAGGAAGAGATGGGTTTTGGCACTTAGAATACTGAAGAAAAACACAAGAAGAGAGGGATTTATGAGCAGAGTATTCGGCCAATCACTAGAGAAAGGAGAAGAAGAAGAAAACTCAACAAAGTTTTGGCTTTGAAGACGTTAGAGATGAAGAAGAAAAAGGGAATGGGAATGAGGAGGATTCGTCAAAGAAGAATGAAAGAACTTTCGGCACAAGGGGTTTGAGAGAAAGAAAAGATGCAAATGAGGTTTCAGGGTGACCCAGAACAAAAACAAAGGAACCTCTCTCTCAACTAGTCAAAATGCTCCCCAAATTCACTAAGAACATTCGGCACACCTTTTGCTAACCCAACCGATTGCACTCCTCCTCCCTACAGTCCAACTTTCGGCCAACACTTCAAGACTCCCACTCATAGCCGTCCTCCTCATCCTATCTTTAATTCCTCTCAGCCACTCATTCAAACAAGTTTGAATGAGTTCTACACCTATCACTTGAAGTTAGCCTAATCCATATCCTTCCAACAGAGTCCTACTTGAGCACACCTCTTCCTTGCTCTCAAGCGTGAAAAGAATAAGGTAGGGATTTCCGCTTGAACTGAGCTCCCTTCTCTCGCATGTGGCGCCACCGCTAAGGCCTTAAGTGGTGCCTCTTTGCCACTTTACCAAGGCAATTCCTTGTGTCTAAATCCTTCCATAATTTCTTTTAACCCCTAACTTTCTTAGCTCCCTCTTCCTAGGCACCAAAACAAAAATTTTGGCCATGACTCAGGCCTAACCCAAGGTCATGCCTGGACCCCAAAACATGTAAAACTAGCACATCAGACATACCGTCACATGCAAACACATGCAAAATACAGAGACCCCATTATAAGGTTTTTACAGTTTTACCCTTTAAAAATAATTTCGACCTCGAAATTACCTGGTCAGAAGAGTTGAGGGTATTGCTGCCACATCACATCCTCTGGTTCCCACGTGGCCTCCCCCGTACCATGGTTTCGCCATAGCACTTTCACCAAGGGAACTGACTTACTACGCAAGACCTTGACATCCCGATCCAAAATCTATACCGGTTCCTCTTCGAAAGACAAGTCCAAGCTCACCTCAATCTCTGCAACCGACACAACGTGTGACAGATCTGATCGATAGCGCCTAAGCATCAAAACATGTAAGACGTCATGAATCTGGCTTAACTCTGCTGGCAACTCGATCTGATAAGCTACCGGTCCTACTTGCCTCAACACCGTGTACGGCCCGATAAACCTAGGGCTTAGCTTCCCTTTCCGCCCAAATCTCAGCACTTTTTTCCATGACGATACCTTCAGAAAAACCTTATCACCCACTGCATACTCTATATCCCTGCGCTTAAGATCGGCGTAGGACTTCTGCCTGTCCGACGCTTCCTTAAGATGAGCCTGAATCACCTTAACCTTATCCTCAGTTTCTGCCACCAACTTCGGACCTAATATCTGCCATTCACCCAACTCTGTCCAATAGGTAGGAGTACAACATTTTCGTCTATACAGTGCCTCATATGGTGCCATCTGGATACTCGCTTGATAACTATTGTTATAGTTTAACTCGCCAATGGTAGATACTTCTCCCAACTACCATCAAATCCGTAACACGCCCCTTAGCATATCCTCTAAAATCTGAATTACTCTTTCAGACTGTCCATCGGATTACAGGTGAAAAGCTGTGCTGAAATCCAACCTCATTCCCAAAGCCTAATACAAAGCTCTCTAGAACCTCGACGTGAACCTCAGATCCCTATCTGAGATAATTGACACTAGCACACCATGCAACCTTACTATCTCGGCCACATACAACTTAGCTAACTTCTGAAGTGGATAATCAACCCTCACTGGTATGAAATGAGTTGATTTAGTCAAACGGTCCACAATCACCCAGACTGAGTCCTTCTTGCTAGGCGTAAGGGGTAGCCCACTGACAAAGTCCATGGTAATCCTTTCCCACTTTCACTGAGGAATCTTCACAGGCTGAAGTAAACCTGACGCTAGCTGATGTTCAGCTTTGACCACCGACACGCCGACACTTACCCACAAACTCGCCACTTCCCGCTTTAGCCTCGCCACTGTAATCGCTTTACAAATCCAGGTACATCTTGCTACCTCTAGGATGCATAGCGTATGGGCTGCTATGTGCATCCTAAAGAATCCTTTGCCTTAACTAGACATCTTTCGGCATATAAGCTCTCCCTTGAAAACACAACACTCCATCGTGAGTCAAGCTGTAACCTTCCAACACATTACTCTGAACTTGCAACCTCCGAGCATTCAGGCCCTCATCCACTAACTGTTTCTCTTTAATTTGTTCTACCCAAGTCGGCTTTACTTGCAATTCCGCCAACAAACTCCCATCGTCATATAGACTAAGGTAAGCAAACATCGCTCGCAGGTCTGCGACCACCTTACGCCTCAACGCATCAGCTACTACGTTAGCCTTACCCGAATGGTACTCAATCGAGCAGTCGTAGTTTTTCAACAACTCAATTCACCTTCGCTGTCTCAAATTTAAATCCTTCTGCGTCAACAGATACTTCAGACTCTTGTGATCCGTGTAGACTATCGACTTCTCTCTGTATAAATAGTGTTCCATATTTTTAGGAGAACACCACCGTAGCTAACTCTGATCATGTGTCTGATAGTTAACCTCATGCGGTCTCGCTTGTCGAGATGCATACGCCACCACTTTCCTTCCTCAGATCAAGACACATCCCAAGCCAAGATGTGATGCATCACAAGAGACAGTGAATACTTTTCCTGCCTCAGGCTGTACCAAAACTAGAGCTTCCGTTAGAATCTTCCTCAACTTATCGAAACTTTCCTGTTGTTTCTCCGACCACACAAATGAAACTCCTTTCCTTAATAACTTGGTCAATGGCACCGCGATCAGAGAAAATCCTTCCACAAATCTCCGGTAATACCCCGCCAGACCTAGAAAACTCCAAATTTCAACAATCGACCTAGGCGCTCTAATCCAACACCGCCAATCTTGGTCCACTCTAATCCCTTCAATGGACACTACGTGACCTAAGAAAGTCACTTCCTAAGCCGAATTCAGACTTCATCAATTTGGCAAATAGTCGCTTCCCTTAGAATTTGTAAAACCACCAAGCAGTGCGTATCATGGTCCTCCTCACCCTTGAGTACACCAATATGTCATCTATAAATACTACGACAAACCGGTCTAAGTATTATCAAACACCCGATTCATCAAGTCCATGAATGTTGTCTTGCATTGGTTAACCCGAACGGCATCACCAAAACTCAGAATGCCCATACCGAGTACTAATGCCTCTTATGAACATCACCTCCTTCACTTTGAGTTGATGGTACCCCGACCTGAGATCTATCTTCGAGAAAACTGATGCACCCTTAAGTTGATCAAACAAGTCATCAATCATGGGCAACGGATACTTGTTTTTGATCATCAACTTGTTCAGCTGGCAGTAGTCTATACACATCCGCATTGTGCTATCTTTTTTCTTAATAAAGAGCATAGGTGCTCCCCAAGGAGATATACTTGGTCGAATGAAACCTTGGTCCAACAACTCCTGGATTTGGGCCTTCAACTCCACCAATTCCTTTGGCGCCATTCGATACGGGGCTATAGACACTAGCATAGTTCCGGATAACAAGTCTATACCGAATTCAACTTCCCTAACCGGAGGCAGACCCAGAAGTTCTTCTAGGAACACATCCGCAAATTCCCCTACAGTTTAGACACTCTCCACAGCTACATCCTTGGCTCCCAAAGCACAAATATGCACCATGAATGCCTTGCAACCCTTTCTTACCATTTTCTCCACCTTCAGTGCAGAGACCAAATTAGATAAGTAATCCCTTCTATTACCTATCATCACCACCTCCCTACCTTCCATTGTCCTCAATACCATGCGCTTGGCCGCGCAATCCAAACTGGCCTGGTACTTCACCAGCCAATCCATCCCGAGAATCAGATCAAACTCTCCAAATGAAAGTTCCATCAAATCAGCCAAAAACACGACCCCTTGAAGTTCTAGGAGTACATCCCTATATAGTTTACTTACTTTTACAGAGTGACCTAAAGGGCTTATCACAGTCATCTTCCAAAAAGTAATCTCAGAGTTCAAGTTCATAGTTTCCACTATGCTACTGGCTATATATGAGTGCGTTGAACCCACATCTATCAAAACATTATAAGGTAGTCCAAAGATTAAGAATGTACCAGTTATGACGTCTGGTGCATCACCCTCCTCTCGACGCCTCACTGCGTAGACTAATCCAGATGTATCTCCTCTGTTCCACCTGTACCTCTGCCCGATGCTCCCCAGCCTCTGCCAGAGCCATTACCTCCCTTAGCAGCACCACGGTCCCTCTATGGCTGCTGACCATCCCTCCTGTTCTGAGTACGATTCTAATCCCCAGACTGCAACCTAGCTGACCTCTATGGACAATCCCTCACTCGGTGCCCCATCGATCCACGCTCAAAGCATCCCCTATTTCTAGTCTAACATTCTCCCGTGTGAGACTTTCCACATCGAGCACATCGTGCCAGCCATTGAGTATCAGCAGTAGTAGGCCTAGCAGCTTGATTCGGCCCACTATATCTACCCCGTTTCTGCTGATTCCTGGTAGACCCAGATGATCTGGAATTTTTCTTATTTCAACCCTTGTCCTGATTCCGTCTAACTGACTGTTTCACTTCCTCCGCAACTTTGGCCTTTTCCACTAAGACTATAAACTCTCTCTCCTACTGTGGAGCAATTAGTAACCTCAGATCATCTCTTAATCCATCCTTGAATCTGACACATCGCTTATGCTCCGTAGCTATAATGCCCCGAGCATATCGGCCAACCTTAAGAATTCTTCCTCGACTCGATACGGACTTACTCCCTCGAACCAAATTTCGTAAACACCTTCCTCTCGTATCAATATAATCGGTCCCAACATACTTCTTCCGATAAGTCGCTTTGAAATAATCCCAAGTGAGATCATCCACGCAAAGACCATCCCGAACCGTGAGCCACCATCGGTATGACTCATCTTGAGAAGTGACACTACTCCCTTTAGTTTCTCCTCACCGTCGATCCAAATCATCTATGATTCGCTTACGTCAGCCTCCAACCAATACTCACCAGATTGGGTGCCACACCGAATACACCTCTAATACCTCAAATTTATTGGTTCGAGTCACCGGATATGGATTTTCGAGCTCCCTGCACTCCACCGCTCTAGCCACTCTCTTGAAAGACTCGCAGATTACCGCGACACTACATCTTCCCCGCTTGATATTGATATTCTACACTAGCAAATGGTGGTGGTATCTCATTCTCGACCCTTGACTGCACCTAACGGGTTCCGATACTGGTCATTCCGCCTCTATTAAGTCCTTGCACATTACGACCACGCCCCTAGTACTCATGTCTATAATCACAATTTATCTCGCTTAAAGAAATTTTTATGAATTAGCTTCGCTCCACCGATTACCCACTTAATAAGTTTTATGTAAAGAAATTTGGTAGTGGTTCTTTCGATCATCACAAAGTTTTCATTTCAATTTCCTACCCTAATACAGTGAATTACATTTACTCATCAACAACCTCCTCCACCCATACTCCACATGTAGGGGTATTCTCGTCATTTCACTACCCGGGGGTATTTTTGTAATTTAACCTATCGGGGTATTTTAGTAATAAATCAGGGTTAATTTAAAAACCTTTACAAATCGTAGGTATTTCAAAAATTCCAAAAATCGGGGCTATTTTCGTAATTTCATAAACCAGGGGTATTTTATTAATTTTCCCAAAATATGATTCCAGGTGATTCTACAAAATAAGGGTATTTTGAAAATTTTCAATTCGGGGGTACTTCGGTAATTTCTATACTGAGGGTATTTTGGTAATTTTACAAGTCAGGGGTAATCTGGTTATTTTTTAAATCAGGGGTATTTTAGTTATTTTCAAATCAAGGTGGCCGGTCCCTTTCAGGTTTTAGTTATTGAATTTAGCCTGTGAATAAGTTGTCTTAGTTAGGGCTTAGTAACCGTCACTATGCACTGTAGGATTCAAGTGAAAAGGAGGTGAGTCACTAGATCGCTTAAATACCAAGCTCCCTAATCCATTCCTAGACATGCGCACAATGGTTACCACACCCTTAACTTAGCGACGTACTCACAGGTTTGTTTAGTGGATCTTTAAGTCTTATGTAATTTGTGTTGGAGTAAGCTATTCCTAGGGTTCAATAACTCCTATTCTACTAATCTACGATCCCGAAATACCCATTTCCCCCACATATAATTCACGCAACAGTTAGGGATACTTACCTGGGTAGATTGGTACCGGAGACTCGGTGCCATGCTGTTCAACCCATGTACCTTTACCACAAAACTTTTCAAAACCCTACTTTAAAACATTTTGGGCCTCGGGCCCACAACTAGCTTTTGAACTTGGCTCTGATACCAAAATTGTAACACCTCAAACCCGGTCAACACACTACAATCGAATCTGGCATGCTACGGGGTGAAGTAGTTTGAATAAACAAGTTTCTCAATTTTTTTTACTGCAAACCCTTTTATCGATCTTAAAGTTTAGGAAAAAACCTTATATAAAGTGATGTTGAAAATTTAAGTTTGAAATCAACTTCATTAATTTTGTCATTACTTTGTGAATAATGTCACCCGATGGTAACGTTGTAAAAACCCGATACAGAGTATAGTTTTGTAAATCCCATTTTAATTTTAGTTATTTAAGCAAATTAGGTTATTAAACATATGCAGGAAATTTAAAAAAAAAACAAAAAAACCCAAACTAATACTTAACGGCCTTATTACAAACCAAAACCAACTTTAGGTAAATAGATAAAATTGAAATAGTAACTAAAAGAAATCAAAACCCAAACAAGCATGCATGGCTGCCTCGAGTCCTTCTTGGCTCCAGATCTACAATCTACGCCTCATTTGTAAAATATAAGGAAGGGGTGAGTCACCAAGACTCAGTGTATAAATCCCCAACCCGATAGTGCAAGCACTTACACAAATCATCAGTAAAACATACAAATCATGCAACCCCATAACCTAACCATCCAATCTCTTTTATCTACCCCATGGTCAAAACCACCGTGGTCAAAACCATCGTGACCGTAGTCACAAATATATAATGGTGTGGTCAAACCATCGATGACCAAGTCACAAATCAAGTGATGGGGCCAACCTATCGTGTGGTCAAAACCACCGATGACAATCCCAGTAATCAATATGGGCCAACCCAATCGTGGTACCAAACCACCGGGAGGAGTCACAATATTCATATGTGGTCAAAACCACCGTGGTCAAAACCACTAGGACTTAGTCACAAAATATAATATCAAGATCGGCCAACCTGTCGTGTGGTCAAAACCACCGTGACACCAAATATCTCTTCCCTCCTCTCAACAATCCCACCATCATGTCCATATCAATCATGGCATAATAACATATAATGATGCAAATAACACATGGCATTCATTTAACAGTGACATGATAGCATATACCAAGATTTATAATCAGGGGACTTACACGGAGTCCATGCTCATGCCCACAAGGCATAACTACTGATTTTAATGGCTATAACAGAAACACAATAAACATGTCAAACCAACAAAGTGTGTAAGCATTACACACCTAACTATTTGTATATCTAAACGAAGTCCCAAAACGTTAGCCTTCACTCTACCCTACAATCGGCCAACACACAGTTTTTATGTTTAAATCCATTCGGCTAAACACCATAATCCCGAAGATGCGTCACACAAAGGCACACTTACCTTGATGCTGATTTGGTTTCCAACCAAATCCCGAAACTACACGAAGGATCTCCCTTACAATCGGCCAAGCCCTTAATCAAGAACTAGATCTTAAAATCCACCGATTCGCCACTTCCCCCTCCTACAATCGGTCTTAACCACATATTAGAAATCTAAAGGCCATTCGCCATAACAGAATCTCAAACCAAAAGAGTTTGACACATCCTTACCTTAGTCGATGATTCACCACCAATCACCAAAATATCGGCACACCCTAGTGATCTTAGAGGTTTCAGCTATCAACATAAATAGGGATGGAGTTTTGTATATGGATCTTTAATAGAGGGGAGGATAGAGGGGAAATCACTAACCAAGGGATTCAGCTTGCCTCAAAAAGAAGAAGATAGATTCGGTCAAGGAGGAGAAAATGCAAGAGATCTCTCTGGCTTTTGCCAAGATTCGGCCCTAGCACCATACCAAGGTTTGAGGTTTGATTTTAAGAACCAAGGAAGAGATGGGTTTCAACACTTAGAATACTGAAGAAAAATGCAAGAAGAGAGGGATTTATGAGTAGAGTATTCGGCCAATCACTAGAGAAAAGAGAAGAAGAAGAAAACTCAACAAAGTTTTGACTTTGAAGATGTTAGAGATGAAGAAGAAAAAGGGAATGGGAATGAGGAGGATTCGTCAAAGGAGAATGCAAGAACTTTCGACACAAGGGGTTTGAGAGAAAGAAAAGATGCAAATGAGGTTTCAGCTTAACCCAGAACAAAAAGAAAGGAACTTCTCTCTCAACTAGCCGAAATACTCCCCAAATTCAATAAGAACATTCGGCACACCCTTTTGCTAACCCAATCGATTGCACTCCTCCTTCCTACAGTCCAACTTTCGGCCAACACTTCAAGACTCCCACTCATAGTCGTCCCCCCTCATCCTTCCTTGAATTCCTCTCATCCACCCATTCAAACAAGTTTGAATGAGTCGTACACCTATCACTTGAAGTTACCCTAATCCATATCCCTCCAAAAAAGTCCTACCTGAGCACACCTCTTCCTTGCTCCTGGCGTGAAAAAGAATAAGCAAAAAAGGATTTCTGCTGCTTGAACCTGAGCTCCCTTCTCTGCATGTGGCGTCCATCGCTAAGGCCTTAAGTGGCGCCTCGCTGCCACTTTACCAAGGCAATTCCTTGTGTCTAAATCCTTCATAATTTCTTTTAACCCCTAACTTTCTTAGCTCCCTATTCCTAGGCACCAAAACAAAAATTTTGGCCATGACTCAGGCCTAACCTGAGGTCATGCCTGGACCCCAAAACATGCAAAACTAGCACAGCAGACATACCGTTATATGCAAACACATGCAAAATATAGAGACCCCGTTTTAAGGATGTTACACATTGGCATCGTATTGATTCGTGTAAGACCCTATATGGGACAGTGGCATCGATATCTGATTACATGTAAGACCACGTCTGGGATGTTGGCATTGTATGACTATTCTGAGCACTCTGAGTATCCTATTAGATTCCAAACGGTTCAACGGACAAATCTGAGGTATGAACGACTATGTGATTTGTATATCCATATCAGGTACGTTTGATATGTACACTAAGTGTGCATGAAAGGTAAGTATCTATATGAACTTACTATGATGAATATGTGAAATGGAATGATGAGATAATATGTGAAAATATACTTGGATGAGTTATGTGTGTATGTGATATTTGAGTTGAAGAATTTTGGTATTAAATGGCTAAGCATATGAGCCAATTAATATTAGATGAATTTGCTATGAGAACTATAAATGACATCTTCTCAAATTGAATATGTGTATTAATGCTAAATTTATTTGTATATGGCTTACTAAGCTTTTGAAAGCTTACTCTGTGAGTGTTTTTTCTGTTTTATAGATTGTCAAAGCTACTGAAGGCTCGAAGATCGTCGAGGATAGTCATCACACTACTCAAACTCATTTTGGTACTTTTGAAATATGAATATAGCTAGATATGGCATGTATAGGCTAGTCACTTTGAGTTATGCTTGAGATGTGTAAACAGCCATTTAATATGGCTAGGTAAATGTTGGTATTATGTTTGAGTAAATATGACACATGATGTATGTTTAGTATGAATTGATAGCTAATGAAATTGCCAAGGCTATGGTAAGCATATGAATGCATTATGAGAATGTATGTTTGAGAAAATAAATGATTATATGAAGGGTAAATGTGGATGAATCATGTTTGAATATGAAGTTATGTTGGTTGTTTGACATGTTTTGGATGTCAAGTGTGTATGAAATGAATTGGTAATTTGCTTGTAGGGATGGACTCTAGTGTAGGTGGAATTTTGACCTTGCAAGTGGTCTGTTTTTCCTACACAAGCATGCCTAGCGGCCGTGGGTATAAGTCAATAGCTATACTGAGTGTACACGACCATGGCATACGGGCGTGCTTGGTAGTCGTGTGAGTAAGTCAGTAGCTAGTCTAATGTTACATGGCCAAGACATACGGGCATGTCTGGTAGCCGTGTGGATAAGTCAGTATAAATGCTCTGATTTGGCACGGCCAGGACACATGGGTGTGTCTAGTAGTCGTGGGAGGCACACGGCCTACCCACACGGGCTTGTGGCCTCTGTAACCTAGAAAAGTTTTAAATTTTTGAGAAAATCATATGCGTTCGGTTTAATCCTGACCCTATTCTAAAGCATGATTAAGGTCTCGTTGACATATAAAGGGACACTTTGATTGTGATTGATGAATTGTGTTATGAAAAGTCTGTAAGAGTTTTCGATCTATTCGGTAATGCCTTTAACCTTAATCCGATGACGGATACGGGTTAGGGGTGTTACATGCCCTTTTCGGGTTTTTGACTCAAAACCTCTGAATTACTCTCTCAGACTATCCATCTGTCAGCGGATGAAATGCCGTGCTGAAGTCTAACCTTGTACCCAATGCCTAATGCAAAGCTCTCCAGAACCACGACGTAAACCTAGGGTCTCTATCTGATATGATCAATACTGGTACCCCATGCAACCTCACAATTTTCGCCACATACAACTTAGCCAATCTTTGAAGAGAATAGTCGACACGAATAGCTATGAAATGAGCAAACTTCGTCAATCGATCCACAATCACCCATACAGAGTCTTTCTTAGTAGGCGTAAGGGGTAGCCCACTCACAAAGTCCATAGTGATCCTCTCCCATTTCCACTGCAGAATCTTCATCGGCTTCAACAACCTCAAGGCAACTAGTGTTCGGCTTTGACTTGCTGACATGTTAAACACCTTCCCACAAATTTCGTAACTTCTCATTTTAATCCAGGCCACCAAAACTGTTCACGCAAATCCCAATACATCTTACTTCCTCTAAGATGCATAGCATAAGAGCTATTATGTGCCTCTTTAAGAATTATCTGCCTCAATTCCACATCCTTCGACATGCAAAACCTTCCACGAAAACACAAAACCCTGTCGCCGTTCAAACTATAATCTTCTACTTCACTACCCTGAACTTGCAGAAGTCGAGTACTCAAGGCCTCATCCAATAACTGTTTCTCTTTAACATGACTTACCCATGTCGGCTTCACTTGCAGTTCAGCTAATAAGCTTCCGTCGTCGTATAAACTGAGATGGGCGAGCATCGCTCTCAAGTCTGATATGACCTTTCAGCTTAGCGCGTCTGCCACCACATTAGCCTTACCCGGATGATATTCGATCGAGCAGTCGTAATCCTTCAATAGCTCAATCCACCTTCGCTGCCTTAAGTTTAATTCCTTCTGGGTTAAAAGATACTTCAAGCTCTTGTGGTCGGTGTAGATCACGGACTTCTCTCCATACAAATAATGTCTCCAAATTTTCAAAGTGAAAATCACCGCAGCCAGCTCCAAATCATGCGTGGGATAATTTATCTCATGCGGTCTCAACTACCGAGATGCATACACAACAACCTTCCCATCCTGCATTAAAACACATCCTAGTCCTGTGTGTGAAGCATCACAATAAACCATGAACTCTTTTCCAGCCTCAGGCTCAATCAACACCGGAGCTTCTATTAAAATCCTCTTCAGCTTTTCAAAACTCTTCTGCTGCTTGTCAGTCCAAACAAAAGGTACCCCTTTCCTCAACAACTTAGTTAAAGGTGCCGCAATTAATGAGAACCCTTCCACGAACCTTCAAATATCCAACCAAACCAAGGAAACTTCGAATCTCAGCCATAGACATAGGCGATTTCCAATCCAACACCGCTTTAATCTTTCAAGGATCCACTTTAATTCCTTCTACAGACACCACATGACCCAGAAAAGTAACTTCCTTCAACCAAAACTCACACTTGCTAAATTTGGAGTACAGCTGCTTCTCCCTTAAAATCTGTAAAACCACTCGAAGATGCGAATCATGTTCTTCCTTAGTCTTAGAATACACCAAAATGTCTTCTATGAATACAACAACGAACCGGTCCAGATAGAGTTGAAAAACACGGTTCATCATATCCATGAACGTAGCTGGTGCATTTGTCAACCCAAACGACATCACTAGGAATTCATAGTGACCATAACGAGTCTGAAAAGCTATTTTGCAAATATCCGCTTCCTTGACCTTAAGCTAATGATATCCCGACCTTAAATCTATCTTTGAAAAGACCGATGCCCGTTATAGCTATCAAACAGGTTATCTATCCTTGGCAGCAGGTACTTGTTCTTGATAGTCCACTTATTCAGTTGGCAGTAGTCAATGCACATTCGCATGGTCCCATCTTTCTTCCTCACAAACAACACCGGCGCTCCCCACGAAGATACACTAGGACGGATAAAACCACGGTCTAAAAGCTCTTGGATCTGAGCTTTAAGTTCAATCAGCACCTTCGGTGCCATCCTGTAAGGGGCGATAGACACCGAGCCGTTCCTGGAAGTAACTCAATTCCAAACTCAACCTCACGATTCGGAGGCAATCTTAGATGCTCTTTGGGAAAGACATCCACAAACTCCTTCACTGTTCTAACCTCACCCACGGTCACTTCCTTTGCATCCAATGCACTGGCAAATGTTAAGAAAGCCTTGCACCCTTTTCTTACCATCCCTTCTGCTTTTAGAGCAGACGCTACATTGGACAAGTAGTCTCTCATCTCACCTATAATCAAAACTTCCTCACCCTCGAGAGCCCTTAACACCATGCGCTTAGCAGCACAATCTAGGTTTGCTCGATACCTTACAAACCAATCCATGCCTAGGATCAAATTGAATTCTCCGAACGGTAGCTCCATCAAATTAGCCGAGAAAACCAATCCTTGAACTTCTAAAGGCACATTCCTGAAAAGTTTATTTACTACTACAGTCTGCCCTAAGGGACTAAGCATAGTCATCTCCCTAGAAGTAGTTTCAGAGTTCATACTCAAGGTTTCAGACACCATACTAGCAACATAAGAATGTGTCGACCCAATATTGATTAATGCAGTAAAGGGTAACTGAAAAAATGAGAAACGTACCCGTTATAACGTCTGGTGCATCCCCCTCTTCTCGGTATTTGACTACATAAACTAACCCGGCCTATCTTGCCTCTCAGATTTCCAAAGACCTCCGCCTTGGGTTTCTATGACCTCGTCAGAATATCCCGAATAGGCCTATGCATTTCCAGTTTAATTGTATGAAATGACAAGTTTCAAGTACTATGAATAAATTTTTGATACTTTTGGAAACCTAGAAATGCATGGAAATGGAAATGAAAAATGGAAATGGAAATGGACATTTTTTGGAAACTTAGACATTTTTGGAAACTTAGACATTTTTGGAAACTTAGACATTTTGGGAAACCTGAACATTTTGGAAACCTGAACATTTTAGGAAACCTGAACATTTTGGAAACCTAAACATTTTGGAAACCTAAACATTTTGGAAACTTAGACATTTTGGGAAACTTGAACATTTTGGAAACCTAGAAAATACAGAGCCGCGCGAAAATTTTAGGAAACTTAAAATTGACCCCGGAATGCCGAATTTAAGATCCCAAAGGGGAACTTAAGGCCAAGTGACCCTAAAAATATAAAGTACATGAAATCTGACCCAACAACGGACTTGAAAATGTGGCCTGAAGATGCCACCTAAGGCCTTAGGAAATGGTCCAAATACAAGAGGCCTTTGGGCCTGAGTTTGAGACATCCAGGAAGCAAATAATGAAGGCTTTATTTTGCTTCCAAGGCTAGGAGGTGGGACGGCACAAGCATCTTGAAATTAGAGGAGTTTTACTTCGGTTAAAACTTGTTTAATTAAGTATTAAGTAAAGGAATTTCTTTTAATAAAATAAATAAGGAGATAAAAGATGGATAAAATACTCCTAATTTAATTAAAGTGATAATTAAGTGATAATATTATCACTTGTGGGGAGTGGTGGCCAAGTCAAGGACTCTTGGCAAAGCAATTTCAGCTTAAAAGAGGAGAATTAAGGCCATTCTCTCATCTTTCCTAAGTGGTGCCAAATTTTCATAGCTTTCTTCTCCTCCCTTTTGTCAATTCTCCTTGAACAAAATACCATCTTCTTTTCTTCTCTTTTCTCCTCTGTTTCTACTATCAAGTCGAATCCCTGTCGATTCTAAGTAAAGGAGAAATCATTCACAACATCAAAAAGGGTAAGATCTGTGATTAGTCAACTTCTATTCTTTTCTTTCTACCAAAATCAAGATACTAATCCCCATTCTTGTTCATGGTCAATCCACCATGACCACTTAAGTTTCTACCATCATCAATTATAAAGAGCAAGGATCTAAGGTAAGAACAATTAATTTTGTTCTTCTAAATCTTTTAATCAAGAACAAGGAAATAACCTTTTCTATGTCTCATGGCCGAATACAAAAGGGGAGTTTCGGATTTCAAAATCAAGGAATTAAGGTAAGATATATTCGCCAAAGGCCAATTACAACTATTTAAAGTTAGATCGATCAAACCTATGATCTTTAGGGATTTCGACGGATATTCAAGACAAAAAGGAACTTTCGGATTTGGAATCTCTAAGGTAAGCCTCAAAATATTCGCCAAGGGTTGTGAGAGTATCTAAATCAATTCCTTAATTTTTGAAAAGCCAAAAACTAACCATATTGAACTACAAGGTTGGTTAATATCAAGAAGAGGAAAACTAAACTTTCGGATTTGTATAAACACCAAATCGGCAGAGGTGAGTATCTTTTACAAATCCTACTAGGATTTGGTTTTGTTTAAGCCAAAAGGGTTTATTAATGTGTCTTAATTGGTGGGCGAATATAGGAATTAATAGATTTAAAAATTAGATCGGGATTCTCGAGATATCAAGGAACCTATTGCGAAAAAGGTGTGTACACTTACTATCCTTCGATATTATATGGCTAAATATTTTAATATATGATATGAATAATAATGTGAATGTGGCTATGTACCACAAATGTGGCAAAAAGTACCTGTGCATGTTTCCTACTTACGATAGGATTGTGAAAATGTTATTTTATAACATGCTAATATATGTATATGAACATGAAATAAGTTATGTAATATATATATATTTTTGGGGCATTCGGTTTATGTGAAAGGGGAGAACAGTGTTGACTTGGTCTCACCAACTAAGGTGTTGACTTTGTCTCACCAACGAAAAATGTTGACTACGGTCACATTGCGAAATTTTGGTAACTTCGTTACTACAATTGTCTAATGACACAACGCTTAAATTTGATTATAGTGTCTAAAGACACAACGTGGAGAGTAGCGGATGGAGGGTTGACTTAGTAGTCCCTACTGTGCGGGTTGGTACGGGGAGTGTAGTGGATGGCTAATTAGGATTGGGTTTGGGTTGCATCATAATCTCATTATTGTATGGACTTAATGATTTGAACATGAATGCCTGATTTATTGAATGATAGTATTGTGTGCACATTGAGTCTGTTGACTCACCCCATTGTGGGAATTATTTTTCAGGTGATGAGCAAGGATTTGACCGGCCGTGGACCATGAGGAGGCCATGCTACATGCGAAAAATTTCATTTAGTTTGGACTTAAATTTTATTCTTAGTTGTTTTTTTTCTATTTTGGGTTTTACTTGATGTAATAAGGCCTTAAGGCCCAGTGGATTATACTTTGTGTTTGCTTATTGTTAAGTTTCATGCTAGGAACTTTATTGAATGTATTTAATTAAATGGGCTTACGAGATCAAATAAATGGGTTTCCAATCTAAGCCCAACTGAAAATAATAGTTCTTCCAAAAATTTACAATTTTCTCTAAGTATCGGAAATGATTTTGAAATCGGTTTACTTTAGGAACATACCAGATCTGGTTCAAAGCGTGGGCGGGTGTGGGTGTTTCAAATTGGTATCGAGCCCAATTTTAAACTTCGGCTACATGGGCTAAGGCCCAAAACGTTTTGAATTGAGCCCAAATAATTTTCTTTGAAAATAAGGTGTTTTCCGCATGGCCCTAAGTCTCCAATTCATGATCCACCGTAAGTACCCCTAACTATATGTGTGATTCATGATTTATATAAGGGTAGAAAAGGCATGGAACGAGAATAGAATAATAGGAACTTGAACCCTAGGATTAGACTACTCAAACGTAACACATAAGACTTAATGCACTAAATCAACATATGGCTAAGTCATTGAGCTAGTGGTGTGGTAACCCATGTACGCATGTCTAGGAGTGGATCCCAAGAGCTTGGTATTTAAGCGGTCCCTAGTGACTCACCTCCTCTTCGCAGAATCCTACCCGCGTAGCTTCTGCTCACCATAACTCGGAGGGCTCGGTGGTGTGGTAACCTCTGTATGCATGTCTAGGAATGGTTTCTGGGAGCTTGGTATTTAAGCAATCCAGTGACTCACCTCCTCTCCACACTAATCCTCGCCTGTGCGTAGCTTTGTTCACCACGACCAAGAGGGCTCGATCATAGGCTAAACATAATGACTAAAACCCGAAAGGGAACTAGCCATGTTTAAAAAAAAAAAAGAATAGAACAAAACAACAAACCCTAGTTTTTCAAACCTTTAAAACTCTTCTTTTAAATCTGAGAAAATTATTTTTACAACATTCTCTGAAAAACTCCTGATTTGCGAAAATTACAAAAATGCCCTTAAGAGTAAAATTACCAAAACGCCCCTGATTTGTAAAATGATTCAACTACTCAACAACATTATCAAAATTTCATGATTTCATAAACATTCAAAAACCCTAATTTGTAAAATACCGAAATACCGTGATTTTGGAAAAAATTACAAAATTACCCCAAACTTACAAAATTACCAAAATGACCCTGACTTCCAAAATTTTTGCAACATCCCCATTTTTGAAGGAACACTTTTCGAAAAGAACCCTCAAAGTTTTATAACTTTTGAAATACCCAAAATTTATTAAATTTTACAAATTTACCCTGATTTGTGAAAAATTTACAAAATACCCCTGAGGTCAAAAATTATCAAAAATACCCTCGGACTTCAAAATTTTTCCAAATTACCTCGAGATTTTGGAATTTTCAAAAATAATTTTTGACAAAATCACCAAGGAACCCTATTTTGACAAAAAATAGCCTGTAGGACAAAATTACGAAAATACCCCCGGGTAGTGGAAAACAACAACAAACAACAAAAAACTACAACATTTTTCTGAATGAACGGAAGTTCATATTTGTTTGATGGATGGAGGAATGAATGGAAAAGACTGTGTGTTTGTATGATACGAAAGAACCACTTTTAAATCCTTCTCATAAAACTTCTTCGTTAATAAGTAAGTGGAACAAATAACTAATCCATAAAATTTCTTAATCAGATCCCGACGCTAGAAAATGAGCTCTAGAGGACGTGGTCGTCGTGGTCGAGGAAGAGGAAGGATGACCGTGTCGGAACCCGTTAGGTCGGGTCAAGGGTCCGACAATGAGATACCACCACCCCCCTACCGTTAATGTTGAGCAGCAAGCAGCTCGGGACGGGAAGAGGTCATGTCGCAGTCGCTCGTGAGTTTTGGAATTAGTGGCCGGTGCAGGAGGAAATGGAGGAAATCGAAAGTCGGTACCTGAACGGCTCCGAGCTAATGGAGCGAAAATGTTTCGAGGAGTATCCAATGTGGCACCCAGTACAGCTGAGTACTAGTTGGAAGCAACGAAGCGTATAATGGATGAGCTGGATTTGACTCCAGAGGAAAAGTTGAAAGGGATGGTGGCGTTGTTACGCGATGAAGCGTATCAATGGTGGTTGACTGTTCGTGATGGTACCACAGCTGAAAATTTGACTTGGGAGTATGTTAAAGAGGCCTTTCAAAAGAAGTATGTGGGAACCAGGAATACGAATGAGCAGAGGAAGGCTTTTCTAGGGTTAGTACAAGGGAGTAAGTCCGTCGCAGAATATGAGGCGGAATTTCGAGGTTGAGCCGCTATGCTCGAGGGTAGTGGCAATCGAGCATGAACGCCGTGTCCGCTTTTGAGGACGGACCGAGGAATGATCTAAGATCGTTGATAAGACCGCATCGAGAGCGGAAATTCTCGCTTTGGTGGATAAGGCTAAAGTTACCGAGGGAATTAAGGATTCCATCAAGCGTAACACCGATCGAAATAGGCCGGAAAGAGGTTTTGGATCATCGGGAATAAGAGGCCTAGAACCGATGGGCCAAAGGATCAACAAGTTTGTACAAAGTGCGATTCATCCTTGTGAGTATTGTGGAAAGAGGCATCTAGGGATTGTTGGAAAAGATAGGAGCATGTTTTAGGTGTGGGTCCAAGGACCATATGTTTAGGGATTGTCCCAAACAATCGATGAGAGCCACCAAGAGTTCGAATGCTAGCGACCGGTAGAGGCGACAGCAATTTCAACGGGTCGTGGTTCGAGTAATGAGGTAATGGTTTCGCCAAGGTCGTGGAGCACCAAGCGAGGTGTTGAAGGTTCGAAGCAAGGCGACAAGGTTAGTTTATACAATCGGCCATCGCGAGGATAGTGATGCGCCAGACGAGACAACGAGTAAGTTTCTTATTTATGGATTATACTTCATTACTCTACTCGCTATAAGATTAGTTCGATCTTATGTTGCTAATGAAGTATATGGAACCTTGATTGTAAACTTAGAGAATGTGCCTAGAAAGTATGATAGTTCTTTAAGATCGAGTCTTGTGAGAATATCGTAGTGTGGTGAGTTAGACTGCATTTAATGAACGATAGTAAGTAATTTCGAGGACTAAATTATTTTTAAGGGGTAGAACGTAATATCCTGAATAGGGCCTATGCATTTCAGTTTAATTGTATGAAATGACAAGTTTCAAGTACTATGAATAAATTTTGATACTTTTGGAAACCTAGAAATGCATGGAAATGGAAATGAAAATGGAAATGGAAATGGACATTTTTGGAAACTTAGACATTTTTGGAAACTTAGACATTTTTGGAAACTTAGACATTTTGGGAAACCTGAACATTTTGGAAACCCGAACATTTTAGGAAACAACATTTTGGAAACCCGAACATTTTGGAAACCTAAACATTTTGGAAACTTAGACATTTTGGGAAACTTGAACATTTTGGAAACACGGAAAATACAGAGTCACTGAAAATTTTAGGAAACTTAAAATTGACCCTAATGTCAATTTAAGATCCCAAAGGGGAACTTAAGGCCAAGTGACCCTAAAAATATAAAGTACATGAAATCTGACCCAATAACGGACTTGGAAATGTGGCCTGAAGATGCCACCTAAGGCCTTAGGAAATGGCCCAAATACAAGAGGCTTTTGGGCCTGAGTTTGAGACATCCAGGAAGCAAATAATGAAGGCTTTATTTTGCTTCCAAGGCTAGGAGGTGGGACGGCACAAGCATCTTGAAATTAGAGGAGTTTTACTTCGGTTAAAACTTGTTTAATTAAGTATTAAGTAAAGGAATTTCTTTTAATAAAATAAATAAGGAGATAAAGGATGGATAAAATACTCCTAATTTAATTAAAGTGATAATTAAGTGATAATATTATCACTTGTGGGGGGAGTGGTGGCCAAGTCAAGGACTCTTGGCAAAGCAATTTCAGTTAAAAGAGGAGAATTAAGGCCATTCTCTCATCTTTCCTAAGTGGTGCCAAAATTTTCATAGCTTTCTTCTCCCTCCCTTTTGCCGAATTCTCCTTGAACAAAATACCATCTTCTTTTCTTCTCTTTTCTCCTCTGTTTCTACTATCAAGTCGAATCCCTGATCGATTCTAAGTAAAGGAGAAATCATTCACAACATCAAAAAGGGTAAGATCTGTGATTAGTCAACTTCTATTCTTTTCTTTCTACCAAAATCAAGATACTAATCCCCATTCTTGTTCATGGCCGAATCCACCATGACCACTTAGGTTTCTACCATCATCAATTATAAAGAGCAAGGATCTAAGGTAAGAACAATTAATTTTTGTTCTTCTAAATCTTTTAATCAAGAACAAGGAAATAACCTTTTCTATGTCTCATGGCGAATACAAAAGGGGAGTTTGAGATTTCAAAATCAAGGAATTAAGGTAAGATATATTCTACCAAAGGCCAATTACAACTATTTAAAGTTAGATCAGATCTAACCTATGATCTTTAGGGATTTCGACAGATATTCAAGACAAAAAGGGAACTTTCGGGATTTGGAATCTCTAAGGTAAGCCTCTAAAATATTCGGCCAAGGGTTGTGAGAGTATCTAAATCAATTCCTTAATTTTTGAAAAGTCGAAAAAACTAACCATATTGAACTACAAGGTTGGCCGAATATCAAGAAGGAAAAACCAAACTTTCGGGATTTGTATAAACACCAAATCGGCAGAGGTGAGTATCTTTTTACAAATCCTACTAGGATTTGGTTTTGTTTAAGCCAAAAAGGGTTTATTAATGTGTCTTAATTGGTGGGCCGAATATAGGAATTAATAGATCTAAAAATTAGATCGGGATTCTCGAGATATCAAGGAACCTATTAAGCGAAAAAGGTGTGTACACTTACTATCCTTCGATATTATATGGCTAAATATTTTAATATATGATATGAATAATAATGTGAATGTGGCTATGTACCACAAATGTGGCAAAAGTACCTGCACGCTTTCCTACTTCTGATAGGATTGTGAAAAATGTTATTTTATAACATGCGAATATATGTATATGAACATGAAAATAAGTTATGCGTAATATATATATATTTTGGGGCATTCGGGTTTATGTGAAAGGGGGAGAAAAGGTGTTGACTTCGGTCTCACCAACGAAGGTGTTGACTTCGTCTCACTAACGAAAAATGTTGACTACGGTCACATTGCGAAATTTTGGTAACTTCTTACTACAAAGGTCTAATGACACAACGCTTAAATTTGATTATAGTGTCTAAAGACACAACGTGGAGAGTAGCGGATGGAGGGTTGACTTAGTAGTCCCTACTGTGTGCGTGTTGGTACGGGAGTGTAGTGGATGGCTAATTAGGATTGGGTTTGGGTTGCATCATAATCTCATTATTGTATGGACTTAATGATTTGAACATGAATGCCCGATTTATTGAATGATAGTATTGTGTGCACATTGAGTCTGCTGACTCACCCATTATGGGAATTATTTTCGGTGATGAGCGGTGATTTGCCGGGCGGTGGACCATGAGGAGGCCATGCTACATGCGAAAAATTTCATTTAGTTTGGACTTAAATTTCATTCTTAGTTGTTTTTTTTCTATTTTGGGTTTTACTTGATGTAATAAGGCCTTAAGGCCCAAAGGATTATACTTTGTGTTTGCTTATTGTTAAGTTTCATGCTAGGAACTTTATTGAATGTATTTAATTAAATGGGCTTACGAGATCAAATAAATGGGTTTCAATCTAAGCCCAATCTAAAATAATAGTTCTTCCAAAATTTACAATTTTCTCTAAGTATCGGAAATGATTTTGAAATCGGTTTACTTTAGGAACATACCAGATCCGGTTCAGGCTCGTGGGTCGGTGTGGGGTGTTTCATCGTCTAGAACCATTCTCTCCTCTGTTCAGTGCACAACCCCTCGGCATCTGCGGTCCAACTCTACCTGGCTACACATACCTCTAAAATACCTTACCTTGATCAACAAAAACTGAACACCAGAAGGTTGGTTAGATGAAACCGAATGAGCCCCTAGATATTACCAAGTTAGAATCGATTCCCATAACAGAACAAAAGAAACGGCCTTTCGGCTAAGTCAAAATGAAAAGAACCACCATTTCCTACCATTCAGCCAACATCCAACTTACCAGTGACCTTCCAAACGCTGGCTAGATGAAGAAGAAAATATGAGAGTGAGCCCCTCTACAATCGGCCAATGCCCAAAAGAAGCGAGTCAGAAACTTCGGTTAAACCATATAACGGGAGAAGAAGTAAAAAGTGAAAGAAATAGAGGAAGAAGAACAATTACCAAAATAATAAGGAAAAATCGATTAAAAAGGCTTGAAAGGTGTGCTTGCACTTCAACAGATTTGGCCTTTCCACAAGCAAATACCAAACGCAGAGAAAAGAAACGGTTCGGCCCTCTCCCAAACAAACGACTACAGGGATATATGGTGGCTATCTAACAGAGAAAAGAGAAGAGTTAGGGAGTAGAAGAGGATTCAACTTGCAAAAGAAATGAATAGAGAATAGAAAATGAGAAGTAAAGATAAAGAACAAGGTTCGCCAATGAAGAAGAAACAAATAGCAAAGAGGGTGGAAAAGAAGGGAAACAAGAATACACTACTGGCCTCTCTGATATACAACTATCACCAAAGAGAGAAGAATGAGAAGTAAAGAAATAAAGAGTGTTGCGATTTTGGTAACAAAGAGTGACACAAATGACCGAATATGCAAAACAAAAGACTTGAAACAAATGCCTCAACCTCAAGAATTTCAGCACCCCACTTAGCTAGCACTAAACTAAATTATCACCCCCCTTCAAGCTTCCCACATTCGGCCCTCACTTCCACCAACATCAAATCCCATGCTTTGCTCCTACTTTCACTCCCCTTCATCCATTTGAATCGATTTGACCCATTCAAACACCACTATCACCTTATGGCCACTCATTCAAAATCTTTGACTCATTCAACCAACTACCATGAAGAGTCCAGCCAAATGCCACTACCTTAGCTCCCTAAACGTAAAAATAATGCTTTTGAATACTACTACCGCGACTCGAACTCCTTTCCCCTATTGCTCCCTTGTGACGCCACACTACTGTACCTTAAGTGGCGCCTTCATGCCACTCCACCATGCCTCTTCTTGTGTCAACAAACACAAGAGATTAACCTTAAGACCTGCTTCACCCAGCTCTCCCCTAAAGAGCCTAAAAATAAAATTTTCACCAATGCTCAAGCTTGACCCCGAGCCTTTCGGGACCCCCAAACATACCAAATTAACAAACAGAGCATGTCAAACACACAGAAACACATAAAATGTAGAACCCCAAATTCTAGGATATTACAGTTCAACCCCTTAAAGAAATTTCGGCCTCGAAATTTACCTGGTCAAAAGAGGTGAGGGTATTACTGTCACATCACATCCTCTAGCTCCTACATCGCCTCCTCTGAATCATGATTCCGCACAAAACTTTAACCAACGGAACCATCTTCTTTCGTAATACCTTAAATCTCGATCTAAGATCTGAACCGGTTCCTCTTCAAAAGATAAATTCAGTCTCACTTTGATTTCTTCCACCGGCACTACGTGAGATGGATCCGAACGGTAGTGCCTTAACATTGAGATATGGAATACATCATGTATCTGCCTCAATTCTAGAGGTAACTCAAGTTGATACGCCACTAGTCCCACACGTTTCAACACTCGATAAGGCCCGATAAACCTGGGGCTCAACTTGTCCTTCCTTCCAAATATTAAAACCTTCTTCCAAGCTAAAACTTTGGGAAAAACCTGATCACCCACTGTAAACTCTATATCCCTATGCTTCAGGTCAGTATAAGATTTTTGCCTGTCTGCAGCTTCCTTCAACTGAGCTCGAATCAACTTAACCTTTTCCTCTATCTCTGAAACCAATTTTGGACCCAACAACTGTCACTCACCTAATTCTGTCCAGCAGGTAGGAGTGCGACACTTCTTACCATATAACGCTTTATAGGGTGCCATCTGAACACTGGATTGGTAGCTATTATTGTATGCAAACTATGCTAATGGTAGAAAATCCTCCCAACTACCCCCGAAATCGATAACACAGCTTCTCAACATGTCTTCTAAGATCTGAATTACCCTCTCAGACTGACCATCAGTCTGTGGATGAAACGTTGTGCTGAAGTCCAATCTTGTACCCAACGCTTGATGCAATGCCTTTTAAAACCGCGATGTAAACCATGGGTCTCTATCTGATATGATAGATACAGGTACCCCATGCAACCTCACAATCTCTACTACATACAACATGGCTAACCTCTGTAGAGAGTAGTCAACATGAACCGGTATGAAGTGAGTGGACTTCGTTAACCGATCGATAATTACCCACACAGCATCTTTCTTAGTAGGCGAGAGAGGTAGTCCACTAACAAAGTCCATCGTTATCCTCTCCCACTTCCAAAGTAGAATCTTCACTGGCTGCAGCAACCCTGAAGGCAACTGATGTTTCGCCTTCACCTACTGACACGTCAGACACCTACCCACAAACTCGATAACCTCTTACTTTAGACCCACCACCAAAATTATTCCCGCAGATCCCAATACATCTTACTCCCACTAGGATGCATAGCGTATGGGCTACTATGTGCTTTCTGCAGAATCTTCTGCCTTAACTCAGAATCCTTCGGCATACAGGCCTTTCTGCGAAAGCACAAAACCCCATCACTGTTCAGACTAAAGTCCTCTGTCTCACCCCTGCCACTAACTAAAATTTAGAACTTAGCGATTCATCTGTCGACTGCTTCTCTCTAATCTGACTGATCCAAGAAGGCTTCACTTGAAGTTTAGCTAGCAAACTACCATTGTTGTACAAGCTGAGATGAGCAAACATTGCTCTCAAGTCCAATATTACCTTATGGCTCAACGCATCTGCCACTACGTTAGATAATAGACTCTTATGACCGATGTAGATAATAGACTTCTTCCCATACAGGTAGTGTCTCTAGATCTTCAGAGCAAACACTACCACAGCCAATTCCAGATCATGCGTGGGATAGTTCACCTCATGTGGTCTCAACTGCTGAGACGCATATGCTACCACCTTCCCCTCTTGCATCAACACACATCCTAACCCTATGTACGACGCATCACAGTAGACGACAAACTCATTCCCTGCCTCAAGCTAAATCAACACTGGTGCCTTTGTTAAAATCCTCTTCAACTTCTCAAAACTTTCTTGATGCTTATCTGCCTAGACAAACGGTACCCCTTTCCATAATAACTTTGTTAATGGTGTACCTATTAACGAGAACCCCTCAACAAACCTTCTGTAGTACCCAGCCAAACCAAGAAAACTTTGAATTTCTGCCACAGACTTAGGCAGTTTCCAGCCCAACACGACTTTAATTTTCTGGGGATTAACCCTAATTCCCTCAGCAGACACAACATGTCCCAGAAAAGTAACTTTTCTCAACCAAAATTCACACTTACTGAACTTGGCGTAAAGTTACTTTTCTCTCAAAATCTACAAAACTACCCAAGATGCGAATCATGCTCCTCCTCCGTCTTTTAATAGACCAAGATGTTGTCTATGAACACTATGACAAACCGATCCAGATAGGGTTGGAACACCCGGTTCATCATGTCCATAAATGCAGCTAGTGCATTTGTCAACCCGAACGGCATCACCAAGAACTCGTAGTGACCATAACGAGTTTGAAAAGCTGTCTTATGAATATCTACCTCATTGACTTTAAGCTGATGATAGCCTAACCTCAAGTCTATCTTTGAGAAGACCGAAGCGCCTCGCAACTGATCAAACAGATCGTCTATCCTGGGAAACGGGTACTTGTTCTTAATCGTCAGCTTATTCAATTGCCTGTAGTCAAAACACATCCGCATAGATCTGTCCTTCTTCTTTACGAACAACACCGGTGCTTTCCATGGTGACACACTTGGTCGGATAAAACCCCAATCCAATAATTCCTGAATCTGGGCCTTAAGTTCCACCAGCTCCTTCGGCGCCATTCTATACGGAGCAATGGACACTGACGCTATTCCCGAAGAAGATTAATATCGAACTCTACCTCGCGATCTGGAGGTAACCCTGGAAGCTCTTTTGGAAAAACATCAGAGAATTCCTTCACTATTCTAACGTCCTTTACAAACAACTCCTTGGCTTCCAGAGCACTGATGAAAGCTAAGAACGCTTCACACCCTTTTCGCACCATCCTTTCAGCCTTTAAGGTAGACACTATATTGGACAAGTAGTTCCTTCTTTCACCTATCACTAACACCTCATTATCTTCGGGAGTCTTTAACACCATGCGCTTAGCAGTACAATCCAAGTTCGCTCAATACTTCACTAACCAGTCCATGCCTAAGATCAAATCGAACTCGCCAAACGGTAGTTCCATCAAATCAGCTGAAAAACTACCCCTTAAACTTTCAAAGGTACCTTCCTAAAGAGTTTGTTCACCACTACAGATTGTCCTAAAAGGCTAAGCACAATCATCTCTCTAGAAGAGATCTCAGATTCTATGTTCAGAGTTCTAGACACAGTACCAGCAACATAAGAATGTGTAGATCCAATATCAATCAGTGCAGTAAAGGGCGACCCAAAAATAAGGAACATATCAGTAATGACGTCCGGTGCATCTCCCTCCTCTCGATGTCTAGCTGCATAGACCAACTTGGCTGTCTTGCATCTATATTCTCAGCACCTCTGCCTGGTGCTCCACGCCTTAGGCCAAAACCATTTCCACCCCTAGCCGGACCATGACCTCTCTGTGGTTGCAGACCACCTCTTTCAGGCTAAACATAATTCTGACCCATCGGCCGCGCTCTGTTTGGCTCTTGTGGACAGTCCCTTATTCGATGATCCATAGATCCACATCTGAAACATCCTCTATTACCTACCCAACACTCTCTCGAATGAGATTTCCTACATCGAGCACACTGTGGAGGCCAACTAACAGCAACAGGCTTCACAATATGACTCAGCCCATCTAACCTAGGCCTCTTCTAAAAACCCCCAACAGATGCCGACGACCCAAAATTCCTTTTATTCCTACCTCTATCCCTATCCTGATCCTACTTTTTGGACCGCTTTACCTCTTCGGCTATCTCAGCCTTCTCAACCAGAACGGCAAACTCCCTTTCTCGTTGCGGAGCTATCAGTACTCGAAACTTGTCCCTTCAAATTGGACACAACGCTCGTGATCTGTTGCAACAATACCCCGGGCGTAATGACTTATACGTAGGAATTCCACCTCATACTCGGCCACTGACTTATTTCCTTGGACCAAGTTTAGGAATGCCTTTCGCTAAGCATCCACATAGCTCGACCCAATATATTTTCCCTGGAACGCTGACTTAAAGAAGTCCCAGGTAATGTGGTCAGTCGCTATACCATCTCTGACCGTGAGCCACCATTGATACGCCTCATCTCGGAGGAGAGACACCACTCCCTTCAATTTTTCTTCCTCGATACAGTCAAGATCATCCATGATGCGCTCAACTGCTTCTAGCCAATACTCAGCCACATTTGGAGCCACACCAGAAACACCCCTAAACATTTTAGCCCCATTGGCTCAGAGTCGTTCGGACATAGATTTTTGAGCCGCTGTCCCATGCTCGCTCTAGCAACTCTCTCCAAAACATGCAGCATAGCTTAAGACACAGCATCGTCTCCACCAGTTTGATCCTAAAATTTTGTTTTTGCAACTGGCGATGCTGGCACTTTACCTTACGGCCCATGCCTTGATTCTGAAGGTTTTGCCCCAAAACCCCAGCCCCTACCACGGTCGCGCATGCCACATCTATGCCCTCTAGTGCTCATGACTACCGATTTGAACTAATCTGATTAAAAGTTTTATGAATTAGCATTTCTTTCGCTGTTTATTACTGAACAGTCTTATGGAAATAGCATTAAAAGTAGATTCTCGCAAATACAGATATACCTAAAGGTTTCAGTCTCTAAATTTTGAATTTCTTAGTACTAGCAATCAAAGCACAATACAATTATTCATACAAAACAACCAATGGTCAGAAGACTTACCGTACGGATTTGGGCCGGAGACTCGGGTGTCATGCTTCCAGAAAATATGTATTTTTCTAAACCATTTTCTAAACCAACTTTTGAAAATATTTTTGAACCTCATGCCCATAGCCGAGTTTTTGGAATCTGGCTCTAATACCACAATTGTAACACCCCAAACCCAGTCAAAACGCTACGACCGAATCTAGTATGCTATAGGAAAGGAAATTTGGAAAACTAACTAAATGTCATGAGTTGGTAAAACTTTGTGTATTGTTAGTGTACCTTTATAGAAAAGTAATTGTTTAACTTAGACCGTATGACAAAATCGGGTTCATTTGTCAAAAGTTGAATTTAAGAAAATTCCGTTAAACTTGCCAGTTGAAAATGATGTTGCGGTTTTTAAGTGAAAACTCTGATTCAATTTATTACTTGCTATCCAGCTTTCTTTAGCCATTTGAAAATCAATTAATCAAAGTTCTTAATCTTAGGAAAAACTCCAACTTTTATAGTTTATTAACTATACTATATCAACTTCATAATAAAACCCAAATTAAAGTTAAAGTGGTCTTATTACAACACCAAAATCCAAGCTTAATAGTGAAGTCTAAAAATAAAGAAAACGAAATTACTAGAAAATACTGCATGGCCACATCGAGTCCGCCACGGCTCCAACTCCGTAGTCTAGTGTTTACCTGTAAAATTAAGCAGAGGGGTGAGTCATCGAGACTCAATGTATAAATCCCCATTTTACTAAATTTGGGCTTTAAACCCATTGAGCCCAATGGGCCTTAGCCCACACAATTCAACATATTAAGCATGTATGCAATGCAGCCCAACCCCACCTACTTTTCCATCCTCTACATCACCCGGACCAGCCAAACGCTCGTGGCACCAAGCCATTGTGGTACCAAACCACTGGTGGTTCCAAACCACTGGTTACAGAGTCACTAAATGTAATATGTGGGGCCAACCCACTGGTGACAATCCCTGATAATATATATGTGGGGCCAACCCACTGTGGTACCAAACCATTGGGATGAGTCACAGAAATAAACTTTGTGGTGCCAAACCACTATGGTACCAAACCACTGAGATATAGTCACTAGATAAATTATGTGGGGTGCCAACCCACTGTGGTACCAAACCACTAGTGATAGTCTTAGAATCACACTTCCCCTTTTCACATCATATCCCAAGCCCATGCACATATTGACATAATAATATGAATGCAAACATGCTCCCAAAGCACAATGGTCAATTATATCATACATTCATATAATCAAAAGTAGAACTGTATAGGTACTTACCCGGTGTCGCCAACTTTACCCACAAGGGTATCTCGACTATCTAAACAGTCATTTCGGCTTTCAGCCAACTCAGTTAATAACAAAAATAGCTAAGATAAAGTGTGAACGTACACACTTGATAACACGTAACACTAAACTTTCTATGTCGACGCTTTTACTAGCAAGGACAACAGCTATTTGCCTATCCCAGGCAGATGTCGGCTCTCTACCACATCCTAACGAAAAGTCTTGAACTGCCGATACAACATGCCTTTTAAACTTAAGAGTAGGGATTACAGGTTCCCCCCACCACGACTTGACCGTTTCTTGTATCCATGAAATAGACTTGATCAGAGGTAGAGAAAATGTCGATTGACCATCAAAAGAATTGATTAAAGCAAACTATAACCCATAAGGGAAATAATAACCAAAAATTGAAAAGAAGTGACTCTCACCTTTGCTACTAACGTAAACAAGCAAGACCGCTTGGAAAAGAGCTCCCGGCAACTAAAGAAACCTTAACACTTCTCTTCTTGATATTCAGCCACTAGACATGAAAAATGAAAGACGAGTTATGGAAGAATGAGTGGTCGGTTTGCTAAATAGGAATAAAGGAGATGAAGAGAAACTGCAAGGGAATACCTTACCTTGATCAATGAAAACTGAACACCAGAAGGTTGGCTAGATGAAACCGAATGAGCCCCTAGATATCACCAAGTTAGAATCGATTCCCGTAATAGAACAAAAGAAATGACCTTTTTGCCAAGTCAAAACAAAAAGAACCACCCTTTCCTACCATTGGGCCAACATCCAACTTACTAGTGACCTTCCAAACGCTGGCTAGATGAAGAAGAAAATATGAGAGTGAACCCTCCACAATCGGCCAATTCCCAAAAGAAGCGAGTCAGAAACTTTGGTTAAACCACATAACGAGAGAAGTAAAGAATGATAGAAATAGAGGAAGAAGAACCCTTACCAAAATAACAAGAAAAAACAGATTAAAAAGGCTTGAAAGGTGTGCTTGCACTTCAACAGATTTGGCCTTTCCACAAGCAAATACCAAACACAGAGAAAAGAAACAGTTCAACCCTCTCCCAAATGAACGACTATAGGGATATATGGTGGCTATCTATGTAAAACCCCTATCTCGTTTTCGTCATCGGATTAGGGTTAGAAGCGTTATAAGACAGATCAAAAACATTCACTTAATTTATCATATAGACATTCATCAATATCAATCATAATGACCCTTAAATAGGCTATTGAGACCTTAAACATGCTTATAAACTGAGTCAGGACTAAATTGAAACACATACAAAATATCATGTAAAAATAAAAACTTTTCTAAATGCAGGGGATACATGCGGTGGGGTGGTAGTGCCTCACCCACGGCCTTCGGACACACCGTGTGTCCTCCCCGTGGTCATATACTGCCAAAACCAACACGGTCACCAAGCACACCCGTGTGCTAAGACTGTGTCCTACTAGGTAATATACTGCCATTTCTCACACGGCCTTTAGGCACGCCCATGCCATGACCGTGTACTTCTTAAGCTAGCTACTGATTTTACTCCACGGTTACTAAGCACGCCCGTGTGCCATGACCATGTGACTTTATAGGCCATTTACAAGGCCAAAATGCCACCCTTTTTGGGTCTCACCTACAAGTAATACCTACCAAAACATATTATGCATATCTGGCAACCAAAAACATTCCAATTTATCCAATCAATAAATTTAATACCAAAACTTATATCATCACAAGCATAATTCATTCATTTATTTACCCAAAAACTTAACTATATCATGGACCAATTCATCATGCTAAAATCACATTGTCTTTCATGCATATTTCCATTTCATGTCTATCCAAAACACAAAGTCAATTCACATAGCAAACTTATGACCAAAACCAGCCTATACCCAAAATGCTAGCCTATACATGCCATATCTAACATTATACATTTCCAAAGTATACCAAAATGAATTTATCAGTATGATGACGATCTGTGACGGTCCCAAGCCCTCAGTAGCTTTGACGACCTAAAAGATAGAGAAAAACACACACAGAGTAAGCTTTTCAAAAGCTTAGTAAATCATAATACAAATAAACTTAGCATATAAACATTGTAACGTATAATCAATCTAAATTCACTATTGGCTCAATTTCACCATCATAAATCTTCTTAATACCTTCACTTAGACCATTCATCTTTCAAACTTGCATAACACTAGATACTTTATTAGTTCATAGCCTTTCCCATCCATATAGCACACTTACAATCCCATATTCAATTACATAATTCGTCTAGTTAAGTTTAAGAAAATGCTTACCTTCTTATGCACACAAAGTGTACTTACCAAACGTATCAGAAATGAGTATACATTTTCGTAATTGTTCATATCTCAGATTTACTCATTAAACAGTTCAAAATTTATTAAGATACTCGAAAACTCAGAATAATTGTACAAAGCCAACATTCCAGACGTGGTCTTACATGTAGTCGAATGTCGATGCCACTGTCCCAGACAGGGTCTTACATGTAATAAGATATCGATGCCACTTTCCCTGACAGGGTCTTACACGTAAACAGATATCGATGCCATTGTCCCTGATAGGGTCTTACACGTAAATAGATATCGATGCCCTTTGTCACGGCGTGGTCTTACACGTAAATGATGTCGATGCCACCGTCCCTAACGTGTTCTTACACGTAAATGATATCGATGCCGCATCACGATGTGGTCTTACACGTAAACATATATCGATGCCACTTGTCACGATGTGATCTTACACATAAGCATGATATCAATGCCCTTTGTCACGATAGGTCTTACACGTAAACAGATATCGATGCCATTGTCCCTGACAGGGTCTTAGTCGTATTCAAAACAGATACCTATGTCATAACATAGTTAATCCTATTTATCCCTAGGTTTGTACTGGACTTCTCGGACATTGTCACTATATCGATCTTAACTTAAAATTTATGCACACATCATCTTGTAAACATTCAACGTTATCAATAATCACATACACATACATATTCCAAAAGCAAATACATTTATTTGCATAATGACTTACCTCGGATTCAGTTTATCGGAATGAAAATGGCTACTTGTTTACTTTCACTTTCCCACGATCTAAATCGGTTTTCCTCAGTTCTTAATCTAAACATATTTAGAATTAATCTTTTTATTCACTAATTCATTCAATTCAATCCATACACACATATTTTGGGCTATTTACAATTTAGCCCTCACATTTGCACATTTTATCAATTCAGTCAAATTTTCTCAAAACATCAAATTCACAAAATCCACACATACACATGCTTAGCCGAATACATATACATCACATACAAGCCCACATTTTTCATCAAACTTGTAATTTAGTCCCTCAATTTACCATTTTCTCAATTTAGCCCTATTTAGCTAAATTCATCAATAATTCAAGAACAAAGTATATTCATCTAACTCATATCTTTCATTTAACACCAAAAATCATTAAAAAGCTTAACATATCATCAATGGCATCTCACACAAACATTATCAATTCATCAAATTGAGACATGGGTTTGATAGCTCTCAAAGCAACGATTACAAAAACGTAGAAATTATCAAAAACGGATCAAAAACTAACCTTGAATTTAAACCCTCAAATGGCCGAACCTTAGCAAGCTTAAGTTCTTTCTTTTTTTTCTTTGTAATATTTGGCACTAACTCATGTTTCTTTTATTATAATAATATAACTTATAAAACAATATAATATAAATTTCACTTATAAAATAACATATAAAAACATGTTATAAAACCATGTTGCCGTCCACTATAAATAAAATTGGTTTAATTGCCACATAACTCCTCACATTTATAAAGTCACAACACATAGGTGCTTCAACAAATAGCAAGCAATTTTCACATTTAGTGCAATTTAATCCTTTTTTCAAATTAAACACACAGACAGTCAAATTAGCTTATGAAAATTTAGCACATGCTTAAACACCCATCAATGGCACAGAAAATAATATTAAAATATATTCAAACTCAGATTCATGGTCTCGAAACCACTATTCTGACTAGGGTATAAACCGGACTGTTACAATTCTCCCCCTTAAGGATTTTTGTCCCGATAATCTTATCATTAAATAGATTCGGATATTGCTATCTCATTGAGTTTTTAGGCTCCCACGTAGCCTCTTCTATTCCATGTTGATTCCACATTACTTTTACTAATGAAATTTTCTTATTTTTCAATTCTTTCATTTCACGAGTTGAGATACGGATCGGTTCCTCTTTATATGTCATATAAGATCGAATTTCAATTTCAAATGGGGTAATCACATGTGATAGATCAGATCGATATCTACGGAGCATCGAGACATGGAATACGTTGTGTATCTTTTCTAGCTCGGAGGGCAACCTTAACCTATATGCAACAAGCCCTACTAGTCCATTGATCTCGTACGGTCCGATGAACCTCAGACTTAATTTGCCTTTACGCCTGAACCGAAGCACTTTCTTCCACGGAGACACTTTCAAAAATACTTTATCGCTGATTTCAAATTCTTTATCTTTTCGTTTCAAATCTGCATAAGACTTCTGATGATCAGATGCTGCTTTCAAACAATCTCGGATCAGTTTCACTTTACATTACAGATCCTTTATCAAATCAACCCCATGTAACTTATTCTCACTAAGTTTAGTCCAATACAGAGGTGTACGACATTTACGTCCGTACAAAGCTTCATATGGTGTCATTTTGATGCTCGTCTGAAAAATATTATTATACGTAAATTCAACCAATGGCAAAATACTATTTCTATGAACCACTAAACTCAAGTATACAACATCTTAACATGTCTTCAAGAATCTGAATAATTCGTTCTGACTGACCATCAGTCTGCGGATGAAAAGCTGTACTGAAATGTAATTTTGTGCCCAAAGCTTCTTAAAATTTCTTCCAAAATTGTGATGTAAATCTCGGATCTCTATTTGACACAATAGATAATGGAACTCCGTGTAATATTACAATTTTAGAAATATAAAGCTTATCTAATCTGTCAAGTGAATAATCAGATCTTACAGGAATAAAATGGGTAGATTTTGTCAATCGGTCAACCACGACCCAAATCACATCTTTCTTTCTTGAAGTTCGAGGTAAACCAGAAACAAAATTCATAGTCATTCTATATCATTTCCATTCGGGAATCAGAATTGGTTATAACAAACCAGACGAAACTTGATGTTCAGCTTTCACTTGTTGACAAACTAAACATTTCAAAACAAAGTCAGAAATATCTTGTTTCATACCCCTCCACTAATAGTGTCGTTTCAGATCATGATACATCTTTGTACTACACAACTGATAGATAAACGACTATTATATACTTCATTCATAATCAACTGGATTAACTTAGGGTTTCTTAGAACATAGATACGATCTCAAAATCTCAAGCAATCATCAACAACTCAAAGCTCAAATTTAGAATTTGAATCACACTGAACTCATTTTGCTAACATTTCATTATCAACTTTCTGAGCATCACATATCTGCTGTAAAAACAATAGTTTTGCTTTCAATTCAACTAACACTAAATTATCATCAAACAAATTTAACACCCCCAGGGTGAAAAACTTGGCCTTGTGAACCCTCTGTTGGTTAATTCTTACAACAGTGACTTTAACTCTTTGAATTCCATTAGTGTCAGTCTATATAGATCTATCGAAATAGGGGTCGTACCAAGCAACAAATCTATACCAAATCCAACTTTGCAATTCGAAGACAATCCCGACAATTCTTCAGGGAAAACATCAGAGAACTCACAAACTACTGGCACCGATTCATCTTTCTTTTCATATACTTTCAAATCAATCACATAAGTAAAATATGCCTCGTAACCCTTTTTAATTTAATTCTAAGCTTTCAACAAAGATATCACAGCAGGCAATACATTTAAATCCTTCAACTCAATACAAACTATTTCACCATTCCGACGACTCAAATCAATTTTCTTTCTTTTACAATTCACTACAGCATCATGCAATGCCAACCAGTTCATTCCTAGAATTATATCAAACTCATCAAATTGTAATAGTATCAGATCAGCAGGGAAACAGATATCTCAAAACATTAATGGGCAGTTCTCACCTACTTTGTCAACCAAAATATTTTTACCTAAGGGGTTCAATACTTCTATAACAAACTCAGTAGACCTTACAAGCAAAGTCTTACTGAATACTTTCATACATATATAGAAATAAGTAAAACAGGGTCTATCAAAGCGATCATAGAAGTATCATAAAGTGTAAAAGTACCTGTTATAACATTTGGAGATGAAGATTCCTCCCGAGCTTGGATAACATGTGCTCTGGCAGGCGCTCTTGATTTGGATCTCACAACAATATCTTTAGTAGTTCTCTGACTACCACTGACGTTTCTTACAATTTGAGGAGATCTACCTTTTGATGAAACATTCTCATATCTCGAGTTCTGAACAATCTCTTGTTCAACAGACTCTGAGCAGCCTCGGATGAAATGATCTAATGATCTACATCTGAAACAAGCTCGGTCATTTAATCTGTAAATTCTCGAATGCCTTTTGCCACAATATTTACATTCAGGTCGCTTGAATCTGACATTTCCAATACTAGCCATTAAAGTTGTTGGAGCTTTAGAGCTTAACTGTGATCTAGTTCGATCTCTACTCGAATACCTCACATTAGCTTTTGAACGGCAATGTTCATCTCGAAATTTCTTCGAGCTAGACTGAAATGATTTGCTCATAAATCTCTTTTTCATATCTCTAGGTTCTGACTTAGCTTTGCATGCTCGGGCAACTAGCACTACGAACTCTTGTATCTCTAGAGTACCAACTAGCAATTAGATATCTTTATTTAGGCCATCTTCAAATCTTTTACACATTATCGCTTTAGTTGAAATGTATTCCTGAGCATACTGACTTAATCTTACAAACTCTTATTTGTATTCAATGACAGACATGTGACCTTGTTTCAATTCCAAAACTTCCTTTTGTTTCTAATCAATAAATCTCTTAATAATGTATTTCTTTCTAAACTCAGACTGAAAGAAATCCCATGTGATCCATTCTTCAGGAACAACCAAAATTGAAGTTTTCCACCACCGATAAGTTGTATCTTGTAACAAAGAAACAACACACTTTATACATTCTTCAGGAGTCAGTGACATCTCATCAAATACTCGAAGAGTGTTTTCTAACCAAAATTTGGCTTTCTCAGCATCATCATCATTAGTAGCCTAAAACTCTTCAGCCCGATACTTACGAATCTTGTCAATCGAAGGCTTATTCCACGAATTTAGATTTGTAGTTGGAGGTATATCGATGTCTGAGGGGGATTAACTGGGGGCGGGGTTTGCGAAACAGTCGGTTATTCCTCGTAAATTGAGTGAACCCTTCACTCATCATCTAGAAGAAAGCTTGCTTAGCTTCTCCCTCCTGACCTCTCGTAGCCGGTCTCAAACCAGAAGGCACTATCCCTTGCACGGAAGCAGGCGCATTACTTTCTATGTCGTCAGCTACGGCTCTTTCGGGATCCATTACTATACGAAAATCACATTTTATACGTCAGGATTCATCACACTATCACAATTCAGATAATATGGCATGTATAGCTAGAATCTAAAACGCTATGTTAGTCTGAGAATCGACTAAACCGTAGCTCTGATACCAACCAAATGTAACACTCTTATCCCATGTCCATCGTCGGATTAAGGTTAGAAGCGTTATAGGATAGATCGAAAACATTTATAGAATTTATCATATAGCCATTGATCAATATCAATCATAATGTCCCTTAAATAGGCTATCGAGACCTTAAACATGCTTATAAACCGATTCGAAACTAAATCAAAACACATACAAAATATCATGTAAAAATAAAAAATTTTCTAAATGCAGGGGATACACGCCCGTGGGGTAGGTCGTGCCTCACCAACGGCTACTGGACACACCCGTGTGTCCTCCCCGTGGTCATATACTGCCAAAACCAACACGGTCACCAAGCACGCCCGTGTGCTAAGGCTGTGTCCTACTAGGTAATATACTGCTATTTCTCACACGACCTTTAGGCATGCCCGTGCCATGATCGTGTACTTCTTAAGCTAGCTACTGATTTTACTCCACGGTTACTAGGCACGCCCATGTGCCATGACCGTGTGACTTTATAGGCCATTTACAAGGCCAAAATGCCACCCTTTTTGGGTCTCACCTACAAGTAATACCTACCAAAACATATTATGCATATCTGGTAACCAAAAACATACCAATTTATCCAATCAATAAATTCAATACCAAAACTTATATCATTACAAGCATAATTCATTCATTTATTTACCCAAAAACTTATCTATATCATGGACCAATTCATCATGCTAAAACAAACTCCATATCACATAGTCTTTCATGCATATTTCCATTTCATGTCTAGCCAAAACACAAAGTCAATTCATATAGCAAACTTATGACCAAAACTAGCCTATACCAAAAATGCTAGCCTATACATGCTGATACGATCCGTCTCTGGATGAGTAAAAATGTATTTGAGTTGCCCGATCATCTACGAGGAGTAATTGAAAAGTTGTCAGGAAAAGGGTGAAATAAGGTTAAAGTTGCGGAAGCTTATCAAAAAGGTTAAGATTTGGATAGGAGATGGATATAGGTTCGGTTTAACAAACGAGAACAAAGGATAAATGTTAGGTGATATTTTGGTTAAATGATAAGGGATATTTGATGGAGAGGGATAGAAGAACTTAAACAAAGAATCGATTCAACACTAGAAAAGTGTCACCCCGGGTTCTATATTTATTTAAGGTGGAAAATGGGAGTAGAGAAACCTCGACCCACTACGTAGAAAAGTAGGAACCTTGGTATAAAGGTGAACGCCACACTATATAATAGTGATAAGTTCAGATAGAAGAAAATGGGTTGACGCCACTAAAAACTAGATAAGCCAACAAGTCTTCAATGAAATATGAGAGAAAATAATCTCACAAATTAAGTAGCATAACATTAACAAATTCTATAAGTTTCTTCATCAATAGGTAGATTACATGTATTTATAGTGTCATAGAAGCTAGCTGAATGGTCACTTCTAGTTAAGCTAATAATGAGCTCAAATGAAAAGTCTTAACTTTTGAAATTCTAGCCCAAATAACTCCATCTTCAATGTGAATAATTTCTTCAATTAAGTGGTCACAAAGTCCTTTGAAGTCTCCATGACCAATTGAAAAGTCACCTAACTCCATCCTTCAATGTGAGTAATTTCTTTAATTAAGTTTCTTTGAAAACCTTTTGAAGTCTCCATGAGCAACCGAAAAGTCACCAAATCTTTGATGGAGAATTGAATGATGTGATTAATTGCTTTCAAAGTCTTTTAAAGTCTCCATGTCCAACCGAAAAGTCACCAGCATCTTTGATGGAGAATTGAATGATGTGATTAATTGCTTTCAAAGTCTTTTGAAGTCTCCATGTCCAACCGAAAAGTCATCAGCATCTTTGATGGAGAATTGATTGCATGAAGTGATTACTCATAAAGCAATCGGTTATGGATGTAGAAAACAAAGAGGCTGCCGAAATTAAAGAAGAATAATGCTCTTCTTTAATATAAAAACAACTTCTTAATGATGTATTAAACCCTTTTATATCAGCCCCCCTCTTGTGTAACCGAATTCACTTGAAAAGCCATCCTATTGAATTCATAACAGCCTTTTGAAATAATGGATGTGAGTTGAAAAGTCACCTACAATTAACACATGTGACTGACACATTAATGCAATTATTAAACTTAAAACAAATTAACAACTAACTTAATTAAATAAGCTAACACTTAACATCATTTATTCTAGCAACTAGCTTAATTAAATAAACTAACATTTAAACATCATTTATTCCAAAGAACTAGCTTAATTAAATAAAGCATCATTAAATGAACTTAACGCATGCATTAATAAATTAACCTAGTAACTAGATTAATTAAAGAAACAAACTATTAAATTAAATTCATTAAAAGAACTCAATTTAATTAAACTAAGTTGAGTTTAATTAATGACCAGCAACCATTTATTGAACTAAGATGCTTAAATGCATGATTTAAAATGCAAACTAAATACACAAATGAGTTACTTAATGCATGACTTAATTAAATGTAGAACACATAATGCATGTCATAAATAAAATATGTTGATCAATAATGCATAACATTAACTAAAGATGCATTTAATTAAACAAGACATAATTAAAGACTAAAGTATTGAGCTGATTCAAGCTCAAATAAGCTGAATTTGAACTGGTGGAGCTCGTGGAGCTGGAAATGAGCTGGGATCAGCTTGCCAGCAGTGCAATGCTCTACTCGGGATACTTGTTTGATGAAGTTCGCGGGGCGTGCTCGCATCACATGCCATATCTAACATTATACATTTACAAAGTATACCAAAATGAATTTATTAGTGTGATGACGATCCGTGACGGTCCCAGCCCTCAGTAGCTTTGACGACCTAAAAGGTAGAGAAAAACACACACAGAGTAAGCTTTTCAAAAGCTTAGTAAATCATAATAAAAATAAACTTAGCATATAAACATTCCAATATATAATCAATCTAAATTCACTATTGGCTCAATTTCACCATCATAAATCTTCTTAATACATTCACTTAGACCATTCATCTTTCAAACTTGCATAACACTAGATACTTTATTAGTTCATAGCCTTTCCCATCCATATAGCACACTTACAATCCCATATTCAATTACATAATTCGTCTAGGTAAGTTTAAGAAAATGCTTACCTTCTTATACACACAAAGTGTACTTACCAAACGTGTCAGAAACCAGTATACATTTTCGTAATTGTTCATATCTCAGATTTACTCATTGAACAGTTTGGAATTTATTAGGATACTCGAAAACTCAGAATAATTGTACAATGCCAACATCCTAGACGTGGTCTTACATGTAGTCGGATGTCGATGCCACTGTCTCAGACAAGGTCTTACATGTAATCAGATATCGATGCCACTGTCCCTGACAGGGTCTTACACGTAAACAGATATCGATGCCACTGTCCCTGATAGGGTCTTACACCTAAAACAAATATCAATGCCACTGTCCCTGACAAGGTCTTACACGTAAATAGATATCGATGCCACTGTCCCTAACAGGGTCTTACACGTAAACAGATATCGATGCCACTATCCTTGACAGGGTCTTACACATAAATAGATATCGATGCCACTGTCCCTGACAGGCTCTTACACGTAAACATATATAGATGCCACTATCCCTAATAGGGTCTTATTCGTATTCAAAATAGATACCTATGTCATAACATAGTTAATCCTATTTATCCCTAGGTTCGTACTGGACTTCTCGAACATTGTCACTATATCGATCTTAACTTAAAATTTATGCACACATCATCTTGTAAACATTCAACGTTATCAATAATCACATACACATACATATTCCAAAAACAAATACATTTATTTGCATAATGACTTACCTCGGATTCGGTTTATTGAAATGGAAACGTCTACTCGTTTACTTTCTCTTCCCCCGATCTAAATCAGTTTTCCTCAGTTCTTGATCTAAACATATTCAGAATTAATCCTTTTATTCACTAATTCATTCAATTCAATCCATACACACATATTTTGGTTTATTTGCAATTTAGCCCTCACATTTGCACATTTTATCAATTTAGACCAATTTTCTCAAATCATCAAATTCACAAAAATCCATACATAAACATGCTTAGCTGAATACATATACATCACATACAATGTAACATCCAAAAATTTGAGTATCAATATGTTGCTTGTCTTTGGTGTTAGCTTGGGTATAATTTTATTGTGTGCTTAATATAGTCTTGAAAAAGGCTCAGGTTTACTTGGAATTAGAATAAATTTTACTAAAGAGTACTTTAGTGTAGAGAAATTAGGTGACCTTGAAGTTAAGTTAATTAAGTGATAAAAGATGGCATAGATGAGTAATTGGCAAAGAGGTGATGGCGCCATAAGTTGGACTTGAGGGGAGAGTTTCGAATCTCCTAGCATGCAAATTGAGTGTTTTTATTTTTTTTATTTATCTATATGGCATGTGTCGGTCATGGATAAGGATTAGGATGAGTTGGATCTTTGAATTTTTATGGCAAGAAGACCATAGGAAAAAGGCAAGTGTTAACTTAGGGAAAGGAATCATTTGATTAAGGCATGAAGGGGGAACACAAGGCACTTATCAAGGAGGATGTTTTGGAAAGTTGGTGTAGCCAACTTTGACTTGAACTTGGTCGATTTTTGGGGATAGGGGTTGGCCAAAATTTTGAGGTAGGCTTGGTAAGGTTGTGTAGTTAGTGATACTCCCTTTTGGTCATCCATATTTTTCCCAAAAACACTTATTCTCCTTCCATTTGTTTTCTCTCATACCGAATGTGTCTTGTTCTAAAGGTAAATTTTGTTTTGATTTGGTCATTTCATTGAGGCCAAATTGATTTGTGTTTTTCATTTTTCCCAAGAGTTTATCATTGTTCTGAAACCATATCATTTTGAAAGGTTAAATTCTTCTTTCTTCTTGGCCGATTATGCATCAAAACCAAAATAAATTCTTTGTTCATCTTCTATCCTTGAAATCGACTCATAAACACTCTCTTATTCCTTCTTCTCTATTCTCTCTTCTTGTAACCATCTCTCGAATTATCTTTATTCTTTCTCAAAATCTTTCACCATGGCCGAATGTTAGTGACTATCTACCTAAACTGAAAGTTTCTTTGCTTTTCACATATTCTTTCTTCTCAATTCTGTTTTATTCAAACTTTGGATATTCGAAAAGAACCCTCTTTGATGGTTTTAATTTTGTTCTTATTTGCTTAATTGCGGAATCCTTAAGTTGGTTTTAGAAAGCCTTTTGACCAAAATCTTCATCCATTTCTCTTAAATAAATTATCTTCATTTTATAGTGAAATAGAGAAAGGCCGAAACTCAAGTGTTCGTAAGCGTCGTGAATCATTGGAATCAATGTAAGGTGTTAAGGTAACGGATTATTAAGGACTCTCATATTACTCGACATATTGATATAGATGGATTATTAATCGATTTCATTTTAGGGGACGTTATCGCTCAATTGTCATATTGTGGAACGAGGATATTTGTGGTAAGCCAATCTCACTCTTAAAACCGTTAGTCATAATTTCAATAATTTATTAGTCGGACTAATGATCTTTTGTCAATAGAGACAATCAAGATAGGGACCAAAAGGGCGATAAATAGTGTTCAGAAGAGGGGTGGTTTCGCTATTTCCCCTAAGTTTAAGCGAAGGACTGTTTCGGCAATCCGAGATTTTCCACTGGGTTGTGGACGCTCATCCGAGGAGAACCAGTTGTTTGAAGTCGTTCGTACTCCCGAACCTTTATTTGTTCATGGATTTTCATCGGGTTGGGAGAAATCGCAAATAGAAGTGGTTCGAAATTCTGAGGGTAAAAGTCTAGATCGTTATTCTAAGATTCGATTTGTAAATAAATAATAGTGTTCTAATTTATCGTGATGCGTTTAGGTATCGACGAAGCGGAAAGTCTAGTTCTCACGGAACGGTGTGTAACTTCACACTTATCCGGATTAGATACTATACCGTAAGTATTGGGATAAAATCGTAAAGATGGCAAAATCGGAAAATGCGTAATAATTAACACTTTTGTGAAATGCATGAAAAGCAGTTAAAGTCGTGAAATTTACTTAAAATGCCTCAATGAGTTAATCAAGAAATAATAAATTTAATGCTAGATCGTTAAATGGGCCAAAAATGCTAGATCGTTAAATGGTAGAAAATGCTAGATCATTAAATGGTAGAAAATCGCTAGATTGTTAAATGGTAGAAAATCGCTAGATCGTTAAATGGGCCGAAAAATGCTAGATCGTTAAATGGGCCGAAAAATGCTAGATCGTTAAATGGGCCGAAAATCTACTAGATCGTTAAATGGGCCGAAAAATATTAGATCGTTAAATGGGCCGAAAATCTGCTAGATCGATATATGGGCCAAAGTTTGCTAGATTGCTAAATGGCTATATGCTATTTTGTCTTATGGGCCAAAATGAAAATTTGAAATATAGACTCACATGTATTATGAGTTTTTGTTAAATTATCATATGAATATAGATTATTATGCATACATGATTGCATGGGTTAGGATAAATGATGAAGAGAAGAAAGGCCTGTTGCCAAAAATCTAGTTCGGTGGCTTTGCCACAAATATTTTAATGGCTTATGCCTCTAGTTCGGTGACTTTGTCACAATCTAGTTCAGTGGTGCACCACAACATTATTAAAAATGGCTTTATGCCTACGATTGGTGTGTTGGCAGGGTGGGTTGACTTGATCCCCACAGGTATGTTGGTTGGTACGGGCGGTGTGTACCAGATGGAAATTAGGTTTGGTTGGGAAATTCATTTTACATGCATTTTATTTATTATATTGTTAAATTCGTATATGAGCTCAAGCCCAAAATAATGACTTGATGATCTGGCCCAGTGGATATGGTAAGTGAGTTATACACTGAGTTCTGAGTAACTCACTCGCATCTCAGGTAACGACAATTGACGGAGGCTTGGGCCGAGGATGACTTCGTGGAGGCCATACTTCGAACATGGGTTTTATAAACTATGAACTTTTAATTAAGTGAATTCTTTTAATTACTATTTTGGGTATGATGTAATAAGGCCTTTATTAATATTTCATGGATTTTTATGTGTGGATGGATTTAAATTTTGTTTTAGATATTTAATATGGGCTTATGTTAATCCTATAATGTTTCCTTAAAATACTTTGGTTTTTAAAACATATGAGATTCTTTAACTATTCTTGTTTTCAAGTTCTTTTGAACTCTTTAAAAACTACTTTAAGGTTTTTGACAATTAAATACTAAATGATAAGATTTCAACTAATGTTTCTTAAATTCATCGATTTTAAATCATTTTCTTGGTTTTACTAAACTTCACTTTCAAGAGGTTTTGTAGAACGGTTTCACCTAAATCATTAGAAAAATTAAAAGGATGTTCGATCTGTGTGACAAACCAAATCTCGTCTTAACGCATAGACCTGGTTTGGGGTGTTACATACAAGCCCACATTTTTCATCAAACTTGCAATTTAGTCCCTCAATTTACCATTTTCTCAATTTAGCCCTATTTAGCTAAATTCATCAATAATTCAAGAACAAAGTATGTTCATCTAACTCATAAATTTCATTTAACACCAAAAATCATCAAAAAGCTTAACATTTCATCAATGGCATCTCACACAAACATTATCAATTCATCAAATTGAGACATGGGTTTGATAGCTCTCAAAGCAACGATTACAAAAACGTAGAAATTATCGAAACGGATCAAAACTAACCTTGAATTTAAACCTCAAATGGCGAACCTTAGCAAGCTTAAGTTCTTTCTTTTTCTTTGTAATATTCAGCAAGAAGATAACAAAATAATGAAGCCACTAACTCATGTTTCTTTTATTATAATAATATAACTTATAAAATAATATAATATAAATTTCACTTATAAAATAACATATAAAAACATGTTATAAAACCATGTTGCCGTCCACTATAAATAAAATTGGTTTAATTGCCATGTAAGTCCTCACATTTATAAAGTTACAACACATAGGTGATTTAACAAATAGCAAGCAACTTTCACATTTAGTGCAATTTAATCCTTTTGTCAAATTAAACACACAGACAGTCAAATTAGCTTACGAAAATTTAGCACATGCTTAAACACTCATCAATGGCACAGAAAATAATATTAAAATAATATTCAGACTCAGATTCGTGGTCCCAAAACTACTGTTCTGACTAGGGTATAAACCAGACTATTACAATCTAACAGAGAAAAGAGAAGAGTTAGGGAGTAGAAGAGGATTCAGCTTGCAAAAGAAATGAATAGAGAAGAGAAAATGAGAAGTAAAGATGAAGAACAAGGTTCGGCTATGAAGAAGAAACAAATAGCAAAGAGGGTGGAAAGAAGGGAAACAAGAATGCACTACTGGCCTCTCTGATATATATCTGTCACCAAAGACACAAGAATGAGAAGTAAAGAAATAAAGAGTGTTGTGGTTTTGGTAACAAAGAGTGGCACAAATGACCGAATATGCAAAACAAAAGACGTGAAACAAATGCCTCAACCTCAAGAATTTTGGCACCCCACTTAGTTAACACTAAACCAAATTCTCTCCCCCTTCAAGCTTCCCACATTCGGCCCTCACTTCCACCAACATCAAATCCCATGCTTTGCTCCTACTTTCACTCCCCTTCATCCGTTTGAATCAGTTTGACCCATTCAAACACCACTATCACCTTATGGCCACTCATTCAAAATCTTTGACTCATTCAACCAACTACCATAAAGAGTCCAGCCGAATGCCACTACCTTAGCTCCCTAAACGAAAAATAATACTTCTGAATAATACGGTCGCGACTCGAACTCCTTCCCCCTGCTTCTCCCTTGTGACGCCACACTCCTGCACCTTGAGTGGTGCCTTCATGCCACTCTACCCACACCTCTTCTTGTGTCAACAAACACAATAGATTAACATTAAGACCTGCTTCACCCAGCTCTCCCCTAAAGAGCCTAAAAACAAAATTTTCACCAAGGCTCAAGCTTGACCCGAGCCTTCTTGGGACCCCCAAACATACCAAATTAAAAAATAGAGCATGCTAAACACACAGCAGCACATAAAATGCAGAACCCCAAATTCTAGGATGTTACAATCATTGCCAGTTGTCTGTGAATTCCCTGATGTATTTCTTGAAGAATTACTGGGATTACCTTTGATACGTGAAGTTGAATTTGGTATTGATTTATTACCGAGAACGACTCCTATTTTGATAGCTCCATAGAGAATGGAACCAACAGAATTGAAAGAATTGAAGTCACAGTTGCAAGAGTTGACAGATAGAGGATTTTCAAGACCGAGTTTTTCACCTTGGGGTGCTCCTATTCTTTTTGTGAAAAAGAAAGATGGAACGATGAGAATGTGCATTAATTATCATCAGTTGAATAAAGTGACAATAAAGAACAAATATCCTCTACCCAGAATTGATGATTTATTTAATCAACTAAAAAGAGCCACTGTGTTTTCAAAGATAGATCTAAGATCGGGGTACTATTAGTTATGGGTAAAAGATTCATATATTCTGAAGACTTCTTTTAGAACAAGGTACAGGCATTATGAGTTTTTAGTTATGCCTTTTGGACTAACAAATGCTCCTGCTATTTTTATGGACCTGATAAACAAAATTTTCAGACCGTATTTAGATCAATTTGTTGTTGTATTCATTAATGACATATTGATTTATTCACGTGATGAGATTCAACATGCCGAACATCTGAAGATAGTGTTACAGATTTTACGGGATAAGCAATTGTATGCAAAGTTCAGTAAATGTGAATTTTGATTACAAGAAGTTGGTTTTCTGGGACATATTGTGTCAGCATCTGGTATTCAAGTTGATCCGAGCAAGATTTTTGCTATTTTGGAATGGAAGCCTCCGAAGAATGTGTCTGAAGTTCGCAATTTTCTTGGACTTGCTGGTTATTATCGAAGGTTCGTAAAAGGATTTTCGATGATAGCTATTCCGTTGACTAGATTGCTTCAGAAATATGTGAGGTATGAATGGTCCGATAAATGTCAGAAAAACTTTGATCAGTTGAAAGTCCTTTTAACTAAAGCACCAGTGTTGTATAGCCCGAATCGGGCAAAGAGTTCGTGATTTATAGTGATGCTTCATTGAGTGGTTTGGGTTGTGTTCTGATGCAGGAAGGCAAAGTAATAGCTTATGCCTTAAGAAACTAAAGCCTCATGAAAAGAATTACCCGACACACGATCTTGAGCTAGTTGTGATTGTGTTCGCATTAAAGTTTTGGCGTCATTATCTATTCAGTGAAAAAATGTCATGTATTTTCTGATCACAAAAGCCTGAAGTATTTGATGACTCAGAAAGATCTGAATTTGAGACAACGTTGATGGTTAGAGTTGTTAAAAGACTACGAGCTTGTGATTGACTATCATCCTGGAAAGGCTAATGTTGTTGCTGATGCTTTAAGCCAAAAATCACTGTTTGCATTATGTAACACCACTAATCCGAAACCATCACCGAAATAGGGTTAAGAGGCATTACCGAACAATCAAATCATTTAACAACCCATTCACGACACAAAGTCAATCGTCAGTATATCACATCAAAACATAAACATATAATCCCTTGTTGAGACCTATAAGACCTTAGACACATGCTAGAGAAGGATCGAGACTAAATTGAAACACATACAAAATTTTTCAAAACTTAAAAACTTATCCAAAATACAGGGGATACACGCCCGTGGGAGCCAACCGTGTACCCTCCAAGGCTGCTAGACACACCCGTGTGTCCTCCACGTAGTCGAACCTAATTCCTCACCACGGCCACCAAGCACGCCCATGTACCCTGGCCATGGTCAATCCTGCCAAAGCAACACGATTACCAAGCACTATGCTAAGGCCGTGCACTACTAGGCCATAACTTTCTCACACGGTTTCTAGGCACGCTCGTGTGCCATGGCCGTGTGCCCTTAAGCAAGCTACTGACTTTACCCCACGGTCACTAGGCACGCCCGTGTACCATGGCCATGTGACATTATAGGTCATTTGCAAGACCAAAAATGCCACCCAAATGGGTCATACCTACAAGCAACATTTACCAAAACAACTCATGCACTTATGACTACCCAAAAGCATATTAAAATTATCATCCAAACCATGCATTCAATACCAATTCTATTCATACCAAATTTACTACCAAAACTTATCTTATCACAAGCATAATTCATTCCCAATTTCGCTTATTCCTAATACCATCATACCATCACCAAAATTTCCATCCATAAGTCAATTTCTCAACTCACAGTCCATACCAAAAGATGCATCATATAGACCAAAGTCATTCATGCCAAAAACTATTAAATATCTAGCCACATCTCATGGCTACTTACAAATCTCAAACATGTTTCAAATAACTAGCCTATACATGCCATATTTTAACTATGTACATCTTTCCAAAATACCCCAAAATAGATTGCCGATAATGTGATTGAGATGCTGACGATCCCCAGATCCGAGCTAGCTTTAGTGACACTGTAAATCAAAAAACAAATCACACAGTAAGCTTTTCAAAGCTTAGTAAGTTCGTAATTTAATACATATTACTCAATAATACCACATCATACACAATTAAATCATCACATAGATAAATTTCACAATTAGGCTCATCATCAATCTCAACCATATGTTCAAGTATCTATTCATATAACTATTAAGGCTATCATCAACCACCTAGGTTCAAGCATACCTTGATCAACACATAGTTACTCACCATTCATGCTACTCAATTGCTCGATATTACCTCTCGTTCAACCTTTACTATTCTTTTTTGATTATTTCGCACACTTAGTGCCAATTTCATAATCGGATCATAATCGTCATTGCACACTTAGTGCCTAATCTTTCAACTGGCTTATCTCGGTACCACACACACAGTGCTAGGTCTATAAGCCGAAGCTTTCATATCATCGCACACACAGTGCTATTCATTTCTGCTTCGATTTCAATTTCGCACACTTAGTGTCATCAACTAAAATCTTACACATAGCAACTCACTTTCATACACAAATACATATTCATTTCATAATGCTAACACATATCTTAATAATATGTATCCAATAATATGTATCCTATCCGAACTTACCTCGGACATCGAACTATCGATACGGTCGATTAATCGAGCACTTTATCTTTGCATCGATATCGATCTGAACCTCTCCTCTCTTGGCCTATACACATTGAAATTCAATCTATTCAATCATCAAATCATTCATTTTAGTCCAAACACATATATTTAAGGCATTTTACAAAATAGCCCTCATATTTTCACATTTTGACACTTTAGTCCCTATTTCACAAAATCATCAAATATACAAAATTCCAAAACACATATACTTAGCTGAATCCTCTCTATATTCGTACAAGTCCACACATTTCATTTATTTCACATTTTAGTCCCTCAAATTACACTTTTCACAATTTAGCCCAAAATACTCAATTTCACTAAAAAACTCAAATACAAACTATGTTAACCTAACACCAAGCTTTCATATTCACCAACTAACATCACAAAGCTCAAGTGTTCATCCATGGCTCATCACAAAAACATCATCAATTCACAAAATTACAACATGGGTTAGCTAGAGCACGAAGCAACGATTACGAAAACGTAGAAATTATCAAAAATCGAACTTAAAACACACCTCAATCAAGAATTCAATGTGTTGAAATCTACAAAGCTCTTAACCCTTTCTTTCCTCTCTATTTTCGATGCATGGATGAACATAATGGGTAAAATTTTGTGTTTTATTTATTATACTAACATTAAAACAAAGTTTACTATTTTGCCCTTCATTAAAACATTAAAAATTCACTTAATATATACCCGTTTATGTCCATCTATACTTTTAGTGGTCCATTTACAACATAAGGACCCTTCATTTAAAAGCCATGACAATTAAGCATTTTAACAATCAGCACAAAGCTTTTGCATTTTATACGATTAAGTCCTTTCTCTTAATTCGGCACACAAACGATCAAATTATCACACAGAATTTTCACACGAACAATGTCACATACCATTCACACAGAAAATAATATTAAATTTTTATACCGACCTCGGATTTGTGGTCTCAAAATCACTGTTTCGACTAGGGTCTAAAATGGGCTGTTACAACTCTCCCTTTTAGGGATTTTCGTCCCCGAAAATCTTACCAGTGAATAATTATAGATGTTGCTCTCTCATAATGTTCTCAGGCTCCCAGGTAGCCTCTTCAATTCCGTGTTTGTGTCATAATACTTTCACTAAAGAAATTTTCTTATTTCTTGACTCTTTAGTCTCTCGTGCCAAAATTCAGATCGGTTCTTCACTATACGACAAGTCTGACTGAATCTCAACCTCAGTAGGTGCAATCACATGAGGCGGGTCTGATCTGTACCATCGAAGCATTGACACATGAAACATGTTGTGAATCTTTTCTAACTCAGATGGCAATCTTAATCTATAAGTGACCGCCCAACTCGTTGAATAATCTCATACGGTCCGATGAACCTCGGACTCAACTTATCCTTTTTGCCAAATCGAAGTATTTTCTTCCATGGAGACACTTTCAAAAACACTTTATCCCCAACCTCTAATTCAATATCTTTTCGTTTCAAATCTGCATAAGACTTCTGACGATCTGAGGCTACTTTCAAACTATCACGAATTACTTTCACTTTCTGCTCAGTCTCTTTTATAAGATCAACCCCATGAACCTTAGTCTCACTTAGCTCGGTCCAATACAATGGAGTTCAACACTTTCAACCATAGAGAGCCTCATATGGTGCCATTTTTGATACTGGATTAAAAACTATTGTTATACGCAAATTCAATCAACGATAAATGCTTTTCACACGTACTTTCAAATTCAAGTATGCAACATCTCAGCATGTCTTCGAGAATTTGAATGATTCACTCGAATTGACCATCCGTTTGCGGATGAAACGTAGTACTGAAATGCAATTTTGTACCTAAAGCATCTTGTAATTTCTTTCAAAATCGTGAGGTAAATCTTGGATCTCTGTTAGACACTATAGATAACGGTACCCTATGCAATCTCACAATCTCATTGATATACAGTTCAGCTAACTTTTCCAAAGAATAGTCGGTTCTTACTGGAATGAAATGAGCTAATTTTGTCAATCTATCAGCTATCACCCAGATCGCATCTTTCTTGCTCGGAGATAAGGGCAAACCCGACACAAAGTCCATCGTAACTCTCTCTCATATCCACTCAAGAATCATAATCTGTTGTAACAAACTTGACGGAACTTCATGTTCAGCCTTAACTTGCTGACAAACTGAACACTTCGACACAAAGTTAGAAATATATCTTTTCATACCATGCCACCAATAGAACTGTTTCAGGTAATTATATATTTTTGTACTCCCTGGATGAATAGTCAAATGACTATTGTGAGCTTCATTTAAAATCATTTGAATCAACTCTAAATTTCTCAGAACACAAATCTAATCTCTGAATCTCAAACAATCATCACTATTAACTCAAAATTCTGTTACAACATTTGAATCACCCTAAACTCTTTTTGCTAACAACTCATTATCAATTTTCTGAGCATCACATATCTGTCATAAAAATAACAGTTTTACTTTCAATTCAGCTGCAACCACATCATCATCACATAGATCTATCCGGTTGCTTATAGCTCACAAAGCATATAACGATTTATGACTTAAGGCATCAGCTACAACATTAGCTTTACCCGAGTGGTAATCTATCACAAGTTCGTAGTCTTTCAACAATTCTAACCATCTCCTCTGTCGCAAATTCAAATCTTTCTGAGTCATCAAATACTTTAAACTCTTATGATCAGTATAAATTTTTCATTGAATAAGTAGTGACGCCAAATCTTCAATGCAAACACAATCGCAGCCAATTCAAGGTTATGTATTGGATAATTCTTTTCGTGCAGTTTTAACTGTCTCAAAGTATAAGCAATGACTTTCCCTTCTTACATCAGTACACAGCCCAAACCATTTAACGATGCATCACTATAAACTATGAACTCTTTACCTAACTCGGGTTGAATCAACACTAGTGCTTCTGTCAACAACACCTTCAACTATACAAAACGCTGTTGGTACTTTTCTGACCACTCGAATCTAACATCTTTCTGTAACAACTTTGTCAATGGGATCATAATTATCAAGAAGCCTTTCACAAATCGTCTATAATATCCCGCTAGTCCCAGAAAACTACAGACTTCAGACACATTTCTTAGAGGCTTCCACTCTAAAATAACAGAGATTTTACTTGGGTCAACTCGTATCCCAACAGCTGATACGATATGCCCCAGAAAAATGACCTCATGCAACCAAAATTCACATTTGTTAAACTTTGCATACAACTATTTCTCACGCAAAGTTTGAGCACGATTCTCAAATGCTCAGCATGCTGCGTCTCATTACACGATTAAATCAAAATATCATCAATAAACACCACCATGAATTCGAAATTGGTGATAAAGTGTTTTTGAAAGTATCTCCGTGGAAAAAAGTACTCAGATTTGGATGTAAAGGAAAATTGAGTCTGAGTTCATCAGACCATATGAAATTATTGAACGTGTTGGACCAGTTGCGTATAGATTGTTGTTACCACCTGAGCTAGAAAAGATTCATAATGTGTTTCACCTATCAATGCTTAGATGATACAGATCAGATCCTCCCATGTGATTTCTCCGTCTGAAATTGAAATCTGATCTGATATGACGTACGAGGAAGAACCAATTCGTATCTTAGCTCGTGAAGTAAAAGAGTTGAGAAACAAGAAAATTCCATTAATGAAAGTGTTGTGGCATCGACAAGGAGTGGAAGAGGCTACGTGGGAGCCTGAAGATTCAATGAGACAACAATATCTGAATCTATTTAATGGTAAGATTTTCGGGGACGAAAATCCCTAAGGGGGAGAATTGTAACAGTCTGGTTTAGACCCTAATCAGAATAGTGGTTTTGGGACCACAAATCTGAGTCATAAAAATATTTTAATATTATTTTTTGTGCCTACTGTATATGATTAAGCATGTGTTAAAGTACTGTGAGTTAAATTGTTCATTTGTATGCTTAATTTGATAAAAGGACTAAATCGCGTAATTGGTAAAAGTTGATAATTATTTGTTAAAGTGTTAAATTTCTTTGTTCTTTAAATGATAAGTGTTTATGTTGCAATTATACCATGGATTATTGTGATGGTCGATTGTGTACATTGCTTATAAAATGTGCACACTAAATTATAAAGGTTAGTACAGTAATTTGGCAAATTAATGTAATAAATTAAAACAAAACATGAAAATGGTTGCTATATTCATCACCTTTGGTCGAATATCAAAGAAAAGAAAAGAAAGAAAGAACAACTAAGTTTCGGCTAAGTCTTAGCTTGATTCAAGTATGTTTTTGATTGATTTTTGATCATTTCTACTTTTTAGTAATCGTTGCTTTGTGTTCATCAAAACCCATGTTTCAATTTTGTAAATTGATAAATATTTTGTAATGTTTCTTTGATGAACATGTGAGTTTTTGGATGTTTGATGGTGAAACATGAATTATATGTGATAGAATAACATAGTTTTTCTTTGGAGTTTTTGATGATTTTGAGTAATTTGTATTAAATGGAAAGAATAAAATTTTGAGGGACTAAATTGTGAAATAAATGAAATGTATGGACTCATATGAGCATGAGTAAAATTCAGCTAGACATGGATAATATGAAATTATGTGTATTTTGTAGTTTTATGAAATACGGACTAAAATGTCAAAATGTGAAAATGAGAGGGCTAATTCGTAAATTACCCTAAATGTGTGTTCTTGGATTGAATTGAATGAATTGGTGAATAAATTAGTTAAATCTGAATATGTATAGATCAAGAACCGAAGAAAATGAATTTAGATCGCGGAAAGTCTAAAGTGATCGAGTAGTCAAAATCGCTCGTTTATTCTAAATCCGAGGTAAGTCGATATACAAATAAACATATTTGATTTGAGTTATTTATGCATCTATGAGATATAGATTGTATAGTAAATAATTGAAATGGAATGTTTATGAAATCCTAGGATATATCAACAAGTTATCATGGTTTGAGAAGTCCCGTATGAACCTAGGAATAGATAGGATAACATATGTCATAACATAGGTTTCGATATGTGACATCATGTAAGGCCACGTCTAGGACATTGGCATCGATATGAGATTTACATGTAAGACCATGTCTGGGACATTGGCATTGTATTTGATTCGTGTAAGACCCTGTTTGGGACAGTGGCATTGATATCTGAGTACATGTAAGACCTCGTCTGGGACGTTGGCATTGTACGACTATTCCGAGCACTCTAAGTATCCTATTAGATTCCAAAAGGTTCAATGGGCAAGTCTGAGAAATGAATGACTATGTGATTTGTATATTAGCTTCGGAACGTTTAATGTATATGTTTTGAATAGGCATGGAAGATGAGTAAATATGCATATGGATGCAATGAACCAAAATGTGATATATGAATGAATGTGACATGAGTAAATGATGAGATGATATGTGATATATATGCTTAAATGAGTTATGAGCATATGAGATATTTGAGTTGTAAAATATGAGTAAGTAATGGCTAAGTAATGAGCCAAGGATGATTTTATGAATTTGTAATTGAGAAACATTAATGCCATTGTGTTTATGTGGTTATGTGTATCGTGTATTAAGTTTATTGTTTATGGCTTACTAAGCTTTTGGAAAGCATACTCTATGTGTGTGTTTACTTTATTTTATAGGTCGTCAAAGCTACGAGAGGCTCGAGGATTGTCATCACACTACTCAATCTTGTTTTGGTACCTTTTTGAAAGTGTAAATATTAAGTATGTCATGTATAGGCTAGTTACTTTGGGTTATTTTTTATATGTGAAAATGGCCATGTGATATGGCTAAATATAATGTTTGTGATTATGAATGACTAGATAAATTTCATGATGCTAGTTTTGATTTAGCTTGATGGCAAATGAAATATTTATATGAATGGTAAGATTATTGATGCATAATTAGTATATCATGGATGGTAAGCTTGTGTTGAATAATACTTTGAAATGTATGTGATTGTATTAAACCAAATGTTTCATATGTTGGTGTTAATGTTAAGCTCATAAGTGATTAGAAATGATGTATATTTAGGCATGTTTTGGTTGCCTTTGAAGTTTGAATTGGTGCTTAATTGTGTTTGTAGGAATGACTCATGTGTGGATGGCAATTTGGCCTTGTAAATAGCCTATAATTGCCCACACGATTGAGCACACGAGCGTGTGGCTCAACCGTGTCTTTCAAGGTTGTAATTCAAAGCAAGTCAGTCTCGACCACGGGCTGGACACACTGGCGTGTGACTGGCTGTGTGGTGCAAGTCAGGCTCGACCACGGGTGGGGCACATTGGTGTGTCCCAGGCCGTGTGGTCAAGTCAGTATGTATGCTCTATTTTGACACGGCTTGGACACATGGGCGTGTCTGAGGCCATGTGAGGCACACGGCGTGCCCACACGGGCGTGTAACCTGTGTGTTTTATAAAAAATTTTAAATTTTTGAGAATTCTCATATGTGTTTGATTTAGTCCTGACCCTATTCTAAAGTATGTGTAAGGTCTCTAAGACCTATTTAAGGGACACATTTGATTGGATTTGATGAATTGTATTTTGAAATATCTGTGAATGTTTCTGTCTGATCTGGTAATGCCTTTAACCCTAAATCGGCGATGGTTACGGGTTAAAGATATTACAAATCTAGCTATCTCGGGGACTAATTTGTAAAGTTATCAAAGTTTTAGGATTTTACCATGGATGAATATAGTTGAATTATGAAATTTTATGGTAGAAAATGCAAGGTTGTTATAGATAAACAACTTTTGTAAAGTAAATTTTGATGAAATTGTGATTTAGGGACTAAATTGAAAAGATATAAAATTCATGGAAAAATTTTAAATACATGGGCTGCTATTGTGATATGTAAATAGTGGCTAGGCTTGGAATAAGGATTAAATTGCATGAATTTCATTTTCTGAACCTAGGGACGAAATTGTAATTAAGTAAACGTATAGGGGCAAAATAGTAATTTTGCTTAAGATGTGAACTGGATTGAATTGAATATGAATTGTATTAAATTTCTCGTATAGATCTGGATAGACCAAATATGAAATTTGTAACACCCCAAACCCGGCCTAAAAGTTAGGCCCAAATCTGGCGTGTCACAGTGAAGGAAGTTGAAAAGCTAAACAATTGTTTAGAAAAGTTTTATCGAATTTTTGAACTCCGAGTTCATTGTTTGATTGAGAAAAATGTGATTTACTAAATGACCATTTAGAAGTTGTTATTATTTTGAAAAACTATTTTGTTATGAAAGTTGAACTTGTATCATTGCGCAAACATGATATTTTAGGAAATGATTGCTAATGTTTAAAAAAAAACCTCGTATTTATAAGTTTAACAGTTATAAATGAAAACTTAGAAAAAATAAACCAATGGCCTTATTACAAAATCTTAACCCAAAATAAATAATCTAAAAGAAAAGGAAAAAATCAAAATTACTAAAGTTCACGAGCAGTATCTCCGATGTATAGCCACCCCCGAGTCCTCCACGGCTCCCAATCCTCAATCGCTGGGAATCACCTAAAACATTTAATAAAAAGAGGGGGTGAGTTTACGAAAACTCAGTGTGAACAACCTTCATCGGTAAGAACATGCATCACAACAATCCGAGTCAAAGCCCATTACAGTAACGGTGGCAATTTGGCCTTAGCCCAAAATAGCCTTGGTTGAGCCTTAACCCGTATCATATGTCAGGGCAGATCATGTATGCAATGCGATGCAAACCCAGTCCAACCTAATTTTCCATCCGCTACACACCACCGTACACATCCAATCACACCAATGGGGATTTCTACAATCAACCCTCACCGTTACACACCATCGATGGCAGTCATGCTGTAGTTAGCTGCTCATCGTCAGAATCATGACATAATCACCAGAACAGATTGTGGCAGAGCCACAACAACAGATCGTGGCAGAGTCACCAGAACACTTCCCCTTTAGTAACATAATCCCAATCCCATGCAAACATAATAACTTCTCATCATAACCATTTATTTGATGTAACGGAAATCACTAACCTGATGTGTCGCCTTTACCCTCCAAGGGTAACTCACTAGCCATACCGAGGTTCAGCATTTAACAGAATATAATATTACATTAGCACAACATTATAGATGGTGTGAGAAGTTACACACAATCACGCTAATCAACCCCAAAGGGTATAACAGTAATTTTACCTACTGAGGGTATTTCAGTAATTTACCTACCAAGGGTAATTCGATAATTCGACACATATCTAATCCATGTATGCAGTGCATCTCGAACATAATCAATCATACAATTAACACAGACAACATTAGTACTACCTCGAGGGTATAACAGTCATTTTATTGTTTAGGGATAAAACGGTAATTTCGCAAGCTAGAGGTATTTCGGTAATTTCGTAAGCTAGGGGTATTTCGATAATTTTACAAACTAGGGGTATTTTGGTAATTTTGTAAACTAGGGATGTTTTAGTAATTTTGAAAACTTGGGGTATTTCAGTAATTTTACAAACTAGGGGTATTTCGGTAATTTCACAAACCAGGGATATTTCAGTAATTTCACAAACTAAAGGTATTTTGGTAATTTCACAAGCTAAGGGTATTTTGATAATTTTACAAACCAGGGGTATTTCCGTAATTTTACAAACCAGGGGTATTTTGGTAATTTTACAAACCAGGGTGTTAACAACCCAACAGAAGGTCCACTGTCGCCTCGAACGACTCAAGTATTCTAAACAGAGATAATGATGCGAATGGGCCTAAGGCCCATTTTCGGCCTAAGTAGGCCCACACACTCGTGTGGCCCATTTAGCCCAAACCTAGCCACATATATGAGATTCACATAGTCTAGTTCACTATCTACTACTCAATCATACATTTTACTCATATGGCCCCCGGGCCCATTGAGCCCACTTGGCCCCTTTCGGGCCATCGTGGCCCAACAGCCTAAACCCACAAGAACACTACTGATGGCCTCAACTATCACGTTGAAACACCACACGTCTTTCGCCGCGCTCGTGTAACTACCATCGCCGTGTGACCGACTTTATCGGCATTTGCCGCCTATAACTATAGTAGAGAGAGTACACACCTGATAGGAATCTGAAGCTGCTAAACCGCACTCCGAGCACTCCTATGCCTAATGCCAGCCAGGTATGCTCCTTCTCCTCCTAGGCAGCTCTATATATAGTTAGCTTCTCACTTTCCTTCTTTGTATCTTTCGGATGTGGGATCCCTCCGTCAGTAGAGTTTAAATCCAACTCATACTCTTCCCATCTAATCCACAAAATAAATACTCCCTTGCTTGTCATGAGATTCGAACTTAGGCTCCCTTGTAGCATAATCCACGCCGCTAGCCACTTTACCAACTAGCTCATTCTGTTTAAAACCATGCGCAACTAAATATAACCCTATGGCAAAATTCTAAAGTCCATATAAAAAGAAAACCAAAATGCAAAAGCCAAGACTTGAACCTTGGACCTCCTTCCTTCCTTGTGGCGTCACCCCATTGTCTCTTATGTGGCGTCACTTTGCCACTACACCAAACACTCCACTTGTGTCATTTTCCCCACATTTTATTCTTAAAGCCTACTACTAACTCCTAGGGTTTTATTCACCTAAAACCAAAATTTTTCCTAAGGCCTAACTTGAACCCAGGACTTCATAGAAGCCCCTTAATCTTCCAAAATCACTCACCTACTAGATCTAACTTGCATTAAAGTCGTTCTCTTATTCCCAAAAATTTTAAATGCCCCTACGCCTAAAGCCCAATAGGCTCAATCCTACTAGGCCCAACTTTGGGATGTTACAAATCTACCCCCTTAAAGAAATTTCGTCCTCAAAATTTCTAGCTATAAAAACAGTCGCACATCCTAACCTACAACACTACACTCACGCTGCGCACTCTGATTCTAAAATAGTAATACACTTTCTAACTTAAGCTTGGAACCTCTTCATACAACCAAATATCTAATACAAAAGCAAACAAATATTTAACACTCATACATAAAAATTTTCCATTCAAACATCACATCCAAAACATACACAGAATAATTACAGTCATTATAGCATATAATAATAAGTAAGGGGACTTATGGATTTGGTGCCGAAGACTCGGGTTCCATGCTTCCAATAAAGATACTTTTTTTTAAAACCAAATTTCAAATAACTTTGAAAAACACTTTCGAAGCCATTCCACAGCGAATGTTGCAACCTAGGCTCTGATACCATAATTGTAACACCCCAAACCCAGCCTAAAAGTTAGGCCCAAATCTGGCATGTCACAGTGAAGGAAGTTTAAAAGCTAAGCAATTGTTTAGAAAATTTTATCGGATTTTTGAACTCCAAGTTCTTTGTTTGATTGAGAAAAACGTGATTTACTAAATGACTGTTTAGAAGTTGTTATTATTTTGAAAAATTGTTTTGTTATGAAAGTTGAACTTGTATCGTTGCATAAACATGATATTTTAGGAAATGATGGCTAATATTTTTAAAAAACCCGTATTTATAAGTTTAACAATTATAAATGAAAACCTAGAAAAAATAAACCAATGGCCTTATTACAAAATATTAACCCAAAATAAATAATCTAAAAGAAAAGGAAAAAATCAAAATTACTAAAGTTCACGAGCAGTATCTCTGATGTATAGCCACCCCCCGAGTCCTCCACGGCTCCCAATCCTCAATCCTTGGGAATCACCTGAAACATTTAATAAAAAGAGGGGGTGAGTTTACAAAAACTCAGTGTGTACAACCCTCATCGGTAAGAACATGCATCACCGAGCCGAAGCCCATTACAGTAACAGTGGCAATTGGGCCTTAGCCCAAAATAACCTCCATTGAGTCTTAACCCATATCATATGTCAGAGCAGATCATGTATGCAATGCGATGCAAACCCAGTCCAACCTAATTTTCCATCCGCTACACACCACCCGTACCTGCCAATCACACCAATGGGGATTTCTACAATCAACCCTCACCGCTACACACCATCGATGGCAGTTATGCTGCAGTTAGTTGCTCATCGTCAAAATCGTGACATAGTCACCAGAATAGATCGTGACAGAGCCACTACAACAGATCATGGCAGAGCCACCAGAACACTTCCCCTTTAGTAACATAATCCCAATCCCATGCAAACATAATAACTTTAATGCATAGATACAATAGGTTTTGGCGTGCATGTATAGAATACTCATAACGTATATCATGTCATCTCCTCATAACCATTTATTTGATGTAACGGAAATCACTAACCTAATGTCTCGCCTTTAACCTCCAAGGGCAACTCACTAGCCATACTGAGGTTTGACATTTAACAGAATATAATATTACATTAGCACAACATTATAGATGGTGTGAGAAGTTACACACAATCACGCTAATCAACCCTAAAGGGTATAACAGTAATTTTACCTACCGAAGGTATTTTAGTAATTTACCTACCAAGGGTAATTTGGTAATTCTACTCATAAATAATCTATGTATGCAGTGCATCTCGAACATAATCAATCATACAATTAACACAGACAACATTAGTACTACCACGAGGGTACAACGGTCATTTTATTGTTTAGAGGTAAAACGATAATTTCACAAGCTAGGGGTATTTCAATAATTTCATAAGCTAGGGGTATTTCGGTGATTTCGTAAGCTAAGGGTATTTCAGTGATTTTACAAACTAGGGCTATTTCGATAATTTTGCAAACTAGGGCATTTCGATAATTTTGCAAGCTAGGGGTATTTTGATAATTTTACAAACTAGGGGTATTTTGATAATTTTGCAAACTAGGGGTATTTTAGTAATTTTGCAAACCAGGGGTATTTCGGTAATTTTACAAATTAGGGGTATTTCGATGATTTCAAAAACCATGGGTATTTCGGTAATTTTACAAACCAGGGGTATTTTGGTAATTTTACAAGCTAAGGGAATTTCGATAATTTTGCAAACCAGGGGTATTTCAATAATTTTACAAACCAGGGGTATTTTGGTAATTTTACAAACCAGGGTGTTAACGACCCAACAGAAGGTCCACTGTCGTCTCGAACGACTCAAGTATTCTAAACAAAGATAATGATGCGAATAGGCTTAAGGCCTATTTTTGGCCCAAGTAGGCCCACATACTCGTGTGGCCCATTTAGCCCAAACCTAGCCACATATATGAGATTCACATAGTCTAGTTCACTATCTACTACTCAATCATACATTTTACTCATATGGCCCCCGGGCCCGTTGGGCCCACTTGGCCCAATAGCCTAAACCCACAAGAACACTACTGATGGCCTCAACTATCGCGTTGAAACCCCACACGTGCGCTCGCACACTCGTGTGGCTACCATCGCCGGGTGATCGGCTTATCGACATTTGCCGCTCTACAGCTATAGTAGAGAGAGTACACACCTGATAGGAATCTGAAGCTGCTAAACCGCGCTCCGAGCACTCCTACGCCCAATGCCAACCAGGTATGCTCCTTCTCCTTCTAGGCAGCTCTATATATAGATAGCTTCTCACCTTCCTTCTTTGTATCTTTCCGATGTGGGATCCTCCGTCGAGAGAGTTTAAATCTAACTCAAACTCTTCCCGTCAATCATAAAATAAATACTCCCTTACTTGTCATGAGATTCGAACTCAGACTCCCTTGTAGCATAATCCACGCCGCTAGCCACTTTACCAACTAGCTCCTTGTGTTTAAAACCATGTGCAACTAAATATAACCCTATGGCAAAATTCTAAAGTCCATATAAAAAGAAAACCAAAATGCAAAAGCCAAGACTTGAACCTTGGACCTCCTTCATTCCTTTTGGCGTCACCCCATTGTCTCTTATGTGGCGTCACTTTGCCACTTCACCACACACTCCACTTGTGTCATTTTCCCCACATTTTATTCTTAAAGCCTACTACTAACTCCTAGGGTTTTATTCACCTAAAACCAAAATTTTTCCTAAGGCCTAACTTGAACCCGGGACTTCATAGAAGCCCCCTAACCTTTGAAAATCACTCACCTACTAGATCCAACTTGCATTAAAGCCGTTCTCTTATTCCTAAAAATTTTAAACGCTCATACGCCTAAAGCCCAATGGGCCCAATCCTACTAGGCCCAATTTTGGGATGTTACAGAATTGGATCGAGGAAAAGAAAAAGTATCGGATTAGTATATTACAATTCACAAACGCTTGTCAAGGTAAGTTCGTTTATGTAACACCCCAAACCCGGCCTAGATGTTAGGCCCGAATTCGGCATGCCACATTGAAGTGTTTTTCGAGAACCATGTTTTCATTGAAAACCCTTCTTAATTAAAAGCTTGAGAAAATCCCAGTTACGTCCATTTATTATTTTTTCTTTTGAGGTTTATAAAAAATTTATTACCTTTAAAACCTTGTTTGTTGCGGAAGCTTAATTTATGAATAATTGAGTTACAAATACGTGATGTTTTGAAAATAGTTTTGTTTAGGAAAATCGTGATCTACTTTTAACAGTTATAAAACATCATAGATAAATATCCCAAATAAAAACCAGAAATTAAAAGCAGCCTTATTACAACCCAATAAGAAAGCAGTTTTAGTAAGGTAAAATAAAAAATAAAATTTAAAGCTGCTTGTAGTGTGGCCACCTCTGAGTCCTCCCGTACGTCGAATGCATACTGAGGATTACCTGAAAAATTAAAAAAAGGGGGTGAGTTTACGAAAACTCAGTGTGTACAACCCTGATCAATAAAAACATGCATCACAACAATCAGGGCCTAAGCCCATTTCAATAATCAATGTGGGCCTAAGCCCAACACAGTTACTATGGCAATTGGGCCTTAGCCCATAATAGCCTCAGTTGGGCCTTAGCCCATATAAAAATTCACAGATCATATCTATCTGGGCCTACGCCCATCTTAATAACAAAACAAGAGTATGCAATGCATTAATGCCCATACCAACCATGCACTCCTATGGGGATTTAATCGACCCACCCATCCCTACACTCCTTATGTAGCACCGGTTGCAGCACTACCCAATGTTGCAGCAGAGCTGCCAATCACATAATCGGCTTAAAGCCATCGGTGGATCCACAATCGTCAAGCGACCATGGGACCATATCAGAACTTCCTCCGTATCAATAGTCCCATCCCCGATGCAGCATAATATCACATGAACACAGACATACCATAATTAGCATATAATAATAATCATATAACATGTAGGGGCATTTTAGTCATTTTTCCATTTGAGGGCATAACGGTCATTTTACCCTATAGGGGTATTTCGGTCAATTTTACCCTCCAGGGGTATTTCGGTCATTTTACTCTAAGGGTATTTCGGTCATTTTACCCTCAAGGGGTATTTCGGTCATTTTACTCTCTAGAGGTATTTCGATAATTTTACAACATTTCCTAAGGTCCACAGTCGCCTCGAGCGACATAGATATCATATATGACTAAAACGTTGTAAATGGGCCCAAGGCCCATTATTCGGTCCAAGTGGGCCCACACTCTTGTGTGGCCCATTAGCCTATTTTCAATCACGGCTATCTAAACGTTATAACCCAGTTTGATTTCTACCACTTTTCGTAAATTTAATCCGTGTGAGGCCTACAGCCTGTTGGGCCCACACGACTCATTTCAGCCAAACGAGGTCCATAACGGCCCATGAGCACGAGGACGCTCATGGTGACCTCTGTCATTGAATCGACTTCCCCATACGAGTGTTTGTGAGCTCGTATGGTAACCGTTACCGTATTTTTAGCATTTCGACATTTGTCGATCTACTGTTGAAATGGTGTGAATACACACCTGTTACGAAGCGCCCTACGAATCCCTAGCGCCGAACCTATAACATTTAAGACTAACAGTTAGCCATTTGTTCCATACAATTATCCTCCTTTTCCAACTAAAAGCCGAAACCATAATATCACTTACCTTAATCGACCGAACCTTGTTAAACCCTCTCTAATCGTTGGCAAGATTAAACCCCTTGACGGATTCTGCATTACATCAAGCCTTATTAAGAGAAATGAATAACCTTGTAATTAAAACCACACTTGACCATTTACAAGCCATCAAGAGTATTCGGCCCCAACCAACAAGGCAAGAACACTCACCTTGGTGAAGAACTGAGAGTGGAATGTTGCTAACTTCAAGTCTCTTGTCCCTCTATCAATCCTCAAGAGGACCTAGGTATTAACCAATATCAGAATATGAGAAGAGGGGGTGATTCGGCAGAAGAGAAAGTAAATAGCACCCGTAACAAAGATTCCTAAATAATAAGAGTCATTAATACTTATACTTACCCACGACAAAAAAAAAAAGAAAATGAAAGTGCAATCCGAACAATCAAAACAAACACCCAAGTTGAACCCTTCTGATTAAGGAACGAATGCGATTGGAGAAGAAGGTAGAAGAGATGAAGAGAATAGAAGATCACTTTTCGGCACAAGGAAGCTGCAATCGACCCAAGGAGAAATAGATAAAAATGGTACGAAAGTTGCCTAAATGGTAACACAAAATCGGCTAACAAGAAAGTAGGGTGAAACCAAGCAGAAAGAATGCACGAGAGGTCACTTTTGCGCAAATTCGGGAACACAGAAAAGAAACAAAAAGGAACCTAGGTTTTGGTAACCAAACTGACCAAAAAAAAAAGAAAAGAAAAACTCATCAAATTCCAAAATATACCCTAAAACCCCTTTGGTCGAATTTCCAAGAGCAAGGACCCCAATATTCGGCCAAGACCTACCTATCAAATTCCAAAATATACCCCAAAACCCTTTGGTCAAATTTTCAAGAGCAAGGACCCCAATATTCAGCCAAGACCTACCTATTTCAAATTCCCTAGTTTTCTCCATTAATTCAGCCACCAACCAAGTTTGAATTACAATCAAACTCCTTCATCCAATCTTCATCCTTTGAAATACTCCCTAACACACTCACTTGACCAATTCAAACTCTCTAACACAGAGTTCAAATCCAACCCAAACTCTTGCCCACACAGGATTAAAATAAATAATCCTCTTTTGCATGCAGCGAGGCTTGAACATCTGCCCTCCTCGCTATACTTGTGATGCCACAACCACTCCACCACAGGCTCTCTTGTGTCTTTTTTTTAATCACAAATACTTATAAGGCATAATACAAGGAGTCAAGGTTCCCCTAATGCTAAGAATAAAAATTTTCCAAATGACATGGCTTGAACCCAAGCCTTCATAGAAGCCCCATAACCTTTCAAAATCACTCACCTAATAGGTCCGACATGCATTTGTGCCGTTCTCTTGTTCTAAAAAAATTTTAAACGCTCCTATACCCAAGGCTCAATAGGCCCAATTCTACTAGGCCCAAATTTTAGAGTGTTACAATTCTACCCCCTTAAAGTAATTTCATTCTTGAAATTCCCAACTATCTAATAGTCACACAACACAGGTTACACCACTACTCTTTTGATGCGCTCTCTAATCCTAATTACAAATTAGGTAAATAGTACACTATGGGTAAAATACGTACTAGTATTCACATCTGGAGCGTCTCCGTCTTCTCGGTGACGTGCTGTATAAACCAAAGCTCGCTGCCTCACCTCCACATGACCAGTACCTCTACCTGGAGTTCCACGGTCTAAATCGTTTCCACCATTGGCCTGTCCACGGCCTCTAGGCGATTTTTGACCACCCCTAGATGGCTGTACATTACCCCTATCAAAGGCCTACATCTGATCTGATCTTTTGGAACACTCTCTGAGATAGTGTTCCATGGAACCGCAACTCAGAAAAGCTCCTGTCCTCCTCCAACACTCGCCCACATGACTTTTCCCACAAATAGCATAGGGTGGTAACCCAGTAGTAGCAACAGGAGGCCCAGCTCTGACTGGCCCATCCACTCTAGCCCTTCTCTTAGGTCTCTGATTAGAATTCGAGGGCTCAGAATCCCTCTTGTTCCTGCCCTTTTCTCTTTCTCAATTTAGGCTCTCAGAGCGCTTCATATCTTCAACAATCTTAACTTTCTCTACTAACGCAGCAAAGTCTCGCTCTCTCTGTGGAGCTATCAACACTCAGAGACTGTCTCTGAGGCCGTCCTCAAACCGTACACAACGTTCATATTTCGTTGGCACAATTCATTGAGCATACCAGCTAAGTCGCAAAAATTTTTCCTCGTACTCAGCCACCGACTTTTCACCTTGAACCAGATTCATGAATTCTTTCCTACGAGCGTCGACATAGTTAGCGCCTACATACTTTTCTTGAAATGTAGACTTGAAGAATTCCCAGGTCAATCGATCAGACGGGGTGCCCTCTTTTACTGTAAGCCACCACTAGTAGGCTTCATCCCTTAGTAAGGACACGACACCCTTTAACTTTTGTTTGGCGTGCAGTCGAGGTCGTCTGCAACAGTTCGATTTATACCCTAGTCAGAATAGTGGTTTTGGGACCACAAATCTGAGTTTGTATAATATTTTAATATTATTTTCTATGCCGTTGATATATGAATTAGCATGTGGTAATTTTTCGTAAGCGAATTTGTCTGTCTATGTGTTTAAATTTGATAAAAGGATTGAATTGCATTAAATGTGAAAGTAGTTTGCTATATGTTAAAGCACTTATATGTTATGGCTTTGAAAAGATGGAGGACTTGTATGGCAATTAAGCCATTATCATGTTTAGTGGATGGATAAAAGTCTTAAATGTCCATATAGTATAATTATTTTAATTATATGAATGAAGGTTATTTTGGTAATTGGTTTATTAACATTAGCTTTAAGGAAACAAAATATGAGTGTTCATCTTTTAACTCTCTTCTTTTGACCGAAATAACCAAATGAAAGAAAGAAAAATTGAGCTAGGGCATTCGGCACTCTTTAAGCTTGATTAAGTTAAGTTTTGACTTCGATTTTTGATAATTTCTATGTTTTTGCCATCGTTGCTTTGAGAGCTACAAAACCCATGCCTTGATTTTGTGTTTTAATGATGTATGTGAAATATGCCATTGATGGTTTTGCAAGCTTTGTGATGTTTGAGAATGAAAAATGAAAGATTTGAGTTAGATAAACATGTTTTATTCTTGAAGTTTTGATGAATTTAGCTAAATAGTGCTAAATTGTGAAAATGGTAAATTAAAGGACTAAATTGCAAATTTGATGAAAAGCATGGGTTGTATAAAGTCCATAAGTATTCAGCTAAGCTTGTGTATGTGTTGATTTTGTGAAATTTGATGTTTTGTGAAAAATAGACTAAATTGATAAAATGTGCAAATATGAGGGTTAAATTGTAAATAGCCCAAAATATATGTTATGGATTGAATTGAATGGAATAGTGAATAAAAGGGTTAATTCTGAATATGTTTAGATCAAGAACCGAGGAAAATAGATTTAGATCGCGGGAAAGTGAAAGTAACGGAGTAGCCGTTTTCGTCTCGTTAAATCGAACCCGAGGTAAGTCACTATGCAAATAAACTTATCTGTATTGAATTGAATATACATATCCATATCTCTATCGATGAATGAATGAGTATGAGATGCTAAGTGCGTGAATTTCAAAATAAGTTCAATATAGTGATAAAGCCGAGAAGTCCCATATGAAGCTAGGAATAGATAGGATTAGCTATGTCATGACATAGGTATCTGTTCAGTTTTATCACGTAAGACCACGTCTGGGACGTTGGCGTTGATTTGAAATTTTGTATAAGACCTCGTCTAGGACATAGGCATCGATATGAATTATATGTAAAAGACCTCATATGGGACGTAGGCACCGATATGAACTTTATGAGTAAGACCATGTCTAGGACATCGGTATCATATTGACCCATGTAAGACCGCATCTGGGACGTTGGCATCGATATGATCTGTACCTGTAAGACCCTGTCTGGGATAGTGGCATCAACATATGAGTGCATGTAAGACCTCGTCTGGGACGTTGGCATTGTACTACTATTTCGAGCTTTCTGAGTATCCTACTAGGTTCCTAAGGGTTCAACGGACATGTCTACAATACAAATGGTATATCCAAGCTTTGATCAATAAGTGAGTGATTATCCATTTCAAGTATGTTGTATGCACATTAAGTGTGTATAAAAGGTAAGTACTTATATGACTTTGATATGAAGAAGAGCATGATTGAAAATGAGAATGTGAAACTTAAAATGTTGAATGTGGCAAATGTGGCCATAAGTTTATGAACCAAGATATATATGTGATAGTTGCTAAGTGAATGATATATATATGTGCCAATATGTTTATTTGCATATGACTTACTAAGCTTTTGGAAAGTTTACTCTGTGTGTGTATTTTCTCGATTTTATAGGTCGTCGAAGCTACTGAAGGCTCGGGATTGTCAAGGATCGTCATCACACTACTAAACTCATTTTGGTACCCTTTTGAAAATGTATATGGCTAATTATGTCATGTATAGGCTAGATAAGTGTATATGTTCATGAAGTGAGCATGGCCATGTGTATTGGCAAGCTTTTGAGTTGATAAATGTTTGGATGAAAGAGTTATGAAGTATATATTTAGTATGTTTTGATGCATATGAAATGATTAAGTTTTGGTTAAGCAAATGGTATGATACATGTTTGAAATGATGTAGGATTTAGTTTGTAAATTGGTATGAATGGAATTGATATTGAATGTATGGATGAAGTGAACCATTTGATATGTTTTGGTTGCCATATATGCATATTATGTTTAGGTATATATTGCTTGTAGGAAGACCTTTAGTGGGTGGCATATTGGCCTTGTAAAATGGCCTATAATGTCACACAGTTGAGGCACATGGGCGTGCCTAAGACCGTGGGTAAATTGGCAGAATGTGCCTTATATTGTACATGGCCTCGACACGGGTGTGCTTGGTGGCCGTGTGGGAAATGGCAATATGCGAACTATTGTTCACAGCCTTAGCACACGGGAGTGCTTGGTGATCGTGTTGGTTTTGGCAGTATATAGCCACGGGGAAGACACACGGGTGTGTCAAGTAGCCGTGGGAGAGGCACGACCTACCCCTATGGTCATGTGTCCCTTGTATTTTAAAAAAGTTTTAAATTTTCATGAAATCTCATATGTGTTTCGGTTTAGTCCTGACTCAATTTACAAGCATATTTAAGGTCTCGATGACCTTCTTAAGGGACTTTATGTTTGAGATTGATAAATAACTATGTGATAATTCTGTAAATGTTTTCGATCTGTCCGGTAATGCCTTTAACCCTAATCTGGTGATCAAACACGGGATAGGGGTGTTACATTTGATTGGTATCGAGCTACGGTTTAGTCGATTCTCAGACTAACGTAGCGTGTCAGAGTCTGGCTATACATGCCACAATATTTGAACTGTAATAGTGTGATGAATCCTGACGTGTAACATGTGATTTCTGTATAACAATGGATCCTGAAAGAGCCGTAGCTAACAACGTAGAAAGTAATGTGCCTGCTCCCACGCAAGGGACAAACCTTCTGATTCGAGACTGGCTACGAACGGTCAGGAGGGAGAAGCTAAACAAGCTTTCTTTCAGATGATGAGTGAGTGGTTCACTCAGTTTGTAAAGAATAACCCGACTGTTTCGTAACCTCTGCCCCCGGTTAATCCTCCTCAGACATCCAATATACCTCAGACTGCAAATCTGAATCTGTTGAGTAAGCCTCCGGTTGACAAGATCCGTAAGTATGGGGCTGAAGAGTTCCGAGCTACCAATAATGATGATGCTAAAAAAGTTAAATTCTGGATTGAAAATACTATTCGGGTATTTGATGAGATATCTTTGACTTCAGAAGAATGCATAAAGTGTGTTGTACCGTTACTTCGAGATACATCATATCAATGGTGGAAAACTTTGATTTCTGTTATTCCGAGAGAACGAGTTACATGGGATTTCTTTCAGACCGAGTTCGGGAAGAAATATATCAGTGAGAGATTCATTGATCAGAAACGAAAAGAATTCTTAGAACTAAAGCAAGGCTGTATGACTGTTACAGAATATGAACGGGAATTTGTCAGGTTGAGTCAGTACGCTCGTGAATGAGTATCGTCTGAGGTAATAATGTGTACAAGATTTGAAGACGGTCTTAATGAAGATATCCGTTTGCTGGTTGGGATCCTAAAAATAAAAGAGTTCGTTACACTCGTTGACCGAGCTTGCAAAGCTGAAGCACTCGGGAAGGATAAAAGAAAAGTTGAGTCTGAAGCTCGTGATATGAAAAAAGAGATTTCAGAGTAAATCATTTCAGTCTGCTCTAAAAAGATTCCGAGATGATCAAAGTCGTTCTAGAGATAATGTGGGACATTTGAACCGAAATCAAGCTAAATCGCAAATGAGTTCCAAAACTCCAGCAACTTCAGTGGCCAGCATTGGAAATGTCTGATCCGAGAGACCCGAATGTAAATATTAGGGAAAAAGACATCCGGGAAGCTGTAGATTAAATGACAGAGCCTGCTTCAGATGTGGATCGCTTGATCATTTTATCCGTGATTGCCACGAGCTGTCGAGCGGACTATTCGAATCTAAGATCGATAATGCACTGCGAGGTAGACCTTCAAAGAATACAAGAAATGTTAGTGGTAGTCAGAGGTGCACGAGAGACACTGTGGTAAGATTTGAAGCTAGAGCGCCTGCCAGAGCATATACTATCCGAGCTCATAAAGAAGCTTCATCACCTGATGTTATAACGGGTACTTTTACTCTTTATGATACTTCTGTGATTGCTTTGATAGACCCTGGTTCTACGTATTCGTACATATGCATGAATTTAGTATATGGTAAGACTTTTCTTGTAGAGTCTACTAAATTTGCTATAAAAGTATCGAACCCCTTAGGTAAAAGTGTCCTGGTTGACAAAGTATGCAAGAACTATACGTTAATGTTTTGAGATATCTGTTTTCTTGCTGATCTGATGCTCTTGCCATTTGATGAATTCGATGTTATTCTGTGTATGGATTGGTTGTTTATGCATGATGCTATTGTAAACTGTAAAAGAAAGACTATAGATTTACGAGGTCCGAATGATGAGACTGTACGGATTGAGTCTAGTGATTTAAATGGATTGCCTACTGTGATATCCGTTTTGAAAGCTCAAATTAATGTTAAAAAGGGGTATGAATCATATTTTGCTTATGTGATTGATTCAAAAGTATTCGAGAAGAAAGTTGAATCAGTACCCATTGTTTATGATTTTTCTAATGTGTTCCCTAAAGAGTTACCAAGTTTACCTCCAATTCGTGAAGTTGAATTTGGTATTGGATTGTTGCCAAGTACGACACCTATTTCGATAGCTCAGTATAGAATGGCACCAACAGAGTTGAAAGAGTTAAAGTCGCAGTTGCAAGAGTTGACCGATAGAGGGTTCGCTAGACTGAGTTTTTTTTGCCTTGGGGTGCTCCTGTTCTATTTGTGAAAAAGAAAGATGGCACGATGAGATTGTGTATCATTTACCGTCAGTTTAATAAGGTGACTATAAAGAACAAATATCCTTTGCCCAGAATTGATGATTTTTTTGTATCAGTTAAAAGGAGCTACTTGTTTTCCAAGATTGATCTGAGATCGGGATCTACCAGTTGAGAGTTAAAGATTCAGATATTCCGAAAACTGCCTTCAGAACAAGGTACGGGCATTATGAGTTTTTAGTTATGACATTTGGACTAACCAATGCTCCTGCTATTTTTATGGACTTGATGAACAGAATTTTTAGACCGTATCTGGATCAATTTGTTGTTGTATTCATTGACGACATTTTGATTTACTCACGTGATGAGAATGAGCATGCAAAACATTTGAAAATTGTGTTGCAAACTTTGAGAGAAAAAATTGTACGCAAAATTTAGCAAATGTGAATTCTGGTTGAATGAGGTCAGTTTTCTGGGGCATATTGTGTTAGCTTCTGGGATTCGTGTTGATCCGAGCAAGAAATCTATTATTCTGAATTGGAAACCTCCAAGAAACGTATCTGAAGTTCACAATTTTCTGGGTTTATTTGGTTATTACCCTAGATTTGTAAAGGCTTTTCAACAATAGCTACTCCATTGACTAGATTACTTCAGAAAGATGTCAATTTGAATGGTCGGATAAATGTCAGAAAAGTTTTGACCAGTTGAAAACTCATTATGAAGCTCGGTGTTAATCTGACGAGAATCGATAAGGAATTTATTATTTATAGTGATGCTTCGTTAAACGGTCTAGGATGTGTTTTGATGCAAGAGGTCAAAGTGGTAGCTTATGCTTCGAGACAATTAAAGCCTCATGAAAAGAACTATCCGACGCACGACCTTGAATTAGCTGCAATTGTGTTTGCACTTAAGATTTTGTGCCATTATCTGTATGGTGAGAAATGTCATGTGTTTTCAGATCATAAAAGTCTGAAATATCTAATGACCCAGAAAGATTTCAACCTGCGTCAGAGAAGATGGCTTGAATTGTTAAAAGAGTACGAGCTTGAGATAGATTATCATCCGGGTAAAGCAAACGTGGTTGCTGATGCGTTGAGTAGAAAGTCATTGTTTGCACTACGTGCTTTGAATGCTCAGTTAGATTTGTCTAATGATAGTTCTGTGATAGCTGAATTGAGAGCGAAATCGTTATTTGTACAGCAAATATTTGATGGTCAGAAAGTCGATAATGAATTGTTGTTGAAACGAGCTCAGTGTGAATTGAATTCTAAATCTGAATTTTGAGTTGTTGATGATTGTTTGAGATTTCGAGATCGTATTTATGTTCCGAGAAATTCAAAATTGATTCAGTTGATTTTGAATAAAGCTCATAATAGTCGTTTATCGGTTCATCCTGGAAGTACTAAATTGTACCATGATTTGAAGCAACACTACTGATGGTTTGGTATGAAACGAGATATTTCTAACTTTGTTTCGAAATGTTTAGTCTGCCAACAAGTGAAAGCAGAACATCAAGTTCTGTCTGGATTGTTACAACCGATTTTGATTCCGAAATGGAAATGGGGTAGGGTAACAATGGATTTTGTTTCTGGATTGCCTCTGACTCCGAGAAAGAAAGATGTGATATGGGTCATAGTTGACCAATTGATGAAATCTGCCCATTTTGTTCCGATAAGATCTGACTACTCACTTGAAAGATTAGCTGAGCTTTATATTTCCGAGATTGTGAGATTGCATGGGGTGCCACTATCTATTGTGTCAGATAAAGACCCGAAATTCACATCGAGGTTCTGGAAGAAATTGCAAGAAGATTTGGGGTACAAAATTACATTTCAGTACAGCTTTTCATCCGCAAACGGATGCTCAATCTGAGAAAATTATTCAGATTCTCGAGGATATGTTAAGATGCTGTGTACTTGAGTTTAATGGTTCGTAGGAACAATACCTGCCGTTAATCAAATTTACGTATAACAATAGTTTTCAGACGAGCATTAAAATGGCACCATATGAAGCTTTGTATGGACGTAAATGTCGTACACCTCTGTATTGGATTGAACTCAGTGAGAATAAGTTACACGGGGTCGATTTGATAAAAGATACTGAACAGAAAGTGAAACTAATCCGAGATTGTTTGAAAGTAGCATCTGATCGTCAGAGGTCCTATGCAGACTTAAAACAAAAGGATATAGAATTTGAGATCGGGGACAAAGTATTTCTGAAAGTGTCTCCATGGAAGAAAGTGCTTCGATTCGGACGTAAAGGCAAGCTAAGTCCATGATTCATTGGACCGTATGAGATCATTGAATGTGTTGGGCCTGTTGCATATAGACTGAAGTTACCCTATAAACTAGAAAAGATTCACAATGTATTTCATGTTTCGGTGCTCCATAGATATCGGTCTGATCCGTCACATGTGATTGCCCCATCTAAAATTGAAATCCGATCTGATATGACATACGAAGAGGAACCGATCTGTATCTTAGCTCGTGAAGTGAAAGAGTTAAGAAACAAGAAAATTACATTAGTGAAAGCATTATGGAATCGACATAGATTAGAAGAGGCTACGTGGGAGCCTGAAGATTTAATGAGATAACAACATCCAAATCTATTTAACGGTAAGATTTTTGGGGACGAAAATCCCTAGGGGGAGAATTGTAACAGTCTGATTTATACCCTAGTTGGAATAGTAATTTCGGGACCACAAATTTGAGTCCGTATAATATTTTAAAATTATTTTTTGTACCGTTGTTATGTGAATTAGCATGTGGTAAATTTTCGTAAGCGAATTTGTCTGTCTGTGTGTTTAAATTTGACAAAAGGATTGAATTGCATTAAATGTGAAAGTTGTTTGCTATATGTTAAAGCACTTATATGTTGTGGCTTTGAAAAGATGGAGGACTTGTATGGCAATTAAGCCATTATCATGTTTAGTGGATGGATAAAAGTCTTAAATGTCCATATAGTATACTTGTTTTAATTATATGAATGAAGGTTATTTTGGTAATTGGTTTATTAACATTAGTTTTAAGGAAACAAAAGATGAGTTTTCATCTTTTAACTCTTTTCTTTTGACCGAAATAACCAAAGGAAAGAAAGAAAAATTGAGCTAGGGCATTTGGCACTCTTTAAGCTTGATTAAGTTAAGTTTTGACTTCGGTTTTCGATAATTTCTACGTTTTTGCAATCGTTGCTTTGAGAGCTACAAAACCCATACCTTGATTTTGTGTTTTGATGATGTATGTGAAATATGCCATTGATGGTTTTGCAAGCTTTGTGATGTTTGAGAATGAAAAATGAAAGATTTGAGTTAGATAAACATGTTTTGTTCTTGAAGTTTTGATGAATTTAGCTAAATAGTGCTAAATTGTAGAAATGGTAAATTGAAGCACTAAATTGCAAATTTGATGAAAAGTATGGGTTGTATGAAGTCCATAAGTATTCTGCTAAGCTTGTGTATGTGTTGATTTTGTGAAATTTGATGTTTTGTGAAAATTGAACTAAATTGATAAAATGTGCAAATATGAGGGTTAAATTGTAAATAGCCTAAAATATATGTGTATGGATTGAATTGAATGGAATAGTGAATAAAAGAGTTAATTCTGAATATGTTTAGATCAAGAGCCGAGGAAAACGAATTTAGATCGCGAGAAAGCGAAAGTAACAGAGTAGCCATTTTCGTCTCGTTAAACTGAACCCGAGGTAAGTCACTATGCAAATAAACTTATCTGTATTGAATTGAATATATGTATCCATATGTCTATCAATGAAAATGAATGAGTATGAGATGCTAAGTGCGTGAATTTCGAAATAAGTTCAATATAGTGATAAAGTCAAGAAGTCCCGTATGAAGATAGGAATAGATGCTATGTTTGTTCAGTTTTATAATGTAAGACCACGTCCGGGACATTGGCATTGATTTGAAATTTTGTATAAGATCTCGTCTGGGACGTAGGCATCAATATGAATTATATGTAAAAGACCTCGTCTGGGACATAGGCACCGATATGAACTTTATGAGTAAAACCATGTCTGGGACATCGGTATCATATTGACTCGTGTAAGACCAAGTCTGGGACGTTGGCATCGATATGATCTCATGCGTGTAAGACCACATGCGGGACGATGGCATCAACATACGAGTGCATGTAAGACCTCGTCTGGGATGTTGGCATTGTACTACTATTCTGAGCTTTCTGAGTGTCCTACTAGGTTCCTAAGGGTTCAACGGGCAAGTCTACAATACAAATGGTATATCTGAGCTTTGATCAATAAGTGAGTGATTATCCGTTTCAGGTACGTTGTAATCACATTAAGTGTGTATAAAAGGTAAGTACCTATATGTCTTTGATATGAAGAAGAGCATGATTGAAAATGAGAATGTGAAACTTAAAATGTTGAATGTGGCAAATGTGGCCATAAGTTTATGAACCAAGATATATATGTGATAGTTGCTAAGTGATTGATATATATATATATATATATTTGTGCCAATGTGTTTATTTGTGTATGACTTCCTAAGCTTCTGGAAAGCTTACTCTGTGTGTGTATTTTCTCGGTTTTATAAGTTGTCGAAGCTACTGAAGGCTCGGGATTATCAAGGATTGTCATCACACTACTAAACTCATTTTGGTACCCTTTTGAAAATGTATATGGCTAATTATGACATGTATAGGCTAGATAAGTGTGTATGTTCATGAAGTGAGCATGGCCATGTGTATTGGCAAGCTTTTGAGTTGATAAATGTTTGAATGAAAGAGTTATGAATTATATATTTAGTATGTTTTGATGCATATGAAATGGTTAAGTTTTGGTTAAGCAAATGGTATGATACATGTTTGAAATGATGTAGGATTTAGTTTGTAAATTGGTATGAATGGAATTGGTATTGAATGTATGGATGAAGTGAACCATTTGATATGTTTTGGTTGCCATATATGCATATTATGTTTAGGTACATATTGCTTGTAGGAAGACCCTTAGTGGGTGGCATATTGGCCTTGTAAAATGGCCTATAATGTCACACGGTTGAGGCACACGGGCGTGCCTAAGACCGTGGGTAAATTGGCAGAATGTGCCTTATATTGTACACGGCCTCGACACGGGTGTGCTTGGTGGCCGTGTGGGAAATGGCAGTATGCCAACTATTGTACACGGCCTTAGCACATGGGAGTGCTTGGTGACCGTGTTGGTTTTGGCAGTATATAGCCATAGGGAAGACACACGGGTGTGTCGAGTAGCCGTGGGAGAGGCACGGCCTACCCCCATGGTCGTGTGTCCCCTGTATTTTAGAAAAGTTTTAAATTTTCATGAAATCTTGTATGTGTTTCGATTTAGTCCCGACTCGGTTTACAAGCATGTTTAAGGTCTCGATGACTTTCTTAAGGGACTTTATGTTTGAGATTGATAAATGACTATGTGATAATTTTGTAAATGTTTTCGATCTGTCCGGTAACACCTTTAACCCTAATTTGGTGATCGGACACGGGATAAGGGTGTTACATTGTCCATAATTCTTTCGATGGCCTCCAACCAGTACTCCGCCACACTTGTGGCCACCCAAAATTACCTTGAAGACCTTTGCTCCATTGGACCGGAGTCGTTCCGTAACTGACCCACGACCCCCAATAACGGTATTAGGCCCAACAGACCCAGAAACTCTTTCCAAAATACGAAGCATTGCCTGAGACAGTGTGTCATCCCAAGTAGCTAGGTCGAACGACTTTGTCTCGATTATCGATGAAGCGAAGCCTCTCTCACTTCTACGTTGGGCATATGGCCTGATGCCGAAGATCCAGCTCTAGCTCTTCCACGGCCTCTTGCACCTCTTCTAGTGTTCATTAACACTTCGCGTATTATCTGAATTAGAAATTTTATGAATTTAGCTCATAGTTTCAATAATTAAACAAATGTTTTATGGAAGTAGTTAAGATTTGTTTTCGCAGTCGTAGGCTCACTACAATTTTAGTCTCCTACGGGCTTCAATTTTACTCTAACTAAGAGTCTCAATATAGTCTGTCATCTAAAGTAAGCCCAGTAGCTATTTATAGTATAACAGTTTAGAACAGATTTCAGTATCAAGAGAACTTACTTGGTCCGACGCCGAAGACTCGGTGTGCCACACAAAAATCTTTCACAACTACTTCAAAATCGCTTGTAAACATCTTTAAAATAAAAACTAAAGCGCATTTCATAGCCCGAGTTTTGAAACCTGGCTCTGATACCATAAAATATAATACCCCAAACTCAGCCTAGAAGTTAGGCCTGAATCCGGCGTGCCACATTGAAGTGTTTTTCGAGAATCATGTTTTCATTGAAAACCCTTCTTAATTAAAAGCTTGAGAAAATCCCAGTTACATCAGTTTATTATTTTTTTTTTCTTCTGAGGTTTATAAAAATTTTATTACCTCTAAAACCTTGTTTGTTGTGGAAGCTTAATTTATGAATAATTGAGTTACAAAAACGTGATGTTTTGAAAATAGTTTTGTTTAGGAAAACTGCGATCTACTTTTAACAATTATAAAACATCATAGATAAATACCCCAAATAAAAACCAGAAATTAAAAGCGGCCTTATTACAACCCATTAAGAAAGCGGTTTTAGTAAGGTAAAATAAAAACTAAAATTTAAAGCTGCATGTAGTGTGGCCACCTCCGAGTCCTCCCATACGTCGAACCGCATACTGAGGATTACTTGAAAAAATTAACAAAGGGGTGAGTTTACGAAAACTTAGTGTGTACAACCCTCATCGGTGAAAACATGCATCACCACAATCCGAGCCTAAGCCCATTTCAATAATCAATGTGGGCCTAAGCCTAACACAGTTACAATGGCAATCGGGCCTTAGCCCATAATAGCCTCAGTTGGGCCTTAGCCCATGTCAAAAGTCATAGATCACATCTATCTAGGCCTAAGCCCATCTCAATAATAGAACAAGAGTATGCAATGCATTAATGCCCAGACTAACCCTACTCTTCTGTGGGGATTTAATCGACCCACCTGATACGATCCCGGTCTCGAGGAGAAAACGAGATGTATGCTAGGAGTTCGATCGTAAACCAGAGAATCGAAGAAGAAAGTAATTTAGATGTAGTTGGGATATGTTTCGAAGTTAGGTAGGAATGGATGGCTCGGGTTTCAGCTTAAGAAAGAAAAATTAAAGTTTGGGCTTCGGTTTAAGGATGAAAGAATGTTCGGGTTTCGATTTAAGACTTTAGGAAACAAGTAAGAACCAATACCGAGAAAGGTATCGACCCGATTACTTATACGTTTCTAAAGGTTTCGGTGTTTAGTAGTTTTAACGGACCTTGACCCACTATCGATGGACGATAGGAACCTTGGTATTGGGATAGAAACAAAGGATGGTTGACGCCACTAGACTCCTAGATAAGCCAACAAATCCTAAGAACGAAATAGGAGAAATTGCTCTCGCAAATTCAACATAATATCGATATAAAATTTGGCAAAAGTCCTTTACAAAGAAAATGTGCAAGTATTTATAAGCTAGTGGAGCTAGCCGAATGGTCATCCTTCAAACCTTAGTGGCTAAGCAAAATTAATGCTAGAACTAGCTAGAAAAATCTAGAAAAGGCTCCTCATGCTCCAAGTCCAAGTTCGGCTGAATGGGAGAGCAATGGGCAGCTTCTAGATTGACTAGGTGTAGCCGAATCTTCAAGGAAGAAAAGTGAGCTGCATGGCCCTTCAATGTTCAGTCAAGGGGGCTTGAATGCCTTTAATTTTCCTCATTAATTCCAGCTTTGAATAGCCACTATTCAGTGATGAATGCATCAAATACCAACACCATTGGTGTGAAATTTATGGAGCTAAACATTTTCAAGTGGCGCCTCAAGTCATTGCTGGTGGTTGGCCTCCTTGCATGAACTTAGGTGAGCTGAATGGACACTTTGGGGAGCTAAACCAGCAGCTAAGAAGGCCATTAAGCTAACCAAGTCAACTCCTTAAATGAAAGAATGTGCAGCTCCCATGAATCGACTTGTGCCGTCCCCTCCATGCACCTACAAAACAAATTAAATTCATTTCACCACTTAATTTAGCTATTTAATTCCAGCAATTAAAATGACATTAAATCATTAAATTGAGTGAAACAAATTAAAAGCTAAGCTATTAATGCACTTTAAAAATTTGGTACGTAGCTTAGGACACATTACTAGCTAGTTTGACTAGATAAATTAAATGATGAATCTCAATTAATTTGTCCTAAGTAAGACATGTTATAATAGCTATAAATATGTCCTAATTAAAACATCTTAATTACTACTTATTTAATAACAACAAATACTTTTAAACAAATTTATAATGTCTTAAATTTATTTAAAATAAAATTTCAATAAGTTTTTAGCTCAAGGCGAATGGCCAATTGAGCTCATTGAGCTTAAACGAGCTCAACACGAGCTAGGGCCGAGCTCATCGAGGACTAATTGAGCTTGTAGGGGCGTTGCAAAACTGCTCCATTGAATGGCCTTCCATACGTCCAAGTGAATCAGCCTTGTCATCAATCCACACTTGCTGTACCATAGCTCCAATTGCATCTTTGAATAGCCTAGATCTAGCTCGAGTGATGGGGCCACGAGGTAGCACCAATGGATCATGGCTCGAGCTCGAGTTGACATGGGGCGTGCTCGCATCATCCTCCCCCTCTTGAAGATGACTTGTCCTCAAGTCAGAACCTGCATCAAAAGGACTTAAATCAGCCACATTAAAGGTAGCACTAACATTATACTCACCAGGTAAATCGAGCCGATAGGAGTTTTCGTTAATTCTCTCGAGAACTTGGAATGGTCCATCTCCTCGCGGTAGCAATTTAGACCTTCGTTGGGCTGGAAAACGTTTCTTTCTCATATGTAACCAAACCCAATCTCCGGGTTCAAAAATGACTCGTTTACGACCTTTATTGGCCTTTCGAGCATACTCTTCAGTTTTAGACTCAATGTTATCTCGAACTTACTTATGCAAATTCTTCACATATTCGGCCTTCTTTTTAGCATCTGCATGCACAAGTTGATCATTAGGTAAAGGCACTAAGTCTAAAGGAGTTAAAGGATTAAACCTGTAAATGACTTCAAATGGTGAGAATTTAGTCGCCGAATGCACGGATCGATTATATGCGAACTGCACATGGGGTAAACATTCCTCCCATGTCTTCAAGTTTTTCGAATGATGCCCTCAACAAAGTGGATAACACCGATTGACTACTTGGTTTGCCCATCGGTTTGGGGATGACTAGTTGTTGAGAAAAGTAGCTTCGTTCAAGCTTTCCCAAAGTGATCGCCAAAAGTGACTTAGGAATTTGGTGTCGCGATCTCAAACAATGGTTCTCGGTAATCCATGTAGGCGTACCACCTCCCTAAAGAAAAGATTAGAAATGTGGACAAGATAAATGGGTTTTTGTGCATGAGATAAAATGTGACATTTTGAAAATCTATCCACTACAACAAAATTGAATCTTTTCCGTTTTGGTTACAGGTAAACCAAGTACAAAATCCATGGAAATATCTTGCGATGGTGCATCGAGAATCGGAAGTGGTGAATACAAGCCATAGGGTTGGACCCTCGATTTAGCCTTCTTGCATGATAAGCAGCGCGCAAACACTCGCTCGACATCCCTCCTCATTCGCGGCCAATAAAAATGTTCTCGGAGCGTAGCCATGGTCTTTCTCACTCCAAAATGTCCCATAAGTCCTCCACTATGTGCCTCGTTAACTAACACTTCTCGAATAGAGCTTTTGGGCACACATAGTTTACCTTCTTTGAAGAGGAAACCATCAGACCTGTAATACTTATCAACAGCCATTTTCTCACACGCATGGAAAATTTCACCAAAATCTTCATCAGTGGAATACAATTCTTTTAAGAAAGCAAACCCAAGCAGTTTAGATTCTAAATGGGTTATAAAGGCATACCTTCTTGAGAGTGCATCAGCCACGATGTTATCCTTACCTTTCTTGTACTTGATGATGTATGGGAACGATTCGAGGTATTCCACCCATTTTGCATGTAAACATTCAGGTTTATCTTGTCCTTTGATATGTTTTAACGCTTCATGGTGCGAATGGATTACAAATTCTTTTGGCCAAAGATAATCTTGCCAAGTCTCAAGACACGAATCAAAGCATACATTTCTTTGTCATACGAGGTAGTTTAGGGATACCCGTTCAACTTCTCGCTAAAGTATCGATGGTCTCCCATCTTGCGTCAATACGGCTCCAATGCCTACACGATGCATCACATTCAATCTCAAAAGTCTTAGAGAAATCGGGCAATGCTAGTAAAGGAGCTCTAGTAAGTCTATCCTTAATAACATTAAAGAGTTTTCTGTTCATCTCCCGGAGAAAGGTGAACTCTTCTTGATGACGTTGGTAAGGGTGCGGCTAACGTCTTGAAGTTTGGCACAAATCTCGATAGAAGCTCGCAAGCCCATGGAAACTCCTTACTTGGCTTATATTCGTAGGTCTCGGCCATTCTTGGATAGCCTTGATCTTCTCTTGATCGACTTCGAGACCTTGAGCACTAACTACAAAACCAAGAAAAATAACTTTATCAGAATAGAAAGAACATTTCTTAAGGTTAGCATAAAGAGTTTCCTTACGTAAGACTTCCAAAACAGATCGAAGATGGACTACATGTTCTTCCAATGATTTGCTATACACCAAGATGTCATCAAAATATACAACACAAAACTTACCGATAAAAGCTCTTAAAACATAGTTCATTAGTCTCATGAAAGTGCTAGGGGCATTGGTTAAGCCAAACGGCATGACCAGCCACTCATACAAACCATGCTTAGTTTTGAAGGCAGTCTTCCATTCATCGCCTTCCCTCATCCGAATCTGGTGATAGCCACTCTTTAAATCAATTTTCGAGAACAGTTTGGCACCACTTAATTCATCTAACATATCATCAAGTCGCGGAATCGGATGCCTATACTTAATGGTGATTTTATTCACATTTCGGCAATCGGCGTACATCGCCAAGTGCCATCTTTCTTTGGAACCAACAAGGCCAAGCAAAGACGGGGACTAAGGCTTTCGTATGTAGCCTTTTTCCATGAGTTCTTCAATTTGCCGTTGAAGTTCTTTTGTTTCTTGAGGTTGGTTCGATAAGCGGTCGGTTGAATAACACTCAGTATGAAATCGATTTGATGTTCTATCCTCAAGTGGTGGTAATCCATTCGGGATGTCTTCGAAATAGATCATCAAAATCACGCAAAGAGACAAAATTGAAGAAGGGAGATTACGGGGAGATCGTTAGTGTTAAAAGATTTTCTTTGTACATGAGTACAAAAACCGGTTGTCGCAACAATAAAGCTTTTCGTATTACACTTCCCTTCGCAAAGATACTCACTTTTTCATTTTCTTTTTCTTTTTCTTGTTTTCCACTCATCTCTCCTTTTTCATTTTTCTTTTTCGCTCGCTCTCTTTTTGTTTCAAGTTTCTTTTCTTTTGTTTTCTCATTTTTTCCTTTTTCTCTCATCTTTTCAAATGAATCCTTTAATTTTACTTGATCTTCATGAACTTGTTTCGGGGTCAATAGTGCTAGAGTGATAGTCTTCCCCATGTGTTTGAACGTGTATCTATTGGTGTAACCATCGTGAATCACTTTGCGATCAAACTGCCAGGGACGTCCAAGTAACAAATGACCCGCGTGCATGGGTACTACATCACAAAGGATTTCATCCGCATATTTGCCAATGTTGAAAGAAATTAGGACTTGTTTAGTTACCTTTAGTTCTCCACCATCATTAAGCCAGTGCAGCTTATATGGGCTCGGATGCTTTGTGGTCGGTAAGCCTAGCTTCTCCACCATGAACGTACTAGCAACATTAGTGCAACTGCCACCGTCGATGATAACACTACAAATTTTACCTTGTATTTGACATCAGTATGGAAAATGTTCTCTCGTTGTTGCTCATCATCGATTCCTTTAAGGTTGAGACTTCTCTTCACAACGAGGAGTTCACCATCTATGGCATGCTCAATTTCTTCTTCCTCGTCTGAGGTAGTTTCAATTTCACGTTCTTCATCATCTTCTTCAGATTCTATTTCTCCATTGGCACGCATCACCATCGTACTTGGTTTGGACACCGACTTGTAATATGTCCCTTCCGAGACACTTAAAACATTTGATGTCTCGCGATCGGTTGGAGGGTTTTCTATGGCCTTGCCTTTGTTAGATTCGATGAAAGACTTACTTGGTTTGGCGGATGGCGTGGTCTCCTTGGCTCAAGGCGATGGATTGACCTTACTAGTCCCTTGGCCCCATTTGGTAGGGTTGGAATGGGAATAGTTTCAAAGCAGTACCCTTAACGCTTCAACCTCTCCACTTTAATTGCCATGTGCACCATGTACGTAAGTTCGACATAATGCTGGAGTTCCACCATATTAGCTATGTCTCGGTTGAGACCAGCCAAAAATTGGGCCATGGTTGCCTCGCGTTCCTCTTGCACATCTGCTCTAATCATGGCAACTTCCATCTCTTTGAAGTAATCTTCAACACTCCTCGATCCTTGAGTAAGATTTTGGAGTTTTTGATATAGTTCTCGATGGTAAAATTGGGGAACAAATCGTCGGCGCATGATAGATTTCATTTCGGCCCAAGTGCTGATGGGTTGTTCTCCATTTCTCCTTCAACTGGTGGTTATTTGGTCCTACCATATCATGGCATAATCGGTGAATTCGATAGCGGCCAATTTAATTTTTTTTGATTCCGAATAGTTGTGACATTCAAAGACCAATTCAATCTTCTTTTCCCATTCAAGGTACACTTCTGGATCGGATCTCCCTTGAAATGGTGGAATAGACAACTTTATGTTCTTCAAGTCATCATCCACTCGGTCTCGATCTCTATTGCCTCGATTTCGGGGTCCTCGCCTTCCAACACTTGCAATAGATTCAATCTCGCTATCGAAAGCATCATTGAAATAATCTTCACCGTCTTGCGGCTGTTCACGCCTTCTATTTGGTCGCCCACGTACCTCTCGTTGTCTTCGGGCTTCCACTTGGTATAGTCGGTCTTCCAGAGGGTTGAGCCTACGATCGAGTAACCTTTCCATTTCCCGTAACAAGGCTTGCATTGGCAGATCGGGAACATGTCGAACGGGTGCCTTCCTGGTGGCTCATTTACATTTTGCTCAGGTTCTAGAGACATAGCGTGGACTATAGTACCTCACTACAAATCCTCACAGTACACTCGAAAAGAAAAGAAGTTATTGACACTCCGCTCGTGTTTAACACTCTCGATTGGGCTTTTACCTCCCTTGAATAGTCTCACACGCTCGTGCCTTTTACCTCTCGAACTTCTCACAGTTTCGTTAGTCGGATTTGCCAAGGCCTATTAGGGCTTAGGGGTCGGTTTCAAAATGGGTTCAAAGGATGTAAGATGTGGGTGTAGGTAGGCTAAAGAAAGAAGAAGGAATCGGTGGTTCAAGTAGGTCGAAGAGGAATAGAAAATGTAGATGAAGAGATTGATAGCAATTCAATCGAAACAAATTTTTTTTAAATTTCGAATTTTTTTAATTTTTTTTCGAATCCTTTTTTTTGTTTCGAACTTTTTTTTTAAATTTCAAATTCCTTTTTTTAAAAAATTTAAAACTTACTTCGAGCCTTCACTTAGCGACTTGATGGTTGTTCCGGCCGTAGATCTTGATTTAACTAGCTCGATACGGATGATCGATCTCGGTCTCGAGGAGAAAGCGAGATGTATGCTAGGAGTTCGATCGTAAACCGGAGAATCAAAGAAGAAAGTAATTTAGATGTAGTTGGGATATGTTTGAAGTTAGGTAGGAATGGATGGCTCGGGTTTGGTTTAAGAAAGAAAAATTAAAGTTTGGGCTTGGTTTAAGGATGAAAGAATGTTGGGTTTGATTTAAGACTTTAGGAAACAAGTAAGAACCAATACCGAGAAAGGTATCGACCCGGTTACTTATACATTTCTAAAGGTTTCGGTGTTTAGTAGTTTTAACAGACCTCGACCCACTATCGATGGACGATAGGAACCTTGGTATCGGGATAGAAACAAAGGATGGTTGGCGCCACTAGACTCCTAGATAAGCCAACAAATCCTAAGAACGAAATAGGAGAAATTGCTCTCGCAAATTCAACATAATATCGATATAAAATTTGGCAAAAGTCCTTTACAAAGAAAATGTCCAAGTATTTATAAGCTAGTGGAGCTAGCCGAATGGTCATCCTTCAAACCTTAGTGGCTAAGCAAAATTAATGCTAGAACTAGCTAGAAAAATCTAGAAAAGGTTCCTCATGCTCCAAGTCCAAGTTAATTTGAATGGGAGAGCAATGGGCGACTTCTAGATTGACTAGGTGCAATAGAATCTTCAAGGAAGAAAAGTGAGTGCATGGCCCTTCAATGTTCATCAAGGGGCTTGAATGCCTTTAATTTTCCTCATTAATTCCAGCTTTGAATAGCCACTATTCAGCTGATGAATGCATCAAATACCAACACCATTGGTGTGAAATTTATGGAGCTAAATGACCCCAGTGGCGCCTCAAGCTGCTGCTGGTGGTTGGCCTCCTTGCATGAACTTAGGTGAGCTGAATGGACACTTTGGGGAGCTAAACCAGCAGCTAAGAAGGCCATTAAGCTAACCAAGTCAACTCCTTAAATGAAAGAATGTGCAGCTCCATGAATCGACATGTGCCGTCCCTCTCCATGCACCTACAAAACAAATTAAATTCATTTCACCACTTAATTTAGCTATTTAATTCCAGCAATTAAAATGACACATTAAATCATTAAATTGAGTGAAAAAATTAAAAGCTAAGCTATTAATGCACTTTAAAAATTTGGCTGTAGCTTAGGACACATTACTAGCTAGTTTAATTAGACAAATTAAATGATGAAATCTCAATTAATTTGTCCTAAGTAAGACATGTTATAATAGCTATAAATATGTCCTAATTAAAACATCTTAATTACTACTTATTTAATAACAGCAAATACTTTTAAACAAATTTATAATGTCTCAAATTTATTTAAAATAAAATTTTAGCCAAGTTTTTAGCTCAAGGCCGAATGGCCAATTGAGCTCATTGAGCTTAAACGAGCTCAACACGAGCTAGGGCCAAGCTCATCGAGGACTAATTGAGCTTGTAGGACGTTGCAAAACTGCTCCATTGAATGGCCTTCCATACGTCCAAGTGAATCAGCCTTGTCATCAATCCACACTTGCTGTACCATAGCTCCAATTACATCTTTGAATAGCCTAGATCTAGCTCGAGTGATGGGGCCACGAGGTAGCACCAATGGATCATGGCTCGAGCTCAGTTGACATGGGGTGTGCTCGCATCACCACCCATCCCTACACTCCTTATGTAGCACCGACTGTGACACTACCCAATGTTGCAGCAGAGCTGCCAATCATATAATCGGCTTAAAGCCATCGGTTGATCTATAGTTGTCAAGCGACCATGCGACCCTATCAGAACTTCCTCCGATCAATAATCTCATCCCCAATGCAGCATAATATCACATAAATGCAGACATACCATAATTAGCATACAATAACAACCTATAACATGTAGGGGAATTTTAGTCATTTTGCCCTTCGGGAGCATAACGGTCATTTTACCTTATGGGGGTATTTCATCAATTTTACCCTCTAGGGGTATTTCGGTCATTTTTCCTTTCAAGGGTATTTAGGTCATTTTACCCTTCAGGAGTATTTTGGTAATTTTACAACCTTTTCTAAGGTCCATAGTCGCCTCCAGCGACACATATATCATATATGACCAAAACGGTGTAAATGGGCCTAAGGCCCATTATTCGGCCCAAGTGGGCCCACACTCTAGTGTGGCCCATTCGACCCATTTTTAATCACGGCTATCTGAACAATATAGCCCAGTTCAATTTTTGCCACTTTTCGTAAATTTAATCTGTGTGGGGCCCACGAGCCCGTTGGGCCCACACGGCCACTTTTAGCCAAATAAGGCCCATAATGGCCCATGAGCACGAGGACGCTCATGGTAACCTCTGTTGTTGAATTGAATTCCCCATACGAGCGTTCCTGCGCTCGTATGGTAATCGTTGTCGTATTTTCGGCATTTTGGCATTTGCTGATCTACAGTTGAAATGGTGTGAGTACACACCTGTTACGAAGCGCCCTACGAATCCCTAGCACCGAACCTACAACATTTAGGATGAGCAGTTAGCCATTTGATCCATACAATTATCCTCTTTTTCCAACTAAAAGTCGAAACCATAATATCACTTACCTTAATTGACCGAACCTTGTTAAACCCTTTCTAATAGTTAGCAAGGTTAAACCCCTTGAGGAATTTTGCATTACATCAAGCCTTATTAAGAGAAACGAATAACCTTGTAATTAAAACCACACTTGACCATTTATAAGCCATCAAGAGTATTCGGCCCCAACCAACAAGGCAAGAACGCTCACCTTGGTGAAGAACTAAGAATGGAATGTTGCTTTCTTCAAGTCGCTTGTCCCCCTATCAATCTTTGAGAGGACCTAGGTATTAACCAATATCAGAATATGAGAAGAGGGGGAGATTCGGTAGAAGAGAAAGTAAATAGCACCCGTAATGAAGATTCCTAAATAGTAAGAGTCATTAATACTTACAGTTACGCAAAAAGAGAAGAAGAAAATGAAAGTGCAAGCCAAACAATCGAAACAAATGCCCAAGTTGAACCCTTCTGATTAAGGAACGAATGCGATTGGATAAGAGGGTAGAAGAGATGAAGAGAATAGAAGATCACTTTTCAGCACAAGGAAGAAGAACAGAGGAAGATGCAATCGGCCCAAGGAGAAATAGATAAAAATGGCACGAAAGTTGCCTAAATGGTAACACAAAATCGGCTAACAAGAAAGTAGGGTGAAACCAAGCAGAAAGAATGCACGAGAGGTCACTTTTGCGCAAATTCAGTGACACAGAAAAGAACAAAAAGGAACCTCATTTTGGTAACCAAACTGACCAAAAAAAAAAAGAAAAGAAAAACTCATCAAATTCCAAAATATACCCCAAAACCCCTTTGGCCAAATTTCCAAGAGCAATGACCCCAATATTCGGCCAACACCTACCTATTTCAAATTCCCTAGTTTTCTCCTTGAATTCAGCCACCAACCGAGTTTGAATTACAATTAAACTCCTTCATCCAATCTTCATCCCTTGAAACCTCCCTAACACACTCACTTGACCAATTCAAACTCTCCAACACAGAGTTCAAATCCAGCCCAAACTCTTGCCCACACAAGATTAAAATAAATAATCCTCTTTTGCATGCAGTGAGGCTTGAACCTCTGCCCTCCTTGCTATACTTGTGATGCCACAACCACTCCACCATAGTCTCTCTTGTGTCTTTTTTTTAATCACAAATACTTATAAGGCATAATACCAGGAGTCAGGGTTCCCCTAATGCTAAGAATAAAAATTTTCCAAATGACATGGCTTGAACCCAAAACTTCATAGAAGCTCCATAACCTTCCAAAATCACTCACCTAACAGATCCAACATGCATTTGTGACGTTCTCTTGCTCTAAAAAAATTTAAACGCTCCCATGCCCAAGGCCCAATAGGCCCAATTCTACTAGGCCCAAATTTCAGGGTGTTACAGTGTAACTAAATTGTGTATATTTATATGTTTGAATTGGATGTTGTCTATGCGAGTTGAATAAATTTCGTATGTATGAAATTGATCACATATCCAATAATACCTAATAAATAATAAGTCTTATTTGGATAAATGAGATTCAATGGATATAGTGTTCCCGAATCAGTTGTGGTCCTTCATATGTTACAAACACACCATAGCTCAGAAGAGCGTTTCATTATTAGCTCTCATGAGCATCCTGATATTTAGCCCTTTCGAGCTTCTCGTTATATGGTTCTTGTGAGCTTTCTATTAATAGCTCTTCAGAGAACCCCGATTGGTTGTGATTCTGCATGTGTTGTAGACACACCACAGCTCTTATGAGCGTCCCGATATATGGCTCTTCATGAGCTTCCCGATAAAAGGCTCTTTATGAGCTTCCTAATTAATGGCTCTCTGGAGCTTCTCGATATATGGATATTCGGAGCTTCTTGATTAATGGCTCTTCGGAGCTACCCGTTATTAGCTTGCATGAGCTTTCTGGTTATGGCTCTTATGAGCTTCCCGTTATATAGCCTGGATAAGCTTCTCGTTACATAGCTCATATGAGCTTCCTATATTCTGGCTTAAGAGAGATCTTCCGTTTATGTGCTCACATGAGCATTCCCGAATATGAATTGATGGATTACAGATTTGTACACTTCGAGTGTACTACCCAGGTATCCTGTAACGTCATAGAATTTGAATTTTTATATGTTGTATTATTTTGGTGCTCAGCTAGTTAACTATCCAATATGTGTGTTTTATGTAGTCCTGAGAAGGCTCGGGATTTATTTGGAATTAGTAAAATATCTTGGCCTTTAGTGCTTTAAGGTAATGGAATAAGTGACCTTAAAGCTTAAGGTAATAAAGTGGTAAGAAGCTAGCATAAAAGAGCTATTAGTAAAGGGGATATGGCGCCATGTGTGTTACCTTGAGAGAAAGAGTTCGAATCCCACTGTGAGCATGTGTGAACTTTATTTTTTTTGCTTTCTTTCCTTATAGTGTCAGTCAAGGATGAGTTTATGGTAGGTTGGACTTTTTTTTTTTGGCAAGATGGCTAAGAGAAAAAGGCAAGATTGAACTTAGGGAAAGGAATCAAATGGAAAAGGCGTGTAGGGGGAACATAAGGCTTATTCCAAGGGTGATGTTTTGGAAAGTTAGGGTGGCCAAACTTTGACCAATTGGCCATGCATTTGGACGATTTTTGGGGCTAGGGGATGGCCGAATTTGTGCTAGCATTTTGGTAAGGTAGGTGCTAGTTTTGGTCATATTTTTTTTTAGCAAATTGGAGTATCAAATTTTTTCTCTCCAAAATTCTTCTCCCCATAGTTGAATGTGTCATGAACAATAGGTAAACTTTTGTTTTGTTTTGGCCAATTCTTTGTGACCATTTTGGTATCATCTCCCATTTTTCCCCGAGCTCATTTCCTCCTTGTGCCGAAAACATACAACCTTGAAGAGGCATTTTCATTTTTTTTATTTTCTTCTCTTTGTCGAATGCACACCAACTCAAGACTTGTCATTTATTCCTTTTTTCATCCTTAAAAACAGAAACATAAACACCCTATCTTCTATTTCTTTTTCTTCTTCTTTTCTTCTTGCAAAAACTCTCAAACATCACTCCCTCCCTAATATTTTCACCATGGTCGAATATCATTGATCATCTCCCCATAGCCGAATCTTCCACTTCACACATATTTTCTTCTCAATCATTTTTCTACTCACTTTGATCAATTGGTAAGAACACTCTCTTCAACTCTCTTATTTTTCTTCTATTGCCGAATTCATATGTTGGCTTGAGAGGGTCTTTTTGATCAAAATCATCATCTTTTCTCTTTCAAACAAAACCTTTCCTTATTTGTAGCGGTATAGTGGAGTGCCGATTGTTTCTACATCACTTAATCAATTCTAACCATAAGAAGATCGTGTGAAAAGGATTTTCATTGTTCAAGGTAAGGATTCTTCGAGGATTCTTTATTACTTTTTATTCGTTAAAAATAGTGTTGTTTAATAGATAATATTATAGGGACTTTATCGCTCGATTTTCTTCTTGAGATCATACGAATTTTTGTGGTAAGCCGACTTCACTCCTAAGATCAATTGTTTTTAACAACGTACTTTTAGTTGGGACTAATATCTATTTTCAATGGAGGCAAACAAGATCGAAACAAAAGTGGTAGTGATTGGTGAACGAAAAAGGAGCGGATTTATGATCCGTATTAGATTCAAATGAAGGGCTGTTTCGGCGATTCGAGACTTTCCACTAGGTTGTGGACCCTCATCCGGTGAGAATCAACTATTCAAAGTTGTTCGCAATTATGAGGCATCAGCGACTCGGGATTTTCCACCGAGTTGTGGACTGTCAACCGAGGAGAAACGGTAAATAGTAGTTATTCGCGATTACGAGGGTAAAAATCTAGACCGTTTATCTTAGAGTAGATTTCCTATAAGTGTACATGATCTAATCGAGCGTTAAAAATATTTTTAGGTGTCGACAATCAGGAAAGTGTAGTGCATACCGTAATCAAGTGTGTAATCTCACACCGTAATTCATGGGTTAGATAATTATATTATGTTAACCGTTTGATGAAATCACATGTTAGTGAAATCGGGTAAAATGACATATTTATAACTATTATGGTAAAGATTATGAAATCGGTATTAAGACTGTGAAAATTACAAAATTACCCTCAATGGGCCAAATCGATAAAAGTGACTATATGGGCCAAAAGTGATATTTGATATATGGGCCAAATGTGATATTTGATATATGGGCCAATTCTGATAATTGTTATAATGGGCCTTATTGTTCGTAATAAATATTTGAATGAATGGTTGTAAATGAATATGCATTATATACATGGATTGCATGGGATGGGATAATGATGAAGAGAAGTTCTGGTAGCTATGCTACATAAATCCGTGGCTCGACCACAAATCGAAAAATGGCAATGCCATGTAAACTCTGTGAATCTGGTGGCTTGTCCACAAATTGTTATAATGACTTAATGCCTATTTTGGTGTGTTGGCGAGGTGGGTAACTAAAGCTCCCCACAGGTGTCTTTGGTTGAATGCGGTGGTGTGTAGCAGATGGAAACTAGGTTTGGTTTGGGAATTGCATATCACATTCATTTTATATATGTTATTATGGTATTAAAATTGTAAATGGGCTTGGCCCGATAAATGCTAAATTGGATTTTTGGCCCATTGACAATGGTAAGTGGGTTACACACTGAGTTCTAGTAACTCACCCTATTTTTCCTTACGCTTTTCAGGTAATGGATAGTAATGGAGACTTGGGCTATGGATATCATGGTGGAGGCCATACTTCGTAAACGGTTAAAATTTGGATTTTGGATTTTCCTTTAGTATTTTAACTACTTTTGTTATTTTGGGTTTTATGTTGTAATAAGGCCTCTGGATAAATTTTAAATGTTTTATGTCTAATGGATTTATAATTGGCTTTAATTACTTCAAGAGGGATTTTTCTAAAACTTAAATAAATAATTTGCGTTAAAAATGAACATACAAAAAGGGTTTTCATAAAGATTTTACAATAATGCTTTAATTTCCTTTAAATTTTCTTTAATTATCAACGATATTTTCAAAGTTATGAATTATAAGATTTTACATCTCAAACTGATGATTTATCAAATAGATGATTTAACAAAATAAATATTCCTTCAAAAACCTTGAAATTTTTTTATTTAGAATAAGACTCAAAAGTATATTTATTCTATGTGGCATGTCAAATCCAGCCTTAACGCATAGGCTGGGTTTGGGGTGTTACATATCCATCGATATTTTAAATGATTCAATGGAAAAAATCATGATATGAGAAAATAAATGAATTCAAAGTGAATCATTACCCGTATATACATGAAGTATATGGAATTGATATATGAATACAAGAAGTGGAAAGTTATGAACATGGAAACTTGATATTGTTGAGCTCATACATGTTCCTTGACATTTATATGGAATATGTGTCTAACATGGTTGATGAGGATATGTGCTAGGGCTTTGGCCATCTTGCTTGAGTATGCTTTATATGCTTACCTTAATTTTGATTAAGTGGTAAGTTAAATTTCATGTTTTACGAACTTACTAAGCATTAAATGCTTGCTCTGCTTTATTTCCCTCGGCTTATTTCGGTATAATTAGTAAATTAATTTTGGTTATAATGGCATGTATAGGTTAAATTAGGCCATTAATGGCATGTATGTGATTTTAGTTGTAACTAGCCATTGGAATGGCTTGTGATAGATATGATTTGTAGAGTATATAAGAGTCTATACATGATTGATATGTGTTTGAAATGGATGAGTGATAGAAACCATATGGATAAATTGATGAATGGATGAAATGGCATATTTAGTACAAAGATGTTTTTATATGTATTAAATTAACTTGATAAAAATGAAAACTTGGTCATATGTATTAATATGTCATATATGATACTTGGTATTGGCTTGATTTGGATGTATTATATTGGCTTGAGAATATGCTTAAGTGTTTATGTAGGTGGAAGGCAAAAATTGGGTGAGAAATATGGCTTGGAAATAGCCCTATTTCGTCCACACAGGCAGAGACACAGACGTGTGTCTTAGCCGTGTGTGACACACGGCCTAGCACATGGGCGTGTGTTTTGGCCGTGTGTCCCCTACATCTTAAAATTTTCAAAACAGAATGCTCAAAATTTATCACAAGGCCTGGCACACGGGCGTGTAGCTTGGCCGTGTGACCCCTGCACCTATTTAATACAAATTTTTATGTTCACAGGGCCTAGCACATGGGCGTGTGACTTGGCCGTGTGACCTAAGTCAAAGAGTTACACGACTACTAATACGGCCTTGAGACACGACTGAGTGCCTTATTTTGAATGCCTACACAGCCTGAGACATGGGCATGTCTCTTAGCCGTGTAAGCCACATGGCATTACCACACGAGCGTGTGGCCTCTGCACCTTAGAAAAATTTTGAAATTTTGCAAAAAATTTTCTAAGTACCTAGTTTAGTCCCGATTTGTTTCTAATGTGTATTTTGGACCTTGAGGGTTCATATAAGGGATTTTATTATAATTTTTGATATGAATGTTAAGCAATATGAATTGTCTGTATTCAATTTGTATATTTTAGTAATGCTACGTAACCTTGTTCTAGCTTACATTTATTGGTATTAGAGCTATAGTTTAGTCGATTCTCAGACTGACGTAGCAAGTACGGTTCTAGCTATACATGCCATTATATAACATTTGATAGTGTGATATCTCCTAACCATTTAAACTATGTTTTTCATATAATAATGTCATCCAACAGAGCTGGATCCGAAGAAGTTGAGAGCAATGCTCAAGCTTCAGTCCAAAGAGCAGCCTCAAGTAGTAGAAAGCCCGTATCTAAGGGTCGAGGAGGAGAGGCTAAAGAAGCCTTTTCCCAAATGATGAACGAATGGTTTACTGAATATGTAAGAATAAATTTAGCTGTACAACAACCTCCACCCCCTCCTGTTTCTCAACCAGTTCCCGATATGCCATAAGGTACAGAACTTGTTAGAACTGGTAAGCCTCCAATAGATAAAATCTGTAAGTATAGGGCTAAAGAATTTTGAGCTACAACTGAAGATGATCCTGAAAGAGCTGAGTTCTGGTTAAAAAACACTATCAGGGTTCTGGATGAATTATCTTGAACACTAGCTGAATGTCTAAAATGTGTTGTATCACTGCAAAAGACTCACCCTACTAGTGGTGGAACACTTTAATTTCTATTGTACCGAAGGAGATGGTCACTTGGGAATTTTTCCAAACTAATTTCAAAAAGAAATATATCAGTCAGAGATTCATTGATCAGAAAATAAAAGAATTTCTAGAACATAAATAGGGGAATATGACAGTATCTGAGTCTGAAAGAGAATTTTTCAGACTGAGTATGTAACACCCCAAACCCAGTCAGAAGGCGTGCCACGAAAAAGAAAACGTTTTTGGAAACCGATTTGTTGATTTGTTTAAAGGGTAAGTTGTTGTAAAATTTTAAAGAAACCGTCGTTGTGTTTTGGTAATGTATAAAACATGTTGAAACTCGGTTTAGAAAAACTTAGCTACCTTATTGATACTTCGTATTCACTACGTAGTCATTGTATATTTCAAAAAAAAAAAACAAGTATTTATTTAGCTTTTGAAAACATCCAGTTCATAGTTTAATCAACATACTTAATAGAAACTTGAAAATCAGCTAAAATAAAAGAACCCAAAATAAAACTTAAGCGGCCTTATTACAGAACTAAAACCAAAATTAAATAAAATAACTATGTCCGAATGGAAAACTTTGTAATAAACCAAATGTTGTGCATGGCCACGTTGAGTCCACTCCGGCTCCATATCCACGATCTAGGTCTGATCTGCAAAATGTAATGGAAGGGGTGATACGATCCATCTTGGGATGAGTCGAAACGTATTTGAGTTGCCCAATCGTCTACGAGGAGGAGATAAGCCTTTCGAGAAATAATAGAGAAATACGGATGAGTTCGCGGAAGCTTAAGTGAATTTGTTAGAAGATGGGTTAAGTTAGGAATGGAGGTGTTTAAGTGTGGGAATGATTTAGATATGGAGAAGGATAGGCTCAGTTTTATGATGAAAGAAAAATGGATAAAAGATAGATGATGTTTTGGTGGGAATGGATTAAAGAACTTAAACCAGAAACGATTCAACACAAGTATGTGTCACCCCAGTTTCTATAACGTTTAAGGTGGAAGATGGTAGTCGACGATGGACCAAAGACCTGTTACTTAGCGAAGTAAGAACCAATGGTATAATTGAATGGAAGAGAAACGTTTGACGCCACAAGCGAGCTTGATAAGTCAAAAGCGAAACTCGTACAAAAACGAAGAGGAGATTACTCACTCGAATGAGCAAAAGTCCATATGATATGATTAATGATCAAAAGTATTAAAAAATTCCCTTTTCACAAAGTAATAACAGGTATATATAGTGCTTACATATGGTTAGCTGAAGAGATAAATGAATTCAACTTTAATATGCAATTAAATGGCTGAAATAGAATCCAAAAACTCTTGAATTCCTCCATCCAAATAATAGCAACTTTATGACTCCTAATGAGATGATTAAATAAATTTGAATGCTTTAAAAAATGTCCTTTGAGTTGCCTTTGGCTAGCCGAAAAGTCTCCAGCAACTAATGGTGTTTTTAAAGGCTTAAATGTCCATCATGAATGCTTTTAAAATATGTCCCTTGAGTTCTTCCATGATCAACTGAAAAGTCACCAACCAAATGAAGAGTCTCAACCTTTGGAATTCTAGCCATGTAACTTCCATCAAATGAAGGGTCTCAACCTTTGGAATTCTATCCATGTAACTTCCTTCTTCAATGTGAGTAACTCTTCAATGAATGCATAACAGCCTTTAGAAATAATGGTTGTAAGATGAAAAGTCTCCTACAATTGTCACATGTAACTGACAAATTAATGCAATTATTAAACTTAAAATAAATTAGCAACTAACTTAATTAAATGAACTAACACTTAAGCTTCATTTATTCTAGCAACTAGACTTAAATAAATGAACTAACACTTAAACTTCATTTATTCTAGCAACTAGACTTAAATAAATGAACTAACACTTGAACTTTATTTATTCCAGCAACTAACTTAATTAAATAAAGTATCATTAAATGAACTTAACTCATGCATCAATAAATTAACCTAGTAACTAGATTAATTAAAGACACAACTATTAAATTCAGTAAAAGAACTCAATTAATTAAACTAAGTTGAGTTGAATTAATGACCAGCAACCATTTATTGAACTAAGATGCTTAAATGCAAGTATTTTAAATGCAAACTAAATGCAAAGCTGAAAATTAAATAAAGAGCTCAATTTAGTTGGATCGGTTCAAATAGCTAGAATCAGTTTCATTTTGCACTTTGGCCCCTCGAGCTTAGGCCACTCTCGATGGCATCGGATGGAGTCGAACCATGATACGACTAGGTTCGCATCAAGGGGTGAGTCACCTAGACTCAGTGTGTAAGTCACCATCCCAAAAGAAAATATGCTCTTACAGATTCAAATACAAATATGCATGTCATGCAACCCATCAACCTAGGTATCCATCCATGTCTCCCAAATCTACCCCTTGTGGTACCAAACCACTGGTGGTGCCAAACCACTGGTAATCGTAGTTATAAAAATAACATATGTGATACAAAACCACTGGTGGTGCCAAACCACTGAGACTTAGTCACAATTTTTATAATATGTGGGGCTAACCCACTGTGTGTTACCAAATCACTGGTGACAGTCTGATAGATCATGCTTCCCCCTCCTCTCATCACCCAAAACACATATTTATGCCAACAATATCAGTATGATCATGCTTAACATACAAAATTACGCATACAAAATAACATGCTTTCATAGATCACAATCACCGCAAGAAATAATAACAACTTACCTGGCATCCTCGCTTTTACCCACAAGGGTATTCCAGTAACCATTGCCGTCACTCTGGCTTTTAACAACACACAACATTTAACATATTAAGTATAGAAAGTGTGTAAGAGTTACACACCTGGTTTTCGTACTAACGCTTTTACTGATTCTACGCTACTGCCACTCGAGACTACCACTATTGGCCTACGATCTAACTCTGATGTTGGCCCACACTGGATGGCCAATCGCGCACTCCTAACACAGATCGCTTCTTGTATTTTGGCGTTGTGTTTACAAATCCAACCCCTCCTACTGCTTGACTGCTATTCGAGTCTATAATAATCCTTGGTCACTAAACCAATCAAACTGATGAGATCTAATCAATAATCATAGTGTTTAAATGAAACTCTTACCTAGTTTTCGGATCCTGAAAAGCCTTTAAGAAAGTCCACCTTCCTACCTACATTTGGCCAAGCCCAAAATATTAAACCAAATCGCTGATTACAACCAACCAAACACCTTATGATTTTGGCCAAAAAGAAAGGGACAAGAAAGGCCATTCGGCTGAACCTACCACCTACCTTCGGCTTTTCCACAAATCGGCACTACTGATCACTGTAAGACAAATTCAGCTTCTAGGAACAGAGAGGGGAAATCAACAGGCCTTAGAACAAATGGTTCGGGTTAGCAACTTAATGAAAATATAGAAATCGCAGAGAAACAAAATCCTGAAACTCACCAGATCAAATAGGAGTACTCGGCTTATGGTGCACCTTCGGGAAAAAGCCACCCTTGTAGATTTGGCTATGGGAAGAAGATGATATGCACAAGGAGTATTTGGCTTTTAGAGAGTTTTTGAGGAGAGGAGAAATAACTAGGGAGTTTCAATTTTCACAAAAGAAGAAGAAAAGAGAGAAGCCTAAAGGGGTTTCGGCTATGGGAGGAAAAAGAGAAAAGAGGAGAAAAGCTTAGGTGATTTTCGACAAAAGAAAGATTGAGAGAATAACAAAGTTTCAAGAAGTAGAAATCCACCCAAAAATGTCAAAAATACTATCACATTAGCACTAAATTTTGGCACACACACAAACACACATAGAGTTGGAGTTTCGGCCAACTCTCTCCCTCCTGATAGCCTTTATCTCACCTGATAACCCAATCATTATCTTACCTTTAGAAGAGGCCACCTTGAAACCAACTCTTCCCTCTTAATTATCAGCTTTTAATTTCTCAAAAATAAAAGAAAATAAATTCCTAAATTGTAGCCACTATGCCGTCTACCCCTTCACCGTTGGAGCGCCGAATCTTGACCCATCCATTTGGGCCCCAAGCGGCCACACAAGGCCCAAACTCCTCCCCCTTTTGATGCCACCTTCATGCCCACTTATAGCACCTCCAACTTTGGACCACAAGCCCAACTTGCTACTAATTTAATTATCTGACTTAGATTACACATTAACACTATTTATCAGCAGATTAACCCGGGTTTAAGCCCAATCCTGAGCCCAATACACACCTCAAGGCCTTAACCTACTAATTTAGCCATGCAACAACCAAATGCACAAACCCCTAAAATTAGGATATTACAGAGTAAATATGCCAGAGAGTGTATCCCGACTGAAACCGCCATGTGTAAATAGTTTGAAGAGGGATTAAACGAAAACATAAAGTTGTTAGTTGAGATTCTCGAATTAAAAGAATTTATTGTTCTAGTTGATCGAGCTTATAAAGCTGAAGAGCTTAGTAAAGAGAAAAAGCAAGCCAAGATTGAAGCTAGAACTTCAAGTAAAAGATTTATGGGGAAGTCATATCAGTCGGCTTCAAAGAAATAAAAAAGATATCATAATCGTTCAACCACCTCTGCGATGTATTTTGGGAGAGACAGAGGTATTCAATGCTCTAATCCGAGATCTCAGACTACATCTGTAGCAAGTCCAGGCAGTGTTGAAAATCCCAAACCTAAATGTAAACATTGTAATAAACTGCATTTTGGCAAGTGCCACATGAGAAGTAGAGCATGTTTTAGATGTGGTTCTTTTGACCACTATCTTAGAGACTGCTCGAAAAAGCCTAAAAGAGATACTATTCAAACTTTAAAGCCAAGCAATACAGCTGTCAGAGGTAAACCACCCCGTAATCTTGGCAATGTGAGTGGTAGCCGGGGTGCGATAAAATATTCAACTGTCAGATCTGAAGCACGAGTACCAGCCAAAACATATGTTATTCATACACGTGAAGATGCTTCTGCACCCAATGTTATTGCTAGTACTTTTTCTCTTCTTGATACTAATATAACTTTTTGATATATCTTGGTTCAACACACTCATACATTTGCTCGAATTTAGTGTCTAATAAAAATTTTCCTGTCGAGTCCACTAAATTTGTAGTTAAAGTATCGAACCCCAGGGCCAGTATGTGATGGTGGATAAAATTTGCAAGAATTGTCCGTTAATGGTATGGGGTTATTATTTCCCGACAGATTTGATGTTATTACCGTTTGATAAATTTGATGTAATTCTAGGCATGGATTGGTTAACTCAGCATGATGCTGTTGTAAATTATAAACAAAGCATATTGTGTTGAAATGTCAAAATGGTGAAATGCTCTATATTGAATCTAATAATTTGGATGGGTTGTGTAATGTGATATCAGCCATGGCAGCAAAAAAAATATGTCAGAAAATGGTATGATACTTATCTTGCTTATGTGTTGGATACTAAAGTGTCTGAATCGAAGATTAAATTAGTGCCAATTGTCTGTGAGTATCCTAATGTGTTTCCAGAAGAATTACCTGGATTACATCGATATCTATAGCACCGTACCAAATGGCCCCTACAGAATTAAAAGAATTAAAAACATAGTTGTAAGAACTAACTGAAAGGGGTTTTGCACAACGTAGTTCATCACCTTGGGGTGCACCGGTTTTGTTTGTAAAGAAGAAGGATGGATCGTTGAGATTGTGTATTAATTACAGACAGCTCAATAAAGTTACAATTAAGAATAAGTATCCACTGCCTCGTATTGATGACTAGTTTGATCAGTTGAAAGGTGCTACAGTATTTTTAAAGATAGATCTCCATTCTGGCTATTATCAGTTATGAGTGAAAGACTCGGATGTGTCGAAAACAACCTTCAGAACCAAGTATGGGCATTATGAATTCCTTGTGATGCCATTTGGCTTAACTAAAGCACCTGTAGTATTTATGGATTTAACGAATAGAATCTTCAGACCGTATCTGGATAGATTTGTTGTTGTATTCATTGATAATATTCTGGTATATTCCTGAGATGAAAATGTACATGCTGATCATTTGAGAATTGTTCTACAAACTCTACATGAGAAACAATTGTTGTAACATCCTAAAATTTGAGCATTGAATTGATGCATGTTTTAGTGCTTAACTTGTGTATAATAAAATTTTTCATGATTAGTATAGTCTTGAAAAGACTTGAGAACTATTCGAATTAGAATAAATTTTAGTAAGGAGTATTTAATTGAAGTGGATCAAGTGACTTTGAGGTTTAAGTAAATTTAAGTGTTAAAAACTAGCATAAGATGAGCTAGTAGCAAGGTGGTGTTGGCGCATGCATGTTTGCTTGAGGTGAGAGGTTCAAATCTCCTAGCATGCATTTTGAAAGCTTTTATTTTTTTGCTTTCCTTAGCAAGTGTCGGTCATGGATAAGGTTAAGGGATGAGTTGGATATTATTTTTGGTATGAAGACCAAAGGAAAAAGGTAAGTAAAGGTTTAAAGAAAAGAATCTCATGAATTAAGGTGATAAGGGGACATAAGGCATGGATCAAGGGCTTTGTTTTGGAAAGCTTTGAATGGCTAATTGTCCATGTACTTGGACGATTTTTGGGGCTAGGGGTTGGCTGAAACTTTGATAGCTTTTGGTAGCTAGATGACCACTTTGGCTTTTGGTCATTTTTGTGCTTTTCTCCAAAACTTTTCTTTCCAATTTCTTCTCCCTAGCCGAATGTGTCTTGTGTAATAGGTAGAATTTTGCTTTGATTTTGGTCATTTCTTTTAGACCAAATAGTTATCATTCTCCATACTTCCCCAAGTTCTTTTTCTCATTTTGTCGAAACCATACGATCTTGAAAGGTCATTTTCTTTTCTTCCTTTTGGCCGAATATACATCAACCCCAAGACCCTATCTTTGTTCATCTTCCATACTTGGAAAATCGACACATAAACATTCTCTCTTTATTCTTTTTGTTTATCTTTCTTTCTGTAACACCCTAAATTAGGGGTTATTTGCAATTTAAATATTTTCCCATGTGTGTGCTTGAAGAATTAAATTCTAGGATTTATTTGACATGTTTTAAGGTCTAAAATAACCCCGAGCTAGGCCTGACCTAGTATTAAAAATTTCCTTTTAAGTGTGTTAAAGGAGGGAGCTAGGTGAGTTAGGGCTTAAGTAAAAATTAGGAGAAGCATGACACAAAAAGAATGGGCTTGGCACAATCGGCTTGGTGCGCCTAAGGGTGTTGCAAGGGAGGTCTGGGGTTCGATTCACGGGAGAAACAGGGGGGAGTTTTTTTTTTTTGGGCTGTTTGGGGCGTTAAAGAAAGGGGCAAGTTGGGAGGCCTTAAAAGATTTTTGGTGTTGAATTTGGATATGAAAGTTGGGTTGGTTAAGTGGCTACCGTGCGCCACTTAGGAGTGGAGGTAAAGATGGGCGCAGGTTCGAGCTGCTGGAGCAGCCTTTTGCATTTTAATTTTTGGGGTAATCGGCCTAGGGAGGTCTTATAAATAAATGAGGAGGCTTTATGACATGAATGACTAATGGGAGAAGTGGCTAGGGGCGTTGGAAGAGAGGGCTGGGGCATGAGGTCGTTGGTTCGAACCTAAGGAGCAGCATATGGGTTTTTTTTTTTTTTTTTTTCTGCTGGCGTGTATGGGAGAGTATTGGCTGCATGTTGGACTCTTAATTGATGAGATAATATTTTTGCATATATTCGGCTGGAAGGGGGAGTTATTAGTGGTTTATTTGCTTTTAAATTGTTTGATGAGGGGATTAAGAGATTAATGTAAGATAAGTCTTGCATTATCTTTGATAATTAAAAGCTGAATTATCTCAAAGAGGGGGAGGAATTGGCCGGCATTGGGACTCCTTGGGGGGCTGTCCATAATTGGTTTTGTACAGCAAAGAAGTGCCAAAAATCCATCAATTTCTTTTCTTTTTCTCTCTTCATTGTGCTGGCCGAATTCTTCCATTGATGCATTGCCAAAATTTACTCAAAACTTCCAGCTTCTCTTGCTTCTTTTAGCCGAATCTACCCCCTCTTTTTAATCAAAAATTTGCTCCTTCCCTTTGTGTTGATAACCGAGTATCTCTCCCATAGAAGGGGCTAAGGCCGAATCTCAAATTCCTAATCAAGGTGCTGCCGATTTCAAAAGGGTGGTAAGTGCCTCTCTTAAGCAATCGGTTTCTTTCCTTTTCCTCTTTATGTGTCAAAGACTTGGGAGACAAGCCTTGGTAAGTGGCCGAATGTGGTGATGATTGTGATAGTGTGTGTTTTGTGTGTAGCTAACGGCAAGGTGCTTTGAGGGAGCCTCTCGTGGTCAAAATTTTTCTAAGGTAAGCCACCTACACTATTCGGCCATAGGCCACTTCCCTTAGTTTCACTTATAGCCGATTCTAACAAGTGTTTGGTAGGGATCTCGACAAATCAAGTGACTTTTCGGGATTTGTTTGAAAATCAAATCCGTTCAAGGTAAGAGCCCTTGGTATTAAGTTGTTATGGCCAAATAGGCCTTTGGTATTAACACTGACAATTGGCCGAATGTAGGGTCAAGATCTAGCATCATAGATCGGCTTTTCGGGATCTAGGAATTTCGATAGTAATAAGTGTGTAAGAACTCACTACACACTTTATTAATTTACATGATTATTATCGTTGTTATTCACCTTTTGGTAGTGTTTTGCTTATGGCTAAGCATGGATTCCGGGTAAGTCCCCTAACTTGTGATTTTTGATATATGATTTGCATGCCATCACATGATGTTAAATACTATGACATGATATATGATAATTGATATATAAGCATGTGATGGTGGGATTGATGAGAGGAGGGGATGATTTTATAGGCGTCGTCGATGGTTTTGACCACAAGATGGGTTGGCCCCATCGATTATTTGTGACCTATGGTCATCGATGGTTTTGACCACACCGATTGATAATTTGCGACTAAGTCCCGATGGTTTTGACCACATTTGATAAATTGTGACCTATGGTCATCAGTGGTTTTGACCACACGATGGGTTGGCCCCATCATTTAAATTGTAACCCATGGTCATCAGTGGTTTTGACCACACGGGGTAGTTAAGGAGTATGGATGGATAGGTTGGGTTGCATGATTGCATGTTCATTAATAAATTGTGTATGAGTTGTATTTTTTGGTGGGGATTTACACACCGAGTCTTGGTGACTCACCCTTCCCTTAACATTTCTGAGATGAGTAGAACGCGAGATGGAGCCGAGAGGACTCGAGGCGCCATGCTTGTCGATGGATTTAAATTCATATTATTAAAGTTAATATTATTTACTTTCTAAGTTTATATTTTGGGATTGTAATAAGGCCGCTATTATTATTTTGGATGTTTATTTTATCGTTTCAATTTACTTATGTTATATTACAAAGGAATTTTATAATTATTAATTGAACCGCTTAAAAGTAACTTTTCAAACTTAATAAACTTTTACGAGTTTTCAAAGATGCTACCATCGAGTAACAAAAATTAAACTAAGTCAACTATAACTTTGACGGATTTTAAAAATGCTACATGATCAACCGTTTTCAAAAAGGGTTTATCAACCCAATTATACTTAAAAAGCCCAACTAAGTTTTTAAACCCCGTTTTCACACCTTAGCTAAATTCTATCAAGTTTTTCACCAAACCTTCAAAATGATTCAAGTTATTTTACTCGTGACATACCAGATCCGGTCAGGACTCATGGGCCGGGTTTGGGGTGTTACATTTTTGGTATCGAGCCGTGTTCAAAACTTCATTGTGGGGGGTCCAAGGCCCAAAATGTTTTGTTTTTGTTAGTTGGCCTTATTATGATGTTTTGAGAAACTGCTTTGGCTTGAACGAAGATGGCACCGAGTCTCAAACACCAATCGCCTGTAAGTACTTCTATCCATTTTTGTGAATATTTGATGAGGGGTAAAAGGGTAAATTGGGAACGTAGACTACTAGAGTAGAAACTATTGAACCCTAGGGTTAGCATACCCCAACAAACATGCATAAGATTTAATAATTACCTAAACCAACCCTGTGAGTTGTCACTGAGTGAGGGATGTGGCAATCGTTATACGCATGTATAGGATTGGATTCGGTGGGGGCCTGCTATTTAAGCAGTCCTCGTGACTCACCTCCTACTCACTCGAATCCTACCTAGTGCGTAGTAACGGTTCATCCTAGCTGAGACGACATACTCACAGGCTAAACTCGATAACTAAAACCCGAAAGGGACTAGCCGTTTTGTTTTTGAAATAATTAAAACCTTGTAAAAAAAAGACCAAAATACTCCTCAGTTTGAAAAATGACTTGTAAATTACCAAAATACCCTCCGTATGAAAATTTTTCAAATAGAAATTTTCAAATATCCTTCTTTTGTGAAATCACTTAGAACCCAACTTTTGAAAAACATTTTGTGAAAACACCCTGATTATGTGAAATTACTGAAATACCCTTAGGGGTAAAATTACAAAAACGCCCATGATTTAGGATATTCCCAAAATTCCCACGGTTTTAATCAAAAATTTAATCATATAAAAAGTGCCCAAAAACCTTAGAATTCAAAAACGTTATGATTTTAGAAAATTACAAAATTGCCCCTAACTTACAAAATTACCAGAATACCCCTAACCTTCGAAATTTTGCAACATCACTATTTTGGAAAATGCAATTATCAAAAAGAGCCCTCAATGTTTTACAACCTTTGAAATATTTTTGATTTGCTAAATTTTATAAATTCACCCCGACTTGTGAAAAATTACCAAAATGCCCCTGAACTTTAAAATTACCAAAATACCCCTGAATTTCAAAATTTTTTTCAAAACACCCCGGGAATTTAAGAGTTCCAAAATACTTTTTGACAAAATCATCCGAGAACCTGTATTTTTGAAAAAATTATGAAAATACCCCTGTAGGACAAATTACGAAAATACCACTAGGTAGTGGAAAAACAATCACCATGAAAACTACAACGTCTCTTTGGGTGAATGAATGGAAAACTGTGTGCATGCATGTTTGCGAAAGAACCACTCCTAAACTCTTGTCATAAAATTTCTTCGCGGATAACCAAGTGAAATACTAATACATAAAAATTTTTAAACAGATAAACGCAATCGTTAGAAAGAGTTCAAGAGGTCGTAGACGTCCCGCCGTGTGGTAGTGGTAGAGGCGGGATGACCTTGTCTCGAGCCAGCAAGGTCAGTCACGAATCCGAAATGAGATGTCGGATCTCTGGCGTGAAAATCAATTTCGTGGATCGACGGTGGTAATGATGTCGATATCTCAAGGCGTATTACGGGTATTGGAGCGGGTTCTTTGAAGCGAAGTGGTGTAGGAACCCGTAAATTTGTGGCAGAACGACTCCGGGCTAATGGAGCTAAGGTGTTTAGAGGAGTTTACGGAGTGGCACCCAGTGCAGCGGAGTATTGGTTGGAATCCACTGAAAGGATTATGGGTGACTTGGATTTCACACCTGAGGAGAAGTTGAAGGGTATCATTTCTTTGCTTGGGATGAGTCTTACGGTGGTAGCTCAACGTGAGGATGGAGCAGTGGCGAAAAATCTTACTTGGGAATTCTTTAAGGATGCCTACGAGAAGAAATATATCAGGACTAGTTACGTGGATGCACAGCGGAAGGCTTTCTTGAACCTGGTTCAAGGTAATAAGTCAGTGGCAGAATATGAGGCCAAGTTTTTCCGGTTGAGTAGGTATGCTCGTGGAATTGTGGGTACCGAGCATGAGCGCTGTGTTAGATTTGAGGATGAGCTTAGGGATGAGCTGAGGATGATGATAGCTCCACAACAGGAATGAGAGTTTGCTATCCTTGTGGAGAAATCTAAGGTTGTTGAAGGGGTAAGGCAGTCGGTTGGACGGAACTAGGATCGGAATTAGAATAAGAAGAGCTCGGGACCTTCAAAGTTTTCAGGTAATCAGTAAAAGAGGACAAGGTTTAGTGGGTCAGACCAAGATGCTAGGCCTGCTGCTGCTGCTAATCCTCAATGGCCGCCACGGTGTGATAGGTGTGGAAAGTCTCACAAGGGGGAGTGTTGGAATGGTAATCGTGGATGCTTCGAATGTGGGTCTATGGAGTATCGGGTTAGAGACTGTCCAAAGAAGACAGCTAGGCTGAGAACGGAAGGTTAGGATCGTGTATCGAACAGAAGGGATAACCAACAGCCTCAGAGGGGTCATGGTGTAGGAAGAGGAGGTAATGGTACTGGCAGAGGTCGTGGGGCATCGAGGGGAAATACCGGTGGTACTGAGGCTAGACAACCTGGTTTGGTCTATGTCACCAGGCATCAAGAGGAGGGTGACGCACCGGATGTCATAACCGGTATGTTCTTGATCTTTGGTGTGCCTTATAATACCTTGATAGACATTGGCTCAACCCATTCGTACATTGCTAGTAGTGTAGTGGAAACTTTGCATCTAGACTTTGAGCTTGCTTCTAGGAAGATGACTGTATTAAGCCCCTTAGGTCACTCTGTAGAAGTAAGTAAACTTTATAGGGACGTACCCCTAGAACTCCAAGGGGTCGTGTTCTTGGCTGATTTGATGGAACTATCATTCCGGGAGTTTGACTTAATCCTCGGGATGGATTGGCTAGTGAAGTATCAGGCTAGCCTGGATTGCGCGGCTAAGCGCATGGTGTTAAAAACCGAGGAAGGTGATGAGGTGGTGATGATAGGTAAAAGGAGAGATTACCTATCCAACTTGGTTTCTGCTTTGAAGGCAGAAAGAATGGTAAAGAAGGGTTGTGAAGCATATGTGGTTCACGTCTGTACCTTGGAAGCGAAGGATGTTACTGTGGGGGATGTTCGGACGGTAAGTGACTATGTGGATGTGTTTTCAGATGAACTTTCGGGTTTACCTCTGGACCGTGAGGTTGAATTTGGGATAGATCTATTACCCAGAACCGCGCCCGTATCTATAGCTCCGTATCGGATGGCACCGAAGGAATTGGTGGAGTTGAAGCGCAGATTCGTGAATTGTTGGATAGAGGGCTCATCCACCAAGTGTTTCGCCTTGGGAGCTCCAAAGGCTTTTGTCAAGAAGAAGGACGGGACAATGAGGATGTGTATAGATTATCGGCGGTGAACAAGTTGACGATAAAGAATCGGTATCCTTTGCCGGGATTGACGATCTATTCGATCAACTCAAATGGGCATCGGTGTTTTCTAAGATTGACCTTAGGTCGTGGTACCATCGACTTAAGGTGAAGGAGGTGATGTCCACAAGACGACATTCTCAGACTCGGTATGGACACTACGAGTTTACTCGTAATGCCTTTTGGCCCATTTAATGCACCCCGAGTGTTTATGGACATGATGAACCGGGTTTTCCAACCCTATCTAGATCGGTTTGTTGTGGTCTTCATAGACGACATTTTGGTGTACTCGAGGTCGGAGGAGGAGCATGACGCACATCTTCATGTGGTTCTGCAAATTCTAAGGGAGAAACAACTATACGCTAAGTTCAGCAAATGTGAGTTCTGGCTCAAGGAGGTAACTTTCTTAGGGCATGTAGTTTTAGCTGAGGGCATCAGGGTGGATCCTCGTAAGATTGAGGCAGTGTTGGAGTGGAAGCCACCAAAGTCGGTTATGGAAATTTAGAGTTTTCTTGGGTTGGCCGGATATTACAGGAGATTTGTGGAGAATTTCTCCTTAATTGTAGCACCGTTGACTAAGCTGCTGAGAAAAGGAGTTCCGTTTGTGGTCTGAGAAGCAGCAAGAGAGTTCCAACAAGATGAAGAGGATTTTGACAGAAGCGCCGGTCTTGATTCAGCCTGAGGTCGGGAAGGAGTTCACTGTGTACTGTGATGCATCGCATATCGGTTTAGGGTGTGTGCTGATGCAAGAAAGAAAGGTGGTCGCTTATGCATCACGGCAGTTGAGGCCTCACAAAGTCAACTATCCGACACATGATTTGGAATTGGCAGCTATGGTGTTCGCCTTAAAAATTTGGAGGCACTACCTGTATGGGGAGAAGTCGGTGGTGTACACAGATCATAAGAGTCTGAAGTACCTCCTAACTCAGAAAGATTTGAATCTGAGGCAGCGGAGGTGGATTGAGTTGTTGAAGGACAATGATTGCTCAATCGAATACCATACGGGGAAGGCTAATGTGGTATCTGATGCATTGAGCCGAAAGGTGGTAGCGGATTTGCGAGCAATATTTACTCATCTAAGTCTCTATGAGGACGGGAGCCTTTTGGTGGAATTGCAAGTAAAGCCTTCTTGGATTGATGAGGTCAAAGAGAGGCTGTTAACCGACGAAGCTTTGAATACTCGACGGTTGCAAGTACAGAATGGGGAGGTTGAAGGTTTCAGTTTGAGCAGTGATGGAGTGTTGAACTTTCAGGGGAGAATGTGCATGCCTAAGGACGATGAGTTGAGGCAGCGAATTCTGAAAGAAGCTCATAGTAGTGCGTACGCTATGCACCCGAGAAGTAGTAAGATGTACCGAGATTTAAGGGAGTAATTTTGGTGGCCGGGTCTAAAGTCGGAAGTGACCGAGTTAGTGGGCAAGTGTTTGACATGCCAGCAAGTGAAGGCTGAGCATCAATTGCCATCGGGGCTGTTACAGCCGGTAAAGATCCCACAATGGAAGTGGGAGGAGATTACTATAGATTTTGTTAGTGGGCTTCCCCTTACGCCCAGTAAGAAAGATGCTATTTGGGTGGTAGTAGATCGGTTGACTAAGTCGGCTCATTTCATACCGATAAGGGTTGACTATTCGCTTTAAAGGCTAGCTAAGTTGTATATTGCTGAGATAGTACGGTTACATGGAGTACCGATGTCCATTATCTCAGATCGAGATCCTCAGTTCACGTCAAGATTTTGGAAGGCCTTACATCAGGAGTTAGGCACTAAGTTGAATTTCAGCACAGCGTTTCATCCGCAGTCTGATGGATAATCTGAGAGGGTTATCCAAGTGTTGGAAGACATGTTGAGGGGTTGTGTGTTGGATTTCCGTGGTAGTTGGGAGGAGTACCTACCTTTAGCAGAGTTCGCTTATAATAATAGTTATCAGCGAGCATTCGGATGGCACCGTATGAGGCGTCAGATGGTCGAAATGCCATACCCTACATGTTGGACGGAACTAGGAGAACGTCGAATGTTGGGTCGAGTTAGTGGCGAGACGGAGGATAAGGTTAGAGTAATTCGGGCTCGTCTGAAGGAGGCATCGGATAGGCAGAAATCCTACACCGATCTTAAGCGCAGAGAGGTTGAGTATGCTGTGGGTGATAAGGTCTTCTTGAAGGTATCACCTTGGAAGAAGGTGCTAAGGTTTGGTCGGAAGGGCAAGCTAAGCCCTAGATTCATCGGGCCAGTATCTGATCTTCAAACGCGTGGGGCCGGTAGCTTACCGACTTGAGTTGCCAGCAGAGTTGAGCGGATCCATGATGTTTTCATGTTTCAATGCTTTGAGTCGATATCGAGCAGACCCCTCACACGTAGTACTGGTAGCAGAAATTGAAGTGAACCCAAACTTGTCTTTCGAGGAGGAGCCAGTACAAATCCTGGATCGAGATGTCAAGGTTATGAGGAGGAAGCCAGTGCCTTTGGTAAAAGTGCTATGGCGAAATCATGGTACGAAGGAGGCCACATGGGAACCCGAGGATGTAATGTGGCAGCAATACCCCCAGCTCTTCTGATCCAGGTAATTTCGAGGCCGAAATTCTTTTTAAGGGGGGCAAAACTGTAACACCCTAAATTAGGCGTTATTTGCAATTTAAATATTTTCCCATGTGTGTGCTTGAAGAATTAAATTCTAGGATTTATTTGACATGTTTTAAGGTCTAAAATAACCCCGAGCTAGGCGACCTAGTATTAAAATTTCTTTTAAGTGTGTTAAAGGAGGGAGCTAGGTGAGTTAGGGCTTAAGTAAAAATTAGGAGAAGCATGACACAAAAGAATGGGTTTGGCACAATTGGCTTGGTGCACCTAAGGGTATTGCAAGGAGGTCCTGGGTTTGATTCACGGGAGAAACAAGGGGAGTTTTATTTTTTGGGCTGTTTGGGCGTTAAAGAAAGGGCAAGTTGGGAGGCCTTAAAATATTTTTGGTGTTGAATTTGGATATGAAAGTTGGGTTGGTTAAGTGGCTACCGTGCGCCACTTAGGAGTGGAGGTGAAGATGGGCGAGTTCGAATCATTGAGCAAAGATTTTGCATTTTAATTTTTGGGGTAATCGGCCTAGGGAGGTCTTATAAATAAATGATGAGGCTTTATGACATGAAAGACTAATAGGAGAAGTGGCTAGGGGCGTTGGAAGAGAGGGCTGGGGCATGAGGTCATTGGTTCGAACCTAAGGAGCAGCATATGGGCTTTATTTTTTTTATTTTTGCTGCTGGCGTGTATGGGAGAGTATTGGCTGCATGTTGGACTCTTAATTGATGAGATAATATTTTTGCATATATTCGGCTGGAAGGGGGAGTTATTAGTGGTTTATTTGCTTTTAAATTGTTTGATGAGGGGATTAGGAGATTAATGTAAGATAAGTCTTGCATTATCTTTGATAATTAAAAGTGAATTATCTCAAAGAGGGGAGGAATTGGCGGCATTGGGACTCCTTGGGGGCTGTCCATAATTGGTTTTGTACAAAGAGAAGTGCCAAAATCCATCAATTTCTTTTCTTTTCTCTCTTCATTGTGCTTTGTTAATTCTTCCATTGATGCATTGCCAAAATTTACTCAAAACTTCCACTTCTCTTGCTTTTTTTAGCAGAATCTACCCTCTTTTAATCAAAAATTTGCTCCTTCCTTTGTGTTGATAACCGAATATCTCTCCCATAGAAGGGGCTTAGGCCGAATCTCAAATTCCTAATCAAGGTGCTGCTGATTTCAAAAGGGTGGTAAGTGCCTCTCTTAAGCAATTAGTTTCTTTCCTTTTCCTCTTTATGTGTCGAAGACTTGGGAGACAAGCCTTGGTAAGTGGCCGAATGTGGTGATGATTATGATAGTGTGTGTTTTGTGTGTAGCTAACGGTAAGGTGCTTTGAGGATCCTCTCGTGGTCAAAATTTTTCTAAGGTAAGCCACCTACACTATTCGCCATAGGCCACTTCCTTAGTTTCACTTATAGCCGATTCTAACAAGTGTTTGGTAGGGATCTCGACAAATCAAGTGACTTTTCGGATTTGTTTGAAAATCAAACTGTTCAAGGTAAGAGCCTTTGGTATTAAGTTGTTATGGCCAAATAGGCCTTTGGTATTAACACTGATAATTGGCCGAATGTAGGGTCAAGATCTAGCATCATAGATCGGCTTTTCGGGATCTAGGAATTTCGGTAGTAATAAGTGTGTAAGAACTCACTACACACTTTATTAATTTACATGATTATTATTGTTGTTATTCACCTTTTGGTAGTGTTTTGCTTATGGCTAAGCATGGATTCCGGGTAAGTCCCCTAACTTGTGATTTTTGATATATGATTTGCATGCCATCACATGATGTTAAATACTATGACATGATATATGATAATTGATATATAAGCATGTGATGGTGGGATTGATGAGAGGAGGGGGATGATTTTATGGACTGTCGTCAGTGGTTTTGACCACAAGATGGGTTGGCCCCATCAGATTATTTGTGACCTATGGTCATCAGTGGTTTTGACCACACCGATTGATAATTTGCGACTAAGTCCCAGTGGTTTTGACCACATTTGATAAATTGTGACCTATGGTCATCAGTGGTTTTGACCACACGATGGGTTGGCCCCATCATTTAAATTGTAACCCATGGTCATCAGTGGTTTTGACCACACGGGGTAGTTAAGGAGTATGGATGGATAGGTTGGGTTGCATGATTGCATGTTCATTAATAAATTGTGTATGAGTTGTATTTTTCGGATGGGGGATTTACACACTGAGTCTTGGTGACTCACCCCTTCCCTTAACATTTTACAGATGAGTAGAACGCGGAGATGGAGCCGGAGAGGACTCGAGGCGGCCATGCTTGTCGATGGATTTAAATTCATATTATTAAAGTTAATATTATTTACTTTCTAAGTTTATATTTTGGGATTGTAATAAGGCCGCTATTATTATTTTGGATGTTTATTTTACTGTTTCAATTTACTTATGTTATATTACAAAGGAATTTTATAATTATTAATTGAACCAGTTAAAAGTAACTTTTCAAACTTAATAAACTTTTACGGGTTTTCAAAGATGCTACCATCGAGTAACAAAAATTAAACTAAGTCAACTATAACTTTGACGGATTTTAAAAATGCTACATGATCAACCGTTTTCAAAAAGGGTTTATCAACCCAACTATACTTATAAAAAGCCCAACTAAGTTTTTAAACCCCGTTTTCACACCTTAGCTAAATTTTATCAAGTTTTTCACCAAACCTTCAAAATGATTCAAGTTATTTTACTCCGTGACATACCAGATCCGGTCAGGACTCATGGGTCGGGTTTGGGATGTTACATTTTTGGTATCAGAGCCAGGTTCAAAACTCGGCTGTGGGGGGCCCAAGGCCCAAAATGTTTTGTTTTTGTTAGTTGGCCTTGTTATGATGTTTTGAGAAACTGTTTTGGCTTGAACAGCATGGCACCGAGTCTCCGACACCAATCTGCCCAGGTAAGTACTTCTATCCATTTTTGTGAATATTTGATGAGGGGTAGAAGGGTAAATTGGGAATGTAGACTACTAGAGTAGAAACTATTGAACCCTAGGGTTAGCATACCCCAACAAACATGCATAAGATTTAATAATTACCTAAACCAATCATGTGAGTTGTCACTGAGCGAGGGATGTGGCAATCGTTATACGCATGTATAGGATTGGATTCGGTGGGGGCCTGCTATTTAAGTAGTCCTCGTGACTCACCTCCTACTCACTCGAATCCTACCTAGTGCGTAGTAACGGTTCATCCTAGCTGAGACGACATACTCACAGGCTAAACTCGATAACTAAAACCCGAAAGGGACTAGCCGTTTTGTTTTTGAAATAATTAAAACCTTGTAAAAAAAAGACCAAAATACCCCTCAGTTTGAAAAATGACTTGTAAATTACCAAAATACCCTCCGTATGAAAATTTTTCAAATAGAAATTTTCAAATATCCTTCTTTTGTGAAATCACTTAGAACCCAACTTTTGAAAAACATTTTGTGAAAACACCCTGATTATGTGAAATTATTGAAATACCCTTAGGGGTAAAATTACAAAAACGCCCATGATTTAGGATATTCCCAAAATTCCCACGGTTTTAATCAAAAATTTCATCATATAAAAAGTGCCCAAAAACCTTAGAATTCAAAAACGTCATGATTTTAGAAAATTACAAAATTGCCCCTAACTTACAAAATTACCAGAATACCCCTAACCTTCGAAATTTTGCAACATCACTATTTTGGAAAATGCAATTATCAAAAAGAGCCCTCAATGTTTTACAACCTTTGAAATATTTTTGATTTTCTAAATTTTATAAATTCACCCCGACTTGTGAAAAATTACCAAAATGCCCCTGAACTTTAAAATTACCAAAATACCCCTGAATTTCAAATTTTTTTTCAAAACACCCCAGGAATTTAAGAGTTCCAAAATACTTTTTCACAAAATCATCCGAGAACCTGTATTTTTGAAAAAATTATGAAAATACCCCTGTAGGACAAATTACGAAAATACCACTAGGTAGTGGAAAAACAATCACCATGAAAACTACAACGTTTCTTTGGGTGAATGAATGGAAAACTGTGTCCATGCATGTTTGCGAAAGAACCACTCCTAAACTCTTGTCATAAAATTTCTTCGCGGATAACCAAGTGAAATACTAATACATAAAAATTTTTAAACAGATAAACGCAATTGTTAGAAAGAGTTCAAGAGGTCGTAGACGTCCGCCGTGTGGCCGTGGTAGGGGCAGGATGACCTTGTCTGAGCCAGCAAGGTCTGGTCACGGGTCTGGAAATGAGATGTCGGATCTGCGGCGGCGAAACTGAATTTCAGGATCAGACGGGTGGTAATGATGTCGTATCTCAAGCTGTGTTACGGGGTATTGGAACGGGTTGCTGAAGCAGGTGCGGGTGCAGGAACCCTTAAATTTGTGGCAGAACGACTCCGGGCTAACGGAGCTAAGGTGTTTAGAGGAGTTTTCGGAGTGGCACCCAGTGCAGCGGAGTATTGGTTGGAATCCACTGAAAGGATTATGGGTGACTTGGATTTCACACCTGAGGAGAAGTTGAAGGGTATCATTTCTTTGCTTCGGGATAAGTCTTACCAGTGGTGGCTCACTGTGAGGGATGGAACGGTGGCAGAAAATCTTACTTGGGAATTCTTTAAGGATGCCTACCAGAAGAAATATATCAGGACTAGTTACGTGGATGCACAGCGGAAGGCTTTCTTGAACCTGGTTCAAGGTAATAAGTCAGTGGCAGAATATGAGGCCAAGTTTTTCCGGTTGAGTAGGTATGCTCATGGAATTGTGGGTACCGAGCATGAGCGCTGTGTTAGATTTGAGGATGAGCTTAGGGATGAGCTGAGGATGATGATAGCTCCACAACAGGAATGAGAGTTTGCTGTCCTTGTGGAGAAATCTAAGGTTGTTGAAGGGGTAAGGCAGTCGGTTAGACGGAACTAGGATCGGAATTGGAATAAGAAGAGCTCGGGACCTTCAAAGTTTTTAGGTAATCAGTAAAAGAGGACAAGGTTTAGTGGGTCGACCAAGTCGCTAGGCTCTTCTTCCGCTAATCCTCAATGGCCGCCACGGTGTGATAGGTGTGGAAAGTCTCACAAGGGGGAGTGTTGGAATGGTAATCGTGGATGCTTTGAATGTGGGTCTATAGAGCATCGGGTTAGAGACTGTCCAAAGAAGGCAGCTAGGCTGAGAACGGAAGGTTAGGATCGTGCATCGAACAGAAGGGATAACCAACAGCCTCAGAGGGGTCATGGTGTAGGAAGAGGAGGTAATGGTACTGGCAGAGGTCGTGGGGCACCGAGGGGAAATACCGGTGGTACTGAGGCTAGACAACCTGGTTTGGTCTATGCCGCCAGGCGTCAAGAGGAGGGTGACGCACCGGATGTCATAACCGGTATGTTCTTGATCTTTGGTGTGCCTTATAATACCTTGATAGACATTGGCTCAACCCACTCGTACATTGCTAGTAGTGTAGTGGAAACTTTGCATCTAGACTTTGAGCTTGCTTCTAGGAAGATGACTGTATTAAGCCCCTTAGGTCACTCTGTAGAAGTAAGTAAACTTTATAGGGACGTACCCCTAGAACTCCAAGGGGTCGTGTTCTTGGCTGATTTGATGGAACTATCATTCCGGGAGATTGACTTAATCCTCGGGATGGATTGGCTAGTGAAGTATCAGGCTAGCCTGGATTGCGCGGCTAAGCGCATGGTGTTAAAAACCGAGGAAGGTGATGAGGTGGTGATGATAGGTAAAAGGAGAGATTACCTATCCAACTTGGTTTCTGCTTTAAAGGCAGAAAGAATGGTGAAGAAGGGTTGTGAAGCATATGTGGTTCACGTGTGTACCTTAGAAGTGAAGGATGTTGCTGTGGGGGATGTTCGGACGGTAAGTGACTATGTGGATGTGTTTCCAGAGGAACTTTCGGTTTACCTCTGGACCGTGAGGTTGAATTTGGGATAGATCTATTACCCAGAACCGCGCCCGTATCTATAGCTCTGTATCGGATGGCACCAAAGAATTGGTGGAGTTGAAGGCGCAGATTCAGGAATTGTTGGATAGAGGGCTCATCCGACCAAGTGTTTCGCCTTGGGGAGCTCCAGTGCTTTTTGTCAAGAAGAAGGACGGGACAATGAGGATGTGTATAGATTATCGGCAGCTGAACAAGTTGACGATAAAGAACCGGTATCCTTTGCCCAGGATTGACGATCTATTCGATCAACTCAAATGGGCATCGGTGTTTTCTAAGATTGACCTTAGGTCAGGGTACCATGAGCTTAAGGTGAAGGAGGCTGATGTCCACAAGACGGCATTCCGTACTCGGTATGGACACTACGAGTTTTTGGTAATGCCTTTTGGCCTGACGAATGCACCGGCAGTGTTTATGAACATGATGAATCGGGTTTTCCAACCCTATCTGGATCGGTTTGTTGTGGTCTTCATAGATGACATTTTGGTGTACTCGAGGTCGGAGGAGGAGCATGACGCACATCTTCATGTGGTTCTGCAAATTCTAAGGGAGAAACAACTATACGCTAAGTTCAGCAAATGTGAGTTCTGGCTCAAGGAGGTAACTTTCTTAGGGCATGTAGTTTTAGCTGAGGGCATCAGGGTGGATCCCCGTAAGATTGAGGCAGTGTTGGAGTGGAAGCCACCAAAGTCGGTTACGAAAATTTAGAGTTTTCTTGGGTTGGCCGGATATTACAGAGATTTGTGGAGAATTTCTCCTTAATTGTAGCACCGTTGACTAAGCTGCTGAGAAAAGGAGTTCCGTTTGTGTGGTCTGAGAAGCAGCAAGAGAGTTTTGACAAGATGAAGAGGATTTTGACAGAAGCGCCGGTCTTGATTCAGCCTGAGGCTAGGAAGGAGTTCACTGTGTACTGTGATACATCGCATACCGGTTTAGGGTGTGTGCTGATGCAAGAAAGAAAGGTGGTCGCTTATGCATCATGGCAGTTGAGGCCTCACGAAGTCAACTATCCGACACATGATTTGGAATTGGCAGCTGTGGTGTTCGCCTTAAAAATTTGGAGGCACTACCTGTATGGGGAGAAGTCGGTGGTGTACACAGATCATAAGAGTCTGAAGTACCTCCTAACTCAGAAAGATTTGAATCTGAGGCAGCGGAGGTGGATTGAGTTGTTGAAGGACTATGATTGCTCAATCGAATACCATACGGGGAAGGCTAATGTGGTAGCTGATGCATTGAGCCGAAAGGTGGTAGCGAATTTGCGAGCAATGTTTACTCATCTAAGTCTCTATGAGGACGGGAGCCTTTTGGTGGAATTGCAAGTAAAGCCTTCTTGGATTGATTTGGTCAAAGAGAGGCTGTTAACCGACGAAGCTTTGAATACTCGACGATTGCAAGTACAGAATGGGGAGGTTGAAGGTTTCAGTTTGAGCAGTGATGGAGTGTTGAACTTTCAGGGGAGAATGTGCATGCCTAAGGACGATGAGTTGAGGCAGCGAATTCTGAAAGAAGCTCATAGTAGTGCGTACGCTATGCACCCGAGAAGCAGTAAGATGTACCAAGATTTAAGGGAGTAATTTTGGTGGTCGGGTCTAAAGTCGGAAGTGACCGAGTTAGTGGGCAAGTGTTTGACATGCCAGCAAGTGAAGGCTGAGCATCAATTGCCATCGGGGCTGTTACAGCCGGTAAAGATCCCACAGTGGATGTGGGAGGAGATTACTATGGATTTTGTTAGTGGGCTTCCCCTTACGCCCAGTAAGAAAGATGTTGTTTGGGTGGTAGTAGACCGGTTGACTAAGTCAGCTCATTTCATACTGGCAAGGGTTGACTATTCGCTTCAAAGGCTAGCTAAGTTGTATATTGCTGAGATAGTACGGTTACATGGAGTACCGATGTCCATTATCTCAGATCGAGATCCTCAGTTCACGTCAAGATTTTGGAAGGCCTTACATCAGGAGTTAGGCACTAAGTTGAATTTCAGCACAGCGTTTCATCCGCAGTCTGATGGATAATCTGAGAGGGTTATCCAAGTGTTGGAAGACATGTTGAGGGGTTGTGTGTTGGATTTCCGTGGTAGTTGGGAGGAGTACCTACCTTTAGTAGAGTTCGCTTATAACAATAGTTATCAAGCGAGCATTCAGATGGCACCGTATGAGGCGCTGTATGGTCAGAAATGCCGTACCCCTACATGTTGGACGGAACTAGGAGAACGTCGGATGTTGGGTCCAGAGTTAGTGGCAGAGACGGAGGATAAGGTTAGAGTAATTCGGGCTCGTCTGAAGGAGGCATCGGATAGGCAGAAATCCTACGCCGATCTTAAGCGCAGAGAGGTTGAGTATGCTGTGGGTGATAAGGTCTTCTTGAAGGTATCACCTTGGAAGAAGGTGCTAAGGTTTGGTCGGAAGGGCAAGCTAAGCCCTAGATTCATCGACCCGTATCTGATCTTTGGCGCGTGGGACCGGTAGCTTACCAGCTTGAGTTGCCAGCAGAGTTGAGCCAGATCCATGATGTTTTCATGTTTCAATGCTGAGTCGATATCGATCAGACCCCTCACACGTAGTACTGGTAGCAGAAATTGAAGTGAACCCGAACTTGTCTTTCGAGGAAGAGCCAGTACAAATCCTGGATCGAGATGTCAAGGTTATGAGGAGGAAGTCAGTGCCTTTGGTAAAAGTGCTATGGCGGAATCATGGTACGAAGGAGGCCACATGGGAACCCGAGGATGTAATGTGGCGAAATACCCCGACTCTTGATCCGATCCGTAATTTCGAGGTCAAATTCTTTTTAAGAAGCGAATCAGAAACACCCTAAATTAGGCGTTATTTGCAATTTAAATATTTTCCCATATGTGTGCTTGAAGAATTAAATTCTAGGATTTATTTGACATGTTTTAAGGTCTAAAATAACCTCGAGCTAGGCCTGACCTAGTATTAAAAATTTCTTTTTAAGTGTGTTAAAGGAGGGAGCTAGGTGAGTTAGGGCTTAAGTAAAAATTAGGAGAAGCATGACACAAAAAGAATGGGCTTGGCACAATTGGCTTGGTGCACCTAAGGGTGTTGCAAGGGAGGTCTGGGGTTCGATTCATGGGAGAAACAAGGGGGAGTTTTATTTTTTTGGGCTTGTTTGGGCGTTAAAGAAAGGGGCAAGTTGGGAGGCCTTAAAAGATTTTTGGTGTTGAATTTGGATATGAAAGTTGGGTTGGTTAAGTGGCTACCGTGCGCCACTTAGGAGTGGAGGTGAAGATGGGCGCAGGTTCGAGCTGCTGGAGTAGCGTTTTGCATTTTAATTTTTGGGGTAATCGGCCTAGGGAGGTCTTATAAATAAATGATGAGGCTTTATGACATGAAAGACTAATAGGAGAAGTGGCTAGGGGCGTTGGAAGAGAGGGCTGGGGCATGAGGTCATTGGTTCGAACCTAAGGAGCAGCATATGGGCTTTATTTTTTTATTTTTCTCTTTGGCATGTATGGGAGAGTATTGGTGCATGTTGGACTCTTAATTGATGAGATAATATTTTTGCATATATTAATTTGGAAGGGGAGTTATTAGTGGTTTATTTGCTTTTAAATTGTTTGATGAGGGATTAGAGATTAATGTAAGATAAGTCTTGCATTATCTTTGATAATTAAAAGTGAATTATCTCAAAGAGGGGAGGAATTGGCGGCATTAGGACTCCTTGGGGGGCTATCCATAATTGGTCTTGTACAGCAAAGAAGTGCCAAAAATCCATCAATTTCTTTTCTTTTTCTCTCTTCATTGTGCTAGCCGAATTCTTCCATTGATGCATTGCCAAAATTTACTCAAAACTTCCAGCTTCTCTTGCTTCTTTTAGCCGAATCTACCCCCTCTTTTTAATCAAAAATTTTCTCCTTCCCTTTGTGTTGATAACCGAGTATCTCTCCCATAGAAGGGGCTTAGGCCGAATCTCAAATTCCTAATCAAGGTGCTGCCGATTTCAAAAGGGTGGTAAGTGCCTCTCTTAAGCAATCGGTTTCTTTCCTTTTCCTCTTTATGTGTCGAAGACTTGGGAGACAAGCCTTGGTAAGTGGCCGAATGTGGTGATGATTGTGATAGTGTGTGTTTTGTGTGTAGCTAACGGCAAGGTGCTTTGAGGGAGCCTCTCGTGGTCGAAATTTTTCTAAGGTAAGCCACCTACACTATTCGGCCATAGGCCACTTCCCTTAGTTTCACTTGTAGCCGATTCTAACAAGTGTTTGGTAGGGATCTCGACAAATCAAGTGACTTTTCGGGATTTGGTTGGAAATCAAATCCGTTCAAGGTAAGAGCCTTTGGTATTAAGTTGTTATGGCCAAATAGGCCTTTGGTATTAACACTGACAATTGGCCGAATGTAGGGTCAAGATCTAGCATCATAGATCGGCTTTTCGGGATCTAGGAATTTTGGTAGTAATAGGTGTGTAAGAACTCACTACACACTTTATTAATTTACATGATTATTGTTGTTGTTATTCACCTTTTGGTAGTGTTTTGCTTATGGCTAAGCATGGATTCTAGGTAAGTCCCCTAACTTGTGATTTTTGATATATGATTTGCATGCCATCACATGATGTTAAATACTATGACATGATATATGATAATTGATATATAAGCATGTGATGGTGGGATTGATGAGAGGAGGGGATGATTTTATGGACTATCATCGATGGTTTTGACCACAAGATGGGTTGATAATTTGCGACTAAGGTCATCAATGGTTTTGACCACACCGATTGATAATTTGCGACTGGTTTTGACCACATTTGATAAATTGTGACCTATGGTCATCGGTGGTTTTGACCACAAGATGGGTTGGCCCCATCATTTAAATTGTGACCCATGGTCATCAAGGGTTTTGACCACACGGGTAGTTAAGGAGTATGGATGGATAGGTTGGGTTGCATGATTGCATGTTCATTAATAAATTGTGTATGAGTTGTATTTTTCGGGTGGGGGATTTAAACACTGAGTCTTGGTGACTCACCCCTTCCCTTAACATTTTGCAGATGAGTAGAACGCGGAGATGGAGCCGGAGAGGACTCGAGGCGGCCATGCTTGTCGATGGATTTAAATTCATATTATTAAAGTTAATATTATTTACTTTCTAAGTTTATATTTTGGGATTGTAATAAGGCCGCTATTATTATTTTGGATGTTTATTTTACTGTTTCAATTTACTTATGTTATATTACAAAGGAATTTTATAATTATTAATTGAACCGGTTAAAAGTAACTTTTCAAACTTAATAAACTTTTACGGGTTTTCAAAGATGCTACCATCGGGTAACAAAAATTAAACTAAGTCAACTATAACTTTGACGGATTTTAAAAATGCTACATGATCAACCGTTTTTCAAAAGGGTTTATCATTAACTATACTTATAAAAAGCCCAACTAAGTTTTTAAACCCGTTTTCACACCTTAGCTAAATTCTATCAAGTTTTTCACCAAACCTTCAAAATGATTCAAGTTATTTTACTCCGTGATATACCAGATCCGGTCAGGACTCATGGGCCGGGTTTGGGGTGTTACACTTTCTTTTTGGTAAAGAAGACTCAAACATCACTATTCTTTTCAAATCCTTTCTTCATGGCCGAATACTAATGGTAAAATTTTTGCCGAATCATTCTTCTTTTCTTTGTTTATTCACAGCCTAATCTTTTCTTATACATATGTTTTCTCTTCAATATTTTCTTTTCTTCTTTGAAGCCTTGGACAATAGTATGATAGTGGAGGGTCGAAACTCAAGTGTTCGTAAACGTCATAGATCGTTGAAATCAAATTTAAGGTGTTAAAGGTAAAGGATTATTAAGGTAAACCGATTACACTCTTCAAGTCTTTAGTCTTAGGATTTTTGATATTCTTAGGACTAATGATTCTTTGTCTTTGAAGATAATCAAAATAGGGACGAAAAGAGTAGTAAATAGTGTTCGTAAAAGGGGTGGTTCCATTATTCCCCCTAAATTCAAAAGAAGGACTATTTCGAGAATCTGATATTTTCCACCAGGTTGTGGACCCTCATCCGGCGAAAAGCAATTATTCGAAGTCGTACGTACCCCCGAACCATTGTTTACTCATGGTTCTGAACCTTTGATCGGAGAGAAATCGCAAATAGTGGTTATTCGAAATTCTGAGGGTAAGATTTAGATCGCTCAATATTAGAATGGTTTAATATTAAATTTTAGTGTTCTAATCCTTCGTAATATGTGTTTAGATATCGATGAGCGGGAGAGTGTAGTTCTCACCATAATCAGGTGTGTAATCTCACACTATATATCATGGGTTAGCTGACTATACAGTAGTAAAAGTTGGATTAAAAATCGCAAAGTTGGTGAAATCGAAAAATATGGTATTATCAACACTTTAGTGTTAAGATCATGAAATCGGTATTAAGATAGTGAAAATTTTAAAATCATCCTTAATGGCTAAAACGATAATAAGTGAAAATTTGGGCCATGACAAATTTAGACCATATGTGACATTTGATAAATTTGGGCCATGTGTGATATTTGAGAATTTTGGCCATGTGTGATATTTGAGAATTTGGGCCATGTGTGATATTTGAGAATTTGGGCCATATGTGATATTTGGCAAATTTGGGCCATATGTAATCTGATGGCCAGTCTGAACATGTAATACAGATTTTGGAAGACATGCTTTGGTTCTATATACTAGAATTCGAAGGCAATTGGGAAAAATATGAGCCTTTATTCAAATTCGCATATAATAATAGTTATTAGTCAAGAATAAATATGGCACCGTACGAGACTCTGTATGGTTGTAAATGTAGAACTCCATTGTATTGGACCAAGCTTAGTGAGAAAAAGATACATGGATTTGATCTGATCCGTGAAACTGAAAAGAAAGTGAAAGTAATCTGAGATAGCCTGAAAGCAGCTTCTGATCATTAGAAATCCTATGCGGATCTTAAACGAAAAGAAATAGAATTTCAAGTTGGCAATAAGGTATTTCTGAAAGTTTCACCTTGGAAGAAAGTTATTCGGTTTGGCTGTAAAGAAAAACTGAGTCCACGATTTATCGGGCTATATGAGATCACTGAAAGAATCAAACCTGTTGCATACTGATTGGCATTACCGCCAGAGCTTGATAGAATTCACAAAATTTTCCACATGTATATGTTGCACAGATATCAGTCAGATCCTTCATATGTTATATCTCTGACAGAGATTGAGATTCATCTTAACATGACTTACAGTGAGGAACCGATCAGAATTTTGGCATGTAAGACGAAATAATTGAGAAATAAAAAGGTAGCAATAGTAAAAGTTCTCTGGCAACGACATGGAATAGAAGAAGCTACTTGGGAATAGGAGGAAACTATGAGAAAGCAATATCCAAACCTCTTTACTGGTAATATTTTTTAGTACGAAAATTTTTAAGGTAGAGTTGTAACGGCCCATTTTCAATGAAATCGAAACAGTGGTTTCGGGACCACAAATCTGAGTTTGAAAGAAAATTTATTTTGATATTATTTTATGGCCTGTATTATGATAGGAATATCGTAAGAAAATTTTGATAATAAATTTACAGATTTTATGTCTAATCCGATAAAAAGGACCAAATTGTATAAAATGTAAAAGTTGAATTCTAATAGCTAAAAGGAATAAATAGCTATGGAATTCAAAATTTGATATCCTTATATGGAAAATAGACCATTAAGAGGAGTTAGTAGATAAGTATGATGATTCATCCATGGAAAACTAAATAAAGAAAAGGACTAAATTGGAAAGAAAAGGATGAAAAGATGATAAATGGATTAAATAATAAAAATATCATCATCTATCGTCATCTTTCCCAAATAAAGACATGGAAACCCTAGTTATGGGTGTTGAACTCAAGATAGTTATTTTGGCTTAATTAGGTATGTTTTCTTGTCCCGTTTTTAATAATTTTCATATTTCTGAGATTGTAATAGCTTAATCTAGCTATGATACGATCCCTGTCTCGAGGAGAAAACGAGATGTATGCTAGGAGTTCGATCGTAAACCAGAGAATCGAAGAAGAAAGTAATTTAGATGTAGTTGGGATATGTTTCAAAGTTAGGTAGGAATGGATGGCTCGAGTTTCGATTTAAGAAAGAAAAATTAAAGTTTGGGCTTCGGTTTAAGGATGAAAGAATGTTCGGGTTTCGATTTAAGACTTTAGGAAACAAGTAAGAACCAATACCGAGAAAGGTATCGACCCTACACTTATAATTTCTAAAGGTTTCAAGTGTTTAGTAGTTTTAACGGACCTCGACCCACTATCAATGGACGATAGGAACCTTGGTATCGGATAGAAACAAAGGATGGTTGACGCCACTAGACTCTAGATAAGCCAACAAATCCTAAGAACGAAATAGGAGAAATTGCTCTCAAATTCAACATAATATCGATATAAAATTTGGCAAAAGTCCTTTACAAAGAAAATGTCCAAGTATTTATAAGCTAGTGGAGCTAGCAGAATGGTCATCCTTCAAACCTTAGTGGCTAAGCAAAATTAATGCTGAACTAGCTAGAAAAATCTAGAAAAGGCTCCTCATGCTCCAAGTCCAAGTTCTACTGAATGGGAGAGCAATGGGCGCTTCTAGATTGACTAGGTGCAATCGAATCTTCAAGGAAGAAAAGTGAGTGCATGGCCCTTCAATGTTCAATCAAGGGGCTTGAATGCCTTTAATTTTCCTCATTAATTCCAACTTTGAATAGCCACTATTCAAATTGATGAATGCATCAAATACCAACACCATTGGTGTGAAATTTATGGAGCTAAATGTTTCCCAAGTGACGCCTCAAGTCTTTGCTGGTGGTTGGCTTCCTTGCATGAACTTAGGTGAGTGAATGGACACTTTGGGGAGCTAAACCAGCAGCTAAGAAGGCCATTAAGCTAACCAAGTCAACTCCTTAAATGAAAGAATGTGCAGCTCCCATGAATCACCATGTGCCGTCCCTCTCCATGCACCTACAAAACAAATTAAATTCATTTCACCACTTAATTTAGCTATTTAATTCCAAAATTAAAATGACACATTAAATCATTAAATTGAGTGAAACAAATTAAAAGCTAAGCTATTAATGCACTTTAAAATTTTGGCTGTAGCTTAGGACACATTACTAGCTAGTTTCGGCTAGACAAATTAAATGACAGAATCTCAATTAATTTGTCCTAAGTAAGACATGTTATAATAGCTATAAATATGTCCTAATTAAAACATCTTAATTACTACTTATTTAATAACAGCAAATACTTTTAAACAAATTTATAATGTCTCAAATTTATTTAAAATAAAATTTCAGCCAAGTTTTTAGCTCAAGGCCGAATGGCCAATTGAGCTCATTGATCTTAAACGAGCTCAACACGAGCTAGGGCCGAGCTCATCGAGGACTAATTGAGCTTGTAGGACGTTGCAAAACTGCTCCATTGAATGGCCTTCCATACGTCCAAGTGAATCAGCCTTGTCATCAATCCACACTTGCTGTACCATAGCTCCAATTGCATCTTTGAATAGCCTAGATCTAGCTCGAGTGATGGGGCCACGAGGTAGCACCAATGGATCATGGCTCGAGCTCGAGTTGACATGGGGCGTGCTCGCATCAAGCTATCTCAGAGATTAATTTGTAAATTTATCAAAGTTTTTGGATTTTTCCATGGATGAATATAGTTTAATTATGAAATTTTATGGTAGAAAATGAAAGGTTGTTGAAAGATAAATAACTTTTATAAAGTGAATTTTGATGAAATTGTAATTTAGGGACTAAATTGTAAAGATGTAAAATTCATGGAAAAATTCTAAATTTTATGAAATACATGGCTTGCTATTTGTGATATGTAAAAGTCATCTAGGCTTGGAATAAGGATCAAATTGCATGAATTTCATTTTCCGAGCCTAGGGACGAAATCATAATTAAGTAAAATTATAGGGGCAAAATAGTAATTTTGCTTAAGATGTGAATTGGATTGAATTGAATATGAATTGTATTAAATGGGCTAAATTTACTCGTATAGATCTGGATAGATCAAATATGGAATTGGATCGAGGAAAAGAAAAAGTATCGGATTAGTAGATTACAATTCACAAACACTTGTCAATGTAAGTTCGTGTAACTAAATTGTATATATTTATATGTTTGAATTGGATGTTGTATATATGAATTGTATAAATATCGTATGTATGAAATTGATCACATATCTGATAATACCTGATAAATAATAAGTCCCATTTGGATAAATGAGATTTGATGGGTACAGAGTTCCTGAATTGGTTGTGGTCCTGCATATGTTGCAGACACACCATAACTCAGAAGAAGGTCCCGTTATTAGCTCTCATGAGCATCCTGATATTTGGCCCTCTCGAGCTTCCCGTTATATGGTTCCTGTGAGCTTCCCGTTATATGGCTCTTCAGAGCATCCCGATTGGTTGTGATTCTGCATGTGTTGTAGACACACAACAGCTCTTATGAGTGTCCCAATATATGGCTCTTCCTGAGCTTCCCGATTGAAGGCTCTTTGTGAGCTTCCTAATTAATGGCTCTCTGGCGCTTCCCGATATATGGCTATCTGGAGCTTTCTGATTAATGGCTCCTCAGAGCTACCCGTTATTGGCTCGCATGAACTTCCTGATTATGGCTCTTATGAGCTTCCTGTTACATGGCTCACATGAGCTTCCCATTATATGGCGAGAGAGAGAGCTTCCCATTTATGTGCTCACATAAGCATTCCCGAATATGAATTGACGGATTACAGATTTGTACACTTTTAGTGTACTACCCAGGTATCCATTGATATTTTAAATGACTCAACGGACAAAATCCTAATATGAGAAAATAAATGAATTCAAAGTGAATCATTACCCGTATATACATTAAGTATAAGGAATTGATATATGAATACAAGAAGTGGAAAGTTATGAACATGAAAATTTGATATTGTTGAGCTCATTCATGTTCCTTGACATTTATATGGAATATGTGTCTAACATGATTGATGAGTATATGTGCTAGGGCTTTGACCATCTTTCTTGAGTATGCTTTATATGCTTACCTTAATTTTGATTAAATGGTAAGTTAAATTTTATGTTATACGAACTTACTAAGCATTAAATGCTTACTGTGTTTTGTTTCCTCCATTTTATAGTAATTCGGAAGCTCAATTTGGTTGGAAGTTGGTCGGAGCAACATCACACTATCCTTCGGTTCATTTTGGTATAATTAGTAAATTACTTTTGGTTATAATGGCAAGTATAGGTTAAATTAGGCCATTAATGGCATGTGTGTGATTTTTGTTGTAACTAGCCATTGGAATGGCTTGTGATAGATATGATTTGTAGAGTATATAAGAGTCTATACATGGTTGATATGTGTTTGAAATGGATGAGTGATAGAAACCATATGGATAAATTGATGAATGGATGAAATGGCATATTTAGTACAAAGATGTTTTTATATGGATTAGATTAACTTGATAAAAATGAAGACTTGGTCATATGTATTAATATGTCATATATGATACTTGGTATTGGCTTGATTTGGATGTATTATATTGGCTTGAGAATATGTTTAAGTGTTTATGTAGGTGGAAGGCAAAAATTGGGTGAGAAATATGGCTTGGAAATAGCTATATTTTGTCTACACGGGCAGAGACACGATCGTGAATCTCAGCCATGTGTAACACACGGCCTAGCACATGGGCGTGTGTTTTGGCCGTGTGTCCCCCGCATCTTAAAAATTTCAAAATAGAATGCTCAAAATTGATCACACAGCCTGGCACACAGGTGTGTGGCTTGGCTGTGTGACCTCTGCACCTATTTAATGCAAATTTTTATGTTCACAGGGCCTAGCACATAGGCGTGTGACTTGGTCGTGTGACCTAAGTCAGAGAGTTACACAGGTACTAACATGGGATAGGACATGACCTTGTGCCCTGAATGCACACACGGCCTGAGACATGGGTGTGCCTCTTGGTCGTGTGAGCCACACGGCCTAACCACACGAGCATGTGTCCCCTGCACCTTGGAAAATTTTTGAAATTTTGCGAAAAAATTTTTAAGTACCCGGTTTAGTCCTGATTTGTTTCTAATGTGTATTTTGGACCTTGAGAGCTCATATAAGAGGATTTATGAATAAGTTTTTATAAGAATGTTAATCAATATGAATTGTCTGTATTTGATCTGTATATTTCGGTAATGCTCTGTAACCCTGTTCTGGCGACGGATATGGGTTAGGGGTGTTACACCTATGGCATGCCAACTATATCCAATAGTTTCAAGATCACAAGGCCAAAATATCCGAAGTCAACACATATCATTTATCGATTATTCGTGCACAATCACTGCAGATTTTCATCTTTAATAAAACACTATCACTAACATTTAAAATATGCAGAACATGCAAATATTCACACTTTCACAACAATTATCACAACCACATATCACATGTTATAGCATCTCATCTCAATTCACATATTCACAAACACATAAGCACTTTATTCACAAGATAACATAGGTATGAGAAAGGTTACACTCGAAATTTAGAGTAAGGATTTAGGCCACCACTAAATTCCCGAATAACACATTGAATCATGTCCACAAGCAATTATTCCAAACACTCACCAATTACACTTTCGTAGAAAAGTCGAAAGCTCAAACTAGATTTTCCTTGCCTTTACCTCTACTCGTAAAAGGTTTTATCGAATATAAACTTCAACACAACAAATTCACACAACAATACATCCAAAAATCAGCCAAGGACTCATTACAAGCATACAAAACATAAGCCTAAACTAAGTTCTCATGTAACCAAAACCTTTAACATGGCAAACTTTAAATTCAAATATCTCAATCTATACTTAATATTTTCGGCTAAAACCAGTTCCGTTCATCTTATAATTCACCTACAACTAATTCCCAACCTTTAAACTACAATAAAATACTAAATTCATAGTATCGACTTTTTCGACATGTTTTATGTGTATTTTTGAAAATTTGTTAAAACTTAAGAAATCTTTAACAAAACATCAAAGTAAGTTTAGAAACCTTCTAATCATGTTAAAACAAGTTGAAAACACTTTGAAATCACATTTTTATGCAAAATCATGAAATCCACCATTAACGACCTAGTTTTTGGCTTTTATTTAAAACATGCAATTTTGATGGCTAAAAACTTAGTTTTAAAGACTAGATAACATCTAAAACTAATAGGAAGATGAACCGCTACCTTAGTTGACGAAAAATTGAGTGTTTGATTGAAAACTCGAAAAACCAGAAAGCTTAACAATGGAGGAACTATGGTATTTTTGGGTGTTTTTTCTTGGTCTTGTATAGAGTTTTAATGTTCAAGAGTGATAGATATCAAAGAGGATTAGAAATTGGAGTTCAAAATTGATTGAAATAGTAAGGGAGAATTAAGGGACGACAAACACAAATTTTGGGGAAAAGTTGACGTGAAAAATTGTAGGTGGTAAGGAAGAAATAGGTTGGTTTTTAAAATTTGGTTTAATTGCTTCATAAAGACCCACAATTTTGACTCTTTTACAAATCAGTCTTCTATTCTAAATTAAAGGCATTTAAAACTCATTTTCAAAAATTGGTTTAATTTTCTAAAAACCATAATTGAAAACATGACCGATATGTCATGTCACAAAATTCCGAACACTCGAAGACTAAAATTCTTAAAATACCCCTAAAACTCCTAAGCCCTATTTTGGGGTGTTACAGTAGCCATATCCTTTGATATAATAAACGAGGCCAGTTTACCAACATCCTTCAAAAGAGAAGAAACATGATTTAAATTGACTATAGGATTTGAAGGATCCTTATTAGTGATATTAACACCAAAAGTTTGGCCCAATTTGATGTGAACCTAGTCGCATCATGGTTCGACTCCATCCGATGCCATTGAGAGTGGCCTAAGCTCGAGGGGCCAAAGTGCAAAATGAAACTGATTCTAGCTATTTGAACCAATCCAACTAAATTGAGCTCTTTATTTAATTTTCAGTTTTGCATTTAGTTTGCATTTAAAATACTTGCATTTAAGCATCTTAGTTCAATAAATGGTTGCTGGTCATTAATTCAACTCAACTTAGTTTAATTAATTGAGTTCTTTTAGTGAATTTAATAGTTGTGTCTTTAATTAATCTAGTTACTAGGTTAATTTATTGATGCATGAGTTAAGTCCATTTAATGATGCTTTATTTAATTAAGTTAGTTCTGGAATAAATAAAGTTCAAGTGTTAGTTCATTTACTTAAGTCTAGTTGCTAGAATAAATGAAGTTTAAGTGTTAGTTCATTTATTTAATTCTAGTTGCTAGAATAAATGAAGCTTAAGTGTTAGTTCATTTAATTAAGTTAGTTGTTAATTTGTTTTAAGTTTAATAATTGCATTAATTTGTCGGTTACATGTGATAATTGCAGGAGACTTTTCATCTTACAACCATTATTTCTAAAGGTTGTTATGCATTCATTGAAGAGTTACTCGCATTGAAGAAGGAAGTTACATGGATAGAATTCCAAAGGTTGAAACCCTTCATTTGATGGAAGTTACATGGCTAGAATTCCAAAGGTTGAGACTCTTCATTTGGTTGGTGACTTTTCAGTTGATCATGGAAGAACTCAAGGACATATTTTAAAAGCATTCATGATGGACATTTAAGCCTTTAAAACACCATTAGTTGTTGGAGACTTTTCGACTAGCCAAAGGCAACTCAAAGGACATTTTTAAAGCATTCAAATTCATTTAATCATCTCATTAGGAGTCATAAAGTTGTTGTTATTTGGTGGAGGAATTTAAGAGTTTTAGATTTTATTTCACCATTTAATTGCATATTAAAGTTGAATTCATTTGTCTCTTCACTAACCACATGTAAGCACTATATATACTTGTTATTACTTTGTAAAAAGGAAATTTTTTAAGACTTTTGATCATTAATCATATCATATGGACTTTTGCTCATTCGAGTGAGTTATCTCCTCTTCGTTTTCGTACGAGTTTCGTTTTTGACTTATCAAGCTCGCTTGTGGCGTCAAATGTTTCTCTTCCATTCAATTATACCATTGGTTCTTACTTCACTAAGTAATGGGTCTTTGGTCCATCATCGACTACCATCTTCCACCTTAAACGTTATAGAAACTGCGGTGACACATACTTGTGTTGAATCGTTTTTGGTTTAAGTTCTTTCATCCATTCCCACCAAAACATCATCTATCTTTTATCCATTTTTCTTTCATCATAAAACCGAGCCTATCCTTCTCCATATCTGAATCATTCCCACACTTAAACACCTCCATTCCTAACTTAGCCCATCTTCTAAACAAATTCACTTAAGCTTCCGCGAACTCATCCGTATTTCCCTATTATTTCCCGAAAGGCTTATCTCCTCCTCGCAGACGATTGGGCAACTCAAATACATTTCGACTCATCCCGAGACGGATCGTATCACAATTAAAGAGCCTAAACGTGCTAGGTCTAGAACAATCTGGTCAGAAGAGCTTACTTTAAAATGAAAGCTTAGAGAAGGGCTTGTCAAAGGAGTTGAATCAAACACAACATCCTTAGACTTACCAATCAACTTCTCATCTTGTTTCTTTAGTTCACCATCCTATTTTCTAGGGTGAATTTTAATCCCCCATCTTTCCTCAGTTTCCAGTCTTTTTTCATCCCAGCCTTAAAACCATTTTTATTCTGCTTAACAAAATCCTTCAACATAGCCCTAAATTTAGTCTTATCATTATTACCAGAATCATCAACCGCATGATTCAAGGTAGAAAATCTCCCCATGTCATGCCGAAACTCACTTGCAATCAAAGACTTGCCATTTGAAATTTGGTTTTTCACTGGTTTGCGCGTTTTGCATTGCACTAGCATTCAAGATCCAAAGGACACTTCCTTCAGCTATAATGGCATTTTAGAGGACATATCCGATGCAACATGAGGCAAAGAAGAAGGAACCTTATCAATGCCAAAAGTAGTAGAAGTGGACATGGGACATGAGTCTTTCCTATGACCAAACTTACCATTCTGAAAACAAATCAATTATAGCCCCCCATATTTAACACGCAAACAACCCTTGCCAAGACTAATAGAGCAAGACAATGGTTTGGTTAAATCTAAATCAATACAAACCCTTACAAATCCCCCTGTTCGAACATCTTCCGTATTCTGATCAATGTGAATCACCCTCCCACACAAAAAACATTCCTCTGAATTACCATAACTGTGCAATATTCCAGAGGTATTTTCAGAAAACGAACCCAAGAAACAAGAGACACAATCTTATCACAACTTGGCTGAAAATTTTGAAACCACTAACAAACAGTAAGGTAGTGTCCACCAATGTCCAAGGACCTCCTTCCAGGACACAATTAGAATCTGATTTCAATTTAAACTTGAATAAGAAATAGTCATCACCCAAATTAATGATATTGTAATTCCCTTCCAAATGTTTGCCAAAGTTGTTGCACTTTGGAATAGAGATGTAACACCCCTAACCCAAGACCGTCGCCAAAATAGGGTTTAGAGGCAATACCAAACAATAGGATCATTTTACATCGCAATCACGACACAAAGTCAATCATCATCAAACACATTCATATACAATCATAGTGTCCCTTAAACGAGTCATCAAGACCCTAAGCATGCTTATAAACCGAGTCGGGACTAAATCGAAACTCATATAAATTTCATGAAAAATTAAAACTTTTCTAGAATACAGGGGAGACACACCCGTGGGGGTAGGCCGTGCCTATCCCACGATTACATGACACACCCATGTGACATCCCCGTGGTTACATACTGCCAAAATCAACACGGCTAACAAGCATGCCTGTGTGCTATGGCCGTGTCCTATAAGGTCAATATTGCCATTTCTCGCACGACCTGTAGGCACGCCCGTGCCATGGCCGTGTACTATTAAATCCAGCTACTGACTTGTGCACCACGGTTAGATGACACCCCCGTGTCGAGGCCGTATGCAGTTTAAGCCACATTCTGCCAATTTACCCATGGTCTGAGGCACGCCCGTGTGCCCCAACCGTGTGACATTATAGGCCATTTTTGCAAGGCCAACATGCCACCCACTTAGGGTCAAACCTACAAGCCAAACAACCAAACATCTCATGCACATATTGCCATTTGAAAGCATACCAATTTAGCAATTCAAAACATGCAATCAATACCAACTCTAATCATACCCAATTCAATACCAATACTTATTCTATCACAAGCGTAATTCATTCCCAATCTCACTATCCCTACTAGCATTTATCAACACAAAGTTACCATTCAATAGTAAATATCTCAATTCACAAATCATGCCAAAAGATGTATCACATATACCAAAACCATTCACGCTAAAACTAGCACATATCTAGCCACATACCATGGCTACTTACAAAATCAAACATGATTCAAATGACCAGCCTATACATGCCATATTACAACTATATACATCCTTTCAAGAGTACCAAAATAGAATGCCGATAGTGTGATTGAGAAGTCGATGATCCCGGATCGAGCTAGCTTTTACCGACTCGCAAAGCGTAGAAACAAATCACACAGTAAGCTTTCCAAAGCTTAGTAAGTTTGAATTATAAAACAATTAACTCAATGAACCAAGTCAATATACACATTTAACCATCACATATGTATTTTATCAATGGTACACAAGTTCAACTTTATTCAATACTCACATAGCATTCCATTACTTCATTTCAAATGTCACTAATCACATAGGTATCATACTTACCTTGCCAACACTTAGTTAATCACTAATCATACTATCCAACCATCACATAGATAATGACACAACTAAGCACAATATCACTCTCAACCACATGCTTAATTAACTATTCATTCAACTCTTAAATCTATCATCAACCACATAGATTCAAACATACCTTGATCAACACGTAGTTACTCACCATTCATACAACTCAATTCCTCGATTTTACCTCTATTTCAACCTCTGCTATTACTCAAATGAATTTGCACACTTAGTGCCAATTTGACAATCGAAGCCTATTTGTCATCGCACATTTAGTGTTGATATGTTAAACAGAACTTATATCGGTAACGCACACATAGTGCCATTTCGATGAGCCAAAACTTCTATCAGAACTTATATCGGTAACGCACACATAGTGCCATTTCGATGAGCCAAAACTTCTATCATTTCACACACATAGTGCTATTCATTAAAGCAGTAGCTTCTATTGTTTCGCACACACAGTGCTAGTCGTTAATTATAATCGCACACTTAATGTCTATTCTTTTATTCGACTTGCCTCGATGTCGCACACACAATGCCAATTCAATAAGTCAAAGCTTTCGTATCATTGCACACACAGTGCTATTCATTAAAGCCATAGCTTCTATTGTTTTGCACACACAGTGCTAGTCGTTAATTATAATCGCACACTTAGTGTCTATTCTTTTGTTCGACTTGCCTCGATGTCGCATACACAAAGGCCAATTCAATAAGCCAAAGCTTTCAGATCATTGCACACACGGCTATTCATTTCTTATAATCGCACACTCAGTGCCTTAATACAAAACGGAACTCGATTCGATATCGCACACACAGTGCCAATCACAAACCCGAAACTTCTATTATTTTGCACACAAAGTGCTAATCTTCTCAGTTACCCTCCCAAATGCGCACTCTTAGTGCCACATAGATTCATTTCTCACATAACATTTATAAATCAATAAGATCAAAACCATTCGTTTCACAACATTTAAACACAGCTAAGTACATATATTATATCCGAACTTACCTCGGACGTTGATATATATCGAAACGATCAATTAATTGAGCAATTTGTCTTCACCTCGACCTCAATCCGAACCTCTCTTTTCTTGGTCCGTACACATTCAAATTCAATCCATTCAATCAAAAATTCATTCAATTTAGTCCACACACACTTATTTAGGGCATTTTACAAAATAGTCCTCACATTTTCACAGTTCGACACTTTAGTCCCTAATTCATCAAATCACAAAATATATCAAATTTCTATTCACATAAGCTTAGCCAAATTCTTCCCATGCCAATACAATCCCACACATTTCATTATTTCACATTTTAGTCCTCTAATTCACACTTTTCACAATTTAGCCTAAAAAAATCCCAATACAAACTATGTTAATCCAACACCAAGTTTTCATATTTCAAATTCAACTAGCACATAGCTCAAACATTCATCAATGGCTCATCACAACAACATCACCAATACATGGAATTTTAGCATGGGTTTTGTAAAGCACAAAGCAACGATCACAAAAACGTAGAAATTATCAAAAATCAAAGTCAAAACGCACCTTAATCAAAGAAGACAATAGCCGAATGCCCTAACAAAATTTCTCTTTTCTTTCTTCCAATATTCGGCACCCAAAATAAGATGATAATGTTCATCTTTTCTTTTTTTTATTATAATATAAACATATATTATTCAATTACTAAAATATCCATTAAAATTTTAATTAAAACAAACATATAATAATGGCATATTTGCCTTTCATTCATCCACTCTCTACAAATTGGTATAATAACAACATTAGGCCTCTTCCTTAGTAAGCCAACAACATTTAAGTACCCACAAATCAGCACACAACATTTTACTCTATATAATTTAATCCTTTCTCTTAATTTGACACACAAATAATCAAATTATCACACAGAATTTTCACACAGACTATGTCACATATCATTCACATTAAAAATATCATTAAAATATTTTTACGACCTCGATTTGTGGTCCCGAAACCACTGTTCTGACTAGGGTCTAAACCGGGCTGTTACAACTCTCCCCCTTAGGGATTTTCGTCCCTGAAAATCTTACCAGTGAACAGGTGTGGATATTGCTCTCCCATAATGTTCTCAGACTCCCACGTAGCCTCTTTAATTTCGCGTTTCTCACCATTTCAGTAATATACCCCAATCAATCAAGTGAATAATTTGTTCTCATCGGAATGAAATGAGCGATCTTCACCAATCTATCAACTATCACACAAATTGCATTCTTTCTTTCCCAGAGACAAAGGAAATCTCGACACAAAGTCTATAATAACAGATAAACTTGATGTTCAGCTTTAATTTGCTGACAAACTAATCATTTCCACACATAGTCAGGGATGTCTCTTTTCATATCATGCTATCAATAAAACTGTTTCAAATCGTTATACACTTTCATACTCTTCGAATGCACAGTCAAACGATTATTATAAGCTTTATTCAATATTAACTGAATCATCTTTGAATTCATTGGAACATAAATTCGGTCTCTAAATCTCGAACAATCAGCACTATCAACTCAAACTCTGAATCCAAATTTAAATTGTATTAATTTTGTTTTGCTATCATTTCTTCATCACTTTTATGAGTAATACTAATCTAATGTACAAACATCGACTTTACTTCCAATTCAACTATAATTGCACTATCATCACACAGATCTATTTGAGTACTCATAACTCGTAAAGCATATAACGATTTCTGACTCAAAGCATCAACTACAATATTAGCTTTACCCGGGTGATAATCTATCACATGTTCGTAATCTTTCAATAATTCTAACCATCTTCTCTGATGCAAGTTCAAATCTTTCTGAGTCATCAAGTACTTCAAACTCTTATGATCGGTATAAACACGACATTTCTCGCTAAGTAAGTAGCGGTGCCAAATTTTTAACACAAACACAATTGCAGCTAATTCAAGGTCGTGTGTCAGACAGTTCTTTTCATGCGTCTTTAGTCGTCTCAAGAAATAATAATGATTTTGCCTAGTTGCATCACCCACGCATTCAAACCATTTAACAATGCATCATCAGAACTTTAATTTTTCTTTGCCCGATTCAATTTGAACTAACATTACGCTTTCGTCAACAACACTTTCAACGGCTTAAAACTTTCTTGACACTTTTCCGACCACTCAAATCTAACATCTTTCTCAGAATAACTTTGTCAATGGAGTCACAATCATCGAGAAGCCTTTCACAAATCGTCAATAATATCTTGCTAGTCCAAGAAAACTACGAACTTTAAATACGTTTCTCAGAGGCTCCCATTCCTATAATAGCAGAGATTTTACTCGGATCAACTCTTATTCCCGCAGCTGATACAACATGCTCCGAAACCAACCTCACGCAACCAAAACTCACATTTACTACACTTAGCATACAGATGGTTCTCACGCAATGTCTATAACAAAATTCTCAAATGCTCGAAATATTGTGTCTTATCACAATGCTACAACAAAGCGATCCAAATACGGTCTGAATATCTTATTCATCAAATCCATAAGCACTGCAGGATCATTCGTTAATTCGAAAGACATTACTAAGAATTTATAATATCTATACCTCGTTCTGAAAATAATTTTTGACACATCAGATTCTTTAACTTTCTTTTCTGATACCTTTGTATCAATCACACATGCCAAATAGTATTCGCAATCCTTTATCATATAACTCAACTTTCATCGAATGATAGCAATATCAAATTAGCCAGAAAGTAAACATCCCAAAAATCAACGGATAGTTCTTGCATATTTTATCCACTAAGACACACTTGCCTAAGGGGTTCGATACTCTAACCACAAATTCAGTAGACTCAACATGTAGAGTCATATGCAATACTAAATTCATACTCACATAGGAATGGGTTGATCCCTGATATATTTATGCAATCACTTCAGTATCGAATAGAGTTACAGTACCGGTCATGACGTCTGGAGATGACTCTTCCTCTCTTGCTCGTATAGCGTAAGCTCGGGCAGGTGCTCTCGCCTCTAATCTCACAGTTGTATCAAAGGTCCCTTTTTGACTTCCACTAATATTCTCGACATTTCTGGTTGGTCTACCCCTAGCCATCACATTACTCGATCTCACATTCTAAACATTTTCTTCCTCAGTCATCTTTGGGTAGTCTCTAATAAAATGATCTCATGATCCACATTTATAGCAAACTCTATTGTTGTATTTTCCTCAACATTCTCCAACATGTCATCTTCCACACTGTCTACACTCAGGTTTGTTACTTTTGGCACTATCAACATTAGATTCATTTGGGGCTTGAATTCATAAACCAGTACTTTGTCTCGAACGATCTCTACTTGGGTGTCCAAACAAAGCATTTGTACAGTTGCTTACATCTCTGTATCTCTTTATAGAAGGTTGAGAAAATTTATTCATTGATCCTTTCCTTTCTTCACAAGCTTTCGAATTGGCTTTCTTCGTTTCCTTATTAAGCTCTTCAGCTTTACATGCTCTTTCAACTAACACAACAAATTTGTTTATGTCGAGTATTCCAACCAACAACTTAATGTCTTCATTCAATCCCTCTATGAAACGTTTACACATAGTAACTTCAGTAGAAACACATTCTCTAGCATATTGGCTCAACGAATTCTCGCTTGTATTTAGTAATAGAAAAACAACCTTGTTTCAGCTCTAGAAACTCTTTACGTTTCTGATCAATGAAGTGTTGACTGATATACTTCTTTCTGAACTCAGTTTGGAAGAAATCCCAGGTGATTCTCCCTCTCGAACTATAGATGTCAACGTCTTCCACCAATTATAAGTTGAATCCCTCAGCAGTGAAATAACGCATTTAATACATTCATCCAGAGTCAATGGCATCTCATCGAATACCCGAATTGTATTCTCGAGCCAAAACTCAGCTCTCTCAGCATCATCATCAGATGTGGCCCTAAACTCTTAGGCACCGTACTTTCTAATCTTATCCACCGGAGGTTTATTCAATTGAATTAGATCTATCACTTATGGCATAATAGGTACTTGTGGGGGTGGAGGTTGTAGAGCAGTCGGATTCGTTCGAACGAACTCTGAAAACCACTCACTCATCATACGGAAGAAGGCTTGCTTAGCCTCTCATCCCTCACTACTTTCATTTGGCCTAAATGTGGCCAGCACTGTCCCTTGAGCGGGAGTAGGCGCGTTACTCTTTACATCGTCAGCAACTGAAACACACACCCTAAGCATGCTTATAAACCGAGTCGAGACTAAACTGAAACACATATAAATTTCATGAAAAATTGAAACTTTTCCAGAATACAAGGGAGACACGCCCATAGGGGTAGGCCGTGCCTATCCCACGGTTGCATGACACACCCGTACGACCTCCCCGTGGTTACATACTGCCAAAACCAACACGGCTAACAGGGACGCCCGTGTGCTAAGGTCATGTCCTATAAGGTCATAAACTGCCATTTCTCGCATGACCTGTAGGCACGCCCATGCCATGGCCGTGTACTATTAAAGCTAGCTATTGACTTGTGCACCACGGTTAGATGACACCCCCGTGTCGAGGTCGTGTACAGTTTAAGCCACATTCTGCCAATTTACCCACAGTCTGAGGCACGCCCGTGTGCCCCAACCGTGTGACATTATAGGCCATTTTTGCAAGGCCAACATGCCACCCACTTAGGGTCAAACCTATAAGCCAAACAACTAAACATCTATGCACATATTGCCATCTAAAAGCATACCAATTTAGCAATTCAAAACATGCAATCACTACCAACTCTAATCATACCCAAAATTCAATACCAATACTTATTCTATCACAAGCATAATTCATTCCCAATCTCACTACCCCTACTAGCATTTATCAACACAAAGTTACCATTCAATAGCAAATATCTCAATTCACAAATCATGCCAAAAGATGTATCACATATACCAAAATCATTCACGCTAAAACTAGCACATATCTAGCCACTTACCATGGCTACTTACAAAAGCAAACATGATTCAAATGACCAACCTATACATGCCATGTTACAACAATATACATCCTTTCAAGAGTACCAAAGTAGAATGCCGATAGTGTGATTGAGAAGCTGACGATCCCAGACCCGAGCTAGCTTCACTGACCCTGCAGAGCAGAGAAACAAATCACACAGTAAGCTTTCCAAAGCTTAGTAAGTTCAAATTATAAAACAACTGACTCAATGAACCAAGTCAATATGCACATTTAACCATCACATAGGTATTTTACCAATGGTACACAAGTTTAACTTTATTCAATACTCACATAGCATTCCATTCTTTCACTTCAAATTTCACCAATCACATAGGTATCATACTTACCTTGCCAACACTTAGAATCATACTATCCAACCATCACATAGATAATGACACAACTAAGCACAATATCACTCTCAACCACATGCTTAATTACTATTCATTCAACTCTTAAATCTATCATCAACCACATAGATTCAAACATACCTTGATCAACACGTAGTTACTCACCATTCATGCAACTCAATTCCTCGATTTTACCTCGATTTCAACCTCTGCTATTACTCAAATGAATTTGCACACTTATTTCCAATTTGACAACCGAATCTTATTTGTCATCGCACACTTAGTGTCGATATGTTAAATAGAACTTATATCGGTAATGCACACACAGTGCCATTTCGATGAGCCAAAACTTCTATCGTTTCACACACACAGTGCTATTCATTAAAGCTGTAGCTTCCATTGTTTCGCACACACAGTGCTAGTCGTTAATTATAATCGCACACTTAGTGTCTATTCTTTTATTCGACTTGTCTCGATGTCACACACACAGTGCCAATTCAATAAGCCGAAGCTTTCGTATCATTGCACACACAGTGCTATTCATTAAAGCCGTAGCTTTTATTGTTTCGCACACACAGCGCTAGTCGTTAATTATAATCGCACACTTAGTGTCTATTCTTTTATTCGACTTGCCTCGATGTTGCACATAAAGCTAATTCAATAAGTCAAGCTTTCAGATATCATTGCACACACAAGGCTATTCATTTCTTATAATCGCACACTCGATTGCCTTAATACAAAATGGAACTCGATTCAATATCGCACACACAGTGCCAATCACAAAGCCGAAACTTTTATTATTTCGCACATAAAGTGATAATCTTCTCGGTTACCCTCCCAAATGCGCACACTTAGTGCCACATAGATTCATTTCTCACATAACATTTATAAATCAATAATATCATAACCATTCGTTTCACAACATTTAAACACAGCTAAGTACACATATATCAAAACGATCAATTAATCGAGCACTTTGTCTTTACCTCGACCTCAATCTGAGCCTCTCCTTTCTTGGTCTATACACATTCAAATTCAATCCATTCAATCAAAAATTTATTCAATTTAGTCCACACACACTTATTTAGGGCATTTTACAAAATAGTCCTCGCATTTTCACAGTTTGACACTTTAGTCCCTAATTCATCAAATCACAAAATATATCAAATTTCTATTCACATAAGCTTAGCCGAATTCTTCCCATGCCAATACAAGCCCACACATTTCATTATTTCACATTTTAGTCCTCCAATTTACACTTTTCACAATTTAGCCCAAAACACTCAATTTCATCAAAAATCCCAATACAAACTATGTTAATCCAACACCAAATTTTCATATTTCAAATTCAAATAGCACATAGCTCAAACATTCATCAATGGCTCATCACAACAACATCATCAATACATGGAATTTGAGCATGGGTTTTGTAAAGCACAAAGCAACGATCACAAAAACGTAGAAATTATCAAAAACCGAAGTCAAAACTCACCTTAATCAAAGAAGACAATAGCCGAATGCCCTAACAAAATTTCTCTTTTCTTTCTTCTAATATTCGGCACCCAAAATAAGATGATAATGTTCATCTTTTCTTTTATTTATTATAATATAAACATATATTATTCAATTACTAAAATATCCATTAAACTTTTAATTAAAACAAACATATAATAAGGGCATATTTGCCTTTCATTCATCCACTATCTACAAATGGGTATAATAACAACATTAGGCATCTTCCTTAGTAAGCCAACAACATTTAAGTACTCACAAATCAGCACACAGCATTTTACTCTCTATATAATTTAATCCTTTCTCTTAATTCGACACACGAATAATAAAATTATCACACAAAATTTTCACACAGACTATGTCACATATCATTCACATTAAAAATATTATTAAAATATTTTTACGACCTCAAATTTGTGGTTTCAAAACCACTTTTCGATTAGGGTCTAAACCGGGCTGTTACAAGAGACCTTTGAATCCCAGGATTTTCCCCAAGAGTTTTACTTTCAAGGTAGTGTACCAAGGCTTGCACATCTCTTATTTTTCCTTCAACGAAAAGATCACACAAGCACTAGAAACAACTGCTACCTCTGAGTCTGAAACGACATCATCAAAAGAAACATCATCATCAACAGCATCAACATTGCAATCCTGCCAAGCCTATTGTTGGGATGGATTAACCCCAACCAAATCCTCTGATCGTCAACCATCCCTTCTTCACAAGCCTCAATCAAATCCTCCTAATCATAAGAAACCGTACAAGTTTGCTTGAATTTCCTCAAAGTACGTGGGACATCTTCTGTCGATGTTGGAGCCAAAAGAGAGTCCTCCATGACATTATTTTTTGAACTCAAACTTAATCATTAAAATTTACCATTGATTTACACTTCTCCTTCCTTAGAGTTAAATTTTCCCAAATTACCAAAACCACGTACTCCTTTAGAAATATTAAAAAGTTGAAAAAACTAAAAAAAATGTAAAAATACTAAAACATTAATAATATGCAAAAATATAAAAAATGTAATTTTTTTAAAACATAAAAATTATTTCAAAAAATAAAAAATTATAAAAATTATTAAAAAGTGTTCTGACTAACTAATATTATTCATTTTGGGTTGGTGGGCAAAATAAGGCCTATAGGTCGTTTTTTTTTAATTTGGGTTTTACGCAGATTTTAAATTTAATTAGGAATATAGACCAGTTTGTGGTTCTTAGTAAATAGATCGTACACTATCATCTCCATGTAGGATAATTTTTAGAATTCTTTTGCTTCGGAAATGAACATAGGAAGTAAATATAATTTTTCCAAAAAAAAGAATCCATGACGAGGAGAAGATGGAGGGATGATGGTTGAAAACACAAGGAATGCCTTGTGATGAAAAATCATGTAATTTTTTTCATTTATTTTCTAGAAAAAGAATCATAGAAAATGTAACACCCCAAACCCAGTCTATGCGTTAAGACGAGATTTGGTTTGTTACATAGATCGAACTATCTTAAAGATTAAGGTGAATCGGAAATTACAAAATCATTTTAAAAATAAAGTTTAATAAAAACCAAGTGAACAATTTAAGTTCGATGCATATGAGAAAGCATTAGTTGGAAATATTATTATTATTTAATATTAAATTGTCAAAACCCAAAAGTAATTTTTTTTAATAAAAGTTAAAAGTATTTGAAAATTAAGAATAGATAAGGTATCTCATATGTTTGAAAATCCAAAGTAATTTAAGAAAACATTATAGGATAAACATAAGCCCATATTAAAAGTCCAAAACATAATTTAAATCCATCCACACATAAAATCCATAAAACATTAATAGGGGCCTTATTACATCATACCCAAAATAGCAATTTAAAGAAAGTACTTATTAAAAGTTCAAAGTTTATTTAACCCATATTTGCAGTATGGCCTCCACGAAGTCATCCTCGGCCCAAGTCCACGTCAATTTCCATTACCTGAGAGGAAAAATTTGAGGGTGTGAGTTACTCAGAACTCAGTGTATAACTTACTTACTCTATCCACTGGGCCAGATCATCAAGTCATAAATATTGGGCTTGAGCCCATTAATAGATTTAGCAATAAAAATAATGAGATACATTCAAAATGAAATTTCCCACCCAAACCTAATTTCCATCCGCTACACACCACCCGTACCATCCATCACACTTGTGGGGATCTAGTCAACCCACCCCGCCAACACACCAATCGTAGGCATTTAGCCATTTTATATTTGTGGCAGAGCCACCGAACTAGATTGTGACAAAGTCACTGAACTAGAGGCATTGAGCCATTAAAATATTTGTGGCAGAGCCACTGAACTAGAGGCAATCAGCCATTTAATTATTTTGTGGCAAAGCCACTGAACTAGATTTTGGCAACATGCCTTTCTTCTCTTCATCATTTATCCCAACCCATGCAACATGTATGCATAATAGTCTATATACATATGAAAATTTGCAAAAATTCCCAATTTACATGTGATTCAAAATTTCAGGTTTTTATTAAGGCCCAAAATACAAAATATCATTTAGCCCATTTAATAATCTTGCAACTTTGGCCCATTTAACGATCTAGCAGGGATTTTGGCCCATTTAACGATCTAACAGGGATTTCGGCCCATTTAACGATCTAGCAGGGATTTCGGCCCATTTAACGATCTAGCAGGGATTTCGGCCCATTTAACGATCTAGCATACATTTTACCAATTAACTCATCGAGGGCGTTTTCGTAATTTTCACTATTTTAACCATTTTCATGTAATTTCACCAAAAATACCAATTATTTCATAATGTACCGATTTTGTCATTTTTACGATTTTGTTCAATACTACGGTATGACATCTAGCCCGAGATAAGTGTGAAGTTACACACCTTGATATCGTGAGTACTAAACCTTCCCGCTCGTGAACACCTAAACGTAACACGAACCATTAGAACACTTTCATTTAGTAAAAATATACTATTGGTAAATGATCTAAATCTTTACCCTTTTGATTTTGAACCACTTCTATTTTTGGTTTCTCCTCGATTATTGATTCGTTGCCCGATGAGAATCCACGAACGTACAAAGGCTCGGGAGTACGAATAACCTCAAACAATTGATTTTCCTCGGTTGAAGGTCCACAACCCGATGGAAAATCCCGGATTCCTGAAATAGCCCTTCGTTTATAATTAGGGGGATTAACGGAACTGCCCTTTTCTGCCCTATCTTGAATGTCTCTAAAGACATAAGATCATTAGTCTGACTATAAATATCGAAATATGGCTAACGATTTGTAAGATTTGATATTTGGCTTACCACGATTATCTTCGTTCCTCAAAGAAACGATCGAGCGATTATGTCCCTAAAACGAAATAGATTAATAACTAACTATACTAATATAATGAATAAAATAAGAACCCTTAAAGAAAATCTCCTTACTTTAATTCTTGAGATCGATTCCAACGATCCACAATACTCAAGAATACTTTGAGTTTCTGCCTTCACTAGATTTCTATGATAGAGAAAAGGTTGGAATTAGATATGGTATGACAATGATCTAAATCCAAAAGATCATCTCACACCATAATAGATTCGGTACAGAAGAATAACAAATTCCAGAATACTATGCTAACCACTTACCAATCGATTAAGTTTATGCGTAGGAAAAAGATACGATTATGAAGGAAAAATTGAAGGAGATAATACTTATCAACATTCGGCCATGGTGAAATAAATGGGAAAAGTTTGTTTGAGAAATTTTTGTAAAGAGAAAGAGATGAAGAAGGGTAAAAGAAAATATGGTGTTTATGTTTTGATTCTTTTCAAGAACAAAAGATGAACAAAGAATTAAAATTGGAGATTTGTGTGCATTCTAAGGGGTGAAAAGAAAAGAAAATGGCCTTCCAAAACTTTAATGATTTCGGCACTAGGAGAAAAGTTTTTAGAGAATAGGTAAAATAAGACCTAAATGGTCAAAACTCAAATGGCCAAAAGAAAAGAGAACAAAAATATTGTTTACCTTTTGTCCAATAAGCATTCGGCTAAGGGAAGAATTTGAGAGAAACAAGCTTTGAGAGGAAAAAAAAATATCAAATGATCAAAAGAGGAAGATGTGCACAACTAGCTCCTAATTCATCTAAATGCTTTCAAAATTTCGACCAACCCCTTGCCCCAAAAACCGTCCAAGTACTTGGCTATCAAGGATCAACTTTTGCCAACCTTTCTTTCCATAGCACACTCCCCAATTTAAGCCATTTGTTCCCCTTACTTGCCTTATCCTATTGATTCCTTTCCTCAACTTAAATATTTCCTTAATCCTTTAGCCATCATACCAAAAATAAAGAAGTCAAACTTGCCATGTTTGCTTCTTGGTGACACTTGATAGGTGAAAGCAAAATAAAATTTTCAAGTTGCATGCTAGGAGATTCGAACCTCTTCCCTCATGTCCAACTCATGGCGCCATCACCACTATGCCATTAACTCATCTTATGCCTTCTTTTAGTACTTAATTAACTTAAGTCTTAAGGTCACCTAATTTCTTTACTCTAAAGTACACTTAACTAATATTTTTATTCTAACTCCAAGTAAACCCGAACTAACATTTAGCAACATAATGATTTTATTAAATATTTAGGATGTTACAATTCTACCCCCTTAAAGAAAATGTCGTCCTCGAAATTTACCTGATTAAAAGAGGTGAGGATATTGTTGCCGAATTGCATCCTCAGGCTCCCACGTAGCTTCCTCCGCTCCGTGATTACGCCATAAAACTTTGACCAATGGTATAGTCTTCTTTCTTAGCACTTTAACATCCCGGTCTATAATTTCCACTAGTTCTTTTTCAAAAGACAAGTCTGAATTTAATTCCACTTCCTCTATCGGTACTATATGAGATGGATCCGATCTATAGCGTCTCTGTAACACCCCAAACCTGGCCCATGAGTCCTGACCGGATCTGGTATGTCACGGAGTAAAATAATTTAAAATATTTTGAGTGTCTGGTGAAAACTTGTTAAAATATGGCTAAGGTATTAAAACGGGGTTTGATAAAACTCAGTTGGGATTATTTTCATAAACATGGTTGTGTTGATAAACCCTTTGAAAACGTTTGATCATGTAAATTTTAGAATTTGTCAAAACTATAGTTGACTTGGTGTATTTTGTTACCTGATGGTAACATCATTGAAAACCCGTAGAAGTTTTTAAGTTTGAAAAAAGTTACTTTTAACCGGTTCACTTAACATTTATAAAATTTCGTTTGTAACATAACATAAGTAAAATAAAATAATAAAATAAACATCCAAATAGCAATTAGCGGCCTTATTACAACCCAAAATAAAAAAGACTTAGAAAATAGATGAACTAAAACTGATTTAAATAAGATTCCAAATCTAAGAAACAAGCATGGTTGCCTCGAGTCCTCCCCGGCTCCATCTCCGTGATCTACTCATCTGCAAAATAGTATGGGAAGGGGTGAGTCACCAAGACTCAGTGTGTAAATCCCCACCCGGAAATGTAACTCATACACAGATTATTAATAAACATGCAAATATGCAACCCCACTAACCATCCATACTCCTTTAACTACCCGTGTGGTCAAAACCACCGGTGATCAAAACCACCGTGACTAGAGTCACAAATCAAATGATGGGGCCAACCCATCGTGTGGTCAAAACCACTCGATGACCATAGGTCACAAATATCATAATGTGGTCAAAACCATTGGTGGTACCAAACCACTGGGACTTAGTCACAATTTATCAAGATGTGGTCAAAACCACTGGTGACAGTCCATAAAAATCATCCCCCTCCTCTCATCAATCCCACCATCATCATGCTTACATATCAATTATCATATATCATGCATTTATGTATAGCATTGCATTTAACGAAGATATGATGGCATACTCAATCATATTTCATAGACAAAGTAATAGGGACTTACCCGAAACCATGCTTAAGCCCACAAGCAAATCACTACCATAATTATTAGCAAGGCAATAATATAGCAAAGTTTACTAATAAAGTGTGTAAAGAGTTTACACACCTGTTACTACCAAAATTCCTAGATCCCGAAAATCCGATCTACGATGCTAGATCCTTTGACCCTAAATTTGGCCAACAACAAGGTTAGTGACATAGGCCTATTCGAAAAAACCAAGTAATCCCGAAGGATGCGATGTACTCGAAATAACACTCACCTTGGTTGCCGATTTGGTCTCCTACCAAATCCCGAAACGGCACTTATTCCTGAAATCGTTGAGATCCTTATATGGCACATATTAGTTTCGGCATTTACACATAAACTTTTTAACAAATGGCCCTTGGCCGAATGATGTATAAGCCTTACCTTGAAAAATCAAATCCCGAAAGCTTCCTTCAATCGGCTATGGCCTCCCTACAATCGGTTTAATCACATTAATAAGAGTCATAGGCCATTCGCCATAATTTTGAACCTAAAAGAGGTATCGCCTTACCTTGATAATTATATCGGCTTAAACACCACAAGTCAGCACCACTTGGTGTTGTGAGGGGTTCGCTACCTTTAAGGAGGAGAAAAAATCTAATGCTAGAGTGAAACAAAGACCTTTCTTTAAGGGGTTCGCCAAGTGGATCTTAATAGGAGAAGAAAAGATTTCGATAAAAGAGTGGAAGAGGTTCGGCTAATAGAGAAAAAGAAGAAGAGAATTTTTGAAGAATTTTGGTAAGAGAGGCTAGGGAGAATTCGGCCAGCAACCAAATGTAAAAAGAAGAGAAACTTGCTAAATGAATTTCGGCCCCTCTCTCTAGGTGATAAAACCGAAAGTGAATGGCCCCTAAGGTGTCCCAAATCCAGCCATCACCTTTCCTTTTGGTGATAATTTCCACCCTTTAATTATCACCCAAGAAAACAACATTTATCTTTAATCTTTATCTCCTAGCCACTCTTCATACAATTTAAAAGCAAATAAACTACTAACAACTACCCCTTCCAGCCGAAAATGTGCAAAAATTTAAGCCTATCCTCATCACTTTAAGAGTCCATAATCGGGCCATCACCTCACCCTCTTCACGCCAAAAAAAATAAAAATAAAACCAACCTGCAGCTGGTTCGAACTTGGGACCTAAAGGAGCAACTGCCGCAGCCCCTTACGACACCCCATGCCACTCCACCATTTTGACTTTCATGTCATAAAACCTCGATATTTATTTATAAGACCTTCCTAGGCCGATTCCCTTCCTAAAGCAAAAGAAAATAAAACTCCCAAGACGCAACCCCGGTAATTCGAACCCAAGACCTACCCAATCGTCACCTCCAAGCCCTTAAGTGGCACCCCAAGCCACTCCACCAAACGTCTTTCATGCCCTTAAACTTCACCATTTAATTTTTAAGGCCTTCTTACTCTAGCCCCTTTCTTAACCGCTCCAAAAGCCCAAAACAAAACACATCCCCAAGACTCGAACCCTCCCTTGAAGTCCCTTTGTCGCGCCAAGCCAATCACGCCAATTAAACCCTTGTGTCCATCTTCTCACAAAATTTCTCTTAACCCCTATCTCCTAGCTTCCTTCTTTTAAACACTTAAAAAGAAATTTCAACCCCAAGTCCGACCTAGTTCGGGACTATGTCTAGACCCTAAAACATGTCTAGCAAACATAGTATTCACTTCTTTTCAAGCAAGCACATGAAAATAATTAAATTTTTAACAACCCCTAATTTAGGATGTTACAGTTCTACCCTTCTTAAAAAGAATTTTGACCTCGAAATTACCTGGATCAGAAGAGTTGGGGGTATTACTGCCGCATCACATCCTCGGGTTCCCATGTGGCCTCCTCCGTACCATGATTTTGCCATAGCACCTTTACCAAAGGCACTACTTCCTTCGCAAAACTTTGACATCTCGATCCAAAATTTGTACCGGCTCCTCCTCGAAAGACAAGTCTGAGTTCACTTCAATCTTCACAACCGGCACAACGTGTGAGGGATCTGATCGATAGCGCCAAAGATCAAACATGGAAGACATCATGGATCCGCTCAATTCTGCGGCAACTCAAGTCGGTAAGCTACCGGTCCCATACGTTTCAACATTGTGTATGGTCCGATGAATCTAGGGCTTAGCTTGCCCTTCTACCAAACCTCGCATACTTTCTTCCGAGGTGATACCTTCAAAAAGACCTTTTCACCCATCGCATATTCAACCTCTCTTCGCTTAAGATCGGTAGAAGATTTCGCCGTCCAACGCCTCTTTAAGACGATCCCGAATTACTCTAACCTTATCCTCCGCTCCGCTACTAACTCGACCCAACATCCGACGTTCTCCTAGTTCCGTCCAACATGTAAGAGTACGGCATTTTCGACCATCTGAGGCCTCATACGGTGCCATCTCAATACTCGCTGATAACTATTGTTATAAGCGAACTCTGCCAAAGGTAGATACTCCTCCCAACTACCACTAAGTCCAAAACATAGCCCCTTAACATATCTTCCAATACTTGAATAAGCCTCTCAGATTGTCCATCGATTTGTGGGTGAAAAGCCATGCTGAAATTCAACTTCGTGCCTAACTCCTGATGTAGAGCCTTCTAGAATCTTGACGTAAATCGGGGATCTCGATCTGAGATAATGGACACCGTACTCCATGCAACCGTACTATCTCATTATATATACACTTGGCTAACCTTTGAAGCGAGTAGTCAACCTCACTGCATTTAAATGGGCGACTTAGTCAACCGGTCTACTATCACCCAAACAAAGATCTTTCTTAGTGGGCGTAAGGGAAGCCCACTTACGAAATCTATAGTAATCTCCTCCCACTTCCACTTTGGGATCTTTACCGTATATAATGTTTCGATGGCAATTGATGCTCACCTTAACTTGTCGGCATCTCGGACACTTGCCTACCAACTCGGTTACTTCCCGCTTGCACACAGCCACCAAAACTGCTCCCTTAAATCCCGATACATCTTACTACTTCCCGGGTGCATAGTGTATGCACTGCTATAAGCTTCTTTAAGGATTCACTGCCTCAAATCATCATCCTTAGGCATGCATACTCTCTCCTGGCAGTACAACACTCCATCATCGCCCAAGTCGAAACCTTCTACTCACCATTCTCAGATTTGCAACCTTCGAGTATTCAAAGCTTCATCATTCATCTGCCTTTCTTTGACCTCATTAATCCAAGACGACTTCACTTGCAATTCCGCCAAAAGGCTCCCATCCTCATAGAGACTTAGATGAGCAAACATTGCTCGCAAATCCGCTACCACCTTTTGGCTCAATGTATTAGCTACCACATTAGCCTTCCCCGGATGGTATTCGATTGAGCAGTCGTAGTCCTTCAACAACTCAATCCACCTTCGCTGCCTCAGATTTAAATCTTTCTGAGTCAGGAGGTACTTCAGACTTTTGTGATCTGTGTACACTACCGACTTCTCCCCATATAGGTAGTGCCTCTAGATTTTCAAGGAAAAAACTACTGCCGCCAACTTTAAATCATGTGTCGGGTAGTTACTTTCGTGAGGCCTCAACTATCGTGACGCATAAGCGACCACCTTCCCTTCTTGCATCAATACACAGCCTAAACCAGTATGCGATGCATCACAATACACAGTGAACTCCTTTCCTGCCTCAGGCTGAATTAAGACTGGTACTTCTGTCAAGATCCTCTTCAGCTTATAGAAACTCTCTTGCTGCTTCTCAGACCACACAAACGGAACCCCTTTTCTCAACAGCTTAGTCAACGGTGCTGCGATTAAGGAGAAATTTTCCACAAATCTCCTATAATATCCTGCCAACCCCAGAAAACTCTAAATTTTCGTAACAGACTTGGGTGATTTCCACTCTAACACTGCCTCAATCTTACAAGGATCCACCCTAATTCCCTCGGCTGAAACAACATGCCCTAGAAAGGTTACCTCTTTGAGCCAGAACTCACACTTGCTGAATTTGGCGTACAACCTGCTTTCTCCTTAGAACTTGCGTAACCACATGAAGATGTGCGTCATGCTCCTCCTTCGACTTCGAGTACACCAAAATGTCGTCTATGAAGACCACGATGAACCGATCCAGATAGGGTTGGAAAACCCGATTCATCATGTCCATAAACGCGGTCGGTGCATTCGTCAAACCAAAAGGCATTACCAGAAACTCGTAGTGTCCATACCGAGTATGGAATGCCGTCTTGTGGACATCAACCTCCTTCACCTTAAGCTGATGGTATCCTGACCTAAGGTCAATCTTAGAGAACACCGATGCTCCTTTAAGTTGATCGAACAGATCGTCAATCCTGGGTAAAGGATACCGATTCTTTATTGTCAACTTGTTGAGCTGCCGATAGTCCATACACATCCTCATTGTCTCATCCTTCTTCTTGACAAAAAGCACTGGAGCTCCCCCAAGGTGATACACTTGGTCGAATGAACCCTCTATCCAATAATTCCTGAATCTGCGCCTTCAACTCTACCAATTCTTTTGGTGCCATTCGATACGGAGCTATAGATACTGGCGCAGTTTGGGGTAACAAATCTATACCAAATTCAACCTCACGGTTCAGAGGTAGACCCGGAAGTTCCTCTGGAAACACATCAACATAGTCCCTCATACCGACATCTCTCACAAAGAACATCCTTAGCTTCCAAAGCACAAACATGCACCACATAAGCTTCACAACCCTTCCTAACCATCTTTTTTGCCTTCAATGCAGAAACCAGATTAGACAGGTAATCTCTCCTTTTACCTATCATCACCACCTCATCACCTTCCACGGTCTTTATTACCATGCGCTTAGTCAAGCAATCCAAAGCTAGCTCGATACTTTACTAGCCAATCCATCCCGAGGATTAGGTCGAACTCTCGGAACGGTAGTTCCATCAAGTCAGTCAAGAACACGACCCCTTGGAGTTATAGGGGTATGTTCCTATAGAGTTTACTTACTTCTACAGAGTGACCTAGGGGGCTTAATACAGTCATCTTCCTAAAAGTAAGCTCAGAGTCTAGATGCAGAGTTTCTACTACGCTACTAGCAATGTATGAGTGGGTTGAGCCAATGTCAATCAAGGTACTATAGGGTACACCAAAGATCAAGAACATACCGGTTATGATGTCCGGTGCGTCGCCCTCCTCTTGACGCCTCGCGGCATAGACCAAACCAGGTTGCCTAGCCTCAGTACCACCGGTACCTCCCCTCGGTGCCCCATGACCTCTGCCAGCACCATTACCACCTCTTCCTACACCACGACCCTTCTGAGGCTGTTGGTTATCCCTTCTATTCGGTGCACGATCCTGACCCTCTGATCTCAGTCTAGTTGCCTTTTTCGAACAGTCCCTAACTCGATGCTCTATGAACCCACATTCGAAGCATCCCCGATTACCATTCCAACACTCTCCCATGTGAGACTTGCCACACCGAGCACACCGTGGCGGCCATTGAGGATTAGCAGTAGCAGCAGGCCTAGCAGCCTGATCGGACCCATCAAACCTCGTCCTCTTCTGCTGATTACCAGAGAACCTTAAAGATCCAGAGCTCCTCTTATTCTAACTCCTATCTTGATTCCGTCTAACCGACTGTCTTACCCCTTTAGCAACCTTCGATTTCTCCACTAGGACAGCGAACTCCCGTTCCTGCTGTGGAGCTATCATCATCCTCAACTCATTTCTCAGCCCATCCTCGAATCTAACACAGTGTTCATGCTCGGTACCCACAATACCACGAGCATACCTACTCAATCGAGGAATTCGACCTCATACTCCGCCACTGTCTTATTGCCTTGAACTAGGTTCAAGAAAGCCTTCCGCTGTGCATCCACGTAACTAGCCCCTATGTACTTCTTTTGGTAGGCGGCCTTAAAGAATTCCCACATGAGATCCTCCGCCATCGCTCTATCTCTTACAGTGAGCCACCACTGGTATGACTCATCCCGAAGCAGAGAGATGATACCTTCAACTTCTCCTCACCGTGAAAATCCAGTGTCGCCCATAATCCTTTCAAGAGATTCTAACCAATATTCTGCCGCACTAGGTGCCACTCTAGAAACTCCTCTAAACACCTCCGCTCCGTTAGTCCGGAGTCATTCAACTACGGATTTACAAGCTCCTGCACCCGCGCCTGCTTCGGCCACTCACTCCAATACTCGTAATACAGCTTGAGATACAACATAATTACCACCGGCCCGATCTTAAACTCGGTTTACCACCGGCAGATCCAAGATCTCATTTCCATCCATGACCAGACCTCATTGGCTCGACAAGGTCATACTACCTCTACCACGCACCACAAGCGGGCGTCCACGACCTCTTGTACTCATTACTCTCGTTTGCATTTGTCTGTTTAAGAATTTTATGCGTTAGTATCTTTGTTTCACTTGATTATCGTGAAGAAATTTTATGATAGGAGTTTTAAGAGTGGTTCTTTCGTATCATACATGCACACAGTCCTTCATTCATTCATTCAAAGAGACGTTGTAGTTTTCATTGTGATTATTTTTCCACTACCCAGGGGTATTTTCGTAATTTGTCCTACAGGGGTATTTTTGTAATTAATTTTTTTCAAAAATAAAAGTTCTCGGATGATTTTGTCAAAAAGTATTTTGGAGCTTTTAAATTCCCGAGGTATTTTGAAAAATTTTGAAATCCAGGGGTATTTCGGTAATTTTTCACAAATCAGGGTGAATTTGTAAAATTTAATAAATCAGGGATATTTCAAAAGTTGTAAAACTTTGATGGTTCTTTTTGAGAATTGCATTTTCCAAAATAGTGATGTTGCAAAATTTTGAAAATTAGGGTCATTCTGGTAATTTTGTTGGTTAGGGGCAATTTTGTAATTTTCATAATCAGGGCATTTTCATAAAAAGATTTCCAAAATTTGGTTCTAATTGATTTCACAAAAGAAGGATATTTTGAAAATTTTCTATTTGGAAATTCTTCATACGGAGGGTATTTTGGTAATTTACAAGCCAGTGGTATTTTGGTCATCATTTCTTTTTTCAAACTAAGGGGTATTTTGGTTTTTTTTTCTTAAAACAAGGTTTTAATTATTTCAAAATAAACAAAACGGCTAGTCCCTTTCGGGTTTTAGTTATCGAGTTTAGCCTTGTGAGCACGTCGTCTTAGCTAGGACGAACCGTCACTCACGCACTGTAGGATTCAAGTGAGTAGGAGGTGAGTCACTAGAACGCTTAAATACCGTGCTCCCAATCGAATCCAATCCTAGACATGCGATAACGATTGCCACATCCCTTGCTCAAGGACAACTCACGGGTTGCTTAGGAATTATTAAATCTTATGCATTGTTCGTTGGGGTATGCTAACCCTAGGGTTCAACAATTTCTATTCTAATAGTCTACGCTTCCAATTTACCCTTCTACCCTCATCAAATATTCACAAAGAAAATAGATAGAATTACTTACCTGGGCGAATTGGTGCCGGAGACTCGGTGCCATGCTGTTCAAGCCAAAAACAGGTTTCAAAACATTCCAATAAGGCCTACTAACATAACAAAACATTTTGGGCCTTGGGGCCCCACGGCCGAGTTTTGAATCCGGGCTCTGATACCAAAAATGTAACACCCCAAACTCGGCCCATGAGTCCTGACCGGATCTGGTATGTCACGGAGTAAAATAATTTAAAATATTTTGAGTGTCTGGTGAAAACTTGTTAAAATATGGCTAAGGTATTAAAACGGGGTTTGATAAAACTCAGTTGGGATTATTTTCATAAACATGGTTGTGTTGATAAACCCTTTGAAAATGTTTGATCATGTAAATTTTAGAATTTGTCAAAACTATAGTTGACTTGGTGTATTTTGTTACCCGATGGTAACATCATTGAAAACCCGTAGAAGTTTTTAAGTTTGAAGAAAGTTACTTTTAACCGGTTCACTTAACATTTATAAAATTTCGTTTGTAACATAACATAAGTAAAATAAAACAATAAAATAAACATCCAAATAGCAATTAGCGGCCTTATTACAACCCAAAATAAAAAAGACTTAGAAAATAGATGAACTAAAACTGATTTAAATAAGATTCCAAATCTGAGAAACAAGCATGGCCGCCTCGAGTCCTCCCCGACTCCATCTCCGCAATCTACTCATCTGCAAAATAGTATGGGAAGGGGTGAGTCACCAAGACACAGTGTGTAAATCCCCCACCCAGAAATGTAACTCATACATAGATTATTAATAAACATGCAAATATGCAACCCCACTAACCATCCATACTCCTTTAACTACCCCGTGTGGTCAAAACCACTGGTGGTCAAAACCACCGTGACTAGAGTCACAAATCAAATGATGGGGCCAACCCATCGTGTGGTCATAACCACTGATGACCATAGGTCACAAATATCATAATGTGGTCAAAACCACTGGTGGTACCAAACCACTGGGACTTAGTCACAATTTATCAAGATGTGGTCAAAACCACTAGTGACAGTCCATAAAAATCATCGCCCTCCTCTCATCAATCCCACCATCATCATGCTTACATATCAATTATCATATATCATGCATTTATGCATTTAACAGCATATGATGGCATACTCAATCATATTTCATAGACAAAGTAATAGGGGACTTACCCAGAAACCATGCTTAAGCCCACAAGCAAATCACTACCATAATTATTAGCAAGGCAACAATATAGCAAAGTTTACTAATAAAGTGTGTAAAGAGTTTACACACCTGTTACTACCAAAATTCCTAGATCCCGAAAATCAGATCTACGATGCTAGATCCTTTGACCCTAAATTCGGCCAACAACAAGGTTAGTGACATAGGCCTATTCGGCAAAACCAAGTAATCTCAAAGGATGTGATGTACTCAAAATAACACTCACCTTGGTTGCCGATTTGGTCTCCTACCAAATCCCGAAATGGCACTTATTCCTAAAATCGTTGAGATCCTTATATGGCACATATTAGTTTCGGCATTTACACATAAACTTTTTAACAAATGGCCCTTGGCCGAATGATGTATAAGCCTTACCTTGAAAAATCAAATCCTGAAAGCTTCCTTCAATCGGCTATGGCCTCTCTACAATCGGTTTAATCACATTAATAAGAGTCATAGGCCATTCGGCCATAATCTTGAACCTAAAAGAGGGTATCGCCCCTTACCTTGATAATTATATCGGCCCTTAAACACCACAAGTCAGCACCACTTGGTGTTGTGAGGGGGTTCGGCTACCTTTAAGGAGGAGAAAAGAATTGATAAAGGAGATAATTGATAATTGATAGATTAAATGCTTTTATTTTTAGATAAAGGAGATAATATTATCTTAAGGGAGAGTGGTGGCCAAGTCAAGGACTCTTGGCCTAGCAAATTCGGCTATAAAAGGAGAACCCAAGGTTTTTTCTCTCATCTTTCCAAGTAGCGAAAATCCCTTGTTCTCTCCCCTCTTTGCTTAATTTCTCTTTAAGCAAAATCCATCTCTTCTTCTTCTATTTTCTTCTCCTCTCCTTTGCTATTGTCGAGCCAAAACACTCTTTGATCCCCGATTAAAACTCCATAGCTCAAACTCTGTGACAATAGGCAAGGAAGCAATCAATCAAAGCATTAAAGGTAAGGCTAAGCATTAATCAAGTCCTTTCTTTTTTCTATTTGCCGAAAGAGAAGGGTCTAATCCTATTTTTGTCTTATGGTAGAATCTATAAGGATCTCTCGGGTTCTTTTACAATAGTTGAATACAAGGAGGAATCTTTAAGGAAATTCGAGGATCTAAGGTAAGATAAATACATTTGGTTAAAGGTTATGATTTATATGTTAAATTAAATTTAACATATGATGCTAGGGATGTCGATAAAGCTATAAGGCAAGGAATCCTTTTCGATTTGGAATTTGTAACGTAGGTGATATTCGCCAAGGCTTGTTTTTTTTATATTTAGGATTATTTCCCATTATTTCAAAAGCCAAAAACTGACATGGTTACATGGCTAGTGTTAGCCGATTTCAAGGAAAATGAATACTAGCAATTTTTGGGACTTGATTTACGTACATCCAAATTGGCAAACAAGGTAAGTAATACAAATCCTACTTGGATTTGGTTTTAAGCCAAATAAGTTTGTTAATATATTTTAATGGTTGGTAGAATATAGAGTAAAAATCTAGATCGGTAGATCGTTCTTCTGGATTTCAAGGAATCTATTAAGCAAATCGGTGTGTACGCACACTAACTTTCGATATTTCATATGGCAATTATTTTATTATGTGATTATACGTAAGAATATGAATATGGCTAAGTACCCTAATGGGGTACAAAAGTACTGTGCACGCTTCCTACTTCTGATAGGATTATGAAATATGTTATTTTATAACATGTGAATATATGTATATGATTATGAAATTAAGTATGTTATGCATGTTATATATTTTTGGGTCATTCGGGATTTATGTGAAAGGGGAAGAAGGTGTTGACTTCGGTCTCACCAACGTTAGAAGGTGTTGACTTCGGTCTCACCAACGTTAGAAGGTGTTGACTTCGGTCTCACCAACGTTATATGGTGACTACGGTCACAAATATTTGAATTTGGTAACTTCGATTACATTATTTGAATATGGTGTCTAATGACACAAATTATATAGGCGATGAGCACGCCGATTGCAATGATCGCCTTTGATGGTGTGTAGCGGATGGAGGGTTGACTTACTAGTCCCCACGGTGTGGGACCGGTGTACGGATGGTGTGTAGCGGATGGACCATTAGGCTTGGGTTTGGGTTGCATCATAATTTATTTTATATGAATTTGATGTTTGAACATGTATGCCTGATTTGTTGAATGTTAGTATTGTGTGCACATTGAGTCTGTTGACTCACCCCATTGTGGGAAATATTTTCAGGTTATGAACAAAGGATTTGACCGACGGTGAGACCTCGAGGTGGCCATGTTCCATTTGAAGATTTTATTCGATTTGGACTTTGTTATTTGTTTTGGGTTTTTACTTGATGTAATAAGGCCATAAGGCCCAGTGGATTTTTCTTATTCTGCTTCACTTTAAATTATTATGTTACGAACTATTATGATTAAAGTTAAGTGATTTTTTTTTTAAAAAACCTTAAAAATTTATTTTGTCACCTTACTAAAATTGGATTTATAAATTTAATTAAATGGGTTTCCAATCTAAGCCCAATCCACAACAATAATTTCTAAAAAAAATTTTACGAATTTTCTCTAAGTAACGAAGGATTTTGAAACCGGTTTACCTTAGGAACATACCAAATCCGGTTCAGGCTCGTGGGCCGGGTGTGGGGTGTTTCACCACGACTTCTTGATCCTTATCTTCTTGAAATGGCTTCCAATCCCAACTGCATCTTCAGGGGTACTAGAACTTCATCTTAATTTCAAATAAGTCTGATAGCTTCAATCTGCTTCTTGCAATATCAAGAATACCAAATCTGCTATCTTTGATCTGCTTCCTACAACTTTAGGAAGATAAGATCTGAAAGTGTCTTTGATCTGCTTCCTACAACTTCAAGAAGACAAGATCTTTTGTCTTCAGTCTACTCCCTACAACTTCAGGGAGATAAGGCTGAAATGATCTTCGATCTGCTTCCTACAACTTCAGGAATATAAGATCTTCTATTTTTAGTCTACTCCCTACAACTTCTAAGAGATAAGGCTGAAATGGTCTTTTGATCTGCTTCCTACAACTTCAGGAAGATAAGATCTTCTTTCTTCAGTCTGCTCCCTACAACTTCAGGCAACTTCAGGAAGATAAGATCTTTTATCTTCAGTTTGCTCCCTACAACTTTAGGCAGATAAGACTGAAATTCTTCTTTGATCTACTTCTTACAACTTTAGGAAGATAAGATCTTCTTTCTTCAGTCTGCTCCCTACAACTTCAGGGAGATAAGACTAAAAGTGTCTTTTGATCTGCTTCCTACAACTTTAGGAAGATAAGATCTTCAGTTTTCGATTTGCTCCACTGCAACCTCAGGGAGATAAAATCTTCTTTTTTTCAGTCTACTCCACTGCAACTTCAGGGAGATAAGACTAAAACATCTTCTGATCTGCTTCCTACAACTTTAGGAAGATAAGATCTTCAATTTTTGATTTGCTCCACTGCAACCTCAAGGAGATAAAATCTTCTGTTTTCAGTCTACTCCACTGCAACTTCAAGGAGATAGGACTAAACTGCCTTCTGATCTTCTTCCTACAACTTTAGGAAGATAAGATCTTCAGTTTTTGATTTGCTCCACTGCAACCTCAAGGAGATAAAATCTTTTGTTTTCAGCCTATTCCACTGCAACTTTAGGGAGATAAGACTAAAATGTCTTTTGATCTGCTTCCTACAACTTCAGGAAGATAAGATCTGAAAATTCACTGATATCGCTACACCGTCTACTAAAGGACAAGTCCTGTAGACTTGGTTTCATGTATTATGAGTGACATGAATGCAACATGTCATGAAAATGATTCCTTTTACGGGATTAAGATTAGAATGTAATGACCGAAATGAATCAAATGCACCTAATGAAATTTACTATGACACAAAAATGTTATGAGTACGATTCCTATTCTAGGTGTTATCACTCATTTGTTCTTCATTTTTGTTCATCAATCATGTTTTGCTTAACAAGTCTTGTCCCCGTGTACTTTCCGAGTCAACTCCACTTGAATCTTTGAAAACACGAGGCTTGTACAATCTTTACAACTATGAGAATCAAAAACTCTTTCAATCTGACCCATCTACAAATTTAGGGTATAAGGTTTATTTCAAATTCAACCCATTCCTCTGCATTTCAGGGTTTTCATAGTTCATTGCATAACCTCCAAGTGTTGTAATCTAATGATATCACGCCCACTTATCAATTGGATAAAGAATTCAAAGAAATAGTCTCTATCCAGACTCTTCTTTCTCAAATATGCACATGAAAATTCTAAACAATTGTCATATTTTGGCTCCTTATCTTATCTAGAAATTTCCAAAGTAATATGTAAAACTTCTCTTTTGTGAAATTATTAGTTCATCAATCATTATTTCAATACAACACATTTATGAATAATGGTTAATGAATAAACTGATCTCCAAAGAATAATTTGAATAAATTTGTGAAAAGAATACAAAGAAAAATTAACTGAAACATATCTTTGAGAAGAAAAAGAATCCAAAGATAGTACAATAAATAAGAAAAAAATCAGATGCCCTAGATATCACCGATTGAGTTTCCATATACTAACTTTAAGAAGACTACCCTGAGTTCAACATGTGTTTAGAAGATCCAAAGTATTTTGTTGATGCCCCAATATGCAACATTCTTCATTTCATTGTCGTTTTAAGTGTAGCGAGATGACTACATATTCATTCAAAATTTGAGTCGTCCTTTTTGGGTTTTCAACTCAAAACCCCTTTGGTCTCAAGGCACCCTTTGCGGGTTTTGGCCTTGGCCTCTCCTTTTTTTTTTTTTAGAAACTCAAAGCGCCCTTTGCGGGTTTTCACTTTGGCCCATTCTCCTTTTCAAGCAAAATACTATTTTACTGAGTCAGAATTCACAGGGTTGGGTAAACTTTTCCCATCCATTTCGGTGAAGATCAATGCTCTTCAAGAGAAAGCCTTATTCACCACATATGGTCCTTCCCAATTCGGCATCTATTTTCCTCTGGAATCCTTTTGTAGGGGAAGGATCTTTTTCAATACAAGGTCCCCCTCATGAAACTCTCTTGGTCAAACTTTCTTATTATAGGCCCGCATCATTCGTTTTTGGTACATCTGACCATGACAAATAACCCTTAGTCTCTTTTCTTTAATTAAATTCAACTGATCATACCTAGCCTGATCCATTCATCTTCATCCAACTTTATTTCTAACAAAACTCGAAGAGAATGAATTTCTACTTTAATGGGTAGAACAGCCTCCATCCCATAAACCAACGAGAAAGGCGTTGCCCCAGTAGAGGTTCTGACAGACGTCCGATAAGCATAGAGTGCAAACGGTAGCTTCTCATGCCAATCCTTATAAGTCTCCGTCATCTTTCCCACTATCTTCTTGATGTTTTTATTAGCCGCTTCCACTGCCCCATTCATTTTTGGTCGATATGGAGACAAATTGTGGTGTTTGATCCTAAATTGACTACAAATTTCTGCTATCGAGTTGTTGTTCAAGTTTAGTGCGTTGTCTGATATGATCCTCTCAGGCATTCCTTATCGACAAATAATCTCATTCTTCAAGAATCGACCAACTACTGACTTAGTGACACTAGCATATGAAGTAGCCTCTATCCATTTTGTGAAATAGTCAATTACCACGAAAATGAATCGGTGCCCATTCGAAGCTTTTGGTGAGATTGGCCCAATAACATCCATGCCCCACATGGAAAAAGGCCATGGGAAGTCATAACATACAAAGGTGATAGAGGCACATGAATTTTGTCTCCATAAATCTGACATTTATGACATCTCTTGGCATAGTTGATACAATCTCCTTCCATAGTAGACCAATAATATCCAAATCTCATTATCTGCCTGGCCATTGTGAATCCATTAGCGTGTGTTCCACAAATGCCCTCATGAACTTCTTCAAGAATTTGCTTAGCTTCAACAGCATCAACATATCTCAACAGTACTTGATCTTTTCTCTTTTTGTATAAGATATCTTTATCTAAGACATAATCAGATGACATTCTTCTTAAAGTCTTTTCTCATTCTTAGTGGCACTCTCGGGGTATTCACGATTTTTCACGTATCACAATACATTCTGATACAAGGATAGTCATCTCTTTCCTCTTCCTCTATGTCATAACAATAGGCTGGAACTTCGACTATACTCATCTGAATAGGCCTCATATCTTCTGGTTTGTTTACTTTGATCATAGAAGCTACGGTTGCCAGAGCATCTGCCATCTGATTTTCATCGCGTGGAAGGTAATTAAAAGTAATGTTATCAAATTCCTCAATCAATCCTAGAACTATCTTTCTGTAATCAATTAGTTTACGATCTCTTGTCTCTCACTCTCCTTTAAGCTGGTAAATTACCAAGGCAGAATCCTCGTATACATCTAGCACTTTGATCTTGCACTCTAAGGCTGCTCGAAGTTCCATGATGCATGCTTCATATTCTGTTATATTATTTGTGCAGTCAAAATCCTATCTGCATGTGAATGGATAACAATCACCACCAGGGGATACCAAGACTACCCTAATTCCATTTCCCACAGCATTCGATGCTCCATCAAAATTTAGCTTCCACCGACAATCATCAGTATTTGCCACATACATCAGCTCCTCGTTTGGGAAATCAAAGTTCAATGGCTCATAATCCTCCAAAGCTCTACTAGCCAAGAATTCTGCTATTGCACTTCCTTTTATAGCCTTTTGGTTCATATAAACTATATCAAATTCAGATAGCAGAATCTACTACCTAGCCGTTCTTCCGTTCAAGGTAGTGGATTCCATCATGTACTTTAACGGGTCAAGTTTGGAAATCAAACATGTTGTGTGATATAGCATATACTATCTCAACCTCCTAGTTGTCCAAATCAAGGCACAACACAATTTCTCAATCGACGAATACCTCATTTCACAATCAGTGAACTTTTTACTGAGATAATATATCGCCCTTTCTTTCCTTCCTGACTCATCGTGTTGTCCAAGCACACATACCATAGAGTTTTTGAATACTGACAAATACAGTATTAATAGTTTATCTCAATTAGGTGGAGAAAATACTGGTACATTTGACAAATACTATTTAACTTTGTCAAAAGCTTTCTGGCATCTATTATCCCATACACCTGGATTGTGTTTCTTGAGAAGATGAAATATGGGATCACATTTCTCAATTAATTGTGAAATAAACCGAGCAACGTAATTCAGCCTTTCAAGAAAACCTCAGACTTCTTTCTGAGTGCACGGTGGAGGTAACTCTTGTATCGCTTTGACCTTGCTTGAGTCAACTTCTATTCCTTTCTTACTGACTACAAATCCCAGTAACTTTCCTGATCGAGCTCCGAAAGTACACTTTTCCGAATTGAGTTTCAATTGAAATTTCCTCAATCTAAAAAATAACTTCTTCAAGACTTCAATGTGTTCTTTTTCTGTTCGAGATTTGGCAATCATATCATCAACATATACCTCAATCTCCTTGTGCATCATGTCATAGAACAAGGTTACCATGGCCCTTTGATATGTTGCCCTAGCATTCTTTAGTCCGAAAGGTATTACTTTATAGCAAAAGGTACCCCACAGTGTTATGAAGGTAGTTTTCTCCATATCCTCAGGGTGCATCTTGATTTGATTGTATCCTGAAAAGTCATTCATGAAGGAAAACAATGAAAATCCTGCCGTATTATCCACTATCATATCAATATGCGGCAAAGAGAAGTTGTCATTTGGGCTAGCTTTGTTTAGATCCCTGTAATCTACGCACATTCAGACCTTTCCATCTTTCTTAGAGACTGGAATAATTTTGGCAACCCATTCTAAGTACTTGACCTCTTATAGAAAACCAGCATCAAATTGTTTCTGGACTTCTTCTTTTATTTTCAATACTATATCAGGCCTTATCCTTCGTAGCTTTTGCTAAACTGGCTTGCATTCTTCTCTGATGGGAAGGTGATATACCACAATATCAGTTCTTAACCCAGGCATGTCTTGGTATGACCACGCAAAGACATCTATGAACTCTCGTAATAACTCAATAAGATCTTGTCTCATCTCCTTGGCTATGTGCGTCCCAATTTTCACAACTTTTCCTTCTTCCAAGGTTATATTCTCTATTTCTTCTTCATGGGGCAAGATCTATTTCTCTTCTTGCTTTACCATTCTTAACAAATCTAGAGATAGATCACAATCTTGGTCATCTTCAAAATCCTGAGATTCTTTTAAACACATGTCTTGGTCAAAATAGACCTCCGGGTCCATGTTATCGTCACTCATGTCATTGATATCTAAGGACCTATAATGGGTACAAAAGAATGTACAAAGAACAAATAAATTTGAGGACAAATAATCACATGATATGAATGAAAAAAATATACCATTTGGGAGGAAATTAGGATATTAAAAGAATGAAATGAAAGAATACTTACTCAAGTTAATTATCCGAAATGTATTTTATTGAAATAATAAGTTCTGAACATAAGCCTATTTCACAAAGAGATCTTTATCGTTCCTAGGCTAAAAAACAACAAAGCGTTCTGAATATTACTCTGTATAATTTCTAAAAACTACAAGGAGCTCCTCTACAGTCCAATTGTCCAGAACGCTTCCAGGTTCATAAGGGCAAATGCCCATCTGGTTCTTCTGTTCCATTTCTTCCTCATATATGGTGTTGATGTGAGGATTTTCCAATAACCCTCTCTTAGGGTGAATTATCCCTCCTGATACAAAGGTCTGGGATATGTGCGGGAATGTCATTAGTTCCCACTAGACATATTCTCCATTCAAGCGTGCCCTTCTCCTCTCCTGCTTCTTTTCTACGTCCTTCCTTTTTTATCTAACATCCGGCTTGAAACCCAAGCCAAAATGATCTCTCTTCTCCTTCAACATTGGTACTTGAATCTCCCCTTAGAGGTATCTGCCCAATATTTTTCCTGGTAAGGCTCCTTTCCCTACCATCATTTGTAGACCCATCCTCGTGGTCTTGGATATCTTAGGCACTGGGACTTTACTTCCTTCCAAGATAAATGTTGCGTTGACAAACTCTAAAGAATGGAAAGAACATTCGATGGCCTCCTCATTCTTCTCTACATATGGCGCGCTATTGATGACAATCGCTATAATATCTTCCTCTGCATTTATAGTGACTAACCGACCATCTGTCACCAGTTTTAGCTTTTGATGCAAGGATGAGGGCACTGCCCCTGCAGAATGAATCCAAGGCCTTCCCAGGAAACAGTTGTATGAGGGGTTTATATCCATCACTAGAAAGTCTACCTCATATGTACTTGGCCCAATCTGTAATGGTATGTCAATTCTCTCCATCACCCTTCTCTCAGTACCGTCAAATGCTCTCACTATGTTCTAGCATGTCTTCATGTGAGAACTATCTATTGGCAACCTCTTTAATGTCGACAATGACAAGACGTTCAAGGCTAATCCATTGTTAATTATCACACTTGGCAGAGTATATCATTTGCAACGAGTGGTGATGTACAAGGCTTTGGCTGATCCCATACCTCCAGGTGGAATTTTATCATCACTGAAGGAAATAAAGTTATCAGCACTTATATTACTAACTAATCGGTCAAGCTTATTGACAAATATGTCCTTAGTAACATAAGTCTCGTTTAACACCTTCATTAAAACCTCACGATGGACATCTGAACTTAAAAGTAGGACTAGCACTAAAATACGAGCCAGTTGTTTGTGCAACTCTCTACCACACTGTATTCACTATGCTTTAGGAATTTTAAAAATTCCTTAGCCTCTTCCTCTTTTATAGGTACGTTGACAAGGGTGTCAAGTTCTTTCTCTAGCTCAATGGGCACATCCTTTGACTTTGTTGGTTCAGTTCTAACGTTTACCAAATCGTAACGCCTCCCATTTCGCGTATAAAATCCCTCTCTTTGGACCTCCTTAGAAGTGCTAGCTATAATTCCTACTTTCGGTGTTGTCACGTTACAATTATAATTCCATGGTACGGCCTTGTCATCTTGTAAAGAAAGGACACAGGTTTCTAAATTACTACTTTAGGGGTGATTTGTGCTCCGCCTCCCGTATTTTTTGGTCGAGAAATAATAATTCTTGGATAATTGACTTTTTGACCAGTCCACTCTCCTTCTGTTGCATGCATATTTCCTCCCTCTAAATCTTCTTCATAAAACTTCAGTTCCTTATTGTCCATAAGGCTCTGTACCAATGCCTTAAAATCAATACAGTCTTGGATCTCATGTTCATCAGCTTCGTGGAACTCATAGTAGTTCCTGGGTTCTTCATTTCTTTTTCCGAGACTTAATTTTATTAGTCCCCTTCTTGCCATCTCCTTCCAGATTATCCTCAATGAGGTTTTCACCTCTGAGATATCCCCCTTGGTATTTCTTATAAGATCCTCCCCAATCGCGTTTACCCCATTGTCTCCATGATTGGGTAATGGGTTCATCGTATTGCACATGTCCTCAAGCTTGACAAGTCCCAATTTAAGAAGCTTCTCATCTACTTTTTTAAAGGAGGTACACTTTTCTATCAAGTGCGCCGTTATTCCTGCATGGTAATCACATTGAGCGTTTGAGTCATACTATTTAGGATACGGGGGTTGTAATGGCTGTAGATAAAAAGGTGACACTATGCGTTCCTCTAGTAAAGTATCATACAGCTCCTTATACGTCATAGGGATTGGCGTAAATTAGATTTTGTCAGTATTTTGTTTGGGACCTAATTTTTATCTTGTAGACCCCTGTTGCCCGGCAGTAATAACTTTCGGCTGATTAATAGTAATTGCCTTTAAGTACCCTTTGTTATACGTACTCGCATTATTTACCTCACTCTTTTTTTTCCTAGGAGAAGGTCTCCTAGTGGTTTCTCCTACTTCGATCTTGCCACATCTTATGGCATTTTCGATCATTTCTCCTGCCATAACTATATCTGAAAAGCTCTTAGTGATGCTTCCGATCATATGGGTGATAAATGGTGCTTTTAGAGTGTTGATGAACAACATAGTAGTTTCCTTCTCTATGAGAGGTGGTTGAACTTGCATGGCTATTCCCTCCATCTCTGTACGTATTGCCTGAAACTTTTGTTTGATTTCTTTTCCATGTTTTGCAACATGATCCGATCAGGCGTCATATCTATGACATGATTGTACTGCCTCATGAAGGCTTGGGCCAAATCTCTCCAAGAGTTAATATTAGTGCGGCTGAGTTGGTTGTACCACCTAGACGCTGCTCCTGTCAAGCTATCCTGGAAACAATGAATCAGAAGTTAATCATTGTTTACATAGCCTGTCATACGTCTACAAAACATCGTGATGTGGGCTTCAGGACAAGTAGTTCCATTGTATTTCTCAAATTTCGGCATCTTAAATTTGTGATGGAGCACCAAATCTGGGACCAAGCTCAAATCTTTTGCATCAATTCCTTAATGATGATCGGCGTTCTCCAAAGCCTTAAATTTTTCCTCCAACCACCTACAACGATCCTCTAACTATTTTGCAAATTCAGTTTTGACCTCTCTCCCTCTGTTATGTCTAAATCAAGGACAACAGGATTAGCGGGATTGTCTCCCGGGTTAGATCCCATACCAACTTGAAAATTCGCAGCCATTCCCGTATCAGCTTGCCCTTGCTGAGGCCTTATTATGATAGGTGGCCTTCTAGGAAATTCTTCATGTTGAACTTGCACATGTGTTGGAGTGAATCCTCTAGGGAAATCCTCATTATCCTCAACATTGACTATAGGACCTTTGTTTTGTCCATTATCCCACTCATCATCTGGGCCATTTGGGCCATCATGTTCTTTTGGGCCTCTAATATTTGGTCTCTCACCTCTTGTTGAAGCTTTTCCATCTGCTCTTGCATCTGGTCTTGAATATCTCTCTGGAATTGTTCCATCCTTTGGTCTTTTTTTTTTTACTTAGCTCGTGTACCGTAAGGGTGTTTAGCTTCCAGATTTACTTTCTCTCTCTCCCCTATAATTTAAACTAATTAGACTCTCTCTAAAGATTTGAATGCATATGATGTTATGTAATGCAAATGCATGAATGCAAAGAGGCATCAATTCTGATCAACTTCATTGTAGAAAACTTTATTAGAAAACAAATTCTTTTACATAAAATGGATTACAAATAAGCTTTCACCCTAAGTCCTAAAGTCTTAATTTTCCCTAATAACGAAACTAGCTCTTGATTACTATTTAACTGTAGTTCGTATTTCATGCTTAATACATCAGCCTGTACTGCCAAAGTCTGTAGGTAATCAGCTACTTCTTGAATTTGAACTATGGCTTCCCCCATGAGATAATCCCGGTTTCTAACTTGACCATGTGAATGATGGAGCTTTTCCTTCAAATGCTCTTCCGTTGTTTCAAGACACTCTGTAACATCCTAAATTAGGGGCTATACATTTGTGTGTTTGTGTGTGAATGCTATGTTTGTCATGCTAGTTTAGGGTGCTTTGGGGTCCAAGAATGACTTAGGGGTAAGCCGGAGCCTTAGTAAAAACTTTACTTTTTGGGCACTTTAGGGGAGAGCTAAATGGGATACGACTTAAGGGTTGGTGTTTGTGTGTTTTGACACAAGAAGTTTATTGGTGAAGTGGCAAGGAGGCACCACTTAAAGCTCTGGAAAGTGACACCTCAGGAAAGCTGGCAGAGAGCAGGTTTGAGCTGCGTAGATCCCCTTTGAGGGATTTCTTTTTTATGCCAAGGTGGGGGAGAGTTGCTCTCAACTTGGATTCTGATGGATGAGTGTTGAATGGGTAAACACATTTGAATGAAAGGAAGAGAGCAATTGAAGGAGGAAGAAGGGGTCAACAAGTTTGAATGGAGAGTGGAGAGTGATCGGTGGAGAAAATCATGGGATTGGGAGAGAGGGAGAGTGATTGGCCGAATTTGGGAAGTGTGTGTGTATGTGTGGGTTCGATTTAGTGTTGTTAAGGGGGTGGCTGAATGTTAGATGATGGCATTAGGGGTGTTGAGAATTTTGGCTAGCTAGAGAAACCAAGAGCATTTTTGTTCAACTCTTTTTGTCAAAACCGAAACATTATACCACTTTGTGTATTTTTGGCTTTTCTCTCAAACATCAAAAACTCTCACACTTTTTGTTTTGCATTTTCTTTTCTCCTATTCACCAAAGCCGAAACACCTCCCAACACTCTTCATATTTTCTCATTCTCTTGTGCTTGGCCAAAACTCACATTACCATCCACTCTCTACTCCCATTTCATTTTCTTTGCCATAAACACCTAAGCCAAAACCCTTTGAAGCCTCATCTCCTGCTGACACTCTAGAATTTTCTTCTCTTTTCTCTCAAACATCATAGCTGAATCTCCTTTGGTAGATAGCACCTTTCTTCTCCATCTTATTCTTTGCAAGAGCAGAACATTTTCGGCATTCGGTAAGTTCTTTTTGGTTTAGCCGAATCTCTCTAAACATCTACTCACTCTTTTTCTCCTCTTGTTTTCTTTGAAAGGAAGCCGAATTCCTCTGACATTCATATCCTTTTCTTTCGATTTTCGTTCCAGTGGATTGTCGTTACCTATTCTTCACCACTCCCAATCAATTTCTCTAGTGTTGTGGTAAGTGTTTTCATTTTGGTTCAATCATATCTTTTCTTGGTGGAGTACCGAAGGTAATAGTCGTACTCTTTAACTCTTGGCCAATTGTAGGGGGGATTCATCTTCGCGTTTTTCCAACTTCTGGATTACGATTGGAGTGTGTTAAAGGACAATCGGTTCTAGTCCATTTAGATTCTTAATCTCTGGGATTTGTCGATCTAGGTAAGGACCCTTAGCTTTGAGTATCTATTCACTTTTATTTAATTTTGCTACTTTAATCCGTTTTAGTGACCAAGGTTATTCATGGACTCAAATGTCAGCCAAGCGAAAGGAGGGGCTAGACCCGCGGTCCTAGCCCCTAAGTTTAAGAAGTTGCAGATGTCTGCTTGTTTGGGATTGGCCACTGTGTTGTGGGCGACTTCGAAAGCGTAATAAGAGGCGATAGCGATGAGTCTCCGATAGTGATAGTATCAACATAGATAGCATAGTGCTGTGCGTATCCAGGTGTGTAAGATTTACACACTTTAATATTGTTATTATGTGTTATTAATTTCTTTGGGGCTGAAAAGCCACAATAGCTAGATGAATAAGTGTTATGCCATTATGGGCATGGCTGATGTACCAGGTAAGTATCCTGCTATTTATGTATATGCTAATAAAAGTATGTCATGATAATATTATGCATTTAACAGTATGTTACATTCAGTTGACATTTGTATGCATAGGTTGGATATGATATGAAAGGGGAAGTGTAAGACTGTCACTAGTGGTTTGGTAGCACACGTGGGTTGGCCCCACATTCTTGATTAGTGACTAAGTCTCAGTGGTTTGGAACCACCAGTGGTTTGGTACCACATATTGATGATTTTGTGACTCGTTCCAGTAGTTTGGTACCACAGTGGGTTAGGCCCACATATATGATTATTCGGGATTGTCACTAGTGGTTTGGTACCACAAATGGGTTGGCCCCACATATGATATTTTGTGACTATGTCACCAGTGGCTAGGTGCCACATATGGAGTGTAGCGGATGGAGGGTTGATTGTAGAAATCCCCACGGAGTGATCGGCTAGTACGGGTGGTGTGTAGAGGATGGAAATCTAGGATTGGGCCGGGTACATTGCATCCATTTCAGACATGCTATTTTTGAGTGGGCTAAGGCCCAATATGTGGTTGTGGGCTTGAGGCCATTTATGATGTTTTAAGGGGGAACTTACACACTGAGTCTTGGTGACTCACCCGCTCTTCTTAATCTTGCAGGTGATCAGTAAGACGTGGACTTGGGAGCCGAAGAGACTTGAGGAGGCCATAGCTTGTTAATTTCATTAAGCTTAGTTTCTTTTTAAGACGTTTTAATTTGGGATTTTAATTGTTGTAATAAGGCCTTTCTAAATTGCTATTTGGTTTTTAATTTTAAATTCCACTTTGATACAACATTATTTTACGACTTAAACTTAATTGTTAAAAAGAAGTTTTCTGAATAATTGCAACCTAAATATCTATTTTTCTCACAAGTGCTAACATAGATAGTAAATGAGCGGCTAATCCAACCTGGAAATTTTTCTTAAGCGGTGAACCACTATTTTCAAAACATCACCTGAAATAAAGAGTTTCAAACTTTTGGTTTCCATCAATATCCCCAATGTTTCTTTTCAACCTTTACCCTGTGACATACCAGATTTGGTCGTGGAGTCTAGATCCGATTTGGGATGTTACAATTTTGGTATCAGAGCCTAAATTACAAAACTCGAGCTATGAAAATGGGCTTAACAATGTTTTATTAAGTTGGTCTAAATGATTTTTGGGAGGAATGGTTTGGTTGGAGCATGGCATCCGAGTCCGATGGCACCCAGTCCACCCAGGTAAGTGTTTCAAAATTTCTGGTAGGGTATGCATAGAATGATTGTTAATATGGTTGTATGCTTTAGGAGACTCAGATTATAGAGACTAAAACTTTGATATGTGTTGCGGAAACTACTCCCTGAGACTATTCTTTCATAAAATTATTCGGTATTAAAAAGTGAAAGAAATAACTAACTCATAAAACTTTTTAATCAGATTAATCGTAAACGTTATTCATGAGCACTTGAGGTCGTAGACGTAATGTACGAGGTCGTGGTAGGGGCAGGACTACTACATCAAAACCAGTAGGATCTGGTCATGGGTCGGAAAGAAAGATACCAATGCCGCCAGCAGTGGAAGCAGAATTTTAGGACCAAACATGCAGGGATGACACGGTGTCGCAGGCAATGTTGCGGGTCCTAGAGAGAGTGGCTGGGGCAGGCATGGGTACAGAAGCTCGAAAATCGGTGTCTGAGCGACTCTGAGCCAATGGAGCAGAGATGTTTAGGGGTGTTTCTGGTGTAGCCCCTAATACAGCTGAGTATTGGTTAGAAGCGAGTGAGCACATAATGGATGATCTAGACTTCACGGAAGAGGAAAAGTTAAAAGGGGTAGTGTCTCTCCTGCGAGACGAGGCGTATCAGTGGTGGCTCACGGTTAGAGATGGTACGGTGGCTGAGCATATCACCTGGGATTTCTTTAAGACTACATTCTAGGGGAAGTACGTATGGTCGAGTTATGTGGATATGCAGTGTAAGGCATTCCTAAATCTGGTTCAGGGGAGTAAGTCAGTGTTCGAGTATGAGGCAGAATTCTTGTGGTTAAGTCGTTATGCTCGGGGTATTGTGGCCACGGATCACGAGCATTGTGTTCGGTTTGAGGATGGGTTAAGAGATGATCTGTGTGTGCTGATAGCCCCATAGCGAGAGAGGGAATTTGTTGTTCTTGTGGAAAAGGCTAAGATAGCCGAGGAGGTGAAGCGGTCCGAAAAGCAAAATTTGGAGAGGAATAGGAACAAGAGGAATTTTGGTTCGTCAAGATCAGTTGGACGGTTTTAGAAGAGGCCTAGGGTTGAGGGGCCGAATCGTGTTGTGAGACCTTGTTGATAAGCGGCCTTCAAGGTGTACCCGATGTGATAAATTTCATTTTGGTGAGTGTTGGGTTGGTAATAGAGGTTGTTTCAAGTGTGGGTCTACAGAGCATCGTATAAGGGACTGTCCATAAGAGAGGGGCAAAATGCAATCAACGAGTCAAGGTTTTATTCAGTCAGGTAGAGGTGGCCAGCAACCATAGAGAGGCCGAGGTCCGGTCAGAGGCGGTAATGGTTTCGGTCGTGGTCGTGGAGCACCAGGCAGAGGTGTTAGGGGTAGTGATGCAAGGAGACCTGGGCTGGTCTATGCAGTCAGACGTCGAGAAGAGGGAGATGTACCAGACGTCATAACCGGTATATTTCTTATTTATGGGTTGCCTTATACTACCTTGATTGATATAGGATCAACGCATTCGTATGTTGCTAGTGGGATATCTGAAACCCTAGGAATAGACTCTGAGATTGCCTATAGGGAGATGACCGTAGTTAGCCCGCTAGGACAATCGGTAGTGGTAAACAGACTTTATGGGGGTGTACCTCTAGAAGTTCAAGGGATGGTTTTTCCGGCTGATCTGATGGAACTACCGTTCGGAGAGTTTGACCTGATCTTAGGCATGGACTGGCTAGGGAAGTATCAAGCGAATCTGGATTGTGCTACTAGGCGCATGGTAGTGAGAACTCTCGAGGATGAGGAAGTGGTGGTAATAGGTGAGAGGAGGAACTATTTATCTAATGTGATATCTGCTTTAAAGGCTAAGCGACTGGTGAAGAAGGGCTGTGAGGCGTTCATAGCTTTGGTTTGTGCCTTGGAGGGAAAGGGTCTGTCTGTGGAGTGTTAGAACAGTGAAAGAGTTTTTCGATGTTTTTCCAGAAGAGCTTCAGGGTTTGCCTCCGGATTGAGAGGTGGAATTTGGTATTGATCTTTATCCGGGGACAGCACCTGTTTCGATTGCCCCATATAGGATGGCGCCCAATGAGTTGGTGGAGTTGAAAGCTCAGATTCAAGAACTGTTGGATCGAGGTTTTATCCGACTGAGTGTATCACCTTGGGTAGTGCCGTTATTTGTCAAGAAGAAGGACGGATCGATGCGTATGTGCATTGACTACCATCAATTGAACAAGCTGACCATCAAGAATAAGTACCCATTGCCAATGATAGATGACTTGTTCGATCCACTGAAGGGGGCTTCAGTTTTTCAAAGATAGATTTGCGGTCAGGGTATCATCAGCTTAAGGTTAGGGAGACGGACATTCATAAGACGGCATTTCAAACTTGCTATGGCCACTACAAATTCCTGGTGATGCTATTTGGTTTGACTAATGCACCAGTAGCGTTTATGGACATGATCGGGGGAGGAGCATGACTCGCATCTTCGTGTGGTCTTCCAAATTTTGAAGGAAAAGTAGCTGTTCGCCAAATTCAGTAAGTGTGAGTTTTGGCTAAAAGAGGTTACCTTTTTGGGTCATGTTGTGTCTGTTGAGGGGATTAGGGTTGATCCCCGGAAGGTTGAAGCTGTGCTACAATGGAAACCACCTAAGTCTGTGGCTAAAATCAGAAGTTTTCTTGATCTAGCGGGTATTATAGAAGATTCATTGAGGGGTTCTCCTTTGATCGCGGCTCCATTAACCAAGTTGCTATAAAAGGGTTCCGTTTGTTTGGTCTAATAAGCAGCAGGAAAGTTTTGAGAACCTAAAGAGGATTCTGAAGGAAGCTTTAGTGTTGATTCAGCCAGAGGCCGGGAAAGAGTTCGTGGTTTACTGTGATGCATCACACACAGGTTTAGGATGTGTGTTGATGCAAGACAGAAAGGTTATCGCGTGTAATTCTCGACAGTTAAGGCCGCATGAGTTGAATTATCCCACGCACGACTTGGAGTTGGCGGCGGTGGTTTTTGCTCTGAAAATCTGGAGACATTATCTGCATGGGAAGAAATCCGTCATTTATACGAATCATAAGAGCTTAAAGTATCTTCTTACCCAGAAGGAATTGAATTTAAGAAAGAGGTGATGGGTCGAGTTGTTGAAGGATTACGATTGTTCAATCAAATACCATTCGGGTAAAGCTAACGTGGTGGCAGATGCATTGAGTCGTAGGGTAATCTCAGATTTGAGGGCGATGTTTGCACGTCTTAGCTTGTATGATGATGGGAGTTTGTTGGCTGAGCTTCAGGTGAAATCGACGTGGATAGATCAGATTATAGAGAAGCAATTGTTGGATGAGATCTTGAGTGCTAGACTACTTCAAGTTCAGAATGGTGAAGTAAAGGATTATAATATGGGCAGTGAGGAGGTTCTGTGTTTCTGAGAAAGGATTTGCATGCTGAAGGATTCGGAGTTGAGGCGTAAAATTTTGCAGGAAGCGCATAGCAGCCCATACGCTATGCATCCTGGAGGAAGTAAGATGTATCAGGATTTGCGAGAACAGTTTTGGTGGCCGGGTCTAAAGTGAGAAATAACCGAATATGTGAGTAAGTGTTTAACGTGTCAGCAGGTGAAAATAGAGCATCAGTTGCCTTCGGGTTTGTTGCAGTCGGTGAAGATTTCGCAGTGGAAGTGGGAAAGGATCACAGTGGATTTTGTTAGTGGACTTCCTCTTACACCTACCAAAAAGGATTCGATTTGGGTAGTGGTTGATCGTTTGACGAAGTCTACTCATTTCATACCGGTGCAAGTAGACTACTCTCTTTAGAAGTTGGCTAAATTATATATAGCAGAGATTGTAAGGTTGCATGGGGTGCCAGTGTCGATCATCTCGGATAGAGACCCTAGGTTTACATCAAGATTTTGAAAGGCATTGCATCAAGCGTTGGGCACAAAGTTAGATTTCAATACAACATTTCATCTGCAGTCGGACGGACAGTTAGAAAGGGTAATCCAAATCTTGGAAGATATGCTGAGAGGCTTGTCATAGACTTCAAAGGTAGTTGGGAAGAGTTCTTATCGTTGGCAAAATTTGCGTCCAATAACAGCTATCAATCGAGCATCCAAATGGCACCGTATGAGGCGTTGTATGGTTGGAAGTGTCGCACTCCCACTTGTTGGACAGAGTTGGGTGAACGTCAGATGTTGGGTCTGAAATTAGTCTCTGAAACAGAAGATAAGGTTAAGCTAATTAGGGCTCGATTGAAGGAAGCTTCGACAGACAGAAGTCCTATGCTGATCTAAAGCGTAAAGGCATAGAGTTTGAGGTGGGTGATCAAGTGTTCTTAAAGGTGTCACCATGGAAGAAAGTGGTTAGGTTCAGACGGAAGGGTAAGCTAAGCCCCAGGTTTATCGAGCCTTATCGAATAGTGAAGCGTATGGGACCAGTAGCCTATCAACTCGAGTTACCTGCAGAGTTAAGTCAGATTCATGATGTGTTTCACGTGTCGATGCTAAGACATTATCGTTTGAATCCATCTCACGTGGTGTCCATGGAGGAGATCGAAGTGAGGCCTGATCTATCCTTTGAGGAGGAACTAGTTTGAATTTTAGATCGTGATGTCAAAGTATTACGCAGAAAGACGATTTCGTTGGTTAAGGTTTTGTGGCTGAATCACAGTTCTAAGGAAGCTACGTGGGAACCTGAGGAATCAATGTGACAGCAATACCCTCATCTCTTTTGACTAGGTAATTTCAAGGCCGAAATTATTTTAAGGGGGTAGAACTGTAACATCCTAAATTAGGGGCTATGCATTTGTGTGTTTGTGTTTGAATGCTATGTTTGTCATGCTAGTTTAGGGTGCTTTGGGGTCCAAGAATGACTTAGGGGTAAGCCGGAGCCTTAGTAACAATTTTGCTTTTTGGGCACTTTAGGGAAAAGCTGAATGGGATAGGACTTAAGGGTTGGTGTTTGTGTGTCTTGACACAAGAAATTTATTGGTGAAGTGGCAAGGAGGCACCACTTAAAGCTCTGGAAGGTGACGTCTCAGGGAAGCTGGCAGGGAGCAGGTTTGAGCTGCGTAGACCCCCTTTGAGGGATTTCTTTTTTACACCAAGGTGGGGAGAGTTGCTCTCAGCTTGGACTCTGATGTGATGAGTGTTGAATGGGTCAACACATTTGAATGAAAGGAAGAGAGCAATTCAAGGAGGAAAAGGGGTCAACAAGTTTGAATGGAGAGTGAGAGTGATCGGTGGAGAGAATCATGGGATTGGGAGAGAGGGAGAGTGATTGGCCGAATGTGGGAAGTGTGTGAGTGTGTGTGGGGGTTCGATTTAGTGCTGTTAAGGGGGTGGCTGAAAGTTAGATGATGGCATTAGGGGTGTTGAGAATTTCGGCTAGCTAGAGAAACCAAGAGCATTTTTGTTCAACTCTTTTTGTCAAAACCGAAACATTATACCACTTTGTGCATTTTTGGCTTTTCTCTTGAATATCAAAACACTCTAACACTTTTTGTTTTGCATTTTCTTTTCTCGCATTCACCAAAGCCGAAACACCTCCCAACACTCTTCATATTTTCTCCTTTTCTTGTGCTTGGCCGAAACTCACATTACCATCCACTCTCTACTCCCATTTCATTTTCTTTGCAATAAACACCTAAGCTGAAACCCTCTGAAGCCTCATCTCCTACCGACACTCTGGCATTTTCTTCTCTTTTCTCTCAAACATCATAGCCGAATCTCCTTTGGTAGATAGCACCTTTCTTCTCCATCTTATTCTTTGCAAGAGCAGAACATTTTCGGCATTCGGTAAGTTCTTTTTGGTTTAGCCGAATCTCTCTAAACATCTACTCACTCTTTTTCTCCTCTTGTTTTCTTTGAAAGGAAGCCGAATTCTACTGACATTCATATCCTTTTCTTTCGATTTTTGTTCTAGTGGATTGTTGTTACATATTTTTCACCACTCCCAATCAGTTTCTCTACTGTTGTGGTAAGTGTTTTCATTTTGGTTCAATCATCTCTTTTCTTGGTGGAGTGCCGAAGGCAATAGTCGTACTCTTTAACTCTTGGCCAATTGTAGGGGGATTCATCTTCGCGTTCTTTTGGCTTCTGGATTGCGATTGGAGTGTGTTAAGGGACAATTGGTTCTACTCCATTTAGATTCTTAATCTTCGGGATTTGTCGATCTAGGTAAGGACCCTTAGCTTTGAGTATCTATTCGCTTTTATTCAATTTCGCTGCTTTAATCCGGTTTAGTGACCAAGGTTGTTCATGGACTCAAATGTCAGGCAAGTGAAAGGAGGGGTTGGACTCGCGGTCCTAGCCCCTAAGTTCAAGAAGCGCACGGTATCTACTATTCGGGATTGGCCACCAGGTTGTGGGCCAGCTTCTGAGTAGAATAAGAGGCAAATAGTAGTAGTCTCCGATAGTGATAATATCGACATAGATAGCATAGTACTGTGTGTATCTAGGTGTGTAAGATTTACACATTTTAATATTGTTATTATGTGTTATTAATTTCTTTGGGGCTGAAAAGCCATAATGGCTAGATGAATAAGCGTTATGCCATTATGGGCATAGCTGATGTACCAGGTAAGTATCCTGCTGTTTATGTATATGCTAATAAAAGTATGCCATGATAATATTATGCATTTGACAAGATGTTGCATTCGGTTGACATTTGTATGCATGGGTTGGATATGATATGAAAGGGAAGTGTAAGACTGTCACTAGTGGTTTGGTACCACACGGGTTCGCCCACATTCTTGATTCGTGAGTAAGTCTCAATGGTTTGGAACCACCAGTGTTTTGGTACCACATATTAATGATTTCGTGACTCGTCCCGGTGGTTTGGTACCACGTGGTTTGGCCCCACATATATGATTATTCGGATTGTCACTAGTGGTTTGGTACCACAAGTGGGTTGGCCCCATATGATATTTTGTGACTATGTCACGGTGGCTAGGTGCCACGTATGGAGTGTAGTGGATGGAGGGTTGATTGTAGAAATCCCCACGGAGTGATCGGCTGGTACGGGTGGTGTATAGAGGATAGAAATCTAGGATTGGGTCGAGTACATTGCATCTATTTCTGTACATGCTATTTTTGAGTGGGCTAAGGCCCAATATGTGGTTGTGGGCTTGAGGCCATTTATGATGTTTTAAGGGGGAACTTACACACTGAGTCTTGGTGACTCACCCCCTCTGCTTAATCTTGCAGGTGATCAGTAAGACATGGACTTGAGAGCCGAAGAGACTCGAGGAGGCCATAGCTTGTTAATTTCAATAAACTTAGTTTCTTTTTAAGACATTTTAATTTCGGATTTTAATTGTTGTAATAAGGCCTATCTAAATTGTTATTTGGTTTTTCATTTTAAATTCCACTTTGATACAACATTATTTTACGACTTAAACTTAATTGTTAAAAAGAAGTTTTCTGAATAATTGCAACCTAAATATCTGTTTTTCTCACAAGTGCTAACATAGATAGTAAATGAGTGGTTAATCCAACCTAGAAATTTTTCTTAAGCGGCAAACCATTTTTTTTAAAAACATCACCTGAAATAAAGAGTTTCAAACTTCTGGTTTCCATCAATATCCCCAACGTTTCTTTTCAACCTTTACCCTGTGACATACCGATCTGGTCGTGACGTCTAGACCGGGTTTGGGATGTTACACACTCGATCCAAAGTTCACAATTGTGCAGTGCTGATTCTAACTCTTCAATTCTACCCTTCATTTCTTCAATCTTGTTTAGGCTTGATTCTAACTCGATCACGGAATTACGTTCCGGCAGTGATGAAGGGACCGTCCAAGTTCGCCATTCTGGCTTGCAGTTCTCCCTTTTCATTTAAACTTTCCGCTACGTTCTTTTGCATCTCTCGAAACTTTCTCTCCCAATAGCCAGCTTTGGCCTTTTCCTCTTGAACCTCTCATTGCCACTGTTGTGAAGTCTTTCCCAATCCAGCATTTTTTATTGTCAGTCGCATCTTCTTATACTCTATATTTAAGCTATCTCGATCTTCTTCAATCTTCCGTTTCTCCTTTCTTACTTTCTCAACTTCGAATTTCTGAATATCAACATAATCTTCAAGTACGTATTCTCTTCTTCTAACTTCTCTATTTTCTTTTCAAGCTCTAAATTTCTTCTTTCGAAATCTTGTTTCATCATCTCCATTTCCGACGGGACCACCAGAAATTCTTCAATCGGTTGAGCATCTTCTAAACTTGGCACAGGAATATTGTCGTTGACTCTCTTACTCCACCATCCACAATACTCTGGAGTTATCATTGGGCCTACGTCTACTCTCTTCATGTGACGGGTCTGACTCCAAGAACTAGAAATCTCCTTAACCATCTTCTTGTAACTATTTCCTTTATACGAAAATTCACTTTGAGCTAAACCGTGAGAGCCAACACAAATTGCCTTGATCTGAATTGCTTTAATACGAGCAAACATGTATATCCAATGGCTCCCCAAATTCCTAGTAGAGGGACCCAATCAAAACTATCGCACTGATACAAAACTTTATCAGGAATCATCCAGGGGGCTCTCCATTCAACATCTTCTTCCTAGAGATTTCGTAGAAGCGCTATCCAATTTTCCTCAGTTATGTCATCTCTTCTTAGAGTGGCCACTATCTCCTTTAATGGAGAGTAATTTTCTGAGAAGACCGGATAAGAAACTTTGTCCACTTTCCAAAAGTGACTATGGAACTAAGCCAACAATAATAGTGCACATCCTATGAATCTGCCATCCTTAGCTCTCCTACATGTACTCAAAGATCGAAATGTTTCTGCCAAAATCGCTGGAACAGGTGTGACTTGCTTGTCAAGTCAATAAAAGAGATCTAAAACAGCTTCATCCACATATCTCAATGCCCTCGGAAAGATCACTAATCCATATATGCTCAAAGCAAATATATCTACTTTCTTTTTCATATCAGGATGTTCTAAAATCAAGTCATTCAAAGCTTTCCACGAGATGCAGTTATACTCACCTTTTTGCTTGATTCTGGCTGTAACCCACTGCTCGTTCATCCCCGTGATTCTCATCAGTTTCCTCACGAAGTTTATAACATTAGGGGCCCTCAAGTAAATTCTATCAACTTGAATCTTAGGACATCGCAAGAGAGCCGTATACTCCTCTACCGAAGGTACCAAATCAACTTTTCCAAAATTAAAGTAACTATATGCTAGATTCCAATATTGAGTAATGGCTCAAAATAAATGTGGATCTACCTGAATGTCCAACAAGTATGGCAAGTCCCCATAGCTGCTGAAAAATAATTGCTTGGTCTCTTCGCTCCATTGATCCCATATCTCTCTCAACTTCTGAAGATCATTCTGCGTCACACTAATGTGAGTATAATCCTATAATTCTGATGTATGCCCTCAGTTAGACTATCCCCTTTCCCTAGTTACGTTTGCTCTGACCACTTACGGACAGCTGCATTGTCCTCCACTTTATCAAGGAATCCATTCTCCATAACCAGCTTTCTAACTTAGAAATTGACCGTGAATCGATACCTCTTAAAAATATGAAATGACATGCACAAAAATAAACACAAAAAATTAATACCATAGAATAAAATATAAACAAAATATACTAACATCTATCTGGGTAACTACTAAAATTCGACATAGCTCTACCTAAAGCGGGTTCTTAGGGTTTACTATATGCAGTTCTAATCTAATGTTGAGGTGCCTGAACCAGTAGATTCCTCAATCCTCACCCATTATAGGCTCATGCGGACCGAGTTCAATTCAGGGGAATACATTTCCCTATGGCTGCACGGGGGCGAAAACCTCACGAAGACATAGGTACGAATGTATTCCGAAAGCGATCCACTATCCTACACGGAGGTGAAAATTGATACGATCCGCCTCGGGGTGAGTCGAGTCATATGTCAGTTGCCCGATCGTCTACGAGGAGTAATTGAAAAGTTGTCGGGAAAAGGGTGAAATAAGGTTAAAGTTGCGGAAGCTTATCAAAAAGGTTAAGATTTGGATAGGAGATGGAGATAGGTTCGGTTTAACAAATGAGAACAAAGGATAAATGTTAGGTGATATTTTGGTTAAATGATAAGAGATATTTGATGGAGAGGGATAGAAGAACTTAAACAAAGAATCGATTCAACACTAGGAAAGTGTCACCCCGGGTTCTATATTTGTTTAAGGTGGAAAATTGGAGTAGAGAAACCTCGACCCACTACTTAGAAAAGTAGGAACCTTGGTATAAAGGTGAACGCCACACTGTATAAAAGTGATACGTTCGGATAGAAGAAAATGGGTTGACACGACTAAAAACTAGATAAGCCAATGAGTCTTCAATGAAATATGAGAGAAAATAATCTCACAAATTGAGCAGCATAACATTAACAAATTCCATAAGTTTCTCCATCAATAGGTAGATTACATGTATTTATAGTGTCATAGAAGCTAGCTGAATGGTCACTTCTAATTAAGCTAATAATGAGCTCAAATGAAAAGTCTCAACTTTTGAAATTCTAGCCCAAATAACCCCATCTTCAATGTGAATAATTTCTTCAATTAAGTGGTCACAAAGTCCTTTGAAGTCTCCATGACCAATTGAAAAGTCACCTAACTCCATCCTTCAATGTGAGTAATTTCTTTAATTAAGTTTCTTTGAAGACCTTTTGAAGTCTCCATGAGCAACCGAAAAGTCACCAAAGATCTTTGATGGATAATTGGATGATGTGATTAATTTCTTTCAAAGTCTTTTGAAGTCTCCATGTCCAACCGAAAAGTCACCAAAGATCTTTGATGGAGAATTGATTGCATGAAGTGATTACTCATAAAGCAATCGGTTATGGATGTAGAAAACAAAGAGGCTACCAAATTAAAGAAGAATAATGCTCTTCTTTAATATAAAAACAACTTCTTAATGATGTATTAAGCCCTTTATATCACCCCTCTTGTGTAACCGAATTCACTTGAAAAGCCATCCCATCAATTTATAATGACCTTTTGAAATAATGGATGTGAGTTGAAAAGTCACCGCAATTAACACATGTAACCGACATATTAATGCAATTATTAAACTTAAAACAAATTAACAACTAAAATAATTAAATAAGCTAACACTTAACATCATTTATTCTAGCAACTAGCTTAATTAAATAAACTAACATTTAAACATCATTTATTCCAAAGAACTAGCTTAATTAAATAAAGCATCATTAAATGAACTTAACTCATGCATCAATAAATTAACCTAGTAACTAGATTAATTAAAGAAATAAACTATTAAATTAAATTCATTAAAGAACTCAATTTAATTAAACTAAGTTAAGTTTAATTAATGACCAAAGAACCATTTATTGAACTAAGATGCTTAAATGCATGATTTAAAATGCAAACTAAATACACAAATGAATTACTTAATGCATGACTCAATTAAATGCGTAACACATAATGCATGTTATAAATAAAATATGTTGATCAATAATGCATGACATTAACTAAAGATGCATTTAATTAAACAAGACATAATTAAAGACTAAAGTATTGAGTGATTCAAGCTCAAATAAGTCAATTTGAATCGATGGAGCTCGTGGAGTCGAAACGAGTGGGATCGGCTTGCCAAAGAAGGCAATGCTCGACTCAGGATACTTGTCTGATGAAGTTCACGGGGAGTGCTCGCATCATTCCCCCCTCTTTAAGGCGACTTGTCCTCAAGTCCAGTGTTGGTTTTCCGAACAGAATTCCCTTTGCTTGGTTTTTCCTCGGTCAAATGGGGCGGATATTAATCGGGTCACCTGGAAAGGATAACCATGAATTAGCAAGAGATGTTTCAAATACACTTGCAATTCAAATGTGAGCAGCACCAAACAAGTAAACCGCATGCAATTGAACAGAATCAAATTATCATATAAAAGAAATAATGCCTTGTCAAATTTTTGAAACAAGATTAAGTAGGCTTCAAAGCATGCATACGATTTGAATGGATTCCACAAGTCAATAATATCATTCGAATAATGAATCAAACGATAAACATAAGCATCACAAATAGGTAGTTGAGAAAATTCACATGGCTCATGAAATTGAACAATCGATCTTGCATTATACGATATATTCTCTCTCTCACATGAATTATAAAATTATCGAACACAAGAATCTTTTGTCAACCATCAAGACAGATAGATCATAAACAAACGAATAGAACATTTAAACATATCATGACCTAAATGTTTTACAAAAATCAATTCATTAACGCAAAAGCTTATCATCATCCAAGAGAACAAAATGTATCAACAATTTGAACACTTACCTTTAGCAAGAGAAAAATAAAGATCGTTCTTACTTTGCTTGAATAATACAAACCTTCTCTCCTCAGGGTTGTAGTGTAGTTGTAGTTTTGCGGTTGAATTAACCTTTCCCAAATGAATCACAAACTTCATGGACAACCAAAGAAATTGTTTAAGGAACGAATGTAAATTGAAAATAAATTGAACAATTTTCGTTACCTTATTCAAAATCCACAAATCAAAATGATGAAAATTTTTCACACATAATTGACGTTGCTTGATTTTCCAACAAGATGAATTTAAACAAATTCCCAGTTTGAAAACGTAATTTTGATTAATCATGCCAAAGTGTAATAATGGTCTTGTCAAGTTAAACATGTCAATCCATAAAGATTTTTGCATACACAATATCGAGCAATCAAAACTCTTTTCAAACTTTAAAATGGATTTGCAAAAACTTGATGATTTCATAAAAGGGAACAAATTATTCATATAATTATCATAGTCGATCAGATTAGGATTCTTACATGAAATCTCATTGCCACGCAAGATCAAGTTTCGATTGAACACTACCTTATCTTTGAGTTGGTTAACGTAAAGTTTGGAGTTAGAAAAACTCGCCTCACCACCATTTGAAACTTCAACAATATTTGAAGAAGGATAATTAACCATTCCTTGGCTTGAAGCTTTTACAAAGGTAAAGTCATCAAGGGGTATACGCACATTCAAGGAAGATAATGGAAACGCAGGGGTGAAGGAATCCTTACCTAACTTACCTTTGAACTCGCATGCGGTTTGTTCTCGACTTGACCTTATCTTTGTTGATCATTTGAAAGCGCCTTTGGGGAAAGTATTGAAGTTAAGAGTTATTGCTCGACCTTTGAAAACCTCGAAAAATAGGGATAGAACAAGAAAAACTTTCAATGGGGTTAGTTGAATCACTCTCACTTCTTCTTGCTCGTTCTCTTCTTTCACTTCTTTTCCAACTCGATTTTTTTGTTTCAATTTCTTTCTCTTCAATTTCTTTTCTTCAAGTTCTCTCAATTTTTCCACGCTTTCTTTTCAACTTCTTTTCTCGTATCAAATTCGTTTTCTTTTCATAGGCTTTTTCAATGACTTTTTGAGCTCTCTCAAAATTCGCTCATTTTCTCTTACTTGCCTCTTGCCTCTCTTCTCTTTTTTATTTCTTTTCCTTGTCTTCTTTTCTTTTCTTTTTTTTTTCTTTTCTATTACATGATGTTACAAAAGAATCATGACTAAAAGGATTTCAAAAGAAGGAAAATTATTTACATTTGGTTCACGAACATTTCTTCGAGAAGAATACTCCATGGATGTTTTCTTTGAAGTTCTTGAAGAAGTATATCTATCATCTCAAAAATTAACTAGAAAGGATTCAAAATCAAGATCGGTCTCTTTTCGTCTTGGATTCCTTGATAAAAAAATTCTCGATCAGACCCTCTTTTTGAATAGGATTCATAACATGGGTCTTTTTGTCTCGAAGTCTATGGCGAAAAGGAATCATGATGGTTCTTTTTCTTTAAGTAGTAATCCGGGGTATATCTTCGTGGGGTTCTCGGCTCCATTTTTTGACTTGGAGAAACTCGTTTAAAGGGGTCTCTTTGTTCCACACAATCTAATCTCTCGTGCAATTTATCGAATTTCAAATTCACCATGCTTAGCATTTCTTGCACCAAATATTGGAACTCCGATTTGGCGAACTCTTCGCGAGACATGATTTCACAAACCTCATGATTTCACTCAGAAAGAAGAAGGAAAAAGTGTCACTCTCGCTCGTGTTTACACTGGTTTGGCTTTTACCTCCACTCAAATGATGTCACTCGCTCGTGCCTTTTACCTCTCAAACTTTCTCTCGCAATTTCGTAGTCGGACTCGCCAAGGCCTTATCATTGGCTTAGAGGTCGGTTGCAAATGGTTTAACAAAGGATAAAAATATGAGGGGGTTAAGGGTTGGCTGAAAGAAAATTTAAATTCGGTTTAAGGTGTGGCGTTGGGGTAGGAAGAAAATGATAGAAAACTAAATGAACCTGATCAGGAATACAAAAAGAGATCAACAATAGAACACAATCTTTCACACTTTTTTTTGTTACAAATTTTTTTTTCACGAATTTTTTTTTTTGCACGAAAATAACACAAGAACTTTGAGATTACAACTTGATTTTTTTTGAATTTTTTGAAATTTTTTTTACGAACCTAATTCCGGAAGTGAATACGAACGTCGATGCTCCTCGTTTTTGTAGTTCTGATACCAAATGATACGATCCGCCTCAGGGTGAGTCGAGTCGTATGTCAATTGCCCGATCGTCTACGAGGAGTAATTGAAAAGTTGTCGGGAAAAGGGTGAAATAAGGTTAAAGTTGCGAAAGCTTATCAAAAAGGTTAAGATTTGGATAAGAGATGGAGATAGGTTCGGTTTAACAAACGAGAACAAAGGATAAATGTTAGGTGATATTTTGGTTAAATGATAAGAGATATTTGATGGAGAGGGATAGAAGAACTTAAACAAAGAATCGATTCAACACTAAGAAAATGTCACCCCGGGTTCTATATTTGTTTAAGGTGGAAAATGGGAGTAGAAAAACCTCGACCCACTACTAAGAAAAGTAGGAACCTTGGTATAAAGGTGAACGCCACACTATATAATAGTGATAAGTTCGGATAGAAGAAAACGGGTTGACGCCACTAAAAACTAGATAAGCCAACGAGACTTCAATGAAATATGAGAGAAAATAATCTCACAAATTGAGCAGCATAACATTAACAAATTCCATAAGTTTCTCCATCAATAGGTAGATTACATGTATTTATAGTGTCATAGAAGGTAGTTGAATGGTCACTTCTAATTAAGCTAATAATGAGCTCAAATGAAAAGTCTCAACTTTTGAAATTCTAGCCCAAATAACTCCATCTTCAATGTGAATAATTTCTTCAATTAAGTGGCTGTCAAAGTCCTTTGAAGTCTCCATGACCAATTGAAAAGTCACCTAACTCCATCCTTCAATGTGAGTATTTCTTTAATTAAGTTTCTTTGAAAACCTTTTGAAGTCTCCATGAGCAACCGAAAAGTCACCAAAGATCTTTGATGGAGAATTGAATGATGTGATTAATTGCTTTCAAAGTCTTTTGAAGTCTCCATGTCCACCCAAAAGTCACCAAAGATCTTTGATGGAGAATTGATTGCATGAAGTGATTACTCATAAAACAATCGGTTATGGATGTAGAAAACAAAGAGGCTGCCAAAATTTAAGAAGAATAATGCTCTTCTTTAATATAAAAACAACTTCTTAATGATGTATTAAGCCCCTTTATATCAGCCCCCCTCTTGTGTAACCGAATTCACTTGAAAAGCCATCCTATTGAATTCATAATGCCTTTTGAAATAATGATGTGAGTTGAAAAGTCACTGCAATTAACACATGTAACCGACACATTAATGCAATTATTAAACTTAAAACAAATTAACAACTAACTTAATTAAATAAGCTAACACTTAACATCATTTATTCTAGCAACTAGCTTAATTAAATAAACTAACATTTAAACATCATTTATTCCAAAGAACTAGCTTAATTAAATAAAGCATCATTAAATGAACTTAACTCATGCATCAATAAATTAACCTAGTAACTAGATTAATTAAAGAAACAAACTATTAAATTAAATTCATTAAAGAACTCAATTTAATTAAACTAAGTTGAGTTTAATTAATGACCAAAAACCATTTATTGAACTAAGATGCTTAAGTGCATGATTTAAAATGCAAACTAAATACACAAATGAGTTACTTAATGCATGACTTAATTAAATGCGAACACATAATGCATGTCATAAATAAAATATGTTGATCAATAATGCATGACATTAACTAAAGATGCATTTAATTAAACAAGACATAATTAAAGACTAAAGTATTGAGTGATTCAAGCTCAAATAAGCTGAATTTGAACTGGATGGAGCTCGTGGAGCTGGAAACGAGCTGGGATCGGCTTGCCAGCAGTGCAATGCTCGACTCGGGATACTTGTCTAATGAAGTTCGCGGGGCGTGCTCGCATCATAAACCTCACGAAGGAGTAGCTTCTTACTCCCACTTAAGGGTGTGACCACAGCGATCATGCAAATGCAATGCAAAGATATTTTATGTAAACAGAATCGCATGCAAAAAAAAAAAAGATCATAATTTTTAAACCAGATTTTTTAAAACCGAACAAAAGGACATGAAATTATCAATTTATGGCCTGACTCTCTTATATCCCGATGGAGTCGCCAAGTTGTCGAGACCATTTTAAAATTGGTTTTAGAAAATGGGGATCGACTTTAAAACAAAAATGGGAGTCGCCACCAATCCCTTTTTACTTAGGTGTGATTGGATCACCTTGTAAAAAAAATTATTTCAAAAAAAAATTCAATTTTAGTCCACAAAAACAAGAAAACGGGTTCGGGAGTCGGTTACGTATGAGGAAGGATTAGCACCCTCATAACGCCCAAAATTGGTACCTAATCGATAAAATCATGTCCGAATTTTGAAAATAAAGAAAATTAGAAAATATGATCCTTTTATTAAAAAAGAAAATCAGGACTTACTTATCACAAAGAAATAAAGTACTTTACCCAGTAGGTTAGGGTATAGCAACTCATGACTTTGAAATTAAGTTTGTCTTTATTTTAAAAAATTCCTACCTCGAGACACAAAACGTCGAACCCAGTAAGTTAAGGCACAACACTTTGAATTCCCAAGAATAGGGTTTTTTTTTTATATTTTGAAATTGATAAATAAAAAATTTTAAAAAGAGGGACATATAATATCTAATGTTTTACGAGAAAAAATCGAAGCCAGTAAGTTAGGGCAAAATTCTTCTTGAAATTCCCCAAATATCACATATCACCGTATTTTGAAAACCATTTGAATAAAATGTGTCGATTTAAAAGATGTTTTTATAAAAAGCGATGGTTTGGATAGGATATTAAAATAAATAAATAATTATAAATAATAAAAGAATAATAACAATATAACCTACAAATCATACTAAAATGAACGATAAAATAATAACACAAATATAATGAACTATGCTAATATAACATCCTGAATTAATGGGCCTATGCATTTAATGTGTGGTTATGTGTAATGTGTTAATTAGAGTGTTAGGGGTCCAGATTGGGCTCGAGGTTGGGCTAAGGCCTTAGTAGAATTAGTTATTGGACACTCTAGTGGAAAGCCAGTTCAGTTAGGACTTTAAAAATGTTATCAGCGTTTAAAGTACCAAAATGGGCTTGTAGCCCAAGGTTAAGTGGCGCTACATGGAACCATGGGGTGGCGTCATTAGCAGATGAAGAGGGCCCAAGTTCGAGTCACTTGAAGCTCAATTCTTTTAATACAATTTTAGCTAATTTTGGATTTTAAATGGATACAGAGGGACTGCATATGGGCTTGAAAATAGGAGGATAATAACATGTGGATAATGTGCTGATAAATGGAGGAAGAGGTGGTGCTATCTAGGCCTCTTTTGAAGGAGTGATTGGATAAAGATAAGGGAGGAAGTTTAGGAGTTATCTGCTAAGCACAGTGGTGGCCGAATTTCCAACTCTAAGGGGGTGTCGAAATTCTCTTTAAATAGAGGGGATATCTCTTCAATTCCGATATTTGGTCCCAATTTTCTTTTTCCATTCTCTCATACTCACTTTTATGCAAAAGCCGAAAGTCTATTATTCTGTTCTCTTTTCTTTTTCTTTTTTTTTCAAAAGCCGAAACCTCCCAATTGTTCTCAACATCTTTTCTTTCAAAAGTCGAAACTCTGAACTCTCTTCTCATCCCCATGCCGAATACTTCCTATTCCCTTTTGCCGATTTCTTCACTAAAGTCGAATCTACATAGACTTCTTCCTATCATCTTTTCTTCTGATCTTCTCAAAAGCTGGAATCTCTAAGGGGTAGTCAAATTCTTTGTGTTAAGGTGAGTGCTGATTTTCCTATCTCTTCACTTTCTCTTTTGGTTTTTGGAAGACAAAGCCGAAAAGCTAATGGTTTAATGGTTTTGTATAATTTCATGTTGGGCATTTAGGTAGATCGCCTAGATTTAAAAGTGAAAATGCTAGTCTCAGAGTCTCAATCTCTTTTCGGGATTTCAAGGTAAGGGTTCAATTCTTCATATGTTGTTTAATCGGGTTCTTCTTCATTATTCGTGCCTTAACCTAATGTTGTGTTAAGCAATCATCATAGCATCTTCTGACCAAAGATCACTCATGGACTCGAATGTCAACAAATCAAAGGAAGGGGTTGGATCTGTAGTTTCATTTCAAAGTTCAAGAAATCGCGGTGTCGTGATTCGGGATTGGCCGTCGGGTTGTGGGTGACTTTGGAGCAAAACCTTAGGTAGTTAGCGATTGTATCGACTTACGATAGTGTCGACATAGAAATCTTCGTCTGTCAATAATCGTGTGTAGATCTCTATCACACTAGTTAAAGCTGTACTATGTATATGTTATGGGCTAAAAGCCAGAAATTGAGGCTGTATGAATAGTCCTAATACCCAAAAAGGGTAGGCAAGGGATGCCAGGTACGTAATCATTGAAACTCCTCTATGTGTATCGAAGTATGTGAAAGTATGTGATCTGTTTAGATAGTTTAATGTTCTAATTCTATATGTATGTATGCATGGAATGGGATTGATATGATGAAGGGGAGTAGGTCACGTGGCGATCGGTGGCTTTGCAACATATGTTACATAGTGATCGGTCTTTATGTCATGCAGCACAGCTTTCAATATATATTATTAAGGTCACATAGCGATCGGTGGCTTTGCCACATAGGTCACATAGTGATCGGTCTTTATGACAGATAGCACAGCTGTCGATATGGTATGTAGCGGATGGAGGGTTGATTGTAGAAATCCCCACAGTGTGATGGTTGGTACGGGGGTGTGTAGAGGATGGACTTTTAGGTTTGGGATGGGCCATGTTGCATGTAATATATATTCTGTGCCATTGTGAATGGGCCTAGGCCCATAATGTGTTTAATGGGCCCAAGGCGTTTATGTGTTTTCAGGATTTGCACACTGAGTCTTGGTGACTCACCCTTTTATTTTTTGCCCAACTTTTCAGATGAGCAGTAGATCGTGGACATGGGAGCCGAGGTGGACTCGAGGGGCCATTAAGTTTTTTTATCTTTATAGACTATTTTTGTTTTTTCTTTAAGTTTAAATTTGGGATTATTTTTGTAATAAGGCCCCCATAACTTAGGTTATCGTTTTACATTTTTTTCCTTTATTTATTCTATACGTCTTACAAACCTATATTTCCAAAGTCTTAATTATAAAGTGAAACCAAATGGGTTTTCCAAATGTGTCCAACGCAAATGTTAAAGTTTCTTCAAAATATCACAATTAATGATTAATCGGTTAAAATAAACCGAGATTCTTCAAAACCCTTCAAGCAAAGTTTTCAACATTCAACCCGTAGTATACTAGATCTGGTCATGACGTATGGGCCAGGTTTGGGGTGTTACATTTTGGTATCAGAGCCCAGTTTAAAACTCAGGCTGTGAAATGGGTCCAGTAGTGATTTATAAAAGTGATGTAAGTTAAGAAAAGTTCAGTTGAGATATGGCCTTCGAGTCTACCGGCACCCGATCCACGCAGGTAAGTACTCTAAACTCACTATGTGATGTGCATGTTGGGCGTGATGGGCTTTATGGGACGTAGACAAGTATATTAGAATTTATGAACCTTAGGCCTAATTTTGAACAACTCTTAAATCTCATAAGACTTAATCTCTAATTAAACATGTCTGTGAACAAGTCACAAGGTTAGGGTGTGGTAACAGGCATACGCATGTCTAGGATTGGATCCAGGGAGAGCTTGGTATTTAAGCGGCCCTAGCGGCTCACCTCCTCTTCTCTGGAATCCTACCTGGTGCGTAGTGTTTGTTCACTCTAATCGAGAGGGCTTGTTGACGGGCCAAAACTTATAACTAAAGCCCGAAAGAGACCAGCCACCCTATTTTTGTAAAAATTACTTATGTCCCCAGTTTTGTAAAATTTCTGAAATCCCCTTGATTTGTGAGAACTTCCCAAAATACCCTAGATTTATAAAATTACTGAAATACCCCCGGTTGACAAAATTACCAAAATACCTCCGGATTGTAAAATTAATAAAATACCCCTATTTTATAAAATCACCAAAAAAACCCTATTTTGGAAAATTACGAAAATACCCCTGTAGGATAAAATTATGAAAATACCTCTGGGTAGTGAAATGACAAAAATACCCTTACGTGATGAATGTGAGTTCATGGATGCTACTTGTATGTTGATGTGTGATGGTTGAATGTATGTGGATTCTAGAGCTAGGAAATATAGGCCTAAGAACTGAACTTTGTAGATAGAGTTTGAATTCGAAAGAACTATTGTTAAAACTACTTTCCATAAGATTGTTGGTTATTAATCAATGGAAGAAATTAATAATTCATAAAATTCCTAATTAGATAAGCGAATCGGTAGAATAAGCACTAGAGGACATGGCGTGCGTGGCTGAGGTAGAGGTAGAATTGCTGTGTCGAAACCGGTAGGGTCCGATCATGAGTCGGGGAATGAGGTACCAGTGCCACCAGCTGTGGAGGCAAAATTCTAGGATCAGATGGCCAGAAATGATGCGGTATCTCATGCGATGTTGAGGGTTTTAGAGAGGGTTGCTGGGGCAGGCATGGGCACAGGAGCCCAAAAATCTGTGCCGGAGCGACTTAGAGCTAATGGGGAAGAAGTGTTTAGGGAAATTTCTGAGATAGCCCTGAGTACAGCTGAGTATTAGTTGGAGGCGGTCGAACGCATAATGGATGATTTAGATTTTACGGGAGAAGAGAAGTTGAAAGGAGTAGTGTCCCTTCTCCGGGACGAAGCGTATCAATGGTGGCTTACGGTTAATGATGGTACCATGGCTAACCGTATCACCTAGGATTACTTCAGAGCGGCGTTCCAGAGTAAGTACATTGGAACGAGTTATGTGGATGCGCAGTGTAAAGCGTTCCTAAATCTGGTTCAGGGGAGTAGGTCGGTGGAGGCGTATGAAGTGGAATTCTTACGCTTGAGCCGTTATGCTCGAGGGATGGTAGCCACGAAACATGAATAGTGTGTTTGATTTGAAGATGGCATGAAGGATGACCTATGTGTTTTGATAGCTCCACAGCGGGAAAGGGAATTTGTTATGCTTGTGGAGAAAGCTAAAATAGCTGAGGAGGTAAGACAGAAGGAAAAACTAAACCAGGATAGAGATAGGGGTAGAGGTAAGAGAAATTTTGGATCATTAGGGACAATTGGGAGTACTCAGAAAAAACCTAGATCGGATGGACCGAGACGGGCTAAGAGACCTTCTGCTACTAGCCAAACACGGAAGTGTGCTCGATGTGGTAAATTCCATGTAGGTGAGTGTTAGGCAGGCAGTGGGAAGTGCTTTAGGTGTGGATCTTTGGACCATCAGATTAAAGACTGTCCACAGCCACGAAGCGATGTAGGACCTATAGGGCAGGACAATGCTCAGCCGGGCAGAGGAGGTCAACAGCCGCAGAGGGGTCGTGGTCCAGTTAGAGGTGGTAACGGTTTCGGTTGGGACCGTAGAGCACCGGGCTAAGGGACAGGAAATACTGAGGCGAGATAGCCAGGGTTAGTCTATGCTGCCAGTCATCGAAAGGAGGCTGATGCACCGGATGTTATAACCGATACGTTTTTAATATTTGGTTTGCCTTACACTGCATTAATTGACATTGGGTCGACACATTCATATCTTGCTAGAAGTGTGTCTGGAACTTTAAGTTTAGATTCCGAGATTACCCCTAGGGCGATAACTGTAATTAGCCTATTAGGACAATCTGTGGTAGTAGATAAACTTTATCGGGAGGTACCCTTAGAAGTTCAGGGAATAGTTTTCCTAACAGATTTGATGGAATTACCGTTTGGGGAGTTCGACTTAATATTAGGCATGGATTGGTTGGTGAAGTACCAAGCTAATTTAGATTGTGCAACCAAGCGTATGGTGTTAAGAACCCCCGAGGGGGGTGAAGTGTTGGTGATAGGAGAAAGGAGGAACTGTTTATCAAATGTGGTGACTGCCCTAAGAGCAGAAAAGATGGTGAGAAAAGGATGCGAGGTAATTTTAATATTTGTTCGGGCTCTAGAAGCCAAGGACCTAACTGTTGGGGATGTTAGGACGGTGAAGGAGTTTCCTGATGTTTTCCCGGAAGAGATTCTGGAATTACCCCCGGATCGTGAAGTGGAGTTTGGTATCGATCTTCTTTCGGGAATAGCACCAGTGTCTATCGCTCCATATAGGATGGCGCCAAAGGAGCTAGTAGAGTTGAAAGCACAAATACAAGAGTTATTAGATAAAGGATTTATTTGACCAAGTGTGTCACCTTGGGGAGCGCCGGTGTTGTTTGTTAAGAAGAAAGATGGATCAATGCGTATGTACATTGACTACCATCAGCTGAACAAGTTGACTATCAAGAACAAGTATCCGTTGCCAAGGATTGATGACTTGTTCGATCAACTGAAAAGGGCGTCAGTGTTCTCAAAGATAAATCTGAGGTCAGGATACCATCAGCTTAAGGTCAAGGAGGCGGATATTCATAAGACGGCATTCAGGACTCGCTATGGTCACTACAAATTCATGGTGATGCCATTTGGATTGACCAATGCGCCAGCAGTATTTATGGATATGATGAACCGAGTGTTTCAACCCTACTTAGATCGATTTGTCATGGTATTTATAGATGATATCCTGGTTTACTCAAGATCGGAAGAAGAGCATGATTCACATCTGCGAGTGGTTTTGCAGATTCTGAAGGAGAAGCAGTTGTATGTCGAATTCAGTAAGTGCGAATTTTGGCTAAGTGAAGTTACGTTTTTAGGCCATGTTGTGTCTGTAGAGGGGTTAGGGTTGACCCTCGAAAAATTGAAGCGATATTGGATTGGAAGCCGCCTAGGTCTGTGGCGAAAATTGAAGTTTTCTTGGTTTGGTGGGGTACTATTGAAGGTTTGTTGAAGGATTTTCTTTAATCGCGGCACCATTGACTAAGTTATTACGGAAAGGAGTTCCGTTTACTTGGTCTAGCAAGCAGCAAGAGAGTTTCGAGAAGTTGAAAAAGATTTTGACGAAGACTCCGGTATTGATTCAACCAGAGGCTAAAAAGGAATTCGTAATTTACTGTGATGCATCATACACGGGACTAGGATGCGTGTTGATGCAAGATGGAAAGGTTGTTGCGTATGCATCTCGACAGTTAAGACCGCACGAAGCAAATTATCCCACCCATAACTTGGAGTTGGCGGCGGTGGTTTTTGCTTTAAAGATTTGGAGACATTATCATGCGGGAAAAATCATTAGTTATCTGATCATAAGAGCCTAAAATACCTCTTGACCCGAAGGAGTTGAATCTAAAGGCGAGGAGGTGGATCGAGTTGTTAAAGGATTATGATTGCTCGATTGAGTATAATCCGGGTAAAGCTAATGTGGTGGTGGATGCCTTAAGTCGTAAAGTAATCTCTGACTTGAGGGCAATGTTTGCTCACCTTAGTTTATACGATAATGGGAGTTTATTAGCTGAACTTCAAGTGAAACCCTCTTGGGTCAGTCAGGTTAAGGAGAAGCAGCAGACCGATGAGTTGCTAAAGGAGAAGTTTCATGTAGGATCAAGTGATGGATTGACGGACTTCAGTATGAATGAGGAAGATGTTTTCAAGGGAGAGTTTGCATGCCAAAGGATCCAGGATTGAGGCATAGGATTTTGCAAGAAGCACATGGAAGCTCATACGCTATGCACCCCGGAGGGGGTAAGATGTATCGGGATTTGCGAGATCAGTTCTAGTGGCCGGGCTTGAAGCGTGAGGCAACTGAATTGGTGAGTAAGTGTTTGACCTATCGGCAGGTAAAGGCAGAGCATTAGTTACCATCAGGGTTGTTGCAGCCAGTGAAGATTCCACAATGGAAGTGGGAAAGGATCATAATGGACTTTGTTAGTGGGCTACCCTTCACGCCTACCAAGAAAGATTCAGTCTGGGTAATTGTTGATTGCTTGACGAAGTCTACTAATTTCATACCAGTACAGGTCGATTACTCTTTGTAGAAATTGGCTAAGCTATATGTAGCGGAGGTAGTGAGATTGCATGGGGTACCAGTATCAATCATATCGGACAGGGATCTAAGGTTCATGTCGCGGTTCTGGAAGGCTTTGCATCAAGTATTGGGCATGAAGTTGGATTTCAGTACAGCGTTTCATCCTCAGACCGATGGATAGTCTGAGTGGGTGATTCAGATCTTGGAGGACATGTTGAGGGGATGTGCCATTGATTTCAGAGGTAATTGGGAAGAGTTTTTACTGTTGGCGAATTTTGCATACAACAACAGCTACCAGTCTAGCATTCATATGGCGCCCTAAGAAGCATTATACGGGCGAAAGTGTCGTACTCCTACCTGTTGGGCGGAATTAGGGGAACGTCAGATTTTGGGTCCAAAGTTGGTTACCGAGACAGAGGAGAAGGTTGAGTTAATTCGAGCTCAACTAAAGGAAGCGTCGGACCAACAAAAGTCCCATGCAGACTTGAAGCGTAAGGACATAGAGTTTCCGGTGGGTGACAAGGTGTTCTTGAAGGTGTCACCATGGAAGAAAGTACTGAGGTTTGGACGAAAGGGTAAATTAAGTCCCAGATTTATCGGGCATCATCGGGTGTTGAAACGTGTAACACCCCAAACCCGGTCAATACACCACGAGAATCGGTATATTCTGAGGAAAAAAGATTTGAGAGGTTTAGGTTTCCATTTAAAAGTTTGATGAAAAACTCCTTCGTATGTTTTGTTCTTGTAGAAAACTTGAGCATGATGGTTTAAAAGCGATAGGGTATTTGAAAAACCGAAAATTTTGAAAACTTAATCGATTCGTAAGTAGAACAAGTTTACCTCATTTAGAAATTTAAGTAATCCTAGTTGTTGCTTAACACATTTTGTTTAGTTAATAAGAAATCACATTCAAGTTGGAAGACAATTGAGTTTCATTTAATTTAAATTACAGTGTGATACCCGATGGTAAAGTTTAAAACATATCGCTTTGTAGTTTTGAAAACCTTATCTTTCCAAGTTTTATCGAATATTACCCAGTAATTTGTTAAGGCATATTTGAAATCCAATCTAAGCAAGTAAATAACAAAATATGAGCTTAAAGATTTTAAAGAGGCCTTTTACAATCCCAACATAACCAAATGAAAATTAAATAAGATAAAGTACCAAGTTTGAAAATCAGTGCAAGTCCGAATTTATTTTTGGCATGGGCACCTCGAGTCCACCAAGCTCGTGTCCGCGATCTCGTGTCACTGAAATGATAAGGAGAAGGTGAGTCGCAAGACTCGATGCATAAATCCTCTCCCAGTATAACATGCTAACACACATCATAACAAAGCAATGCAAGTAATGCACCCGATCCTAACCATCCATATCACCTTTTCTACCCCTGTGGTACCAAACCACTTGGTGGTGCCAAACCACCGGTGACCCAAAGTCACGATATCCATAGATGTGGTGCCAAACCACTTTGGTGACCCAAAGTCACAAATAATCCAATGATGGGGCCAACCCATCGTGTGATACCAAATCACTAGCGACAATCCGTATCTCATAAGTGGGGCCAACCCACGATGGTATCAAACCACGAGGGGCGAATTGCAATGAGGTGCCAAACCTCTAGTGTCCCAAAGACACAAGTGTGATACCAAATCACTTTGGTGACCGCAATCCACGAATCGGATGATGGGGCCAACCCATCGTGTGATACCAAATCACTAGCGTCAATCCCGTAAAATCAACCGTGGGGCCAACCCACTGTGGTACTAAGCCACTGGGACGAGACGCGGAGGTGCCAAACCTCTGGTGACCCAAAGTCACAAAAATCAATCTGTGGTACCAAACCACTGGAGGTGCCAAACCTCTGGTGTCCCAAAGACACGGATATCATATCCCCCTCCTCTCATATCACCCAACAACATATCATACTAATGCAAAACCGTGCAATCATGCTATCATGCTCACATGCTTAATATGACATCTCAAAATACATACACCAATAAATCATGATATCACATATCATCACATATCTCATAATGAAACGGACTTACCCGAATCCGTATCCATACCTCATTGGGTATTCAATCAGTCAACCACACTGTTTCATTTACACAATCGGGTTATTACATTACTCAGTTAAGAAAGTGTGTTAGTTTACACACCTGAAATAGCGAAAGGTTTTAGTCCTAAGAATCGGTCTAAGTCCCTTGATCACCTCGACAACCCTGATCCTATAATCGGCCAACAAGGGATTAACATCATACCATTCGGTCATAACCATTTAAACCAAAAGGGTTTAACCCGATCCTTACACCGCCTTGATTCGGTTTCCAACCAAGTCCCGAACCAACAGTGGTTCCTTCACTAATCGACTACACCCTAAAAAGAGAACGATTAATCCTTTGAAACCTTATACTTAATCGAAACTAAACAAATAAACCATGAGCAACCATCTCACCATCACTTACCAATCAATCTAATTCAGATAAAAGCTTTGCTGACTGCTTGGAATCTCGAAAGCCCTATAACGAGATGTTTAAACAAATGGTTAACTCCTTCCAACCAAAACCCACATAGGCCTAACCAAACCGAAATCAACATAGCACTAGAGAGAAAAGAGAAATGGCCATTCGGCCAAGAACTTACCCCAACACCAACCACTAATCGACCAACCAAACCACTAGGAGAGAAGGAGATTCGGCCAAAACTTTGCACCAAAAGGAGAAGAGGATTCATTAGGGTGGTTTATACCAATCAACAAGATTCGATTGAGTGAAAGAAAAGAGTAAACAAAATGCAAAAGAATAGGGTTGATATTCTACTAAGTAACAAAATGGAACAACGAGATAGAAAGGTACTTTTGGTTTGAAAGAAGAGGAAATGGTGAAAAGTATTTTAGAGAATGGTATTTCGGCTAAGAAGATTCCAAGAAGAAAAAGAAAGTAGAAGGAGAATAGAGAATTAGCTTCGGTTTAACACAAATGAAAAAGAAAAGAAAATGGGAGAGGCATTCGACTAACAACAAAATTAAAAGACACAAAGTACTTTCGGCAAAGGTATGATTGTTTGAAATTTTGGTTACAATAAGCAAAAGATGAGAGACTCAACCTTGAAATTTCGGCTAACAAAGACCAAAAGAAAACTAGCAACTTTTGGCAGGCTATAGAGATTTGGTATTTCGATTTCAAAAAGTGAGGAAGATGAGAGAAATCTCTTTGGAAAAATCGGCTTGTTTTTGACAAAATGAAAGAACTTTGTTTGCTACCCCCTATGACCGAAAATGCACCAAAAATCTAAGTGGATTTCGGCACTTCCCCACTCCCTCACAACCAAGCCGTCCACTCCCCACAATCTCTCCAAAGAATCGGCCACAACTCCCCCAAACACTCTAAGCCTTCCATTCAAATTACTTTGACCAAGTCCACCTCCATAATTTGCTCTCCACCCACCATTCAAATAGGAAGACTTAGTCCAAGGCGTAGTTTGAACGCCTACAACTCCTCCCTCCATGCCAGTCAAAATGGATGCAAAAATAGGGATTTTCGCAGCTTGAACACGTGACATCCTCTCTTGCACTTGACGTCACACACAAGCTCTAAGTGGCGCATGCTTTGCCACTTTGCTAGCACATCACTTGTGCAACAATTCACCAAATAATATACATATATCCCAGCTCCATCAGCCCCTCTCACATAAGGCTTAAAACTAAAATTTTCCCACCTACTCAGGCTCACTCCTAGCCTACAACTAAGCCCCGAAACCACACAAACAACAACATAGCAAGCCCTTAACCAGCAAACAATGCCACAACAAATAGCCCCCTAACCCGGGATATTACAGTTCTACCCCCCTTAAAATAATTTTGACCTCAAAATTACCTGGTCAAAAGAGTTGCGGGTATTGCGGTCTCATCATATCCTCGGGTTCCCACGTAGCTTCTTCCACGCCATGATTCTGCCACAGTACCTTAACCAAAGGCACAGACTTCCTACGCAGAACCTTCACATCCCGATCTAAAATCTGAACAGGCTCTTCCTCCATAGTCAAATCTGGGTTTACCTCGATCTCTTCCACTGCCACCACGTGCGATGGGTCTGAGCGATATCGCCTAAGCATCGAAACGTGAAACACGTCGTGAATCTGACCTAGCTCTGCTGGCAACTCGAGCTGGTAAGCTACTGGTCCCACTCGTCTCAGAACCTTATACGGCCCAATAAACCTCGGACTTAGCTTGCCCTTCCTTCCGAACCTTAACACTTTCTTCCACGGTGAGACCTTCAGAAAAACTTGATCCCCACAAACTCTCTATATCTCTTCGCTTAAAATCGGTAAGACTTCTGCCATTCAAAGCTTCCTTCAATCGAGCTCAATCAACTTAACCTTGTCTTGGTCTCAAGAACCAACTCGGGTCCCAACAACCGGCGTTCACTTAACTCTGCCCAACAAGTAGGTGAGCGACACTTCCTACCGCATAACGCCTCATATGGTGCCATCTTGATGCTCGCTTGGTAGCTCATTGTTGTAGGCGAACTCATTAATGGTAGAAACTCCTCCCAACTACCCTCAAATCCGAACACACCCTCTCAAAGATATCCTCTAATATCTGAATAACCCTTTCCGATTGCCCGTCGATTTGCGGATGAAAAGCCGTCTAAAATCCAAGCGCGTACCTGAGAGCACGATGCAACGCTTTCGAACCTTAGCGTAAACACAGGATCCCTATCCGAGATGATCGACATCGACACCCCGCGCCTCACTATCTCTAACACATCTGACCGCCAACCTCTCAAGTGAGTAATCCACCTCACCGGGATAAAGTGAGTGATTTAGTCGATCGATCCACAATTACCCAAATCAATCCTTCTTGCTAGGCGTAAGAGGTAATCCAGCGATTTAAATCTATAGTTATCCTTTCCCACTTCCATCGTGGAATCTTCATTTGGTCAAGCAACCTCGACGGCAATCGATGCTCGGCCTTGACCTGCGACATGTCGACACTTCCTACAAACTCGCACTTCCTTTTTCGACTTCGTACCGTAATCGCTCTCGAGATCCCTATACATTTTGCTACCTCCAGGATGCATAGCGTAGGGGCTGCTATGTGCATCCTGAAGAATCTTTCGCCTCAGCTCAAAATCCTTGGGCATACAAGCTTTACCTTGAAAACACAGCACCCCATCACCAGACAAACTGTAACCCTCCAAACCACTATCCTGCACCTGCAACCGCTGCGCACTCAGAACCTCATCCTCTAACTGTTTCTCTCTAATCTGCTCAACCCAAGTAGGCTTAACCTGCAATTCTGCCAAAATACTCCCGTCGTCATACAAGCTCAAATGGGCAAACATCGCTCTTAAGTCCGAAACAACCTTACGGCTCAACGCGTCTGCCACCACGTTAGCCTTGCCCGGATGATACTCAATCGAACAGTCGTAATCTTTCAGCAACTCAATCCATCTGCGTTGCCTCAGATTCAAGTCTTTCTGAGTCAGAAGGTACTTCAGGCTCTTATGGTCCGTGTAGACTATCGATTTCTCTCCGTACAAGTAATGCCTCCATATCTTCAAGGCAAAGACTACGTACCGCAAGCTCTAGATCATCGTGGGATAATTAACCTCATGTGGCCTCGGTACCGAGATCGTAAGCCACAACCTTCCTTCTGCATCAAGACACAACCCAAACTCAGATGTGATGCATCGCAATAAACGTGAATTCCTTTCCACCTCGGGTTGAATTAGAACTGGAGCTTCGGTCAAAATCTTCTTCAACTTGTCGAAGCTCTCCTGCTGCTTCTCAGTCCAAACAAACGGAACCCCTTTTCTTAACAATTTGGTCATCGGTGCGGCGATCAATGAAAACCCCTCTACAAACCTTCTAGTAGTATCCCGCCAAACCCGTAAAACTCAATCTCGACTCTTGACCTAGGCGGCTTTCAATCTAAAACCGCCTCAATCTTTCGAGGATCCACTCTAATCCCCTCAGTCGACACTACATGACCCAAGAACGTCACCTTCCTAAGCCAGAACTCGCATTTACTAAACTTCGCATAAAGTTGTTTCTCCCTCAGAATCTGCAATACCACCCGCAAATGCGCATCATGTTCCTCCTCAGTCCTTGAATATACCAAGATGTCATCGATAAAAACCACTACGAACTGATCTAAATACTGCTAGAACACCCTATTCATCATATTCATGAAGGCCGCCGGCGCGTTAGTCAACCCAAACGGCATAACTAAGAACTCAAAGTGCCCATACCGAGTACGAAATGCCGTCTTGCAGATATCCGCCTCCTTCTCCTTTAACTGGTGATACCCAGACCTTAAATCAATCTTCGAGAAAACTGACGCACCCTTCAGCTGATCAAACAAGTCATCTATCCGAGGCAGCGGATACTTGTTTTTGATTGTCAGCTTATTCAGTTGGCGGTAGTCTATACACATCTGCATAGTACCGTCTTTCTTCTTAACAAAGAGTACCGGCGCTCCCCATGGCGAAACACTTGGCCTGATAAAGCCTCGGTCCAACAACTCCTGGATCTGAGCCTTAAGCTCCACTAACTCTTTAGGCGCCATCCTGTACGGAGCAATAGAAACTGGCGCAGTTCGGGTAGCAGATCTATCCCAAACTCTACCTCACGATCTGGTGGCAAACCCTGAAGCTCTTCAGGAAACACATCAACAAATTCCCTAATCTATGCAACTGCAATCTCCACAAAGCAGACTCTTCCCTCCAAGGCATACACATGAACCACATATGCTTCACAACCCTTCGACCATCTTCTCGGCTTTGGGAAAGATACCATATTAGACGATAATTTCTTCTATTACCAATCGTAACTACCTCATCACCCTTAGCTATTTTGAGAACCATGCGCTTAGCACAAGAATCCAACTTCACCGGTACTTAACCACCGGTCTATCCAGAGAATCGGATCGAACTCCCCAAACGGCGGTTCCATCGGATCGACCACAAACACTACCCCTTGGAGTTCTAGAGGTGCGTCTCTATACAAACTTATCTACAACTACAGAGTGACCTGAGGGCTTATTACGGTCATCTTCCTAGAAGATATCTCGAGTCTAAATCCATGGTCTTCACTATGCTACTTGCAACATATGAATCGTCAAACCCACATCAATCAAAGCGAGAAATGGAGAACCAAGGATTAAAATGTCTTGTTATGACGTCCGGTGCGTCGCCCTCCTCTCGGCGCCTTTGTCATACACTAGCCCCGACCGTCTGCCTCAAGATTACTGCACCTCTGCCGGTGCTCCACTACCCGACGTAACCATTACCTCCTCGCCATTCCTTGGCCCCTCTGCGGTGGTGGTCCATTATTCTGTCTTGAGTCGTACCGACTCTCGGATGAATCCTAGCCAATTTGCTTGAGACAGTCCCTCACACGGTGGTCCAATGAGCCACACTTAAAACATCATCTACCGCCACCAACATCCTCCCCAATGAGCTTTTCCAGCAATTACATCATGGCGGTCCTCGACTAGCGACAACAAACCTACTGGATCGATTCGCCCACTTGGTCTAGCCCTTTTCGTGGATTACCCGCGACCGGAAGATCTAAAACTCCTCTTGTGTCGGTTCCTATCCATGCCTTGCCTCACGACTCCTTAATACCCTCGGCTACCTTCGCTTTTCAACCAGGGCAAGAATTCACGCTCTGCTGGGCGCAATCAACAACCTTAATTCATCTTGCAGCCATCCTCGAACGAACACACCTCTCGTGTTCAAGAGCCACCATACCCAGCGTCTCGACTCGACCTCGAAACTCGCCTCGTACTCGGACACCAATTTACTCCCGAACTAACCTCGAAATGCTTTTCGTTGCTCATTAATGTAGTTAGCTCCAACGTACTTTTTCCGATAGCGACCTAAAATAGTCCCAAGTCGGATCTTCATTGCGGTATTTGCCCGACAACCGTGAGCCATCATCGGTATGACTCATCTCGAGAAGTGATACTATCCCTTTAACTTTTCTTTAGCATCGGTCTAGATCATCCATGATCCGCTCTGTCGCTTCGGCCAAGATTCAAGATCTTTGGGAGCAACACCCGAGACACCTCGAAAAACTTCACCTGTTTGCCGAAGTCGTTCAGCACAAATTTTCTAGCTCTGCGCCTCCACCTACTCAACTACCCTCTCCGAACCCATGACATCGCTTTGTGACACTGCGTCGTCCCGATGCATTCTCGAAACTCACCACCTCCACCGGTGGCGATGCAGATCTCGTTCTCGACCCGACCGAACCTACGGTTCGAAATCTGTCATCCTACCTCGACCACGCCCACGACCACGTCTACCTCGGTACTCATGACTAAAATCTAAATGCGATTTAAAAATTTTATGCATCGATAATTATTCCAATTTGTTTAAAAGCAAAGTCTTATGAATATTAAAGAAACTTTTGTTTTCACGAGTCCATTGAGTCCTATCGGTTTGGCTTCTAAGGTAGTCTTACTATCACTAGCCATCCAATCACAACTCATCCATATCATTATCACAAGTAATAGTAAGGGTACTTACAGGCGGATTAGTGCCGGAGACTCGGTGCCATGCCTTTCAAACCATACTTTTTAAAACATAACACTTAGAAAACCGAATTTAAAACATTTTGGACCCCGAGTCCACGGTCGAGCCTTTGAACTTGGCTCGATACCATAATTGTAACACCCCAAACCCTACCAATACACCACGTCAATCGGTATATTACAGGAAAAAGATTTGAGAGGTTTAGGTTTCGTTTAAAAGTTTGATGAAAAACTCCTTCGTAAGTTTTATTCTTGTAGAAAACTTGAGCATGATGGTTTAAAAGCGATAGGGTATTTGAAAAACCGAAAATTTGAAAACTTAATCGATTCGTAAGTAGAACAAGTTTACCTCATTTAGAAATTTAAGTAATCCTAGTTGTTGCTTAACACATTTTGTTTAGTTAATAAGAAATCACATTCAAGTTGGAAGACAATTGAGTTTCATTTAATTTAAATTACAATGTGATACAGATGGTAAAGTTTAAAACATATCGCTTTGTAGTTTTGAAAACCTTATCTTTCCAAGTTTTATCGAATATTACCCAGTAATTTGTTAAGGCATATTTGAAATCCAATCTAAGCAAGTAAATAACAAAATATAAGCTTAAAGATTTTAAAGAGGCCTTTTACAATCCCAACATAACCAAATGAAAATTAAATAAGATAAAGTACCAAGTTTGAAAATCGATTGCAAGTCAAATTTATTTTTGGCATGGGTACCTCGAGTCCACCCCGGCCTCGTGTCCGCGATCTCGTGTCACTGAAATGATAAGGGAGAAGGTGAGTCGCAAGACTCGATGCATAAATCCTCTCGGTATAACATGCTAACACACATCATAACAAAGCAATGCAAGTAATACACCCGATCCTAACCATCCATATCACCTTTTCTACCCGTATGGTACCAAACCACCGGTGGTGCCAAACCACCGGTGACCCAAAGTCACGATATCCATAGATGTGGTGCCAAACCACTGGTGACCCAAAGTCACAAATAATCCAATGATGGGGCCAACCCATCGTGTGATACCAAATCACTAGTGACAATCCCAGATCTTATAAGTAGGGCCAACCCACGGTGGTGTCAAACCACAGGGGCGGGTCGAATGAGGTGCCAAACCTCTAGTGTCCCAAAGACACAAGTGTGATACCAAATCACCGGTGACCGCAATCACGAATCGGATGATGGGGCCAACCCATCGTGTGATACCAAATCACTAGCGTCAATCCCAGTAAAATCAGCCGTGGGGCCAACCCACTATGGTACTAAGCCACTGGGGCGAGGCGGAGGTGCCAAACCTCCGTGACCCAAAGTCACAAAAATCAATCTGTGGTACCAAACCACTTTGGAGGTGCCAAACCTCGGTGTCCCAAAGACACGGATATCATATCCCCCTCCTCTCATATCACCCAACAACATATCATACTAATGCAAAACCGTGCAATCATGCTATCATGCTCACATGCTTAATATGACATCTCAAAATACATACACCAATAAATCATGATATCACATATCATCACATATCTCATAATGAAACGGACTTACCCGAATCCGTATCCATACCTCATTGGGTATTCAATCAGTCAACCACACTATTTCATTTACACAATCGGGTTATTACATTACTCAGTTAAGAAAGTGTGTTAGTTTACACACCTGAAATAGCGAAGGTTTTAATCCTAAGAACCGGTCTAAGTCCCTTGATCACCTCGACAACCACGATCTTATAATCGGCCAACAAGGGATTAACATCATACCATTCGGTCATAACCATTTAAACCAAAAGGTTTAACTTCGATCCACTTACACGCCTTTGATTCGGTTTCCAACCAAGTCTCGAACCAACAGTGGTTCTTCACTAATCGACTACACCCTAAAAAGAGAACGATTAATCCTTTGAAACCTTATACTTAATCGAAACTAAACAAATAAACCATGAGCAACCATCTCACCATCACTTACCAATCAATCGAATTCGGATAAAAGCTTTCTTGTTGCTTGGAATCCAAAAACCCTATAACGAGATGTTTAAACAAATGGTTAACTCCTTCCAACCAAAACCCATATAGGCCTAACCAAACCAAAATCAACATAGCACTAGAGAGAAAAGAGAAATGGCCATTCGGCCAAGAACTTACCCCAACACCAACCACTAATCGGCCAACCAAACCACTAGGAGAGAAGGAAGATTCGACCAAAACTTTGCACCAAAAGGAGAAGAGGATTCGGCTAGGGTGGTTTATACCAATCAACAAGATTCGATCAGAGTGAAAGAAAAGAGTAAACAAAATACAAAAGAATAGGGTTGATATTCGACTAAGTAACAAAATGGAACAACGAGATAGAAAGGTACTTTTGGTTTGAAAGAAAGGAAATGGTGAAAAGTATTTTGGAGAATGGTATTTCGGCTAAGAAGATTCCAAGAAGAAAAAGAAAGTAGAAGGAGAATAGAGAATTAGCTTCGGTTTAACACAAATGAAAAAGAAAAGAAAATGGGAGAGGCATTCGGCTAACAACAAAATTAAAAGACACAAAGTACTTTCGGCAAAGGTATGGTTGTTTGAAATTTCGGTTACAATAAGCAAAAGATGAGAGACTCAACCTTGAAATTTCGGCTAACAAAGACCAAAAGAAAACTAGCAACTTTAATGGGCTATAGAGATTTGGTATTTCGTTTCAAAAGTGAGGAAGATGAGAGAAATCTCTTTGGAAAAATCGACTTGTTTTGACAAAATGAAAGAACTTTGTTTGCTACCCCTATGACCGAAAATGCACCAAAATCCAAGTGGATTTCGCACTTCCCACTCCTCACAACCAAGCCGTCCACTCCCCACAATCTCTCCAAAGAATCGGCCACAACTCCCCCAAACACTCCAAGCCTTCCATTCAAATTACTTTGACCAAGTCCACCTCCACACCCACCCACCATTCAAATAGGAAGACTTAGTCCAAGGCGTAGTTTGAGCGCCTACAACTCCTCCCTCCATGTCAGTTAAAATGGATGCAAAAATAGGGATTTTTGCGGCTTGAACACGAGACATCCTCCCTTGCACTTGACGCCACACACAAGCTCTAAGTGGCACATGCTTTGCCACTTTGCTAGCTCATCACTTGTGCAATAATTCACCAAATAATATACATATATCCCAGCTCCATCAGCTCCTCTCACATAAGGCTTAAAACTAAAATTTTCCCACCTACTCAGGCTCACTCCTAGCCTACAACTAAGCCCCAAAACCACACAAACAACAACATAGAAAGCCCTTAACTAGCAAACAATGCCACAGCAAATAGCCCCCCTAACCCGGGATATTACAAAATGAGTAGGGCCGGTAGTCTATTAGCTAGAGCTATCTTCTGAGCTAAGCTAGATTCACAATGTATTCCACGTCTCTATGTTAAGACGTTACCGTTCGGATCCGTCTCATGTGGTGCCTGTAGAAGAAATCGAGGTGAGACCTGACCTATCCTTTGAAGAGGAACTGGTGGAAATCTTGGATCGTGATGTCAAAGTGTTGCGAAAGAAGGCGATTCTGTTGGTTAAGGTTTTATGGCGGAATCACAGTTCTGAGGAGGCTACATGGGAACCAGAAGAGACGACGCGAGCAGCATACCCCATCATTACGATCGAGGTAATTTCGAGGTGAAATTTCTTTAAGGGGGTAGAACTGTAACATCCTATTCCCTTTTATCGATTTCTTCACTAAAGCCGAATCTACATAGAATTCTTCCTATCATCTTTTCTTCTGATCTTCTCAAAAGCCAAAATCTCTAAGGAGTAGTCAAATTCTTTGTATTAAGGTGAGTGCCGATTTTCCTATCTCTTCACTTTCTTTTCAGTTTTTGGAAGACAAAGTTGAAAAGCTAATAGTTTAATGGTTTTGTATAATTTCATGTTGGGCATTTAGGTAGATCGCCTAGATTTAAAAGCCAGAAATGTTAGTCTCAGAGTCTCAATCTCTTTTCGGGATTTCAAGGTAAGGGTTCAATTCTTCCTATGTTGTTTAATCGGGTTCTTTTTCATTATTCGTGCCTTAACCTAATGTTGCATTAAGCAATCATCATAGTATCTTCTAACGAAAGATCACTCATGGACTCGACTGTTAGCAAATCAAAAGAAGGGGTTGGATCTGTAGTTTCAGCCCCAAAGTTTAAGAAACGCGCGGTGTCAGCTGTTCGGGATTGGCCGTCGAGTTGTGGATCGGCTTCGGAGCAAAACCTTAGGCAGTTAGTAGTATTATCGACTTCTGATAGTGTCGACATAGAAAGTACTGTCCTGTCGGTAATCAGGTGTGTAGATCTCTATCACACTAGTTAAACTGTACTATGTATATGTTATGGGCTAAAAGCCGTAAATTGAAGTCAGATGAAGTCGTAATACCCAAAAAGGGTAGGCAAGGGATGCCAGGTACGTAATCATAGAAACTCCTCTATGTGTATCGAAGTATGAGAAAGTATGTGATTTGTTTAGATAGTTTAATGTTCTGATTCTTGCATATATGTATGCATGGGATGGGATTGATATGATGAAGGGGAGCAGGTCGCGAGGTGATCGGTGGCTTTGCCACATAGGTCACATAGTGATCGGTCTTTATGATGACGTAGCAATTGTCGATATATATTATTAAGGTCGCATAGCGATCGGTGGCTTTGCCACATAGGTCACATAGTGATCGATCTTTATGACAGACAACACAGCTGTCGATATGGTGTGTAGTGGATGGAGGGTTGATTGTAGAAATCCCCACGGTGTGATGGTTGGTATGGGGGTGTGTAGAGGATGGACTTTTAGGTTTGGGATGGGCCATGTTGCATGTAATAAATATTCTGTGCCATTGTGAATGGGCCTAGGCCCATAATGTGTTTGTGGACCCAAGGCATTTATGTGTTTTCGGGATTTGCACACTGAGTCTTGGTGACTCACCCTTTTATTTTGTTCTCAACTTTTCAGATGAGCAGTAGATCGTGGACATGGGAGCCGAGGCGGACTTGAGGGGCCATCAAGTTTTTTTTTTTTATCTTTATAGACTATTTCCTGTTTTTTTTCTTTAAGTTTAAATTTGGGATTATTTTTGTAATAAGGCCCCCATAACTTAGGTTATCGTTTTACATTTTTTTTCCTTTATTTATTCTATACGTCTTACAAACCTATATTTCCAAAGTCTTAATTATAAAGTGAAACCAAATGGGTTTTCTAAATGTGTCCAACGCAAATGTTAAAGTTTCTTCAAAATATCACAATTAATGATTAATAGGTTAAAATAAACCGAGATTCTTCAAAACCCTTCAAGCAAAGTTTTCAACATTCAACCCGTAGCATACCAGATCCCGGTCATGACGTATGGGCCGGGTTTGGGGTGTTACAGCTAAACAATAATAAACAATCTAAAGCAAATAAATAAATAAATATGTAATAGCAATAATTGAAAAATAAAAAAAGAATAATATATTAAACATTAAAAAAAATAATAATAATACTTTTTATATAAAGTAACAAAAATTGAAAGTAAAAGAAACTTAAAATAAATATATATAATTTAATTATATAATATATTTAAATGATCGTTGTAAAATAATTAATATAAAGTATTTTAAAAACATGTATTAAACTACATAAGTAATACAAATAATATAAATAAAATATGTTAGATAATATAGATAATTTTAAAAACAATAAGGATTTTAGGAATAATATATAATATAACCTAATATTATATAATGTATAAAAAAGAATAGTATAATAAATAATATATTGATAATACATAATAAAAATATAATATTAAATCATATAAAATAAATAATAATAATAATAATTTAATATATAAATTATACATATACAATATATATAAATTTTATACTATTAATAAAATAATAAATATAAAAAATAGAATATTTTAATGTGGTAAAATTAATTATAATATAAAATAACAAAATAAAAATAAAAGGATAAAAATAAAATTAAAATGAAGAAAACAGGGATTAAAATAGTAATTAAAACCAATTAAAAGGATTAAATAAAAAATGTGCGTTAAATCTCAAGGGTTATAATGGAAATTATGCCAAGTTTTCAAACGGTAACGTTTTGTGTTTAACCTTCAAAGAAATCAGGGGGTTTAATTGAAATAAAAATAAACTATCGGGGTTAAATTTATAAAAATTAAAAAAGCGAATTGGACTGATTTAAAAACAATAAAATTGCGGAAGGACTATATGGGCAAATAGACCATTTAACAAAAACACGCGGATCTCTGGAGCGAGTCGGGTCAACACGCGGATCCCTCTTGAAACGCCGTCGTTTTGGCCTTAAATGGAACCCTCCAAAACGGCGTAGTATAATAGGCCCCATATAAATAAACATAAACAAAAAAAAGGTTCATTTTTAAACACTCTTTAAAAAAAACGAAAGAGAGCTTTGAGGAGTTCTCCCTTTCTCTTGCCTGAGGCGATTTTTGGCAAGCCCTCCGGCGAGGCTTCGGCACCATCCACCGCCGTAGCCGGCCCCTAAAAATGTAAGCTTTTTCTTCTTTTTTAAAAAAAAAGTATTTTATATGTATATTATGTGTAGATTAAATAAAATAAAACAAAAATAAAAAAATAAATGTACTCGTAAATGAAAAAAGAAAAGTAAAAGAAACCTTTTGATTTTGGATTATTTTTGTATCTCTATATATATGCGTATAAAAATCTCTTTTTCTCTCTTGTGTATTTCTCCCTGTATCTTTTTTTTTTTCGTTTACAAGTTTTTTGTGAGGCCTTTATAGCCTTTCGTAATGAAAATAAAAAGGAAATAAAATCTATGCCATATTTGTGATGATTTGCTGCTGTTGTGTTTTCTTTTTGCTGTCGTATTTCTTTCTTTTTGTAGGTTGATGTCAAGAAATCCGACGATGAAGGTGCTATCCGTGCATGAATCGTGGTACGAACAAAGGCTCGGTGCTGGTGCGAGGAGTCGACAGCGGCGTGACTGTTGGGATCCTGCTGGGACATTTGCGGCGCCTAAGGTTTTCAGAAACCCTAGGCTTCTGCTGAGGCGGGTTAATTATGGGCCTTTTGGGCCACGGGTATTTGGGTCTGTTTAGGTGTTGGGTAGTGGGCTATCATTAGGTTGTAAAGGCTGTAAAAAATAGACTGTAAAAAAACATTATTTGTTTATTATTTTTTGTTTTTCTTCTTTTTCTAAATGGGCCTGGGCAAAATTGGGTATTTACATACATGAAAAATTTTCTAAGTTTCCCAAAAGTTTCCAAAGTTTTAAGTTTAGTCCCGAACCATTTCTGATGCATGTTTTGGGCCTCGTAGGCTCATTTTAGGGATGATGTGAATGTTTTTGAAAATTTTTAAATTTGAGTGGAAATTCATGTCTCGATATTAAATGTTTGCTTGTGAATAAGTCCGGTAATGCTTCGTACCCTATCCCGGCATCGGATACGGGTAAGGGGTGTTACAGGGCATAAATGTAATTTTTCAAAAAAAAGTCCATGATGAGGAGAAGATGGAGTGATGACAATCGAAGACACATGGAATGCCTTGTGATTAAAAAAACTATTTATTTTTTTGTTTGTCTGGCTTGCAGTGAAAAAATGACCAAAATCCCCAATTATTAATTTAGTTGAGTGACATGCTCAATCCAATATCAACTTATAATTAATAATCAATCCCAAGTATGAAAAGTTACCAAGCAAGAAACCAGAAACAACTGAAAATTACAAACCAAAACAAATAGAGACTTGTTAAAAATAGTCCGAGTTCCAAGGTGATTTTCTGAATCTCGGGTCCGATCCTAGTTTCGAGGTTTCCCTGAAAAGTTAAACACTATGGGAGTGAGCTTATGAAAGCTCAGTGTAAGTCAAATAGTTATTTAAACAGACATAAATATCATATACAAAGAAACATATTAGCATTAACAGAAGAACACAGAACCTTCATAGTAATTTCATATCATTACATAGCCATTTTCAAAATCGATGTCAAACGGTGTATGAGCATGGGTCATTATTCATTCGAGTAACAATCATTAATTTCGATACCATTCAATACAACATAATACAATACGTAGAATAAATCAATAACATTCAAGTATGTCGTGAGCATGGTGCAATGCAAAAATGTTCCTACCCCAACCATCCGCTACACACCACGTGTTCCCCTGAACCCTTCTAACAAACTCCAACGAATGCGAGCAACGCTCAATGTGGTAAAAACCATAGTATAACATATATGTAGAAAATCTATCGAATAACATATAATGCAATAAAATCGTCAATCCCCTTGGTACTCTAGGTTCAGTGCACTTATTACATATAAATGCGGACTTAATATGCTGCCTTAACCCCATGGAACTTCTCCGTCAACCACAATAATCATTCACCCCCAATGAATATGCAATATTTCACACAATCTCATACATAAATATAATTCAATACTTTCACATTTAATTGACATGTTCAACATCCCCTCAATTATCAAATACTTTCAGAATATGGAATCAATGATCCAACTTTCAAATTACCATTAGGATGGTATCACTTACAAATCATAATTTCATGTACATTCACAACTCTTTTGTGCACATACTTAGTGGTCTTACGAACATTTCATAGCAAATCACTTGTACAAATATATCATGCATAAGCCTTATTTTCATTCAAAAACAGGTTATACATAAAACCAGTCATTCATCAAATTAACCAAACATTCATGACAATGTCAATCATTCAATCATTCAGTCAAACTAGCAACATTGCTACCATGCCAAATAGTTAGGACTCAAAACATACCTGATTCGGCCACTCACAAATTAATTACTTAGCTGTTAAGCCAAGAACAATAAAAAATCTAAATCATCAATTAAATCATAATAATTATTATTACCAATCAAGTTATTGAGTTTAGGACCACACCTTATTTTACACTCTTTTGTAGCACACTAGCGAATCTTGTGGTTTCTCTAATAAACTTTAAAACGGGCATAAATTAATAATCAATATAAAATTCAAAAAGTAAACCTCTTAAACAGCCCCTAAACACCCACTTATTGGTTCAATCCAATCACCGTAAATACAACTATTTTTCGAATCCAAACTAGTTGGATTTCTTACACTAATTTGAGGTGAATGGTACGCGCAGACGTCTTTCGGCTTTACTGCTGATTTGGGGCATTTAAGTCAGCACCTAAACACATTTAATTACTAAAACATCACTAGCTAATCTATGATTAAAAATTTCTTATTTGATCAATTAACAACTTTTCCCAATATCTAAACTGAAACTATTCACTAGCTTACTATTAACCACACTTACACTTCCCAAATAGTCAAATCTGAATTGCCGATTGATCAAGATTGATTTTCCCTAATTAACTCATGTCTAAAGGCTGGTTAGGAGGGGTTCAAGAACCCAAGATTCTGTTGGAAAAATATAGGAAAAATTAAAGAAACCACAAACCCCTTTTCTTGCCCATAGGTGCGTGTACCACCACTCACGGTGGCCAAATTAGGGCTGATTTAAAACCACTTTTGAGATAATTAAAAAGCTATAAAATACCCATTAAATCTTTAAAAATACCCCAAATTCAATAATTTGAAATTTAGGTTTTTATTTAACAAGATTTATCAAGAAATTGAGAGAAAAAGAGATCTTTCACAAGCTAGATGCTAATGGAGGCAATGGCACTTCTTTGCAACGATAGGAATCAATCTTAGAGGTCCAAGATTTTAGATTTGGGGCTGAATATATTGGGGAAAAATGATAGCAAGGTGGTGGGGGAAATGGTCCAAGATCTTGTTGCAAAAAGAAAAGAAAAAGATAATAAATTAAGAGCTATGGGTGGTGCAAAAATGGAGAAAGAAAGAAAAAAATTGAAAAAGAAGAGGAGAGGAGAAGGATAGGTGTAACAGCCCGATTTTGGGGCTAATCGAAACAGTGGTTTCGAGACCACTAATCTGAGGTCAAAGAAAATTATTTTAATATTATTTTATGAGTTATAGCATGATTATATGAGTGCATGAAAATTTAGGTGCATTAATTTTGGTGATTGCATGCTTAATTGCGAAAAAGGACTAAATCGCATAAAGTACGAAAGCCTTACTTTACAAGCTAGAGGTGCCAAATAGCTATAGAGTTTTAATTGAATGTCCCTAATGTGCAATTAGGCCTTGTTTAGGGTGATGGCCGACCATAGGGACAAGAAATTTTAAATTGGTCAAGGTTTGGTGGATTAGGTGACTTAATTGAATAAAATAGAATAAAATAAAAGAAAGGCTATCATCTTTTTCATTCTCCTTCTTCTTCCACTAAAATATCAGCCAAAGAAGGGTTTTGGAGCTTAAAATTTTTAGCAACTTCTCACTCTTGCAAGTAAGTGGTTTTGGTGGTCTTTTTTGATAATTTTTGTACTTTTGGGACCCTTATAGCTTGGTCCAACTAATGAATGGACTATTTTGCAAAATGGTTGAAAGTATAGGGTTTTTCCATGAGAGAATTAGTGTTTTTTTCTGAAATTTTATGGACGAAAATGAGTCTTGGTTGTTAAATAAACAACTTTTGTGAAAGGTGTTTCCATGAAAACACTTAAAAGGACCTTTTTGTAAAGGTTGTAAAATAGGTGGCAAATGTGTGTAATTATTGAAATATTGAGTTTCTATAAGAGGGAATATGAATCAGCTAGGCTCGGGTGTGTGAAAAATGAACACATTTCATTTTACGAGCCTAGGGTCAAAACCATAATTTTAGAAAGTTTAAGGGCAAAGGGTAATTTTTCCAAAGTAGAAATTTTAAAACGTCTTAATTTATATGGTGTTTAAATGAGCGAATTTGTTATTATAGATCAAGAAGAACGTGTAATTAACATTGACCGAGGAAAAGGCAAGGTTTCGGACTAGATTTACAAATTAGCATATTTGGAACCGAGGTAAGTTTGTGTGTAATAATTCAACATCATGTTATTATGTTTTAAAATGCTTGACATTCGTGAAGATGTATATTATTTCTATGAAATTGATCAATGATGTTTCAATGAGAAAATGATGAAAATTTATGATGTTGAAGTCCCGGATGAACCTTAGGAAGTGAGAGGATACCATCATCAAGACATGAGATTTGTAAGGTCCCGTATAAGACCATGTCTGGGACATGGCCTCGGCACCGAATTAAGATCCCATATAAGACCATATCTAAGATATGGCATCGGCATCGAATATGAAAATCGTGTAAGACCATGTCTGGGACATGGCCTTGATATACGATCTCGTATAAGACCATATCTAGGATATGGCATCGACATCGATATGAGATCCCATATAAGACCATATCTGGGATATGGCATCAGCATCGAGATGTGATCCATTGTAAGACCATATTTGGGATATGGCATTAGCATCGTATTATGTGAATGATGATTCTTGTGTATCCTCAAGTATTCCAAGTGGTTCAACGGGATAAGAAGTTAAGTTTATGTTGAAGATGAAATTGGTATTAAAGTTATGAAATGAAGTGATACAGGTACTGATGTGATCCAGTCGAGTCGATTCACGTGTTTTCCCAATCGTCGACAAGGAGAAAATTCGATGCGTTGAAAATTATAAGTTTGGTGGAAAAATATGCGGAAGCTAATGAAGTGGTTTGGATATGAAAGATGGTTTTAGTATGAAATGTAGTAGGCTTGGTTTAAGAAATAAAATAAAGATAGACAGTTTGGGATAAATGGTGAATATGAAAAACAGACTTAAGTGGCAAGATCAATTCGATACTATAGCGAGTATCGCCCCGGGACTTATATGGCTTAAGGGGAAGGATGGAAATAGTTGATGGACCTTGACCCGTTACTTAGCAAAGTAAGAACCTAAGGTATAATTGAATGGATGAACGCCACACCAGGTTGGTGATAAGTTCGAAAGGAGTTCAGTTCACGCCACTAGCACGCTAGATAAGTCAATTCAAGACTCACACTAAATATGAGAAGGAAAACCATACAAGAACAAAAGTTCATAAAATTTTATCAAAGTTCCAAAAGTCCTTTCAAAAGGCTGATTACACACATATTTATAAAGCTAGAAAAAGGCTAGCTGAATGGTCACAAGTATTCATCTTAAAAGCTTAAATAAAGTTCAAGTCTCTTGGAATTCTTGAACCAAATAACTCCACCATTTAATTCACTTCAATTCAAATGCATAATTGACCTTGAATGCTTGAAAAGTGACTCTTGAAATGTCCTTTGGTTAGCTGAATAGTCACCAGCACCTTAATGGTGTTTTGAATGCTTGAATTAATTCTTTTGAAGCAGCAAAAATAGTTGGTTGAAACACCCCAAACTCGGCCCACAAGCCCTGACCGGATCTGGCATGCTTCTAAAGAAAATCCATTCGAATCCTGTTTGAAACTTTGCTAAAAACTTGTGTATTTTTGAAAACACTCGATTTGGGTTGAGCTTGAATTAAGAACCTGTGTCGATAAGGTGTTAAAATCAATTTGATATTTATACTTAAGAAAAATTTTACTTATAACTTTAATATGACAATAATTATATTATACTAAGTACTTTAATAGCATGCATAAACAATTTAATCTTGATGACCTTATTACATCAAATGAAAACCCTGAATAATTCAAAACTTGGAAATTTTAAAACTAAAAAAACAAAATATAACGATCGTCGAATTGAGCATGGCCACCCCTGAGCTTCTCCCGACCCGGTCCATTACTGATCATCACCTGAAAAGTAGTCCCACAAGGGGTAAGTCAAACAGACTCAATGTGTACAATCAACACTAAGTCTCAATCAGATTTAGGCATGTCAAATCATACATATTCATATAGCATTTAAATAAAATGATGCAGTCCCGGACCCAAGCCTAGTTATCCATCTGCTACACGTCACCGTACCAACCATCACACCATGGGGACTACTAAGTTAACCCTCCATCTCGCTACACACCATCAAAGGCGTCATTGCGATCGGCGTGCTCATCGCCTATTATAAAATTAGTGGCATAGCCACCATATATATATATATATAATTGTGACATAAGTCACCACATTCTTATTTTGTGACATAAGTCACCACATTCTTATATTGTGACATAAGTCACATTCTTATATTGGGGTTTAGAACCACCAATTCACTTCCCTTCACATATCACCAGATGCCCCATGTCATGCAAAAACATGCAAAAATTATGCCTTATGCTTTATTCACATTCTTATAGTTGCACTTATGTGCCATAATAGATCGTATTGTATTCCTAGTAGGAGTAGAAAAACGTACCTGAGTACTTTGTACCATTACATGGTACCTTAACCATAATCTTACACTTTTATATTAGCACATATAATAAATTAAAGCCGTAAATCTATCAAGATTTAGTGTGGGGTACACACCTGATATACTTTGCAAATTCACTCCAAATCCCGAAAATCCAATCTACTGCTTTAGATCTTTATTGCCTATATTCGGCCAACCCTAATCTTATTAGTAAAAAGCCATTCGGCCATAAATCCAAATCCTAATAGGATTATTGTAATCAAATTCTTACCTTGGTGCCAATTTCACTACTAATCAAATCTCAAATCGTTGAAATCCTTCTACTTTGTATTCGGCAAACATCAGATCACTTAAAGGGTTAGTTTTCAACTTTTGAATAATTAGGAAATAATCTCTATCATTGTTTATAGCCTTGGCCGAATGTACCTAAGTGTTTACCTTGTGATTTGAAATCCCGAAAACTTGTCACTTGTCTTGAGGAGATGTCGAGATACCTATAGGCATTGGTTAAATTTAATTCTAACTTTAAATCACATAAAAGTAGCCTATGGTCGAATGCCTTACCTTAGATCTTAGAAATCCCAAAACTTCGTTGTGCTTCTCTTTGTGGTCGATAACTACTAAATCCCAAAATCCCTCCTTAAGATTTCGATCAAAGAATAGTAATAGGAATTAGTCTTTAAATTCCGACAAGTCCTAAAAGAAAAGAATAGAAATCAAACTTGATCTCACCTCTACTGAAAAAAAAATTGACAGCACCTTTACTTGAATCCACAGGGCTATTCGGCTATGACCTAAATGTTGTCACTTGATTTCGGCTTTTGATGAACACTATAGGATTTCAGCTTCAACAAGGAAAGAAAGGAAAAGGTGCAGGACTTAGGGAAAAATCAGCAAGACTAAAGGGTCCTATATTCGGCTTTTAGAGAGAAAAAAGAAAAGAGAAAGAGTTGCAGATAGAATTGGCAGAGACTCAAAGGGAAGGAAAAGAATGAAGAAAAGCCTTAATCTCCTTCCTTGGCCGAAATTACTACCAAGAGAGTCCCTTGGTCGGCCACCTCTTCCTCTCACTATCAAATTCCTTAATTCACTCTTCCTTACCCCTTTTCCTACCTTAGCCGAAATTTCTAGGAGAACTAAACCTCATCTCAAACTCCTCCCATAGACTCCTTTTGCAGTCCACCTCTCTTTCCTTGTAGCAAAATAAAATTCTTTTATTTGCTTCCCTAGCGACTTCGAACCTTGGCCCATTTACCTATTTGGTGGCATCATTCCCAGAGGTTTTAAGTGGTGTCTCCGGGCCACTCTTCCAAGCCCAATTATATGTCATATTTCCCTTATTTATTTTCTTAAGGCCACCTTGCTTCAGTTCCCTCTTTTAGACTTAAAACTCGATATTTTTCTAAGGCATTTTCCTTATGTTTCAAGATTCTAAAATTCACATAACACATTCATAACACATAAGACATGCTATTTCATATAATTTAGCAATAGTGCATAAGCCTTAATCCAGGATATTACAGTTCTACCCTCCTTAAAATAATTTCGTCCTCAAAATTACCTGGCTAGAATAGGTGGGGGTATTACTGTCGTATTGCTTCTTCCGGCTCTCACGAGGCTTCCTCCGATCCATGATTTCGCCACAACAGCTTGACCAAAGGGACCGATTTCCTTCGTAGCACTTTCACATCTCATTCCAGAATCTGAATCGGCTCTTCCTCGTAGGACATGTCTGGCCTTAGCTCCACCTCTTCAATCGAAACTAGTGAGATGGATCCGATTGGTATCGACGTAGCATGAAAACATAAAATACATCGTGCATCAACTTCAATTCAGGAGGCAACTCTAATTGGTATGCCACTGGTCCGATTCGCTTCAATACCAGATAGGGTCCTATGAACCTTGGGCTTAGCTTCCCTTTTCGACCAAATCTCATCACCTTCTTCCAAGACGATACTTTAAGGAACACTTGATCTCCCACATTAAATTCAATCTCCTTCCGTTTGAGATCTGCGTACGACTTTTGTCTATCGGATGCTTCCTTCAATCGAGCTCGAATTATACTAATCTTCTCCTCAGATTCCGCTACTAACTCTGGACCCAAAATTTGATGTTCTCCTAATTCCGTCCAACACGTAGGAGTCCGACACTTCCTACCATACAACGCCTCGTACGGTGCCATTTTAATACTGGCCTGATAGTTATTGTTGTATGCGAATCTGCTAGAGGTAGATATCCTTCCCAACTCCCACTGAAGTCTATCACACAGCCTCTTAGCATATCCTCTAGCACTTGGATCACTCGTTTAGACTGGCCGTCCGACTATGAATGGAAAGCCGTACTGAAGTCCAATCTAGTGCCTAAAGCCTGATATAATGCTTTCCAAAATCGAGACGTGAACCTCGGATCCCTATCCGAGATAATTGACATCAGCACTCCATGCAACCTTACAATTTTTGCCACATACAACCTTGCCAACTTTTGTAGGGAGTAGTTAACCCGTACTGGAATAAAATGTGCGACTTTGTTAGCCGATCCACTATCACCCATACCGAGTCCTTCTTGGTAGGCGTAAGGGGAAGCCCACTAACGAAGTCCATGGTAATTCTCTCCCACTTCCATTGGGGAATCTGTATTGGCTGAAGCAATCCTGACGGAACTTGGTGTTCAACCTTAACTTGTCGACACGTCAAGCACTTCCTACAAATTCGGTAACTTCCGCAAGACACAGCCACCAAAATTGTTCCCTTAGGTCTCTGTACATTTTACTACCCCTGGGATGCATAACATAAGGGCTACTATGCGATTCCCGAAGAATTCTTTGCCTAAGTTCCACATCTTTCGGCATACAGACCTTACCCTTGAACAATATTCCCTCGTCATTAACACCATAATCCTCCAACTCTCTATTTTGCGCTTGTCGCAACTTAACACTTAGATCCTCATCCACCAACTGTCCTTCTTTTACTTCATTCAATCACATCGGCTTGACTTGCAACTCTGCTAGCAAACTTCCATCGTCATAGAGACTTAGATGTGCGAACATTGCCCTCAAATCCATCACCACCTTCCGACTTAGGGCATCCGCCACTACATTTGCTTTGCCCGGGTGATACTCTATCAAACAATCATAGTCCTTCAATAATTCCACCCACCTCGCTGTCTCAAATTCAACTCCTTCTGAGTCAGCAGATACTTAAGGCTTTTGTGGTCTGTGTAGATCACCGACTTTTCTCTATAAAGATAATGCCTCCACACCTTAAGGGCAAAGACCACTGCCGCCAATTCTAAGTCATGCGTCAGGTAGTTAACCTCGTGTGGCCTTAGTTGTCGAGATGCGTAAGTGACTACTTTTCCATCTTGCATAAGGACACCTCCCAACCCTGTATGGAAAGCATCACAATACACTACAAAATCCTTCCTTCTCCTACCGGATCAAAAGCCGAGCTTGATCAAGACCTTCTTAAGCTTTTCAAAGCTCTCCTATTGTTTATCCGTCCATATGAAAGGCACTTCCTTCCTTAACAACTTTGTCAAAGGCGCGGCTATCGACGAGAACCCTTCCACAAACCGTCTATAATAGCCTGCCAATCCTAAGAAACTTCAAACTTGAATTACTCGACTTAGGAGGTTTCCAATCCAAAAGCTGTCTCAATCTTCTCGAGGATCCACCCTTATTCCTTCAATGGATACTACATGTCCTAAAATGTAACCTCCTTAAGCCAAAATTCACACTTCTTTGAATTTGGCGTGAAACTCTTCTCCTCAATATTTGCAACACAACTTGGAGGTGCCCATCGTGTTCCTCCTCAGACTTCGAGTATACCAAGATATCGTCTATGAACACGGTAACAAACTGATCCAGATAGGGTTGGAAAATCTGGTTCATCATGTCCATAAACGCGGCTGGGGCATTTGTCAAACCGAACGGCATTACCAAGAACTCATAATGCCCATACCTTGTTCGGAAAATCGTCTTATGGATATCAGTCTCCTTCACCTTAAGCTGATGATATCCAGACCTTAGATCGATCTTTGAGAATACTGCGGCCCCCTTAAGCTGATCGAACAAGTCGTCTATCCTTGGCAACGGGTACTTGTTCTTGATGGTCAGCTTATTCAACTGACGATAATCTATGCACATACGCATAGTTCCGTCCTTCTTCTTCACAAATAAGACCGGTGCTCCCCATGAAGACACACTAGGTCGAATGAACCCACGGTCAAGCAATTCTTGGATCTGAGCCTTGAGCTCCACCAACTCCTTCGGTGTCATTCTGTATGGGGCAATGGACACGGGGAGGTACCCGCGACAAGTCAATTCCAAACTCCACCTCCACATGCAGGGGTATTTGAGTAATTCCTCCGGAAAGACATCCTCATATTCCCTTATAGTTCTTACTTTACTAACTCCCCCTTCTTTCGTATCCAAAGCATAATGAAGGCCATAAATGCCTTACACCCCTTAGAACCATCTTATCGACCTTTAAAGTCAAACTACGTTGACAAGTAGTTTCGTCTTTCTCTATCATAACTATCACTTCATCCTCTAGGGTCTTTAGCTCCATTCGTTTGGCTGCACAATCTAACACAGCCCGATACTCCACTAGCCAATCCATGCCAAGTATAAGATCGAATTCCCCAAAGGGTAATTCCATTAAGTCGGCAAAAAATACCACTCCTTGAAGTTCAAAAGGTACTCTCCGAAACATCTTATTTACCACTACCGTTTGACCTAGTGGGCTTACTACAGTCATCTCCCTACTAGATAGTTCAGAGGCTATCCCTAGAGTTTCAACTACTCTACATACAACATAAGAATGGGTCGAACCCACATCGATCAAAGTAAAATAAGGCTTGCCATAAATAAGGAACGTACCGGTTATGACATCCGATGCGTCACCATCCTCCCTACGACGAATCGCATACACCAGGCCCGGCTGTCTTGCCTCTGTATTACCACCACCTCGGCCCGGTGTTCCACGTCCTCTTCCGGTACCATTTTCTCTGTTATTCGGACCACGACCCCGCTGAGGCTGCTGTCCCCCTCTACCAGCCTGATTAGCATTCTGAGCTACCGGTCGATTCCCATTTGGTCTCATCGGACAGTCCTTAATCATATGGTCCTTTGACCCACACTTAAAACATCCCCCGCTTCTTCCAAAGATTCGCCAAGTGCTTTTTCCCACATTGATCACAAGTAGGTCGCCTCCATGGCGACTTCTTGACCTCGCTGACCCTTCAACTCTAGGCCTCTTTTGCTCATTCCTAGATGGCCTTGACGATCCAAAACCTCTCTCCTGTCTATTTCGATCGGAGTTCTGCCTTACGAAATCCTTGATACCCTCAGCCACTTTGGCCTTTTCCACCAACACAGTAAACTCCCACTCCTGTTGCGGGGCTATCAATAACCTCAGGTCATCTCTTAGTCCGTCTTCAAACCGTACACACCGCTCATGCTCGATGAGACACTATGCCTCGAGCATAACGGCCAAATTTAAGAATTGGCTCAGATACTCGATTCACGGACTTGTTTCCTTGAACCATCCCTAGAAAAGCCTTTCTTTGGGCATCAATATAATGAGTGCCCACATACTTCTTACCGTATATCTTGCTTAGCATACTCCCACGTGAGTTCCCCATTTGTAGCACCATCTCGCACCGTAAGCCACCATTGATATGACTCATCGCGGAGAAGCGACACCAACCTCATGCTTTTCCTCGTCGGTTAAGTCGAGCTCATCCATAATCCGCTCGGTCGCCTCCAACCAATACTCAGCGGTATTAGGTGCTACACCAGATACACCACGGAACACTTGAGCTCCATTGGCTCGAGTCGCTCAGTCACCAACTTCCGAGCTCCCATGCCTTCACCTCCCGCCACCCTTTCCAAGACTCGCAGCATCGCAGGACACTGCGCGTCATCCCGTCTGGTCCTCGATATTCCACATCGGTAATTTGGGGTGGTGGTGGCATTTATTTTCGAGATCCTTGACACGATCTAACGGTTCGAACCACGATCATTCGGCCTCTTCCTTTGCCACGCACGTTACGACCACGTCCCCTTGAATTCATACTTCCGCTTTGCGTTTATCTGATTAAAGAATTTTATGAATTAGTTTTGTTCCATTTGATTAACCACGAACAGTTTTATGTTTAATAGTTCTAGGAAGTAGTTCTTTCGATTCATACACATACAGTCTCACATCATTCATTTAGTCACACACATGAACTTGCGTTCATTACAGAGAATTATTGTAATTGTCGTTGTTTGTTGTTTTCCACTACCTAGGGGTATTTTCGTAATTTTATCCTATAGGGGTACTTTGGTAATTTTCAAATTAGGGTATTTAAAAATGTTGTAAAATAGAGGTTGTTGATATTTTACAAAATTAAAATACTTGCTGGAAAAATTTCAAGGGTAAAATAGTAATTTATACTTAGGGGTATTTTGTAATTTCACAAGCCGAGGTTATTTGGTAATTTTTCGCAAAATATGGTTCTGGTGACTTTTCAAAACAAGGGTATTGTTAAAATTTACGAGTTGAGGGTACTTCAGAAATTTTCCTTCCTGAGGTATTTTGGTCATTTACTTGGAGTTAGGGGAAATTTGGTCATTTTGCAAATCAGGGGTAATTTCGTAAATTTTTCCAAAACGGGATGTCTTTGATATTTTGTAAAGTTTTTAGATATTTTTGCAAAATCAGAAGTTGTTCTTGAAATCGGGGGTAGTATGGTAGTTTTGGGAAATTAAGGGCATTTTAGTAATTTTACCCCTAAGGGTATTTAGGTAATTTGTAAATTAAAAATTCTTAGGAAGTTTTTCCAAAATAGTAATTTTCATAATTTCAAAAGGGTAGTTTGTTGACTTTTAAAACTAGGGTTTCCATAAAAATGTGGCTAGTCCCTTTCGGGTTTTAATTATTGAGTTTAGCTTGGACTGAAGTCCTCTTGGTTAGGTGAACCAAGCTACGCACTGCAGTAGGATTCGAGTGGAGAGGAGGTGAGTCACTAGGACTGCTTAAATACCAAGCTCCCACTGAAACCAATCCTAGACATGCGCACAACGGTTGCCACACCCTAGCTCGGCGACTTGGACGTAGGTTTGTTTAATTGTGCATTAGTGTTTTATGTATTTGTTGGGGTAACTAGTCCTAGGGTTTAAGTACTTATCATACTAATCTACGTTCCATTTCTACCCTTCTATAATTCATATCATAAATCACACAAGAGATAGGGGTACTTACCTGGTGGACTTCGGGCCGGAGACTCAGGTGCCATGCCAGAAAGCCTGTTTATTTCTTAGAAAAATCCATTTTCAAAAGAGAGAAAACGTTTTGGGCCCTAAAAGCCCTCAAGGCCGAGTTTTGAACCGGGCTCTGATACCAAACTGAAACACCCCAAACCTGGCCCACAAGCCATGACCGGATCTGGCATGCTTCTAAAGAAAATCCATTCGAATCCTATTTGAAACTTTGCTAAAAACTTGTGTATTTTTGAAAACACTCGATTTGGGTTGGGCTTGAATTAAGAACCCGTGTCGATAAGGTGTTAAAATCAATTTGATATTATACTTAAGAAAAATTTTACTTATAACTTTAATATGACAATAATTATATCATACTAAGTACTTTAATAGCATGCATAAACAATTTAGTACTGATGACCTTATTACATCAAATGAAAACTCGGAATAATTCAAAACTTGGAAATTTTAAAACTATAAAAACAAAATATAACGATCGTCGAATTGAGCATGGCCACCCCTGAGCTTCTCCCGACCCGGTCCATTACTGATAATCACCTGAAAAGTAGTCCCACAAGGGGTGAGTCAAACAGACTCAATGTGTACAATCAACACTAAGTCTCAATCAGATTTAGGCATGTCAAATCATACATATTTATATAGCATTTAAATAAAATGATGCAATCCCAGACCCAAGCGTAGTTATCCATCTGCTACACGTCACCCGTACCAACCATCACACCGTAGGGACTACTAAGTCAACCCTCCATCTGCTACACACCATCGAGGCGTTAATTGCGGTCGATGTGCTCATCGCCCTTATAAAATTCGTGGCATAGCCACCATATAAATATAATTGTGACATAAGTCACCACATTCTTATTTTGTGACATAAGTCACCACATTCTTATATTGTGACATAAGTCACCACATTCTTATATTGGGGTTTAGAACCACCAATTCACTTCCCTTCACATATCACCCATATGCCCCATGTCATGCAAAACATGCAAAATTATGCCTTATGCTTTATTCACATTCTTATAGTTGCACTTATGTGCCATAATAGATCGTATTGTATTCCTAGTAGGAGTAGGAAAACGCGTGCACAGTACTTTGTACCATTACATGGTACCTTAACCATAATCTTACACTTTTATATTAGCACATATAATAAATTAAAGCGATAAATCTATCAAGATTTAGTGTGGTACCTACCGATATACTTTGCAAATTCACTCCAAATCCCAAAAATCCAATCTCTGCTTTAGATCTTTCTTGCCTATATTCGACCAACCCTAATCTTATTAGTAAAAGCCATTCGGCTATAAATCCAAATCCTAATAGGATTATTGTAATCAAATTCTTACCTTGGTGCCGATTTCACTACTAATCAAATCTCAAATCGTTGAAATCCTTCTACCTTATATTCGGCTAACATCAGATCACTTAAAGGGTTAGTTTCCGACTTTTGAATAGTTAGGAAATAGATCTTATCATTGTTTATAGCCTTGGCCGAATGTACCTAAGTGTTTACCTTGTGATTTGAAACCCCGAAAACTTGTTACTTGTCTTAAGGAGATGTCGAGATACCTATAGGCATTGGTTAAATTTAATTCTAACTTTAAATAACATAAAAGTAGCCTATGGCCGAATGCCTTACCTTAGATCTTAGAAATCCCGAAACTTCGTTGTGCTTCTCTTTGTGGTCGATAACTACTAAATCCCGAAATCCTCCTTAAGATTTCGGTCAAAGAATAGTAATAGGAATTAGTCTTTAAATTAGAAAAGTCCTAAAAGAAAAGAATAGAAATCAAACTTGATCTCACCTCTCTTGAAAAAAAAATCGACAACACCTTTACTTGAATCCACGGGGCTATTCTACTATGGCCTAAATCTCATCCACTTGATTTGACTTTTGATGAACACTATAGGATTTCGGCTTCAACAAGGAAAGAAAGGAAAAGGTGTAGGACTTAGGGAAAAATCGACAAGACTAGAGGGTCCTATATTGGCTTTTAGAGAGAAAAAGAAAAGAAAGAGTTGCGAGATAGAATTGACAGAGACTCAAAGGGAAGGAAAAGAATGAAGAAAAGCCTTAATCTCCTTCCTTGGCCGAAATTACTACCAAGAGAGTCCCTTGGCCGGCCAACTCTTCCTCTCACTATCAAATTCCTTAATTCACTCTTCCTTACCCCTTTTCCTACCTTAGCCGAAATTTCTAGGAGAACTAGACCTCATCTCAAACTCCTCCCATAGACTCCTTTTGCCGTCCACCTCTCTTTTCCTTGTAGCAAAATAAAAATTCTTTTATTTGCTTCCCTAGTGACTCGAACCTTGGCCCATTTACCCTGCTGGTGGCATCATGCCCAGAGGTTTTAAGTGGTGTCTCTGGGCCACTTTTCCAAGCCCAATTATATGTCATATTTCCCTTATTTATTTTCTTAAGGCCACCTTGCTTCAGTTCCTCTTTTAGACTTAAAACTCGATATTTTCTAAGGCATTTTCCTTATGTTTCAAGATTCTAAAATTCACATAACACATTCATAACATATAAGACATGCTATTTCATATAATTTAGTAATAGTAGTTATAAACTCATGCATCAATAAATAATCCTAGTAACTAGATTAATTAAGAGCAAGACTTATTAAATAAAGTTCAACAAAAACACTTATTAATTAAAACTAAGATGAGTTGAATTAATGTCCAGCAACTCATTTATTAAACTAAGATGCTTAAATGCATGGTTTGAAATGCAAACTAAATGAACAAATGAGTTACTTAATGCAAGACTTAATTTAATGATGCAGACTTAAATTAACATGGGAGTTACATAATGCATAACTTTGTTAAATGCATAACACACAAAGTGCAAATCTAAAATTAAAAATATGCAAACTTATTAATTTAAATAAAACTATATTAAATTAAAAAGTCCTTAAAACATTGGCCCAATAATCAATCAGGTCTATGAGATGTTTCATCTTGCACTTGGGCCCTTTAAGTTTAGGCCAATTCTGAGGTCGGCGAGTTGTGTCGAAACATGATACGACCGGCTTTGCATAAGTTACATGTGAGTATCTTACGAGAAATGTGTCTGATATGTGATATGTGATTGGTAAGAGTAAGCATGAGTAAGTTATGGCAATGTGTTTGAGAATTTGAGTTGTTACTCAATGAAATGTATGGATGTTATCATAAGTCTTTATGTTGCTATTTATTTCTTGCAAACTTACTAAGCTTTATGCTTACCCCTCTCTTTTCCATTCTTCTTGTAGTATTGACAAGCTAGCTAGGGGATCGTAGGACGTTGGAGCTCAGTTCACACTCTCAAGTTATTCTTTTGGTATAGTGAAGTTTGATTATTTTGAGTATGGAATGTATAGGAACTTGGTCATTTTGTGATATGTCATATTGGTTAGCCAGAGTAGGCTATTAGGATTAATTATTCATTTTGTAAATGGTCATTAAATTCAGCCAAAACTAGCCAAGTTATTTATTCAAGGATGATGAAATTCATGAAGTGCAAGTTTATACAATTGAATAAGTAATGTGTAAAATTTATATACGCATGATGAAGTAGTGAATATTAGAAGTGCTTTATGGTCATGCTATGTATTGCTTCAGGGTGTTACATAAAGGGCTTGGTAAATAGCCTTGTATTTGTCCACACGGGTAGACACACGGGCATGTGTCTAGGCCTTGTGTAACACACGGTCTACCCCATGGGCGTGTAGTTTGGCCGTGTGTCCTCCTGCATTCTAAGTTGGCAAAACAGAATGCCCAGTATTAACCACACAGGCTAAGACATGGCCGTGTGTCTCAACCGTGTGGATGACACGGCCCTAGGACATTGGCATGTGCTCAGGCCGTATGAAGTCTGCACCTAAATTTAAGAATTTGATTCGTCACAAGGTCTAAGGACACGGCGTGTGTCATGACCGTGTGACCACCTGATGCTGATGACGTCAGAAACAGAATGTCAAGGTTTTCACACACGGTTAAGACACGGGCGTGTCATGGCCGTGTGAAGGACAAGGGCCGTAGACACAGGCGTGTGTCCAGCAGTGTGAAACACCTGTAGGTTCAAGTTGAGAAATAAATCCGCACGGACAAGGGACATGGGCATGTATGATGACACGGGCTGCCCACATGGCGTGTTCCCTTTCACACGGGCGTGCTGCCCTGATGTGAGTAAAAAAAATTTCTAAGTGTTTGTGAGTTTCCAGCTCAGTCCCAAACCACTTTATATGTATGTTTCGGGTCTCATAGACCCATAATAGGGATGTTATGAATAAGAATGAAAGGTTTTAAGTTTGAACAAAAATTTATGGCCTGATATTGTATGATGATGCACATTAAGTTAGTAACTCCTCGTACTAGATTCTAGTGTCAGATATGGGTAAGGGGTGTTACAATAGGGACAACTAGGGTGGGATGCATGAGACTAAAATTTGATTATTTTGTCTACAAATAATATATATACCTAGGTCTAAGAAGGTATGGATGGCATACACAAAAAAAAAATGGGATTTTGCAAAATTTAATTATTTTGTAAGGGAAAAGATTCAAACTTGGGACCTTAATTTTATTTTCATGCTTTCTCATATTTCTTTTAACCACTAGGCTATTTTCTCATTCTTGAAATAATTTTGTGGTATTTATTTTAAAAATAAGGCGTGTCACATATTAGAATTTGATGCAAAATTTACAAAATAATGAAAATGGTGAGAGAGAAGGGATTTGAACTTGGGTTTCAAGGAATGTTTCACTAACACTTATCCAACAAACCAATACCTTATATATTTCATAAAAACACAAATAATCTCAAAATTAGGGCATGACCACTCACTCTCGATTTACAAACCCGATTCTACTAACCCCCTATTTTTGAGATGTTACAATTCTCCACTCCTTAAAGAAATTTTGTTCTCGAAATTTTTCTTAGTCACGAATTCCTTTACTCCTCTCTTTAAACCTAGTTGCCACACTTTCGCTGTGTAACTCTGATTTCCAATACAATTCTAGACATGTTTCTCTTAAATCCCAATGAATATCTCTTTAAGATCTGATTACAGAAATTTTACTATTGGATTTCTCTACCCCGATTCCAAATTTATTAAAAACTCTACTAACACTAAGCAAACAAGTGAAGTCAGAATTAATTGATGTGAAGTACGATTTAATAAATTTTCATGCATTGACATCGGATGTGTCTTGGTCCTTGTGATACCTAGCTGCGTAAACAAGTGCTATTTGTCTAACTTCAATTCTGATTGGACCCTTGGAGGAAACTGACTAACCCTCTAATTCTATACTGGAGTTGCATCTGTTTACCTGGCGAGGAGCATTCTTTCCCAACATTCGCTCGAATGGCGCTTATCTTAGTATCTACAAATCGATCTAACAGTTCCTCTAGTAATAACCACTGCAAATTCCATTGGAATCTAGCTTCTCTGGCCCACTTTAAAGATTACAATTTGGATCAGTGTAACCAAGCTCTCTCTTATTCTGAATTTTATTCTTTTCCTCTCCCTTGCGTTCCAAGCGTTTACTCTCTTCCTCTATCTTAGTCCTCTCAACCATAATCTTGAAAACCTTTTCAAACATTCCCAACATCGTTTGGGACACTACATCATCCCCAACCTCTTAATTTTTGCCTTCAGAAGTAGGCACAATCACGGTGTCATTTATTTCAGGGTTAGGCACAATTTCTTGAGAAAATATGACTTAACCTAGGCAGCTAGGCATTGAGCCCCACGGTTGCTCATTCTCCGGTTGTTCATTACATATCCTACAATCTTAAGTTTGATCTACAATTTCAGAAAAATAGTCACTAGCTACCTTTAGTCAGTTTTTAATTTCCTATATTACATGTAACACCCCAAACCTGGCCTAGACGTTATGGCCGAATCTAGTGACGTCACATGATGGTGTCTTGGAAAACATAACTACGTTAAAACCATTTTTAGATGTCTTGGGCTTTCATTAAAACATTTTATTTAATTATTCATTATCCATTTTCAAAACATTATAAGTTTGCGGAAGCTTTTAAATCAAGCTGCGAATTCGTATGTATTTGAATAAACTATTTGTTTGTTTCGAAAACTCGCGTCTTATCCTACTGCTAGCAGTTCATAAAATAATAATCCCAAATTTAAAGTAAAAATCCGTAAAGGCCTTATTACATGAATTTTACCCAAATATAACCAAATCATAATTTAAAAATGAACAATAAGTAAGTATCCAGAATTGTGGTCACCGCCGAGTCCTCCGCTGCCCTGATCCGTCTACTGCTGGGGATTACCTGAATAGATTAAACATAAAAGGGTGTGTTTCGCAACTCAGTGTGTAATCCCCACAGAAAACATACACACTATCATATCTGATAACAAACATGGCATGCACAGTTCGGGTTTGAGCCCTTTACAGAAATGATGTAGGCCTTAGCCCACTCAGATACAAAATCAGACATATTACAGGGCCTTAGCCCATTTCTGCATGTAATATGCGAAAATAGAATCCTACCCACCACCTCTACACACCAACTCCGTCAACCACACACATGTGGGGATAAAATCAACCCACCCACCTACACACCATGTCGCATCAATGCGCACATAATCAAAATTTGCGTACCGAAATGCCAGATAACAGTTTAAGAGCCTTTCGAGATACTTCCTCCAATTATAATCAACCTACCCGATGCAATCTTTAATAATTTCAAACCCTACCAAACGTTAGGACCGAATATGGGTCGTTACGGAGAAAAACTTTTGAAACCCATTTTAAAATCTAATTTAAGTTTTGTTGAAAACTTCTAGTTTTTGGTTATCTTCTTTGAAATCATACTTAGATTAAATTCGAAATTTAATTAAGTCAAGTTATTATCTGATTTCAAATGTGCTCACCGCACGATAAAACATTTTTTCGTGTTAATTTGGAAAGCGTGTGATTCAATTTATAGTTATAACAAAATATCCAACATATAAGAAATAACAAAAGTAAAGTATATGGAGGCCTTATTACATCCAAAATAAAATAAACCAATAATAAAATAAAATGACTAAGTTTAAGTTCATTTAATTCAAGTCCACTGCATGGCCACCTCGAGTCCCTCCGGCTCCATATCCGCGATCTATGCATCACCTGAAAAAAAATAATGGAGAAGGTGAGTCACCAAGACTCAGTATGTAACCCTTCCCCCGGTTTAAACCAACCTCATACACAAATTATAACAATTAATATGCACAAGATAATGTACCCCACCTAGCCAACCAAACGCCTCAATCTACCCCGTTGTGGTACCAAACCACTGGTGGTGCCAAACCACTGGTGACATATAGTCACAGATGTGATGCCAAATCACTGGAGGTGCCAAACCTCTGGTGTCCATAGACACAATCGATTGATGGGGCCAACCCATCGTGTGATGCCAAATCACTAGCGTCAATCCCATATCTCAAAGTGGGGCCAACCCACGGTGGTGCTAAGCCACAGGGATGAGACGCGATGAGGTACCAAACCTCTGAGGTACCAAACCTCTGTGGCCGTAGTCACAAGGTGTGTTACCAAAACATCGGTGCTCGTCGGCACAATATCACCGCCCCCGCTCATTTAACCCACAAAAGTCAAGTAGCCATGATCAAATCTCATACATTTATCACATGTATCATAAAACCATGCTTCCCAAAAGCATAATAATAATCTCATATTAAAAGAGACTTACCCGAAATCCTCGCTTGTACCATTGAGGTACTATATCCGTATCTACATCAAGCAAATTACATACAAAAATATCTAGCACAGTTATTAATTGCTATAAGTGTGTATGTACACACCTGTCACCACTGAATGATCTAAATCCCGAATGAAGGAGTCGGTTACACTAGATCTACTGCCCTTATATTCGGCCAAAACATGAGTTAGTATATTCGGCCAAATCAAACAGTTTAAAGGGTTCTCCTTTTGACCCCGAATTCTTACCCTTACGCTTTTGGATACTTAATCACAACACCCGATTCCCGAATCTGCTTCACCAATTACCATCGGTTAGTAAACAAAGCTAATAGCCTTCGGCTTTTAAATACTTGCAAATTAAACCCATGAAAATCGATTCTTACCACCACTTACCACTTGATTGGTCACGAATGACGGCTTGCTTTGTCGATCTCCAAAATCCCGGAACACCTAGACAGATTCGGTTTTCAAAACAAATACTTAGCACCTTGTAAATGAATACCGACATTGGCCCTTAATCCTTAAGAAGTCGACAAAGATAGGGAAAGGGAACATAGGCATTCGGCCAACCCTACTTACCGTACAATTGATTGAACACTAGTGAAATCCCGATGTGTCTATGCCACTATACCATTCGGCCAAGGTGAGTAAATAGGAGGAAAGGAAATCGGCACTTCCAAGGGAGTGTATTGACCAAGGGGAGAAAGAAATCAATGGAAGAGAAAGGTGTTAAAAGTTTCGGCTTAAGGGGGATTTTTGAGAAGAGGAGGGTGTAAAGAGAAGGTGGTTTCGGTTTGGCAATGAAGAGAAAGAAAAGAGTAGATGTTTCGGCTAGAGATCAAAGAATAAGAGAAGTGATTGGCAATGGAGAAAAATTTGAGAAAGAATGAAGAGAAAAATTATCACCAAGTGGAGGCTAGCCGAAAATAACCTCAATAAATTCGGCATTATCCCCTCCCCAATGTCCTTGCCGTCCACTCCACTAAGGAGTTCCAAATACCACCAACTCCTTAATTGGTTTAATTAAATTCAAAATAATCTTGAATTAATCCCCATAATCAATGAATAATCCTAATAATATCTTCTTTATGTTCTATTATCCTTGGAATTAATAATAAACAAAATGCTCATATTATCCTTAATTATCTCATAATAAAAAGAGTTTAAAGAGAGAAAGAACTCTCCCTCCTATGCCGTCCAAAATATGAAAGAAAAAGGGAATTACATGACTCGAACCAAGGCTCTCCCTTGTTCCTTGATGGCGTCACTTGTAGCACTTAAGTGGCCTCCCTTTTGCCACTTTTCCAAGACTTATTTTATGTCAAATGTTCCTCCATTTATTCTTATAACCCCTAACTACTAAGGCTATCCACCTTTAAAGCTTATAAATAATATTTTTCTACTATTCCGAGCCAACTCAAGGCCTCTAATTAAATCTTATCATGCCATAAATATTATCTCAGTCATTCCACACAAGCAAAATAATACAAATACAAATAACCCCATTTTTAGGATGTTACAGTTCTACCCCCTTAAAAGAATTTCGTCCTCGAAATTACCTAGTCAGAAGAGGTGGGGGTATTGCTGTCGCATCACATCCTCGGGTTCCCACATAGCTTCCTCAGCACCATGGTTCCGCCATAGCACTTTCACTAAGGGCACTAACTTCCTACGCAGAACCTTCACATCCCTATCCAAGATTTGAATCGGTTCCTCCTCAAAAGATAAGTCTGAGTTAACCTCGATTTCTGTCACAGGCACCACATGTGATGGATCGACCGAAATCTTGCCTCGGATCGACACATGAAAGACATTATGGATCGACTTAACTCGTCGGCGATTCGGTGATAAGCTACCGGTCCTATTCGCTTAATCTTGTCAGATATGGGCCAATGAATCTTGGGCTTAACTTCCTTTCCGCCCAAATCTTAGTACCTTCTTCCAAGGCGACACCTTCAGAAGACCTTATCCCTACTAAGATACTCCATTTCCTTGTGCTTAAGATCGGCATAGGACTTACATCTATCGGCGCTTCCTTAAGACGAGCTCGAATCACTTTCACTTTATCCTCGGTTTAGTTACCAATTCGGACCCAACACTTGTCGTTCACCCAACTCGTCCAACACGTCGGAGTTTGGCATTTCGTCCATCTGATCTTCGTATGGTGCCATCTCAATACTCGCTTGGTAACTATTATCGTGGCGAACTTCGGCTAAAGGTAGAAATTCCTCCCAACTACCTCGAAATTCCAAGACACAACCCTCGATATCCTCTAAGATCAGATGACCTCTCGACCGCCCGTCCATTGTGGATGGAAAGCTATCTTTGAAATCAATCGTGTTCCCAAAGCTTGATGCAATGCTTTCCAAAACCTCGAAGTGAACCTTGGGTCCCTATCTGAAATAATTGATATGGGTACACCATGCAATCTGACTATCTCGGCCACATACAACTTTGCTAGCTTCTGGAGTGAGTAATCCATTCTCACTGGTACGAAGTGAGCTGATTTAGTCAGGCGGTCTACGATCACCCAAACTGCATCCATAGTGATTTAGTGAGGGGTAGCCCGCTGATGAAATCCATAGTGATCCGCTCCCACTTTCATTGAGGAATCTTCACTAGTTGAAGTAGCCCCGATGGCAACTGATGTTCAGCCTTAACTTTGTTGACATGTCAAACACCTTCTTCTTTAACTCGGTCACTTCACGCTTCAACCCCGCCACCGTAATCTGTCTCCGAAATCCGTACATTTCTTCGCCTCCGGGATGCATAAGCGTATGAAATTTCTATGAGCATCTTGGAGAATTCTTTGTCTCAATTCCACATCCTTGACATCTGGGCCGTCCTTGGAAACATAATACACCATCATCGGTTAATCCATACCCTTCTAAACCACCACCCTGAACTTGCATCCTCTTAGCATTCAACCCTTCATCCACTAATTGCTTTTCCCTAATCTCCTCAATCCAGGTTGGCTTTACCTGAAGTTACGCTAAAAGACTTCCATCGTCATATAGACTCAGCGAGCAAACATTGCTCTTAAATCTGACACCACCTTCCTGCTCAACGCGTCGACCACCACGTTAGCCTTACGGATGATATTCGATGGAGCGATCGTAGTCCTTTAATAGTTCAATCCATCGATCGCCTTAAATTCAAGTCTTTCGGGTCAAGAGATACCTTAGACTCTTGTGATCCGTGTAGACTATCGACTTCTCCCCATAAAGGTAATGTCTCCATATCTTCAAAATGAAGACATTGCTGCTAACTCCGTGTCGTGAGTTGGGTAGTTAACCTAATGCGGTCTTAGGCGACGGACGACAGGCTACTACCTTCCCATCCTGCATCAACACACATCCCAAACCAAAGGTGAGATGCATCACAATAGACGTGAATAACTTTCACGCCTCGGGTTGTACTAAAATCGAGCTTAGTCGAATCTTCCTCGACTTATCAAAACTTTCTTCTTGCTTCTCTAACCATACAAATGGAACACCTTTCCTTAGCAACTTAGTCAATCGGTATTGCGATTAGAGAGAACCCTTCCACAAACCTCCGATAACACCTCGCTAAACCGAGAAAACTTCAGATCTCGCCATCGACTTAGGCGCTTCCACTCCAACACCGCTTCAATCTTGCGGGGATCCACTCTAATCCCTTCCGTTGACACCACGTGACCCAAGAAAGCCACCTCCCTTAGCCAAAATTCGCACTTACTGAATTTGGCATATAACTGCTTCTCCCTCAGTACTTGCAGAACTATTCACAAATGCTTGTCGTGCTCCTCCTCCGTCTTTGAGTAAACCAATATGTCGCCTATGAACACTACGACAAATTGGTCCAAAATCTTCTTGAAATACTCTATTCATTAAATCCATGAACGTCGCCGGTGCATTGGTCAACCCGAATGGCATCACTAGGAACTCGTAATGCCTATACCGAGTTCAAAATGCCGTCTTGTGAACATCGGCCTCCTTCACCTTAAGTTGATGGTAACCCGACCTAAGGTCTATCTTCAAAAACACTGACGCACCCTTCAGTTGGTCAAACAAGTCATCGATCCGAGGTAGCAGTACTTGTTTTTGATCGTTAACTTGTTTAATCGACGAGAATCGATGCACATCCGCATAGAATCGCCCTTCTTCTTGACAAACAATCTGAGGCCTCCCATGGAGATATACTAGGTCGAATAAACCCCTATCCAAGAGCTCACGAATTTGAGCCTTGACTCCACCAATTCCTTTGGTGCCATTCGATCTGGTGCTATAGAATCTTTGGTGCTGTTCGGTAGCAAATCTATACCAAATTCGACTTCCCTATCTGAGGCAAACCGGAAGTTCCTCCGGGAATACATCAACAAATTCCCTCTTGTTGGGACCTTTTCAATCACGACTCCTTAGCCTCCAAGGCATAAATTCAAACCATAAACGCCTCACACCCTTTCCTAACCATCTTTTCAGCCTTCAAGGCCAACACCACATTGGACAGGTAATTTCTTCGATTACCGATCATGACCACTTCATCCCCTTTGGCCATCTGAAGAACCATACGCTTAGCAGCGTAATCTAACTTCGCCTGGTACCTAACCAGCCAGTCCATTCCAAGGATCAAATCGAACTCCCCAAATGGTAGTTCCATCAGATCAGCCATAAACACGACCCCTTGAAGTTCTAGGGGTACATCCCTAAAAAGTTTGTTCACAACTACAGAATGGCCTAAAGGGCTAATTACAATCATCTCCCTAGTAGCAGTCTCAGAGTCTAGGTTCAAAGTCTCTACCACACTACTCGCTACGTATGAATGTGTAGAACCCACATCGATTAATGCATAATAAAGAAGACCAAAAATCAGAAACGTACCGGTTATGACATCCGGTGCGTCACCCTCCTCGCGATGCCTCGCCGCATAGACTAAGCTAGGCTGCCTTGCCTCTGTATTGCCTGTGCCTCTGCCCTGAGTTCCACGACCACGATTAGCACCATTTCCCCCTCTACCATTACCACGACCTCTCTGTGGTCCCACACTTCTATCCCGATGCGATTACGCCCTACGGCGATTTCGAGCCCGCTTGGGACAATCCTCACACGGTGTTCCAAAACCCGCATTCAAAATAACCCTCTCACCGGTCCAACAACCTCCCAATGGGACTTCCCACATGATTGACTGGCCGGTCTCGATTAGTAGCTACGGGCCTTGCTGCCTGATTTGGCCCACTCTGCCTAGCCTTTTTCTGATCATTGGCCCAAAACCTCTCTTCTGCTTGAGCCTATCATAATTTTGACTTACCGTTGCCTTGATACCTTCGGCTACCTTAGCCTTTTCTACTAGGGACGAAAACTCAAGAACCTGCTGCGGAGCAATCAGCAGCCTCAAGTCATCTTTCAGCCCGTCCTCAAAGTGGACACAGCGCTCATGTTCTATAGCCACAATGCCTCTCGCATATCTACTCAGTCTTAGGAACTCCGCCTCATACTCTGACACAGACTTAGTTCCTTGTACTAACCCCAGAAAAGCCTTTCTCTGCGTGTCGAGATAGCCAGACTCCACATACTTTTTCCGAAAGCGACTTTAAAGTAATCCCATGTAAAGTCATCCATTGTGGCACCATCTCGAGCGGTGAGCCACCACTAATATAAGCTCCTCCTTCAGGCGACACGGCTCCTTTCAACTTCTCCTCGTCGGTCGAGTCAAGATCGTCCATGATCCTTTCCGTGGACTCTAACCAATGATTCTCACGACTCGGCGCCACTCCGACACACCGAAACACCTCGGCTCAGTTGGACCGAATTCGCTCGAAACCAATTTTGAGCTCCTAAATTTCCACCATTTCACTACTAACTCGAGAACTCACAACACACGACTTGCGATCGCCTCTCCTCCCGTCGATCTTGCTCCTCGGCTCAAAAATTTGGAGGTGGTGGTGGCGATGGTACCTCATTTTCGAACCATGTCCCGACTGACGGTTCGGATATAGTCATTCTTCCCTACCATTTCCACGTCGGCCACGTCCTCTAGAACTCATTCTATCTAACGCTTTTTAATCGATTAAGAAGAATTTTATGATTAGTAATTTGTTCCGCTTGATTACCCGCGAAAAATTTTATGAAAAGTTGAATAAGGATTCTTTCGATCAAACAATGTTTTAAGTATTCTATCCTAGTTCACACAAAAGGCCACATTCATTCCCTAGTACTTCCCATACCTATTCACTCCTCGGACATTTTTGTCTTGTTTCTAACCCAATGGTATTTTCGTCATTTACCTACAGGGGTATTTTTGTAATAGAACCCGAGAGATTTCAAATTTTAATAAAACTGGTCACTTGAAATTTCCAAAATTGAAGAGCATTTTCTGAAAATTTGTAAAATTTAAAGATATGGCATCATTTCGGGAATCAGGGGTATTTTGGTAATTTTGTCAATCAGGGGTAATTTTCGTAAATCAAGGGTGTTTTAGTAATTGTAAAACTCTGAGGGTCCCTTTTGAGAATTTTCCTCTCTTAAAACGATGATGTTGCAAAAATTTTATACTCAGGGTCATTTCGGTAATTTTACAAGTTGAGGGCATTTTCAGAATTTTCCAAACCAAAGTATTTCATTGATGATTTTCAAAGCAGAGTTGAATATTTGAGAAGTAGTTGAAATTTTGAACAATTTCATTGAGTTGATGTTTTATGAACCAAGGGTATTTTAGTAGTTTTACCCCTAAGGGCATTTTTGTAATTTTCACAAATCAACTTTTTCGGGGAAAACATTGTAAAATGGTTGTTCTCATATTTAAAAGTGTGATTTTAACAAAAAAAATTGCAGAAATTATGGTTTTGTTGTTTTCTTCTCTTTTTTTTTTCAAAAACATGGTTAGTTCCCTTTCGGGTTTTAGTCGTTACGTTTAGCCTATGACCAAGCCCTTTTGGTCAGGGTGAACCAAAGCTACGCACCAGGCAGGTGTCGTGTGGAGAGGAGGTGAGTCACGCGGACTGCTTAAATACCAAGCTCCCACCGAACCTTTCTAGACATGCGCAGAGGTTACCACACCACCGAGCCCTACAGGTTAGGGTGAACCCAAGCTACGCACTGTGGGATACTGCGAAGAGGTGGTGAGTCGCTCGGACTGCTTAAATACCAGGCTCTTCCGGTTCCAATCTTAGACATGCGTACAGAGGTTACCACACTCTAGCTCAGTGACTTGGTCATAGGTTGGTTGAGTTCATTAAGTCTTATGTTCTGTTTGAGTAATCTAATCCTAGGGTTCAAAATTCCTATAAGTCTATTCTACGTTCCATGCTTCCTACCCTTCTATAGAAAATAATTCACAAAGAGGTTCAGAAGTACTTACTTGGGCGGATAGATGCCGGAGACTCGGTGCCATGCTATTCAAAACCCAAAATTACTTCAAAAGGCCTACCAAAACATTTTGGGCCTTGGGCCCCACAAATTTAGTATTGAGCTGGCTCGATACCAATTTTGTAATGACCCAAACACAGCCCAAACGTTAGGACCGAATATGGGTCGTTACGGAGAAAAACTTTTGAAACCCATTTTAAAATCTAATTTAAGTTTTGTTGAAAACTTCGTTTTTGGTTATCTTCTTTGAAATCATACTTAGATTAAATTCAAAATTTAATTAAGTCAAGTTATTATCTGATTTCAAATGTGCACCGGCACGATAAAACATTTTTTTCGTGTTAATTTGGAAAACGTGTGATTCGAATTTATAGTTATAACAAAATATCCAACATATAAGAAATAACAAAAGTAAAGTATATGGAGGCCTTATTACATCCAAAATAAAATAAACCAATAATAAAATAAAATGACTAAGTTTAAGTTCATTTAATTCAAGTCCACTGCATGGCCACCTCGAGTCCCTCCGGCTCCATATCCGCGATCTATGCATCACCGAAAAAAATAATGGAGAAGGTGAGTCACCAAGACTCGATATGTAACCCTTCCCGGTTTAAACCAACCTCATATACAAATTATAACAATTAATATGCACAAGACAATGTACCCCACCTAGCCAACCAAACGCCTCAATCTACCCGTTGTGGTACCAAACCACCGGTGGTGCCAAACCACTGGTGACATATAGTCACGATGTGATGCCAAATCACTTGGAGGTGCCAAACCTCGGTGTCCATAGACACAATCGATTGATGGGGCCAACCCATCGTGTGATGCCAAATCACCGGCGTCAATCCCATATCTCAAAGTGGGGCCAACCCACGGTGGTGCTAAGCCACGAGGGGCGAGGCGCGATGAGGTACCAAACCTCCTGAGGTACCAAACCTCTGGTGGCCGTAGTCACAAGCAGTGTTACCAAAACACTTGGTGCCCGTCGGCACAATATCACCGCCCCTCACTCATTTAACCCACAAAAGTCAAGTAGTCATGATCAAATCTCATACATTTATCACATGTATCATAAAACCATGCTTCCCAAAAGCATAATAATAATCTCATATTAAAAGAGACTTACTCGAAATCCTCGCTTGTACCATTAAGGTACTATATCTGTATCTACATCAAGCAAATTACATGCAAAAATATCTAGCACAGTTATTAATTGCTATAAGTGTGTATGTACACACCTGTCACCACTGAATGATCTAAATCCCGAATGAATGAGTCGGTTACACTAGATCTACTGCCCCTATATTCGGCCAAAACATGAGTTAGTATATTCGGCAAAATCAAACAGTTTAAAGGGTTCTCCTTTTGACCCCGAATTCTTACCCTTACGCTTTTGGATACTTAATCACAACACCCGATTCCTGAATCTGCTTCACCAATTACCATCGATTATAAACAAAGCTAATAGCCTTCGGCTTTTAAATACTTGCAAATTAAACCCATGAAAACCGATTCTTACCACCACTTACCACTTGATTGGTCACGAATGACGGCTTGCTTTGTCGATCTCCAAAATCTCGGAACATCTAGACAGATTCGGTTTTCAAAACAAATACTTAGCACCTTGTAAATGAATGCTGACATTGGCCCTTAATCCTTAAGAAGTCGACAAAGATAGGGAAGGGAACATAGGCATTACCAACTCTACTTACCGTACAATTGATTGAACACTAGTGAAATCCGATGTGTCTATGCCACTATACTATTCGGCCAAGGTGAGTAAATAGGAGGAAAGGAAATCGGCACTTTCAAGGGAGTGTATTCAGCCAAGGGGAGAAAGAAATCAATGGAAGAGAAAGGTGTTAAAAGTTTGACTTAAGGGGGATTTTTGAGAAGAGGAGGGTGTAAAGAGAAGGTGGTTTCGGTTTGGCAATGAAGAGAAAGAAAAGAGTAGATGTTTCGGCTAGAGATCAAAGAATAAGAGAAGTGATTGGCAATGGAGAAAAATTTGAGAAAGAATGAAGAGAAAAATTATCACCAAGTGGAGGCTAGCCGAAAATAACCTCAATAAATTCGGCATTATCCCCTCCCCAATGTCTTTGCCGTCCACTCCACTAAGGAGTTCCAAATACCACCAACTCCTTAATTGGTTTAATTAAATTCAAAATAATCTTGAATTAATCCCCATAATCAATGAATAATCCTAATAATATCTTCTTTATGTTCTATTATCCTTGGAATTAATAATAAACAAAATGCTCATATTATCCTTAATTATCTCATAATAAAAGAGTTTAAAGAGAAAAGAACTCTCCTCTTATGCCGTCCAAAATATGAAAGAAAAAGGGAATTACATGACTCGAACCAAGGCTCTCCCTTGTTCCTTGATGGCGTCACTTGTAGCACTTAAGTGGCCTCCCTTTTGCCACTTTTCCAAGACTTATTTTATGTCAAATGTTCCTCCATTTATTCTTATAACCCCTAACTACTAAGGCTATCCACCTTTAAAGCTTATAAATAATATTTTTCTACTATTCCGAGCCAACTCAAGGCCTCTAATTAAATCTTTTCATGCCATAAATATTATCTCAGTCATTCCACACAAGCAAAATAATACAAATACAAATAACCCCATTTTTAGGATGTTACAAATGCAACATACAAGAATGACATGTTATTATGCAATTAACTCATATATTCAGATCAACATACATGCTCAGTACGTAAATCAGACACGCAGATCATTCATTTAGGGGTCTAAGTATTACTTACCTACCCTACGGTAGGTCCACAGTCGACTTGGGCGACCCGTGCAACCTTATAGTATTTTCAGAAAAATGGGCTTACACGCCCATGTGGGCCCACATGCCCACGTGGCCCACACGGCCCAAATTGCCCTTGGCTGTGTGGATCGCATAGCCTGGCCCAGAATCCCACACGCTCGTGTGGCCCACACGGCCCAATTGGTTGAGCCCGTGTGTCGCATACTACCTTACCCAGTCATCACACGGCCGTGTCACTCACGCATGGCCTGGCTCGTCGATCACATGGCCATGTGGTGACTAACAGTCTTGCACACGGTGGTCGCCCGTGTGGGGTCGACAGTAAGGTTTTTGGCTTTTGTCAAAACCTCATTTTCTGCATTTTTGGGTACACACTTGGTTTGGATTGAATCTAAGACGATCACTACGCACTCTAGAACCTTTCAATCACGCCACCGAAATTCCCCGAACCTAAGTGTTCAAATAGCGACTACGAGTCTCTTAATTTTCTCCGAATTAAGGTAGAAATGAGTGTTACACAAAAACAAAGGGACTACAGAGAGGATAAAAATTTAAAAATATGGTAGCGAGGGAGAGCAAAACACGATAAAAGGGGAATGGGAAAAGGAAGATGGAAGAATCGGCTATGGAAGGGGGAGGATACTCAATTTTCGGTAGAGAGGGATTTTGGGAAAACACAACTGCTTAGAAAATCTGATCCTCTCCTAATTTTCCTCCCACTAATTCTATTTACAAACCACCACTCAATCTCCCATCTAGGTACAACTCTAGCTGAAACTAGGAGCAAAAATTAAAGCCATTGTCGTCCCACAGACTCGAACTCAAGACCTCCTTCACCCCAAATCTCCACTTAACCACCAGACCAGCAAGCCTATTTTGTTAAATACTTACACACTTTTATTTATAAGCCTACTAACTAGAGTTTGAGCTTTATTCATAAAAATACCAAAATTTACCCAAGCTGAGACTTGAACTTGGGACCTCCCACACATACCCAGAACACATAACCACTAAAGCAGACACTCATTCATGCCAAAATTACAAAAGCCGAATTTAAGGAAAAACGGGGCATTACATTACAGTTTCAAAGATAATATAAATACTAGATATTTTGGTTCTATGCCTACAATAAACCTCTAGTGTTTACCTATAATTTAACAATAGATTTTTTATGATAACCGACATCGAAGTCTCAGATCTATTTTTCTTTGTATAATATCATTTTCAAGATTTTCTGTGGCTTGTATTTCCCATAATACTCCTTTTGTTTTCAATGAATGAATGTAGAACAATTAAAACCTCAGGCCAAGTTTATGAACTAGGCTCTGATACCACTAAATATAACCTCCCAAATTCGTTATGGCCAGATCGTGAAAGTCACATTGGACGCCTAGTCGTCGAACGTACTCTATCGATAGTTGAAAGCCTCTAAAACTCTCTCTTTTAATAAAATCGCGGTTGCCTTTGTTAATTTTGGGAAAACGTTCATCTAATTAAACCATCCTTTATTAAGTCAAGTTAGCATAACTGGCGTGATTTTTAGAAAAAAAAACTCATTTCACGACATTGCCTTTGAAGAAAAACATTTTTTTTTATCTGGCTTATAGCGGAAAAACAAATAAAGTCCCAAATTATTAATTTAGCCGAGTGACATGCTCAATCCAATTTTAGCATATAATTAATATTCAATCCCAAGTATGAAAACCCTAAAACGAAAAGTTACCAAGCCAATTTTTATCTTCGGATTGATATTCCAGCTAGTTTCTTGTCCAATGGGTCTGTTCGATTTTTAAAAACACTAATTGTAATTTATGAAAGAATTTTTTTAATCTGGTCAGGTTCAATAAGCCGGCAGTAAAATTCGAAAATATAATTAATGGCTAGTGTCTTCATTTTGAGCGAGTGAATTTTGAATAGTATTTTATTTTCGGTATAAATATTGTTAGTATTTGACAAATATTATAAAAGGAAGAAGAAAGAAAATGGAAAAGAAAAGAAAAATAAATAAAGAGAAAAATAATGTACAAGAAAAAAAATTAAAATTATATTTTAAACGTCCAATGATGATATTTAATGGATAAATTATAAATTAGTGTAAAATGGATAAAAGATAGTTTATGTACCCTTGTCACCAAAAGAAAAGTTTAGCTAAGTTGGGGTAAATGATAAACGAGAATGGTAGAGGCAGATTGTTTCAATAAGAAGGGTGGTCAAAAAGTGGAGCGAAGAAAGTCTACGACGTTGAATCCTGGGTGATAGTGATAATCCTTCTTCCATCCATTTCCTCGGCTATTTCCTCCCTCTTTCTCTTGTAAATATGTAGATATAAATTTTCTGTATTTGAAAATTCTTCTTTACAAACAAGATTAAAACTTACATAGCAAGGGCGCGTTACCTTCGATCACCCACTTTCTCTTTTCTCGATAAACCGCGTTCTTTTTTTTTTTGTTTTGTTTTGGGCTTTTAACAGATCCTAAAATGAGTATAACTTCTGTCCTTGGAAAGGAGCTTTTTCTCAAGGGTTTTATATTTTGAGCTAAGAGAGAGAGAGTTGAACAGAGAAAAAGAAGAAAGAAAGCCAAGATTATGGCAGAGTCTAGGCGCTATGTCCTTACTAATCAACTTGGTACCTATATAATTGGCTCTTCTATATTCTTTTTCATTTCTTCTCCCCCTCCCCCCCTGGTCCCCCTAGTTTTTTACATTATCTTTTATTTGGGTTTCTAGTGAATGTTGAAATTTGCTTGTTTTAACACCCTTTTTTTTAATGGTTTAGTTTACTAAAATGTAGTGTTCTTGCTTATACTTTAGTTTCTGTGGTGGGTTTGTTCGAGACTGTGGCTTCTCATTCGGGTTCTTTTATGCGGAAGAAGAGAAATGGTTAAGCAGAGGGGGTATTAATTTTGTTGAAAAAAGAGAGACTTAGGGTCAGAATTAAAAGGCAAATGAAGCTGTTTTGACTTTCTTCTTCTTTGGTACACAGAACCGTGTATTAATCAAGAATCTTTTTTATTACGAAGTTAATGTGAGGGTTTGAGTAATTTGGTGGTTTTTTACTTTTTGATATTAAGTTATATGCATAGATTTGAGCGAACTCTCTCATCTTGTTTGGTGCAGATATTGATCAAATACTCCTGGAAGCGCAGCATAGGTGGCTAAGACCAGCTGAAATATGTGAAATTCTTAGAAATTATAAGAAATTCCACATTTCTTCCGAACCAGCACATATGGCACCAAGTATGATCTTTTAATTGCATTGTAATGGTTCATGCTGTTAGATGATGATAGGTTGATAATTATCTTGACATCATGAAAATATTGCTCTTTTGATTCTGAAGTTCTATTTCTCCTGCCATTTAGGATAATATTATCATTTACTTCTTTGAATATCTGCTCAATATCTTTCCCTTGTGGGATTGCAGCTTTCTTTTCTCAAATATTCCACGTCAATGTGCTGTCTTTCAATTCTTTTAATCCTTTTCCTAGGTAATGGAATTGTATTTGGATTGTGCTTCAGATAGAAAACCATTTATGATGTAAATACTATAGTTAAAATGTTCTCAAACAAACCGTGTTACTATATTATTTCTTATTTTCTCATAATGCCATTCTTCTCTCTCACTGGTTTTTTTTTTTTTTTTGTGTGTGTGTGTGTGTTCAGTCCTCTGATTCTAGGGCTGGTAAAATTACATTATTAACTTGACATCTAAATTTAAATAGCTTACTTTTTCCTAAAATCTGCTGATATCTTATTTCTCTATTATTCTGGATTATTAATTTAGCCCCTTGGTTGATGGATAACTTGCTGATTATTGATTACAAAATCACACAGTCCAGTGCTTGTCTTGGTGCATTTTTTAGATTACTTATTTTGGGTTAGATTCATCCTTAGTGATTAATGGTCGTTTTGATACTTAATATGCTAACATCCTGAATTCGGTTAGTGGTTGTTTTGATATTTAAAATATGCTAACATCCCAAATTGGATTGAAGGTCGTTTTGATATTTAAACTATGCTAACATCCCAAATTTAATTATCCAACTGTTTCTGTTTTCAGGTGGTTCACTCTTTCTTTTTGATCGAAAGGTACTGAGATACTTTAGAAAGGATGGACATAACTGGAGGAAGAAAAAGGATGGGAAGACAGTGAAGGAAGCTCATGAGAGACTCAAGGTAAGAGTCAGTGTCATCTTGTCGTCTATGTTGAATTCTTTTGTGGTAAGAAAGAACACATTTTGTATGAAGTTTTCTTTGCTTCAAGTGAAAACCATTGGACAGATGTTGATTTTTTCAGGCAGGAAGCATTGATGTTGTGCATTGCTACTATGCTCATGGAGAAGAAAATGAAAAATTTCAAAGACGCAGTTATTGGATGCTTGAAGAGTGAGTCTTTATATGTTTATGGGCCATGTGGCGGTCATTGTTTTAACATTATTGTGTGTGCATTACATTTTCTATTTCAATAATTAAATTTAGCTTTAGTCATAGTTGGTTTATTTCACTCAATGAAATAATAGTTAGATGTGATTTACAAAAAAATTCTTCCTCTACTTTGGAGTTGATAGTCTAAACTTAGGTCATGGAGACACTGAGAGTTGAAGGCAATTATATTTTTTCTCGTTCCTGAAAATTACACACTCGTCCTTTAATTTTTCTATTACTAAAATTTGAACCTAGAATTTATTTTCTTTCATGTCAGTTAAACTGATACACCAAGACAGTTTAGACTGTGTTAGAAATAGGCTTTTTCTGTTCTTATTATTTCATAAGAAATTACACTAATATTTATATACATAGTGAGCTTAACTTTTGGAAACTTTAAACTTGGAAGCAAACTGATTCTAGGGATGTTGTCCCTTAAAACACAACCTTAAAGTTAGGGATAGCAATAAATAAAATATCTACAGATTCTATTTAATACAAAATATCTACAGATTCTATTTAATATCTTGAATATTCCTTATTAGGAAATTGTAATCGACACTCCCCTCAAGTGGGAAGTGGATATCATCCATTCTCGACTTGCTTACTAGTTTCAAAGGTCTTCCCAGATAATCCTTTGGTTAGGATATCGCGATTGACCATCGGTGGACACATATGGAGTGCCAATTAGGCCATTGTCAAGTTTCTCCTTGATGAAATGTCATCAACCTCAATGTGCTTCATACGATCATGTTGCCTTTGGATTATGTGCAATATTGATAGCGAACTTATTATCACAATGTCTGACTTCATTGGACCTTCCCACTTGATCTTCAAATCCTCCAAAATAATTTTCAGGTCATAATGATTCACAAATTCCAAGAGCCATCGCTCTAAATTCGCTACGCACTAGATCTAGCCACAACATTCATTTTTACTTCTCCAAAGTACAAGGTTGCCTCCCAGAAATATGCAATAGCAGAGGTTGATCTTCTATCAACCATGGATCTTGCATAATCTGCATTAGTATAGGCTTCAAGGGTTAAATTCTCCCCTTTCTTAAATAGGATTCCTTTGCCTGGAGTGCCTTTTAAGTACTGTAGAATTTGGTATACAGCTCGAAGATGTGACTGATGCGATTCGCCTCGGGGAGAGTCGAAGTGCATGCGAGTTGCCCGATCGTCTACGAGGAGGTTACAAGCCTTTCGAAAAATTATGAGAAAATATGTAGTAATGCGGAAGCTTTTGAATTTGATTTTATATTATAAAATGGTTTAAGTTAGGAATGGAGGATAAAGAAATGGAAGGAACGAAATAGAAGATAGGTTCGGTTTAACAAAGAAAAATAAGTGATAAAGATAGGTGGTGAAAAAAAATGGAAGATAGGACTTAAACAGAAACGATTCAACACTAAGAGAGTGTCACCCCGGTTTCTAAAGTGTTTAAGGTGGATGATGGAAATCGATATAGACCAAAGACCCGTTATCAAGAATGATAAGAACCTAAGGTATAAATTAATGGAAAAGAATCGATTGACGCCACAAGCAAGCTTGATAAGTCGGGATCGAAAATCGTATGAAAGATAGAGAGGAGATAACTCACTCAAATGAACAAAGTTCATGTAATATGATTAATGATAAAATTGTCTATATTGTCTATCCCCACAAATGAAAACTAACAAGGTATTTATAGGCTAACATAGGCTAGCTGAATAGTCACTAGGAAGCCTTGATGGCTAAGCAAAAATTAAACACAAAAATTCCAGAATTTTGGAGAAGGCTTCCTTGTAGTTTCCCATGCATTGAGGACATCAATGGCCTCTTCTAGAAGGCTTAATTGAGCTGAAAAATCTGGAATAAACTCATCAAGTGGCTATGGGCAGATTCGGCTGGATGGGAGTCAAGTGGACAGCTTCTTGATGGAGCAATTAACTTAGTGGATGATTGCTTGAAGGAGATCAAAGGACAAGTCCAAATTCAGCCTCTTGGAACGTCAAAAGCCATGCTTCATGAAGAAGAAATTCGTCCAAGTCCATGTGCAGCCTTTGGAACATCATTAACCATGTTTCTAGAAGAGAAAATGAATTTTGGGACACTTTGAAAATGCATGCAGCAGCTAGGTACGTCCCATGCAATAAGTGACCTCTTAATTAGACTTCTTTTGGCTGAAAAATCACCATCAATAATGATGAAGATGAATAGCTCTCTTGGATGTGTAAATTCAGCCATTTGGGACGTTTTGGAGGCATCTTAATGAAGAAGGAAATGGCCAAACGAATTTGGACAGCAAAGGAGCTGAAAAGGCTTGTCTAGGTTCGGCCAACATGGAGAATGAGCTGCACCTTTTGTTTGAAATATTTCTAGCAATTAAACATGTCTTTAAATGGCTTGCAAGTGTTTAATTCAGCCATTGAAATCCCCTTGACCTTTGCATCGAACGAACAGCCCCAAAGAAATTAAATAAGATGCTGTCTTGTTTTAATTTCAGCTTAAAAATCTTCATGAATTTAACCCATGCACTTAGTCTTCTTTCCAGCTGAATGGGGGGGCCTTGAATGGCCAAAAGTTGGCTGTCATAATGCATGCTTCCAGCCGTTCCATGCACCTCTAGATTCATTGATGAATTCGGCCAAGTACATTGCACCAAGGTGCATGAACCTCATCAATGCTTCATGTAAGATTCGGCTGTACCTACAAGAGCATGAATCACACATTAAATCCACTCCAAATCAGTTGAACATAAATTAAACACATTTAGCACACATACTCAATTCGGCAGCCCCCTATTTAATAGAAAAATCTGCACTTTAATTTTTGATTTAAAACAACTTTAAAACATGTAATAAAATGTAATAAAATTAATTTGAGCTAAAACAAATTAAATTCAACCAATTTAAAATGTTTTAGATGCATTAAAATGCTTTAGGAAAAATAAATAAAATAAAATTCAATTTATTAAAAGCAAAAAATTTAAGCAATCAGCTCGATGAGCTGAAATGAGCTCGAGGGAGCTTGAATTGAGCTGGCATGAGCTAATTCGGCTCAATTTGGAAGTGAACGAAGATGCACACGAGCCCCACAACACTTGGTCTTGACGATCCGAGCTCATCACTTCGAAAAATGTTGGAGGCACCGGGCGTGCTCGCATTAGTGACTCTTTAGGATTGTGCATGAACTGACTTACAACACCAACTGCATAGGCAATATCCAGTCTAGTATGTGACAAGTAAATGAGCTTCCCTACGAGTCTTTGATATGAACCCTTATCAACTACTGCATCTTCTAGTGCATCTCCAAGTTTGTGGTTCACTTCTATGGGTGTCTCTGCTGGTTTAGATCCCAACTTGCCCGTCTCTGTCAACAAATCGTGTATTTTTGCTGAGATATGAAGATTCCTTCTCGAGAGTGTGCTACTTCAATACCAAGGAAATATTTTAATTTACCAAGCTCTTTGACCTCAAACTCTTTTACTAGGCATTTCTTCAATTTTTCCATTCCTTCCAAATCATCACCTGTCACTATAATATCATCTACATAGATTAACAAAGCAGTCATTCCCCCTGAAGATAAGTGCTTTACAAACAGAGTGTGATTTCCTTGACTCTGTTTATACCCCAGCTTGAGCATCACTTTGGTAAATCTTCCAAATAGTCCGTACAGAGCCTTTTTTAGTTTGCAAACTACCTGTCCTGTATCTGAATCGAACCCTGGTGGAACATCCATATAGACTTCCTCCTCAAGATCACCGTGTAAAAAGCATTCTTGATGTCAAACTCATCAGTAGTTTCCACCTCTGTTGGCGACAAGTGACAACAACACTCTCACGGTGTTCATCTTTGCAACCGGGCAAATGTCTCAAGGTAGTCTATTCCATACTTTTTTTGAGTGTACCCTTTAGCAACTAATCTTGCTTTGTACCTCTCCAAAGAGCCATCTAAATTGTATTTTACTGTATACACCCAGTGACATCCAACTGTTTTCTTTCCTTTCGGTAATTTTACCAAACCCCATATCTTATTTTTTTCAAGTGCTTCCATTTCAACCTTCATGGCATTTTTCCAATTATCATTATTTAATGCCTCGAATGCAGTTTTGAGAATGGAGATTGAATTTAGGCTAGTAAGAAAGGTTTTGTGGTTATGGGACAAATTTTTGTAGGACATGAATGAGTACAAGGGATGGTTTGTACAGGCCCTAGTTCCTTTTCTAATAGCAATAGAAAAATCATAGTCTTTTTGATCCGAATTTTGGTAGCATTCAAAGTAGGTTCGATGAGTTACCTCGGGTTGTAGAAGCGATGAGGTTGTTTATCCAGAAGAAGATGATTAAACTTGCCTTTGGTGCCTTCTTCCTTGAGTAAACTAGTAAAGGGCGAGTAGTATCCTGAATCCCTTTGGGCGACTTAGGTGTAGTAGGCTCTATTTCGGGTTGCATAGGTTCAAGGTGAGCGGTTTGGTTGGTAGGTAGAATTTGAGTGTTTGGGCTGTTTGAATAGGAGCTGAAAAATTAAGTTGGGCAAGTTTGGATGAAGTTGGAAAATCAAGAAGAAAAACTCTCTACCCTTATCTTCTGTGAATAAGTTCTCCCCCTGAAGATAAGGATGAGTAAAAAATTTTTCTTCTTCTGCAAAAGTGACATCAGCTGAAACAAAAAAAATTTTTGGTGGCTGGATAGTAGCATTTGTACCCTTTTTGTGTAGAGGAATAACTGAGAAAGACACATTTGACAGCTCGTGGATCGAGTTTTCCCCTATTCTGAGAATGGACATGGATAGAGGCAACACACCCAAATATTTTGGGAGGAAGATTTGAGGTATTGAAATCAGGAAAAAATTTCGATAGAGCTTGTATAGGACTTTGAGAATCAAGGACCTTTGTAGGCAACCTATTTATCAAATGAGTAGCAGTTAAAACAGCCTCCCCCCAGTATTGTTTAGGGACATTGCTTTGAAACAATAGAGCTCTAGTAATAGCTAAAATGTGACCATTCTTTCTTTCGGCAACACCATTTTGTTGGGGTGTGGTAACACAAGAGGACTCATGGAGAATGCCTTTTTCTTGAAAATATGAGGAGAGAAACTGATTGAAATAGTCTTTAGCATTGTCTGTCCTAAACCATTTTATTGCAGCCCCAAATTGTGTTTTGATCAGGTTGTAAAAGGTTGTAAAAGGTTGTAAAAACCGACCTTACATCAGATTTTTGTTTTAAAAGAAATATCCAAGACACACGGGTACAATCATCAATAAAGGAAACAAACCACTGAGCCCCAGAGATGTTTGAAATGTTTGATGGTCCCTAAATATCACTATGAATAAGAGTAAAAGGAGCGGATGTTCTTTTATTGCTTACTGGAAAGGAGGTACGTTTATGTTTGGTAAGTTCACAAACATCACAATGGAAATTTTCAACATTTATTTCTTTGAATAAGGAAGGAAACATAAATTTAAGGGGTAGAAACGAAGGATGACCAAGGCGGAGGTGATGGAGCCAAATTTGGTCTTTATGAGCTTGAACAAACTTTGATAGGAAAGATAACGGTGAGGAATTCAGAGCACTAATTTCTCCACTAGATTCTTCAAGATAATATAAACCATTTGCTTCCTTAGCCTGTCCAATCATCTTATTTGTATTCTGTTCCTGGAAAAAAATTGATTGGGATAAAAAACTACACTACAATTAGAGTCCCTGGTAAGTTTTTGGATGGAGAGAAGGTTGGGAAATAGTTTAGGAACATGAATGACATTTTTAAGAGTAAGGGTCTTATTTATAACAATGTCACCTTGACCGACCACCGTTATCACGTAACCATCACCTCGTAATCTTTTTATTACTAGGACAAGGTGTATATGAAACAAATTTGTGTGAGGAGTGGGTCATATGGTGCAGAGCTCTGAGTCAATGATCCAAGACACATTGGTGATCGTGTCCAAGACATCGAATTTTGAGAATAGGAAATACAAGCGTAAAACCGCAAGTACACGTGGAAGAAGACTTTTCCAATGATCCCAAAGAATATCTTTAACTTCTTAATTTCGTCTTTATTAAAAACATCAAAATTACATTCGCATCCATCTGTCGTGCTATATTTGCTCGCCTTGTTCCTTTGGTTGTCCATTGGTTTGAAAAAATTCCTTTTAATTGTCTGTGGCTTCCCATGGAGCTTCCAGTGATGTTCTTTTGTGTGACGAGATTTTTTCTTGTAGGTGCACCATCGAGACTCCTTTTAATAGGCCTTGTAGAATCTTTACGCTTCATATCATTACCGGTTAGGTCATTCCATGGCAATTTTCCTCTCATTGACACCTTTTGTAACTAAGGCGTAACCATCTACTTGATTATCTTCAAGCATAACTCCTCTTCTTCCTTCTCCAAAGACGAACTATCGCGAGTGTCTCATTTAGTGATGGTAGCTCCTCCTTTCCAAGTATTTAGACTCTTCGCATCAAATTCAACATTTAGCCCAAAGAAGAAAATCATAAATTCGGTCCTTTTCAACGAACCTTTTTAGGAGTGTGCATCACATTGCATCGCATTTTAATGCACCGATAATGATCCATCTCCGCCATAAGCTTTGCAAAAGATTAGAATATTCCGTGATGGAACGACTTCATTGCTTGGTGGATGAAATCTTAGTCTTGATTTCATAGATTTGAGCAACATCTCGAACTTTAGAATAAGTTTGCTTCACGACCTCCCATATTTTTTGGATGAGTTAAGAAACATGCATGTGTCATCGATTTGGGCACTATAGAATTCCATAACCAAGACATGACCATAAAGTCTTGTTCATCCCAAGCAAGAACGAGGATCTTCTTTAGGTCTGTCTTGAGTAAGTGATTTAGCTTTCCTCGCCCTTCAAGAACGTCACGAACCATCTGAGACCACTTGTAATTCTTCCCATTTAACCTATAGGCCACTTGAATATTCGCAACTCACTTGTTTGGTTGGAGTTTTCATAGAGATTTCGAACTATCCCCATTGGTATTGGTTTGGATAATTTCGGACATATTTCTTTTGAACAAAAGAAGCGAGGCTTGAGGGTTTTGTGGGAGTAAAAGATTACCAAAAAATTCCAAAATCGGTCTAATCGATACCATGTTAGAAATAGGCTTTTTCTGTTCTTATTATTTCACAAGAAATTACATTAATATTTATATACATAGTGAGCCTAACTTTAGGAAACTCTAAACTAGGAAGCAAACTGATTCTAGCGATGTTGTCCCTTAAAACACAGCCTTAAAGTTAGGGATAGCAATAAATAAAATATCTACAGGATTCTATTTAATACAAAATATCAGGATTCTATTTAATATACTGAATATTCCTTATTAGGAAACTGTAATCTGACAGACTGTATTGAAAATTTTCTTTTGCTTGCGCCTGTACTGAACTCGGTTTTATCCTCTTCTTTTCCATGATAGGATGCTTCTATATTACATGCATTATTAATTCTGATATTTTTTTTCTACATTGAAAAGATGGCTGTTAAGTCTGAAATTCTGTTGATCAGTTCGATTTTCTTCTCTAAAATTAGGAAAAAACTTGGTCAACAATCAACTCATATTTATACCTTCAATAAGGTTAACATAATGAAATATCAAGGCTAAGATTCCTTGTCTTTTTATAGTACGTTTTGCATTACGATAATAGACTGTTTAGCATGTTGGTAGAGATTTCTAATTTTTGCAATCAATTCTGCTAATGTGGGTCATGTTTTGTTGTTTGAAATGCATGTGATTTTTGCTTGAAACTGTAATTAGTTTCTCTGCTACAGTACTAATTTAAGGAATCTCTCTTTGGTTGCTAACATAATTCACTGCTATGCGTAGGGATCTCTCGCACATTGTTCTTGTCCACTATCGAGATGTAAAGGTCAGAACTTTTTCTATCACCTTTTTCTTTTTCTTTTTGCATCTGCTTATCCATCTTTGAAAGAACTATTTGAAGTTTATAATAGTTTTATAGCTTCGTTTGTTAGAAGGTTCTTTGACTGGTAAAAGTTAGAAATTGAAACCCATATATTTCTAGCTTTAGATGATGGTATGGGTGCAGAATTCTGAATATTATTACCTGGCCAAAAAGGAGTTCTAAGAAGTTGATATAAATTGATGGAGCAGCTTTTTGTTTGTAGACATCTTTCTTTTCTCTTCATTTGTACATCTTGAAGTGGTACGGTCTGAATGCTCTAAAACAAGTTAATACATTCAATAATGTTCATTTTTACTTGATTTCTTTATTGTGCATGCAAAAATTTCAGCAGGCCAAGAACATAGTTTTCTTGGCTTAAATCAAGGATAAGTATTGTATTTTGTTCTGTGTTGATGGTCAGATGTTGTATATTATATGGTCAATATTATATATATGTATATGTATATATACTTGAGCAGTATAAACTTTGTATTGTTTGTTGCTTTGTCCACTATTGTCTTCTCACTCCCGTTTATTTACTTGAGCTATTTCCGTCTAAGCTGTGTGGCTATCTCTACCTTGAATGATTGCTCATTTTCTTCCTTCATATTTTCTACTGTCTTTTGGTTCCATTAACTCGGACCAACTCATATTAGGTGGTGAACTTGCCTCTGTTGTACCAGGACTAGGCATTCTATTTGACTTGCCCCAATCTTGTTCTGAATCAGGAAAGGAAGTTTCTTAGACAGCATTAAGGGAGCAAACATGAAATCAGAGGGGATAAAAGGCTGCTAATTCCTATATTTTCCCACCCTTTTTCTTGTTTTGAGCATTGCCTTCTGAACAACTAGACATAGTAAAACATTGCTCCTTAATCTCTTCTAAAACATTAAAGGTCTTTGGCATCGCAAAATGTAATTTTGTTGATTTCCATATACATTTCTTAACCCTGAACATAATTGAATTTAATATTTGTCTCATTCTCAAGTGTTTTCTGTAAGTTTCTTAATAGTTCCTGTCAGATTACAGTTTCCTAATAAGGAATATTCAGTGTATCAGATAGAATTCTGTAGATATTTTATTGATTACAATCCTTAACTTTAATGCTGTGTTTTAAGGGACAGCATCCCTAAAATCAGTTTGCTTCCTAATTTAGAGTTTCCTAAAGTTAGGCTCACTATGTATATAAATATTAGTGTAATTTCTTATGAAATAATATAATAAAAAAGCCTATTTTTAACATGATATCAGATTAGACCGATTTCTGGGAATTATTTTTTTCTGGTAATCTTTTACTCCCACTCAATCCTCAAGCCTGCTTCTTTTGTTCAAAAGAAATATGTCTGAAATTATCCAAACCAATACCAATGGGGATAGTTCAAAAGTCTCTATGAAAAACTCCAACCAAACAAGTGAGTTGTAGAACATTCAAGTGGCCTATAGGTTAAATGGGAAGAATTACCTGAAGTGGTCTTCCACAGGTACTTGTAGTTTGGCACTTTCAGGTATATCCTATTCTCAAAATTCTAATGTCTCGGACACGATCACCAATGTGTCGAGGTCATTGACTCAGAGCTACTGCACCATATGACCCACTCCTCACACAAATTTGTTTCATATACACCTTGTCCTAGTAATAAAAAATTACAAGAGTGATGGTTCTGTGATAACGATTGGTAGGTCAAGGTGATATTGTTATAAACAAGACCCTTACTCTTAAAAATGTACTTCATGTTCCTAAACTATTTACCAATCTTCTCTCCATCAAAAAAATTACCAGAGACTCTAATTGTAGTGTGGTTTTTTATCCCAATTAATGTTTTTTTTTCAAGAACAGAATACAAAGAAGATGATTGGACATGCTAAGGAAGCAAATGGCCTATACTATCTTGAAGAATCTAGTGGAGAAATTAGTGCTCTGAATTCCTCACCATTATCTTTCCTATCCAAGTCTGTTCAAGCTAATAACGACCGAATTTGGCTCCATCACCTCCGCCTTGGTCATCCTTCGTTTCAAGTCCTTAAATTTATGTTTCCTTAATTGTTCAAAGGAATACCTGTTGAAAATTTCCATTGTGATGTTTGTGAACTTGCCAAACATAAACGTATCTCCTTTCCGATAAGTAATAAAAGAACATCCGCTCCTTTTACTCTTATTCATAGTAATATTTGGGGACCATCAAACATTTCAAACATCTCTGGGGCTCGGTGGTTTGTATCCTTTATTGATGATTGTACCCCTGTGTCTTGGATATTTCTTTTAAAACAAAAATCTGATGTAAGGTCTGTTTTTACAACCTTTTACAACATATCAAAACATAATTTGGGGCTAAAATAAAACGGCTTAGGTCAGACAATGCTAAAGACTATTTCAATCAGTTTCTCTCCCCATATTTTCAAGAAAAAGGCATTCTGCATGAGTCCTCTTGTGTTAACACACCCCAACAAAATGGCGTTGCCGAAAGAAAGAATGGTCACATTTTAGCTATTACTAGAGCTCTATTGTTTCAAAAAAATGTCCCTAAACAATACTGGGGGCGGCTGTTTTAACTGCCACTCATCTGATAAATAGGTTTTCTACAAAGGTCCTTGACTCTCAAAGTCCTATGCAAGTTCTATCGAAATTTTTTCCTGATTTCAATACCTCAAACCTTACTCCCAAAATCTTTGGATGTGTTGCCTTTGTACATTTACATTCTCAAATAGGGGAAAACTCGATCCACGAGCTGTCAAATGTGTCTTTCTCGGTTATTCCTCTGCACAAAAAGGGTACAAATGCTATAATCCAGCCACCAAAAAATTTTTTGTTTCAGCGGATGTCACTTTTGCAGAAGAAGAAAAATTCTTTACTCGTCCTTATCTTCAGGTGGAGAACTTATTCACGAAAGATAAGAGTAGAAATTTTTCTTCTTGATTTTCGACTTCATCCGACCTACCAACCAAATTTCGCCTAACTTAATTTTTCAGCTCTATTTAGCAGCCAAACACTCAGTCCTTACCTACCAACTAGCCTGCTCACCTTGAACCTATGCAACCCGAAATAGAGCCTACTACACCTAAGTCGCCCAAAGGGATTCAGGATACTACTCGCCCTTTACTATTTTACTCAAGGAAGAAGGCACCGGTGCAAGTTCAATCATCTTCTTCGGATAAACAACCTATTGCTCTACAACCCGAGGTAACTACTGAACCTACTTTGAATACTACTGAAAATTCAGATCAGAAAGACTATGATTTTCCTATTGCTATTAGAAAAGGAACTAGGGCATGTACAAAACATCCCTTGTACTCATTCATGTCTTACAAAAATATGTCCCATAACCACAAAACCTTTCTTACTAGCCTAAATTCTATCTCCATTCCCAAAACTGTATCCGAGACATTAAATGATGAGAATTGGAAAAATGCCATGAAGGTTGAAATGAAAGCACTTGAAAAAAATAAGACATGGGATTTGGTAAAATTATCGAAAGGAAAGAAAACAGTTGGATGTCGTTGGGTGTACATAGTGAAATACAATTCAGATGGCTCTTTGGAGAGGTACAAAGCAAGATTAGTTGCTAAAGGGTACACTCAAAAGTATGGAATAGACTACCTTTAGACGTTTGCCCCGGTTGCAAAGATGAACACTGTGAGAGTGTTGTTGTCACTTGCTGCCAACTGAGGCTAGAAACTACATCAGTTTGACATAAAAAATGCTTTCTTACATGGTGATCTTGAGGAGGAAGTCTATATGGATGTTCCACCAGGGTTCGGTTCAAATACAAGACAGGTAGTTTGCAAACTAAAAAAGGCTTTGTACGAACTAAAACAGTCCCCGAGAGCTTGGTTTGGGATTTACCAAAGTGATGCTCAAGCTGGGGTATAAACAGAGTCAAGCAGATCACACTCTGTTTGTAAAGCACTCATCTTCAGGGGGAATGACTTCTTTGTTAGTCTATGTAGATGACATTATAGTGACAGGTGATGATCTGGAAGGAATGGAAAATTTAAAGAACTGCCTAGTAAAAGAATTTGAGGTCAAAGAGTTTGGTAAATTAAAATATTTCCTTGGTATTGAAGTAGCACACTCTCGGGAAGGAATCTTCATATCTCAGCCAAAATACATAATTGATTTGTTGACAGAGACGAGCAAGTTGGGATTGTAAACCAGCAGAGACACCCATAGAAGTGAAATACAAACTTTGAGATGCACTAGAAGATGCAGTAGTTGATAAGGGTTCATATCAAAGACTCGTAAGGAAGCTCATTTACTTGTCACATACTAGACCGGATATTGCCTATGGAGTTGGTGTTGTAAGTCAGTTCATGCACAATCCTAAAGAGTCACATCTTCGAGCTGTATATCAGATTCTATAGTACTTAAAAGGCACTCCAGGCAAAGAAATCCTATTTAAGAAAGGGGAGAATTTAACCCTTGAAGCCTATACTGATGCAGATTATGCAGGATCTATGGTTGATAGAAGATCAACCTGGGGCTATTGCACTTTTCTGGGAGGCAACCTTGTAACTTGGAGGAGTAAAAAACAGAATGTTGTGGCTAGATCTAGTGTAGAAGCTGAATTTAGAGCAATGGCGCTTGGAATTTGTGAATTTGGCTGAAAATTATTTTGGAGGATTTGAAGATCAAGTGGGAAGGTCCAATGAAGCTGTATTGTGATAATAAGTCTGCTATCAATATTGCACATAATCCAGTGCAACAGGATCATACGAAGCACATTGAGGTTGACAGACATTCCACCAAGGAGAAACTTGACAGTGGCCTAATTTGCACTCCATATGTGTCCACTGATGGTCAACTGGCAGATATTCTTACCAAAGGATTATCTGGGAAGACCTTTAAGAAACTAGTAAGCAAGCTGAGAATGGATGATATCCACTTCCCAGCTTGAGGGGGAGTGTCAGATTACAGTTTCCTAATAAGGAATATTTAGTGTATCAGATAGAATTCTGTAGATATTTTATTGATTACTATCCCTAACTTTAAGGCTGTGTTTTAAGGGACAGCATCCCTAGAATCAGTTTGCTTCCTAGTTTAGAGTTTCCTAAAGTTAGGCTCACTATGTATATAAATATTAGTGTAATTTCTTGTGAAATAATATAATAAAAAAGCCTATTTCTAACAGTTCCCATGAACAGCCGTTTTCTAGTTTTTCTTTTTTACTTTCTGAAATTTTGTCAGGGAAATAGGACAAATTTTAACCGTCTCAAAGAGACTGAAGGAACTATTCCATATTCCCAAGAAGCTATAGGAATTGTACCCAATTCTGAGGTGGAAAGTTCTATGTCTTCCAATTTTCATCCCAATAATAGTCAGATTCCTTCACAAACTATGGATACAGCAAGCATGAACAGTGTGCATGTGCAGGCATCAGAATATGAAGATGCTGAATCAGGTATGTTTATTTTAGCTAAATATGGCTCAGTTTTTAATAAATGATTAGGTAGCTAATTTAATGTAGTTTGAGAATATGTTGGTTTTGTGAGTAATGAATGCATTAGTCTGTCTTATTCTTACCAATGAAGATGATATTTGATGCAGTGTATAATCATCAAGCAAGTTCACAGTTCCATTCTTTTCTTGATTCACATCAGCCTGTTTCAGGGAGGACTGATACCAGATTCTATGATCCGTATGTTCATGTATCACATTCAAGTATGTTAATTCTTTGATTTTGTGTTATTCCTTCTTTCCTGTTGATTTACCTCTCCGTTTTTGCTAACTACTGGCCTTCACTGCTAACAGATAATTATCATGGGAAGCCATCTCTAACTGCTTTTCAACTTACTCAAACTGACAAGGATAGAGAGTATAATGATGCTGGAATAACGTATGAGCCCCAGAAGAACCTTGATTTCACATCATGGGAGGACGTGTTGGAAAACTGTGATCGTGGGATTGAATCTGCACAATATCAGCCACCATTTACCTTGAAACAAAATGATACTGTGGGGCTTCTATTTGACAACAGCTTACTTAAAAAGCAGGCGTTTGAGGATCAATCACATGCTCAAGAAGAGTGGCAGGTAATGGAGTGATTTACCTCATTTAGCATATGTAAATTCAAGGTGCAAATTGTAGTTTTTGAAACCATGAATTTTTCTCTGCCATAACTATCTTTGATAACGGCTTTGAAAATTCTAGCTTAATACATGCTAAAAGTTGAATTGCACTATTTAAAGAAAAGGCATTAATAATGGCCATTAGAGTCATGCCAGCTGTAATTGAAAATTTAGGTCCTTTAAAAGCTATGACCTTATATGATATGCCGTAGTTGCATTGCTGCAGTTTAATGCATAGTGTATGTTGTACCTTTTCTTCTACCAATTAAGTCCTAAATTGGCCCCTAAACAGGGTTATGAGGGTTATTCTTCTCATTTAGTGAAGTGGTCATTGGACCAGAAGTTGCATCCAGACCTGAGATATGATCTTACTTCAAGATTTGATGATGCAGTTAATCACAATCTGCATCCAGAAAAGCAACATGATCATTATCTACTAAATAACCAGCTGACAGACCCCTCAAAAGGGGACCATGAATATGCTCCTAAACCAGATTCAGAGAACTATTTGACACTGGAGGGGAAATCTGTTTACTCTTCTGCTATGAGACCACATCTGTTAGATGGTTCTTTAGCAGAAGAAGGTCTGAAGAAGCTTGATAGTTTCAACCGCTGGATGAGTAAAGAACTTGGAGATGTGCATTCCAGTTCTGGGGCCTATTGGGATGAGGTGGAAGGTCAAAATGGGATTGATGTTTCCTCTATTCCCTCTCAAGAGCAGTTAGATACCTTTATGCTGGGTCCTTTTCTTTCGCATGATCAGCTTTTCAGTATTATTGATTTTTCACCGAATTGGGCGTATGTAGGCTCTGAAATCAAGGTAGGCTGTATTTTTTTCCATGAAAGGCAAGCAAGCATTGAAATAGCAACATTTCACTGATGACGCTGAAATGCTGATTAATTAGTTCCTCACTGTAGTGGAATGTAAAAAACTAGTTTTCTCATGTGTTAACATTTTTTCTTTCCCTCTATCTTCTTTATTGCACACAGGTCCTCATTACAGGAAGGTTCTTGAAAAGTCAATGCCATGCCGAAAATTGCAAGTGGTCATGCATGTTTGGGGAAGTAGAAGTTCCAGCAGAGGTCATAGCAGATGGTGTTCTTCGTTGCCACACTCCAATACATGAGGCTGGCAGGGTTCCCTTCTATGTCACATGCTCCAACAGATTAGCTTGTAGTGAAGTCCGAGAGTTTGAATACCGAGTCAGTCATATCCAAGATATAGATACTGTTGATAATCCTAGCAGTAATGCCATTGAAATTCTTGATATGCGATTTGGTAGATTATTGTGCCTCGGCTCCAGTTCTCCCGCTTCTAACACCAATAGCATCGCTGATATATCCCAGCTGAGCAGTAAAATTAATTTATTGCTGAAGGACATTGAGGAATGGGACCAAATGTTGGCACATAACTTGGAGGAAGACTTTTTCCTAGAAAAACTAAAAGAGCAGCTGCTTGAAAAGCTATTGAAAGAGAAGTTGCGTGTATGGCTCTTGCAGAAGATAGTGGAAGGTGGAAAAGGCCCTAGTATATTGGACAAGGGTGGCCAAGGTGTTATACATTTTGCTTCTGCTCTTGGATATGATTGGGCCTTAAAACCAACTATATTTGCTGGTGTTAGTGTTAACTTCCGGGATGTGAATGGTTGGACTGCGCTTCACTGGGCGGCATCTTCTGGCAGGTAAGCATCTTGAAAATCAAGTTAAATTATGTTCTGTCTATTTTATTTTTCATCTTTTTGATTAATTTCCCCTATTATCCTATTTTCGAAACAAGCGTATTCTAGGCTGTAGAGCTCCAGGCCTCCTAAAATAAGGGTCCTAAAATAATGATGTGCTTGTTGTGGTCTGTCTGGCTTCTGCTGACATAAACTGTCTTTAACATCAGAGAACGCACAGTTGCTTCCCTTATTTCATTGGGTGCAGCTCCTGGAGCATTAACAGATCCAACACCAGAATATCCTTTAGGCAGAACGCCTGCTGACTTGGCCTCAGCCAACGGACATAAAGGAATTTCTGGTTATCTTGCGGAATGTGATTTGAGTTCCCATCTTCTATCCCTCAATTTGGATAAGCAAGGCAGTGCCAGTACCACAGATTCTAGACCAGATGTCATACAGAAAATTTTGGAACGAAACACAGCTCCACTCAACTATGGGGATGCTTCTGATGGCCCATCACTAAAGGACTCATTAGCTGCTGTTCGTAATGCCACGCAAGCTGCTGCTCGCATCCATCAAGTCTTCAGGGTACAGTCTTTCCAAAACAGGCAGTTAAAAGAGTATGGTAATGATAAATATGGAATGTTAGATGAGCGTGCATTTTCACTTTTAGCAGTCAAGTCAAACAAGCCTGGACAACATGATGAGCGCGTGCATGCTGCCATTCGCATACAAAATAAGTTTCGTGGTTGGAAGGGCAGAAAAGAGTTTCTGATAATCCGCCAACGCATTGTCAAGATTCAGGTCCATTGCCATTGCTGCTTTAGTTTATTGGCTCTTATAATTCATGCTTTATATTGAGTCATCATTTTCCTTGACAATCATAATTGTTGAATTGTTGAACCCTAACTTTTAGTTTTGTTTAATTTTTATGAAAGGCTCATGTAAGAGGCCACCAGGTAAGGAAAAACTATCGGAAGATCGTCTGGTCAGTAGGAATTGTGGAGAAGGTGATCTTACGTTGGAGACGGAAAGGAAGTGGTTTACGTGGATTCAAACCTGAAAAACTCACCAAGGGTCCTAGCGTATCTGTGCCCCCAAAGGAGGATGACTATGATTTCTTAAAAAAAGGCAGGAAGCAAACTGAAGAAAGGTTGCAGAAGGCACTTGCCAGAGTTAAGTCCATGGCCCAGAATCCTGCAGGCCGAGATCAATATAGTAGGATGAAAAATGTTGTCACCGAGATCCAAGAGAAGGTAATTGAAACTTATGTTATTCCAGCTCTTCATTTTTCTAAAAGTACGCACGTTAGAGTCATGCATAGACATAGGTATGGTATACGATCCTTCAAACATATGAAAATCTTAGAAAAAATTGAACAAAGCCATGTCTGTCACTCACACTCAAGTCATTGAAATGTTCTCCCTAATACATTGATATTAGTTACTCTTGGTAAGGATATTGACACATGAAAGCTCAGTCTTATTAGAGATGTTTAGATTTTTCACTGAAATCGAGCTTTTGTGAGATGACTCTGCAAGATCTTGGTATCTCATGGATGGTTATCAGTATTAAGAGTTAGAAAGCATGCATGAAAACTAAGTTTGGTTTTTATGACAAATTCTCTCTTTGCATTAACTTGGCAGGTCTTGTACGATAAGGTTCTCAACTTTGCAGGAGAAACGACAGATTTGGACAAAGACTTGATTGATCTCGAAAAACTATTAGATGAGGACACTTTCATGCACATGGCACCTTGAGTGAAGCATATATCTTGCGCCGTAATTCAATTACAAATCATGTTCGATTTAATAGCTGGTATATGTACTCATTGGTAAGTGTTGCTAGAATTAATTTGTAAATGTTGGAAGTAGCGATTCATAGAGTGACCCATTACTGATCAGGTGAGATGAGATAACAGCTCCATAGATTTTGGTAATAAACATGGGTTCATGCTACTTCCTACTTTGTTGTAGCTTATTACTTCATTTGCTTATAAATGTTGCCCTTTGCCCAAGTAATATCTCTTCTTATAATTTAAGCTGTGATTTTGGGCTATATATGCTCCTCCATGCAGATTGCAAGCTTCCGAAGGCAAACTGCAGTATAAAAATGAATGAACCACCTGGATCAGTTATTCAACCTGTGTCACGTGTTTGGAGGTGGAGGTGTTCATGAGCTAGACTGAATTTTAAGCATGATATTATTATGCTTTTTGCTTGCCTAAGCCTTGCTTGACCCAAAATGAGTTTAAAATTTTGTCGAAGTCCATATTTGCAACAAATTAATTTAAGTCCATTTTAGACTTGCTTATATTATTTTTAAGATTTTTATATTATTTTAATTTAATATTTAATAATCTTATATAATTTTATTTATTGAAATTTTTTATAATTTTCTTTTAGTATTATTTTAATGTTTACATTACACTAATAAGTTTGAGTTAAACATATTTTAAATAAGTTTATTTTGTTCTAAACCTCATATTTTGGACTTAATAGTTTTGTTCAAACTCTTAAATTTCAGACGAGCTTTCAGGTCATGAATAGATCTAGTAGGTGAAATTAAAGTTTAATGGAATATATAAAATTGAGTATATCTTGAATAAGTAGAGAATCAATTTAAATGACAAATTAGATGAAACGGTAAAAGAAAACCATTATATATTATTTTTAAAAATTGTTTATAATTGAAGAAATCATATATATAGTAATATAAAATTACAGTTTAGGAAATTAATCCAATGTGAGTATAGATTAGAAATTGTCATTTGTCACACTAGTAAGTCACCATGTGTACATATTATTTAAAGTTGCAAATTGAATAATAATTTAATTTTGCATTTAAATGCTTAAAATTAATTTAATCAAATATTAAATTTCCGTTTGAATAAGAATAAGGTATATATATAATGCGTGTGCTAGTATTCCCTATGATTATGCTTACTAGTTAAAAAATTACGAAGTGTAACATTAATTTTAAATTTAAACACTCCCATTAATTTTGCTTTCTTTATGAGTGTGAATGCTTAATAATTGCTAACTTTCGGTGAACAATTTCATTTTCTTTTTTGATAAAAAATGATTTATTTGGCCTAATTATGAAAATTTTCATTGTCTTAATAATCATAATTGAGGAAAAATGTCGAATTCTCTCTACGTTAATGATAATGGTGCTTCTCTTAGTGGAAATACTGATGATGACTCTAGTCTCGTCGGAGATCAGAACACAAAAAGGGTACGGTTTAAGGATCCCAATCCAGTTTTGGACTTGGAGATGGCTGATGGTTCAAGCACGACGTCAGCCCAGTCGCGGAAAGAGATGCTTTTAAGAAAGGATTCTTAGGACCAACGAAGGGGAAGGGAGTGGTTATTTATGATGTGGAAGAATATTTCGGCTTACTTGACGGAGATATCAAAAAGTCGACTGTAAATGGAATCCTGTCGATTGAACTTTCAGACAGGATAAATCAACTTCTAATTAAGCATATGGCTACCTCGATGGTGTTTAAACTCTTAGGGAGAAACATAGGCTTTGAGGCGCTTCAAAATCGGATATATAGCCTATTGAAGCCATCCATGCCCTTTCAATTGATGGATATTGAAAATGGGTATTTCTTGGTGAAATTCCAAAATTCAGAGGATCACGTTAAGGTTCTTTCTCAAGGGACATGGACTATTTTCGGTCAATACCTAATGGTTCAACCATGGATAATGAACTTCAATCCTGCTAAACCTTACCCAAGTCTAGTCATGACATGGATCCGATTTCCAATGCTCCCAGGTCATATGTGCAAAAGGAAAATCTTAGGGGAAATAGGGGAAATGGTGGGAAAGGTTGCGAAACTGGATCTCAACACAGACAACAAAGCAAGAGGCCGATAAGCTCGAATGGCAGTGTATGTTAATATGGAAAAGCCCTTGATTTCTAAGGTTTTGATCAATGGAAATATTCAACGTATTGAATATGAATCTTTTCCGATCGTTTGTTTCTCTTGTAGCCGTTATGGTCTCTTCAAGGAAAACTGTAGGCGATTGGAAGAGGCGTCGACAGACTTGGCAAGGATGAACACTGCACCAGAAAAGGAAAGTGTTGTTACGGTCACAGTTGTGGAAACAAGAGGCTTTGGGCCCTGGATGCTAGTGGAGTGTAAGTTTAGGCGTCAATCAAGGGAGACACGGAATCTTGGGAAGAATAATCAAGGAGAGCAATCATCGAGATCTCATTTTAGAACGCTGAATGTTCTGGAAAAAGAAAATGAATTTAGCTTGTTGGGAAAAGAGGATTCTACAGACCCTATAATTAATATTAACAATTTGGTGAATAGCTCATCACAAGAAAAGAAAGTTGGAAAGGAGATAAAGGTTTCTGGCCATAATAGGGATAGATTGGAGCTTTCAAAGAAAGTGGGCCATACCCATCTTAGTAAGGTTGATTCGGTAACTATGGAAGTTGGTCTTAAGAAGTTAAATGCTAAGTCAATTTGGGCTGAGGAAAGTATGAAGGCCCTATCCATGAATAAAGGCTGGGACAACGATCAAGGCCAGAAGTCCATAGGAAAGCATAGGGTTTCTTTTGTAAAGATGGATAAGGCCATTATTGGGCCAACAAGTTTCAGGTTTAGTCCAAAATTTTTGTTAACTTTATTAACATCGATTTCACTGATTCTTTTTCTGTTTTAGGTGATATTGAATCAGGGTTTAAAGAGAACATGCAATATGGAAACCTTGATGGATTTAAGGTGCACTTCAACCCAGCATTTGAAGGACCAGAGGGAGTTGAAGTCTCGATAATTGATGGTGTTTTAGATCCCGAAAAGCATTCTGTAGTGATTTTCAAGGAAAATTTGCACTCAAACCAGCAGGGTATTTCGGTCAAACTAACTATAGAGACCTTGGGTGTGGGTATCTCAGGTCCTAAAGATAGGAAGAATGGTGATAGGGATAGTATCAGTCGTAGTGGTTGAAAGCCTTATAACACCTTATGGGGCCAGGGGAGTCAGTTTAAATCCTTTGGGAATTCTCAGATTCACTTAGTAGAATCCATGGAGGTGATGGTGGAGCTCCTTTCTTCCTAAGTGTCTAGTGTAACAGCGAATAATGCCCAAGAAGTAGCAACTTCGACCTTGGATGGGTTTACTGTCTCTCGACAATAATAGTATGTTTCTTAATTTTTTTGTATTAATCATGAATTTTACAATTTTTTCTTAGGATTGCCAAGGTTGTGCTAGTGTTAATTTCCTCGAGTTTTTCGTGAATACAATACGAAATATAAACTTGATATTATTAGCTTGCTTGAACCAAGAGTGAGTGGTGCCAAAGCAGACAACATTATTGCAAAGCTGGGTTTCCAGTGCTCACACTGAGTGGATGCGATAGGATATTCTGGGGGAAAATGGCTTGGATGGAAAGATTCAATTCGAGTTGAGGTGGTTTGTAGTCATCCTCAGTTTATTTTGACCCATGTTTGCCATGTGTCTTCTTTAATACCGGTTCTTATCTCCTTTGTGTATGGAAGTCCAAATCGACAAAATGTAAGGATCTTTGGAAAGATTTGGGATTGTCAATTTTGTTGGGACAAATTCCGTGGATTGTTATTGGAAATTTCAATGCAATCCTTTCCCCTACTGAGAAAATAGGTGGTCTTTCCAACAGAACGAGATGTCCCCATTTTGGTGATTTTGTGGATATGGCTGAGCTAAAAGATTTAGGATTTAGGGGTCCTCCCTTTACTTGGCACAGAGGTGGTCTTTTTGATAGGTTGGATCATTCGTTGGGAAATGAAGCTTGAGTTCACAATTTTCTGAACAATTTGATTATTCACCTTTTAAAGATTAAGTTTGACCATATGCCCTTTCTCCTTTCTCTAAATTAGGAGGTTATTTTGTCTAAAGGTTGGCCTTTTTGGTTTCTATCTGGATGGGTCGAACATCCTGATTTTGAGAATTTTGTGGGTGACAACTGGAATTTTAGAGGGGATATGTCTGAAACTTTAGCCAAGTTCACTAATAGCTTAAATGAGTGGAATAAATTAGTTAATGGGCACATTACCACTCGAAAGATATATCTAATTAATAAATTAGTTGATATTCAGAAGAAAATGGATCTTTTTGGCTCAAATCGATTAACTCAGGTGGAATTGAGGGTTAGATAGGGGTTGGAGAATGTGTTGCATCACGAAGAACTTCTTTGGAAACAAAAGACGAGATGTGACTGGTTAAATCTAAGGGATCACAATACTAAGTTTTTCCATACCCGTACTCTACAAAGAAGGAAAAATAGTTGTATAACCGTTATTCGTAATTATGATGGTGAATGGATTTATGATCCGGATTCTATTGAATCTGAGGCGAATGACTTTTTTTTCAAAATTTGTATGGGGAGGATCCTGGGCCTATGGGGAACTCACCTTTAAGCAGTTTTCCTCAGCTTGATCTTGTTGATATTGATTTTTTGGGAAGACCAGTCATGAATGATGAAATTAAAGATACTTTCTTTTGACATGACACCTCTTAAAACATCGGGTAGTGATGGTTTTCATGCCCTCTATTTCCAAAAGTAGTGGGGTACAATTGAGGGAGTTGTCTGTAATTGGGTTAAAAAGGTTTTTAATGGAGGTATTATAGATTCTGAATTGAATAATATCATGATAGTCCTTATACCTAAGGTGTTGAACCCGGAGGGCTTTGCCTAGTTTCATCCAATAAGTCTCATTTTTTCCTTTACAAGCTGGTGATGAAGGTAATTGCTAACCGTTTTAAGTATATTTTTCTTAAAATTATTGCACAAGAATAGACCAATTTTGTTGCAAGTAGAAACATCACCAATAACATTGTTATTGCACAAGAGGTAATTCATTCCATGAGAGGTCATAACAAAAGGAAGTGGATGACGATTAAAATAGATTTGGTGAAAGCTTACGACAGATTGAGATGGGACTTCATCAATGGTTACCTCTAGGCGGTAGGTATCTTAGATTATCTCAGAAACGTTATTATATAATCTATTCTAACTCTACCATACAGGTTATGTGGAATGGAGTCCCATTGTCTAAGTTCAGGCCTGCCAGATGAATTCGACAAGGATATTTGCTTTCTCCTTACCTTTTTTATATTGTGCATGGAATGGCTTGACCATTTTATTCAATTAGCTATTTATGTTAGAAAGTGGAGTCCCATACGTCTTTCTCGTTTGGGGCCAGCTATCTCATACTTGTTCTTCGCTGATGAGTTAGATATCTGTAGCAAAGCGGATTTGAAGCATGGCAGGGTACTCAAAGCAATATTAGAAAATTTTTATGAGTTTTCTGGATATAAAATTAATGTTAGAAAGACCAATATCTTTTTTTCTAAAGGGGTGGAAGAGTCCACTACTGATACAATTAGTAATTTGTTTGGATTCTAAAAAGTGAAAAATCTTAGGCATTACCTAGGAGTTCCCCTTTTCCATCCGAGGGTTATGAATAACACTATGTATTTTGTGGTTGAAAAGGTGCGTAGAAAGTTAGAGAGTTGGGATGCCATATAGCTTTCCATTGTTGGCCAGGTTACTTTAGCATAGTCGGTTTTTCTATCCATTCCTAGTTATTCATGAAATCCATCATGATACCTAGGAAAATTTTTGATGAGATCGAAAGTTTGGTAAAACATTTTATTTGGGGATCTTCAGACGGTAAAAAAAAAGATGTCTTTAGTGGGGTGGGACTCTATCTGTCAACCCAAATGGTGTGGTGGCCTAGGAATGAGGAAATTACGTGACCAAAACATCTCGTTTTTATTGAAACTAGGTTTTAATATTGTGTCTGACAAGGAGGCTTTATGGGTTCGCGTAATCAGGTCGAAGTATTAGATGAATGAAGATCTGCCAGATTGTATTGCTCAAGATAGAAGTTCTTTTCTTTGGAGATCTCTCTAAAATATTTGGCCATTATTACGAGAGAACCTAATTTGGTCTGTAGGCAATGATAATAAAATCCGCTGTTGGAAAGACAATTGGATTCCAAGTGTAGGGCTACTTAAACATATCCATGCTAATGTTAATTTTGACTCAGATTGTTTTCTCAATGAGATGATCACAGAAGAAGGTTCGTGGAATCTTGATTCATTTCAGGTTTGGTTATTAGATGATGTGATACAGCGTATTATGGGCATTCCCCTCCCTGGCCATATCCATCTGAGGGGCCTGATAAAATCTCATGGTGTCACACTTCGACAAGAGCTTTCTTTATCAAAAGTGCCTACAAGATTTTCAAGGAAGATGCTTGGAACTCTAGAGATGAGAAATGGAAAACTACATGGAAGCTTCCAAGTCCACAAAGAGTCCGTTTCTTTAACTAGACTTTCTTAAAGCAACGACTACTCAATAATGTGGAAAGAGTCAAACAAGGCTTAGTGGTTGATCCCTCTTGCCCTATTTGTGGCTATGAATTGGAAGACATTTTTCATATTCTTAGAGATTGTACAACAGCTAAGGATGTCTGGAACTAGGTTATTCTAGGAAACCACCTAACGAATTTTTTCTCTAATAGTTTACACGATTGGATTCTTTCTAATCTGCAGGATAATACTACAATTCATGAGGGAGGAGCCAATTGGGCATGCCTCTTTGGGCTACTTCCTTAGCATATCTGAAAGAGCCATAACCTCTTTATTTTTCTAGGAAGATCTTGGAGTTCGAGTGAGATAGTCAAAGTTTTGTATAGCTGGGCCAAACAATTCTTTTTGGCTTTTAGTTGTGAACTGATTGGTTGCTACGAACTTTCCTTTAGAGAACAGACAATTGGGAACCAAATCCTCATTAATACTGACGGTGCAGTACAATTGGATTCAGGAAATGCAACTTCTAGGGGAGTAGCGCGTGATGAGAATGGAGATTGGGTCTTTGGGTATAACTGATATCTATGGAAGTGTTAGATTTTTTATGTTGAACTTTGGGGCATTTTGGAGGCCTTTAGCTTATCCAACGTAGAGGTCATGACATGGTAAAAATCCAATTAGACAGATTGGAAGTTGTTAAAGCCATTCAAGGAAGCGTTACCACCACATCGAACTTAGCCTTGATCAGACGAATTCAAAGTATTTTGTCACAAGAAAACTAATGGCTCTTGTGTTACATCTATAGAGAGCAAAATCAAGTTGCAGATTGTTTAGCTAGATTAGCTTTGGTCAAAAAAGAAAATTTGTAGGTTTTTTATCTCCCTCCTATGTCGGTCTAGCTTTTCTAGAAATAAACAAGGCAAAGGGTGTTTTTTCTTTTCAGAATATTTCTATGTAATTAGTTAGGCAATGTTTTAATGTCACCAAAAAAAAAAAAAAAATCATAATTGAGAGTAATATCACATCATTCAATTTTATTTTAAATATTAATTTTTATCTTAATTTATAAGTATTATAATTTAAATTATTATCATTATATATTTATAATTTAATATAATATATTTTAAAATATTATAAATTTTGTATTCATTTTAAATAATTTAATATAATATATTTTAATTAATACACACAAATAAAAACTAGTTTATACTCAATCCATACTATCATGCACAAAAGGAATGGAAGGTCACCATATTCTTTATGTGACAAATCTTCAATACAATTTTTCGCTTTCTTTTTAAATTAGGTAATAATGAAAAATATTATTTTTTACATTATATTTAAATTTAAATTTTAATTTTAATTTTAATATGATTTGGTATGGTTTGGAGTATAAAGAATGGGTAAGTTATGAGTAAGCAAATGAATAAAGATATGCTTTGGTTATATATATGTTTTGTCTTGAAAGTTGGCATGATTGAATTGGATAAGGAATGTATAAATTGAATGGTCAATTTTGGTATGTATTTGGTTACCATATATGCATGACATGCGATGAGAATGGTTGCTTGTAGGTATGACCCATTTGGGTGGCATTTTGGTGTTGCAAATGGCCTATAATGTCACAAAATTGGGGCACACGGGCGTGCCTCAGACCGTGGGTAAATTGGCAGAATGTGACTTAAACTGCACACGGCCTCGGCACGGGGGTGTCATCTAACCGTGATGCACAAGTCAGTAGCTGGCTTTAATAGTACGCGGCCATGGCACGGGCGTGCCTACAGGTCGTGCGAGAAATAACAGTATATGACCTTATAGGACACGGCCTTAGCACACGGGCGTGCTTTTTAGCCGTGTTGATTTTGGCAGTATGTAACCATGGGGAGGTCACACGGGTGTGTCATGTAGCCGTGGGAGAGGCACGGCCTACCCCCACGGGCGTGTCTCCCCTGTATTCTAGAAACGTTTCAATTTTTCATGAAATTTTATAGGTGTTTCGGTTTAGTCCCGACTCAGTTCATAAGCATGTTTAAGGTCTCGTTGACCTCTTTAAGGGACATTATGAATGATATTGATGAATGGTTGTGTGAAATTCTGTAAATGTTTTTGATCTGTTCGGTAACACTTCTAACCCTAATCCGGCGACAGCCACGGGATAGGGGTGTTACATTTGGTTGATATCAGAGCTACGGTTTAGTCGATTCTCGGACTAACATAGCGTGTCAGAGTCTAGCTATACATGCCATATATTTTAACTGTGATAGTGTGATGAATCCTGACGTGTAAAATGTGATTTCTGTATAGCAATTGATCCCGAAAGAGCCATAGCTGACGACGTAGAAAGTAATGCGCCTGCTCCCGTGCAAGGGACAGAGCCTTCTGATTCGAGACCAGCTACAAGCGGTCAGGAGAGAGAAGCTAAACAAGCTTTCTTCCATATGATGAGTGAATGGTTCACTCAATTTATGAGAAATAACCTGACTATTTCGCAACCCCCGCCTCCGATTAATCCCCCTCAGGCTACAGTTGTGCCACCGACTATGTATTCGAATCTATTAAATAAGCCTCCGGTTGACAAGATCCGTAAGTATGAGGCTGAAGAATTTCGAGCTAATAATGCTGATGATGCTGAAAAGGTTGAGTTCTATTTAGAAAACACTCTTTGAGTATTTGATGAGATGTCATTGACTCCTGAAGAATGTATAAACTGTGTTGTTTCTTTGTTACGAGATGCAGCCTATCGGTGGTGGAAAACTTTGATTTTGGTTGTTCCTGAAGAATGGATCACATGGGATTTCTTTCAGTTTGAGTTCAGAAAGAAATACATTATTCAGAGATTTATTGATCAGAAAGGAAAGGAATTTTTGGAATTGAAACAAGGTTACATGTTTATCATTGAATACAAACAAGAGTTTGTAAATTAAGTCAGTATGCTCAGGAATACGTTTCAACTGAAGCGATAATGTGTAAAAGATTCGAAGATGGCCTAAATGAAGATATCCAATTGCTAGTTGGCACTCTGGAGATACAAGAGTTCGTAGTGCTAGTTGCCCAAGCATGCAAAGCTGAGTCGGAAGCTAGAGATATGAAAAAGAGATTTATGAGTAAATCATTTCAGTCTACCTCGAAGAAATTTTGAGATGAACATAGCCGTTCAAAAGCTAATGTGAGGTATTCGAGTAGAGATCGAACTAGATCACAGTTAAGCTCTAAAGCTCCAGCAACTTCAATGGCTAGTATTGGAAATGTCAGATTCAAGCGACATGAATGTAAACATTATGGCAAAAGGCATTCGGGAATTTGTAGATTAAATGGTGAGCTTGTTTGGATGTGGATCATTAGATCATTTCATCCGAGACTGCTCAGAGTCTGTTGAACAAGAGATTGTTTAGAACCCGAGATCTGAGAATGTTTCATCAAGAGGTAGATCTCCTCAAATTGTAAGAAATGTCAGTGGTAGTCTGAGAACTACTAAAGATATTGTTGTGAGATCCGAAGCTAGAGCGTCTGCCAGAGCACATGTTATCTGAGCTCGGGAGGAATCTTCATCTCCAGATGTTATAACAGGTACTTTTACACTTTATGATACTTCTGTGATCGCTTTGATAGACCCTGGTTCTACTTATTTCTATATATGTGTGAACTTAGTATTTAGTAAGACTTTGCCTGTAAAGTCTACTGAGTTTGTTATAGAAGTATCGAACCTCTTAGGTAAAAATATTCTGGTTGACAAAGAAGGTGAGAACTGCCCATTAATGTTTCGTGATATCTGTTTCCCTGCTGATCTATACTATTACAGTTTGATGAGTTTGATATAGTTCTAGGAATGAACTGGTTGGCATTCCATGATGCTGTAGTGAATTGTAAAAGAAAGACAATTGATTTGAGTCGTCGGAATGGTGAAATAGTTTGAATTGAGTTGAAGGATTTAAATGGATTGCCTGCTGTGATATCTGTGTTGAAAGCTTAGAATTAGATTAAAAAGGGTTACGAGGCATATTTTACTTATGTGATTGGTTTGAAAGTATATGAAAAGAAAGTTGAATCGGTGCCAGTAGTCTATGAGTTCTCTGATGTTTTCCCTAAAGAATTGATGGGATTGTCTTCGATTTGCAAAGTTGAATTTGGTATAGATTTGTTGCTTGGTATGACCCCTATTTCGATAGATCTGTATAGATTGACACTAATGGAATTAAAAGAGTTAAAGTCACTGTTGTAAGAATTAACCAATAGGGGGTTCGAAAGGCCGAGTTTTTCACCCTGGGGGTGTTAAATTTGTTTGATGATAATTTAGTATTAGTTGAATTGAAAGCAAAACTATTGTTTTACAGCAGATATGTGATGCTCAGAAAGTTGATAATGAAATGTTAGCGAAACGAGTTCAGTGTGATTCAAATTCTAAATTCGAGCTTTGAGTTGTTGATGATTGCTTGAGATTTCGAGATCGTATCTGTGTTTTGAGAAACCCTGAGTTAATCCAGTTGATTATGAATGAAGTATATAATAGTTGTTTATCTGTTCAGTTGTGTAGTACAAAGATGTATCATGATCTGAAACGACACTATGGGTGGTCTGGCATGAAACGAGACATTTTCAATTTTGTTTTGAAATGTTTAGTCTGTCAGCAAGTAAAAGCTGAACATCAAGTTCCGTTTGGGTTGTTACAACCGATTCTGATTCCTGAGTGGAAATGGGATAGAGTAACGATGGACTTTGTTTCTGGGTTGCCTCTAACTCCGAAAAAGAAAGATACAATTTGGGTCGTAGTTGACCGATTGACGAAATATGCCCATTTTATATCGGTAAGATCTGACTATTCACTCGAGAGATTTGCCGAGCTTTATATTTTTGAGATTGTGAGGTTGCACGGGATGCCACTATCCATTGTGTCAGATAGAGACCCGAGATTCGCATCGAGGTTCTGGAAGAAATTGCAAGAAGCTTTGGGCACGAAATTGTATTTCAGTACAGCTTTTCATCCGCAGACGGATGGTCAATCCGAGCGAGTCATTCAGATTTTATAGGATATGTTGCAATGCTGTATACTTGAGTTTATTGGTTCGTGGGAACAGTATCTGCCGTTGATCGAATTTGCGTACAACAATAGTTTTCAGACTAGCATCAAAATGGCACCTTATGAAGCTTTGTATGGACGTAAATGTCGTACACCTCTGTATTGGACTGAGCTTAGTGAAAATAAGCTTCAAGGGGTTGATTTGATAAAAGATTCAGAGCAAAAGTGAAATTGATCCGAAATTGTTTGAAAGCAGCATCTGATCGTCAGAAGTCTTATGCGGACTTAAAACGAAAAGATATAGAATTTGAAATCGGTTACAAAGTATTTCTAAAAGTATCTCTGTGGAAGAAAGTGCTTCGATTCGGACTTAAAGGCAAACTGAGTCCGAGATTCATTGGACCGTATGAGATTATTGAACGTGTCGGGCCTGTTGCATATAGATTAAAGTTGACATCTAAATTAGAAAAGATTCATAATGTGTTTCATGTCTCAATGCTCCGTAGATATCGATCTGATCTGTCACATGTGATTACCCCATCTGAGACTGAAATTTGATCTGATATGACATAGAAGAGGCAACGTGGGAGCCTGAGGACTTAATGAGACAACAATATCTGATTCTATTTAACGGTAAGATTTTCGAGGACGAAAATCCCTAAGGGGGAGAATTGTAATAGTCCGATTTATACCCTAGTCGGAACAGTGGTTTCGAGACCATAAATCCGAGTCTGTATAATATTTTAATATTATTTTTGTGCCGTTGATATGTGATTAAGCATGTCCAAAATTTTTGTATGTTAAATTGTCCGTCTGTGTGTTTAATTTGACTAAAGGATTGAATTGCATTAAATGTGAAAGTTGCATGCTATTTGTTAAGATACCTAAGTGTTGTAGCTTTGTAAAAGTGAAGGACTTATGTGGCTATTAAACCACTATTTAGTTAGTGGATGAATAAGGACAAAAATATCCTTAATGCATGGTTGTTTTATTTATTAGTTGGAAGGTTAAATTAGTAAATGAAATAATATTATTGTTATAATGATAATAACATGAAAATAGGCCATTATCATTCTTCTTCTAGCCAAATATTGAAAGGAAAGAAAGAAAAGATTAAGTTGTTTCATTCGGCCATTCCAAGCATAAATTAAGGTATGAAATTTGTTCAGTTTTTGATAATTTCTACGTTTTTACAATCGTTGCTTAGGGAGCTATCAACCCATGTCTCAATTTGATGAATTGATAATGTTTGTGTGAGATGCCATTGATGTTATGTTAAGCTTTTTGATGATTTTTGGTGTTAAATGAAAGATATGAGTTAGATGAACATACTTTGTTCTTGAATTTTTGATGAATTTAGCTAAATAGGGCTAAATTGAGAAAATGGTAAATTGAAGGACTAAATTACAAGTTTGATGAAAAATGTGGGCTTAAATGTGATGTATATGTATTCGGCTAAGCATGTGTATGTATGGATTTTGTGAATTTGATGTTTTAAAAAAAATAGACTAAATTGATTAAAGGTGCAAATGTGAGGGCTAAAGTATAAATAGCCCAAAATACATGTGTATGGATTGAATTGAATGGAATAGTGAATAAAAGGGATAATTCTAAATATGTTTAGATCAAGAACCGAGGAAAACAGATTTAGATCGTGAGAAAGCGAAAGTAACTGAGTAGCCGTTTTCATTTCGATAAACCGAATCTGAGGTAAGTCATTATGCAAATAAATGTATTTGTTTTTGGAATATGTATGTTTATGTGATTATTGATAACGTTGAATGTTTATAAGATGATGTGTGCATAAATTTTAAGTTAAGATCGATATAGTGACAATGTCCGAGAAGTTCAGTACGAACCTAGGGATAAATAGGATTAACTATGTTATGACATAGGTATCTATTTTGAATACGAGTAAGACCACAATAAAGTGACAATGGCATCGATATCATTTACGTGTAAGACCACATGCGGGACGATGGCATCGATATCATTTACGTGTAAGACCACATCGGTCTGATGGCATCGATATCTTTTTACGTGTAAGACCACATGACAATTAGCATCGATATCTATTTACGTGTAAGACCCTGTCTGGGACAGTGGCATCGACATCCGACTACATGTAAGACCCTGTCTGGGACAATGGCATCGACATCCGACTACATGTAAGACCACGTCTGGGATGTTGGCTTTGTACAATTATTCTGAGTTTTCGAGTATCTTAATAAATTTCGAACTGTTCAATGAGTAAATCTGAGATATGAACAATTACGAAAATGTATACTCATTTCTGATACGTTTGGTAAGTACACTTTGTGTGTATAAGAAGGTAAGCATTTTCTTAAACTTACCTAGATGAATTATGTAATTGAATATTGGATTGTAAGTGTACTACATGGATGAAAAAAGCTATGAACTAATAAAGTATGTAGTGTTATGCAAGTTTGAAAGATGAATGGTCTAAGTGAAGGTATTAAGAAGATTTATGATGGTGAAATTGAGCCAATAGTGAATTTAGATTGATTATACATTAGAATGTTTATATGCTAAGTTTATTTGTATTAAGACTTACTAAGCTTTGTAAAGCATACTCTGTGTGTATGTTTCTCTATTTTATAGGTCGTCAAAGCTACTAAAGGCTCGAGACCATCAAGGATCATCATCACACTACTAAACATATTTTGGTAGCCTTTAGAAAATGTATATAGTTAAATATGGCATGTATAGGCTAGTTATGTGTATATGTTTATGAAGTGAACTTAGCCATGTTTTTTAGTAAGTTTTGAGTTGATAAATGCTTAAATGAATGAGCTATATGACACAAATTTTGGTATGGTTTGGAGTATAAAGAATGGGTAAGTTATGAGTAAGCAAATGAATGTAGATTTGCTTTGGTTATGTATATGTTTTGTCTTGAAAGTTGGCATGATTGAATTGGATAATTAATGTATAAATTGAATGGTCAATTTTGGTATGTATTTGGTTGCCATATATGCATGACATGCGATGAGAATGGTTGCTTGTAGGTATGACCCATTTGGGTGGCATTTTGGTCTTGCAAATGGCCTATAATGTCACACGGTTGGGGCACACGGGCGTGCCTCAGACCGTGGGTAAATTGGTAGAATGTGACTTAAACTGCACACGGCCTCGACACGGGGGTGTCACCTAACCGTGATGCACAAGTCAGTAGCTGGCTTTAAATAGTACGCGGCCATGGCACGGGCGTGCCTACAAGTCGTGCGAGAAATGGCAGTATATGACCTTATAGGACACGGCCTTAGCACACGGGAGTGCTTGTTAGCCGTGTTGATTTTGGCAGTATGTAACCACGGGAAGGTCACACGGGTGTGTCATGTAGCCGTGGGAGAGGCATGGCCTACCCCCACGGGCGTGTCTCCCCTGTATTCTAGAAAAGTTTTAATTTTTCATGAAATTTTATAGGTGTTTCGGTTTAGTCCCGACTCGGTTCATAAGCATGTTTAAGGTCTCGTTGACCTCTTTAAGGGACATTATGAATGATATTGATGAAGTTGTGTGAAATTCTGTAAATGTTTTTGATCTATCCGGTAACACTTCTAACCCTAATCCGGCGACATCAACATGATAGGGGTGTTACAGAGGGTATCGATACTACATCCCAGAGTTGTGTAAAATGAGTTTGAAATACATAAAAACATTTCAGATAGACTCAAAAGCATTTAAATAAATTAAAAACATTTACAACATGTTTTTGAGTACTTTTACAAGTCTTTAAAATGCTTTGAAAATATTTAACAAAATTTCCAATAATCATTTTCACCAAATGACTTAGGAAATATAAATAAAAATTTATCATAAATGTTGTTAGATCAAAAGTTTGAGACATTAAAGCTAAAAGTAGTTATTATGTCAATTTTAAAAGTGGTTACGCCATATTTTCGTTAGCATTTGAATGGTTTGTGACTATTTTATAACTTTTCATAGTTGGGTTGCCAAAGAAGAAACTTACGGATGGTTGGGTGACTACCAGTGTAGCTTACCCAAATTTTTAACTAGTCTATAATTTTTTTATATAATTTTTTATTTTTAATTTTTTTTATAATTTTTTATAAGAAAAAAAAAGAGTAGGGGTCAAATTGATAACAGTTGTAATGGTTGAGAGGCTAAATTTGTGATTGTACTTAATTTTTAACAAAGTAAACGAAAAAAGTTTTTGAAGGATTGAAAAATAGAGGCACCAATTTTGAGCAAATAAAAATAGATGGAATAAACCGCACAAATCAATAAGTACAGGGACTATCCTTAGAATTTAACCTTTTGTTTTTAAATCTTTATATTTTTATAATATATTCACTTTTAAAAAAAGCAATTGTATTTTTGTTTTTATAAGATTTATAATTTATATATTTTAATTGTTTATATATGTTTTCTTTTTTTATATTTTAATTTTTATATTTAAAAAAAGTCAAGTAATGACATGGAATGTACCACATCATTGCTAGAGTTGTCAATATGTGAGGTGGCCAGCTGGATCCAACAACTCAACCCGACTTTGATTGAGTTTGGGTAAAGAATTTTTGTTCATGGACCAACTTGACCATAATCGGTCCCAATTTAATTAATATAAATTTTAAAAAACTCTTAAAAAGTAATTATAAATTATATTAATATTAATATAAAATTACATATGATATGTAATTACTTTTAAATAGAAATATGGATTTTTCTTTTGGCATATTATGCCAGCCTAATTTTTTATATTTAAAAAATTGAGCTTCGATTTGACCTAACCAGCATATGAATATAATCCAATCACCTCTAGACAGTGTTAAAAAAAAAACTAAAATATGTGATAGACAAGTATATTTTTGGCATTTTTGGGGCTCTAGGCAAAACAATAAAATGGGGTTTTAGGTTCCTCAAAAGTTGGAGAAAAAAATTTTTAGATCCCTTAAAAGTTGCTAAAAAAATTTTTGGGACCCCTTAAAAGTTGGTTTTTTTTTTTTTTTTACTTTTAAAAGTTTAAAAAAAATTTTGAGTCCCTTAAAAATTGAAAAAAAATATTTTAAACCCTTTCAACCTTGGATCCTGGACGACCGCACCTCCAGACGATCTCAGAGTCGGGCTTGGTGATAGGATTCAAATTTAGAAATTAATTTAGACCATAAAAGGTTTAAGAAAATTTGTAAGTTTAAAGAATAAATTTTGTTTTAATGCTACTAGAATGTTACGCTCAATCCCAGGGCTTAAATTCTTTTTTTTTTATTATATAATTTTACTTCTTTTAAGGCATATATAGTTTTACTTATTTTAAATAATAATTATTTATTCAAATGTTTATTAAAAATTAGATATATATTTATATATGTAAAATAATTATATCTTTAATATAGGAGAAGAAATCTATTTAAATTAACATAGTTTTACGCTCTCTAGTAACTTTATTATTATTATTGATATTTTAAAATATTTAACCATTGAGCTTATCCATACAATTGTATTTATCATATATCTCTATCTCATCAATCTAAAATGTTTATATTAATATGCATATATATAACGGTTGAAAGTTTTTTACATAAAAAATTGCACCAAAATTAACATGCATGATCTACATAAATGGATATGAAATATAACAGTTAGGTTGTTAAAATATAAATAGTAGAAAAGTTATGAGGATGTAAAACCATACTAATTTTATATCGTTGTAAGTGAAATTCTACCCTTAATATAAATATAAAATGATTGGATTATTTATTATTAAAAATTTAATGCAAAATAGTTTTTTTTTAAATTAAGTAGCAAATCCATTAAATTAGTATTTAATTTAAAATATAAAATAATTGGAAATTATAAAAATATAAAAATAATTGGAAATTATAACAAATATGTATACTAGTTAAAAAGAAGAAATTATTATTTTTTGTTTATTTTTTTTCATTAATTATAATTAAAATGATGTGAGACGGCCCGGGTTGAATTGAGTCGTTCACAAAATTGCCTGATCGTTGACGAGGAGAAGTTGGGTCTTCGGAAAATAGTAGGAATTTGGTTAAGTACGCGGAAGCTTTTGAAGAGATTTTCTTTTAAAATTTGTTTAAGTTAGAAATGGAGGTTGGTTAATAATGGAAACAAGATAGAAGATGAAATGGGTAGGTTCAGCTAAAAAGGAAGTAAGGAAAATGGTATTTAGATGGCTCGGTTTAGCAAAAATAATAAAGATAGATAAAGTTGACGATAATCGGTGGAGATGGATTAACGTACTTAAACACCAAAAACGATTCAACACTAAAGAGTGTCACCCCGGTTTCTATTTGGTTTAAGGTGGTTCTACAAAAAAGATAGCTGGATGAACGCCACACCAAAGATAAGGTGATAAGTTCAAAAAGATTCGATTGACGCCACTAGCACGCTAGATAAGTCAAACTGAAACTTGGACGAATTTAGAGAGGAGTAAACTCACTCGTTGAACAAAGTTCATTCAACAAATGGGCAAAAGTCCTTTTAAATTGAAAAACATCAACTATTTATAGTGTTCAGCTAGGTAGCCGAATGGCCTAATTAGAAGCTTAATAACTAAGAAAAAATTAAGCTAGATTGTGCTAGAAACTTCCAAAATTAAACCATTAAAATACCATAGCAGATTTGGCTGAATGAGACTTCAAGGGATGGCTTTCTAGAAGGCTGATCAGCTAGCATGAACTTGAACACTTCAAGAGGTGCTTTGCACAAGCTAGGTTCGTCCAATGAGTTAAATGAGCTCAATCAATGTGCAACTCTTGCTGAAAAATTACCAGCATTAAAATGTGGATTCGAACAGCCATGAAGGTGTGAAAATGGAGCTGGAAGAGTCTTTGATGTGTGGACAAGACCAGCCGGATGGACTCATTGTGTGAACAACAAGTGTGAAAGGAATGATGCTTCTTTGGGGGGAGGAACTGCCAAGCATTGGGGAGCTTAATGGCTGGACACTCCTTGGCCAAATAGGTGCCTTTGGGGAGCCAAAAGTGAGCAGCATAAATGACTTGCCCAGTCGAACATGCACCAGCCAGGTTCGTTATACCTTCATGCATGCCCCATCATAATTGCTTTCAAGATTCGGCTGCACCTAGGAAGATAAAGCTCACATTAATTTTTACTAAATTCAACTGAACATATTTAAATTATAACTTGGACATAATAATTTACATTTAGACAAATTAAATAAAAAGATACTAAGACACATTAAATTTCGACTAGGACCTAGGCACATTAAAAACTTGTAATAATTCAAGACATATTTACTTAGTTTAAGACATCATAAATTCAACTATAATAACATACTTAAGACACGTTTATAAGTTGTATTAAAATAACTAATGAATTATTTAATTTATTTAAATATTAATTAAATGGACAGAAATAAGTAAATGAACTCATTGAGCTGGAATGAGCTCAAATGAGCTAATCTGAGCTGAATTGAGCTTGCACCAATGTGCATGGATGGCTCATAGCTTGGACCCAAACTAGTGCTTCGCCCTTAAGTAGAGTTTCGTTCCACATTTGGCTCGCAATGGCTGCCACGGCATCTTGCATTCGTTTCACTCGAGCTCGAGTCATAGGACCTTCAGTCATTACGAGAGCATCAAAACTCAAATCTTTGGTTGCCTCGGGTATGCTTACATCATCCCCACTCTTCAAAGCGACTTGTCCTCAAGTCGAGTCACTGGTTCAATTGAGAAGATTTCCTCGCAATCAGCTCTATTCGGGTGAACGGGGTGGATTCATTTTCACATATCTAGAAGAAAGCCAGCATAGGACAAGGGAACAATTCAATATCATCAAAGAGCAAATATTCGTTTAAAGCACAAGTTGATGATGGACTTACCTTTGTCGCATGAAGAATGGAAGGATGGAAAACAATGGTTAAGTACATATGGAATCTTACCTTTTAGAATTGATTTGCCAAGTTCTCCATTGTTCGAAACATTTGAAATATTTCAAATATCACTCGGTCATATGTATTCGAACACATAAACATCAACCAACTAGAATTCAGCAAAAAGTTACTCAAGTAATTAGGTGGAACAAATACCATTCGGCCAAGACAATCAAGATCATGAATTCGATTCAAGTTTTGTATTTTTAAATTTAACAATGGCCAATGTTCGTTCACTTGTTCACCAAACTCATTTTCATTATAGATTTCACCATGTGTAGAACAAACAGTGGTGTTTTTAAGTTTTCAGAGATCAAACCTTGTTTTCCTTTGAGAGTATGAACTTTAGGATCAATCTTACCATTTTCCCATAACACGAACCTTCTCTCCTCGGGAATGAATGCAATTGAAGCTCTTTAGGGTAATTAACCTGAAAAGAAGAAAAATCATAAAAGCATCAATTAATTAAAATACTTTTCCTTTTCTCACTAAATTTTTATTCTCTTTCTTTTTCCTTTTCATTTCTTTTTTCTCCACTCTTATTTTTTTCTCAAAGTCTTTTTCGATTCCTTTTCTTTTTTTTTCTTTTTTCTTCACTCTTATTTTCTTTAACTCTTGAATTCTTTTCACTCGACGTTGCCTCTCGTCTCTCTTTTGAATCTTTATGCCTTTCACTCAAACTTTCCAATGATTATCGCAAACGTTGTTGATCTTCCATCACTTGTTGTGGTGACAGAGGGGCCAAAACAATGTTTTTGCCTTTATGCTTGAAGGAATATTGGTTGGCAAAATAGTCGTGTTTGACTCGTCGATCAAATTTCCATGGCCTTTTTAGTAGTAAGTGGCCTGCATGCATGGGCACAACATTACATACGACCTTGTCATGGTAATTTTCGATTGAAAATGGAATCCTTGCTTGCTTGGTCACCTTAAGTTCGACTCCCTCATTGAGCCATTGCAACTTGTATGGGCTTAGGTGTTTAATAGTTGGCAAAGCAAGTTTTTCCACCATGATCGTACTTGCAACATGTAACACCCCTTACCCTTATCCGTCACCGGAATAGGGTACGAGGCATTACCGGACTTAATCACATATAACCTATCATTTTTGAGTGACAAATTTCCATTCAAATTTAAAACTTTTCATATTCAATCATAGAGTCCTTAATATGGACCTACGAGGCCCAAAACATACTTTGGAAGCAGTTTAGGACTAAACCGAGAACTTTGGAAAATTTTAGAACACTTAAAAATTTTTCTTCAAAATAGGGTGACACTCAATATGCATCTTCAACAACTCTTATACATGCATAATTATATCTAATTATCATACCATACCATTGAGCCAAACTTAGCCATTTGACATCAAGACTACTAGCACATTCAACCATTAGGTATTTAGGTCATAACTCACAACTCATCATGTATCATGCAAACACAGCTCACATCACAAGACATTGGCATATAAATAATATATATAGGCTTTCAATCAATTAGCAAATATAAGCCAATTAGCATAGCTACATACTATAATAACCTTTAACCATTACAAGCCAATACATTTTGCCAAAAATAATAACACATACACAAAATGACTAAGTCCCTATACATGCCATAGACTTAAATTACTTGAAGGCATTGATACCAGTCAAAAGCTTGATAGTGTGATAGAATCTCCAACGATCTCCAACCCGAGCTAGCCTCTGTGACATTATAGGAAAAAGGAAAGGAAGGGGGTAAGCATTATACCTTAGTAAGTAGGTATGTAAATAATATGTGATTTATTAACAGGTTTTTATAAATCTTCACAATATGTTCTCAAGATAATACAATCATAATTGCACATAGTTTCACTATTTATTCATGTTCATCTCAAGCTGTCTACTCAAGTCATAGTCACTAAATTATTTATATCTCGACCTAAAGAACTCCAAATTAATATCCGTTAATTTTCCTTGAAACCAGACTCACATATCTTATTACCATAAAATTTTTAGAATTTTTTTTAACCAATAAGTACAATTTATTCATTAAAGTGTCCCCTATTCTGCTATCTGATAGTTTCAACCATTCTTCACTAAAAATTAATTATCTCTTCGTACGAAATTTAGATGATGTTACCATTTGTTTCTATTGAAGTTAGACTTATAAAATTTAAGCATATAAACTATAAACCATAATTATTTTTATACAATTTTTATTGATTTTCCAAAGTTGGAACAGGGGATTCTGACATCATTCTGACCCTGTCTCACAAAAATTCAAATATCACAGAATATGAAATTCTTTTATTTACTCCGTTTCTTTAAGTGTTAGTTCATTTATTTAAGTCTAGTTGCTGGAATAAATGATGCTTAAGTGTTAGTTCATTTATTTAAGATAGTTGTTAATTTGCTTTAAGTTTAATAATTGCATTAATGTGTTGGTTACATGTGTTAATTGCAGGTGACTTTTCAACTCACATCCATTACTTCTAAAGGTTGTTATGAATTCAATAAGGATGGCTTTTCAAGTGAATTCGGTTACATAAGAGGGGGCTAATATAAAGAGGTTCAATATATCATTAAGTAGTTGTTTTATCAATTAAAGAAGAGCATTATTCTTTTTTAATTGCGACAGCCTATTTGTTTTCTATTTCCATAATCGATTGCTTTATGAGTAATCACTTCATGCAATCAATTCTCCTTCAAAGATGCTAATGAATTTTCGATTGGACATGGAGACTTCAAAAGACTTTAAAAGTAATTAATCACATCATTCAATTCTCCATCAAAGATGCTAGTGACTTTTCGGTTGGTCATGGAGACTTCAAAAGGTTTTCAAAGCAACTTAATTGAAGAAATTAATTACATTGAAGGATGGAGTTAGGCGACTTTTTAGTTGGTCATGGAGACTTCAAAAGACTTTGACAGCCATTTAATTGAAGAAATTATTCACATTGAAGATGGAGTTATTTGGGCTAGAATTTCAAAAGTTGAAACTTTTCATTTGAGCTGATTATTAGCTTCATTAGAAGTGACTATTCAACTAGCTTCTATGACACTATAAATACATGTAATCTACCTATTGATAAAAAACTTATGAAATTTGTTAATGTTATGCTGCTCTATTTGTGAGATTGTTTTCTCTCATATTTCATTGAAGACTTGTTGGCTTATCTAGTCTCTAGTGGCGTCAACCCGTTTTCTTCTATCCGAACTTATCACTATTATATAGTGTGGCATTCACCTTCATACCAAGGTTCCTACTTTTTTAAGTAGCGGGTCGAGGTTTCACTACTCCCATCTTCCACCTTAAAAGCCTATAAGTATTCGGGTCAATACTTTTTTAGTATTGGTTCTTACTTGCTTTTGAGTTTGTTTTACTCCATATCCATCATCTACCAAAATTTTCTTTCTTTCCTTCCTTTCACTTCATCATAGCCGAACCCTCCTTTCACTTATCATCCATTGTTGTTAATCTCCTTCCATACCAATCTCCATCTTTATTTACTTTAACCGAACCTATATAAAATTCATATCCTTCGACCTATCTTTGAAACCCCTTTTCAATAGCTTCTGCACCATTTTACCCAAAAGTATCATCTTTAAACTTGTCAAACAAAACCTTCTCGTAGATGATCGGGCAACTTCACATACGACTCGACTCACCCCGAGGCGGATCGTATCAAGAGTGTGTATCCACTGAAGCCATTATGTGCAAAAGGTTTGAGGACGGGTTAAATGAGGATATCTGATTGTTTGTTGGTGTCCTAGAATTAAAGGAATTTTTCGTGTTAGTAGATAGAGCTTGCAAGGCTGAGGAGTTGGCCAAAGAGAAAAGAAAGGCTGAAATCGAGTCTCGTGACTCGAGGTAGAGACATTTGAGCAAGTCATTTCAATCCTCATCCAAGAGATCAAGAGAATTTACTACTCGATCAACCACTTCAGCTAGGTTTTCAAATAGAAGTAAGAGTAAACAGTACTCGGGGTCTAAAGCTCAGACCACTTTGGTTGCTAGTGTTGGTAATGCTCGACCAAGTAGACCTGAATGTCCATAGTGTGGCAGACGTCACTGATATGAACTCGCCTACGATGGAAGCCAATTAAGATGCCATCAAGCTACCTAGTGGACCAATTACGCATGCCTGTGCTAAACAATTTAAAGATGCTATTTCAGCTTTGGTGGAACAAACTTGGCATGAAGATCGGAAGGAGCTCAAGGATGTGTCGAATACTTGTAATTTAATTGAGGCCAAAATTTGTTCAGCTAGCTAGTTCGGCTGCTAGCTCATTAAAGACTTTAATTATGCATTATTTATTTAGTTTCACTACAGGTTAATTAGTTAATTAATTATGTCTTAGACTTAATTTAATTTACCTTAGTTTATTACATGAATTAAAGATGTCTAGGACTTAGCCGATTTTAATATGTCTTATTTAGTTGTTATTTAAGTTGTCTAAATGTTAATTAATATGTCCAAAGTGTGTTTTTAATGTATCCAGCTGAAATTGACTTGAATTAAATGGGTTTTTCACTCTTTTGTAGGTTCAGCAGAATTTGGAAATACATTGGGTCAGGTTCATGCACGGAAGATTCATGCATGGGACGATTCATGAATGAACCTTGTTAATGCATGTTTGCTGCACCATTTGGCTTCCCCAAGGTGACTATTTGGCCAAGGTTACCAGTAACTTAAATCATTCATGTTTGGCTGATTGTCTTCCCCAAGAAGCATCTATACGTTCACACTTACTGTTCACACAAAAAGACTATTCGGCTGGCTTAGTTCACATTCAAATGGCTCTTCAAGCTTCATGTTCACACCGTTGGGGCTGTTCAAAGTCCTTCTTAATTGCTCCTAACTATTCAGCAAAAGGTGCCAATTCAATGAGCCAATTAAGGCTATGGCCGAACTTAGACATGGCTAGTGGGCTACTCATGCATTCATCCTTTAAAGATACATTTGCTTAAGCCTTAAGGAGTTCTTCATTCAGCTGAATTTTTGCTGGACACTTTAATGGCTTATTCTGGAAAATTCTAGTTAATTCTAGTTTAATTTACTTAGCCATTAAGCTTTGCTTGTGGCCATTCGGCTAGCTAGTAGTTTAGGCTATAAATACTTGTTAAATTTGTTTGAAAAAGAACTTTTGGATGCTTAATGAAATTTTTAGATTGTGAGTTATCCACTGTCTTAATTCTTCAAGGTTCAAATTGACTTATCTAGTAACTAGTGGCATCAATCTGACTTTATTTCAAACTTATCATCCATCTGGGTGTGGTGTTCAACCCCAAAACTGTTGGTTCCTATCTTGCTAGATAGTGGGTCTTAATTTTATCCAACTTCTTCTATTCACGTTTGAAACGTATAAGATTCGGGTCCTTAATTTACTATTAAGGGCTCTTTCTTGTTTCAGCCAACCAACCATTTTATCCATCTACTTCCTTTGTTTTTAAACCGCTGCCATTGAACTTAACTCCTAAAAATTACCTTTTGTCAAAATTGAATTGAGAGCTACCTAATTTATGATCGGGCAACATTACGACTCGTATTCAATCCTGACATGAGTTCGTATCATTTTGGTATCAGAGCTATTTAAATTAGGTACATTTTTACTATTTTCAAACTTTCGAAAAGTTTTAAAAAATCAAAATTAAAAAAAATCAAAGTTGTATTTTGTATCCAAAATATTGTATTTGAGTTGAAAAAAAAGAATTACGAAATTGTAAAAAAAATATACGAATATAAAAAAAAAGAAATTAAGTTAGTACAAGTTTGTTGTTCATTTTTCTATTCCCATTCACTATTCCCGATCATCATTCTCTATTTCCTATCTTCAAATTCTCTTACCCCACGCCACACATACCGAGTTTTCTTTTCTTTCAGCCTACCCTTACCTACGATATTTTTTATTTTTGTTTAACCCCTTGAAGTCGACCTACGAGTTGCTAATAAGTCAAAGGAAACCTTCCAAAATATTGAGAGGTGGATTCGAGTAGTAAAAGGCATGAGTGGACTCACAAAAGAAAAAGCTGAATTTGAGTGAAACACGAGTGTAAATGTTCATTATTTACTTTTCTTTGTGAGTGACCTAGTGAGGTTTGTGGTGAGGTCTCTTTTATTTTATTCAACATGTCTAGGAGCCCAGAACGACGAGTAGTGAGCGAAGGTACATCTAATGCTGCCGGTGGTGGAGGAGGTCATCAACCATGAAGGAATGTTCCCAGAGGAGGCGTACCCAATTTACAAGTGAAAGCTATTATAAGGGAAAGTACACGGTTGTTCCAACCTCAATTTGATTCCACCAAGAGCGTATGGACCAAATGGAGTAACGAAGTCAGCATGCAAACACTCCTCCAATTCTGAGAAGGGAACGAGAACGGCCTTGGCATCATGACAACAATTTAGATGAGCCAAGTGATGTAGAAAGCGATCAAGCCTCTCGGCAAAGTGAACGGAGAATAGGCCAATGAGCGAGAGGTCAAAGGGATCGAGAGCGAGCCGATGATGACCTGAAAAATATCAAAATGGCGATACCTGCTTTCCAAGGGTGACCAGATCCTGAAGCCTACCTTGAGTGGGAGAAGAAGGTGGAATTAGTTTTCGAGTGTCACAACTACTCGAAAAGTAAAAAGGTGAAGCTTGCTGCCGTCGAGATTTTTTATTAAGCCATTATTTGGTAGGATTAGCTAACTATGAGTCAAAGGCAAAATGGTGAACATCCGGTGTCTATATGGTCGGAAATGAAAGCGATCATGCGAAAACGCTTCATTCTAACTTATTACCACCGTGAACTGTATCAAAAGCTTCAAAGTTTGACTCAAGGCCATCGGACTGTCGAAGATTACTACAAAGAGATGAAAGTGGCCATGATTAGAGCCGATGTGGAGGAAGACCGAAAAGCTATCATGGCGCAATTCCTTGCCGGCCTTAACCACTACATTACCAACATCTTGGAGCTGCACCATTATGTTGAGGTAATTGACATGGTCCATATGGCCATAAAGGTCGAGAAACAACTCAAAAGAAAAGGTATGTCTCGAACCTTCCCTAACACATCCTCAACCATAAAGTGGGGGCAAGGGACCAGCAAACGAGAAGTTTCGAATCGAGCCAAAGAGGTGAGTGGCACCGCGAAGCCTAACAAGCCAAGCGGCGAGACTGGTAAAGGCAAGATAGAAGCTGTTCCAAGTAGGACTCGAGATATTAAGTGCTTCAAATGTCTTGGTCGAGGCCACATCGTGAGTCAATGCCCAAACTAGAATGCAATGTTCATTTGAGATGATGGCGAGATTGAGTCCGAGAGTGAACATGAGGACGAAGCCAATGAGACGTCCCACGACGAGGAAGAAATAGAACAAGGCAAAAATGGTGAGATCCTAGTTGTGAAGCGAAGTCTAAGCCTAAAAGGTGTCGAAAACGAGTAGCAACGCGAGAACATTTTTCATACGCACTGCCAAGTACAAGGGAAGATTTACTGTGTCATCATTGACAGAGGAAGTTGTACTAACATGGCTAGTACAATGATGGTGGAGAAGCTCAGATTGGCCTCCACCAAACATCCCCATCCATACAAGCTCCAATGGCTTAACAAAGGGGGAGAATTAAAGGTAACAAAGTAAGTTTTGGTTTCCTTTATGATTGGAAAATATCAAGATGAAGTATTGTGCGACGTACTGCCGATGCATGCGGGGCACCTTCTTCTATGTCGACCATGGCAATTCGACAAGCGGGCTATCCATGACGGCTACACCAACCGATACACTTTCAAGCATTTGAGCTGAACGGTGAGTTTATCCCCACTCACACTGAAGCAAGTTTACAACAATCAACTAAAGATGAAAGCGTCCATTGAAAAATTGAGAGAAAATGATTTAGAAAAGAAAAATGAAAAAGAAAAAGAAAAGAGTCTGGAAAAAGAAAAGGCAAAAAAATGAGTGATAAAAAAGAAAATACAAAATAAAAAGAAAGAGAGATCGAAACAAAAGAAGAAAAAAAATTTCCTTGTGAAAGAAAGAGATGTACGAAAGTCCATGTTGTTAAAGCAGCCTTTGCTTGTACTTTTGTACAAAGAAAGACTACTTAGTACTAACAAATTTGATAACAATCTACCCTCTCCTATATTGTCTTTGTTGCAGGAATTCCAAGACGTGTTCCCAGAAGAAATCCCAAGTGAATTGCCACCCATACGCGGGATTGAACACCAAATAGACTTTGTACCGAGAGCCACCATTCCAAATCGTCCTGCTTACTGGAGTAATCCCAATGAGACAAAGGAACTACAAAAGCAAGTACACGAGCTACTTGAAAAGGGCTATGTGCGTGAAAGCCTAAGTCCTTATGCTATTCCAGTTTTGTTAGCTCCCAAGAAAGATGGAACGTGGAGGATGTGCATAGACTGCCGCACCATCAACAAGATCACGATCAAATATCGACATCCCATTCTGCGGTTGGATGATATGCTCGACGAATTGAGTGGAGCTTGCTTGTTTTCAAAAATCAATCTTAAAAGCGGATACCATTAGATACGCATGCGAGAAGGCGACGAGTGGAAGACCACCTTCAAGACCAAGCAAGGGCTTTACGAATGACTCGTTATGCCATTTGGGCTAACGAACGCCCCAAGCACTTTCATGCGTCTTATGAACCACGATTTGCGTTCATTTATCGGTAGATTTTTGTCGTATATTTTGATGATATACTTGTCTATAGAAAAAATTTAGACGAGCATGTGAAGCATTTAAAATCTGTTCTTGAAGTTTTGTGAAAGGAAACTTTGTCTGCAAATTTGAATAAGTGTGCTTTTTGTACTAACAAAATTGTTTTCTTACGTTTTGTCATCAGTTCGGAGGGCCTTGAAGTGGATCAAGAAAAAGTTAAAGCAATACAAGATTGGCCACGACTGACGAGTATCTCCCAGGTTCAAAGTTTCCACGAATTAGCCAGCTTCTATAGACAGTTTGTGCTAAACTTCAGCACATTGGCTGCACCATTAATCGGGGTAATCCGTAAGAATTCTACCTTCATTTGGGGAGAAGAACAAGAAAAAGCATTTTTAAAAATTAAAGATTATTGACTCATGCACCTCTATTATCTTCGCCGAAATTTGACAAAACTTTTGAGTTAGAGTGTGATGCATCAGGTTTAGGGATTGGAGTGGTTCTTATGCAAGATGGACGCCCCGTTGCTTATTTTAGTGAAAAACTCAACGGCACTGCTTTGAACTATCCAACATATGATAAAGAATTATACGCGCTAATTTGAGCTCTGGAAACTTGGCAACACTACTTGTGGCCCAAAAATTTCGTGATTCATATCGATCACGAGTCCTTGAAACACTTAAAGGGGTAGCACAAATTGAACAAGCCATGCCAAGTGGGTTGAATTTCTCGAATCTTTTCCCTACGTTATTAAGTATAAGAAAGGTAAAGAAAATATAGTTGTTGATGCATTATCTTAGAGGTGTGCTTTGCTAAACATTTTGGATTCCAAGCTACTTGGGTTTGCATTTCTTAAAGATTTATATGCAAATGATTCTGATTTTGGTGAATTTTTTAGGTTATGCAAAAAAGGAGCTTATGAGAAGTACTATCGACATGAAGAGTATTTGTTCCGAGAAGGAAGACTTTTGCATACCGCTAAGATCTATACGAGAAGTCTTACTCGACGAGGCTCATAGTGGCGGACTAATGGGAAATTTTGGCGTAGCTAAGACTTTGGCCATGCATCAAGAGCACTTCTATTGGCCCAATATGCGGAGAGACGTCGAACGATTTTGTATGCGATGCCTAGCGTGTAAAAGGGCTAAGTCACGAATTAAGCCCCATGGTTTGTATAAACCTTTACCTATGCCTAAAACCCCTTGGACTGATATATCTATAGATTTCGTGCTTGGCTTACCAAGGAGTAAGAATGGCCGAGACTTTATTTTTCTAGTTGTGGATAGGTTCTCTAAAATGGCCCATTTTATAGCTTTCCATAAAAGTGATGATGCTGTAAATGTTGCTAACTTATTTTTCAAAGAAGTGGTTAGATTGCATGGCATGCCAAGGACTATCATTTTCGACCAAGACGCAAAGTTCCTTAGCCATATTTGGAGAACATTGTGGGGGCGTTTAGGAACCAAGTTGTTATTATCCACGACTTGCCACCCGTAAACGGACGGCCAAACTGAAGTTATCAATCGAATACTTTCTACGTTGCTTCGAGCAATTATTCAAAAAAACTTAAAGACGTGGGAAGATTGTTTACTGCACTTGGTGTAACACCACAAACTCGGCCTAGACATTATGATCGGATCTGATATGTCACACAGAAAGGTTGTATAAAAACTGCGTGTTCATTGAAAAGTTGTTCATAACTTTTTAACAAAACTTTGAGCTTTGTTGTTATTAATGTTATTATTCCCAAAACTTGTTTGTAGCAAAAATCAAATTCAGCGAATTGAGAAAATGTGATATATTTGAAAACTATTTTCGACGTTTAGGAGAACCCAGAGTTTTATCAATTATAGTTTGTAAACTGTTCGTAAACATTTTGGAAAACAGGTGTTAACGTTTTAGGAAAACCCTGTATTGAACACTTAACAATAAATAATAACCGAATTAAAAGTTAAAACCAAAATAAATCCCAAAGGCCTTATTACAAAAGATAAACCCAGATTAAGATAAAATTTATAGCGAAGTAAAATGGGATTTACTAATGTTACGATGTATGGCCACCACAGAGTCCACCTTGGCTCCAAATCCTCAATGCTGGGAATTTCTTGCAAAATTAAAGCAGAAGGGTGAGTTACGAGAACTCAGTGTGTAATTCCCTATTCGAACAAATACGGGCCAGAGCCCACAGAAGTAGATTAGGCTTTAGCCCATACAAAAGCAAACTGGCCCGAAGCCCATACAGAAACGAATTGGGCCTGAGCCCTATTAGCATGGTAAAGAAGATAATGTATGCAATGCACCCCAACCAACCTAATAATCCATCCGCTACACACCATCCGTACCAGCCCAACACACCTGTGGAGATTTCTACAATCAACCCTCCATCCGCTACACACCTCAATGGCAGTCATGCTGCTCATCGCAGAGTTTGTGGCAGTGCCACCAGATTAACAAATTATACGCGGCATAGCCACCAGACAGATTGTGACAAAGCCACTAGAATATGTGGCAGAGCCACCGGATTACACTTTCATGATCATTAATATCTCGAACCCATGCAACATATCATGACATAATAATCTGTGTATGCAGTATGTCAAATCATAGTCAATCATATAAATATATCATACATATCTCTTAACCTACCATTAGGGGTATAACGGTCATTTACCCTCTGAGCTATTGCTGTAATTTTGCATTAACGGCCTTTTCGAAGGCCTTCTGTCACTTCGAGTGACACGGGGCCCTATCTGGGTTTCTACGGAGCTATTGGGCCTAAAATTCATTTTGGGCCCAAATAGGCCCACACGCTCGTGTGGCCCAAAATACGGGGTTTCGATCTCGGATATGCAAATTTTGTATTTGGATCTATCTTTTGCTGCTTTCCCAACCAATTAGCCCAAATGGGCCGGAGAGCCTATTGGGCCCATTTTGGCCCGATTAGGCTCGTTACAGCCTCGGTATCCCGAGAGTGTTCGTGACACTCTCTTCAAATTAATGTGACGATTGGTTTCTTGAACTACCACTACGAGCGTTCGCATGCTCGTGAGGTCATAAATGCCAATTTTTTGGCTTTTGGCCGATTTCAAGTCAACACATGTAGTCAATCAGAAGGGTGTGAGATTACACACCTCCTATGAGTGTAAATTGAATCCTCGAGATTACGTACCTAAGAATCCATATCCTTCACCATTAGTCTCAATCAAAATATGACATAACTCTAAGATTGAAAATGACAACACACCCCACTACTTACCAAGAATAACGACACTTCTTTGCTGCCCTTGAATATTGGTTACTCCCTTTGACTACTAGATTGAGACCCTAAATAAAACACGAGTTAGCAACGCTACCCCAAGTCTAAAAAAAATAGATATACGGTCCCAAAACCTCATAGAATAGCACAAGAATTGACCACCCCATATTCGGCCATTACCTTACCTACCAACCAGCTTTCGAACTCCAAGGCTAAGAGAAAGATAAATAGTAGAAGAGGATGTCTTGGTTTGGCCCTTCCCAAAAGAGAACAAAAGGAGTTTTAGATTACAAAAAGTGGTTAAGGTTTGGCCTAGCCAAGCCAAGAGAAGAAAGAACCAAAAAGAAACATGAAAGAAAGAGAAAGAACCATTACCTTAGTATTAAGAATGAGCCGAATGGAATAGTAAAATTTGGCACTAGTAGCAAGACCCAAGAACTCTTGATTTGGTTATTGACAAAAGAAGAGAGAAGCCGATTTAAAAGATGAAAAGAGAAACTCAGTTGATGAAGAAAAGAGTAGAAGAAACACTGAAGAAGAAGTGGGAGTTTCATCTATGGTGTTAATGGTGTAGAAGAAGATGCAAAAAGGAGAATGATGGGCAGTGAGTTTCGGCTAGAAGAAAGAAATGATGAAGAAGGAAAGAAGAGTAAGGTTTTCAACCAATTGGTACGTGTGAAAGTAACCCAAAATGCACTAAGCAAGCAGTACACAATTACACAAAATCTCAGAGAGAAAAAAAAAACAAGAAACCCTAAGAAAATTTCGGCACACAACCTCCCACAAGACCGAATATGCATCCCCTACCCCTTAGCCGAATTTCACCTCCCCACACAACCCACAACCAGCCAACTACTACCTCTCACTCCTCTCCCACGATTCTCTCCCCCATTTCCTACACAATCCACTCTCCATCACCCATTTGAAAAGCTTGACCAAGTCCTCTCTCTCTCTCTCTCCTGCAGAGTTTGAACCCCACTCAGCTTCCTCCCTTCCTAAGCACAAAAATATAACTCCTCTTGTAGCATGTGGGATTCGAACCCCACTCCCCCTTGCATGCATGTTGACACCAACACCACTAAGCCATATGCTCATTTTGTGATAACAAAATACACTTAATTAAAATTAACCTTAAGTCCTGCTTTCACTAGCTTACCCCACCAAAGTGCTCAAAAACCAAACTTTCACCTGGGCCTAGGCTCGACCCCGAGCCTTCCCAGGACCCCCGAACACACCCAAATAACAAACTTAGCTAGCCAAACACATAGAATAGCATAAAATACTGAACCCCTAATTTTAGGATTTTACAGTTCTACCCCCTTAAAGAAATTTTGGCCTCAAAATTTACCTGGTTAAAAGAGATGAGGGTATTACTGTCAAATTCCTCCTCAGGTTCCCAAGTGGCTTCTTCCAAACTGTGATTCTGTCATAACACTTTAACCATTGGAACAGACTTCCTCCTCAACACTTTAACATCCCGATCCAAAATCTGCACGGGTTCTTCTTCAAATGATAGGTCTGGTTTAACTTCAATTTCCACCGGCACTATATGAGATGGATCTGAACGGTAGTACCTTAGCTTCAAAACATGGAATTCATTATGTATTTGATTCAACTCCGGGGGTTACTCAAGCTGGTAAGCAACTGGTCCCACATGTTTCAACACTCGATAGGGCCCGATGAATCTGGGGCTCAACTTGCCCTTCCGTCCAAATCTTAAGACCTTTTTCCAAGGTGAGACTTTCAAGAAGACATGATCCCCTACTAAAAATTCTATCTCCTACGCTTCAGATTCACATACGATTTTTGTCTATCAGAAGCTTCTTTTAACTGATCCCAAATCAGCTTAACCTTTTCCTTTGTTTTTGAGATCAATTCCGAACCCAACAACTATCGCTCACCCAATTCCGTCCAATAGGTAGGGGTAAAAAACCTACGACTGTACAATGCCTTGTAGGGTGCCATCTGAATGCTAGACTGGTAGCTGTTGTTGTACGCAAATTCTGTTAAAGGTAAATAGTCTTCCCAACTACCTCTGAAGTCTATTATACAGCCCCTTAACATATCTTCCAAGATCTGAATTACCCTCTCCGATCGACCATCACCGAGGATGAAACGTCAGATCAAGTCCAACCTAGTACCCAAAGCTCCATGCAATACCTTCCAGAATCGAGATGTAAATCTAGGGTCCCTGTAACACTCCAAACTCAGCCCATACGTCATTATCGAATCTGGTATGCTACGGGTTTAATTCTTGAAAATTTTGCTTCGATGGGTTTTGAAAATTTCAGTTTATTTAGTCATTATTTGAAAAAAAATAAAAGAAACTTAAACTTTTATGTTGAGTGGATTTGAAAAGCCCTTTATCACTCCATTTTATTATTAAGACTTTGGGCACAAATAGGTTTATAAACATGTGACATATTAAAGTAAAATAAAGTAAAACAAGTAACAAATAAATTAGAAACCTAAGTTATGGGGCCTTATTACAAAAATATTCTAAAAAAATAATAATAATCCATAATGATAATGAAAGTCTTGATGGCCCTTCGAGTCTGCCTCGGCTCCCGTGTCCACGGTCTACTGCTCATCTGCAGAGTGGGAAAAATAAAAGGGTGAGTTACCAAGACTTAGTGTGCAAAACTTGAAAACACATAAAAGCCTAGGGCCCACAAACACATTATGGGCCTTGGCCCGCATGCAATGGTAACAAAATATGTCATGCATCATGGCCCATCCCAAAACCTAAGAGTCCATCGTCTACACACCCCCATACCATTCGTTACATCATGGGGATTTCTACAATCTACCCTCCATCCACTACACACCACATCAGCAGCTATGCTGCCTGTCATATAGATCGATCGCTTACGCGAACCTCAGAAATACATTATTGTATTCGACAGCTATGCTGCCTGTCATATAGACCAATCGCTTACACGAACCTCAAAAATACATTATAGTATTCGACAGCTATGCAAAGCCACGATCGCCTCGTGACCCTGCTTCCCTACCATAAATCCATCAATCAATCCCATCCCATGCATGCATACATACAAGAAACAAGTCATCAAGCCATCTAATAGATCTCATACTTTCACATGCTACGATTCACATAGAAAAGTTTCTATGGTTACGCACTGCATCCCATGCCTACCCTTCGGGTAATACGATCGCTCATACACCTTTCTTTCCGCTTTTAGCCTACTTAGCATACATATAATATATCAATGCTTATGTGTTAAGAATCTACACACCTTATTATGTTAGGACAACACCCTCTATGTTGACACTGTCAGAAGTCGATGCAGCTGCTACCTGCCTAAGATGCTATTCAGAAATCGGTCCACAACCCGGCGGCCAATCTCAAACAGCGGACACTACTCGTTTCTTAAACTTAGGGATTGGGTTTACGGACCCAACCCTCTCCTTTGCCTGATCCATATTTGATTCCATCCAAAAAGTCCTTGTCAGAGCTACTATAGCGAAATAGGGTTAAACTATATCATATGAGTTAATATCTCAATTATGATAGCGAATCTTAATAGGAATCTAAAGAAATCTCTTACCTTGAGATCCCAAAATCGATAAGATACTAGAGATTAATGGTTTTCAGCTTTTTGAGATCTGAATGATTCGATCTACTACGATTTCCCAGAGTGCCGCTTAAAAGAACATGCGATTAACGAAAGAGTCAAACTAAAGATAGCCTATCAATCTACTAGCCATTCGGCTATAGTCTCAAAATCAAAAGAGAAAAGAATTTAGTTCTTACCTTTACAGAGAAATCGGCACTTCAAGAAAATCCCAGTTTATGGAGAAATCGGCACAAGAGGAAAAGAATGGAAACAGAAGGTGAATTAAGAGGTTTCGACTTTTAGTAGAGAAATCAACAGAGAGAAAAAGGAATAAACCAAGGTATTTGGTTATGGAGATGAGAAGAAAGTTGAGAGGTTTCGCTTTTGGAAAAGAAAAGAGAATAGAGAGTGTAGAGAAGGACTGAGAATTTTGGCACTTACCTATCAAATGTCAGAATTGCCCTCTTTTGAAAACTGAGACTAATTGACAAACATGGGGAATTTTGGCACCCCTTATGCCGCATCAAAACTGATTCTTCCTCCCTCGAGTTGAATTTCGCCAACTCGCTTCTGCAGATAACTCCCATCTTTTCTCCTTAATCTACTCATAACTAATATCAAGACAATTATCTATATTATTCAATGATAAATCTCCTATTTTTAAGCCTTGTTGTCGTCCAACCTTACCCACCCATATGCCAAAATTTAGCTAATTAAAATTAAAGGAATTGGGCTTCATGCCCCTTGAGTTTGGGCCTCCTCAGTTGACGCCACCTCCTTGCTCTCTAAGTGGCGCCATTTTGCCACTGGGCCACAAGCCCACTTGTGTTTAAAACATGGATAACATCTTTTAAACCCTCTAGTGTCCAAACAGAAAATTTAACCAAGGCCTCGGCCCAATCCGAGCCCCTTAAATACTCTAATTAACACATTGAACGTAATACACATCAAATGCAAAGGCCCATTAATTAGGATGTTACAGTCCCTGTCTGATATGATAGACACTGGTACCCCATGTAGCCTCACAATTTTTGCCACATACAGCTTGGCCAACTTCTGAAGTGAGTAGTCAATGCGAACCGGAATAAAGTGCGCGGACTTAGTCAACCGGTCAAAGATTACCCACACTGAATCTTTCTTAGTAGGCATCAGGGGTAGCCCACTAACAAAATCCATGGTTATTCTCTCCCATTTCCAAAGTGGAATGTTCATTGGTTGCAGCAGTCCTGAAGGCAGCTGATCGAACAAATCGTCAATCCTTGGTAGTAGGTATTTGTTCTTAATAGTTAGCTTGTTCAATTGCCTATAGTCAGTGCACATACGCATCGACCCATCCTTTTTCTTCATGAACAATACCGGCGCTCCCCACGGAGATACACTTGGTCTGATAAAACCTCAGTCCAACAACTCTTGGATTTGAGCTTTTAGTTCTGCCAGCTCTTTCGGTGCCATCCTATATGGGGCGATGGACACCGGAGCCATCCCCGAAAGTAGTTCAATGCCAAATTACACCTTGTGATTAGGAGGCAATCCCAAAAGCTCTTCAAAAAAAACATCCAAGAACTCCTTCACGGTTCTGACATCCCCAATAGACAATACCTTAACATCCAATTTGCTGACAAACGCTAGAACCGCCTCACACCCTTTTCACACCAACTTCTCAGCTTCAGTGCTGAAATTACATGAGATAGATAATCCCTTCTTTCTCCTATCACCATCACCTTATCGTTCTCTGTAGTCTTTAATACCATACGCTTAGCAGTGCAATCCAAATTTGCATGGTGCTTAACCAACCAGTCCATGCCTAATATAAGGTCAAACTCGCCAAACGGCAGTTCCATCAAGTTCATTGGGAACAAAACCCCTTGCACTTCTAAAGGCACATTCCTAAATAGCTTGTTTACTACCAGATTATCCTAAAAGGCTAATCATAGACATTCCTCTAGTAGCAATCTCAGATTTTATACCCAGAGTCCCAAATACAGTGCAGGCGACATATGAATGGGTAGACTCAATATCAATTAAAGCAGTAAAGGGCACATAAAAAATAAGAAACATACCAGTTATGACATCCGGTGCATCACCATCCTCTCGATGCTAGCCGCATAAACCAACACCGGCTGCCTTGCATTTATATTTCCAGCACCTCTACCCGGTGCTCCACGTTCTCGTCCAAACCCATTTCCCCTTCTGGCTGGACCACGACCTCTAGGTGGCTGCTGACCACCTCTCTCTGGCTGCACAAATCCCTGACCTACTGTCTGGACCCTAACTGGCTCCCATGGACAGTCCTTAATCAGATGATCCTTAGACCCACATTTGAAACACCCATCAGATCTTCTCCAACATTCCCCCGAATGTGTTTTTCCACACTGCACACAAGGTCGCCACTAACCCACAGCAATTGGCATCCCAGCTCAAATTGGCCCATCTAACCTAAGCCTCTTTTAGAAATCCCCAGAAGAACCTGACATCCCAAAACCTCTCTTATTCTTGCCTCTATCCTTTTCTCAGTGTTGCCTCTCAAAACGTTTCACTTCTTCGATAATTTTGACTTTATCGATTAGAATGGCAAAATCTCTTTCCGTTGTAGAGCTATCATACTCGAAGCTCGTCCTACAGACCATCCTCGAATCGAACATAGCACTCATAATCAGTTGCGACTATACCCCAAGCGTAATGACTTAAGCATAGAAACTCCGCGTCATATTCTACCACAGATTTATTCCCTTGTACCAAATTTAGAAATGCCTTCCTCTGGGCATCCACATAACTCGCCCCAATGTATTTTCCCTGAAACATTGTCTTAAAGAAGTCCCAAGTGATACGATCTACTTGAGTACATTCCCTCACTGTGAGCCACCACTAGTATGCCTCATCTCGCAGGAGAGACACTACTCCTTTTAATTTTTCCTCTATTATGCAGTCTAGGTCATCCATAATTCACTCAACTACCTCCAACCAGTATTCAGCTACATTTGGGGCCACACCAAAATGCCCCTAAAAACTTCGGCCCTATTTGCCCGGAGTCACTCAAGAATAGATTTTTGGGCTACTGATCCAGTACTTACTCCAGCAACCCATTCCAAAACTCGTAACATAGCTTGGGACAAAGCATCATCCCCTTTAGCTCGGTCATATGACGCTGTTTCAGTCACTGGTGATGCATGTGCTTCCATCTCAGGTACATGCCCTGATGCTTCGGATCCATCCTCAGCACCTTGGCCCCTACCTCGGCCACGTCTACCATGTCCACGACCTCTTGCACTCATGTTACTGAATCAAGTTAATCTGATTAGAAATCTTATGAATCAGTATATAATTTTGATGTTTATTAACAAATGTTTTATGTGAAGCAAGTAGAAGAGTTGGTTTAGCAGATCGAAATTCCTAATGTCTTAGTCTCTATAGTCTTAGCTAACAGTCTCGATATACTATCACTCACTCTAACATTTTTTCTAAAATCATTTCATCTATTATTATACAAAGTCAGAAGACTTACGGATTTGGTGCCGGAGACTCGGGTGCTACACTTCCAAAAAGACATATTTTCTAAACTATATTTCAAGCTAATTTTTTGGAAAATGTTTTCAAACCCATTCCACAGTCGAGTTTTGTAATCGGGCTCAGATACCACAAAATGTAACACCCCAAACTCGGCCTAGATGTTATGGCTGGATCTTATATGTCACACAGAAAGGTTGTATAAAAACTACGTGTTCATTGAAAAGTTATTCATAACTTTTTAACAAAACTTCGAGCTTTGTTGTTATTAATGTTATTATTCCCAAAACCTATTTGTAGCAGAAATCAAATTCAGCGAATTGCGAAAATGTGATATATTTGAAAACTATTTTCGACGTTTAGGAGAACCTAGAGTTTTATCAATTATAGTTTGTAATCGATCGTTAACATTTTGGAAAACAGGTGTTAACATTTTAAGAGAACCCCGTATTGAACACTTAACATGTAACACCCTAAATTTGGGCCTAGTAGGATTGGGTCCATTGGGCCTTGGTCATGGGAGCGTTTTAAAATTTTTGGGATTATGAGAACGATATTATTTCAAGTTGGACCTATTAGGAAGGTGATTTTGGAAGGTTAGGGGGCTTCTATGAAGTCCTGGGATCAAACTTGGGCTTTAGGAAAACTTTGATTTTAGGTGAATAAAACCTTGAGAATTAGTAAGTAGCCTTTAAGAATAAAATGTGGAGAAAAATGACACAAGAGGAGCTTGAGGTGTAGTGGCTAAGTGATGCCACTTAGGGAGCAAGGGAGTGACGCCACAAGGAAGTAAGGGGTCCAAGGTTCAAGTCTTGGCGCTTGCATTTCATTTTGATTTCTTTTTTTAAAGGAACTTAGACTTTGGCCATAGGTTTATATTTAGTTCCGCATGATGTTAGAGACAAGGAAGTGAGTGGTCTAGTGGCAAGGCGTCATTAAGGGTGCAAGGGAGCCTGGGTTCGAATCTCATGACAAGCAGGGGAGTATTTATTTTGCAGATTGGACGACCATAGTTTGAGTTGGATTTAAACTCTGTTGACGGAGGGATCCCACATCGAAAAGATAGCAAGAGGGAAGGTGAGAAGCTGGCTATAAATGGAGCTGTCTATGAAGAGAGGAAAGATACCTTGGTTGGCATTTGGGCATAGGAGCATTCAGAGCGTGGATTAGCTTTAGACTCCTATCAGCTGTGTATTCTCTCTACTCTAGCTGTAGAGCAGCAAATGCTGAAATGCTAGTCACACAGCGATGGTAGCCACACGAGCGTGTGAGTGCACATGTGGGAGCTTTAACGCGATAGTTGAGGCCAGCTTGAGTGTTCTTGTGTGTTTAGGCTGTTTGGGCCATGTGGGTCAGAAGGTGCCAAGTGGGCCCATATGAATAAATTGTATGATTGTGTAGTAGATAGTGAATTGGACTATGGGAATCTCATATCTATGGCTAGATTTGGGCTAAGTGGGTCACACGAGTGTGTGGGCCCACGTGGGCCAAATAAGGGGCCTCGGGACCATTTATACCGTTATGACCATTTAGGTTATCTGAGTCACTTGGGGCAGTAGCAGGCCTTTGGAAAGGCTGTTAAATGCAAAATTACCAAAGTACCCTCAATGTGTAAATTATCAAAATACCCCTAGTTTGTAAAATTATTGAAATACCCCTAGTTTGTAAAATTATCGAAACACCCCTGGTTTGTGAAATTACTAAAATACCCCTGGTTTGCAAAATTATTGAAATACCCCTGATTTGTAAAATTATCGAAATACCCCTAGTTTGCAAAATTACCGAAATACCCCTGGTTTGTGAAATTACCAAAATACCCTTGGTTTGCAAAATTATTGAAATAGCCTCGATGGATAAAATAACTGATATACCCTGAAGGGCAAGATGACAAAAATGCCCCTACATGTTATATGGTTATTCTTGTATGCAATTTATGATTATTATGGTATGTTTATTATTGTATGATGCATTCATGTGTTATTATGTTGTATGGGAAAGGGATTATTAATATGGAGGAACTGCTAATAGGATCGCATGGTCGCTTGATGACTATGGATCCACCGAAGGCTTTTTAGCCACCGAACAGCCATGCTGCACCGATAAGTTAGTGCCACAATCAGTGCTACATAAGGAGTGTACGGATGGGTGGGTCGATTAAATTTCCATAGGAGTGCAGGGCTGGTATAGGCATTAATGCATTGCATATAAGGATTATATTATTAAGATGGGCTTAGGCCCAGATATTTATGATATGTGACATATGATATGGGTTAAGGCCAAACCGAGGCTATTTTGGGCTAAGGCCCGATTGCCATCATTATTGTAATGGGCGTCGGCTCAGATTGTTGTGATGCATGTTTTTACTGATGAGGGTTGTACACACTAAGTTTTCACAAACTCATCCCCTCTTTTTAATTTTTCCAGGTAACCCTCAGTGGGCAATTTGACATATTGGAGGACTCAGAGGTGGCCACACAATGAGCAGTTTTGGATTTTAGTATTCTACTTTACTTTATTAAATTTTTTTTATTGGGTTGTAATAAGGCCTCTCTTAAGTTCTGGTATAGTTTGGGATTTTTAGTTTATTATGTTTCAAATCTGCTCAACATTGAATTGCGGTTTTCCAAAATAATATCTATTTTCAAAACACTAGGTTTTCGCAACCAAGTTGTAAATATCACGTTTTATAAGTCAGTTGTTTTAAATTAAGCTTCCGCAACGAATAAGGTTTTGAAGGTAATGACTTCTTAATAAATATCGATTATTAATAACAATCACAAACTGGGACTTTAGTTTTTAAATATCAAGAGGGGTTTTCAATGAAAACGTGGTTTTCAAAAAGAAACACATTAATGTGACACGCCAGATTCGGGCCTAACTTCTAGGCCGGGTTTGGGGTGTTACATAACAATAAATAATAATCGAATTAAAAGTTAAAACGAAAAAATCCCAAAGGCCTTATTACAGAAGATAAACCCAGATTAAGATAAAATTTATAGCAAAGTAAAACGGGACTTACTAATGTTACGATGTATGGCCACCATAGAGTCCACCTTGGCTCCAAATCCTCAATGCTGGGAATTTCCTACAAAATTAAAGCAGAAGGGTGAGTTACGAGAACTCAGTGTGTAATTCCCCATTCGAACAAATATCGGCCGAGCCCATGTATAAATTGGGCCTTAGCCCATACTGTATAAACCGCCCAAAGCCCATATGAAACGAATCGGGCCTGAGCCCTATTAGCATGGTAAAGCAGATAATGTATGCAATGCACCCCAACCAACCTAATAATCCATCCGCTACACACCACCCATACCAGCCCAACACACATGTGGGTATTTCTACAATCAACCCTCCATCCACTACACACCTCGATGGCAATCACGCTGCTCATCGCAGAGTTTGTGGCAGTGCCACCAGATTAACAAAATATACGTAGTATAGCCACCAGACATATTGTGATAGAATCACCAGAATATGTGGCAGAGCTACCAGATTACACTTCCCCAATCATCAATATCCCGAACCCATACAACATATCATAACATAATAATCCTGTATGCATATGTCAAATCATAGTCAATCATATACATATATCATACATATCTCTTAACCTACCATTAGGGGTATAACGATCATTTACCCTCCGGGGTATTTTTATAATTTTACATTAACGGCCTTTTCGACGGCCTTCTATCACCTCGAGCGACACGGGGCCCTATCTGGGTCTCTATAGAGCTATTGGGCCTAAAATCCATTTTGGGCCCAAATGGGCCCACATGCTCGTGTGGCCCAAAACATAGGATTTCAGTCTTGAATATGCAGATTTTGCATTTGGATCTATCTTTTGCTACTTTCCCAACAAATTGGCCCACATGGGCCGGAGAGCCCATTGGGCCCATTGGACCCATTTTGGCCTAGTTAGGCCCGTTACAGCCTCGGTATCGCGAGAATGTTCGTGACACTCTCTTCTACTTAATGTCATGATTGGTTTCTTAAACTACCGCTACGAGCGTTTGCATGCTCATGAGGTCATAAATGTCAGTTTTTCAGCTTTTTAGCTTTTGGCCGATTTCAAGTCAACACATGCAGTCAATCAGAAGGGTGTGAGATTACACACCTGCTATGAGCGTAGATTGAATCCTCGAGATTACGTACCTAAGAATCCATATCCTTCACCATTAGTCTCAATAAAAATATGACATAACTCTAAGATTAAAAACGACAACACACCCCACTACTTACCAAGAATAACGACACTTCTTTGCTACACTTGAATGTTGATTACTCCCTTCAGCTACTAGATTGAGACCCTAAATAAAATATGAGTTAGAAACACTGCCCCAAGTCCAAAAAGAAAATAGGTATACGACCCCAAAACTTCATAGAATAGCACAAGAATTGACCAACCATATTTGGCCATCACCTTACCTACCAACCAGCTTTCGAACTCCAAGGCTAAGAGAAAGATAAATAGTAGAAGAGGATGTCTTGATTCAGCCCTTCCCAAAAGAGAACAAAAGGAGTTTTAGATTAAAACAAGTGGTTAAGGTTTGGCCTAGCCAAGCCAAGAGAAGAAAGAACCAAAAAGAAACATGAACGAAAGAGAAAGAACCATTACCTTAGTATTAAGAATGAGCCTAATGGAATAGTAAAATTTGGCACTAGCAGTAAGACCCAAGAACTCTTGATTCGGCTATTGACAAAAGAAGAGAGAAGCTGATTTAAAAGATGAAAAGAGAAACTTATTTGATGAAGAAAAGAGTAGAAGGAACACTAAAGAAGAAGAGGGAGTTTCGGCTATGGTGTTAATGGTGTAGAAGAAGATGCAAAAAGGAGAATGATGGGAAGTGAGTTTTGACTAGAAGAAAGAAATGATGAAGAAGGAAAGAAGAGTAAGGTTTTCAACCAATTGGTACATCTGAAAGTAACCCAAAATGCACTAAGCAAACAACACACAATTGCACAAAATCTCAGAGAGAAAAAAAAAACAAGAAAACCCCAAGGAAATTTTGGCACACAACCTCCCACAAGACCGAATATGCATCCCCTACCCCCTAGCCGAATTTCACCTACCCACACAACCCACAACCAGCCAACTACTACCTCACACTCCTCTCCCACGATTCTCTCCCCCATTTCCTCCACAATCCACTCTCCATCACTCATTTGAAAAGCTTGACCAAGTTCTCTCTCTCTCCTACATAGTTTGAACTCCACTCAGCTTCCTCCCTTTCTGAGCACAAAAATATAACTCCTCTTGTAGCATGTGGGATTCGAACCCCACTCCCCCTTGCATGCATGTTGATGCCAACACCACTAAGCCATATGCTCATTTTGTGATAACAAAATACACTTAATTAACCTTAAGTCCTGCCTTCACTAGCTCACCCCACCAAAGTGCTCAAAAACTAAACTTTCACCTGGGCCTAGGCTCGACCCCAAGCCTTTCCAGGACCCCTGAACACTCCCAAATAGCAAGCTTAGCTAGCCAAACACATAGAATAGTGCAAAATGCCAAACCCCTAATTTTAGGATTTTACACGTGGAGTATGTATATAATCATTCTGATACGAACTTGCCTTGATGAAGGTTCGAGTCGTAATATTTCCCAATCATAAATTAAGTAAGTGAAGGCTTTGTTTTTCAAGAAACAGTTTAAGAAAGAGATGAATTGGCTCGAATAGGTTTGTTGGTGTATGGAACAATTTGGAAATGATAAAGGGTATTTATGGCTAAGGATTGAAGACCGAACTAACACAATAAGGTGTGCTAACACGAGACTTAGATGAGCACTTAGGTTGGGATAGTTTTTGGTGGAATGGTAAAGTAAGTGAATGAAAACTCGATCCGCTGTCAAAGTTGATAGGAACCTCAGTATAATTTGAACACCACACTTTAGGGTTACAAAGTGATAAGTTCAGGATATCAAAGACAGTTTTGACACCACAAAGTTACTTGATAAGTCAGACAAGTCTTTTGAGAACAATGAGAGTTGAAATCAAACTCACAAATTAACAAAGTTATAGAATTGTTCATTAGCCTCTAAAGATGGATTACACAGCAAATTTATAGGCTTAGCTAAGCTAGCCAAATGGTCTCTTTTAGCTCCTTAAGCCTTAAGTTTTCTAGGAAACTTCCTAGTAGTTACCTAGGCATATTCTAGAATGATGTAGCTCAGAAATCTGAATGGTTTGCTTCTAGAAAAAATTGATTCAGCTGGTCACTTGATGGAAAGAAGTCCACATTTGACCTAGGTGTTTTTATGGTAGTTTAATTGCTGTTTGGGGAAGAGGAATGATCAGCTTGAATAAACATAACCTTTGGCTGAATATGAGCAGTCTCCAAGCTTGCTAGCTACTGGAATTAAAGAGGCAACTATTGGCCTTTGCTTTCCATGAAATTGGCTCTTAGGGAAGCTCAAAATAGCAGGTGGAAGTGCTTTAAGCTGCACGAAAAGTCAGCTGAAAGTAAGAGGCAGCTTGATGTGAGACGGCCCAGGGTTAGTCGATTTGTTCACTTGAGTGCCCAATCGTCTACAAGGAGAAGATTGAAACTCAAAAAGAAAGGTATTTGAAGAAGGAATTGTGAAAGCTTTTGTTAAGTTTTATAACTATATTTAATTAAGTTAGGAATGGAGGTTTAATATTATGGGATGGGTTTAATTTTAGAAGTCGAAACGAACAGGTTCGGGTTTGGATTAGTTAAGAAGAAAGATATTCGGGTGTAGGTTTAGTCAAAATGATGAAGGATGGATAAAGGATAGGTAATTGTAGTTTCAGTTTAAGAACAAATAAAGGAAAGTAGTTCGATGGTGATGGAATGGTAAGACTTAAATCGAGAATCGATTCAACACTATAAAGAGTGTCACCCCGATTCTGATCGGTTTAAGCTGGATTGATGGAAAAGTGGAAAAAGGGTTGAACGCCACACCATAAGGTGATAAGTTCAGAAATGAATTCAGAGATGCCACAAACACGCTTGATAAGTCAACCAAAAATTTAGATGAATAAGGAGAGTAGTAATCTCACTCTTGCGAACAAAGTTCATATAATTTTTGCCAAAAGTTTGTTTACAAAATGAAACATCAAGCTATTTATAAGCTAAATATGGCTAGCCGAATGGACACTAAAATACTTAATGACTAAGCTAAATTCAGATAGAAAATGCTAAAAAATCTAGAATAAACTCATTAAAATGCTATGGTCAAATTCAACTGAATGGTAGCTCTTGGGACAGCATCTAGAAGGTTGAATGTATTTGAAGTAATTTGCAAGTTCATGGCATCAGCTAAATTCGTCCCTTGCTTTAATTGAGCTCTTAATTTGCTCTCTTGGCTAAAAAGTGACCAGCAATAAAGAGCAACTGAGCAGCCTATTTTGGTGTGAACAAAGAGTTTTGAACAGCCTTGGTAATGTGAACAAGGCTGAACCGAATAGTCATAGTGTGAATAGCAAGTGTGAAAGCATTGGAGGCTATCTTGGGAATACATTGGGCCACCTTGGGGAGTTTAATTTGCTGGTGATGCTTGGCTGAATGGACACTTTAGAAGCCAACAATCAGATTAATTTTCGTTGAACATGGCCATGCTTGCATTGTCCCATGCATTGAACCAAACCCATGCATGTATCTTGCTTAATTGAACTCCTCACATTCGGCTGAACCTACATGCACAAGGAAAACACATTAAATCAAGATAATTCAGCTGAATAACATTTAAAACACTAGTTGGACACTTTAATTAATATTTAGACAAATTAAATAAAAGTAAATTTGAGACATATTAAAAATCTACTAGGACTAAGACATCATTAAAACACGTAATGACTCAAACATATTTATGAGCATTCTAACATATTTATGAGCTGTAGTAAATTGACTAAATTAACTTAATTATTTAATTTATTCCAGCAAGAAAATTAATGAGCTGAAAAGAAATTAAATCGAGCTCAAATGAGCTGAATTAAACTTAAACCGAGCTCAATGAGCTGAAATAAACTCATGTGAGCTGAACTGCATGGAAAAAAGTTTAATTGAGCTGAAAATGAGTTGGAATCAGCTTGCACTAAGGTGCACGACTTGCTCAATGATTGGCCTTTTGAGAGCTCGAGAAGATCAGAAAGCGAATCTTGGGTTGCCCCAGGTTGGGTTACATCACAGTTGCACCTTTAATGCCATCCCATGCATTAGCCAAATGCATGCTTCTTCTTTAATGTTCTCCTTTGCCTTTAAGCTAGTTGATTCAGCTGAAAGAACACCAAATACATTCAGTTAAGGCATATTTATAACTCATTAAATCAACAACTGAAACAAATTAAATCTTGCACATTAATTTGGCTAAGACAAATTAATTAGCAGCCACTAATAAATTTGTCTTAGTCTTGACACATTAAAATTATGTCTTAAACTAAACATATTTAACTTATTTTGTAACTTAAGACATATTAAAAGCATGTACTAAGACATATTTAATACTTAAAGTTAAAATGTCCAGATTTAACACATTTATTTAATTAAATTATTTGAGCTAATTTTAACTAACACAACTAATTTAAATTTATTCAAAATAAATGCAATCAGTTCATTGAGCTAGCTAAGTGCCGAATTGAGCTCCCTTGAGCTAGCACGAGCTAAGTCAGCTTGTAGGAAAGTGCACATCAAGCTATTCGAGCTGGTCCCTTTATGTTCGGCCATTCCATCAATCCATACTCGAGCAATGTAGCTTGTTATAGCATCTTGGAATCTCTTGGCACAAGCTCAAGTAATTGGCCCCAATGGAAGCTCCATAGACTCGGTGTCTTGCTTCATGGGCAAGCTCGCATCATCTCCCCTCTTCAAGGCGATTTGTCCTCGAATTGGCACCTACATCAAAAGGAGAAAGATCAGAAATGTTGAAACTTGCACTAACTCCACACTCACCCCGTAAGTCGATTTTGTAGACATTGTCATTGATCCGTTCCAATACTTGGAATGGACCCTCACCCCTTGGTTGAAGCTTGGATTTCCTTTGCTCGGGGAATCTGTCTTTGCGCATGTGGATCCAAACCCAATCATTGGGTTCGAATACGACTGCTTGCACCCCTTATTTGCTCCTTGAACATATTGTTCGGTCCTCCTTTTGGTATTATCCTTGACATTTTTGTGCAATTGTTTAACAAATTCAGCTTTCTTTTTACCATCTACATGCACTAGCTCATTAGTAGGCATAGGAACCAAATCAAGAGGGATAATAGGGTTAAATCCATATACTACCTCAAAAGGACAATATTTTGTGGCTGAGTGAACAGTTCAATTGTACGTGAATTCTACATGAGGTAGACATTCTTCCCACATTTTCAAGTTTTTTTGCAAGATGGCTCGAAGCAAGGTTGATAGTACTCGATTTACTACTTCAGTTTGGCCATCCGTTTAGGGTGGCATGTTGTCGAAAATAGCAGCTTGGTGCCTAACTTACCCTACAACGTCCTCCAAAAGTGACTTAGAAATTTTTTGTTACCATCAGAGATGATGGTTTGAGGAATCCCGTGCAACCTAATAACTTCCTTGAAAAACAGATTAGCAATGTTAGTAGCATCATCAGTTTTATTACAAGGGATAAAATGAGCCATTTTTGAAAAATGATCTACAACAACAACTATGGAATCTTTCCCTCATTTGGTTCTAGGAAGGCCTAAAATGAAATCCATCGAAATATCAACCCACGGCACATCGTGAATAGGCAATAGAGTAGGTTTAATTCGTGACTTTGCTTTCTTACAAGTGATGCAACGTTCACATTTCCTTATAATGTCTCGTTTCATCTTGGGCCAAAAGAAATGCTTGTGCAATATTGCTAAAGTTTTAGCAACTCTAAAGTGGCCCATAAGTCCACCACTTTGGGCTTTGTCAACGAGTACGTCTCGCACAAATCCTTGAGGCACGCAAAGCTTGCCTTCGCGAAAAAGATATCCCCCGTGTTGAAAATACTTTTCATGAGCACCATGCAAACAAATCTCGTAAACTTCTCCAAAATCAGCATCAAATTTGTAAAGTTCTTTTATAAACTCAAAACCAAGCAGTTTAGAATCCAATAAAATTAACAAGTGCGTGCCTTCGCAATAATGCATCGGCTACAATGTTTTCCTTACCCTTTTTATATTTGATTACATATGGAAATGATTCCAAGTATTCCACCCACTTGGCATGACGTTTATTGAGATTTGTTTGTCCTTTGAGATGCTTTAGAGCCTCTTGGTCCGAGTGAATTACGAATTCCTTTGGCCATAGATAATGCTGCCACGTTTCTAATGCTCGGATCAAAGCATACAACATGGCTCAGTTGAGCTTCTCGCTAAAATATGCAACAGGCTGTCTGTCTTGCATCAAAACAACGCCAATGCCAATGCCTAAAGCATCACACTCAATCTCGAATGTCTTTTTAAAGTAAGGTAAAAACAACAATGGAGCATTAGTTAGACATTCTTTAATCTTATTAAAAGCAATCTCTTGATCATCAGTCCACACAAAGGGAGAGTTTTTCTTGATATACCTGTCAAGGGTGCGGCTAAAGAACTAAAATTGGGCATAAACCTTCGGTAGAAGCTTGTCAACCCGTGAAAACTCCTCACTTGGCTCATGCTAGTTGGACACGGCCATTCGTTGATCGCCTTGACCTTTTCTTGGTCAACTTCCAAGCCACGAGCGCTTACAAAAAAGCCTAAAAAGACAACTTCATTAGTACAAAAAGAACACTTCTTCAAGTTAGCATAAAGTACCTCTTTTCGCAATACTTCCATCACCGCACGCAAATGTTGATCTCCCAAACTTTTGCTATAGATCAAAATATCATCAAAATACACAACACGGAATTTTCCAATAAACGAACGTAAAACATGATTCATTAAACACATGAAAGTGCTAGTGGCATTAGTAAGACCGAATGGCATTACCAACCATTCATACAAACTGTATTTAGTATTGAATGTGATTTTCCATTCGTCTCCTTCCCGCATCCAGATTTGATGGTAGCCACTCTTTAAGTCAATCTTCAAAAAGAGCTGGGCTCCACTAAGTTTGTCAAGCATGTCATCGAGGCGGGGAATAGGTTGGCGGTATTTGATGGTGATTTTGTTGATAGCGCGATAGTCAATGCACATTTGCCATGAACCATCTTTCTTAGGGACCAAGAAGATCGAAACCTCGTACGGACTTAGACTTTCACGGATGTACCCCTTTTCCATCAACTCAGCGACTTGCCTTTCCAACTCTTTCATTTCCTCGAGATTAATTTGACAAGTCGGTCTATTGGGAATTGCCGCACCAGGTATGAAATCAATTTGGTGCTCGATGCCTCGAATAGGAGGTAATCCATTTGACACTTCTTCGGGAAATACATCTTTGAATTCTTGCAACAAAGAGACAATAGGAGTAGGCAAAGCATTATCAATTTTGTTAGTTTCCAACAAACATTCCTTGTACATAAGTACAAGAATGGGTTGCCTCGCCAACAACAATTTACGAATCTCTCTTTTTCTTGCAAAAACACTCATTTTTTCATTTTCACACTCTTTTTCTTTTTCTTTGGTCACTCGTGCTTTTTACTCGCTCTCCTCACTTTTTCCTTTCTTTTTCTTTTCATTCTTTTTCTTTTGCTCTTTTTCTTTTTCTCTCACAATGGATTGCTTCATTTTGAGCTGATCTTCATATACTTGCTTCGGTGTGAGAGGGGCTAGTGTAACGTTCCTTCCGAGATGTTTAAATGAATATCGATTCGTGTAGCCATCATGGACTACTCGTCAATCAAACTGCCAAGGATGCCCCAATAGAAAGTGTCTCGCGTGCATCGGTACGACGTCGCAAATCACCTCGTCTTGATTTTTGCCTATAGAGAACGCCACTTTTACTTGCTTCGTAACTTTGAGCTCACCTTCGTCGTTTAGCCATTGCAGCTTGTAGGGGTTTGGATGCTTCGTGGTGGCTAAACCAAGTCTTTCAACGAGCAAAGAACTCGCGACATTGGTGCAACTCCCTCCATCGATAATCAGGCTACACACCTTGCCTTGAACATGGCAACGGGTGTGAAAGATGTTTTCTCGTTGTTGTTTCTCCTCGGCTCCTTGGATATTTAAACTTCGCTTGACAATGAGTATTTCTCCTTCGATGGGAAACTCAAGTTCTTTTTCTTCCTCCATAGGGATTTCAGGATCCTCTTCTCGTTCATCTTCGAACTCGATCTCACCATTTGACCGCAACACCATCACTTATCGATTTGGACATTGGCATCAATGTGACCCCTTCTTTGACATTTAAACACTTTATGTCGTGAGAACGGTTCAAAACAGGCTTGTTTTTAGTTTTGCTAGTATCGCCACTTGGTTGGTTGGTCTTAGCAGCAACAAAAGGCTCCTTAGGCTAGATGGGAGCTTTGCTTGTTCCTTGAGTCCATTTGTTGGTAGAAGTCGTAGGATACGTCTAGGTGACTCCTTTCTGCTTCAATTGCTTCTCGACTTTTATTGCCATATGAACCATGTCCATGACTTCAACATAGTGCTAAAGCTTGACGATATTGGCAATATCTCGATTCAGACTGGCTAGAAATCTCGCCATTATCACTTCACAATCTTCCTCACGTCGGCTCTTATAATAGCAATTTCCATTTCTTTGTAGTAGTCTTCGACGCTTCAGTTGCCTTGCGTAAGATTTGTAACCACTGATACAAGTCTCGATGGTAATAGGAGGGAACAAAATGCTTCTGCATGACAGTCCTCATTTTGGTCCAAGTAGAGATAGACCGTTCATCGTTCCTTTTTTGGCTGGTTACTAATTGGTCCCACCACACGATTGCATAGTCTAAAAATTTGATGGCTGCGAGCTTAACCTTTTTGATCTCCGAGTAATTATGGCACTCGAAGACAAGTTCTATCTTCTTTTCCCACTCCAAATAGGATTCAAAATCATTCTTTCCTTGGAATGGAGGGATAGAATCTTGATATTTTTGAGATTGTCATCGGGACGGTCTCGATCTTTAGGCACCGATTTCATTGGCCTCCTTGATGTACGCTTCGAACAGAGGAAGGCTCACTTTCAGGATCACTCACTTCGTAAGGATCATGGATTGGACGCTCTCGCCCTCGTCTTGTAGCTTCCGGAGTGGCCTCACGTTGCTCTCAGGTTTCAACTTGAAATAGTCAATCTTCGATTGGCTCGAGCTTGCGATCAAATAATCACTCCATCTCTCGCATAATTCTTGTAGAGTGAGATCTGGAACTCCTCCTCTGACATTCCTTACGGGACGATATCCTCCTCCTTCATTTGGGTTTCTTTTCTGGCTCCGTGACATTTTGAAACTTCCTTAATCACACAAAATAAGAACTCACCAATCACTCACAAAGAAAAATCACTCACTTTGGCTTTTATCTCTCTCGGATAGTCTCACTAATCTCTCTTTCCTTTTACCACTCGATTTTTGCCTCTCAAAGTTCTCCGCAAACTAGGTAGATGAATCAATACCGTTTGGGGTCGACTTACAAAATTGATGTGGTTTGGTAGGGGAAAATATCGGGATTGGGGTAGGCTACCAAAAAAGAAAGAAATAAAAAATGTTGGGTTTGAGTGTGGCGTCTTGGGGATGTAGCAATGGTAGAAGGAATTGTTGATCGGAAATAGAATGAAGGAAAATGAAACAAAACTCAATACTTCACTTTTTTGTTTTTTTTTCAAATTCGTATATATATTTTTTCGTATTTCTTTTACCTCAAATTATTAATTACAGAATACAAGAAGAAAAATTAAAATTACAATTCAAATTTTTTCAACACGATACAGCTCTGGGACTCCTAAATTCGTCGATACTTACTAAAAATTAACTAGCTCTGATACCAACTCGATACGAACTCACCTCGGTGAAGATTCGAGTCGTAATATTTTTCCGATTGTAAATTGAATAAGTGAAGGCTTTTTTTCAAGAAACAGTTTAAGAAAGAGATGAATTGGCTCGAATAGGTTCATTGGCGTATGGAATGATTGGGAAATGATAAATGGTATTTTCGGCTAAGATTCAAGACCAAACTAACACAATAAGGTGTGTTAACCCGAGACTTAGATAAACACTTAGGTTGGGATAGTTTTCTGGTTGGGATAGTTTTCGGTGGAATGGTAAAGTAAGTGAATGAAACCTCGACCCGCTATCAAAGTTGATAGGAACCTCGGTATAAGTTGAACGCCACACTTTGGGGTTACAAAGTGATAAGTTTGGGATATCAAAGACAGGTTTGACGCCACAAAGTTCCTTGATAAGTCAGACAAGTCTTTGGAGAACAAAGATAGTTGAAAACAAACTCACAAATTAACAAAGTTATAGAATTGTTCATTAGCCTCTAAAGATGGATTACACAGCAAATTTATAGGCCTAGCTAAGCTAGCCGAATGGTCTCTTTTATCTCCTTAAGCCTTAAGTTTTCTAGGAAACTTTCTAGTAGCTTCCTAGGCATATTCTAGAATGATGTAGCTTAGAAATCTAAATGGTTTGCTTCTAGAACAAATTGATTCAGCTAGTCACTTGATGGAAAGAAGTCCACATTTGGCCTAGGTGTTTTTATGGTGGTTTCATTGCTGTTTTGGGAAGAGGAATGATCAGCTTGAATAAACATGCCCTTTAGCCAAATATGAGCAGTCTCCAAGCTTGCTAGCTACTGGAATTAATGAGGCAACTATTGGCTTTTGCTTTCCACGAAATTGGCCCTTAGGGAAGCTCAAAACAGCAGCTGGTAGTCCTTTAACTTACACGAAAAGTCAGCTGAAAGCAAGAGGCACCTGCACCTTTAATGCCATCCCATGCATTAGCTAAATGCATGCTTCTTCTTTAATGTTCTCCTTTTCCTTTAAGCTAGCTGATTCAGCTGAAAAGAACACCAAATAAATTTGGTTAAGGCATATTTATAACTCATTAAATCAGTAGCTGAAACATATTAAATCCTGCACATTAATTCGGGTAAGACAAATTAATTAGCAGCCACTAATAAATTTGTCTTAGACTTGACACATTAAAATTATGTCTTAAACTAAACATATTTAATTTATGTCTTAACTTAAGACATATTAAAAGCATGTATACTTAAAATTAAAATGTTCAGATAAATAAACCATAATATACACATATTTTAATCCCACATTTAGCATACTTCGGGATGATTTATCCTTTTAATTATGGAAATAGGTGCTTTTAATCCTTTGTTTTCATATTTTATACTTAGGAAAGCACCGGAGGATGAAAAGAACGAGAAATGGGACGAAAATGGAGAAAATAGGCCTAACACGAATTACACATGGCCTGGGCCCAAGACCACACAGTCGTGCCTCATTAACAGTCCCGAACACGGCCTGGCCTTGACTTACACGGGCGTGTACCATGCGCTTGTCCCTAACGTGACCTATTTGAATTCTATTCAGAATGGGGTACTTAGAGGCAAAGAAAGGCAATCCAAAAGCCTATATAAACACCCTAGAGGCCAACCTTCAAAGGGAGTTCAACTAGGCTAAGGAGCCAAGCCAGAGGGCCAGAATTGTGGGATTCACTCGAAGAAAGCCAGTTGATTCATCCCAGAAGCCGGAGTCATACTCAAGACTAAGGATCTCTCCTTTAATTCCTTCAGGGGGTTTTAGGGTTTTCTTTATGTTTTGATTTATATTTTCCTCTGATATGTATTCTTTTATGATTATAAACTAAACCCTTCAAATACCTGAGGGGGATGAAACCTAAGACTGATCTTGTAACATCCAAAAATTTGAGTATCAATATGTTGCTTGTCTTTGGTGTTAGCTCGGGTATAATTTTATTGTGTGCTTAATATAGTCTTGAAAAAGGCTCAGGTTTTCTTGGAATTAAAATAAATTTTACTAAAGAGTACTTTAGTGTAGAGAAAACAGGTGACCTTGAAGTTAAGTTAATTAAGTGATAAAAGATGGCATAGATGAGTAATTGGCAAAGAGGTGATGGCGCCATAAGTTGGACTTGAGGGGAGAGGTTCGAATCTCCTAGCATGCAAATTGAGTGTTTTTATTTTTTTATCTATATGGCATGTGTCAGTCATGGATAAGGATTAGGATGAGTTGGATCTTTGAATTTTATGGCAAGAAGACCATGGGAAAAAGGTAAGTGTTAACTTAGGGAAAGGAATCATTTGATTAAGGCATGAAGGGGAAACACAAGGCACTTATCAAGGAGGATGTTTTGGAAAGTTGGTGTAGCCAACTTTGACTTGAACTTGGTCAGTTTTTGGGGATAAGGGGTGGCCAAAATTTTGAGGTAGGCTTGGTAAGGTTGTGTAGTTAGTGATACTCCCTTTTGGTTATCCATATTTTTCCCAAAAACACTTATTCTCCTTCCATTTGTTTTCTCTCATAGCCAATGTGTCTTCTCGCTAAAGGTAAATTTTGTTTTGATTTTGGTCATTTCATTGAGGCCAAATTGATTTTTGTCTTTCATTTTTCCAAGAGTTTCTCATTGTCTTGAAACCATATCATTTTGAAAGGTCAAATTCTTCTTTCTTCTTAGCCGATTATGCATCAAAATCAAGACAAATTCTTTATTCATCTTCTATCCTTGAAATCGACTCATAAACACTCTCTTATTCCTTCTTCTCTATTCTCTCTTCTTGTAACCATCTCTCGAATTATCTTTATTCTTTCTCAAAATCTTTCACCATGGCCGAATGTTAGTGACTATCTACCTAAACTGAAAGTTTCTTTGCTTTTCACATATTCTTTCTTCTCAATTCTGTTTTATTCAAACTTTGAATATTCTTTGATAGTTTTAATTTTGTTCTTATTTGCTTAATTGCCGAATCCTTAAGTTGGTTTTAGAAAGCCTTTTGACTGAAATCTTCATCCATTTCTCTTAAATAAATTCTCTTCATTTTATAGTGAAATAGAGAAAGGCCGAAACTCAAGTGTTCGTAAGCGTCGTGAATAATTGGAATCGATTTAAGGTGTTAAGGTAAGGAATTATTAAGGACTCTCATATTACTCAACATATTGATATAGATGGATTATTAATCGATTTTGTTTTAGGGGACGTTATCGTTCGATTGTTATATTGTGGATCGAGGATATTTGTGGTAAGCCATTCTCACTCTTAAAACCGTTAGTCATAATTTCGATAATTTATTAGTTGGACTAATGATCTTTTGTCAATAGATACAATCAAGATAGGGATGAAAAGGGCGGTAAATAGTATTCGAAAGAGGGGTGGTTTTGCTATTCCCCCTAAGTTTAAGCGAAGGACTATTTTGGGAATCCGAGATTTTCCATCTGGTTGTGGACGCTTATCCGAGGAGAACCAGTTGTTTGAAATCATTCGTACTCCCGAACCTTTGTTTGTTCGTGGATTTTTATCGGGTAACAAACCAATAATCGGGGCAAAACTGCAAATAGAAATGGTTTGAAATTTTGAGGGTAAAAGTCTAGATCGTTATTCTAAGATTCAATTTGTAAATAAATAATAGTGTTCTAATTTATCGTGATGCGTTTAGGTATCGACGAGCAGGAAAGTCTAGTTCTCACAGTAATCAGGTGTGCAACTTCACACTTATCTCGGGTTAGATACTATACCGTAAGTATTGGGATAAAATCGTAAAGTTGGCAAAATCAGAAAATGCGTAATAATTAACACTTTTGTGAAATGCATGAAAACAGTTAAAGTCATGAAATTTACGAAAATGCCCTCAATGAGTTAATCGGTAAATAATAAATTTAATGCTAGATTATTAAATGGGCCGAAAAATGCTAGATCATTAAATGGGCCAAAAAATGCTAGATATTAAATGGGCTAAAAATTTGCTAGATCGTTAAATGGGACAAAAATCTGCTTGATCGTTAAATGGGCTAAAAATCTGCTAGAGCATTAAATGGGTCGAAAATCTAATAGATCGATATATGGGCCAAAGTTTGCTAGATTGCTAAATGGCTATATGCTATTTTGTCTTATGGGCCAAAATGAAAATTTGAAATATAGACTCACATGTATTATGAGTTTTTGTTAAATTATCATATGAATATAGATTATTATGCATACATGATTGCATGGGTTGGGATAAATGATGAAGAGAAGAAAGGCCTGTTGCTAAAATCTAGTTCGGTGGCTTTGCCACAAATATTTTAATGGTTTATGCCTCTAGTTCGGTGACTTTGTCACAATCTAGTTAGGTGGTGCACCACAACATTATTAAAAATGGCTTTATGCCTACGATTGGTGTGTTGGCGGGGTGAGTTGACTTGATCCCCACAGGTGTGTTGGTTGGTACGGGTGGTGTGTAGCGGATGGAAATTAGGTTTGGTTGGGAATTTCATTTTACATACATTTTATTTATTATATTGTTAAATTCGTATATGAGCTCAAGCCCAAAATAATGACTAGATGATCTGGCCCAGTGGATATGGTAAGTGAGTTATACACTGAGTTCTGAGTAACTCACTCCGTTTAATTATCCATCTCAGGTAATGGCAATTGACGGAGGCTTGGGCCGAGGATGACTTCGTGGAGGCCATACTTCGAACATGGGTTTTATAAACTATGAACTTTTCGTGGAGGCCATACTTCAAACATGGGTTTTATAAACTATGAACTTTTAATTAAGTGAATTCTTTTAATTACTATTTTGGGTATGATGTAATAAGGCCTTTATTAATATTTCATGGATTTTTATGTGTGGATGGATTTAAATTTTGTTTTAGATATTTAATATGGGCTTATGTTAATCCTATAGTGTTTCCTTAAAATACTTTGGTTTTAAAACATATGAGATTCTTTAACTGTTCTTATTTTCAAATTCTTTTGAACTCTTTAAAAACTACTTCAAGGTTTTTGACAATTAAATACTAAATGATAAGATTTCAACTAATATTTTTTAAATTCATCGATTTTAAATCATTTTCTTGGTTTTACTAAACTTCACTTTCAAGAGGCTTTGTAGAACGGTTTCACCTAAATCATTAGAAAAATTAAAAGGACGTTCGATCTGTGTGACAAACCAAATCTCGTCTTAACGCATAGACCTGGTTTGGGGTGTTACATTTAATGGTATCAGAGCTGGTTTCAAATCTCGGCTGTGGTTGGGTTCAATAAATAACTTCCGTCTGAAATTATTTTTATGTTTTAAAGTTAGTATGGCACCACAAGCATCCGGCACCAAGTCAAGTAAGTATTCATTACTGAATGATTATTATGATGATATGATCATAGGAACACTCTAGAACTTCTAGTTTTAGATGTTGAAAATCGTAGAGATCGAGACTATAGGATGTGTTTGCGAAAAATAATTTTATCTCTTGAATCTCATAAAATATCGTTAATAAACACTGAAACAATTTTCTAATTCATAAAATTCGTAATCAAATTAAAACGAGTTAGTCAGTATGAGCGCCAGAAGACGCAGACGTGGTAAACATGGCTGTGGTAGAGGTCGAGGTGCTAGAACTGTGTTTGAGGAATCGGGACATATTCCGAAAATGGATGCATCGGCATCACCAGCTTCGAAAAATGATTCACATGAGAATAGGAGAGAAGATAATGCTTTGACACGAGCAATGTTGCGAGTCCTTGAAAGGGTCACTGGATCTAAAGCTGGGCCAGCAACTCGTGGGTCGATATCAGAGCGATTAAAATCAAGTGGTGTTGAGGTTTTCAGAGGTGTCTCAGGTGTAGCTCCAACTGTTGCTGAATATTGGCTTGAGGCAGTGGAGCGAATTATGGACGACCTATAGTGCACTGTAGAATAGAAACTAAGGGGAGCGGTGTCTTTGTTAAGGGACGAGGCATACCAATGGTGGCTTACTGTCCGAGAAGGCACTGAAGCTGCATTTGTTACTTGGGAATTCTTCAAAGCTTCCTTTCAAGGGAAATATGTAGGAACAAGTTATGTGGATGCTCGGAGGAAGGAATTCCTAAATTTGATTCAAGGAAATAAGACGGTGGCAGTGTACGAGGCTGAGTTTTTACGCTTGAGTCGCTATGCTCGGATAATAGTGCCAACGGATCATGAGCATTGTGTATGCTTTGAGGATGGGCTGAATGATGAGTTGCGGGTTTTGATAGCCCCACAACAAGTTAGAACTTTTGCCACGCTTGTGGAGAAAGCCAAGATAGCCGAAGAGGCTAAGTGCTCAGAACGTTAGAATCGGAAAGAGTCAGAGGCAAGAGAGATATAAAGTATTCGGGTTCTTCAATTCAAAAGAGGCCTCAGAATGCTGAGCCAGCTCAAGGTAGAGCACTTGTGGCTATTAATCAGAGTCGAGACTGTGCTGAATGTGGGAAATGACATTCTGGAGAGTGCTGGAGGAAAACTGGTGCTTGTTATAAATGTGGTTCAATGGATCATCAATATAAGAATTGCCCTCGACAGATGGATGCAACTCAAGAAGCTCGTAATCTTGATGTACAGCCGGCTAGAGGTACTCAGCAACCACCTAGAGGCCGTGGACCGAGTCGTGATGGTAATGGGGCTGGATATGGTCAAGGTGCGCCGGGTCGAGGCAACGGTTCTAGAGGTAACACGGATGCAAGACAGCCAGGATTGGTCTATGCAGTTAGACGCTGCAAGGATGGCAATGCACTTGATGTGATAACTGGTACGTTCTTCATCTATGATGTACCTGTTACTGCTTTGATAGATATTGGTTCTACCCACTCGTATGTTGCTAGTGCCATATCTGGAAACTTGAATCTAGAATCTGAAATTTACGATAGTGAGATGACAGTAATTAGTCCTTTAAGACAGTCGGTAATTGTAAATAAACTGTTTAGAGACGTACCCTTAGAAATCCAAAGAGAAATATTTCTGGCAAATTTGATGGAATTGCCTTTCGGCGAGTTCGATCTCATTCTGGGCATGGATTGGTTGGTTAAGCATCGGGCGCATTTGGATTGTGCTGAAAAGCAGATGTTAATAAGGACTTCGGATGATAAGGAAGTAGTAATGATAAGCAAATGAAGGAATTACTTAGCAAATATGGTATCTACGTTAAAGGCAGAAAAGTTGGTACGGAAAGAGTATGGATCATTCCTAGCTTTTATTTGTGTTTTGGAAGCCAAAGAATTATCAGTGGAAGATGTGAGAACGGTGAAGGAATTTCCAGATGTATTTCCCAAAGAACTTCCTGGTATACCTCCAGATCGGGAAGTAGAATTTGGTATTGAGCTTTTGCCCGGAACGGCTCTAGTGTCCATTGCTCCTTATAGAATGGAACCAAAGGAGTTGGCAGAGCTTAAAGCTCAAATTCAAGAATTATTGGATCAGAGATTTATTCGACCGAGTGTGTCTCTGTGGGGAGCACCAGTTTTGTTCGTTAAGAAAAAGGATGGGTTGATGCGTATGTGCATTGATTACAGGCAGTTGAATAAATTGATGATCAAGAATAGGTATCCTTTGCCAAGAATTGATGACCTGTTTGATCAATTGAAAGGAGCTTCAATTTTCTCCAAAATTGATTTGAGATCGGGTTATCACCAACTCAAAGTGAAAGAAGCAAATATTCATAAGACGACATTCTGAACTCGTTATGGACATTATGAGTTTTTGGTGATGCCGTTTGGGTTGACTAATGCACCAACTGCATTTATGGACATGATAAACCGGGTCTTTCAACCATATTTAGACCGGTTTGTGGTAGTGTTCATAGATAACATTTTGGTATATTCGAGGAATGAAGAGGAACATGACTCACATTTGCGTATAGTATTATAGATACTTCGAGATAAGCAACTTTATGCTAAATTCAGTAAATGTGAATTTTGGTTAAGGGAAGTAACTTTCTTAGGTCATGTAGTGTCAGCTGAAGGAATAAGGGTGGATCCTCAGATGGTTGAGGCTGTACTGGATTGAAAACCACCGAAGTCAATAGCTGAGATTCGGAGTTTCTTAGGTTTAGCCGGTTATTATAGACGCTTTGTTGAGGGGTTTTTGCTGATTGCTGTACCCCTAACTAAGCTGTTGCGAAAAGGAGTACTGTATGTATGGACTGATAAATAGCAAGAGAGTTTTGAGAAATTGAAGAAGATTTTGACGGAAGCACCAGTACTAATTCAACCTGAGGCAAGAAAAGAATTTACTGTTTACTGTGATGCATCACACATGGGTTTAGGTTGTGTGCTGATGCAAAATGGAAAAGTGGTGGCTTATGCTTCTCGTCAGTTGAGACTGCACGAAGTAAACTACCTTACTCATGACTTGGAGTTAGCTGTGGTAGTGTTTGCTTTAAAGATTTGGAGGCATTATCTCTACGGTGAGAAATCTATTATCTTTACAGATCACAAGAGTCTTAAGTATCTTCTTACTCAAAAGGAGTTAAACTTGAGACAAAGAAGATGGGTGGAGCTGTTAAAGGATTATGGTTTCTCAATCGAGTATCACCCTGGAAAGGCTAACGTGGTAGCAGACGCGTTAAGTCGTAAGGTGGTATTTGATTTGAGAGCAATGTTTGCTTATCTGAGTTTGTATGAGGATGGTAGTCTGTTAGCAGAACTTCAGGTGAAGCCTCTGTGGTTAGATCAAATCAAGGAAAGGTAGATATCAGATGAAAAGTTGGGACCCTTATTTCAGTAAGTTGAAAGTGGTGAAATAGGGGATTTTGGTATAAACACGGATAGAGTGTTGTGTTTTCGTGGAAGATTTTGTATGCCCAAGGACTCAGATTTGAGGCAAATGATTCTACGGGAGGCGCATAGTAGCCCTTATGCTATGCACCCCAGAGGAAATAAGATGTATCGAGATCTTCATGAACGGTATTGGTGGCCAGGGATGAAGCGTAAGATTTCTGAGTTTGTAGGAAAATATTTGACTTGTCAACAAGTGAAGGCGAGCATCAATTGCCGTCAGGCTTATTACAACCGGTAAAGATTCCTCTTTGGAAATGGGAACGGATAACAATGGATTTTGTTAGTGGGTTACCTTTAACACCTACTAAGAAAAATTTCGTTTGGGTAATAGTTGATCGATTGACGAAGACTGCTCATTTTCTTCCAAAATACGGATTACTCATTCTGAAGTTGGCTAAGTCAGTATGTATCCAAATCATAAGGTTGCATGGGGTACGGTGTCTATTATATCAGACAGGAATCCTAGGTTTACATCACGGTTTTGGAAAGCTCTATATGAAGCTTTGGGAACAAAGTTAAACTTCAGTACGGCTTTTCATCCTCAGTCATATGGTCAGTCGGAAAGAGTAATTTAAATATTGGAAGACATGTTAAGGGGCTGTGTATTTGACTTTAGAGGTAGTTGGGAGGATTTTCTACCATTGGCAGAGTTTGAATATAACAACAACTATTAGTCTAGCATTCAGATGGCACCCTACGAGGCATTGTATGGTCATAGGTGTCATACTCCTACTTGTTGGACTGAATTGGGCGAACGGCATATGTTGGGTCCTGAATTGATATTGAGACAGAAGAAAAGGTAAAAATTATTCGAGCACGGTTAAAAGAAGCTTCGGATAGACAAAAGTCATATGCAGATCTGAAGCGTAAGGATATTGAGTTTTTGTGGGGATCGAGTCTTTGAAGGTCTCACCTTGGAAAAAGATTTTCGATTTGGAAGGAAGGAAAGTTGAGCCCTAGGTTCATTGGACCATATCGTGTGATGAAGCGTGTTGGTCCAGTGGCCTATCAGATTGAATTACCTCCGAAGTTGAGCCAAATTCATAATGCTTTCCATGTTTCCATGCTGAGGCGCTATAGATCGGATTCGTCTCACATAGTACCGGTAGAAGAAGTGGAGTTGAGATCAGACTTATCTTTTTAGGAGGAACTAGTGAAAATCTTAGACCGAGATGTCAAGGTGCTAAGAAAGAAGACCGTACCGTTGGTCAAGGTTTTATGGCGTAATCACGAAGTGGAGGAAGGTACATGGGAGCTTGAGGATGCAATTCGGCAATAATATCCTCACCTCTTTTAATCAGGTAAATTTTGAGGATGAAATTTTCTTTAAGGGGGTAGAATTGTAACATCCAAAAATTTGAGTGTCAACATGTTGGTTGTCTTTGGTGTTAGCTCGGGTGTAATTTTATTGTGTGCTTAATATAGTCTTGAAAAAGGCTCGGGTTCACTTGGAATTAGAATAAATTTTACTAAAGAGTACTTTAGTGTAGAGAAAACAGGTGACCTTGAAGTTAAGTTAATTAAGTGATAAAAGATGGCATAGATGAGTAATTGGCAAAGAGGTGATGGCGACATAAGTTGGACTTGAGGGAGAGGTTCGAATCTCTAGCATGCAAATTGAGTGTTTTATTTTTTATCTATATGGCATGTGTCGGTCATGGATAAGGATTAGGATGAGTTGGATCTTTGAATTTTTATGGCAAGAAGACCATGGGAAAAAGGCAAGTGTTAACTTAGGGAAAGGAATCATTTGATTAAGGCATGAAGGGGGAGCACAAGGCACTTATCAAGGAGGATGTTTTGGAAAGTTGGTGTAGCCAACTTTGACTTGAACTTGGTCTGTTTTTGGGGATAGGGGGTGGCCGAAATTTTGAGGTAGGCTTGGTAAGGTTGTGTAGTTAGTTCCCTTTTGGTCATCCATATTTTTCCCAAAAACACTTATTCTCCTTCTATTTGTTTTCTCTCATAGCCAAATGTGTCTTGTGCAAAAGGTAAATTTTGTTTTGATTTTGCTCATTTCATTGAGGCCAAATTGATTTTTGTCCCAAGAGTTTCTCATTGTGTCGAAACCATATCATTTTGAAAGGTCAAATTCTTCTTTCTTCTTGGCCGTTTACGCATCAAAATCAAGACAAATTCTTTGTTCATCTTCTATCCTTGGAAATTGACTCATAAACACTCTCTTATTCCTTCTTCTCTATTCTCTCTTCTTGTAACCATCTCTCGAATTATCTTTATTCTTTCTCAAAATCTTTCACCATGGCCGAATGTCAGTGACTATCTACCTAAACCGAAAGTTTCTTTGCTTTTCACATATTCTTTCTTCTCAATTCTGTTTTATTTAAACTTTGAATATTCAGAAAGAACCCTCTTTGATAGTTTTAATTTTATTCTTATTTGCTTAATTTTCGAATCCTTAAGTTGGTTTTAGAAAGCCTTTTGACCAAAATCATCATCCATTTCTCTTAAATAAATTCTCTTCATTTTATAATGAAATAGAGAAAGGCCAAAACTCAAGTGTTCTAAGCGTCGTGAATCGTTGGAATCGATTTAAGGTGTTAAGGCAAGGGATTATTAAGGACTCTCATATTACTCGACATATTGATATAGATGGATTATTAATCGATTTCGTTTTAGGGGACGTTATCACTTGATTGTCATATTGTGGAACGAGGATATTTGTGGTAAGCCAATCTCACTCTTAAAACCGTTAGTCATAATTTCGATAATTTATTAGTCAGATTAATGATCTTTTGTCAATAGAGACAATCAAGATAGGGATGAAAAGGGCGGTAAATAGTGTTCAGAAGAGGGGTGGTTCCACTATTCCCTAAGTTTAAGCGAAGGACTATTTCGGGAATCCGAGATTTTCCACTGGGTTGTGGACGCTCATTCGAGGAGAACCAATTGTTTGAAGTCGTTCGTACTCCCGAACTTTTGTTTGTTCGTGGATTTTCATCGGAGGTAACGAACCAACAATCGGGGAGAAACCGCAAATAGAAGTGGTTCAAAATTCTGAGGGTAAAAGTCTAGATCGTTATTCTAAGATTTGATTTGTAAATAAATAATAGTGTTCTAATTTATCGTGATGCGTTTAGGTATCGACGAGCAGAAAAGTCTAGTTCTCACAGTAACCAGGTGTGTAACTTCACACTTAGCAGGGTTAGATACTATCTAGTAAGTATTGGGATAAAATCGTAAAGATGGCAAAATCAGAAAATGCATAATAATTAACACTTTTGTGAAATGCATGAAAACAGTTAAAGTCGTGAAATTTATGAAAACGCCCTCAATGAGTTAATCGGTAAATAATAAATTTAGTGCTAGATCGTTAGATGGGCCGAAAAATGCTAGATCATTAAATGGGTCGAAAAATGCTAGATCGTTAAATGGGCCGAAAATCTGCTAGATCGTTAAATGGGCCAAAAATCTACTAGATCGTTAAATGGGCCGAAAATCTGATAGATCGATATATGGGCCAAAGTTTGCTAGATTGCTAAATGGCTATATGCTATTTTGTCTTATGGGCCAAAATGAAAATTTGAAATATAGACTCACATGTATTATGAGTTTTAGTTAAATTATCATATGAATATAGATTATTATGCATACATGATTGCATGGGTTGGGATAAATGATGAAGAGAAGAAAGGCTTGTTGCCAAAATCTAGTTCGGTGGCTTTGCCACAAATTTTTTAATGGCTTATGCCTCTAGTTCGGTGACTTTGTCACAATCTAGTTCGGTGGTGCACCACAACATTATTAAAAATGGCTTTATGCCTATGATTGGTGTGTTGGTGGGGTGGGTTGACTTGATCCCCACAGGTGTGTTGGTTGGTACGGGTGGTGTGTAGCGGATGGAAATTAGGTTTGGTTGGGAATTTCATTTTACATGCATTTTATTTATTATATTGTTAAATTCGTATATGTAACATCCTAAAATCTGAGTATCGATATGATACATGTTTTGGTAAGCAACTTGTGTATAATTAAAATTTTGCATGTTTAATATTGTCTTGAGAAGACTTGGGAATTATACGGAATTAGAATAAATTTTAGTAAGGGGTACTTAATTGTAGTGGAACAAGTGACTTTGAGGTTTAAGTAAATTTAAGTGTCAAAAACTAGCATAAGATGAGCTAGTAGCAAGGTGGTGTTGGCGCGTGTATGTTTACTTAAGGGAAAAGGTTCGAATCCTTGAATGTGCATTGAGTTTTGTTTTTATTTTGTTTCCTCTTTCAATGTGTCGGTCATGGATAAGGATTAGGATGAGTTGGATATCATTTTTGGCAAGAAGACCAAAGGAAAAAGGTAAGTAAAAGTTTAAAGAAAAGAATCTCATGATTTAAGGTGATAGGGGACATAAGGCATGAATCAAGGGCTTTGTTTTGGAAATTTTGAATGGCCAAATTGTCCATGAATATGGACTGACATAGAGGCTAAGGGGATGGCGGATTTTGGTGTTGGTTTGGTAGGATTAGGTGCTTGATGAGCACATTTTCCATTACCATTTGGTGTCTTAGCAAATTTTTCTCTCAATTTTCCCTCTCCCTAGCCGAATGTACCTTGAGCATTGAGGAAGCAATTGTTGCTTTTGCCATTTCTTCTTTTTGACCATTTCGGTCTTAACTTGACCACTCTCTAAATCTTTTCTCTTTTCTTTGTGACCGAAACCATATAGCCATCAAGGACCATTTCTTTTCTTCTCTTTTTTCTCTTCATTGCCGAATGCACATTTGTCCCTAAACTTCTCTCTTTTCTCTTCTCCCTATTCTCTTTTCCTCTCCATTTTACTTATCATACAAACACATATTTTTCTTTCATCTATCTTCTATGGCCGAATGTTTGTGATCATCATCATAGCCGAATCTTCCATTCTTCATAACATCTATTTTCAATCATTTTCTTCTATTCAAACTTTGGATCATCGGTAAGAATCATTTCTTTGTCTTTTCTTTTGATATTTGGTCACCTTGGCCGAATGTTAGAATGTCTTGGAAGACACTTTTAAACCGATTAACCAATCACTTATTCAAATGTTTCCTTTCGTTATTTTTAGTGAAATAGTGGAAGGGTCGAATCATCATCTTTTCGGAGAAATCTTGAAGTTCATTTAAGATTTGATCATAACATTCAAAGGATTCTTTTGAGATCATTCAAAATATTAAGGTAAATCGAATTCACTCTTTTAAGTCATTAGTCTTAAGATTTTCGATATATTGTTAGGACTAATGATCCTTTGTCTTTAAAGACAATCAAGATAGGGATGAAAAGGGTTGTTAATAGTGTTCGGAAGAGGGGTGGTTTTATTATTCCCCCTAAATTCAAGCGAAGGACTGTTTCAAGAATCCGAGACTTTCCACCGGGTTGTGGACCCTCATCCGGTGAAAATCAATTATTCGAAGTCGTACGTACCCCCGAGCCATTGTTTACTCGTGGTTCTGAACCGTTGATCGGAGAGAAATCACAAATAGTGGTTGTTCGAGATTCCGAGGGAAAGATTTAGATCGCTTAACATTAGTATAGTTTTATAAGTATTAGTGTTCTAATCAAGTGTGACACGTATATAGGTATCCACGAGCGGGAAAGTGTAGTTCTCACCGTAATCAGGTGTGTAACTTCACACTTATCTCATGGGTTCTACTATATCGTAAGCATTAAAATAAAAATCGTAAATCCGGTGAAATTGAAAAAAATACATTATAATAATACTTTTATGTGAATGCTTGAAACCGAAATTAAAGTTGTGGAAAAATTACAGATTTGCCCTCAATGTGTTATCTCGTGAAAGAAGTGATATTTTTGGACCATGTGTTATTCTGATTAATTGGCCAAGTGTGGAAATTGTGAAAAAGGCCTCATGTGTTAAATGGGCCAAATTACGAAATGTTCCTATGGACCGAATTACATAAATACCCTTTTATGGGCCAAATTGAAATATGTTGTTTTATGGGCCAAATTGAAATATGTTTTTTTATGGGCCAAATTGAAATATGTTGTTTTATGGGCCAAATTGAAATATGTCGTTTAATGGGCCAAATTGAAATACGTTGCTTTATGGGCCAAAAGTGATATTAATGTGATATGAGATGAAATGGGCCAAGTTGCTAGATCGTTAAATGGGCCAAATTGCTATTTTGACTAATGGGCCAAATTGATAAATTGTAATATGGATTTGATGCGAGCACGCCCCATGTCAACTCGAGCTCGAGCCATGATCCATTGGTGCTACCTCGTGGCCCCATCACTAGAACTAGATGTAGGCTATTCAAAGATGCAATTGGAGCTATGGTACAGCAAGTGTGGATTGATGACAAGGCTAACTCACTTGGACGTATGGAAGGCCATTCAATGGAGCAGTTTTGCAATGTACTACAAGCTCAATTAGTCATCGATGAGCTCGGCCCTAGCTCGTGTTTGTCAAATGAGAGTTCATCTTGCTACTGTCCAGCTCACGAGCTCACCCCTAGCTCGTGTCGAGCTCGCTTAAGCTCAATGAGCTCAATTGGCCATTCGGCCTTGAGCTAAATACTTGACTGAAATTTTACTTTAAATAAATTTGAGATAATATAAATTTGTTTAATGAATTTGATGTTATTAAATAAGTAGTAATTAAGATGTTTTAATTAGGACATAATTAGTATAGCTATTATGACATGTCTTACTTAGGACAAATTAATTGAGTTGCTGCCATTTAATTTGTCTAGCCGAAACTAGCTAGTAATGTGTCCTAAGCTACAGCCGAATTTTAAAAGTTTATTAATAGCTTAGTTTTTAATTTGTTTCAGCTCAAATTAATGTTTTAATGTGTCATTTTAATTGCTGGAATTAATTAGTTAAATTAAGTGGCTGAAATGAATTTAATTTGTTTTGTAGGTGCATGTAGGGGGGACGGCACAAGGAGATTCATGGCAGCTACACATTCTTTCATTTAAGGAGTTAACTTGGTTAGCTTAATGGCCTTCTTAGCTACTGATTTAGCTCCCCAAAGTGTCCATTCAGCTCACCTAAGCTCATGCAAGGAGGCCAACCACCGGCAGAAGACTTGAGGCATCACTTGGGGTCATTTAGCTCCTCATTTTTCACACCAATGGTCTGTTGGTATTTGGTGCATTCATTCAGCTGAAAAGTTAGCCATTAAAGCTGGAAATTAAAGGAGGATTTTAAAGGCATGCATGCATGCTTGGTCGAACTCATGAAGAGTCATTCACTCCTTTCCTCCTTGAAGATTTGGTTGCACCTTGGAGATCTAGAAGTCGCCCATTGAGCTCCCATTAATTGAATGTGGACTTGGGGCTTGAGGAGTTTTTTTCTAGAATTTTCAAGTTAATTCTAGTGTTAATTTTACTTAGGCACTAAGGTTAAAAGATGACCATTCGGCTAGCTCAAGTAGCTATAAATATTTGGACATTTTATTTGTAAAGGACTTTTGCCAAATTTTATATCAATATTATGCTGAATTTGTGAGAGCAATTTCTCCTATTTCGTTCTTAGGATTTGTTGGCTTATCTAGGAGTCTAGTGGCATCAACCATCCTTTGTTCTATTCCGATACCAAGGTTCCTATCGTACATCGATAGTGGGTCGAGGTCTGTTAAACTACTAAAACCGAAACCTTTAGAAACGTATAAGTAACCGGGTTGATACCTTTCTCGGTATTAGTTCTTACTTGTTTCCTAAAGTCCTAAACCAAAACCCGAACATTCTTTCACCTTTAAACCAAAGCCAAGCTTTATTTTCTTTCTTAAACCAAAACCCGAGCCATTCATTCTTCCCTAACTTCGAAACATATCCTAACTACATCGAAACTTCTTTCTTTCTTCGATTCTCTGGTTTACGATTGAACTTCAAGCATACATCTCATTTTCTCCTTGAGATCGGGATCGTATCATCTGGTATCAGAGCTAGTTAAATCGAGATCTACGAAGCCGAGAACAACCAACGAAGTCGTTTAAGCGAAGGCTCGAAGTAAGTTTAAAAAAAAAGGGAAATTCAAAATTTACAAAAAAAAACAAAAATTTCAAAAAAAAGGAAATTCAAAATTAAAAAAAATTCAAAAAAAAAGTTCGAAATTAAAAAAAAATACTATCATTCTCTTCATCTTCATTTTCTAAATTCCTCTCCGACCTACTTGAACCACCGATCCCTTCATTCTTTCTTTAGCCTACCTACGCCCACATCTTACACCCTTTGAACCCATTTTGAAACTGACCCCTAAGCCCTAATAGGCCTTGGCAAATTCGACTAACAAAACTGTGAAAAGTTCGAGAGGTAAAAGGACGAGTGTGTGAGACTATTCGAGGGGAGGTAAAAGCCTAATCGTGAGTGTTAAACATGAGCGGAGTGTCAATAACTTCTTTCTTTTCGAGTGAACCATGAGGATTTGTTGTGAGGTACTATAGTCCGCGCTATGTCTCTAGAACCCGAGCAAAATGTAAATGAGCCACCAGGAAGGCAACCCGTTTGACAAGTTCCCGATCTGCCAATGCAAGCCTTGTTACGGGAGATGGAACGGTTACTCGATCGTAGGCTCAACCCTCTGGAAGACCGACTATACCAAGTGGAAGCCCGAAGACAACGAGAGGTATGTGGGCGACCAAATTGAAGGCGTGAACAGTCACAAGACGGTGAAGATTATTTCAATGTGCTTTCAATAGTGAGATCGAATCTATTGCAAGTATTGGAAGCGAGGACCTTGAAATCGAGGTAATAGAGATCGAGATCAGTGGATGATGACTTGAAGAATATAAAGTCATCTATTCCACCATTTCAAGGAGATCCAATCGGAAGTGTACCTTGAATGGGAAAAGAAGATTGAATTGGTCTTTGATTGTCATAACTATTCGAATCTAAAAAGGTTAAATTGGCCGCTATCAATTCACCGATTATGCCATGATATGGTGGGACCAAATAACTACCAGTCGAAGGAGAAATGGAGAACAACCCATCAAGCATGTGGGCTAAAATGAAATCTATCATCTGTAGATGATTTGTCCCACAATTTTACCATCGGGAACTATATCAAAACTCCAAAATCTTACTCAAGGATCGAGGAGTGTTGAAGATTACTTCAAGGAGATGGAAGTTGCCATGATTAGAGCGGATGTGCAAGAGGAACGCGAGGCAACCATGGCCCGATTTTTGGTGGTCTCAATGAAACATAGCTAATATGGTGGAACTCCAGCATTATGTCGAACTTACAGACATGGTGCACATGGCGATTAAGGTGGAGAGGCAGTTGAAGCGCAAGGGTACTGTTCGAAACTATTCCAACTCCAATCCTACCAAATGGGGCCAAGGGACTAGTAAGGCCAATCCATCGACTCGAGCCAAGGAGACCACGCCATCGCCAAACCAAGTAAGTCTTTCAATGAATCTAACAAAGGCAAGGCAACGAAGCCCATCCAACCGATCACGAGACATCAAATGTTTTAAGTGTCTCGGGAGGGACATATTGCAAGTCGGTGTCCAAACCGAAATGCGATGGTGATGCGTGCCAATGGAGAAATAGAGTCCGAAGAAGACGATGAAGAGCGTGAGATTGAAACTACCACGACGAGGAAGAAGAAATTGAACATGCCATAGATGGTGAACTCCTCATTGTAAAGAGAAGTCTCAACCTTAAAGGAATCGATGATGAGCCACAACGAGAGAATATTTTCCATACTCGATGTCAAATACAAGGCAAAATTTGTAGTGTTATCATCGACGGTGGAAGTTACGCGAATGTTGCTAAATACGTTCATGGTGGAGAAGTTGGGCTTACCAACCACAAAGCATCCGAGCCCATATAAGCTACAATGGCTTAATGATGGTGGTGAACTAAAGGTAACTAAACAAGTCCTAATTTCTTTCAACATCGAAAATATGCGAGATGAGATCCTTTGTGATGTTGTACCCATGCACGCCGGTCATTTGTTACTTGGGCGTCCCCAGCGGTTTGATCGCAAGGTGGTTCACGACGGTTACACCAATAGATACACGTTCAAACACATAGGAAAGACTATCACTCTAGCACCTTTGACCCCAAAAAAGTTCATGAAGATCAAGTAAAATTAAAAGATTCCTTTGAAAAGATGAGAGAAAAGAGAAAATGAAAACAAAAGAAAAGAAACTTGAAACAAAAGAGAGTGAGTGAAAAGGAAAAATGAAAAAGGAGAGATGAGTGGAAAACAATAAAAAGAAAAAGAAAATAAGAAAGTGAGTATCTTTGCGAAAGGAAGTGTATGTCTGAAAGGCTTTGCTATTATGACAACCGGTTTTGTACTCATGTACAAAGAAAATCTTTTAACACTAACGATCTCCCCAGAATCTCCCTTCTTCAATTTTGTCTCTTTGCAGGATTTTGATGATCTATTTTGGAAGACATTAGAATGGATTACCATCGCTACGAGGATAGGACATCAAATCGATTTCATACACGAGTCATTATTCAACCGACTTGCTTATCGAACCAACCCTAAAGAAACAAAAGAACTTCAACGGCAAATTGAAGAACTCATGGAAAAGGGCTACATACTGAGAAAGCCTTAGTCCACTGTCTTTGTCTTGGTCTTGTTGGTTCCAAGAAGGATGGCACTTGGCGTATGTCGTCGATTGTCGAAATGTGAATAAAATCACCATTAAGTATAGGCATCCAATCCCATGACTTGATGATGTGTTAGATGAATTGAGTGGTGCCAAACCGTTCTCAAAATCGATGAGCCACCGGAAGGCAACCCGTTTGACAAGTTCCCGATCTGCCAATGCAAGCCTTGTTGCGGGAGATGGAGCAGTTACTCGATCGTAGGCTCAACCCTCCGGAAGACCGACTATACCAAGTGGAAGCCCAAGACAACGAGAGGTATGTGGGCGACCAAATTGAAGCGTGAGCAGTCACAAGGCGGTGAAGATTATTTCAATGTGCTTTCAATAGTGAGATCGAATCTATTGCAAGTATTGGAAGGCGAGGACCTTGAAATCGAGGTAATAGAGATCGAGATCGAGTGGATGATGACTTGAAGAATATAAAGCTGTCTATTCCACCATTTCAAGGGAGATCCAATCCGGAAGTGTACCTTGAATGGGAAAAGAAGATTGAATTGGTCTTTGATTGTCATAACTATTCGGAATCTAAAAGGTTAAATTGGCCGCTATCAATTCACCGATTATGCCATGATATGGTGGGACCAAATAACTACCGATCGAAGGAGAAATGGAGAACAACCCATCAGCATGTGGGCTAAAATGAAATCTATCATGCGCGATGATTTGTCCCAATTTTACCATCAGAACTATATCAAAACTCCAAAATCTTACTCAAGGATCGAGGAGTGTTGAAGATTACTTCAAGGAGATGGAAGTTGCCATGATTAGAGCGGATGTGCAAGAGGAACGCGAGGCAACCATGGCCCGATTTTTGGCTGGTCTCAATCAAACATAGCTAATATGGTGGAACTCCAAAGATTATGTCGAACTTACGTACATGGTGCACATGGCGATTAAGGTGGAGAGGCGGTTGAGCGCAAAGTACTGTTGAAACTATTCCAACTCCAATCCTACCAAATGGGGCCAAGGGACTAGTAAGGCCAATCCATCGACTCGAGCCAAGGAGACCACGCCATCTGCCAAACCAAGTAAGTCTTTCATCAATCTAACAAAGGCAAGGCAACGAAAGCCCATCCAACCGATCACGAGACATCAAATGTTTTAAGTGTCTCGGGAGGGACATATTGCAAGTCGGTGTCCAAACCGAAATACGATGGTGATGCGTGCCAATGGAGAAATAGAGTCGAAGAAGACGATGAAGAGCGTGAGATTGAAACTACCACGCATTTGAGGAAGAAGAAATTGAACATGCCATAGATGGTGAACTCCTCATTGTAAAGAAAGTCTCAACCTTAAAGGAATCGATGATGAGCCACAACGAGAGAATATTTTCCATACTCGATGTCAAATACAAGGCAAAATTTGTAGTGTTATCATCGACGGTGGAAGTTGCACGAATGTTGCTAGTACGTTCATGGTGGAGAAGTTGGGCTTACCAACCACAAAGCATCCGAGCCCATATAAGCTACAATGGCTTAATGATGGTGGTGAACTAAAGGTAACTAAACAAGTCCTAATTTCTTTCAACATCAGAAAATATGCGGATGAGATCCTTTGTGATGTTGTACCCATGCACGCGGGTCATTTGTTACTTGGACGTCCCTGGCAGTTTGATCGCAAGGTGGTTCACGACGGTTACACCAATAGATACACGTTCAAACACATAGGAAAGACTATCACTCTAGCACCTTTGACCCCAAAAAAAGTTCATGAAGATCAAGTAAAATTAAAAGATTCCTTTGAAAAGATGAGAGAAAAAGAGAAAAATGAGAAAACAAAAGAAAAGAAACTTGAAACAAAAAGAGAGTGAGTGAAAAGGAAAAATGAAAAAGGAGAGATGAGTGGAAAACAATAAAAAGAAAAAGAAAATAAGAAAGTGAGTATCTTTGCGAAAGGAAGTGTAATACGAAAGGCTTTGCTATTGCGACAACCGGTTTTTGTACTCATGTACAAAGAAAATCTTTTTAACACTAACGATCTCCCCCAGAATCTCCCTTCTTCAATTTTGTCTCTTTTGCAGGATTTTGATGATCTATTTTCGGAAGACATTCCGAATGGATTACCATCGCTACGAGGGATAGGACATCAAATCGATTTCATACACGGAGTCATTATTACGAACCGACACCTTATCGAACCAACCCTAAAGAAACAAAAGAACTTCAACGGCAAATTGAAGAACTCATGGAAAAGGGCTACATACTGAAAGCCTTAGTCCCCTGTCTTTGTCTTGGTCTTGTTGGTTCCAAAGAAGGATGGCACTTGGCGTATGTCGGCCGATTGCCGAGCTGTGAATAAAATCACCATTAAGTATAGGCATCCAATCCCATGACTTGATGATATGTTAGATGAATTGAGTGGTGCCAAACTGTTCTCGAAAATCGATTTAAAGAGTGGCTATCACCAGATTCGAATGAGGAAGGCGATGAATGGAAGACGCCTTCAAAACTAAGCATGGTTTGTATGAGTGGTGGTCATGCCGTTTGGCAACCAATGCCCCTAGCACTTTCATGAGACTAATGAACTATGTTTTAAGAGCTTTTATCGGTAAGTTTTATGTTGTATATTTTGATGATATCTTGGTGTATAGCAAGACATTGGAAGAACATGTAGTCCATCTTGATCTGTTTTGGAAGTCTTACGTGAAGGAAACTCTTTATGCTAACCTTAAGAAATGTTCATACATTACGATAAAGTTATTTTTCTTGGTTTTGTAGTTAGTGCTCAAGGTCTCGAAGTCGATCAAGAGAAGATCAAGGCTATCCAAGAATAGCCGAGACCTATGAATATAAGCCAAGTAAGGAGTTTCCATGGGCTTGCGAGTTTTTATCGCAGATTTATGCTAAACTTTAGTATGTTAGCCGCACCTCTTACCAGCGTCATCAAGAAGAGCTCAGCCTTTCTCTGGGGAGATGAATAGGAAAACTCTTTTAATGTTATTAAAGATAGACTTACTAGAGCTCCTTTATTAGCATTGCCTGATTTCTCTAAGACTTTTGAGATTGAATGTGATGCATCCGGTGTAGGCATTGGAGCCATATTGACGCAAGACGAAAGACCTGTCGCATACTTTAGCGAGAAGTTGAACGGAGCATCCCTAAACTATCCTATATATGACAAAGAAATGTATGCTTTGATTCGTGCCCTTGAGACTTGGCAGCATTATCTTTGGCCAAAAGAATTTGTAATCCATTTAGACCATGAAGCGCTAAAACATATTAAGGGACAGCATAAATTGAACAAACGACATGCAAAATGGGTGGAATACCTCGAATCATTCCCATACATCATCAAGTATAAGAAAGGTAAGGATAACATCGTGGCTGATGCACTCTCAAGAAGGTATGCACTTATAACCCATTTAGAATCTAAACTGCTTGGTTTTGTTTTCTTAAAGGAATTGTATTCCACTGATGAAGATTTTGGTGAAATTTTTCATGCATGTGAGAAAATGGCTGTTGATAAGTACTACTGGTCGATGGTTTCCTCTTCAAAGAAGGTAAACCGTGTGTGCCCAAAAGCTCTATTAGAAAGTGTAGTTAACGAGGCACATAGCGGAGGACTTATGGGACATTTTGGAGTGGGAAAGACCATGGCTACGCTCGAGAACATTTCTATTGGCGCGAATGAGGAGGGATGTTGGCGGGTGTGTGCACGCTACATATCATGCAAGAAGGCTAAATCGAGGGTCCAACCTCATGGCTTATATTCGCCACTTCGATTTCGACGCACCATGGCAAGATATTTCCATGGATTTTGTACTTAGCTTACCCCAACCAAAACGGAAAAGATTCAATTTTGTTGTAGTGGATAGATTTTCAAAATGTCACATTTTATATCATGCACAAAAAGCGGCGACATCCACATTTCTAATCTTTTCTTTAGGGAGGTGGTATGCCTACATGGGTTGCCAAGAACCATTGTTTCAGATCGCGACACTAAATTCCTAAGTCACTTTTGGCGATCACTTTGGGGAAAGCTTGGAACGAAGCTACTTTTCTCGACATCTAGTCATCCCCAAACCGATGGCAAACTGAAGTAGTCAATCGGGTGTTATCAACTTTGTTGAGGGGCATCATCCGGAAAAACTTGAAAACATGGGAGGAATGTTTACCCCATGTGGAGTTCGCATATAATCGATCCGTGCATTCGGTGACTAAATTCTCACCATTTGAAGTCATTTATGGGTTTAATCCTCTAACTCCTTTAGACTTAATGCCTTTACCTAATGATCAACTTGTGCATGCAGATGGTAAAAAGAAGGCCGAATATGTGAAGAATTTGCATAAGCAAGTTTGAGACAACATTGAGTCTAAAACTAAAGAGTATGCTCGAAAGGCTAATAAAGGTCATAAACGAGTCATTTTTGAGCCCGGAGATTGGGTTTGGTTGCATATGAGAAAGGAACGCTTTCTAGCCCAACGTAGGTCTAAATTACTACTGCGAGGAGATGGACCGTTCACCCTTTAGCCTTGGAAGCAAAAATAAAGCCTTCATTATTTGCTTTCCAAGTGACTCGAACTCAGGCCCATTCCTCTTACACATGGCGCCATTTCCATAGGCCCTAAGTGACACCTTCAGGCCACTTTTCCAAGCCTGTTTGTGTGTCAAATTTCACCAACTTTTTCTTTTAAGGCCCTCTTGCCCGTATTTCCTATTTTGAACTTTAAAATTTGACATTTCTCGATCATTTCTAAGTTTCCTAAAATTTTCGATCGGCTCTGTAACTTGCCATTTTTCTTACAAGTTCAAGTTTCCAAAATGTTCGAGTTTCCAAAATGTTCAAGTTTCCAAAATGTTCAAGTTTCCAAAATGTTCGGGTTTCCAAAATGTTCAAAGCTTCCAAAATGTTCGGGTTTCCAAAATGTTCGGGTTTCCAAAATGTTCAGTTTCCAAAATGTTCGGGTTTCCATTTTCATGCATTTCCAGGTTTCCAAAAATATCAAAAATTTATTCTTAGTGCTTAAACTTGTCATTTCATACAATTAAACTGAAAATGCATAGGCCCTTTTCAGGATGTTACATCGGGTAGGCTAAAGGGTAAGAAAAAAAATTTGGGAGGTTGAGGTAGAAGATGAAGAGGGTAGAAATGAGAGTCTTAAGATCAGAAACAGAAGAGATGAAGTTCAAAGCAAAACTTCAAAAATTTTCCACAACTTTTTTTTTACCATTTTTTTTAAGTTGTATATTTTTTTTCATTTTTCGTTTTTCTCTTTTTTTTCAATTTTTTCACTTCACATAAAATATATTGAAATACAAGAACGAAAATTACAACTTACAATTTTTTCAAATTTTTTCACTTACGAACCTATTTTGGCTTCAAATGCGTAGTCAAAATTCCTCATTTTATAGCTCGATACCAAATGATACGATTACGCCTCGGGAGAGTCAAAAGCGCATTTGAATTGCCCAATCATCTACGAGGAGGATTCAACCTTCGAAAAATAATTGGAAAATATGGATGAGTTTGCGGAAGCTTTAATTGAATAGTAGATGGTCCGGTTTGATAGAAAGAGATAATAAAAAAATAAATTAGATAAAATGATAATTTGATGGAGCTGGATGAAGGAACTTAAACAAAGAATCGATTCAACACTAAAAAGTGTCACCCCGGGTTCTATGTTGTTTAAGGTGGAAAATGGAATCGAAGGTGGACCACAACCCGTTATCTAGGTAGATAAGAACCAATGGTATAATGGGATGAAAAGAACAAGTCTAGACGCCACAAGCAACTTGATAAGTCTAGGAAACTTGCACAAAATTGAAGAGGAGACTAGCTCACTCGATGAACAAAAGTTCATGTAACTTGATTAATATTCAAATAACAAAAACCTTCCCTTTCAAATGAAAAACAACAAGTATTTATAGGCTTATGGAAGAGCTAGCCAAATAGTCACTAACAAAGCTTAAAGACTAAGTAAATGTGGTTAGATTAAGCTAGAAAATCGGAAGAAAACCCTTGGTTTGCTTAGCAAAATTTAATGAATGTGGCCTTGTAAGCTTGCAAAATTCGTTTGGATGTATATGGCATCAATGGCACTCCAATGGATATGTTTCTAGAAGATTATTTGTCCCAAAAATTCGTCCAAGTCCAAGTGCAGCCTTTGGGGATGTTAATGGGCAGCTTTCTAGAAGAAAAAATGAATTTTAAGTCACTTGAAGATGCATGCAGCAGCTAGGTACGTCCCATGCATTAATTGAGCTCTTAATTTGGTATCTTTTGGCTGAAAAGTGTCTAGAAATAAAGGAGAACGTGAGTATCCCACTTGGATATGTAAATTCAGCCATTTGGGACATTTTAAAGTCTTCTTTATGAAGAAGGAAGTGGCTGAACAAATTTGGACAGCAAAGGAGCTAAAAAGGCTTGTCTAGGTTCGGCCAACATTGGGAATGAGCTGCACCTTTTGGTTGAGAAGTTTCCAGCATTAAAACTCTTCTTTGAACAACTTTCATGTGGTTTAATTCAGCCCTTAAATCCCCCTTGGACGTTCATGACTCCAACCATGCATGTATTTCTTCATTCGTTGTAACCGGCGGTTCATGCATCATGCATTTAACTCCTCCATGCATGTGTCTTCATGGAATTATTTTTCCAACTGAATAGACACCTTGATAATCCAAAAATCAGTAGCATTTAACCATGCTTCCAACCGTCCATGCACCTCCATGGTTCCTTGATGTATTCATTAGGTACATTGCACCTAGTTGCATGTATCTCTTAAATCGCTCCATAGATTTGGCTGAACCTACAAAGGAATGAATGCATGTTAATTCAAGCCAAATCAGATGTATAACAATTAAACACATCCATAACACCTCAAGGGATGTTTAGGACAAATTAAACACACCATTTGCTTCATTGAATTTTCTGACAACTAAATTAACTAAAAAAAAACTACACATTTAATTTAACTTTAAAATAACTTTAAAACATGCAATAAAATGTGAAAAATTAATTTGACTAAGACAAATTAAATTGGACACTAAATAAAATATTTAGACACATTTATTTGCTGTAAAAAAATTAAATAAATTAAAACTTAATTTATTTAAAGCAATAAAATTAAAGAATCAGCTCAATGAGCTGAAGTGAGCTCGAGTGAGCTCAAATTGAGCTAGAATGAGCTAATCCATCTCAATTGGAAATTGCATGAAGATGCACATGAGCTCCACGGTACTTGAAACGATGAATTTGAGCTCGTTTGATTTGTAAAACGTTGGTGCTCCGGGCGTGCTCGTATCAAGGAAGGAGGTGGATCTCCGAGATTTGTTGGCTTGCGATTTAAGCCTAAAGGCTCGGTGTAATCGATCTTGGTAAGGGTTTTATGGTGCGTTATTCATCCTTCGGATTGCTTGATGAGCTGAATGGGCTCTTGGTTACTAACAAGGTTTTGGCCGAATACAGGAAGGGAAGAAGTAAACATTTCGGGATTTTTTGGTTCTATTGGTTTGGGAATAGATCGTAGTTTCGGGATTTCACTAGATTCACAAATAGTCAGGTGTGTAACGCTTACACACTTCGTTAGTATGATATGTTATTATGTTAACTGTTGTAGCCATTAAAATCGGTACTCATGCCTTGTGAGCATGAGCATGGACTCCGGGTAAGTCCCCTGATTATGGATCTCGTTATATGTTATCATGTCATTGTTCAATGTTATGCCATGTGTTACTTGCATCATCATGTGTTATTATGCCACGATTGTTATGGACATGATGGTGGGATTGTTGAGAGGAGGGGGAAGAATTATTTGGACTGTCACTAGTGGTTTTGACCACACGAAGGGTTGGCCCTGTCTTTGATATTATAATTTGTGACTAAGTCCCAGTGGTTTTGACCACCAGTGGTTTTGACCACATATGAATATTGTGACTCATCCTAGTGGTTTGGTACTATAGTGGGTTGGCCCCACATGATTAATTACGGGATTATCATCAGTGGTTTTTACCACGCGATGGGTTGGCCCCATCACTTGATTTGTGACTACAATCTCCAGTGGTTTTGACCACACCGATATATATATTTGTGGCTACGGTCACCAGTGGTTTTGACCACCAGTGGTTTTGACCACACGGGGTAGATAAAGGAGATTGGATGGTTAGGTTATGGGTTGCATGATTTGCATGTGATACTGATGATCTGTGTAAGTGCTTGTACAATCGGGTTGGGGATTTATACACTGAGTCTCGTTGACTCACCCCTTCCCTTATATTTTGCAGATGAGGTGTAGATTACGGATATGGAGCCGGGGAGGACTCGAGACGGCCATGCATGGTAGTTTTGGGTTTGACTTTAAAGTACTATTTTGGTTTTATTTACGTTCTTTCAATTTGGTTTTGGTTTTGTAATAAGGCCGTTAAGTATTATTTTTGGGTTTTACTTCTAGGTTTTATTTCACCTATCTTATGAGTGTGATTAATAGTTTGATATTGCTTAAGAAACCGGGATTAAATTATGTTTTCAAAACTACACTCGATATTGGGTTTTTTAAATGTTACCACCGGGTAACATTATTCACAAGGTAATAACAAAGTTAACATAGATGATTCCAAACCTAAAGTTTCAAACAACTCCAAATGCAAATGGTTTCAACTTGACTATGCTCATTTGTGTCGTATGATTTCAAAAAAAAAGAAAAGAAAAAAAACTAGTAACAACAAAATAGATTTTCAATAAAGTTTAACCTAGAATCGGTTTATTCAAACATTTTCACCCGTAACATGCAGATTCGATTAGTAGTGTATTGACCGGGTTTGGGGTGCTACAAATCAAGAGTTTTTAGATTTTATTTCAGCCATTTAATTGCATATTAAAGTTGAATTCATTTGTCTCTTCAGCTAACCACATGTAAGCACTATATATACCTATTATTACTTTGTAAAAGGGAATTTTTTAAGATTTTGGATCATTAATCATATCATATGGACTTTTGTTCATTCGAGTGAGATATCTCCTCTTCGTTTTCGTACGAGTTTTGTTTTTGACTTATCAAGCTCACTTGTGGCATCAAATGTTTCTCTTCCATTCAATTATACCATTGGTTCTTACTTCACTAAGTAACGAGTCTTTGGTCCATCATCGACTACCATCTTCCACCTTAAACATTATAGAAACTGGGGTGACACATACTTGTGTTGAATTATTTCTAGTTTAAGTTCTTTAATCCATTCCCACCAAAACATCATCTATCTTTTATCCATTTTTCTTTCATCATTGCGTTTTTGAGGCTGGTTCAGGGGGAAGATGACAGTGATAAGCTCTCTAGGTCACTCTGTAGAAGTAAGTAAACTATATAGGGATGTACCCCTAGAACTTCAAGGGGTCATGTTCTTGGTTGATTTGATGGAACTGTCGTTTGGGGAGTTCGATCTGATTCTCGGGATGGATTGGCTGGTGAAGTACCAGGCCAGTTTGGATTGCGTAGCTAAGCGCATGGTGTTGAGGACAATGGAAGGTGAGGAGGTGGTGATGATAGGTAATAGGAGAGATTACTTATCCAATGTGGTCACTGCACTGAAGGCAGAGAAAATGGTAAGGAAGGGTTGTGAGGCATTCATGGTGCATGTTTGTGCTTTGGGAGCCAAGGATGCAGCTGTTGAGAGTGTCTGAACTGTAGGGGAATTTGCTGATGTATTCCTAGAGGAACTTCCGGGTCAGCCTCCGGATCACAAAGTTGATTTCAGAATAGACACATTATTCAAATGCGCCAAAGGTGTCTATTACCCCGTATAGAATGGCGCCAAAGGAGTTGGTGGAGCTGAAGGCTCAAATTCAGGAATTGCTGGACAGAGGTTTCATCCGACCGAGTATATCTCCTTGGGAAGCTCCTGTGCTCTTTGCTAAGAAAAAAGAAGGTACAATGCGGATGTGTATAGACTACCGCTAGCTGAACAAGTTGATGATCAAAAACAAGTATCCATTGCCCAGGATTGATAACTTGTTTGATCAGCTTAAAGGTGCATCAATTTTCTCTAAGATAGATCTTAGGTCGGGGTATCATCAGCTTAAGGTGAAAGAGGCTGATGTCCATAAAATGGCATTTCGTACTCGGTATGGGCACTACGAGTTTTTGGTAATGCCGTTTGGGTTGATAACGCACTGGCGGCAATCATGGACTTGATGAATCGGGTGTTCCAGCAGTATTTGGACCAGTTTGTCATGGTATTTATAGACGACATATTGGTGTACTCAAGGACTGAGGAGGATCACGATGCACACTTGCGGGTAGTTTTGCAAATTCTAAGGGAAAAGCAGTTATTTGCCAAGTTCAGTAAGTGCGAGTTCTGGCTTAGGGAGGTGACTTTCTTAGGTCACGTAGTGTTCACTAAAGGGATTAGAATGGACCCTCGTAAGATTGAGGCAGTGTTGGACTAGAAACTGCCTAGGTTGGTTGCAAAAATTTAGAGTTTTCTAGGTCTGGCAGGGTATTATCGGAGATTTGTAAAAGGGTTTTCTCTGATCACGGCACCATTGACCAAGTTATTGAGGAAAGGAGTTCCATTTTTGTGGTCGGAGAAACAACAGGAAAGTTTTGACAAGTTGAGGAAGATTCTGATGGAAGCTCCGATTCTAGTTCAGCCTGAGGCAGGAAAGGTATTCATGGTCTACTGTGATGCACACATACTGGCTTGGGATGTGTGCTGATGTAGGAAGGGAAAGTAGTGGCATATGCATCTCGACAGCTGAGACTGCATGAAAGTAACTACCCGACGCATGACTTGGAGTTGGCTGCAGTGGTTTTTGCCCTGAAAATATGGAGACACTATTTGTACGGAGAGAAGTCTATAGTCTACATGGACCACAAGAGTCTGAAGTATCTTTTAACGTAGAAGGATTTGAATTTGAGGTAGCACAGATGGATTGAGCTATTGAAAGACTACGACAGCTCAATTGAGTATCATCCGGGCAAGGCTAACATGGTTGCAGACGCGTTGAGCCATAAGGTGGTGTTGGACCTGAGAGCGATGTTTGCTCATCTTAGCCTGTACGATGACGGGAGGCTTTTGGCAGAATTGCAGGTTAACCCGACTTGGGTAGAGCAGATTAAAGAGAAACAGTTAGTGGATGAGGGTTTGAATGCTCAGAGGTTACAAGTACAGAGTAGTGGGTTGGAAGGTTACAGCTTGACCAATGATGGAGTGTTGTGTTTCCAAGGGAGAGCTTGTATATCGAAGGACATCGAGTTAAGGCAAAGGATTCTTTAGGATGCGATAGCAGCCATCGCTATGCATCCCGGAGGTAGCAAGATGTCTGGGATCTCGAGAGCGATTACGGTGGGCGGGTCTAAAGCGGGAAGTGACTGAGTTTGTGGGTAAGTGTCTGACGTGTCAGCAAGTCAAAGCTGAACATCAATTGTCATCAGGTTTGCTTCAGCCGGTGAAGATTCCTCAGTAGAAGTGGGAAAGAATCACTATGGACTTTATCAATGGGCTACCCCTTACGCCTAGCAAGAAGGACTCAGTCTGGGTGATTGCGGATCATTTGACTAAATCGGCTCATTTGATACCGGTGAGGGTTGATTATTCACTCTAGAAGTTAGCCAAGTTGTATGCGGCCGAAATAGTAAGGTTGCACGGAGTGCCAGTGTTAATTATCTCGGATAGGGATCCCAGGTTCACGTCGAGGTTCTGGAGAGCTTTGCATCAGGCTTTGGGTATGAGGTTGGATTTTGGCACAGCTTTTCACCTGCAATCTGATGTACAATCTGAGAGGGTGATTCAAATTCTAGAGGACATGCTAAGGGGCTGTGTTCTGGATTTCAGTGGTAGTTGGGACGAGAATCTACCATTGGCGGAGTTCACTTATAACAATAGTTATCAAGCGAGTATCCAGATGGCACCATATGAGGCACTATATGGACGAAAATGTCGTACTCTGATGTGTTGGACAGAATTGGGTGAACAATAAATATTGGGTCCGGAGTTGGTGGCAGGAATTGAGGATAAGGTTAACATGATTCGGGCTCGTCTTAAGGAAGTGTCAAATAGGCAGAAGTCTTACGTCGATCTTAAGCGCAGGGATACATAGAGTATGCGGTGGGAGACAAGGTCTTCCTAAAGGTATCCCCATGGAAAAAGGTGTTGAGATTTGGGTGAAAAGGGAAGCTAAGCCCTAGGTTTATTAGGTCAGATATCTGATCTTGAAGCGAGTGGGACCGGTAGCTTATCAGCTCGAGCTATCGGCAGAGTTAAGCCAGATTCACGATGTCTTCCATGTTACGATGCTTAGGCACTATCGATTAGATCCGTCACACGTGGTACCAATTTGGAGATTGAGGTGAGCTCAGACTTGTCTTTCGAGGAGGAACTGGTACAGATTTTGGATCGGGATGTCAAGGTCTTGCATAGGAAGTCAGTTCCTTTGGTGAAAGTGTTATGGCGGAACCATGGCACAGAGGAGGCCACGTGGGAACCAGAGGATGTGATGCGACAGTAATACCCCCAACTCTTATGACCAGGTAATTTCGAGGCCAAAATTATTTTTAAGGGGTAAACGTAACATCCTTAAAATGGGGTCTCTACATTTTGCATGTGTTTGCATGTGACGAAGATGCTTCTTGTGCCGCTTAGCATGTTTTGGGGTCTAGGCATGACCTCGGGTTAGGCTGGGTCATGGCCAAAATTTTATTTTAGTGCATATGAAGAGGGAGCTAGGAGAGTTAGGGGTTAAAAGAATATATTGAAAGGTTGTGATACAAACAACCTAGTGGCAAAGTGGCAAGGAGGCTCCACTAAGGTGCTTGGTTGGTGGCGCCACATGCGAGGGAAGGGGGCTCGTGTTTGAGCTACGTAAATCCCTTTCGCTTATTATTTTTACGCCAAAGTGGGAAGAGGTGTGCTCAGGTAGGACTCTATTGGAAGGATATGGATTAAGCTAACTTTAAGTGATAGGTGTAGGACTCATTCAAACTTGTTTGAATGAGTCGATAAGAGGAATTTAAGGAGGGATGAGGGAGACGGCAAGTGTTTGAGTATGAGTGGATGGGAGTCTTTAGGTGTTGGCCGAAATTTGGACTGTGGGGAGGAGTGATCGGTTTTGGTACTTGGGAAGGGGGTGTGCCAAATGTTTATGGTAGGTTAGGGAATATTTCGGCTAGTTGGGAGAGTCTCTTTTCTTTGGTTAGTGTCAAAATCGAAACCTTTTCTAGGTGACCTTTTTCATTTGGCCTTTGCTGCTTGTTGGCCAGACCACTTTGTTGTTTCAGTAAAAAGCCGAAACCAACACCCATTCTTCAGTTGACATCTTTTTCTTCGTTCAAGTCTCTTGTGCCGAAAGTTCTTTCTCTTTGTCGAATCTCTCTTTTCTATTTCATTTCCTTCCTCCATCTTTACTCTCTTCAGAAGTCGAAATCTTGTGAAGTCTTCTTCTTCTCTTCTTGCGGTTCTCTTCATCATCTTAAGTGCCGAATCTATTTCTTTCTTTGGTTCTCATAACCAAACCTCAATCCTTAGTGTGGTAAGTTTTCGTTACTCCATCTCTTCTTTTTCCTTTATCTTTTTGTGGTTGTCGATTCCCTCATCTTTGGTGCTAGGGCCAAATCTTCTTAAGAGCCGAAGGGATCTCTTGTGTTGAGAAAGGGGTGACGCCAACTTGTAGGTTCTCGGGTTTCATTTGAATCATGGTTTGGATATAGATCTTCTAGATCTTCGGGATTCGTTAACTAAGGTAAGGGAGTGTCAATCTCTTTTGGTTTCAGGATTCATGCTATGGCCGAATGGCCTTTAGATTCCTAATGATATGTCTAACCGATTGTAGGAAGGAGGTGGATCTCCAGGATTTGTTGGCTTACGATTTAAGCTTAAAGGCTCGGGTGTAATCGATCTTGGTAAGGGTTTTATGGTGCGTTATTTCATCCTTTGGGATTGCTTGATGAGCCGAATGGGCTCTTGGTTACTAACAAGGTTTTGGTCGAATACAGGAAGGGAGGAAGTAAATGTTTTGGGATTTTCAGGTTCTATTGGTTTGGGAATAGATCGTAGTTTCGGGATTTCGCTAGATTCTCAAATAGTCAGGTGTGTAATGCTTACACACTTGTTAGTATGATATGTTATTGTGTTAACTGTTGTAGCCATTAAAATCGGTAGTCATGCCTTGTGAGCATAAGCATGGACTCCGGGTAAGTCCTTGATTATGGATCTCGTTATATGCTATCATGTCATTATTCAATGTTATGCCATGTGTTATTATGCCACGATTGTTATGGACATGATGGTGGGATTGTTGAGAGGAGGGGGAAGATTTATTTGGGTGTCACCGTGGTTTTGACCACACTGGTTGGCCCCATCTTTGATATTATAATTTGTGACTAAGTCCGGTGGTTTTGACCACCGTGGTTTTGACCACATATGAATATTGTGACTCATCCGGTGGTTTGGTACCACGATGGGTTGGCCCCACATGATTAATTACGGGATTGTCATCAGTGGTTTTGACCACGCGATGGGTTGTCCCCATCACTTGATTTGTGACTACGGTCACCATTGGTTTTGACCACACCGATATATATATTTGTGGCTACGGTCACCAGTGGTTTTGACCACACGGGGTAGATAAAGGAGATTAGATGGTTAGGTTATGGGTTGCATGATTTGCATGTGATACTGATGATCTGTGTAAGTGCTTGTACAATCGGGTTGAGATTTATACACTGAGTCTCGGTGACTCACCCCTTCCCTTATATTTTGCATATGAGGCATAGATTGCGGATATGGAGACGGGGAGGACTCGAGGCGGCCATGCATGCTAGTTTTGGGTTTGACTTTAAAGTACTATTTTGGTTTTATTTACTTTCTTTCAATTTGGTTTTGGTTTTGTAATAAGGCCGTTAAGATTATTTTTGGGTTTTACTTCTAGGTTTTATTTCACCTATCTTATGCGTGTGATTAATAGTTTGATATTGCTTAAGAAACCGGGATTAAATTGATGTTTTCAAAACTACACTCGATATTGGGTTTTTCAAACGTTACCACCGGGTAACATTATTCACAAGGTAATAACAAAGTTAAAATAGATGATTCCAAACCTAAAGTTTCAAACAACTCCAAATGCAAATGGTTTCAACTTGACTATGCTCATTTGTGTCGTATGATTTCAAAAAAAAAGAAAAGAAAAAAACTAGTAACAACAAAATAGATTTTTAATAAAATTTAACGATGAATCGGTTTATTCAAACGTTTTCACCCGTAACATGCAGTTCGATTAGTGGTGTATTGACCGGTTTGAGGTATTACAATTTTGGTATCGAGCCAAGTTTAAAAGCTCAGCTATGGGCTCGAGGCCCAAAATGTTTAAAAGTAGGGTCTTGAAAAGTTTTGTGGGAAATGTACATGGTTTGAACAGCATGGCACCGAGTCTCCGGCACCAATCCGCCTAGGTAAGTATCCCTAACCCTTGTGTGATTTGACTGTGGAAGAAATAGGTATTTTGGGATCGTAGATTAGTAGGTTTGGAGTTATTGAACCCTAGGAATAGCCTACACCAACGAAAATTTCATAAGACTTAAATATCAACTAAACAAACCTGTGAGTACGTCGCTAAGATTAAGGGTGTGGCAACTTTTGTGCATGTCTAGGAATGGATTAGGGGAGCACAGTATTTAAGCGATCTGGTGACTCACCTCCTCTTCACTCGAATCCTACACGGTGTAGTGACGACGTTCACTCTAACCGAGGCGACTTATTCACAGGCTAAATTCAATAACTAAAACCCGAAAGGGACCAGCCACCTTGTTTTGTACAACCCTAAAATTAAACCATGGTTTCAAAATTACTAAAGTACCCTTGATTTGAAAAATGACCAAAATACTCCTAATTTGTAAGTTAACCAAATTACCCCTAATTTGTAAAAATTACCGAAATATCCTTGGTATGAAAAATTGCCTAAGTACCCCCGAAATGAAAATTTCTAAAATACCCTTAGTTCGTAAAATCATCTGGAACCATATTTTGGAAAAATTATGAAAATACCCCTGGTTTATGAAATTACCAAAATACCCCCGATTTTTGGAAATTTTGAAATACCTATGATTTGTAAAGATTTCTAAATTAACCACGATTTATTCTTGAAATACCCCGATAGGTTAAATTATGAAAATACCCCGGGTAGTGAAATGGCGAGAATACCCTACAAGTGGAGCGTGGGTGGAGGATGTTATTGATGAGTGAATGTGATTCACTGAATAAGGGTAGAAGACTTGAAACGAAAACTTTGTAATGATCGAAAGAACCACTACTAAACTTCTTTACATAAAACTTATTCGTGGGTAATCAGTGGAATAGAAGCTAATTCATAAAACTTCTTAAAGCAGATTAAATCACGAGCATAGTCATGAGTTTTAGGGGACGTGGTCGTAATGTGCTAGGGCATGGTAGAGGTAGAATAACCGTATTAGAACCCGTTAGGTCTGGTCAAGGGTCAAAGAACGAGATACCACCACCACCAGCTGCTGGGGTTGTGTACCAGGATCAGACGGGGGATGATACAGTGTCGCAGGCAATGCTGCGAGTGCTTGAGAGAGTGGCTAGAGTAGGTGGAGGTATGAGAGCTCAGAAATTTGTATCTGAGCGACTCCGAACCAATAGAGCTGAGGTATTTTGAGGAGTATTTGGTGTGGCACCCAATACAGCTAAGTATTGGTTAGAGGCGACGGAACGGATCATGGATGATTTAGATCTGACGGCGGAGGAAAAATTGAAAAGGGTAGTGTCGTTTCTCCGAGATGAGCCATACTAGTGGTGGCTCACGGTTCGAGATAGTCTTTGCGGCGGATGATCTCACTTGGGATTATTTCAAAGGCGACTTATTAGAAGAAGAATGTTGGGACCAGTTATATTAATGCGCAGAGGAAGGCATTTTGAGGTTTGGTTCGGGGAATAAGTCCGTGTCGAGTCTGAGGCGAAATTCTTAAGGTTGAGTCGGTATGCACGAGGCATCATGGCTACGGAGCATGAGCGATGTGTCAGGTTCGAGGACGGATTGAGGGATGGTCTGAGATTACTGATTGCTCCACAGCAGGAGAGAGAGTTTGTGGTTTTAGTGGAAAAGGCCAAAGTTGCGGAGGAAGTGAAATAGTCGGTAAGACGAAATCAGGACAGAGGATGGAATAAAAGGAATTTTGGATCATCTAGTCTACGGGAAATTAATAGAAATGGGGTAGATATAGTGGGCCAAATCAAGCTACTAGGCCTACTGCTGCTAATACTCAGTGGCCGCCATGGTGTGCTCGGTGTGGGAAGTCTCACACAGGAGAATATTGGACTGGAAATAGAGGATGTTTTGAGTGCGGATCGATGGAGCACCGAGTGAGGATTGTCCACGAGGTCGGCTAGGTTCTGATCTGGGATCAAAATCGTACTTTCGAAACAAGAGGGATGGTCGGTGACCACGGAGGGGCCGTGGTGCGACCGGGGAGGTAATGGCTCGGTAGAGGCCGTGGAGCACCGGGCGAGAGGTGCAGGGAGGTGCAGGCGAGACAACTAGATTGGTCTATCTGATGAAGGCGTTGAGAGGAGGCGGCCTTTGGGCGTCATAACTGATACGTTCTTAATCTTTGGATTACCTTATAATGCTCTGATAGATGTGGGTTCGACGCACTCATATGTAGCCAGTATCATAGTAGAAACTATGAACTTAAACTCTGAGATTACTTCTAGGAAGATGACAGTGATAAGCCCTCTAGGTCACTCTGTAGAAGTAAGTAAACTATATAGGGATATACCCCTAGAACTTTAAGGGGTCATGTTTTTGGTTAATTTGATGGAACTGTCATTTGGGGAGTTTGATCTGATTCTCGAGATAGATTGGCTAGTGAAGTACCAGGCCAGTTTGGATTGCGCAGCTAAGCGCATGGTGTTGAGGACAACAGAAGGTGAGAAGGTGGTGATGATAGGTAATAGGAGAGATTACTTATCCAATGTGGTCTCTGCATTGAAGGCGGAGAAAATGGTAAGGAAGGGTTGTGAGGCATTCATGGTGCATGTTTGTGCTTTGGGAGCCAAGGATGCAGCTGTTGAGAGTGTCTGAACTGTAGGGGAATTTGCTGATGTATTCCTAGAGGAACTTTCAGTGCGCCTCCGGATCGCTGGTTAAATTTGGAATAGACACATTACAGCTAATCATGCCAAGTCTATTGCCCCATATAGAATGACGCCAAAGGAGTTGGTGGAGCTGAAGGCTCAAATTCAGGAATTGCTGGACAGAGGTTTCATCCGACCGAGTATATCTCCTTGGGGAGCTCCTATGCTCTTTGTTAAGAAAAAAGACGGTACAATATGGATGTGTATAGAATACGGCCAGCTGAACAAGCTGACAATCAAAAACAAGTATCCATTGCCCAGGATTGACGACTTGTTTGATCAGCTTAAAGGTGCATCAATTTTCTCTAAGATAGATCTTAGGTCGGGGTATCATCAGCTTAAGGTGAAAGAGGCTGATGTCCATAAAATGACATTTTGTACTCGGTATGGGCACTACGAGTTTCTGGTAATGTCGTTTGGGTTGACTAACCACCGGCGACATTCATGGACTTGATGAATCGGGTGTTCCAGCAGTATTTGGACCAGTTTGTCGTGGTATTTATGGACGACATATTGGTGTACTCAAGGACTGAGGAGGATCACGATGCGCACTTGCGGGTAGTTTTGTAAATTCTAAGGGAAAAGCAGTTATTTGCCAAGTTCAGTAAGTGTGAGTTCTGGCTTAGGGAGGTGACTTTCTTAGATCACATAGTGTCTGCTGAAGGGATTAGAGTGGACCCTTGCAAGATTGAGGTAGTGTTGGACTAGAAACTGCCTAGGTTGGTTTTAAAAATTTGGAGTTTTCTAGGTCTGGCAGGGTATTGCCGGACATTTGTGGAAGGGGTTTCTCTGATCGCAGCGCCATTGACCAAGTTATTAGGGAAAGGAGTTCCATTTGTGTGGTCGAAGAAACAACAGGAAAGTTTTGACAAGTTGAGGAAGATTCTGACGGAAGCTCCGATTCTGGTTCAACCTGAGGTAGGAAAGGTATTCACGGTCTACTGTGATGCATCACATACTGGCTTGAGATGTGTGCTAATGCAGGAAGGGAAAGTAGTGGCATATGCGTCTCGACAGCTGAGACCGCATGAAAGTAACTACCTGACGTATGAATTGGAGTTGGCTGCAGTGGTTTTCGCCCTAAAAATATAGAGACACTATTTGTACGGAGAGAAGTCGATAGTCTACACGGACCATAAGAGTCTGAAGTATCTTTTGACACAAAAGGATTTGAATTTAAGGCAGCGTAGATGGATTGAGCTGTTGAAAGACTATGACTGCTCAATTGAGTATCATCTGGACAAGGCTAACGTGGTTGCAGATGCATTGAGCCGTAAGGTGGTGTCGGACCTGAAAGCGATGTTTGCTCATCTTAGCCTGTATGATGACGGGAGTCTTTTAAGCGAATGCAGGTTAACCCGACTTGGGTAGAGCATATTAAAGAGAAATAGTTAGTGGATGAGGGTTTGAATGCTCGAAGGTTGCAAGTACAGAGTAGTGGGTTGGAAGGTTACAGCTTGACCAACGATGGAGTGTTGTGTTTCCAAGGGAGAGCTTGTATGCCGAAGGATGTCGAGTTGAGGCAAAGGATTCTTCAGGATGCACATAGCAGCCCATACGCTATGCATCCTGGAGGTAGCAAGATGTACCGGGATCTGCGAGAGCAGTTCTGGTGGTCGGGTCTGAAGTGGGAAGTGACTGAGTTTATGGGTAAGTGTCGGCGTGTCGGTGGTCAAAGTCGAACATCGATTACCATCGAGTTTGCTTCAGCCGGTGAAGATTCCTCAGTGGAAGTGGGAAAGAATCACTATGGACTTTGTCAGTGGGCTACCCCTTACGCTTATCAAGAAGGACTTAGTCTGGGTGATTGTGGATCGTTTAACTAAATCGGCTCATTTCATACCGGTGAGGGTTGATTATTCGCTCCAGAATTAGCCAAGTTGTATGTGTCCGAGATAGTACGGTTGCATGGAGTGCCAGTGTCAATTATCTTGGATAGGGATCCCAGGTTCACGTCGAGGTTCTGGAGAGCTTTGCATCAAGCTTTGGGTACAAGGTTGGATTTTGGCACAGCTATTCACCCACAATCTAATGGATAATCTGAGAGGGTGATTCAGATTCTAGAGGACATGCTAAGGGGCTGTGTTCTGGATTTCAGTGGTAGTTGGGAAGAGTATCTACCATTGGCAGAGTTCGCTTAGAACAATAGTTATCAAGCGAGTATCCAGATGGCACCATATGAGGCACTATATGGACAAAAATGTCGTACTCTGACGTGTTGGACAGAATTGGGTGAACGACAGATATTGGGTCCGGAGTTGGTGGCAGAAATTGAGGATAAGGATAAGGTGATTCGGGCTCGTCTTAAGGAAGAGTCAGACAGGCAGAAGTCTTATGTCGATCTTAAGTGCAGGGATATAGAGTATGCGGTGGGAGACAAGGTCTTCCTAAAGGTATCCCCATCGAAGAAGGTGTTGAGATTTGGGCGAAAAGGGAAGCTAAGCCCTAGGTTTATCGGGCCGTATATGGTACTGAAGCGAGTGGGACCGGTAGCTTATCAGCTCGAGCTACCGGCAGAGTTAAGTTAGATTCACGACGTCTTCCATGTTTCGATGCTTAGGCGCTATCGATCAGATCCGTCACACGTGGTGCCAATTGTGGAGATTGAGGTGAGCTCTGACTTATCTTTCGAGGAGGAACCGGTACAAATTTTGGATCGGGATGTTAAGGTCTTGCGTAGGAAGTCGATTCCCTTGGTGAAAGTGTTATGGCGGAACCATGGTACGGAGGAGGCCACGTGGGAACTAGAGGATGTGATGCGCCAGTAATACCCCCAACTCTTCTGACCAGGTAATTTCGAGGCCGAAATTATTTTTAAGGGGGGTAAAACTGTAACATCCTTAAAATGGGGTCTCTACATTTTGCATGTGTTTGCATGTGACAGTATGCTTACTGTTCTAGTTTAACATGTTTTGGGGTCTAGGCATGACCTCGGGTTAGGCCTGGGTCATGGCTAAAAATTTTATTTTAGTGCATAGGAAGAGGGAGCTAGGAGAGTTAGGGGTTAAAAGAATATATTGGAAGGTTGTGATACAAACAACCTAGTGGCAAAGTGGCAAGGGAGGCACCACTAAGGTGCTTGGTTGGTGACGCCACATGCAGGGAAGGGGGAGCTCAGGTTCAAGCTGCAGAAATCCATTTTCTGCTTATTATTTTTAACGCCAAATTAGGAAAAGGTGTGCTCAGGTAGGACTCTATTGGAAGGATATGGATTAAGCTAACTTTAAGTGATAGGTGTAGGACTCATTCAAACTTGTTTGAATGAGTGGATAAGAGGAATTCAAGGAGGGATGAGGGGGACGGCAAGTGTTTGAGTATGAGTGGATGGGAGTCTTGAGGTGTTGGCCAAAAGTTGGACTGTGCGGAGGAGGAGTGATCGGTTTTGGTACTTGGGAAGGGGGTGTGCCGAATGTTTATGGTAGGTTAGGGAATATTTCAGCTAGTTGGGAGAGTCTCTTTTCTTTGGTTAGTGTCAAAATCGAAACCTTTTCTAGGTGACCTTTTTCATCATCCATATCAAACCTATCTTAACTCAGTATCGTACACATAGTGCATCCATATCAAACCTATCTTAACTCGGTATCGCACACGTAATGCCAACCACAAAGCCGAAGCTTATATTATTTTGCACACACAGTGCTGATCATCTCAGTTACATTTTGAATATGCACACTCAGTGCCACATAACCCAAACCCTCACATAGCAATCACATTTTAATATTATCATACCATTCATTTTATAGCATTAAACATAACTAAATGCACGTATTATGTTTGAACTTACCTCGGATGTCAAACTATTGAAATGATTGATTAATTGAGCACTTTATCTTTGTCTCGATCTCGATCCGAACCTCTTTATTCTTGGTCTATACACATTCAAATTCAATCCATTCAATCACCAATTCATTCAATTTAGTCCACACACACATTTAGGGCATTTTACAATATAGCCCTCACATTTTTACATTTTGACAATTTAGTCCCTAATTCATAAAATCATCAAATACACAAAATCTCAAAACACATATGCTTAGTCGAATTCTTCCCATGCTATATACAAGCTCACACATTTCATTTATTTTACATTTTAACCCTTCAATCTCTCATTTTTTTCAATTAAGTCCAAAATACTTAATTTCATCAAAAATCCAAAGACAAAACATGTTAATCCTTCATCTATCTTTCATATTTTATCATCAACTATCGCAAAGCTCAAGCATTCATCAATGGCACAACTCATAATCACCATCAATTTCTAAAATCAAAGCATGGGTTTGAAAGAACACGAAGCAACGATCACAAAACGTAGAAATTATCAAAATTCGATTAAAAACTAACCTTGAATCAAGATGAATGAGTGCTGAATATAAAAGAGCTTCAAATCCTTCTTTATTTTCTTAATTTTGGTGGAAAATATGAACAAATGCATGTTTTTACTTTGTCTTTTAATTAATTATAACTTATTAACCATTTTACAACTTTAACCTTTATAAAACCATTTATAAATCATGTAAAATATGGACATAAATGTCCACTAGCATAAACAATGGTATAATATCCACTTAAGGACTCTCTTTAATAATCCATGCCAAATTAACACTTTAACAATCAGCACATAGGTTTTACATTTTATGCAATTAAATCTATTCTCTTAATTCAGCACACAATCGATAAAATTATCACATAGAATTTTTACACAGACTATGTCACATACTATTCACACAGAATATAATATTAAATTATCATTCATACTTTGGATTTTTGGTCTCGAAACTACTATTCTGACTAGGGTCTAAATCGGGCTGTTACAAGGATGGAGTAGTTGATGAACCTCGACCCATTACTTAGCGAAGTAAGAACCTAAGGTATAATTGAATGGATGAATGCCACACCAGGTTGGTGATAAGTTCGGAAGGAGTTCGGTTGACGCCACCCACTAGCACGCTAGATAAGTCAATTCGAGACTCACACGAAATATGAGAGAGAAAACCTCACAAGAGCAAAAGTTCATAAAATTTGATCAAAGTTCAAAAAGTCCCTTTACAAAGGCTGATTTCACCTATTTATAGTGCTTGAATAGGATAGCCAAATAGTCACAAGTATTCATCTTAATGTGCTAATAAAAAGCTGAAATAAAGTTCAAGTCTCTTGACATTCTTGAACCAAATAACTCCATCATTGAATTCACTTGGTTTTAGTGAATGAATGTCCTTGAATGTTGAAAGATGACTTTTGAGTTGTCCTTGGCTAGCCAAATAGACATTAGCTCCTTAATGTTGTTTTGAATGCTTGATTTAATCTTTTCAAAGAGCAAAAATAGTTGGTAGATGAAAGGGTTCCTACTAAATTTTAAAGGGTGTTATAATGCTCTTTAAAACTCCTTAAATGATGTATAAAAACTCCCTTTGTAATGACTCTTTCTTTTGTAAACAAAAATGTACTTGAAAAGTCACTTCAATTAAGTTATATGACCTTGAAATGTAACAGTTGTAAGCTAAAGAGACACCTCCAATAAACACATTAAAATGAACTTATTAAACATATTTAAACACTAATTAAACATATCAAAAATAAATACTTAACTTAAATGAATGAACTAAACATATGCATCAGTTATTCCAATAACTAGTTAACTAAAAAGCATAAATAAATAAACTTAAACTCATGCATCAATAAATAATCCTAGTAACTAGATTAATTAAGAGCAACACTTATTAATTAAACTAAGATGAGTTGAATAAATATCCAACAACTCATTTATTAAACTAAGATGCTTAAATGCATGGTTTGAAATGCAAACTAAATGAACAACTAAGTTACATAATGCAAGACTTAATTTAATGATGCAGACTTAAACTAACATGGGAGTTACATAATGCACAACTTTATTAAATGCAGAACACACAAAGTAAATTTAAAATTAAAAATATCAAAACTTATTAATTTAAATAAAACTATATTAAATTAAAATGTCCTTAAAACATTGGCCCAATAATCAATCAGGTCTATGAGATATTTTATCTTGCACTTGGGCCCTTCAAGTTTAGGCCAATTCTGAGGTCGGTGAGTTGTGTCGAAACATGATGCGACCGGGTTCACATCACTTAATTTAATTTGTCCAATTTTATCACAAGTTTGTAATGTATCTAGGTTCTAGCCAATTTTTAATGTGTCCTAGATTGTTTATAATTTAATTTGTCTAAGTGCCCATTATTATGTTTAAGTTATGTCTTAAATATGTTCAGCTGAAATAAGCTTGATTTAATGAGTTTTCTTTGTGTTAATAGGTGCAAATAGAACATGGGAGGAATGATTAAGCTAGGCGCATGCATGTTGGATTCATTGAATGTGGCAATGCATGCATGTTTCTTCAATGAATGTTCAGTTGATTTTTCACTTCTCCAAGTCACTATTCAGCCAAGGAACAGCTGCACTTAACTCTCTCAAGCATGACCGAATGTATTCCCAAGACAGCAATGCTTTCACACTTTGTGTTCGTCCATTCGGTTCAGCCCTTTCACACACACAAGACCCTTCATGGTCGGCCATTCACACATAAAGTGGCCGCTCAAGTTCCAATTAAATGCTCCTAATTTTTTAGCCAAGAGTTGCAATTTTAATGAGCTTAATTACACCATGGCTGAATCTAGCTGCTGCCATGCACCTTGGAAGTTCTCCAAATACATTCAGCTTTCAAGAAGCCGTCCCAAGAGCTTCCATTTAGCCAAATTTGGTCATAGCACTTTAATGAAACTCTTCTAGAATTTTCCAGCATTTTCTAGTTGAATATTGCTTAGTTATTAAGTTATTTTTGTGTCCATTCGGTTAGCTCTTTGTAGGCTATAAATACCGAATCATTTTCAGTTGTAGAAGGACTTTTGCCATTTTATTAATTTGAATGAACTTTGTTCAAAGAGTGAGATTACTCCTCTCTAAATTCATATGAGTTTCGGTCTTCCTTATCTAGCGAAGTTAGTGGCGTCAATCATTCTCTTCTTTTGAACTTATCACGAACTTGGTGTGGCGTTCAACTCTCGATAATTTTTGTAACCCACCTTAAATCGAATGGAAACTGGGGTGACACTACGATATAGTGTTGAATCATTTCTCGTATTTAAGTTTGTTTCTCCATCTCCACCGATTATCCTACACTTTATCTATCTTTGTTACTTCTTACTAAACTAAGCCATTTCTAAACCTCCATTCTTCATCCTATCTTCTTAGTCGAACCTACCTACTTAACTTCTATCTTATTTCCATCATTAACCAACCCCCATTCCTAACTTAAACCAAATCCTAAAGAAAATCTATTCAAAGCTTTCGCATACTTCAGCATATTTTTTTATTATTCTTTTGAAGACTCAACTTCTCCTCGTAGATGATCGGGCAAAATCGTGAATGACTCGATTACCCCGGGCTGTCTCACATCATTTGGTATCAGAGCTACTAAAATGAGGAGCCCCGGTGAAGATTGAAGAAGCCAAAATTAGGTTCGTGAAGAAGTAAAAAAAATTCAAAATAAAAAAAATCAAGTTGTAATTTCTTTATATTGTATTTATTTCATGCATCTGAAGTGTAAAAAAACAAAATACGAATATATTAAAAAAAGTGGGCAAGTTGTGTTCTCATTTCATCTTTCTATACCCGAACTTCAAAGCCATCATTTGGTATTAGAGCTTGAAAATGAAAAGCTCCGACTAAGATTGAAGAAGCTGGAATAGGTTCGTAACATAAAAAAAAGTTGTATTCAAAATTCTTGTAATTTGTGCTATTGTATTGAAATATTAAAAAAAAAGGAAATACGAAATTATTGAAAAAAAGTATAGAGTATAAAAAAAAGAAAAAAAGTGAAGTTCCTGAAAGTGTGCAAAGTTTGGTTTGTTTTCAATCTCTTCTACTATTCCTGATCTTCAAAGCCATCATTTGGTATCACCCTTCCCTCCCCAATGTCACACATACTTAACTTTTTATTTTTCATTTTTCAACCTACCCTATACACCCGATGTTATCCCTTGTACCCACTTGTGAAGTCGACCCCAAAGTCGTGATAAGTCTGCTAGAAACAAACTACGAATTTGAGAGAGTGAGATAAGCAAAAAAAGGCACAAGTGGTGAGTGCATTAGAGCGAGTAAAAGCCTTAAAAGAGAATTAAACACGAGAGTGAGTGAATTTTTCTTTGTGAATGCTCTTGTGAGTTTTGTAGTGAGGTTTTAAATTTGTACATGTCCTGTAGTCTGAAAGAAACATGGTGGAGAGGCAGTCCGTTCTAAACATTCTAGATTTAAATCTGCAAGCATTACTACGTGAAGTCGAGCGACTGTTTGATTGAAAGTTGGAACCCTTCCAAGAAAGGCTCGATCAAGTGGAAGGACAAGCCCAATGAAAAAGAACTCCCGTAAGCTCTCCGAGAAATCGAGGATGGCAACCCGACAAAGAAGATGACTTTTCTGAGCCAAGTGATCATGAAAGTGATAAAGGATCAAATGCAAGTGTTCGAAGGAGAGGCCCCCGCAACCGAGGCCAACATGACTGAGAGAGGTTGATGATGACTTGAAAAGCATTAAGTTGTCGATTCCTCTATTTCAAGGCCGATCGGATCCCAAGGCCTACCTCGAGTAGGAGAAAAAGATTGAACTCGTGTTTGAATGCCACAACTATTTTGAGGTGAAAAGTGAAGTTGGCAGCTATCGAGTTCTCCAACTACGCGATGATTTGGTGGGACCAACTTACAACTAGTCGTAGATGGAATGGCGAGTGACTTATCCAAACATGGGCCGAGATGAAGGCGATAATGTGACGATGTTTCATCCCTTCGTACTACCACCGGGAGTTGTACCAAAAACTCCAAAATCTCACACAAGGGATGAGAAGCGTATAAGACTATTATAAGGAAATGGAAGTGGTTATGATACGAATGGATGTGCAAGAAGACCACGAGGCCACCATGGCGCGATTTTTAGCTGGATTGAATCAAGACATAGCCAATGTCATCGAATTGTAACACTATGTAGATATCGTCGATATGGTGCACATGGCGATCAAAGTTGAAAAACAACTCAAGAAAAAAGGAGCTGTTTGAGGCTATTCCATTTCGAGTGCACCCAAATGGAACCAAGGCCCGAGTAAGAATGTTTCAATGAATTAGTCAAAGGAACCCACGGCGCCTGTGAAGTCCAACAAGTCTAAGGCCGAATGAGTAAAGGTAAGGCCCCTAAAAATTTTCAAACTCACTCTTGAGACATCAAGTGTTTTAAGTGCCAAGGCCTGATACGATCCACCTCGGGGTGAGTCGAATCATATGTGAATTGCCCAATCGTCTACGAGGAGGAATCAAGTCATCGAAAAATAATTAGAAAAATATGGATGAGTTTGCGGAAGCTTTAGGTGAATTTGTTTAGAAGGTGGGTTTAAGTTAGGAATGGAGGTGTTTAAATGAAAGAGTTGATTTGGATAATTAATAGGATAGGTTTAGTTTAAGATGGAGGGAAAGAAAATGGGATTCAGTTTAAGGTTGAACAAACAATGATAGGCTAATGGTAATGGAATTGGATAGATGGATAATTGATGGTTTAGATAAATGAAAGGTGATAGTTGATGGGAATGGATGAAAGAACTTAAACAAAGAATCGATTCAACACTAATAAAGTGTCACCCCGGGTTCTATATTTATTTAAGGTGGAAAAATGGTAGTGATGATGGACCAAGACCCGTTATCTATAAAGATAAGAACCTATGGTATAAGTTGATGGAAGAGCACGATTGACGCCACAAGCAAGAAAACTTGATAAGTCAAAATCAAAACTCGTACGAAAGATAGAGAGGAGAATAATCTCACTCAATGAACAAAAGTTCATAAAATATATTCAAAATTCCAAAGTCTTAAAAATCCCCTTTTTACAAAGTAATAACAGGTATATATAGTGCTTACATGTAGTCAGCTAAAGAGGCAAATGAATTCAAGTTTAATATGCAATTAAATGGCTGAAATGAAATCTAAAAACTCTTGAATTCCTCCAGCCAAATAACAGCAACTTTAAGACTCCTAATGAGATGATTAAATGAATTTGAATGCTTTAAAAATGTCCTTTGAGTTGCCTTTGGCTAGCCGAAAAGTCTCCAGCAACTAATGGTGTTTTTAAAGGCTTAAATGTTCATCATGAATGCTTTTAAAATATGTCCCTTGAGTTCTTCCATGATCAACTGAAAAGTCATCAACCAAATGAAGAGTCTCAACCTTTGGAATTCTAGCCATGTAACTTCCATCTTCAATGTGAGTAACTCTTCAATGCCCGAAGGTCCAATGACTCGAGCTCAGGTCAAGAGAATGCAAGATGCCGTGCCAGCCCTCATGAGTCAATTATGGAAAAAAATTCAACCTAAGGGCAACGCACCAGCTTGGGTCCAAGTTTCAAGCCATCCATGCATATTGGTGGAAGCTCAATTCAGCTCGGATTAGCTCATTTGAGCTCATTCCAGCTCATTGAGTTCATTTAATTAAATTAGCTCATTTATTAATATTTGAATAAATTGAATATTTAATTTAGTTATTTTTATACAGCTTTTAATATGTCCTAAGTATGTTCTTATAGTAAAATTTATGATGTCTTAGACTTAATTTAATTTGTCCAATTTTATCCCAAGTTTTTAATGTGTCTAGGTTCTAGCTGATTTTTAATGTGTCCTAGATTGTTTATAATTTAATTTGTCTAAGTGCCCATTATTGTGTCTAAATTATGTCTTTAATAAGTTAAGCTAAAATAAGCTTGATTTTATGAGTTTTCTTTGTGTTAATAGGTGTAGTCAAACATGGGAGGAATGATTAAGCTAGGTGCATCCATGTTGGTGATGTGAGGCTACCCGGGTTGATTCAATTCGTTCATGATTATGCCCGATTGTCTACGAGGGAGGTTATGTCTTCGAAAAATAATAGAAAATGTAGTTAAGTTTACGGAAGCTATTAAGTGAAGTTATTTTAGAAAAGGGAATTAAGTTAGGAATGGAGGTTGATAATTGTTGGACTCAAATTAAAAGATGGGATGGATAGGTTCGGCTTAGGTAGGATGAAGAAAGATAGGTATTCGTTGGTTCAGTTTTAGTAAGGATGAGTAAAGATAGAAAAGTGAAGGATAGTAAATAGGGATGGACAGGTGAACTTAAACACAAGAAACAATTCAACACTATGTCAAAGTGTCACCCCGATTTCTATTTGGTTTAAGGTGAATGATGGAATTCGAAAATAGACCTTGACTCGTTACTTAGCAAAGTAAGAACAGAAGATATAAAAAGATGGATGAACACCACACCAGTGAATTTATGTACTTACTTCAAATTTACGATGTTCGCCATAGCTCCTCATTTTCTAGCTCTGATACCAAATGATATGATCCGCCTCAGGGTGAGTCGAGTCGTATTTAAATTGTCCAATTGTCTATAAGGAGGAGATAAGCCTTTTAGGAAATAATAGGAAAATACGGATGAGAGTGTGGAAGCTTAAGTGAATTTGTTTAAAAGATAATTAAAATTAGAAATGGAGGTGTTTAAGTGTGGGTATGATTCGGATATGGAGAAGGATAGGTTCGGTTTATGATGAAAGAAAATTGATAAAAGATAAGTGATGTTTTGGGTGGAAATGGATTAAAGAACTTAAACCAGAAACGATTCAACACAAGTATGTGTCACCCTTGTTTCTATAACATTTAATGTGGAAAAGATGGAATCGAAAATGGACCACGACCTATTATCTAGGAAGATAAGAACCATTGGTATAATTAAATGGAAGAGAAATGATTGATGCCACAAGCAAGCTTGATAAGTCAGAATCAAAACTCGTACGAAAGATAGAGAGGAGAAATTCTCACTCGATGAAAAAAGTTCATAAAAATATATTCAAGGATCAAAAGTTCTAAAGTTCCCTCCACAATATGTTGGTTACATGTATATATAGTATCAAATGAGGCTAGTTGAATGGTCACTTTTTAATGAGGCTAATAATGATTTCAAATGAAGAGTCTCAACCTTTGGAATTCTAGCCATAAAACTCCCATCTTCAATATGAGTAACTCTTGAATTAAATTGCTTATCAATGTCCTTTGAGTTCTTCCATGATCAATTGAAAAGTCACCAACCAAATGAAGAGTCTCAGCCTTTGGAATTCTAACCATGTAACTTCCATCTTCAATGTGATTAACTCTTGAATTAAATTGCTTGTCAATGTCCTTTGAGTTCTTCCATGATCAATTGAAAAGTCACTAGCCAAATGATGGAGAAATGATTGCTTGTAGTAAATACCATGAAGTAAACGTTATGGAAGTTGAAGACAAAGAGGCTGCCGAATTTAAAGAACCATAATGCTCTTCTTTAATTAATAGTAATAATGGATGTAAGATGAAAAGTCACCTGCAATTATCACATGTAACCGTCAAATTAATGCAATTATTAAAATTAAAATAAATTAACAACTAACTTAATTAAATAAGCTAACACTTAACATCATTTATTCTAGCAATTAGCTTAACTAAATAAACTAACACTTAAACATCATTTATTCCAACAACTAGCTTAACTAAATAAACTAACACTTAAACATTATTTATTCCAACAACTAGCTTAATTAAATAAAGCATCATTAAATGAACTTAACTCATGCATCAATAAATTAACCTAGTAACTAGATTAATTAAAGAAACAACTATTAAATTAAATTCATTAAAGAACTTAATTAATTAAACTAAGTTGAGTTGAATTAATGACCGAAACCATTTATTGAACTAAGCTGCTTAAATGCAAGTATTTAAAATGCAAACTAAATAAACAGATGAATTATTTAATGCAAGACTTAAACTATCATGGGAGTTTCGTAATGCAAGTCATTATTTATGATGCATACTAAACTAACATGAAAATTTCATAATGCATTACTTTATTAAATGCAGAACACACAAAGTGCAAGTTAAAATTAAAATATGCAAACTTATTAATTTAAATAAAACTTAATTAAATTAAAATCCCTTAAAAACATTGGTCTAATAACCAATCAGGCCTGTGAGATGTTTCATCTTGCACTTGGGCCCCTCAAGTTTAGGCCACTCTTGATGGCGTCTGTAAGAGTCGAACCATGATGTGACCAGGATCACATCATACTATTGAAGATTCGGTTATGGCAGAGTAAAATGAAAAGAGAATAGCCGCAAAGAAACTAGAGAGAGAACTCCTTACCTTGATTAATGAGGAACCGCATAACAACAGTTTTGGCTATGGAACTAAACTGAAGTGAATCTCCCAATATGAGAGAAGGAAAGAAGAAATTATCTGAGGACTAGAAGAAAGAGAGATAGCCACTTCGGCTATGCATAACATAAGACTGAAAGAAAAGAAGAAGAGAAAAGATTATCATTACCATGTGATTACAGATGAGTCAAAAAGAGAAGGAGAGATTCGGCCAACCCCACTTAAGCAACTACAAGAGGAGAATGCGAGAAGAAAAGTAAGAACAGATGGAGTTTCGATTATAGTGATGAAAAGAAACAACAAAAAGAAAAGGAGAAGGTTATACATTCGGCTATAGAAAGGAGAAAATGGAAGGAAGGGAAAGAACCTACACTTACCAGGTTCGGCCAAGATAGGAGGTGATAAATCGAGCAGAGAAAGAGGAGATGAAATATTGAAGAGGTTCGGCTATGGTGACAATGGTGTAGAAAAAGATGCAAAAATAGAGAATGATGGGAAGTGAGTTTCGGCTAACACTGAAATGAAAAGAAAAGATGGAGAAGAAGTGTTGAGAGGTTCAGCACAAGCAAAAGAATAAGGAAACCCAAAATGAAGCACTTAGAAACGTTACACTCCTCACAGATAAAACCAAAAAAAAACTTAGAAAATTTGGCACACCCTCACACTAACTACACCAAATGCACATCCACCCAAATGACAAATGTTGACCGAATTTCCCCCAAGCACTTCCCCACTTTCGGCCAACACTAGCTCACACTCCTCTCCCACGATTCTCTCCCCTATTTCCTCTGCAATTCACTCTCCATCCATCATTTGAAATCACCCAACCACTTTGACCCATTCAAACTCCCCAAACTCCTCTCCTTCCATTTTGAATTCTTTGACTCATTCAACAACCACCCCATCAGAGTCCCACGCCAACACCACCTCTTCTCCAACTTGGCACAAAAATAAATGCCATATATTGCAACTTGTAGGATTCGAACCCCACTCCACCCATCTTCCACCTTGACGCCACAACCAACACGCCACACACCTCACTTGTGTTATCAAAACACAAACAATTATACTTAAGGCCTGCTTCCACTAGCTCTCCCCCTTAAGTGCCAAAAAACCAAACTTTCACCAGGGCCTAAGCTCAAACCCAAGCCTCCCCAAGACCCCCAAAGACACCTAAATAACAAGCTAAGTGAGCTAAATGAATGCAGTAACACCACAAATGTCAGGCCCCTATTTTTAGGATGTTACATTAAGCACCTAAGGGTATTTTTGTAAATCTACCCTATAGGGGTATTTTTGTAATTCTACCCTACAGGGTTATTTTCGTAATTTCTTTCATCTCGAGTTTTAGTTATAAACTCTGGCCCATCAACAAGTCCTCGCAGCTAAAGTGATCAGACACTATGCACCAGGTAGGATCCCAGAAAGGAGGAGGTGGGTCACTAGGACCGCTTAAGTACCAAGCTCTCCCTAAATCCAATCCTAGACATGTATATATTCATTGCCACACTCTAAGCTAGCAACTTGCCCACAGACATGTTTGATTATTAAATTAAGTTTTATGCTATTTAAGAATTTATCAGAACTAGGCCTAGAGTCTATTAAAAATGCTAGCATGCATTTCTAAAATCCCATAAGGCCCACTAAGCCCAATCATGTCCATATAGCCCATTAAGCCCAATCATGTTTATGGAGCCCAATAGACCCGATCATAATCAAATCATACAACCATCGAAATCAATCCATCATTCAATTTCACACATCAACTCTTGTCGATTTAGGCCCATGAGCTTGGCAGGCCCATTTAGCCCCGTCTGGCTCAGTTGGCCAAATAATGGCCCAAGACCATGAGATCGCTCTCTTGGCCCTGGTAATCGTATTGGTGTCCCACACAAATGTTCGCATGCTCGTGTGGTTGCCGGTGCCAACCTTTCGGCTTTTTGGCTTCTCGACATTTCGATTTTTTGGGATTTTGGCTTTTGCCGATTTATCATGTGTGAAGTGTATGTACACACCTGGCTAATGCGACGTGCTACACTAACCCCAACTTTGAATCTACAAACAATACCAATCTCCAATCAATCACACACACCACAATATTTACCAAAAATCGAAGCCTTACCATAACCTTACCGTGTGCCACGGGTTCTAGTAGCCCTTACTTAGCTACTATTCACGAATATCCCCTAGATCTGCACCCACACGTATACTATCAAAATCAAGTGACTCATATTCCACACAAGTCACCTCTATAAGCCATACTTACCACTTACTAATCCATAATTGAGACGAGTATACTTACCACTTGCTAGCCATCCTTACCACACTTGCGATCTTTAAACCCTACCCTTGCTAATACAGGGTTAACGACAAGAAAGAGTTAGATAGCCCTCTGGCTTTTACCAAAACATACTAAAGGAAGTTGACTAAGTACTTACCAAAGAAGCAATCGGCCCAAGAGGTATTCGGCTTTTGAGATTACTATAGTAAATGGGGTTATTCAACACAAAAGAAATAGACTAGAAGCAAAGGAAAGAAAAGAGTTTGATGAGAAGGAAGGGAAGAAATCTGAGCAAAAATAGAAAAGGAAGAATAAGGGATTTCGGCTTTCAGGTATTTGGAGAGAAAAGTAGTTTTCAGAAAACTAAAAAGAAAGAATTTGGCATTAGCCTAGAACCCCAAAATTGACACCTATTTATAGCCTATAGTCGAATTTCCTATCCCCAAATTCCCAATTCAGCTCAACCTCTTCCACATATCTCATCTCCCAATTTTTCTCCATGATAAGTTCCTCAATCCTTTTCCTAAATTTTCTCTTCTGATCACTCTCCTTAGAGTCCATCAACACATCACATCCAACCTTCTAGAAGGCCAAAATTAAACTCCTAAAAAATATTGAGCTAGGAGTTGAACCTGGGATCTCCTTGTTAGCCTATAACGCCACCTTCCTATACTCTAAGTGGCGTCACTTAGCCACTCCACCACAAGGCTCTTTGCTGCCAATTTTCCCTATTTTTATTTTAAAGCCCAACTACTCATTGCTCTGGTTCCTTTAATAATTAATTAAAAATTCCTTTTCCTCAAAATTTAAACCCAGAACTTCTCCAACACCCTTAGACACTCCAAGTTTATTAAACCCTTAAAGCCATCATGTCAATTGCCATTTTCTCGCTCACTTAAAAATTTTTGAGACCCAAAGCCCAAAGCCTAATAGGCCAATACTTCTAGGCCCAAATTCAAGGCGTTACAGTAAGAACTCTACTTTCATTTGGGGAGAAGAACAAGAGAAAGCCTTTTTGAAAATTAAAGATTGTTTGACTCATGCACCGTTATTAGCATTACCAAATTTTGACAAAACTTTTGAGTTAGAGTGTGATGCATCAGGTTTAGGGATTGGAGCAGTTTTTATGCAAGATGGACGCCCCATTGCTTATTTTAGTAAAATGCTCAACAGCGCTGCTTTGAACTATCCAACGTACGATAAAGAGTTCGTGATTCATACCTATCACGAGTCCTTGAAAAACTTAAAGGGGTAGCACAAATTGAACAAGTGTCATGCCCAGTGGGTTGAATTTCTCGAATCTTTTCCCTATGTTATTAAATATAAAAAAGGTAAAGAAAATATAGTTGCTGATGCATTATCTCAGAGGTATGATTTGCTAAACATTTTGGATTCCAAGCTACTTGGGTTTGCATTTCCTAAAGATTTTTTAGGTTATGCGAAAAAGGAGCTTACAAGAAGTACTGTAGCCATGATGGGTACTTATTCCGAGAAGGAAAACTTTGTATACTGCAAGGATCCGTGCACGAGGTGTTGCTCGATGAGGCTCATAGTGGTGGGTTAATGGGAATGGGAACTTCAGCATAGCTAATACCTTGGCCATACTACAAGAGCACTTTTATTGGCCCAAGATGCGGAGAGACGCCGAACGATTCTGTGGGCGATGCCTATCGTGTAAAAGGCTAAGTCTCGGATTAAGCCCTACGATTTGTATAAACCTTTACCTATACCTGAAACCCCTTGGACTAATATATCTATGGATTTTGTGCTAGGCTTGCCAAGGAGTAATAATGTTTGAGATTCTATTTTTGTAGTCGTGGATAGGTTCTCTAAAATGGCACATTTTATAGCTCACCATAAAATTAATGATGCTATAAATGTTGCTAACTTGTTTTTCAAAGAAGTGGTTAGGTTGCATGGCATGCCAAGGACTATCATTTCTGATCGAGATGCAAAGTTCCTTAGCCATTTTTGGAGAACATTGTGGGGTTGTTTGGGAACCAAGTTGTTAATCTCCACGACTTGCCACCCGCAAACGGACGACCAAACCAAAGTTGTCAATCAGATACTTTCTACGTTGCTTCGAGCAATTATTAAAAAAAATTAAAAGACGTAGGAAGATTGTTTATCGCACGTGGAGTTTGCATATAATCATTCTGTTTACTCTACTACTAAATTTTCTCCATTTAAAATCGTTAATGGCTTTAATCCTTTAACACCGCTTGATCTAATGCTTTGTCTTCTAACCAACTTGTGAATGTAGATGGCAAGCACAAAGACAAGTATGTTAAACAATTACACCAAAAGGTTAGGGACAATATCGAAGCGAGAACTAAGGAATATGAGCAACGGGCCAACAAAGGTCAAAGACGTATTATTTTTTAACCGAGAGACTGGGTTTGGGTTCACATGTGCAAGGAAAGGTTTTCCACGCAAAGGCGATCCAAACTTCTTCCAAGAGGGGACGGCCCATTTCAAGTCCTTGAACGAATAAATGAAAATTCTTACATATTGGACTTACCAGGTGAGTACAATGTTGGCACAAGTTTTAATGTTTTTGATTTGTCTCCTTTTGATGTAGGTGACGATTTGAGGACGAATCGCCTTGAAGAGGGGGGATGATACGAACTCGCCTACGATGGAAGCCAATCAAGATGCCATCAAGCTACCTAGTGGGCCAATTACGCGTGCCCGTGCTAAACAATTCAAAGCTATTTCAGCTTTGGTGGATCAAACTTGGAATGAAGATCGGAAGGGGTTCAAAGATGTGCCGAATATTTACAACTTAGTTAAGGCCAAAATTTGTTCAGCTAGCTAGTTCGGCTACTAGCTTATTAAAGAATTTTTTATGCATTATTTATTTAGTTTTACTACAGCTTAAATTAAGTGTGTCTTGAACTTAAATTAATTTATCTTAGTAATTACATGAATTAATGTTGTTTAGGGCTTAGCTAAATTTTAATATGTCTCAATTAGTTTTTAATTAAGTTGTCTAAATATTATTTATTATGTCCAAAGTGAGTTTTTATTGTGTTCAGTTGAATTTGGCCTAAATTGAATGTGTTTAATCCTTTTTACAGGTTCAGCCGAATTTAGGAATGCATTCAAGTCAGATTCATGCATGGGATGATTCATGAATGAACTTTTTAATGCATGTTGGCTGCACCATTTGGCTTCCCCAAGGTGACCATTCTACTAAGGGTTACCAACGTGTTTGGCTGATTGTCTTCCCCAAGCAGCATCTAAGCGTTCACACCTACTGTTCACACAAAGAGACCATTCGGCTGGCCTAGTTCACACTCAAGTGGCTATTCAAGCTTCTTGTTCACACCTTTGGGGCTATTCAAAATCCTCCTTAATTGCTCCTAATTATTCAACAAAATGTGCCAATTCAATGAGCCAATTAAGGCTATGGTCGAACCTAGATATGACTAGTGGGCTGCTCATGCATTCATCTTCTAAAATACATTTGCTTAAGCCTTAAGGAGCTCCTCATTCAGCCGAATCTTTTTGGACACTTTAATGGATTATTTCTGGAAAATTCTAGTTAATTCTAGCTTAATTTACTTAGCCATTAAGCCTTGCTTGTGGCCATTCGACTAGCTAGGAGCTTAGACTATAAATACTTTTTAAATTTGTTTGAAAGAGGACTTTTGATGCTTTATGAATTCTTCAGATTGTGAGTTATCCACTCTCTTAATTCTTCAAGGTTCAAATTGACTTATCTAGTAACTAGTGGCATCAATCTGACTTTGTTTTCAAACTTATCATCCATTCAGGTGTGGCGTTCAACCCCAATACCATTGGTTCCTATATTGCTAGATAGCGGGTCTTGGTTCTGTCCAACTTTATCCGTTCACTTGAAACGTATAAGATTCAGGTCCTTAATTTATTATTAAGGGTTCTTTCTTGTTCCAACCACCTATCCATTTTAACCATCTACTATCTTTATTCTCATTTAAACCACTGCCATTTACTTAGATCCAAAATATTTCCCTTATGTTGAAATTAAACGAAAGCTACCTAATTTTTGATCGGGCAACCATATGACTCGTTTTTAATCTCGACATGAGTTCGTATCAGACTCCCTAGACTACGATAATGTCCCATCGAGTCTCTTACAAAATCATGAGAGAAAAATGAGTAGAAAAAGGCACGAGTGTGTGAGCACAATAGAGTGGAGGTAAAAGCCAAATAGATTGCAAACACGAGCGTGAGAGACATATACTCTTTCTTTTTGAGTGATCGAGAGGATTTATGGTGAGGAATAAATTTATTCATGTCACGAAGCCCGAAGCTCAACATGGTGGAAAGAATCGAGAGGCAACATGTGGTAGCCAATTGTCCCTCTTTCACCTCCTTCAGCCATGTGGGCCTGACTTGTAACTCTGCCAACAGGCTTTCGTCATCATACAGACTTAAATGAGTGAACAAAGCCCGTAGATCCGACACCACCTTCCTACTCAGGGCATTGGCTACCACATTCACCTTGCCCGGATGATATTCTATCGAACAATCATAATCCTTCAGCAATTCCACCCACCTACATTGTCTCAAGTTCAGCTCCTTCTAAGTCAACAGATACTTAAGGCTATTGTGGTTTGTGTAGATAACCGACCTTTCTCCATAAAGGTAGTGCCTCCAAACTTTAAGGGTGAAAACCACTGCTGCTAGCTCTAAATCATGGGTTGGGTAGTTAACCTCATGAGGCCTTAGTTGCCGTGACGCATAAGCGACTACTTTGTCATCTTGCATTAGCACACGCCCTAACCCGTGTCTGAGCATCACGATTACCACAAAATCTTTTCCCGCCTCCATTTGAATTAACACCGAGCTTAGTCAACACCCTTTTAAGCTTTTCAAAGCTCTCCTGCTTTATTAGTCCATTCAAAGGGTACCTCCTTCCTTAGCAACTTTGTTAAAGCGCGGCTATTGACGAAATCCTTCCACAAACCTTCCAGTAATAGCACGCCAAGCCTAAGAAACTTGGATCTCACCACGGACCTAGGTGGTTTCCAATCCAACACCGCTCGATCTTCCTAGGATCTACTCTTATTCCTTCATGGATACCACATGTCCTAAGAATGCCACCTCCTTAAGCCAAAATTCGCACTTCTGAATTTGGCATAAAGCTCTTCTCCTTTAACACTTCCAACACAACTCGGAGATGCTCATCATGCTCCTCCTCGACTTGAATACACCAAAATATCATCGATGAACACAACGATGAACCTATCCAAGTAGGGTTGGAAAACCCAATTCATCATGTCCATGAACGCGGCTGGAGCGTTCGTCAACCCAAACGGCATCACCACAAACTCGAAGTGACCATATCTTGTCCTAAAGGCGGTCTTATGGATGTCAGCCTCCTTCACCTTCAACTGATGATATCCTAACCTTAAGTCGATCTTTGAAAATACTGCGGTCCCCTTCAGCTGATTGAACAAGTCATCGATCCTTGGCAAAGGATACTTGTTCTTAATGGTCAGCTTATTCAACTGACGATAGTCTATACACATACGCATAGTTCCTCCTTCTTCTTCACAAATAAGACCGGTGCTCCCCACGGAGACACACTAGGTCGGATGAACCCACGATCTAACAGTTCTTGGATCTGAGCCTTGAGCTCCACTAACTCCTTTGGCGGCATTCGGTATGGAGCGATTGACACAGGAGCTGTTCCCGATAGCAAATCTATCCTAAATTCCACCTCCTATCTGGGGGTATTCCCGGTAATTCCTCTAGAAATACATCCACAAAGTCCCTTACCGTCCTAACTCCATTAATACCTTCTTCCTTCCCACCAATCGCACTTACGAAGGCTAGGAATGCCTTACACCCTTTCTTAACCATCCTCTCAGCTTCAGTGCCGAAACTACGTTAGACAAGTAGTTCCTCCTTTCTCCGATCATTACTACCACTTCATCCTCTGGGGTTCTTAGTTCCATATGTTTAGCCACACAATCCAACACGGCTCGGTGTTCTACTAGCCAATCCATTTCGAGTATAAGCTCAAACTCTCCGAAGGGTAACTCCATTAAATCTGCTCGAAAGTTCACTCCCTGAATCTCTAGGGGTACATTCCGAAAGATCTTGTCTACCACTATAGTTTGGCCTAATGGGCTTACTATAGTCATCATCTCATCGAAAGTTCAGAGTCTAGGCCTAGTGTTTCCACTACACTACTTGCAACATAGGAATGGGTCGAGCCCACATCAATCAGAGCAAAATAGGGTTTGTCAAAAATAAAGAACGTACCGGTTATAACATCCGGCGCGTCTCCATCTTCCCTCTGGCAAACTACATAAACCAAACTCGATTGCCTTGAATCGGCATTAGTAGTACCTCGGCCCTGTGTTCCACGGCCTCTGCCAGTACCACTACCTCGGTTACCCGAACCACGACCCGTTGAGGCTCTTGTCCACCTCTACTAGGTCAGCTAGCATTCGAATCGCGGTCGGCTCTCATCTGATTGCTTGGGACAATCCTTAAGCATATGGTCCTTGGACCCACACTTGAAACATCTTCCTTTCTTTCTCCAACACTTTCCCATGTGCTTCTTTCCACAATGCTCACAAGAAGCGTCTTGCCAATTTCGTACCAAACTGTTGATTTCGTGGCCCATCAACCCTAGGCCTCTTGTGACCCTTTCGGATGGCCCAAATCCTCTCTTGGCCTTATTCCTATCCACGATGCCTTAGTAGCGTCCTTAATCCCTCGCCACATTGGCCTTTTCCACCAAAGTCGAGAATTCTCGCTCACGATGCGGTGCTATCAGCGATCTCAGATCGTCCTCGGTTCATCCTCAAACGGACACGTGTCCATGCTCGATTGCCACTACCCTCGAGCATAGCGGCTCAACCTCGAAATTCCGCCTCATATTCTCGACGGACTTACTCCCTCGCACCAACCCTAGAAAAGCCTTCCTTTGTTCATCTCAGATACCTAGTTCCTACATACTTCTTCCGAAATGCCTCTTTAACATACTCCCGTGTCAAATTTTTAGGTGTGGTACCATCCCGACAGATTAACCACCATCGATCGCTTTATCGCGTAACAACGCCACCATCCCTTTCAACTTTTCCTCTGGAGTCAGATCGAGCTCATCCATGATACGCTCCATTGCTTCCAACCAGTACTCAGCTGTGGGTGCCACATTAGATACTCCTCGGAACATTTCCGCTCCATTAGCTCGGTGCCATTCAGGTACAGACTTTCGATTTCCTGAATTTTCTCCTGCACCTACCACCAATTCTAAAACTCGCAGCACAGCCTGCGACACAGCATCTTCCCCCGTCTGAGCCTGCTGCTCAACATTAACAGTTGGGGGTGGTGGTGGCGGTGGCATTTCATTGTCGGACCCTTGACCCGATCTAACGGGTTCCGACACGGTCATCCTTCCTCTACCTCGACCACGATGACCACGTCCTCTAGAGCTCATTTTCTAGCGTCGAGATCTAATTAAGAAATTTTATGGATTAGTCATTGTTCCACTTATTTACCAAATGAAGGAGTTTTATGAAAAGGATTTAAGAGTGGTTCTTTCGTATGCATACAAACACACGTCTTTTCCATTCATTCATTCATCCATCAAACAAGTATGAACTTTCGTTCATTCGGAGAAACGTTAGTAGTTTTTGTTGTTGTTGTTTTCCACTACCGGGGTATTTTCGTAATTTTGTCCTATAGGGGCATTTTCGTAATTTTCAAAGAAAAACATTCCTTGGTGTTTTGTCAAAATTATTTTGAAAATTTTGAAGTCTCGGGAAATTTGGAAAAATTTTGAAATTTGAGGTATTTGGTAATTTTTGACCTCGTGGGTATTTTGGTAATTTTTCACAAATCGAGGTAAATTTGTAAAATTTAATAAATTTGGGGTATTTCAAAAGTTGTAAAACTTTGAGGTTCTTTTCAAAATTATTCCTTCAAAAATGGGGATGTTGCAAAATTTTGGGAATCGGGGTCATTTTGGTAATTTTGTAAGTTAGGGGCAATTTTGTAATTTTTTCCAAAATCAAGGTATTTTGATATTTTACAAATTAGGGTTTTTGAGTGTATATAAAATAATGAAATTTTGGTAAAGTCGTTGAGTAGTTGAACATTTTATAAACCAAGGCGTTTTGGTAATTTTACCCTAAGGGCATTTTGTAATTTTCAAAATCAGAGTTTTTAGAAAATGTTGTAAAATAATTTTCTCGCTTTAAAAGAAAGTTTTAAAAGTTTGGAAAAACTAGGGTTTGTTGTTTTGTTCTCTCTTCCTTTTTTTTTTTAAAACATGGCTAGTTCCTTTCTAGTTTTAGTCATTATGTTTAGCCTATGACCGAGCCCTCTTGGTCGGGGTGAACCAAAGCTACACACCGTGCAGGATTCGTGTGGAGAGGAGGTGAGTCATGCATTGCTTAAATACCAAGCTCCCACCGAAACCATTCCTAGACATGCGCTTGAGAGGTTGCCACACCATGAATCCTCAGGGTTAGGGTGAGCCGAGACTACGTGCAGGTAGGATTCTTGCGAAGAGGAGGTGAGTCACTAGGACTGCTTAAATACCAAGCTCTTAGGATCCAATCCTAGACATGCGTCTGAGGGTTACCACACCACTAGTTCGAAGACTCGACCATAGGTTTGTTCGGTGCATTAAGTCTTATGTGGTTTTGTGTTTGAGTAGTCTAATCCTAGGGTTCAAGTTCCTATCATTCTATTCTCGTTCCATGCCTTTTCTACCCTTATATAGTTCACGTAATCACACATATAGTTAGGGGTACTTACGGTGGATCATGGGATCGGAGACTTAGGGGCCATGCCGAGAAGCACTTATTTTTCAAAGATAATCATTTGGCTCGCTTTGAAAATGTTTTGGGCCTTAGCCCACGTGCCGAGGGTTTAAAGCTGGCTCGATACCAAGTTGAAACACCCCACACTCGGTCCACGAGCCCGAATCGGATCTGGTATGTTCCTAAAGTAAACCGGTTTCAAAGATTTTCGTTACTTAGAAAATTTGTAAGATATTTAGAAAAATGTTGTTGTGAATTGGGCTTAGATTGGAAACCCATTTAATTAATCTTGTAAATCTAATTTTATTAAGGTGACAAAATAATTTTTAGGTTTTAAAAAAATAACACTTAACTTTAGTCATAATAGTTAAGTAACATAACAATTTAAAGTAAAGCGAGGATAAGAAAAATCCACTTGGGCCTTATGGCCTTATTACATCAAGTAAAACCCAAAACAAATAATAAAGTCCAAATCGAATAAAATCTTCAAATGGAAGATGGCCACCTCAAGGTCTACCATCCCGGTCCATTCTTGTTCATCACCGAAAATATTTCCCACAGCAGGGTGAGTCAACAGACTCAATGTGCACACAAGATACTAACATTCAACAAATCGAGCATACATGTTCATAAATCAAATTCATATTCATATAAAATAAATTATGATGCAACCCAAACCCAAGCCTATTTGTCCATCCGCTACACACCACCGTACCTACCAAATCACACAAGTGGGACTACTAAGTCAACCCTCCATCCGCTACACACCATCGAAGGCGATCATTGCGATCGACGTGCTCATCGCCCATATAATTTGTGTCATTAGACACCATATTCAAATAATGTAACCGAAGTTACCAAATTCAGATAATGTAACCGGAGTTACCATATTCAAATTTTTGTGACCATAGTCACCATATATCGTTGGTGAGACCGAAGTCAACACCTTCTTCCCCTTTCACATAAATCCCGAATGCCCCATAAATTATATATCATGCATAACATACTTATTTCCACATTCATATATATATTTTCACATGTTATAGAATAACATATTTCATAATCCTATCAGAAGTAGGAAACGTACCTGAGTACTTTTGGTACCACATTAGGGTACTTAGCCATATTCACAATCTTACGTATAATCATATAATTAATATTTGCCATATAACGTATTGAAGGTTAGTATGAGTACACACCTGATTTGTTTAATAGATTCCTTGAAATTTCGAAGAATGATCTACCGATCTAGATTTTTACTCCTATATTCGGCCAACCATTAAAATATATTAACAAACCTATTTGGCTTAAAAACCAAATCCAAGTAGGATTTGTATTACTTACCTTGTTGCCGAATTGAAAGATTGTAAATCAAATGCCAGAAATTAATAGTATTCCTTCCTTAAAATCGGCTAGCCACTAAATCAGGTATTTATGTCAGTTTCTAACTTTTGAGTAAATGGAAAATAATTCCAAATCAAGAATAAACCTTGGCCGAATGTCACTTACCATACAATTTCCAAATCTGAAGAGGATTCCTTTATATGCCTGTCAAAATTCCTATAACTTCATGTTAGATTAAAGCTAACTTTAATAAATAAAATTTTGCCTTTTGCCGAATGTGCCTCACCTTAAATTTCTTGAATCAAATCCAAAACTCTTCCTTTGATATTCGACGGTTGTAAAAAGATCACGAGAGATCCTTGTAGATTCAATAAAATTGCTAATAGGATTAGTATCTTGATTTTGGTAAAAAGAAAAGGCAATGAAATTGATTGACCACGAGATCTTACCCTTTTGATGTTGTAGTTGATTGCTCCTTTACTTAGAACCAACAAAGATTCGCTTTGATAGTAGAAACAGAGAAGAAAATAGAAGAAGAGAAGATGGATTTTACTTAAAGAAAAATTCAGAGAGGGAGTTTTGCTATGAGATTTTCGGCAAGGCTTAGAAAAGATGAGAGAATAGCCTAAATTCTCCTCCTTTAACTGAAATTGCTAGACCAAGAGTCCTTGACTTGGCCACTACTCCTCATAAGTGATAGTATTATCTTTTAATTATCACCTTATTTAGATTAAAAGTATTTAATCCATCCTTTATCTCTTCAATTAAAAATCCTTTATTTATCACTTTAATTTATCAAGTTTTAACAGAAATAAAACTCCTCCTTTTCTAGAAATAGGTGCCGTCCACCCCTTAGCCTTGGAAGCAAAAATAAAGCCTTCATTATTTGCTTTCCAAGTGACTCGAACTCAGGCCCATTCCTCTTACACATGGTGCCATTTCCATAGGCCCTAAGTGACACCTTCAGGCCACTTTTCCAAGCCTGTTTGTGTGTCAAATTTCACCAACTTTTTCTTTTAAGGGCCTCTTGCCCGTATTTCCTATTTTGAACTTTAAAATTTGACATTTCTCGATCATTTCTAAGTTTCCTAAAATTTTCGATCGGCTCTGTAACTTGCCATTTTTCTTACAAGTTCAAGTTTTCAAAATGTTCAGGTTTCCAAAATGTTCAAGTTTCCAAAATGTTCAAGTTTCCAAAATGTTCAGGCTTCCAAAATGTTCAGGTTTCCAAAATGTTCAGGTTTCCAAAATGTTCAGGTTTCCAAAATGTTCAGGTTTCCATTTTCATGCATTTCCAGGTTTCCAAAAATATCAAAAATTTATTCTTAGTGCTTAAACTTGTCATTTCATACAATTAAACTGAAAATGCATAGGCCCTTTTCAGGATGTTACATCGGGTAGGCTAAAGGGTAAGAAAAAAAATTTGGGAGGTTGAGGTAGAAGATGAAGAGGGTAGAAATGAGAGTCTTAAGATCAGAAACAGAAGAGATGAAGTTCAAAGCAAAACTTCAAAAATTTTCCACAACTTTTTTTTTTACCATTTTTTTTAAGTTGTATTTTTTTCCATTTTTCGTTTTTTTCTCTTTTTTTTTCAATTTTTTTTCACTTCACATAAAATATATTGAAATACAAGAACGAAAATTACAACTTACAATTTTTTCAATTTTTTTTCACTTACGAACCTATTTTGGCTTCTCGTACGTAGTCAAAATTCCTCATTTTTATAGCTCTGATACCAAATGATACGATTCTGCCTCGGGAGAGTCAAAACGCATTTGAATTGCCCAATCATCTACGAGGAGGGATTCAACCTTCGAAAAATAATTGGAAAATATGGATGAGTTTGCGGAAGCTTTAATTGAATAGTAGATAGTCCGGTTTGATAGAAAGAGATAATAAAAAAAATAAATTAGATAAAATGATAATTTGATGGAGCTGGATGAAGGAACTTAAACAAAGAATCGATTCAACACTAAAAAGTGTCACCCCGGGTTCTATGTTGTTTAAGGTGGAAAATGGAATCGAAGGTGGACCACAACCCGTTATCTAGGTAGATAAGAACCGATGGTATAATGGGATGAAAAGAACAAGTCTAGGCATACAAGCAACTTGATAAGTCTAGGAAACTTGCACAAAATTGAAGAGGAGACTAGCTCACTCGATGAACAAAAGTTCATGTAACTTGATTAATATTCAAATAACAAAAACCTCCCCTTACAAATGAAAAACAACAAGTATTTATAGGCTTATGGAAGAGCTAGCCAAATAGTCACTAACAAAGCTTAAAGACTAAGTAAATGTGGTTAGATTAAGCTAGAAAAATCTGGAAGAAAACCCTTGGTTTGCTTAGCAAAATTTGGCTGAATGTGGCCTTGTAAGCTTGCAAAATTCATTTGGATGTATATGGCATCAATGGCACTCCAATGGACATGTTTCTAGAAGATTATTTGTCCCAAAAATTTGTCCAAGTCCAAGTGCAGCCTTTGGGGATGTTAATGGCCACTTTCTAGAAGAAAAATGAATTTTAAGTCACTTGAAGATGCATGCAGCACTAGGTACGTCCCATGCATTAATTGAGCTCTTAATTTGGTATCTTTTGGCTGAAAAGTGTCTAGCAATAAAGGAGAATGTGAGTAGCCCACTTGGATATGTAAATTCAACCATTTGGGACATTTTAAAGTCTTCTTTATGAAGAAGGAAGTGGCTGAACAATTTGGACAGACAAAGGAGCTAAAAAGGCTTGTCTAGGTTCTACCAACATTGGGAATGAGCTGCACCTTTTGGTTGAGAAGTTTCCAGCATTAAAACTCTTCTTTGAACAACTTTCATGTGGTTTAATTCAGCCCTTAAATCCCCTTGGACGTTCATGACTCCAACCATGCATGTATTTCTTCATTCGTTGTAACCCGGTTCATGCATCATGCATTTAACTCCTCCATGCATGTGTCTTCATGGAATTATTTTTCCAACTGAATAGACACCTTGATAATCCAAAATCAGTAGCATTTAACCATGCTTCCAACCGTCCATGCACCTCCATGGTTCCTTGATGTATTCATTAGGTACATTGCACCTAGGTGCATGTATCTCTTAAATCGCTCCATAGATTTGGCTGAACCTACAAAGGGAATGAATGCATGTTAATTCAAGCCAAATCAGATGTATAACAATTAAACACATCCATGACACCTCAAGGGACATTTAGGACAAATTAAACACACCATTTGCTTCATTGAATTTTAATGACAACTAAATTAACTAAAAAAAAACTACACATTTAATTTAACTTTAAAATAACTTTAAAACATGCAATAAAATGTGAAAAATTAATTTAGACTAAGACAAATTAAATTGGACACTAAATAAAATATTTAGGCACATTTATTTGTGTAAAAAATTAAATAAATTAAAACTTAATTTATTTAAAGCAATAAAATTAAAGAATCACTCAATGAGTGAAGTGAGCTCAGTGAGCTCAAATTGAGCCAGAATGAGCTAATCCGGCTCAATTGGAAATTGCATGAAGATGCACATGAGCTCCACAGTACTTGAAACGATGAATTTGAGCTCGTTCGATTTGTAAAACATTGGTGCTCCGGGCGTGCCCGTATCAAGGAAGGAGGTGGATCTCCGGGATTTGTTGGCTTGCGATTTAAGCCTAAAGGCTTGGGTGTAATCGATCTTGGTAAGGGTTTTATGGTGCGTTATTCATCCTTCGAGATTGCTTGATGAGCTGAATGGGCTCTTGGTTACTAACAAGGTTTTGGCGAATCTGAGAAGGGAAGAAGTAAGCGTTTGGGATTTTTGGTTCTATTGGTTTGGGTATAGATCGTAGTTTTGAGATTTCACTAGATTCGCAAATAGTCGGTGTGTAGCGCTTACACGCCGTTAGTATGATATGTTATTATGTTAACTGTTGTAGCCATTAAAATCGGTACTCATGCCTTGTGAGCATGAGCATGGACTCCGGGTAAGTCCCCTGATTATGGATCTCGTTATATGCTATCATGTCATTGTTCAATGTTATGCCATGTGTTACTTGCATCATCATGTGTTATTATGCCACGATAGTTATGGACATGATGGTGGGATTGTTGAGAGGAGGGAAGAATTATTTGGGTGTCACTAGTGGTTTTGACCACACGAAGGGTTGGCCATCTTTGATATTATAATTTGTGACTAAGTCCCATGGTTTTGACCACGGTGGTTTTGACCACATATGAATATTGTGACTCGTCCTAGTGGTTTGGTACCACAGTGGGTTGGCCCCACATGATTAATTACGGGATTATCATCAGTGGTTTTGACCACGCGATGGGTTGGCCCCATCACTTGATTTGTGACTACAATCTCCAGTGGTTTTGACCACACCGATATATATATTTGTGGCTACGGTCACCAGTGGTTTTGACCACCAGTGGTTTTGACCACACGGAGTAGATAAAGGAGATTGGATGGTTAGGTTATGGGTTGCATGATTTGCATGTGATACTGATGATCTGTGTAAGTGCTTGTACAATCGGGTTGGGGATTTATACACTGAGTCTCGGTGACTCACCCCTTCCCTTATATTTTGTAGATGAGGTGTAGATTACGGATATGGAGCCGGGGAGGACTCGAGACGGCAATGCATGCTAGTTTTGGGTTTGACTTTAAAGTACTATTTTGGTTTTATTTACGTTCTTTCAATTTGGTTTTGGTTTTGTAATAAGGCCGTTAAGTATTATTTTTGGGTTTTACTTCTAGGTTTTATTTCACCTATCTTATGAGTGTGATTAATAGTTTGATATTGCTTAAGAAACCGGGATTAAATTATGTTTTCAAAACTACACTCGATATTGGGTTTTTTAAACGTTACCACCGGGTAACATTATTCACAAGGTAATAACAAAGTTAACATAGATGATTCCAAACCTAAAGTTTCAAACAACTCCAAATGCAAATGGTTTCAACTTGACTATGCTTATTTGTGTCGTATGATTTCAAAAAAAAAAAAAAAAGAAAAAAAAACTAGTAACAACAAAATAGATTTTCAATAAAGTTTAACCGGTAACTGGTTTATTCAAACATTTTCACCCCGTAACATGCCAGATTCGGTCGTAGTGTATTGACCGGGTTTGGGGTGCTACAATTCAAGAGTTTTTAGATTTTATTTCAGCCATTTAATTGCATATTAAAGTTGAATTCATTTGTCTCTTCAGCTAACCACATGTAAGCACTATATATACCTATTATTACTTTGTAAAAGGGAATTTTTTAAGATTTTGGATCATTAATCATATCATATGGACTTTTGTTCATTCGAGTGAGATATCTCCTCTTCATTTTAAATGACGAGTTTTGTTTTGACTTATCAAGCTCGCTTGTGGCGTCAAACGTTTCTCTTCCATTCAATGATACCATTGGTTCTTACTTCGCTAAATAACGAGTCTTTGGTCCATCATCGACTACCATCTTCCACCTTAAACATTATAGAAACTGGGGTGACACATACTTGTGTTGAATTGTTTCTAGTTTAAGTTCTTTAATCCATTCCACCAAAACATCATCTATCTTTTCTCCATTTTTCTTTCATCATTGCGTTTTGAGGTTTGGTTCGGGGAAGATGCGGTGATAAGCTCTCTAGGTCACTCTGTAGAAGTAAGTAAACTATATAGGATGTACCCTAGAACTTCAAGGGTCATGTTCTTGGTTGATTTGATGGAACTGCGTTTGGGGAGTTCGATCGATTCTCGGGATGGATTGGTGGTGAAGTACCGTGGCCGGTTTGGATTATGTAGCTAAGCGCATAGGTGTTGAGGACAACGGAAGGTGAGGAGGTGGTGATGATAGGTAATAGGAGAGATTACTTATCCAATGTGGTCACTGCACTGAAGGTAGAGGAAATGGTAAGGAAGGGTTGTGAGGCATTCATGGTGCATGTTTGTGCTTTGGGAGCCAAGGATGCAGCTGTTGAGAGTGTCTGAACTGTAGGGGAATTTGCTGATGTATTCCTAGAGGAACTTCCGGGTCAGCCTCCGGATCACAAAGTTGAATTCAAAATAGACCTCTTACCTGAAACTGCGCCAGTGTCTATTACCCCGTATAGAATGGCGCCAAAGGAGTTGGTGGAGCTGAAGGCTCAAATTCAGGAATTGCTGGACAGAGGTTTCATCCGATCGAATATATCTCCTTGGGGAGCGCCTGTGCTCTTTGCTAAGAAAAAAGAAGGTACAATGCGGATGTGTATAGACTACCGCTAGTTGAACAAGCTGATGATCAAAAACAAGTATCCATTGCCCAGGATTGATAACTTGTTTGATCAGCTTAAAGGTGCATCAATTTTCTCTAAGATAGATCTTAGGTCGGGGTATCATCAGCTTAAGGTGAAAAAGGCTGATGTCCATAAAATGGCATTTCGTACTCGGTATGGGCACTACGAGTTTTTGGTAATGCCGTTTGGGTTGACTAACACACCGGCGGCATTCATGGACTTGATGAATCGGGTGTTCCAGCAGTATTTGGACCAGTTTGTCATGGTATTTATAGACGACATATTGGTGTACTCAAGGACTGAGGAGGATCACGATGCACACTTGCGGGTAGTTTTGCAAATTCTAAGGGAAAAGCAGTTATTTGCCAAGTTCAGTAAGTGCGAGTTCTGGCTTAGGGAGGTGACTTTCTTAGGTCACGTAGTGTTCACTGAAGGGATTAGAATGGACCCTCGTAAGATTGAAGCAGTGTTGGACTAGAAACTACCTAGGTTGGTTGCAGAAATTTAGAGTTTTCTAGGTCTGGCAGGGTATTATCGGAGATTTGTAGAAGGGTTTTCTCTGATCGCGGCACTATTGACCAAGTTATTGAGGAAAGGAGTTCCATTTTTGTGGTCGGAGAAACAACAGGAAAGTTTTGACAAGTTGAGGAAGATTCTGATGGAAGCTCCGATTCTAGTTCAGCCTGAGGCAGGAAAGGTATTCATGGTCTACTGTGATGCATCACATACTGGCTTGGGATGTGTGCTGATGTAGGAAGGGAAAGTAGTGGCATATGTGTCTCGACAGCTGAGACGGCATGAAAGTAACTACCCGACGCATGACTTGGAGTTGGCTACAGTGGTTTTCGCCCTGAAAATATGGAGACACTATTTGTACAGAGAGAAGTCTATAGTCTACACGGACCACAAGAGTCAAAGTATCTTTTAACGTAGAAGGATTTGAATTTGAGGTAGCACAGATGGATTGAGCTATTGAAAGACTACGACAGCTCAATTGAGTATCATTCGGGCAAGGCTAACGTGGTTGCAGACGCGTTGAGCCATAAGGTGGTGTCGGACCTGAGAGTGATGTTTGCTCATCTTAGCTTTGTCGATGACGAGTCTTTTTAATTGCGAGTTAACCCGACTTGGGTAGAAGCAGATTAAAGAAAGCAGTTAGTGGAAGAGGGTTTGAATGCTCGAGGTTACAAGTACGAGTAGTGGGTTGGAAGGTTACAGCTTGACCAATGATGGAGTGTTATGTTTCCAAGGGAGAGCTTGTATACCGAAGGACGTCGAGTTGAGGCAAAGGATTCTTTAGGATGCACATAGCAGCCCATATGCTATGCATCCTGGAGGTAGCAAGATGTATCGGGATCTGCGAGAAGCGATTACGGTGGTAGTCCAAGCGGAAGTGGCCGAGTTTGTGGGTAAGTGTCTGACGTGTCAGCAGGTCAAAGCTGAACATCAATTGTCATCAGGTTTGCTTCAGCCGGTGAAGATTCCTCAGTAGAAGTGGGAAAGAATCACTATGGACTTTATCAATGGGCTACCCCTTACGCCTAGCAAGAAGGACTCAGTCTGGGTGATTGTGGATCGTTTGACTAAATCGGCTCATTTGATACTGGTGAGGGTTGATTATTCACTCTAGAAGTTAGCCAAGTTGTATGCGACCGAGATAGTAAGGTTGCACGGAGTGCCAGTGTCAATTATCTCGGATAGGGATCCCAGGTTCACGTCGAGGTTCTGGAGAGCTTTGCATCAGGCTTTGGGTACAAGGTTGGATTTTGGCACAGCTTTTCACCCGCTAATCGATGTACAATCTGAGAGGGTGATTCAGATTCTAGAGGACATGCTAAGGGGCTGTGTTCTGGATTTCAATGGTAGTTGGGACGAGAATCTACCATTGGCGGAGTTCACTTATAACAATAGTTATCAAGCGAGTATCCAGATGGCACCATATGAGGCACTATATGGACAAAAATGTCATACTCCGATGTGTTGGATAGAATTGGGTGAACAATAAATATTGGGTCCGGAGTTGGTGGCAGGAACTGAGGATAAGGTTAACATGATTCGGGCTCGTCTTAAGGAAGCGTCAAACAGGTAGAAGTCTTACGCCGATCTTAAGCGCAGGGATACATAGAGTATGCAGTGGGAGACAAGGTCTTCCTAAAGGTATCCCCATGGAAAAAGGTGTTGAGATTTGGGTGAAAAGGGAAGCTAAGCCCTAGGTTTATTAGGCCGTATACGGTACTGAAGCGAGTGGGACCGGTAGCTTATCAGCTCGAGCTACCGACAGAGTTAAGCCAGATTCACGACGTCTTCCATGTTACGATGCTTAGGCACTATCGATTAGATCCGTCACACGTGGTACCAATTTCAGAGATTGAGGTGAGCTCAGACTTGTCTTTCGAGGAGAAACTGGTACAGATTTTGGATCGGGATGTCAAGGTCTTGTATAGGAAGTCAGTTCCTTTGGTGAAAGTGTTATGGCAGAACCATGGTACGGAGGAGGCCACGTGGGAACCAGAGGATGTGATGCGTGATAATACCCCAACTCTTGACCGAGGTAATTTCGAGGCCAAAATTATTTTTAAGGGGGTAAAATTGTAACATCCTTAAAATGGGGTCTCTGCATTTTGCATGTGTTTGCATGTGACAGTATGCTTACTGTGCCAGTTTAGCATGTTTTGGGGTCTAGGCATGACCTCGGGTTAGGCCTGGGTCATGGCCAAAAATTTTATTTTAGTGCATATGAAGAGGGAGCTAGGAGAGTTAGGGGTTAAAAGAATATATTGGAAGGTTGTGATACAAACAACCTAGTGGCAAAGTGGCAAGGGAGGCGCCACTAAGGTGCTTGGTTGGTGACACCACATGCAGGGAAGGGGGGCTCAGGTTTGAGCTACAGAAATCCCTTTTCTGCTTATTATTTTTGACGCCAAAGTGGGAAGAGGTGTGCTCAGGTAGGACTCTATTGGAAGGATATGGATTAAGCTAACTTTAAGTGATAGGTGTAGGACTCATTCAAACTTGTTTGAATGAGTCGATAAGAAATTTAAGGAGGATGAGGGGACTGCAAGTGTTTGAGTATGAGTGGATGGGAGTCTTTAGGTGTTGGCGAAATTTGACCGTGGGGAGGAGTGATCGGTTTTGGTACTTGGGAAGGGGTGTCTTAAATGTTTATGGTAGGTTAGGGAATATTTTGGCTAGTTGGAAGAGTCTCTTTTCTTTGGTTAGTGTCAAAATAGAAACCTTTTCTAGGTGACCTTTTTCATTTGGCCTTTGCTGCTTGTTGGCCAGACCACTTTGTTGTTTCAGTAAAAAGCCGAAACCAACACCCATTCTTCAGTTGACATCTTTTTCTTCCTTCAGGTCTCTTGTGCCGAAAGTTCTTTCTCTTTGTCGAATCTCTCTTTTCTATTTCATTTCCTTCCTCCATCTTTACTCTCTTCAGAAGCTAAAATCTTGTGAAGTCTTCTTCTTCTCTTCTTGCGGTTCTCTTCATCATCTTAAGTGCCGAATCTATTTCTTTCTTTGGTTCTCATAACCAAACTTCAATCCTTAGTGTGGTAAGTTTTCGTTACTCCATCTCTTCTTTTCCCTTTATCTTTTTCTGGTTGTCGATTCCCTCATCTTTGGTGCTAGGGCCAAATCTTCTTAAGAGCCGAAGGGATCTCTTGTGTTGAGAAAGGGTGACGCCAACTTGTAGGTTCTCGGGTTTCATTTGAATCGTGGTTTGGATATAGATCTTCTAGATCTTCGGGATTCGTTAACTAAGGTAAGGGAGTGTCAATCTCTTTTGGTTTCAGGATTCATGCTATGGCCGAATGGCCTTTAGATTCCTAATGATATGTCTAACCGATTGTAGGAAGGAGGTGGATCTCCAGGATTTGTTAGCTTACGATTTAAGCCTAAAGGCTCGGGTGTAATCGATCTTGGTAAGGGTTTTATAGTGCGTTATTTCATCCTTTGGGATTGCTTGATGAGCTGAATGGGCTCTTGGTTACTAACAAGGTTTTGGTCGAATACAGGAAGGGAGGAAGTAAATGTTTCAGGATTTTTAGGTTCTATTGGTTTGGGAATAGATCGTAGTTTCGGGATTTTGCTAGATTCTCAAATAGTCAGGTGTGTAATGCTTACACACTTCGTTAGTATGATATGTTATTGTGTTAACTGTTGTAGCCATTAAAATCGGTAGTCATGCCTTGTGAGCATAAGCATGGACTCCGGGTAAGTCCCCTGATTATGGATCTCGTTATATGCTATCATGTCATTATTCAATGTTATGCCATGTGTTATTATGCCATGATTGTTATGGACATGATGGTGGGATTGTTGAGAGGAGGGGGAAGATTTATTTGGACTGTCACCAGTGGTTTGGACCACACTACGGGTTGGCCCCATCTTTGATATTATAATTTGTGACTAAGTCCCAGTGGTTTTGACCACATATGAATATTGTGACTCATCCCAGTGGTTTGGTACCACAGTGGGTTGGCCCCACATGATTAATTACGGGATTGTCATCAGTGGTTTTAACCACGTGATGGGTTGGCCCCATCACTTGATTTGTGACTACGGTCACCATTGGTTTTGACCACACCGATATATATATTTGTGGCTACGGTCACCAGTGGTTTTGACCACACGGGGTAGATAAAGGAGATTGGATGGTTAGGTTATGGGTTGCATGATTTGCATGTGATACTGATGATCTGTGTAAGTGCTTGTACAATCAGGTTGAGATTTATACACTGAGTCTCGGTGACTCACCCCTTCCCTTATATTTTGCATATGAGGCGTAGATTACGGATATGGAGATGGGGAGGACTCGAGGCGGCCATGCATGCTAGTTTTGGGTTTGACTTTAAAGTACTATTTTGGTTTTATTTACTTTCTTTCAATTTGGTTTTGGTTTTGTAATAAGGCCATTAAGATTATTTTTGGGTTTTACTTCTAGGTTTTATTTCACCTATCTTATGCGTGTGATTAATAGTTTGATATTGCTTAAAAAACCGGGATTAAATTGATGTTTTCAAAACTACACTCGATATTGGGTTTTTCAAACGTTACCACCGGGTAACATTATTCACAAGGTAACACCAAAGTTAAAATAGATGATTCCAAACCTAAAGTTTCAAACAACTCCAAATGCAAATGGTTTCAACTTGACTATGCTCATTTGTGTCGTATGATTTCAAAAAAAAAGAAAAGAAAAAAAATAGTAACAACAAAACAGATTTTTAATAAAATTTAACCAGTAACTGGTTTATTCAAATGTTTTCACCCCGTAACATGCCAGATTCGGTCGTGGTGTATTGACCGGGTTTGAGGTATTATAATTTTGGTATCAGAGCCAAGTTTAAAAGCTCAGCTATGGGCTCGAGGCCCAAAATGTTTAAAAGTAGGGTCTTGAAAAGTTTTGTGGGAAATGTACATGGTTTGAATAGCATGGCACCGAGTCTCCGGCACCAATCCACCTAGGTAAGTATCCCTAACCCTTGTGTGATTTGACTGTGGAAGAAATAGGTATTTTGGGATCGTAGATTAGTAGGTTAGGAGTTATTGAACCCTAGGAATAGCCTACACCAACGAAAATTTCATAAGACTTAAATATCAACTAAACAAACCTGTGAGTACGTCGCTAAGATTAAGGGTGTGGCAACCGTTGTGCGCATGTCTAGGAATGGATTCAGGGGGAGCCTGGTATTTAAGTAGTCCCGGTGACTCACCTCCTCTTCACTCGAATCCTACCTGGTGTGTAGTGACGGTTCACTCTAACTGAGGCGACTTATTCACAGGCTAAATTTAATAACTAAAACCCGAAAGGGACCAGCCACCTTTTTTTTACAACCCTAAAATTAAACCATGGTTTCAAAATTACTAAAGTACCCTTGATTTGAAAAATGACCAAAATACTCCTAATTTGTAAGTTAACCAAATTACCCCTAATTTGTAAAAATTACCGAAATATCCTTGGTATGAAAAATTGCCTAAGTACCCCCGAAATGAAAATTTCTAAAATACCCTTAGTTCGTAAAATCACCTGGAACCATATTTTGGAAAAATTATGAAAATACCCCTGGTTTATGAAATTACCAAAATACCCCCGATTTTTGGAAATTTTGAAATACCTATGATTTGTAAAGATTTCTAAATTAACCCTGATTTATTACTGAAATACCCCGATAGGTTAAATTATGAAAATACCCCCGGGTAGTGAAATGATGAGAATACCCCTACAAGTGGAGCGTGGGTGGAGGATGTTATTGATGAGTGAATGTGATTCACTGAATAAGGGTAGAAGACTTGAAACGAAAACTTTGTAATGATCGAAAGAACCACTACTAAACTTCTTTACATAAAACTTATTCGTGGGTAATCAGTGGAATAGAAGCTAATTCATAAAACTTCTTAAAGCAGATTAAATCACGAGCATAGTCATGAGTTCTAGGGGACATGGTCGTAATGTGCTAGGGCGTGGTAGAGGTAGAATAACCGTATTAGAACCCGTTAGGTCTGGTCAAGGGTCAAAGAATGAGATACCACCACCACCAGTTGCTGGGGTTGAGTACCAGGATCAGACGGGGGACGATGCAGTGTCGCAGGCAATGCTGCGAGTGCTTGAGAGAGTGGCTGGAGTAGGTGGAGGTATGAGAGCTCAGAAATTTGTATCTGAGCGACTCCGAACCAATAGAGCTGAGGTATTTTGAGGAGTATCTGGTGTGGCGCCCAATACAGCTGAGTATTGGTTAGAGGCGACGGAACGAATCATGGATGATTTAGATCTGACGGCGGAGGAAAAATTGAAAAGGGTAGTGTCGTTTCTCCGAGATGAGCCATACCAGTGGTGGCTCACGGTTCGGAATGGTGCTGCGGATGATCTCACTTGGGATTATTTCAAGGTGGCTTATCAGAAGAAGTATGTTGGGACCAGTTATATTAATGCGCAGAGGAAGGCATTTTTGAGGCTGGTTCAGGGGAATAAGTCCGTATCGAGTACGAGGCAGAATTCTTAAGGTTGAGTCGGTATGCACGAGGCATCATGGCTACGGAGCATGAGCGATGTGTCGGGTTCGAGGACGGATTGAGGGATGGTCTGAGATTGCTGATTGCTCCACAGCAAGAGAGATAGTTTGTGGTCTTAGTGGAAAAGGCCAAAGTTGCGGAGGAAGTGAAACAGTCGGTAAGATGAAATCAGGACAGAGGATGGAATAAAAGGAATTTTGGATCATCTAGTCTACGGGAAATTAATAGAAATGGGGTAGATATAGTGGGCCAAATCAAGTCGCTAGGCTCATCTTGCTAATACTCGATGGCATACGGTGTGCTCGGTGTGGGAAGCCTCACACAGGAGAATATTGGACTGGAAATAGAGGATGTTTTGAGTGCGGATCGATGGAGCACCGAGTGAGGGATTGTCCACGGAGGTCAGCTAGGTTACAGTCTGGGGATCAAAATCGTACTCAGAATAAGAGGGATGGTCGGCTGACCACGGAGGGGCCGTGGTGCGGCCGGGGAGGTAATGGCTCGGTAGAGGCCGTGGAGCACCGGCGGAGATGCGGGAGAGTGCAGGCGAGATAGCTGGATTGGTATACACAAGAAGGCGTTGAGAGGAGGCGCGACGACCGGGCGTCATAACCCAGCGTTCTTAATCTTTGGATTACCTTATAATGCTCTGATAGATGTGGGTTCGAAGCACTCATATGTAGCCAGTATCATAGTGGAAACTATGAACTTAAACTCTGAGATTACTTCTAGGAAGATGACAGTGATAAGCCCTCTAGTTCACTCTGTAGAAGTAAGTAAACTATATAGGGATGTACCCCTAGAACTTCAAGGGGTCATGTTTTTGGTTAATTTGATGGAACTGTCATTTGGGGAGTTTGATCTGATTCTCGAGATGGATTGGCTGGTGAAGTACTGTGCCGGTTTGGATTGTGACTAAGCGCATGGTGTTGAGGACAACGAAGGTGGCGGTGGTGATGATAGGTAATAGGAGAGATTACTTATCCAATGTGGTCTCTGCATTGAAGGCGGAGAAAATGGTAAGGAAGGGTTGTGAGGCATTCATGGTACATGTTTGTGCTTTGGGAGCCAAGGATGTAGCTGTTGAGAGTGTCTGAACTGTAGGGGAATTTGCTGATGTATTCCTAGAGGAACTTTCGGGTCTGCCTCCGGATCGCGAAGTTGAATTCGGAATAGACCTATTACCCGAAACTGCGCCAGTGTCTATTGCCCTGTATAGAATGACGCCAAAGGAGTTGGTGGAGCTGAAGGCTCAAATTCAGAAATTGCTGGACAGAGGTTTCATCCGACCGAGTATATCTCCTTGGGGAGCTCCTATGCTCTTTGCTAAGAAAAAAGACGGTACAATGTGGATGTGTATAGAATACGGCCAGCTGAACAAGCTGACGATCAAAAACAAGTATCCATTGCCCAGGATTGACGACTTGTTTGATCAGCTTAAAGGTGCATCGATTTTCTCTAAGATAGATCTTAGGTTGGGGTATCATCAGCTTAAGGTGAAAGAGGCTGATGTCCATAAAATGGCATTTTGTACTCGGTATGGGCACTACGAGTTTTTGGTAATGTCGTTTGGGTTGACTAACGCACCGGTGACATTCATGGACTTGATGAATCGGGTGTTCCAGCAGTATTTGGACCAGTTTGTCATGGTATTTATAGACGACATATTGGTGTACTCAAGGACTGAGGAGGATCACGATGTGCACTTGCGGGTAGTTTTGTAAATTCTAAGGGAAAAGCAGTTATTTGCCAAGTTCAGTAAGTGTGAGTTCTGGCTTAGGGAGGTGACTTTCTTAAGTCACATAGTGTCTGCTGAAGGGATTAGAGTGGACCCTCGCAAGATTGAGGTAGTGTTGGACTGGAAATTGCCTAGGTTGGTTTCAAAAATTTAGAGTTTTCTAGGTCTGGCAGGGTATTACCGGACATTTGTGGAAGGGGTTTCTCTGATCGCAGCGCCATTGACCAAGTTATTGGGGAAAGGAGTTCCATTTGTGTGGTCGGAGAAACAACAGGAAAGTTTTGACAAGTTGAGGAAGATTCTGACGGAAGCTCCGATTCTGGTTCAACCTGAGGCAGGAAAGGTATTCACGGTCTACTGTGATGCATCACATACTGGCTTGAGATGTGTGCTAATGCAGGAAGGGAAAGTAGTGGCATATGCGTCTCAACAGCTGAGACAGCATGAAAGTAACTACCTGACGTATGAATTGGAGTTGGCTGCAGTGGTTTTTGCCCTGAAAATATGGAGACACTATTTGTACGGAGAGAAGTCGATAGTCTACACGGACCATAAGAGTCTGAAGTATCTTTTGACACAAAGGATTTGAATTTGAGGCAGCGTAGATGGATTGAGTTGTTGAAAGACTACGACTGCTCAATTGAGTATCATCTGGACAAGGCTAACGTAGTTGCTGATGCATTGAGCCGTAAGGTGGTGTCGGACCTGAGAGCGATGTTTGCTCATCTTATCCTGTATGATGACGGGAGTCTTTTGGTAGAATTGCGGGTTAACCCGACTTGGGTAGAGCAGATTAAAGAGAAACAGTTAGTGGATGAGGGTTTGAATGCTCGAAGGTTGCAAGTACAGAGTAGTGGGTTGGAAGGTTACAGCTTGACCAACGATGGAGTGTTGTGTTTCCAAGGGAGAGCTTGTATGCCGAAGGACGTCGAGTTGAGGCAAAGGATTCTTCAGGATGCACATAGCAGCCCATACGCTATGCATCCTAGAGGTAGCAAGATGTACCGGGATCTGCGAGAGCAGTTCTGGTGGTCGGGTCTGAAGTGGGAAGTGACTGAGTTTATGGGTAAGTGTCTGACGTGTCAGCAGGTCAAAGCTGAACATCAGTTACCATCAGGTTTGCTTCAGCCGGTGAAGATTCCTCAGTGGAAGTGGGAAAGAATCACTATGGATTTTGTCAGTGGGCTACCCCTTACGCCTAGCAAGAAGGACTCAGTCTGGGTGATTGTGGATCGTTTGACTAAATCGGCTCATTTCATACCGGTGAGGGTTGATTATTCACTCCAGAATTAGCCAAGTTGTATGTGGCCGAGATAGTACGGTTGCATGGAGTGCCAGTGTCAATTATCTCGGATAGGGATCCCAGGTTCACGTCGAGGTTCTGGAGAGCTTTGCATCAGGCTTTGGGTACAAGGTTGGATTTTGGCACAGCTTTTCACCCGCAATCTAATGGATAATCTGAGAGGGGATTCAGATTCTAGAGGACATGCTAAGGGGTCGTGTTCGGATTTGATGGTAGTTGGGAGGAGTATCTACCATTGGCGAGTTAAGCTTATAACAATAGTTATCAGCGAGTATCCGAATGGCACCATATGAGGCACTATATGGACGAAAATGTCGTACTCTGACGTGTTGGACAGAATTGGGTGAACGACAAATATTGGGTTCGGAGTTGGTGGCAGAAATTGATGATAAGGATAAGATGATTCGGGCTCGTCTTAAGGAAGAGTCGACGAGCGTAAGTCTTCGTCGATCTTAAGTGCAGGGATATAGAGTATGCGGTGGGAGACAAGGTCTTCCTAAAGGTATCCCCATCGAAGAAGGTGTTGAGATTTGGGCAAAAAGGGAAGCTAAGCCCTAGGTTTATCGGGCCGTATGTGGTACTGAAGCGAGTGGGACCGGTAGCTTATCAGCTCGAGCTACCGGTAGAGTTAAGTTAGATTCACGACGTCTTCCATGTTTCGATGCTTAGGCGCTATCGATCAGATCCGTCACACGTGGTGCCAATTGTGGAGATTGAGGTGAGCTCTGACTTGTCTTTCAAGGAGGAACCGCATGATTTTGGATCGGGATGTTAAGGTCTTATGTGGGAAGTCGGTTCCCTGGTGAAAGTGTTATGGCGGAACCATGGTGCGGAGGAGGCCACGTGGGAACTAGAGGATGTGATCTGGCAATACCCCAACTCTTGACCGACTGGTAATTTCGAGGCGAAATTATTTTTAAGGGGTAAACCGTAACATCCTTAAAATGGGGTCTCTACATTTTGCATGTGTTTGCATGTGACAGTATGCTTACTGTTCTAGTTTAGCATGTTTTGAGGTCTAGGCATGACCTCGGGTTAGGCCTGGGTCATGGCCAAAAATTTTGTTTTAGTGCATAGGAAGAGGGAGCTAGGAGAGTTAGGGGTTAAAAGAATATATTGGAATGTTGTGATACAAACAACCTAGTGGCAAAGTGGCAAGGAGGCGCCACTAAGGTGCTTGTTGGTGATGCCACATGCAGGGGAAGGGGAGCTCGAGTTCAAGTCTGCAAATCCATTTTCGCTTATTATTTTGACGCCAAATTGGGAAGAGGTGTGCTCAGGTAGGACTCTATTGGAAGGATATGGATTAAGCTAACTTTAAGTGATAGGTGTAGGACTCATTCAAACTTGTTTGAATGAGTGGATAAGAGGAATTCAAGGAGGGATGAGGGGGACGGCAAGTGTTTGAGTATGAGTGGATGGGAGTCTTGAGGTGTTGGCCGAAAGTTGGACTGTGGGGAGGAGGAGTGATCGGTTTTGGTACTTGGGAAGGGGGTGTGCCGAATGTTTATGGTAGGTTAGGGAATATTTCAGCTAGTTGGGAGAGTCTCTTTTCTTTGGTTAGTGTCAAAATCGAAACCTTTTCTAGGTGACCTTTTTCATTTGGCCTTTGCTGCTTGTTGGTCGGACCACTTTGTTGTTTCAGTAAAAAGCCCAAACCAACACCCATTCTTCAGTTGACATCTTTTTCTTCCTTCAAGTCTCTTGTGCCGAAAGTTCTTTCTTTCTCTTTGCCGAATCTCTCTTTTCTATTTCATTTCCTTCCTCCATCTTTACTCTCTTCAGAAGCCAAAACCTTGTGAAGTCTTCTTCTTCTCTTCTTGCAGTTCTCTTCATCATCTTAAGTGCCGAATCTATTTCTTTCTTTGGTTCTCATAGCCGAACCTCAATCCTTGGTATGGTAAGTTTTCGTTACTCCATCTCTTCTTTTCCCTTTATCTTTTTCTGGTTGCCGATTCCCTCATCTTTGGTGCTAGGGCCGAATCTTCTTAAGAGTTGGGGGGATCTCTTGTGTTGAGAAAGGGGTGACGCCAACTTGTAGGTTCTCGGGTTTCATTTGGATCGTGGTTTGGATCTAGATCTTTTAGATCTTCGGGATTCGTCAACTAAGGTAAGGGAGTGTCAATCTCTTTTGGTTTCGAGATTCATGCTATGGTCGAATGCCCTTTAGATTCCTAATGATATGTCTAACCGATTGTAGGAAGGAGGTGGATCTCCGGGATTTGTTGGCTTGCAATTTAAGCCTAAAGGCTCGGGTGTAATCGATCTTCGTAAGGGTTTTATGGTGCGTTATTTCATCCTTAGGGATTGCTTGATGAGCCGAATGGGCTCTTGGTTACTAACAAGGTTTTGGCCAAATACAGGAAAGGAGGAAGTAAACGTTTCAGGATTTTCAGGTTTTATTGGTTTGGGAATAGATCGTAGTTTCGGGATTTCGCTAGATTCACAAATAGTCAGGTGTGTAACACTTACACACTTTGTTAGTATGATATGTTATTGTGTTAACTGTTGTAGCCATTAAAATAGGTAGTCATGCCTTGTGAGCATGAGCATGGACTCCGGGTAAGTCCCCTGATTATGGATCTCGTTATATGCTATCATGTCATTGTTCAATGTTATGCCATGTGTTACTTGCATCATCATGTGTTATTATGCCACGATTGTTATGGACATGATGGTGGGATTGTTGAGAGGAGGGGGAAGAATTATTTGGATTGTCACCAGTGGTTTTGACCACACGACGGGTTGGCCCCGTCTTTGATATTATAATTTGTGACTAAGTCCCAGTGGTTTTGACCACAAGTGGTTTTGACCACATATGAATATTGTGACTCGTCCCAGTGGTTTGGTACCACAGTGGGTTGGCCCCACATGATTAATTACGGGATTGTCATCAGTGGTTTTGACCACGCGATGGGTTGGCCCCATCACTTGATTTGTGACTACGGTCACCAGAATTTTGACCACATCGATATATATATTTGTGGCTACGATCACCAGTGGTTTTGACCACACGGGGTAGATAAAGGAGATTGGAAGGTTAGGCTATGGGTTGCATGATTTGCATGTGATACTGATGATCTGTGTAAGTGCTTGTACAATCGGGTTGGGGATTTATACACTGAGTCTTGGTGACTCACCCCTTCCCTTATATTTTGCAGATGAGGCGTAGATTGCGAATATGAAGCCAGGGAGGACTCGAGGCGGCCATGCATGCTAGTTTTGGGTTTGACTTTAAAGTACTATTTCGGTTTTATTTACTTTCTTTCAATTTGGTTTTGGTTTTATAATAAGGCCGTTAAGTATTATTTTTGGGTTTTACTTCTAAGTTTTATTTCACCTATCTTATGCGTGTGATTAATAGTTTGATATTGCTTAAGAAACTAGGATTAAATCGATGTTTTCAAAACTACACTCGATATTGGGTTTTTCAAACGTTACCACCGGGTAACATTATTCACAAGGTAATAACAAAGTTAACATAGATGATTCCAAACCTAAAGTTTCAAACAACTCCAAATGCAAATGGTTTCAACTTGACTATGCTCATTTGTGTCGTATGATTTCAAAAAAAAAAAGAAAAGAAAAAAAAAACTAGTAACAACAAAATAGATTTTCAATAAAATTTAACCGGTAACTGGTTTATTCAAACGTTTTCACCCCGTAACATGCTAGATTCGGTAATGGTGTATTGACCGGGTTTGGGGTGCTACAATTCAATAGTTTTTAGATTTTATTTCAGCCATTTAATTGCATATTAAAGTTGAATTCATTTGTCTCTTCAGCTAACCACATGTAAGCACTATATATACTGTTATTACTTTGTAAAGGGAATTTTTAAGATTTTGGATCATTAATCATATCATATGGACTTTTGTTCATTCGAGTGAGTTATCTCCTCTTCGTTTTCGTACGAGTTTTGTTTTTGACTTATCAAGCTCGCTTGTGGCGTCAAACTCTTCCATTCAATTATACCATTGGTTCTTACTTCACTAAGTAACGGGTCTTTGGTCCATCATCGACTACCATCTTCCACCTTAAACATTATAGAAACTGGGGTGACACATACTTGTGTTGAATTGTTTCTGGTTTAAGTTCTTTAATCCATTCCCACCAAAACATCATCTATCTTTTATCCATTTTTCTTTCATCATAAAACCGAGCCTATCCTTCTCCATATCTGAATCATTCCCACACTTAAACACCTCCATTCCTAACTTAACCCATCTTCTAAACAAATTCACTTATGCTTCCGCGAACTCATCCGTATTTCCTTATTATTTCCCGAAAGGCTTATCTCCTCCTCGTAGACGATTGGGCAACTCAAATACATTTTGACTCATCTCGAGATGGATCGTATCATTTGGTATCAGAGCTACAAAAATGAGGAGCATTGACGTTTGTATTCACTTCTGGAATTAGGTTCGTAAAAAAAAATTTGAAAAAAAAAGTTGTATTTCATTTCTTTTGTATTCATATTTTTACATTTGAAGTGGAAAAAATTAAAAAAAAGAGAAGAAAAAAAGAAAAAAATGAAAAAAAAAGAAGAAAAAAAAAGAAGTGAAGTTTTCTTTTGAAAGTTTGGCAAGTACTTATTGTTTCTAGTCTCATCTTCTTACCCCGATCTTCACAGAAAAAAATTTCTTCTACCATCATTTGGTATTTTCTCTTTTCACCCAACATCACCCACCCTTACTCCATTTGCCTTTTCCTTCTTTTAGCCTACCCGATACCCAACGTCAAACCTTTGTTAACCAATTTTGAAGCTGACCCTCAAGCTGCAATAAGTCTTTTGAAACGAAGTAATAAATTGTGAGAGCGAGAGAGAGCGGTAAAAGGCACGAGTGCTACATTAGAGAAAAGCCTTATACTAGTGAAACACGAGTGTGAGCGATTTTTCTTTGCGAGTGACTTGTAAGAATTTTATGGTGAGGATTTAATTTTCTATTTTATTCTTTTTGAAAGTCTTTTTTTTTTCAAAAAATAAACGTGAATCAAGAAGTGGTCTCAGAGTTTGAATATCAATATTTGTTGAACGAAATGCAAAGAGTCATGAATACCAAGTTTGACAAGTTGTATAAGTGATTGGAAAGAAATAAGGAACGAGACCAGCAAGAGCGACTTTCTTTAAATCGAAGGATGGAGTCAAGGTCATCTCGAAGACACACTTTAGAAGAACATTTGAGGAGAGACTGTGACCGAGATTCTTATTCCTCAAAAAGTTTGAGACGGTATGAATCAAACCACAAATTTGAAACTTTTCAAAGTTATCAACGAGGAAGTGAACGTGGTTCATATGTGTCCAAGTAATCCTCTATGAAAGATCATTCTCGAAGTGGTTCAAATCATTCGATGAGGAATTCAAGGCGAAACGAAGCGACTAATGAGTGTGAAGCCTTTTACAAAGATGAATACGCAAGAACAAGTTATTCGTTTATGATTCCAAGATGTCATGCACGAAGCATCTTCCACAAAGAATTGATCGTGATATCTATGAGAACATCGCTTCGATCTTAAAATCAATTCCTTGTATTTTTGATTCTTTTGAATCATCCTCTTATTGTAATGAAAAAGAACTTGAAAAAGAGTTCGAGAGAAAAGAAAATAAAAATGAGAAAAAAGAAAAAGAGATTGAAAAAGAAGAAAAAGAAATTGAGAAAGAAAAGGAGAATGAAGAAAAGAAAATTGAAAAGAAAATTGAAATTGAGAAAAAAATTGAAAAAGAAATTGAGAAAAAGATTGAGACAAAAAAAAGAGTTGGAAAAAGATGAGCCAGAAAAAGAGAGTGATTTTTCAACTAACCCTCTTGAAATTTGCTCTTCGTCTGTTTCTTCATTTTAGGCTCCCGATATACCGAGTGACGAATGCCAACTTCAATACCTCCTGGAAGAACGATGTTTTCATTTGATTGAAAAAGGTAATGAAGGTAAGGAAGGTAAGTGTTTTGAATCGATTCCATCTCCACCAAATTCGTCTAATGATTGTGACCATGTAAATAATATTGCCATTTGCCATTCCTCGATCTTTTATGATATTTTAAATGATGGTAATACGAGTTTATCTCATGAAAATCATTGCGTTGCAAATATGAAGGTGGAGTAATGTATGACCAGCAAATGCAAGACTCGATCATGTATGACGATGACTTTTCTTTTAATTCTAATTTGTTTGATTGTGGTTATTACGAAATCAGTTCATTGTCTAATACAGAAACTTTGAGTTTCTGTAAATAGGTTTTGAAACATATAAAGAGTTTTGATTGCTTGATCTTGAATGTGCATAAGTCTTATTGGTTTAACATGTTTTATTTTTCTAAACCCTTGTCACATCTTGAGTTTAATAAACAAAATCATGTCTTTAAACTGGGACCATGTTTTGTATCATTTGGTATGCCTTGTTGGAAAATAAAGCAACGACAATTGTGCTTGAAGAATTTCAATCATTTTGATACTTGGTTTTTTTTTTAAGGTCGCGAAATTTGCCCATTTTGTGTTCAATTTTTATTCACTCCTTAAACAAATTTTATGGTTGCACTTGAAATTCACATTCCATTTGAAAAGTACTGAATCAAATGCGAGGCTTCAACTGCATTATCTTCCCAAAGAGAGAAGGTTTATATTGCTTGACCACGATAAGACCGATCTTTGTCTTTTTGACTATAAAGGTAAGTCTTCTGAACTTGTTGACACCTTTGTGATCTTTTTGAAAAGTGATGAGCTTTGCGTTGATGAACTAGTTTTTATAAAATATTTAGATCATGTTATGTTTAATCATTTTATTTTTCCAGTTTGTGATCTATCTGTTTCGTTGAATGATGGCAGGATTTTTGAGTTTGATAATTTTGATAATTTTCGTGTGAAAGAATCCATATTGCGTCATATGTGTGATCCATGTAAAAATTTTAAGATGTCTTTGTTCTTTTCGGTTGTTGATAGAACACTTGATGCTAATTTTTATCATTTAGATCATGAAATGTTTGAACATCTTATCCTATTTAATGATGGTCTACTTGTTGACAAAAAGAATTTTGTGTTTGATAATTTTTGTTCATGTGCGAGTGATTACATATGTTGTTCAATGCAAGATTTGGATGTTTACTTTCGAGTGCCATATGCATTTTCTCAACTATCTACTTGTGATGAATATATCTATCATTTGATGTGTTATTCGCATGTTGATTTTGACTTGTGGAATCCATTTGAATTGTATGCATACCATGAAACTTATCCAATTTAGATTCAAATATTTGATAAGGCTTTTTTCCTTTTGTATGATAATGCGAATATGCCCGTTTGTGTTCGATCTATTCGTTTTGTTTTGTTCATATTTTGATTGCAAGTTTGTTTGACACAACTCTTGCTAACTCTTGGGTATATTCTACAGGTGTCTCGATTACCATCCTCCCCGTTTGATCGAGAAAAGCCGAACAAAAGAAATTCTATTTGAGAGAACCATCGGCTCGATTCGAGGACGAATCACTTTCAAGAGGGGGTATGATGCAATCCTGGTCACATCATGGTTCGACTCCATCCGATGCCATCGAGAGTGGCCTAAGCTCGAGGGGCCAAAGTGCAAAATGAAATTGATTCTAGCTATTTGAACCGATCCAACTAAATTGAGCTCTTTATTTAATTTTCAATTTTGTATTTAGTTTGCATTTAAAATACTTGCATTTAAGCATCTTAGTTCAATAAATGGTTGCTGGTCATTAATTCAACTCAACTTGGTTTAATTAATTGAGTTCTTTTAGTGAATTTAATAGTTATGTCTTTAATTCATCTAGGTACTAGGTTAATTTATTGATGCATGAGTTAAGTTCATTTAATGATGCTTTATTTAATTAAGTTAGTTGCTGGAATAAATGAAGTTTAAGTGTTAGTTCATTTATTTAAGTCTAGTTGCTAGAATAAATGAAGTTTAAGTGTTAGTTCATTTATTTAAGTCTTGTTGCTAGAATAAATGAAGCTTAAGTGTTAGTTCATTTAATTAAGTTAGTTGTTAATTTGTTTTAAGTTTAATAAGTGCATTAATTTATCGGCTACATGTGATAATTGCAGGAGACTTTTCATCTTACAACCATTATTTCTAAAGGTTATTATGCATTCATTGAAAAGTTACTCACATTGAAGAAGGAAGTTACATGGATAGAATTCCAAAGGTTGAGACCCTTCATTTGGTTACTGACTTTTCGGTTGATCATGGAGAACTCAAAGGATTTTGACAAACAATTTAACTTAAGAGTTACTCACATTGAAGATGGAAGTTACATGGCTAGAATTCCAAAGGTTAAGACTCTTCATTTGGTTGGTGACTTTTCAGTTGATCATGGAAGAACTCAAGGGACATATTTTAAAAGCATTCATGATGGACATTTAAGCCTTTAAAAATGCCATTAGTTGTGGGAGACTTTTCGGCTAGCCAAAGGCAACTCAAAGGATATTTTTAAAGCATTCAAATCCATTTAATCATCTCATTAGGAGTCATAAAGTTGTTGTTATTTGGCTGGAGAAATTCAAGAGTTTTTAGATTTTATTTCAGCCATTTAATTGCATATTAAAGTTGAATTCATTTGTCTCTTCAGCTAACCACATGTAAGCACTATATATACCTATTATTACTTTGTAAAAGGGAATTTTTTAAGACTTTTGATCATTAATCATATCATATGGACTTTTGTTCATTCGAGTGAGTTATCTCCTCTTCATTTTCGTATGAGTATCATTTTCGACTTATCAAGCTCGCTTGTGGTGTCAAACGTTTCTCTTCCATTCAATTATACCATTGGTTCTTACTTCGCTGAGTAACGGGTCTTTGGTCCATCATCGACTACCATCTTCCACCTTAAACGTTATAGAAACCGGGGTGACACATACTTGTGTTGAATCGTTTCTGGTTTAAGTTCTTTAATCCATTCCCACCAAAACATCATCTATCTTTTATCCATTTTTGTTTCATCATAAAATTGAGCCTATCCTTCTCCATATCTGAATCATTCCCACACTTAAACACCTCCATTCCTAACTTAACCCATCTTCTAAACAAATTCACTTAAGCTTCCGCGAACTCATCCGTATTTCCCTATTATTTCTCGAAAGGCTTATCTCCTCCTCGTAGATGATTGGGCAACTCAAATACGTTTTGAGTCATCCCGAGACGGATCATATCAACTCCAAGGGCCAATAGATGTATTAGCTGAATTTGTACGGCCACCTAATGTGAATGCCCAAAACCAATTAGTCAGTAAGTTTGAAAGGCATTTTAGCTTATGTGAAAGCTTTTAAAACTGATTGGGGAGCTCAATGTGCACTTAGGAGATAGGAAACATCAGCTCCCTTGCCCTTTGGTGTCCACAAAAAGGTTGCTTGGAGGAGCTCAATAATTAGCTTCTTAAGTGTACCGTCCATGCATTGCACCTGCAGCAAATAAATTCAACCAATTAATCATGCTAAGACAAATTAAATTCAGCTAGAAAATTATTTGAAAAATATGAATTAAATTTGTCTTAAGCTTGGACACACTTAATTAACTATTAGACATCTATTTAATAGGTAATAAACTAAGACACATTGTGATACAATCTGCCTCAGGAGAGTCAAAATTTATGCAAGTTGCCCAATCGTCTACGAGGATGAGTTACGCCTTCGAAAAATAATAGGAATTAGTGTTGAGTTTGCAGAAGCTCTGAAATGAATTTATTTAGAAAAAGGGAATTAAGTTAGGAATGGAGGTTTGAAAGAGATGATGGAATCAATTTGGTTGATGGAAAAATAGGTTCGGATTTGGGTGATAGAAAGAAATATGATTGATATAGGTTTTAGGGTTAAGAATGAAATAAGGGAAAAATAAAATAGGATAGTTGGTGGAGATGGACAATAGGACTTAAACACAGAAACGATTCAACACATGAAAGGTGTCACCCCAGTTTCTATAGTTGTTTAAGGTGAAATATAGAATCGAAGATGGACCAAGACCCGTTATCTATAAAGATAAGAACCTATGGTATCAGTTGATGAAAGGAACAAGTCTAGACGCCACAAACAACTTGATAAGTCTAGGAAACTTGCACGAAATCGAAGAGGAGACAAGCTCACTCGATGAACAAAAGTTCATGAATTATATTCAAAGTTTTTAATGATCAAAAAGTCTAACCATACAAATGAGAAATAAAAAATATTTATAGGACAATAAGAGAGTTAGTCGAATAGTCATTAGGCATCCTTAAGAACTAAGTAAAGTTCAACTAGAGAAGACTAGAAAAATCTGGAAATAACCCATTGGTTTGCTTACCAAAATTCGGATGAATGTGGTCCTTGTAAGCTTGCTATGTGTGGATGAATTTGGGGAATAAAAGAGCAGTCTTTAATTGATTCAAAGTCATCTCCTTGGAATGCCAACCATCAGCAGCAAATAACTCCTTTTGTCATTCACGAAGCAATTGTCCTCTTTTTGGCTGTTGGTATGCACGAAGCAATCAGCTTGAATGTATGTGCATGTTCAGCTCTTTTTAGACGAATTAATGCTAGTAATTATGGTTGGCTGAATGGCCATTTTGGGCACAAACGTCAAGATTTTGTAATTCACGAGATGCTCCTTATCTCCCTTTTCTAGCAGCTCAATTAATAGCTTCGATGCATGTCCCAACATAGCCATAAATGATGTCCATGCATGTTGGCCGAATGTCCCTTTGGAAACATCAAAGTGCAGCCTATTAATGATGCCGAAACATACTCCTACAAGGCATTAAATTTGGTAGACAAAGCATGCTGCTTTCCTTTTCACGAAGAGATCCTTGAAAAAAAGGCTCATTCATCTATTAATTGTGCCGTCCAACAAGCACACCATGCATGTTGTTGATTTATTGAACATCTTTAATGTGTGTTTGGGAAAGAGTAAAAGCCACGTTGGAAACAATCAGCTCATTGAAGTCCACCTTAATGGACGTGTAGGAACACCAAAAGACACGTTGGGGAGCATAAAAGTCAGCCACCATTTTCCCTTGCATGCTCCCAAGGCTCCTTAAATGTAATTGCCACCCATGCCTTAAATGCTTGTCCCAAAATCACCTGCACATGAGAAATTTTGGCATTAGTGTCCAGCAAGTTTAATATAACTTTGAAACATGTTTTCTTGGCTGAACAAATTAATTAAATGATGGTACTTATATTAATTTCGGCTAGAAATTTAGAACACCTTAAATGCACATTTCGACCAATTAAATGAAGTAGCAGCCAACTATTAATTGGTCCAAATCTAGACATATTAATTATAACTTATTCAATTGAACTTAAATGGCTGTAACTAAATTAACTAACAAGTTATTTAATTAAGTTCAGCAAATTAAAGACTTAATTTTATTTAAAGCATTAAAATAAAAGAATTAGCTCAAAGAGCTAGAACGAGCTCGAGTGATCTCGAATTGAACTCAAATGGACTAATCCGGCTCAAGTTGAAAATGCAACAAAGTGCATATCAACTTTATGGCATTTGGAACTTGCGACCCGAGCTCCTTTAATTTGAAATTTATCGTGCCTCGGGCGTGCCCGTATCATCCTTCCCCTCTTCAAGACAATTCGTCCTCGAGTCGACCTGTTGGTTTACTCGAACAAAATTTTTGTTGCTCAATTTTCCTCCATCAAACGGGACGGATGATAATCCAACACCTGAATGAGATATTCATGAGTTAGCAAGAATTGTTTCGTACTTGCAACCCAAATGTAATCAGCATCAAACACATAAATCGCATGCAAACAGGCATGATCACATTATCATACAAAAGGAACAATGCCTTGTCAAATTTTTTGCAATAAAAGTGAATAGGCTTCATGGCATGCATACGATGTAATGGAATTACACAAATCAAAATCATCATGTGAGTAGTACATCAATTGATAGATAAATTCGTCACAAGCAAGAAATGGAGAAAATGCATATGGCACTCGAGATTGAACAACCATATCTTGCATTGAACAATGAATTGGATAACTCACATGATTTGCAACATTTATCATACACAAGATTCTTTTTGTCAATGAGCAAAATAGATAGATCAACATTGAACACATGAGAATTACTTAACATGTCATGATCTAAATGTCTTACAAAGATCCAATTGCTAGCAATAATTTTGCCACCATCCGAGGAGGGCACAAATGTATCAACAAATGTTTCAAAACACTTATCAAAAACAACTATCTTTTTGTCAATAACCAAAGTAGATAATTCATGATCACACAAGATAGAACACTAAAGAACATCACATTTTAAGGACTTTACAAGGATGAAATCAGCAACGTGATTCTTATCAACAACCGAAGAAAAAAAATGAGTTCACAGTTTTTAAGTGTCTTACCTTTGAGCAGAAAGGAAAAGATCGACTCTACCTTTTTCCTTAAGTACAAACCTTCACTCCTCGAAAGTGTAATGTAGTCGATACTTCGGGGTTGAGTTAGCCTCGATCAAACAAAATGTAGACTTTAAGTACAACCAAAAAAATTATTTAAATAGCAAATAAAAATTGAAAACAAAATAGGCAAATTTCAAAACCTTACTCAAAAACCTTGTATCAAAAGAATAGAAATCTTTCAAACATACCGGATGATACTTGAATGTTCCACAAAACAAATCAAAACATATGTCTAGTTTAAAAACATGTGTTTGATTGTTTAAAACAAAATGTATCAATGGTTTCGAAAAATCAAACAGGTTAAACCAATAAGAATTGTGCAAACTCAAAATCAAACGATCAAAACTCTTGACATGTTTTAAAACTGTTTTACAAAAACTCAAAGTTTCTGTATTGGACAATGAACTAATCTCGTAATATTCACAATCAAACAAGTTGGGATTAAGAGAAAAATCATCGTCATACTTACTCGAGTCTTGCATTTGTTGGATTTGCGTCTCTCCACCTTCATACTTCTTCGTATCACAATGATCATTATGGAATAAAGTCGTCTTATCATCATTTAAAACATCACAATTATTCAAGGGATGGCCAATGACGAAATCATCCACATAATCACAATCTTTAGAAAGATTCAATGGAGATTGAATCTCTTCAAAATACTTACCTTCCTTACCTTCAATCTCGCGTGATTCAACTTTACCTTTTTCAATCATGTGAAAGCGTCGCTCGTCGGGAAGGTATTGTAGTTGAAGGTCATTGTGAAATTGGTCAAGAACATGGAAAGAAGAAACAGAAGAAGAACAAACTTCAAGATGATTAGTTGAAAAGTCATTCTCTTTTTCTTGCTTGTTCTTTTCTCTCGTTTCTTTTTCAACGTCTTTTTCTTTCTCACTTTCTTTTTCAATGTTTCTTTCTTCATTTTCTTTTTCTCTCACGATTTCTTTTTCCTCCTTTTCAATTTCCTTTTCTTCATTTTCTTTTGTACACTCTTTTTCACTTGGATTACAACAAGGAGATGTTTCATAGGAATTGAAAATAGAAGGATTTGACTCTAAGATCGAGGCAATGTTCTCATATATATCACGATCGATTTGTGGCAGATTCTTTGAGCATGACATCTTAGGATCATAAGACGAATAACTCGTGCTTGCGTTTTCATCTTCGTAAAAGGCTTCACACTCATTACTCGCTTTACTTTGCCTTGAATACGAATCAAAATATGTACCACTTCGAGAATAATCTTTCATGGACATCTTGATGAAGAGACATCTTGACAGGAGTCTCTCGAACTTGAAGTCATGACATCTTTCTTTCGAACATGTTTTCCATTTCGTTCAATAAGTATTGGAAGTCGGTGGCTGAGAACCCTTCTTGTGACATTTTTGTTGCTGAAAAAGAAACTGTTATAAAGAAGAGAAATAAATAGATAAAAATTAAAGTGCCTTACCACAAAAATGATGCGAGCACGCCCATGTCAACTCGAGCTCGAGCCATGATCCATTGGTGCTACCTCGTGGCCCCATCACTCGAGTTAGATCTAGGCTATTCAAAGATGCAATTGGAGCTATGGTACAGAAAGTGTGGATTGATGACAAGGCTGATTCACTTGGACGTATGGAAGGCTATTCAATGGAGCAGTTTTGCAACGTCCTACAAGCTCAATTAGTCCTCAATGAGCTCGGCCCTAGCTCGTGTTGAGCTTGTTTAAGCTCAATAAGCTCAATTGGCCATTCGCCTTGAGCTAAAAACTTGGCTGAAATTTTATTTTAAATAAATTTGAGACATTATAAATTTGTTTAAAAGTATTTGCTTGTTATTAAATAAGTAGTAATTAAGATGTTTTAATTAGGACATATTTATAGCTATTATAACATGTCTTACTTAGGACAAATTAATTGAGATTCATCATTTAATTTGTCTAGCAAAACTAGCTAGTAATGTGTCCTAAGCTACAGCCAAATTTTAAAGTGCATTAATAGCTTAGCTTTTAATTTGTTTCAACTCAATTTAATGATTTAATGTGTCATTTTATTTGCTGGAATTAAATAGCTAAATTAAGTGGTGAAATGAATTTAATTTGTTTTGTAGGTGCATGGAGAGGGACGACACAAGTCGATTCATGGGAGCTGCACATTCTTTCATTTAAGGAGTTGACTTGGTTAGCTTAATGGCCTTCTTAGCTGTTGGTTTAGCTCCCAAAGTGTCCATTCAGCTCACCTAAGTTCATGCAAGGAGGCCAACCACCAGCGCAGACTTGAGGCGTCACTTGGGGTGTTTAGCTCCATAAATTTCACACCAATGGTGTTGGTATTTGATGCATTCATCAGCTAAATAGCTGGCTATTCAAAGCTGGAATTAATGAAGAAAATTAAAGGCATTCAAGCCCCTTGACTGAACATTGAAGGGCCATGCACTCACTTTTCTTCCTTGAAGATTCTATTGCACCTAGTCAATCTAGAAGCGCCCATTGCTCTCCCATTCAAATTTAACTTGGACTTGGAGCATGAGGAGCCTTTTCTAGATTTTTCTAGCTAGTTCTAGCATTAATTTTGCTTAGCCACTAAGGTTTGAAGGATGACCATTCGCTAGCTCCACTAGCTTATAAATACTTGGACATTTTCTTTGTAAAGGACTTTTGCCAAATTTTATATCGATATTATGTTGAATTTGCGAGCAATTTCTCCTATTTCGTTCTTAGGATTTGTTGGCTTATCTAGGAGTCTAGTGGCGTCAACCATCCTTTGTTTCTATCCCGATACCAAGGTTCCTATCATCCATCGATAGTGGGTCGAGGTCCGTTAAAACTACTAAACACCGAAACCTTTAGAAACGTATAAGTAACTGGGTCGATACCTTTCTCGGTATTGGTTCTTACTTGTTTCCTAAAGTCTTAAATCAAAACCCGAACATTCTTTCATCCTTAAACCGAAGCCCAAACTTTAATTTTTCTTTCTTAAACCGAAACCCGAGCCATCCATTCCTACCTAACTTCGAAACATATCCCAACTACATCTAAATGACTTTCTTCTTCAATTCTCTGGTTTACGATCGAACTCCTAGCATACATCTTGTTTTCTCCTCGAGACCGGGATCGTATCATTTGGTATCAGAGCTAGTTAAACCGAGATCTATGAAGCCGGGAACAACCATCGAAGTCGTTTAAGTGAAGGCTCGAAGTAAGTTTTAAATTTTTTTTAAAAAAAAAGAATTCGAAATTTAAAAAAAAAGTTCGAAACAAAAAAAAAAGGATTCGAAAAAAAATTAAAAAAAAATTGAAATTTAAAAAAAAAATTGTTTCGATTGAATTGCTATCAATCTCTTCATCTACATTTTCTATTCCTCTTCGACCTACTTGAACCACCGATTCCTTCTTCTTTCTTTAGCCTACCTACACCCACATCTTACATCCTTTGAACCCATTTTGAAATCAACCCTAAGCCCTAATAGGCCTTGGCAAATCCGACTAACTAAACCGTGAGAAGTTCGAGAGGTAAAAGGCACGAGCGTGTGAGACTATTCGAGGCGGTAAAAGCCCAATCGAGAGTGTTAAACACGAGCGAGTGTCAATAACTTCTTTTCTTTTCGAGTGTATTGTGAGGATTTGTAGTGAGGTACTATAGTCCGCGCTTATGTCTCTAGAACTCGAGCAAAATGTAAACGAGCCACCGTGAAGGCAACCTGCTCGACATGTTCCCGATCTGCCAATGCAAGCCTTGTTACGGGAAATGGAAAGGTTACTCGATCGTAGGCTCAACCCTCTGGAAGACCGACTATACCAAGTGGAAGCCCGAAGACAACGAGAGGTACGTGGGCGACCAAATAGAAGGCGTGAACAGTAGCAAGACGGTGAAGATTATTTCAATGATGCTTTCGATGGCGAGATTGAATCTATTGCAAGTGTTGGGCGAGGACCCCAAATCGAGGCAATAGAGATCGAGACCGAGTGGATGATGACTTGAAGAACATAAAGTTGTCTATTCCACCATTTCAAGGAGATCCGATCCGAAGTGTACCTTGAATGGGAAAAGAAGATTGAATTGGTCTTTGAATGTCACAACTATTCGGAATCAAAAAAAATTAAATTGGCCGCTATCGAATTCACCGATTATGCCATGATATGGTGGGACCAAATAACCACCAGTCGAAGGAGAAATGGGGAACAACCCATCAGCACTTGGGCCGAAATGAAATCTATCATGTGCCGACGATTTGTTCCCCAATTTTACCATCGAGAACTATATCAAAAACTCTAAAATCTTACTCAAGGATCGTGGAGTGTTGAAGATTACTTCAAAGAGATGGAAGTTGCCATGATTAGAGCAGATGTACAAGAGGAATGCGAGGCAACCATGGCTCGATTTTTGGCTGGTCTCAACCGAGACATAGCTAATATGGTGGAACTCCAGCATTATGTCGAACTTACGGACATGGTGCACATGGCAATTAAAGTGGAGAGGCAGTTGAAGCGCAAGGGTACTGTTCGAAACTATTCCCATTCCAACCCTACCAAATGGGGCCAAGGGACTAGTAAGGTCAATCCATCGTCTCGAGCCAAGGAGACCACGCCATCTGCCAAACCAAGTAAGTCTTTCACTGAATCTAACAAAGGCAAGGCCATAGAAAACCCCTCCAACCGATCGCGAGACATCAAATGTTTTAAGTGTCTCGGAAGGGGACATATTGCAAGTCAGTGTCCAAACCGAAGTACGATGGTGATGCGTGCCAATGGAGAAATAGAGTCTGAAGAAGACGATGAAGAACGTGAAATTGAAACTACCTCAGACGAGGAAGAAGAAATTGAGCATGCCATAGATGGTGAACTCCTCGTTGTGAAGAGAAGTCTCAACCTTAAAGGAATCGATGATGAGCAACAACGAGAGAACATTTTCCATACTCGATGTCAAATACAAGGTAAAATTTGTAGTGTTATCATCGACGGTGGCAGTTGCACTAATGTTGCTAGTACGTTCATGGTGGAGAAGCTAGGCTTACCGACCACAAAGCATCCGAGCCCATATAAGCTGCACTGGCTTAATGATGGTGGAGAACTAAAGGTAATTAAACAAGTCCTAATTTCTTTCAACATTGGCAAATATGCGGATGAAATCCTTTGTGATGTAGTACCCATGCACGCGGGTCATTTGTTACTTGGACGTCCCTGGCAGTTTGATCGTAAAGTGATTCACGATGGTTACACCAATAGATACACGTTCAAACACATGGGGAAGACTATCACTCTAGCACCATTGACCCCGAAACAAGTTCATGAAGATCAAGTAAAATTAAAGGATTCATTTGAAAATATGAGAGAAAAAGAAAAAAATGAGAAAACAAAAGAAAAGAAACTTGAAACAAAAAGAGAGCGAGCGAAAAAAAAAATGAAAAAGGAGAGATGAGTGGAAAACAAGAAAAAGAAAAAGAAAATGAAAAAGTGAGTATCTTTGCGAAGGGAAGTGTAATACGAAAAGCTTTATTGTTGCGACAACCGGTTTTTGTACTCATGTACAAAGAAAATCTTTTTAACACTAATGATCTCCCCCAGAATCTCCCTTCTTCAATTTTGTCTCTTTTGCAGGATTTTGATGATCTATTTCCAGAAGACATCCCGAATGGATTACCACCACTTCGAGGGATAGAATATCAAATCGATTTCATACCTGGAGCTATTATTCCAAACCGACCTGCTTATCGAACAACCCCGAAGAAACGAAAGAACTTCAACAGCAAATTGAAGAACTCATGGAAAAAGGCTACATACGAGAAAGCCTTAGTCCCTGTCTTGTCTTGCGGTCTTGTTGGTTCCAAAGAAAGATGGCACTTGGCGATAAAAGCGTGGATTGCCGAAATGTGAATAAAATCACCATTAAGTATAGGCATCCGATTCGCGACTTGATGATATGTTAGATGAATTAAGTGGTGCCAAACCGTTTCTAAAATTGATTTAAAGAGTGGCTATCACTAGATTCGGATGAGGAAGGCGATGAATGGAAGACGCCTTCAAAACTAAGCATGGTTTGTATGAGTGGTGGTCATGCCGCTTGGCTTAACCAATGCCCCTAGCACTTTCATGAGACTAATGAACTATGTTTTAAGAGCTTTTATCAGTAAGTTTTGTGTTGTATATTTTGATGACATCTTGGTGTATAGCAAATCATTGGAAGAACATGTAGTCCATCTTGATCTGCTTTTGGAAGTCTTACGTAAGGAAACTCTTTATGCTAACCTTAAGAAATGTTCTTTCTGCTCGATAAAGTTATTTTTCTTGGTTTTGTAGTTAGTGCTCAAGGTCTCGAAGTCGATCAAGAGAAGATCAATGCTATCCAAGAATGGCCGAGACCTACGAATATAAGCCAAGTAAGGAGTTTCCATGGGCTTGCGAGCTTCTATCGTAGATTTGTGCCAAACTTCAGTACGTTAGCCGCACCCCTTACCAACGTCATCAAGAAGAGTTCAGCCTGTCTCTGGGGAGATGAACAAGAAAACTCTTTTAATGTTATTAAGAATAGACTTACTAGAGCTCCTTTACTAGCATTGCCTGATTTCTCTAAGACTTTTGAGATTGAATGTGATGCATCGTGTAGGCATTGGAGCCGTATTGACGCAAGATGGGAGACCACATCACATACTTTAGCGAGAAGTTGAACGGGCATCCCTAAACTACCCTGTATGACAAAGAAATGTATGCTTTGATTCGTGCTCTTGAGACTTGGCAGCATTATCTTTTGCCAAAAGAATTTGTAATCCATTTAGACCATGAAGCGTTAAAACATATCAAAGGACAAAGATAAACCGAACAAGCGACACGCAAAATGGGTGGAATACCTCGAATCGCTCCCATACATCATCAAGTACAAGAAAGGTAAGGATAACATCGTGGTGATGCACTCTCAAGAAGGTATGCCTTTATAACCCATTTAGAATCTAAACCGCTTGGGTTTGCTTTCTTAAAAGAATTGTATTCCATCGATGAAGATTTTGGTGAAATTTTCCATGTGTGTGAGAAAATGGTCATTGATAAGTATTACAGTCCGATGGTTTCCTCTTCAAAGAAGGTAAACTATGTGTGCCCAAAAGCTCTATTCGAGAAGTGTTAGTTAACGAGGCACATAGTGGAGGACTTATGGGACATTTTGGAGTGGGAAAGACCATGGCTACGCTCCGAGAACATTTTTATTGGCATGAATGAGGAGGGATGTCGAAGCGAGTGTGTGTGTTGTGCTTATCATGCAAGAAGGCTAAATCGAGGGTCCAACCCCATGGCTTGTATTCACCACTTCCGATTCCTGATGCACCATGGCAAGATATTTCCATGGATTTTGTACTTGGTTTACCCAGAACCAAAACGGGAAAAGATTCAATTTTCGTTGTAGTGGATAGATTTTCAAAAATGTCACATTTTATCTCATGCACAAAACCCGATCTTCATCCACATTTCTAATCTTTTCTTTAGGGAGGTGGTACGCCTACATGGATTACCGAGAACCATTGTTTCAAATCGTGACACCAAATTCCTAAGTCACTTTTGGCGATCACTTTGGGGAAAGCTTGGAACGAAGATACTTTTCTCGACAACTAGTCATCCCCAAACCGATGGGCAAACTGAAGTAGTCAATCGGGTGTTATCCACTTTGTTGAGGGGCATCATTTGGAAAAACTTGAAGACATGGGAGGAATGTTTACCCCATGTAGAGTTCGCATATAATCGATCCGTGCATTCGGCGACTAAATTCTCATCATTTGAAGTCATTTACGGGTTTAATCCTTTAACTCCTTTAGACTTAATGCCTTTACCTAATGATCAACTTGTGCATGCAGATGCAAAAAAGAAGGCCAAAAATGTGAAGGATTTACATAAGCAAGTTCGAGATAACATTGAGTCTAAAATTGAAGAGTATGCTCGAAAGGCCAATAAAGGTCGTAAACAAGTCATTTTTGAACCCGAGATTGGGTTTGGTTACATATGAGAAAGGAACGTTTTCTAGCCCAACGAAGGTCTAAATTGCTACCATGAGGAGATGGACCATTCCAAGTTCTCGAGAATTAACGAAAACTCCTATCGGCTCGATTTACATGGTGAGTATAATGTTAGTGCTACCTTTAATGTGGCTAATTTAAGTCCTTTTGATGCAGGTTCTGACTTGAGGACAAGTCTTCTTCAAGAGGGGGAGGATGATGCGAGCACGCCCTATGTCAACTCGAGCTCGAGCCATGATCCATTGGTGCTACCTCGTGGCCCCATCACTCGAGCTAGATCTAGGCTATTCAAAGATGCAATTGGAGCTATGGTACAGCAAGTGTGGATTGATGACAAGGCTGATTCACTTGGACGTATGGAAGGCCATTCAATGGAGTAGTTTTGCAACGTCCTACAAGCTCAATTAGTCCTCGATGAGCTCGGCCCTAGCTCGTGTTGAGCTCGTTTAAGCTCAATGAGCTCAATTGGCCATTCGGCCTTGAGCTAAAAACTTGGCTGAAATTTTATTTTAAATAAATTTGAGACATTATAAATTTGTTTAAAAGTATTTCTTTGTTATTAAATAAGTAGTAATTAAGATGTTTTAATTAGGACATATTTATAGCTATTATAACATGTCTTACTTAGGACAAATTAATTGAGATTCTATCATTTAATTTGTCTAGCAGAAACTAGCTAGTAATGTGTCCTAAGCTACACCAAATTTTTAAAGTGCATTAATAGCTTAGCTTTTAATTTGTTTCACTCAATTTAATGATTTAATGTGTCATTTTAATTGCTGGAATTAAATAGCTAAATTAAGTGGTGAAATGAATTTAATTTGTTTTGTAGGTGCATGGAGAGGGACGACACAAGTGATTCATGGGAGCTGCACATTCTTTCATTTAAGGAGTTGACTTGGTTAGCTTAATGGCCTTCTTAGCTGCTGGTTTAGCTCCCCAAAGTGTCCATTCAGCTCACCTAAGTTCATGCAAGGAGGCCAACCACCAGCAGACTTGAGGCGTCACTTGGGGTCATTTAGCTCCATAAATTTCACACCAATGGTGTTGGTATTTGATGCATTCATCAGTTGAATAGCTGGCTATTCAAAGCTGGAATTAATGAGGAAAATTAAAGGCATTCAAGCCCCTTGACTGAACATTGAAGGGCCATGCACTCACTTTTCTTCCTTGAAGATTCTAATTTGCACCTAGTCAATCTAGAAGCGCCCATTGCTCTCCCATTCAATTTAACTTGGACTTGGAGCATGAGGAGCCTTTTCTAGATTTTTCTAGCTAGTTCTAGCATTAATTTTGCTTAGCCACTAAGGTTTGAAGGATGACCATTCGGCTAGCTCCACTAGCTTATAAATACTTGGACATTTTCTTTGTAAAGGACTTTTGCCAAATTTTATATCGATATTATGTTGAATTTGCGAGCAATTTCTCCTATTTTGTTCTTAGGATTTGTTGGCTTATCTAGGAGTCTAGTGGCGTCAACCATCCTTTGTTTCTATCCCGATACCAAGGTTCCTATCGTCCATCGATAGTGGGTCGAGGTCCGTTAAAACTACTAAACACCGAAACCTTTAGAAACGTATAAGTAATCGGGTCGATACCTTTCTCGATTTTGGTTCTTACTTGTTTCCTAAAGTCTTAAATCGAAACCCGAACATTCTTTCATCCTTAAACCGAAGCCCAAACTTTAATTTTTCTTTCTTAAACCGAAACCCGAGCCATCCATTCCTACCTAACTTCGAAACATATCCCAACTACATCTAAATTACTTTCTTCTTCAATTCTCTGGTTTACGATCGAACTCCTAGCATACATCTCGTTTTCTCCTCGAGACCGGGATCGTATCAAAAAACCTCACAAGTCACTCAAAAAGAAAAAATTCGCTCACACTCGTGTTTCACTTGTATAAGGCTTTTTCTTTAATGAATACACTCATGCCTTTTACCGCTCTCTCTCGTCTCACAATTTCGTACTTCATTTCAGAAAACTCATCGTGGCTTGAGGGTCGGCTTCAAAGGGGTTTCAAGGGTTGATGTTGGGTATAGGGTAGGCTAAACAAAAGAAAATTTTGGGTATCCAGTAGACCAAAGGGTAAAAAAAATTTTGGGGTCAGGGTAAAAGGATGGTTTCGTTGATCGGGTTACGGAATAGAAAGGATGAAAAAAAAAAAAAACTTGCATATACTTCAATAACTTCACTTTTTTTCACCACTTTTTTAACTTGTATTTTTTTTTTCAATTTTCTTTTTTTTTTTTTTGAATTTTTGTAATTCTCTCTTTTTTCACATCAAATACACTATATGCTGAATAAATGAAAAATAAAAAATAAAAATAAAATTACAACTCTTTTTTTTATTTTTTTAACTTACGATATTTTGGCTTAGATCGTCATCACATTCCTTATTTTTATAGCTCTGATACCAAATGATACAGTCCATCTCAGGAGAGTTAAAATATATGCGAGTTGCCCAATCATCTACGAGGATGAATTACGCCTTCGAAAAATAATAGGAATTAGTGTTGAGTTTGCGGAAGCTCTGAAATGAATTTATTTAGAAAAAGGGAATTAAGTTAGGAATAGAGGTTTGAAAGAGATGATGGAATCGATTTGGTAGATGGAAAAATAGGTTCGAATTTGGGTGATAGAAAGAAATATGATTGATAAAGGTTTTCGAGTTAAGAATGAAATAAGGGAAATATAAATTAGGATAGTTGCTGGAGATGGACAATAGGACTTAAACACAGAAATGATTCAACACATGAAAGGTGTCACCCCAGCTTCTATAGTTGTTTAAGGTGAAATATAGAATCGAAGATGGACCAAGACCCGTTATCTATAAAGATAAGAACCTATGGTATCAGTTGATGAAAGGAACAAGTCTAGACGCCACAAGCAACTTGATAAGTCTAGGAAACTTACACAAAATCGAAGAGGAGACAAGCTCACTCGATGAACAAAAAGTTCATGAATTATATTCAAAGTTTTTATGATCAAAAAGTCTAACCATACAAATGAGAAATAACAAATATTCATAGGACAATAAGAGAGTTAGCTGAATAGTCATTAGGCATCCTTAAGAACTAAGTAAATTTAAACTAGAGAAGACTAGAAAAATCTAGAAATAACTTATTGGTTTGCTTAGCAAAATTCGGATGAATGTGGTCCTTGTAAGCTTGCTATGTTCGGATGAATTTGGGGAATAAAAGAGTAGCCTTTAATTGATCCAAGTCATCTCCTTGGAACGCCAACCATCAGCAGCAAAAAACTCCTTTTGTCATTCACGAAGTAATTGTCCCCTTTTTGGCTGTTGGTATGCAAGAAGCAATCAGCTTGAATGTATGTGCATGTTCAACTCTTTTTAAACGAATTAATGCTGGTAATTATGGTTGGCTGAATGGCCATTTTGGGCACACCAAACATCAAGCCTTTTGTAGTTCACGTGATGGTCCTTAACTCCCTTTTCCAGCAGCTCAATTAATAGCTTCCATGCATGTCCCAACATAGCCATAAATGATGTCCATGCATGTTGGTCGAATGTCCCTTTGGGAACATCAAAGTGCAGCCTATTAATGATGCCAAAACATACTCCTATAAGGCATTAAATTTGGTAGACAAAGCATGCTGCTTTCCTTTTCACGAAGAGATCCTTGAAAAAAGGCTCATTCATCTATTAATTGTGCCATCCAATAAGCACACCATGCATGCTGCTGATTTATTGAACATCTTTAATATGTGTTTGGGAAAGAGGAAAAGCCACGTTGGAAACAATCAGCTCATTGAAGTCCACCTTAATGGACGTGTAGGAGACACCAAAAGACACGTTGGGGAGCACAAAAGTCAGCCACCATTGTCCCTTGCGTGCTCCCAAGGCTCCTTAAATGTAATTGTTGCCCATGCCTTAAATACTTGTCCCTAAATCACCTGCACATGTTTAATTTCGGCATTAGTGTCCAGCAAGTTTAATACAACTTTAAAACATGTTTTTTTGGCTGAACAAATTAATTAAATGATGGCTATTACTTATATTAATTTTAGCTAGAAATTTAGGACACCTTAAATGAACATTTCGACCAATTAAATGAAGTAGCAGCCAACTATTAAATTGGTCCTAATCTAGACATATTAATTATATAACTTATTCAATTGAACTTAAATGACTATAACTAAATTAACTAACAAGTTATTTAATTAAGTTTAGCAAATTAAAGACTTAATCTTATTTAAAGCATTAAAATAAAAGAATCAGCTCAAAGAGCTGGAACGAGCTCGTGTGAACTTGAATTGAACTCAAATGGACTAATTCGGCTCAAGTTGAAAATGCAACAAAGTGCATATCAACTTTGCAGCATTTGGAACTTGCGACCCGAGCTCCTTCAATTTGAAATTCGTCGATGCCCTGGGCGTACCCGTATCGCATTGAATTTAATTAAAATGTCCAGATTTTCTATTTAATAGGTAATAAACTAAGACACATTAAATTTAATTAAAATGTCAAGATTTTTGACACATTAAAACACTACTTAATTATTTGAGCTGAACTAACTAAATTAACTAACTAAATTAAATAATTTATTTTAATTCTAGCAACTTAAACGCATAAAATAAAATGATGGAGATAAGCTCATTGAGCTGGAAACAAGCTCATTGAGCTAGAATCGATCTAAATTGAGCTCAACAAGCTGGAAGTGAACTAGTTTAGCTTGCAAGGGATTGCAAGCAATCCGTAGGGAACTAGTCCAAGAACGTGCTTGGCGCGTGGTCGTATCAACCAATGTGCATGGTGGCTCATAGCTTGGACTCGAGCTGGTACTTTGCCCTTGGGTTGAATTTCATTCCACAATTGGCTTGTAAGGGCTGCCATGGCATCATGCATTTGTTTGACTCGAGCTCGAGTCATAGGGAGCTTGAGAGCTTCGAAATTCAATTCCTTGGTTTCCCTGGGTATGCTTACATCATCCCCCCTCTTCAAAGCGACTTGTCCTCTAGTCAAAATTTGCATAAAAAAGGGACAAATCAGATATGTGAAAGCTAGCACTTATATTATATTCACCCGATAAATCAAGTTTGTAAGAATTTCTATTTTTGCGTTCCAAAACTTGAAAGGGCCTGTCTCCTTGAGGTAATAATTTGGACCTCCGTTAGGTTGGGAAACGCTCTTTCTGCATATGGACCCAAACCAAATCTCCGGGTTCGAACATAACTTTCTTTCAACCTTTGTTTGCTTGTTGAACATAGGATTCAGTCCTTGCCTCTATGTTAGCTCGCACCTTTTGATGTAGTTTCTTGACAAAGTCGGCCTTTTTCCTAGCATCAGCATGAACCAATTCATTATTAGGCAATGGTAATAAGTCTAAAGGCGTTAAGGGTTTAAATCCGTAAACCACTTCAAAAGGTGAATGTTTTGTGGCTGAGTGAACAGTTCTATTGTAGGCAAATTCAATATGGGGAAAACATTCTTCCCACGACTTCATATTCTTTCGGATTATAGCACGTAATAAGGTAGAAAGAACATGGTTGACCACTTTCATTTTCCCGTCCGTTTAAGAATGGCAAGTGGTTGAGAATAACAACTTTGTGCCAGTTTTCCCCACAAAGACCTCCAACAGTGGCTAAGCATCACAATCAGACACAATGGTGCGTGTGATTCCATGTAAATGGATAACTTCCATAAAAAAAAGTTAGAAATATGAACGACATTGTCAGTTTTAGTGCAAGCAATAAAATGAGACATTTTAGAAAACCTATTGAGGATAAAATCCATGGATATATTTGCCCACAGTGTTTCAGGTATAGGAAGAGGTGTATAAAGCCCATGAGGTTAAATTTTGGATTTTTCGCATTTACAAGTTATACATCACTCACAAACTCGTTCCATGTCTCACCTCATCCTTGGCCAATAGAAGTGCTCGTTAAGTGTAGCGAGAGTCTTACTAACTCCGAAATGGCCCATAAGGCTTCCACTATGGGCTTTATGATACAAACTCTTCTCGTGATTGATTTGATTTGTTTGTTATCCGATCGTGAATTTGAGTAAAAATGGATCATTTCAAACAAACAAAGGCTTGTCAAAAAAAAGGCTTAAAGATAGAAGAAGATGGCTTTGAAATTAGTAACAAAAAGGTCTACCAAAATAAAGGATAAATTTACTAAGGCCGAAAATAAACCAACAATACTTGATTGTTGACTCGAATCTCAAATGGATCTTAGATGTTTTTGGTTTTTAAGAAAAATAGCAAAGAAAAGACCTCGACCCACTATCAAGAATGATAGGAACCTTGGTATATGATGAACCTCGACCCACTATCAAGGATGATAAGAACCTTGGTATATGATGAGTGCCACACTATGAAAGTGATAAGTTTAGAAACAAGGAATGGACAGATGCCACAAGCTAAGCTTGATAAGTCAAATCAAATCCGTAAGAACAAGGAAAATTAGATAACTCACAATTCAAATATTTCATATATATTCAGCCAAAACTCTTCTTTTACAAAGGCTGATTTAATCTATTTATAGTGTTAGAATAGGCTAGCCAAATGGTCACAAACATTAAACTTAATGTGCCATTTAAAAACTGAAATAAAACTCAAGTCCTTTCACATTCTTGAGTCAAATAACTCCATTCTTGAATTCACTTCAATTCAGCTGAATGAATGACTTTTATTGCTTGAAAAATGACTCTTGAGTTAGCCCTTGGCCAGCCAAATAGACACCAACTTATTAACCAGCTCCTTAATGGTATTTGAATGCTTGAATTGACCTTTGAAATGGCAAAAACGGGCTGGTAGTTGAAAAGGTTGCTGCCGAAATTAAATAGATGATATAATGCTCTTTAAAACCTCCTTAAATGATGTATAAACCTCTTTTGTAATAGCCCCTTTACTTGTAATCGAAAATGACTTGAACAACCACTTTATTTGTAACAGCCTTGAATTGTAACAGTTATGACTTCAAAAGACTCCTGCAATAAACACATTAAAATGAGCTTTTTAAACACATGAAAACACTTATTAAACATAACACACATTAAGTAAATGAACATATGCATCAATTATTCTAGCAACTAATTAATTAAAGAAGCATAATTAAAAGAACTTAACTCATGCATCAATAAATAATCCTAGAAACTAGATTAATTAAGAGCAACACTTATTAAAAAAAGTTAAAAAAAACACTTATTAATTAAAATAAGATAAGTTGAATAAAGTTTAGCAACTCATTTATTAAATTAAGATGAGTTTAGTAAAAAATTAAGTTCAACCTCTTGCCAATTGAGCCGTTCCATGCATGAATGTTGAATTCGACCTCTTGCTCTCCCCAAGCTCGATCCACATAGCTTGCTAAGGCTTCTTGAAATTTCTTAGCTCGTGATTGAGTTATAGGGCTTCGTGGCAGCTCAATGGATTCAAAAGTGATCTCCCGAGCTATGGTCACATCATTCCCCTCTCTTCGAGGTAATTTGTCCTCAAATCATCACCTACATCGAAAAGGGATAAATTAGCAACATTAAAAGTCACACTAACTCCACACTCACTAGGTAAATTCAACTTATATGTGTTATCATTAATCCTTTCCAAGACTTGAAAAGGTCCATCTCCCTGTGGCAAAAGATTGGATTGTCGTTGGATGGGAAATCTCTCTTTACGCATGTGAATCCAAACCCAATCACCGGGTTCAAATATCACTCATTTACGACCTTTGTTGACTTGACGAGCATAGTGCTCCGTTCTTCACTCAGTATTATCTTTAACTCATTGATGTAACTATTTAACAAAATCTACCTTTTTCTTTCCATCTACATGCACCAACTTATCAGAAGGCAAAGGTAATAAATCCAAAGGAGTTAAAGGATTAAAGCTATACACTACCTCAAATGGTGAATACTTAGTAGCTGAGTTACCGATCTATTGTATGAAAATTCAATGTGAGGTAAACACTCCTCCTAAGTCTTTAAATTCTTTCATATAATTGCTCGAAGTAGCGTTGATAGAACTCGATTAACGACCTCTATTTGGCTATCAGTTTGAGGATGACTAGTTGTGAGAACAACAACTTAGTTCCAAGTTTTCCCCATAAGGTCCTCCAAAAATGACTCAAAAACTTGGTGTCTCAATCGACAATAATTGTTCTCAGAACTGATGTGATCTGACCCGAGTTAATCAAGTCATTTCACTTGTTTGCCCGATCGTCGACGAGGAGAATGTTAGTTGCATTGAAAATGTAAAATTTGGTTAAGTTATACGGAAGCTAACAAGATGGTTTTCGAATGGAAAGGGGTTTTAGTAAGGATGAAATAGGCTTAACAAGAAATAAAGATAGGTAATTTGATGAAGTGATGGAAATGAAAATGGGAACTTAACGGAAGAAAGATTCAACACTATATCGTAGAGTCACCCCGTTTCTTATGTCGTTAAGGTGGTTGGTGACTAATCAGCTAACCAAAGGACATTTCAAGAGTCACTTTTCAAGCATTCAAGGTCAATTATGCAGCTAAATTGAAGTGAATTAAATGGTGGAGTTATTTGGTTCAAGAATTCCAAGAGACTTGAGCTTTATTTTAGCTTTTAACATGAATACTTGTGACTGTTTAGCTAGCCTATTTCTAGCCTTATAAATATGTGTGTAATCAACCTTTTGAGTGGACTTTTGAACTTTGATAAAATTTTATGAACATCTTGTTCTCGAGTGAGTTTACCTCCTCTCCTATTTTGTACAAGTCTTGTTTGACTTATCTAACATTGCTAATGGCATCTTCCCGACTTGTTTGTACTTATCACCACCTCCATTGGTGTGGCGTTCATCCTACTTCTCCATCTAGCCACCTTAATGACATAAGAAACGGGTGACACTAAAATATAGTGTTAAATCTTTCTTCTGTTAAGTTCCCTTTTTCATTTCCATCACTTCATCAAATTACCTATCTTTATTTCTTGTTAAACCGAACCTATTTCATCATCCTACTACATTTCATACTAAAACCATCTTTCATCTCCAAACCACTTCATTAGCTTTCGCATATTCTTCCACCAAACTTACAATTTTCAACACATTGAATTTTCTCCTCATCGACGATCGAGAAAACACGTGAATTAACTTGACTAACCTGAACCGAATCACATCTTTTAGTATCAGAGCTACTAAAACGAGGAGCGTCGACGTTTGTGAAGATCCCAAAGTAGGTTTATTTGAAAAAAGTTGAAAAAATTGAAAAAAATTCAAAATAAAAAATTCTTCAAGTTGTATTTTATTTCTTTTGAAATCACCATATCATATTTGAAGTGAAAAAAAATGAAAAAAATTGAGAATAAAAAAAGTGTGAAGTTGAAAGTTCTTGTTTTGTTTTCATTCATTCTATTCCCGATCATCCCGTTGTCCATTATTCTATCAATTTCTTCCCTTCCCAACGCCACACTTATTTTTGAAGTTTCTTTTTATTCAGCCTACCCTACACAATACACTTTATCCCTTGTAACCATTTTGAAACTGACCCCAAGCAACAAATAGGTCTTTCAAGATGAAATACAAAATTGTGAGACGAGGTCGAGTGGTAAAAGGCAAGAGATGTGAGATCTTTCGAGAGAAAGAAAAAGCCTTGAAAACTAGTGCAAATACGAGTGAGAGTGAAAATCTGTTCTTTCTTTCTGAGTGACTTTGTGAGGTTGTAGTAAGGTATTTAATTTTCTGTTTTATGTTCTTTTTAACATTTCTTCTTTTCATTAATTCATCATGTCTCGAGACGAGTTTCCAGTGTTTGAATTTCAATACTTGTTGAAAGAAATGAAGAATATGCTCGACCAAAAGATTAATCATATTCAAGATAAGCAAGAACCTCGAGCAATAACCCGATGGAAGTAAACTCCACTAAGTCGAGAAATAGAGTTAAGTTCATCACGAAGGCACCTTCTCGATGACCACCTGAGAAGGGATTCTTTTTAGAATTCCTATTCAATAAGGCCGTCGAGACCAAGAGAAGAAAGCTTCGAGATTGAGACTTTTCGAGATGATAAATGTAACAACCTAATTTAGACCTTAGTCGAAATAGTAGTTTTGAGACCACAAATTCGAGGTTAGAATAATATTTTAATGTTATTTTTGGTGTTAATTATATATGATATAGCCTGTGTAAAAATTTTGTGTGGCAATTTTATTGACTGTGTGTCGAATTGTGAGAAAGGACTTAATTGCGTAAAGTGTAAAACTTGTGTGCTGATTTATAAGTACTTAAGTGTTGTTGTCTTTTAATATGGTGGCCTTATGAGGCAATTAAACCATGTTTTATGTTAGTGGGTGACAAAGGTCAAATATGCCATTTATATATATATGTGTTATATATTAAATGGAATGTTATTTTTTTAAATGGATTTATAACATAAAATTAGTAAAAACAAAATGCTAATAATAAGCCATTATCATCCATAGTAGCTGAAACTAAAGAAAGAAAAGAAAGAAAAATTGAGTGATGTGGGCACATCTAGGCCAATCAAGGAGGCTGATCCAGAGGTCTTGCCATTAGGACCTATCACACGATCTAAGGCAAAGAAATTCAGGGAAGTTCTTTCTTTCACTTGTACTAAAGTTTCTGAATCTTTTGAAAGTGAATGTGCCTTAGAAGATAAGTTTTGTAGTGTGTTGCATGCTGATATGTGACATACTTATGCCATACTACTTATATTGGTGTGTTTAGTATGTATATATTATGCTAAGTATGTTTTTGGATTGGATTGATAGTATTTGTATTGTCTTCAAGTTATTTATATGTTAACAAATAAGTGTGCACTTATTTACAACTTATTAGACTATGTTATATTAAGTTTACATAACTTTGATAAGTATTATGTTGTTTTGTAACATGTACACAAAAGGACTCTAGCTCACGAGCGAATATGCAGCTCAACTTCACCTCAGGACAACTCAGAGGCTTATTTCCCACCTCAATTCAACTTAGATTGCTCTACACCAGCTCATGTCAGCTCATTTCATTTTGAGTTAGCTGAATTCAGCTCAGTTCAACTCCAGTCAGTTCACCTCCAGCTCCACTAGCTCAACTTTAGTTGACAAGTCTAGAGGTAGCTGAATAGTGTCCTACATGTCAGGGAGTATGCCAGTGCACATGTGGCAGCTTAGGTGGCATCCAAGCATGTGGATGTGCATGTGCCAACCTTGAACACATGTGGTGCACATGTGTGACCAAAAACCAGCCCATTCTTGTGCAATTTGTATGGCAATTGAAGAGATAAGAACAAGGAAAGTTGTGTGTTTGAATTTCAAATGAAATTAGCACAAATTTAAAGTGATAAACATGCCAACTCACTCTTTTTTTTACTTGGCTACAAATTAATCCCACCCAAAAGGAGTTATTTCAATTCAAATTTAAATTTTAAACTCCTTTAATGTTAGCCACACAATGTAATTTGGTCACCTCTTCATTTCTTCTATATATTTGTAACTTCAAACATTGTTAATATACATAGTCTTTTGGAAATAAAAAAATTACTTTGTGAGTTTTTCTCTCAAATTTGGTTCTTTTTGTTGAACTTCTTTCTTGACATTTCAATTCTAAATTGTTGTGTCAATCTTGTGATACTTCGGGTTCCTAGATCACTATCTAGTGGGTCCAAGTCCGTTGACGTAGAACAGGTTTGATTCAGGTTTGCACAATAGATTGTGCGAGTTCTTTTGAGTTCTTCGTTGTTCAAATTTCCAAATGGGCCTCTGCATTATTTCGCCATTTTTTTGAATGTTCAAGGCTACCATGGATGAATTTTGAAGCATTCATCTTCTACCTTCTTCAAATATGTCTAGAAATTCTGGCAACTTCTTTTCTTCTTCCAATCTGTTCAATTTTTTTTAAAAATAAAGTCTAAACCAACCTCTTTGTTTTGTTAATTGCAGGGAAGTGCTTGATACAATCCTAGATCCGTAAACATTCAAGGATTGTTGTTTCGCCAAGCAACGCCTTATCATATGATAATTAGAGCCCAGGTTGGATTTTTTTTAGCACATTCTGCACTCAAAATCAAGAAGACAACATAAAAAGTTAAAAAAAACCAAATTTGAAAATTAAAAAAAAAACACAAAAAAATAAAATTTGAAAACAAAAATAAAACAGAAATAAAAGAAAAAAAAAAAGTGTGCTAATTTGTTGCAATGATAAAAGATGCTCATATGATGCCTGAAATGCTTGGAAATCAATCGAAACAACTTATTCTTGTCTGTTCGGTGATAGGGTCATTGTAAGCATTTCTGTTGCAGTAAGTTTTTAATTTTTTTCTCTTATTTTTATCCTTGTTTTTCTTCATTTTGTTTGTTAATTTTCCAACCTTGTATTTCTTTTTTTTTTCTTCAGCCTTACTTTCATTCTAACCCTTTATTCTTTATCCTTATTGTTTCTTACAAGTTGACACAATATATAGATTCTGAAAGATCGAAATTAGTTCCTTTAAAGAACTAATTATGGGAGATTCAGTGGAAAAGGCAATTGAGCGTGTGAGATCAGAACGGGAGACAAAAAGAGCTTTTAAAGTATTCTCCCGAGTGAAACACGAGAGCTGAGTGAAATTGTTAAGTGTTCTTTCTTTGGGAGCGATCTGTGAGACTGTTTTGAGTGTGCTGTAAGGTCCATTCCTTTATTTTCACTAACCTTTAATAGTTTTTTTACTTGTTTCTTTTTATTATTATTTAAAATGACAAGTTCTAATGAGAGTAACTCGGATGATCGGCAACCAAACTTACAAATACAAGCCATAACACGTGAACTTCAGCATCTTTTAAGACAAGAACTCAAACCTCTACAATCGAGGATGGATAAAATTGACGGTGGTGGTTCCCAATCAGTCCCTAATGAAGGAAATGACGAGAATGAAGTTGATCAATCTCCGACGTGGAATTTGAGAAGACATATACAACTTGATGTAATCTGTCTAACATTAAAGTTGCTATTCCATCATTTCAGGGATGAACAGATACTAATGCTTATCTCACTTGGAAAAACAAAGTCGAACATGTTTTTGAGTGTTACAATTACTCAGAATAGAAGAAGGTTCATTTGGCTGCGATAGAATTCACTGATTAAGCTTTGATCTGGTGGGATCAATTGCTAATTAGTCGGAGACGCACCGATGAAGGTCCAGTGAGAACGTGGAATGAAATAAAATAAATCATGCGAAAGAGATTTGTTTCTTCTCATTATCATCGTGACTTATTCCAAAAGTTGCAAACATTGAAACGGGGGAGTAGGAGTGCTGAAGACTACTATAAGGAAATGGAAATGTCCATAATGAAAGCCAACATTATTGAGGATCGAGAGGCTACTATGGCACATTTTCTTGCAGGTTTGAATTTTGAGATTGCTAATGTTGTTGAGTTGCAGCATTATGTCAAGTTGGAGGACATGGTGCATATGGCGATAAAAGTTAAACGACAGCAACGTAGGAAGTCTTTAAATCGCGATAATACTCCATTTAAATCATTTTCAAATCCTTTATCTACTTCTAACAATTTCAGGAAGCCTACACCACAAGCACCACTTCAGATTCGAGATAAGGCAGAGTCAAACAAACCAAAGACTCCTATTACTGAAAATAGGCATGACAAGTAGGTGGTGACACAAGAACGTTCGAGGGACATTCTGTGTTTCAAGTGCCTTGGTCGAGGGCATGTTGCCAGTCAGTGCCCAAATCGGAGGACCATGATGTTGTTGGATAGTGGGGAGATTGAATCTGAGTCTGAAGAAGAAGAATAGGAACGCCCTACAGTGGACGTTGAAGAAGATGATGACAATGTGTAGACAATTGTCACCGACGAAGAACTTGTTGTCAAGAGGAGTTTGAATACTCAACTGATTCAGGATGAACAGCAACGAGAAAACATCTTTCACACGAGATGTCTCGTCAATGACAAGGTATGTGTTGTAATTATAGATGGTGGTAGTTGCTCTAATGTTGCTAGTTCTGTGATGGTTGATAAGTTGGGTTTGAAGACGACACGGCATCCAAATCCTTACAAATTACAGTGGCTAAATGACGGAGGAGAAATTAAAGTGACTAAGAAGGTTCTTATGCCGTTTACCATTGGAAAGTACAAAGATGAAGTACTTTGTGATGTCATTTCAATGGATGCGAGCCATTTACTATTGGGACGCCCATGAAAGTTTGACAAGAGGGCGGTACATGATGGTTTTACAAACAGATATTCTTTTGTTCATGCAGATAAAAAGATCATCTTAGCACCTTTGACACCGAGCCAAGTGCAAGAAGACTAAGTGAGATTGCGAAAGAATATCGAAGAAGCTCGAGGGAAAAAGAAGATGAATGTGTATGCTAGTAGTAAGGAAATCAGGAAATGTCTTTCCTCTCAGCATTCTATGCTTATTTTATTGTTTAAAGATAATTGTTTATTAATAGAGATTCCTAGTTATTTGCCTGTTTCTATTTCATCTCTTTTGCAGGAATTCGAGGATGTGTTTCCTGATGAAACACCGAAGGGTTTACCCCCTATTCATGGCATCAAACATCATATTGACTTTATTTTAGGAGCCATGACTCCGAATAGACCAGCATACCACAGTAACCCTGAAGAGACAAAGGAACTTCAAAGACAGATTTTTGAGTTGTTGGACAAGGGGTACATTCGAGAGAGTTTGAGTCCGTGTGCTGTACCAGTGTTGTTGGTACCCAAAAAGGATGGAACTTGGAGGATGTGTGTTGATTGTCAAGCAGTGAACCATATTACGATCAAGTATCGACATCCCATTCCTCGACTTGATGACATGTTGGATGAGTTGTGCGGAGCGACTATCTTCTCCAAAATTGATTTGAAGAGTGGATATCATCAGATTCGCATGAAAGAAGGCGATGAGTGGAAGATAGCCTTCAAGACAAAGCTAGGACTATATAAATGGTTAGTGATGCCTTTCGGTTTAACTAATGCTCGTAGTACTTTTATGTGTTTGATGAATCATGTTCTGCGATCTTTTATTGGTATGTTTTGTGTTGTGTACTTTGATGACATTTTGATTTATAGCAAGACTTTGCAGGATCACGTAAAACATTTACGAGCTATTTTACAGACTTTGCGAGAAGAGAGATTGTTTGGTAACACAGAGAAATGTGTGTTTTGTACTGATAAACTTATATTTCTTGGTTATATTGTTAGTTCTCAGGGAGTTGAAGTTAATCCTAAGAAGATTAAGGCGATTCAAGAGTGGCCACGATTGACATCGGTTAGCCAAGTTAGATCATTTCATGGTTTAGCTAGTTTTTATCATCGGTTTGTTCCCCATTTTAGTTCTATTACTGCCCCCTTAACCGGGATTATAAAGAAGAATTAAGTTTTCTCATGGGGTAAAGAACAAGAGGATGCCTTTCTAAAAATAAAAGAGTGTTTGACAAAGCACCAGTTTTAGCCTTACCTAACTTTGATAAAATGTTTAAAGTTGGATGTGATGCTTCTGGAGTTGGTATAGGTGTTGTTTTGTCATAGGAAAAGAGGCCCATTAGATATTTCAGTGAGAACCTTAGTGGAGCAACGTTGAACTATCCTACTATGATAAGGAGATGTATGCACTGATTCGGGCCTTGGAAACTTGGTAGCATTATTTGTTGCCTAAGGGGTTTGTGATTCACATTGATCATGAGGCTTTGCAATATATCACAGGTCAGCATAAATTAAACAAACGACATGCTAAATGGGTTGAATTTCTTGAGTCTTTCCCTTATGTCATTCGTTACAAGAATGGTAAAGACAATGTCGTTGCTGATGCTTTATCACGTAGGTATGCACTTTTAAATTATTTTGATTCTCATTTGATTGGATTTGCATATATTCGTGAGCTATATGTTGATGATCCTAATTTTAGAGATAATGCTTGCGCAAAAGGTGCAGAAGGAAAATTTTATAGGCATGATGGCTATCTTTTCAAAGAAAACAGGATATGCATTCCACAAGGATCTATGCGTGGTATTTTGATCCATGAAGCACATGAAGGTGGGTCATTTTGGAGTCACCAAACCATTACAAACATTAAAGGAGCATTTATTTTGGCTTAAAATGCTTAGGGACGTTGAACGGTACTGTGAACGTTGTGTGACATGTAAGAAAGCAAAATCGAAGGTTTCACCACATGGTATGTACTTGCCTTTACCTATTCCTGAGTCCCCTTGGACTGATATTTCGATGGATTTTGTTTTGGGATTGCCTAGAACTAGGACTGGTAGAGATAGTATATTTGTTGTGGTTGATAGGTTCTCGAAGATGGCACATTTTATTGCTTGCCATAAGACTGATGATGCTGTAATGTGGATAATGTTAAATCATTTCTTTGTTTAAGTTCATTTGTCCATTTCCACCTAACTATCCTTTTACCATATATCCATCTTCATTCATTTATATCAAATCGAGTCATTCCATATCACTATCTTCTTCCTTTCACCCAAAATTGAACCTATCCTTTCATTCATCTGAATCAATTCCATAATTTCTCAACCCTCCTTTCCCAACTTAACTCATTTCTAAAACAAATTCACTTAAAAGCTTTCATAACTCTTCCATATTTTCATACTATTACCCGAAGGCTTGATTTACTCCTCGTAGATGATTGGGCAACTCGTAGACAATTTGACTCTTCCTGAGGTAGACTGTATCATCTGGTATCAGAACTATAAGATGAGAATTTACGGTGATGATCGTGAAGCCAGAAGTTTGTTCGTAAGTTAAAAAAATAAAAAAAGTTGTAATTTATCTTCTTGTATTTGAGCATATTGTATTTAAAATAGTGAAAAAAAAGAGAAGTAAAAAAAAGTGTGAAGTTCTGAAAGTTTGCAAGTCTTGTTCGTTTTCATCCTTCTTACCCCCAATCCTTCAAAACCAGAACGCCCCACACCCCTAGATTTTCTTTTTTTTTCTTTGTTTGGCCTCTCCATACACCTAACATTTTCCCTTGTTACCCATTTTGAAGCCGACCCTCAAGTCGTGATGAGTCTATCAAAACAAAATACGAAATTGTGAGACGAGAAAATGCAGTAAAAGGCACGAGAGAATTCATCAAAGAAAAAGCCTTATACGAGTCAAACACGAGTGTGAGCACTTTTTCTTTGTGAGTTACTTGTGAGGATTTTGTGGTGAGGATTTAATTTTCTGTTTTATTCTTTTTAACAATTTTTCTTTTTAGAAAATAAACATGAATCAATAAGCGTTGTCAGAGTCTAATTATCAATACTTGTTGAACAGAATGCCAAGAGTCATGATCCCAAGTTTGACAAGTTGTATAAGTGATTGGATCGATTCGAGGAACGAGACCGGTAAGAGTGACTTTCTTCAAGTCAAAGAATGGAATCGCGATCTCCATAAAGGTATACTCCCAAATACTACTTGAAGAAATCCAATCGTGATTCCCATTCACCATCGATTTTGAGACAAGGAGATTCAAGCTATGACTCCTACTCCTTAAAGAGTCCAAGAAGAAATATCAATCATGAATTTTATTCGACGAGAAGTTTGAGGCAAAGCAAAGTGGATTTTGAGTTCGAAGCCTACTATGGTGATGAACAAGAAGAAAGTACAAGCTACTCTTCAAATGCTTCAAAGAAGTCGCACTCGAAGAACCTTTCACAAAGAATAGCAAATGATTTCTACAAGAAAATGACTTCTTTCCTTGAGTCAAACCCATCTCTTTTCGATTCTTTTTGTTGTAATCAAAATGAAAAAGAGATCGAGAAAAAAGAAAAAGAAAATCAAGAAAAAGAAATTGAAAAAGAGGAAAAAGAAATTGTGAGAGAAAAAGAAAATAAAGAAAAAGAAAATCAAGAAAAAGAAAATAAAAATGAGAAAGAAGAAGCAAAGATTGAAAAGAAAATTGAGATTGAAAAAAAATTAAAAGTGAAAAAGAAGAGTTGGAAAAAGAAACGAGAGAACGAGATGAGCAAGAAAAAGAGAGTGACTTTTCCACTAACCCTCTTGAAATGTGCTCTTCTTCTGTTTCTTCATTTCAGGTTCCCAACGTATCGCACGATGATCTCCAACTTCAGTACCTTCTCAAAGAAAGGCATTTTCATTTGATTGAAAAAGGTAAGGAAGGTAAGTGCTTTGATGAGATTCAGTCTCCACTAAAACTTTATAATGTTTGTGAACATGTGGATAATATCGTCCAATGCCATCCTTCGACCATTTTTGATGTTTTAAATGATGGTAAGATGAGTTTGTCTACTAATAATCAATGTGATGCAAAGTATGAAGGTGGAGAGACACATATCCAACAAATACAAGACTCGAGTAAGTATGATGACAACTTTTCTTTAAACCTCCATTTGTTTTATTGCGGGTATTATGAGATTTGTTCGTTGTCTAATATGAAATCTTTGAGTTTTTGTAAATCGACTTTGAAACATGTTAAGAGATTTGATCGTTCGATTTTGAAGTTGCACAATTCCTATTGGGTTAACGTGTTTGATTTTTCTAAACCTTTGTCACATCTTGAATTTAACAATCAAAATCATGTTTTTCAACCGAGCATATGTACCGATGAGTTTTGTGGAAAACTCAAGAATCATCTGGTATGTTTGAAAGATTTCTATCTTCTTGATACAAGATTTTTGAATAAGGTAACGAATTTTGTCAACTTTGTTCTCAATTTTTATTTGTTCCTTAAGCAAGTTTTGTGGTTGTACATGCAATTCATGTCCATGGAGTTCCCATTTTGTTTAAAAAAGGTTGATTCGCAAGTAAAGCATCGACTACATTACATGCTTGAGGAGAGAAGGTTCATCTATATCGAGAAAGGTAAATTCGATCTTCGAGTTTTAGCTTGTGAAGATAATCAAGGTAAGAATGGTCTCTGTCTTTTTGCGCCTAAAGGTAAGTTTTCTGAAATAGTTGATATATTTTTGCTCTCGTCAGATAATGATATGCATTGTGTTGATGAATTGCCTTTTGCAAAGCAATTAGATCATGATATGCTTAGCTATTCCAATTTTCTTGCTCATGATTTATCTATTTGGGATGTTGATAGAACACATTGTGCTGATTTTGTTTTTGTAAAGCATTTAGATATTGATATGTTCAAATGTTCCATTCTTCCTATTGATGGTCTATCTACTTTAATGATTGACAAAAAGATTCTTGTGTTTGATACCTGTTACAATTCATGTGCGAGTGGTTCCTTATTTCGTACAAAGCAAGGTTTGGATGTTCAACTTCGAGTGCCATATGCACTTTCTCCACTACTTGTTTCTGATGAATATATCTATTTTTTGGTGTACTACTCACATGATCATCTTATCTTGTGGAATCCAATTAGATCGTATGCATGCTTTGAAGCTTATCTGCTTTTGCTCTAAAAATTTGACAAGGCATTGATCCTTTTGTATGATAAAGTGATTATGCTTATCCGCATGCGATTTATTTGTTTGGTGTTGTTTTTATTCGGGTTGCAAGTATGTTTAAAACATTTCTTGCTAATTCTTAAATTTTCTTTTCAGGTGTTATCATCCATCTCGTTTGATCAAGGAAAACGGAGTCAAAAGGAATTTTGTTCAAAAAATCAACAGGTCGATTCGAGAACAAATCATCTTGAAGAGGGGAGGGATGATACGGGCACGCCCGGGGCACCAACGGTTTTCAAATTTATGGAGCTCGAATTTAATGCCCCAATGCCGTGAAGCTAATATGCACCATTTCCAAATTGAGTTGGATTAGTCTATTTGGGCTAGATTTGAGATCACATGAGCTCGCTCCAGCTCATTGAGCTGATTCGTTAAATTAATGCTTTAAATAAATTGAATAATTAATTTAATTAATTTCTCTACAGAAAATTTATATGTCTAAATAATTTATTTGGTGTCTAAATTAGTTTATCTAGGCTTAAATTAATTTGTCACATTTTATTACATGTTTTTAAGTTGTTTAAAACATAAATTAAATGTGATGTTTTTTTCATTAAAATAGGGGCTGCCGAAAATTCAATGCTTCTAATGGTGTCTTTAAGATGTCAAAAATGTCCATTATTGTGTCTATAGCATGTTTTAATTATGGTCAACTTATTTGGCTTGAATTAATGAGTGTTCATGCTTAATAAAGGTCTAGCGAATTTAACCTATTATTGCTACTTTTCAGCCAAATTTATTGAAACATTAAAGCATACTTGTTTCGTGAATTGCACAGCAATTAAGGAGTCTTTCACTCTCCCCCATGGCTGAATTAATGAGCTGTTGGAAGCATGGATGACACCTTTAATGAGCAACAAGCTTGGAACATCAATTAATGCATTGTTGGAGAAGCATGGGGCGTCCATTTAAAGAGCCACGTTCAGCATGCATGGGACATCATTTATGGAGATGCTGTTGCATGGTTGGATGATAATTAAAGCCATTGTTGCTGGTTTATTTTCCAAAGCAAGTGAGCTGAATTTATGTGCTTTGTGGATGACATTAATGAGATGTTTGCTGTCTTTTTCATTGCTTGGGCGGTAGCAATTTAAATAAAGGCTAAGCATGCATGAAACGGCAATAAATATCTTGTTTAGCATGCATGGGCGAAATGAATGCAAAAGGACATGCATGGGCGGCACATTCATTGAGTTGCTGGAAAATGAGCCATATTAATTAAGTTACTAGAGCCTTTTAATCTCTCCAAGAACGAAATTAATGGAAGAATAAATGGCTGCTTCCTCTTGAAGTACCCAAGGCCGAAAAGTCTCCTTTTCATAGTGCTTTTTAGAATAAAGCAATGGACATTGCTTTAAATGCATTTTTGTGGAACACAAAGGGAGTTAAGGAGTTGATTCGTGAATGACAAAAGGGAGCAGCATTTAAGACATTGTTGAGCAATTAATTTGCTGCAAGTTCTTGGCGAAATTTAAGGGGATGTTGGGCATGCATGGACAGCATTGATGAGCTTCTGGTTGGTGTTCTCTAAGGGCCAATTTCATAAACAATGACCAAAAAGAAGCCTCATTATTTCAACCGAATGTACAAGCACACCAAGGGCCATATTAGGCCAACCTAGCCAAGCAAGCTAAAAGACTTTATTCTAGATTTTTCTAGCTTAATCTAGTTTAATTTTTTCTTATCTTTTAAGATACTTGGATGACCATTTGGCTAGCTCTCATAGGCCTATAAATACTTTTTATTTTTCATTTGGAAGGTTGGTTAATCTTTAACTAAAAAAACATATATGAACTTTGGGTCATTGAGTGAGTTATCTCCTCTCTATCTTTCGTACGAGTTTCGTCTTGACTTATCAAGTTCGCTTGTGGCGTCAAATGTATCTCTTCCATCAAACTATACCATCGATTCTTATATACCTAGATAACGGGTCATGGTTCATCCTCGATATCCATACTTCCACCTTAAGCAAATATAGAAACTGGGGTGACATTTGCTAATGTTAAATCGTTTCTTTATATAAGTTCATTTGTCAATTTCCACCTAATTATCCTTTACCATATATCCATCTTCATTCATTTATATCAAACCGAGCCATTCCATATCACTATCTTCTTTCTTTCACCCAAAACTGAACCTATCCTTTCGTTCATCTGAACCGATTCCATCATTTCTCAACCCTCCATTTCCAACTTAACTCATTTGTAAAACAAATTCACTTAAAAGCTTCCGCAACTCTTCCATATTTTCATACTATTACCCGAAGGCTTGATTTACTCCTCGTAGATGATTGGGCAACTCGCATACAATTTGACTCTTCCCGACAAACTGTATCAATAATTGAGTTTGGTAAAGGGTAGGCTGAAACAAAAAATGAAATCGGGTTTTAGTGTGGCGTTGGGGTGGGGAAGTGATAGTAGAATGAAAAAAATTGGATAATCGGGAATAGAGAGGATTACAAAACTTTCAAAAATTTCACACACTTTTTTTTATCTCGAATATTTTTTTATAATTTCGTCTCTTTTTTTAATACTTCAAATACAATATGCTGAATACAAGAAAAATAAAATACAACTAGATTTTTTTGAATTTTTTTAAATTCACTTCACAAACTTACTCTCGCTTGATTCTATCGTCAGCGCTCCTCATTTTCAAGCTCTTATACCAAATGATATGATCCAGCTCGGGAATGTCGAGTCGATTCACGTATTTGCCTGATCATCAACGAGGAGAAAATTTGATGCGTTGAAATTGTAAGTTTGGTTAAAAATATGCGAAAGCTAATGAAGTGGTTTGCAGATGAAAGCTGGTTTTGGTATGAATGTAGTAGGCTCAGTTTAAGAATAAAAATAAAGATTGATAATTTTGGGATAAATGGTGGATATGGAAAATGAACTTAAGTGGCAAGATCGATTTGATACTATAACGAGTATCACCCCAGACTTATATGGCTTAAGGTGATTGATGGAATAGAGGGATGGAGATGGAAAATCGAACTTAACTCGAAGAACAATTCAACACTATAAAAGAGTGTCACCCCGGTTCTTATGCGGTTAAGGTGGTTGCATGGAAATGTAGATTGGTGAACGCCACACCAAGGAATGGTGATAAGTTCAAAAATAAGTTGGGTTGACGCCACTGGCTTTAGTCAAATGAAACTTGTATGAAATAAGAGAGGAGGTAAACTCACTCGAGAACACAAAGTTCATATAAAGTTTATCAAAAGATCAAAAGTCCTTTTACAAATGAAATAACAAACTATTTATAGCCTAACACAAGGCTAGCCGAATGGTCAACTTAATGGCTAAGCAATTTCGGCTAGCATGTTCTAGGATATTCTAGAATTAATTCATTAAACACCAATGGCTAGATGCGGCTGAATGGATCTTTAAAAGGCAGCTTCATTATGAAGGAAAGTGAACTTGGTGATGATGAGTGCATGAAAGGCCAATGGCCATGTCTAGATTCGGCTGACACCTTAATGGACAGCATTGATGATGGGCTGGTTCATGAATGGTAGCATGTACCTTTGTAAATTCGTCCTCCCCTTTGTGCATGCACATTATTCATTCAATATACTGAAATAAGGTGTTATATTCCCTTGGACGTTCATGACTCCTCCCATGCATGTATCTTCTTCATTCATTGTAAGTTTCTATTCATGTATCATGCATTTAACTCCTTCATGAATGTGTCTTTAAATTGGTAGCTACTCCTTGGCCAAATAGATGCTTAGGAGACCAATGATCAACCACCATGTGATGCGAACCCAGTCGCATCATGTTATGACACCACCTGACGCCATCGAGAGTGGCCTAAGCTCGAGGGGCCTAAGTGCCAAATGAAGCCTAATTCCAGCTCAACGAGCTCAAATCCTTAGTTTTCCCTCGCTGATCTAGCTCGTTCTAGCTCAATGGAGCTCAATTTGGTTTGATGCAAGCTCATTGAGCTTGATTCGAATTTATTTAATTTCATGCAATAAAGTAGCTGGAATAAATTTATTAAGTTAAAGTTCAACTCAAATAAATTAATTTTGTTTTTTTAATACTTCTAAATTCTGGACAACTTAATTTAAGTTTAAATGTTTTTTAATTAGTACGTATTTTAATGTGTCTAGTTAGGATAAATTTAATCCTTGTTTTAATTAATGTGTCCAGCCTATTACATCTATTTAATGTCTTAGTTGCTATTTAATTTGTCTTAGTTCCTACAGCTCTTTATTATGTCCAAATCTAAGACAACTTAATTAGTTGCTAGAATTAATTTTAATGTGTAGGTTTTTAAGTTATCTTGCTGCCGAATTTAATATGTCCAAAGGGGAACTTAATTTTGTGATTTAATTGCTGCAGGTACATGACCTTAGGATGGCTAAGTGTATGGACGGCTTAATGAGGAGTTTCCAGCTGAATTAAAATAGTAGCTCATTTGACTTCCCAAGGGTCGTTCGTGTATTGCAAAGGTCATGGGGTGTTCACATTAGCTCATCAGCTGCCATATTCTTTTCACACCTTGGGGTTGTTCAAAACCACCCGTTCACACCTTATGGCTGATGGCTTTCAATTGTTCACACCTTGGACAGTTTATGTTCCCAAAAAACATCATCAATATGGCTGTTGTTTGTTCAGCTGCCCAAGGAAGCAATAAAGGCTAAAATTCAAGTCTTTTGGCTACAAAAACGTTGAACCATATAGCTCAAAAAGACTAAATGAGCTGACTTTTGGTGCCACATTCAGCTGAACATGGACCTCATCTTAATGATTCTATTCTAGCTAATTCTAGACTATTCTAGCTGAAATTACTTAGTCCTTAAGCTAGTTCATTTTGTCTTTTCGGTTAACCATGCTTAATCCTATAAATACCTTGTAATCAGATTGCTTAAGGGACTTTTGGCCAATTTTTAATGAAACTTTGTTTCTGTGAGGTTTTCCTCAACTCTTATTTTGTATGAGTCTCGAGTGACTTATCTAGCATTGCTAGTGGCGTCTCTGAACTTGTTTTAACTTATCACCAAACCTTGGTGTGGCGTTCACCTATTCGACTTTTCATCCAACCACCTTAACCATATAAGAACCGGGGTGACACTACTAAATAGTGTTGAATCGTTCTTAGTGTTAAGTTCGATACTTCATCTTCACCACAAATCCAAAACTATCTAATTTCATTTTCTTTGTTAAACCGAGCCTACTACATTATTCTAAAACCCCTTTTTCATTTGCAAACCATCTTGTTAGCTTCCACAACATCTAACCAAATTCACAATTTTAACACAAAGAACATTCTCCTCGTCGACGAACGGGCAACTTCAACAACTCAACTCATCATTGAGGCGGGATCGTATCACCATGCATTGTATGCATCGTCACATGCATTTAGTCCACCATGCATGCACATTGCTTAAATGCATCTTCATGCATTCAGTCAACCTACAAAAACACAAAGAACCAAAATTAAACAATCCAAATTCGGTTGAACCTAACTTTAACATAATTTAGACACAATAATTAATCAACTAATTAAACTAGGACAAATTTAATGAAGTCAAGACACATTAAATTCAGCTAGGATAAAAGACATATTAAAAACATGTAATAATTAAATTAACTAAATTAATTAAACACTTAATTTATTCCAGCAATTAAAATTAATGAGCTAAAAGAGCTAAAAACGAGCTCAATGAGCTGAATTGAGCTCGCTTGAGCTGACTTGAGCTTAGGTGAGCTAAACCGAGCTGAAATTAGCTTGCATTAAGGTGCAAGGCTTCTATAAAACATTGACCCAAGCACTTCCATCTTCATCGAGCTGAATTTCGATCCAAAACTGAATCAATAAAGACAAAATAGCTTCTTGGAGTTGTTTAGCTGGGGCTCGAGTTTTGGGGCCTTTAGGGAGTTCGAGAGGATCAAAATTGCATTCGCTGGACCCCCAAGTATGCCCACATCAGGTTCATGAATGGTAGCATGTACCTTTGTAAATCCATCCTCCCCTTTGTGCATGTACATTATTCATTCAATGTGCTAAAATAAGGTGTTATATCCCCCCTTGGACATTCATGACTTCACCCATGCATGTATCTTCTTCATTCAATGTGCTGAAATAAGGTCTAGACGTTACGGCCAGATCTGAAATGTCACAGGAAAAAGTTGTAAAACACATTTTAAAATCTTAAGAAAATACCGTAAGTTTGAAAACTTTTCGTGTAGGGTGATGCTTTGAAAATAGTGGTTTGTAGTTTAAGAAAATTCCCGAATTGAGTTAAAACGATCATTTGTTATCTTTGTTGGCACTTGAGAGAAAATGGTTATTTTACGTTACTTATGTTTTGAAATCATCTTAACTTTCATGTTAAAATATAATAATGTCATATCTTAAATGAATAATAAATAAGGAAAACCAAATATTAACTTAAGAAGGCCTTATTACATAACAAAATCCCCAATTAAAATAATTTGTAGAAAGGAAACGAGTTTACGAAAAGAAACATTTTATGGCCTCTACGAGTCTGCCTCGGCTCCCAGATCCACGATCTATTGATTACCTGCAAAATTAAGCAGAGGGGTGAGTCACCACGACTCAGTGTGTAAATCCTCTTATGTCACATAAATGGCCTCAAGCCCAAATTCGCATATTGGCCTTAGCCCACTCAACATAGCATACACAAATATGAATGTAATGTGTCCCAGCCCAACCTAATTTTCTGTCCTCTACACACCACCCGTACCAGCCTATCACACCGTGGGGATTTCTACAATCAACCCTCCATCCGCTACACACCTCATATGTGGCACCAAGCCACTCGTGGTTCCAGACTGTAACGTCCCAAATTTGGGCCTAGTAGATTTGGGCCTATTGGGTTGTAACGCCCCAAAAATCTTGAAACTTTTAATTTCTGTGCATGGGAGTTAATATGTATGTGTAGCACTTAAAATAATAATATTAAGGTATTATTGGGATTATTTGAAGCCTTAGAGTTAGGGGAGACCATAGGGAAAATTTATTTTTCTTACTTAGTGGACCCTAGTCTCAAGCATGAGGCCTCATAAGCAGATTCAGAGAAGAGAGGACACAAATGGGCTTGTAGTCTAGTGGAAAGTGGCATCATATAGGGGCTATGAGGTGGCGTGTTATGCAGTTAAGGAGGTCCAAGGTTCGAGGCCTAGGAAGGGAAAATTAAGGAGTTTTATTTTTGTGCCTAGACAGAAGGAGTTGGCATTGGAGGGGACTCTGAAGGGAGTGTTCAGGAGAGAAATTTAAGGTGCAGATAAGGGAGAAAAGATAGGGATTGGGAGGTGGATATAGTGGTGCCGAATTGGACTCTAAGGGAAGGGAAGTTTGGCTAGGGGCTATATATATGAGTGTCGAATTAAGTTCCTATGTTAATGATGAATTTTTGCTTCCCTGCTAGCCAAATTTCATCACTTGTGAGAGGTAGATGTTTTTCTAAGTGTGTCAAAGCCGAATCCTTCATATCCTCCCTTTTCAAATTCCCTTTTTGGTTTACCACTCAGTTCTAGCCAAATCACTTTTATTTCTTTTCCCCCTAGTGTTGCCAAATTGCCTCTGTCACCTTACTAGTCTCAAAAGCCAGACTTAAGTCGTAGGATCAAAGAAAGATTTCGGTAAGAGCTTAGTTGAATTTTTAATTTTTTTATTAAAAGCCGAAGGGCTATCTGACCCCTCTTTGTCGTTACCATTTACTAACAAGGGTGAGGCTCAGCGATCGCAAGCGCGGTAGGAAAGGATTGTGATAAGGCAGTAAGTATTCTCGATTCAGTTAGAGTTTTAATAAGTGACTGAATCTATTGTGGCTCATAGGGGTGACTTATGATCAATATGGATCACTTGGTTTTGATGATATAGGTGTTTGGGTGCAAATATAAAGGATAATCGCCAATAGTAGCAAAGGAAGGGCTACTAGAACGTAAGGCACACGGTAAGGGTACGGTGAGGTTTCAGTTTTTGATAAGTATGTGTAAAGCTTTGGTTAATCGCTAGTAATGTCGATTGTAGGTTCGTGATTAAGGGGTTTGCAGCGCGCGTGGTTACCAGGTGTGTACAAACACTACCACAATATTGGCTAAGTTTGATGAAATGGTTTGGTTGGTTATACGAATTGAATTAGACATGCATGATACATGATCTGAATTTGTTCTGGGAATATTTGGCCATATGATGAAACTTGGGCCTGATGGGCCGTAATGATGTAATTTGGGTTTGATGAGCTTTATGGGGACGTAGACAAGTATGTTAGGGTTTATGGACCTTAGGCCTAGTTTGAACAACTCTTAAATTCCATAAGACTTTCTAATAATTAAATATGTCTGTAAACAGGTCGCTGGGTTGGAGTGTGGCAATGGGCATACGCATGTCTAGGATTAGATCTAGGGAGAGTTTGGTACTTAAACGGCCCTAGTGGCCCACCTCCTCTTCTTTGGAATCCTACTTGGTGCGTAGTGTCTGTTCACTTTAGCCGCGAGGACTTGTTGATAGCCAAAGTTCATAGCTAAAACCCAAAAGGGACCGAAATACCCCCTGATTTGCAAAATTACTGAAATACCCCCAATTTGCAAAATTACTGAAATACCCCATGATTTGCAAAATTATTGAAATACCCTCGATTTGCAAAATTACCAAAATACCCTTAATTTGTAAAATTACCAAAATACCCTCTGATTTGTGAAATTACCAAAATACCCTCGATTTGCAAAATTATTGAAATACTTTTAATTTATAAAATTACCAAAATACCCTTAATTTACAAAATTATCAAAATATCCTCAGTTTACAAAATTACCGAAATACCCATGATTTATGAAATTACCAATATACCCCTATTTTGGAAAATTATAAAAATACCCCTGTAGGGTAAAATTAAGAAAATACCCTTAGGTAGTAAAATGACAAAAATACCCCTATGTGACGAATATAAGTTTATGGATGTTACTTGTGTGTTTGATGCATTCATATGATACTCTGCCTAGGATGCATATGGGTGGGAATTATGGTACGGAGGAAGATTTGAGGATCGCATGGCCATATGGTATGGATCCAAAGGAGGTTTTAAGCCCAATATTTGATTAGCAGCTTAGCTGAAACGTTTGGTAGTACCGCAACTAGGCTACCCTTGGTGTGTAGCGGAAGGGTGGGTCGAGCTAGAATTCCCCACAGGAGTCATAAGGTTGGAAGGGAAATGGTGTGTGTAGCGGATGGATTTTTGGGGTGGGTTTTGCATTATTTGTTTATGAATGATACGATATGACATGATATGAGGTCATTGTGGGATAAGGCCCAAGACCACCGATTTTGATAGGGCTTAGTCCCGATGTGGATATTTGTAAGTGATTTGTTTTCTAAGGGTGTGCACACTGAGTTTCAAAACTCACACCCCTTTAATTTAATGTTTCAGGTAATCTCGAATAGACGACTCAACGTGGGAGAGGACTCGGAGATGGCCACACTACAAGAGGCTTGAATTTCCATTTATTTGTTTCAAAATACATGTTTTATTTACTTAATTTTCAGTGGACGTAATAAGACCTTGTACTCCGTTTTGACTTCAGATTTAATTTGGGTTTTGAGATTAAATGTTTATTTAATTATTAAACCTAAGTAAGCTCTTATGTTCAAACTTAGTTTACTAAATGCTTAAAATAATAAAATGGGTTTTTTTATCTTTAATTAATAAGTCTATTAGATTTTGGGCTTTTGGGCCTTAATTTCTTAATTAGCAAAACCGTTTTAAATTGTGCCTTTAATGTAACATTTCGGATTCGGGCCTAACTTCTAGGCCAGGTTTAGGGTGTTACACAGACTACCGTGATACTAGATCACCATGACAAAGTCACTATTAACATATGTGGGGCCAACCCACCATGGTACCAAACCATCGTGACAATCCCTAATGAATGTATGTGGGGCCAACCCACTGTGGTACCAAACCACTGAGATGATCACCGAATCATAGATATATATACGTGGTATTAAACCATCGTGGCACCAAGCCACCGAGACATGGTCACTAAATCAGATATATGTGGGGCCAACCCACTTGTTGTACCAAACCACCGTGATAGTCTCTAATACTTCCTCTTTCGCATAATAATCCAACCCATGCAGCACAACAAATCAAATGAATGCACATGCTCTCATCATAGTAATAGATTACAGCATATATTTTCATACCCGTTAATAGAACGTTATAGTCACTTACCTGGTATCCCCAGCCTTACCCACAAGGGTATAACGACTTCCTATTCAGTCACTTGACTTTTCAGTCAAACAGTTAATAACACATATTAATAATAGAGTGTGAATATTTTACACACCTGATAACACACAATATTATGCTTTCTATGTCGACACTCTCGTTAGCAGGGACGATGGCTATCTATCTATCTTGCTCTGAAGCTGGTCCACAACCCGGTGGCCAGTCTCAAACTACCGAAACAGCACGTTTCTTGAACTTAGAGGCTGGGACTAAGGGTCCAACCCCCTCCTTTACGTGGCTGGTACTCGATTCCATGAAAGATATCTTGGTCAGAAGATCGAGTTAAGGCATTGAAGCAAAATAAGAATATACACTCAAAATGAAGAGGTTTCTTACCTAGATTGATAGAAATCGGAGGCTACTAAACTTGGATTGAGGAGTCACCGAAGTCCCTTCACATCACCGAATTAGGTTCAGTTCTCCAAGATATAAATTAGAAGAAGTGGCCTTTGGCCAAACGAATGGTATGACCTTACCTTGATCGACCAAAACCGATTGTCCCCAACGACCCTTCAAACGCTGGCCAAATGCAAAAAGAATAAGAAAACCAAGCCCCTCCTACATTCAGCCAAATCACCCAAATCACCAAGTAACCCCCATTCGGTTAATAAATAGTAAGAGAATAAGGAAGAATCAAAAAAGAACGAGTCACTTACCACCCAAATAGGAAGAAATCGATCGTGAAGGTTGGGAGAAAGAGTGATGGCAACCCTCTGGAACAAGAACGAATGAAAGGAGATGAACACACAAGGGAGATTCGGCTTAAGAAGAATAGAAAAGTGGAGGAAAAAACCCAAAGAGAAGGAATGGGAATAGGTTTCAGCTTGAGCAGATGAAAACAAAATATGAATCCCCAGGGTATGAGATGAGGATTCGGCTAAGAAGAGACAAATGAAGAAAAAATGATGAAATGGAGGAGGTGATAGGAGGGTTCGGTTAAGGGGTTATCAAATGCAAAACACGTTTGAACAAAAGAAAAAGAGAGAATTGTTTCATCTTTTGATGGTGAAGTAATGTACTCAAGTTACCAAAATGCAAAAAAAGAGAGGGAGAAGATGGTTTCGATTTTTAGCTGAATGAAGAATGAACAACCATAGCCCTAGGAGTTTCAGCCAACAAAGAAAAGAGCCAAAAGTTGCCAAAATGAACAAACACCCAAATGCCGAAAGAAAAAGCTCCCACACCAAATTGCTAAACACTTCAAAAAAATTTCGCACCTACACTTACCAAAATCGAAAGCCACAACCTTTGACCGAATCCCCCCCAACACTAACCAAAAATTTGGCCAACAACCCAACAAGCCACTCCTCCCTTGTTCAGCTCCTACTTTTACTCCCATTCACCCATTTGAAATAGTTTGAACAATTCAAATCCCACCTTTCTCTCATGGCCTACCATTCAAATCATTTGACCAATTCAACACCCACTCTTTAAGGTCCCTAGCCGAATCCATCACCACTCATCCTGATGCCAAAAAGAATTCCCAAAATGTAAACTGTGCTACTCAAACTTGCTCCTACACTGTTCCCTATGGCGTCACTCACCTACCTCTTAAGTGGTGCCTCTTTGCCACTTTACTATAGCACTTCTTGTGTCATTAAACCAAATCTATACTACTTAAAACCTGCCTTAGCTAGCTCTCCCCTAAAGTTCCCAAAATTAAAATTTTTGCCAAGGCTTCGACTTAATCTTGAGCCTTCCCTGGACCCTAAAACACACCAAATTAACATACTGAGCATAGCATACACACACAACACACATTAAATGTAGAACCCTAAAATCCAGGATGTTACATTGTTGTTCAAGTATCATGTATTTAACTCCTTCATGAATGCGTCTTTAAATTGGTAGCCACTCTTTGGCAGAATAGATGCTTGGGAGACCAATAATCAGCCACCATGCATTGTAGGAAGACATGCATACATCGTCACATACTTTGAATCCACCATGCATGTACCTTGCTTAAATGCATCTTCATGCATTCGACTGAGCATATTCGGCTAAACATATTCATAACAGATCTAGACATTTTAATTAAAACATAATTAAGCTAAGACAAATTTATTCAAGTCAAGACACATTAAATTCGGCTAGGACCAAGACATAATTAAAACATGTAATAATTCAAACACAATTATAAGCTGTAGTAATATTAACTAGATTAACTTAAATATTTAATTTATTCCAGTAATAAAATTAATGAGCTAAAAAGAAATTAAATCGAGCTCAAACGAGCTAAATGAAGCTCATGTGAGCTGAATTGAGCTCAAGTGAGCTGAACCGAACCGAAATCACTTGAAAGGTCAAGGATTCTCTAAAATGTTGACTAAGGTTTTCCAAGGATTTTAGTCCAAAATTGTTGACCCAAGCTTTTCCATCTTCATCGAGCCTTTAGGGAGTTTGAGAGGATCAAAAATTGCATTCGTTGGACCCCCGGGTGTGTTCATATAAAAAATGGTCAAATCTCGTTCCCTTTAACAATGACCAAGCATTCAACAAATACTGATTATTCATACAAAACTGAGGATGCTTGATTTTCCCACAAAATGAACCAAAACAAATTTCGGGTTTAAACATGTGAGTTTGATTACTTAAGCCAAAAGGTAGCAACGGTTTCGTTAAATCAAACACGCTAAACCAATAGGATTTTTGCCTCCACAGTAACAAACATTCAAATCTCTTTACATCCATCAAAACAGATTTGCAAAAACTCGAGGATTTCCAACAAGGCAGTAAATGGTTCACATAATCACCACAATCGAATAAATTGAGATGCTTATATGAAAATTTGTTGTCATGCATAATCGAGTTTTGTACTTTTCGATTAGACACTACTTCACCTTCAAACTTATCAATGCAAAGATTTTTATTAACAAAATTTTCCTTGTCATTATTTAAAACATCAATTTTGATCACAAAATTAACCATATCAAGGCACGTAGCTTTTTCAAAGATGAAGTCATTGACAATAACTTTTCCAAATTCAAGGAAGATAGCTGAAATGAAAGTGTTATGGAATCCTTACCGAACTTACCTTCGAGCTCGTGTGGTTTGATCTCACCTTCAACCTTACCTTTTTTGGTTATACGAAAGCATCTCTTATCAGGAAGGTATTGAAGTTGATATTTGCCACATGAATTTTTAGGCACCTGAAAAGAAGGAACAAAACAAGAGCAACTCTCGTGTGAGTTAGTTAAAATATCACTCTCTTTTTCTTATTCTCTCATTATCTTCATTTTCTTTTGTTTCTTTTTCTTTTTCAAATTTCTCTTCTTTCTCACATTTTTTTCAATCTCATTCTCGTCTTTCTTTTTCTCACTCTCATTTTCTTTCTCGAATTCTTTTTCGATTTCTTTTTCTTTTTCCTCTTTTCTATTTCTATTTCTTTTTCGATTTCTTTTTTGATTTTATTACAACATGAGGATGATACAAAAGAATCAAAAAGAAAAGTGTTTTTGCTCAAAGAAAGAGAAAGAATTCTCATAGGTATCTCTATCAAGTCTTCGTGAATGATTCTCTAGGAGGGACTTCTTTAAGGCATATGAAGAATAACTCGTACTTTCTCGTTCGTTATCTCAAAAAGTCTCAAACTCAAAGATTTCTTCTCTTTGTCTCGAATTCCTCGATGAGTAGGATTCTCGATAAGAATCACTTCTCAAATAGTCATTGGAAATTTGTCTTCGTGATGGTCATGACTCCGTTTTCTGACTTGGTAGAGTTTGCTTTCGTTGGGTTCTTTCCTCCACTCGGTCCAAGCATTTTTGTAATGGACCTAGTTTTCTTTCAAACAATCGGCCCATCTTTTTCACCAAGTATTGAAATTCATTGGCTAAAAATTCTTCTTGAGACATGATTAAATAACAAGAAAAGTGTTAAACAAAAACAGAAAGTAAATACCTCACTACAACCCTCAGTAAAGCCACTTGGAAAGGAAAATAAAATTTTTGCACTCATGCTTGTGTTTACGCTCATTTTAAGGTTTTTTCTTAACACTCTTTTGTGCTCACACACTCACACCTTTTTCCACTCGACCTCTCTCTCATAATTTTGTATTTCATCTCAAAAGACCTATTTGCTGTTAGGGTTGATTTCAAAAGGTTGCAAGAGATAGATGTTTAGGTGTAGGGTAGGCTAAAACAAAAAGAAAAAATTGGTTTAAGTGTGGCATTGGGGAGGGAAGAAATGATAGAAAAATAATCTTCAATGATCGGGGTAGAAAAGATGGAAACAAACACAAGATCTTGCAAAACTTCACTTTTTTTTGTACTCGTATTTTTTTTGAATTTTCGTAACTTTTGTTTAAACTTCAACTACAATATATGCTTATTACAAAGAAAACTTAAATACAACTTTTTTTCACTTTACAAACCTACTCCGACTTGATTCTATCCTCGACACTCTTCGTTTTCAAGCTCTAATACCAAATGATGTGATCTGGCTCGAGAATGTTGAGTCAATTCATGTGTTTTCCCGATTGTCGACAAGGAAAAAATTTGATGTGTTGAAATTGTAAGTTTGGTTAAAAATATGCGAAAGCTAACAAAGTGGTTTGGAGATGAAAGGTGGTTTTGGTATGAATGTAGTAGGCTAGGTTTAAGAATACAAATAAAGATAGATAATTTTAGGATAAATAGTGGATATGGAAAATGAACTTAAGCGGTAAGATTGATTCGATACTATAACGAGTATCACCCTGGGACTTATATGGCTTAAGGTAATTGATGGAAATAGAGGATGGAGATGGAAAATCAAACTTAACTCGAAGAACAATTCAACACTATAAAAGAGTGTCACCCCGGTTCTTATGCGGCTAAGGTTGTTGGATGGAAATGTAGATAGGTGAACGCCACACCAAGGAATGGTGATAAGTTCAAAAACAAGTCGGGTTGATTCCACTAGCAAAGCCAGATAAGCAAAATGAAACCTATACAAAATAAGAGAGTAGGTAAACTCACTCGATAACACAAAGTTCATATAAAGTTTATCAAATGATCAAAAGTCCCTTACAATTGAAAATGACTAGCTATTTATACTACTTAGCTAAGGTAGTCGAATGGACAAGTTTAGAAGCTTAATGGCTAAGTAATTTCTACTAGAATGTTTTAGGATATTCTAAAATTAATTCATTAATCACCAATGGCTAGATTCGGTTGAATGGATCTTCAAAAGGCAACTTCATGATGAAGGAAAGTGAACTTGGTGAAGATGAGTGCATGGAAGGCCAATGGCCATGTCTAGATTCGGCTGAGAACTTAATGGACAGCATTGATGATGGGCTTGTAACACCCCTAACCTGTATCCGTCGCTGGATTAGAGTTAAAGGCGTTACCAGACAGATTGAAAACTTTTACAAATATTTCATAATACAATTCATCAATCGCAATCAAAGTGTCCCTTTTAAAGGTCAACGAGAACTTAATCATGCTATAGAATAGGGTCAGGACTAAACTGAACACATATGGAATTTCTTGTAAATTTAAAAACTTTTCAAGTTACAGAGGTCACACGCCCGTGTGGGCAGGCCGTGTGCCTCCCACGACTACTAGACACACCCATGTGTCATGGCCGTGCGAAAATAGAGCAAGTATACTAACTTAACCACACGGCCACCAGACATGCCTATGTGCCATGGCCGTGTAAATTTAGGCTAGCTACTGACTTATTTACACGGTCACTAGGCACGCCGTGTGCCACAGCCGTGTATGTAAAATAGACTACTTGCAAGGCCAAAATGACACCCACACTAGGTCAACCTTACAAGCAATATACAAATTCATTTCATGTACAATTGACAATCAAAGATATATCAAATAATCAACAAATCTTCTCATTCAATCTCATTACTAATCATGCCAATTTTCACAACTAAAACACATATATATACAAGCATGATTCATCCACATTTACCTTTCATATAGCCATTTTTTTTTATCAAACATACATACTCAAATTCCATCCATATGCTTACCATGAACTTGACCATTTCATAGCCATGAGATCAAACCAAAACCAACATCGTATACCACATTTACAAAAATGCATATTATCAACATTAAACTAGCCACATCACATGGCTAATTTCATAACTCAAACTTATACCAAAATGACTAGCCTATACATGCCATATTTAATGTATACATTTCCAAAAGGTACCAAAATGAACTTAGGTAGTGTGATGATGATCCTCGACAGTCCCGAGCCTTCAGTAGCTTTGACGATCTATAAAACAGAATAAACACACACAAAATAAGCTTTTCAAAAGCTTAGTAAGCCATATACAAATAAACTAATCATATAAGCAATCAAAACATATAAACAATATGGATTCATTATTAGCTCAATTGCATAGCCATAATTTTCCTTGGCTCATTCACTTGGCCATTCATCTTTCAATCTTGCATATCACCATATACTTTATTGCATCATAGCTTATCCATTCATGTAACACAATTTACTTTCTCTTATTCAAATACATAACTCATCTAGATAAGTTTATGAATATACTTACATTTTTATACACACAATGTGTACATATCAAACGTACCTGAAATAGATATACAAATCACATAGTCGTTCATTTCTCAGACTTGCCCGTTGAATTGTTAGGAATCTAATATGATACTCAGAATGGTCGAAACAGTCGCACAATGCTAACATTCCAGACGTGGTCATACATGTATCGAGATATCAATGCCACTGTCCTAGAAAGGGTCTTACATAAATCAAATACGATGCCAATGTCCTAGACATGTTCTTACACGTAAATCTCATATCGATGCCAACATCCCAAACGTGGTTTCAAAAGAAATCTCAAACCAACGCCAACGTCCCAGACGTGATCTTACATGATATCACACAACAGACACCTATGTCATGACATATGCATTCCTATCTATTCCTAGGTTCATATGGGACTTCTCAGACTTTAACATCTTATCGACTTATTCGTAAACTTAGATTTCACATACATTCCATCTCAATGGATATTCTTAGCAATTCAAATTCATATGTACACAAATAATTCAATTCAAATACATTTATTTATATATCAACTTACCTCGGATTCAGATATTCGATCGGATTCGATTATTCGACAACTTTCGCCTTTCCGTGATCTAAATCTGTTCTCTTCGGTTATTGATCTATACATGTTCAAATTTAATTCATTTATTCATCAACTTATTCAAATCAATCCAAAAACACATATTTAGGGCAATTTACAAATTAGCCCTCATATTTTTACATTTGGACATTTTAGTCCCTATTTCACAAAATCACAAAATACACCAAATTATCATATACCCATGCTCAGCTGAATATTTATGTATCTCATAAAGTCCATACATTTCATTTATTTCATAATTTAGTCCCTCAAAATATTATTTTCTCAATTTACTCCAAAATACTCAAATTCACCAAAAACTCAAAGACAAACTATGATAATCATATACATATCTTTCATATTTCACTATTAAACATCACAAATCACATGAATCCATCAAAGTCTCATTTCAAAAACATCATCAATTCTCAAAATTAAGACATGCGTTTTGAAGTATACGAAGCAACGATTGCAAAAACGTAGAAATTATCAAAAAAATAGAAGCAAAACATACCTTGAATTGAATCAAAAGCTAGCCGAATGCCTTAGTTCAATTTTTATTTTCTTTTCTTTGATGTTTAGGCAACCATGGATGATATTGTGGTCATTTTCATGTTTTTATTACATTAAATTAAACTTAATTATTCAATTCCAAAATTAACCTTTTATTAACATATAAAACAAATAATCAATAAGGCTATTTTGTCATTTAACTATCCACCAACATTAATATTGGTTTAATTGCTTAATCAAGCCTCCACACTTAAAAAGACATGATAAATAGGTATCTTCACATAAAGCATGCAAGTTTTACATCTTTCACAAATAAATCCTTTTATCAAATTAAACACACAAATGGTCAAATTAATTCACAGAAATTTCACACATGCTCATTCATACACTGCAGACACAGAAATAATATTAAAATATTTTACTAACTCGGATTTGTGGTCTCAAAACCACTATTTTAACTAGGGTCTAAACCAGACTGTTATAGGGCTAGTTCATGAATGGTAGCATGTACCTTTGTAAATTCAACCTCCCCTTTGTGCATGAACATTATGCATTCAATGTGATAAAATAAGATGTTATATCCCCCTTGGACATTCATGACTCCTCCCATGCATGCATCTTCTTCATTCATTGTAAGTTGCAGTTCATGTATCATGCATTTAACTCCTTCATGAATGAGTCATTAAATTCGTAGCTACTCCTTGACCGAATAGATGCTTGGGAGACTAATGATCAGCCACCATGCTGATACGGCCATGCCGAGAACGGCCTTGGTTCATCTCACCAAGTGAGGCTTGCCATCTTTTGCAAGCTAACCTAACTCGAACTCAGCTCGTTGAGCTCAATTTAGCTCGATTTCAGGTCAATGAGCTCGTTTCCATCTTTTTTTATTTTATGCATTTTAAGTTGCTAGAATTAAATAAATTATTTAGTTTAATTAATTAATTTAGTTTTAACTCATAAATTAATGTGATTAGTTAATTTAGTTAGCTTAGCTTAAGTTAATAAATGAGTGTTAATAAATATGTCTTAATCTGAACATGTTAGAAGTGTTTAAATGTGTCTAAAGTTGAGACAAATTAATTTCAGGTTTTAATTAGTTTGTCTTAGATGCTGTTGAATTTAATTTGTGTCTTAGTTATTATTTGTTTTTAATGTGTCTTAGCTTAGGCAAATTAATTACATGTTCCAAATTAATGTGTCTATTTGCTGCCAAATTAATGTGTCTTAAGGTGAGTTAATTTGCTGAATTAATTTGCTACAGGTTCAATGCTTGGGACGACAATAAGAGAGCTGATGGTTCAGCTCTTCAAAGCACCTCTTTGTGGACTTGAATGGCCAAAGATCAGCTGCTGGTTATTCTTCCCAAAGTGGCCGGTTAGCTCCCCAAAGCTACCTTGAAAGCTTTCACACCAGCTACACATTCTGTTCACATAACAAGGGCTGTCCAGATTTTTGTTTTCACATACACAAGGCTGTTTGCATTTGGTTTCATACTTATGTGACCATTACAATACTCAAGCTACCAATTAAAGCTCCTAAACTATTCAGCTGAACAAAGAGCTTCAATTAAAGCCATTCAAAGCACCTAGGCTAAATTTACCAAGTCATTTTAGCCCTATTGAATTTCATTAATGTCCAGCTAAATGATCACCTTCTAGATGCTGTCCAATGATGTTTCCCATGCTAGGAAACTTGAAGGAAGCTACCAAGGACGTTCAAGAAGGTTCAAGGAAATTTCCAGCTATTTTTAGCTTTAATTTGTTGTCCATTCAGCACCCTTAATAGCCTATTCAACTACCCCATGTAAAAGGCTATAAATATGTAGTTCAAATCACTTTGTAAGGACTTTTTTCTCTTTGATTAATGTTTATAACATTTTGTGAGTTTTTCAACTCTCTTATTTTGTTTTAGACTCAGCGTGACTTATCTAGCTTGCTAGTGGTGTCATTTTGTGATGTGAGACACCCCAGGGTTATTGATTCATTCACGATTTTGCCCGATCGTCTACGAGGAGAGGTTGTGCCTTTAGAAAAATAATAGAGAATATGGTTAATTATGTGGAAGCTTTTGATGCAATCCTGGTCGTATCATGGTTCGACTCTTTCCAACGCGATCAAGAGTGGCCTAAGCTTGAGGGGCCAAAGTGCAAAATGAAGCTGATTTCAGCTCATTTTCAGCTCAATTAAACTTCCTTCTTATGTGGTTTACCTCATCTGAGTTCATCTTAGCTCATTGAGCTCAGTTTAAGTTCACATTCAGTTCATTCAGTTCTTGATTAGTTTGATTTAATTCATGCACTTTTATTTTGCTGCATTGAAACTTTTAAATTAGCTTTAAATAAAGGTGTTTAGTTTAAATAGATAAGTTGTGTTTAATAAGAGGCTTATTAATTAATCTAGTTACTAGGATGTTTTTAATGAAGTATGAGTTTAAGTTAGTTTAATTACGCTTCCATAAATTAACTAGTTGTTTGCATTAATTAAAGTCTTAACTTTTAGTTCATTTAATAAAGTGTTTAACTTAGTTTAATTTTGCTTCCATAAATTAACTAGTTGCTACATTAATTGAAGTCTTAACTTTTAGTTCATTTAATAAAGTGTTTAAGTTGGTTTAATTTTGCTTCCATAAATTAACTAGTTGCTGCATTAATTGAAGTCATAACTTTTAGTTCATTTATTAATTCAAGAGTTAATCACATTGAAGATGGAAGTTACATGACTAGAATTCTAAAGGTTGAGACTTTTCATTTGGTTGGTGACTTTTCAATTGATCATGGAAGAACTCAAATGATTTTTGACGAATAATTTAATTCAGGAGTTACTCATATTAAAGATGGGAGTTTTATGGCTAGAATTCCAAAGGTTAAGACTCTTCATTTGAAATCATTATTAGCCTCATTAAAAAAAGTAACCATTCAACTAGCCTCATTTGATACTATATATACATGTAACCAACATATTGTAAAAAGAACTTTGAACTTTTGAACCTTAATTATATTTTATGAACTCTGTTCATCGAGTGAGATTTTTCTCCTCTCTATCTTTCATATGAGTTTCGATTTTGACTTATCAAGCATGTTTGTGGCATCAATCGTTTCTCTTCCATTTAATTATACCAACGGTTCTTATCTTCCTAGATAACGGGTCGTGGTCCATCTTCGATTCCATCCTTTCCACCTTAAACGTTATAGAAATCGGGGTGACACATACTTGTGTTGAATCATTTCTGGTTTAAGTTCTTTAATCCATTTCCACCCAAAACATCACCTATCTTTTATCCATTTTCTTTCATCATAAAACCGAACCTATCATTCTCCATATTCGAATCATACCCACACTTAAACACCTCTATTTCTAATTTCAATCATCTTCTAAACAAATTCACTTAAGCTTTCGCACTCTCATCTGTATTTTCCTATTATTTCCCAAAAGGCTTGTCTCCTTCTCGTAGATGATTGGGCAATTTAAATATGACTCGACTCACCCTGAGGCGGATCGTATCAGCTTTGATAGGATTTCTTTTTAATTATGTTTAAGTTAGGAATGGAGGTAGAATATTAGATGGGATCAATTAGAACACGAATTGGGTAGGTTTAGTGAAGAAGGAATGATGAAAGATAGGTAGATAGATGGTTCAATTTAGAAGGAGCTAGTAAGGATGGATAAAGAATGGATAATCGATGGCTCGATTTTAGATGGGATAAGTAAGATAGATTGGTGGTGATGGAAAATAGAACTTAAAATCGAGAAACAATTCAACACTATATGCAATGTCACCCCGATTTCTATGTGGTTTAAGGTGAAGGATGGAAATATCGAAAGGTTAAATGCCACACCGATTCAGTGATAAGTTCAGAAAAGAATTCAGAGACGCCACAAGCACGCCTGATAAGTCAACTGAAAACTCGTACGAATTTGGACAGGAGTAATCTCACTCTTTTGAACAAAGTTCATAAAATTGCCAAAAGTTTTTTTACAACTAAAAATGAGCAACTATTTATACTACTTAGCTGAGGTAGCTGAATGGCCTAGTTGAAAGTTTAATAACTAAGTAAAAACTAAGCTAGATTGGACTAGAAACTTCTAGAATTGAACCCTTAGAATGCCATAGCAGATTTGGCTAAATGGGACTTTAAGGGACTGCTTTCTAGAAGGCTGATCAGATAGCATGCATTTGAACACTTTAAGAGGTGCATTGCACAACCTAGGTTCGGCCAATGGATTAATTAGGCTCATTCAATATGCAACTCTTGCTGAAAAAGTAATAGCATTAAAATGTGGATTTGAATGGCCTTGTAGGTGTGAAAATGGAGTTGGAAGAGTCTTTGTTGGTGTGAACAACTCCAGCCGAATAGTCTTTAACATGGCAGCTAATGTGAACACCATTGATGGTGCACTGGGGAGGCAATCGGCCAAACAACAAGGGACTTAATTGCTGGTACTTGTTGGCCAAATGGGAGCTTTGAAAATTCCAAAAGATGGTAGCCACAATGCAATGCACCAGCCATTCCATGTACTAGCCACATACATTGCACCTAAATGCATGAATCTTCCTTAAATGCTCCTTGTAGGTTCGGCTACACCTAAATAGCACATGCACCAAATTTAATTAAGCACAAATTAGCTGAATAAAATTAAAGACATAGCTAGGACACATTAATGGACACTTTAGACAAATTAAACACAAGCTACTTAGGACACATTTAATAATCGGCTAGGACTTATACATATTAAAAACATGTAATAAAATGAGACAAATTAAATTAAGTTTAGACAACATAAATTCGGTCCTAATTAAACTACCAAAGATACATTTACTTGCTGTAATTAAAACAAACAAAATAAATAGTTCAATTTATTCAAGCATAGAAAATTAAGCAAATTTAATTAAACATCTCGATGAGCTGAAATGAGCTTGAATGAGCTAATCTAAGCTAAGTTTAACTTGCACCAAAGTGCATGAAAAGCTCCATAGCATATTGCATTCTTTGATTTGAGCTCGGGTCTTTGGTCCTTCGGATATCGTGAGATCAACGGAATGCAAATTGTTGGTTGCCCCAGGTTGGCCTACATCATTCTGTTTCTTTTGAACTTATCACTCATTCTGACTGTGGCATTCACCAAACTATACCTTTGGTTCCTACCTTTATAGGTGATAGGTCAAGGTCCACCTTAAGTGACATATAAGTTTCGGGTCAGCACTTTGATATAGTGTTGGTTCTTCCTTGTCCTTAAGATCATTTTCCCATCCACATCTATCAACTTGTTTATCTTGTTTCTTTGATTAGCTGAATTCCCATAATCCTCATTCGTTTAACCATTTTCCCATCATCATTCTCCTTAACCGAACCATCCTCAACACATTATAACCTTTGAACCATCTAGCCAACCTTTGTTTAAAGTCTTACTTAGCCGAATTCAACCATTACTCTGTTCAAGAACGATACTTCTCCATTTTAACGATTGAGCAACAAATGACTCGAATCATCATAGAGGTGAGTTCATATAAATTGGTATTAGAGATAGCAAAAATTAAGGAGTACGAACATTCGTGGCATACCGAATAAGTATTTAAAAAATAAAAAATCAAAAAATTAAAAAATATATAATTATTATTCGTTAATGTATAAGTGTTTGTACATGAGTTTTGAATGTAATTATCTTGAAAAAAAGAGACATTCAAAGTTATAAAAAAAAAGAGAAAGCAAAAAAAAAAGTGTTGAAGTGTGTATTTACTTTCTTTGAAATCTTGATCCATCAAAATTTCTTTCTACTGTCATCCAACCTTTCACGCCACACTTAATAACCAAATATCTTTTTTCTATCCTACCCACACTCATTTTATCATTACCCTTATAAACCCACTTGAAACCGACCACTAGATTCACGTGTAAGTCTAAACGAGTCTTTTACAAAGTTCGAGAGGTGAAGTGAGTGGAAAAAGGCAAAAGTGCGGTGAGATCAATCGAGTGAACAAAAGCCAAAAGTGTATGAATTTTTCTTTTGAAAGAACTTGTGAGGTTTTTGTTTATGAGTTAAACACTATGTCAAGAAGTTCTGAAAAGATTGTTCACGAGGTAGATCAAATGCTCCAAAGATTTCTAAAGCCAATACGAGAATGATTAGAACGAATGGTAGAACGAGACCAATGGGAAGAAAATCTTCCAAGACGAAGGACGGAAACAAGATCGTACAGAGACAAACATCAAATGACTATTCGAGAAGTGATCCTTACTGTGACTCTTATATGATGAAGAATTCAAGACAACATAAAGCAAGTTTCGAGTTTGAAGCTTTTCAAGGTGACGAACGAGAAAGCACAAGTCATTCTTCATATGCATTAAAGTATTCATCCACAAAGGATTACCTACGAAGAGGTGAACATGATTCATATGTAAGTTGTTCCATTCATACCCAATGAGAGTCTTCCCGTTCTGATTCATTTGTAGCATCTCCATCTTGTCATGAAAGGAAAAGACAAAAAGAAATAAAAAGAAAAGAGAGACAAGCAATGTTAATAAGAGAAAATGAGTGAATATGGAATGAAATCGAGAGACGAAAAAAAGAAATGAAAGAAAAAGAAATTGAGAAAGAAAAAGAGAATGAAAAAGAGAAAAAAGAGATTGAGAGCGAAAAAGAGTGCGAGCAAGAAAAGCCTATTGAAAAAGAGAGCGAGAATGTGAAAGAAACGAGTGACCTTGAGTTTTCAAAAATAAAAGCGATAGAAAAAGAGAGAGAGTTTGAAAATGAAATGAGTGAAAAGGAAGAAAGGAGCAAGAAAGAGCAAGGAGTGTTTTTACTAACCATCCTATGAGATGTCCTTGTTCTATTTCTTCTTTTCAGATTTCTAAATATCCATGTGATGAGCTTCAACTACAATATTTTCCTAATGAGAGAATGTTTAAGTTGATTGAGAAAGATAAGAACATAGATGACCCTAGTCCACTGGTGCTTAAAGGTAAGCAATGTAAGGGTTCTATGACATTTAAGTCTCCACCATCCCACTTGAATATTTTTGATAATATAGCTGATATTGTTAACTACCATTCTTTATTTAATGTTGATGCGTCCGTTTTAAAAGATGGCAAGACGAGTTTCCCTAACGAAAAATACCGCATTGACAAGTGTGTTGGTGAAGTAAGTATAAATCAGCACAAACAATTTTCAAACTTGTGTGTTAAAAAGTTTCCATGTAAAACTCCTAGTTCGATTGTTTGTGATGGTGGTGAGACGTTTCTACTCTGTTGTGTAAATTCCTCATGTTTCTGTAAGTTTGATCGAATGAAACTTGAGATATATGGCTGTTTGAATGATGGTATGTTCACATTTTCTTTGTTTAACACATTTGGTAAAAGATTTTTGTGTAAAATGATTAATCTATCCGTTGTTTTGTTCCTGAGACATTTCTAAATTCTTGTGCAAAATACTCATGTCTTTACATGTTAGTTCGAAAGAGAATCAAGAAGTTTGATTGCTTGAGATTGTTTTTGCCTACATCCTCTTTATTTGGCATGTGTGACTTCCTGATGAAAAAGGAATTCTTGCTGCATTTTGGAAAGAATGATCAAAATCATGTGTTTAATCCTGGAGTTTGTTATTATGAATCGTCCATGAGAGAAAGCAAGCATCGTAAATTTTGTTTGAATGAATGTGTAAACAATTTTTGCTTGTATGATGCTTTGTCTTAAAGTCTGAAAATGAGACATGAGAATTTTGTTGGCTTGCAAAGTCAAACTTACATTTTTTTACTCCGGAGTTTGTCTTATATTGTGGTTTAAAAGATTTAATCATGTTTTGCAAGATTATGCTTCTCAGTTGCTACATGCTCTTTCTGAGTTGTCGGCCATGACACTTTCGAGTCAAATTGAGAAGGTGAGAGGAATTATTGTATTTGATCCCGGTGATTATTATTCTTAATTATTGATCAAGGGATTTGAACCAATGGATTTTGATATTGTCCACATTTTACAACTTAATAGCTGGGAGCAAAACCGTGGAGTTAGTGTGCCTTTGGTGCACGTCCCAAAATGAGCTTGTCTTTAGCTCATTTGAGCTCGTTCTAGCTTAATAAGCTGATTGCCTTTATTTTGAATAAGTTTGATGCGGGCACGCCCGGGGCACCCAATTTGTTGCAAGCTGATGATCTCGAATCATCGAGACCAAGAGCCGTGGAGCTCATGTGCATCTTCATGCACTTCCAAATTGAGCCGGATTAGCTCATTCTAGCTCAATTTGAGCTCATTCGAGCTCATTTCAGCTATTGAGCTGATTCTTTAATTTTAATGCATTAAATAAATGAGTCTTAAATTTATTTATTTTTTTCTCTACAGAAATTTAATGCGTCTAAAACATTTTAAATAGGTTGAATTTAATTTGTTTAAGCTTAAATCAATTTTATCAAATTTTATTACAAGTTTTAAAGATGTTTTAAAACTAAATTTAATGTGCAGTTTTTTTTAGCTTAAATAGGGGCTGCCGAATTTTCAAGTGTCCTCAATGGTGTCCTTTAGCTGTCCAAACGTCCCTAGACGAGTCCATTGCATGTTTTTAATGTTATTCATCTGATTTTTATTGAATTAATATGGATTCATGGTCTATGTAGGTTCAGTCGAACCTTTGGAGTGAATTGATGAAGATACATGCACCTAGGTGCATTGTACCTAGCCGAATGTATCATGAACCTTGTAGATACATGGGACGGCTGGAAGCATGCATGTTGCTGCTCATTATGACCCTTCAAGACACCTTATTCAGCCAAGGATCAATGGCCCTTCAAGCTCCCCAAGATACAGCCGAATGTACCAATGCATTTAAGAAAGGTTCATGCACATTAAGTGCATTGTATGTGGCCAAATGCTTCCATGTGCATTGGTAGATGCATGTTCTATTGGACAAAGCTTAAATGCTGCTCATTATTCATCAAAAGACATCAATTAAAGAGCATAATTAAGGCAAGGGACGTACCTGGCTATTGCATGCATCCTTGAAGGCTTTAAAATGCATTCATCCTTCTAGAATGATGCCCCTTGACATCCCCAAAGGCTGCCCATTAACTTGGACGAATTTTTGGACATTCATCCTTCTAGAAACCGTCCATTGGAGTGCCCTTGCTGTCCAAATACAATCAGCTCACTTCCTTCTCCATTAAGGTGGCTATTGGTGTTCCTGTGTGAACATGGACATGTCTTCAAGCCTTCATCTTTCAAGTGAATTCACCCATCTAGAAGCTGTCCATTTGGCTACCAATCAGCCGAATTTTGCCAAGGATTTCAATAGTTTTCTTTCTAGATTTTTCCAGCAATTTATATCTGAAATTAAGCTTAGTTATTAAGTGTTCTATGACTATTCGGCTAGCTCTCATTTGCCTATAAATACTTGTTACTTTTCATTTGTAAGGGTAGAACTTTTAAACTTTGATTCAATATATATGAACTTTGTTCATTCGAGTGAGTTATCTCCTCTTCAACTTCGTGCAAGTTTTCTAGACTTATCAAGTTGCTTGTGGCGTCTAGACTTGTTCTTTTCATCCAATTATACCATCGGTTCTTATCTACCTAGATAACGGGTCGTGGTTCACCTTCGATTCCATTTTCCACCTTAAACAACATAGAACCCGGGGTGACACTTCTTAGTGTTGAATCGATTCTTTGTTTAAGTTCCTTCATCCAGCTCCATCAAATTATCCTTTTATCTAATTTATTTTTTTTATTATCTCTTTCATCAAACCGAACCATCTACTATTCAAATAAAGCTTCCAAAAACTCATCCATATTTTCCAATTATTTTTCGAAGGTTGAATCCCTCCTCGTAGACGATTGGGCAACACGCATACATTTCGACTCTCCCTAAGGTGGACTGTATCATTTCGTATCAAAGCTATAAAAACGAGGAATTTTGACTACGCATGAGAAGCCGAAATAGGTTCGTAAGTGAAAAAAATTTTAAAAAAAAATTGTACGTTGTAATTTTCGTTCTTGTATTTCAATATATTATATGTGAAGTGAAAAAAATTGAAAAAAAAGAGAAAAAAAACGAAAATTGAAAAAAAAATTATACAAGTTAAAAAAAAAAGGGTAAAAAAATAGTAAAAAAAAGTCAAAAAAAAAAAAAAGAGAGAGTGAAGTCCTGCAAGTTTGAAAGTTTTATTCATTTTCATCCACTCAGTTCCCAATCTCAAAACCATCATTCCACCCTCTTACTCTTCTACCCGACCCCAAATTTTTTTTTTCTTTTCTTACCCTCTGGCCTACCCGATACTCGAAGTTTTTTTTTCTTTTGTTAAGCCTACCCGAATACCTAATATTTTCCCTTGTTACCCACTTTGAAGTCGACCCTCAAGCCACGATGAGTCTTTTAAAATGAAGTACGAAATTGTGAGACGAGAGTGAGCGGTAAAAGGCACGAGTGTATTCATCAAATAAAAAGCCTTATACGAGTGAAACACGAGTGTGAGCGATTTTCTTTGTGAGTGATTTGTGAGGTTTTTGTGGTAAAGTACTTTAATCTTTCTATTTATTTTCTTTCTTTATAACATCTTTCTTTTCAGCAATAAACATGTTTCAAGAAGAACTCTCCGCCGATGACTTCCAATTTTTGGTGAACGAAATGGACCGAATGCTCGAGAAAAAGTTAAGTCCAATACAAAGGCATTTGGACCGAGCAGAGGAAAAATTTCGACGAAAGCACACTACAACGAGTCGAGAAATAGATCGACAACCATCTCAGAGACCCACCTTCGATGATTATTCAAGAAAAGAATTTCGACATGACTCCCATTCATCGTCGACTTCAAGATCAAGAGACTTCTATCAAGATTCGTCTTCATCAAGAAGTTCATTTGATTATGTGAGAAAGGATTATCATTGAGATTCGTATTCGTCAAGATTCCTGAGACATCGAGAAGAAAGCTACGAGTACTCACCCACGAAAGATTATTCTCGAAGTGGTACATATTATGATTCGTATTCAAGGAAAAACAAAGCGAGTAACGAGTGTGAAGCCGACTACGAAGATGAATAATCAAGCACGAGTTATTCATCTTATGATTCCAAGATGACACGCTCCAAGAATCTGCCAAGGATCCATCGTGATATCTATGAGAACGTTGCCTCAATTTTAGAGTCAAATCCTTCTATTGTCAATTCCTTTGAATCAACTTCTTGTTGTAATCCGAACGAAAAAGAAAAATCCACTGAAAAAGAAAAAGAGAAAGAATTTGAAAAAGAAAATAAAAATAAGAGAAAAGAAAGTAAAGAAAAAGAGCTTGAAAAAGAAGAACAAGAAAAAGAGAGCATTGAAAAAGAAAAAGATGTTGAAAACACAAAAAAAGAAATTGAGATAGAAAAAAAAGTGAAAGAACAAGATATGCAAGAACTAGTGAACATTGATTTGCCTAACTCTTCAGACCTTTGTTCTTCTTCTGTTTCTTCATTTTAGGTTTTCGACAAATCGCACGAAGACTTCCAACTTCAATACATTCTCAAAGAACGACGTTTTTGTTTGATTGAAACAGGTAAAGTGGAATTACATGAGATTGAAGGTAAGGAAGGTAAGAGTTTCGAAACGATTCTGTCTCCACCAAATTCTTCTAAAATTTGTAATTCTATGGATAGCCTCGTTAACTGCCATTCTTTGATCAAGTGTGACGATTTAAAAGATGGTAAGACGAATATATTCCATGATAATCATTTTGATGTAAAGTGTGACGGTGGAGTAACGAATAATCAACAAATGCAAGATTTGATCAGGTATGACGATGCCTTTTCTTTTAATCCCCATTTGTTTGATTATGAGTCTTACGAGATTTGTTCATTGTCTAAATCTTTGAGTTTTCATAAATTTGTTTTGAAGCACGTTAAGAGTTTTGATCATTCGATATTGAACATACACAACTCATTTTGGTTTAACATGCTTGATTTTTTGAAACCATTGATACATTTTGATTTAAATAATCAAACGCATGTTTTTAAACTGGGAATACGTTCTGATTTGATTTGTGGAAAACTCAAGTATCATCTAGATGGTTCTTCTTATTTGAAAGTTTCCCATCTTCTTGATATAAGGTTCCTGAATGAGGTAACGAATGTTGTCAACTTTGTTTTCCATCTTTATTCGTTCCTTAAACAACTCTTATAGTTGTTCACCTACCATTTGAAAATGGTTGAATCGAACGCGAAGCCTCGACTACGCTACATGCCTACGGAGAGAAGGTTTGTAATGTTTGAGAAAGGTAAGAATGATCTTGTCTATCTGTGCATAAAGGTGAGTCTTCTGAAACCGTTGATACATTTTTGCTCTCTACATTTAGATCATTACATGCTTAATCGATCTATTTGGCCTATTTATGATCTATCTGTTTTGTTCATTGACGAAAAGATTTTTGTGTTCGATAATTGTTATAATTCATGTGAAAGTGATTTCGTATATCCCTCAATGCAAGATTTGGTTGTTTCATATCGAGTATCAAATGCACTTTTTCATCTATTTGCTTGTAATGATCATATATATCATTTAATGTGTTACTTGCATGATAATGTTGTTTTGAGGACTCTGTTTAAATCATATGCATGTTTTGAAGTCTATTTGTTTAAGTCTCAAACATTTGATAAGGCTTTGTTACTTTTATATGACGTTGTGTTTATGCCCGTTTATGCATTTATTTATTTGTTTTGTCTTGCTTATATTTGGGCTGCAAGTTTATTTGAAATTGATTTTGCTAATTCATGGATACCTCTTGCGGTGTTGCGAATATCATCCATCCCGCTTGATCGAGGAAAACGAGTCAAAAGAAATTACATCGAAACCAACAGTCGATTCGAGGACGAATCGTCTTGAAGAGGGAGGGATGATGCGGCACGCCGGGCACCCGATTTGTTGCAAGCTGATGATCTCGAATCATCGAGACCAAGAGCCGTGGAGCACATGTGCATCTTCGATTCCATTTTCCACCTTAAACAACATAGAACCCGGGGTGACACTTCTTAGTGTTGAATCGATTCTTTGTTTAAGTTCTTTCATCCAGCTCCATCAAATTATCCTTTTATCTAATTTATTTTTTTATTATCCCTTTCTATCAAACCGAACCATCTACTATTCAATTAAAGCTTCCGCAAACTCATCCATATTTTCCAATTATTTTTCGAAGGCTGAATCCCTCCTCGTAGACGATTGGGCAACACGCATACATTTTGACTCTCCCCGAGGTGGACTGTATCAAAGTTTAATTTAGCTCAAGTATTTTAAATAAATCTGGACATTTTAATATATTTTATGTTAATGCATGATATTAATATGTTTTAAGTTATGACATAAAGTTATTGAGTCTAGTTTAATTACATGAAGTTAATATGTCAAACATAGGACAAATTAATTAGCTACTGTTAATTATTTTGTCTAGGCTGAATTTAGTGAATGTCCTAGTTTAGACATGTTTTTAATGTTTGTCTCAACATGGCTAAATGGTTAATGTGAAACACCCCGAACCTGGCCCACAAGCCCTGACCGGATCTGGTATGTTTCTCGAGTAAAACTTCAATTAATTCTCGTTTTATTTTATAAGAAAATATGATGGTTTCGTATAAAATGGATCTATTTAGTGGTCGCGTTGTAAATGGTGTTTAATATAGTTGGTGTCTCATTAAAACGTTATCTTTAAGGGAAAGATTTTAAGTTAAAAGAAAACCAAATTTTATGAAAACTTATTATCATTGTAAAACCATAAGTATTTAGGTGTCAAAATAGTTTAAGTTATTTTTTCAAATCATTTAATTATTTAGTAAATATTTGATCGTAGCATATTAAAAATCTAAAACGTAAAAATTTAAGCAGTTCATAGCGGCCTTATTACAAAAATAACATAACCCAAAATAAATTCTAAATAATAAAAATAAACTTTTAATTAAAAGAAACTCCGAAATACTTAGTTGAGCAATGGCCACCACGTAGTCCTCGTTGACCCGATCCATCACGCTAAGAGTCACCTGAAATATATCCCATAAAAAGGGTGAGTCAATAGACTCAATGTGTAACATTACACTAAAAGCCCAATCGATCAAAGCCATTAAGCCCATTTTATATCAAATCAGATAAAATCGATTAAATCACATGTATATATATATAAATGAAATGCAATCCCCAGCCCACCTAAAAATCCATCCGCTACACACCACTCGTACCTACCAATCACACCGTAGGGATTACTAAATCGACCCTCCATTCACTACACACCATCGAAGGCAGTTGCTGCAATCAACATGCACATCGCCCTTATAATTTTGTGGCATGGCCACCAGATAATTGTGACCGAAGTCACCGGATTCATATATGTGACTGAAGTCACCGGATTCATATTATGTGACTGAAGTCACCGAATTCATATTATGTGACCGAAGTCACTAGATAATGTGGTAAAAACCACCGAAACACTTCCCCTTTATCAATATCACCCATATGCCCATGCACATACATATTATTCGGATTTTATGTAATATACCCCAAAATCATAACAGAGTCATAGTTATTTCATATTTATGCTTATAGCATTATTAATGAAGTAATGGGGTAAACATACCTGAATATCGTATACCATTGAATGGTACTCGCAACCATTATCATACATATATTCATACAAATCATTATTATTTTAGATCTATGAGAAATTTAGTATAGTGCTACACACCTTATAACAGTGAGAACGATACCTTCCCGCTCGTCGACACCTAATTATTTATCACACTTGATTAGAACACACTACTACTTATAAATCTATACTATTGATGAATAATCTAATTCCTTACCCTTGGAATCTCGGACAACTGTTATATGTGATTTTTCCCAATAGATGGATCAAAATCCAATGACAAACCACGAATAAATAGTGGCTTGGGTGTACGCATGACTTCAAATAATCGATCTTCATTAACAGAAGGTCTACAACCCGTTGGAAAGTCTCGAATCCCCGATACAGCCCTTCGTTTGAAATTTGAGGGTATAACAGAACCACCCCTCTTCCAAACACTCTTTATCGCTCTTTTCGAACCTATTTTGTTTGCCCCAAAATCTTACATTCACGGGAAAATGATCGAGCGATAGAGTCCCCTAAAATGAAATCGATTAGTAGTCTATCTAAAATGATATAATAAGTATATAAAACTCCTTTACCTTGGATATTTAATTTCCCGATGGATCTCTCCTTAATCGTTGGCTACAAAAAGAATCCCAAAATCCTCCTTCAAAGATTCGGCCAAGGAGAAATAAGAGGATTAGATTCCTAAAATCGGCTAATCCAAAATAAAAGAAAGAAGAACGATTGATAGATAATCCTTACCCGTAACGCGGAGAATGATTGTACCCTTACTTGAACTATAAAGAGATTTGGCCTTAACAATTAAGAAGAAAAGATTTGGTGGTTTCAGCTTTAACAAAAGAGAAGAGAAAAAGATAGTGGTTTCGGCTTTAATACAAGAAAAGAAAGAAAGATGGGAGGTTTAAGATGTTATGATTATGGTGAAAATGGAGGATGGTTTCGGCTAAGAGAAAGAAGGAGAAAAGAAAAAGATGAAAAAGGACCTTAGTGCTAGGATGATTTCGGCACTAGAGAGGAAGAAAAGAAAAGAGAAATGTCTTCTAAGCTTTTTGGTGTTTTCGGCAATAGAGAAAAAGAAACTTGAGAGAATAGGCAATTACACCAAAATGGTCAAAAATGATAGCCAAAACAAAACAAAACTTTCACCTAATGCCAATGACAAATTCGGCTAAGAAGAAAGATTTTGGAGAAAAGGGAAAAAAATGCACAAAATGTTAAGATTTTGGCCAACTATCACCCCCTAATCCCATACAACATTCGGCCAACTCACATGCCAACACAATCCCACTTTTTCCTCCTCATTTCTTCCCTATCCTCCCCCTAATCACTATCACAATTAAGCCAACCCCCTTAGCCCCTTATGCCGTCCACATTCATAGTCAAATGGCCATAGAAAAACTTCCAAAACATCACCCATTCATCAAGCCTTTTGTCCCCTTATCCTTCCATAACATCTTGATTCCATACCTTAACTAATAACTTGCCTTTTCCCTTTGGTCTACTATCCAAAAATGAAAGAAAATCCATCCATACTAAGATAAGGCTTGACCGACACTATAAGAAAGAGAACAAAAATAAAAATCCTTCCAATTGCTAGCTAAGGGATTCGAACCTCTCCTCTCATGCATTCACCCATGTGCCAACACCACCTTGCCAATTGACTTGTTATGATTAAAACCTCATGCCAATTTTTCTTAAAGCCTATCTTGCTTAGCTCCATCTTAAGACTTAAAAATTTAATATTTTTCTAAGGCATTCTCTTACATACTGAAGTTCCTAAAACTCCCAAAGCACACTCAACTACATATAGGCATGCAACCACATACAATTAAGTTAAAAAAATGCATAACCCCTATATTCTGGATATTACAGTTTTACCCTCCTTAAAAATAATTTTGACCTCGAAATTACCTGGTTAGAATAAGTGAGGTTATTGCTATCGCATTGTTTCCTCCGGCTCCTACGAAGCTTCTTTCGATCCATGATTACGCCATAACACTTTGACGAGAGGAATTGATTTTCTCTATAACACCTTTACATTCCGTTCCAGAATTTAAATTGGCTCCTCTTCGTAGGACAAATCTGGTCTTAATTCCACCTCCTCAACTGGCACTACATGAAATGGATCCGACCGGTAATGACGTAACATTGAAACATGAAACACATCGTGCATTTGCTTCAACTCTGAAGGCAATTCTAACTGATATGTCACTGGTCCGACTCACTTCAAAACCCGATAAGGTCCTATGAGCCTGGGACTTAACTTCCCTTTGCGACCAAATCTCATCACCTTTTTCCAAGGTGAAACCTTTAGGAATACTTGATCCCCACAACAAACTCTATTTCTTTCCGCTTAAGATCTGCGTCGACTTTTGCCTATCGATGCCTCCTTTAATCGAGCCGGATTACTTTAACCTTTTCTTGATTCACCACTATTTACGGTCCCAAAACTTGACGTTCCCTAATTACATCCAACACGCTCGAGTGTGACATTTTCATCCATATAGTGCTTCATATGGTGCCATCCGAATCTTGGCTTGGTAATGTTGTTGTACGCAAATTCGCTAAAGGTAAGAACTCCTCCCGCTTCCTCTCAAATCTATCACACATCCCCTTAACATATCCTCTAAGACTTGATTACTCGCCGACCGGCGTCTGACTGTGGATGAAATGCCGATCAAGTCCAATCGGTGCCCAAAGCCCGATGCAATGCTTTCAAAACCGAGACGTAAACCTCGGATCCCTATCTCAAATAATCGACACCAAGCACTCCATGCAATCTCACAATCTCACCACATACAACTTCGCCAATTTCTGCAAAGAGTAATCAACCCGAACTGGGATAAAATGTGCAGATTTTGTCAATCGATCCACTATCACCCATATCGAGTCTTTCTTAGTAGGCATAGGAGGAAGCCCACTAACAAAGTCCATGGTGATTCTCTCCACTTCCATCGCGAAATCTTTATCACCAAGCAATCCAAAGGTACTTGATGTTCAACCTTGACTTGTTGACACGTTAAACACTTTCCTACGAATTTTGTAACTTCCCGCTTAAGACCAGGCCACCAAAACTGATCTCGTAAATCTCGGTATAACTTACTTCCTCCAGGATGCATAGCATAAGGGCTACCATGGAACTCCTGAAGAATCCTTTGCCTCAACTCCTGATTCTTCGGCATACAGACTTTACCTTTGAAACACAATACCCCATCATTGTTAATACCATAATCTTCTAATTCCCCATTCGTACTGCGCCAAGCTTAGTACTCGATTATCGCTCACCAACCGTCTCTCTTTTACTTGACTCAACCACGTCGGCTTTACTTGTAATTCTGCCAGCAAGCTTCCGTCGTCATAAAGACTAAGATGTGCAAACATCACCCTTAGATCTGACACCACTTTCTGACTTAGAGCATCTGCCACCACATTCGCCTTGCCCGGGTGGTACTCTATAAAACAGTCATAGTCTTTCAACAACTCTACCCACCTTTGCTGTCTCAGATTCAACTCCTTCTGAGTCAGCAGATTTTTCAGACTCTTGTGATCCGTGTATATCACTGACTTTTCCCCATATAAATAATGCCTCCAAACCTTAAGAGAAAAAACTACCACTGCTAACTCCAAGTCATGCGTCGAATAGTTAACCTCGTGTGGCCTCAATTGCCGAGACGCATACGCAACTACCTTCCCGTCTTGCATCAGAACACATCCTAATCCTGTGTGAGAAGCGTCACAATACACCACAAAATCCTTCCCTGCCTCAGGCTGAATCAAAACTGGAGCTTCAGTCAAAACCCTCTTAAGCTTCTCAAAGCTCTCTTGCTGCTTATCTACCCATACGAAGGGTACCTCCTTTAGCAACAATTTTGTTAAAGGTGCAGCTATCGATGAAAATCCTTCGACGAATCTTCTGAGGATCCACCCTTATCCCTTCTGCAGACACCACATGGCCTAAAAATGCAACTTCTTTCAGCCAAAATTTGCACTTGCTGAATTTGGCATAAAACTTCTTCTCCCTTAACACTTGCAACACTATCCAGAGATGCTCACCATGCTCTATTTCTGACTTAGAATACACCAGGATGTCATCTATGAATATCACGATGAACTGATCCAAGTAGGGTTGAAAAACCCGATTCATCATATCCATGAATGCAGCTGGGGCATTCGTCAATCCGAACGGCATTACCAAAAACTCATAATGCCCATTTCTTGTTCGAAAAACTGTCTTATGAATATCTGCTTCCTTCACCTTAAGCTGATGATACCCCGACCTTAGATCTATCTTTGAGAATACCGCAACTCCCTTAAGCTGATCGAACAAGTCATCGATCCTTGGCAAAGGATACTTGTTCTTGATGGTCAACTTATTCAACTGTCGGTAATCTATACACATTCTCATCATTCCGTCCTTCTTCTTTACAAACAAGATCGGTGCTTCCCATGGAGACACACTAGGTTGGATAAAACCACGATCAAGCAACTCTTGAATCTGAGCCTTAAGCTCAACCAACTCCTTTGGTGCCATTCTATACGGAGCGATAGAAACCGCACCGCTCCGAACAATAAGTCAATCCCAAATTCTACCTCTCGATCCGGAGGCAATCACGAAAGTTCTTCCTAAAACATCCACAAATTCTCTCATGATCTCGACCTCTTCAACAGCTTGCTTCCTTAACCTCCAAGGCACTAACCAACATCAGAAAAGCTACACATCCCTTTCTAACAATCTTTTCTGCCTTAAGGGTAGATACTACATTTGATAAGTAATTTCGTCTCTCGCCCATCACCATAACTTCTTTGTCATTAATAGTTTTTAATGACATCCGCTTAGTAGCACAATCCACATTTGCACGATATTTTACTAGCCAATCCATGCCTAAGATCAGGTTAAATTCTCCGAATGGCAACTCCATTAAATCAGCCGAAAATTGAGTCCCTTAAACTTCTAAAGGCACTTCCTTAAAGAGTTTATCTATTATTACAGTCTGTCCTAAAGGACTAAGTACAGTCATCTTCCTAGGTATAGTCTCAGAAGTCACATGCAGAGTTCCAGATACTTCACTAGCGATGTATGAATGAGTTAACCCTATATCTATTAAAGCAATAAAGGGCAACCCAAAATCGAAACGTGCACTGTGATAACATCAAAAGGCCACTATCCTCTCTGCGACAAACGCATATGCGACACTGGCCGTCTCGCCTCGTAACTACCACTACCTCTGCTGAGTCCGCGACCTCTACCGAACCATTACTTCTTCCATTTGGACCACGACCCCTCATTGGTTGCTGTCCACCTCTGCCATCCTGATTAACACCCTGACCTACTGGGTGGTTCTTATCTGTATTCATCGGGCAATCCTTAATCATATGATCTTTAGACCCTCACTTGAAACATTCCCGATCTTTTTCCAACATTCTCCGGGTGCATCTTCCCACATTGAGCACAAGTACGATATTGTCCTCCGTAGCAACTTTCTTGACCTCGCGCCCATCAACTCTAGGTTTCTTTTAAAATTCCGGATGACCTCAAGATCCAAAACTTCTTTATTCTTATTCGACCTCTGTCCCGATTACATCTCTCTCACCGCTTAACTTCTTCACTATCCTTGCCTATCCACTAAGACTAGAAAGTCTCTTTCCTAAGTGAGCAATCAACACTGCACTCATCTTTCATCCATCCTCGAATCGACACCTTTGCTCATAATCAGTAGCTACTATCCCTCTAGCATATCGGCTAAGTCATAAAAACTCTGCTTCATACTCAGCTATCGACTTATTTCCTTGCACTAAATTCAGAAACGCTTTTCTCTGAGAGTCGATGTAGTTAGATCCAACGTATTTCCCTTCAAACTTAACCTTAAAATACCCCCAATCCACTCGATCCACAAGGGTTCTCTCCTCGACAGTGAGCCACCACTGGTAGGCCTCATCACGAAGTAGTGAAACAGCACCTTTTGACTTTTCTTCAGCAGTGCAGTCCAAATCGTCCATGATCCTCTCGACTGCCTCTAACTAGTACTCCACTACATTCGGAGCTACTCCAGATACTCCGCTAAAAATCTCAGCTCCGTTTGATCTAAGTCTCTCAGCTACTGACTTTCGAGCCCCATTTCCCATACTAGCTCCTGCTACTCATTCCAAAACTCACAGCATAGCCTGTGATACTGCATCATCTCCTTCAGTTTGCTCTTGAAATTCCACCCTAATAGCCAGTGGTGAAGCTTCATTTTCGGAACCTTGACCAGATCTAACTGGTTTCGACACAGCCATTCTGCCTCTACCGCGTCCACGACGACCATGTCCCCTAAAACTCATGTCTACTATGCGTCTTATCTGTTTTTACGAAAAAGTTTTATGTATTAGAGTCTTTTCACTTCTTGTTTAAAGAAAGTTTTATGTAACAAAGATTTATTCAGTGGTTTTTCCGTAGAAGTACACATACACCTAGGGTCCATGTCTCTAAAGTATAGTTTCCTTAGGCTTATCACTTAAAATATCATACATTCACATCAATTTATCGATAAAAGAACTTATCTGATGGACCTGGCTCGAGAACTCGGGTGCCATGCTTCTATAAAACCATTTTAACTAAAGAAAATTTTTAAAGAGTCATTTGGGCCAAATTTTGAAAACATTGTGGGTTTCAAAACCCAAGGCCGAGAGTTTAAAATTGGGCTCTGATACCAAGTTGAAACACCCCAAACTCGACCCACAAGCCCTGACCAGATCGGTATGTTCCTCGAGTAAAACTTCAATTAATTCTCATTTTGTTTTATAAGAAAATATGATGGTTTCGTATAAAATGGATCTATTTAGTGGTCGCGTTGTAAATGGTGTTTAATATAGTTGGTGTCTCATTAAAACGTTATCTTTAAGAGAAAGATTTTAAGTTAAAAGAAAACCAAATTTTATGAAAAACTTATTATCATTGTAAAAACCATAAGTGTTTAGGTGTCAAAACAGTTTAAGTTATTTTTTTTGAAATCATTTAATTATTTAGTAAATATTTGATCATAGCAGATTAAAAATCTAAAACGTAAAAAGTTAAACAGTTCATAGCGGCCTTATTACAAAAATAACATAACCCAAAATAAATCCTAAATAATAAAAATAAACTTTTGATTAAAAGAAACTCCGAAATACTTAGTTGAGCAATGGCCACCACGTAGTCCTCGTTGACCCGATCCATCACGCTAAGAGTCACCAAATATATCCCATAAAAGGGTGAGTCAATGACTCAATGTGTAACATTACACTAAAAGCCCAATCGATCAAAGCCATTAAGCCCATTTAAAACATACTTAGCCATAAGCCCATTTTATATCAAATCGATAAAATCAATTAAATCACATGTATATATATAAATGAAATGCAATCCCGAGCCCACCTAAAAATCCATCCGCTACACACCACCCGTACCTACCAATCACAATGTGGGATTACTAAATCGACCCTCCATCTCACTACACACCATCGAAGGCGCTTCTTTGCGGTCAACATGCACATCGCCTTATAATTTTGTGGCATGGCCACCAGATAATTGTGATCAAGTCACCGGATTCATATATGTGACCAAGTCACGGATTCATATTATGTGATCAAGTCACGGATTCAGTATTATGTGAATGAAGTCACCAGATAATGTGGTAAAACCACCAAACACTTCCCTTTATCAATATCACCCATATGCCCATGCACATACATATTATTCAGATTTTATGCAATATACCCCAAAATCATAACAGAGTCATACTTATTTCATATTTATGCTTATAGCATTATTAACGAAGTAATGGGGTAAACATACCTGAATATTGTGTACCACTGAATGGTACTCGCAACCATTATCATACATATATTCATACAAATCATTATTATTTTAGATCTATGAGAAATTTAGTATAGTGTTACACACCTTATAACAGTGAGAACGATACCTTCACCTTTCGTTGACACCTAATTATTTATCACACTTGATTAGAACACACTACTACTTATAAATCTATACTATTGATGAATAATCTAATTCCTTACCCTCGAATCTCGGACAATCTGTTATATGTGATTTTCTCCAATAGATGGATCAAAATCCGATGACAAACCACGAATAAATAGTGGCTCGGGTATGCATACGACTTCAAATAATCGATCTTCGTTGGCGGAAGGTCCACAACCCGGTGGAAAGTCTCGAATCCACGATCTGACCCTTCGTTTGAAATTTGAGGGTACAATAGAACCACCCCTCTTCCAAACACTCCTTACTGCTCTTTTCAAACCTATTTTGTTTGCCCCAAAATCTTACGTTCACGGGAAAATGATCGACGATAGAGTCCCCTAAAACAAAAGCGATTAGTAGTCTATCTAAAACGATATAATAAGTATATAAAACTCTTTTACCTTGAATATTTAATTTCCCGATGAATCTCTCCTTAATCGTTGGCTACAAAAAGAATCCCAAAATCCTCCTTCAAAGATTCAGCCAAGGAGAAATAAGAGGATTAGATTCCTAAAATCGGCTAATCCAAAAGGAAAGAAAGAAGAACGATTGATAGATAATCCTTACCCGTAACGCGGAGAATGATTGTACCCTTACTTGAACTATAAAAAGATTCGGCCTTAACAATTAAGAAGAAAAGAAATGGTGGTTTCGGCTTTAACAAAAGAGAAGAGAAAAAGATGGTGGTTTCGGCTTTAATAAAAGAAAAGAAAGAAAGATGGGAGGTTTAAGATGTTATGATTATGGTGAAAATGGAGGATGGCTTCGGCTAAGAGAAAGAAGGAGAAAAGAAAAAGATGAAAAAGGACCTTAGTGCTAGGATGATTTCAACACTAGAGAGGAAGAAAAGAAAAGAGAAATGTCTTCTAAGCTTTTTGGTGTTTTCGGCAATAGAGAAAAAGAAACTTGAGAGAATAGGCAATTGCACCAAAATGGTCAAAAATGATAGCCAAAACAAAACAAAACTTTCACCTAATGCCAATGACAAATTCGGCTAAGAAAAAAGATTTTGGTGAAAAGGGAAAAAATGCACAAAATGTTAAGATTTTGGCCAACTATCACCCCTAATCCCATACAACATTAGGACAACTCACATACCAACACAATCCCACTTTTCCTCCTCATTTCTTCCCTATCTTCCCCCTAATCACTATCACAATTAAGCCAACCCCCTTAGCCCCTTATGTCGTCCACATTCATGGTCAAATGGCCATAGAAAAACTTCCAAAACATCACCCATTCATCAAGCCTTTTGTCCCATTATCCTTACATAACATCTTGATTCCATACCTTAACTAACAACTTGCCTTTTCCCTTTGGTCTACTATCCAAAAATGATAGAAAATCCATCCATACTAAGATAAGGCTTGATCGACACTATAGGAAAGAGAACAAAAATAAAAATCCTTCCAATTGCTAGCTAAGGGATTTGAACCTCTCCTCTCATGCATTCACCCATGTGCCAACACCACCTTGCTAATTGACTTGTTATGATTGAAACCTCATGCCAATTTTTCTTAAAGCCTATCTTGCTTAGCTCCATCTTAAGACTTAAAAATTTAATATTTTTCTAAGGCATTCTCTTACATCCTGAAGTTCCTAAAACTCGCAAAGCACACTCAACTACACATAGGCATGCAACCACATACAATTAAGTTAAAAAAATGCATAACCCCTATATTCTGGATATTACAAAATGAGCCAAATTTAATTCATGTTGCTTTTAGTCCAGCCAAATTCAATGCAGGTGAATTTATTACTAAAGTCCATCTTTGTTTCGTGAATTGCAGCACATTAAAGAGCATGCATGGGTGGCACATTCATTGAAGCTTCTTGGTTGAATTCAATGAAGAGTGGGCATTAAATTAGTTGCATGCATCATGCTTGGACAGCAACAATTAAAGAAGATGTTGGGACGCCATTAAGAGTTGCTGATGCTTGGAACATCATTTATGAGATGCTGGTGCCTTTTCGTGACTTTAACTGGACAAAGCATTGAATATGCTTCTTGGCATGCTTGTGGACGAAATTAATGGATGTTGGAGCATGCATGGAAGCTATTTAATATGCTGCATGGTGTTTGCCAAAAATTAATGATCTGTTGGGAAGCATGGACAGCAATAAATGAGTTGCGTGATTTGGAACATCAATAAATGCCATGTTGGAGAAAGCATGGGCGTCCATTTAAGGAGTATGTTTGTCCGAATTAATGATGATCAGCATGCTGCTGGTTCATTCATGCATTGGATGAATTTAGTGTGCTTTATGGACGACATTAATGAGAAGTTTGATGATTTTTCATTGCTTGGTCGGCAGCAACTTAAATAGAAGCTAAGCATGCATGAAACGGCCATAAATGATTGTCTAGCATGCATGGACGAAATGAATGCAAGGGGATATGCATGGGAAACAACATTTAAGACACTTGCATAGCTATTCCCTTTCCAAGGCCGAATTTAATGTTCTTTAAGCTTCCCAATGCCAATGTTCGGCCAACCAATGCACATACAGGCTCTTTCCACCGAATCTTGTCCATACATCAAGAAATTGCATTCATTATCTTAAGATTCATGAAGGCTATCTATTTTACATTCATTCAGCTGACTTCTTCCTCATGAAGCAAGCCAACTAGCGTCCATCTAGCTTCCCATTTGATGAATTTAAACTTGGCTACAAGGGACCATTCATTCATCAATATTATGGAGTTCATAAAGCTGTCCAATTGACTCCCCCATTCCGAATCTCTTAAGCACACCAAGGGCCATGTTCGGCTGAATCTAGCCAAGACACTAAGGGGAAACATTCTAGAATTTTCAAGGCTTTTCTAGTTGAATTTTACTTAGTTATTAAGGCTTTCTAGTGAATATTTGGCTAGCTCTATGATAGCCTATAAATATTTTTGTTATTATCATTTGTAGAGAGTTTTGATCATTTTATGAAATTATATGAACATTGTTCATTCGAGTGAGTTATCTCCTCTTCGTTTTTGTATGAGTTTCGATTCTGACTAATCAAGCTTACTTGTGGTATCAATCGTACTCTTCCACTCACTTATACCATCGGTTCTTATCTTTACAGATAACGGGCTTTGGTCGATCTTCGCTTCCATCTTTTCACCTTAAACGTTATCGTTTCTTGTTTAAGTTCTTTTAACCACCTCCATCAGATTATCCCTTGTCTATTTTATTTATCACCTACCCTTTGTTTTCCGTTTGTTAAACTGAACCTATCATCCTCCATATCCGAATCCTTCCCACACTTAATAACCTCCATTCCTAACTTAATCCATTTCTTAAAATAAATCCATTTCAAAGCCTCGATAAATTCACCTATATTTACCAATTATTTTTCGAAGGCTTGAATACTCCTCGTAGAGGATTGGGCAACTCGTATACTTTTTGACTCTTCCCAAGGTAGACTGCATCATCTGGTATCAGAGCTACCAAATGAGGATTTTCGATGACGTACGTGAAGCTGGAAGTTAGTTCGTAAGTAAAAAAATTAAAAAAATTGAAAAAAAAGTTGTAATTCTATTTTATTGTATTTGAGCATATTGTATTCGAAATAGTGAAAAAAAGTTAAAAAAATGGTGAAAAAAAGTTTGTGGAAATTTTTGAAAGTTTTACTTTGATTTTCATCTCTTCTGATCCCGATTTTAAAGCCACTACTCTAGCCTCATCTTCCTACCCCGACACTCAAAAAAATTTACTTCTACCATTGTAATATCCTTAAATCAGGGCCTCTGCATTTTGCATGTGTTTGCATGTGATGATATGCTTACTGTGTTAGTTTAGCATGTTTTGGGGTCTAGGCATGACCTTGGGTTAGGCCTGGGTCATGGCCAAAAATTTTGTTTTAGTGCTTAGGAAGAGGGAGCTCGGAGAGTTAGCGGTTAAAAGAATTTATTGGAGGGTTATGGCACAAACAACCTAGTGGCAAAGTGGCAAAAGAGGCACCACTAAGGTGCTTGGATGGTAACGCCACATGCATGGAAGGAGTGCTTGGGTTTGAGCTACAGAAATCCCTTTTTGCTTATTCTTTTTCACACCACAAGTAAGGAAGAGGTGTGCTCAGGTGGGACTCTCTTGAATGGATGAAGTGTAGATTGGGTCAACAGCTCAAAGATTCGGCTAAGTAGGAGGAAAAAAGGGGATTTGGATGAGAGAGGAAGAGGTGGCCGAATGTGGGACTCTGGGAGATGCATAATCGGTTTTGGAGTTGTAGTAAGGGGTGTGTGCCAAAATCTCCTAATCACCTCCTACTCTTCCTTTCTTTTTTCAACCTCAATCCTATACCTTTTTTTTTTCTTGTGGCCAAATATTCCATCATCATTGAAAGCCATAGTCGAATCGTGTGACCCCTCTTTCCCTTTCTTCTCTTTTAATTTGCTTAGGCCGAAACCCCTCTCTCTCAATTTCACCATAGCCGAATCTCTTTAAGCTTCACACTTCTCATCTCCTTTGCTAAAAGCCTAATATCTCTGTGTTTCCAAGCAAGGGTGCAGTCGATCTCAACATTGTGGTAAGGGTGAACTGCCATTTGGTTTTTTTTTTCTTTTTCTTTTGGTTAGCCGAAATCTAGGAGTCTAATCCCTCTTCTTTTCTTTTGGCCAAACCATGAAGGAGATCTTTCAAGATTCTTGTAGCCGACGGTTTAAGGGAGATCTTTCAGGATTTTGGATATCCAAGGTAAGCAAGGCATATCATTCGGCCAAGGGCCATTCTTGTAGATTTTACGCATTAAGCCGAAACTGACATAAGTTATGTAGGGATTTCGACAACTTCCAAGGGCAAGTGACGTTTTCAGGATTTGAACAAGCAAGGTAAGGGAGTTGTAATATTTGACCAAAGGCCATATTACCTATTGAGGGTTGCCGATTCTAACTATGGTTTTTAGGGAGGAGTACAACCTGATTCGGTAGATCTTCGAGATTCAATGGTTGATCTAGGTAAGGATTATGGTTGTACGTTAACCTTTCGGGATTTGTTTGTATGGCCAAATGGTCTCTTTGCTAATGATCTTAGTGTTGGCCGAATGTAGGAAAGGGGATCTAGTGCGTTAGATTGGGATTTTCGGGATTCGATAATCGTGTTAGTAACCAAGTGTGTAACCTTACACTAAATTCCCGATAGATTAAAAGTAATAATGTTAAGTATGTGTTAATAAAGTGACAAATAAATACGGCTAAGGGTACCATTCAATGGTACAGTCCATTCAGGTATGTTACCCCTTAATACTCATTAACAATAGTTATAAACATTGATATGAAAGTATGTGAAATTTCGTTATGGCCATGGGGTAAGGTATATTGCATGATATCGGAATAATATGTATGTTGCATGGGCATATATGGGTGATGTTGATTAAGGGGAAGTGTTCCGGTGGTTTTTACCACATTATCCGGTGACTTATGTCACATATTATGAATCCGATGACTCTGTCACATTATTTGGTGGCTATGCCACGATTATAAGGGCGATGTGCAGTTGACTGCAATGACTGCCTTTGATGCTGTATAGCGGATGGAGGGTCAATTTAGTAATCCCTACGATGTGATTGGCAGGTACGGGTGATGTGTAGTGGTTGGATATCTAGGTGGGTTTGGGTTGCATCATTGCCTATATTTGTTATATGTGATTTGATATGCCTTAATTGTTTGGGAGTCTGTGTTGATTGTTACACACCGAGTCTGTTGACTCACCCTTCGTGGGCTAACATGTTGCAGGTGATACTCAGTAAATGGACCGGTCAGCAGGGACTTAGTGGTGGCCATGCTCAGCTCAGCATTTTCATGTTTTCTTATTATGTTTTCGGGTTTTATTCGGGTTTTGTTTTATTGTAATAAGGCCATTATTATTTAACTATTTTATTTATGCGTTTTAATTTTTATTCTGGTACGATCAACGTTAGACAAGTGGTTAAATAAATTTTCGTAAAACAACTTCAAATGTTTTGACACATAAACACCTACGATTTTCAACTTAATGATAAGCTCTAAAATTTAGCATTTCTTTAAACTTGTAATTTCTGAAATATGAAGATAACATTTTAATACAAAATTAAATTACAACACGATTTTCAACTTGAGAATAACCCAAATCTATTTTCTTCAAAACCACCAAGTATTTCAAGATGATATAACGAGATTTAACTACGTTTTACTCAAGGAGCATGCCAGATCTGGTCAGGGCTTGTGGGCCGGGTTTGGGGTGTTTCAACCATCATTTGGTTCCTCTTCATTTTTAACCCAATGCCATCCACCCTTACTCCATTTGCTTTCTCTTTTGTGTTTAGCCTCCCCTATACCCGACATCAAACCCTTGAAACCCCTTTGAAGTTGACCCTCAAGCTGCGATGAGTCTTTTGAAACGAAGTACAAAATTGTGAGACGAGAGTGAGTGGTAAAAGGCATGAGTGCTACATTAGAGAAAAAGCCATATTCGAGTGAAAACACAATTGTGAGTGATTTTTCTTTGTGAGTGACTTGTGAGAATTTTGTGGTGAGGTTTTAATTTCCTATTTTATTCTTTTAAATATTTTCCTTTTCAGAAAATAAATATGTCTCAAGAAGAGTTCTCGACCGAAGATTATCAGTACTTGTTGAATGAAATGCGAAGAATCATGAACACCAAGTTTGATAAGTTGGAAAAGTGCTTGGATCAGATTGAAGAACGAGACCAACAAGATCGACTTTCCTTAAGTCGAAGGATGGAATCAAGGTCATCTCAAAGACATGCTTTCGAAGATCATTCAAGAAGGGATTTTGATCGAGATTATGGTTCATATAGAAGTTCAAGACGGTATGGATCAAACCACGAATTTGAAACCTTTCAAGGTTACTATCGAGAAGGTACGATTTCTTCTTCAAATGCTTCATCGTATTCATCTATAGAAAAATCTTTGCGAAGAAGTGAACATGGTTCATATGCATCGAAGAATTCATCCACGAATGACCGTTATCGAAGTGGTTCACATCATGATTCTTATTCGACGAGGAATTCAAGGTGAAGCAAAGTGAATTTCGAGTTTGAAGCCTACTATGGTTGATGTGATCCTGGTCGCATCATGATTCGACTCTTTTTGACACCATCAAGAGTGGCCTAAACTTGAGGGGCCCAAGTACAAGATGAAACATCTCATAGGCCTGATTGGTTATTAGACCAATGTTTTTAAGGACTTTTAATTTAATTAAGTTTTATTTAAATTAATAAGTTTGCATATTTTAATTTTAACTTGCACTTTGTGTGTTCTGCATTTAATAAAATAATGCATTATGTAACTTTCATGTTAGTTTAGTATAATGACTTGCATTATGAAACTCCCATGATAGTTTAAGTCTTGCATTAAAAAATTCATATGTTTATTTAGTTTGCATTTTAAATATTTGCATTTAAGCATCTTAGTTCAACAAATGGTTGCTGATCATTAATTTTATTTGTTGCTTCATTAATTAATCTAGTTACTAGGTTAATTTATTGATGCATTTGTTAAGTTCATTTAATAATGTTTTCTTAATTAAACTAGTTGTTGGAATAAATAATGCTTAAGTGTTAGTTCATTTATTTAATTCTAGTTGCTAGAATAAATGAAGCTTAAGTGTTAGTTCATTTATTTAAGTCTAGTTGCTGGGATAAATGATGCTTAAGTGTTAGTTCATTTAATTAAGTTAGTTGTTAATTTATTTTAAGTTTAATAATTGCATTAATGTGTTGGTTATATGTGATAATTGCAGGTGACTTTTCATCTTACAACCATTATTTCTAAAGGTTGTTATGCATTCATTGAAGAGTTACTCACATTGAAGATGGAAGTTACATGGCTAGAATTCTAAAGGTTGAGACTCTTCATTTGGTTAGTGACTTTTCGATTGATCATGGAGAACTCAAAGGATTTTGACAAACAATTTAATTCAAGAGTTACTCACATTGAAGATGGAAGTTACATGGCTAGAATTCTAAAGGATGAGACTCTTCATTTGGTTGGTGACTTTTCAGTTGATCATGGAGAACTCAAAGGATTTTTGGCGAACAAATTAGTTCAAGAGTTAATCACATTGAAGATGAGAGTTATATGACTAGAATTCCAAAGGTCTCACTCTTCATTTGAAATCATTATTAGCCTCATTAAAAGTGACCATTCAACTAGCCTTACTTGATACTATATATACATGTAACCAACATATTATGAAAGAACTTTGAACTTTTGAACCTTATTTATATTTTATGAACTCTGTTCATCGAGTGAGATTTTTCTCCTCTCTATCTTTCGTACGAGTTTCGATTTTGACTTATCAAGCTTGCTTGTGGCGTCAATCATTTCTCTTCCATTTAGTCATACCAACGGTTCTTATCTTCCTAGATAACGGGTCATGGTCCATCTTCGATGCCATCCTTTCCACCTTAAACGTTATAGAAACCGGGGTGACACTTTCCTAGTGTTGAGTCGATTCTTTGTTTAAGTTCTTCTATCCAACTCCATTAAATATAACTTATCACTTAACCAAAATGTCACCTAACATCTATCCTTTGTTCTCGTTTGTTAAACCGAGCCTAACTCTTTTCCATTATCCAAAAATCATCTCCATCACTAAACACCTCTATTTCTAACTTAATTCCATTTACTAAACAAGTTCAATCAAAAGCTTTCGCAAACTTCACGATATTTCCTATTATTTACCGAAGGCGTAATTCCTCTTTGTAGACGATTGGGCAATTTAAATACAACTCGACTCAACCCGAGATGGATCGTATCAATGGTGATGAACAAGAAGGAAGTATGAGCTACTCATCGAGTGCTTCAAAGAAGTCCCACTCGAAGAACCTTTCACAAAGAATAGCAAATGATTTCTACGAGAAAATGACTTCATTCCTTGAGTCAAACCCATTTCTTTTCGATTCTTTTTATTACAATCAAAATGAAAAAGAAAATCAAATGAAAAAGAATACGAGAGAGAAGAAAAAGAAGTTGAAAAAGAAAAAGAAAGAAAAGAAATTGAGATTGAGAAAAAAGTCGAAAAAGAGATTGAAAAAGAAAAAGATCTTGAAAAAGAAACGAGAGAACGAGATGAGTGAGAAAGAGAGTGATTTTTCAACTAACCCTCTTGAAATTTATTCTTCTTCTGTTTCTACTTTTCAGGTTCCCAAAGGACCGAAAGAAGCTTTTCATCTCCAATACCTTTCTGACGAGCGATGTTTTTCTTTGAAAAAAATGGTAAGTTTTCGCCCCATGAGATTGAAGGTAAGGAAGGTAAGTACTTTGAAGAGTTTCAACCTCCACTGAATTCTTCTAATGATTGTGACCTCGTGAATGATATCGTCATTTGCCATTCCTCCATCCCTTGTGATATCTTAAACGATGGTAAGGCGAATATATTTCATCATTGTGTTGCAAAGAATGAAAGTGAAGTAACGAATGATCAAGACTCAATCAGGTATGACAATGACTTTTCTTTTAATTCCCATTTATTTGATTGTGGTTATTACGAGCTTTGTTCATTGTCCAATACAAAATCTTTGAGTCTTTTTAAATCTGTTTTGAAACATGTTAAGAATTTTGATTGCTTGATCTTGAATATTCACAATTCTTATTGGTCTAACATGTTTGATTTTTCAAAACCAAAGTCCCATCTTGACTTAGATAATCAAACACATGTTTTTAAACTGGGAATACGTTCTGATTTATTCTATGGAATACTCAAATATCATCTGGTATGTTTGAAAGATTCCTATCATTTCGATACTTGTCTTCTGATTAAGGTAACAAATTTTGTCAACTTTTTGTTTAATTTTTATTCGTTCCTTAAACAATTCTTGTGGTTGCACTTGAAATTCACGTTCCATTTGAAAAGTGCTGATTCAAATACGAAGCTTTGATTATATTACTTGACCATGGAGAGAAGGTTTGTAATGCTTAAACAAGGTAAGAATGAACTTTATCTTTTTGTGCATCAAGGTACGTCTATTGAACTTGATGATGCATTTTTACCTTCTTTGAATGATGATAAGTTCTATCTGCCTTAATGATTGACAAAAGGATTCATGTGCTTGATAAATTTTATAATTCATGTGTCAGTGATGTCATATATCGTTCAATGCAAGACTTGGTTGATCACTTTCATGTGCCATATGCGTTTTCTCAACTACTTGTCGTGACGATTATGTTTCTCCTTTGATGAGTTATTCGTATTGTAATTTTGTAACGAGGACTATGTTTAAATCGTGTGCATGCCATGAAACTTATTTGCTTAAGTCTCAAACATTTGATAAGGCATTGTTCCTTTTTTATGGTAACTTGTTTATGCTCATGTGCGTGCAAACTATTTACCTTGTCTTGATCAAATTTGGTTTGCAAGTTTATTTGAAACAACACTTGCTAACTTGTGGCTATCTTCTTCAGGTACTACGATTATTATCAGCCCCATTTGACTGAGGTAAACTGAGCCAAAAAGAGTTTTGCTCAGACAAAACAGGCTGATTCGAGAACGAATAGTCTTGAAGAGGGGAGGGATGATACGAGCACGCCTGGGGTGTCCACATTTTAAAACTTAACAGCTCAGATCAAAGCCGTGGAGTTAGTGTGCCTTTGGTGCACGTCCCAAAATGAGCTTGTCTTTTGCTCATTTGAGCTCGTTCCAGCTTAATAAGCTGATTGCCTTTATTTTGAATAAGTTTAATTTAGCTCAAGTCTTTTAAATAAATCTGGACATTTTAATATATTTTATGTTAATGCATGATATTAATATGTTTTAAGTTAGGACATAAAGTTATTGAGTCTAGTTTAATTACATGAAGTTGAGACGCCATTAAGAGTTGCTGATGCTTGGAACATCATTTATGAGATGCTGGTGCCTTTTCGTGACTTTAAATGGACAAAGCATTGAATATGCTTCTTGGCATGCTTGTGGACGAAATTAATGGATGTTGGAGCATGCATGGAAGCTATTTAATATGCTGCATGGTGTTTACTGAAAATTAATGATCTGTTGGGAAGCATGGACGGTAATAAATGAGTAGCATGATTTGGAACATCAATAAATGCCATGTTGGAGAAAGCATGGGCATCCATTTAAGGAGTATGTTTGGTCAATTAATGATGATCGACATCTCTTTGGTTCATTCATGCATTGGGCAAATTTAATGTGCTTTATGGATGACATTAATGAGAAGTTTGCTGACTTTTTCATTGCTTGGGCGGTAGCAACTTATATAGAAGCTAAGCATGCATGAAACAGCCATAAATGACTTGTCTAGCATGCATGGACGAAATGAATGCAAGGGGATATGCATGGGAAACAACATTTAAGACACTTGCATGGCTATTCCTTTTCCAAGGCTGAATTTAATGCTCTTTAAGCTTTCGAATGCCAATGTTCAGCCAACCAATGCACATACAAGCTCTTTCCATCGAATCTTGTCCATACATCAAGAAATTACATTCATTATTTCAAGATTCATGAAGGCTATCTATTTTACATTCATTCAGCCAAATTCTTCCTTATGAAGCAAGCCAACTAGTGTCCATCTAGCTTCCCATTTGATGAATTTAGACGTGGCTACAAGGGACCATTCATTCATCAATATTATGGACACTTTGAGTGTTCATAAAGCTATTAATTGACTGCCCCATTCAGCCGAATCTCTTAAGCACACCAAGGGCCATGTTCGGTCGAATCTAGCCAAGACACCAAGGGGCAACATTCTAGAATTTTCAAGGCTTTTCTAGTTGAATTTTACTTAGTTATTAAGGCTTTCTAGTGACTATTTGGCTAGCTCTATGATAACCTATAAATATTTTTGTTATTATCATTTGCAGAGAGTTTTGATCAATTTATGAAATTATACGAACATTGTTCATTCGAGTGAGTTATATCGTCTTCATTTTAGTACGAGTTTTGATTTCAACTAATCAAGCTTGCTGTGGCATCAATCGTACTCTTCCATTCACTTATACCATCGGTTCTTATCTTTATAAATAACGAGTCTTTGGTCCATCTTCTCTTCCATCTTTTCACCTTAAACGTTATAGAGATCGGGGTGACACATATTTGTGTTAAATCATTTCTTGTTTAAGTTCTTTGAACCACCTCCATCAGATTATCCCTTATCTATTTTATTTATCACCTATCCTTTATTTTTTGTTTGTTAAACCGAACCTATGATCCTCCATATCCAAATCCTTCCCACACTTAATAACCTCCATTCCTAACTTAATCCATTTCTTAAAATAAATCCATTTCAAAGCTTCCGCAAATTCACCTATATTTATCAATTATTTTTCGAAGGCTTGAATACTCCTCGTAGACGATTGGGCAACTAGTATACTTTTTGACTCTCCCTGAGGTGGATTGAATCATCTACTATCAGAGCTACCGAACGAGAATTTTCGATGATGTACGTGAAGTCGAAAGTTAGTTCGTAAGTAAAAAAATTAAAAAAAAATCAAAAAAAAAAGTTGTAATCCTATTTTTTTACATTTGATCATATTGTATTCGAAATAGTGAAAAAAAAGTTAAAAAAAAGTGGTGAAAAAAAAAAGTTTGTGGAAATTTTTGAAAGTTTTGCTTTGATTTCCATCTCTTCTGATCCTGATTTTAAAGCCACTACTCTAGCCTCATATTCCTACCCCGACCCTCAAAAAAATTTTCTTCTACCATCATTTGGTTCCTCTTCATTTTTAACCCAACGCCATCCACCCTTACTCTATTTGCTTTCTCTTTTGTGTTTAGCCTCACCTATACCTGACATCGATCCCTTGAAACCCCTTTGAAGCTGACCCTCAAGCTGCGATGAGTCTTTCGAAATGAAGTACGAAATTGTGAGACGAGAGTGAATGGTAAAAGGCACGAGTGTGAGTGATTTTTCTTTGTGAGTGACTTGTGAGAATTTTGTGGTGAGGTTTTAATTTTCTATTTTATTCTTTTAACAATTTTCCTTTTTAGAAAATAAATATGTCTCAAGAAGAGTTCTCGACCGAAGATTATCAATACTTTTGAACGGAATGCGAAGAATCATGAACACCAAGTTTGACAAGTTGGAAAAGCACTTGGATCATATTGAAGAACGAGACCAACAAGATAGACTTTCCTTAAGTCGAAGGACGGAATCAAGGTCATCTCGAAGACACGCTTTCGAAGATCATTTAAGAAGGGATTTCGATCAAAATTATAGTTCATATAGAAGTTCAAGATGGTATGAATCAAACCACGAATTTGAGACCTTTCAAGGTTACCATTGAGAAGGTACGATTTCTTCTTCAAATGCTTCATCGTATTCATCTATGGAAAAGCCTTTGCAAAGAAGTGAACGTGGTTCATATGCGTCGAAGAATTCATCCACGACTGATCGTTATCAAAGTGGTTCACATCATGATTCTTATTCGACGAGCAATTCAAGGCGAAGCAAAGCAAATTTTGAGTTTGAAGCCTACTATGGTGATGAACAAGAAGGAAGTATGAGCTACTCATCGAACGCTTCAAAGAAGTCCACTCGAAGAACCTTTCACAAAGAATAGCAAATGTTTTCTATGAGAAAATGACTTCATTCCTTAAGTCAAACCCATTTCTTTTCGATTCTTTTTATTGTAATAAAAATGAAAAAGAAAAATCAAATGAAAAAAAATGCGAGAGAGAAGAAAAAGAAGTTGAAAAAGAAAAAGAAAATAAAGAAAAAGAAAGAAAAGAAATTGAGATTGAGAAAAAAAATTGAAAACGAGATTTGATACGGTCCCGGTCTTGAGATAGAAATGAGACGTATGCTGAATTGCCCGATCATAATCAAGAATTACAAAGTTGAAGTTTAAATAAGGAGAGTAGGAGGAGTGTAGAGGAATTTTAGGTTTTAGAGAAGTAGAATGAAGTCAACAGAGTTGTATTAAGATTGGTTCGGGTTTGGTTCGAGAAATATTGAAAGTGGTTTGAAAGGGAAGAATAGCCGGGATAGTAGCTCGGGTAATTTTCAGGGTTCGACTTTTGGCTTAAGAAACAAGTAAGAACCAATACCGGAAGGTATCGACCGATTACTTATAGGTTTCCTAAGGTTCGGTTTTTTTGGGATTTAATTTGGACCTCGAACCACTATCGTGAAACGATAAGAACCTCGGTATTTGTTTTTGGACAGTAGAAGGAAGGGTTGACGCCACTAGCTTGCTAGATAAGCCAATGAATCCTAAAACGAAATTGGAGTAGTGCTCTCACAAATTCGACAGAATAACGGTATAAAATTCATCAAAAGGTTCCTTACAATTGTCCATTTTCAGATATTTATAATACTTAGAAGCTAATTGAAAAGTCATGAAATTTTAACTTAGTTTCTAAGTAATTTTTGGATTCAATGTCCCTAAACTATTCTAGAAGTTGGCCTTTGGTTTTTGCTGTCCACGTTCATTCTTGTAGCACCCAAAATCAGCTTCTAGAAGTTCTTTAAGTCTTGTACCAATTCATAAGGAAGAAAGGGGTTGAAGGCTCTTAAATTGACCTTGAAATGTGCATGGCTTGCCTTGGAAAGCCGAATGGCTATGTCTTTGTTCAAGGCTGTATTGGGACGTGAAAAGGCATTCTCAAAGTCCCATACCACCATTAAATTCAATCCCACGCATGGAGCATCAAACAAAGATGTAATTAAACGACGCTCCCTCTTTAATGCATTGTCGTTTGTGTTTTACTAAGCAATCAGCCACTTAAAGAATTTGCATTCCACGAAGCTTCCTTGAGAGATGAAGCACTCAACACGCCATTGGAGAAAAGAACCAGCAACTTTTAATGTGTCCTTTGGTCTTCACGATGTTCCAAAATCCCATGCATGCAATACACCCTTTTAATGAGGCCGAACATGCTCCAACATAGCTTTTAAGGGTGTCCCATGCATTCTTCTTTGTTTTCCATCTTAATGGACGTGTGGGGGACTCCAAGAGTCACGTTGGAAAGCTATTCCAGCAGCACATTAATTCCCACGCGTGGTCCAACATGGCCATAAATGCTGCTTCTTTAATTCTGCCACACATGCATTAAACATGTCTTGAAAGCACCTTGAGAGCTGAAGCATTCAGCCTTCTTTATTGCCGTCCAACACCATGCATGTTCAGCTTTCAATGGACGCTTGGGGGAGTCCAAAAGGCACGTTGGGAAGATGATGATACCAGCAGCTAATTAATTCCCCTTGCTTGTTCCAACATGGCAATAAAGGATGTGCAAACATGCTGCCGCCCACTTTAAATGATGTCCCCAAATCACCTGCAAATTAATAATTTCGTCAACTTAAATTCCAGCCACTTAAGACATCATTTATACCATGTTTTAGGCTGAACAAATTAAATAGAAGTTGATCAATGCTTACATTAATTTTGGCTGGAGTTTTTAGACAAATTAAATGGACATTTTCAGCCAATTAAAATAAGTCGCAGCAAACAATTAATTATGTCCTAAAACTAGACATATTAATTTAAACTATTAATTATGCAATAATTTAAGACTTATTTAAATTTATTTAAATGTAGCAAAATAAATAAAACACTTATTTAATTAGTCTGTTTTTTATTTAACTAATCTTCTATTAATTAATTAACTAAGGCCGAAAGGCCAATTAGTTATGACCAAATAGCCATAGGAGGATCTCCCTGTTCGTGAGCTCGTAAAAGTATACAACACGGAGTTAAACCATCATTCGACAGGGTCTTAGCATCATCCCAAGCTTGCTGGATTAGAACTCCGATCACCTCTTTTAATTGTCTCGCACGCGACCTCGTTATCGGTCCTTGAGGTAACACCACCGGGTCTCGATTGAACTCGGTTCATGATGAGGCGTGCCCGTATCAAGATTGAAAAAGAAAAAGTTCTTGAAAAAGAAATGAGAGAACCAGATGAGCGAGGAAGAGAGTGATTTTTCAACTAACCCTCTTGAAATTTATTCTTCTTCTGTTTCTACTTTTTAGGTTCCCAAAGGATCGAAAGAAGCTTTTCATCTCCAATACCTTCCTGACGACCGACGTTTTTCTTTGAAAAAAAATGGTAAGTTTTCGCCCCATGAGATTGAAGGTAAGGAAGGTAAGTACTTTGAAGAGTTTCAATCTCCACTGAATTCTTCTAATTATTGTGACCCCGTGAATGATATCGTCATTTGCCATTCCTCCATCCCTTGTGATATCTTAAACGATGGTAAGGCGAATATATTTCATCTTTGTGTTGCAAAGAATGAAAGTGGAGTAATGAATGATCAAGACTCAATCAGGTATGACAATGAATTTTCTTTTAATTCCCATTTGTTTGATTGTGGTTATTACGAGCTTTGTTCATTGTCCAATACAAAATCTTTGAGTCTTTGTAAATCTATTTTGAAACATGTTAAGAATTTTGATTGCTTGATCTTGAATATTCACAATTCTTATCGGTCTAACATGTTTGATTTTTAAAAACCGAAGTCCCATATTGACTTAGATAATCAAACACATGTTTTTAAACCGAGAATACATTCTGATTTGTTCTATGGAAAACTCAAATATCATCTGGTATGTTTGAAAGATTCCTATCATTTCAATACTTGTCTTCTGATTAAGGTAACAAATTTTGTCAACTTTTTGTTTAATTTTTATTCGTTCCTTAAATAGTTCTTGTGGCTGCAGTTGAAATTCACGTTCCATTTGAAAAGTGCTGATTCAAATGCGAAGCTTCGATTACATTACTTGACCATGGAGAGAAGGTTTGTAATGCTTGAACAAGGTAAGAATGAACTTTATCTTTTCGCGCATCAAGGTACGTCTATTGAACTTGGTGATGCATCTTTGCCTTCTTTGAATGATGATAAGCTTTGCATTGATAATTTTGTTTTTGCCAAACATATAGACCATGATATGCTTAATCATTTCATTTTGCCTATTCATGTTCTATTTGCCTTAATGATTGACAAAAGGATTCGTGTGCTTGATAAATTTTATTATTCATGTGTGAGTGATGTCATATATCGTTCAATGCAAGACTTGGTTTGATCAATTTCATGTGCCATATGCATTTTCTCAACTACTTCTTCGTGATGATTATTTTTCTCCTTTGATGAGTTATTCGTATTGTAATTTTGTAACGAGGACTATGTTTAAATCGTGTGCATGCCATGAAACCTATTCGCTTAAGTCTCAAACATTTGATAAGGCATTGTTCCTTTTATATGATAACTTATTTATGCCCGTGTGCGTACGAACTATTTGCCTTGTCTTGATCAAATTTGGTTTGCAAGTTTATTTGAAACAACACTTGCTAACTTGTGGCTATCTTCTTCAGGTACTACGATTATTATCCGCCCCATTTGACCGAGGTAAACTGAGCCAAAAAGAGTTTTGTTTGGACAACCAACGGGCTGATTCAAGGATGAATCGTCTTGAAGAGGGGAGGGATGATACGGGCACGCCCGGGGTGTCCACATTTTACAACTTAACAGCTCAGATCAAAGCCGTGGAGTTAGTGTGCCTTTGGTGCACATCCCAAAATGAGCTTGTCTTTTGCTCATTTGAGCTCGTTCCAGCTTAATAAGTTGATTGCCTTTATTTTGAATAAGTTTAATTTAGCTCAAGTCTTTTAAATAAATCTGGACATTTTAATATATTTTATGTTAGTGCATGATATTAATGTGTTTTAAGTTAGGACATAAAGTTATTGAGTCTAGTTTAATTACATGAAGTTAATATGTCAAACTTAGGACAAATTAATTAGCTGCTGTTAATTATTTTGTCTAGGCCGAATTTAATGAATATCCTAGTTTAGACATGTTTTTAATGTTTGTCTCAACATGGCTAAATGGTTAATGAGCCAATTTAATTCATGTTGCTTTTAGTCCAAATTCAATGCAAATTAATTTATTACTAAAGTCCATCTTTGTTTCGTGAATTGCAGCACATTAAAAAGCATGCATGGGCGGCACATTCATTAAGAAGCTTCTTGGCTGAATTCAATGAAGAGTGGGCATTAAATTAGCTGCATGCATCATGCTTGGACGGTAGCAATTAAAGAAGATGTTGGGACGGCAGCCTTATAAATAAGTGTCTAATTAGCCTTTTGAAGGGACTTTTGACATTTTATTGAATGAAATTATATCATTTTGTGAGATTTATTTGTAACACCCCAAACCCAGTCAACACACCACGATCGAATCTGGCATGTCACAGAGTGAAAACATTTCGAAGGAAACAAGTCACCGGTTTATTTTCAGTGAAAAGCTCTTTGTTTTTGAGTTTACAGAAACCCGGTGCATATATAGTTGAAATCGTTGAGTTGCTTTGAAATCCCGAAAGGTTTTTTTAAAACTCGTTATCATCCATTACTTAAGAAAAAAGTTAAACTCTATTGAAACCCGAGTGAATTTTTGCTTATTTAAAAATTAAACCCATTTGATTTCGAGCTTGGGAAACCTAGATTCTAAAAATCATTTAAGTTAACTTTGTTATCCTCTTGTGAATATTGTTACCCGATGATAAGATTTTTAAAACCCGTTGTGTAGTGAAATTTTCGAAACCTTGGTGATTAGGTTATTTAAAACATGTTAACAGTTTACTTAGCGACATTTAGAAAATTAAAGCAAATATAATAAAACCCAAAAATAAAAATACTCATGGCCTTATTACAAACCCAAATGAAATCAAAATTTAAAATGAAGGTACCCAAATTGAAAGTCCGAGTAAAACCATAAGGGAATGTCACATGGCCACCTCGAGTCCACCCGGATCCTCATCCGCGATCTACGAGTCACTTGAAAAGATAAGGGAGAAGGTGAGTCACCAAGACTCAGTGCATAATCCCCCTTCCGATTATAGCAACAATCTTACACAGGTCATAATCAAGCAAACATATCATGCACCCAAACCTAACCATCCACAACTCCTTTTTCTACCCCGTGTGGTACCAAACCACTGGTGGTGCCAAACCACTGGTGACCCAAAGTCACTGATATCAATAATAATGTGGTGCCAAACCATTGGTGACCCAAATTCACGAATAATCCATATGTGGGGCCAACCCACGTTGTGATACCAAATCACTAGCGACAATCCCGTTTTATCAAAGGTGGGGCCAACCCACTGTGGTGCGAAGCCACTGGGACGAGTCGCTATGAGGTGCCAAACCTCTGGTGACCCAAAGTCACGAATATTAACTATGGTACCAAACCACTGGTGACCCAAAGTCACAGATATCAATCTTCCCCCTCCTCTCATATCACCCACAATAATGCACATGCATATACATATCATGCCAACATGATTAATCATTAAAACGTATAATTAACCATAGCATATGCGATTTCATCAGAATCAAATATCTTAAACTTATCAAACGGACTTGCCCGAATCCTTGCTCATACCTATAAGGGTACCACATCGAAATCTACATAGTTTCGGCTTTTAACAAAGTTTAGGTTATTAGCACATTTACAAAGATTATGAAGTGTGTAAGTTACACACCTGGTTACTAACGCGACTATCGAATCCCGAAGATCAAGATCTAATGCACTAGATCCCCCCTTTCCTACATTCAGCTAAGACAACTGTTAACAAAAAGGCCATTCGACTACACTTGTAAATCCCAAAAAGTTAACGCATCTAATAACCATCCTTACCTTAGCGCTTTTTGATCCACAGTCACAACCCGAGATATACGAGATAGAGCCTTCCCCTATAATCAGCCAAGATCCTAAACCATAATACTCATAGCCTTCAGCTTTTTTTTCAAATAATTAAAGGAAAAATTGAGTCGACATGAAACCTTACCACTTACTAAGACCGATTGATAGAGAATTGATGATCACAATCCACTGCTTCAAAATCCCGAAGAACCTAAGAGAAACCAATTTCAGAGATGATTAAGAATCATGACAAATGCTGAAATTCAGCTTTTGTTCTATATATGTCGACAGAGAGAAAAGAAGAAGATAATAGAGTTTTGGCCAAGAACACTTACCCCTTCCAAAACCGATTAGAGAAGAAGACCAAAGGGACCTACCCTTGATTGATATTCGGCCAAAGTTTAAAAATAAGAAGAGGAGAGTAAAGGAAGATTTCGGCAATGGTGGTGGCACAACCAAAGAAGTTTTTGGCTATGGCTTTTGGGAGAAGAGAAAAAAAGATTCAGCTTGTAAGAAATCAAGAAAAGGTTGATGAATCATTCGGCACAAGAGAAGGTGAAGAGAAAAGAAAGTTGCCGATTTGGGAAGAAGAGATGTTGATGGGGTTTTGAAACAAATATGAGAGAAAAGAAAAAAAAGAATGGGGAAGAGGGAGATTCAGCTAAGGGGGTTTCAGTTTCAAAAGAAGAAAAGAAAAAAACAATGGTTTGGATGCTGGAGAGTGAAGTCAACTAGAGCCTAGGGGTTTCGGTTTTGCCTAACACAACAAGCTTCAAAGCTTGCTTAGCTGAAAGTGCCCACCTAGAATAGCTATGGAAAATCAGCACCTCTCCCAAATCTCCCAACTGATTACTCCTCCTCCCAACAGTCCATACTTCGGCCGACACTTCAAGCCTCTCTTGACCACTCATTCAAATTAGTTTGAATGAGTCAATCTCCACAATTTTCTCCTCTCCATCCATTTCAAATCTGTTGACTCTATCCACATCCTCCCAAGAGAGTCCTTCCTAAGTCCAACTCCTTCTTGCTTCTGCCGTCAAAAATAATTAGCAGCAAGGGATTTCTGCAGCTCGAACCCAAGCTCTCCTTCCCTTTCTTGTGGCGTCACTGACTAAGGCCCCAAGTGGCACCTCTTTGCCACTTTACCAAGGCTTTACTTGTGCTACAGTTTACCACAAAATATTCTTAACCCCTAGCTCCTTCAGCTCCCCTGAACCAACGCTTGAAAATAAAATTTTCCCTATAGTTTGGGCCTACCCTTGGCTCATATCTAGACCCTAAAACACCTCAATCAATAATGCAACTCAAGCCATACCCATGCAAATAGTTTAAACATAATAGCCCCTATTTAAGAATGTTACATTGTTTCTGATACGGGCACGCCCGGGGCACCAACGTTTTATAAATCGAACGGGCTCAAATTCATCGTTTCAAGTACCATGGAGCTCATGTGCATCTTCATGCAATTTCAAATTGAGCTGGATTAGCTCATTCTAGCTCAATTTGAGCTCACTGGCATGTTATTAAAATAACATTTTCACAATCCTATCGAAGTAGGAAACGACTGGTACCTTTTGCCACATTTGTGGTAATGTAGCCACATTCACATTATTATTCATATTATATATTAAAATTATTTAGCCATATAATATCGAAGGATAGTAAGGGTACACACCTTTTCGCTTAATAGGTTCCTTGATATCTCGAGAATCCCGATCTAATTTTTAGATCTATTAATCCTATATTCGCCCACCAATTAAAACACATTAATAAACCCTTTTTAGCCAACACCAAATCCTAGTAGGATTTGTAAGGAAAACTCACCTTGCCGATTTGGTGATTATGCAAATCCCAAAGTTTGGTTTTTCCTCTACTTGATATTCGCCAACCTTGTAGTTTAATATGGTTAGTTTTTCGCTTTTCAAAAATTAAGGAATGGATTTAGATACTCACACAACCCTTAGTCAATATTTTAGAGGCTTACCTTAGAGATTCCAAATCCCGAAAGTTCCTTTTTGTCTTGAATATCCGTCGAAATCCCTAAAGATCATAGGTTAGATTTGATCTAACTTTAATAAGTGGTAGTTGGCCTTTAGCCAATATGTCTTACCTTAATTTTTCCTCTAATCAAATCCCAAACTCCTCCTCCGACATTCGCCATAGACAAAGAGAGGTTATTTTCTTAAGTCTTGATTTAAACGATTTAAAAGAACAAGAAGCAATTGTTCTTACCTTAGATCCTTGATCTTTATGTTCAACGATTGTGGAAACCCGAGATCCCTTGTATATTCGGCCATGATCAAAGAGAATAGGAATTAGGCCTTTTACTTTCGGCAACTAGAAAGAAAGAAAATTGAATGGCTTAACTTACCTTGAAACCTTTAATCACTTGTTTCCTTGTCTTGGGTTACCGAGATCCGGCTATGGAGATCTAATCGAGATTGGAAGAGAAAAGTTTTGACTAGGCAATGGCAAAGGGAAGGAAGGAAAAGATGGAGTCCTTGCTTAGGGAAATTTCGCAATGGGAGGGAGAAGAGAGAGCAAAATTTCGCAAAGAGAGTGAATGGGAGAAAAGTCTCTATTTTCCTCTTTAACTAAATCACTAGACCAAGAGTCCAAAACTTGGCCACTATCTCCCAAGTGATAATTTAATCTCTATTAATTATCACTTAATTAAATTAAAAGTCTTTAATCCATCTTTTAATTCCTCATTTATCTTAGAAGAATAAATCCTTTATTTATCACTTAACTTGACAAGTTTTAGTAAAATAAAACTCTCTCCTTTTTAGCTACCAAGTGCCGCCCACCCCAGCCTTGGGAAGCAAAATTAAACCTTCCAAAATTGATTTCAAGTGACTCAACTCATGCCATTCCCATAAACCCTAAGTGACACCTCGGCCACTTTTCCAAGCTCGATTGTATGACAAAATTCACCAACTTTTTCTTTTAAGGCCCTCCCGCCTTATCTCCTATTTTGGGCTTTAAAATTTGTCGTTCTACCTTATTTCTAAGTTTCCTAAAATTTTCGCTGGCTCAGAACTTGCCATTTTCCTTACATCTTTAGGTTTCCAAAATGTTCAGTTTCCAAAATGTTTAGGTTTCCAAATGTTCGTGTTTCCAAAATGTTCGTGTTTCCAAAATGTTCGTGTTTCCAAAATGTTCAGTTTCCCAAAATGTCTAAGTTTCCAAAATGTCTAAGTTTCCAAAATGTCTAAGTTTCCAAAATGTCCATTTCCATTTCCATTTTCATTTTTTTCATTTCCATTTCCATGCATTTCTAGGTTTCCAAAAGTATCAAAATTTATTCATAATACTTGAAACTTGTCATTTCATACAATTAAACTGAAATGCATAGGCCCTATTCAGATGTTGCGCTTCTACCCCTTAAACAAAATTTCGTCCCCGAAATTTCCTAACTAAAATAGTTGAGGGTATTGCTGTCTCATCGCTTCTTCCGCTCCCACGAAGCTTCTTCCGCTCCATGATTGCGCCATAGCACTTTGACTAGGGAACTGCCTCTTTCGTAGTACTTTTATATCACGCTCCAAGATCCGAATCGTTCTTCCTCATAGGATAAGTCCGCCTTAGTTCCACCTCTTCAACCGGTACCATATAAGATGGATCCGATCGGTAGCGACGTAGCATGGACACATGAAATACGCCATGCATCTCGTTGTAATTCGTGGCAACTCTAATTGGTATGCCATCGCCCAACTCGTTTGAAGATTTGATAAGGCCCTATAAATCTTGGGCTTAGCTTTCCTTTGCGCCAAACCTCATTACCTTCTTCCAAGGTGAGACTTTCAAGAACACTTGATCTCCCACTTCAAACTCTATTTCCTTTCGCTTAAGGTCTCAGACGACTTTTGCCTATCGAGGCTTCCTTCAACCGTGCGTCTTAATTAACTCAACCTTCTTCTTCGTTTACGCCACCAACTCGACCCAAAACTCTGCTGCTCCCTAGCTCGGTCCAACAAGTAGGTGTTCTACACTTCCTTCCATACAATGCTTCAGATGGTGCCATTCAATGTTGGCACGATAGCTATTGTTGTAGGCGAATTCAGCTAAAGGCAAGTAATCTTCCCAACTTCCTCGAAATTCCATTACACGCCTCTCAACATATCCTCCAACACTTGTATAACCTGCTCAGTTTGCCTGTCTGATTGTGGATGAAAAGTCAGAGTGAAGTCTAGCTTAGTGCCTAAAGCTTGATGAAGTGCTTTCTAAAATCGAGACGTAAACCTTGGGTCTCTATCGAGATGATCGACTTGGGTACTCCATGTAATCTCACAATTTTCGCCACATACAACTTAGCCAACTTCAAGAGAATAATCCATTCGACCGGGATAAAGTGTGCGGACTTGGTCAAACGGTCCACAATCACCCATACCGAGTCCTTCTTAGTAGGCGAAGGGAAGCCCACTAACGAAGTCCATGGTAATTCTTTCCCACTTCCATTGGGAATTTCGATTGGTTGAAGCAATCTGATGGGACTTGGTGTTCACCTTAACTTGTCGACAAGTCAAACATTTCCCCACAAATTCATCCACTTCTCGCTTGGTCGGACCACCAAAATTGTTCCTTAGATCTCTATACAGACTTGATACCTCCGGATGCATAGCACAAGGGCTACCATGCGCTTCAAGAATTCTTTGTCTCAACTCCTTATTCTTCGGCATACAGACTTTACCCTTGTAGCACAATACTCCTTCATTGTTGACATCATAATCCTTTAATCCCCCTTGCTGTACTTGCTGCAACTTAGTACTTAAGTCATTATCAGCCAACTGTCCCTCCTTCACTTCCTTTAGCCATGTGGGCCTGACTTGCAACTCTGCCAACAGGCTTCCATCATCATACAGACTTATATGAGCGAACAAAGCCCGTAGATCCGATACAACCTTCCGACTTAGGGCATCGGCTACTACGTCGCCTTTGCCTTGATGATACTCTATTGAACAAATAGTCCTTCAACAATTCCACCCACCTTCGTTGTTTCAAGTTCAACTCCTTCGAAGTTAATAAATACTTAAGGCTCTTGTGGTCCGTAGATAATCGACCTTTCTCCATAAAGGTAGTGCCTCCAAACCTTAAGGGCGAAGACCACCGCTAGTTCTAAATCATGAGTTGGGTAGTTAAGCTCATGAGGCCTTAGTCCCGAGACGCATAAGCAACCACTTTGCCATCTTGCATTAACACACGCCTAACCCTCAGATGCTAAGCATCACAAGACACCACAAATTCTTTCCCGCCTCCTACTGAATTAACACTGGAGCCTCTGTCAAGACCTTCTTAAGCTTTTCAAAGCTCTCTTCTGCTTAGTAGTCCATTCAAGGTACTTCCTTCCTTAGTAACTTGGTTAAAGGCGCTGCTATTGACGAGAATCCTTCCACGAACCTTCCGTAATAGCCCGCCAAGCCTAAGAAACGCAAATTTCAGCCACGGACCTAGGTGGTTTCCAATCCAATATCGCTCGATCTTCCTAGGATCCACTCTTATTCCTTCATGGGATACCACATGTCCTAAGAATGCCACCTCCTTAAGCCAAAATTCGCACTTGCTGAATTTGGCATGAGCTTCTTCTCTCTTAACACTTCCAACACGACTCGGAGATGCTCATCATGCTCCTCCTCCGACTTCAATACACCAAATATCATCGATGAACACGACAACAAATCTATCCAAGTAGGTTGGAAAATCTGATTCATCATGTCCATGAACGCGGCAGGGCGTTTGTCAACCCAAACGGCATCACCACAAACTCGAAATGACCATATCTTGTCCTAAAAGCGGTCTTATGGATATCGCCTCCTTCACCTTTAATCGATGGTATCCCGACCAGAATCGATCTTCGAAAACATCATGGCTCCTTCACCGATCGAACAAGTCCTCGATCCTTGGCAAGGGATACTTGTTCTTAATGGTCACTTATTTAATCGACGGTAGTCTATGCACATACGCATAGTTCCGCCCTTCTTCTTCACAAATAAGATCGGTGCTCCCACTTGAGACACTGGGTCGATGAACCCACGGTCCAACAGCTTTGTATCTCGAGCCTTGAGCTCCACTAACTCCTTTGGTGCCATTCGGTATGGAGCGATTGACACAGAGTCGTCCCCTAGAGCAATTCAATCCCAAATTCGACCTCCCCGTCTGGGGTATTCCCAGAACTCTTCCGAAACACATCTACAAAGTCCCTACCGTTCTAACTCCATTAACACCTTCCTCCTTCCCACCTATCGCACTTACAAAAGCTAAGAACGCTTTGCAACCCTTTCTTAACCATCTTCTCAAATTTCAGTCTAGAGACTACATTAGATAAATAGTTCCTCCTTTCTCCGATCATTATTACCACTTCATCTTCCGGTTCTTAGTTCCATACGCTTAGTCAAGACAATCCAACACGGCTCGGTGTTCTACTAACCAATCCATTCCGAGTATAAGCTCAAACTCTCCGAAGGGTAACTCCATTAAGTCCGCCGAAAGTTCACTCCCCGAATCTCTAGGGGTACATTCCAAAGATCTTGTCTACCACTATAGTTTGGCCTAATGGGCTTACTACGACCATCCGCCTATCGAGAGTTCGAGTCTAGGCCTAGTGTTTTACTACACTACTTGCAACATAGGAATGGGTCGAGCCCACATCAATCAAAGCAAAGTAGGGTTTGTCAAAATAAAGAACGTCTTTATGTTATTACGCCCCATGATCTCCATCTTCCCTTCTAAGAAACCGCATAAACCAAACCCTATTGTCTTACATCAAGATTAGCATTAGTACTCGACCACATGTGCCACGGCCTCCGCCTGCACTACACTACCACGATTACTCGAACCACGACCCTGCTGAGGTTGTCATCGCCTCTCTGGCCCGGCTAGCATTCTGAATCTACCTGGCCGACTCTCGTCTGATTGTTTGGGGCATGTCTTTAAACATATGGTCCTTGGACCCACACCTAAGACATGTTCCTAACTTTTTCCAACACTTCGGATGCCTCTTTCCACAATACTCACAAGATCGAATCGCCTTTGTATTAGCTTGTTGATTTCGTGACCACAACCCGAGGCCTCTTGTAACCCTTTCCCGACGACCCAAACCCTCTTTTGGCCTTATTCTTATCTACTATCCGCTTAGTAGCATCCTTAATCCCCTCGGCCACATTGGCCTTTTCTACCAAAATAGAGAATTCGCTTTTGATGCGGTGCTATTATGATCCTCAAATCATCTCTCACCATTCCTCAAAACGGACACGGCGTTCATGTTCAGTTACACTACCCCTCGAGCATAGCGGCTCAACCTCGTAAATTCCGCCATATTCTGCGATTTGACTTACTCCCTTGTACTAATCCTAGAAAAGCCTTCCTCCGCTTCATCTCAGATACCGGTTCCTACATACTTCTTCCGAAAGGCCTCTTTAACAAATTCCTGTGTCGATTTTCACTTCTTTGTACCATCGTGAATAAATAACCACCATTGATACGCTTCATCACAGAACAATGCCACCATCCTTTCACTTCTCCTCCTCGAGTCAAGTCAAGCTCATCCATTATACGCCTGTTGCTTCCAACCAAGACTCAATCAGACTGGGTGCCATATTGATACCTCGAAACATTTCGCTCCATTAGCTCTGGAGCCGCTCAGTACCGACTTTCGATTTCCTCTATTTCCTCCCCGACAGCCACCAATTCCAAAACTCGCAGAATCGACTGCGACATGCCTCTTCCCGTCTCGAGCCTCATTGCTCAACATTAACCGGGGTGGTGGTGGCGGTGGCATCTTATTGTTTGACCTTGACCCGACCTAACGGGTTCCACACGGTCATCCCGCCTCTTCCTCGTCCACCATTTACCACGCCCTCTAGAGCTCATTTTCTAGCTTGGGATCCGATTAAGAAATTTTATGGATTAGTTATTTGTTCCACTTATTTATCAACAAGGAGTTTTATGAGAAGGATTTTAGAGTGGTTCTTTCAGATCATACAACACATGCCTTTTCCATTCTTCCATTCATTCATCCATCAAACAAGTATGAACTTCCGTTCATTCAGAGAAATGTTGTAGTTTTTGTCGTTGTTGTTGTTGTTTTCCACTACCCGGGGTATTTTCGTAATTTTGTCCTACAGGGGTATTTTTGTAATTTGTCAAAATAGGGTTCCTTGGTGATTTTGTCAAAATTATTTTTGGAAATTCCAAAATCCCGAGGTAATTTGGAAAAATTTTGAAATCCGAGGGTATTTCGATAAATTTTGACCTTAGGGGTATTTTGGTAATTTTTTCACAAATCAGGGTAAATTTGTAAAATTTAATAAATTTCTGTATTTCAAAAGTTGCAAAACTTTGAGGATTCTTTCTTTTTTTAAATGATTCCTTCAAAATGGGGATGTTGTAAAAATTTTGGAAATCGTGATCATTTTGGTAATTTTGTGTTAGGCAATTTTGTAAATTTTTTCCCAAAATCATGATATTTCGTATTTTACAAATTAGGGTTTTGAATGTTTATGAAATCATGAAATTTTGATAATGTTGTTGAGTAGTTGAATCATTTTACAAATCGTATGCTTTTGGTAATTTTATTGCTATGGCATTTTTGTAATTTTTGTAAATTAAGAGTTTTTCAGAAATGTTGTAAAAATAATTTCCTCATTTAAAAGAAAGTTTTAAAAGTTTGGAAAAAAACTAGGGTTTGTTGTTTGTTCTTTCTTTTTTTAAAAAAAACATGGCTAGTTCCCTTTCTGTTTTAGTCATTATGTTTAGCCTATGAACGAGCCCTCTTGGTCGTGGTGAACCAAAGCTACGCACTGTGCGTGATTCGTGTGGAGAGGAGGTGAGTCACGCTGGATCGCTTAAATACCAAGCTCCCACCAAACCATTCCTAGACATGCAAGACAGAGGTTGCCACACCATCGAGCCCTCCGAGTTATGGTGAACCGGCTACGCACTGTAGGATTCTCAAGAGGAGGTGAGTCACTAGGACTGCTTAAATACCAAGCTCTTCCTCGATCCAATCCTAGACATGCGCATAAGGGTTACCACACCTTAGCTCAGTGACTTAGCCATAGGTTGGTTTAGTACATTAAGTCTTATGTGTTTATGTTTGAGTAGTCTAATCCTAGGGTTCAAATTCCTATCATTCTATTCTACGCTCCATGCCTTTTCTACCCTTATATAAATCATGAATCACACATATGGTTAAGGGTACTTACCTAGTGGATCATGGTTTGAGACTTAGGGCCATGCCAAAAGCCTCGCTTATTTTTCAAAGAAAATCATTTGGCTCGCTTGAAAACGTTTTGGCCTCGAGCCCACAAGCCGCTTAAAATGGGCTCGATATAAGTCGAAACACCCACACCCTACCACGAGCCCAACCGGATCCGTATGTTCCTAAAGTAAACCGATCTCAAAAACATTCGATACTTAGAGAAAATTGTAGATTTTAGAAAACTATTATTTTGAGTTGGGCTTAGATTGAAAACCCATTTATTTAATCTTGTAAATCCAATTTGATGTAACATGTCCAAAATAGTTCTTAGCAAAATATTAAAAAGTAATGTAAAACAAAGAATAATCCATCGGGCCTTATGGCCTTATTACATCAAGTAAACCCAAAATAAAATTAAAAGTATTAAAATTAAATAAAGTCCGACTCAATAAATTCTTCAAGTGATGCATGGCCTCCTCATGGTCTACCTACTTATTCAATCACCGCTCATCACCGAAAAATAATTCCCACAATGGGTGAGTCAATGACTCAATGTGCACACAATACTATCATTCAATAAATCAGCATTCATGTTCAAAACATTAAGCTCATACGATAATGAAATTATGATGCAACTCAAACCCAATCCTAATGGTCCATCCGCTACTCTCCACCAGCATTCGCCATTCACACCGTGGGGACTACTAAGTCAACCTCCATCCGCTACTCTCCACGTTGTGTCATTAGACACTATAATCAAATTTAAACGTTGTGTCATTTGACACCGTTGTAACCGGTTACCAAAATTTCGCAATGTGATCAGAGTCAACATTTTCATGGTGAGACCAAGTCAACACCTTCAAGGTGAGACCAAGTCAACACTGCTTCTCCCCTTTCACATAAATCCTTAATGCCCCAATAACATATATATTGCATAACTTAATTTCATGTTCATATTCATATATTCGCATGTTATTAAAATAACATTTTTCACAATCCTATCAGAAGTAGGAAACGTACCTGGGTACCTTTTTGCCACATTTGTGGTACATAGCCACATTCACATTATTATTCATATCATATATTAAAATTATTTAGCCATATAATATCGAAGGATAGTAAGGGTACACACCTTTTTCGCTTAATAGGTTCCTTGATATCTCGAGAATCCCGATCTAATTTTTAGATCTATTAATCCCTATATTCGGCCCACCAATTAAAACACATTAATAAACCCTTTTTTAGCCAACACCAAATCCTAGTAGGATTTGTAAGGAAAACTCACCTTTGCCGATTTGGTGATTATGCAACCTCAAAGTTTGGTTTTTCCTCTACTTGATATTCGCCAACCTTGTAGTTCAATATGGTTAGTTTTTCGCTTTTCAAAAATTAAGGAATGGATTTAGATACTCACACAACCCTTAGTCAATATTTTAGAGGCTTACCTTAGAGATTCCAAATCCCAAAGTTCCTTTTTGTCTTGAATATCTGTTGAAATCCCTAAAGATCATAGGTTAGATTTGGTCTAACTTTAATAAGTGGTAGTTGGCCTTTAGCCGAATATGTCTTACCTTAATTTTTCCTCGAATCTGAAATCCCGAAACTCCTTCTCTGACATTCGGCCATAGACAAAAGAGAGGTTATTTTCTTAAGTCTTGATTTAAACGATTTAAAAGAACAAGAATCAATTGTTCTTATCTTAGATCCTTGATCTTTATGTTCAACGATTGTGGAAACCCGAGATCCCTTGTATATTCGGCCATGATCAAAGAGAATAGGAATTAGGCCTTTTACTTTCGGCAACTAGAAAGAAAGAAAATTGAATGGCTTAACTTACCTTGAAACCTTTAATCACTTGTTTCCTTGTCTTGGGTTACCGAGATCCGCTATGGAGATCTAATCGAGATTGGAAGAGAAAAGTTTTGACTAGGCAATGGCAAAGGGAAGGAAGAGAAAGATGGAGTCCTTGCTTAGGGAAATTTCGCAATGGGAGGAGAAGAGAGAGCAAAATTTCGCAAAGAGAGTGAATGGGAGAAAAGTCTCTATTTTCCTCTTTAACTGAAATCGCTAGACCAAGAGTCCAAAACTTGGCCACTACTCTCCCAAGTGATAATTTAATCTCTATTAATTATCACTTAATTAAATTAAAAGTCTTTAATCCATCTTTTAATTCCTCATTTATCTTAGAAGAATAAATCCTTTATTTATCACTTAACTTGACAAGTTTTAGTAAAATAAAACTCTCTCCTTTTAGCTACCAAGTGCCATCCACCCCTAGCCTTGGGAAGCAAAATTAAACCTTCCAAAATTGCTTTCCAAGTGACTCAACTCATGCCATTCCCATAAAAGCTCACTTCAAATGCTCATTGTTACACTGAGCTCACTGATTCTTTAATTTTATTGCTTTAAATAAATTAAGTTTTAATTTATTTAATTTTTTTCTATAGCAAATAAATGTGTCTAAACATTTTATTTAGTGTCCAATTTAATTTGTCTTAGTCTAAATTAATTTTTCACATTTTATTGCATGTTTTAAAGTTATTTTAAAGTTAAATTAAATGTGCAATTTTTTTAGTTAATTTAGTTGTTTTAGAAAATTCAATGAAGCAAATGGTGTGTTTAATTTGTCCTAAACGTCCCTTGAGGTGTCATGGATGTGTTTAATTGTTATACATCTGATTTGGCTTGAATTAACATGCATTCATTCCTTTGTAGGTTCAAATTAATCTATGGAGCACATTTAAGAGATACATGCACCTAGGTGCAATGTACCTAGCCGAATACATCAAGGAACCATGGAGGTGCATGGACAGTTGGAAGCATGGTTAAATGCTGCTGATTTTGGATTATCAAGGTGTCTATTCAGTTGGAAAATAATTCCATGAAGACACATGCATGGAGGAGTTAAATGCATGATGCATGAACCGCCGGTTACAACGAATGAAGAAATACATGCATGGTTGGAGTCATGAACGTCCAAGGGGGATTTAAGGGCTGAATTAAACCACATGAAAGTTGTTCCAAGAAGATTTTTAATGCTGGAAACTTCTCAACCAAAAGGTGCAGCTCATTCCCAATGTTGGTAGAACCTAGACAAGCCTTTTCACTCCTTTGTCTGTCCAAATTTGTTCAGCCACTTCCTTCTTCATTAAGAAGACTTTAAAACGTCCCAAATGGCTGAATTTACAAATCCAAGTGGGCTACTCACGTTCTCCTTTATTGCTAGACACTTTTCAGGCAAAAGAGACCAAATTAAGAGCTCAATTAATGCATGGGACGTACCTAGTCATTGCATGCATCTTCAAGTGACTTAAAATTCATTTTTCTTCTAGAAAGCTGCCCATTAACATCCCCAAAGGCTGCACCTAGACTTCGACGAATTTTTGGGACAAATAATCTTCTAGAAACATGTCCATTGGAGTGCCATTGATGCCATATACATCCAAACGAATTTTGCAAGCTTACAAGGCCACATTCATTAAATTTTGCTAAGCAAACCAAGGGTTTTCTTCCAGATTTTCTAGCTTAATCTAACCACATTTACTTAGTCTTTAAGCTTTGTTAGTGACTATTTGGCTAGCTCTTGCATAGGCCTATAAATACTTGTTGTTTTTCATTTGTAAGGGGGTTAAGTTTTGATAAAACATATATGAACATTTGTTCATTGAGTGAGTTATCTCCTCTTCGATTTTGTACAAGTTTCATAGACTTATCGAAATGTGCTTGTATGCCTATCACTTGTTCTTTCATTCATTTATACCATCGGTTCTTATCACTCTTGATAACGGGTCTTTGATCCATCAATGACTACCATTTTTTTCACCTTAAACATTATAGAAATCGGGGTAACGTTTGTTAATGTTGAATCGCTTCTGTTTAAGTTCTTTCTTCCATTTTCCACCAATCTATCAATCTATCATCTATCATTTGATTTCGTTGTCATACCGAACCTATCATTCTAACATCTAAACTGTCCCCTTCATTTCTAAACCATCATTCCTAACTTAAACCATCCTCTAAATAAACTCCCTATAAGCTTCCGCAAACACATACATATTTTTTCAAATTATTTCCTGAAGTCTTGTTTCTTCCTCGTAGATGATTGGGCAACTCGCATACATTTCAACTCTCTCTCGAGGCAGAATCGTATCATTTGGTATCAGAGCTATAAAAACAAGGAATTTTGACTACGTACGAGAAGCCAAAATAGGTTCGTAAGTAAAAAAAATCAAAAAAAAATTGTAAGTTGTAATTTTCATTCTTGTATTTCAATATATTGTATGTGAAGTGAAAAAAAAAAGAGAAAAAAAACGAAAAATGAAAAAAAATATACAAGTTAAAAAAAAAGTGGTAAAAAAAAAGTTGTGGAAAATTTTTGAAGTTTTGCTTTGAACTTCATCTCTTCTGTTTTCGATCTCAAGACTTTCATTTCTACCCTCTTCATCTTCTACCTCGACCTCCCAAATTTTTTTCTTACCCTTTAGCCTACCCGATAACCAAAATTTTCTTTTGTTTAGCCTCCCCTATACCCGACATCAATCCCTTGAAACCCCTTTGAAGCTGACCCTCAAGCCGCGATGAGTCTTCCGAAATGAAGTACGAATTTGTGAGACGAGATAGAGCGGTAAAAGGCACGAGTGAAATCATCAAAGAAAAATCCATCATACGAGTTAAACATGAGTGTGAGTGATTTTCTTTGCGAGTGACTCGTGAGGATTTTGTGGTAAGGTATTTTCTCTTTTCTATCTATTTTTTATAACATATTTTATTTTCAGCAACAAAGATGTCACAAGAAGGATTCTCAGCAGCCGACTTCCAATACTTGTTAAGTGAAATGAAAAGCATTTTTGATCGAAAGATTTCATCAAGTCAGAGAATGGAGTCGAGTTCTTCACCGCGATATACATCTCAAAACTATTCACGAAGAGACTCTTATCAAGACTCATGTTCGAGAAGGCCTTCAAGACGAAGAGAAACAAGAAATGAGTTCGAATCTTTTCGAGGTAATGAACGAGAAGAAAGCTATAAGTATTCCGCTACAAAAGATCGTTCTCGAAGTGGTTCAAATTGAGATTCCTATTCGACGAAGGAATCGAGGCAAAGCAAAATGAATTTTGAAGTTTTTTACGGTGATGACCAAGAAAGCACGAAGTTTCTATCTTATGATTCAAAGAAGTCCCGTACGAAGTATCTTCCAAGAAAAGATCGTGACATCTATGAGAACATTGCTTCAATCTTGGAGTCTAATCCTTGTATTTTTGAATCTTTTCAATCATCTTCTTGTTGTACTCACAATGTAAGAGAAAGCCCAAAAGAAAAAGAAAATAAAAGAAAAGAAAAAGAAAAAGAGATCGTGAGAGAAAAAGAAATCGAGAAAAAAGAAAATGAAAAAGAGCAAGAAGAAAAAAAAAAAGAAAGAAAGAAAAGAAATTGAAATCGAGAAAAAAATTGAAAAAGAGATTGAAAAAGAAAAAGATCTTGAGAAAGAAACAAGAGAACAAAATGAGCGAGAAAAAGAGAGTGATTTTTTGACTCACTCTTTGGTTGTTTGTTCTTCTTTTGTTTCTTTGTTTTAGGTTTCCGAGGAACCAAACGATGATTATCAACTTCAATACCTCCCGAAAGAGCGACATTTTTCTTTGGTTGAAAAATGTAAGTTCGAACCATTCGAGCTGGAAGGTAAGGAAGGTAAGTGTATCGAAACGATCCCATCTCCACCAAATTCTTCTAAAGCTTGTAGCCATGAGAATGATATCGTCATTTACCATCCCTCGATCCCTTGTGATATTTTAAAAGATGGTAATGAAGGTGGAGAAACGTCTATTCAACAGATGCAAGACTCAAGTAAGTATTACAATGATTTTTCTCTTAATCCCAGTCTATTTGATTGTGGTTATTACGAGGTTAAGTCATTGTTTTATACGAAATCGTGGAGTCTTTGTAAATCTATTTTGAAGCATGTTAAGAGTTTTGATCATTCAATCTTGAACTTATATAATTCCTTTTGATTTAGCAAGTTTGATTTTTTGAAACCATTGTCATATCTTGTTTTAAATAATCAAATGCATGTCTTTAAACCGGGAATACGTTCTGATTTGTGCTATGGAAAACTCAAGAATCATTTGGTAAGTTTGAAAGACTTTTATCTTTTTGATACTTGGTTTTTGAGTAAGATGGCGAAATTTGTTTATTTTGTCTACAATTTTTATTTGCTCCTTAAACAAATTTTGTGGTTGTATTTGAGATTTAAAATCCATTTGAAAGATGTTGAATTAAACGCAAAGCTTCGGCTACATTACTTGCCTAAGGAGAGAAGGTTTATATTGCGTGAACAAGGTAAGAATGATCTTTGTCCTTCTGCACACAAAGGTACATTTTCTAAACTTGTTGACACCTTTGTGATCTCTTTGAAAAGTGACGAGCTTTACGTTGATAATTTGGTTTCTGATTCTAATGTTGTAAAACATTTAGATCATGCTAAGTTTAATCGTTCTATTATGACTATTTGTGATCTATCTGTTTCGATGAAGGATGAAAGGATTTTTGAGTTCGATAATTTTGATGAGTTTCATGTGAAAGAATCCATATTGCGCCATATGAGCAATCCACTTGAAAATTTTGAGAAGTCATTGTTCTCTTTGGATATTGAAAGAACACATCATGTCGATTTCTATTTTGTAAATCATCTAGACCTTGAATTGTATAAATGTCCTATCCTACTTATTATTGGGCTATCTGATCTGATGATTGACAAAAGGATTCGTGTGTTTAATAAGTTTTATGATTCATGTGCAAGTGATGTTATATATCGTTCAATGCAAGAATTGGTTGATAAATTTCATGTGCCATATGCGTTTTCTTCATTACTTGCTTATGACTACTATCTCTATCACTTGGTGTGTTATTCTCATGTTGGATTTGACTTGTGGTATCCCTTTGAATCGAATGCATGTCATGAAGCTTATTCCATTAATTTCCAAATATTTGACAAGGCATTGTTCATTTTGTATGATAATGTGATTATGCCTGCTTGCATGTGAATTATTAGTTTGGTGCTGTTCATACTTAGGTTACAATTATGTTTGATGCAACTCTTGTTAACAAATGCTTATCTTTTTTAGGTGTTGAGATTATCATCCGTCCCGTTTGATCGAGGAAAATTGAGTCAAAATGAATTTTGTTTAGAAAATCAACAGGTCGATTCGAGGACGAATCGTCTTGAAGATGGGAGGGATGATACGGGCACGCCCGGGGCACCAACGTTTTATAAATCGAACGAGCTCAAATTCATCGTTTCAAGTACCGTGGAGCTCATGTGCATCTTATGCAATTTCCAATTGAGCCAGATTAGCTCATTCTAGCTCAATTTGAGCTCACTCGAGCTCACTTCAGCTCATTGAGCTGATTCTTTAATTTTATTGCTTTAAATAAATTAAGTTTTAATTTATTTAATTTTTTTCTACAGCAAATAAATGTGTCTAAATATTTTATTTAGTGTCCAATTTAATTTGTCTTAGTCTAAATTAATTTTTCACATTTTATTGCATGTTTTAAAGTTATTTTAAAGTTAAAGTAAATGTGCAGTTTTTTTAGTTAATTTAGTTGTCATTAAAATTCAATGAAGCAAATGGTGTGTTTAATTTGTCCTAAACGTCCCTTGAGGTGTCATGGATGTGTTTAATTGTTATACATCTGATTTGGCTTGAATTAACATGCATTCATTCCCTTTGTAGGTTCAAATTAATCTATGGAGCACATTTAAGAGATACTTGCACCTAGGTGCAATGTATCTAGCCGAATACATCAAGGAACCATGGAGGTGCATGGATGGTTGGAAGCATGGTTAAATGCTGCTGATTTTTGGATTATCAAGGTGTCTATTCAGTTGGAAAAATAATTCCATGAAGGCACATGCATGGAGGAGTTAAATGCATGATGCATGAACCGCCGGTTAAAACGAATGAAGAAATACATGCATGGTTGGAGTCATGAACGTCCAAGGGGGATTTAAGGGCTGAATTAAACCACATGAAAGTTGTTCAAAGAAGAGTTTTAATGCTGGAAACTTCTCAACCAAAAGGTGCAGCTCATTCCCAATGTTGGTAGAACCTAGACAAGCCTTTTCACTCCTTTTTTGTCCAAATTGTTCAACCACTTCCTTCTTCATTAAGAAGACTTTAAAATGTCCCAAATGGCTGAATTTACATATCCAAGTGGGCTACTCAGCCAAAAGAGACCAAATTAAGAGCTCAATTAATGCATGGGACGTACCTAGCTGCTGCATGCATCTTCAAGTGACTTAGGACAAATTAATTAGCTACTGTTAATTATTTTGTCTAGGCCGAATTTAATGAATATCCTAGTTTAGACATGTTTTTAATGTTTGTCTCAACATGGCTAAATGGTTAATGAGCCGAATTTAATTCATGTTGCTTTTAGTCCAGCCGAATTCAATGAAGTCGAATTTATGACTAAAGTCCATCTTTGTTTCGTGAATTGCAGCACATTAAAAAGCATGCATGGGTGGCACATTCATTAAGAAGCTTCTTGGCTGAATTCAATGAAGAGTGGGCATTAAATTAGCTGCATGCATCATGCTTGGATGGTAGCAATTAAAGAAGATGTTGGGACGGCAGCCTTATAAATAAGTGTGTAATTAGCCTTTTGAACGGACTTTTGACATTTTATTGAATGAAATTATATCATTTTGTGAGATTTGTTTGTAACACCCCAAACCCAGTCAACACACCACGACCGAATCTGGCATGTCACAGAGTGAAAACATTTCGAAGGAAACAAGTCACCAGTTTATTTTCAGCAAAAAGCTCTTTGTTTTTGAGTTTGCAGAAACCCGGTGCATGTATAGTTGAAATCGTTGAGTTGCTTTGAAATCCCAAAGGTTTTTTAAAACTCGTTATCATCCATTGCTTAAGAAAAATGTTAAAGCCTATTGAAACCTGAGTGAATTTTTACTTAGTTAAAAATTAAACCCGTTTGATTTCGAGCTTGGGAAACCTAGATTCTGAAAATCATTTAACTTTGTTATCCTCTTGTGAATATTGTTATTGATGGTAAGATTTTTAAAACCCGTTGTGTAGTGAAATTTTTGAAACTTTGGTGATTAGGTTATTTAAAACATGTTAACAGTTTACTTAGCGACATTTAGAAAATTAAAGTAGATATAATAAAAACCAAAAATAAAAATACTAATGGCCTTATTACAAACCCAAATGAAATCAGAATTTAAAATGAAGGTACCCAAATTGAAAGTCTGAGTAAAACCATAAAGGAATGTCGCATGGCCACCTCGAGTCCACCCGGCTCCTCATCCGCGATCTACAAGTCACCTGAAAAGATAAAGGAGAAGGTGAGTCACCAAGACTCAGTGCATAATCCCCCTCCCGATTATAGCAACAATCTTACACAGGTCATAATCAAGCAAACATATCATGCACCCAAACCTAACCATCCACAACTCCTTTTTCTACCCCGTGTGGTACCAAACCACTGGTGGTGCCAAACCACTGGTGACCCAAAGTCACGAATAATCCATATGTGGGGCCAACCCACGTTGTGATACCAAATCACTGGCGACAATCCCGTTTTATCAAAGGTGGGGCCAACCCACTGTGGTGTGAAGCCACTGGGACGAGTCGCTATGAGGTGCCAAACTTCTAGTGACCCAAAGTCACGAATATTAACTGTGGTACCAAACCACTGGTGACCCAAAGTCACAGATATCAATCTTCCCCCTCCTCTCATATCACCCACAATAATGCACATGCATATACATATCACGCCAACATGATTAATCATTAAAACGTATAATAAACCATAGCATATGCGATTTCATCAGAATCAAATATCTTAAACTTATCAAACGGACTTACCCGAATCCTTGCTCATACCCATAAGGGTACCAAATCAAAATCTATACAATTTCGGCTTTTAACAAGTTTAGGTTATTAGCACATTTACAGTGATTATGAAGTGTGTAAGTTACACACCGGGTTAAACGCGACTATCAAATCCCGAAGATCAAGATCTAAAGCACTAGATCCCCCCTTTCCTACATTTGGCCAAGACAACTGTTAACAAAAAGGCCATTCGGCTACACTTGTAAATCCCGAAAAGTTAACGCATCTAATAACCATCCTTACCTTAGCACTTTTTGATCTACAGTCACAACCCGATATATACGAGATAGAGCCTTCCCCTACAATTGGCCAAGATCCTAAACCATAATACTCATAGCCTTCGGCTTTTTTTCAAATAATTAAAGGAAAGATTGAGTCGGCATGAAACATTACCACTTACTAAGACTGATTGACAGAGAATTGATGATCATAATCCACTGCTTCAAAATCCCGAAGAACCTAAGAGAAACTGATTTCAGAGATGATTAAGAATCATGACAAATGCCGAAATTTGGCTTTTGTTTTATATATGTCGACAAAGAGAAAAGAAGAAGATAATAGAGTTTCGACCAAGAACACTTACCCCTTCCAAAACTGATTAGAGAAGAAGACCAAAGGGATCTACCCTTGATTGATATTCGGCCAAAGTTTAAAAATAAGAAGAGGAGAGTAAAGGAAGATTTTGACAATGGTGGTGGAACAACCAAAGAAGTTTCAGCTATAGCTTTTGGGAGAAGAGAAAAAGAGATTCGGCTTGCAAGAAATCAAGAAAAGGTTGATGAATCATTCGGCATAAGAGAAGGTGAAGAGAAAAGAAAGTTGTTGATTTGGGAAGAAGAGATGTTGATGGGGTTTTAAAATAAATATGAGAGAAAAGAAAAGAAAAGAATGGTGGAGAGGGAGATTTGGCTAAGGGGGTTTCAGTTTCAAAAGAAGAAAAGAAAAAAACAATGGTTTGGATGCTGGAGAGTGAAGTCAACTAGAGCCTAGGGGTTTCGATTTTGCCTAACACAACAAGCTTCAAAGCTTGCTTAGCTGAAAGTGCCCACCTAGAATAGCTATGGAAAATCGGCACCTCTCCCAAATCTCCCAACCGATTACTCCTCCTCCCAACAGTCCATACTTCGGCCAACACTTCAAGCCTCTCCTGACCACTCATTCAAATCAGTTTGAATGAGTCAATCTCCACAATTTTCTCCTCTCCATCCATTTCAAATCTGTTGACTCTATCCACATCCTCCCAAGAGAGTCCTTCCTAAGTCCAACTCCTCCATGTTTCTGGCGTAAAAAATAATTAGCAGTAAGGGATTTTTGCGGCTCGAACCCAAGCTCCCCTTCCCTTGCTTGTGGCGTCACTGACTAAGGCCCAAAGTGGCGCCTCTTTGCCACTTTACCAAGGCTTTACTTGTGCTACAGTTTACCACAAAATATTCTTAACCCTTAGCTCCTTCAACTCCCCTGAACCAACACTTGAAAATAAAATTTTCCCTATAGTTCGGGCCTACCCTTGGCTCATATCTAGACCCTAAAACACCTCAATCAATAACACAACTCAAGCCATACCCATGCAAATAGTTCAAACATAATAGCCCCTATTTAAGGATGTTACAGTTCTACCCTCATAAAATAATTTTGACCTCGAAATTACCTGGTCAAAAAAGTTGAGGGTGTTGCTACTTCATCACATCCTCTAGTTCCCACGTAGCTTCTTTCATGCCATGGTTCCGCCATAACACCTTCATTAATGGAACTGACTTTCTGCGTAAAACCTTTACATCCCGATCTAGAATCTGCACTGGTTCCTCTTCCATGGTCAAATCTGGGCTCACCTCAATTTCCTCCACCGATACAACATGCGATGGATCTGAACGGTAATGCCTAAGCATGGAGACGTGGAATACATCATGTAACTGACTCAGTTCCGCTGGCAACTCGAGCTGATAAGCTACTGGTCCTACTCGTCTCAACACCTTATATTGGCCAATAAATCTTGGGCTTAGCTTGCCTTTCCTTCCAAACCTCAGCACTTTCTTCCATGGCGAGACCTTTAGAAAAACCTTGTCACCCATCGATACTCTATATCTCTTCGCTTAAGATCAAGATATGACTTCGCTCATCGCAGCTTCCTTTAGACGAGCTCAATCAACTTGACTTTATCCTTGGTCTCGAGAACCAACTCGCCCCAACATCGGACGCCACCCAACTCTGTCCAAAGACGTAGGTGTACGACGCTTCCTACCATACAACGCCTCATACGGTGCCATCTTAATGCTTGCTCGGTAACTCATCAAGTATGCAAATTCAGCTAACGGTAGAAATTCTTCCCAACTACCTCTAAAGTCCGAACACGACCTCAAAGATATCTTCAAGATTTGTATAACCTTTTCTAATCATCCATCCAATCTGGATGAAATGCCATACTAAAATCCAACCGCGTACCCAACGCCTGATGCAATGCATTCCAGAACCTCGACATGAATCTGGGATCCCTATCCGAGATGATTGATACTGGCACACCGTGCAACCTCACTATCTCTACCACATACAGCTTAGCTAACTTCTGAAGCGAGTAATCAACCCTCACTGGTATGAAATGAGCTGATTTCATCAACCGGTCCACAATCACCTAAACTGAGTCCTTCTTGCTAGGCGTAAGGGGTAGCCCACTGACAAAGTCCATAGTGATCCTTTCCCACTTCCACTGAGGAATCTTCACCGACTGAAGTAAATCTGACGGCAATTGATGTTTAGCTTTAACCTGCTGACACGTCAGACACTTATCCACAAACTCAGTCACTTCTCGCTTCAGACTTGGCCACCAAAACTGCTCTCACAAATCCTGGTACATCTTGCTACCTCCAGGATGCATAGCGTATGGGCTGCTATGTGCGTCCTGAAGAATCCTCTGCCTTAACTCGACATCCTTCGGCATACAAGCTCTCCCTTGAAAACACAACACTCCCTTATTGGTCAAGCTGTAACCTTCCAAACCACCACTCTGCACTTGCACCCTCCGAGCATTCAAACCCTCATCCACTAATTGTTTCTCCTTAATCTGCTCTACCCAAGTCGGCTTAACCTGCAATTCTGCTAAAAGACTCCTGTCGTCATACAAGCTAAGATGAGCAAACATCGCTCTTAGGTCCGACACTACCTTACGGCTCAACGCGTCTGCAACAACGTTAGCCTTGCCTGGATGATACTCAATTGAACAGTCGTAGTCCTTCAATAGCTCAATCCATCTGCGCTGTCTCAAATTTAGATCCTTCTGCGTCAAAAGATACTTCAGACTCTTGTGGTCCGTGTTGACTATCGACTTCTCTCGTACAAATAGTGTCTCTATATCTTCAGGGCAAAAACCACTGTAGCCAACTCCAAGTCATGTATCGGGTAGTTACCCTCATGCGGTCTCAGCTGTCGAGACGCATATGCCACTACTTTCCCTTCCTGCATCAGCATACATCCCAAGCCAGTATGTGATGCATCACACTAGACCGTGAATACCTTTCCTGCCTCAGGCTGAACCAGAATTGGAGCTTCCATCAGAATCTTCCTCAACTTGTTGAAACTTTCCTATTGTTTCTCAGACCACACAAACGGGACTCATTTCCTCAATAACTTGGTCAACGGCCGATCAGAGAAAATCCTTCCACAAATCTTCGGTAATACCGCGCGCACCGAAAACTCGAATCTCTCAGAATCGACCTAGGCGGTCTCCAGTCCAACACCGCCTCAATCTTGCGAGGGTCCACTCTAATCCCTTCAGCTGACACTATGTGACCTAAGAAAGTCAATCCCTAAGCCAGAACTCGCACTTAATAAACTTGGTAAATAACTGCTTTTCCCTCAAAATTTGCAAAACTACACGTAAGTGCGTATATGATCCTCCTCAGACCTTGAGTACACCAATATGTCGTCTATAAATACAACGACAAACTGGTCCAAGTACTGCTGGAACACCCGATTCATCATGTCCACGAATGCTGCTGGTGCGTTAGTCAATCCAAATGGCATTACCAGAAACTCGTAGTGCCCATATCGAGTGCAAAATGCCGTCTTGTGAATATCAGCCTCCTTCACCTTAAGCTGATGATACCCCGACCTTAGATCGATCTTCGAGAAGACCGATGCCCCTTGTCGATCAAACAAGTCGCTATCCTCGACAATGATACTTGTTCTTGATTGTCAGCTTATTCAACTGGCGATAGTCTATACACATTCGCATTGTACCATCCTTTTTCTTAACAAAGAGCACTGGCGCTCCCCAAGGCAAAACACTTGGCCGGATAAAACCCCGGTTCAACAACTCCTGAATTTGAGCCTTCAGCTCCACCAATTCCTTTGGCACCATTCTATATGGGGCAATAGACACTGGCGCAGTTCTGGGTAACTGAACTATACTGAATTCAACTTCCCTATCCAGAGGTAGACTCAAAAGTTCTTCTAGAAATACGTCAGTAAATTCCTTCACTATTCAGACATTCTCCACAGCTGACTCCTTGGCCTCCAAGGCGCACACATGAACCATGAATGCTTCACAGCCCTTCCTGACCATCTTCTCAGCTTTCAAAGTAGACACCACGTTGGATAGATAATCTCTTCTATTACCTATCATCACCACTTCTTCACCCTCACCCATTTTCAAAACCATGCGCTTAGTCGCGCAATCCAAACTTGCTTGGTACCTCACCAGCCAGTCCATCCCAAGAATCAGATCAAACTCCCCAAACGGTAGTTCCATCAGATCGGCCACAAATACTACCCCTTGGAGTTCTAGGGGTACATCCCTATATAGCTTATTTACTTCTACAGAGTGACCTAGAGGGCTAATTACTGTCATCTCCCTAGAAGTAGTTTCAAAGTCTAGGTTCATGGTCTCTACTATGCTACTGGCAACATACGAGTGCGTCGAACCCACATCTATCAAAGCAGTATATGGTAATCCAAAGATTAAGAACGTACTAGTTATGGCGTCCGGTGCGTTGCCTTCCTCTCGATGCCTTGCTGCATATACCAATCCAGGCTGTCTTGCTTTAGTATTGCCTACACCTCTGCACGGTGCCTGCGGCCCCCACCAGAACCATTACCTCCTCTACTAGAACCACGACCCCTCTGCGGTTGTAGTCCCTCGTTCCTGAACTAAGCACGACCCTGACCCTCAAACTGAATCTTGGCTAACTTTTATGGACAGTCCCTCACACAATGATCCAGCGACCCACACTCAAAACATCCTTTGCCACCGGTCCAACATTCTCCCCAATGAGATTTTTCACACTGATTACACCGCGCTGGTCCCTGATTAGTAGCAATAGGCCTCCCAGACTAATTCGGCCCACTATGCCTAGCCCTTTTTTGAGAATTTTTGACTGATCTAGATGATCCAAAACCTCTCTTTTGTCTATTCCTATCCGCATTCTGTCTCACAGATTCCTTAACCCCTTCGGCTACCTTAGCCTTCTCTACCAACACGGTAAACTCCTGCTCCTACTGTGGAGAAATCAGCAATCTCAAATCATCCCTCAGTCCATCCTCGAACCTGACACATCGCTCATGCTCCGTAGCCACGATACCTCGAGCATACCGACACAACCTTAAGAATTCTGCCTCATACTCTGATACAGACTTACTCCCCTAAATCAGCCTTAGAAATGCCTTCCTCTGCGCATCAATATAACTAGACCCAACATACTTCTTCTGATAAGCCACCTTAAAATAATCCCAAGTGAGATCATTCGCTGCAGCACTATCCCGAACCGTGAGCCACCACTGGTATGACTCATCCTGGAGAAGCGACACTACCCCTTTTAGTTTCTCCTCAGCCGTCAGATCCAAATCGTCCATGATTCGTTCCGTCACCTCCAACCAATACTCAGACGTATTGGGTGCCACACCAGATAACCTCAGAATACCTCAGCTCCATTGGTTTAGAGTCGCTCAGATATAGATTTTTGAGCTCCCATACCTCCACCTGCTCCAACCACCCTCTCAAGAACTCGCAGCATCGCCTGCGATACTGCAGCATCCCCCGTCTGATCCTGATACTCAACACCAGTAGCTGGTGGTGATGGCATCTCATTCTCGGACCCTTGACCAGACCTAACTGATTTCGATACGGTTATTCTGCCTCTACCACACCCACGCACATTACGAACACGTCCCCTAGAACTCATGTCTATAATCGCGATTTAATCTGCTTTAAGAAATTTTATGCATTAGCTTCTATTCCACTGATTACCCACGAACAAGTTTTATGTAAAGAAGTTTAGTAGTAGTTCTTTCGATCATTATAAAGTTTTTGTTTCAAGTCTCCTACCCCAATTCAGGGGATCACATTCATTCATCACTAACATCCACCACACACACTCACCACTTGTAGGGGTATTCTCGTCATTTCACTACCCGGGGGTATTTTCATAATTTATACTATAGGAGTATTTTGGTAATTTTCCAAATCAGGGGTATCTTGTAATTTTGCAAAATTAGGGTATTTTGGTCTTTTTGTAAAAGGGGGATACTTTGGTAAAAACCGAGGGTAGTAGGGTAATCTCATAAATTGGGGGTATTTTAGTAATAAATAGGGGAAATCTTTACAAATCATAGGTGTTTCAAAAATTTCAAAAATTGGGGTATTTTGGTAATTTCTCAGATCTAATGTAGTTTTACAAATCAAGGGGGTAATTCGGTGATTTCAAAAATTTGCTTAAGGAGCGAATAAAAATTGTAGACAAAATGAACAAATTTTGCAACCTTACTCAAAAACCAAGTATTAATAAGATAGAAGTCTTTCAAACTTACCGGACGATACTTGAGTGTTCCATGAAACAAATCTGAACATATGCCCGGTTTAAAAACATGTGTTTGTTTATTTAAATCAAAATATGGCAATGGTTTCAATAAATCAAACATATTAAACCAATATGAATAATGTATGTTCAAGATCGAAGGGTCAAAACTCTTGACGTGCTTCAAAATAGATTTATGAAAACTCAAAGATTTAGACAATGAACAAATCTCATAAAACCCGCAATCAAACAAATGGGGATTAAAAGAAAAATCATCATCATACCTTATCAGGTCTTGAACATTCGTTACTCCACTTTCATTCTTTGCAACACAATGATGAAATATCTTCATCATACCATCATTTAAATTATCACAAGAGATGGAGGGATGGAAAATGAAGATGCCATTCAAATGATTACAATCATTGGACAAACTTGGTGGAGTCATAATCATTTCAAAACACTTACCTTCCTTACCTTCTGATTCGGGTGATTCAACTTCACTTTCAACCTAACCTTTTTTATTCAGAGTAAAACGTCGCTTGTCAGGAAGGTATTGAAGTTGGAAGTCTTCGTGCGATACGTCGGGAACCTGAAATGAAGAAATAGACGAAGAACAAAAGCCCAAAGAGTTAGGCAAATCAATGCTCACTATTTCTCACATATCTTGTTCTTTCACTTCTTTTTCTATCTCAATTTCTTTTTTTTTTTTTCAACATCTTTTTCTTTTTCAACACTCTCTTTTTCTTGTTCTTCTTTTTCAAGCTCTTTTTCTTTATTTTCTTTTCTCTCATTTTTATTTTTTTTTCAAATTCTTTCTCTTTCTCTTTTTCTTTTTCTTGATTTTCTTTTTCATTTTCATTTTCTTCTTTTTCTTTTTCGTTTGGATTACAAGAATATGATTTAAAAGAATTGAAAATACAATGATTTGATTCTAAGATCGAAGCAATGTTTGCATAGATATCTCGATAAATTTCGCGTGAAAGATTCGTCGTACAGGACTTCTTTGAATCATAAGAGGTATGATTCGTGCTTTCTTGGTCGTCACCGTAAAAGGCTTCAAACTTGTTATTCATTTTGCTTCACCTTGAATATGAATCATGATGGGACTTACTTCGAGAATGATCTTTCACAGACGAGTAGTTATAGCTTTCTTCTCGTTTGTCGCCTCAAAAAGATTCGAACCCATATCTTGCTTCTCTCCATCTCAAAAGCCTCATCGAACATGAGTCTTGATAAGAGTCTCTTCATGAATAGCTTCGGGATGTGTATCGCTGTGAAGAACTTGACTCCGTTCTCTGACTTGATGACATCTTTCGGTCGAACATGCTTTCTATTTTGTTCAACAAGTATTGGAAGTCAGCGGCTAAGAATCCTTCTTGTGACATTTTTGTTGCTGAAAAAGAATCGATTATAAAGAAGAGAAATAAACAGACAAAAATTAAAGTACCTTACCACAAAATCCTCACGAGTCACTCACAAAGAAAAATCGCTCACACTCGTGTTTCACTGTATAAGGCTTTTTCTTTAGTGAATACACTCGTGCCTTTTACTGCTCACTCCCGTCTCACAATTTCTACTTCATTTTGGAAGACTCATTGTGGCTTGAGGTTGGCTTCAAAGTGGGTAACAAGGGAAAATGTTAGGTATTCGGGTAGGCTAAACAAAAAGAAAAATTTTGGGGGTCGGGGTAGGAAGATGAGGCTAGAGTAGTGGCTTTAAGATCGGGAATAGAGTAGACAAATGAACAAAATTGCAAACTTTCAGAAATTTCCAACCACTTTTTTTTTACTTCTCCATTTTTTTATATTTGTTTTTTTTTCAAATTTTCAAATTTCTTTTTTTTACTTTAAATATAATATATACTTTTATAATGAAAATAAAATACAACTTTTTTTGAATTTTTTTTGATTTTTTTTATTTCTTCACAACCTATTCCGGCTTTACGATCATAGTCAAAACTCCTTATTTTATAGCTCTGATGCCAGATGATACAGTCTACCTCGAGAAGAGTCAAAATGTATGCGAGTTGCCCAATCGTCTACGAGGAGGTTAAAAGCCTTTCGGGAAATTATAGGAAAAATACGGATGAGTATAGATTAAAATGGTGAAAACTAAGGGAGGGTAATTGGATGGGTTATGGAGATGGTTTGGATAATAAAAAGAATATGAAAAGGATAGGTTTGGTTTATGATGAGAGGAAGAAGATGGTGATTTGGTTTAAGGTTGAACAAACAAAGATGAGTTGATGGTGGTGTAAATGGATGGATGGATAAGTGAATGATAAAGTGTTGTTGATGGAGATGGATGAAGGGACTTAAACAAAGAATCGATTCAACACTAAGAAGTGTCACCCCGGGTTCTATGTTGTTTAAGGTGGAAAATGGAATCGAAGGTGGACCATGACCCATTATCTAGGTAGATAAGAACCGATGGTATAAATTGGATGAAAAGAACAAGTGATAGACGCCACAAGCACAGCTCGATAAGTCTATAGAACTTGCACAAAATCGAAGAGGAGATAACTCACTCAATGAACTAAAGTTCATATAGGTTTTCAATTCAAAGTTAACCACCCTTACAAATGAGAAATAACATAGTATTTATAGCCAACTAATAGCTAACCGAATGGTCGCAAAATGCCTTAATGGCTAAGCTAGAATTAAACTAGAAAATGCTAGAGAAATCTAGAAGAAAGTCTTTTGGCTTGCTTGGCTAAGTTGGCCGAACATGGCCCTTGGTACTTGGCTAAATTTGGCTGCATGTGAAGGCAAAGAGTCACCTTCTAGATGGGTGGATGCACTTGTCAAATTCGGATGAATATAGCTTTCCTTGTGCTTGCAAAAATTCGGCCAAATGAGTGAACAAGTTTAAGTTTTGCTTGGGTTAGCTAAATGGGTACATGGGAGAATGAAATGGAAGCTGCAATAACTCCTTGCTATTCACGATGTGCATATGGGGAAAGCAACCAGCAGTAGCTCATTGATGACCGTCCATGCATGCTAATAATCCCTTGAACATAACATTAAATTCATTCCAAAAACTTGCAACCATTAAAGTCCTTTGTGAGTCACGAAAATGTGTGCTTTGGAAAAGCTGAAGAACAGCCCATAAATAATGTCCCCATGCATGAGACAAGCCCCTTATTGCTATTTTATGCATGCTAGACACCCCATTAAATGGCTGCTGTCCAAGCCTTGCATATACAACTAATTAATGCCCAACACTTCTTTAATTCGTCCACCAACAAACAACCACCAACTCATTAATTTTGTTGCCCCTTTGGGTGGCCGAATGGGTGCTTGGTAACATCAAAAGGCACCTTGGAAAAGCACCAACCAGCCTCTTAAATGCTGTACATTAAGTGTACGGCCCAAGCAAAGTACATGCACCAGCATAGCATTAATTTCGGCAAACTTGCTTGCTTTTACTTCTCCATTAATTTGCCTTCAATTTCAACCGAAAAGATGCCTTGAAAAGCCAATAATCAGCAACATAAATCCATGCTTCCAACCATCCATGTCTCCCAATGCTCATTGAAGCAATCGGCCAATTAAATGCACATTAGTGCATGGTCCTTCCTTTAATGCTTTGGAGAATTTCGGCTGAACCTAAAAAGGAGATGAATTTTTATTAAATCACTTCAATTCAGTGAAAACAATTACATGCATGCTATGAACACATTAATGGACGTTTGAGACAACTTAAAGACACCATTGGGACACATTGAATTTTCGGCAGCCCCTAATTAACAAAAAAAACTACACATTAATTTTAACTTAAAAACATGCAATAAAATGTGAGATATTAATTTAAGCCTAGAAAAATTAATTTAGACACTAATTAAAATATTTAGACACATTTATTTGCTGTAGGAAAACTAAATAAATTAAAACTTAATTTATTTAAAGTAATAAAATTAAAGAATCAGCTCAATGAGCTCAAGTGAGCTCGAGTGAGCTCACATAGAGCTCGAGTGAGATAATCCGGCTTAATTTAGAAGTGCATGAAGTTGCCCATGAGCTCCACAGCACTTGGGCATTTGATCCGAGCTTCGTCACTTTGAAAAACGTTGGTGCCCCGGGCGTGCCCGTATCAGACACATTAAAGGACACTTTAGACAAATTAAACATGATGTGAGCATACCCGAGGCAACCCAAGATTTCTTTTCCGATCCTCTCGAGCTCTCTGAAGGCTGAACTTTGAGCAATTCATGCACCTTGGTGCAAGCTAATTTCAGCTCATTTCCAGCTCAATCAAGCTTCTTTCCATTCGGTTCTGATACGATCCATCTTGAGATGAGTCAAAACGTATTTGAGTTGCCCGATCGTCTACGAGGAGTAATTGAAAAGTTGTTAGGAAAAGGGTGAAATAAGGTTAAAGTTGCGGAAGCTTATAAAAAGGTTAAGATTTGGATAGGAGATGGAGATAGGTTCGGTTTAACAAACGAGAACAAAGGATAAATGTTAGGTGATATTTTGGTTAAATGATAAGAGATATTTGATGGAGAGGGATAAAAGAACTTAAACAAAGAATCGATTCAACACTAGGAAAGTGTCACCCCGGGTTCTATATTTGTTTAAGGTGGAAAATAGTAGAGAAACCTCGACCCACTTCTTAGAGAAGTAGGAACCTTGGTATAAAGGTGAACGCCACACTATATAATAGTGATAAGTTTGGATAGAAGAAAACGGATTGACGCCACTAAAAACTAGATAAGCCAACGAGTCTTCAAAGAAATATGAGAGAAAATAATCTCACAAATTGAGCAGCATAACATTAACAAATTCCATAAGTTTTCCATCAATAGGTAGATTACATGTATTTATAGTGTCATAGAAGCTAGCTGAATGGTCACTTCTTATTAAGCTAATAATGAGCTCAAATGAAAAGTCTCAACTTTTGAAATTCTAGCCCAAATAACTCCATCTTCAATGTGAACAATTTCTTCAATTAAGTGGCTGTCAAAGTCCTTTGAAGTCTCCATGACCAATTGAAAAGTCACCTAACTCCATCCTTCAATGTGAGTAATTTCTTTAATTAAGTTTCTTTGAAAACCTTTTGAAGTCTCCATGAGCAACCGAAAAGTCACCAGCATCTTTGATGGAGAATTGAATGATGTGATTAATTGCTTTCAAAGTCTTTTGAAGTCTCCATGTCCAACCGAAAAGCCACTAGCATCTTTGATGGAGAATTGATTGCATGAAGTGATTACTCATAAAGCAATTGGTTATGGATGTAGAAAAAAAAGAGGCTGCCGAAATTAAAGAAGAATAATGCTCTTCTTTAATATAAAAACAACTTCTTAATGATGTATTAAGCCCTTTATATCAGCCCTCTTGTGTAACCAATTCACTTGAAAAGCCATCCTATTGAATTCATAATGACCTTTTGAAGTAATGGATGTGAGTTGAAAAGTCACCTGCAATTAACATATGTAACCAACACATTAATGCAATTATTAAACTTAAAACAAATTAACAATTAACTTAATTAAATAAGCTAACACTTAACATCATTTATTCTAGCAGCTAGCTTAATTAAATAAAGCATCATTAAATGAACTTAACTCATGCATCAATAAATTAACCTAGTAACTAGATTAATTAAAGAAACAAACTATTAAATTAAATTCATTAAAGAACTCAATTAATTAAACTAAGTTGAGTTTAATTAATGACCGTAAACTCATTTATTAACTTAAGATGCTTAAATGCATGATTTAAAATGCAAACTAAATGAACAAATGAGTTACTTAATGCATAACTTAATTAAATGCGAACACATAATGCATGTCATAATTAAAATATGTAGATCAATAATGCATGACATTAACTAAAGATGCATTTAATTAAATAAGAAATAATTAAAGACTAAAGTAACTAAAATAAATAAATCAGGTCCTTATTCCAGCAATTTAATTGTCATAATTAAAATTTAAAGATGAGCTCAAACGAGCTTATTTAAGCCGAATCAAGCTCGTTGAATGAGCACACGAACTCATTGAGCTGGATCGGGCTTAAATGAACTGAATTTAAACTGGACGAAGCTCGTGGAGCTAGAAACGAGCTGGGATCAGCTTGCCAGCAGCGCAATGCTCGACTCAGGATACTTGTCTGATGAAGTTCGCGAGGCGTGTTCACATCATTCCCCCCTCTTTAAGGAGACTTGTCCTCAAGTCGAGTGTTGGTTTTCTGAACAGAATTCCCTTTGCTTGGTTTTTCCTCAGTCAAATGGGACGGATATTAATCGGGTCACCTGGAAAGGATAACCATGAATTAGCAAGAGATGTTTCAAATACACTTGCAATTCAAATTTGAGCAGCACCAAACAAGTAAATCGTATGCAATTGAACAGAATCAAATTATCATATAAAAGAAATAATGCCTTGTCATATTTTTGAAACAATATTAAGTAGGCTTCAAAGCATGCATACGATTTGAATGGATTCCACAAGTCAAGAATATCATTCGAATAATGAATCAAATGATAAACATAAGCATCACCAACAGGTAGTTGAGAAAATTCACATAGCTCATGAAATTGAACAATCAGATCTTGCATTGTACGATATATTCTCTCTCACAAACATGAATTATAAAAATTATCGAACACAAGAATCTTTTTGTCAACCATCAAGACAGATAGATCATAAATAGGCAGAATAGAACATTTAAACATATCATGACCTAAATGTTTTACAAAAATCAATTCATTAACGCAAAGCTTATCATCATCCGAAGAGAACAAAAATGTATCAACAATTTCAGAAAACTTACCTTTAGCAGTAGAAAAATAAAGATCGTTCTTACTTTGCTTGAACAATACAAACGTTCTCTCCTCAGGGTATAGTGTAGTTGTAGTTTCGACGTTGAATTAGCCTTTCTCAAATGAAACGCAAACTTCATGGACAACCAAAGAAATTGTTTAAGGAACGAATGTAAATTGAAAACAAATTGAACAATTTTCGTTACCTTATTCAAAATCCACAAATCAAAATGATGAAAATTTTTCACACATAATTGACGTTACTTGATTTTCCAACAAGATGAATTTAAACAAATTCCGGTTTAAAATGTAATTTTGATTAATCATGCCAAAGTGTAATAATGGTCTCGTCAAGTTAAACATGTCAATCCATAAAGATTTTTGCATACACAATATCGAGCAATCAAAACTCTTTTCAAACTTTAAAACGGATTTGCAAAAACTTGATGATTTCATAAAAGGGAACAAATTATTCATATAATTATCATAGTCGATCAGATTGGGATTCTTACATGAAATTCATTGCTACGCAAGATCAAGTTTCGATTGAACACTACCTTATCTTCGAGTTGGTTAATGTAAAGTTTGGAGTTAGAAAAACTGGTCTCACCACCATTTGAAACTTCAACAATATTCGAAGAAGGATAATTAACCATTCCTTGGCTTGAAGCTTTTACAAAGGTAAAGTCATCAAGGGGTATACGCACATTCAAGGAAGATAATGGAAACGCAGGGGTGAAGGAATCCTTACCTAACTTACCTTTAAACTCGCACAGTTTGTTCTCAACTTCAGCCTTATCTTTGTTGATCATTTGAAAGCGTCTTTCGTGGGGAAAGTATTGAAGTTGAGAGTTATTGCTCGGCCTTTCAAAAACCTAAAAAATAGGGATAGAACAAGAAAAACTTTCAAGGGGGTTAGTTGAATCACTCCTCACTTCTTCTTGCTCGTTCTCTTCTTTCACTTCTTTTTCCAACTCGATTTTTTTTGTTTCAATTTCTTTCTCTTCAATCTCTTTTTCTTTAAGTTCTCTCAATTTTTCCACGCTTTCTTTTTTAACTTCTTTTTCTGTATCAAATTCTTTTTCTTTTTCATAGGCTTTTTCAATGACTTTTTTGAGCTCTCTCAAAATTCGCTCATTTTCTCTCTTACTTGCCTCTTGCCTCTCTTCTCTTTTTATTTCTTTTTCCTTGTCTTCTTTTTCTTTTCTTTTCTTTGCTTCTTTTCTATTACATGATGTTACAAGAGAATCATGACTAAAAGGATTTCCAAAAGAAGGAAAATTATTTACATTTGGTTCACGAACATTTCTTCGAGAAGAATACTCCATGGATGTTTTCTTTGAAGTTCTCGAAGAAGTAAATCTATCATCTCGAAAGGATTCAAAATCAAGATTGGTCTCTTTTTGTCTTGGATTCCTTGATAAAAAAAACTCTCGATCAGACCCTCTTTTCGAATAGGATTCATAACATGGGTCTTTTTGTCTCGAAGTCGATGGCGAAAAGGAATCATGATGGGTCTTCTTCTTCAAGTAGTAATCGGGGGTATATCTTCGCGGGGGTCTCTTTGTTCCACACAATTTAATCTCTCGTGTAATTTATCAAATTTTGAATTCACCAAGCTTCGCATTTCTTGCACCAAATATTGGAACTCTGATTCGGTGAACTCTTCGCGAGACATGATTTCACAAACCTCACGATTTCACTCAGAAAGAAGAAGGAAAAAGTGTCACTCTCACTCGTGTTTACACTGGTTTGGCTTTTACCTCCACTCGAATGATCTCACTCGCTCGTGCCTTTTACCTCTCAAACTTTCTCTCGCAATTTCATAGTCAGACTCGCCAAGGCCTTATCATAGGCTTAGAGGTCTGTTGCAAATGGTTTAACAAAGGATAAAAATATGAGGGGGTTAAGGGTTGGCTGAAAGAAAATTTAAAGTCGATTTAAGGTGTGGCGTTGGGATAGGAAAAGAATGATAGAAAACCAAACGAACCTGATCGGGAATACAAAAAGAGATCAACAATAGAACACAATCTTTCACACTTTTTTTTTACAAATTTTTTTTCACAAATTTTTTTGTACGAAAATAACACAAGAACTTTGAGATTACAACTTGATTTTTTTTGAATTTTTTTGAAATTTTTTTACGAACCTAATTTCAGAAGTGAATATGAATGTCAATGCTCCTCATTTTTGTAGCTCTGATACAAAATGATACAATCCATCTCGGGATGAGTTGAAACGAATTTGAGTTGCCCGATCATCTACGAGGAGTAATTGAAAAGTTGTCGGGAAAAGGGTGAAATAAGGTTAAAGTTGCGGAAGCTTATCAAAAAGGTTAAGATTTGGATAGGAGATGGAGATAGGTTCGGTTTAAAAAATGAGGACAAAGGATAAATGTTAGGTGATATTTTGGTTAAATGATAAGAGATATTTGATGGAGAGGGATAGAAGAACTTAAATAAAGAATCAATTCAACACTAGGAAAGTGTCACCCCGAGTTCTATATTTGTTTAAGGTGGAAAATGGGAGTAGAGAAACCTCGACCAACTACTTAGAAAAGTAGGAACCTTGGTATAAAGGTGAACGCCACACTATATAATAGTGATAAGTTCGGATAGAAGAAAACGGGTTGATGCCACTAAAAACTAGATAAGCCAACGAGTCTTCAACGAAATATGAGAAAAATAATCTCACAAATTGAGCAGCATAACATTAACAAATTCCATAAGTTTTCCATCAATAGGTAGATTACATGTATTTATAGTGTCATAGAAGCTAGCTGAATGGTCACTTCTTATTAAGCTAATAATGAGCTCAAATGAAAAGTCTCAACTTTTGAAATTCTAGCCCAAATAACTCCATCTTCAATGTGAATAATTTCTTCAATTAAGTGGCTGTAACATCCCCAAACCCGGCCCACGAGTCTTGACCGGATCTGGTTATGTCACTGCGGAAAAATGTTGAAAATCTTTGTCTTTAGAATAAAAATTGAAAATCTTGTTTATTTCCGGGAAGTAATTCCATTAAAACTATTAAATAATATAAGCTTAGTTTGAATTAAAACTTTATTATGTTTTATTATAATAGAAACTATTTGGAAAAAGATATATCTAAATATAATATAAACTTCAATAATCGTAAATAGAACACTCTAAATAAAAGTGGCCCTTATTACAAAAATAATGAATTCAAGTACTTCAAATTAAAATGCATAAAGAAAATGTTTAAAACGTCCTTTGCATGGGCCACCCTGTATCCACTCCAACCCGGTCTAATCATTCTGTTACCTGCGATGATGGATAAATAATTGGGTGAGTCACACGGACTCAGTGTGTAATTAAAACCACTGATATCCACCCACATGCTAGCCACAAATCAACCCAATTATCAAATGCAACATATAAATATAATCATTTAGACAATACCACAATCTGGGCTTGGCCCACATTCAATCCACATTCAAGTACTGGGCTCGGCCCTTTTCTCATTAATCCACTGATTACTGGGCTTGGCCCATTTCCACGTATGTTCACATAACATACCAATCCACATGTCATATTGGGCTTGGCCCATTTCCATAGCATCTCATAACGGAACAATGAAACATGAAACCCAACCCAATCCTAAGGTCCAACCGCTACACACCCCTTATCCACCTACCACACACCGGGGACTATCGAGTCACCCTCTCCTTTATCTCCAAAAAGGCAACCAATGCCATCCAAGATGTAGCGATAGCTAACATCAAACCACGATGGAGCACACAGAATCCATCAAGCCACGATATGGCATAAAGCCGATATCAATCAAGGTAACCACGCAAACTAAATCGCAAAGTTCCACAACGCGACCTCGGTCGATGCCAATCCACGATGTAGCACAAAGTCGACATCAACCACGCACTCAAGTACACCTGCACCTTCTTTCATAACCCACCCATGCACATGTAACATGATATAATGACAATATGATGCATGTGCATGTCATTCACAAACATAGGCATACACTCATATTTAAATAAATGACAACAATATTAACAATTTGCTATTTACCTGATCAGCGTCATACCCCTTTTAGGGCATCTATTGCACTTTTACCATCGCACTTATTAGTAAGCATATAACATAAGCGGATATCACATAAAACCCTAAACAATGGCTAACTACACACCTTATAACTGAAGCTCTAAACCCTCGATCCCAACGCTATCGTTTAGCGAGACTACAAGATTATCGCCTATCGTTTTACACGCGCCCACACCCCGTGGCCAATCTCGTCAAGAAACCGATCTCTTTTGAACTTCGGGATGGGAGCTTTCCCTTTCTCCTCTTAACTGGCACTCGCATCCATCGACGATACTTAATCAGAACCACATGATTAATCAACAAAGTCATAATCTACTATTTAACGAATCTAAGTCACTTACTAACATCCTTACCGAAAGTAAACTTGAATCCCGAAAACTACACTAACCCTTGAACTGCCGGAAATCCTGTTACAAGACTATTAGAATCGGCCATACAAAAATCCATGGAAAGGCCCCTTTGGCCGAATACCTTGCCACCCCTTACCTTGATGAGTTCAAACAATTCGAGACTTTCCTTTAGACTCTTTGGCATTGGCTACAAACAAGCAAAACACATCACTTATAGTCTATAGAGCATTCGGCCAACCCACACTAAGGCCAACCATTCGGTTTTGGCCATTAAAACAAGTAACTAAAACACTTACCCACAAGCTTTAGATGTCGACAACACCACACTTCACAGATTCGGCTTCAATCTTGGCGAAAAAGAAAGAAGGTAGAGAGGCTGAAGGTTTCGGCTAGGCTTCTAAAACAAGATGGAATATTTGGCTAAAGAATGAAAGAAATAAAGTAGACAAAATATAAGGTTTAGGGGTTCAAGTGGACATTCTACTATTAGCAAAATTTGGGAGACACAACTACTACTTTTTATCAAGAAACTAAAAGAATAATTTCGCACTTGCAATAAAAGAAGGAAAAAAAAAATATGAAAAGGGTGCTCTCCTATTTATAAAATTCGCCACTATCCTCGTATGAAGAACCCATCATTCGGCCATCACTACTAATTCAAAATAATTTGAATTAGTTCAATTTAAAACAATTTGAATTGTTCCACTATTATCCCACTTATCCAAATAAAATAAATAATAATTATCCTCAATAAAATAATAATCCTATAATTATTTAAAATAAAAACTAATCACATGTTTATCACTTCCTACCAAATAGAATTCAAAAGTGATTAAACAACCTTAGTTTAATCCTTATCCAATGAAGCTCCATGTGCGTCCACTTAGCAAAAAAAGCCAAAGAGAAAAAAAATAAAATCCAATTGCAGCCTCCAAGGTTCGAACACAGACCCATGCTGCTGCACGCCTCTCTTCCAACGCCCAGGCCACTCGACCACATTGCATTTCTCGACATAAAGCCCCCCACATTTATCTTTAAAGGCTTCATACTCAAGCCCCTAGGCGCATAAGAAAAATAAAACACGTAAAAGCTACTTCCGTCGCTCGAACCAGCGCCCTTGCTCTCCTTCAGCGCCTAAGTGGCGCATGAGAGCCACTTCGCCAGTTGGACTTCCATGTCCACCAACCTGGCCAATTATTTTTAAGGCCTATCGACCCAGTCCTTAGTGACGAAAAGTAAAATAAAATTGCTGCCTTAGCAATCGAACCTTGACCCCTTAGGCGTCACCTTCCCAAGCCCCAAGCGGCGCCTTCATGCCACTTTGCCAACTCCTTTCTTGCGTCATAAACTCCATAAAATTATTTTAAGGCCTTCACCGCCTATTCCCTTTTGCCCTAAAATCCAAAATTTTCCAAAGCCTTCCCTTTCATCCGAGCATTCTTAAAACTCTAAAACACATCCAAAACACCCCAAAAACCCTCCAACACTTGAATTATACCCAAATTGCCTAGCCCCTAAACTAGGGTGTTACAATTCTACCCCCTTAAAATAATTTCGTCCTCGAAATTACTTATTACCGAACAACCATAACTCGTTATTCTATGCCTCTGCTGCGCACTCTGATCTTAATCTATCATACTTCCCGACACAGTCTCTAAGTTCGCACTCAAAATTCAAAACACCTCTCTTAGCAACACAGAAAAGGCTAATTCACAAGCAAGCAAAGCAATCAAAGCATGTACCAAAGCAAAGGAGCTTACCCGCTATCACATCCTTGGTTGACTCTGACTAGAACCATTCCTTCCATGGCTTGGACCACGACCCCTCGTCGCTCGAGGACAATTCTTAACCAGATGTGCCTTAGATCCACACCGAAAGCATTCCTTACTATTTCCCCAACACTCTCCTGTGTGAGGTCTTCCACACCGAGCACAAGGACGATTCGATCCACTGGTACAAGTGCACTTATAGGGTTCTCGGTCCTTGGTCTTTTCTGGGCATTACCCAATGATACTGATGGCCCAACATTTCTCTTCTTCTCGTTCCTATTCTTCTCTCGGTTTTCCCTTATAGTCTTCTTAACCTCTTCAGCGATCCGAGCTTTCTCCACCAGAATGGCAAAGTCTCTTTCTCGTATGGAGCGATCAACTCCATAACTTATCTCGTAGCCCATCTTGAATTGAACACTTCTTTCGTGTCGGTAGCCACGATTCCTTTGGCGTACTGACTTAGTCGCACAAACTCAGCTTCATACTCCGCTATCGACTTATTCCCTTGTACTAGATTTAGAAACGCTTTCCTTTGCGAGTCCAAATAACTGGCTCCTACGTACTTCCCTTCAAACTTGGCCTTAAAGAAATCCCAATCCAGTCGATCTGCCGGTACACCTTGTTTGACAGTGAGCCACCAACGATAAGCTTCGTCGCGAAGCAACGAAACAACGCCCTTCAGCTTTTCTTCATTGGTGCAATCCAAATCGTCCATGATTCTTTCGACTGCTTCTAGCCAATACTCTGCTACATTCGGAGCTACTCCTGACACTCCTCTAAAGATCTCGGCTCCGTTCGATCTAAGCCTTTTCGATACCGACTTTCAAGTTCCATTTCCCTTACTAACTCTCGCTACTCGCTCTAGCACTCGCAACATGGCCCGCGATACTGCATCATCTTCTCCTGTCTGATCTTGCTCCTCCACGTCCACTGCTGGCGACACTTCATTTTCTGATCCATGGCCAGACCCTATCGGTTCCGATGCTGCCATTCTACCTCTACCGCGTCCCCTAGAACTCATCTCTATCGTCGCGATTTAATCTGATTAAGAAGTTTTATGCATTAGTAATTGTTCCACTATTTAACCGCGAGCATATTTTATGAATGAAAGATTTTAGAAGTAGTTCTTTCGTTCACACAAGGGTTCAGTTTAAGTTTACTACTCTAATTCAGAGAATCACCTTCGTTCCTCGCTAGGACACATTCATTCATCATCAAACACATTCATTCCTCGGCAGAGGCACATTCGATGGTATCTACCACCCACATTCACTATTCAAGCATTTACGCGTTTCTACCCTGAGGGTATTTCCGTCATTTTGTCCTACGAGGATATTTGATAATAAACCAAAGCGATTCAAAAGCGTAATAAGTCGGGATCTTTTTTTTTTAAAATTCCCAAAATTGAAGAGTTTTTTTTTTTTGAAAATTTCGCAAATTGGAGATATAACAGGATTTTGAAAACTAGGGGTATTTTGATAATTTTGTCAACCAGGGTAATTTTGTAAATTTCCAAAGTCAGGGCATTATTTTGAAATACAAAAATTTGGATACTTTTGTAATGTGAGAGAATTTTATTAAAGTTGGGGTTATCTCAGAAATTTTGAAAGTCAGGGGCATTTTAGTAATTTTGCTGCTAGGGGCATTTCAGTAATTTTGTAAATTGAGAAAATGTCTTTCAAAATCAAATTTAGGGTTTAAAAACCGTAGGGGTAAATTTGAAAATTTTAAAACTAAGGATTTTTAAAACAGTAAAGCTAGTCCCTTTCGGGTTTTAATAATTGGTTTAGCCTATGAACAAGCCCTCTTGGTTAAGGTGAACCGTAGCTACGCACCAGGTAGGTTTCGAGTAAAGAGGAGGTGAGTCACTAGGACTGCTTAAATACCAAGCTCTTACTGAATACCACTCCTAGACATGCGTACCAGGGTTGCCACACCTTAACTCGGCGACTTGCTTCACAGGTGAGTTTAATAATCCTTAAGTCTTATGCATAGGTTTGGGTAGACTAGTCCTAGGGTCCAAAAAGCCCTAATATTCTAATCTACGAGCCCAAACTAAGCCCATAATAATTCACATCAACAAATCACTTCAATAGTTTAGAAGTACTTACCTGGTGGACTTCGGGCCGGAGGTACAGGTGCCATGTCAGAATATCCTGTAAACTTTTATAAAAGCCCACATTTCAAAAAACTCATTTTGAAAATGTTTTTGGGCCCAAAACCCTCAAAGTCGAGTTTTGAACCGGGCTCTGATACCAATCTGTAACATCCCCAAACCCGGCCCACGAGTCTTGACCGGATCTGGTTATGTCACTACAGAAAAATGTTGAAAATCTTTGTCTTTAGAATAAAACTTGAAAATCTTGTTTATTTCTGGGAAGTAATTCCATTAAAACTATTAAATAATATAAGCTTAGTTTGAATTAAAACTTTATTATGTTTTATTATAATATAAACTATTTGGAAAAAGATATATCTAAATATAATATAAACTTCAATAATCGTAAATAGAACACTCTAAATAAAAGTGGCCCTTATTACAAAAATAATGAATTCAAGTACTTCAAATTAAAATGCATAAAGAAAATGTTTAAAACGTCCTTTGCATGGGCCACCCTGTATCCACTCCAACCCGGTCCGATCATTCTGTTACCTGCGATAATGGATAAATAATTGGGTGAGTCACACGGACTCAGTGTGTAATTAAAACCACTGATATCCACCCACATGCTAGCCACAAATCAACCCAATTATCAAATGCAACATATAAATATAATCATTTAGACAATACCACAATCTGGGCTTGGCCCACATTCAATCCACATTCAAGTACTGGGCTCGGCCCTTTTCTCATTAATCCACTGATTACTGGGCTTGGCCCATTTCCACGTATGTTCACATAACATACCAATCCACATGTCATATTGGGCTTGGCCCATTTCCATAGCATCTCATAACGGAACAATGCAACATGAAACCCAACCCAATCCTAAGGTCCAACCGCTACACACCCCTTATCCACCTACCACAACGGGGACTATCGAGTCACCCTCTCCTTTATCTCCAAAAGGCAACCAATGCCATCCACGATGTAGCGTATAGCTAACATCAAACCACGATGGAGCACACAGCAATCCATCAAGCCACGATATGGCATAAAGCCGATATCAATCAAGGTAACCACGTGAACTAAATCGCAAAGATCCACAACGTGACCTCAGTCAGCGCCAATCCACGATGTAGCACAAAGCTAACATCAACCACGTACTCGAAGTACACCCGTACCTTCTTTCATAACCCACACATGCACATGTAACATGATATAATGACAATATGATGCATGTGCATGTCATTCACAAACATAGGCATACACTCATATTTAAATAAATGACAACAATATTAACAATTTGCTATTTACCTGATCAGCGTCATACCCCTTTTAGGGCATCTATTGCACTTTTTCCACTACACTTATTAGTAAGCATATAACATAAGCAGATATCACATAAAACCCAGAAATAATGGCTAACTACACACCTTATAACCTGAAGCTCTAAACCCTCGATCCCAACGCTATCATTTAGCGAGACTACCATTATCGCCTATCGTTTTACATTGCGCCCACACCGGTGGCCAATCTCATACAATGAAACCGATCTCTTTTTGAACTTCGGGATGAGAGCTTTCCCTTTCTCCTCTTGACTGGCACTCGCATCCATCGACGATACTTAATCAGAACCACACAATTAATCAACAAAGTCATAATCTACTATTTAACGAATCTAAGTCACTTACTAACATCCTTACCGAAAGTAAACTTGAATCCCGAAAACTGTACTAACCCTTAAACCGCCGAAATCACATTTACAAGACTATTAGAATTGGCCATACAAAATCCATGGAAAGGCCCTTTGGTCAATACCTTGCCACCCTTACCTTGATGAGTTCAAACAATTGAGACTTTCCTTTAGACTCCTTGGCGGCGGCTACAAACAAGCAAAACACATCACTTATAGTCTATAGAGCATTCACCAACCCACACTAAGGCCAACCATTGGTTTTGGCCATTAAAACAAGTAACTAAAACACTTACCCACAAGCTTTAGATGTCGACAACACCACACTTCACAGATTCTGGCTTCAATCTTGGCGAAAAAGAAAGAAGGTAGAGAGGTCAAGATTTCGACTAGGCTTCTAAAATAAGATGGAATATTCACTAAAGAATGAAAGAAATAAAGTAGACAAAATATAAGGTTTAGGGGTTCAAGTGGACATTCGACTTTAGCAAAATTTGGGAGACACAACTACTACTTTTGATCAAGAAACTAAAAGAATAATTTGGCACTTGCAATAAAAGAAGGAAAAAAAATATGAAAAAGGTGCTCTCCTATTTATAAAATTCTACCACTATCCCGTATGAAGAACCCATCATTCTACCATCACTACTAATTCAAAATAATTTGAATTAGTTCAATTTAAAACAATTTGAATTGTTCCACTATTATCCCACTTATCCAAATAAAATAAATAATAATTATCCTCAATAAAATAATAATCCTATAATTATTTAAAATAAAAAACTAATCACATGTTTATCACCTCCTACCAGCTGAATTCAAAAGTGATTAAACAACCTTAGTTTAATCCTTATCCAATGAAGCTCCATGTGCCGTCCACTTAGCAAAAAAAGCCAAAGAGAAAAAAAATAAAATCCAATTGCAGCCTCCAAGGTTCGAACACAGGACCCATGTTGCTGCACGCCTCTCCTCCAACGCCCAGGCCACTCGGCCATATTGCATATCTCGACATAAAGCCCCCCACATTTATCTTTAAAGGCTTCATACTCAAGCCCCTAGCCGCATAAGAAAAATAAAACACGCAAAAGCTGCTTCCGTCGCTCGAACCAGCGCCCTTGCTCTCCTTCAGCGCCTAAGTGGCGCATGAGAGCCACTTCGCCAGTTGGACTTCCATGTCCACCAACCTGGCCAATTATTTTTAAGGCCTACCTGACCCAGTCCCTTAGCTGACGCAAAAGTAAAACAAAATTGCTGCCTTAGCAGCTCGAACCTTTGACCCCTTAGGCGTCACCTTCCCAAGCCCCAAGCAGCGCCTTCATGCCACTTTGCCAACTCCTTTCTTGCGTCATAAACTCCATAAAATTATTTTAAGGCCTTCCTGCCCTATTCCCCTTTTTTCCCTAAAAATCCAAAATTTTCCAAAGCCTTCCCCTTTCATCCGAGCATTCTTAAAACTCTAAAACACATCCAAAACACCCCAAAAACCCTCCAACACTTGAATTATACCCAAATTGCCTAGCCCCTAAACTAGGGTGTTACAGTGGCTGTCAAAGGCCTTTGAAGTCTCCATGACAAATTGAAAAGTCACCTAACTCCATCCTTCAATGTGAGTAATTTCTTTAATTAAGTTTCTTTGAAAACCTTTTGAAGTCTCCATGAGCAACCGAAAAGTCACCATCATCTTTGATGGAGAATTGAATGATGTGATTAATTGCTTTCAAAGTTTTTTGAAGTCTCCATGTCCAACCGAAAAGTCACCAAAGATCTTTGATGGAGAATTGATTGCATGAAGTGATTACTCATAAAGCAATAGGTTATGGATGTAGAAAACAAAGAGTCGCCAAAATTAAAGAAGAATAATGCTCTTCTTTAATATAAAAACAACTTCTTAATGATGTATTAAGCCCCTTTATATCAGCCCCCTCTTGTGTAACCGAATTCACTTGAAAAGCTATCCTATTGAATTCATAACAGCCTTTTGAAGTAATGGATGTGAGTTGAAAAGTCACCTGCAATTAACATATGTAACCAACACCTTAATGCAATTATTAAACTTAAAACAAATTAACAATTAACTTAAGATGCTTAAATGCATGCTTTAAAATGCAAACTAAATGAACAAATGAGTTACTTAATGCATGACTTAATTAAATGCAGAACACATAATGCATGTCATAATTAAAATATGTAGATCAATAATGCATGACATTAACTAAAGATGCATTTAATTAAACAAGAAATAATTAAAGACTAAAGTAATTAAAATAAATAAATCAAGTCCTTATTCCAGCAATTTAATTGTCATAATTAAAATTTAAAGATGAGCTCAAACGAGCTTATTTAAGCTGAATCAAGCTCGTTGAATGAGCACACGAACTCATTGAGCTGGATCGAGCTCAAATAAACTGAATTTAAACTGGACGAAGCTCGTGGAGTTGGAAACTATCTGGGATCAGCTTGCCAGCAGCGCAATGCTCGACTCGAGATACTTGTCTGATGAAGTTTGTGGGAGTGCTCGCATCAGGTTCAGCTCACATGAGTTTATTTTAGCTCATTTTAGCTCGATTAATTTTCTTTCAACTCGTTAATAATTATTTACTAGAATAAATTAGTTTAAGTAATTACTTAATTTAGTTAAGTGATTAAATGTGTTTAAGCTATTTACGTTGTCTTAATTCCTATAGCCTTTATTATGTCCTAATCTAAGACAAATTAATTAGGTTCTAGAATTAAAATCAATGTGCAGATTTATTTCATGCTTACTGCCAAATTTAATGTGTCTTATTTAAGATTTCATAATGTAAGTGCCACATGTAATGTTTCGAATTTAACCCCTTATGACAATTCTACAGATTTGAGGACAAATCCTTTTCACGAAGGGGGCTGATGTGGGTACATCCAGGCCAATCAAGGAGGCTAATCCAGAGGTCTTGCCATTAGGACCTATCACACTATCTAAGGCAAAGAAATTCAGGGAAGTTCTTTCTTTCACTTGTGCTAAAGTTTCTGAATCTTTTGAAAGTGAATGTGCCTTAGAAGATAAGTTTTATAGTGTGTTGCATGCTGATATGTGACATACTTATGCCATACTACTTATATTGGTGTGTTTAGCATGTATATATTATGCTAAGTATGTTTTTGGATTGGATTGATAGTATTTGTTTTGTCTTCAAGTTATTTGTTGTTAACGAATAAGTGTGCACTTGTTTACAACTTATTAGACTATGTTATATTAAGTTTACATAACTTTGATAAGTATTATATTATTTTGTAACATGTACACGAAAGGACTCTAGCTCACGAGCGAATATTCAGCTCACCTTCACCTCAGGACAACTCAGAGGCTTGTTTCCCATCTCAATTCAACTCAGAGTGCTCTACACTAGCTCATGTCAGCTCATTTCATTTTTAGCTAGCTGAATTTAGCTCAGTTCAGCTCCAGTCAGCTCACCTCTAGCTCTACTAGCTCAACTTCAGCTGACAATTCCAGAAGTAGCTAAATAGTGTCTACATGTCGGGGAGTATACCAGTGCACATGTGGTAGCTTAGGTGGCGTCCAAGCATGTGGATGTGCATGTGCCAGCCTTGAACACATGTGGTGCACATGTGTGACCAAAACCAGCCTATTCTTGTGCATTTGTGTGGCAATTGAAGATATAAGAACAAGGGAAGTTGATTGTTTGAATTTCAAACGAAATTAGCACATATTTAAAGTGATAAACATGCCAACTAACTCTTTTTTTTTTACTTGGCTACAAATTAATCCCACCCAAAAGGAGTTATTTCAATTCAAATTTAAATTTTAAACTCCTTTAATGTTAGCCACATAATGTAATTTGGTCACCTCTTCATTTCTTCTATATATTTGTAACTTCAAACATTGTTAACATACATAGTCTTTTGGAAATAAAAATTACTTTGTGAGTTTTTCTCTCAAATTATGTTCTTTTTGTTGAACTTCTTTCTTGACATTTCAATTCTAAATTGTTGTGTCAATCTTGTGATACTTCAGGTTTCTAGATCACTATCTAGTGGGTCCAAGTCCATTGACGTAGAACATATTTGACTCGGGTTTGCATAACAGATTATGCAAGTTCTTTTAAGTTCTTTGTTGTTCAAATTTCCAGCCAGTTCCTGCATTATTTCTTCCATTTTTTTTGAATGTTCAAGGCTACCATGGATGAATTTTGAAGCATTCATCTTCTACCTTCTTCAAATATGTCTAGAAATTCTGGCACTTCTTTTCTTCTTCAAATCTTCAGGTTTGTTTTTAAAATTAAAGTCTAAACCAACCTCTATGTTTTGTTTAATTGCAGGGAAGTTCTTGCTACAATCCTAGATCCGTAAACATTCAAGGATCATTGTTTTGCTAAGCAACGCCTTATCATATGGTATCAGAGCCCAGGTTAGATTTTTTTAGCACATTCTGCACTCAAAATCAAGAAAACAAAATAAAAAGTAAAAAAACCAAATTCGAAAATTCAACAAATATAACACACAAAAAAATTAAATTCGAAAACAACAATAAAATAGAAAAAAAAGAAAAAAAAGTGTGCATTATGCAATGATAAAAGATGCTCATATTTTGCCTGAAATGCTTAGAAATAAATCGAAACAATTTATTCTTGTCTGTTCAGTGATAGGGTCATTGTAAGCATTTCTGTTGCAATAAGTTGTTAATTTTTTTCTCTTATTTTTATCCTTATTTTTCTCCATTTTGTTTGTTAATTTTCCAACCTTGTATTTCATTTTTTTTCTTCAGCCTTATTTTCATTCTAACCCTTTATTCTTTATCCTTGTTGTTTCTTACAAGTTGACACAATAAACAGATTCTGAAAGATCGAAATTAGTTCCTTTAAAGAACTAATTATGGGAGATTGAGTGGAAAAGGCAATTGAGTGTGTGAGATCAGAAGGGAAGATAAAAAGAGCCTTTAAAGTATTCTCCCGAGTGAAACAAGAGCGCTGAGTGAAATTGTTGAGTGTTCTTTCTTTGGGAGCGATCTGTGAGACTGTTTTGAGTGTGCTGTGAGGTCCATTCCTTTATTTTCACTAACCTTTAATAGTTTTTTTTTTACTTATTTCTTTTTATTATTATTTAAAATGACAGGTTTTAATGAGAGCAACCTGGATGACCGGCAACCAAACTTGCAAATGCAGGCCATAACACGTGAACTTCAGCATCTTTTAAGACAAGAACTCGAACCTCTACAATCGAGGATGGATAAAATTGATGGTGGTGGTTCCCAATCAGTCCCTAATGAAGGAAATGATGAGAATGAAGTTGATCAATCTCCGAGTTAGAATTTGAGAAGAAATATACAACTTGATGATAATCTGTCTAACATTAAAGTTGCTATTCCATCATTTCAGGGACGAACAGATCCTGATGCTTATCTCGCTTGGGAAAGCAAAGTCGAACATGTTTTTGAGTGTTACAATTACTCAGAATAGAAGAAGGTTCATTTGGCTGCGATGGAATTCACTGATTACGCTTTGATCTGGTGGGATCAATTGCTAATTAGTCGGATATGCACTGGTGAAGGTCCAGTGAGAACGTGGAATGAAATGAAATAAATCATGCGTAAGAGATTTGTTCCTTCTCATTATCATCGTGACTTATTCCAGAAGTTACAAACATTGAAACAGGGGAGTAAGAGTGTTGAAGACTACTATAAGGAAATGAAAATGTCCATAATGCGAGCCAACATTGTTGAGGATCGAGAGGCTACTATGGCACGTTTTCTTGCAGGTTTGAATTCTGAGATTGCTAATGTTATTGAGTTGCAGCACTATGTCGAGTTGGAGGACATGGTGCATATGGCAATAAAAGTTGAACGACAACAACGTAAGAAGTCTTCAAATTGAGGTAATACTCCATTTAAGTCATTTTCAAATCCTTTATCTACTCCTAACAATTTCAGGAAGCCTACACATTCGAGATAAGGCAGAGTCAAGCAAACCAAAAACTCCTATTACTGAAAATAGGCATGACAAGCAGGTGGTGACACAAGAACATTCGAGGGATATTCTATGTTTCAAGTGCCTTGGTCGAGGGCATGTTGCCAGTTAGTGCCCAAATCAGAAGACCATTATGTTGTTGGATATTGGGGAGATTGAATCTGAGTCTGAAGAAGAAGAACAGGAGTGCCCTACAGTGGACGTTGAAGAAGATGATGACAATGTGCAGACATTTGCCACTAGTGAAGCACTTGTTGTCAAGACGAGTTTGAATACTCAACCGATTCAGGATGAACATCAATGAGAAAACATCTTTCACACGAGATGTCTCGTCAATGACAAGGTATGTGTTGTAATTACAGATGGTGGTAGTTCCACTAATGTTGCTAGTTCTGTGATGGTTGATATGTTGGGTTTGAAGACGACACGGCATCCAAATCCTTACAAATTACATTGGATAAATGACGGAGGAGAAATTAAAGTGACTAAGCAGGTTATTGTGCCATTTACCAGAAAGTACAAAGATGAAGTATTTTGTGATGTCGTTTCGATGGATGTGAGCCATTTACTGTTGGGACGCCCATGGCAGTTTGACAAGAGGGCGGTACATGATGGTTTTACAAATAGGTATTCTTTTGTTCATGCAAATAAAAAGATCATCTTAGCATCTTTGACACCGATCCAAGTGCAAGAAGACCAAGTGATATTGCGAAAGAATATCGAAGAAGCTCGAGGGAAAAAGAAGATGAATGTGTAGCTAGCAGCAAGGAAATCAGGAAATGTCTTTCCTCTCAGCATTCTATGCTTATTTTGTTGTTTAAAGATAATTGTTTATTAGCGGAGATTCCTAGTGATTTGACTATTTCTATTTCATCTCTTTTGCAGGAATTCGAGGATGTGTTTCCTGATGAAACACCAAAGGGTTTACCCCCTATTCGTGGCATTAAACATTAGATTGACTTTATTTCAGGAGCCACGATTCCAAATAGACCAGCATATTGCAGAAACCCTGAAGAGACAAAGGAACTTTAAAGACAGATTTCTGAGTTGTTGGACAAGGGGTACATTCGGGAGAGTTTGAGTCTGTGTGTGTACCAGTGTTGTTGGTACCCAAAAAGGATGGAACTTAGAGGATGTGTGTTGATTGTCGAGCAGTGAACCAGATTACGATCAAGTATCGACATCCCATTCCTCGACTTGATGACATGTTGGATGAGTTGTGCGGAGTGACTATCTTCTCCAAAATTGATTTGAAGAGTGGATATCATCAGATTCACATGAAAGAAGGCGATGAGTGGAAGACAGCCTTAAAGACAAAGCTAGGACTGTAAGCCTTTTGGTTTAACTAATGCTCCTAGTACTTTTATGCATTTGATGAATCATGTTCTGCAATCTTTTATTGGTAAGTTTTGTGTTGTGTACTTTGATGACATTTTGATTTATAGCAAGACTTTGCAAGATCATGTAAAACATTTACGAGCTATTTTGTAAACTTTACAATAAGAGAGATTGTTTGGTAACAAGGAGAAATGTGTGTTTTGTACTATAAACTTATATTTCTTGGTTATATTGTTAGTTCTCAGGGAGTTGAATTTGATCCTGAGAAGATTAAGGCGATTCAAGAGTGGTCACGACCGACATCAGTTAGCCAAGTTAGATCATTCCATGGTTTAGCTAGTTTTTACCATCGGTTTGTTCCCCATTTCAATTTTATTACCCCCTTAACTGGGATTATAAAGAAGAATTCAGCCTTCTCATGGGGTAAAGAATAAAAGGACGCCTTTCTAAAAATAAAAGAGCATTTCACAAAAGCACTAATTTTAGCCTTACCTAACTTTGATAAAATGTTTGAAGTTGAATGTGATGCTTCTGGAGTTGGTATAGGCGCTGTTTTGTCACAGGAAAAGAGGCCCGTTGCATATTTCAGTGAGAAGCTTAATGGAGCAACGTTGAACTATCCTATCTATGATAAGGAGATGTATGCACTGATTCGGGCCTTGGAAACTTGGTAGCATTATTTGTTGCCTAAGGAGTTTGTGATTCACACTGATCATGAGGCTTTGCGATATATCATAGGTCAGCATAAATTAAACAAATGACATGCTAAATGGGTTGAATTTCTTGAGTCTTTCCCTTATGCCATTCGTTACAAGAAAGGTAAAGACAATGTCGTTGCTGATGCTTTATCACGTAGGTATGCACTTTTAAATTATCTTGATTCTCATTTGATTGGATTTGCATATATTCGTGAGCTATATGTTGATGATCCTGATTTTAGAGATAAGTTTAATGCTTGCGTAAAAGGTGCAGGAGGAAAATTTTATAGGCATGATGGCTATCTTTTCAAAGAGAACAGTATATGCATTCCATAAGGATCTATGCATGGTATTTTGATCCATGAAGCACATGAAGGTGGACTGATGGGTCATTTTGGAGTCACCAAAACGTTACAAACATTAAAGGATCATTTATTTTGGCCTAAAATGTGTAGGGACGTTGAACGGTACTGTGAACGTTGTGTGACATGTAAGAAAGCAAAATCAAAGGTTTCACCACATGGTATGTACTTGCCTTTACCTATTCCTGATTCCCCTTGGACTGATATTTCGATGGATTTTGTTTTGGGATTGCCTAGAACTAGGACCGGTAGAGATAATATATTTGTTGTGGTTGATAGGTTCTCAAAGATGGCACATTTTATTACTTGCCATAAGACTGATGATACTGTAAATGTGGCTAACTTGTTCTTTAGGGATGTTGTTCGTTTACATGGTATTCCTAGGTCAATTGTTTCTGACAGGGATGTAAAGTTTTTGAGTCACTTCTAGAGGACTCTTTGGAGCAAATTAGGTACGAAACTTATGTTTTCTACTACTTGTCATCCCCAGACTAATGGACAAACTAAGGTTGTTAACAGAGTTTTATCTACATTACTTCATTCCATAATTAAAAAGAACATAAAAACTTGGGAAGATTGTTTGCCACATGTTGAATTTGCTTATAATCACGCTATACATTTTGCTACTAAGATGTCACCATTTGAGGTTGTTTATGGATTTAATTCTATTACTCCTCTAGATATGTTACCTTTGCCATAAGAACAAGTGATGAATAGGGACGGTAAAGCGAAAGTAGAATATGTGAAGAAGTTGCATCAACAGGTTAAGCAGAACTTAGAACGGAGGACTCAGTAGTATGAAAAGCAAGCAAATAAAGGAAGAAAGTGAGTTACCTTCGATGTTGATGATTAGGTATGGGTTCATTTTTGAAAGGAACATTTTCCAGCCCAAAGATGGTCTAAGCTATTACCGCGAAGAGATGGTCCTTTTTAGGTGTTGGAGAAAGTGAATGACAACGCCTATAAATTGGACTTACTGGGTGAATATAATGTAAGTGCCACATTTAATGTTTTGAATTTAACCCCTTATGACAATTCTACAGATTTGAGGACAAATCCTTTTCACGAAGGGGGCTGATGTGGGTACATCCAGGCCAATCAAGGAGGCTGATCTAGAGGTCTTGCCATTAGGACCTATCACACGATCTAAGGCAAAGAAATTCAGGGAAGTTATTTCTTTCACTTGTGCTAAAGTTTTTGAATCTTTTGAAAGTGAATGTGCCTTAGAAGATAAGTTTTATAGTGTGTTGCATGCTGATATGTGACATACTTATGCCATACTACTTATATTGGTGTGTTTAGTATGTATATATTATGCTAAGTATGTTTTTGGATTGGATTGATAGTATTTGTATTGTCTTCAAGTTATTTGTGTGTTAACGAATAAGTGTGCACTTGTTTACAACTTATTAGACTATGTTATATTAAGTTTACATAACTTTGACAAGTATTATATTGTTTTGTAACATGTACACGAAAGGACTCTAGCTCACGAGTGAATATGCAGCTCACCTTCACCTCAGGACAACTCAGAGGCTTATTTCCTAGCTCAATTCAACTCAGAGTGCTCTACACCAGCTCATGTTAGCTCATTTCATTTTTAGCTAGCTGAATTCAGCTCAATTCAGCTCCAGCCAGCTCACCTCTAGCTCCACTAGCTCAACTTCAGCTGATAAATCTAGAAGTAGCTAAATAGTGTCCTACGTGTCAGGGAGTATACCAGTGCACATGTGTCAGCTTAGGTGGCGTCCAAGCATGTGGATGTGCATGTGCCAACTTTGAACATATGTGGTGCACATGTGTGACCAAAAACCAGCCCATTCTTGTGCAATTTGTGTGGCAATTAAAGAGATAAGAACAAGGGAAGTTGTGTTTGAATTTCAAACGAAATTAGCACATATTTAAAGTGATAAACATGCCAACTCACTCTTTTTTTTTACTTGGCTACAAATTAATCCCACCCAAAAGGAGTTATTTCTATTCAAATTTAAATTTTAAACTCCTTTAATGTTAGCCACACAATGTAATTTGGTCACCTCTTCATTTCTTCTATATATTTGTAACTTCAAACATTGTTAATATACACAGTCTTTTGGAAATAAAAATTACTTTGTGAGTTTTTCTCTCAAATTCGGTTCTTTTTATTGAACTTCTTTCTTGACATTTCAATTCTAAATTCTTGTGTCAATCTTGTGATACTTTGGGTTCCTAGATCACTATCTAGTGGGTCCAAGTCCGTTGACGTAGAACAGATTCGACTCGGGTTTGCATAAAGATTGTGTGAGTTCTTTCGATTTCTTCATTGTTCAAATTTCTAGCCAGTTCCTGCATTATTTCTACCATTTTTTTTGAATATTCAAGGCTACCATGGATGAATTTTGAAGCATTCATCTTCTACCTTCTTCAAATATGTCTAGAAATTCTGGCAACTTCTTTTCTTCTTCAAATCTATTCAAATTTTTTTTTTAAATTAAAGTCTAAACCAACCTCATTGTTTTGTTTAATTGCAGGGAAGTGCTTGCTGCAATCCTAGATCTGTAAACATTCAAGGATCGTTATTTTGCCAAGCAACGCCTTATCACTTTATTTAATTTTTCTAGTTTTAATTATGTGTATTTAAATTGTCCAACTTATGTTTTTAATTATATTTAGGTGATTTGGCTTGAATTAATGTTAGTTCATGTGTCTTGTAGGTGCAGCCGAATGTGGGCAGCATTTAAAGCCAAGTTCATGCACAGATTGGTTCAAGGAATTAGCACATGCATGCATGGCTATGTTCAATGAAATTAGGCTGATTGTTTGACTTCTCCAAGTGACTATTCAGCCAAGGAATATCTGCCCATAGATTTTCCCAAGCATGGCCTAATGTCTTCCCAAAGTAGCATAAATTCCATCCACACTTGCTGTTCACACCATAGGTCCAATTGGTTGAACTTGTTCACACTTTAAAAGACTTTTCCAGCTCCTTTTTCACACCTTCAAGGCTGATTCACGTTTCCCTTTATTGCTGGTAACTTTTCAATAAAAGTGGCACATTAATTGAGCTCCATTAAAGCCATTGACCGAACCTAGCTGCTGCCATACACCATGCAACTTCTCCAAATGCATTGTCCTTCTAGAATGCCATCCCATGAGTTCCCATTAGCTGAATTTGGCTACAGCAAATTTAAGACTTGTTTCTAGACTTTTCTAGCATTTTTATTTCTGATTTCTTAGCCTTTAAGATGCCTATTCGACTAGCCATGCATAGTTCTATAAATAGTTGTTTATTTTCAATGTAAAAGGACTTTTTCCATTTTATCAACTTGAATGAACTTTGATCAAAGAGTGAGATTACTCCTCTCTAAATTCATACGAGTTTTGGTCTGACTTATCTAGCGAATATAGCGGCGTCAATCGTTCTCCTCTTTTGAACTTATCACTAACCTAGTGTGGCATTCGTCCATCTTTTATACCTTCAGTTCTTACTTTACTAAGTAACGGGTCAAGGTCCATTCTTGAATTCCATCATTCACCTTAAACCAATAGAAACCGGGGTGACACTCTTTAGTGTTGAATCATTTCTCGAGTTTAAGTTCTATTTTCCATCCCCACCAATTATCCCAAATTATCTATCCTTTGTTTTTGTTTATTAAACCGAACCATCTGAGTTCCCAACCTTATTATTTCTTTGTTAACCAAACCTACTACAATTTTTAAACTTATCCTTTATTCTAAAACCCTTTGCCAAGCTTCCACATATTTTAAATAATTTTACCCATTTCTGACTTTGCTAACATTCTCCTCATAGACGATCGGGCAAACTTGTGAATCACTCGAATCAACCCAGAGTGTCTCACATCATTTGGTATCAGAGCTAAAAAAGCGAGGAGCGCTGACGTTTATCGAAGTAGTTGGAAGTAGGTTCGTGTTGAAAAAAAGAAATTCAAAATTAAAAAAATTTAAAATTTAAAAAATTCAAGTAGTAGTTTAAAGTTGTTATTGTATTTATTTCGTGCATTTTGAAGTATTAAAAAAATATATACGAAAATATATAAAAAAGAAAAAAAAAAGGATAGTGAAGTTTTTGAAAATTGTGATTCTTCTCCTCTGTTCCCGATCTCAAAGCCATCATTCTACCCTCTTCCTTCTACTCTGATCCTTAAATTCTTCCACCATCATTTGGTATTACCTTCCCGTCCCAACGCCACACATACCAAAACTTTCTTTTTGTTTCAGCCTACCCTATACACCATTACGTTATCCTTTGCACCCACTTTTGAAGCTGACCCTTAAAGCCGTGATAAGTCTACTAGAAATGAACTATGAATTTGTGAGAGAGAGACGAGCGGTAAAAGGCACGAGTGAATTCACTAAAAAAAGTTGATTTTGAGTGAAACACGAGAGTGAGTGACTTTTTCTTTGTGAGTGATCTTGTGAGAATTTTGTGGTAAGGTCCTTAACTTTTTGTTTTGTTCTTTTAACACTTTTTTCTTTTAAGTTAAAAAAATCATGTCTCGAGAAGAATTTTCGTCTGATGACTTCCAATACCTGGTGAAAGAAATGGGCCAAATGCTAGAAAGAAAACTAGGTCCATTACAAAAGCTTTGGACTGAGTGGAGGAAAAGGCCCGACGGAAGCACACTCCACCGAGTTGAGAAATAAAGTCATGAAGATACTACTCGAGAAGAGACTCTTACCAAAACTCCTATTCAATGAGGCTTTCAAGGCAACGAGAAGCAAAATTTGAGTTTGAGACTTTTTGAGGTGACGAACAAGAAAGTACGAGCTATTCCTAGTATGCTTCGATGAAGTCCCTATCGGAGAAACGTTTCTAAAGAACTTATCGTGATACTTATGAGAATGCTTTTCCTTCTTTGAGTAAAACACTTATCTTTTATATTCCTTTGTATCATCTTCAAGTTGTAATAACATCGAAAGGAAATGAGAAAAAGAAATAAAAAGAAAAGAGAAACAAGAGAAGATCATGAAAGAAAATGAATGAATGTGGAACGAACTTGAGAGAAGAAAAAGAGAGATAAAAGAAAAGAGCACAAAAGAAAAGAAAAAGAAAGAGAAAAAGAAAGAGAAAAGAAGAAAAAGAAAGAGAAAATGAGTGTGAGAACAAAAATAAAATTGAAAAAGAAAGAAAAGAAATCGAGTTAGAAAAAGTAACGAAAGAAAAAGGCGAGCTAAAGCAAGTGAGGAATATTTCCACTAACACCCATTTGAGTTTTCCTCGTGTTGTTTCATTTCAGGTTTTTGAAGAATCAATCCATAAGTTCCATCTCAATTACCTTCCAAGGGAGAGATGTTTCACGTTGAATGGCAAAGGTAATCTTAGTCCACCGGTGCCACAAGGTAAGAAAGGTAAGTGCTATAAAACATTTCAATCTTCACTAACTTGTTTGAATGTTTATGATTACATTGGTGATATGGTCAATTGCCATCCTTTGATTAATGGTGAAGTGCTTGTTTTAAATGATGGAAAGGAAAGCCCCACTAATGAAATTTGTGGTGTTGTCAACCATGTTGGTGAAGTAACACTCGATTGGCAGCTGCGAAACTTGATTAAGCGTGATCATGGATTTTCATATAAGCATCTCAATTTATTCGATTGTGATGATTATGTGAATAATTTGCTCCCTTGTTTGAAATCCTTGAGTTTTTGTAAATCTATTTTGAAACATGTAAAGAGTTTTGATTGTTTGTCCCTGTGTATGCAAAAATCCTTTTGGATTGACATGTTCGATTTACTAAACCCTTTACTATACTTTGGCATGAATAATCAAAATCAAGTTTTTAAACCTGGAATATGTTTTAGTTTGTTTTGTGGGAAAAACCAACAACTTGAAATTCGTGCGAATAATTTCTATTATTTTGATTCTTGGTTTTTGAATAAGGTAACGAAGTTTAACAAAATTGATTTCAATTTAAATTCGTGCCTCAAACAATTCCTGTGGTTGTACTTGAAGTTCACGTTTTGTTGGAAAAGGTTAATTCAACTGTGAAGCCTTGTCAACACTATATTCCTGAGGAGAGAAGATTTGTTATCATTGAACAAGGTAAAATTGATCCTTACTCTTCTACTCATAAAGGTGAGACACTTGAAACTTATGAAACATTTTTGTCCTCCTTGGATGGTGATAAAAATCATGGTGATGATTTAGGTTTTAAAAATTACTTAGATCGTGATGTGATTGACTGTTTTGCTTCGTTTGAACATGATCTATTTATTTTGGTTATTGACAAAAAGATTCATGTTATTGATCATTGTCATGATGTCTATGTGACTGAATCTTTTAAATTACTTGTTTGTGACAATTATTTCTATCTTTTGACCTATTACTCGCATTTCAATCATGACTCGTGTAAGAAATTTAAGTTGATTGAATGTCTTAAAATCTATTCAATTTTGTTTCGAACGTTTGACGAGGCATTACTTTGTTTGCACGATAATTTGCTTCTATCCATCCGCATGCGTCATACTTGTCTTGTTTTGATTACGCCTGGATTGCAATTTTGTTTGCATTACTTTTTGCTAACTCGCGGCTATTCTTTCCAGTTGACTGATTACTATCCACCCCATTTGACCGAGGAAAGCCGAGTAAAAGGAGTTATGTTTGAGAGAAACAATGGCTCGACTTGAGGACAAGTCGCCTTGAAAAGGGGGGATGATGTGAGCATACCCGGGGCAACCCAAGATTTCCTCTCCAATCCTCTCGAGCTCTCTGAAGGCCAAACTTTGAGCAATTCGTGCACCTTGGTGCTGATTTCAACTCATTTCCAGCTCAATCAAGCTTCTTTCCATACGGTTCAACTCACATGAGTTTATTTTAGCTCATTGAGCTCAGTTTAAGTTTAATCAGCTCATTTGAGCTTGGTTAATTTTCTTTCAACTCGTTAATAATTATTTGCTGGAATAAATTAGTTTAATTAATTAATTAATTTAGTTAAGTGATTAAATGTGTTTAAGCTATTTAAGTTGTCTTAATTCCTATAGCCTTTATTATGTCCTAATCTAAGACAAATTAATTAGGTTCAAGAATTAAAATCAATGTGCAGATTTTATTTCATGCTTGCTGCCAAATTTAGAGTGTCTTGTTTAAGACTTTATTTAATTTGTCTAGGTTTAATTATGTGTATTTAAATTTTCCAAGTTATGCTTTTAATTATATTCAACTGATTTGGCTTGAATTAATGTTAGATCATGTGTCTTGTAGGTGCAGTCGAATGTGGGCAGCATTTAAAGCCAGGTTCATGCACGGATTGTTCAAGGAATAGCACATGCATGCATGGCTATGTTCAACGAAATTGGGCTGATTGTTTGGCTTCTCCAAGTGACTATTCAGCCAAGGAACAACTACTCATTGATTTTCCCAAGCATGGCCGAATGTCTTCCCGAAGCAGCATAAATTCCATCCATACTTGCTGTTCACACCATGGGTCCAATTGGCTGACCTTGTTCACACTTGAAAAGAATTTTCCAGCTCCTTTTTCACACCTTCAAGGCTAATTCATGTTTCCCTTTATTGCTGGTAACTTTTCAGCAAAAGTGGCACATTAATTGAGCTCCATTAAAGCCATTGACCGAACCTAGTTGCTGCCATGCACCATGCAACTTCTCCAAATGCATTGCCCTTCTAGAATGCCGTCCCATGAGTTCCCATCAGCTGAATTTGGCTACAGCAAATTTAAGACTTATTTCTAGACTTTTCTAGCATTTTCATTTCTGATTTCTTATCCTTTAAGATGCCTATTCGGCTAGCCATGCATAGTTCTATTTATAGTTTTTTTTTTTTTTCAATGTAAAGGACTTTTTCCATTTTATCAACTTGGATGAACTTTGTTCAAAGAATGAGATTACTCCTCTATAAATTTGTACGAGTTTCAGTCTGACTTATCTAGCGAAGCTAGTGGCGTCAATCGTTCTCTTCTTTCGAACTTATCACCAACCTGGTGTGGCGTTCGTCCATTTTTTATACCTTCAGTTCTTACTTTGCAAAGTAACAGGTCGAGGTCCACTTTCAAATTCCATCATTCACATTAAACCAAATAGAAATCGGGGTGACACTCTTTAGTATTGAATCGCTTCTCGTGTTTAAGTTCTATTTTCCATCCCCACCAATTATCCCAAATTATCTATCCTTTGTTTTTCGTTTATTAAATCAAGCCATCTGAGTTCCCAACCTTAATATTTCTTTGTTAATCTAACCTACTATAATTTTTAAACTTATCCTTTATTCTAAAACCCTTTCCTAAGCTTTCACATATTTTAAACAATTTTACCCATTTTTGACTTTGCCAATATTCTCCTCGTAGATGATCGGGCAAACCCGTGAATGACGCAAATCAACCTGGGCCGTCTCTCATCAAAACACAAGCTACTTAAGGCACATTTAATAATCGGCCAGAAGAAGGACATATTAAAAACTTGTAATAAAATGAGACAAATTAAATTAATTTTAGACAACATAAATTCTATCCTAATTAAAATACCAAAGACACATTTACTTGCTATAATGAAATAAATAAAATAAATAGTTCAATTTATTCAAGCATAGAAAATTAAGCAAATTAATGAAACAGCTCAATGAGCTGGAATGAGCTCGGATGAGCTAATCTGAGTTAAGTTTGTAACACCCCAAACCCGACCTAGACGTTAGGCCCAAGTCTAGCGTGTCAAATTGAAGAGTTTTATTTTTTTCATTCTCTTGTAAAACATTGTCTTAAAAACCTTGTTTGTTGCAGAAGCTTAATTTAAAACAGTTGCAGACATGTGATATTTTGAAAAACAGTAGTTATTTTGAATACCCATGTTTAATAATCTAGTAGTTTGTAATTAAAAGAAGTACCAAATAAAAGTTAAAGGAAAATCCCAATGGCCTTGTTACAAAAAAATTATTAACCTAATATATTAAGTAAAATAAACTAAAATAAAGTCGGTAAGTTTAACTTTAAAATAGATCGAATGTGTGGCCACCCCAAGTCCCTCGCAGCTCCAAATCTTCTATTACTGGGGATTACCTTCACAGTCAAGTAAAAGGGTGACCTACGAGAACTCAGTGTGTAATCCCCTAATACAGTCACAGTCTGGGCCCAAGCCCATTTGATAATAGTCTGGGGACCAAGTCGGCCCACCCAGCCCTACACACCAAGAACGCAGTCGAGCTGCTAATAACAGTATACGTGGGAAAAGCCACTAAATCAGTATAACGTGGTAGAGCCACTAGTATAGTGCTTCCTCCAAAATCCATAACCCAAGCCAATGTAGTAAGTCATGTCATAATTAATTCATGTATGCAGAGTACATCACAATCAAAAACAGTCATACAATTAATACTCATACATTAATGATTCTACCACTAAGGGTATAACGATCATTCAGTCAGTTGGGGTTTAAACAGTAATTCACCCCTCAGGGGTATTTAAGTAATTTTACCCATCGAGGGTAGTTCAATAATTTCACCCATTAAGGGTATTTTGGTAATTTATCCTTTGAGGGTATTTCAGTAATTTAGTCATATAACAGTCTTTTCGGAGGCCTGCTATCGCCTTGAGTGACACAAGTTCCCTTTCGGGTCAAAACAGTGCAATTGGGCCTAAAGCCCAATTTTAGCCCGATTAGGCCCACACGCTTGTGTGGCCCATTCAGCCTATCTTTAGTCAAGGTTCTACGAACTACGCAGTTGCCTCTATTTTTTAGCACTCACCATGTATTTCTCCCCTGTGAGCCCATTAGCCCATTGGGCCCACTTGGCCCACCTCGGTCCAACAAGGCCCATTACAGCCTAGTTCCCACGGGAGGGTTCGTGGCACTCCCAAAGGTCAATTGCCAACACCTACGGCTTGATTTATCACTACAATCACTCGCACACTCGAGTGATCTTGGTTGTCGATATTCTGACTTTTTGGTATTTAGGCTTTTAGCCAAATATAGATCATCGCATTTACAGAGCAAGCAAGGGTGTAGGATTACACACCTGTTATGAGTTATGGCTTGAGACACTTTTCGAGGCACCTATGATAATGATTGAACCATTAGTTAGTCTCAACCCTTAAAAACCCAAAATACTAAAATACTTTATTACTAACTTTACTTACCAGATAATGAAAGACTCCTTGCAATGGGAGAGTATTGGCCTACATCTCTTGATTAAGGAAGCGAGTCCCTAGACTCCTTGCAATGGGAGAGTATTGGCCTACATCTCTTGATTAAGGAAGCGAGTCCCTAGTGAAACAGAACATGTTAGAAACGTTACTCCAAGGCAACTAGAGAAATAGCCTTTCGGCCCCAAAGAACCCAAAATCGGCCATAGCCACAACTTACAACAAGTGGGAGAGATTTAGAAATGGTTGGAACCAAAAAGAAGAAATATTCGTGCCCTAGAAGATTTGGCCTACACAACAGAGTCAAGGCTTACTGTTTGGTTAGCTTTGCAAGGCCAAGAGAAGAACGAGAGAAAAAGAAAGGTTAGGTGTTTGAAAAAAGAGGAACCGAAAGGAGAAGGTGTATATTTGGCTTTGGGAAAAGAAAAGAAAGCACGAGTATGAAGAGAAAAGGGAAGGAAGTAAGGATTCGACCAACCAAGCTTGAAGACAAGGAGTGAAATCGAGCAACTGAAGTGTGAATGGCTATTAGCAAAGAGGAAGAGAAATGCACGAAAGGTAGAAAAATGCATGAAAAGAATAAAGTAATGCACCAAAAGCTTCAAAAGAGAAGGACCCAAAATGAAGAAAACAAACTTGAAAGAAAAAAGAATACTCAGTTTCTACTAACACTCAAAGTTGCCACAAATACTTCCTATCACCCCTCTCTAGCAGAAATTCTCACCTAGCCACACAACCGATTTCAGCCAACTCTCCCTCACTCCCTACTTCCTTGATTTCCTCCACCGAAATCTCCTACTATTCCTCCCCTCCATCCGTTTGAAACTTTTAACCAAGTCTCCAACTCCCCTTGAAGAGTTTGATCCGAACTCTGCTTCCTCCACTCTCAAATCACAAAATAAAAGCCTCCATTTGTAATCTGTAGGATTCGAACCCCTCCCTTCCTTGTTCTCCCATTGACGCCACACCACTAAGCCACATGCTCATCTTGTGACTCCTAAATGCATACAAATATATATAAGTCCTACAACTGCCAACCTTCTTCACTTTAGGGTCAAAAACCAAAATTTTTCCAAGGCTCAGACCCGAACCTAGGCCTCCTTAGAACCCCCCAAATACACTCAAATAACCAGCTGAGCATGTACAACATGAAATTATGCAAAAATTACAGCCCTAAATTTTTGGGACGTTACAACTCTACCCCTTAGAAAAATTTTGGCCTCAAAATTTACCTGATCAGAAAAGGTGAGGGTATTGCTATCGCATCGCTTCTTCAGGCTCCCATGTGGCTTCCTCTGAACTGTGATTACGCCAACGCACCTTAACTAACGGGATAGATTTCCTCCTTAGCACCTTAACATCACGATCCAGTATCTGCACCGGTTCTTCCTCAAAAGTCAAATCAGGTCCTACCTTGATCTCCTCTACCGGCACTATATGTGAAGGATCAGAATGGTATCACCTCAGCATAGAGACGTGAAACACATCATGTAAACGACCTAACTCAGGAGGCAGTTCCAGCTGATAAGCGACTGATCCCACATGTTTTAATATTTGGTAAGGTCCGATAAATCTAGGGCTCAGCTTGCCTTTCTGCCCAAATCTTAAAATCTTCTTCCATGGTGAGATGTTCAAGAAGACAAAATCTCCCATCGAGTACTCAATCTCTTTACGCTTTAAATCAGCGTACGACTTTTACCTATCAGATGCTTCTTTTAACTAATCTCTAATCAATTTTACTTTCTCCTCGATTTTAGAAACTAGCTCTGGCCCCAATATTCACCGCTCATCCAGTTCTATCCAACAAGTAGCGGTACGACACCTACGGCCATATAACACCTCGTACGGTGCCATTTGAATACTGGATTGGTAGCTGTCATTATAAACAAATTACATTAATGGTAAATAGTCTTCCCAACGCCTTGAAATCAATCACATAGCTTAGCATGTCTTCCAAAATCAGTATTACCTCTCCAACTACCCATCGATCGAGGATGAAATACCATGCTAAAATCTAACCTTGTAACCAAAGCTTCGTGTAACACTCTCTAGAAGCGTGATGTGAATCTAGGGTCTCGTCTCAAATGATGAACACCGGTACCCCATGTAACCTCACAATTTTCGCCACAACTTGGCCAACTTCGCAATGAGTAATCGGTCGCAGACCCGATGAAATGGGCAAATTTAGTCACCGATAACAATTACCCAAACCGAATCTTTCTTAGTAGGCGTGGGGTAGCCCACTAACAAAATCTATGGTTACTCTCTCCCACTTTTAGCGTGGAATTTTAATAGGTTGCGGCAATCCGAAGGCAATTGATGCTCACCTTTACTTCGGGCATGTCAAACACTTACTTTCAAAATCGGTAACTTCACGTTTAAGCCCTGGCCACCAGTACAGTTCACTCAGATCTTGGTATAACTTGTTTCCATCAGGATGCATAGTGTATGGGCTACTATGCACCTCCCGTAGTATAGACCTTCTTAACTCAAAATCTCTCGGTACACATGCTCTCCCATGGAAACATAACACTCCCTCACTATTCAGCCCAAAATCTACGGTCTCTCCCTTCTTCACCAGGTTGGAAGCGAGGAACCAACGACTTATCCAACAACTACTTCTCTTTAATTTAATCAATCCAAGTCGGTTTACTTGAAGCTCGACTAACAGACTACCATCCTAAAATAGGTGAGGCGAGTAAACATCGCTCTTAGATTAGATACCACCTTACGACTTAGTGCATCCGCTACCATGTTAGCTTTTCTTGGATGGTACTCAATCTAGCAATCATAATCCTTAAGCAACTCTATCCATCTTCGTTGCCTAAGGTTTAACCCTTCTCGAGTAAGGAGGTACTTGAGACTTTTTGGTCGGTATAAATGATCGACTTCTCCTGTATGAGATAATGTCTCCAAATCTTTAGTACAAATACCACCGCACTAATTCTAAGTCATGAGTGGGGTAATTCACCTCGTGCGACCTAAGATGGCGAAACGCATAAGCCACCACCTTTCTCTCTTGCATCAGACACAACCCAAACCGTGTGTGCGATGCATCACGATGAATAATAAATTCCTTTCTAGCCTCTGTTGCATTAATAGTGGGGCCCAATTAGAATCTTCTTTAGTTTCTCAAAATCAAATAATAGTTTTTCTAAAATCTACAATTTTCTAAGTATCGAATGTTTTGAGATCGGTTTACTTTTAGAACATACCAGATCCGTCCTGTGCTCGTGGGTCAAAAAGGGTGTTTCAATTGGTATCGAGCCCGCTTTTAAACTTCTACCGTGGGCTAAGGCCCAAAACGCTTTCAAAGCGAGCCAAATGATTTTCTTTGAAAATAAGTGCTTTTGGCATGGCCCCTAAGTCTCCCAACCAGCAAATCCACCGTAAGTACCCTAACTATATGTGTGATTTTGTGATTTATATAAGGGTAGAAAAGGCATGGAACGAGAATAGAATGATAGGAACTTGAACTTTAGGATTAGACTACTCAAACACAAACACATAAGACTTAATGTACTAAACCAACCTATGGCTAAGTCATCGAGCTAGTGGTGTGGTAACCCTTGTACGCATGTTCAGGATTGATCCTAAGAGCTTGGTATTTAAGCAGCCCTAGTGACTCACCTCCTCTTCGCAGAATCCCACCCGTGCGTAGCTTCTGCTCACCATAACTCGAGGGCTCTGGTGTGGTAACCTCTCAGCGCATGTCAGGAATGGTTTCTGGGAGCTATATTTAAGCAATTCAAGACTCACCTCCTCTCCACACGAATCCTCGCCTGCGTAGCTTTGGTTCACCCCACCAAGAGGGTTCTAATAGGCTAAACATAACGACTAAAACCCGAAAGGAACTAGCCATGTTTCAAAAAAAAAAAAGAGAACAAAACAACAAACCCTAGTTTTTTCAAACTTTTAAAACTTTCTTTTAAATCGAGAAAATTATTTTACAACATTTTCGAAAAACTCTTGATTTATTTAAAATTACAAAATGCCCTTAGCAAGGAAATTACCAAACGCCGGGTTTGTAAAATGTTCAACTACTCAACGACTTTACCAAAATTTCATGATTTCATAAACATTCAAAACCCTAATTTGTAAAATATCAAAATACCATGATTTAGAAAAATTACAAAATTGCCCCTAACATACAAAATTACCAAAATGACCCTAATTTCCAAATTTTGCAACATCCCCTTTTGAAGGAACAACTTTCCAAAAGAACCTCAAAATTTTACAACTTTTGAAATACCCCAAAGTTATTAATTTTTTAAATTTACCCCGATTTGTGAAAATTACCAAAATACCCCGAGGTCAAAAATTACCTAAATACCCCTTGCTTTTAAAATTTTTTCAAGTTACCCCTAGACTTTGGAGTTTTCAAAATAATTTTGACAAAACATCAAGGAACCTTATTTTGACAACATTACGAAAATGCCTCAGAGGACAAAGTTACGAAAATACCCCGGTAGTGGAAAATAACAACAAACAACAAAACTATAACGCTTTCTCCAATGAACTAAGTTCATATTTGTTTGATGGATGAATGGATGAATGGAAAAGACTGTGTTGTATGATACGAAAGAACCACTCTTAAATTCTTTTTCATAAAACTTCTTCGATAAATAAGTGGAACAATGACTAATACATAAAATTCCTTAATCGATCTCGCTAGAAAATGAGCTCTAGAGGACGTGGTCGTGTGGTCGAGGAAGAGGAAGGATGACCGTGTCGAAACCCGTAGGGTCGGGTCAAGGGTCCGACATGAGATGCCACCGCCACCACCACCCCCACTATCAACGCTGAGCAAAGAAGCTCGAGACGGGAAGAGGGTCATGTCGCAGTCGTTTCATGAAGTTTTGGAATTGGTGGCTTGCAGGAGGAAATGGAGGAAATCGAAAGTCGATACCGAACGACTCGAGCTAATGGAGCGTAAATGTTTCGAGAGTATCCAATGTGGCACCTAGTACACCGAGTATTGGTTAGAAGCAACGAACGCATCATGGATGAGCTTGATCGACTCGAGAGGAAAACTGGGGATGGTAGCATTGTTACGTGATGAAGCGTATCAATGGTGGTTGATTGCTCGTGATGGTACCATAGCCGAAAACTTGACTCGGAATTTGTTAAAGAGGCCTTTCGGAAGAAGTATGTGGGAACCAGTATACTGATGAGCAGAGAAGGCTTTTCTAGGTTAGTCCAAGGGAGTAAGTCCGTCGCAGAATATGAGGCGAAATTTCGAGATTGAGCCGCTATGCTCGAGGGTAGTGGCGATCGAGCATGAACGCCGTGTTCGCTTTGAGGATCGGGCTAAGAAATGATTTAAGATCATTAATAGCATCGCATCGAGGCGGGAATTCTGCTTTGGTAGAAAAGGCCAAGGTGGCGAGGGATTAAGGATGCTACTAAGCGCATCAGTGGACAAGAATAAGACCAAAAGAGGGTTTGGGTCATCCGGAAAGGGTTACAAGAGGCCTAGGGTTGATGGGCCACAGAATCAACAAGCCGGTACAAAGTGCGATTCGCCCTTGTGAATATTGTGGAAAGAGGCATCCGAGTGTTGGAAAAGATAGAGCATGTTTTAGGTGTGGGTCCAAGGACCATATGTTTAAGGATTGCCCCAAACAACCGAACGAGAGCCGACCGGTAGTTCGTAATGCTAGCCGGGGCCAGGTAGAGGCGACGTGACCTCAACGGGCCGTGGTTCAATAACCGTGGTAGTGGTATGTGCAGAGGCCGTGGAACACGTGTACGAGGTAATACTAATGCTGATGCAAGACAACTGGTTTGGTTTATGCGGTTCACGAAGGAAGATGGAGACGCCGCGGACGTAATAACCCAGACGTTCTTTATTTTGACAAACCCTACTTTGCTTTGATTGATGTGGGCTCGACCCATTCCTATGTTGCAAGTAGTGTAGTGAAAACACTAGGCTAGACTCAACTCTCCGATAGGTGATGACCGTAGTAAGCCCATTAGGCCAAACTATAGTGGTAGACAAGATCTTTCGAATGTACCCCAGAGATTCTGGGAGTGAACTTTCGAGCGGACTTAATGGAGTTACCTTCTGAGAGTTTGAGCTTATTCTTGGAATGGATCAAGTTAGTGGAACACCGAGCCGTGTTGGATTGTGCGCTAAACGTATGGAATTAAAACCCCAGAGGATGAAGTGGTAATAATAATCGGAGAAAGGAGGAATTATTTATCTAATGTAGTTTCTTGACCAAAGTCGAGAAGATGGTTAAGAAAGGTTACAAAGCGTTCTTAGCTTTTGTAAGTGCGATAGGTGGGAAGGAGGAAGGTGTTAATGGAGTTAGAATGAAGGGACTTTGTAGATGTGTTTCCAGAGGAGTTACCGAATACCCCGCACGTGGAGGTCGAATTTGGGATTGAATTATTATGGGACAGCTCCTCGTGTCAATCGCCTCACCGAATGGCACCAAAGGAGTTAGTGGAGCTCAAGGCTCGGATACAAGAACTATTGGACCGTGGGTTCATCCGACCCAGTGTGTCTCCGTGGGAGCACCGGTCTTATTTAGAAGAAGAAGGACGAACTATGCGTGATGTGCATAGACTACCGCCGCTAAATAAGTGACCATTAAGAACAAGTATCCCTTGCCAAGGATCGAGGACTTGTTCGATCAATTTGAAGGGAGCCGCAGTGTTTTCAAGATCGATTTACTATGGGATACCATCGCTAAAGGTGAAGGAGGCCGATATCCATAAGACCGCTTTTAGGACAAGATATGGTCACTTGAGTTTGTGGTGATGCTGTTTGGGTTGACAAACGCCCACCAGCGCTCATGGACATGATGAATCGGATTTTCCAACCCTACTTGGATAGATTCGTTGTTGTGTTCATCGATGATATTTTGGTATATTCAAGTCGGAAGAGGAGCATGATGAGCATCTCCAGTCATGTTGGAAGTGTTAAGGAGAAGAAGCTCATGCCAAATTCAGCAAGTGCGAATTTTGGCTTAAGGAGGTGGCATTCTTAGGACATGTGGTATCCGCAGGGATAAGAGTGGATCCTAGGAAGATCGAGCGGTTGTTGGATTGGAAACCACCTAGGTCCGTGGCTAAAATCCGCATTTCTTAGGCTTGGTAGGCTATTACGGAAGGTTCGTGGAAGGATTCTCATCAATAGCCGCGCTTTAACCAAGTTACTAAGGAAGGAAGTACCTTTGAATGGACTACTAAGCTAAAGAGAGCTTTGAAAAGCTTAAGGTCTTGACAGAGGCTCGGTGTTAATTCACCGAGGCGGGAAAGGAATTTGTGGTAATCTTGTGATGCTTCGCATACGGGGTTAGGGCGTGTGTTAATGCAAGATGGCAAAGTGGTTGCTTATGCGTCTCGGCAGCTAAGGCCTCATGAGCTTAACTACCCAACTCATGATTTAGAGCTAGCAATGGTGGTTTTCGCCTTAAGGTTTGGAGGCACTACCTTTATGGAGAAAGGTCGATTATCTACATTGACTACAAGAGCCTTAAGTATTTATTAACTCGAAGGAGTTGAACTTGAGGCAACGAAGGTGGGTGGAATTGCTAAAGGACTACGATTGCTCGATAGAGTATCATCCGGCAAGGCGAACGTAGTAGCCGATGCCCTAAGTCGGAAGGTTGTATCGGATCTATGGGCCTTGTTCGCTCATATAAGTCTATATGATGATGGAAGCCTATTAAGCGAGTTGCAAGTCGTGCCCACATGGCTAAAGGAAGTGAAGGAGGGCGGTTATCGATGATGACTTAAGTATTAAGTTGCAAGCAAGCACAACAAGGGGATTAGAAGATTATGATGTCAATAATGAAGGAGTATTGTGCTATAAGGGTAAAGTTTGTATGTCAAGAATAAGGAGTTGAGACAAAAGATTCTTGGGAAGCGCATGGTAGCCCCTATGCCATGCATCCGGAGGCATCAAGTCAGTATAGAGATCTAAGGAACAATTTTGGTGGTCCGACCAAGCAAGAAGTGATCAATTGGGGAAATGTTTGACGGTCGCAGTTAAGGTGAACACCAAGTTCCATCAGATTGCTCCAACCAATCGAAATTCCCAATGGAAGTGGGAAAGAATTACCATGGACTTCGTTAGTGGGCTTCCTTACGCCTACTAAGAAGGACTCGGTATGGGTGATTGTGGACCGTTTGACCAAGTTCGCACACTTTATCCCAAATGAGTGGATTATTCTCTTGAAGTTGGCTAAGTTGTATGTGGCGGAAATTGTGAGATTACATGGAGTATCAAGTCGATCATCTCGATAGAGACCCAAGGTTTACGTCTCGATTTTGGAAAGCACTTCATCAAGCTTTAGGCACTAAGCTAGACTTCTCTACTTTTCATCCACAATCGACGGGCGATCGAGCGGGTTATACAAGTGTTGGAGGATATGTGGAGAGGTCCGTAATGGAATTTCGAGGAAGTTGGGAAGATTACTTGCCTTTAGCTGAATTCACCTACAACAATAGCTATCGAGCCAAGATTCAATGGCACCATACGAAGCATTGTATGGAAGGAAGTGTAGAACACCTACTTGTTGGACCGAGTTAGGAGAACGTCCGAGTTTTGGGTCCAGAGTTGGTGGCGTAAACCGAAAAGAAGGTTGAGTTAATTCAGCACGGTTGAAGGAAGCCTCGATAGGCAAAAGTCGTCACGCAGACCTTAAGCTTAAAGGAAATAGAGTTTGAAGTGGGAGATCAAGTGTTCTTGAAAGTCTCACCTTGGAAGAAGGTAATGAGGTTTGGTATAAGAAAGCTAAGCCCAAGATTTATAGGGCCTTATCAAGCATCTTGAAGCGAGTTGGGCGATGGCATACCAATTAGAGTTGCCACCGAATTGCAACAAGTGCATGACGTATTTCATGTGTCCATGTTACGTCGCTATCGATCGGATCCATCCCATGTAGTACCTGGTTGAAGAGGTGGAACTAAGGCGGACTTATCATACGAGGAGGAACCAATTCGATCTTAGAACGTGATGTGAAAGTACTACGAAGGAAGACAGCCTCTAGTCAAAGTGCTATGGCGCAATCATGGAACGGAAGAAGCTTCATGGGAGCGGAAGAGGCAATGAGACAACAATACCCTCAACTATTTTAGTTAGGAAATTTCGCACGAAATTTTGTTTAAGGGGTAGAATCAGAACATCCTGAATAGGGCCTATGCATTTCTAGTTTAATTGTATGAAATGACAAGTTTCAAGTACTATGAATAAATTTTTGAAACTTTTGGAAACCTAGAAATGCATGGAAATGGAAATGAAAATGAAAATGGAAATGGAAATGGACATCTTTGGAAACTTAGACATTTTGGAAACTTAGATATTTTTGGAAACTTAGACATTTTGGAAACTTAGACATTTTGGAAACCTGAACATTTTGGAAACCTAAACATTTTGGAAACCTAAACATTTTGGAAACCTAAACATTTTGGAAACCTAAACATTTTGGAAACCTAAAGATGTAAGGAAAAATGGCAAGTTATAGAGCCGCGCGAAAATTTTAGGAAACTTAGAAATAAGGCGGAATGACAAAATTTAAAGCCCAAAATGGGAGATAAGGCGGGAGGGTCTTAAAAGAAAAAGTTGGTGAATTTTGACATACAATCGAGCTTGGAAAAGTGGCTCAAGGTGTCACTTAAGGTTTATGGAAATGGCCTCGAGTTCGAGTCACTTGAAAGCAATTTTGAAAGTTTAATTTTGTTTCCCAAGGCTAGGGATGGACGGCACATGTTTGCTTGAAAGGGAGAGTTTTATTTTATTAAAACTTGTCAAATTAAAGTGATAAATAGAGGATTTATTTTACTAAGATAAATAAGGAATTAAAGGATGGATTAAAGGTTATTTTAATTTAATAAAGTGATAATTAATGAAGATTAAATTATCACTTGGGAGAGTAATGGCCAAGTTTTGGACTCTTGGTCTAGCGATTCAGCTTAAAAGAGGAAAAGAGAGACTTTTCTCTCATTCACTCCACTTGTCAAATTTTGCTCTCCTTCTCCCTCTCATTGCCAAAACTTCCCCAAGAAAGGACTCCATCTTTTCTTTTCCTTCCTTTTGCCATTGCCTAGTCAAAACTTTTCTCTTCCAATCTCGATTAGATCTCCATAGCCGGATTTCATGACTCCAAGACAAGGAAACAAGTGATTGAAGGTTTCAAGGTAAGTAAGCCATTCAATTTTCTTTCTTTCTAGTTGCCGAAAGTAAAGGCTTAATTCCTATTCTCTTTGATCATGGCCGAATATACAAGGGATCTCGGGTTTCCACCATCGTTGAACATAAAGATCAAGGATCTAAGGTAAGAACAATTGATTCTTGTTCTTTAAATCAATTTAAACAAGGCTTAAGAAAATAACCTCTCTTTTGTCTATGGTCGAATGTTAGAGGAGGAGTTTTGGATTTGGATCCGGGAAGATTAAGGTAAGACACATTCGGCTAAAGGCCATCTACCAACTATTAAAGTTAGATCAAATCTAACCTATGATCTCTAGGGATTTCGACAGATATTCAAGACAAAAAGGGAACTTTCGGGATTTGGAATCTCTAAGGTAAGCCTCTAAAATATTCGGCTAAGGGTTGTGTGAGTATCTAAATCCATTCCTTAATTTTTGAAAAGCCGAAAAACTAACCATATTGAACTACAAGGGTTGGCCGAATATCAAGTAGAAGAAAACCCAAACTTCCGGGATTTGTGTAATCACCAAATCGGCAATGGTGAGTTTTTCCTTACAAATCCTACTAGGATTTGGTTTTGACTAAAAAGGGGTTATTAATGTGTTTTAATTGGTGGTAGAATATAGGGATTAATAGATCTAAAAATTAGATCGGGATTCTCAAGATATCAAGGAAACTATTAAGCGAAAAAAGTGTGTACCTTACTATTCTTCGATATATTATGGTTAAATATTTTAATATGCGATATGAATAATAATATGAATGTGGCTATGTACCACACATGTGACAAAAAGTACCAAGGTGCGTTTCCTACTCGATAGGATTGTGAAAAATGTTATTTTAATAACATGCGAATATATGAATATGAACATGAAATTAAATTATGCTATATATATATACATGTTTTGGGGCATTGGGATTTATGTTAAAGGGGAGAACAGTGTTGACTTGGTCTCACCAACGAAGGTGTTGACTTCGGTCTCACCAACTAAATATGTCGACTACGGTCACATTGCGAAATTCGGTAACCCGGTTACAATAGTGTCTAATGACACAACGTGGAGAGTAGCGGATGGAGGGTCGACTTAGTAGTCCCCACGGTGTGCGAAGTTGGTACGGTGGAGAGTAGCGGATGGCTTATAGGTTTTGGGTTTGGGTTGCATCACAATTTCGTTATTATATGGACTTGATGATTTGAACATGAATGCCCGATTTATTGAATGATAGTATTGTGTGCACATTGAGTCTCATTGACTCACCCCATTGTGGGAATTATTTTTGGTGATGATCGGTGATTTGACCGGTAGGTAGACCATGAGGAGGCCATGCATCACTTGAAGAATTTATTCAAATTTGGACTTTATTTAATTTTAATACTTTTTAATTTTATTTTGGGTTTACTTGATGTAATAAGGCCATAAGGCCCAAGTGGATTATTCTTTGTTTTACATTACTTTTTAATATTTTGCTAAGAACTATTTTGGACATGTTACATCGAATTGGATTTACAAGATTAAATAAATGGGTTTTCAATCTAAGCCCAACTCAAATAATAGTTTTTCTAAAATCTACAATTTTCTCTAAGTATCGAATGTTTTTGAGATCGGTTTACTTTAGGAACATACCGATCCGGTCCGGGCTCGTGGGTAGGGTGTGGAATGTTCGATGTATATTGGCTTTGGGAAAAGAAAAGAAAGCACGAGTATGAAGAGAAAAGGGAAGGAAGTAAGGATTCGACCAACCAAGCTTGAAGACAAGGAGTGAAATCGAGCAACTGAAGTGTGAATGGCTATTAGCAAAGAGGAAGAGAAATGCCCGAAAGGTAGAAAAATGCATGAAAAGAATAAAGTAATGCACCAAAAGCTTCAAAAGAGAAGGACCCAAAATGAAGAAAACAAACTTGAAAGAAAAAAGAATACTCAGTTTCTACTAACACTCAAAGTTGCCACAAATACTTCCTATCACCCCTCTCTAGCAGAAATTCTCACCTAGCCACACACCCAATTTCAGCCAACTCTCCCTCACTCCCTACTTCCTTGATTTCCTCCACCGAAATCTCCTACTATTCCTCCCCTCCATCCGTTTGAAACTTTTAACAAAGTCTCCAACTCCCCTTGAAGAGTTTGATCCGAACTCTGCTTCCTCCACTCTCAAATCACAAAATAAAAGCCTCCATTTGTAATCAGATGATTCAACCCTCCTTCCTTGTTCTCCCATTGGCGCCACACCACTAAGCCACATGCTCATCTTGTGACTCCTAAATGCATACAAATATATATAAGTCCTACAACCGCCAACCTTCTTCACTTTAGGGTCAAAACCAAAATTTTTCCAAGGCTCGGACCAACCCAGGCCTCCTTAGAACCCCCAAATACACTCAAATAACCAAATTGAGCATGCACAACATGAAATTATGCAAAATTACAGCCCTAAATTTTTGGGACGTTACAACTCTACCCCTTAGAAAAATTTTGGCCTCAAAATTTACTCCGATCGAGAAAAGGTGAGGTATTGCTATCGCATCGCTTCTTGAGCTCCCATGTGGCTTCCTCCGAATCGTGATTACGCATAACGCACCTTAACTAACGGGATAGATTTCCTCCTCAGCACCTTAACATCACGATCCAGTATCTGCACCGGTTCTTCCTCAAAAGTCAAATCAGGTCCTACCTTGATCTCCTCTACCGGCACTATATGTGAAGGATCAGAATGGTATCACCTCAGCATAGAGACGTGAAACACATCATGTAAACGACCTAACTCAGGAGGCAGTTCCAGCTGATAAGCGACTGATCCCACATGTTTTAATATTTGGTAAGGTCCGATAAATCTAGGGCTCAGCTTGCCTTTCTGCCCAAATCTTAAAATCTTCTTCCATGGTGAGATGTTCAAGAAGACAAAATCTCCCATCGAGTACTCAATCTCTTTACGCTTTAAATCGTCGTCGACTTTTACCTATCGATGCTTCTTTTAACTAATCTCTAATCAATTTTACTTTCTCCTCGATTTTAGAAACTAGCTCTGGCCCCAATATTCACCGCTCATCCAGTTCTATCCAACAAGTAGCGGTACGACACCTACGGCCATATAACACCTCGTACGGTGCCATTTGAATACTGGATTGGTAGCTGTCATTATAAACAAATTCTGTTAATGGTAAATAGTCTTCCCAACTGCCCTTGAAATCAATCACATAGCTTCTTAGCATGTCTTCCAAAATCTGTATTACCCTCTCCAACTACCCATCGATCTGAGGATGAAATACCATGCTAAAATCTAACCTTGTAACCAAAGCTTCGTGTAACACTCTCTAGAACTGTGATGTGAATCTAGGGTCTCTGTCCGAAATGATAGACACTGGTACCCCATGTAACCTCACAATTTTTGCCACAACTTGGCCAACTTCTGCAATGAGTAATCAGTGCAGACCAGTATGAAATGGGCAAATTTAGTCAACCGATAACAATTACCCAAACCGAATCTTTCTTAGTAGGCGTCAGGGGTAGCCCACTAACAAAATATATGGTTACTCTCTCCCACTTTTAGCGTGGAATTTTAATAGGTTGCAGCAATCCAGAAGGCAATTGATGCTCAGCCTTTACTTACTGGCATGTCAAACACTTACTTTCAAAATTGGTAACTTCACGTTTAAGCCACGCCACCAAAGACATTCACTCGAGATCTTGGTATAACTTGTTTCCATCAGGATGCATAGTGTATGGGCTACTATGCACCTCCCGTAGTATAGACCTTCTTAACTCAAAATCTCTCGGTACACATACTCTCCCATGGAAACATAACACTCCCTCACTATTCAGCCCAAAATCTACAGTCTCTCCCTTCTTCACCAGTTGGAAACGAGGAACCAACGACTTATCCAACAACTACTTCTCTTTAATTTAATCAATCCAAGTCAGTTTTACTTGAAGCTCAAATAACAGACTACCATCCTAAAATAGGCTGAGACGAGTAAACATCGCTCTTAGATTAGATACCACCTTACGACTTAGTGCATCCGCTACCATGTTAGCTTTTCTTGGATGGTACTCAATCTAGCAATCATAATCCTTAAGCAACTCTATCCATCTTCGTTGCCTAAGGTTTAACCCCTTCTGAGTAAGGAGGTACTTGAGACTTTTTTGGTCGGTATAAATGATCGACTTCTCCCTGTACAGATAATGTCTCCAAATCTTTAGTACAAATACCACCGCAGCTAATTCCAAGTCATGAGTGGGGTAATTCACCTTGTGCGACCTAAGATGGCGAAACACATAAGCCACCACCTTTCTCTCTTGCATCAGCACACAACCCAAACCCGTGTGCGATGTATCACAGTAGATAATAAATTCCTTTCTAGCCTCTGGCTGCATTAATAGTGGGGCTTCAGTCAGAATCTTCTTTCAGTTTCTCAAAACTCTTCTACTGTTTATCAGTCTAATTAAACGGTACCCTTTTACGCAGTAACTTAGTTAGGGGTGCAGCAATCAGTGAGAACCCCTCTACAAATCTTCTATAGTACCCAGCCAGACCCAGAAAACTTTGAACCTTGAATACAGTCTTTGGTGCCTTCCAGTCTAATACGGCCTCAATCTTCCGAGGATCAACCCTAATCGCCTCAGCGGACACTACATGACCCAAAAATGTCACCTCTCGTAGCCAAAATTCACACTTACTAAACTTGGCATAAAGCTATTTTTCTCTCAGTGTTTGCAACACAATACTGAGATATGAATCATGCTCCTCCTTGATTCTCGAATACACCAGAATATCATTTATAAACACCATAATGAACCGGGTCTAAATAGGGTTAGAAGACCCTATTCATCATATCCATGAAAGCAGCTGGTGTATTCATTAACCCAAACGACATGACCAGAAACTCGTAATGCCCATAACGAGTCCAGAATGCAGTCTTATACACATTTGCCTCCTTAACCCTTAGCTGATGATACCCCCATCTCAGATCTATCTTGGAGAAGACCGCAGTTCCCTGCAGCTGGTCAAATAGATCGTCTATCCTTGGTAAAGGGTACTTGCTCTTAATCGTCAATTTATTCAATTGACGATAATCAACACACATGCACATTGACCTATCCTTCTTCTTCATGAACAATATTGGTGCTTCCTAAGGAGACACACTCGGTCGGATAAATCCTCGGTCCAGTAGCTCTTGGATTTGAGTCTTTAATTCCACCAGCTCCTTCGGTTCCATCTTATAAGGGGCGATAGACACCGAAGTCATTCCCAGTAGGAGTTCAATGTCGAATTCGATAGGCAACCCTAGAAGCTCTTAGGGGAATACATCTAGAAACTCCTTTACAGTTCTGACATTCTCATAGATGGACCTCTAACCTCAGATGTGCTGACATAAGCTAGGAACGCCTCACCACCTTTGCGAACTAGCTTCTCGGCCCTTAATGCTGAGATTACATTAGATAAGTAATCCCTTCGCTCCCTATTATGACCACCTCCTCAACCTCTGAAGATTTTAATACCATACGCTTAGAGCGCAATCCAAATTCGTACGGTGTTTCACTAACCAATCCATGCCCAAAATGAGATCGAACTCGCCAAACGGTAGTTCCATCAAATTCGCTGGAAAGACAACCCCTTGGACCTCTAGGGGCACATCTCTAAACTGCTTATTCACTCTAATTGACTATCCTAGTGGACTAACCACCGACAGTTCCCTATCAATAATTTCAAACTGTATGCCCAATATTCCCGACACAATACATGCAACATAAGAGTGCATAGACCCAATATCAATTAAAGCTGTATATGGTACATTATGAATGAGGAATGTACCAATTATGACATCAGGTGCGTCGCCATCCTCTCGACGCTGAGCAGCATACACCTACGCTGGCTGTCTCGCCTCTGTGTTACCAGTGCCTCTGCTCGATGCTCCATGACCTCGTCCCAAACCATTTCCCCTTCTGGCTAGACCATGTCCTCTTAGTTGCTGCTGACCACCCCTTCCTAACTGAACATAACCCTGACCCGTAACTTGAATCTGACCAGGCCTCTTAGTACAATCTTTAATCCTGTAATCCTGAGACCCAGATTTAAGACATGCTCCAGTTTTTATCCAGCACTCACAAAGAAAGAAGATGATGTTTGAATAGAAGGGATAGGTTCGGTTAAGGTATGGAAAGAAAGAAGATGATGTTTGAATGGTTCGGTTTAGCAAACGAAAGGTAAAGGATATTGATAGTAGGTGGAAATGGACAATGATCTTAAACAAAGAAGCGATTTAACATTAACAAATGTTACCTCAATTTCTATATTTGCTTAAGGTGGAATTATGGATACCGATGATGGACCAAGACCCGTTATCAAGAATGATAAGAACCAATGGTATAGTTAAATGGAAGAACAAGTGATAGACGCTACAAGCACAACTCGATAAGTCTATGAAACTTGTACGAAAGTGAAGAGGACACCTTAAATTCATTCGGCAGCCCTTAAATGACTAGAAAAATTCTGCACATTAATTCTTGAATTAAAATACACTTAAAAGGCTGTAATAAAATGACACAAATTAAATTAGACTTAGGCAGATTAAATTTGGCACTAAATAAAATATTTAGACACCTTAATTTGCTGTAGAAAATTAAATAAATAAATTGTCCAATTTATTTAAAGTACTTAAAATCTAAAGATTTAGCTCAATGAGCTGGAGTGAGCTCAAGTGAGATCAAATGGAGCTCAAATTGGCTAATCTGACTTAATTTGGAAGTGCACCAAAGGGCACACTAACTCCACGGTACTTGGGCTCAATGACCTGAGCTCATCAACTTGAAGTTCGGTAGGTGCCTCGGGCGTGCCCGCATCAAAGACAGGTTAGACATTCGGCTTTGAGAAAAGAGAAGAACAACAAAGTATGAAGAGAAAAGGGAAAGAAGTAGGGATTCGGCCAAACGAGTTTGAAGACGAGATGAAAAACGAGCAACTGAAGGGTGAATAGCTATAAGCAAAAAGGAAAAGAGTTGCACGAGAGGTAAGAAAATACACAAAAAGAAGAAACTACACCAACAACTTCTAAAGAAGAAATCTCGAAATGACAAAAGAAAAGTAGCACAAACCAGAGAAAATTCAGTTTCTACTAACACCCAAAGTTGCTGAAATGCTCCCCACCAGCCCCTCTCTAGTCGAAATTCCCTATCACAACCTTCCCCACATTCGGCCAACACTTGCACACCCATCCATCCCTTGATTCTCTCCACCGAATCCTCCTAGAATAGCTCCCCACTTCCATTTGAATTATTTGACCAAGTCTCAAACTCCCCTTGAAGAGTTTGTCACTATGTCAATCTTATCTCGGAATTCATGTACATAGCATCTCGTAAGCATTCATTGTTATCAATAGTCATATGAACATACATAATTCAATACGAATATGTTTATTTGCATAATGACTTACCTCAAATTTGATTTAACTGAAATGGAAACAGCTACTCTGTTACTTTAGCTTTCCAGTGATATAAATTTAATTTCTTTAGTTCTTGATCTATACATATTCAAATTTAACTCTTATATTCACTAAATCATCCAATTCAATCCAAACACACACATATTTAGGGTTATTTGCAACTTAACCCTCACATTTGTACAATTTATCAATTTAGTCCATTTTTTACAAAACATCAAATACACAAAGTCATCATATATCCATGCTTAGCCAAATGCTTATGAACATCATACAAGCCCATAATTTCCATCAAATTTGTAATTTAGTCCCTCAAATTACTATTATCACAATTTAGCCCTAATTAGCTAAATTCACCAAAAATTCAAGAACAATATATGTTCATCTAACACATATCTTTCATTTAAAACCATAAATCATCATAAAACATATGAGTTCATCTAAGTCTCATCTCACAAACATCATCAATTCTCAAAATTGAAGCATGGGTTTTGTAGGAGACAAAGCAACAATCTCAAAAACATAAAAATCATCAAAATCTAAAGCCAAAACATACCTTAATCATGAAGACTAAGAGCTGAATTTTAGAAATCTTCAAAAACTTTCTTTTCTTTGTGTTTTTGATGGAAGAATGCATGAAAATAATATCCATTTTCATGTTTTTATCGCATAATAACATACATATTATTAACAATTACCTTATTAACCTTTAATAAAATAAAGCAAAACATATGTTCATAAGGTCATTAAAGACCATTGTCGTCCACCATCCAAAATAATAGGCTAATTGCCTTTTCTTCAACTTATAAAGACATCAACAATTTGATGCTTTCACAATTAACTATCAAACCTTCAATTTATGTGATTAAGCTTTTTCTAAAATTAAGCACACAAACATACAAATTTAATTCACAGAAATTTAGCACATGCTTAATCACTCATTAATGGCACAGAAAATAATATTAAAATATTTTACTAACTTAAATTTGTGGTCTCAAAACCACTATTTTGACTAGGGCATAAACTGAACTGTTACAATTCTCCCCCTTAGGGATTTTCGTCCCCAAAAATCTTATTGTCAAATAGGTTCAGATATTGCTGTCTGATTAAATCGTCCAGCTCCCACGTTGCCTCTTCAATTTCGTGTCGATTCCACAATACTTTAACTAACGGTATTTTATTGTTTCTCAATTCTTTTACTTCCCGAGCTAAGAGACGAATCGGTTCCTCTTCATATATCATATCAGATCAGATTTCAATTTCAGATGGGGCAATCACATGTGACGAATCAGATCAATATCTACGGAGCATCGAGACATGAAATACACTATGGATCTTTTTTAGCTCAGGGGGCAACCTTAATTATAAGCAATAGGCCAACACATTCAATAATTTCATACGGCCCGATAAACCTCAGACTCAACTTGCCTTTATGTCCAAAATGAAGTACTTTCTTCTATGGAGACACTTTTAGAAATACTTTGTCACCGATCTCAAATTTTATATCTTTTCGTTTTAAGTCCACATAAGACTTTTAACGATCAGATGCTACTTTCAAACAATCTCAGATCAGTTTCACTTTCTGTTCTGAATCTTTTATCAAATCTACCCCGTGTAGCTTATTTTCACTGAGCTTAGTCCAATACAGAGGTGTACAACATTTATGTCCATACAAAGCTTCATAAGGTGCCATTTTTGTAACACCCCAAACCCGGACAAGACACCACGTCCGAATCTGGTATGTTACGGGAAAACATGTTTGTGAGAGGTTAAATTTTTTGTTAAAAGCCGAGTGGAAACACAGTGTATTTTGGGAGACAATTTGAGTAGACTTATTTGGAATCAGATGAAGTATTTGAAACCCGGAGATTTTGAAATCTTAACCAGAATGTGTGGTTAAACGAGTTTAAACCATTTAAACCTTATTAGTTTCTTAGTGTTACTTAAAACCCTTTTTTTTAGACTTAGGAGTAACACAAGTTTGATTTGAAAATCATTTGAATTTGCTTACTGTAAAGACATAGTGTAATACCCGATGGTATGGTTTAAAAACACATTGCGTTATAATTTTGAAATCATTATCTTTCCAAGTTTTAGTAAAATTCATACCAACTTGTTTTGTTAAGGCATATTAAAATCTAATTAAAACATAAACATCACCAAAACATAAATTAAAGGCCTTTTACAAATCAATATAAAACCCAAGTAAAGTAAATAAGCTAAAGTACCCAAATTCAATAGCTGAGCAACACTTTTATTAAAGCATGGCATGTGCACCCGAGTCCATCCGGCTCCATGTCCGCGTCTCACGAGTCACTGAAATGTCAAAGGAGAGGGTGAGTCGAGTGACTCAATGTGTAAATCCCGCTCAAGAACAACATGCTAACACACATCATACAAAGCAACATAATTAATGCAACCCGATCCTAACCATCCATATCGCCTTTTCTACCCCGTGTGGTACCAAACCACTGGTGACATATAGTCACAATGTGTTACCAAAACACTGGTGTCTCAAAGACACAATTGTGCTACCAAAGCACTGGTGACCGAAGTCACAAATCTGTTGATGGGGCCAACCCATCGTGTGATACCAAATCACTAGCAGACGATCCCATATCTCATGTGGGGCCAACCCACGGTGGTTAAACCACAGGGACAAGTCGCAATGAGGTGCCAAACCTCTGGTGTCCCAAAGACACAATTGTGCTACCAAAGCACTGGTGACCGTAGTCACAAATCTGTTGATGGGGCCAACCCATCGCGTGATACCAAATCACTGGCGTCAATCCCATATCTCACAAGTGGGGCCAACCCACGGTGGTGTTAACCACAGGGACCGAGCCGCGAGGTACCAAACCTCTGGAGGTGCCAAACCTCTGGTGACCCAAAGTCACAAAGTGTGTTACCAAAACACTGGTGCTCGTCAGCACAAAATATCACTGCTCCCTCCACTCGTATCACCCATCAACATACCACACTCATGTAATCATGCATATCATGCTAATATGTCTAATCTCATACCCCATGTCACATATATCTACAACCATGGTATCATCACGGATCATCGAGAAACTCATAATAATAATCTTGACTTACGGAGTCGAATCATACCCATTAGGGTATCACATCAATCATCACTGTTTCATTAATCATCACACAGGTTATCAATCATATTACTAAATAGAAGTGTGTTAGTTACACACCTGAATTAAGGGAGATTCTAATACTAAGAACCGATCTAAGACCCTCGACCACCTCGGCAACTTTGATCCTAAAATCGACCAACCAACGGGTTAGCACACATATCATTCGGCCATAACTAAAGAAATCAAAGGGTATATCGGCTTACCCTTACCTTATCCTGGATTTGGTTTCCTACCAAATCCGAACCCAACAGTGGTTCTTTCAGAAACTGCCTTCAACAATGGTGTCTCCTTACACAATCGGCACACCCTGATAAACGAGCAGTTAATCCCTTAACAACTGGTCTTAAAGAAAACTAAATGCAATCGAATATAGCACTCGTTCTTACCACTACTCCTACTTTGCTTACGGAGAAAACTCCTTTAGCACGCTCCTTAGATCCGGATGTCCTATAGTAAGAATTGGTTTATAAAAAAAAATTAGCACCTTCCAACAATCACAATCGGCCATCAACATAATAAGAATCGGCAAGGTGAGAGAAAGAAGAGGAATGGCCATTCGGCCTAGTACTTACCCACTACCAAACGATTGGAACCAAGCTCCCAACACCACCAAATATTCGCCAACACAAGGAGGATTCGCTAGCTGGTTTTGGAAAAAGAGATGAAACGAAGAGAGATGAGTGGAGGGGTCACTTTCGGTTTGAAGAGGAAAGAAAAGAATAAGGTGTGTTTAGAAGAAGAGAAATTTTCAAGAAGAAATGGTATGGAACACAGGAGAATTCGGCACAAGGTTGTAAAATAAAAGAAAGAAATTGAGAAGGAAGATCACTAGTTTGACTTTGCACCATAAAAAAAAAAGAAAGAAGAACAAGGTGGGATTTGGCAATAAGGGTGCTTGAGGTTTCGGTTGACACAAACGGTAAAAGAAGAAAACGCAGAAGAAGAGTGCAAGATTGGCTTGAAGTTGCTTTGTGTTTCGGTTTCAAAGAGCAAAAATGGGAGGTTCCTTTCTGCTTAGGCTATTGCAAGTAGAGAGCTCTTTTACTAGCTTTTGACTAACAACAATTTAGCTTCCAAAATAAAAACAATTGTGACCGAAAAAATGCACCTATGCCTAAGGCAAATTCGGCACACCCCAATTACCAACCGGCCACACACTCCCTCTTCCCCCTAAACTCTCACCAAAACCGGCCAACTCCCCCCATTTACTCTCACACCACTAATTCGAATGGCAAAGACCAAGTCTCCCTCCTACAATTGCTCTCCATCCATCGTTTGAATATGTTGACCAAGTCCATGGTAGAGTTCAAGTTGCCCACAACCTCTTCCTCCATGCCGTCCAAAATGGGAGCCAAAAGGGGTGGGATTCTCGCGACTTGAACACAAGACCTCCCCCTTGTAGATGACGCCACACACACACTCTCCATGTGGCGCATGCTTGCCACTTTGCTAGCTCCTTGTTTGTGTTATAATTTCACTTAATTTAATTAAAAACCCCATCTCCCTCAGCTCCTATCCCCTAAAGCCCAAAAATAAAAACTTATCCACCTACTCAGGCACACTCCTAGCCTACAGCTAAGCCCCGAAAACACCCAAACAACATCATAGCAAGCAATAAACATGCAACAATTGCCAGAAATAAATTAACCCCTTAACCCGGGATATTACAGTTCTACCCCCTTAAAAGAATTTCGACCTCGAAATTACCTGGTCAGAAGAGTTGCGGGTATTCTTTGTCTCATCATATCCTCGGGTTCCCACATAGCTTCTTCCACGCCATGATTCCGCCAAAGAACCTTAACCAGAGGCACGGACTTCTGCGTAGAACCTTCACATCCCGATCTAAAATCATGGGGCTCTTCCTCTATGGACATATCTGGATTTACCTCAATCTCCTCTACTGTTACCACATGTGATGGATCGAACGATATCGCCGAAGCATCGAAGCGTGGAACACGTCGTGAATCGACTTAGCTCACCGGCAACTCGAGTGATATGCAATCGTCCCACTCGTCTTAATACCTTATCTGACCCAATAAACCTCGGACTTAGCTTGCCTTTCTTCCGAACCTTAATACTTTCTTCCACGGTGAGACCTTCAGAAGACTCGATCTCCCACAAAAATTCAATATCTCTCGTTTAAGATCGGCATAGGACTTCTGGGTCCAAGCTTCCTTCAATCGAGCTGAATCAACAACCTTGTCTTGGTCTCGAAGAACCAACTCTGGTCCCAATAAGCGGCGTTCACTTAACTCGTCCAACAAGTAGGTGAGCGACACTTTCTACCGTCTGGCGCCTCATAAGGTGCCATCTTAATGCTCGCTTGGTAGTCATTGTTGTTGTGCGAATTCGCTAACGGTAGATACTCCTCCACTACCCTCAAGTCAAAACACAACCTCGAAGCATATCCTCCAAAATCAGTATAACCCCTTTCGATTGCCGTCGATCTGCGGATGAAATCTTGTCTTTGAAATCTAACAAGTGTACCCAACTGATGCAAAGCCTTCCGAACCTTGGCGTGAATCTGGGGTCCCTATCCGAGATGATCGTCACGGGCACCCGTGCGATCTCACAATCTCGACACATACGACCGCCAACCTCTCGAAGTGAGTAATCCACCTCACCGGAATAAAGTGAGTGATTTAGTCGATCGATCCACAATTACCAAGTGAATCCTTCTTGCTCGGTGTAGCGATAATCCTTGGCGAAATCCATAGTGACCCTTTCCCACTTCCACTGTGGAATCTTCCTTTGGTCAAGCAACCCAGACGGACAAGCGATGCTCGGCCTTGACCGGCCGACATGTCGGACACTTTCCTACAAACTCATCACCTCCTTTTTGAGACCCGGCCACGAGCGTCCCTGAGATCCTTATACATTTTGCTACCTCTAGGATGCATAGCGTAGGGCTTATGAGCATCTGAAGAATCTTTTGCCTCAATTCAGCATCTCGGCATACAAGCCTTCTCCGGAAACACGAACCCCATCCTTGGACAAGTCAGTAACCCTTCAAACCATCACTGCACTGAGTCTTCTGCGCTCAAAACCTCATCTAACAAGCGCTTTCTCGATCTGCTCAACCTGTAGGCTTAACTGCAGCTCTGCCGAATACTCCGTCGTCGTATAAACTCAAGTGGGCAAACAACGCTCTCAAATCCGAAATAACCTTACGGCTCAGCGCGTACGCCCACGTTAGCCTTGCGGATGATACTCAATTGAGCAATCGTAGTCTTTCGGCAGCTCAATCCATCCATTGCCTCGATTCAAGTCTTTCTGAGTCAGGAGGTACTTCAGACTCTTATGGTCCGTATAGACTACCGATCTTTCTCCATACAAGTAATGCCTCCATATCTTTAAGGCAAATACTACAGCCGTAAGCTCCAAATCGTCGCGTAGGATAATTGACCTCATGTGGCCTCAGCTGTCGGGATGCGTAAGCCACCACCTTCCCTTCCTGCATCAGCACACAACCCAAGCCTGTATGTGATGCATCGCAGTACACTGTAAATTCCTTACCAGCCTCAGGTTGAATCAGAACCGGAGCTTCAGTCAAAATCTTCTTTAACTTGTCGAAGCTCTCCTGCTGCTTCTCAGTCCAAATAAATGGAACTCCCTTTCTCAACAATTTGGTCATCGGTGCTGCAATTAACGAGAAACCCTCTACAAACCTTCGGTAGTATCCTGCCAACCCCAGAAAACTCCGAATCTCCGCTACTGACTTAGGCGGCTTCCAATCAAAATCGCTTCTATCTTGCGGGGTCCTCTAATCCCTCGGTGACACTACATGACCCAAGAATGTCACCTCCCGAGCGAACTGGCGATTCTTGAACCGCGCAGAAATGCTTTCTCTTAGAATCTGCAATACCACCCGTAAATGAGTATCATGCTCTTCCTCGATCCTTGAGTATACCAAGATGTAAATCGATAAAAACCACCACGAATGATCTAGGTACTATTGGAACACCCTATTCATCAGATCCATGAAAGCTGCCGGTGCGTTAGTCAACCCAAGCGGCATAACCAAGAACTCAAAGTGCCCATACCGAGTACGGAATGCCGTCTTACGATATCCGCCTCTTTTACCTTCAAGGTGATACCTGGACCTTAGGTCGATCTTGAGAAAAGCAGACGCCTTTGGTGATCAAACAAGTCATCTATCCGAGGCAATGGATACTTGTTTTTGATCGTCGACTTATTCAGTTAGCGGTAGTCTATGCACATCCGCATAGTACCGTCTTTCTTCTTTACAAAATCTGGCGCTCCCCATGGCGAAATACTTGGCTTTGATAAAACCTCGGTCCAATAACTCCTGGATTTGAGCCTTAAGCTCCACTAATTCTTTAGGTGCCATCACATGCGGAGTAATGGATCTTGGCGCGGTTCGATGAATGATCTATCCAGAACTCTACCTCCGATCCGGTGGCAAACCCTAAGCTCCTCAGAAACACATCCACAAATTCCCTAAGCGTCAACAGTCTCCACAATGAGACTCCTTAGCCTCCAAGGCATACACATGCACCATATATGCTTCGCACCGCTTCGACCATTTTCTCGACTTTGGGCGCAGATACCACATTGGATGATAGTTTCTCCTATTACCGATCGAACCACTTCATCACCCTCACCGAGCTCGGAACCATGCGCTTAGCCGCAAATCCAACTTCACGATACTTACCCGGCCGGTCCATTCAGAATTAGATCGAACTCCCGAATGGCGGTTCCATCGGTCGACCTCAAATATTACCCCTTGAGGTTCTAGAGTGCGTCTCTATACGGTTTATCTACCACTACTGAGTGACCTGAGGGCTTATTACGGTCATCCGCCTAGAAGATATCTCGAGTCTAAATCCATTGTCTCTACTATACTCGGCAACATAAGAGTCGTAGAACCCACATCAATTAAAGCGGTATAAGGAGAACCAAAAATCAAAAACGCGTCTGATGATGGCGTCGGTGCGTCGCCTCTCTCGGCGCCTCGCGGCATATACCAATCCGGTACATCGCCTCAAGACTACTGCACCTCTCGCCGGTGCTCCACGGCCCCGACCGTAGCTGAGTACCTCCTCTGCCATTACCTCGGCCCCTGCGGTGGTCCATTATTTTTGTCTTGATTCGGCTCGATTCTCCGATTGAATCCTAGCTAACTTACGGACGAGTCCCTCACTCGGTGGTCCGGTGAGCCACACTCAAGCTTGACCTCGCCTTGGTCCAACATCCTCCCCAATGAGCCTTCCCAGCACGGTTACAATGCGGCGGTCCACGCGCTAGCAACAAACCTACTCGACCGATTCGCCCACTTCGGTCTAGCCTCTTCTGCCGATTGCAGGATGACCCGGAAGATCCAAAACTCCTTTGTGACGGTTTCTCTCCATACCACCTCACAGACTCTTTAATGCCCTCGGCAACCTTCGCCTTTTCAACTAGAACCGCAAATTCACGCTCCCGGCTGGGCGCAATTATCGACCTTAGTTAGTCTCGCAGCCATCTTGAAGCGAACACACCTTTCATGCTCGGTAGCGGTGCCATTTTGATACTTGATTTTGAACTTGGCTCGATACCACAAATGTAACACCTCAAACCGGACAAGACACCACGTCCGAATACGGTATGTTACGGAAAACATGTTTGTGAGAGGTTAAATTTTTGTTAAAAGCCGAGTGGAAACACAAAGTATTTTGGGAGACAATTTGAGTAGACTTATTTGGAATCGGATGAAGTATTTGAAACCCGGAGATTTTGAAATCTTAACTGAATGTGTGGTTAAACGAGTTTAAACCATTTAAACCTTATTAGTTTCTTAGTGTTACTTAAAACCCTTTTTTAGACTTAGGAGTAACACAAGTTTGATTTGAAAATCATTTGAATTTGCTTATCTTAAAGACATAGTGTAATACCCGATGGTATGGTTTAAAACACATTCGCGTTATAATTTTGAAATCATTATCTTTCCAAGTTTTAGTAAAATTCATACCAACTTGTTTTGTTAAGGCATATTAAAATCTAATTAAAACATAAACATCACCAAAACATAAATTAAAGGCCTTTTACAAATCCAATATAAAACCCAAGTAAAGTAAATAAGCTACAACCAACCCAATGGTTCTTTCGAAAACGCCTTCAAACTATTATTGTATGTAAATTCAATCGTCCTATAGTAAGAATTGGTTTATAAAAAAAATTAGCAGGTAAATATTGTTCCACACCACTAATTGAATGGCAATCTCCCTCCTATGTACCATTAAACTCAAGTATACAACTCAGATCTTAACATATATTCAAGAATCTAAATAATTGTATACAACATCTTAACATATATTCAAGAATCATCGACCCATCTGTTGCGAGATGAAAAGTTGTACTAAAATGTAATTTCGTGCCTAAAGCTTCTTGTAATTTCTTTCAAAATATTGATGTAAACCTCAAATCTCTATCAGACACAATGGATAGTGGCACCCCGTGCAATCTCACAATCTTAAAAATAAAAAGCTCAACTAATCTATCAAGTGAATAATCAGATCTTACCGGAATAAAATGGGCATGATGCAATCCTGGTCGCATCATGGTTCAACTCTTTCCAATGCCATCAAAGAGTAGCTTAAACTTGAGGGGCCCAAGTGCAAGGTGAAACATCTCATAGGCCTGATTGGTTATTAGACCAATGTTTTTAAGGACTTTTAATTTAATTAAGTTTTATTTAAATTAATAAGTTTGCATATTTTAATTTTAACTTGCACTTTGTGTGTTCTGCATTTGATAAAGTAATGCATTATGTAACTTTCATGTTAGTTTAGTATGCATCATAAATAATGACTTGCATTATGAAACTCTCATGATAGTTTAAGTCTTGCATTAAATAATACATTTGTTTATTTAGTTTGCATTTTAAATATTTGCATTTAAGCATCTTAGTTCAATAAATGGTTGTTGGTCATTAATTCAACTCAACTTCATTTAATTAATTAAGTTCCTTTTAATGAATTTAATTTTATTGTTGCTTCATTAATTAATCTAGTTACTAGGTTAATTTCTTGATGCATGTGTTAAGTTCATTTAATAATGTTTTCTTAATTAAACTAGTTGCTAGAATAAATGATGTTCAAGTGTTAGTTCATTTATTTAAGTCTAGTTGTTGGAATAAATGATGCTTAAGTGTTAGTTCATTTATTTAAGTCTAGTTGCTAGAATAAATGATGTTCAAGTGTTCTAATTTCGGAATAAATGATGCTTAAGTGTTAGTTCATTTAATTAAGTTAGTTGTTAAATTTATTTTAAGTTTAATAATTTCATTAATGTGTCAGTTATATGTGATAATTACAGGTGACTTTTCATCTTACAACCATTATTTCTAAAGGTTGTTATGCATTCATTGAAGAGTTACTCACATTGAAGATGGAAGTTACATGGCTAGAATTCCAAAGGTTGGGACTCTTCATTTGGTTGGTGACTTTTCGGTTGATCATGGAGAACTCAACGGATTTTTTACAAAAAAATTAATTCAAGAGTTAATCACATTGAAGATGGGAGTTATATGGCTAGAATTCAAAAGGTTGAGACTCTTCATTTGAAATCATTATTAGCCTCATTAAAAGTGACCATTCAACTAGCCTCATTTGATACTATTTATACATGTAACCAACATATTGTGGTGAGAACTTTAAAACTTTTGATCTTTGAATATATTTTTATGAACTTTGTTCATCGAGTGAGATTTTCTCCTCTCTATCTTTCATACGAGTTTCGATTCTGACTTATCAAGTGTTGCTTGTAGCGTCAGTTGTTTCTCATCCATCAACTTATACCATAGGTTCTTATCTTTATAGATAACGGGTCTTGGTCCATCATCAACTTCCATTTTCCACCTTAAACAAATATAGAATTTGGCATGACACTTTTAGTGTTGAATCGTTTCTAAGTTTAAGTTCATTTCTCCATATCCACCAACTTTCTTAATACATATCCTATTTATTATTTCTATTAAACCGAGTCCATCCACTATATCCATCTTCCTTGTTTAATTCCTAACTGAACCATATCTCCATCCCCTATCCAAATCTTAACCTTTTTGATAAGCTTCCGCAACTTTAACCTTATTTCACCTTTTTTCCCGACAACTTTTCAATTACTCCTCGTAGACGATCGGGCGTCTCACATACAACTCGACTCACCCCAAGGCAGATCGTATCATTTAGTATCAGAGCTAGAAATTGAGGAGCTACGACGAACATTGTAAATCCGAAGTGGTTCGTAAATTCCAAAAAAATTCAAAAAATTCAAGTTGTAATCTCAAAATTTTATTTGTGTATTTTGTGCATTTGAGGTGAAAAAAAAAAGAAAAAATATACGAAAAAAAGAGAAAAAAAAGTGAAATTTTCTTTTGAAAGTTTGGCAAGTATTTGTTGTTTCTGTTCTCCTTCTCTATATCTGATCTTCAAAATCAATCTCCTTCTTATTTTTACCCCCAGTCATCAAACGCTTTCACCATCATTTGGTACCAATCGTTCAACCCCAATGCCACACTTAACCGATTTTCTTTTTAGCCTACCCGATATCCAAACATTATCCCTTATTAACCATTTTTGTAGCCGACCCTCAAGCCACGTTAAGCCTACTCGAAACGAAGTACGAAATTGTGAGACGAGATTGAGTGGTAAAAGGCACGAGTGTATTCATCAAAGAAAAAGCCTTATACGAGTGAAACACGAGTGTGAGTGACCTTTTCTTTGTGAGAGAAATTATGAGCCTTTGTGGTGAGGTTTGTAGATTTTCCTCTTTTCCTAATTTAATTACTTATCTTTTTCATTACTAACATCATGAATCAAGAAGTGTTGTCAGAATCCGATTATCAATATTTGAAGAATGAGATGGGTAGAATCGTGAACTCAAAATTTGACAAGTTGCATAGGCAATTGGATCGAATCAAGGAACGAGACCAACAAGAACGACTTTTTTCAAGTCGAAAGATGGAGTCAAGGTCGTCACAAAGACACACATTCGAAGATCATTCAAGAAGAGACTGTGACCGAGATTCTTATTCCTCAAGAAGTTCGAGATGGAATGAATCAAACCACAAATTTGAAACTTTTCAAAATTACCAACAAGGAAGTAAACGTGGTTCATATGCGTCCAAGTATTCCTCTACGAAAGATCATTTTTGAAGTGGCTCAAATCATTCGACGAGGAATTCAAGGCGAAACAAAGTGACTAACGTGTGTGAAACCTTTTACAAAGATGAATACGCAAGCACAAGTTATTCGTCTTATGATTCTAAGATGTCACGCACGAAGCATCTTCCACAAAAAATTGATCGTGATATCTATGAGAACATTTCCTCGATCTTAGAGTCAAATCCTTCTATTTTTGATTCTTTTGAAACATCTTCTTACTGTAATCAAAATGAAAAAGAAAAAGAGAAAGAACAAAAAGAAATTGAAAAAGAGTTCAAAAGAAAAGAAAATAAAAATGAGAGTGAACAAAAATAAGTTGAAAAAGAAGAAAAATAATTTGAAAGAGAAAAAGAGAATGAAGGAAAGATTGAAAAGAAAATTGAGATTGAAAAAAAATTGAAAATGAAAAAGAAGAGTTGGAAAAAGAAACGAGAGAACAAGATGAGGAAGAAAAAGAGAGTGGTTCTTCAGCTAACTCTTCAGACTTTTGTTTTTTTTCTGTTTCTTCATTTCAGGTGTCCAACATTTCGCACGATGATCTCTAACTTCAGTATCTTCCCGAAGAAAGGCATTTTCATTTGATTGAAAAAGGTAAGGAAGGTAAGTGCTTTGATGAGATTCAATCTCCACCGAATCTTTCTATTGTTTGTGATTATGTGGATAATTTTTTCATTTTCCATCCTTTGATTTATTATGATGACTTAAAAGACGGTAAGATGGGTTTACCCATAATAACCATTGTGAAGTAAAGTGTGAAGGTGGAGTAACGTCTATTCGACAAGTGCAAGACTCACTTAAGTATGACGATGAATTCTCTTTTGATCCTTTTGATTGTGGATATTATGAGATTTGTTCATTGTCCAATACGAAATCTTTGAGTTTTTGTAAATCAGTTTTGAAACTTGTCAAGAATTTTGATCGTTTGATTTTGAGTTTGCACAATTCCTATTGGTTTAACATGTTAATTTTTCTAAACCGTTGTCACATCCTGAATTTAATAATCAAAATCATGTTTTTAAATTGGGAATATGTTTTGTATCATCTGGTATGTCTTGTTGGAAAATCAAGCAACGACAATTGTGCTTGAAAATTTTCAATCATTTTGAAAATTGGTTCTTGGATAAGGTAACGAATTTTGTTCAATTTGTCTTCAAATTTTATTCATTCCTTAAAAATTTTTTATGGTTGTATTTGAAATTCACTTTCCATTTGAAAATGGTTGAAACCCGACCCATGCGTTATGACTGAATCTGACATGTCACATGAGAAAAACATGTTAAGTCATTTTTATTCAGACTAAAAAGGGTTATTTGTTATAATCAAGAAAGAAAGTTTGATTTAAAATATTTGGTAAAGTATTACAAACCTCAAAGGTTGATTTGATACATCGATAATTTGAACTAGAGATCTTATAAACCATGACTTTTGAAAATATAGTTGATAATTTGAGAGAAAATTTAAAATTAAAATGTTTGTAAAAGTTGGTTATGAAATCCTTTTGTTAATCTACTTTAAAATCTTTATTTAAGTTTATAGAAAATTCTCATTTAAAAAATTCAAGAAAAATAAAAGTACGTCAAACATATAGCAAAAATAAAATACTCTAGAGGCCTTATTACATCATAAAAACCCAAAATAGTAAAGAGAACGGAAATAGAAATTTAAAGTTCAAAATAAAACACGATTTCTGAAGTATGGCCTCCACCGAGTCATCCATGGCCCAAGTCCACATCACTGAGCATTACCTGCAAGGGTTAAGGAAACGGGGTGAGTTACTAGAACTCAGTGTATAATCTCCTTACCTTTGTCCACTGGGCCTGAACCCATATTTCAATATCTTGGGCCTAAGCCCATTTACATAACAACATATATATATAAGCAATGTATGCAACCCAATCCATCCATCCAACACACCCCCGTATGCAACCCAATCCATCCATCCAACACACCCCCGTACCAACCATCACACCTGTGGGGATCAAGTCAACCCACCCCGCCAATCATACCAAAATGCAGGCAAATTGCCATTTATAATATTTTATTGTGGTCAAGCCACCGATATCATGTGTAAACATTATAATAAACAGTTTATTGTGGCAATGCCACCAGGCTACACTTCTCTTCAACATTTTTCCCAACCCATGCAATATATGAAAATGCAACATACATAATAAGATGTTCGCATATAAATAGCAACCATTTATCAAGTAATTTATTACAATGACTAGGCCCATTTAAGCATTAATAATCGGCCCATTAAGGCATTCTAGCATATCGGCCCATTAAGGGCATTTTCATAATTCAGCCCATAAGGGTATTTTCGTAATTCGGTCCATAAGGGTATTTTCATAATTTTAACAATCTTATGCCGATTTTGTCAAATCTTTCAAAATAGTATACTTTAAGCAAATTCCTCGTTTTATGCCAATGTTATGATTTTTAGCCGTATAATGATAACAATCTACTTAGTCGACATGTTACTAATCATAATTTTACGGGATTACGGTGTAAGATTACACACCTGATTACGGTAAGTATTAAACTCTCTTGATCGTCGGCATTATGACAACATAACACTCAATTAATCTAACGGATGAGATTTTTATTAATCCAAAACTTAACCAAGCGATCTAGAATACTTACTCTCAAAATCGTGAACGACTACAATTTGTCAATTCTCACTAGATGATGGTCCACAAACTAGGGGAAAATCTCGAACCGCCGATATTGCCCTTCGCTTAAACTTAGGAGTAGGAATCGCAAATATGCTCCTTTTGTGATCTCCAATCGCTTTTCCTTTCGATTCGGTACGCTTGCCTCCATTGGAAAAAGTCTTAATCAAAACGATATTACAATATATATTGATTGTCTAAGGGAAAAGAGTTCAACTTACCACTATCTCTGTAAAATCAACGAGTGAATAATAACGGGTGATTTAGTTACTATAACAACCGATTTGACAAAACTATCATTCCATTTTAATGGAATAATCAAATATTGAGAGATGTCAAGATGAACTTTAAAGAGATCCATTACCTTGACAATAGTAGATCCAATTTTCACCGATTGGACTTATGGCTAGAATTGAATCGTCAATGATATGGCATTTGGCCACCCACTATAACACTACGAAAAAGTATTGATCACAACATGAGAGTGATGGAGGGAGTGATGTTTCGATAAGAAACAAAGTAAACTAACCAAATAACAATGAACACACATATTCAGCTAGAAAGAGAAAATAAAGTGAAAAAGAGGGATATAAGATCACTTACCGATTCGATTAAGAAGAGATTGTCCAACACGAAAGGAAAACAAATGGTGAAGAAGTAGAGTGTTAGTAAGTTCGACTATAGAGAGAAAAGGTTGATGAAAGGATCAAAAGAAAAGAATGGATGGAGGAAGAGTGCCTTGGTAGTTTTGGCTATCAAAAGAAAATGGGCAAGAGTAGGTTGAGGGTTACGGCAAAGCAAGGGAGAAAAATGAATAATTTTTTTTGGTCTTGAGTGATTCGGCAAGAAAAGAAAAAGGTTTAGAAAAGGAACTCAAAGTGTTCAAACAAAAGAAGATACCTCTCAAGCACCAAAACTAACAAAATGGCTTGCAAAATTTGGCTCTCCCTCCCCTAACAGAACCGTGTGTACCATACTAAAAAAGGATAAAAAATTTGACCAACAAAACCTTCCAAAACATCTTACGCAGCCAACATGTTCCCTATTCTTTCCTTTTCTTTTTCCTTCTTTCCTTCCACTCATCCTTTCCTTATTTTCTTAGCCACCTTTCCAAAATTAAAAAGTCTTCCCTTGCCTAAAATACCACCATGGCCGATACTATGGATGAATAGCACAAAAAATATCAAAATTTGCACCAAGAGGGATTCGAACCTCTTCCCCTAAAACCCTTCATGTGACGCCACATCCTCTTTACCAATTGCTCATTTATGCAAGAAAATTTGTAACACCCCAAACCCAGTCTATGCATTAAGACTAGATTTGGTTTGTTACATGAATCGAGCTATCTTAAAATCTTCAATGAGTTGAAATCTACAATATTATTTTTGGGAATTACAAGGTTTAATAAAAATCAGAAGAGTATTTTAAATTTGATGTATATTAGAAAACAATAGTTGAAAAACATTTTTAACTTTGTATTATCAAAACCCTTAGATAATTTAATTAAGAGTTATCAATAATAAAATAATTATAAAGGAATTTCATATATTTGAAAACCCAATTTATTTTGATAAAAACATCATATAATCATAAGCCCATATTTAAATGTCCAAAATATAGTTTAAAACCAATCACTCATAAAAATCCATAAATTATTAATAGAGGCCCTTATTACATTAACCCAAAATAGTAAAATACTTATTAAAAAGTTCAGAGTTTAATAAACCCATGTTTTGCAGTATGGCCTCCACGAAGTCATCCTCGGCCCAAGTCCACGTCAATTTCCATTACTTGAGATGGAAAATTTGAGGGGGGTGAGTTACTTGGAACTCAGTGTATAACTCACTTACTTTGTCCACTGGGCCGAATTTTCAAATTATGGATTTGGGCCTTGAGCCCATAAGCAGAATTAACAACATAATTAATAACATATTTAATAGCATAATGAATAACATAATTAATAACATGCATGTAAAAATGAATTTTTCCCTCCCAAACCTAATTCCATCCGCTACACACCCCCGTACCAACCATCACACCTGTGGGGATCAAGTCAACCCACCCCGCCATCACACCAATCGTAGGCATTAAGCCAATTTATATTTGTGGCAGAGCCACCGAACTAGATTGTGACAAAGTCACCGAACTAGAGGCATTGAGCCAATTATTATTTTTGTGGCAGAGCCACCGAACTAGAGGCAAATAGCCATTTATTACTTTTGTGGCAGAGCCACTAAACTAGAGGCAAATAGCCATAATTTTGTGGCAAAGCCACCGAACTAGATTTTGGCAAAAGGCCTTCTTCTCTTCATCATTTTCCCAACCCATGCAATATGTATGCAAAGTAAACTGTGATTATACAATGATTTAATCAAAAAGGCCCATTAACAAGAGTCAATATTTCCAATTTTTATTAAGGCCCAAAAATAACATTTGGCCCAATTAACAATTTAACAACTTATGCCCAAATTTACGATTTAGCAGGAATTTGGCCCATTTATCAATCTAGCAGGGATTTCAGCCCGTTTAACAATTTAACATAAATTACGGCCCATTATGATCTAACAGAGATTTCGGCCCAATTATCGATCTAACAGAGATTTCGGCCCAAATTTCAATATAACAGACTTTTAGGCCCATTTAACGATCTAGCAGAGATTTCGGCCCAATTATAGATCTAACAGAGATTTCGGCCCAATTATTACGAGATATACAATTTTATATATTTACAACTAATTTCTCGAGGGCGTTTTCGTAATTTCTACAATTTTGTCATTTTCATGTATTTTTGTCGAAATACCAATTATTACGTTTTAAGCCGATCTAGTCGTTTTTACGATCTTACTCAATACCGCAATAACATCCAAACCCGAGAAAAAGTGTGAAGTTACACACCTCGATATCGAGAGTACTAATCCTTCTCGCTCCTCGACACATAAAACATATTTCGATCCGTTAGAACACTATTTTGTATAAAAATACATTATCGATATTAGATCCAAAACCTTACCCTCTTGATTTTCAATCACTTCGATTTTCGGTTTCTCCTCATTTATTGGTTTGTTAGTCGCTGAGAATCCACTAACGTACAAAGGCTCGGGAGTTCTTACTACTTCAAATAATTGACTTCCTTCGGAAGATGGTCCGCAACCCGGTGGAAAATCCCGGACTACCGAAACCGCTCTTCGTTTAAACTTAGGGGGAATAGTGGATCCGGCCCTCTTACGAAGACTAAACACTGCCCTTTTCTTCCCTATTTTGAAAGTCTTCGATATCAAAAGATTGTTAGCACATCCAAAAAATATTTATATCGATTATGACTAAAGGTTTTAAAGAACGAGATTTCTTTACCACAAATATTCTTGTTCCACAAGGAGAATCGATCCAAGCGTTCTATGTCACTCACGACCACTTGATTTTTGATCTTCCGTTATCGCACTAAAATATAACCATTGGAAATGTTTAATAGAAGGAATAATAAATTTTGATCCAAAAGATCCTCTTACCACCATTAAAATTCGGCCATGACTACTTCTAACTAAACGAAAATAAAATTACCCTTTTGTCCACGGTTGAAAAGAAAGGATTGAAAATAATGTCTCTAAGTGATGGAGGATTCGGCTATGATAACCAAAGAAAAGAAAAATATTGATTTGGCTATGGCTCACTAACATTCGGCCATGGAGAAAAACAATGAAGAAAAGATGGGTGAAAAGAAATAAAATAAGAGAAGAGATGATAATAAAGATTCGATTTTCAAAGAGAAGAAAAGAGAAAGGAAAAGATGTATTAGAGAGCAAAGTTCATTCAGCAATGGAGAAAGAAAACAAAAAGAGAGATATGGTCTTTTTGGTACTAACAATTTCGGCACTAAGAAGAAGCACAAGAGAAAATTCAAAAGATGAACAAAAATGACCAAATGGTCAAAAGAATTAGGCTTTACCAAATGCACAAATTCGGCCAAGGGAGAAAAGTTGAGAAAGGATTGCAAAACTTTGCACATATGCTAAGAATGACCAAAAAGAGACTTCAAATCCTAGCCAAACTAACACCAAAAATTTGGCTCCCTCCCTAGACCATATTGCCGTCCAAATGCATGGTCAAATGGCCATGATTTCGTTTCCAAAACATTCTCCTTGATACTTGCCCCATGTCTCCATATCTTTCCTTAAGTTCTTGATTCCATACCATATGTTTACACTTACCTTATTCCTTTGATACACTAACCAAAAATAACAAGGTCAACACTTCCATATTTATGCTTGGCCGACACTTGCTATACATGTGCAGAAAAATTAAAAATAAAATTTATCTAGATGCTAAACAAGGGATTCGAACCTCTCCCCTCATGCTACAACTCATGCGCCAACACCACCATGCCATGTACTAATCTTATGTCACTTATTAACACTTAAATTAACTTAAGTATTAATGACACTTGCTTCTCCTCAATAAATTCTCAAATATAAAATTTTATTCCTTACCCAAATTATGCTATACTCTTCTTCAGGACTATAATAAACACAAAAATAAAAGTAAGAAAATTTTCCTTCATAATCTAAACACCAAATCATGCAATATATCAATACTCAGATTTTTAGGGTGTTACAAAATTACTCACTTATTTCCTTAAACCTTGATGTCACTTGCCTTCTCTCCTTATTTACTTAAATACAAAAATTTTGCTAAGGCCCAATTCATCCCGAGCATCTTTAGGACCCCTAAACATACACAATTAATATTTTTAACTAACCTATTGTAAGATATAATGCAACACATAAAATTCTAAATTTTAGGATGTTACACAAATGCGAAGCTTCGATTACACTACTTGGTCGTGGAGAGGAGGTTTGTATTGGTCTATCAAGGTAAGACTGATCTTTTTCTTTCTGAGTCTAAAGGTAAGTCTTCTAAAACTGTTGATGCATTTTTGCTCTCTTCGGATTGCAATAAGTTTTGCGTTGCTGATTATGTTTTTGCCAAACATTTAGATCGTGTTATGATTAATCATTCTATTTTTCCTATTTGTGATCTATCTATTTCGATGAATGATGATAGGATTTTTGAGATTGATAATTTTGATAATTTTCTTGAGAAAGAATCTATATTGCGTCACATGTGTGATCCATTTAAAAATTTTGAGAAGTCTTTGTTCTTTTCGATTGTTGATAGAACACATGATGCTGATTTTCATCATTTAGATCATGAAATGTTTGAACGTCCTATCCTGTTTAATGATGATCTACTTGTTGACAAAAGGAATCTTGTGTTTGATAATTTTTGTTCATATGCGAGTGATTACATATGCCGTTCAATGCAGGATTTGGATGTTCACTTTCGAGTGCCATATGCATTTTCTCAACTATCTACTTGTGATGAATATATCTATCATTTGATGTGTTACTCGCATGTTGATTTTGACTTGTGGAATCCATTCGAATTGTATGCATACCATGAAACTTATCCAATCCAGATTCAAATATTTGATAAGGCTTTGTTCCTTTTGTATGATAATGTGAATATGCCTGTTTGCATTCGATCTATTCATTTTGTTTTCCTCATATTTCGATTGCAAGTTTGTTTGACACAACTCTTGCTAACTCTTGGTTATATTTTATAGGTGTCTCGATTACCATCCTCCCTGTTTGATCGAGAAAAGCCAAAAAAAGGAATTCTGTTCTAGAGAACCATTGGCTTGATTCGAGGACGAATCGCTTTCAAAAGGGGGTATGATGCGATCCTGGTCACATCATGGTTCGACTCTTTCCGACGCCATCAAGAGTGGCCTAAACTTGAGGGGCCCAAGTGCAAGATGAAACATCTCACAGGCCTGATTGGTTATTAGACCAATGTTTTTAAGGACTTTTAATTTAATTAAGTTTTATTTAAATTAATAAGTTTGCATATTTTAATTTTAACTTGCACTTTGTGTGGTCTATATTTAATAAAGTAATGCATTATGTATCTTTCATGTTAGTTTAGTATGCATCATAAATAATGACTTGCATTATGAAACTCCCATGATAGTTTAAGTCTTGCATTAAATAATTCATCTGCTTATTTAGTTTGCATTTTAAATATTTACATTTAAGCATCTTAGTTCAATAAATGGTTGATGGTCATTAATTCAACTCAACTTAGTTTAATTAATTGAGTTTCTTTTAATGAATTTAATTTTATTGTTGCTTCATTAATTAATCTAGTTACTAGGTTAATTTATTGATGCATGTGTTAAGTTCATTTAATAATGTTTTCATAATTAAACTAGTTGTTGGAATAAATGATGCTTAAGTGTTAGTTCATTTATTTAAGTCTAGTTGCTAAAATAAATGATGCTTAAGTGTTAGTTCATTTATTTAAGTCTAGTTGCTGAATAAATGATGCTTAAGTGTTAGTTCATTTAATTAAGTTAGTTGTTAATTTATTTTAAGTTTAATAATTGCATTAATGTGTCAATTATATGTGATAATTGTAGGTGACTTTTCATCTTACAACCATTATTTCTAAAGGCTGTTATGCATCCATTGAAGAGTTACTCACATTAAAGATGGAAGTTACATGGCTAGAATTCCAAAGGTTGAGGCTCTTCATTTGGTTGGTGACTTTTCGGTTGATCATGGAAACTCAAAGGATTTTTGACAAACAAATTAATTCAAGAGTTAATCACATTGAAGATGGGAGTTATATGGCTAGAATTCAAAAGGTTGAGACTCTTCATTTAAAATCATTATTAGCCTCATTAAAAGTGACTATTCAACTAGCCTCATTTGATACTATATATACATGTAACCAACATTTTGTAGGGAGAACTTTAGAACTTTTGATCTTTGAATATATTTTTATGAACTTTGTTCATCGAGTGAGATTTTCTCCTCACTATCTTTTGTACGAGTTTCGATTTCGACTTATCAAATGTTGCTTGTGGCGTCAGTTGCTTCTCATCCATTAACTTATACCATAGGTTCTTATCTTTATAGATAACGGGTCTTGGTTCATCATTGACTTCCATTTTCCACCTTAAACAAATATAGAATCTGGGGTGACACTTTTAGTGTTGAATCGTTTCTAAGTTTAAGTTCATTTCTCCATATCCACCAACTTTCTTAATACATATCCTATTTATTATTTCTATTAAACCGTGTCCATCCACTATATCCATCTTCCTTGTTTACTTCCTAACTAAACCATATCTCCATCCCCTATCCAAATCTTAACCTTTTTGATAAGCTTTCGCAACTTTAACCTTATTTTACCTTTTTTCCCGACAACTTTTCAATTACTCCTCGTAGACGACCGGGTATCTCACATACGACTCGACTCACCCCAAGGCAGATCGTATCATTGTTACTACAACCCAAATCACATCTTTCTTTCTCGGAGTCAGAGGCAATCCAGAAACAAAGTTCATTGTTACTCTATCCTATTTCCACTCAGGAATCAGAATCGGTAGTAACAACCAGACGAAACTTGATGTTCAGCTTTGACTTGCTGACAGACTAAACATTTCAAAACAAAGTTAGAAATATCTCGCTTCATACCAGACCACCAATATTGTTGCTTCAAATCATGGTACATTTTAGTGCTTCCCGGATGAACATATAGATGATTGTTATGTGCTTCACTCAAAATCAGCTGAATCAACTCTAGATTTCTCAGAACATAGATATGACCTCAGAATCTCAAATAATCATCAATAACTCGAAATTTAGATTCAGATATTGAATCACACTAAGCTCATTTCGCTAATAACTCCTTATTAGATTTCTTAGCATCACATATCTATTGTATAAAAATGGTTTCACTTTTAATTCAGCTATCACAGAACTATCATCAGATAAATCTAATTGATCATTCAAAGCACGTAGTGCAAACAATGATTTTCTACTCAATGCATCAGAAATAACATTAGCTTTACCCGGATGATAATCTATCACAAGCTCATAATCTTTTAACAGCTCTAACCATCTTCTTTGGCGCAGGTTCAAATCTTTCTGGGTCATCAAGTATTTTAGACTTTTATGATCTAAAAACACGTGACATTTCTCACCATATAGATAATGGTGCCAGATCTTTAGTGCAAACCAATTGTCGCTAGCTCCAGGTCGTGCGTCGGATAGTTCTTTTCATGAGGCTTCAATTGTCTTGAGGCATAAGCTACAACTTTGCCTTCCTAATCAAAACACATCCCAGACCATTTAACGAAGTGTATATAACAAATTCTTTACCCGATTCTGGCTGTATTAAAATTGGAGCTTCGGTTAACAGAGTTTTCAACTAATCAAAACTTTTCTGACATTTATCAGACCATTCAAACCTAACACCTTTCTGAAGTAGTCTACTCAACAGAGTAGCTATCACTGAAAATCCTTTTACAAATCGATAATAATAACCAGCTAGACCCAGAAAGCTTCAGACTTCAAACACATTCTTCGAAGGTTTCCAATCTAGAATAGCAAAAGTCTTACTTGGATCAACTCGAATTCCAGAAGCTGACACAATATGTCCCAGAAAACTAACCTCGTGCAACCAGAATTCACATTTACTAAATTTTGCATACAATTGCTTTTCTCTCAAGGTTTGTAACACAATTTTCAGATATTCATCATGCTCATTTACATCACGTGAATAAATCAAAATGTCATCTATGACTACCATAACAAATTGATCTAGGTACGGTCTGAAAATTTTGTTCATCAGATCCATAAAAATAGCAGGAGCATTGGTTAGTCCAAATGACATAACTAAAAACTCATAATGCTCGTACCTCATTCTGAAAGTAGTTTTTGGTATATCTGAATCTTTCACTCTCAACTGGTAGTATCCCGATCTCAAATCAATCTTGGAAAATACAGTAGCCCCTTTTAACTAATCAAATAAGTCATCAAATCTGGGCAACAGATATTTATTCTTTATTTTCACCTTATTCAACTAACGATAATCGATGAACATTCTCATCGTGCCATCTTTCTTTTTCACAAATAGGATAGGAGCACCCCAAGATGAAAAACTTAGTCTAACAAACCCTCTATCAATCAATTCTTGCAACTGTGACTTTAACTCTTTCAACTCTGTTGGTGCCATTGTATACGGAGCTATCAAAATAGGTGTAGTATCAGGAAACAACTCAATTGATATGATCCACCTCGGGTTGAGTCGAGTCATATTTAAATTGTCCAATCATCTTCGAGAAACAATGAATATTTAGCTTAGTAGAATGGGTATGGAAAGAAATAGTTTTGGCAAAATAAATGATAGTTTAAGAGTATGGTTTGAAGAAGTAAAATATGAAAGAAGAAATGGATTTTGGTTCAAAAATAGATAAGAAAGGAAAATGGTTAAACAAAAGTGCAAACAAGAACCAATACTAATTTGGTATCGACCCGTTATTTATAAGCCCTTTAGTTCAGTTTAGGAAATGGTTATGGTGACCTCGACCCACTATCTAGCAAGATAGGAACCTCGGTATGTTTGAACGCCACACTACGAATAGTGATAAGTTCAGTTTTGACAAAGAAAAATGAATGACACAACTAGAATACTAGGTAGGCAACGAATCTTTGAACAAAAATAGAGAAAAGTTTGCCTCGCAAATTGAGCAGAATATCATTCATGAAAAATCAAAAGTTTCCTCCCAATATGTTGATTACATGTATATATAGTATCCAATGAGGCTAGTTGAATGGCCACTTTTAATGAGGATAATAATGATTTCAAATGAAGAGTCTCAGCCTTTTTAGAATTCTAGCCATAAAACTCCCATCTTCAATGTAAGTAACTCTTGAATTAAATTGCTTGTCAATGTCCTTTGAGTTCTTCCATGATCAATTGAAAAGTCACCAACCAAATGATGGAGAAATGATTGCTTGTAGTAAATGCCATGAAGCAAACGTTATGGAAGTTGAAGACAAAGAGGCTGTCGAATTTAAAGAACCATAATGCTCTTCTTTAATTAATAGAAATAATGGATGTAAGATGAAAAGTCACCTGCAATTATCACATGTAACCGTTAAATTAATGCAATTATTAAACTTAAAATAAATTAACAACTAACTTAATTAAATAAGCTAACACTTAACATCATTTATTCTAGCAACTAGCTTAATTAAATAAACTAACACTTAAACATCATTTATTCCAGCAACTAGCTTAATTAAATAAACTAACACTTAAACATCATTTATTCCAACAACTGGCTTAACTAAATAAACTAACACTTAAACATCATTTATTCCAGCAACTAGCTTAATTAAATAAAGCATCATTAAATGAACTTAACCCATGCAACAATAAATTAACCTAGTAACTGGATTAATTAAAGAAACAGCTATTAAATTAAATTCATTAAAATAACTCAATTAATTAAACTAAGTTGAGTTGAATTAATGAACAGAAACCATTTATTAACTAAGTTGCTTAAATGCAAGTATTTAAAATGCAAACTAAATGCAAAGCTGAAATTTAAATAAAGAGTTCAATTTGGATCTGTTCAAAAAGCTGGAATTGAGCCAAAATCGGTTTGCAATATGTTGCAAGGAAATTTTATTGAGCTGGTCTCAACTCGTTCTATTTCTCCAACCAAAACCTCACCCCACAATTGGTTAACTAAGGCCGAAATAGCCTTTTTGAATTTCTTAGCTCGAGCTCGCGTAATTGGTCCTTGAGGCAGCACCATTGAATCCTTGCTCGAGTTAGGTGCACTTTGGGGCACGATCGTATCATCAATACCAAATTGAACTTCACGTATCGGAGGCAAACCCGGCAATTCTTCAGGGAATACATCAGAAAACTCACAGACAATAGGCACTGATTCAACTTTCTTTTCAGACATTTTCGAATCAATCACATAAGCAAAACATGCCTCATATCCTTTTTTCACATATCTTTGAGCTTTCAATACAGATATCACGGTAGGTAATCCATTTAAATCATTGACTCAACCCATACAATTTCATTATTCGGACATCTCAAATCAATAGTCTTTCTTTTATAGTTTACAACATCATCATGCAATGTCAACCAGTCCATACCCAGAATGATATCAAACTCATCAAATGGCAAAAGCATCATATCAGCAGAGAAATAGATATCTCGAAATATTAACGGACAGTTCTTGCATACTTTTTCAACCAGGACACTTTTACCTAATGGGTTCGATCTTTTATAGCAAACTAGTAGACTCTACAGGCAAAGTCTTACTGAATACTAAATTCATGCATATATACGAATGCATAGAACCAGGGTCTATCAATGCAATCACAGAAGTATAATAAAGTGTAAAAGTACCCGTTATAACATCTGGAGATGAAGCTTCCTCACAGCTTGAATAACATATGCTCTAGCAGGTACTCTAGCTTCGGACCTTACAACAGTGTCCCTCGTAGTTCTCTGTCTACCATTGATATTTCTTACATTCATCGAAGGTCTTCCTCTCACAGATGCATTATCAGATCTCATATTCTAAACCATCTCTAGCTCGACAGACTCAGGACAATCACGAAAAAATGATCAAGTGATCCACATCTGAAATAAGCTCTATCATTTTGATACGATCTGCCTCGGGGTGAGTCAAGTCGTATGTGAGATGCCCGATTATCTTCGAGGAGTAATTGAAAAGTTGTCAAGAAAAGGGTGAAATAAGGTTAAAGTTGCAGAAGCTTATCAAAAAAGGTTAAGATTTGGATAGGAGATGGAGATAGGTTAAGTTAGGAAGTAAATAAGGAAGATGTATATAGTGGATGGACTCGGTTTAATAGAAATAATAAATAGGAGATGTATTAAGAAAGTTGGTGGAGATTGTAACATCCCCAAACCCGGCCCATTCACTACGACCGAATCCGGTTATGTCACTACGGAAAGACGGTTGAAAATCTTTTGACTTTAGCATTAAACATAAAAATTTGTCAACTTTTAAAAATAGTGTTTATTTAAAAATATAAGTAAACTTGACATTATAAGATGTCCAAATTAAAACTTTATTAACTTATATTTATTGAATAAATAAGTTGCTAAAATAAAACCATTTTCACACAAGAATTCAAATTAATCAAACCGTAATTAAAATGATAATAAAATGATTCCAAAAATAAATAAAAGGCCTTTATTACAACCAATATTTAAACCAAAAACTTAATATAAATGAGCCTTAGAATATTTAAACTCTTCCTTCTGCATGGGCCACCATGTGTCCTCTCCGATCCCGGTCCAATCTCAAGAGTCACCTGAAATGTTAAGAAAATAATTGGGTGAGTCCACAGACTCAGTGCATAATCATAACACATACTTCCACGCGTATGGGCTTGGCCCATAACCATACAATCCACGAACCAATCATGCAATCATGCATCACAGCCCAACCTAGGTCCATCCAATGCACCAACCTTAGCAGACTCCCTGCTCAAGGCCGTGGCTAACCCACCGATCACAACCGAGTGATCCCACATATCTTACCTCGGCAGACCTGCTGCACGAGGCCGTGGCTGAGCCACCAATCACATAAGTGATCCCAACATTATTCCGTCTACGGTGATGTACACAGCCATCAACCGCCGAGATGGGCACCAAGCCAACATCTCCCTTGATGATGCACACAGCCACTCATCAAGCGCTAATGTAGCCCGAAGCTAACACTAGACCACGTACACCAATGAGTACTCCCTTCCTGATGCGAGCACGCCCGGGGCATCCAACATTTTTCAACATGACGAGCTCTAATCATTGAGGCCAAGAGCTATGGAGCTCATGTGCATCTTCATGCACTTCCAAATTGAGCCAGATTAGCTCATTCTAGCTCAATTTGAGCTCACTCAAGCTCACTCTAGCTCATTGATCTGATTCGTTAATTTTAAGACTTTAAATAAATTGAGTAGCTAATTTATTAATTTTTCTACAACAATTAAAATGTGTCCAAATAATTAATTTAGTGTTGGATTTAATTTGTCTAAGCCTAAATTAATTTATCACATTTTATTACATGTTTTAAGATGTTTGGTTTTAAAATTAAATGTGCAGATTTTAGTTAATCAAGTTCTTTGAAAGTTCAATGTGTACTAATGGTGTCTTTAGTTTGTCTAAAACGTCCCTTGATGTGTCCAAAGCATGTTTTAATGTTATTCATCTGATTTAGGTTGATTTAATGTGGATTCATGGCCTTTGTAGGTTCAGCCGAACCTTTGGAGAGCATTAAAGGAGATACATGCACTTAGGTGCAATGAACTTGGTTGAATACTTCAATGAACCTTGGAGATACATGGATGGCTGGAAGCATGCACCATGGCTGCCAATTTTTGGCCATTCAAGGCCACCATTCGGTTGGGAGAAAGCACAAGTACATGGATGAATTTATTGAATGTTTTTAAGCATCAATTAAAAGGTGCAGCTCATTCCCAAAGTTGGCCGAACCTAGACAAGCCTTTTCAGCTCCTTTGCTGTTCAAATTTGTTCAGCCACTTCCTTCTTCATTAAAAAGACTTTAAAACGTCCCAAATGGCTGAATTTACATATCCAAGAGGGCTACTCACGTTCTCCTTTATTGCTGGACACTTTTCAGCCAAAAGAGACCAAATTAATAGCTCAATTATTGCATGGGATGTACCTAGCTGCTGCATGCCTTTTAAAGTGGCCCAAAGTTCATTTCTTCTTCTAGAAACATGGCTAATGACATTCCCAAAGGCTGCACTTGGATTTGGACGAATTTTTGGGACAAATAATCTTCTAGAAACATGTCTATTGGAGTGCCATTGATGCCATATACCTCCAAACGAATTTTGCAAGCTTACAAGGCCACATTCAGCTGAATTTTGTCAAGCAAACCAAGGGATTTTCTTTCTAGATTTTTCCAGCAATTTATGGCTGAAAATTAACTTAGTCATTAAGTTTTTTATGGCTATTCGGTTAGCTCATATTAGCCTATAAATAGTTGCTAAATTTCATTTGTAAAGGACAGTTTTATGAACCTTTATAAAATTTATGAACTTTTGTTCATCGAGTGAGATTATCTCCTCTCTACCTTTCGTACGAGTTTCGATCCCGACTTATCAAGCTTGCTTGTGGCGTCAATCGTACTCTTTCCATTTTATTATACCAACGGTTCTTATCTTTATAGATAACGGGTCTTGGTCCGCCATCGAATTTCCATCATCCACCTTAAACACATTAGAAACCGGGGTGACACATCTTTGTGTTGAATCGTTTCTGTTTAAGACCTATCTTCCATTTTCCACCATCTATCTTTACCCTTTATTTTTTTTTCTTTGTTAAAACCGAACCTATCACCTAAACCGACTCCTTTTCATTTCTTTAAACCTCCATTCCTAACTTATCCATTTCTTAAATATAAATTCAATTCAAAGCTTCCGCATTGCTACATATTTTCTCATAATTTTTCGAAAGGTTTGTAACCTCCTCGTAGACGATCGGGCAACTTAAATACATTTCGACTCTCCCGAGGTGGAATCGTATCATCTAGTATCAGAGCTATAAAAACGAGGAATTTTGACTACGTACGAGAAGCCGAAATAGGTTTGTAAGTGAAAAAAATTCAAAAAAAAAATTTAAGTTGTAATTTTTGTTCTTGTATTTCAATATATTGTATGTGAAGTGAAAAAAAAATTGAAAAAAAAAAAAAAACGAAAATTAAAAAAAAATATACAAGTTAAAAAAAAAAGTGTGGTGAAAAAAAAAAAAGGTTTGTGGAAATTTTTTTTAAGTATTACTTTGTTCTTCTTCTTCCACCCCCAAAAAAAAAAAATTTTCTTTGTTCAACGGACCCGAAGCCAAATTTTTTTTTCTTTTGTTCAGCCTACCCTATACCCGACATCTTCCCTTATTAGCCATTTTGAAGCCAACCCTCAAGCCGCGATGAGTCTTCCGAAACGAAACTGCAATTTGTGAGACGAGATAGAGCGGTAAAAGGCACGAGTGAAATCATCAAAGAAAAAGCCATCATACGAGTTAAACACGAGTGTGAGTGATTTTCTTTGTGAGTGACTCGTGAGGATTTTGTGGTAAGGTATTTTCTCTTTTCTATCTATTTTTTTTATAACATATTTTATTTTCAGCAACAAAGATGTCACAAGAAGGATTCTCAGCCGCCGACTTCCAATACTTGTTAAGTGAAATGGAAAGCATTTTTGATCGAAAGATTTCATCAAGTCAGAGAATGGAGTCGAGTTCTTCACCGCGATATACATCTCGAAACTATTCGCGAAGAGACTCTTATCAAGACTCATGTTCGACAAGGCCTTCAAGATGGAGAGAAACAAGAAATGAGTTCGAATCTTTTCGAGGTAATGAACGAGAAGAAAGCTATAGGTATTTCACTACAAAAGATCGTTCTCGAAGTGGTTCAAATCGAGATTCCTATTCGACGAAGGAATCGAGGCGAAGCAAAATGAATTTTGAAGTTTTTTACGGTGATGACCAAGAAAGCACTAAGTTACCATCTTATGATTCAAAAAAGTCCCGTACGAAGTATCTTCCAAGAAAAGATCGTGACATCTATGGGAACATTGCTTCGATCTTGGAGTCTAATCCTTGTATTTTTTGAATCTTTTGAATCATCTTCTTGTTGTACTCACAATGTAAGAGAAAGCCCAAAAGAAAAAGAGAAATAATTTGAAAAAGAGATCATGAGAGAAAAAAAAATCAAGAAAAAAGAAAATGAAGAAAGAAACATTGAAAAAGAATGTGAGAACAAAAAATAGAAAATAAAATTGAAATTGAGAAAAACATTGAGAAAGAAAGTGAAAAAGAAAAAGATGTTGAAAAAGAAACGAGAGAACAAAATGAGCGAGAAAAAGAGAGTGATTTTTTGACTAACTCTTCGGATATCTGTTCTTCTTCTATTTCTTCGTTTCAGGTTTTTGAGGAACCAAACGATGATTATCAACTTCAATACCTCCCGAAAGAGCGACATTTTTCTTTGGTTGAAAAATGTAAGTTCGAACCATGCGAGCCAGAAGGTAAGGAAGGTAAGTGTATCGAAACGATCCCGTCTCCACCAAATTCTTCTAAAGATTGTAGCCATGAGAATGATATCGTCATTTACCATCCCTCGATCCCTTGTGATATTTTAAAAGATGGTAATGAAGGTGGAGAAACGTCTATTCAACGGATGCAAGACTCAAGAATACGTTCTGATTTGTGCTATGGAAAACTCAAGAATCATCTGGTAAGTTTGACAGACTTTTATCTTTTTGATACTTGGTTTTTGAGTAAGATGGTGAAATTTGTTTATTTTGTCTACAATTTTTATTTGCTCCTTAAACAAATTTTGTGGTTGTATTTGAGATTCAAAATCCATTTGAAAGATGTTCAATCAAACGCAAAGCTTCGACTACATTACTTGCCTAAGGAGAGAAGGTTTATATTGCGTGAACAAGGTAAGAATGATTTTTGTCCTTCTGCACACAAAGGTACGTTTTCTGAACTTGTTGACACCTTTGTGATCTCTTTGAAAAGTGACGAGCTTTGCATTGATAATTTGGTTGCTGATTCTATTGATGTAAAACATTTAGATCATGCTAAGTTTAATCGTTCTATTATGACTATTTGTGATCTATCTGTTTCGATGAAGGATGAAAGGATTTTTGAGTTCGATAATTTTGATGAGTTTTATGTGAAAGAATCCATATTACGCCATATGAGCAATCCACTTGAAAATTTTGAGAAGTCATTGTTCTCTTTGGATATTGAAAGAACACATCATGCCGATTTCTATTTTGTAAATCATCTAGACCTTGAATTGTATAAATGCCCTATCCTACTTATTATTGGGCTATCTGATTTGATGATTGACAAAAGGATTCATGTGTTTAATAAGTTTTATGATTCATGTGCAAGTGATGTTATATATCGTTCAATGCAAGAATTGGTTGATAAATTTCATGTGCCATATGCGTTTTTTTCATTACTTGCTTATGACGACTATCTCTATCACTTGATGTGTTATTCTCATGTTGGATTTGACTTGTGGTATCCCTTTGAATCAAATGCATGTCATGAAGCTTATTCTATTAATTTCCAAATATTTGACAAGGCATTGTTCATTTTGTATGATAAAATGTTTATGCCCGTTTGCATGCCATTTATTTGTTTTGTTTTGCTTATATTTGGCTTGCAAGAATGTTTGCTAACTTATGGTTATCTTTTTCAAGTAACGCCATTATCATCCGTCCCATTTGATCGAGGAAAATTGAACAAGGAGAATTTTGTTCAAGGAAATCAAGAGTTCGATTCGAGGACGAATCGCCTTGAAGAGGGGAGGGATGATGCGAGCACGCCCGGGGCATCCTACATTTTTCAACATGAGGAGCTCTAATCATTGAGGCCAAGAGCCATGGAGCTCATGTGCATCTTCATGCACTTCCAAATTGAGCCAGATTAGCTCATTCTAGCTCAATTTGAGCTCACTCGAGTTCACTCTAGCTCATTGAGCTGATTCGTTAATTTTAAGACTTTAAATAAATTGAGTAGCTAATTTATTAATTTTTCTACAGCAATTAAAATGTGTCCAAATATTTAATTTAGTGTTGGATTTAATTTGTCTAAGCCTAAATTAATTTATCACATTTTATTACATGTTTTTAAGATGTTTGGTTTTAAAATTAAATGTGCAGATTTTTAGTTAATCAAGTTGCTGCCGAAAGTTCAATGTGTACTAATGGTGTCTTTAGTTTGTCTAAAACGTCCCTTGATGTGTCCAAAGCATGTTTAATGTTATTCATCTGATTTAGGTTGATTTAATGTGGATTCATGGCCTTTGTAGGTTCAGCCGAACCTTTGGAGAGCATTAAAGGAGATACATGCACTTAGGTGCAATGAACTTGGTTGAATACTTCAATGAACCTTGGAGATACATGGATGGCTGGAAGCATGCACCATGGCTGCCAATTTTTGGCCATTCAAGGCCACCATTCGGTTGGGAGAAAGCACAAGTAAATGGATGAATTTATTGAATGTTTTTAAGCATCAATTAAAATGGACAGCAACTCATTCATCTTCCAAGGGGCTGTTCGTGCAATGCAAAGGTCAAGGGGATTTAAGGGCTGAATTAAACCACATGAAAGTTGTTCAAAGAAGAGTTTTAATGCTAGAAACTTCTCACCCAAAAGGTGCAGCTCATTCCCAAAGTTGGCCGAACCTAGACAAGCCTTTTCAGCTCCTTTGCTGTTCAAATTTGTTCAGCCACTTCCTTCTTCATTAAAAAGACTTTAAAACGTCCCAAATGGCTGAATTTACATATCCAAGAGGGCTACTCACGTTCTCCTTTATTGCTGGACACTTTTCAGCCAAAAGAGACCAAATTAATAGCTCAATTATTGCATGGGACGTACCTAGCTGCTGCATGCCTTTTCAAGTGGCCCAAAGTTCATTTCTTCTTCTAGAAACATGGCTAATGACATTCCCAAAGGCTGCACTTGAATTTGGACGAATTTTTGGGACAAATAATCATCTAGAAACATGTCTATTGGAGTGCCATTGATGCCATATACCTCCAAACGAATTTTGCAAGCTTACAAGGCCAGATTCAGCTGAATTTTATCAAGCAAACCAAGGGATTTTCTTTCTAGATTTTTCCAGCAATTTATGGCTAAAAATTAACTTAGTCATTAAGTTTTTTATGACTATTCGGTTAGCTCATACTAGCCTATAAATAGTTGCTAAATTTCATTTGTAAAGGACAGTTTTATGAACCTTTATAAAATTTATGAACTTTTGTTCATCGAGTGAGATTATCTCCTCTCTACCTTTCGTACGAGTTTCGATCCCGACTTATCAAGCTTGCTTGTGGCGTCAATCGTACTCTTTCCATTTTATTATACCAACGGTTCTTATATTTATAGATAATGGGTCTTGGTCCGCCATCGAATTTCCATCATCCACCTTAAACACATTAGAAACCGGGTGACACATCTTTGTGTTGAATCGTTTACATTTAAGACCTATCTTCCATTTTCCACCATCTATCTTTACCATTTATTTTTTCTTTGTTAAACCGAACCTATCACCTAAACCGCTCCTTTTCATTTCTTTAAACCTCCATTCCTAACTTATCCATTTCTTAAATATAAATTCAATTCAAAGCTTCCGCATTGCTACATATTTTCTCATAATTTTTGAAGGTTTGTAACCTCCTCGTGAGCGATCGGGCAACTTAAATACATTTCGACTCTCCAGGTGGAATCGTATCACTTCCTTCCTCGACCAAACCCAAATCCATGCATATGAAAATGCTCTTATCAAATCATCGATAAAATGAGTATACATCTTATATCATTACCACATCATATATATACATTATAATAACTTAATATCACAAACTTACTCACCATATCCGATTACCCAAAACATGGTATTCACCACTTTAGCCATTATGATCGACTACCACACATCATACATATGTATAAGCGTTAGCAAGCAATTAATCAAGAAATAGTGCGATGATTACGCACCTAATCACTTGAGTTCTAAACTCGATCCCAACACTATCGCTAAGCGAGACTACTGAATCGCCTAATCTGCTTTTTCGATCTTGGCCCACACCCGGTGGCCAATCCCGAACCGCCGAGACAGCCCTTTTCTTAAACTTGGGATAGGGCTTTCCTTGCCCTCCTTGACTGGTGTTCACCTCCATCAAAATGCTTAATCAGATCGAAAGGTTAATCTTCCAAGCCATAAATCCAAGTATTTAATCTTACTAAATCTTACCAACATTGTTTACCAATCCAATTTGAATCCCGATTGCTCTTACAACACTGTCGAAATCCTAAAAGCAACACCACATTAATTTGGCCTCACCTCTTAACCATCAAAAAGGTGGCCTTTGGCCGAACACCTACCACTTCCTTACCTTGATGAATCGAACCTTAAAAGATCCTTAGTGGTCCCTTCCTTTGGCTACACAAGAAAGAAACAATATCAAGGCCCTAACAATAACATTCGGCCATCACCAAAATACCAAAACCATCTTTTGGTTTCGGCACCCCACAAGAGAAAGAAGCAAAATCGATTACTAGGGAAGAGCTTACTTACTACCATGCTTGCAGAGACTGAGAGAGAGTACTTGACGGCCTCAAGAATCGGCTTAGCAAGATAACAAGAGGAAAGCAAAGTTTCGTCTAAGTGAACTTTCGGCTTTGGTGAAAATAGGAAAGTAAAGAAATGTTGATGGCTTAAAGAGGTTCAGCTATTGATGGTTAAAGAAGAGAAAAGCAAGAGATGTTCAAAGGAGAAATAGTTTCAAAAGGACAAGTAGAGGTAGTGTTACGTTTTGGTGTAGGTAGTGCTTGAGAAGAACAAAAGTGAAGGCTTAAGAGTAAGGGCTAGAATTCGGCAACAAGGAAGCTCACACCCTTTAAATAGAATTTGGCTACTCTTCCAAACCCTTCATGGCCGAAAATAACCTTTAGAGAACCCCCTAGCCGTCCAACACCTTCTCCTCCCACCAATCCCTTGATTCCCTCCTAGAAACACTCTACACCAACCCTTCAAACAATTCAAAATAAAATCCAACCCATCTCTCCTCCTAGCCACCCATTTAAACTAATTTGAACAAGTCAAAATCCTCCTTTTAAGGTGCCAAAACCGAAACCAACTCCTTCCCCCCTCTCCTGACGCAAAAACAAAAGCAAAAAGCTGCCTTTTCAGCTCGAACACTGGCCCCCTTGCACCATGAGGCGTCACCTTCCCAAGGCCTAAAGTAGAGCCTCCTTGCCACTTTTCCAAAGCAGTTCTTGTGTCAAAACCTCCCAAAGAATTCTCTTAAGGCCTCCAAAGCCAAGCTCCCCTTCTTTAACCCTGAAAACCAAAAATTCCCCAAGGCATTCCACCACCTTTTAGAGTTCTCAAGACCCCTAAAACTCACCCAACCACACACTGAAGTATGCCAACACCTGAGTTATGCACTAAATGCATAACCCCTAAAACCCGTGTTATAATTCTACCCTCCTTAAAAATAATTTCGTCCCCAAAATTACTTAGCTGCCTAACCGTCGTACATCTTAATTCACCACACTACGCTATAGCTGTACACTTTGATCTCAAGAAACTACCATAATCTCTAGGCAAAAATTTCTAAGTCCACACTCAAGGTTCTAGATACTCTACTAGCAACAACACAAGCTGGCACTATAGCGAACAAAACAATGAAGAAATATTCCAGCATAAAACTTACCACCGACTCATCCGCACACCATCATCCTCCTCCGACGCATCTTGCATAAACCAAACTCGATTGTCTTGCCTCGGTGCCACCATTACTCATGCCTAAAGCTCCACGGCCTCGATCAAACCATTACCTCCATGGTTCGAACCACGACCCCTTGTCGCTCACGACCACCTCTCGCCTGATCGCATATAACCTTAGCCTACTGTCCGAGTCCTATTCGGATCCTGGGGACAATCCTTAATCAGATGAGACTTGGACTTGCATCTAAAGCATTCTCGAACTCGATTCCAGCACTCGCCAACATGATACCTTCCACACTGAGCACACGGACGATCTGGGTTCCCAACAACTGGCTTAGAAATACGATCAGAAGTCTCAACCCTCGGTCTTTTCTAAAATCTTTCAAACGATTCAGACGGACCTGAACTCCTCTTATCCCGATTTCTTTCTCTATCTCTATTCTGCCTCTCAGTCCTCTTGACCTCCTCAGCTATCCGAGCTTTCTCCACTAACACAGCAAAGTCTCTTTCTCATTGCGGAGCAATCAAAACCCGCAACTCATCCCGTAGCCCATCTTCAAATCTGACGCATCTCTCATAATCCGTAGCCACGATGCCCCAAGCATACCGGCTCAAACGCAGAAACTCAGCCTTGTGCTCCGCTATTGACTTGCCTCCTTGCACCAAATTGAGGAACGCCTTCCTCTGAGCATCCACATAGCTCGCTCCGACATACTTTCCTTCAAACTTGATCTTAAAGTAGCCCCAATCCACTCGATCGGCAGGGGTACTTTCCTTAACAGTGAGCCACCACTGGTAGGCCTCATCCCGTAGCAACGAAACAACACCCTTAAGCTTCTCCTCAGTGGTTAAGTCTAAGTCGTCCATAATCCTTTCTACTGCCTCAAGCCAGTATTCTGCCACGTTCGGAGCTACCCCAGACACTCCTCTGAAAACCTCGGCTCCATTCGACCTAAGTCTTTCAGCCACTGACTTTCGAGTTCTATTGCCCACGTTGGCTCCTGCCACTCTCTTGAGCACCCACATCATAGCCTACAATACTGCATCGTCTCCTCCTATCTGATCCTGATGTTCAACCTCAACAGCTGGTGGCGGCACATCGCTCTCTGACCCATGGCCAGACCCTACCGGTTCTGATACTGCCATCCTGCCTCTACCACGTCCACGAGTATTGCGACCACGCCTCCTAGAACTCATATCTAGCGTCACGACTTACTCTGTTTAGAAAGTTTTATGCATTAGAAATTTTTGTTCCACTGTTTATCCACGAGCAAATTTTATGAATAACAGTTTCCAGAAGTAGTTTTTTTTGATCAATCAAAGTTTCATCTAAAGTTCTCTATTCTAATTCAAACATTCACATTCCTCACTAGAGACACATACATTCATCCATGTCACTTTCTTGAGCATTCCCAACCTAGGGGTAATTTCGTCATTTTCCTATAGGGTATTCCGGTAATAAATTAGGGTCAATTTGAAAATAATTTTTCAAATTAAAGACATTTCAGAATTTACCAAAATCTTGGGGGTCATTTTGAAAAATTTGTTTTTCAAACCAGATGTGTTGCAAAAATTTCAGAGATCAGGGTTATTTTTGTGATTTTGGAAGTTATGGGCATTTTCGTAAATTCTCCAAATCAGGATATTTTGATATTTGTAAAATAGAAGTTTCCAATATTTTGTACAGTAGAAACATTTTAGTAAGAATCGAGAGCAATATGAAAATTTAGAAACCAAGGGCATTTTGGTAATTTTATCAACCAGGGGTATTTTCGTAAATTTCTCCCAACCAGAGTATCTTGATATTTTGAAAACTCGATATTTTTGTATTTTGTAAAGTAAAATGATTTTAACAAAAGTTTAGGGTAGTACGATAATTTTACAATACAGGGGCATTTTTGTAATTTTGCCGCTAAGGGCATTTTTGGAAATTTTGTATATCGAGAAAACGTCTTTCAAAATCAGGTTTAGGGTTTACAAACCAAAGGCGTAAATTTGAAAATTTCAAAAAACTAAGGGTTTTAAAACAGCAAGGCTAATCCCTTTCGGGTTTTAATAATTGGTTTAGCCTATGAACAAGTCCTCTTGGTTAAGGTGAACCGTAGCTACGCACCGTGTAGGATTCGAGTAAAGAGGAGGTGAGTCGCTAGGATCGCTTAAATACCAAGCTCTTACTAAATACCAATCCTAGACATGCATCAATGGTTACCACACCTTAACTCTCGACTAACTTCACGGTTTTGTTTAGTAATCTTTAAGTCTTATGCATATGTTTGAGTAGACTAATCCTAGGGTCCAAAAGCCTTAATATTCTAATCTACGAGCCCAATCAAGCCCATAATAAATCACACAAACAAAATACTTCAAAAGCTAGAAGTACTTACCTGGTGGACTTGGTAGAGGTACAGTGCCATGCCAGAATAACCTGAAAACTTTTTATAAAAGCCCATATTTTGAATAGCCCATTTTAAAAACTATTTGTGGGCCCAAACCCTCAAAGCTGAGTTTTGAACCGGGCTTTGATACCAATTTGTAACATCCCCAAACCCGGCCCATTCACTACGACTGAATCCGGTTATGTCACTACGGAAAGACGGTTGAAAATCTTTTGACTTTAGCATTAAACATAAAAAATTGTCAACTTTTGAAAATAGTGTTTATTTAAAAATATAAGTAAACTTGACATTATAAGATGTCCAAATTAAAAACTTTATTAACTTATATTTATTGAATAAATAAGTTGCTAAAATAAAACCATTTTCACACAAGAATTCAAATTAATCAAACCATAATTAAAATGATAATAAAATGATTCCAAAAATAAATAAAAAGGCCTTTATTACAACCAATATTTAAACCAAAACTTAATATAAATGAGCCTTAGAATATTTAAACTCTTCCTTACGCATGGGCCACCATGTGTCCTCTCCGATCCGGTCCAATCTCAAGAGTCACCAAATGTTAAGAAAATAATTGGGTGAGTCCACGACTCGATGCATAATCATAACACATACTTCCACGCGTGTGGGCTTGGCCCATAACCATACAATCCACGAACCAATCATGCAATCATGCATCACATTAACCTAGGTCCATCCAATACACCAACCTTTTCGGACTCCTGCTCAAGGCCGTATAACTAACCCATCACAACCGAGTGATCCCACATATCTTACCTCGGCGGACTGCAGACGAGGCCGTGGTTGAGCCACCAATCACATAAGTGATCCCAACATTATTCATCTCACGGTGATGCACACGACCATCAACCGCCGAGATGGGCACCAAGCCAACATCTCCTTGATGATGCACACGACCACTCATCAAGCGCTAATGTAGCCCGGCTAACACTAGACCACGTACACCAATGTGTACTCCTTCCTTCCTCGACCAAACCCAAATCTAATGCATATATGAAAATGCCTCTTATCAAATCATCGATAAAATGAGTATACATCTTATATCATTACCACATCATATATATATAAATACATTATAATAACTTAATATCACAAACTTACTCACCTGTTATCCGATTACCCAAAACATGGTATTCACCACTTTAGCCATTATGATCGACTACCACACATCATACATATGTATAAACGTTAGCAAGCAATTAACCGAAGAAATAGTGCGATGATTACGCACCTAATCACTTGGAGTTCTAAACTCTCGATCCCAACACTATCGCTAAGCGAGACTACGGCAATCTGCCTAATCTGCTGCTCTGACGCTGGCCCACACCCCGGTGGCCAATCCCGAACCGCCGAGACAGCCCTTTTCTTGAACTTCGGGATAGGGGCTTTCCCTTGCCCTCCTTGACTGGTGTTCACCTCCATCAAAATGCTTAATCAGATCGAAAGGTTAATCTTCCAAGCCATAAATCCAAGTATTTAATCTTACTGAATCTTACCAACATTGTTTACCAATCCAACTTGAATCCCGATTGCTCCTACAACACTGTCGAAATCCTAAAAACAACACCACATTAATTTGGCCTCACCACTTAACCATCAAAAAGGTGGCCTTTGGCCGAACACCTACCACTTCCTTACCTTGATGAATCGAACCTTAAAAGATCCTTAGTGCTCCCTTCCTTTGGCTACACAAGAAAGAAACAATATCAAGGCCCTAACAATAACATTCGGCCATCACCAAAATACCAAAACCATCTTTTGGTTTCGGCATCCCACAAGAGAAAGAAGAAAAATCGATTACTAGGGAAGAGCTTACTTACTACCACACTTGTAGAGACTGAGAGAGAGTACTTGACGGCCTCAAGAATCGGCTTAGCAAGATAACAAGAGGAAAGCAAAGTTTCGGCTAAGTGAACTTTCAGCTTTGGTGAAAATAGGAAAGTAAAGAAATGTTGATGGCTTAAAGAGGTTCGGCTATTGATGGTTAAAGAAGAGAAAAGCAAGAGATGTTCAAAGGAGAAATGGTTTCAAAAGGACAAGTAGAGGTAGTGTTACGTTTTGGTGTAGGTAGTGTTTGAGAAGAACAAAAGTGAAGGCTTAAGAGTAAGGGCTAAAATTCGGCAACAAGGAAGCTCACACCCTTTAAATAGAATTTGGCTACTCTTCCAAACCCTTCATGGCCGAAAATAACAATTAGAGAACCCCCCCAGCCATCCAACACCTTCTCCTCCCACCAATCCCTTGATTCCCTCCTAGAAACACTCTACACTAACCCTTCAAACAATTCAAAATAAAATCCAACCCATCTCTCCTCCTAGCCACCCATTTAAACTAATTTGAACACCGAAACCAACTCCTTCCCCCCTCTCCTGACGCAAAAACAAAAGTAAAAAGCTGCCTTTGCAGCTCGAACACTGGCCCCCCTTGCACCATGAGGCGTCACCTTCCCAAGGCCTAAAGTAGCGCCTCCTTGCCACTCTTCCAAAGTAGTTCTTGTGTCAAAACCTCCCAAAGAATTCTCTTAAGGCCTCCAAAGCCAAGCTCTCCTTCTTTAACCCTGAAAACCAAAAATTCCCCAAGGCATTCCACCACTTTTTAGAGTTCTCAAGACCCCTAAAACTCACCCAACCACACACTAAAGTATGCCAACACCTGAGTTATGCACTAAATGCATAACCCCTAAAACTCGAGTGTTACAGAGATGGAGAAATGAACTTAAACTTAGAAATGATTCAACACTAAAAGTGTCACCCCGGGTTCTATGTTTGTTTAAGGTGGAAAATGGAAGTTGATGATGGACCAAGACCCGTTATCTATAAATATAAGAACCAATGGTATAAGTTGATGGATGAGAAACGACTGACGCCACAAGCAACGCTTGATAAGTCGAAATCAAAACTCTTATGAAAGACAGAGAGGTGAAAATCTCACTGATGAACAAAGTTCATAAAATATATTCAAGGATCAAAATTAAAAGTTCCTTTTTTAATTGGTTGATTACATGTATATATAATATCAAATGAGGCTAGTTGAATGGTCACTTTTAATGAGGCTAATAATGATTTTAAATGAAGAGTCTCAACTTTTGGAATACTACACATGTAAATCCCATCTTCAATGTGATTAATTCTTCAATTAAATTGCTTGTCAAAGTCCTTTGAGTTCTCCATGATCAACCGAAAAGTCACCAACCAAATGAAAAGTCTCAATCTTTGGAATTCTAGCCATGTAACTCCCATCTTCAATGTGATTAACTCTTCAATTAAATTGCTTGTCAAAGTCCTTTGAATTCTCCATGATCAACCGAAAAGTAACCAGCCAAATGATGGAGAAATAATTGCATGTAGTAAATACCATGAAACAAGCGGTTATGGAAGTTGAAGACAAAGAGGCTGCCAAAATTAAAGAACCATAATGCTCTTATTTATTTAATAAAACATCTTCTTAATGTTGAATTAAGCCGCTTAATATCAGCCCCCTCTTGTGTAACTTAATTCACATGCATAACAGCCTTTAGAAATAATGGAGGTGAGTTGAAAAGTCACCTGCAATTATCACACGTAACCGACACATTAATGCAATTATTAAACTTAAAGCACATTAATAACTAACTTAATTAAATAAACTAACACTTAAGCATCATTTATTCCAGCAACTAGCTTTATTGAATAAAGCATTATTAAATGAACTTAACTCCTGCATCAATAAATTAACCTATTAACTAGATTAATTAAGAAGCAACTATTAAATTAAATTCATTAAAAGAACTCAATTAATTAAACTAAGTTGAGTTGAATTAATGACCAGCAATCATTTATTGAACTAAGATGCTTAAATGCATGATTTAAAAAGCAAACTAAATACACAAATGAGTTACTTAATGCATGACTTAATTAAATGCAGAACACATAATGCATGTCATAAATAAAATATGTAGATCAATAATGCATGACATTAACTAAAGATGCATTTAATTAAACAAGACATAATTAAAGACTAAAGTATTGAGCTGATTCAAGCTCAAATAAGCTAAATTTGAACTGGATGGAGCTCGTGGAGCTGGAAATGAACTGGGATCAGCTTGCCAACTATGTAAGGCTCAATGAAAGAGATTTGACTGACGGGGTTCACTGGGCGCGCTCGCATCACATTTAATCTACAACTTCCTGGATGCCTTTTTCCACAATGTTTACATTCAGGTCTCTCAGTCTGGACATTTCCAACACTGGCCACTAAAGTTGCTGGAGTTTTGGAACTCATTTGTGTTCTAGCTCAATTTCTATTTGAATGTCCCACATTATCTCTTGAATGACTTTGATCATCTTTGAACTTCTTCGAAGCAGACTGAAACGATCTACTCTGAAATCTCTTTCTCACATCTCTAGCTTCAAACTCATTTTTTTTTATTTTCTTATTTCTAAGATCCCGACTAACAAGCAAAGATCTTCGTTAATATCATCTTCTAATCTTTTGCACATTATTGTTGGGTAGATACGCATTCCCGAGCATACTGACTTAATCTTACAAATTCTCGTTCATACTCCGTAACAGTCATTTAGCCCTAGTTTAGTTTCAAAAATTCCTTTCGTTTCTGATCGATGAATCTCTCACTAATATATTTCTTTTGAAACTCAATCTGAAAGAAGTCCCACGTAACTCGCTCTTTCAGAACAATAGAAATCAGAGTTTTCCACCATTGATAGGCTGCATCTCCGAGTAAAGACACAACACATTTTATGCATTCTTCTAGATTCAGAGACATTTCATCGAATACCCAGATAGTATTTTCTAACCAGAACTCAGCCTTTTCAGCATCATCATCACTAATAGCCCGAAACTCTTTGACCCCATATTTATGGATCTTGTCAACTAGAGGCTTATTCAACAAATTCAGATACATAATTGGTGGCACAACTGTAGTCTGAGGGGGAATAACTGGGGGCGGGGGTTGCGAAACAGTAGGGTTATTTCTTACGAATTGAGTGAACCATTCACTCATCATCTAGAAGAAAGCTTGTTTAGCTTCTTCCTCTTGACCGCTAGTAGCCGGTCTCAGATCAAAAGGCACTGTCCCTTCACGAGAGCAGGCACATTACTTTCTATGTCGTCAGCTACGGCTCTTTCAGGATTATTACTATACAAGAATCACATTTTATACGTCAAGATTCATCACACTATCACAATTTAGATATATGGCATGTATAGCTAGACTCTGACACGCTACGTTAGTCTGAGAATTGACTAAATTGTAGCTCTGATACCAACCAAATGTAACACCCCTATCCCGTGTCCGTCACTGGATTAGGGTTAAGGGCGTTACCTGACAAATCAGAAACTTTATTAAATAATTCATAAAGTAAATTATCATTTACAACCATAGTGTCCCTTCTGTAGGTCATCAAGACCTAAAACATACTTAGAAATAGGGTTAGGACTAAATCGGAACACATACAGAATTTCTCAAAAATTTAAAACTTTTCTAAGTTTTAGGGGTTACACGCCCATGTGGGTAGGCCGTGTATCTCCCATGGTTGACAGACACACCCGTGTGTCTTTCCCGTGGTCGAACCTGACTTTACATGTAACATCCCAAAATTAGGCCTAGAAGAATTGGGCCTAATGGGCCTTGGGCGTAGGAGTGTTTAAAAATTTTTGAGAACAAGAGAATGGCATTATTTCAAGTTGAACTTACTAGGAAGGTGATTTTGGAAATTTACGAGGTCCTAGGAAGCTTCGGGTTCAAGTTTGGCTATAGGAAAAATTTTGTGTTTATGCTTATTAAGGAGAGAGAGTAAGTGACCTTAAAGCTTGTGGAAATAAATGAGTAAATGGTTAGCATAAGTGAACTATTAGTAAAGAGGTTATGGTGCCACATGTATTACCTTGAGGGAAGAGGTTCGAATCCCTTTGTGTGCATTGTGACTTTTATTTTTTTTCTTTCCTTCCTTAATGTGTCGGTCAAGGAGTATTTATGGCAAGGGTGGACTTTATTATTTTTTGTAAGGTGGCTAAAAGAATAAGGCAAGGTTGAGGTTAGGGAAAGGAATCAAAAGGAATAGGTAAGTAAGGGGGACAAGAGGCTTATTTTGTGGGTGGTGTTTTGAAAAATTTGGGTGGCCAAACTCTTATCCTAGGGTGGATGAATGTGGATGATAGCCAATTTGGTGCTTGATGTTTTGGTATCATTTTTCTTTTCTCCCCAAACTCCTTTTCTTCTCCTTGTCGAATCTACACAACTTGGAGAGTGCAAATTCCATTTCTTTCTTCTTGTCGATTGTACCCCAAACTTTGAGACCATTTCTTTTGTTCACTCATCCTTCTTGAAAACCAAAACTAATCCATCATTTTTCTATTTCTTCTTCTTCTTTTCTTTTTGCAACAAGAATCACTTCCCCTCTAATATTTTTTTACCATAGCCGAATATTGAGTCCACTAATTCTTTATAGCCGAATCTTTCATCTCATACATATTTTTTTCAACCATATTGCTACTCATACTTTGATCAATCAGTAAGCGATCCATTTCAACATTTTATTTTTATTCTTTCTCTTAATGCCGAATCAATGTCTTGGTGTGGGATGGTCACATTGACCGAAACCATCATCATACCTTCTCTCATACGAAATCACTTTTCTTCTCAGTAGAAATATTGTGGAAGGCCAAAACTTGGAGTTTCTGAAGTTATCATTTAATCATTAGAAATCAGAACTAATATCATTAAGGTAAGGGATTCATCATGGTTCTTTTTGGATCTTTCCGTTGACCGGTTATTTTGCTTAATGAGATAGTGGTTGTGACTAATCGATTATATTTTTAGGGACTAAATCGCTCGATCTATCTCTCGTAATAAGAGACTCGAATTGTTGGTAAGTGATATAGATTGTTAATCAATCACAATACTTGGATGAAGTTGTAAATTGGGTTTGGACTAATGTTGACCGATTGTACTTTTAGGTGTCGCAAAGAGTATCGTGTTACGGATCCCGTAATAAGGTGTGTAATCCGTACCTTCTGCATACATATCTGAAATGGTGTGTAATCTCACACTTCTCTAAAAGTTTGTATGAAATATTCTGTGAATCGGTTGAAATACAGAAGAAAACCAAAAATAGGCATCCGTAATCACTCGGGCTGCGTATGATCGTAGTGGTAATTATATTTTGTAATAAAACAGTTTCAATTAGAAACAGTGACGTGTTTTTGAAAAATCATGAAAAATAGGAGAAAGGAAATTAGAAAGTGAATGAGATATCAAATAAAATATTACTGTGTCTATTTTGATAAGGAAGAAATGGAGAAGCAAAAGAAATTTTATATTCTGAGATTTGTTAATTTTAGTGAGACTGGTTCTGAATGATTTCGTGGTTCCCTGATCTGTCTTAGAAAAATCATATAAAATTGTACAAAGTGAATTATGGGATATAATTTATATGTATGGATTCTTTAATGAGCCTATTTTCAATAGAAACAAGTGGGAGCAGTATATAAAAATTGTACAGTGAGATATTTGAAATTAAGGTAGGAGAGGTCAGAATCATTGGACAGTGAAATAAGGGAAAATTTAAGGAATAAACTGTACTAAATGGTTAAGCCAAAAATTCTGGAAAAATTGTAGTAAGAAGTTATGTGAGTCTAGTTTCAAGGAGAATTTACGGATTTAGATTATAGTCAATTTAGTTAGTATGACGCAGATGGACAGTTTAAATTTTATGCCCAAATTAGTAGTTAAGTCTGGATTGCAAAATTACCAAATTACCCTTAGTGGGTAATATTACCAATTTACGAAAATGCCCCTATGGACCGAATTACTAAAATACCCTTAGTGGGTAAGATTATCGAATTATCGAAATGCCCCTAAAGGGCTGAAATACGATATTACTTAATGGACTGAATTGACATATTGCCTTATGATATTTTGTTATATAGGCCGATCTGATGTTTTGCTATATGAGCCAATTTGATATGTGACTAAATGAGCCAAATTGATATGTGATTAAATGGGCTGAATTGATATGTGATAAAATGGGCCGATTTTGCAAAGTGTTATTGGGCCAATTTGTTTGTCATAAATTTCTAAATTTTTAATTATTGTTATTATATTGTAAATATCATGATTTGATATGTACGATGCATATACATGAATTGCATGGGATGGGATAATGATGAAGAGAAGTTTTGGTAGCTTTGCTACATAATTTTGGTGGCTCGCCACATATTTGGTGACCTGTCACAATCATGTCAGTGGCTATGCCACGTAAATTCTGTTATTCTGGTGGCTTGTCCACAAATAATCTGTTATAAATGGCTTAATGCCTACATTTTGTGTGTTGGCGGAGTGGGTGACTGAAGCTCCCCATAGGTGTGTTGGTTGGTACGGGTGATATGTAGCGGATGGAAAACTAGGTTTGATTTGGGAATTGCATTTCATATTCATGTTATATTCATTACATTATTATTGTATGTGGGCTTAGGCCCAAATAATTGCTTAATGAGATTTTGGCCTAGTGAACAACGGTAAGGGATTTCACACTGAGTTCTTGTAACTCACCCCCTTCTTTCTTAACCCTGTAGGTAATGCTCTGTGAGGTAGACTTGGGCCATGGATGACTCGGTGGAGGACATACTTTAGAAATGGTGTTATTAAATTTTAAATTTCTATTTCCATTTATTTTATTATTTTACTATATTGTTTAAGTTGTAATAAGGCCTCTGGAGTATTTTGTTATTTGCTTTATGGTTGATACACTTATTATTTTGCTTAATTTGTTTTAAACAAGAATTTTTCTAAAAACTTAAATAAAGGTTTTCCAAAATCGATTAACAAATGAATTTCATAATAAACTTTATAAATATTTTAACATGGAAGTTATTTTCTCGAACTATCAAACAATATTTTCAAAAGTTACGATTTTAAAGTTCACTACCTTGATTGTTGACTCATCAATCAATTTCTCAAAAATACTTGTATTTTATCTATGTTTCCGCAACGATTTCAAAATACTTCTGCAACTCTCTTTCTAAACATCACTTATTTGAAAATCATTTATTTCAAATAAATTTCACAACCAAAAAGGTTTTTCTTAAAAGATAATTACATTTTTAAGTAGTTAACAATTTGCTTAAGTGTTTTGGTTTTTAACAAAGAGGCTGAAATTTTCAAATGAGTTTTTTTTGTGACATGCCAGATTCAAGCCTAACTTCTAGGCCGAGTTTGGGGTGTTACATTACACCACGGCCACTAAGCACGCCCGTGAACCTTGGCAGTGGTCAATTCTGACTTGGCTCCATGGCCATCAAGCATGCCCTTGTACTTTGGCCGTGGTCGATCTTGTTGAAACCACACGGCTACCAAGCACGTCCGTGTGCCAAGGCCGTGTACTCTTAGCTAGCTACTAACTTATCTCCACGGTCACTAGGCACACCCGTATGCCACAACCGTGTGACAAAATAGGCCATTTACAAGGCCAAATTGCCACCCACCTAGGTTCATAACCACAAACCAATTATCAATAATAGCAATCAAGAACATATCAAAATAACCATCCAATCTCTACATTCAAATCCAATTCCATTCATACCAAATTTACAAGACTAAATCTCATATAAACACAAGCATAATTCATCCATTTACTTATCTTAAACTTGACCACTTCATATACTATCAAACTATACCAAAACATACATCACATATCATATTCAGTATTGCATATTGCCAGCACATAACTAGCCAAATCACATGGCTAAGTTCACTTCATATTCATATACAAATATCTTGACTATATATGCCATATCTAGCTATATACATTTCCAAAATGTACCAAAATAAGTTGAGTAGTGTGATGATGATCCTCGACGTTCCCCAAGCCTTTAGTAGCTTTGACGATCTATAAAACAAAGAAAACACACACAGAATAAGCTTTTCAAAAGCTTAGTAAGTCATATACAAATAAACTTAACATGAAAATCATATAGGCATATAGGAACATTGGCACAATTAATTTTCATAGCAAATTTCTCACATGTATGCTTTGGTCCATGTACTTGGCCATATTTTTGCCACAAGCATCAATTCAAAAATCTTATATCTACATAGCTCTTACATGTATACTTTTACAAATCATATTATTTTCCAATATACATAATCATAATAGTAAGATCATATATATACTTACCTTGTATACACACTTAGTGTATAAATCAACATACCTGAAATGGATTTACAATTCACATAGCCATTCGTATCACAGACTTGCCCGTTGAACCGTCAGGAACCTAATAGGATACTCAGAAAACTCAAAATAGTCGTACAATGCCAACGTCCCAGACGAGGTCTTACATGCACTCAGATATCGATGCCACTATACCAGACAGTGTCTTACACGAATCAATAAGATGCCAATGTCCTAGACATGGTCTTACACGTAAAACTCGTATCGATGCTAACATCCCAGACGTGGTCTTACACGAATCTCAAATCAACGCTGACGTCCCAGACGTGGTCTTACATGATATCTCAGAACTAACACCTATGTCATGACATAGCTAATCCTATCTATTCCTAGGTTCGTACGAGACTTCTCAAACATTGTCACTATGTTAATCTTATCTTGAATTCATGTACATAGCATCTCGTAAGCATTCATTGTTATCAATAGTCATATGAACATACATAATTCAATACGAATATGTTTATTTGCATAATGACTTACCTCGATTTGATTTAACTAAAATAGAAATGGCTACTCTGTTTCTTTAGCTTTCTCACAATCTAAATCCGATTTCTTCAGTTCTTGATCTATACATATTCAAATTTAACTCTTTTATTCACTAACTCATCCAATTCAATCCAAATACACACATATTTAGGGTTATTTGTAACTTAACCCTCACTTTGCACAATTTATTAATTTAGTCCATTTTTCTCAAAACATCAAATACACAAATTCATCATATATTCATGCTTAGCCGAATGCTTATGAACATCATACAAGCCCATAATTTTCATCAAATTTGTAATTTAATCCCTCAAATTGCTATTATCATAATTTAGCCCTAATTAGCTAAATTCACCAAAAATTCAAGAACAAAATATGTTCATCTAACACATATCTTTCATTTAACACCACACATCATCATAAAACATATGAGTTCATCTAAGTCTCATCTCAAAAACATCATCAATTCTCAAAATTGAAGCATGGTTTTGTAGTAGACAAAGCAACAATCTCAAAAACATAAAAATCATCAAAATCTAAAGCCAAAACATACCTTAATCATGAAGACTAAGAGCCAAATTTTAGAAAGCTTCAAAACCTTTCTTTTCTTTATGCTTTCGATGGAAGAATGCATGAAAACAATATTCATTTTCATGTTTTTATCATATAATAACAAACATATTATTAATAATTACCTTATTAACCTTTAATAAAATAAAACAAAACATATGTGCATAAGGTCATTAAAGACCATTGCCGTCCACCATCCAAATTAATAGGCTAATTGCCTTTTAAGGGCTTCAACTTATAAAGACATCAACAATTTGATGCTTTCACAATTAACTATCAAACCTTCAATTTATGCGATTAAGCCTTTTCTAAAATTAAGCACACAAACATACGAATTTAATTCACAGAAATTTAGCACATGCTTAATCACTCATTAATGGCACATAAAATAATATTAAAATATTTTACTTACTCAAATTTGTGGTCTCAAAACCATTATTTTGACTAGGGTATAAACTAGACTGTTACATTTGCACCCACTTTTGAAGCCGACCCTCAAAGCCGTGATAAGTCTACTAAAAAATGAACTACGAATTTGTGAGAGAGAGACGAGCGGTAAAAGGCACGAGTGAATTCACTAAGAAAAAGCCAATTTTGAGTGAAACACAAGAGTGAGCGAATTTTTTTTGTGAGTGAACTTGTAAGAATTTGTGGTGAGTTAAAATTAATTTCTTTCATATTTCAAGTATGGATTGAAGTACGAGTGGAGTCAAAGCCGAAGCAATCTGCCATGAGGAAGAGATGTCTTTGGTTGTTCGAGTGAGCAAGCTACTCGTAGTCAAAAGGAGCCTAAGCATCCAATGCTCGAAAGACAAACAACAATAGGAAAATATTTTCCATTCCCGATGCCAAGTAAACGGAAAGGTTTGTAGCTTGATCATTGACGGTGGCAGTTGCACCAATGTGGCGAGCACCCTGATGGTTGATCAACTTGGCCTACCAACAATCCCACATCCGAGTCCATATAAGCTTCAGTGGCTCAACGACAGTGGTGAAATCAAGGTGACCATGCAAGTGCGTGTGACTTTCTCAATTGGAAAATATAAAGATGAAATACTTTGTGATGTCGTACCTATGCACGTGAGACACCTGTTGCTCGGAAGGCCGTATGACCGAATAGTTATCCACGACGACTACACCAATAGGTACACATTTCAACATATGGGAAGATAAATCACTTTAGCCCCATTGATACTGAAGCAAGTCCATGAAGATCAAACAAGGTTGAAAGCGTCTATAAGACTTTCGAAGGAAAAAGAAAAGAAAAGCGAGAAAAAAAGTGAAAAAGAAAAGAAAATGAATGTAAGAGAGAAAAAAGAAAATGAAAAAGAAAAGTGAGAAAAAGAAAAAAGAAGAAAAAGAAAGTGAAAAAAAGAGTTTGATTGCAAAAGAAAGTGAGATTCAGAAGGTCCTTTTTGCAAGGAACTTCCTTCGTCTATTTTGGCTCTTTTGCAGGATTTCTAAGATGTTTTTCCAGAAGAGACTTTGAGCGGATGGCCACCTCTTTATGGAATCGAGCATCAAATCAATTTCATGTCGAAAGTCATTATTCTGAACTGACCCGCATATCGAACAACTCAATTTACCTAGGCCATCTCACATCATTTGGTATTAGAGCTAAGTGAGCTAATTTGAGCTAAACGAGCTAGAAAAGCTAAAATCGAGCTGAACCGAGCTGAGAGCAAGTTACACTAAGGTGCAAAGCTTCTTTAAGACGTTGACCCAAGCCTTTCCATCTTTATCGAGCTGAATTTCGGTCCAACATTGAGTCAATAAAGTCAAAATAGCATCTTAGAATTGCTTAGCTCGCTCTCGAGTCACCGGGCCTTTAAGAAGTTTGAAAGGATCAAAATATGAATCTTGGGTTGCCCTGAGTATGCTCACATCATCCCCCCTCTTCAAAGCGATCTCATTTAAGCTCGTTTAAGCTCGAATTAGCTTCTTTCCAGCTCATTTCTTTTATCTTTAAAATAAATTAAGTGTTAGTTTTAATTTATTTAGCTTGATACAGCTCATGACCGAATTCCCTAGCTCAAATCAGTTCATTAATTGTTTTCACATGTTCTGAGCTAGCCAAATTTATTAAGTTAGGTAAGTCCACATTAATTTTGTCTTACTTTAATTATTAAGTCCACATTAATTTTGTCTTACTTTAATTATTATGTTTATTAATATGTCTAGATAATGTTTATTAAGGTTTAGCCAAATATACATGTGAATTAAAAGTGTTCATTTTGTGTTTAGGTTCAGTCGAATGTGAAGATGTGATTAATGCAAGGTTCATGATTGGCTTGGTGCAACATGATGTGAGCATACCCGGGGCAACCCAAGATGCCTATCTTGATCCTCTTGAGTTCCCCAAAGGACCATCAATTTTGAGCTTAATTCTAGCTTAATTAAACTTCAATCAATGCGGTCTAGTTGATTCGGTCTCAAGTCAGCTCACACGAGCTCAATTCAGCTCATTGAGCTCAATATTAGTTCTTTAGCTCATTTAATTTAATTTAGTTAACTTAGTTACAGCTCTTAATTATATGTCAGCTTATTACATGTTTTAATTATGTTTTGTTAACCGAATTTAATTAGGTAGCTGGACTATAATTAATTTGTCTTAATTTAGTTAATATGATAATTAGTTTTAATTTGTCTTAATGCTATTTTGTCCAGCCGAACATACATTTGAACGTAAACTAGTTAATGTTTTTCTTGTAGGATGGCCAAATGCATGAAAGAGCAATAAAGTTCAAGTGCATTAATGGCTCAATGGAACGTATGGGAGCATACATGAATGGCCGAATTCATGGATATGGCCATTCTTTGATGATTCAAGATGATTATTTAGCCAATTAGGGCTGCCAAATTCACTTTCCAAAATGCTGGCCGATCCACTCCCCAAAATAGCACCTAGGCATTCACATTTGGTGTTCACACCAAGGACCATTCGGATGATCATTGTTCATACTTCCAAAGACTTTTCCAGATCCTTTTTCACACATTCAAGGTTCTTCACATTCTCCTTTATTGCTGGTAACTTTTCAGCTAAAGTTAGTATTTTAATGAGCTCATTTAAGCTCATTGGCTGCACCTAGCTAGTGCAATGCATCCTTGAAGTGTCCAAATTCGTGCAAGCTGATCAGACCCTTCTAGAATGCCGTCCAAAGATCTTCCATCATGTAACATCCTAAAAATTTGAGTATCAATATGTTGCTTGGTGTTAGCTTGGGTATGATTTTATTATGTGCTAAATATAGTCTTGAGAAGGCTCGGGTTTACTTGGAATTAGAATGAATTTTAGTAAAGAGTACTTTAGTGTAAAGAAACCAGGTGACCTTGAAGTTTAAGTTATTAAGTAATAAAAGATGGCATAAGATGAGCAATTGGCAAAGTGGTGATGGCGCCATAAGTTGGACTTGAGGGAAGATGTTCGAATCTCCTAGCATGCAATTTGGGAGCTTTTATTTTTGCTTTATCCTAACATGTGTCGGTCATGGATAAGGATTATGATGAGTTGGATTAAATTTTTATGGTAAGAAGACTTAAGGTTATGGTAAGCATGAGTTAAGGAATGGAATTGCTTGACTTTGGGGATAAGATTTCTCAAACTTAAGGAAAATGGAGGATTGTAAGGCTTGAGTCTAGGTTGATGTTTTGGTAACTTTTTCATGGTCATTTTGACCATGAATGGGGACAGTTTTGTGGACTAAAGGGGGGAGCCGAATTTGGGTGGTGAATTTTGGTGATAGGCTAGTTTGGTTGGTAGCTTTTGGGGGTATTACCTTTTGGTCATTTTTGCTTTTGCAAGACACATTTTTTCTCTCCATCTATTTTCTCCCTAGCTGAATGTGCTAAAAACTTTGAGCAAACAATTATTTCTTTTTTCCATTTCTTTTGACCATTTCGGATTTAGTTGCTCTTTCTCTCCAAATCTTTTTCTTCTCTTTGTGACCGAAATCACATAGCTAATAAGGATCTTTTCTTTTCTTTTCTTCTCTTTTTCCTCCCCAATGCTGAATGCAAATAGCTCCTAAATTCATCTCTTTCTTTCTCTTTTCTCTCTTGAAAACCGAATCAACATCATCTCTTTCTTTCATCTTTTATTTTCTTTTCAACCATACTTTCTTCATTATTTTTCTCTCATGGCCGAATGCTAGATTACTCCATTGCCGAATTATTTTCTTTTCTTTGTTTATTCATAGCCGAATCTTCCACTATACATAAGTATCCTTCTCGATCATTCTTCTTTCAAGCCTTGGACAATAGGTAAGAGTTTTTTTTGGTTTCTATGTTGGTTTAAGGGAAGTCTTGGCTGAATCTTAATGGTGGTAAGAAGAATCTCTTTGATCAAAATCATCATCTGAATCTTAATGGTGGTAAGAAGAATCTCTTTGATCAAAATCATCATTCATTCTATTAAACATTTTCTTTCGTTATATTATAGTGTGATAGTGGAGGGCTAAAACTCAAGTGTTCGTGAGCGTCGTGAATCGTTGGAATCGATTTAAGGTGTTAAGGTAAGGGATTATTAAGGACTCTCATATTACTCGACATATTGATATAGATGGATTATTAATCGATTTCATTTTAGGGGACGTTATCACTCGATTTTCATATTGTGGAACAAGGATATTTGTGGTAAGCCAATCTCACCCTTAAAACCATTAGTCATAATTTTGATATATTATTTAGTCAGACTAATGATCTTTTGTCAATAGAGACAATCAAGATAGGGATAAAAAGGGCAGTAAATAGTGTTCTAAAGAGGGGTGGTTTCACTATTCCCCCTAAGTATAAGCGAAGGACTATTGCGGGAATCTAAAATTTTCCACCAGGTTGTGGATGCTCATCCGAGGAGAACCAATTGTTTGAAGTCATTCATACTCCCGAACCTTTGTTTGTTCGTGGATTTTCATCGGTGACGAACCAACAATCGGGGAGAAACCGCAAATAGAAGTGGTTCAAAATTCTGAGGGTAAAAGTCTAGATCATTATTTCTAAGATTCGATTTGTAAATAAATAACAGTGTTCTAATTTATCGTGATACGTTTAGGTATCGACGAGCGAGAAAGTCTAGTTCTCACAGTAACCAGGTGTGTAACTTCACACTTATCCCGGGTTAGATACTATACCGTAAGTATTGGGATAAAATCATAAATATGGCAAAATCAAAAAATGCGTAATAATTAACACTTCTGTGAAATGCATGAAAATAGTTAAAGTCGTGAAATTTATGAAAATGCCCTCAATGAGTTAATCGGTAAATAATAAATTTAATGCTAGATCGTTAAATGGGTCAAAAATTTGCTAGATCGTTAAATGGGCCGAAAATCTGCTATATCGTTAAATGGGCCAAAAATCTGCTAGATTGTTAATTGGGCCAAAAATTTACTAGATTGTTAAATGGGCCGAAAATCTGCTAGATCGTTAAATGGGCCAAAGTTGGTAGACTGCTAAATGGGCTAAATGTTATTTTGTCTTATGGGCCAAAATAAAAACTTGAAATATAGACTCACATATATTATGGGCTTTTTGTTAAATTATCATATGGATATAGACTGTTATGCATACATGATTGCATGGGTTGGGATAAATGATGAAGAGAAGAAAGGCCTGTTGTCAAAAATCTAGTTTGGTGGCTCTGCCACAAATATTTTAATGGTTAATGCCTCTAGTTCGGTGACTTTGTCACAATCTAGTTCGGTGGTGCACCACAACATTATTTAAAAATGGCTTTATGCCTACGATTGGTGTGTTGGTGGGGTGGGTTGACTTGATCCCCACAGGTGTGATGGTTGGTACGGGTGGTGTGTAGCGGATGGAAATTAGGTTTAGTTGAGAATTTCATTTTACATGCATTTCATTTATTATATTGTTGGTACGGGTGGTGTGATGGGTTTTATAAACTATGAACTTTTAATGAAGTGAATTCTTTTAATTACTATTTTGGGTATGATGTAATAAGGTCTTTATTAATAGTTTATGGATTTTTATATGTGGATGGATTTAAATTTTGTTTAGATATTTAATATGGGCTTATGTTAATCCTATAATGTTTCCTTAAAATACTTTGGTTTTTAAAACATATGAGATTCTTTAACTATTCTTGTTTTCAAATTCTTTTGAACTTAAAAAAAAATACTTTAAGGTTTTTGACAATTAAATACTAAATGATAAGATTTCAACTAATGTTTCTTAAATTTATCGATTTTAAATCATTTTCTTGGTTTTACTAAACTTCACTTTCAAGAGGTTTTGTAGAACAGTTTCACCTAAATCATTAGAAAAATTAAAAGGATGTTCGATCTGTGTGACAAACCAAATCTCGTCTTAACGCATAGACCTAGTTTGGGGTGTTACACATCAGCTAAATTCAGCCACTCCAATTTAATAATTTAATTCTAGAATTTTCTAGATTAATTTAGTTTCATTTAACTTAGTTATTAAGGTTTTAACTAGGCTATTCAGCTACCCATGCAACACTATAAATAGTTGATGTTTTTCATTTGTAAAGGTTGTTGAACTTTGATTAAAATTTCTGAACATTTTGTTCACGAGTGATTTTACCTCTTCTCCTTTTTCGTACAAGTTTTGTTTGACTTATCAAGCTTGTTGTGCATCTTCAAACTTATTTCTTGAACTTATCACCTTTAACCGGTGTACCATTCAACCTTCGATAATTTCACCGTCCACCTTAAACTGCATAGAATCGGGGTGGCACTGCATATAGTGTTGAATCGATTCTCGAGTTTAAGTTCTATTTTCCATTACCATCAACCTATCTTTTATCCTTTCTTAAATTGATCCTTTAAGTATCCATCTTCTATCCATCTCAATTCGACCCTACTAAACCGAATCATCTGACTTTCTTTATTTTCTTCATTCTACCTAACCCGAACCTATTCATTCCATCTTCTTAATTAATCCCGATAATATTAAACCTCCATTCTTAACTTAATCAAAACATAATTAGAAAAACCTATCAAAAGCTTCCGCAATTCATTCCCCAATCACCTATCTTTTGATACTCAAACTTCTCCTCGTAGACGATCGGGCAAACCATAAGCGACTCGACTCAACCCAGGCCGTCTCACATTATTTGGTATTAGAGCTACTAAAACAAGGAGCTCCGATGAAGATCGAGAAGCCAGAAGTAGGTTCGTGAAGAAATAAAAAAATAGAAAAAAATCAAGTTGTAATTTTATTTTTCATTTATTCAGCATATTGTATTGAAAAAAAGAAAGAGGAATTACAAAAATTCAAAATATATATATACAAGTAAAAAAAAAAAAAAAGTGTGAAGTTTGCAAGTTTTTGCTTCGTTTTCATCTTTCTACTCCGATCATCAACATCATCCTACCATCATTTGGTATCACCCTTCTACCATTTCTTCTATTCCAACGCCACACTCAAAATTGAATTTTCTTTTGTTTCAGCCTACCCTGCACCTAACGTTATCCCTTGCACCCATTTTGAAGCCGACCCTCTAAGCCGTAATAAGTCTACTTGAGATGAAATACGAATTTGAGAAAGTGAGGTGAGCGGTAAAAGGCACGAGTGGTGAGTGCATTAGAGAGTATATAAGCCTTAAACGAGAGAAAACATGAGTGGAGTGCAAAATTCTTATTTTTCTTTTAAATTTCTTCTTTCAGTGAATAATCATGTCTTGAGAAGAATTCTCCATAGAAGAATTTCAATACTTGGTGAACGAGATAGGCCGTCTCATGGAGAAAAAACTAAGTTCATTACAAAGATGTTTAGACCAAATGGAAGAACGAGCCAGACGAAAGCAAATTTTTCCAAGTCGAGACACTGAGTCAAGATTATCACGATAATCCATGTCTAAAGATTATTCAAGAAAAGATTCTTATCGTGACTCCTATTCCTCAAGAAATTCGCGACGACATAAAGCGAATTTCGAGTTTGAACCCTTTCGAGGTGACGAATGAGAAAGCACGAGTTATTCATTGTATGCTTCAAAGTTTGCGACTACAAAGTTTGCAAAATTGAGATCTGAAAACATTCGTAAGGGGCCACACGAGCGTGTGGGCCTGTTTGGGCCTAAAATGGATTTTGGGCCCAATTGCACCGTAGAGACCCAAAAGGGGTCCCAAGTCGCTCAAGGCGACAATAGGCTTCAAAAAGGCTGTTAAATGGCTAAATTACTGAAATACCCCTGGAGGGTAAATTATCGTTGTACCCTTATATGAGGAAATGACCGTTATACCCCTGATTATGGTTGAATATCGTGTATGTGATTTTATTGATACTGTTTATAAGTTTGATACATTGCATTTATATCATGTTGCATGGATTGGGTTTGATGTTTGGAGGAAGTGTAGCCCGGTGGCTCTGCCACATATCATTTTAGTGGCTCAGCCACATATTATTTTGGTGGTTCAGCCACATATACCGTGATTAGTAGCTTGACTGCATTATTGGTGTATTTGGCAGAGTGGGTTGACTTGATCCCCACACGGTGCGATTACTTGGTACGGCGGTGTGATTGGTTAGATTGGGTTGGGTAGCATTTTATTGTTTGCATTACCATGATTATAGGGCTTAGGCCCAGATTAATGTCGTAAGGGCTCAAGCCTAGATAGTGACTGTTTAGGGGATTTTACACTGAGTTATAGTAACTCATCCCCTTTCCCTTAACCTTGCAGGTAATCCCCAACATTAGAGGATTTGGAGCTGTGGAAGACTCGGTGGTGGCCATACATCGAGTTACTTCTCACGAAACTTAGTAAATCCAATTTTTATTTTATTTTACATTATTTATTTTGGGGTTAATATTTTGTAATAAGGCCATTGGATTTTATTTTCCTTTTAAACTTTCATTTCGACAATTATTAAATTGTTAAGTGATTAAACACTGGGTTTTCTTTAAATGATAAAAACCATTTTCAAAATATCATGTTTTCGCAATTCCTTAAGTTAAACTTCTGCAACGAACAAACTTTTCAAAAATAATAATATCATTTTAAGAATAATCTTAAGCAAATCTTGTTTTTATAAAGAACGAAATTCAAATTTCAAAAGGGGATATAAAGTTTTTTGTAAACACATAGCTTTTAAATGACCTTTTGATGTAACATCCTAGATTCAGTCATAGGGTCTAGGTCGAGTTTGTAACACCCCAAACCCGGCCTAGACGTTACAACCGGATCTAGCATGTCACATGAAAGGAATGTCTAAAAACTGTGCGTTCGTTAAAAAAAACTCGTATTCTTTATAGTTGTTGTGAAAAATCGAGTTTAAGTAATTTTGAATAAGAAAGGGTTTATTATCATTTTAGGAAAATCCCATATTGATCATTTAATAATAAGCAGTAACCAAATTGAAAGCTGAAACCAAATAAAATACCCAAAGCCTTATTACATAACAAAACCCAAATAAAAATAAGTCCAAATAAAAGAAACAAATTTACGAGTAAACATATGTATGGCCTCCACGAGTCCACCTTAGCTCCCAAATTCATGATCTAATGATTACCTGCAAAATTTAACTAGGGAGGTGAGTCATCGAGACTCAGTGTGTAAATCCCCATCCAACGGGTGTTAAACCCTTACACAATGAATGTCATGCAACCCAAAACCTAACCATCCAAAACTCCTAATTCTACCAGTGTAGTACCAAACCACTGGTGGTGCCAAACCACTGGTGACCCAAAGTCACAAATAACATATGTGGTACCAAACCACTGGTGGTGCCAAACCACAGGTGACCCAAAGTCACAAATAACATATGTGGGGCCAACCCACTTTGTAGTACCAAACTACTGGTGACGATCCCTTTAAATATAATATGTGGGGCCAACCCACTGTGGTGCTGAACCACTGGGACAAGTCACAAAGATAAATATATGTGGTACCAAACCACTGGTGGTGCCAAACCACTGGTGACCCAAAGTCACAAATATCACATCCTCCCCCTCCTCTCATCATACCCATGCAATATGACATAATAATTCGTGTATGCAGTATGTCATGTATGCTAGACATATATCAAAGATAACGTATGAAACGAATTACCATCATAATTAGATAGACATAAAATAACATAATCATGCTAATCAACCTCTAAGGGTATAACCGTAATTTTACCTACCAAAGGCATTTTCGTAATTTACCTTTTAGGGGTATTTTGGTAATTTACCCACTAAGGGTATTTTAGTAATTTTATACCTGGAATGGCCTTTTCGAAGGCCCAGTGTCACCTCAAGTGACTCAACTACCATTTTCAGTCTTTACCGGACTGTTGGGCCTAAAACCCAATTTTGGCCCATTCGAGGCCACACGCTTGTGTAGCCCACCTAACACAAATCCAGCCACGTATATAAGTTCCACCTAGTCTAGTTAACTATATACTACATCATCATACAATTTATTCTATTGGGTCTATGGGCCCATTGGGCTCACTTTGACCCATCGCGGCCCAAGCAGCCCCAACCCACAAGAATACTACTGATGGCCTCAACTATCGCGTTGAAGCCCCACACGTGCACTCGCACGCTCGTGTGGCTACTATTATCGTGACCGGCACTTCAGTATTTGCCGCTCTACAACTAGAGTAGAGAAATACACACCTGATAGGACTATGGTGCTAAACCGCTCTGCGACCACTCCTGTGCCTGTAACACCCCAAACCAGGTATATGCATCAAGACGAGATTTGGTTTGTCACACAAATCGAACATTTTTTAATCTATCTAATGGTTTAGATGAATCGGTATTACAAAACTTTTTGAAAATAAAGTTTAATAAAAACTAAGAGAAATAATTTAAATTCGATGAATTTGAGAAACATTAGTTGAAATCTTATCATTTAGTATTTAATTATCAAAAGTTAAAGTAGTTTTTTAAAGATTTCAAAAGGATTTGAAAATAAGAATAGATAAAGAATCTCATATGTTTGAAAACCCAAAGTATTTTAAGGAAACAATTTAGGATTAACATAAACCCATATTAAATATCAAAGTAAAATTTAAATCTGTCCACACATAAAATCTATAACATATTAATAGAGGCCTTATTACATCATATCCAAAATAGTAATTTAAAGAAAGTACTTAATAAAAGTTCAAGCTTTATAAACCCATGTTTGCAGTATGGCCTCCACGAAGTCAACCTCAGCCCAAGTCCACGTCAATTTCCATTACCTGAGATGGAAAATTTAAGGGAGTGAGTTACTCAGAACTTAGTGTATAACTCACTTACTATATCCTTTGGGCCAGATCATCAAGTCATTATTTTGGGCTTGAGCCCAATAACAGATTTAGCAATATAACAAATGAGATGCATGCAAAATGAAATTTCCCACCCAAACCTAATTTACATCCACTACACACCACCACCAACCATCACACCTATGAGGATCAAGTCAACCCACCCCGCCAACACACCAATCATAGGCATAAAGCCATTTTTAATAATGTTGTGGTGAACCACCGAACTAGATTATGACAAAGTCACCGAACTAGAGGCATTAAGCCATTAAAATATTTGTGGCAAAGCCACCGAACTAGAGGCAATAAGCCATTTAAATATGTGTGGCAGAGCCACCGAACTAGAGGCAATAAGCCATTTAAAATATGTGTGGCAGAGCCACCGAACTAGATTTTGGCAACAGGCCTTTCTTCTCTTCATCATTTTCCCAACACATGCAAACATGTATGCATAACAATCTATATCCATATGATAATTTTAGTAAAAAGCCCAATTACAAGTGAAACAATATTTCAAGTTTTTATTAAAGCCCATAACACAAAATAACATATAGCCCATTTAGCAATCTAGCAACTTAGGCCCATTTAACGATCTAGCATATTTTTCGAACCATTTAACGATCTAGCATATTTTCGGCCCATTTAACGATCTAGCATATTTTCGGCCCATTTAACGATCTAGCATATTTTCAGCCCATTTAACGATCTAGTATATTTTTCGACCCATTTAACGATCTAGCATATTTTCAGCCCATTTAACGATCTAGCATATTTTCGGCCCATTTAACGATCTAGCATATTTTCGGCTCATTTAATGATCTAGTATATTTTTTGGCCCATTTAACGATCTAGAATATTTTTTGGCCCATTTAACGATCAAGTATATTTTCAGCCCATTTAACGATCTAGTATATTTTCGGCCCATTTAACACATGAGACATAAAATTTACAATTTACCAACTAACTCATTGAGGGCGTTTTTGTAAATTTCACAACTTTAACCGTTTTCATGTATTTTCACAAAAATACTAATTATTACGTATTTTTTTGATTTTGTCATCTTTACGATTTTTCTCAATACTTACGGTTTAACATCTAACCCAAGATAAGTGTGAAGTTACACACCTTGTTATTGTGAGTACTAGACTTTCCCGCTCGTCAGTACCTAAACGTAACACGATAATTAGTATATAATCATATTTTAAAACTACACTATTGATAAATAATCTAAATCTTTACCCTCAAGATTTCGAACCACTTCTATTTTTGGTTTCTCCTCGATTGTTGGTTCATTGCCCGATGAGAATCCACGCACGAATAAAGGCTCAGGAGTACGAATGACTTCAAACAACTGGTTCTCCTCGGATGACGGTCAGCAACCCGGTGGAAAATCCTGGATTCCCAAAACAGCCCTTCATTTATACTTAGGGGAAATAGCGGAACCACCCCTCTTTCGAAAACTATGCACTGCCCTTTTCTGCCCTATCTTGAATGTCTCTAATGACATAAGATCATTAATCCGACTAATAATTATTGAAATATGGCTAATGATTTTAAAAGATTTGAGATTGGCTTACCACAATTATCCTCGTTCCACGAAGAAACGATCGAGCGATTACGTCCCTATAACAAAATTGATTAAATAACTAACTATACCAAAATGACGAATAATATAAGAATCCTTGAATAAACTCCTTACCTTAACTCTTAAAATCGATTCCAACGATCCACAATACTCAAGAACACTTTGAATTTCTGCCCTCCAAAAATCTCACTATTGTCCACGGTTGAAAAGAATTAAGTGAGAAGAATACTTATGACTAAAGGAGAGTTCGATTATGACCAAACAAAGAAAATGAAAAAGATTCGGCACAAGAGCGAACTAATATTCGGCCATGAGAAAAAGTATTGAAAAGACTTTAGTTTAGAAGAAAGTAAAAGAATGGAAGATGGAAATGATATGATTCGGTTTTCAAGAGAGAAAGAGAGAAAGAAAAGAGAAGAAAAAGAGAATTGAGTTTAGGAGAATTTTGCATTCGGCATTGTGAAGGAAAAAGAGAAAAAGAATGGCCTTCTTTCTTTTTGTGTGATTATAGTTTCTGCACTAGGAAGTATGATTGGCAAAGAAATGACCAAATGGTCAAAGAGAAAGGATGGTAAAAAGATGCTATAGTTTCCTCAAGGATTAAGGTATAATCGGCTAGGAGAGCAATTTTTGGAAGAGAGTTTGATAAGCAAGCATCAAATGACCAAAAGAAAGTGTTCATCCTACACCCAAGCCTACCAAACCAATCAACAAAATCGGCCACCCCTAGCCCTTATGCCGTCCACATACATGGTCAAAAGGCCATTAGAAAGTTTCCAAAACATCAACCTCTTCTTAAGCCTTATCATCCTCCTTTTTCCTTAAGTTAGAGAAACATTATCCCCCAATTCAAGCCATTCTATCCCCTAACCCAAGCTTTCCATAACCCTTAGTCTTCTTACCAAAAAAATAATTAATCCAACTCATCCTAATCTTATCCATAGCTGACACATGTTAGGATAAAGCAAAAATAAAAACTCTTAAATTGCATACTAGGAGATTCGAACCTCTGCCCTCAAGTCCAACTTATGGCACCATCACCACTTTGCCAATTACTCATCTTATGCCATCTTTTAGTACTTAATTAACTTATGTTTCAAGGTCACCTAATTTCTTTACATTAAAGTACACTTTACTAATATTTATTCTAATTTCAAGTAAACCCGAGCTAACACTTAGCAACATAATGATACTCGAATATTTAGGATGTTACAATTCTACCCCCTTAAAGAAAAATTCATCCTTGAAATTTACCTGATTAAAAGAGGTGAGGATCTCCCACGTGGCTTCCTCCGCTCCGTGATTTCACCATAAAACTTTGACCAACGGCACGGTCTTCTTTCTTAGCACTTTTACATCTCGGTCTAAAATTTCCACTGGTTTTCCTCAAAAGACAAGTCTGATTTCAATTCCACCTCCTCTACTGGTACTATATGAGATGGATCCGATCTATAGTGTCTCAGCATGGAAACATGGAAAATATTATGAATTTGACTCAACTCCAGAGGTAGTTCAATCTGATAAGCCACTGGACCAACGAGCTTCATCACACGATATGGCCCAATGAACTTAGGGCTCAACTTGCCCTTTTTTCCAAATCTGAAAATTTTCTTCCAAGGTGAGACCTTCAGAAAGACCTGCTCTCCCTCAGCAAACTCGATATCCTTACGCTTCAGGTCTGCATATGACTTCTGTCTATCCGAAGCTTCCTTTAATCATGCTCGAATAACTTTTACTTTTTTTTCGGTTTCAAATAACAATTTAGGACCCAACATCTGCCGCTCGCCCAATTCAGTCCAACAAGTAGGAGTACGGCACCTACGACCATACAATGCCTCGTAGGGTGCCATCTGAATCCTAGATTGATAGTTATTGTTATACGCAAATTCTGCCAATGGTATAAAATCCTCCCAACTGCCTCTGAAGTCGATCACACATCCCCTTAACATGTCTTCCAATATCTGAATTACTCTTTCTGACTAACCATCAAGCGAGGATGAAAAGCCGTCTCAAGTTTAACTGTTCCCAAGGCTTCATGCGAGCTTTCAAAATCATGATGTAAATCTAGGATCCTGTCGATATAATGAACACTTTGGTACCCCATGCAACCTCACGATTTCAGATACATACAGCTTAGCCAATTTTTGTAATGAATAATCCGTACGAACTGGAAGAAAATGAGCAGTCTTTGTCAAATGATCAACTACTACCCATACAAAATTTTTCTTAGTAGGTGTTAAAGGTAACCCACTAACAAAATCCATTGTTATTCGCTCCCATTTCCAAAGAGGAATCTTTACCGGTTGTAACAAACCTGACGAAATTGATGCTCCGCCTTCACTTCTTGACAAGTCAAATATTTTTCTACAAACTCAAAAATCTCACGCTTCAACCCTGCCACCAATAGTGTTCACGGAGATCTCGATACATCTTATTTCCTCTGGGGTGCATAGCATAAGGGCTACTATGTGCCTCCTGCAGAATCATTTGCCTCAAATCTGAGTCTTTAGGCATACAAACCCTTCCACAAAAACATAGCACTCCATTCGTGTTTATACCAAAATCCTCTATTTCACCCCTTCCAACCTGTTGAAGAAAGGGTCCCAACTTTTTATCTGATATCCGCTTCTCCTGAATTTGTTCTAACCACAGAGGCTTCACCTGAAGTTCTGCTAACAGACTACCATCCTCATACAAACTCAAATGAGCAAACATTGCTCTCAATTCAGATATTGCCTTACGACTTAACGCGTCAGCTACCACATTAGCCTTTCCAGGATGATACTCGATTGAGAAATCATAGTCCTTTAATAATTCCACCCATCTTCTTTGTCTCAAATTTAATTCCTTCTGAGTAAGAAGATACTTAAGGCTCTTGATACAGTTCACCTCGGGGAGAGTCGAAATGTATGTGAGTTGCCCAATCATCTACGAGGAAGAAACAAGACTTCAGGAAATAATTTGAAAAAATATGTATGTGTTTGCGGAAGCTTATAGGGAATTTATTTAGAGGATGGTTTAAGTTAGGAATGGTGGTTTAGAAATGAAGGGGACAGTTTAGATGTTAGAATGATAGGTTCGGTATGACAACGAAAGCAAATGATAGATGATAGATTGATAGATTGGTGGAAAATGGAAGAAAGAACTTAAACAGAAACGATTCAACGTTAACAAATGTCACCCCAGTTTCTATAATGTTTAAGGTGAAAAAAATGGTAGTCCTTGATGGACCAAAGACCCGTTATCAAGAGTGATAAGAACCGATGGTATAAATGAATGAATGAACAAGTGATAGACGCCACAGGCACAGCTCGATAAGTCTATGAAACTTGTACAAAATCGAAGAGGAGATAACTCACTCAATGAACAAATGTTCATATATGTTTTATCAAAAACTTAACCCCCCTTACAAATGAAAAACAACAAGTATTTATAGGCCTGTGGAAGAGCTAGCCAAATAGTCACTAACAAAGCTTAAAGACTAAGTAAATGTGGTTAGATTAAGCTAGAAAAATCTAGAAGAAAACCCTTAGTTTGCTTAGCAAAATTTGGTTGAATGTCGCCTTGTAAGCTTGCAAAATTCGTTTGGATGTATATGGCATCAATGGCACTCTAATGGACATGTTTCTAGAAGATTATTTGTCCCAAAAATTTATCCAAGTCCAAGTGCAGCCTTTGGGGATGTTAATGGGCAGCTTTCTAGAAGAAAAAATGAATTTTAAGTCACTTGAAGATGCATGCAGCAGCTAGGTACGTCCCATGCATTAATTGAGCTCTTAATTTGGTCTCTTTTGGCTGAAAAGTGTCTAGCAATAAAGGAGAACGTGAGTAGCCCACTTGGATATGTAAATTCAGCCATTTGGGACGTTTTAAAGTCTTCTTAATGAAGAAGGAAGTGGCTGAACGAATTTGGACAGCAAAGGAGCTAAAAAGGCTTGTCTAGGTTCGGCCAACATTGGGAATGAGATGCACCTTTTGGTTGAGAAGTTTCCAGCATTAAAACTCTTCTTTGAACAACTTTCATGTGGTTTAATTCAGCCCTTAAATCCCCCTTGGACGTTCATGACTCCAACCATGCATGTATTTCTTCATTCGTTGTAACCGGCGGTTCATGCATCATGCATTTAACTCCTCCATGCATGTGTCTTCATGGAATTATTTTTCCAACTGAATAGACACCTTGATAATCCAAAATCAGCAGCATTTAAACATGCTTCCAACCGTCCATGCACCTCCATGGTTCCTTGATGTATTCGGTTAGGTACATTGCACCTAGGTGCATGTATCTCTTAAATGTGCTCCATAGATTCTACTGAAACTACAAAGGAATGAATGCATGTTAATTCAAGCGAAATCAAATGTATAACAATTAAACACATCCATGACACCTCAAGGGACGTTTAGGACAAATTAAACACACCATTTGCTTCATTGAATTTTCTGAAAGAACTAAATTAACTAAAAAAAACTACACATTTAATTTAACTTTAAAATAACTTTAAAACATGCAATAAAATGTGAAAAATTAATTTAGACTAAGACAAATTAAATTGGATACTAAATAAAATATTTAGACACATTTATTTGCTGTAAAAAATTAAATAAATTAAAACTTAATTTATTTAAAGCAATAAAATTAAAGAATCATCTCAATGAGCTGAAGTGAGCTCGAGTGAGCTCAAATTGAGCTAGAATGAGCTAATCCGGCTCAATTAGAAATTGCATGAAGATGCACATGAGCTCCACAGTACTTGAAATGATGAATTTGAGCTCCTTCGATTTGTAAAACGTTGGTGCCCCGGGCGTGCCTGTATCATCCCTCCCCTCTTCAAGATGATTCATCCTCAAATCGACCTATTGATTTTCTGAACAAAATTCATTTTGACTCGATTTTCCTCGATCAAACGGGATAGATGATAATCTCAACACCTGAAAAAGATAAGCATGAGTTAACAAGAGTTGTATCAAATATAATTGTAACCTAAGTATGAACAGCACCAAACTAATAATTCGCATGCAAACATTATCGTGCAAAATGAACAATGCCTTGTCAAATATTTGGAAATTAATGGAATAAGCTTCATGACATGCATTCAATTCAAAGGGATACCACAAGTCAAATCCAACATGAGAATAACACATCAAGTGATAGAGATAGTCGTCATAAGCAAGTAATGAAGAAAACGCATATGGCACATGAAATTTATCAACCAATTCTTACATTGAACGATATATAACATCACTTGCACATGAATCATAAAACTTATTAAACACACGAATCCTTTTGTCAATCATCAAATCAGATAGCCCAACAATAAGCAGGATAGGACATTTATACAATTCAAGGTCTAGATAATTTACAAAATAGAAATCGACATGATGTGTTCTTTCAATATCCAAAGAGAACAATGACTTCTCAAAATTTTCAAGTGGATTGCTCATATGGCGCAATATGGATTCTTTCACACGAAACTCATCAAAATTATCGAACTCAAAAATCCTTTCATCCTTCATCGAAACAGATAGATCACAAATAGTCATAATAGAACGATTAAACTTAGCATGATCTAAATGTTTTACAACAATAGAATCAGCAACCAAATTATCAACGCAAAGCTCGTCACTTTTCAAAGAGATCACAAAGGTGTCAAGAAGTTCAGAAAACGTACCTTTGTGTGCAGAAGGACAAAGATCATTCTTACCTTGTTCACGCAATATAAACCTTCTCTCCTTAGGCAAGTAATGTAGACGAAGCTTTGCGTTTGATTCAACATCTTTCAAATGGATTTTAAATCTCAAATACAACCACAAAATTTGTTTAAGGAGCAAATAAAAATTGTAGACAAAATAAACAAATTTCGCCATCTTACTCAAAAACCAAGTATCAAAAAGATAAAAGTCTTTCAAACTTACCAGATGATTCTTGAGTTTTCCATAGCACAAATCAGAATGTATTCTCGGTTTAAAGACATGCGTTTGATTATTTAAAACAAGATGTGACAATGGTTTCAAAAAATCAATCTTGCTAAACCAAAAGGAATTATGTAAGTTCAAGATTGAATGATCAAAACTCTTAATGTGCTTCAAAATAGATTTACAAAGACTCCACGATTCCGTATAAAACAATGGCTTAACCTCATAATAACCACAATCAAAAAGACTGGGATTAAGAGAAAAATCATCGTAATACTTACTTGAGTCTTGCATCCATTGAATAAACGTTTCTCCACCTTCACTACCATCTTTTAAAATATCACAAGGGATCGAGGGATGGTAAATGACGATATCATTCTCATGGCTACAATCTTTAGAAGAATTTGGTGGAGACGGGATCGTTTCGATACACTTACCTTCCTTATCTTCCGGCTCGCATGGTTCGAACTTACATTTTTCAACCAAAGAAAAATGTCGCTCTTCCGGGAGGTATTGAAGTTGATAATCATCGTTTGGTTCCTCGAAAACCTAAAACAAAGAAACAGAAGAAGAACAAACAACCAAAGAGTTAGTCGAAAAATCACTCTCTTTTTCTCGCTCATTTTGTTCTCTCGTTTCTTTCTCAAGATCTTTTTCTTTTTCAATCTCTTTTTCAATTTTTTCTCGATTTCAATTTCTTTTCTTTCTTTCTTTTTTCTTCTTGCTCTTTTCATTTTCTTTTTCTCGATTTCTTTTCTCTCATGATCTCTTTTCTTTTCTTTTCTTTTATTTTCTTTTTCTTTTGGGCTTTCTCTTACATTGTGAGTACAACAAGAAGATGATTCAAAAGATTCAAAAATACAAGGATTAGACTCCAAGATCGAAGCAATGTTCTCATAGATGTCACGATCTTTTCTTGGAAGATACTTTGTACGGGACTTCTTTGAATCATAAGATGGAAACTTCGTGCTTTCTTGGTCATCACAGTAAAAAACTTCAAAATTCATTTTGCTTCGCCTCGATTCCTTCGTCGAATAGGAATCTTGATTTGAACCACTTCGAGAATAATCTTTTGTAGCAAAATACTTATAGCTTTCTTCTTGTTCATTACCTCGAAAAGATTCGAACTTATTTCTTGTTTCTCTCCGTCTTGAAGGCCTTGTCGAACATGAGTCTTGATAAGAGTCTCTTCGCGAATAGTTTCGAGATGTATATCGCGATGAAGAACTCGACTCCATTCTCTGACTTGATGAAATCTTTCGATCAAAAATGCTTTCCATTTCACTTAACAAGTATTGGAAGTCGGTGGTGAGAATCCTTTTGTGACATCTTTGTTGCTAAAATAAAATATGTTATAAAAAATAGATAGAAAAGAGAAAATACCTTACCACAAAATCCTCACGAGTCACTCAAAGAAAATCACTCACACTCGTGTTTAACTCAGATGATGGCTTTTTCTTTGATGATTTCACTCGTGCCTTTTACCGCTCTATTTCGTCTCACAAATTGTACTTGTTTGGAAGACTCATCGCGCTTGAGGGTCAACTTCAAAGGGGTTTCAAGGGATTGATGTCGGGTATAGGGAGGCTAAATAAAAGAAAAATTTGGTTATCGGGTAGGCTAAAGGGTAAGAAAAAAAATTTGGGAGGTCGAGGTAGAAGATGAAGAGGGTAGAAATGAAAGTCTTGAGATCGAAAACAGAAGAGATGAAGTTCAAAGCAAAACTTCAAAAATTTTCCACAACTTTTTTTTACCACTTTTTTTTAACTTGTATATTTTTTTTTCAATTTTCATTTTTTTCTTTTTTTTTTCAACTTTTTTTACTTCACATACAATATATTGAAATACAAGAATGAAAATTATAACTTACAATTTCTTTTAGAATATTTTTTCACTTATGAACCTATTTTGGCTTCTCGTACGTAGTCAAAATTCCTCATTTTTATAGCTCTGATACCAAATGATACAGTCCCACCTCGAGGAGAGTCGAAATGTATGCGAATTGCCCAATCGTCTACGAGGAAGAAACAAGACTTCAGGAAATAATTTGAAAAAATATGTATGTGTTTGCGGAAGCTTATAGGGAATTTATTTAGAGGGTGGTTTAAGTTAGGAATGGTGGTTTAGAAATGAAGGGGACAGTTTAGATGTTAGAATGATAGGTTCGATATGACAACGAAAGCAAATGATAGATGATAGATTGATAGATTGGTGGAAAATGGAAGAAAGAACTTAAACAGAAATGATACAACGTTAACAAACGTCACCCCGATTTCTATGATGTTTAAGGTGAAAAAAATGGTAGTCATTGATGGACCAAAGACCCGTTATCAAGAGTGATAAGAATCGATGGTATAAATGAATGAAAGAACAAGTGATAGACGCCACAAGCACATTTCGATAAGTCTATGAAACTTGTACAAAATCGAAGAGGAGATAACTCACTCAATGAACAAATGTTCATATATGTTTTATCAAAACTTAACCCCTTACAAATGAAAAACAACAAGTATTTATAGGCCTATGGAAGAGCTAGCCAAATAGTCACTAACAAAGCTTAAAGACTAAGTAAATGTGGTTAGACTAAGCTAGAAAATCTGAAGAAAACCCTTGGTTTGCTTAGCAAAATTTGGTGAATGTCGCCTTGTAAGCTTGCAAAATTCGTTTGGATGTATATGGCATCAATGGCACTCCAATGGACATGTTTCTAGAAGATTATTTGTCCCAAAAATTTATCCAAGTCCAAGTGCAGCCTTTGGGGATGTTAATGGGCAGCTTTCTAGAAGAAAAATGAATTTTAAGTCACTTGAAGATGCATGCAGCAGCTAGGTACGTCCCATGCATTAATTGAGCTCTTAATTTGGTCTCTTTTGGCTGAAAAGTGTCTAGCAATAAAGAAGAATGTGAGTAGCCCACTTGGATATGTAAATTCAGCCATTTGGGACGTTTTAAAGTCTTCTTAATGAAGAAGGAAGTGGCTGAACAATTTGGACAGCAAAGGAGCTGAAAAGGCTTGTCTAGGTTCGCCAACATTGGGAATGAGCTGCACCTTTTGGTTGAGAAGTTTCCAGCATTAAAACTCTTCTTTGAACAACTTTCATGTGGTTTAGTTCAGCCCTTAAATCCCCCTTGGACGTTCATGACTCCAACCATGCATGTACTTCTTCATTCGTTGTAACCAATGGTTCATGCATCATGCATTTAACTCCTCCATGCAAGTGTCTTCATGGAATTATTTTTCCAACTGAATAGACACCTTGATAATCCAAAATCAGCAGCATTTAACCATGCTTCCAACCGTCCATGCACCTCCATGGTTCCTTGATGTATTCGGTTAGGTACATTGCACCTAGGTGCATGTATCTCTTAAATGTGCTCCATAGATTCTATTGAAACTACAAAGGGAATGAATGCATGTTAATTCAAGCGAAATCAGATGTATAACAATTAAACACATCCATGACACCTCAAGGGACGTTTAGGACAAATTAAACACACCATTTGCTTCATTGAATTTTCTAAAGAAACTAAATTAACTAAAAAAAAACGCACATTTAATTTAACTTTAAAATAACTTTAAAACATGCAATAAAATGTGAAAATTAATTTAGACTAAGACAAATTAAATTGGACACTAAATAAAATATTTAGACACATTTATTTACTGTAAAAAATTAAATAAATTAAAACTTAATTTATTTAAAGCAATAAAATTAAAAAATCAGCTCAATGAGCTGAAGTGAGCTTGAGTGAGCTCAAATTGAGCTAGAATGAGCTAATCCGGCTCAATTGGAAATTGCATGAAGATGCACATGAGCTCCGTGATACTTGAAATGATGAATTTGAGCTCGTTCGATTTGTAAAACGTTGGTGCCCCAGGCTTGCTCGTATCAACTCTTGTGATCCATGTAGATGATAGACTTCTCACCGTAGAGATAGTGCCTCCAAATCTTTAAAGCAAATACCACTGCAGCTAACTCCAAATCATGAGTAGGGTAATTTACTTCGTGCGGTCTCAACTGACGAGAAGCATAAGCCACCACCTTTCCATTTTGCATCAGTACACAACCCAAACCCGTGTGAGACGCATCACAATAAACGGTAAATTCTTTCCCAGCCTCAGGCTGAATGAAAACTGGTGCCTCCGTCAGAATCTTCTTCAATTTCTTGAAACTCTCTTGTTGTTTTTTAGTCCAAATATACAGTACTCCCTTCCGTAATAGTTTAGATAGGGGTGCAGCAATCAATGAAAACCCCTCAACGAAGCGTCTATAATAACCAGCCAAACCTAAGAAACTCTAAATTTTAGCTACCGACTTTGGTGATTTCCAATCCAATATAGCCTCAATCTTCTGAGGATCCACTCTTATTCCTTCAACTGATACCACATGACCTAAGAAAGTCACTTCCTTTAGCCAGAATTCACATTTCCTGAATTTGGCATAAAGTTGCTTATCACGAAGTAACTGCAATACTATACGCAAATGCGTGTCATGCTCCTCATCATTTCTTGAATAAACCAAAATGTCATCTATGAACACTACCACAAATCGGTCTAAATATGATTGAAAGACTCGGTTCATCATATCCATAAATGCGGCTGGTGCATTGGTTAACCCAAAGTGCATCACCAAAAACTCATAATGTCCATAACGAGTTCGGAATGTCGTCTTATAAATATCTGCTTCTTTCACCTTAAGTTGGTGATAACCTGATCTCAAATCAATTTTGGAGAAAACTGAAACTCCTTTCAATTGATCAAACAGGTCATCAATTCTCGGCATACCTATTCTTGATCGTCAATTTATTCAATTGCCTGTAATTAATGCACATACGCATCGATCCATCCTTCTTCTTAAAGAACAAAACTGGTGCTCCCCACGGAGACACACTCGGTCGAATAAATCCCCGATCCAACAATTCTTGAATTTGAGCTTTAAGCTCTGCCAACTCCTTCGGTGCCATTCTACAAGGAGCAATGGACACTGGAGCCGTTCCAGGCAAAAGTTCAATACCAAATTCTACTTCCCGATCTAGAGGTATACCAGGAAGTTCTTCGGGAAATACATTTGAAAATTCCTTCACCGTTCTCACGTCATCCACAGATAACTCTTTGGCATCCAAAGCACAAATAAAAGATAAGAATGCTCCATACCCCTTCCGCACCAACATTTCTGCCTTCAACGCAGATACCACATTTGCCAAATAATTCTTTCGTTCACCTATCATTATTACTTCCTTATAACCCGAAGTTCTTATTGACATCCGCTTTTCAGCACAATCCAAATGCACTCGGTGTTTAACCAACCAATCCATGCCCAAAATGAGATCGAACTCACCGAAAGGCAATTCCATCAAATTCGCCAAAAATATTTCTTCTTGAATTTCTAAGGGCACGTCTCTAAACAGTTTATTTACAATTACTGACTGTCCTAAAGGACTAGTTACTATCATCTCACTATCGGTAATTTTAGATTCTAGATTCAAGTTTCCAGATATGGCGCTAGTAACATACGAGTGGGTAGAACCAATATCTATTAAAGCAGTAACAGGTACATCAAAGATTAATAACGTACCAGTTATTACATCAGGTGCATTGCCATCCTCACAGCATCTAACTGCATAGACCAGTCCTCGCTGTCTTGCATCCGTGTTACCTCTAGGACCATTACCTCGACCCGGTGCACCTTGACCACGTGTAGCCCTATTACCACCACGACCTGGTCCACGGCCTCTCGATGGCTGCTGAGTACCTCTGGCCGGCTGTGCATCAGTATTACGAACTTCCTGAGTCGTATCCATACATCGAGGGTAATTTCTATATTGGTGATCCATTGAACCACATTTATAACAAGCACCCGTTTTCCTCCAGCACTCTCCGGAATGCCTTTTCCCATATTCAGTACAATCTTGACTTTGATTATTAGCTACAGGTGCTCTACCTTGAGCTGGTTCATCATTTCGAGGCCTCTTCAGAAACCTTTTTAAAGAACCCGACTACTTTATATCCCTCTTGCCTCTAAATCTTTCCCGATTCTGACGTTCTGAGTTCTTAGCCTCTTCGGCTATCTTGGCTTTCTCCACAAGCGTGGCAAAAAGTTCTAACTTGTTGTGGGGCTATCAGAACCCGCAACTCATCATTCAACCCATCTTCAAAATGTACACAACGTTCATGATCCGTTGACACTATTGTCTGAGCATAGCGACTCAAGCGTAAAAACTCAGCCTCATACGTTGCCACTGTCTTATTCCCTTGAATTAGATTCAAAAATTCCTTCCTTCGGGCGTCCACATAATTAGATTCAAGAATTCCCAAGTAATCAATGCAGCCTCAGTGCCCTCTCAAACAGTAAGCCACCATTGATACACCTCGTCTCTTAGCAAGGATACGACTCCTTTCAGTTTCTGCTCGACAGTGCATTCCATATCATCCATAATCTGCTCCATAGCTTTGAGCCAATATTCTACCACTTCGGAGCTACACCGAAAACTCCTCTAAAAACTTCTGCACCATTAGACTTGAGTCGTTCTAATATCGACCCACGAGCTGATGGCCTAACTCTAGTTCAGTGACCCTTTCCAGGACTTGCAGCATTGCTTGCATCAAAGCATTATCTTCTTCCATATGATCATGTGTTCCCGTCTCACTTTCAAGTGAAGCAGGTGCATCCATTTTTGGCATATGATTTGGTGCTTGACGCAAAGACACCGTCCTCTACCACGCCACGTCTACTGCGTCCCACGACCACGTCCTCTAGAGCTCCTAATGTCTAATTCGATATAATCTGATTACAAGTTTTATGAATCAGAATACTATTTTAGTGTTTATTAACGATGTTTTATGAGATTTGGGAGATAAAGTTGTTTTTCGCAAACACATCCTATAGTCTCAATCTCTACGATTTTCAACATCTAAAACTAGAAGTTCTAGAGTGTTCCTATGATCATATCATCATAATACTTACTTGACTTGGTGCCGGATGCTTGTGGTGCCATACTAATCTTTAAAACATAATTGAAATAATTTTATACAGAAGTTATTTGTTGAACCCAACCACAGTCGAGTTTTGAAACTGGCTCTGATACCATTAAATGTAACACTCTAAACCAGGTCTATGCGTCAAGACGAGATTTAGTTTGTCACACAAATCGAACATTCTTTTAATCTATCTAATGGTTTAGATGAATCGGTATTACAAAACTTTTTGAAAATAAAGTTTAATAAAAACTAAGAGCAATAATTTAAATTTGATGAATTTGAGAAACATTAGTTGAAATCTTATCATTTAGTATTTAATTATCAAAAATTAAAGTAGTTTTTTAAAGAGTTCAAAAGGATTTGAAAATAAGAATAGATAAAGAATCTCATATGTTTGAAAACCCAAAGTATTTTAAGGAAACATTTTAGGATTAACATAAACACATATTAAATATCAAAGCAAAATTTAAATCCATTCACACATAAAATCCATAACATATTAATAGAGGCCTTATTACATCATATCCAAAATAGTAATTTAAAGAAAGTACTTAATAAAAGTTCAAGGTTTATAAACCCATGTTTGCAGTATGGCCTCCACGAAGTCAACCTCGGCCCAAGTCCACGTCAATTTTCATTACCTGAGATGGAAAATTTAAGGGAGTGAGTTATTCAGAACTCAGTGTATAACTCACTTACTATATCCATTGGGCCAGATCATCAACTCATTATTTTGGGCTTGAGCCCAATAATAGATTTAGCAATATAACAAATGAGATGCATGCAAAATGAAAATTTCCACCCAAACCTAATTTCCATCCGCTAACACCACTCGTACCAACCATCACACCTGTGAGGATCAAGTCAACCCACCCCGCCAACACACCAATCATAGGCATAAAGCCATTTTTAATAATGTTGTGGTGAACCACCGAACTAGATTGTGACAAAGTCACCGAACTAGAGGCATTAAGCTATTAAAATATTTGTGGCAGAGCCACCGAACTAGAGGCAATAAGCCATTTAAATATGTGTGGCAGAGCCACCGAACTAGAGGCAATAAGCCATTTAAAATATGTGTAGCAGAGCCACCGAACTAGATTTTGGCAACAGGCCTTTCTTCTCTTCATCATTTTCCCAACCCATGCAAACATGTATGCATAACAATCTATATCCATATGATAATTTTAGTAAAAAGCCCAATTACAAGTGAAACAATATTTCAAGTTTCTATTAAAGCCCATAACACAAAATAACATATAGCCCATTTAGCAATCTAGCAACTTAGTACCATTTAATGATCTAGCATACTTTTTGGCCCATTTAACGATCTAGCATATTTTCGGCCCATTTAACGATCTAGCATATTTTTGGCCCATTTAACGATCTAGTATATTTTTCGGCCCATTTAACGATCTAGCATATTTTCACCCATTTAACGATCTAGCATATTTTCGGCCCATTTAACGATCCAGCATATTTTCACCCATTTAATGATCTAGTATATTTTTCAGCCCATTTAACGATCTAGTATATTTTTTGGCCCATTTAACGATCTAGTATATTTTCGGCCCATTTAACGATCTAGTATATTTTCGGCCCATTTAACACATGAGACATAAAATTTACAATTTACCAACTAACTCATTGAGGGCGTTTTCATAAATTTCACAACTTTAACCATTTTCATGTATTTTCACAAAAATACTAATTATGACATATTTTTTCGATTTTGTCATCTTTACGATTTTTCTCAATACTTGCGGTTTAACATCTAACCTAAGATAAGTGTGAAGTTACACACCTTGTTATTGTGAGTACTAGACTTTCCCGCTCGTCAGTACCTAAACGTAACACGATAATTAGAATACTATCATATTTTAAAACTACACTATTGATAAATAATCTAAATCTTTACCCTCAGGATTTCAATCCACTTCTATTTTTGGTTTCTCCTCGATTGTTGGTTCATTGCTCGATGCACGAATAAAGGTTCGAGAGTACGAATGACTTCAAACAACTGGTTCTCCTCGAATGAGGGTCCACAACCCGGTGGAAAATCTCGGATTCCTGAAACAGCCCTTCGTTTATACTTAGGGGAAATAGCGAAACCACCCCTCTTTCGAAAACTATGCACTGCCTTTTCTGCCCTATCTTGAATGTCTCTAATGACATAAGATCATTAATCCGACTAATAATTATCGAAATATGGCTAACGATTTTAAAAGATTTGAGATTGGCTTACCACAATTATCCTCGTTCCACGAAGAAATGATCGAGCAATTACGTCCCTATAATGAAATCGATTAAATAACTAACTATACCAAAATGATAAATAATATGAGAATTCTTGAATAAACTCCTTACCTTAACTCTTAAAATCGATTCCAATGATCCACAATACTCAAGAACACTTTGAGTTTCTGCCCTCCAAAACTCTCACTATTGTCCACGGTTGAAAAGAATTGAGTGAGAAGAATACTTATGACTAAAGGAGAATTCGGTTATGACCAAACAAAGAAAATGAAAAAGATTCGGCACAAGAGCAAACTAACATTTGGCCATGAGAAAAAGTATTGAAAAGACTTTAGTTTAGAAGAAAGTAAAAGAATGGAAGATGGAAATGATATGATTCGGTTTTCAAGAGAGAAAGAGAAAGAAAAGAGAAGAAAGAAAAGAAAAGAAAAGAAAAAGAGAATTGAGTTTAGGAGAATTTTGCATTCGGCATTGTGAAGGAAAAAGAGAAAAAGAATGGCCTTCTTTCTTTTTGTGTGATGATAGTTTCGGCACTAGGAAAAATGATTGGCAAAGAAATGACCAAATGGTCAAAGAGAAAGGATGGTAAAAAGATGCTATAGTTTCCTCAAGGTTTAAGGTATAATCGACTAGGAGAGAGCAAATTTTTGGAAGAGAGTTTGATAAGCAAGCATCAAATGACCAAAAAGAAAGTGTTCATCCTACACCCAAGCCTACCAAACCAATCAACAAAACCGGCCACCCCCTAGCCCTTATGTCGTCCACATACATGGTCAAAAGGCCATTAGAAAGTTTCCAAAACATCAACCTCTTCTTAAGCCTTATCATCCTCCTTTTTCCTTAAGTTAGAGAAACATTATCCCCCAATCCAAGCCATTTTATCCCCTAACTCAAGCTTTCCATTACCCTTAGTCTTCTTACCAAAAAATAATTAATCCAACTCATCCTAATCTTATCCATAGCCACACATGTTAGGATAAAGCAAAATAAAACTCCCAAATTGCATACTAGGAGATTCAACCTCTCCCTCAAGTCCAACTTATGGCGCCATCACCACTTTGCTAATTACTCATCTTATGCCATCTTTTAGTACTTAATTAACTTATGTTTCAAGGTCACCTAATTTCTTTACATTAAAGTACACTTTACTAATATTTATTCTAATTCCAAGTAAACCTGAGCTAACACTTAGCAACATAATGATACTCGAATATTTAGGATGTTATAGTGCCCAACGCCCACCAAGGTATGTTAACTCTCCTCCTGGCATGCTCTTTATATAGCTAGCTCTTCACCTTCATTCCTTGTACTTTCCGATGTGGGATCCCTCTGTCAGTAGAGTTTAAATTCAACTGAAACTCTTACCATCCAATCCGCAAAATAAATACTCCCTTGCTTCTCATGAGATTCAAACCCAAACTCTCCTGTAGCATAATCCATGCCGCTAGCCACTTTACCAACTAGCTCCTTGTGTCTTAAACCATGCGCAACTAAATATAACCCTATGGCCAAGGTCTAAATTCATTTAATAAAAATAATCTAAAAGGAATGCAAACGCTACAACTAGAACCTTGGACCTCCTTCCTTCCTTGTGGTGTCATTCCCTTGTCCTTAAGTGGCGTCATTTTGCCACTACACCACACACTCCACTTGTGCCATTTTCCTCCACATTTTTTTCTTAAGGCCTACCCGCCAACCTCCGTGGTTTTTCCACCTAAAATCAAAATTTTCCTAAGGCCTAACTTGAACCCGGACTTCATAGAAGCCCCTAACCTTCCAAACTCACTTATCTAATTGGTCCAACTTGCATTTAAGCTGACCTCTTGTTCTCCAAAAAATTTAAACTCTACTACGCTCAAGGCCCATTGGGCTCAATTCTTTTAGGCCCAATTTCAGGATGTTACAAATCTACCCTCCTTAAAGAAATTTTGTCCTCAAAATTTCCAACTAACTAACAGTCACACATCCTAATCTACCACACTACGCCCTTGTCACAAGACTCGATCTTAATAAAACTAATATCTTTTAACTAGAATTTAAAACTCCTACACATACTCAAAAACACCTAGCCATTAAAATGCGAATATTTCATACGCACCCAACTCTATGTCTGAACATCACATCCAAACCAAACACACAGAATAGATACCCGAAATACAACATATAACAAAGAAAAGTATCAGGAAACTTACAATGCGGATTGGTGCTGGAGACTCGGGTGCCATACTTCTAGGAAAGAGATATATATATTTTTCTAAACCATATTTCAACAAAAATTTGAAAAACATTTTTGAACCCATTCCACAGTCGAGTTTTTGAACATGGCTCTGATACCATAATTGTAATACCCCAAACCCGGCCTAGACATTACGACCGGATCTGGCATGTCACATGAAAAGAATGTCTAAAAACTGTGCGTTCGTTAAAAAAACTCATATTCTTTATAGTTGTTGTAAAAAATTGAGTTTAAGTAATTTTGAATAAGAAATAATTTATTATCATTTTAGGAAAATCCCATATTGATCATTTAATAATAGCGAGAACCAAATTGAAAGTGAAACCAAATAAAATACCCAAGGCCTTATTACATAACAAAAACCCAAATAAAAATAAGTCCAAATAAAAGAAACAAATTTACAAGTAAACATATGTATGGCCCATCTCCACGAGTCCACCTCAGCTCCCAAATCCACGATCTAATGATTACCTGCAAAATTTAACTAAGGGGGGTGAGTCATCGAGACTCAGTGTGTAAATCCCCATCCAATGGGTGTTAAACCCTTACACAATTTCATATGAAAATATGCATGTCATGCAACCCAAAACCTAACCATCCGAAACTCTCGATTCTACGCCGTGTGGTACCAAACCACTGGTGGTGCCAAACCACTGGTGACCCAAAGTCACAAATATCACATCCTCCCCCTCCTCTCATCATACCCATGCAATATGACATAATAATTCGTGTATGCAGTATGTCATGTATGCTAGACATATATCAAAGATAACGTATGAAACGAATTACCATCATAATTAGATAGACATAAAATAACATAATCATGCTAATCAACCTCTAAGGGTATAACCATAATTTTACCTACCAAAGGCATTTTCGTAATTTACCTTTTAGGGGTATTTTGGTAATTTACCCACTAAGGGTATTTCAGTAATTTTGTACCTGGAATGGCCTTTTCGAAGGCCCAGTGTTGCCTCGAGTGACTCAACTACCATTTTCAGTCTTTACCGGACTGTTGGGCCTAAAACCCAATCTCGGCCCATTCAGGCCCACACGCTCGTGTGGCCCACCTAACACAAATCTAGCCACGTATATAAGTTCCACCTAATCTAGTTCACTATATACTACATCATCATACAATTTATTCTATTGGGCCTACAGGCCCATTGGGCCCACTTCAGCCCATCGCGGCCCAAGTAGCCATAACCCACAAGAATACTACTGATGGTCTCAACTATCGCGTCAAAGTCCCACACGTGTGCTCGCACGCTTGTGTGGCTACTATTGTCGTGACCGACACTTCGGCATTTGCCGCTCTACAACTGATAGGACTCTGGTGCTAAACCGCGCTGCGACCACTCCTATGCCCAACGCCCACCAAGGTATGTTAACTCTCCTCCTGGCATGCTCTTTATATAGCTAGCTCTTCACCTTCATTCCTTGTATCTTTTCGATGTGGGATCCCTCTGTCAGTAGAGTTTAAATTCAACTGAAACTCTTACCGTCCAATCCGCAAAATAAATACTCCCTTACTTCTCATGAGATTCGACCTCAGACTCTCCTTTTGCATAATCCACGCCACTAGCCACTTTACCAACTAGCTCCTTGTGTCTTAAACCATGCGCAACTAAATATGACCCTATGGCCAATGTCTAAATTCATTTAATAAAAATAATCTAAAAGGAATGCAAACGCTACAACTAGAACCTTGGACCTCCTTCCTTCCTTGGGTTTCATTCCCTTGTCCTTAAGTGGCGTCACTTTGCCACTACACTACACACTCCACTTGTGTTATTTTCCTCTACATTTTATTCTTAAGGCCTACCCGCCAACCTCCAGGGTTTTTTCCACCTAAAACTAAAATTTTACCTAAGGCCTAACTTGAACCCGGGACTTCATAGAAGCCCCCTAACCTTTCAAAATTACTTATCTAATTGGTCCAACTTGCATTTAAGCCGATCTCTTGTTCTCTAAAAAATTTAAATGCTACTACGCTCAAGGCCCATTGGGCTCAATTCTCTTAGGCCCAATTTCAGGATGTTACAGAGTTTGGGGTGTTACATTTAATGGTATCAGAGCTCGATTATAAAACTCGACTGTGGAATGGGTTTGAAAATTTTTCAAATCAATTTAATATGTGGTTTAGAAAAAATATATAGCGTTACTGGAAATGTGGCACACTGAGTCTCTGGCACCAAATCTGTAAGTTCTCTGATTTTATATTTGGTTATATGCCATAGTGACTGTACTAAAAAACTACTAGGGTTAGTAGTAGTATATCAAACTTTTGGTTAAGGAAACTGAGATTATATAGACTGAAACTTAGGAAAATCGAGTTGTGAAAACTACTCCTATTACTTTTCTTTCATAAAACATTTGTCAATAATTACTTGAACAATAAGTTGATGCATAAAACTCTTAAGCGTATTAACTCGATTCAGCAATATGAGTACAAGAGGACGTGGATGACATACACGTGGCCGTGATAAAGGCCGAGGTGCTAGGGCTGGATCCTCAGCATCAGTGCATACACCTGAAAGGGAGGCACTAACATCGCCAATGACTGAAACAGGGTCTCATGACCGAATCGGAGGGGATGATGCTTTGTCCCAAGCAATGCTGCGAGTTTTAGAATGGGTTGCTAGAGCAAGTACTGGGTCGGTAGCTCGGGAGTCTATTTTTGAGTGACTTCGATTAAACGGGATCGAAGCCTTTAGCGGCATATCTGGTGTAGCCTCAAATGTAGCAAAATATTGGTTAGAGGCTGATACGATCCACCTCGGGGTGAGTCGAGTCGTATGTGAATTGCCCAATCGTCTACGAGGAGGAATCAAGTCTTCGAAAATTAATCGAAAAAATATGGATGAGTTTACGGAAGCTTTAGGTGAATTTGTTTAGAAGGCGGGTTTAAGTTAGGAATGGAGGTGTTTAAATGAAAGAGTTGATTTGGATAATTAATAGGATAGGTTCAGTTTAAGATGAAGAGAAAGAAAATGGGATTCGGTTTAAGGTTGAACAAACAATGAAAGGCTGATGGTAATGGAATTGGATAGATGGATAAGTGATGGTTTAGATAAATGAGAGGTGATAGTTGATAGGAATGGATCAAAGAACTTAAACAAAGAATCGATTCAACACTAATAAAGTGTCACCTTGGGTTCTATATTTGTTTAAGGTGGAAAAATGATAGTCGATGATGGACCAAGACCCGTTATCTATAAAGATAAGAACCTATGGTATAAGTTGATGGAAGAGAACGATTGACGCCACAAGCAAGAAAACTTGATAAGTCGAAATCGAAACTCGTACGAAAGATAGAGAGGAGAATAATCTCACTCAATGAACAAAAGTTCATAAAATATATTCAAAATTCCAAAGTCTTAAAAAATTCCCTTTTTACAAAGTAATAACAGGTATATATAGTGCTTACATGTGGTTAGTTGAAGAGACAAATGAATTCAACTTTAATATGCAATTAAATGGCTGTAATAAAATCTAAAAACTCTTGAATTCCTCCAGCCAAATAATAGCAACTTTATGACTCCTAATGAGATGATTAAATGAATTTGAATGCTTTAAAAATGTCCTTTGAGTTGCCTTTGGCTAGCTGAAAAGTCTCCAGCAACTAATGGTGTTTTTAAAGGCTTAAATATCCATCATGAATGCTTTTAAAAAATGTCCCTTGAGTTCTTCCATGATCAACTAAAAAGTCACCAACCAAATGAAGGGTCTCAACCTTTGGAATTCTATCCATGTAACTTCTTTCTTCAATGTAAGTAACTCTTCAATGAATGCATAACAGCCTTTAGAAATAATGGTTGTAAGATGAAAAGTCTTCTACAATTATCACATGTAACCGACAAATTAATGCAATTGTTAAACTTAAAACAAATTAACAACTAACTTAATTAAATGAACTAACACTTAAGCTTCATTTATTCTAGCAACTAGACTTAAATAAATGAACTAACACGTAAACTTCATTTATTCCAAAGAACTAACTTAATTAAATAAAGCATCATTAAATGAATTTAACTCATGCATCAATAAATTAACCTAGTAACTAGATTAATTAAAGACACAACTATTAAATTCACTAAAAGAACTCAATTAATTAAACTAAGTTGAGTTGAATTAATGACCAGCAACCATTTATTGAACTAAGATGCTTAAATGCAAGTATTTTAAATGCAAACTAAATGCAAAACTAAAAATTAAATAAAGAGCTCAATTTAGTTGGATCGGTTCAAATAGCTGGAATCAATTTCATTTTGCACTTTGGCCCCTCGAGCTTAGGCCACTCTCGATGGCATCGAATGGATTCGAACCATGAAGCGACCAGGATCGCATCATACCCACCCTCTTGAAAGCGATTCGTCCTCAAATTGAGCCGATGGTTCTCTCGAATAGAATTCCTTTTGATCGGCTTTTCTCGATCAAACGTGGAGGATGGTAATTGAGATACCTGTAAAATATAACCAAGAGTTAGCAAGAGTTGTGTCAAACAAACTTGCAATCGAAATATGAGCAAAACAAAATGAATAGATCGAATGTAAATGGGTATATTCGCATTATCATACAAAAGGAACAAAGCCTTATCAAATATTTGAATCTGAATTGGATAAGTTTCATGGTATGCATACAATTCGAATGGATTACACGAGTCAAAATCAACATGCGAATAACACATCAAATGATAGATATATTAATCACAAGTAAATAGTTGAGAAAATGCATATGGCACTCAAAAGTAAACATCCAAATCTTGCATTGAATGACATATGTAATCACTCGCACATGAACAAAAATTATCAAACACAAGATTCTTTTTGTCAACAAGTAGACCATCATTAAATAAGATAGGACGTTCAAACATTTCATGATCTAAATGATAAAAATCAGCATCAAGTGTTCTATCAACAACCGAAGAGAGCAAAGACATCTCAAAATTTTTACATGGATCACACATGTGACGCAATATGGATTCTTTCACACGAAAATTATCAAAATTATCAAACTCAAGAATCCTGCCATCATTCAATTAAACAGATAGATCACAAACAGGCAAAATAGAACGATTAATCATAACATGATCTAAATGTTTTAAAAAAACTAGTTCATCAACGCAAAGCTCGTCACTTTTCAAAAAGATCACAAAGGTGTCAACAAGTTTAGAAGACTTACCTTTATAGTTAAAAAGACAAAGATCAGTCTTACCATGGTCAAGCAATACAAACTTTCTCTCTTTGGGAAGATAATGCAGTCGAAGCCTCGCTTTTGATTCAACACTTTTCAAATGGAATGTGAATTTCAAGTGCAACCATAGAATTTGTTTAAGGAGCAAATTTCACAACCTTAATTAAAAACCAAGTATCAAAATGATTGAAATTCTTCAAGCACAATTGTCGTTGATTGATTTTCCAATAAGGCATACCAAATGATACAAAACATAGTCCCGGTTTAAAGACATGATTTTGATTATTAAACTCAAGATGTGACAAGGGTTTAGAAAAATCAAACATGTTAAACCAAAAAGACTTATGCACATTCAAGATCGAGCAATCAAAACTCTTGACATGTTTTAAAATCGATTTGCTAAAACTCAAAGATTTTGCATTAGACAATGAACAAAGCTCGTAATAACCACAATCAAACAAACTGGGATTAGAGAAAATTCATCGCCATTCTTTATCGAGTCTTGATTATTCATTACTCCACTTTCATACTTTGCAACGCAATGATTTTCATGAGATAAACTCGTATTACCATCATTTAAAATATCACAAAAGATCAAGGCATGGAAAATGATGATATTATTTACATGGTCACAATCATTAGACAAATTTGGTGGAGATGGAATCGATTCAAAACACTTACCTTCCTTACCTTCATTACCTTTTTCAATCAAATGAAAACGTCATTCTTCTGGGAGGTATTGAAGTTGGCATTCGTCACTCGGTATATCGGGAACCTGAAATGAAGAAACAGACGAAAAGCAAATTTCAAGAGGGTTAGTTGAAAAATCACTCTCTTTTTCTGGCTCATATTTTTCCAACTTTTTTTTGTCTCAATTTCTTTTTCAATTTTTTTCTCAATTTCAATTTTTCTTTCAATTTTCTTTTCTTCATTCTCTTTTTCTATCTCAAATTCTTTTTTTCTTTTTCAACTTGCTCTTTTTCACTCTCATTTTCATTTTCATTTTCTTTTTTCTTGATTTCTTTTTCTTGTTCTTCTTTTTCACTTGATTTTTCATTTTTGTTTTGATTATAATAAGAAGATATTTCAAAAGAATAAAAAATACAAGGATTTGGTTCTAAGATCGAAGCGATGTTCTCATAGATATCACGATCAATTCTTCATGAATTATTCTTCGTACGAGACTTCTTTGAATCATAAGTTGTATAACCCATGCTTTCTTGGTCGTCACGTAAAGGCTTCAAACTTGACACTTGTTTTGGTTTGCCTTGAATCCTTCGTCGAATAAGAATCGTGATCTGAACTACTTTGAGAACGATCTTTCGTGGATGAATTCTTCGACGCATATGAACCATGTTTACTTCTTCGTAAAGATTTCTCCATTGATGGATATGTTGAAGCTTGTGAAGAAGAAATCATACCTTCTCGATGGTAATCACGAGAGGTCACACATTCACAGTTTGATTCATACCATCTCAAACTTCTATATGAACCATAATCTCGATCGAAATCTCTTCTTGAATGATCTTCGAAAGTGTGTCTTCGAGATGACCTTGGTTCCATCCTTCGACTTGAAGAAAGTCGCTCTTGCCGGTCTCGTTCCTCGATTCGATCCAATCGCTTGGACAACTTGTTAAACTTGGTATTCATGACTATTTGCATTTTGTTCAATAAGTATTGATAGTCAGACTCTGAGAACACTTCTTGATTCATTTTATTCTCTAAAAATAAAATGTTAAAACAAAAACAAAGATAATACCTTACCAAAAAAATCTCACAAGTCACTCACAAAGAAAAGAATCGCTCACACTCATGTTTAACTTGTATGATGGATTTTTCTCTAATGAGTACATTGTGCCTTTTATTGCTCTCTTTGCTCTCACTTCAAAATTGGTTAACAAAGGTTTGACGTTGGGTATAGGGTAGGCTAAATGAAGGAAAAGGTAAATGGAGTAAGGGTGGGTGGCATTGGGTAAAAAGAGAAAATACCAAATGATGGTAGAAGAAATTTTTTTATTTTTTTAAGGATCGAGGTAAGAAGATGAGACTAGAAACAAAAAGTACTTGCCAAACTTTCAAAAGAAAACTTCATTTTTTTTCTTCTATTTTTTTCGTATTTTTTCTTTTTTTTTTTTTTTTGTATTTTTTTCACTTCAAATGTAAAAAGATGAATACAAAAGAAATGAAATACAACTTTTTTTGAATTTACGTACTTACTTCAGATTTATGATGTTCACCGTAGCTCCTCGTTTTCTAGCTCTGATACCAAATGATACGATCTACCTCGGGGTGAGTCGAGTCGTATGTGAATTGCCCAATTGTCTACGAGGAGAAATCAAGTCTTCAAAAAATAATCAAAAAAATATGGATGAGTTTGCGAAAGCTTTAGGTGAATTTGTTTAGAAGGTGGGTTTAAGTTAGGAATGGAGGTGTTTAAATGAAAGAGTTGATTTGGATAATTAATAGGATAGGTTCAGTTTAAGATGAAGGGAAAGAAAATGGGATTTGGTTTAAGGTTGAACAAACAATGATAGGCTGATGGTAATGGAATTGGATAGATGGATAAGTGATGGTTTAGATAAATGATAGGTGATAGTTGATGGGAATGGATCAAAGAACTTAAACAAAGAATCTATTCAACACTAATAAAGTGTCACCCCGGGTTCTATATTTGTTTAAAGTGAAAAAATGGTAGTCGATGATGGACCAAGACCCGTTATCTATAAAGATAAGAGCCTATGGTATAAGTTGATGGAAGAGAACGATTGACGCCACAAACAAGAAAACTTGATAAGTCAAAATCGAAACTCGTACGAAAGATAGAGAGGAGAATAATCTCACTCAATGAACAAAAGTTTATAAAATATATTCAAAATTCCAAAGTCTTAAAAAATTCCCTTTTTACAAAGTAATAACAGGTATATATAGTTTCCTTCAAAAAAAAATAGGTATATATAGTGCTTACATGTGGTTAGCTGAAGAGGCAAATGAATTCAACTTTAATATGCAATTAAATGGCTAAAATAAAATCTAAAAACTCTTGAATTCCTCCAGCCAAATAACAGTAACTTTATGACTCCTAATGAGATGATTAAATGAATTTGAATGCTTTAAAATGTCCTTTGAGTTGCCTTTGGCTAGCCAAAAGTCTCCAACAACTAATGGTATTTTAAAGGCTTAAATGTCCATCATGAATGCTTTTAAAATATGTCCCTTGAGTTCTTCCATGATCAACTGAAAAGTCACCAACCAAATGAAGGGTCTCAACCTTTGGAATTCTATCCATGTAACTTCCTTCTTCAATGTGAGTAACTCGTCAATGAATGCATAATGCCTTTAGAAATAATGGTTGTAAGATGAAAAGTCTCCTGCAATTATCATATGTAACCGACAAATTAAAGCAATTATTAAACTTAAAACAAATTAACAACTAACTTAATTAAATGAACTAACACTTAAGCTTCATTTATTCTAGCAACTAGACTTAAATAAATGAACTAACACTTAAACTTCATTTATTCTAGCAACTAGACTTAAATAAATGAACTAACACTTAAACTTCATTTATTCTAGCAACTAACTTAATTAAATAAAGCATCATTAAATGAACTTAACTCATGCATCAATAAATTAACCTAGTAACTAGATTAATTAAAGACACAACTATTAAATTCACTAAAAGAACTCAATTAATTAAACTAAGTTGAGTTGAATTAATGACTAGCAACTATTTATTGAACTAAGATGCTTAAATGCAAGTATTTTAAATGCAAACTAAATGCAAAGCTGAAAATTAAATAAAGAGCTCAATTTAATTGGATCGATTAAATAGCTGGAATCAATTTCATTTTGCACTTTGGCCCCTCGAGCTTAGGACACTCTTGATGGCATCGGATGGAGTCGAACCATGATGCAACCAGGATCGCATCAGAGGCTGTGGAGCAAATCATGGATGATCTAAATTGCACAGTAAAATAGAAATTGAAAGGAGCAGTGTCCCTACTATGAGATTAGGCATACCAGTGGTCGCTTACTGTAAGGGAAGGAACACCAGCTGATCGGGTGACTTGGGATTTCTTCAAATCAGCCTTCCAGGGAAAGTATGTAGGGGTAGGTTATGTGGATGCCCAGAGAAAGAAATTTTTGAATCTAGTTCAGGGGATCAAATCAGTAGTAGAGTATGAGGCAGAGTTTTTACGCATGAGTCGGTATGCTCGGGGTATAGTCGCGATTGATTATGAGCATTGTGTGCAATTTGAGGATGGTCTTCGGGATGAGCTGCGGGTACTGATAGCTCTGCAGAGAGAAAGAGATTTTCTGCTTTGATTGAGAAGGCAAAGATTGCCAAAGAAGTGAAACGTTCTGAGAGACAAAATCGTGATAAGGAAAGGCGGGAATAAGAGAGATTTTGGGTCTTTAGGTTCTTCAGGGGGATTTCATAAGAGGCCTAGGTTGGATAGGCCAGTCCGAGTTGGGGTTCCAATTGCTGTGGGTCGATGCAACCTTGTGTGGAGTGTGGGAAATTACATTTAGGGGAGTGTTGGAGAAGAACTAGTGGGTGTTTCAAATGTGGGTCTAAGGATCATCGATACAAAGACTGTCCTCGGGAGCCTATTCAAATGCAAGTAGTAGGTTAGGGTTTTGTGCAGCCAGGGAGAGGTGGTCAGCAGCCACTGAGAGGTCGTGGTCCTCTCTGAGGGGGAAATGGGTTAGGATGTGGTCGTGGAGCACCGGGCAGAGGTACTGGTAATGTTGGTAATATAGAGGCGAGGCAGCTGGGATTGGTTTATGCTGCTTGATGCCGGAGGATGGTGATACACCTGACGTCATAATCGGTATGTTTCTTATACATGAAGTGTCATTTATAGCTTTAATTAAAATTGGGTCAACACACTCGTATGTTGCTTGTACTGTGTCTGGAACTCTGGGTATACAATTTGAATTTGCTGATAGAGAAACATCGATAATTAGTCCTTTAGGATAGTCAGTAGTAGTGAATAAATTGTTTAGAGATGTGTCTCTCAAGGTTCAAGAGGTTGTTTTCCGACAGACCTAATGGAACTGTCGTTTGGTGAGTTTGATCTTATACTAGGCATGGACTGGTTAGTGAAACATCGTACGAACCTAGATTGTGCTACTAAGCGTATGATATTAAAGACTTCAGAGGATGAGGAGGTGGTTGTGATAGGGGAGCGAAGGGATTATCTGACCAATGTAATCTCAGCGTTAAGAAATTTGAGAAGTCAAAAGCGTAAAGGTTGTGAGGCATTCATAGCTTATGCCAACATGATTGATGCTGAGAGTTTGTCTGTTAAGAATGTCAGGATGGTAAAGGAATTCCCGAATGTATTTTTTGAAGAGCTTTTGGGGTTGCCTCCAAATCGCGAGGTCAAATTTGGCATTAAGCTATTACCGGGAATGGCTCCGGTGTCCATCGCCCCTTATAGGATGGCACCGAAGGAGCTGGTAGAACTAAAGGCTCAGATCCAAGAGCTGTTGGATCGAGGATTTATCAGACCAAGTGTGTCTCCATAGGGAGCACCGGTATTGTTCGTGAAGAAGAAGGATGGGTCAATGCGTATGTGCATTGACTATCATCAGTTGAACAAGCTAATGATTAAGAACAAATACCCGCTACCAAGGATTGACGATCTGTTCGATCAGCTGCGAGGAGCTTCAGTTTTCTCTAAAATAGATTTAAGATCGGGGTATCATCAGCTGAGGGTCAAGGAGGTAGATACATACAAGACTGCATTTCAAAATCGTTATGGGCATTACGAGTTTCTGGTCATGCCGTTTGGATTAATGAATGCACCAACAACTTTCATGGATATGATGAACTGAGTCTTCCAATCCTATCTAGACCGGTTCATGGTGGTGTTCATAGATGATATTATGGTGTATTTAAAAACTAAGGAGGAGCATGATTCACATCTTTGGGTTGTTCTGCAGATATTGAGGGAAAAGCAACTTTACGCCAAATTTAGTAAGTGTGAATTTTGGCTGAAGGAAGTAACATTTTTGGGTCATGTTGTGTCTGCCGAGGGGATTAGGGTTGATCTTCAGAAGGTTGAAGCTATATTGGATTGTAAGGCACCGAAGTCAGTATCAGAGATCCATTTCTGGGTTTGGCTGGGTACTATAGGCGTTCGTTGAGGGGTTTTCTTTGATTATTGCACCCCTAACTAAGTTATTGTGTAAGGGGTACCATTTGTTTAGACTGATAAGCAACAAGAGAGTTTTGAGAAACTGAAGAAGATTTTGACTGAAGCCTCGGTATTGATTTAGCAAGAGGCTGGGAAAGAATTCGTTGTCTATTGTGATGCGCTGCACACAGGTTTGGGTTGTGTGCTGATGCAAGAAGGGAATGTGGTGGCGTATGCATCCCGTCAACTTAGGCCACATGAGGTGAACTACCCCACTCATGACTTGGAACTAGCTGCATAGTGTTCGCACTAAAGATATGGAGAAATTACCTATATGGGGAAAGGTCTATCATCTACGCTGACCATAAGAGTCTTAAGTATCTCTTTACCCAAAAAGAGTTGAATCTTAGGCAACAGAGATGGATAGAGCTGCTGAAGGACTATGATTGCTCGATTGAGTACCATCCAGGAAAGGCCAATGTGGTGGCAGACGCACTAAGTCATAAGGTAGTATCTAATTTGAGAGCAATGTTTGCTCGTCTCAGTCTATTTGAGGATGGTAGTTTGTTGGTAGAACTTCAAGTGAAACCGACTTGGGTTGATCAGATTAAGGAGAAGCAGTTATTGGATGAGTCGTTGGGTTCTCATTTTCAGTAGGTGAAAAGTGGAGAGATGGTGGATTTTAGGCTGAATAGCGAAGGGGTGTTATGTTTTCGTGGAAGAGTTTGTGTGTCAAAAGACTCTGAGTTATGACAGATGATTTTGTGGGAGGCGTATAGTAACCCATACGCTATGCATCCCGGTGGAAACAAGTTGTACCGAGACCTCACGTGAGTTGTCTTGGTGGCGAGGCTAAAGCGGAAGTTATTGACTTCGTAAGCAAGTGTTTGACATGTCAACAAGTCAAGGCTGAGCATCAACTACCTTCGAGACTACTGCAACCTATAAAGATTCCACTCTGGAAGTGGGAGAGGATCACAATGGATTTTGTTAGTGGGCTACCCCTGACACCTACTAGCAAAGATTCGGTGTGGGTAATTGTTGACCAGTTGACTAAGTCCACCCACTTCATATCGGTTTGCATTGATTACTTGTTACAGAAGTTCGCCAAGTTGTACGTGGCAGAAATTGTGAGGCTACATGGGGTACCAATGTCTATCATTTCAGACAGGGACCCTAGATTCACATCTCGGTTCTGAAAAGTGTTACATGAAGCTTTGGGTACAAGGCTAGATTTCAGCACAGCATTTCATCCACAGACTGATGGTTAGTCGAAGAGGGTAATCCAAATTTTGGAGGACATGTTGAGAAGTTGTGTGATTGATTATAAGGGCAATTGGGAAGATTATTTACCCTTCGTGGAATTTGCGTATAACAACAGCTACCAATCTAGCATTCAAATGGCACCATATGAGGCATTATATCGTCATAGGTGTCGTACCCCTACTTATTGGACAGAATTGGGTGAGCGACGGTTGTTGGGTCCAGAGTTAATTTCAAAAACTGAGGAGAAGGTGAAGTTGATTCGGGGTAGGTTAAAAGAAGCTTTTGATAGACAGAAGTCGTATGTTGACTTAAAGCGTAAAGAGATAGAGTTCTCTGTGGGGGATTATGTATTCTTGAAGCCCTAGATTCATCGGACCTTACCGGGTGTCAAAACGTGTTGGACTAGTCGCATACCAACTTGAGCTGCCCCCTAAGTTAAACCGGATACATAATGTATTCCACATTTCTATGCTGAGGCGCTACCTTTCAGATCCTTCTCATATAGTGTCAGTAGAAGAAATTGAGGTAAGACCTGATCTGACATTTGAAGAGGAACCGGTGAAGATTTTGGATCGTGATGTTAAAGTGTTGAGGAGAAAATCCATTCCGTTAGTCTAAGTGTTGTGGCGTAATCATAGTTCAGAGGAAGCCACGTGGGAGCCTGAGGAGGCAATGCGGCAGCAATACCCTCATCTCTTTTGATCAAGTAAATTTTGAGGCTGAAATTTCTTTAAGGGGGTAGAATTGTAACATCCCAAAAATTAGGGGTTTGTAATTTTTGCATAATTTCATGTGTTGGGCTAGTATAGCTAGTTATTTGAGTGTATTTGGGGGTCCTATCTCTGCCTGGGTTCGAGTCTAAGCCCTGGAAAATTGTGAGTTTTTGGCCCTTTAGTGAAGACGGATATCAGAAGGACTTAAGTTTAATTGAGTGTGTTTGCTAACACAAGATGAACTTGTAGCTCAGTGGTGTGGCATTACAAGAGAAGCATGGAGGAGGGGAGTTCGAGTCTCACAAGCTGCAATTTGTGGCTATTATTTTGTGCTTTGGGAGAGGAAGAAGCAGAGTCGGGATCAAACTCTGCTATGGGAGTTGGAGAATTGGTCATACAATTCGAATGGGTGGAGGAGAGGAATTCTAGGAGGAAATGGGGGAGTGGATGAAGGAGTGGGGAGAGTGGGGGAGTTGTGCCATGTGTGGGAGTGTTTCGGCTAGGGGTGGCCTATGGAAGAGAATTTGGTCATTTGTGGGAGAGTGTAAACCGAAACTCCTTGGGTTGCTTTTCTTTTCTTTGCATTTTGGGTCATTTTGCTTCAATTTTTCCTTACCAAAACCTCAATTCCTCTCATTCTCTTCTTCTCATTTACTCTTCAAACATTTTCTTCACTTGTTGTTGCTTAAACAGTGTTGGCCGAATTCTTCTTCTGACCTCTTTCTTCCTATAGCCTAATCCTTCTTACACCAACATTTCAACTTGTGTTCTCTAATTGATTTTCATTTTGGTTTAACCCCCATAGTCAAATTTTGGTTCTTTTGTTTTGCTTCTAGTGCCGAATCTCTTCTTCCCATTGGGCTCATCCTTGGTCTAAGGTATTATTTTCTCTTCCTCTATTTTCTTTCTTTTCTCTCTACTAAAGCCGAATCTCTCACTTTAATTCTTATTGACTAGGCCGAATCTACTCACTCTCTTCTATCTCGAATCCCTCTTGTTCTCTTTTGGTGTGGGCCGAACCTGTTGGAGTTTAAGCATACCCTCCTCACAATTCTTTTAGCCTTCAAATTTTGGAAGTTGGTTGGTAAGTATGGCTAAGGCCGAATAGAGGTGATGGGGTTCTTCCTTATTGGTTTGTACTCGCTCAAGCCAAAAGGCTGCTATGGTTCCAATTCTGGCCGTGAGTATTATGGCTAACACCTCCTCTCTGTCTTAACGTTGCAAGGGACTCGACGTGCATAAACCAAAGAGCCGACTAAACACTCTTCCTTTGCGGTGAATCACTTGGTTGTTGGTAAGTGGTGTGGATTATTTTATCAATCTCAATTCTTGGAGATGTCGTATCAATGATTATGACTAATGGTTTGGAGTTGTTGTCTTCTTAGGTGAGTAATTTTAGGAGTTCAACCTACGCTCGTAAACAGGTGTGTAATCTCACACCAATGTTAACGAAAGCATGTATTGCTCTGAGAATCGGGCAACAGTCGAAAAGCCAAAAAATCAGCAATCGTGACCACCTGAGCGTGCGAATGCTCGTGATGATAAACCGAGCCACTGATGATGGCAGTAGATCATTGAGAGTGTCACGAGAACTCTCGCAAAATTGAGGCTATAACGAGCCTGATCGAGTCGAAACGGGCTAAATGGGCCCAAAGGGCTAACGAGCCCACATGGGCAAAATCGATAGAAAATTATTGAACGACAGATGCAACTGCGAAGTTTGCAAAATTGAGATTCGAAAACATTCGTAAGGGGCCACACGAGCGCGTGGGCCCTTTTGGGCCTAAAATGGATTTTGGGCCCAATTGCATTGTACGAGACCCAAAAGGGGTCTCGAGTCGCTCGAGGCGACAATAGGCCTCTGAAAAGGTTGTTAAATGCTAAATTATCGAAATACCCCAGGAGGGTAAATTACTGTTGTACCCTTATATGAGGAAATGACCGTTATACCCCTGATTATGGTTGAATATCGTGTATGTGATTTTATTGATATTGTTTATAAGTTTGATACATTGCATTTATATCATGTTGCATGGATTGGGTTTGATGTTTGGAGGAAGTGTAGCCTGGTGGCTCTGCCACATACCGTTTTAGTGGCTATGCCACATATTATTTTGGTGGCTCAGCCACATATACCGTGATTAGTAGCTTGACTGCATTATTGGTGTATTTGGCGGGGTGGGTTGAATTGATTCCCACACAGTGCGATTAGTTGGTATGGGGGTGTGATTGGTTAGATGGGGTTGGGCAGCATTTTATTGTTTGCATTACCATGATTATAGGGCTTAGGCCCAGATTAATGCCGTAAGGGCTCAGGCTAGATAGTGACCGTTTAGGGGATTTTACACTGAGTTCTCGTAACTCACCCCCTTTCCCTTAACCTTATAGGTAATCCCCAACATTAGAGGATTTGGAGCTGCGGAGGACTCGGTGGTGGCCATACATCAGAGTTACTTCTCACGAAACTTAGTAAATCCAATTTTTATTTTATTTTACATTATTTATTTTGGGGTTAATATTTTGTAATAAGGCCTGGATTTTATTTTTCTTTTAAACTTTCATTTTGGCTATTATTCAATTGTTAAGCGATTAAACACTGGGTTTTCTTAAAACGATAATAACCATTTTCAAAATATCACGTTTTCACAATTCCTTAAGTTAAACTTCTGCAACGAACAAAGTTTTCGAAAATAATAACATCATTTCAAGAATAATCTTAAGCAAATCTTGTTTTTACAAACAACAAAATCCGGAGTTTCAAAAGAGGATATAAAGTTTTTAGTAAACACATAGCTTTTAAATGAACTTTTGATGTGACATGCTAGATCCGACCATAGCGTCTAGGTTGGGTTTGGGGTGTTACATGACAATCATGACTTGTGGAATCCATTTAAGTTGTATGCATGCCTTGAAACCTATTCAATTTTGTTTCAAACATTTGACAAGGCATTATTTCATTTTCATGATAATTTGATTCTGTCCATCCACATGCGTCATACTTGTCTTGTTACATTATGCTTGCATTGAAAATTTGTTTGGAATGCTTATTGCTAACTCATGGCTATTCTTTTCAGGTGACTCGATTACCATCCGCCCCGTTCGATCGAGGAAAGCCGAGTTAAAGGAACTATGTTATAGGGAACCAATAGATCGATTCGAGGATGAATCACTTTGAAGAGGGGGGATGATGTAAGCATACCCGAGGCAACCCAAGATGCCATCTCTATCCTCTTGAGTTCCCCAAAGGACCATAAATTTGAGTCGAATTCCAGCTCAATTAAACTTCAATCAATTCGATCCAACCCATTCGAGCTCAAGTCACCACATGAGCTCAATTTAGCTCATTGAGCTCGATATTAGTTCTTTAGCTCATTTAATTTAATTCTTGGAATAAATTACGTATTTAATTTAATTTAGTCAACTTAGTTACAGCTCTTAATTATATGTTAGCTTATTACATGTTTTAATTATGTTTTGTTAATCGAATTTAATTAGGTGGCTGGACTATAATTAATTTGTCTTAATTTAGTAAATATGATAATTAGTTTTAATTTGTCTTGATGCTATTTAGTCCAGCCGAACATACATTTGAACCTGAACTAGTTCATGTTTTTCTTATAGGATGGTCGAATGCATGAAAGAGCATTAAAGTTCAAGTGCATGCATGGCTCAATGCAACGTATGGGAGCATACATGAATGGTTGGATTCATGGATATGGCTCATTCTTTGATGATTCAAGATGATTATTCACCAAGGAGGGTTGCCAAATTCACTTTCCAAAAAGCTGGCCAATCCACTCCCCAAAACAGTACCTAGGCGTTCACATTTGGTGTTCACACCAAGGACCATTTGGCTGATCATTGTTCACACTTCCAAAGACTTTTCCAGCTCCTTTTTCATACATTCAAGGCTGTTCACATTCTCCTTTATTGCTGGTAACTTTTCAGCTAAAGTTAGCATTTTAATGAGCTCATTTAAGCTCTTGGTTGCACCTAGCTAGTGCAATGCATCCTTGAAGTGTCCAAATTCGTTCAAGCTGATTAGCTGAATTCAGCCACTCCAATTTAATACTTTAATTCTGGAATTTTCTAGATTAATCTAGTTTCATTTAACTTAGCTATTAAGGTTTTAACTAGGCTATTAGGCTACCATGCAACACTATAAATAGTTGATGTTTTCATTTGTAAAGGTTGTTGAACTTTGATTAAATTTTATGAACAATTTGTTCACGAGTGAGTTTAACTCCTCTCCTTTTTCGTACAAGTTTTGTTTGACTTATCAAGCTCACTTGTGGCATCTCTAAACTTGTTTCCCAAACTTATCACCTTTAACCGGTGTGGCATTCAACCTTCGATAATTTCACCATCCACCTTAAACCTCATAGAACCGGGGTGACACTGCATATAGTGTTGAATTGATTCTCGAGTTTAAGTTCTTTTTTCCTTTACCATGAACCTATCTTTACTTATCCTTTCTTAAACCGAACCTTCAAGTATCCATCTTCTATCCATCTCAATTCAACCCTACTAAACCGAATCATCCGACTTTCTTTCTTTTCTTCATTCTACCTAACCCGAACCTATTCATTCCGTCTTCTTAATTCATCCTGATAATATTAAACCTCCATTCCTAACTTAATCAAACATAATTAGAAATAACTATCAAAAGCTTCTGCAATTCATTCTCTAATCACCTATCTTTCTGAGACTCAAACTTCTCCTCGTAGACGATCGGGCAAACCGTGAATTAATCAACTCAACTTAAGCCGTCTCACATCACAACGTATGGCATGTGCATGCACAATTGAGGTTTAATGGAAGGCATTTAAGGGAGCACAAGTACTTGGGATGTTCATGTAAGAGGGAGCTGTTGAATGTTCATGCATTTGAACACTTGATGCGAGCACGCCCTATGTCAACTCGAGCTCGAGCCATGATCCATTAGTGCTACCTCGTGGCCCCATCACTAGAACTAGATCTAGGCTATTCAAAGATGCAATTGGAGCTATGGTACAGCAAGTGTGGAATGATAACAAGGCTAACTCACTTGGACGTATGGAAGGTCATTCAATGGAGCAGTTTTGTAATGTCCTACAAGATCAACTAGTCATCGATGAGCTCGGCCCTAGCTCGTGTTTGTCAAACGAGAGTTCACCTTGCTGCTATCCAGCTCACGAGCTCACCCCTAGCTCTTGTCGAGCTCGTTTAAGCTCAATAAACTCAATTGGCCATTCGGCCTTGAGCTAAATACTTGGCTGAAATTTTACTTTAACTAAATTTGAGACAATATAAATTTGTTTAATGAATTTGCTGTTATTAAATAAGTAGTAATTAAGATGTTTTAATTAGGACATAATTAGTATAGCTATTATGACATGTCTTACTTAGGACAAATTAATTGAGTTCTTTGCCATTTAATTTGTCTAGCGAAACTAGCTAGTAATGTGTCCTAAGCTACAGACCAATTTTAAAAGTTTATTAATAGCTTAGTTTTTAATTTGTTTCAGCTCAATTTAATGTCTTAATGTGTCATTTTAGTTGCTGGAATTAATTGGCTAAGTTAAGTGGTGAAATGAATTTAATTTGTTTTATAGGTGCATGTAGGGGGACGGCACAAGGAGATTCATGGCATTGCACATTCTTTCATTTAAGGAGTTAACTTGGTTAGCTTAATGGCCTTCTTAGCTGCTGATTTAGCTCCCCAAAGTGACTATTTAGCTCACCCAAGCTCCCACAAAATGCCTTTCACACCAGCAGACCAAGGACGTCACCTAGGGGTTTGTTTAGCTCCTTGTTTTCACATTTGTGGCTATTGGGATCGGTGCATTCATCAGCTGGAAAGTTAGCTAATTAAAGCTAAAATTCAATGAAGTTATTCATGGCATACAAGCCCCTTTGGCGAATATTAAAGGACCATTCTTCCTTGAAGATTCTATTGCACCTAGACCATCTAGAAGTTGTCCATCAACCTTCCATTCAGCCGAATATGGACATGGAATACAAGAGAATTTCTTCTAGATTATTCAAGATTAATCAAGCTTAAATTAACTTAGTTATTAAGGATTACTAAGTGTCCATTCGGTTGGCATATGTTAGCCTATAAATACTTGGACAATTTCTTTGTAAAGGACTTTTTGCCAAATTTTATATCGTTATTATGCTGAATTTGTGAGAGCAATTTCTCCTATTTCGTTTTTAGGATTTGTTGGCTTATCTAGGAGTCTAGTGGCGTCAACCATCCTTCGTTTTATCCTGATACCAAGGTTCCTATCGTACATCGATAGTGGGTCGATGTCTATTAAACTACTAAAATCGAAATCTTTAGAAACGTATAAGTAACTGGGTCGATACCTTTCTCGGTATTGGTTCTTACTTGTTTCCTAAAGTCCTAAACTGAAAACCCGAACATTCTTTCATCCTTAAATCGAAGCCCAAGCTTTATTTTCTTTCTTAAACTAAAAACCCGAGCCATTCATTCTTCCCTAACTTCGAAACATATCCTAATCCAAAACCATCCTAAGCTAATACCGAATCCAACTCATTTTGTCAACCCAACTCTTACAACTTATCCTAACTACATCGAAATTTCTTTCTTTCTTCGATTCTCTGGCTTATGATCGAACTCCAAGCATACATCTCGTTTTCTCCTCGAGACTGGAATCGTATCATCTGGTATCAGAGCTAGTTAAACTGAGATCTACGAAGCTGGGAACAACCATCAAAGTCGTTTAAGCGAAGGCTCAAAGTAAGTTAAAAAAAAGGAAATTCGAAATTTAAAAAAAAATTCAAAAAAAAAACAAAGGAAGTTCAAAATTAAAAAAATAAAAAAAATAAAATTCCCTAGTGTTTCGATTGAATTGCTATCATTCTCTTCATCTACATTTTCTAAATTCCTCTCCGACCTACTTGAACCACCGATCCCTTCTTCTTTCTTTAGCCTACCTACACCCACATCTTACACCCTTTGAACCCATTTTGAAACCGACCCCTAAGCCCTAATAGGCCTTGGCAAATTTGACTAACGAAACTGTGAGAAGTTCGAGAGGTAAAAGGCACGAGTGTGTGAGACTATTCGAGGGGAGGTAAAAGCCTAATCGTGAGTGTTAAACACGAGCGGAGTGTCAATAACTTCTTTCTTTTCGAGTGAACGTGAGGATTTGTTGTGAGGTACTATAGTCTGCGCTATGTCTCTAGAACCCGAGCAAAATGTAAACAAGCCACCAGGAAGGTAACCCATTTTTCATGTTCTCGACCTGCCAATGCAAGCCTTGTTGCGGGAGATGGAATGGTTACTTGATCGTAGATGGAACGGTTACTCGATCGTAGGCTCAATCCTCTGGAAGACCGACTATACCAAGTGGAAGCCCAAAGACAACGAGAAGTACGTGGGCGACCAAATAGAAGGCGTGAACAGCCACAAGACGGTGAAGATTATTTCAATGATGCTTTCAATAGTGAAATCGAATCTATTGCAAGTATTGGAAGGCGAGGACCCTGAAATCGAGGTAATAGAGATCGAGACCGAGTGGATGATGACTTGAAGAATATAAAGTTGTCAATTCCACCATTTCAAGGGAGATCCGATCCGGAAGTGTACCTTGAATGGGAAAAGAAGATTGAATTGGTCTTTGATTGTCACAACTATTCGGAATCTAAAAAGGTTAAATTGGCCGCTATCGAATTCACCGATTATGCCATGATATGGTGGGACCAAATAACCACCAGTCGAAGGAGAAATGGAGAACAACCCATTAGCACGTGGGCCAAAATGAAATCTATCATGTGCCGACGATTTGTCCCACAATTTTACCATCGAGAACTATATCAAAAACTCCAAAATCTTACTCAAGGATTGAGGAGTGTTGAAGATTACTTCAAGGAGATGGAAGTTGCCATGATTAGAGCAGATGTGCAAGAGGAACGCGAGGCAACCATGGCCCAATTTTTGGCTGGTTTCAACCGAGACATAGCTAATATGGTGGAACTCTAGCATTATGTTGAACTTACAGACATGGTGCACATGGCGATTAAGGTGGAGAGGCAGTTGAAGCGTAAGGGTACTATTCGAAACTATCCCCACTCTAACCCTACCAAATGGGGCCAAGGGACTAGTAAGGCCAATCCATTGACTCGAGCCAAGGAGACCACGCCATCTGCCAAACCAAGTAAGTCTTTCACTGAATCTAACAAAGGCAAGGCAATAGAAAGCCCATCCAACCGATCACGAGACATCAAATGTTTTAAGTGTCTCGGGAGGGGACATATTGCAAGTTAGTGTCCAAATCGAAGTACGATGGTGATGTGTGCCAACGGAGAAATAGAGTTTGAAGAAGACGATGAAGAACGTGAGATTGAAACTACCACAGACGAGGAAGAAGAAATTGAACATGCCATAGATGGTGAACTCCTTGTTGTGAAGAGAAGTCTCAACCTTAAAGGAATCGATGATGAGCAACAACGAGAGAACATTTTCCATACTCAATGTCAAATACAAGGCAAAATTTGTAGTGTTATCATCGACGGTGGAAGTTGCACGAACGTTGCTAGTACATTCATGGTGGAGAAGTTGGGCTTACCAACCACAAAGCATCCGAGCCCATATAAGCTGCAATGGCTTAATGATGGCGGTGAACTAAAGGTAACTAAACAAATCCTAATTTCTTTCAACATCAGAAAATATGCGGATGAGATCCTTTGTGATGTTGTACCCATGCACGCGGGTCATCTGTTACTTGGACGTCCCTGGCAGTTTGATCGCAAGGTGGTTCACGATGGTTACACTAATAGATACACGTTCAAACACATGGGAAAGACTATCACTCTAGCACCTTTGACTCCGAAACAAGTTCATGAAGATCAAGTAAAATTAAAAGATTCTTTTGAAAAGATGAGAGAAAAAGAGAAAAATGAGAAAACAAAAGAAAAGAAACTTGAAACAAAAAGAGAGCGAGTGAAAAAGAAAAATGAAAAAGGAGAGATGAGTGGAAAATAAGAAAAAGAAAAAGAAAATGAGAGAGTGAGTATCTTTGCGAAAGGAAGTGTAATCTGAAAGGCTTTCTTGTTATGACAACCGGTTTTGTACTCATGTACAAAGAAAATCTTTTAACACTAACGATCTCCCCGAATCTCCTTCTTCAATTTTGTCTCTTTGCGAGATTTTGATGATCTATTTCTAAGACATCCCGAATGGATTACCACCACTTGAGGATAGAACATCAAATCGATTTCATACCGAGTCGTTATTCCAAATCGACCCTTATCGAACCAACCCAAGAAACAAAAGAACTTCAATGGCAAATTGAAGAACTCATGGAAAAGGGCTACATACGAGAAAGTCCTTAGTCTTGTTGGTTCCAAAGAAGGATGGCACTTGGCCTATGTGCGTCGATTGTCGAGCTGTGAATAAAATCACCATTAAGTATAGGCATCCAATTCCGCGACTTGATGATATGTTAGATGAATTGAGTGGTGCCAAACTGTTCTCGAAAATCGATTTAAAGAGTGGCTATCACCAGATTCGAATGAGGGAAGGCGATGAATGGAAGACTGCCTTCAAAACTAAGCATGGTTTGTATGAGTGGCTGGTCATGCCGTTTGGCTTAACCAATGCCCCTAGCACTTTCATGAGACTAATGAACTATGTTTTAAGAGCTTTTATCGGTAAGTTTTGTGTTGTATATTTTGATGATATCTTGGTGTATAGCAAGACATTGGAAGAACATGTAGTCCATCTTCGATCTGTTTTGGAAGTCTTACATAAGGAAACTCTTTATGCTAACCTTAAGAAATGTTCCTTCTATTCTGATAAAGTTATTTTTCTTGGTTTTGTAGTTAGTGCTCAAGGTCTCGAAGTCGATCAAGAGAAGATCAAGGCTATCCAAGAATGGCCGAGACCTATGAATATAAGCCAAGTAAGGAGTTTCCATGGGCTTGCGAGTTTTTATCGCAGATTTGTGCCAAACTTCAGTACGTTAGCCGCACCTCTTACCAGTGTCATCAAGAAGAGCTCAGCCTTTCTTTGGGGAGATGAACGGGAAAACTCTTTTAATGTTATTAAAGATAGACTTACTAGAGCTCCTTTATTAGCATTGCCTGATTTCTCTAAGACTTTTGAGATTGAATGTGATGCATCAGGTGTAGGCATTGGAGCCGTATTGACGGAAGACGGAAGACCTATCGTATACTTTAGTGAGAAGTTGAACGGGGCATCTCTAAACTATCCTGTATATGACAAAGAAATGTATGCTTTGATTCGTGCCCTTGAGACTTGGCAGCATTATCTTTGGCCAAAAGAATTTGTAATCCATTCAGACCATGAAGCGCTAAAACATATCAAGGGACAGCATAAATTGAACAAACGACACGCAAAATGGGTGGAATACCTCGAATCATTCCCATACATCATCAAGTACAAGAAAGGTAAGGATAACATCGTGGCTGATGCACTCTCAAGAAGGTATGCACTTATAACCCATTTAGAATCTAAACTGCTTGGGTTTGTTTTCTTAAAGGAATTGTATTCCACTGATGAAGATTTTGGTGAAATTTTTCATGCGTGTGAGAAAATGGCTGTTGATAAGTACTACAAGTCTGATGGTTTTCTCTTCAAAGAAGGTAAACTGTGTGTGCCCAAAAGCTCTATTCGAGAAGTGTTAGTTAACGAGGCACATAGCGGAGGACTTATGGGACATTTTGGAGTGGGAAAGACCATGGCTACGCTCCGAGAACATTTCTATTGGCCGCGAATGAGGAGGGATGTCGAGCGGGTGTGTGCGCACTGCATATCATGCAAGAAGGCTAAATCGAGGGTCCAACCTCATGGCTTATATTTGCCACTTCCGATTCCTGACGCACCATGGCAAGATATTTCCATGGATTTTGTACTTGGCTTACCCTAAACCAAAACGGGAAAAGATTCAATTTTTGTTGTAGTGGATAGATTTTCAAAAATGTCACAATTTATATCATGCACAAAAACTGATGACGCTGTCCACATTTCTAATCTTTTCTTTAGGGAGGTGGTATGCCTACATGGGTTACCAAGAACCATTATTTCAGATCGCGACACTAAATTCCTAAGTCACTTTTGGCGATCACTTTGGGGAAAGCTTGGAACGAAGCTACTTTTCTCGACAACTAGTCATCCCCAAACCGATGGGCAAACCAAGTAGTCAATCGGTGTTATCAACTTTGTTGAGGGCATCATCCGAAAAACTTGAAAACATGGGAGGAATGTTTACCCCATGTGGAGTTCGTGATATAATCGATCCGTGCATTCGACTAAATTCTCACCATTTGAAGTCGTCTACGGGTTTAATCCTCTAACTCCTTTAGACTTAATGCCTTTACCTAATGATCAACTTGTGCATGTAGATGCTAAAAAGAAGGCCGAATATGTAAAGAATTTGCATAAGCAAGTTCGAGACAACATTGAGTCTAAAATTGAAGAGTATGCTTGAAAGGCCAATAAAGGTCGAACGAGTCATTTTGAACCCGAGATTGGGTTTGGTTGCATATGAGAAAGGAACGCTTTCCATTAACGTAGGTCTAAATTGCTACCGCGAGGAGATGGACCATTCAAGTTCTTGAGAAAATTAACGAAAACTCCTATCGACTTGATTTACGGTGAGTACAATGTTAGCGCGACTTTTAATGTGGCTGATTTGAGTCTTTTGATGCGAGTTCTGACTTGAGGACAAGTCATCTTCAAGAGGGGGAGGATGATGCAAGCACGCCCTATGTCAACTCGAGCTCGAGCCATGATCCATTGGTGCTACCTTGTGGCCCCATCACTAGAACTAGATCTAGGCTATTCAAAGATGTAATTGGAGCTATGGTACAGCAAGTATGGAATGATAATAAGGCTAACTCACTTGGACTTATGGAAGGTCATTCAATGGAGCAGTTTTGCAATGTCCTACAAGCTCAACTAGTCATCGATGAGCTCGGCCCTAGCTCGTGTTTGTCAAACGAGAGTTCACCTTGTTGCTGTCCAGCTCACGAGCTCACCCCTAGCTCGTGTCAAGCTCGTTTAAGCTCAATAAACTCAATTGGCCATTCGGCCTTGAGCTAAATACTTGGCTGAAATTTTATTTTAAATAAATTTGAGACAATATAAATTTGTTTAATGAATTTGCTGTTATTAAATAAGTAGTAATTAAGATGTTTTAATTAGGACATAATTAGTATAGCTATTATGACATGTCTTACTTAGGACAAATTAATTGAGTTGTCGCCATTTAATTTGTCTAGTGAAACTAGCTAGTAATGTGTCCTAAGCTACAAATTAATTTTAAAAGTTTATTAATAGCTTAGTTTTTAATTGTTTCAGCTCAATTTAATGTCTTAATGTGTCATTTTAATTGCTGGAATTAATTGGCTAAGTTAAGTGGCTGAAATGAATTTAATTTGTTTTGTAGGTGCATGTAGGGGGGACGGCACAAGGAGATTCATGGCAGCTACACATTCTTTCATTTAAGGAGTTAACTTGGTTAGCTTAATGGCCTTCTTAGCTACTGATTTAGCTCCCCAAAGTGACTATTTAGCTCACCCAAGCTCCCACAAAAATGCCTTTCACATCAGCAGCCAAGGACGTCACCTAGAAATGTGTTTAGCTCCTTGTTTTCACATTTGTGGCTATTGGGATCAGGTGCATTCATCAGCTGGAAAGTTAGCTAATTAAAGCTAAAATTCAATGAAGTTATTCATGGCATACAAGCCCCCTTTGGCCGAATATTAAAGGACCATTCTTCCCTTGAAGATTCTAATCGCACCTAGACCATCTAGAAGTCATCCATCAACCTTCCATTCAAATTAATATGGACATGGAATACAAGAGAATTTCTTCTAGATTATTCAAGATTAATCAAGCTTAAATTAACTTAGTTATTAAGGATTACTAAGTGTCCATTCGGTTGGCATATGTTAGCCTATAAATACTTGGACAATTTCTCTGTAAAGGACTTTTTGCCAAGTTTTATATCGTTATTATGCTGAATTTGCGAGAGCAATTTCTCCTATTTCGTTCTTAGGATTTGTTGGCTTATCTAGGAGTCTAATGGCGTCAACCATCCTTCGTTCTATCCCGATACCAAGGTTCCTATCGTACATCGATAGTGGGTCGAGGTCCGTTAAACTACTAAAATCGAAACCTTTAAAACATATAAGTAACCGGGTCGATACCTTTCTCGGTATTGGTTCTTACTTGTTTCCTAAAGTCCTAAACCAAAAACCCAAACATTCTTTCATCCTTAAACCAAAGCCCAAGCTTTATTTTCTTTCTTAAACTGAAAACCCGAGCCATTCATTCTTCCCTAACTTTGAAACATATCCTAATCCGAAACCATCCTAAGCTAATACCGAATCCAACTCATTTTGTCAACCCAACTCTTACAACTTATCCTAACTACATCAAAATTTCTTTCTTTCTTCGATTCTCTGGTTTACGATCGAACTCCAAGCATACATCTCATTTTCTCCTCGAGATCGGGATCGTATCAACACTCATGGATCGAATTTATGAAAGAACATACCTTGGGACTTTTCATGCATGTTCCATGCATTTTCAAGATGACCATTCAAGTTTTCAAGGCACTTTAAAGCTCCATTTGGCCAAGGGAGATGTAGGAACAATTAAGGGGCTACACACCCATGGAATTAAGCTTTCTTCAAGGTTAAGGATGCATGAATGCATCAAGTGAAGTAGCATGATGATTCGGCCAATCCATGCATCATTTCCAAACATGAACCAAATTTTTAATGCTTCATTCATGACCATTCAGCCAAATTTAGTTACAATAAATTAAGGGTTTTATTTCTAGAAATTTCTAGCACATTCATGGCTGAATTCTTAGCCATTAAGTTGCCTATTCGGCTACCCTAGTTTAGGCCTATAAATACTTTGTTATTTCATTGTAAAAGGGACTTTTGATCTTTGGATAAACTTTATATGAACTTTGTGTTCTTGAGTGAGTTAAACTCCTCTCCTATTTCGTACAAGTTTTGATTGACTTATCAAGCTTGCTTGTGGCATCTCCGAGCTTGTTTTCTGAACTTATCACCTTAACCGGTGTGGAGTTAATCTATCCTTCGAATAACCATCTTTCCACCTTAAACAATATAGAAATCAGGGTGACACTTTTGATGTGAGATGACTTGGGGTTAATCGAGTCGTTCACGTGGTTGCCCAATCATCGACGAGGAGGATGTTGGCAAAGTCAAAAATGGTTAAAATTGTTTAAAGTATGCAAAAGCTTAGCAAAGGGTTTTAAACTAAAGGATAAGTTTATAAAATTTAGTAGGTTCGGTTTATGAATAAAAATAAGGAAAAGGCAAATTGGATAAATGATGGAAATGGAAAATCAAACTTAAACGTCAAAAATGATTCAACACTAAAAAGTTGATGTGAGCATACCCGGGGTAACCCAAGATTCATATTTTGATCCTTTCGAACTTCTTAAAGGCCCGGTGACTCGAGAGCGAGCTAAGCAATTCCAAGATGTTGTTTTGACTTTATTGACTCAATGTTGGACTAAAATTTAGCTCGATAAAGGTGGAAAGGCTTGGGTCAACATCTTAGAGAAGCTTTTCACCTTAGTGCAAGCTGCTCTCAGCTCGGTTCAGCTCGATTTTTACTTCCTGAGCTCCGTTCAGCTCAAATTAGCTCACTTGAGCTCATTTAAGCTCGTTTGTGCTCGAATTAGCTTCTTTCCAGCACATTTCTTTTATCTTTAAAATAAATTAAATGTAGCTCATGACCAAATTCCCTAGCTCAAATCAGTTCATTAATTGTTTTCACATGTTTTGAGCTAGCCAAATTTATTAAGTTAGCTAAGTCCACATTAATTTTGTCTTACTTTAATTATAATGTTTATTAATATGTCTAGATAATTTTTATTAAGGTTCAGCTGAATATACATGTGAATTAAAAGTGTTCATTTTGTGTTTAGGTTCAGCCGAATGTAAAGATGTGAATAATGCAAGGTTCATGAACGGATTGGTGCAACGTATAGGAGTGTGCATGCACAATTGAGGTTCAATGGAAGGCATTTAATGGAGCACAAGTACTTGGGACGTTCATGCAAGAGGGTGCTACTGAATGTTCATGCATTTGAACATTCATGGACCGAATTTATGGAAGAACATACCTTGGGACGTGTCATGCATGTTCCATGCATTTTCAAGATGACCATTCAAGTTTTCAAGGCACTTTAAAGCTCCATTCGGCCAAGGGAGATGTAGGAACAATTAAGGGGTTGCACATCCATGGAATTAAGGTTTCTTCTAGGTTAAGGATGCATGAATGCATCAAGTGAAGCAGCATGATAATTCGGCCAATCCATGAATCATCTCCAAACATGAACCAAATTTTTAATGTTTCATTCATGCCCATTCAGCCGAATTTAGCTATAGCAAATTAAGGGTTTTATTTCTAGAAATTTCTAGCATATTCATGGTTGAATTCTTAGCCATTAAGTTGCCTATTCAACTACCCTAGATTAGGCCTATAAATACTTTGTTTTTTCATTGTAAAAGGAACTTTTGATCTTTGGATAAACTTTATATGAACTTTATGTACTTGAGTGAGTTAAACTCCTCTCCTATTTCGTACAAGTTTCGATTGACTTATCAAGCTTGCTTGTGGTGTCTCCGAGATAGTTTTTTGAACTTATCACCTTAACTAGTGTGGCATTCATCTATCCTTTGAATAACCATCTTTCCACCGTGAACAATATAGAAATCGGGGTGACACTTTTTAGTGTTAAATTGTTTCTGACTTTTAAGTTTGATTTTCCATTTCCATAATTTATCCAATTTTCCTTTTCCTTATTTTTATTCATAAATCGAACCTACTAAATGTTATAAACTTATCGTTCATTTTAAAACCCTTTGCTAAGCTTTCGCACACTTTAAACAATTTTAACCATTTTCGACTTTGCCAACATCCTCCTCGTCGACGATCGGGCAACCACATGAACGACTCAATTAACCCTAGGCTGTCTCACATTATTTAGTATCAGAGCTTGAAAATGAGGAGCTCCAATGACGATCGAGAAGTCAGAATTAGGTTCGTGAAGAATTAAAAAAATTTTGAAATTAAAAAAAAAAGAGTTGTATTTATTTTCTTTGTAAATCAGCATACTATATTGAAGTATTATAAAATTATATATACGAAAATAGATAATAATAAAATTTGAGTACAAAAAGAAAAGAACGATAGTGAAGTTTTTGAAAGTTGTGATTTCCATTTCAACTTTTTCTTTTCCCGATCATCAAAACCTTTCTACCATCATTTGGTATCATCCTTCCCACCACAATGCCACACATACTCAATTTTTATTTTCTTTGTTTTCAACCTACCCTATACACTCGACATCATCCCTTGCACCCACTTTTGTAGTCGACCCCAAAGCCGCGATAAGTCTGCTAGAAATGAACTACGAATTTGTGAGAGAGAGATGAGTGGTAAAAGGCACAAGTGAATTCACTAGATAAAAAGCCAATTTTTAGTGAAACACGAGAGTGAGTGACTTTTTCTTTGTGAGTGATCTTGTGAGAATTTTGTGGTAAGGTACTTAACTTTTTATTTTGTTCTTTTAACACTTTTCCTTTTTAGTTAAAAAAATCATGTCTCGAGAAGAATTTTCATCCGATGACTTCCAATACTTGATGAAAGAAATAGGCCAAATGCCCAAAAGAAAACTAGGTCCATTACAAAAGCGTTTGGACCGAGTGGATGACAAAGCCCAACGTAAGTACACTCCACCAAGTTGAGAAACAGAGTCACAAAGATACCACTCGAGAAGAGACACTTACCAAGACTCCTATTCAACGAGGCTTTCGAGGCAACGAGAAGAAAACTTTGAGTTTGAGACTTTTCGAGGTGAGGAACAAGAAAGTACGAGCTATTCCTCGTATGGTTCGACGAAGTCCCACCAGAAAAATGTTTTTGAAGAACTTATCGAGATACTTTTGAGAATGATTTCCCTTCTTTTGAGCAAAATACTAATCCTTTTGATTCTTTTGTATCATCTTCATGTTGTAATGAAAAGATGAGAGAAAATAGCCTCCATCGAGACATCCATGGCCCAAGTCCACATCACTGAGCATTACCTATAAGGGTTAAGAGAAAAGGGGGGTGAGTTACAAGAACTCAGTGCATAATCCCCTTACCGTCATCCACTGGGCTGGAACCCATTTAGCAAAAACTTAGGCTTGAGCCTATTTAACAATAACTTGGGCCGAAGCCCATTTAGCAAAATAATGTAACAATTATATCATGTGTATGTAATGCAGTTCTCAAACCAAACCTTGTATTCCATTCGCTACACACCACCCGTACCAACCAACACACTTGTGGGGATCAAGTCAACCCACTGTGGACAAGCCACCAGAATAATAGAATATACGTGGCGTGACCACCAGACAGATTGTGATAGAGTCACTAAAATATGTGGCAGAGCCACCAGAACTTCTCTTCAATATTATCCCATCCCATGCAAAATCATGTATATGATGCATAACAAATCATGATTTTTACAATATAACAACAGTAATTTATTTGGATATTTATTACAAAATTATAGCCCATTATAACAATTTATCAAATAGGCCCATTTAGCAAAATATCAGATTGGCCCATATAACAAAATATCAGATCGGCCCATATAGCAAATTATCAGATTGGCTCATACAGCAAATTAACAAATTGGTCCATTAAGGCATTTTCATATTTTGACCCTTCAAGGCAATCTTATCAAATCGGCCCATTAAGGCATTTTCGTATTTTGGCCCATTAGGGCATTTTGTAATTCAGCAATTTACCCACTAAGGGTAATTCAATAAATTTGGGCATAACAATTTAAACTGTCCATCTGTGTCGTACTAACTAAATTGACTATAACTTGGGTTAGGAATCTCAAAATCTAAATCCATAAATTTTCCTTGAAACTAACCTCATATATCTTATTACTAAAATTTTTCCAGAATTTTTGTCTTAACCATTTAGTACAGTTTATTCCTTAAAATTTCCCTTGTTACACTGTCCAACGATTCTGACCTCTCTTACCTTAATTTCAAATATTTCACTGTACTATTTTCATAAATAGCTCCCACATGTTTATAATGAAAATAGGCTCACTAAGGAATCCATACATATAAATTATAACCCATACAATTTTATATGATTTTTCCAAAATAGATCAGGGAACCACAAAGTCAATCAGAACTAGTCTCATTAAAATTAAGATATCTCAGAATATAAAATTCCTTTTCCTTCGTCATGTCTTCCATATCAAAATAGATACAGTAAGCTTTAATTTAATATCTCATTCACTTTCTAATTCCCTTTTCTCCTATTTTTCGTGATTTTTTAAAAACACATCACTGTTTTTAACCAAAACTATTTTATTATAAAATATGGTTACTACTACGAATATATGGACTCCCAAGTGATCATAGATGCCGATTTTTGATTTTCTTTGGTATTTCCACCGAATCACAAAACATATCATACAAATTTTTAGAGAGATGTGAGATTACACACCATTTCAAACATGTTTTCAGAAGGTACAGGATTACACACCTTATTTGAAATCTGTAACACGATATTCTCTATGGCACCTAAAGATAAAATCGATAAAAGTGACTATATGGGCCAAACGTGATATTTGATAGATGGGCCAAATGTGATATTTGATATATGGGCCAAACGTGATATTTGATATATGAGTCGAATGTGATATTTGATATATGGGCCAAACGTGATATTTGATATATGGGCAAAATGTGATATTTGATATATGGGCCAAATGTGATATTTGATATATGGGCCAATTGTGATATTTGTTATAATGGGACTTATTGTTCGTAATAAATATTTGAATGAATGGTTGTAAATGAATATGCATTATATATACATGGATTGCATGGGATGGGATAATTATGAAGAGAAGTTCTGGTAGCTATGCTACATAAATCTAGTGGCTCTGCCACAAATCTGAAAAATGGCAATGCCATGTAAACTCTGTAAATCTGGTGGCTTGTCCACAAATTGATATAAACGGCTTAATGCCTATTTTAGTGTGTTGGCGGGGTGGGTGACTAAAGCTCCCCACAGGTGTGTTGGTTGGTAGCGGATGGAAACTAGGTTTGGTTTGGGAATTGCATATCACATTCATTTTATATATGTTATTATTTTGTAAATGGGCTTGGCCCAATAAATGCTAAATCAGATTTTTGGCCTAGTGGACAATGGTAAGTGGGTTAATTCTAGTATCTCACCCCGTTTTCCTTATCCCTTTCAGGTAATGATCATTGATAGAGACTTGGGCCGTGGATATCTTGGTGGAGGCCATACTTAAAAACGGTTAACTTTGGAAATTTGGATTCCTTTAAATACTTTTAATTATTTTGCTATTTTGAATTAAGGTTTGTAATAAGGCCTCTTGATAATTTTTTATTTGGTTTTTGTTTGATGAAATTATAAACTGCTTTAAGTATTTTAATTGAGATTTCAATTTCTAAAAACTTAAATAAACGTTTTATTCCAAATGAATATATAAAAAGGATTTCATAAAAATTTTCATAATAGTAACTCGAAAATTATTCTTAAGTTTTTCATCAATTCTTTCCGAAAAATATCTTTAATTTCTTTTAAAATTTTTCTCGAACTGTTGAACGATATTTTCAAATTTTGATTTATAAGATCTTACATCTCAAATTATCGATTTATTATTCAAATCTTTTACTCGATAAAGACTTCATCAAAACGTTGAAATCGGTTTTACTTAAAGAGGAATCAAAGTATATTTATTTTGTGTGGCATGTCAAAACTGGCTTTAACGCATAGGCCGGGTTTGGGGTATTACATTTTATGGCATTAGAGCTTGGTTTAAAACTCAGCTATGGTTTGGGTTCTAAAACATTTTTTTTAAAACTATTTTGGATTATAGAACGTATGTTTCAAAGGTAGTATGGCACCACGAGTATCCGACACCAAGTCAAGTAAGTTTATTGAAATTGAATGATTATTATTATGGTGATATGACTATAGGAACACTCTAGAACTTTTAGTTTTAAATGTTGAAACTACAGAGATTGAGATTATAGGAAGCATTTACGAAAAAACTCTACCTCTTATATATCATAAAATATCGTTAATAAACACTGAAATAGAATACTAATTCACAAAACTTGTAATTAGATTGAAATGAAATAGTCAATATGAGCGCTAGAGGATGTGGACGTGGTAGACGTGGCTGTGGTAGAGGCCGAGGTGCTAGAGTTGTGTCTGAGGCATCGGGACTTATGCTGAAAATGGACGTGCCAGCATCACCTGTGTTAGAAAATAATCACATGACCGTATGAGAGAAGAAATTACTCTGTCTCAAGCAATGTTACAAGTTTTGGAAAGGGTTGCTAGGGTTAGATCAGGACCAGTAGCTCGTGGATCAATATCGGAGCGACTCAGATCAAATGGTGTTGAGACTTTTAGGGGTATTTCGGGAGTAGCTCTAAATGTCACGAAATATTGGCTAGAGGCTGTGGAGCGGATCATGGATGACCTGGAATGTACCATCGAGCAGAAACTAAGAGGAGCTGTGTCCTTGTTGAGGGACGAGGCGTATCAATGGTGGCTCACTGTCGGGAAGGCACTCAGGCCGAATGTGTTACCTGAGATTTCTTCAAAACTGCATTCCAAGGAAAGTATGTTGGGGCAAGCTATGTGGACGCCCGAAGGAAGGAATTCTTAAATCTTATTCAAGGAAATAAGACGGCGGCAGCTTATGAAGTAGAATTTCTATGTTTGAGTCTAATACGGGCACGCCCGGGGCACCAACGTTTTACAAATCGAACGAGCTCAAATTCATCGTTTCAAGTACCGTGGAGCTTATGTGCATCTTCATGCACTTTCCAATTGAGCCGAATTAGCTCATTCTAGCTCAATTTGAGCTCACTCGAGCTCACTTCAGCTCATTGAGCTGATTCCTTAATTTTATTGCTTTAAATAAATTAAGTTTTAATTTATTTAATTTTTCTGCAGCAAATAAATGTGTCTAAATATTTTATTTAGTGTCCAATTTAATTTTCTTAGTCTAAATTAATTTTTCACATTTTATTGCATGTTTTAAAGTTATTTTAAAGTTAAATTAAATGTGCAGTTTTTTAGTTAATTTAGTTGTCAAAAATTCAATGAAGCAAATGGTGTGTTTAATTTGTCCTAAACGTCCCTTGAGGTGTCATGGATGTGTTTAATTGTTATACATCTGATTTGGCTTGAATTAAAATGCATTCATTCCCTTTGTAGGTTCAGCCGAATCTATGGAGCACATTTAAGAGATACATGCACCTAGGTGCAATGTACCTAGCCGAATACATCAAGGAACCATGGAGGTGCATGGACGGTTGGAAGCATGGTTAAATGCTGCTGATTTTTGGATTATCAAGGTGTCTATTCAGTTGGAAAAATAATTCCATGAAGACACATGCATGATGCATGAACCGCCAGTTACAACGAATGAAGAAATACATGCATGGTTGGAGTCATGAACGTCCAAGGGGGATTTAAGGGCTGAACTAAACCACATGAAAGTTGTTCAAAGAAGATTTTTAATGCTGGAAACTTCTCAACCAAAAGGTGCAGCTCATTCCCAATGTTGGCCGAACCTAGACAAGCCTTTTCAGCTCCTTTGCTGTCCAAATTCGTTCAGCCACTTCCTTCTTCATTTAGAAGACTTTAAAATTTCCCGAATGGCTGAATTTACATATCCAAGTGGGCTACTCACGTTCTCCTTTATTTCTAGACACTTTTCATCCAAAAGAGACCAAATTAAGAGCTCAATTAATGCATGGGACGTACCTAGCTGCTGCATGCATCTTCAAGTGACTTAAAATTCATTTTTCTTCTAGAAAGCTGCCCATTAACATCCCCAAAGGCTGCACTTGGACTTGGACGAATTTTGGGACAAATAATCTTCTAGAAACATGTCCATTGGAGTGCCATTGATGCCATATACATCCAAACGAATTTTGCAAGCTTACAAGGCCACATTCATCCAAATTTTGCTAAGCAAACCAAGGGTTTTCTTCAGATTTTCAAGCTTAATCTAACCACATTTACTTAGTCTTTAAGCTTTGTTAGTGACTATTTGGCTAGCTCTTCCATAGGCCTATAAATACTTGTTGTTTTCATTTGTAAGGGGTTAAGTTTTGATAAAACATATATGATCATTTGTTCATTGAGTGAGTTATCTCCTCTTCAATTTTGTACAAGTTTCATAGACTTATCGAAATGTGCTTGTGGCGTCTATCACTTGTTCTTTCATTCATTTATACCATCGGTTCTTATCACTCTTGATAACGGGTCTTTGGTCCATCAACGACTACCATTTTTTCACCTTAAACATTATAGAAACGGGGTGGCGTTTGTTAACGTTGAATCGTTTCAGTTTAAGTTCCTTCTTCCATTTTCCACCAAACTATCTAACTATCATCTATCATTTGCTTTCGTTGTTATACCGAACCTATCATTCTAACATCTAAACTGTCCCCTTCATTTCTAAACCACCATTCCTAACTTAAACCATCCTCTAAATAAATTCCCTATAAGCTTCCGCAAACACATACATATTTTTCCAATTATTTCCTGAAGTCTTGTTTCTTCCTCGTAGACGATTGGGCAACTCGTATACTTTTCATCTCATCCTGAGGCAGGCTGCATCATTTGGTATCAGAGCTATAAAAATGAGGAATTTTGACTACGAACGAGAAGCTGAAATAGGTTCGTAAGTGAAAAAAATTAGAAAAAAAAATTGTAAGTTGTAATTTTCGTTCTTGTATTTCAATATATTGTATGTGAAGTGAAAAAAATTGAAAAAAAAAAAAAAACGAAAAATGAAAAAAAAATATACAAGTTAAAAAAAAAGTGGTAAAAAAAAGTTGTGGAAAATTTTTGAAGTTTTGCTTTGAACTTCATCTCTTCTGTTTCCGATCTCAAGACTCTCATTTCTACCCTCTTCATCTTCTACCTCTACCTCCCAAAATTTTTTTTCTTACCCTTTAGCCTACCCGATAACCAAATTTTTTTTTGTTTAGCCTCCCCTATGCCTGACATCAATCCCTTGAAACCCTTTGAAGCTGACCCTCAAGCCACGATGAGTCTTTCGAAACAAAGTATGAATTTGTGAGACGAGATAGAGCGGTAAAAGGCACGAGTGAAATCATCAAAGAAAAAGCCATCATACGAGTTAAACACGAGTGTGAGTGATTTTCTTTGCGAGTGACTCGTGAGGGTTTTATGGTAAGGTATTTTCTCTTTTCTATATATTTTCTTTTGTATAACGTATTTTATTTTCAGCAACAAAGATGTCACAAAAAGGATTCTCAGCCGTCGACTTCCAATACTTGTTAAGTGAAATGGAAAGCATTTTTGATCGAAAGATTTCATCAAGTCAGAGAACGGAGTCGAGTTCTTCATCGCGATATACATCCCGAAACTATTCGTGAAGAGACTCTTATCAAGACTCATGTTCGAAAAGGCCTTCAAGACGGAGAGAAACAAGAAATGAGTTTGAGTCTTTTCGAGGTAATGAACGAGAAGAAAGCTATAAGTATCCTGCTACAAAAGATCGTTCTCAAAGTCGTTCGAATCGAGATTCCTATCTGACGAAGGAATCAAGGCGAAGCAAAGTGAATTTTGAAGTTTTTTACGGTGACGACCAAGAAAGCACGAAGTTTCCATCTTATGATTCAAAGAAGTCCTGTACGAAGTTTCTTCCAAGAAAAGATCGTGACATCTATGAGAACATTGCTTTGATCTTGGAGTCTAATCCTTGTATTTTTGAATCTTTTGAATCATCTTCTTGTTGTACTCACAATGTAAGAGAAAGCCCAAAAGAAAAAGAAAATAAAAGAAAAGAAAAAGAAAAAGAGATCGTGAGAGAAATTGAAATCGAGAAAAAAATTGAAAAAGAGATTGAAAAAGAAAAATATCTTGAGAAAGAAACGAGAGAACAAAATGAGCGAGAAAAAGAGAGTGATTTTTTGACTAACTCTTTGGTTGTTTGTTCTTCTTCTGTTTCTTTGTTTCAGGTTTTCGAGGAACCAAACGATGATTATCAACTTCAATACCTCCCGGAAGAGCGACATTTTTCTTTGGTTGAAAAATGTAAGTTTGAACCATGCGAGCCGGAAGGTAAGGAAGGTAAGTGTATCGAAACGATCCCGTCTCCACCAAATTCTTCTAAAGATTGTAGCCATGAGAATGATATCATCATTTACAATCCCTCGATCCCTTGTGATATTTTAAAAGATGGTAATGAAGGTGAAAAAACATCTATTCAACGGATGCAAGACTCAAGTAAGTATTACGATGATTTTTCTCCTAATCCCAGTTTGATTGATTGTGGTTATTATGAGGTTAAGTCATTGTTTTATACGGAATCATGGAGTCTTTGTAAATCTATTTTGAAGCACGTTAAGAGTTTTGATCGTTCGATCTTGAACTTACATAATTCCTTTTGGTTTAACAAGTTTGATTTTTTGAAACCATTGTCACATCTTATTTTAAATAATCAAACGCATGTCTTTAAATTGGGAATACGTTCTGATTTGTGCTATGGAAAACTCAAGAATCATCTGGTAAGTTTGAAAGACTTTTATCTTTTTGATACTTGGTTTTTGAGTAAGATGGCAAAATTTGTTTATTTTGTCTACAATTTTTATTTGCTCCTTAAACAAATTTTGTGGTTGTATTTGAGATTTAAAATCCATTTGAAAATGTTGAATCAAGCATAAAGCTTTGACTACATTACTTGCCTAAGGAGAGAAGGTTTATATTATGTGAACAAGGTAAGAATGATCTTTGTCCTTCCGCATAAAGGTATGTTTTCGAACTTGTTGACACCTTTGTGATCTCTTTGAAAAGTGACGAGCTTTGCGTTGATAAATTGGTTGCTGATTCTATTGTTGTAAAACATTTAGATTATGCTAAGTTTAATCGTTCTATTATGACTATTTGTGATCTATCTGTTTCGATGAAGGATGAAAGGATTTTTGAGTTTGATAATTTTGATGAGTTTCGTGTGAAAGAATCCATATTGCGCCATATGAACAATCCACTTGAAAATTTTGAGAAGTCATTGTTCTCTTTGGATATTGAAAGAACACATCATGTCAATTTCTATTTTGTAAATCATCTAGACCTTGAATTGTATAAATGTCCTATCCTACTTATTGTTGGGCTATCTGATTTGATGATTGACAAAAGGATTCGTGTGTTTAATAAGTTTTATGATTCATGTGCAAGTGATGTTATATATCGTTCAATGTAAGAATTGGTTGATAAACTTCATGTGCCATATGTGTTTTCTTCATTACTTGCTTATGATGACTATCTCTATCACTTTATGTGTTATTCTCATGTTGGATTTGACTTGTTGTATCCCTTTGAATCGAATGCATGTCATGAAGCTTATTCCATTAATTTCCAAATATTAGACAACGCATTGTTCATTTTGTACGATAATGTGATTATGGCTGTTTGCATGCGAATTATTAGTTTGGTGCTGTTCATACTTAGGTCACAATTATGTTTGATACAACTCTTGTTAACTCATGCTTATCTTTTTCAGGTGTTGGGATTATCATCCATCCCGTTTGATCGAGGAAAATCGAGTCAAAATAAATTTTGTTCAGAAAATTAATAGGTCGATTCGAGGATGAATCGTCTTGAAGAGGGGAGGGATGATACGGGTACGCCTGGGGCACCAATGTTTTACAAATTGAACGAGCTCAAATTCATCGTTTCAAGTACCATGGAGCTCATGTGCATCTTCATGCACTTTCCAATTGAGCCAGATTAGCTCATTCTAGCTCAATTTGAGCTCACTCGAGCTCACTTCAGCTCATTGAGCTGATTCTTTAATTTTATTGCTTTAAATAAATTAAGTTTTAATTTATTTAATTTTTTTGCAGCAAATAAATGTGTCTAAATATTTTATTTAGTGTCCAATTTAATTTTTCTCAGTCTAAATTAATTTTTCACATTTTATTGCATGTTTTAAAGTTATTTTAAAGTTAAATTAAATGTGCAGTTTTTTTTAGTTAATTTAGTTGCTGCCGAAAATTCAATGAAGAAAATGGTTTGTTTAATTTGTCCTAAATGTCCCTTGAGGTGTCATGGATGTGTTTAATTGTTATACATCTGATTTGGCTTGAATTAACATGCATTCATTCCCTTTGTAGGTTCAACTAAATCTATGGAGCACATTTAAGAGATACATGCACCTAGGTGCAATTAGGCACTCAAGTGAATGTCTCAACTACCCCGGGTAGTCTCACATCATTTGGTATTAGAGCCATAAAAATGAGGAGCGACGACAATCGAGAAGCCGAGATTAGGTTCATATTGAAAAAATAAAAAAATCAAAAAAATTCAAGTTGTAATTTATTTTTGTAACATCCTAAAAATTTAGAATCGATATGTTGCATAATTTTGGTGCTTAGCTAGTGAATGATTCAATTCGTGTGTTTAATATAGTCTTGAGAAGGCTCAGATTTATTTGGAATTAGAATAAATTTTAGTAATGAGTACTTTATTGAAGTGGAATCGGTAACCTTGATGTTTAAGGAAATTAAGTGACAAAAGTTAGCATAAGATGAGCAAGTAGTAAAGGGGTTATGGTGCCATGAGTGTTGCTTGAGGGAAGAGGTTCGAATCCCATGGTATGCATTTTTTGACTTTAATTTTTGCACTCTTCTAGCATGTGTCGGCCAAGCTCTATTTTTGGTAGGTTGGACTTTATTTTTTTTATGGCAAGGTGGCTAATGGCTTAAGGTAAGAATTGAAGATAGGGAAAGGAATCATGAGCTTATGGTATGTAGGGGGAACACAAGGCACTTTTTAAGGGGTGTGTTTTGGAAAGTTTGGAATGGCGAAACTTTGTCCATGAACTTGGACGGTTTTGGGGGCTAGGGGGTGGCCGAATTTTTTGAAGGCTTTTGGGTAAGGATAGGTGTTGTTGTGCACTTTTCATTTTGGTCATTTTTGTTTCTCCCAAAACACTTTTTTCTTTTCATCTTTTCTCTCATAGCCAAATACACTTTGGGGCATTGGTGAAGATCTTTGTTTTTCTTCTTTTGGTCACTTCATTTTGACCATTTGGTTTTATTTTGCCTAAATCTCTCAAGTCTTTTTCCATAGTGCCTAAAACACCAAAACTTGAAAGCCATTACATTTTTTTTCTTCTTACAAAATCCATTCAACATTTTCTCCCTTCCCTTTTCCCCCATGGCCGAATGGTGCTAACACCATTTTCTTCAATTTTTTCTTCATAGCCGAATCTCCCTTTTAACATATATTTTCTTATCAATCATTCTTTCTACTTTCATTTTAATCAATCGGTAAGAACCCTTTTCGATTATTTATTCTCTTCTTTTTCTTTAGCCGAATATACATATTGGTTTGGGAGGGTCTTTTGACCGAAAATAGCATCCTCTATCTCTTTCTCTTAGACCATTTTTTTTGTCTTTATAGTGTTATAGAGAAGGCCGAAACTTGGAAGTGCTTGTAATCATTGTGAATCGCTAGGATTCGATCCAAAGTGTTAAGGTAAGGGTTTCTATCAAGGACTTCCATACTACTCGTTATTTTGTTAAAGATGGAGTTACTAATCGATTTTATCTTAGGGACGTTATCGCTCGATTTTCATCCCTTGAACGTAAAGGTTTCGTGGTAAGTCAATTTCGCCCTTAAAACCAATAGTCTTAATTTTTGAAATATTAGTTGGACTAATATTCTTTTGTCAATGGAGGCAAACAAGATAGGGTCAAAAAGGGTGGTGAATAGTATTCAGAAAAAGGGCGGATCGCTATTCCCTCTAGATTCAAGCGAAGAAATCGTTTTGATGTCTGAGACTTTCCACTGAGTTGTGAACCCTCATCCGGGGAGAACCAATTATTTGAAGTTGTTTGTAGTTTGGAGCCTTTAGCTGTTCGGGATTTTCCACCGGGTTGTGAACCGTCAATCAGGGAGAACCGTCAAATAGTAGTTGTTTGAGATTCTGAGGGTAAAGATCTAGATCGCTTATCTTTAGCATAGATTTATTTTAAGTATTAGTGTTCTAATCGAATGTGATACATATTTAGGTATCGACGATCGGGAAAGTATAGTTCTCACCGTAATCAGGTGTGTAATCTCACACTTATTTCATGGGTTAGATGACTATACCGTTATTAAGCATTGGATTATAAATCGCAAAGTTGGTGAAATTGGAAAAATATGGTATAATTAATACTTTAGTGTTAAGATCATGAAATCGGTATTAAAATTGTGAAAATTTTGAAATCGCCCTTAATGGGCTAAAATGATGAAAAGTGATATTTTGGGCCACATGTGATAAATGGGCCATATGAGTTATTTGATAAAATTGGCCAAGTGTGATATGAGATATGAAATGGGCCAATTTGTAATATGGGCCAGATTGTAATAATTCTTTTATGGGCCTTATGTTGAAATTATTATATGTATGAATTATTATGCATGTTGTTTACATGATTGCATGGGTTGGGATATTTGATGAAGAGAAGTTACGTAGCTTTGCTACAAAATTACGATAACCGTGCCAGATTTAATATATGGCCTCGTGTCCAGTTTAACATATGGCTTCATGCCCAGTTTGATATATGGCTTCATGCCCAGTTTATTATGGCTTAAATGCCCAGTAGGTGTGTTGGCGGGGTGGGTGACTAAAGCTCCCCACAGGTGTGCTGGTTGGTACAGGTGGTGTGTAGCGGATGGAAATTTAGGTTTGGTTTGAGAATTGCATATCACATGCATGCTATACATGTTAAATTGTTATATTTGTATATGGGCTCCGGCCCAAATACATGCTTAAATGGTTTTGGCCCAGTGGACTATAGTAAGTGGGTTACACACTGAGTTCTAAGTAACTCACCCCGTTTTCTTTACCTTTCTCAGGTAATGATCGAGAATGGTGGCTTGGTAGGGATGACTTTGTGGAAGCCATACTACGAATGATGGTTTATATGAACTTTGAACTTCTTTTAAGTATTTTTATGGATGTTTTACTCGTGGATGGATTTTAATTATGTTTAGGTACTTAAGTGGGTTTCTTTAATTTTAAAATAAAATCAAATGTTTTCCTCAAATTTAAGTGCAAGAAAAAAAAAAAGGGTTTTTCTTAAAAATCATTCGTAAATTTTTCTGTAAGAATTCCTTTAAGAATCTTGTTTTTCTTTTGAGCTCTTTTAGATCTTCGTCGTAAAATTTAAACCAATTATTTTCTAAGTTTCAATTTATAAACTCTTATGTCTTAAATCATATATTTTAAATTAATCTCGGTTTTAATAAACTCTATTTCCAAAATAGTTTTGAGGATCTATTTTCTTAAATCATTAGATGATTAGATGCATATTCGTTTTGTGTGACATACCAAATCTGGTCTTAAATGCATAGACCGGGTTTGGGGCATTATAATTTTCCTTGTATTTGACATATTGTAGTTGAAAAAAAAGAAGAAAAATTTTCGAATAAAAAAAAGATAAAAATATGAAAATAAAAATATATATTTTGAGTACAAAAAAAGTAGGTGGAATTTTTTTTGCAAGTTGCGATTCTCTTTTCATCTTTTCTTTTCCGATCTTCAAGCCATTCTTCTACCCTGATCTTCAAAACCTTTCTACCATCATTTGGTATCCTTCATTTCACCTCAACGCCACACATACTAAAATTTTTCTTTCAGCCTACCTACACCTGTAACATCATATTTCTTTGTACCCCCTTTGAAATCAACCCCAAGTAGCAAATAAGTCTCTCGAGATGAAATACAAAATTGTGAGAAGAGGTCGAGTGGAAAAAGGCACAAGTGAATTCATTAAAGAAAAAGCCTTAATATGAGTGAAACACGAGTGTGAGTGGATTTTTCTTTGTGAGTGAACTTGTGAGATTTTTTGGTGAGGTAATCATTTTCTATTTTTTGTTTTTAACATTTCTTCTTTTCAAAAAATAATTATGTCACGAGAAGAGTTTTTCGCATTTGATTTTCAATATATCTTGGAAGAAATGGAAAGCATGTTCGACCATGAGATTAAGCCAATTCAAGACAAGCAAGAACCTCGAGCAACAACCTGACGAAAGCAAACTTCAACGATTCGAGAAATGGAGTCACGACCATCTCGAAGACCCATTTTTTATGACTCTTCGCGAAGAAATGTTTATCGGGATTCCTACTTGTCTAAGAATTCGAGACAACGAAAAGAAAGCATCGGGTTTGAAACTCTTCAAGATAACGATGAGAAGGTGCGAGTTATTCTTCGTACGCTTCAAAGACATCACGCACGAAGGATCATTACTGAAGAACTAATCAAGAAATCGACGAGAATACTTCTTCCTTCTTCGAGCCAAACACTTATATTTTTTAATTCTTTTGTAACATCTATAAGTGAAAAAGAAAAAGAAAGTGAAAAAGAAGAAAAAGAAAAAGAAAAAGAAAAAAAAGAAATCAAAAAAGTGAGAGAAAAAGAAAATGAAGAAAAGAAAATTAAAAAAAGAAATTGAGATTGAGAAAAACAGTGCAAAGGAAAAAGATGTTGAAAAAGAAATGAAAGAAAATAAAGATAGTGAGAGAGAACAAGAAAAGGAGAGTGAAATTTTAACTAACTCTCGCGATGTTTGCTCTTGTTCTATTCCTATTTTTTAGGTTTTCAAAAGGTTGAGTGATGAGTATCAACTTCGATACCTCCCTGATGAGTGACGTTTTTGCATGACTGCGGAAGGTAAGGTTGTCGAACCACACGAGCTCGAAGGTGAGCAAGGTAAGGAATTTTGATACAGTCCCATCTTCGAGTTGAATTCGAGATGTATTCGAGATTGCTTTATCGTAAACGAAGAAGTAGAATGATGAGTTTTTAAGAAGATGAACAATGCTTGAGTCGACCAAGTATAGAATTTAAGCAAGAGAAAAGTGAAGTCGAAAGAAACTAACTATTTATCAACTAGGGCCCAAATTTACGATCTAGCAAGAATTCGGCCCATTTATCGATCTAGCAAGTATTTTAGTCCGTTTAACAATTTAATAGAGTTTACGGCCCATTTATCGATCTAGCGAGGATTTATTAATTTATAATCAAGCAATTTGACCGATTATCAATCTAACGAGTTTTCGCCCATTTATCGATCTAGCGAGATTTTGACCAATTTACAATCAAGCAGATTTGACCGATTATCAATCTAATGAGTTTTCGCCCATTTATCGATCTAGCATATTTTACGACCCATTTTCTGAAACATACAACTTACATATTAACAAGTAATTTCTCGAGGCGTTTTGTAATTTTCACGATTTTAGTCGTTTTCATGTATTTTCGTCGAAATATCAGTTGTTACGTTTCATACCGATCTAGTCATTTTTACGATTTTACTTCAATACCGAAATTGATATCCAACCCGAGAAAAAGTGTGAAGTTACATACCTCGATATCGAGTACTAATCCTTCTCGCTCCTCGACACCTAAAACATATTTCGATCCGTTAGAACACTATTTTGTATAAAATTACATTATCGATATTAGATCCAAAACCTTACCCTCTTGATTTTGAATCACTTCGATTTTCGATTTCTCCTCGTTTATTGGTTCGTTAGTCACCGAGAATCCATTAACGTACAAAGGCTCGGGAGTTCTTACTACTTCAAATAGTTGACTTCCTTGAAAGATGGTCCATAACCGGTGGAAAATTCGAGACGCCAAAGCGCTCTTCGTTTAAACTTAGGGGATTAGTGGATCGCCCTCTTAATATAACTAAACACCGCCTTTTCTTCCCTATTTTGAAAGTCTTCAAGATTAAAAGAACATTAATCCAATCTAAAATAATATCGAAATAATACTAAAGGTTTTAAGGATGTGATTTCCTTACCACAATAAATCGATTCCAACGTTTCTACGATTCTCTCGAACATTTGAGTTACGATCTTCGTTATTGCACTATATTATAACGAATAAAGCGTTAATAGAATGAGCGTTTACTTGATCCAAATGGTCCTTCATGACACCATTCAATATTCAGCCATATCACTATTAACTAATCGAAAATGAAAAGAATCCCTTACCTATATTTCCACGGTTGAAAAGAATCGATTGATAAAGATGTTTGTGATTAAAGAAAGATTCGACTATGTATGATCAAAGAAAAGAAAGAAAGGTTGACTATGGGCACTCTAGCATTGACCAAGAGAGAGTTTAATGGAGAAACTTTGAGTGAAAAGAAATAAAATATGAAAGAAGAGATGGTGATGATGTTGTTTTGATTTCAAAGAGAAGAGAAGAAAAATATGGTTTTAGGAGCTAGGTACATTCGGCAATGGTAAAAAAAAGAAAAGAAAAAGAATGGCTTTTGGTATAGGTGATTTCGGCACTCAAAGAAAAGGCACAAAACAAATGCTAAAGCTATAAGCAAAAATGACCAAATGGTCAAAAGATTAGAGCTTTACCAAGGTTCAATTTCGGCCAAAGGAAAAAGTTGAGAAGAGGAATGCAAAATTTTGCACAAAGTTGCTAGGAATGACCAAAAAGAAACTTCAATTCTTAGCCAAACTATCACCAAAAATTCGGGTCCCCCTATAGTCCAAATTGACGTCCCTATGCATGGTCAAATGGCCATGATATTGTTTCCATAATAATTTCCTTGATACTTGCCCCATATCTTCATACCTTTCCTTAAATTCTTGATTCCCTTCCTTAAGTTAACAATTTCCTTAATCATTTGATATACTAACCAAAAATATCATGGTCAACACTTACCATTTATGCACTTGGCCGACACTTGTTATACATGTGCAAAAAATTAAAAAATAAAATTCATCTAGATGCTAAACAAGGGATTCGAACCTCTCCCCTCATGCTACAATTCATGCGCCAACACCACCATGCCATGTACTCAACTTATGTCACTCATTAACACTTAATTTAACTTAAGTATTAATGACACTTGCTTCTCTTCAATAAATTCTCAAATATTAAATTTATTCCTTACCCAAATTGATGCGAGCACGCCCCATGTCAACTCGAGCTCGAGCCATGATCCATTGGTGCTACCTCGTGGCCCCATCACTTGAGCTAGATCTAGGCTATTCAAAGATGCAATTGGAGCTATGGTACAGCAAGTGTGGATTGATGACAAGGCTGATTCACTTGGACGTATGGAAGGCCATTCAATGGAGCAGTTTTGCAACATCCTACAAGCTCAATTAGTCCTCGATGAGCTCGGCCCTAGCTCGTGTTGAGCTCGTTTAAGCTCAATGAGCTCAATTGGCCATTCGGCCTTGAGCTAAAAACTTGGCTGGAATTTTACTTTAAATAAATTTGAGACAATATAAAATTATTCTTTGTTATTAAATAAGTAGTAATTAAGATGTTTTAATTAGGACATATTTATAGCTATTATGACAAGTCTTACTTAGGACAAATTAAATTGAGTTCTTGCCATTTAATTTGTCTAACCAAACTAACTAGTAATGTGTCCTAAGCTACAGTAGAAATTTTAAAGACTATTAATAGCTTAGTTTTTAATTTGTTTCAGCTCAATTTAATGTCTTAATGTATCATTTTAATTGCTGGAATTAAATAGCTAAATTAAGTGGTGAAATGAATTTAATTTGTTTTGTAGGTGCATGGAGGGGACGGCACAAGGTGATTCATGGGGCTGCACATTCTTTCATTTAAGGAGTTAATTTAGTTAGCTTAATGACCTTCTTAGCTGCTGATTTAGCTCCCAAAGTGTCCATTCAGCTCACCTAAGTTCATGCAAGGAGGCCAACCACCAGCGGTGAGCTTGAGGCGTCACTTGGGTACATTTAGCTCCTTAAATTTCACACCAATGGTGTTGGTATTTGATGCATTCATCAGCTGAATAGTGGCTATTCAAAGCTGGAATTAATGAGAAAATTAAAGGCATTCCAACCCCCTTGACCAAACATTGAAGGGCCATGCAGCTCACTTTTCTTCCTTGAAGATTCTATTTGCACCTAGTCAATCTAGAAGTGCCCATTGCTCTCCCATTCAGCGAACTTGGACTTGGAGCATGAGGAGTCTTTTCTAGATTTTTCTAGCTAGTTCTAGCATTAATTTTGCTTAGCCACTAAGGCTTGAAGGATGACCATTCGCTAGCTTCACTAGGTTATAAATACTTGGACATTTTCTTTGTAAAGGACTTTTTGCCAAATTTTATATCGATATTATGTTGAATTTGTGAGAGCAATTTCTCCTATTTCGTTCTTAGGATTTGTTGGCTTATCTAGGAGTCTAGTGGCGTCAACCATCCTTTGTTTCTATCCGATACCAAGGTTCCTATCGTACATCGATAGTGGGTCGAGGTCCATTAAAACTACTAAACATCATAGCCTTTAGAAATGTATAAATGTAACCGGTCGATACCTTTCTCGGTATTGGTTCTTACTTGTTTCCTAAAGTCTTAAATCAAAACCGAACATTCTTTCATCCTTAAACCAAGCCCAAACTTTAATTTTCTTTTCTTAAACCAAACCGAGCCATCCATTCTTCCCTAACTTTGAAACATAACCTATCTACATCAAATTTTCTTTCTTTCTTGATTCTACGGTTTCGATCGAACTCCAAGAATACATCTCGTTTTCTCCTCGAGGCCGGATCGTATCATCCAGTATCGAGCTAGTTAAATCGAGATCTCTGAAATCGGATCAACCATCAAGTCGTTGAAGTGAAGGCTCAAGTAAGTTTTAAATTAAAAAAAAGAAAGTTTGAAAAAAAAAAGGAAATTCGAAATTGAAAAAAAAGGATTCAAAAATAAAAAAAATCGAAATTAAAAAAAAAATTTGTGTTTCGATTGAATTGTTTTCGATCTCTTCATCTACATTTTCTAATTTCCTCTTCGACCTACTTGAAACACCGATTCCTTCTTCTTTCTTTAGCCTACCTACACCCACATCTTACATCCTTTGAACCCATTTTGAAACCGACCCCTAAGCCCTAATAGGCCTTGGCAAACCTGACTAACGAAACTGTGAGAAGTTTGAGAGGTAAAAGGCACGAGTGTGTGAGACTATTCAAGGGGAGGTAAAAGCCAATCGTGAGTGTTAAACACGGCGGAGTGTCAATAATTTTTTTCTTTTTGAGTGTCTTGTGAGGATTTGTAGTGAGGTACTATAGTCCGCGCTATGTCTCTAGAACTCGAGCAAAATGTAAGCGAGCCACCGGAAGGCAACCTGTTCGACATGTTCCCGATCCGCCAATGCAAGCCTTGTTACGGAGATGGAGCAGTTACTCGATCGTGGCTCAACCTTCGGAAGACCGACTATACCAAGTGGAAGCCGAAGACAACGAGAGGTATGTGGGCGACCAAATAGAAGGCGTGAACAGCCGCAAGACGGTGAAGATTATGTCAATGATGCTTTCGATAGCGAGATTGAATCTATTGCAAGTATTGGAAGGCGAGGACCCCGAAATCGAGGCAATAGAGATCGAGACCGAGTGGATGATGACTTGAAGAACATAAAGTTGTCTATTCCACCATTTCAAGGAGATCCAATCCGAAGTGTACCTTGAATGGGAAAAGAAGATTGAATTGGTCTTTGAATGTCACAACTATTCGGAATCAAAAAAGTTAAATTGGCGCTATCGAATTCACCAATTATGCCATGATATGGTGGGACCAAATAATCACCGGTCGAAGGAGAAATGAAGAACAACCCATTAACACGTTGGCCGAAATGAAATCTATCATGCGCCGTCGATTTGTTCCCCAATTTTACCATCGAGAACTATATCAAAACTCAAAATCTTACTCAAGGATCGAGGAGTGTTGAAGATTACTTCAAAGAGATGGAAGTTGCCATGATTAGAAGCGGATGTGCAAGAGGAGCGAGGCAACCATGGCTCGATTTTTGGTTGGTCTCAACAGAGACATAGCTAATATGGTGGAACTCGACATTATGTCGAACTTATAGACATGGTGCACATGGCGATTAAAGTGGAGAGGCAGTTGAAGCGCAAAGTCTTGTTCAAAACTATTCCCATTCCAACCCTACCAAATGGGGCCAAGGGACTAGTAAGGCCAATCCATCGACTCGAGCCAAGGAGACCACGCCATCTGCCAAACCAAGTAAGTCTTTCACTGAATCTAACAAAGGCAAGGCCATAGAAAACCCCTCCAACCGATCGCGAGACATCAAATGTTTTAAGTGTCTTAGAAGGGGACATATTGCAAGTCAGTGTCCAAATCGAAGTACGATGGTGATGCGTGCCAATGGAGAAATAGAGTCTGAAGAAGACAATGAAGAGCGTGAAATTGAAACTACCACAGACGAGGAAGAAGAAATTGAGCATGCCATAGATGGTGAACTCCTCGTTGTGAAGAGAAGTCTCAACCTTAAAGGAGTCGATGATGGCGTTAACGAGAGAACATTTTCCATACTCGATGTCAAATACAAGGTAAAATTTGTAGTGTTATCATCGATGGTGGTAGTTGCACTAATGTTGCTAAATACGTTCATGGTGGAGAAGTTAGGCTTACCGACCACAAAGCATCCGAGCCCATATAAGTCGTGACCTTTGGCTTAATGATGGTGGTGAACTAAAGGTAACTAAACAAGTCCTAATTTCTTTCAACATTGGCAAATATCGGATGAAATCCTTTGTGATGTAGTACCCATGCACGCGGGTCATTTGTTACTTGGACGTCCCTGGCAGTTTGATCGCAAAGTGATTCACGACAGTTACACCAATAGATACACGTTCAAACACATGGGAAAACTATCACTCTAGCACCATTGACCCCGAAACAAGTTCATGAAGATCAAGTAAAATTAAAGGATTCATTTGAAAAGATGAGAGAAAAAGAAAAAAATGATAAAACAAAAGAAAAGAAACTTGAAACAAAAAGAGAGCGAGCGAAAAAGAAAAATGAAAAAGGAGAGATGAGTGGAAAACAAGAAAAAGAAAAAGAAAATGAAAAAGTGAGTATCTTTGCGAAGGGAAGTGTAATACGAAAAGCTTTATTGTTGCGACAACCGGTTTTTGTACTCATGTACAAAGAAAATCTTTTTAACACTAACGATCTCCCCCAGAATCTCCCTTCTTCAATTTTGTCTCTTTTGCAGGATTTTGATGATCTATTTCCAGAAGAAATCCCAAATGGATTACCACCACTTCGAGGGATAGAACATCAAATCGATTTCATACCGAGTATTATTCAACCGACACCTTGTCGAACCAACCCAGAAGAAACGAAAGAACTTCAACGGCAAATTGAAGAACTCATGGAAAAAGGCTACATACGAGAAAGCCTTAGTCCTGTCTTTTGTCTTGCGTCTTGTTGGTTCCAAAGAAAGATGGCACTTGGCGTATAAAAATCGATTGCGAGAAATTGTGAATAAAATCACCATTAAGTATAGGCATCCGATTCGCGACTTGATGATATGTTAGATGAATTAAGTGGTGCCAAACATTTCTCGAAAATTGATTTAAAGAGTGGCTATCACCAGATTCGGATGAGGGAAGGCGATGAATGGAAGCGCCTTCAAAACTAAGCATGGTTTGTATGAGTGGTGGTCATGCCATTTGGCTTAACCAATGCCCTAGCACTTTCATGAGACTAATGAACTATGTTTTAAGAGCTTTTATCGGTAAGTTTTGTGTTGTATATTTTGATGATATCTTGGTGTATAACAAATCATTGGAAGAACATGTAGTCCATCTTGATCTGTTTTGGAAGTCTTACGTAAGGAAACTCTTTATGCTAACCTTAAGAAATGTTCATACATTTTTGATAAAGTTATTTTCTTGGTTTTGTAGTTAGTGCTCAAGGTCTCGAAGTCGATCAAGAGAAGATCAAGGCTATCCAAGAGTGGCTGAGACCTACGAATATAAGCCAAGTAAGGAGTTTCCATGGGCTTGCGAGCTTCTATCATAGATTTGTGCCAAACTTGATCGTTAGCCGCACCTCTTACCGGCGTCATTAAGAAGAGCTCGGCCTTTCTGCAGGGAGATGAGCAGGAAAACTCTTTTAATGTTATTAAGGATAAACTTACTAGAGCTCCTTTACTAGCATTGCACGATTTCTCTAAGACTTTTGAGATTGAATGTGATGCATCGGTGTAGGCATTGGGCCGTATTGACGCAAGACGGAAGACACATGCATACTTTAGCGAGAAGTTGAGCAGGGCATCCTAAACTATCACTGTATGACAAAGAAATGTATGCTTTGATTCGCGCCCTTGAGACTTGGCAGCATTATCTTTGGCCAAAAGAATTTGTAATCCATTCAGACCATGAAGCGTTAAAACATATCAAAGGACAGCATAAGTTGAACAAGCGACATGCCAAATGGGTGGAATACCTCGAATCGTTCCCATACATCATCAAGTACAAGAAAGGTAAGGATAACATTGTGGCTGATGCACTCTCAAGAAGGTTTGCCCTTATAACCCATTTAGAATCTAAACTGCTTGGGTTTGCTTTCTTAAAAGAATTGTATTCCACTGATGAAGATTTTGGTGAAATTTTCCATGCGTGTGAGAAAATGGCTATTGATAAGTATTACAGGTCTGATGGTTTCCTCTTCAAAGAAGGTAAACTATGTGTGCCCAAAAGATCTATTCGAGAAGTGTTAGTTAACGAGGCACATAGTGGAGGACTTATGGGACATTTTGGAGTGGGAAAGACCATGGCTACGCTCCAAGAACATTTTTATTGGCATGAATGAGGAGGGATGTCGGCGAGTGTGTGCTGCTGCCTATCATGCAAGAAGGCTAAATCGAGGTCCAACCTCATGGCTTGTATTCACCACTTCCGATTCACGATGCACCATGGAAAGATATTTCCATGGATTTTGTACTGGTTTACCCAGAACCAAAACGGGAAAAGATTCAATTTTCGTTGTAGTGGATAGATTTTCAAAAATGTCACATTTTATCTCATGCACAAAAACTGACGATGCTGTCCACATTTCTAATCTTTTCTTTAGGGAGGTGATACGCCTACATAGGTTCTGAGGACCATTGTTTGAGATCGCGATACTAAATTTCTAAGTCACTTTTGGCGATCACTTTGGGAAAGCTTGGAGCGAAGCTACTTTTCTCGACAACTATTCATCCCCAAACCAATGGGCAAGCCGAAGTAGTCAATCGGTGTTATCCACTTTGTTGAGGGCATCATTCGGAAAAACTTGAAGACATGGGAGGAATGTTTACCCCATGTGGAGTTCGCATAAAATCGATCCGTGCATTGGCGACTAAATTCTCACCATTTGAAGTCGTTTACGGGTTTAATTCTTTAACTCCTTTAGACTTAATGCCTTTACGATGATCAACTTGTGCATGCAGGATGCTAAAAAGAAGGCGAATATGTGAAGAATTTGCATAAGCAAGTTCGAGATAACATTGAGTCTAAAACTAAAGAGTATGCTCGAAAGGCCAATAAAGGTCGAATAAGCGAGTCATTTTGAACCCGGAGATTGGGTTCGGTTACATATGAGAAAGGCGTTTTCCATTAACGAAGGTCTAAATTACTACCGCGTGGAGATGGACCATTCCAAGTTCTCGAGAGAATTAACGAAAACTCCTATCGGCTCGATTTACGGTGAGTACAATGTTAGTGCTACCTTTAATGTGGTGATTTAAGTCCTTTTGATGCGAGTTCGACTTGAGGACAAGTCATCTTCAAGAGGGGAGGATGATGCGAGCACGTCCCATGTCAACTCGAGCTCGAGCCATGATCCATTGGTGCTACCTCGTGGCCCCATCACTCGAGCTAGATCTAGGCTATTCAAAGATGCAATTGGAGCTATAGTACGTTAAGTGTGGATTGATGACAAGGTGATTCACTTGGGCGTATGGAAGGCCATTCAATGGAGCGGTTTTGCAACGTCCTACAAGCTCAATTAGTCCTCGATGAGCTCGGCCCTAGCTCGTGTTGAGCTCGTTTAAGCTCAATGAGCTCAATTGGCCATTCGCCTTGAGCTAAAAACTTGGTGGAATTTTACTTTAAATAAATTTGAGACAATATAAATTTATTCTTGTTATTAAATCGGTAGTAATTAAGATGTTTTAATTAGGACATATTTATAGCCATTATGACATGTCTTACTTAGGACAAATTAAATTGAGTTCTTGCCATTTAATTTGTCTAGCCAAAACTAGCTAGTAATGTGTCCTAAGCTACAATTGAAATTTTAAAGACTATTAATAGCTTAGTTTTTAATTTGTTTCACTCAATTTAATGTCTTAATGTATCATTTTAATTCTTTGAATTAAATAGCTAAATTAAGTGGTGAAATGAATTTAATTTGTTTTGTAGGTGCATGGAGGGGCGGCACAAGGTGATTCATGGGAGCTGCACATTCTTTCATTTAAGGAGTTAATTTAGTTAGCTTAATGACCTTCTTAGCTGCTGATTTAGCTCCCAAAGTGTCCATTCAGCTCACCTAAGTTCATGCAAGGAGGCCAACCACCGGAAGACTTGAGGCGTCACTTGAAATTGTTTAGCTCCTTAAATTTCACACCAATGGCTATTGGTATTTGATGCATTCATCAATTGAATAGTGGATATTCAAAGCTGGAATTAATGAGAAAATTAAAGGCATTCCAACCCCTTGACCGAACATTGAAGGGCCATGCGACTCACTTTTCTTCCTTGAAGATTAATTGCACCTAGTCAATCTAGAAGTGCCCATTGCTCTCCCATTCAGCGAACTTGGACTTGGAGCATGAGGAGTCTTTTCTAGATTTTTCTAGCTAGTTCTAGCATTAATTTTGCTTAGCCACTAAGGCTTGAAGGATGACCATTCGCTAGCTTCACTAGCTTATAAATACTTGGACATTTTCTTTGTAAAGGACTTTTGCCAAATTTTATATCGATATTATGTTGAATTTGCGAGCAATTTCTCCTATTTCGTTCTTAGGATTTGTTGGCTTATCTAGGAGTCTAGTGGCGTCAACCATCCTTTGTTTCTATCCCGATACCAAGGTTCCTATCATACATCGATAGTGGGTCGAGGTCCATTAAAACTACTAAACATCATAGCCTTTAGAAGCGTATAAATGTAAAGATTGATACCTTTCTCGGTATTGGTTCTTACTTGTTTCCTAAAGTCTTAAATCGAAACCGAACATTCTTTCATCCTTAAACGAAGCCCAAACTTTAATTTTCTTTTCTTAAGCGAAACCGAGCCATCCATTCTTCCCTAACTTTGAAACATAACCTATCTACATCGAATTTTCTTTCTTTCTTCGATTCTCTGGTTTACGATCGAACTCCAAACATACATCTCGTTTTCTCCTCGAGACCGGGATCATATCACAAATTATGCTATACTCTTCTTTAGGACTTCAATAAACACGAAAATAAAAGTAAGAAATTTTCCTTTAAAATCTAAACACCAAATCAAGCAATATATAAATACTCGGATTTTTAGGGTGTTACAACTCTACCATCCTTAAAGAAAATTTCGTCCTCGAAATTTACCTGATTGAAAGAGGTGAGGGTATTGTTGCCGAATTGCATCCTCAAGCTCCCACGTAGCTTCCTCCACTCCGTGATTACGCCATAGAACTTTGACCAATGGTACGGTTTTCTTTCTTAGCACTTTGACATCTCGGTCTAAGATTTCCACTGGTTCTTCTTCAAATGACAAATCTGAATTCAACTCCAATTCTTCTACCGGTATAATGTACGAAGGATCCGATCTATAACACCTCAACATGGAAACATGAAAAATATTATGAATTTGATCCAATTAGGAGGTAACTCAATCGATAAGCCCTTTGGACCAACACGCTTGACTGCGATAAGGTCCAATGTATCTAGGACTTAGCTTGCCCTTCTTTCCAAACACGAATATCTTTTTCCAAGGAGAGACCTTCAAGAAAACTGATCCCCACATCATACTCGATATCTTTTGCTTTAGATCGCATCGACTTACATCTATCGAGGCTTCTTTCAGCAGTGCTCGAATAACTTTTACCTTATCCTCTGTTTGAGATATCAACTCGGGACCTAACACTGCCGTCGCCCAACTCGGTCCAACAAATAGGAGAATGACACTTACAACCATACAATGCCTCATAAGGTGCCATCTGAATGCTAGGTGATAGTTTGTTGTTATATCGAATTACGCGGTGGTAGATAATCCTCCCAACTACCCTGAAGTCGATTACACATCCTCTTAACATATCTTCTAATATCTGAATTACCCTCTCCGTGACCATCGGTGAGGATGAAAAGCCGTCTTGAAATTCAACTTTGTCCCCAAGGCTTCATGTAGAGCTTTCCAAAATCGTGATGTAAATCGGGATCCTATCGATATAATGAATCTGGTACCCATGCAACCTCACAATTTTGGATCATACAATTTTCCAACCGCAATGAATAATCCGTCTGTTGGCGGAAATGGCGGTCTTAGTCAAGCGATCAACAATTACCCACACGAATTTTTCTTAGTAGGTGTTAAAGGTAACCCACTAACAAAATCCATGGTTATCCGTTCCCATTTCAAAGAGGAATCCTTATTGGTTGTAACAATCCGAGCGGTAATTGATGTTACGCCTTCACTTGCGACAAGTCAAACATTTTCCCACAAATTACGAAATCTCACGCTTCAACCACAGCCACCAATCATTCACGAGATCTCGATACATCTTATTTCCTCCGGGATGCATAGCATAAGGGCTACTATCGCCTCCGTAGAATCATTTGCCTCGGATCCGAGTCCTTAGGCATATATACTCTTCCTCGAAAGCACAACACACCTTAGTGTTTATTCCAAAATCCTCGATTTCACCATTTTCAACTTGCCCAAGTAAAGGTCCCGCTTCTCATCGATGTCTGTTTTTCCTTGATTTGTTCCACCCACAGGCTTCACTTGAAGTTACGCTAACAAACTACCATCCTCATCTGAGACTCAAATGGGCAAACAATGCTCTCAAATCGAATCGCCTTGCGACTTAACGCGTCGGCTACCACGTTAGCCTTTCGAGGATGATATTCGATTGAGAAATCATAATCCTTTAATAATTCTACCCATCTTCTTTGTCTCAAATTTAATTCCTTTTGGGTAAGGAGGTATTTAAGACTCTTGTGATCCGTGTAGATTATTGACTTCTCACCATAGAGATAGTGCCTCCAAATCTTTAAAGCAAAGACCACATGACTAACTCCAAATCATGAGTAGGGTAGTTTACTTCGTGTGGTCTCAATTGACGAAGCATAGGCCACCACCTTTCCATTTGCATCAACACACAACCCAGACCGTGTGAGGCGCATCACAATAAGCAGTGAATTCTTTTCCGACCTCGGTTGAATCAAAGCTGGAGCTTAGTTAGATTTTCTTCAATTTCTCGAAACTCTTTTCTTGCTTTTCGGTCCAAATATCGGAGCTCCTTCCGCAGCAGTTTAGTTAGGGGTGCGACAATCAACGAAAACCTCTACAAAGCGTCTATAGTATCCACCAAACCCAAGAAACTCAATTTCACTCTGATGTTGGTGGTTTCCAATCCGAATAGCCTCAATTTTACGAGGATCCACCCTTATTCCTTGGTGATACCACATGACCAAGGAAAGTCACTTCCTTTAGCCAAAATTCGCATTTACTAAATTTGGCATACAATTGCTTATCACGAAGTAGCTGTAATACTATCCGCAAATGCTTGTCATGCTCCTGCTCATTTCTCGAATAAACCAATATGTCATCTATGAACACTACCACAAATCGGTCTAAATATGGTTGAAAGACTCGGTTCATCATGTCCATAAATGCGGCTGGTGCATTGGTTAATCCAAACGGCATCACTACAAACTCATAATGTCCGTAACATGTCCAAAATGCCGTCTTATAAATGTCCGCTTCTTTCACCTTGAGCTAGTGATAACCCGACCTCAAATCAATTTTGGAGAAAACTGAAGCTCCTTTTAATTGATCAAACAGGTCGTCAATTCTTGACAGAGGATACCGATTCTTGATCGTCAATTTATTCAATTATCTGTAGTCAATGCACATACGCATCGATCCATCCTTCTTCTTGACGAACAAAACTAGTGCTCCCCACGGAGACACACTTGGTCGAATAAATCCCCGATCCAACAATTCTTGAATTTGAGCTTTAATCTCAGCCAACTCCTTGGTGCCATTCTATAAGGAGCAATGGACCTTTGGAGTGTCCCGAGCAAAAGCTCAATGCCAAATTCTACTTCCGATCTGGAGGTATACCGGAAGTTCTTGGAAATACATCGGAAATTCCTTCACCGTCCTCACATCATTCACAGATAACTCTTTGGCATCCAAAGCTGAGATAAAGGCTAGGAATGCCCCATATCCTTTCGAACCAACTTCTCGCCTTTAATGCAGATACCACATTTGCCAAGTAGTTCCTTCGCTCACCAATCATTATGACTTCCTTATCATCCGAGGTTCTTACTGACATTCGTTTTTCAGCACAATCCAATTGCGCCCGATGGTTAACCAACCAATCCATGCCTAGAATGAGATTGAACTCGTCGAAAGGTAGTTCCATCAAGTTTGCTAAGAATACCTCCTCTTGAATTTTCAAGGGCACGTCTTTAAACATTTTATTTACAATTACCGACTGTCCTAAAGGACTAATTACTATCATCCCACTATCGGTAATTTCAGGTTCTAAATTTAGATTTCCAGATATGGCGCTAGCTACATATGAATGGGTAGAGCCAATATCTATTAAAGCAATAACAGGTACATCAAAAATGAAGAACGTACCAGTTATCACATTTGGTGCATTGCCATCCTCGCGGCGTCTAACTGCATAGACCAGTCCAGGCTGTCTTGCATCTGCGTTTCCTCTAGGACCATTACCTCGACCCGGTGCCCCTTGACCACGACCAGCCCCATTACCACCACGACCTAGTCCACGACCTCTCGGTGGCTGCTGATTACCTCTGGCCAGTTTTGCATCATTATTACGAACTTCTTGAGTCGTATCCATACGTCGAGGGCAATTTTTGTATTGATGATCCATTGAATCACATTTGTAACATGCGCCCGTTTTCCTCCAACACTCTCCAAAATGTCTTTTCCCACACTCAACGTAATCTCGACTTCGATTATTTGCTACCGGGGTTCTACCTTGAACTGGTTCATCATTCTGAGGTCTCTTTTAGAATCTCTTTGAAGAAACAGACTGCTGTGTCTCTCTCTTGTTTTGAAATCTTTCTCGGTTCTGTCGTTCTGAATTCTTAGCCTCTTCGACTATTTTGGCCTTCTCCACAAGAGTGGAAAAATTTCTAACTTGCTGTGGAGCAATCAGAACCCTCAGCTCATCATTAAGCCCATCCTCGAAACGTACACATCGTTCATGATTTGTTGCTACAATTGTTCGGGCATAGCGGCTCGGACGTAAAACTTCGACTTCATATGTTGCCACGGTCTTACTTCCTTGGACAAGATTGAAATTCTTTCCTTGACGTCTACATAACTTTCGTTCCAACGTATTTTCCTTGGAAGGCGGCTTTAAAGAATTCCCAATTAATCGGTCGACTTGGTGCCTTCTTGAGCAGTGAGCCACCAGCGACACGCCTCATCTCTTAACAAGGATCTGCTCCTCTCGGTTTTGCTCAGCGATTGCATTCCATATCATCCATAATCCATTCCACGACTTGAGCGATGTTCACCACATTGAGCTACACCGAAACTCCTCTAAAACTTACGCATTATTGGACTTAAGTCGTTCTGAAATTGACCCACGAGTTGTTGGCCCAATTCTAGTTCCATCGACCCTTTCCAAGACTTGCAGCATTGCTTGAGTCAATGCATTATCTTCTTCCATGTGATCGCGTGATCCGTCTCACTCTCAATTGGCCTTGGTCGTCCATTTCCGGCATATGATTTGGTGCTTCAGTTGTAGCACCTCGGCCTCTACCATGGCCACGTCTATCGCGTCCCCGACCACGTCTTCTAGTGCTCATGATGGCTTGTTCGTTTTTATCTGATTACAAGTTTTATGAATCAAAAAATTTGTTTCAGTGTTTATTAATGATGTTTTATGAGATTTGAGAGGTAAAGTTGTTTTTCGCAACATATCCTATAGTCTCAATCTCTACGATTTTTCACATCTAAAGCTAGAAGTTCTAGAATATTCCTATGATCATCATAGTAATTATTAAGCAATAAATACTTACTTGACTTGTTTTGGGATGCTTGTGGTGCCATCTTGATATTTAAATATAATTGAGCGATTTCATACAAAATTTATTTGCGAACCCAAACCCAGTAGAGTTTTTGAAAGCGGCTCGATACCATTAAATGTAACACCCCAAACTCGGTCTATGCATTGAGACTAGATTTGGTTTGTTACATGAATCGAAACTATCTTAAAATCTTCAATAAGTTGAAAACTACAATATTATTTTTAATTACGGGGTTTAATAAAAATCGGAAGAATATTTTAATTTGATGAATATTAGAAAACATTAGTTGAAAAACATTATTAACATTGTATTATCAAAACCCTTAGGTAATTTGTTTAAGAGTTAACAATAATAAAATATTTATAAAGGAATTTCATATATTTGAAAACCCAAATTTATTTTAATAAAACATCATATAACCATAGCCCATATTTAAAAGTCCAAAATATAGTTTAAAACCAAACACACATAAAAAATCCATAAATTATTTATAGAGGCCCTTATTACATTAACCCAAAATAGTAAAATACTTATTAAAAGTTCGAGTTTAATAAACCCATGTTTTTGCAGTATGGCCTCCACGAAGCCATCCCCGCCCAAGTCCACGTCAATTTCCATTACGAGATGAAAAATTTAAGGGGTGAGTTACTTAGAACTCGATGTATAACTCACTTACTTTGTTCATTTGGGCGGATTTTCAAATTATGGATTTGGGCCTTGAGGCCTTAAGCGAGAATTAACACATAATTAATAACATAATGAATACATAATTAATAACATGCATGTAAAATGAATTTTCCTCCCAAACCTAATTCCATCCGCTACACACCCTGTACCAACCATCACACTGTGGGATCAAGTCAACCCACCCATCCATCACACCGTAGTAGGCTTTAAGCCATTTATAATTGTGGCGAGCCACCGAACTAGATTGTGACAAAGTCACCGAACTAGAGGCATTGAGCCAATTTTTATTTTGTGGCGAGCCACCGAACTAGAGGCAAATAGCCATTTATTGCTTTTGTGGCGAGCCACCGAACTAAAGGCAAATAGCCATTTATTGCTTTTGTGGCGAGCCACCGAACTAGATTTTGGCAGCAGCCTTCTTCTCTTCATCATTTCCCAACCCATGCAATATGTATGCAATAGTAAACTATGGTCATACAATAATTTTATTTAAAAGGCCCATTAACAAGAGTTAATATTTCCAAATCTTTATTAAGGCCCATAAATAACACTTTGGCCTAACAACTATTTATCAACTAGGGCCCAAATTTACGATCTAGCAAAAATTGACCCATTTATCGATCTAGCAAGTATTTTAGTCCGTTTAACAATTTAATAGAGTTTACGGCCCATTTATCGATCTAGCAGGGATTTTGGCCCAATTTATAATCAAATAGAGATTTCGGCCCGATTATCAATCTAGCAGAGTTTTCGGCCCATTTATCGATCTAGCGAGATTTGCCCAATTACAATCAAGCAATTTTGACCCGATTATCAATCTAATGAGTTTTGACCCATTTATCGATCTAGCATATTTCGGCCCATTTTCTGAAACATACAACTTACATATTAACAAGTAATTTCTCGAGGCATTTTCATAATTTTCACGATTTTAGTCGTTTTCATGTATTTTAAATGAAATATCGGTTATTACGTTTCATCCGATCTAGTCATTTTACGATTTTACTTCAATACCAAATTGATATCCAACCGAGAAAAAGTGTGAAGTTACACACCTCGATATCGAGAGTACTAATCCTTCTCGCTCCTCGACACCTAAAACATATTTTGATCCGTTAGAGCACAATTTTGTATAAAATTACATTATCGATATTAGATCCAAAACATTACCCTCTTAATTTTGAATCACTTCGATTTTCAGTTTCTCCTCGTTTATTGGTTCGATAGTCACCGAGAATCCATTAACGTACAAAGGCTCGGGAGTTCTTACTACTTCAAATAGTTGACTTCCTTGAAGATGGTCCGCAACCCGGTGGAAAATCCGGATTGCCGAAATCGCTCTTCGTTTAAACTTAAAGGGATTAGTGGATCGCCCTCTTAATATAACTAACACCGCCTTTTCTTCCCTATTTTGAAAGTCTTCAAGATCAAAAGAACATTAATCAATCTAAAATAATATCGAAATAATACTAAAGGTTTTAAGGATGTGATTTCCTTACCACAATAAATCGATTCCAACGTTTCTCGATTCTCTCGAACATTTGAGTTCCGATCTTCCGTTATTGCACTATATTATAACGAATAAAATGTTAATAGAGCGAACATTTATTTGATCCAAATGGTCCTTCATGACACCATTCAATATTCTACCATATCACTATTAACTAATCGAAAATGAAAAGAATCCCTTACCTATATTTCCACGGTTGAAAAGAATCGATTGATAAAGATGTTTGTGATTAAAGAAAGATTTGACTATGTATGATCAAAGAAAAGAAAGAAAGGTTGACTATGGGCACTCTAGCATTGACCAAGAGAGAGTTTAATGGAGAAACTTTGAGTGAAAAGAAATAAAATATGAAAGAAGAGATGGTGATGATGTTGTTTTGATTTCAAAGAGAAGAAGAAAAAGATGGTTTTAGGAGCTAGGTACATTCGGCAATGGTAAAAAAAGAAAAAGAAAAGAATGGCTTTTGGTATAGGTGATTTGGCACTCAAAGAAAAGGCACAAAACAAATGCTAAAGCTATAAGCAAAAATGACCAAATGGTCAAAAGATTAGAAACTTTACCAAGGTTTAATTTACCAAAGGAAAAAGTTGAGAAGAGGAATGTGAAATTTTGCACAAAGTTGCTAGGAATGACCAAAAAGAAACTTCAATTCTTAGCCAAACTATCACCAAAAATTTGGCTCCCCCTATAGTCCAAATTGCCGTCCCTATGCATGGTCAAATGGCCATGATATTGTTTCCATAATAATTTCCTTGATACTTGCCCCATATCTTCATACCTTTCCTTAAATTCTTGATTCCCTTCCTTAAGTTAACAATTTCCTTAGTCCTTTGATATACTAACCAAAAATATCATGGTCAACACTTACCATATATGCACTTGGCTGACATTTGTTATACATGTGCAGAAAATTAAAAAATAAAATTCATCTAGATGCTAAACAATGGATTCGAACCTCTCCCCTCATGCTACAATTCATGCGCCAACACCACCATGCCATGTACTCAACTTATGTCACTCATTAACACTTAATTTAACTTAAGTATTAATGACACTTGCTTCTCTTTAATAAATTCTCAAATATTAAATTTATTCCTTACCCAAATTATGCTATACTCTTCTTTAGGACTTCAATAAACACGAAAATAAAAGTAAGAAATTTTCCTTTAAAATCTAAACACCAAATCAAGCAATATATAAATACTCGGATTTTTAGGGTGTTATAACTTGGTATTAAGAAATGGTCTATAGTGAAATGTTTGGGATTGGTAAGAAAAGTACCAAATGGATAATGGATGATATTAGAATTGGGCGTGAATTGGTATGAAATGGTCTTAAGAAACAAGCATGAACCAATACCAAATTGGTATCGACCCAAGTTGCTTATAGAATTCTTAAGGTTCAATTTTGGATGGAATTGGACCTCAACCCACTATCAAAATTGATAGGAACCTCGATATAGGTGGATATTAAAAGAAACGAGTTGACACCACTAGCTCACTAGATAAGCCAATGAGTCCTTAAACGAAATTGGAGAAAGGTGCTCTCACAAATTCGACAGAGTTTCATTAACAAAATGGCAAAAGTCCTTTTACAAATTAAATAACACACACTATTTATAGCCAATCTATCTAGCTAGTCGAATGGACAAAATACCAAGCTTAATGACTAAGTAATTCGGCTAGAAGGTGCTTGAATTTTCTAAAATTGCTCTTTAATTTGCTTAGTCTATATTCAGCTACATGACGCTCATTGGACGGCTTTTAGAAGGAAGTTGATTACCTTGCATGTATATGGCACTTGCATGAATGCATGGAGCAAGTCTAGGTTCGGCCAAGGTCTTTGATGAAGCCCATTCAATGTGCAACTTTTCTGAAAAATTACCAGCATTAAAATGGGTCTATGAACAACCAAAGGTGTGTGAATGATCGATTTTGAATAGTCTTTCCCATGTGAACATGTTCAGCCGAATGGTCACTAGCATGGTTGCCTATGTGAACGCCTATTGATGGAGCTTTGGGAAGGTAATTGGCCAGCACAAAAGCCTTTAATTTGTTGCACATTTAGCCAAATGGTTGTCTTGAAACACCAAGAGATAGTAGCCACAAACAAAGTTCCAACCGATCCATGTATCTACCAAGTACATTGCACCTAGGTTCATGAACCTCCTTTAAAGCTTCCTTGTAGATTGATTAGTACCTACATGCACAAAAATATGCATTAACTTAATTTAATTTAGCTGAATATAATTGAAGGGCTTATCGTGTACACTTAATGGACACTAAGACAAATTAAACATTCTAGTCAAGTCACATTCAAGATTCGACTAGACCAATTAAATGGGCAGCAAGCTTTTAATTTGTACAAGCCATACTGAATTTGTAATAGTTATAATATAATCAAACTTATTTAATATGTTCAAATTGGAACTTATTATATTAAGCTTATTTAATAACTAAGGCCGAAATAAACTTAATGAACTCAATGTGCACGCATGAGCTAGAAGTGAGCTGGGGTAAACTCGTGAGCTAGCTTGTAGCTAAATTTGAGCTCAGAGGTTGAGGTGGAGCTGAAGTTGAGCTCAGGAGCTTGAAGTTGAGCTTGCAAAAGAGTTCAAATGGACTCTTAGAGTTGCCCCCAGCTGGTTCGTAAAGTCTAGCTTTGACATCATCCTACACTTGCTAAACTAAAGCTAAAATAGCTTTCTTGAATTGCTTTGCACGAGCCCTAGTGATCAGCCCTTCGGGTAGTACCATCGGATCGCGGCTCAGACTTGACTCATGATAGGGTGTGCCCGTATCATCCTCCCCCTCTTGAAATTGACTTGTCCTCAAGTAAGTACCTACATCAAAAGGAGTCAAGTCAGAAAATTAAAACTAGCACTAACGTTGTACTCACCCGACAAGTTGAGCTTATATGAATTTTCATTGATTCGTTCGATGACTTGAAAGGGTCCGTCTCCTCGCGGAGACAATTTAGATCTTCGTCGAGCCGGGACCTATCTTTTCTCATATGTACCTAGACCCAGTCTCCGGGTTCAAATGCGACTTGCCATCGACCCTTATTGGCTCGTTGGACATATTGTTTGGTTTAAGCTTCAATGTTTTCTCGTACCTTCCTAAGTAATTCCTTAACATATTCAACCTTTTTCTTTGCATTTGTATGGACAAATTTATCATTAGGCAAAGGTAATAAGTTAAGAGGAGTGAGAGGATTAAAATCGTAGATAGTCTCAAAAGGAGAAAACTTAGTTGTCAAGTGGACTGAGCGGTTGTTGGCAAACTCGATGTGGGGCAAACATTCTTCCCACATCTTGAGGTTCTTTCATACCAATGCTCGCAAGAAAGTTGATAAAACTCAGTTTACCACCTCAATTTGTCCATCTGTTTGAGGATAACAAGTGGTCGAAAACATTAACTTCATTTCGAGTTTTCCCCATAATGTTCGCCAGAAATGACTTAAGAACTTCACATCTTGATCGAATACAATCGTCCTCGGGACCCCATGCAGTCGTACAATTTCCCTAAAAAACAAATTAGCAATATGCATAGCATCATCAGTCTTAACATAAGAAATAAAATGGGACATTTTAGAGAATCTATCAACTACAACAAAGATTGAGTCCTTCCCGGTCTTAGTCTTTGGTAATCCAAGGATAAAATCCATGGATACATCGGCCCACAGGGTGTCGAGTACGGGAAGTGGTGTGTATAGTCCATGAGGTTGGACCTTTGATTTAGCCCATTTGCAAGCTAGGCAACATTCGCAAACCCGTTCGACATCCTTCAGCATCTGTGGCCAATAAAAATGCTCTTGGAGGGTTGACAGCATCTTGTCTCTCCTAAAGTGACCCATAAGGCCACCGCTATGCGCCTCCAAAACCAGCAACTCTCAAATGGAACCTGGTACACACAACTTGTTCTCTTTGAAAAATAACCCATCGTGCCTATAAAATTTCTCAAAAGAACCATTTTTGCAAGTAGCATATATATTTCCAAAATTGTCATCACCAACATATAGTTCTTTCATATGATAAAAACCAAGTAACTTAGATTCAAGGGAAGTCAACAAGGTATACCTCCGCGATAGGGCATCAACCACTACATTCTCTTTACCTTTCTTGTACTTGATTACATACGAAAAAGACTCTAGGTACTCAATCCATTTCGCATGTCGTTTTTTGAGTTTATGTTGGTTAAGTGCTTCGTGATCAGAATGAATGACGAACTCCCGCTGTCTTAGATGGTGCTACCAAGTTTCGAGTGATCAAATCAGGGCATACATCTCTTTGTTGTACACTGGGTAATTGAGGGCAGCTCCACTCTATTTTTCGCTAAAGTATGCCACTGGTCTTCCACCTTTGGTCAACATAGCTCTGATCTTTACACATGAGGCGTCACACTCAATTTTAAATGTTCTAGTAAAATCGAGAAGGGATAACAAAGGAGCTTTCACAAGACATTCTTTAATCAAGTTAAATGAATGTTCTTGATCATCAGACCAGTGAAATGCAATATTTTTCTTAATTACCTTCGTTAAGGGGTGGCTATTGTGCTAAAGTTAGGCACAAATTGACGATAAAAGCTAGCCAACCCATGGAAACTCCAGACTTGGCTAATGTTCATCAGACGTGGCCATTCTTGGATCACTCGGACCTTTTTTTGATCCACCTCCAAGCCTTTGGCACTCACGACATAAGCTAAAAACACAACCTTGTCAGTACAAAATGAACACTTTTTGAGGTTAGCATATAATACCTCTTTTCGTAGAGTTTCCAAGACTGCAGCAGCATAAATGTTGTACATGCTCCTCCAAAGTCTTACCGTACACCAAAATAGCGTCAAAGTATACGACACAAGATTTACCAATAAACACACGTAATACATGGTTCATCAATCTCGTAAAAGTACTGGGAGCATTTGTAAGGCCGAATGGCATTACCAACCATTCGTAAACCTAACTTTGTTTTGAAGGTCGTTTTCCATTCATCACCTTCACGCATCCAAATTTGGTGGTAGCCACTTTTAAGGTCAATTTTCATGAAAATTTGGGCACCACTTAGCTCATCGAGCATGTCATCGAGATGAGGTATCGGGTGTCGATACTTAACAGTGATCTTGTTGATGGCGCGACAGTCGACACACATCCGCCACGAACCATCTTTCTTGGGTACAAGCAACACGGTACCTCGCAGAGACTTAGACTCTCTCGGATGTATCATTTGTCTAAGAGTTCAGTGATTTACTTTTACAACTCCTTAGTTTCTTCAGGATTGCTTCGGTATGCAGGGCGGTTGGGTAGTACAGCTCTGGGCACCAAGTCCATCTGATGTTCGATGCCTCAAATGGGAGGCAACCCACTTGGTATCTCTTTTGAAAAGGCATCTTCAAATTTCTGAATCAAAGACAACACAGAAACAGGAAGATTTTTGGGTAATTCATTAGTGTTCAATAATGCCTCTTGTACAAAAGTACTTACATCGGCTATTTCATAAACATCGCTCTCCGTATGTCACTAACCCTCGCAAAGACACTCATTTTTCCACTTTCTTTTTCCTCTCCATTTTTCTCTAACTTTTGTTTTCTTTCTCGCTCATTTTTCTTAACTTTCTCTTTTGCACTCTTTTCTTTTTCTCTCGCTTGGTCCATAGATAATTTAAGTTTTTGTTGATCCTCATAGGCTTGTTTTGGAGTAAGGGGTGCAAGTGTCACGTTTCGTCCAAGATGCTTAAAGGTATATCTATTCATGTAACCATTGTGTATCACCCGTCGGTCGAATTGCCATGGCCGTCCTAGGAGTAGGTGACCTGCATGCATCTGCACTACATCACATAACACTTCATCGGAATACTTCCCGATGCTAAAGGACACTAGGACTTGTTTCATGACTTTGAGCTCTCCACCATCATTAAGCCGTTGAAACTTGTAGGGATTTGGGTGTTTGGTGGTTGACAGCCCCAACTTCTCCACCATGAGGGTGCTTGCTACGTTCGTGCAGCTCCTGCCATCGATGATGATACTACACACTTTCCCTTGCACTTGACACCACGAATGAAAGATGTTCTCATGGTGCTCTCTGTTCTCCACACTTTGGAGACTTAGGCTTCGCTTGACTACGAGCAACTCTCCTTCAACGGGCTACTCTAAGTCCTCCTTGTTTTCAAAATTAAATACAGTCCCGTCTTTGAGTTGAATTCAAAATATATTCGAGATTGCCCGATCTTAAATAAAGAATTTGAAAAATGAGTTTTAAAGAAGATGAACAATGTTTGAGTCAACCAAGTATAGAATTAAGCAAGAGAAAAAAGTTAAGTCGAAAGAAACTAAGTATGAGATAAGTTCAATTTTAATTTAAGTTCGATGGGTTTAGAAGAGAAACACGGGTTATGGAAGAATAGGGTACGTGAAATTTGGTTCGGGTGATTGAGTTGTGGAGGGTGAGTTCAATTTGCTATTAAGAAATGGTCGATAGTGAAATGTTTGATTGGTAAGAAAAGTATCAAATGGATAATGGTTGATATTAGAATTGGACATGATTGGTACGGAATGGTCTTAAGAAACAAGCATGAACCAATACCAAATTGGTATCGACCCAAGTTGCTTATAGAATTCTTAAGGTTCAATTTTGGATGGAATTGGACCTTGACCCACTATTGGAATTGATAGGAACCTCAGTATACTGAATAGTAAAGGAAATGGGTTGATGCCACTAGCTCACAAGATAAGCCAACGAGTCCTTAAACGAAATTGGAGAAAGGTGCTCTCACAAATTCAGCAGAGTTTCATTAAAAAATTAGCAAAAAGTTCTTTTACAAATGAAATAACACACTATTTATAGCCAATCTAACTAACTAGCTGAATGGACAAAATACCAAGCTTAATGACTAAGTAATTCAGCTAGAAGGTGCTTGAATTTTCTAGAAATTACTCTCTAATTTGCTTAGTCTATATTAAGCTGCATAAAGCTCATTGGATGGTTTCTAGAAGGAAGTTGATTAGCTTGCATGTATATGGCACTTGCATGAATGCATGGAGCAAGTCTAGGTTCGACTAAGGTCTTTGATGAAGCCTATTCAATGTGCAACTTTGCTGAAAAATTACCAGCATTAAAATGGATCTATGAATAGCCAAGGGTGTGTGAACACCTATTGATGGAGCTTTGGGAAGGTAAATGGCTAGCACAAAAGCCTTTATTTTGCTGCACATTGTAAGCCGAATGGTTATCTTGAAACACCAAGAGATAGCAGCCACAAACAATGTTCCAACCGATCCATGTATTTACCAAGTACATTGCACCTAGGTGGATGAACCTCCTTTAAAGCTTCCTTATAGGTTTTGCCGTACCTACATGCACAAAAAGATGTATTAACGTAATTTAATTCAGCTGAATATAATTGAAGGCCTTAGCTAGTACACTTAATGGACACTAAGACAAATTAAACATGCTAGTCAAGTCACATTCAAGATTCGGCTAGACCAGTTTAAATGGGTAGCAAGCTTTTAATTTGTACTAAGCTATATTGAATTTGTAATAGCTATAACATAATCAAACTTATTTAATATGTCCAAATTGGAACTTATTATATTAAGCTTATTTAATAATTAAGGCCGAAATAAACTTATTGAACTCAATGTGGACGCATGAGCTAGAAGTGAGTTGGGGAAAGCTCGTGAGCTAGGGTAAGTTCGTGAGCTGGCTTGTACCTGAAGTTGAGCTCAGAGGTTGGGGTGGAGCTGAAGTTGAGCTCGGGAACTTGAAGTTGAGCTTGCAAAAGAGTTCGAAATGGACTCTTGGAGTTGCCACCAGCTGGTTCTTAAGGTGATGCGAGCCATCTAGCGAATCCCGTCAGTCAAGTCTCCTTAGTCGAGCCTTGCATAGTTGACAAGCTGATCCCAGTTCGTTTCTAGCTCCACGAGCTCCGTCTAGTTCAAATTCAGCTCATTTGACCTTGAATCAGCTCAATACTTTTAGTCTTTAATTATGTCTTGTTTAATTAAATGCATCTTTAGTTAATGTTGTGCATTATATAACTCCCATGTTAGTATAAGTCCGTATCATTAAATTAAGTCTTGCATTAAGTACTCATTTGTTTATTTAGTTTGCATTTCAAACCATGCATTTAAGCATCTTAGTGTAATTAATAAGTGCTTTTGTTAAACTTCATTTAATAAGTGTTGCACTTATTTAATCTAGTTCCTAGGATTATTTATTGATGCATGAGTTAAGTTTATTTAATGATGGAATTTTTTAATGTTATGCTGCTGAATTTGTGAGATTGTTTTCTCTCATATTTCGTTGAAGACTTGTTGGCTTATCTAGTCTCTAGTGGCGTCAACCCGTTTTCTTCTATCTGAACTTATCACTATTATATAGTGTGGCGTTCACCTTTATACCAAGGTTCCTACTTTTTTAAGTAGCAGGTCGAGGTTTCTTTACTCCCATCTTCCACCTTGAAAGCCTATAAGTATTCTGGTCTATATTTTTAGTATTGATTCTTACTTGCTTTTGAGTTCGTTTTATTCCATATCCATTATCTACCAAACTTTCTTTCTTTCCTTCCTTTCTCTTCATCATAGCTGAATCCTCCTTTCACTTATCATCCATTGTTGTTAATCCCCTTCCATACCAATCTCCATCTTCATTTACTTTAACCGAACCTATATAAAATTTATATCCTTGACCACTAGAGACTAGATAAGCCAACTTCTTCAATGAAATATGAGAGAAAACAATCTCACAAATTCAGCAGCATAACATTAAAAAATTCCATCATTAAATAAACTTAACTCATGCATCAATAAATAATCGTAGGAACTAGATTAAATAAGTGCAACACTTCTTAAATGAAGTTCAACAAAAGCACTTATTAATTAAACTAAATGCTTAAATGCATGGTTTGAAATGCAAACTAAATAAACAAATAAGTACTTAATGCAAGACTTAATTTAATGATGCAGACTTATACTAACATGGGAGTTACATAATGCATGACATTTACTAAAGATGCATTTAATTAAACAAGACATAATTAAAGACTAAAGTATTAAGCTGATTCAAGCTCAAATGAGCTGACTGGATGGAGCTCGTGGAGCTAGAAATGAATTGGGATCAGCTTGCCAACTATGCAAGGCTCGACTAAGGAGACTTGACTGACGGGATTCGCTGGGCGCGCTCGCATCATTCCCCCCTTTTAGGAGACTTGTCCTTAAGTCGGGTTGTTCCTCTATTGAAAAATATTTCCTCTCGTTCAGCTTTTCTCGATCGAACGGAATGGAAGATATCACACAATCCTGAAAATGATTTATCAATGGACAAGAAAGCACATCACCATCATAGATAAGTAACAATGGGTTAAGACAACAAAAACCTAAAGATAAACCAATTTCTAAGCAAAAAACTAATTTTATTTTGCCAAAATGACTTATCAATTTTGACAATGACAAGTTCAAAGTATTCAAATCCAAATAGCTCTTATAGAATGTAGTCCAAAGATCATATGGCAATAAACTTAATTGGGCAAAGCAAACATACTTCAATTTATTAAAAAGTTTCATTATTCCATCAATGCAAACATGTGGATTCAATTAGATAAAAGGATACTTAGTCATGAATATTTGCCAAAAATTAAGCATACTAATCTACATCCAAAACTTTTCAATATGTTTATTCAAAAATAGAAATTCATGTGATTGTACATGCAAAGTGTACCATGGCCAAAATCTTTCAATCATTTGCTTATTATCATGATTTGTGATAACATTATGTACATAGTCACAATCCAACACAAACGAATCAATACTAGGCCAAAAACTACAATCAAACACATCATGATTCAAATAATTTCCAAACATCCAATCAACAAAATTTTTATCTTCATTTGAATGAAGCAAAGGTATTTGAAATTTTTTAGAGACTTTACCTTGACGATCTTGAAGAGAAGAAAATTTATGATTGGTTTTACCTTTGTCAATCAAGATAAATCTTCTCTCCTCGAAAATGTAATGTAATACAAACCTTTTATCTCGAACAACTTGGATGGGTGATGAGACACCATGACATCTCATGCTCCTTGAAGTGTGGAATTCACAAAAATGAGATTGGTTAGTATTAACAGAATTGATGGACTTAAAAGGGAAAGATAGATCATATTCAAAATTTGATTCTAGTCCATATACATATGTTAGCCTTACCTTTTCAAAATGAAACAAATATTTCATATGTGGCCAAACAATATGATTAAGGAACAAAACAAAACCAAAGTCATTAAGTTTCATTGCCTTAATTAAAGTACGAATATCAAACAAACTTAAATAAGATGCACAACAAGCAAGTTGCTTGTAATTTCTATAAAACGAATCAAAGTAAGAAATACCAGGTTTGAACATGTGAACTTGATCATTCGTTCCAACATGCAACATATTTTGAATAATTTCCAATGTCCACAATATGTTAGAAAATGATGTAATCAACTCACTACATAGAAAATGATGTAATCAACTCACTACAGGACTTAAATTCCACTCGATGAAGCAAGCATGCAGAGTTGACAAAACCAAGCAGTTCATATATGGGAATCTCATATAAAAATTCAATGTTTTATCTTGAAGGCCAAAATCAAACGGTTTGAACATTGCATGCGAAAGCCTTTTAACATGTATGTCAAACAAATACATGGTGAATATATAACTATTCAATGATTCAAATCTATCACGAACCAAATGAACAGGCATGTTTAAATAGACATATTTAACACATGAGTTCAAAGAGTTTATATAACCAAAATTTGTATGTACAAAGCTTTTATCAAACACATCTAAAATTCGATTAGGGTGAGCCATTCCAATAGAAGGATCAAACGTGTCACAAGATAGAATTTTCATGGCACTTTTCGAAGCAGGGTCATCAAGAGATGAACAAGGACTAATCAAATCAAATGATGGAGGCATATCAAAAATTGACCCATCAAAATCTTTATGAGCAATTTTTAAATTAGACAACCTTGATTCGATAAACATAAAATCTTTACCTTTCTTACCTTTAATCACAAGTGGGAGGTCATCATTTTTGTACTTACCTTTCTTGAATAACCGCAAAGATCTCTCATTTGGAAGGTAGTGAAGCTGGAATTGGTCGTACAAGACTTTAGGAACCTGAAAAGTTACATCACAAGAAGATCGAACATGTGGGTTAGTGGAAACAATCCTTGCTTGCTCACTTTCTTTTTCACTTGATTCTTTTTTCTCGAGATCTCTCGTTTCTTTTTCCTCAATCTCTTTTTCCACTCGTTGTTCTTGTTCAACTTCTTTTCTCTCTCAAATTCTTTTCATTCTTTTTTCAATTTCATTTTCAATCTCATTTTCACTCTCTTTTGTTCTTTTCTTTTCATCGGCTTTTCAATGACTTTCTCGAGCTCTTTCAAGAATCTCTCATTTTCTCTCTTACTCGCCTCTTGCCTCTCTTTTATTTCTTTTCTTTTCTTCTTTTGCTTTTCCCATTTTCTTTTTACAAGAAGATACAAAGAACCATGAAAATAATGATTTTTTCAAAAGAAGGAAAATTATTTGCATAAGAATCTTGATCAATGCTTCGTGAAAAATAATCCAAGTAGGATCTCTTTGAAGATCGAAAAGAGGTATGCCTATCTCTTCGGATGTCATCTTGGGCGGAGTTCAAATTCGAGGTCAGATTCTTGTCGTCTTGAATTCCTTGACGGAAATAAATCTTGATTAAAATCCCTTCATTTCAAAGTCGATGACAAATAGGAATCACAATGGAAATCTTTTCTCGAATGATCATTGAATGTATGTGATACGACGCTTGGGCACCAATGATTTTCAAATTTATTGGCACTTGTTCCGACAATAAGCTAATTGCATTTATTTTAAATAAATTAAAGTTGTTTAGTTAGTTAAAATGATTGACACAACTAGAACACTAGTTAGCCAACAAATCTTTGAACGAAATTGGAGAAAAGTTTGCCTCACAAATTGAGCATAACATTCACAAATTATAAAAAACTTGTCCATCAATAGGTTGATTACATGTATTTATAGTATCAAATGAAGCTAGTTGAATGGTCACTTTTAATGAGGCTAATAATGAACTCAAATAAAAAGTCTCAACTTTTGGAATTCTAGCCATGTAACTCCCATCTTCAATGTGATTAATTCTTCAATTAAATTGCTTGTCAAAGTCCTTTGAGGTCTCCATGATCAACCGAAAAGTCACCATCCAAATGATGGAGAATTGATTGCATGTAGTAAATACCTTGAAGCAAACGGTTATGGAAGTTGAAGACAAAGAGGCTGCCAAAATTAAAGAACCATAATGCTCTTCTTTATTAAAAAAAACTTCTTAATGATGAATTAAGTCTCTTAATATCACTTGTGTAACCGAATTCACTTGAAAAGCCATCTCGATGAATGCATAACAGCCTTTAGAAATAATGGATGTGAGATGAAAAGTCACCTGCAATTATCACATGTAACTAACACATTAATGCAATTATTAAACTTAAAACAAATTAACAACTAACTTAATTAAATAAACTAACACTTAAGCATCATTTATTCCAGCAACTAGCTTAGTTAAATAAAGCATTATTAAATGAAATTTAACTCATGCTTCAATATATTAACCTAGTAACTAGTTTAATTAAAGAAGTAATTATTAAATTAAATTCATTAAAAGAACTTAATTAATTAAACTAAGTTGAGTTGAATTAAGGACCAGCAACCATTATTGAACTACGATACTTAAATGCAAATATTTAAAATGTAAACTAAATGCAAAGCTGAAAATTAAATAAAGAGTTCAATTTAGTTGGATCGGTTCAAAGAGTTGGAATTGAGCTGAAATTGGTTTGCAATATGTTGCAAGGAAACTTTATTGAGCTGGTCCCAACTCGTTCTATTTCTCCAACCAAAGCCTCGCCCCACAATTGGTTAACTAAGGTCAAAATGGCCTCCTTGAATTGCTTAGCTCGAGCTCGCGTAATTGGCCCTTGAGGCAGCATCATTGAATCCTTGCTCAAACTAGGTTTACTCCAGGGTGTGATCGTATCATTCCCCCTCTTCGAAATGACTTGTCCTCAAGTCAAAATTTGCGTCAAAAGGGTTAAATCTGGAACATTAAAAGTCGCACTAAAATTAAATTCATTAGGCAAATCGAGTTTATAAGAGTTCTCATTTATGCACTCAAGAATTTAAAAAGGACCATCTCCACGAGGTAACAACTTTGATTTTCATTGAGCGGGAAAATGTTCTTTGCGCATGTGAACCCAAACCCATTCTCCGAGTTTAAAGACCACTCGTTTTCGTCTTTGTTAGCGTTACACACATAAGACTCAGTTCTTGTCTCAATGTTAGCTCGCACCTTTTGATGTAATTCTTTGACAAAGTTAGGCTTTTGCTTTGCATCTACATGAACCAATCGATTAGTAGGCAAAGGTAATAAATCTAAAGGTGTCAATGGATTGAAACTGTATACAACTTCAAAAGATGAATATTTTGTAGCAGAATGGACGGAGCGGTTGTAGGCAGACTCGATATGTGGTAGACAATCTTCCCAAGACTTCAAATTTTTATGAATGATGGCTCAAAGTAATGTGGACAATATCCTATTGACGACTTCCGTTTGGCCATCAGTTTGGGGGTGGCTGGTGGTCGAGAATAATAGTTTGGTTCCTAATTTTTCCCACAAAGAGCTCCAAAAATGACTCAAATTTTGTATCATGATCAGATATAATGGTACGAGGAATGCCATGAAGTCGAACAATGTCTCTGAAAAACAAATTTGCAACATGAACAGCGTCATTAGTTTTAGTGCAAGCAATAAAATGAGACATTTTCAAAAAATGATTGACAACCACAAAGATATAATTCTTCCCTATTTTTGTGTGCGGTAGTACAAGAACGAAGTCCATGGAGATATCGACCCATGGAGCTTTAGGAATAGGTAATGGCGTGTAAAGGCCATGTGGTTGAACCTTCGATTTAGCCTTTCTACAAGCTATGCACCTTTTGCAAACTTGTTCCACATATTTGCACATTTGCAGCCAATAGAAGTATTCTTGAAGGGTTGCAAGCGTCTTGTTGACTCCAAAGTGTCCCATAGGTCCGCTACTATAGGCCTCTTGCACTAATAAGTCTCAAACAGAGCCACTTGGAATGCAAAATTACCTTCTTTAAAAAGAAAGCCTTCATACTTATAAAAGTTTTCAAACACACCATTCTCGCACGCAACATAGATTTCACCAAAATTAGAATCATTAGCGTAAGAGTTTTTTAACAAAGCAAAACCAAGAATTTTGGAATCTAAATATGACAATAGAGTGTACCTTCTCGAAAGCGCATCATCCACTATGTTATCTTTACCTTTTTGTATTTTATAACATAGGAAGCGATTCAAGAAACTCCACCCATTTTGCATGACGTCGATTCAATTTGTCTTTGGCCTTTTATATGCTTTAAAGCTTCATGATCGGAGTGTATGAAAACCTCCTTTGGCCATAAATAATGCTACCATGTCTCAAGGGCTCGTATGAGTGTGAACATCTCTTTATCATATATCGGATAATTGAGTACTGCTCCATCAATCTTTTCACTAAAATAAGCCATAAGTTATCCTTCTTGTGTAAGACAGCACCGATTCCAATGCCTGAGGCATCACATTCAACCTCGAAGGTTTTTGAGAAATCTGGAAGAGCAAGTAAAGGACCGTTAGTAAGCAATTCTTTAATTTGAACAAACGACTTTTCTTGCTCATCATTCCAATAGAAAGCGAGTTCTTTTTAATGACACTAGTAAGAGGAGCGACAATGGTGCTAAAATTAGCAATGAAACGTCGGTAGAAACTCCGCTAGGCCATGAAAACTTCGGACTTGCGTGATACTCGTTGGCCTTGGCCAATCTTGAATGGCCTTGATCTTTTCTTGGTCTACTTGAGACCTTCCGTACTAACCACAAAACCTTAAAAGACAACTTTATCGAATGAATGAACACTTTTTAAGGTTAGCAAATAATGTTTCTTTTTCGCAAAACTTCTAAAATGGATTTACGATGCCTTACATGATCTTCAACGGACTTACTGTATATCAATATGTCGTCAAAATACACAACACAAAACTTACCGATAAAAGACCTTAACATGTAATTCATTAACCTCATAAACGTGCTGGGTGCATTGGTAAGGCCAAAAGGCATGACCAACCATTCGTACAGCCCGTGCTTGGTCTTGAATGTCATTTTCCACTCGTCACCTTCTCGCATCCGAATCTGGGGGTAGCCACTTTTTAAGTCAATTTTTGAGAATACTTTGGATCCGCTGAGTTCATCAAGCATGTTGTCAAGACGAGGAATTGGATGACGGTATTTAATGGTGATATTGTTTATGGCTTAGCAATCTATGCACATTCGCCATCTTTTGTCTTTTTTTGGTACTAGCAAAATAGGAACAACACAAGGACTAAGACTCTCGCATATGTAGCCCTTTTCCAACAAATCATTGACTTGCCGTTGCAGTTCTTTAGCCTCTTCTGGATTGGCTTGATAAGCGGGACGATTTGGAATAGCAACTCCCGGCACAAAGTCTATTGATGTTCAATTCCACGAAGTGGTGGTAGACCTTTCAAAACTTCTTCCGGGAAAACATCTTTAAAATCTTGCAATGAAGACAAAATAGAAGAAGGTAGGGTGTCGAGTAATTCGTTAGTAGAAAACAAGGTTTCCTTGTACATGAGTACAAGAACAGGGCGATTCATTTCTAACGCTTTTCGAATATCACTAACTTTTGCAAAGACACTCATTTTTTTCAATTTCCTTCACTTTTTCTTCTTTTTCTATGCTGATTTTCTTTTCACTCTCTTTTGTTTTCTTTTTCTCATTTTTTTCTTCTTTTATTTTTTACACTCTTCTTTTTCTTTCTCTCTCATCTGCTCAATGGATGCCTTCAACTTCAACTGATCATCGTAAACTTGTTTGGGAGTTAACGGTGCCAACGTAACTTTTTTCCCATAAACTTGAAAGTTTACTGATTGGTAAACCCATCATGTAGCACTCGCTGATCAAATTGCCACGGACGACCAAGGAGTAGATGGCTCGCATGCATGAAACAACATCACATAATATTTAATCTGAATACTTTCCAAAGGTGAAAGAAATGAGTGCCTTCTTGGTCACTTTAAGTTTTTCGCCATCATTGAGCCACTGCAGTTTGTAAGGGCTCGGATGCTTAGTAGTTGGCAAGCCAAGTTTTTCAACCATCATCATACTTGCTACATTTGTACAACTGCCACCGTCGATGATAACACAACAAACTTTTCCTCCAACTTGACATCGGGTATGAAATATGTTCTCCCGTTGTAACTCATTATCCATACCTTGAAGATTAAGACTCCTTTTGACAATGAGTAATTTGCCTTCCACGGGTTGTTCTAAATCCTCCTCGACTTCAAAAATCAATTCAGACTCTTTTTCTTCTTCATCCTCCATCTCGATTTTACCATCGGCTCGAATCACCATGGTCCTTTGATTTGGGTGCTGATTGGCTATGTAACCCCTTCCAAAACATTTGAAACATTCAACGTCTTGATTACGATTGAAAGAGACCTCAGGTGCTTTGCCTTTGTTTACTTCGCTGTTAGGCTTGTTGGTTTTCGAAGGTGCTATGGATTCCTTTTCTCAAGAAGTTGAAAAACCTTTACTCAAACTTTGACCCCACTTGGATGTATTAGAAGTGGAAAAACCTTGGCTTGGGCCTTTATGCTTAAGTTGCTTTTCTACCTTGATGACCATGTGAACCATGTCCACCACTTCAAGGTAATGTTGAAGCTCGACGACATTTGCTATGTCTCGATTCAATCCAACTAGAAATTGTGCCATTTTTGCTTTGGAATCCTCTTGGACATTTGCTCGAATCATCGTAATTTCTATATCCTTATAATAGTGTTCGACACTTTTGGTCCCTTGTGTATGATTTTGAAGTTTTTGGTGCAACTCTCGGTGGTAGTAAGAGGGAATAAAATGTCACCTCATAACTACCTTTATTTCTGTCCATGTGGAGATCGGTCGTTCTCTATTACGCCTCCGGCTAGTAGTTAGTTGATCCCACCAGATCATGGCGTAATCCGAGAATTCAATGGCTGCCAGCTTCACCTTTTTATTTTCAGAGTAGTTGTGACAATCAAACACCAGCTCGATCTTCTTTTCCCACTCAAGATAGGCCTCTAGATCTGATCTACCTTGGAACGGTGGTATAGAAAGCTTGATGTTCTTAAGATCATCATCTTCACGTCTCCATCCTTGAAATTGTGGTTCCTTCCGATGATTACTTGCATTCAACTCTTGATCGCTTTCAAGATCACTAGGATCATTTACATCATCATCTTGATCTCTTCGTCTTTCCCGTTGTGGATTTTGCCTCTCCCGTCTAAGTTGGATAACTTCGGGTGGTATTTCACGTTGCTCTCTCATTTCGACTTGGAAAAGGTGATCTTCGAGAGGATTTAATCTTCGATCTAAGAGTCTTTCCATCTGTTGTAATAGAGCTTGTAGTTTAAATTAGGGACATTATGAATAGGTTGTCGTGTGGGATGATCTTCCATGTTAGGATTGATTTCTTGAGACATTGAGTTTAGTAAGGAACCTCACACAAAACCTCACGATCACTCGGAAAGAAAGAGAATTTTCACTCATGCTCATGTTTATGCTCGAGAATAGGCTTTTTGCTCCACTCTATTGTGCTCACAACTCTCGTGCCTTTTACCTCTCTTTACCTTTCTCTTGATTTCGTAAGCAAATTCGCCAAAGCTTAAAATCTTTGTCTAGATGATCAGTTTCAAATGGGTAACAAGGGATGAATTGTATGATTGTGGGTAGGCTGAAAGATAATTGTAAATTGGTTTAGATGTGGCGTTGGGTAGAAGAATTGAAGGTAAGATACTTTGGGGTTGATCAGGGGGTAGTAGAAAAGAATGATAACACTTATCTTGCAAGAACCTTTTTTTTAAAAAAAAATTTCACTTCAAAATGCAAAAAGATGAATACAAAAGAAACTTTTTTTTCAAATTTTTTGTACTTTTTCAGACTTACAAGCTAATCTTTGTTGCATTCTTTGATCTTCAGAGCTTCTCGATTCTAGCTCTAATACCAAATAATACGATCCATCTCAGAATGAGTCGAGTTGTATGTAAATTGCCTGATCGTCTTCGAGAAACAATGAATATTTAGCTTAGTAAAATTGGTATAGAATGAAATAATTAAGGCAAAAATAGTAATTGATTTAAGAAACTGGTATGAAAAGATAAGTTATGAAAGAAGGAATTGGTTATAGTTTGAAATGGTAAGATGTGAAAAGATGGAATTTGGGTTTTGGTACGAAATGGATAAGAAAGAAAAAATGGATTAAACAAAAGTGCAAACAAGAACCAATACCGATTTGGTATCGACCCATTGCTTATAAGTCCTTTAGTTCGATTTAGGAATGGTTAAGGTGACCTCGACCCACTATCTATCAAGATAAGAACCTCGGTATGTTTGAATGCCACACTACGAGTAGTGATAAGTTTGGATTTGTCAAAGAAAAATGACTGACACAACTAGAACACTAGGTAGCCAACGAATCTTTGAAAGAAATTGGAGAAAAGTTTGCCTCACAAATTGAGCATAACATTCACAAATTATCAAAAAGTTGTCCATCAATAGGTTGATTACATGTATTTATAGTATCAAATGAAGCTAGTTGAAAGGTCACTTTTAATGAGGCTAATAATGAACTCAAATGAAAAGTCTCAACTTTTGAAATTCTAGCCATGTGACTCCCATCTTCAATGTGATTAATTCTTCAATTAAATTGCTTGTCAAAGTTCTTTGAGGTCTTCATGATCAACCGAAAAGTCACTAGCTAAATGATGGAGAATTGATTGCATGTAGTAAATACCTTGAAGCAAATGGTTATGGAAGTTGAAGATAAAGAGGCTGTCGAAATTAAAGAACCATAATGCTCTTCTTTATTAAAAAAACAACTTCTTAATGATGAATTAAGCCTCTTAATATCAGTCCCCTCTTGTGTAACCGAATTCACTTGAAAAGCCATCTCAATGACTGCATAACAGCCTTTAGAAATAATGGATGTGAGATGAAAAGTCACCTACAATTATCAAATGTAACCGACACATTAATGCAATTATTAAACTTAAAACAAATTAACAACTAACTTAATTAAATAAACTAACACTTAAGCATCATTTATTCCAGCAACTAGCTTAATTAAATAAGGCATTATTAATGAACTTTAACTCATGCATCAATAAATTAACCTAGTAACTAGTTTAATTAAAGAAGCAATTATTAAATTAAATTCATTACAAGAACTTAATTAATAAACTAAGTTGAGTTGAATTAATGACCAGCAACCATTATTCAACTAAGATGCTTAAATGCAAATATTTAAAATGCAAATTAAAAGCAAAGCTGAAAATTAAATAAAGAGTTCAATTTAGTTGGATCGATTCAAAGAGCTGGAATTAAGTTGAAATCGGTTTGCAATATGTTACAAAGAAACTTTATTAATCTGGTCCCAACACGTTCTATTTCTCCAACCAAAGCCTCACCCACAATTGGTTAACTAAGGTCGAAATGGCCTCCTTGAATTGCTTAGCTCAAGTTCGCATAATTGGTCCTTGAGGCAGCACCATTGAATCCTTGCTCGAACTAGGTGTACTCTGGGGTGCGATCATATCAATCATCTTAAATGAGCTAGACTAAGTCTCTTCAAAGTTTGCAAGTCCTTTGGTGAGTTCTAGGCCTAGGAGATGGCAAAAGGTAGTCCATTTAATATCCCAAATCAGCTTATAAATGAGCTGACAAAATAAGCAGCAAAGGACTTCAATTTTCTCCATTAATTCGGCCTTGGGTAGAGTAAAAGGCTCCAGCAACTTGGTGGCCATTGCTTTTCACGAGATTGGCTCTTGGAGAACACCAACCAGTAGCTTCTTTGATGTTCACAAAATGCACTAGCTAAACTTAATGCCTTGTCCATTTATATCCAGGAAAAAGGAACCAGCAGCTCATTAAATGGCATCCCATGCATGTTCCCTTGCATTTATATCGTCCATTCATTCTAGACAACCCTTTTAATGCCGTTTCATGAATGCAAGATACTTACTTAGCTGCTCATTAAATGTGCCGTCCTAAGCAATGTACATGCAACAAATAAATGCTTCAACACTTCATTAATTCGGTCAACAAACATACTTCTTTATTGCTACTGCTGATCACGAAACAAAGGCCTCTAGTGGCTATATTAAATTCATCTCCACCATGCTCCCAGGACAAAATAAATGGCAGCCATTAAAACAAAGTTGAGGCACATTAATGTCGGCTAGACAACTTAATTAATAGCCATTAAATTGGTCTAGAAACTAGGCACATTAAAATCATGTCCTAAAACTAGACACATTAAAATTATGTCTTAAACTAAACCTATTTATTTGCTGTAGTAAAAATAAATAAATTAAAGAGTTTAATTTATTTAAGCATTAAATTAAGTAATCAACTCAATGAGCTGAAGTGAGCTCAAATGAGCTGAAAATGAGCTCATTTTGGACATGCACCAAAGTGCACAATAGCTCAACGGCTTTGCTCCAAGCTCTTAAGTTGTGAAACGTTGGTGCCCCGGTGATACGGTCTGCCTCGGGATGAGTCGAGTCGTATGCGAGTTGCCCAATTGTCTAGGAGGAAAAACTAAGCCTTCGAGAAATTGAAACACCCCAAACCTGGCCCACAAGCCCTAACCGGATCTGGTATGTTCCTCGAGTAAAACTTCAATTAATTCTCGTTTTGTTTTATAAGAAAATATGATGGTTTCGTATAAAATGGATGAAACACCCCAAACCCGGCCCAAAAAGCCTAACCGAATTTGGTATGTTCCTCGAGTAAAACTTTAGCGAATATCGTTTTGTTCAAGAAAACTTGATGATTTTAAGTAAAACGGATTAACTTAAAGATCGAGTTGGGCTTAGTTGAAAAATAGATTTGTATTTTCTTAAAACATATATATATATATATATATTTGACAAAAAAAACTTTTTAAATTATTTATCAAAACCATTTAGTTATTTAATTGATAATTGTTCATGGCGAATTTAAAATAAATCCAAACACAAAATCTAAAAGTAGTTTATAGTGGCCTTATTACAAAAATAGCAAACCCAAAATAAAGTCTAAGTAATAAAATTTAAATTAATAAGTTTAAGTTGGGAAATCTCCACAATACTTGATACTGAGCACCGCCACCTCGAAATCCTTGACAATTCGATCCATCGCACTATGAATTATCTCAAAAGTTTTTCCCACAAAAGGGGTGAGTCATAAACTCAATGTATAACACATACACTAAAAAGTTCATTTTATCATATGCTTTAAGTCCAAAAAAAATTTCACATATGGCCATAGGCCCATTTAACTCATATTTAGCCCAAAGGCCCATTTAGCTCATATTTAGCCCAAAGGCCCATATCATAGCAGATCAAATAATAATCATTCAATAATACATGGTTATGTACATGAAATGAAATGCAAGCCCAGCCCACCTAAATATCCATCCGCTACACACCACCCGTACCAACCAACACACCGTGGGGATTACTAAATCGACCCTCCATCCACTACACACCATCGAAGGCAGTTGCTGCAGTCAACATGCACATCGCCCTTATAATATTGTGGCAAAGCCACCAAGCAGATGTGACCAAGTCACCGACCAAGTCCAAATTTCAAATCGTGACCAAGTCACCAGATTCACATATGTGACCAAAGTCACCGTTCAAATATGTGACCGAAGTCACGGAGTCAAATATGTGACCGAAGTCACCGGAAATGTGGTAAAACCACCAGAATACTTCCTCCTTTATCAAATATACCCATATGCCCATGCACATACATATCAAATCAGATTTTCATGCCATTTACCCCTCAAAACATAATATAATCATACTTATTTCATATTTATGCATATAGCAAAATAAGCGGAATATTGGGGTAAACATACCTGAATTTTGTATACCAATGATTGGTAACCACAAACAAACATATTGTCATAAAATCACTTTTTAAAATATAGATCTATGGAATTTTAATGTAAGGTTACACACCTTGTGACAGTGAGAACAATACCCTCTCGTTCGTCAACACCTAATTAATTAACACACTTGGTTAGTATACACTATTGTTAACAAAACTATACTTATTGATGAGAGATCTAATTCCTTACCCTCGGATTCTCGAACGATAGTTATTTGTGGTTTTTCTCCACTAGATGGATCAAAACCCGCTGATATTCCACCAACGTAAAGTGGTTCGGTTGTACGCACTACTTCAAATAACCGATCCTCATTAGCAGAGGGTCCACAACCCGGTGGAAAGTCTCTAACAGCCGATCTGACCCTTCGTTTGTAGTTCGATGGTAAAGGAACACCTCCTCTCTTCCAAACACTCATCGGCTCTTTTCTTACCTATCTTGTTGATCTTAAATTGCCCCTAAAATAACCTTGATTAGCGATCCATTCAAAAAGATTTGATATAACCAAAAGGGAATAATCTTACCTTAGATGATCCGAAAGATCACTTCTTAAAAGTCTTCTTCAACAAGGATCCTTCAAAATCCTTTCCAAGGATTCGACTAGAGAGAAAATAAGAGATCATGTTTCTAAATTTGCTAAAGTAAAAGAAATAAATAATGAAAACGATGGACGAAAGTTTTACTTACTCACTTGAAGATTCGGCCTAAACAAAAAGAAAAGAAGGATTGATGATTCGGCTTGGACAAAAAGATAAAAGAAAAAGATAGTGATTTTTAGTATATAATAGTTTCAGTTTTCAATAAAAGAAAATGAGAAAGGAGATTGAAAAAGAATATGATTCGGTCTTGAAGAAAAATAAGAAAAGGATTGATGATTCTTGGTTTAGAAGAAAATAGTTTCTATAGAGAAGAAAGAAAGAAAACAAAAGTGAGAAGGAAAAGAAAAGGAAGAAAAGAGAAAGATCAAAGAGAAAGGAGATTGGTTTTGGGGCTTAGGTGCATTCGGCCAAGAGGGAGAAATGAAAAAGAAAATGGTGCTTGATCTTTTGTGGTTTCGGCTATGAGAGGGGAAGAGAAAAGAGAAATAGAATGAAAAAGAAAGAAAAATAAAATGAAAGAGAAGGCTTTTGGTGAAAGTTAAATTCGGCACTAAAGAGGAAGAAAAGAAGTGACTTCAAAAGTGACAATATTTTGGCATCAAAGAGAGATAAAATTTTGAGAGGAAAAGGTACCTATTTGGTCAAAATACCAATGCCAAAACAAAGCAAACTTGTACCAAATGCCAATGATAGTTTCGGTTTAGGGAAAGGTTTTGGAGAAGGAGAAAAGATGGACAATTTGCTAGGATTATTGGCCAACTAGGACCCTAATGGCTACATTAAATTTTCGGTCAACCTAGCCCACATCATCCCCTTTTTCCTCCTTGTTTCTTCCCCATCATATCCAAAATTTGCTACACAATTAAACCACCCTCTAGCCCCTTATGCCGTCTAGGTTCATGGTCAAATGACCATGAACACACTCCCAAAACATTGCCCAATATTATGCCTTTTGTCCCCCTCATCTTATCATCAACTTATGATTCCATACCATAAGTTCCTAGCTTCCTTTTTCACATGGTCAAATAGCCAAAATTAAAAGAGTACTCATCCACTCTAGAAGGTTCTTGGCCGACACTTATAGGGAAGAAAACAAAAAATAAAATCCTCCCTTATGCTAGCTAGGAGATTCGAACCTCTCTCCTCAAGCACACATCCATGCATCTTAACCACCTTGCCAATTACTCAATTCATGTTAGAAACCTCTTGTCATTAATTCTTAAAGCCTAATTTGCTTAGCTCTCTCTCTTAATTATTAGAAATTAAAAGTTTTACTAAGCATTCACTTAATTAATGAAGCTCAATTAACTTCCAAAATACACTTAATAATAATTAAGCATGCAACATCATTCAATTAAGTAAGATGCATAACCCCTAATTCTCAGGATGTTACAATGGATCTATTTAGTGGTCGCGTTGTAAATGGTGTTTAATATGGTTGGTGTCTCATTAAAACGTTATCTTTAAGAGAAAGATTTTAAGTTAAAAGAAAACCAAATTTTATGAAAAACTTATTATCATTGTAAAAACCATAAGTGTTTAGGTGTCAAGCAGTTTAAGTTTTTTTTTCAAATCATTTAATTATTTAGTAAATATTTGATCGTAGTGATTAAAAATCTAAAAGCGTAAAAATTTAAACAGTTCATAGCGACCTTATTACAAAAATAACATAACCCAAAATAAATCCTTAATAATAAAAATAAACTTAGTAAGTTTAATTAAAAGAAACTCAAAATACTTAGTTGAGCAATGGCCACCACGTAGTCCTCGTTGACCCGATCCATCACGCTAAGAGTCACCAAATATATCCCATAAAAGGGTGAGTCAATGCACCCAATGTGTAACATTACACTAAAAGCCCAATCGATCAAAGCCATTAAGCCCATTTAAAACATATTTAGCCATAAGCCCATTTTATATCAAATCAGATAAAATCAATTAAATCACATGTATATATATAAATGAAATGCAATCCTGAGCCCACCTAAAAATCCATCTGCTACACACCACCCGTACCTACCAATCACACCGTGGGGATTACTAAATTGACCCTCCATCCGCTACACACCATCGAAGGCAGTTGCTGCAGTCAACATGCACATCGCCCTTATAATTTTGTGGCATTGCCACCAGATAATTGTGACCGAAGTCACTAGATTCATATATGTGACCGAAGTCACCGGATTCATATTATGTGACCGAAGTCACCAGATAATGTGGTAAAACCACCGGAACACTTCCCCCTTATCAATATCACCCATAGGCCCATGCACATACATATTATTCAGATTTTATGCAATATACCCCAAAATCATAACAGAGTCATACTTATTTCATATTTATGCTTATAGCATTATTAACGAAGTAATGGGGTAAACATACCTGAATATCGTGTACCACTGAATGGTACTCGCAACCATTATCATACATATATTCATACAAATCATTATTATTTTAGATCTATGAGAAATTTAGTATAGTGTTACACACCTTATAACAGTGAGAACGATACCTTCCCGCTCGTCGACACTTAATTATTTATCACACTTGATTAGAACACACTACTTCTTATAAATCTATACTATTGATGAATAATCTAATTCCTTACCCTTGGTATCTCGGACAACTGTTATATGTGATTTTTCTCCAATAGATGGATCAAAATCTGATGACAAACCACGAACAAATAGTGGCTCGGGTGTACGCACAACTTCAAATAATCGATCTTTGTTGGCAGAAGGTCCACAATCCGATGGAAAGTCTCGAATCCCCGATACAGCCTTTCGTTTGAAATTTGAGGGTATAACAGAACCACCCTCTTCCAAACACTCCTTACCGCTCTTTTCGAACCTATTTTGTTTGCCCCAAAATCTTACGCTCACGGGAAAATGATCCAGCGATAGAGTCCCCTAAAACGAAAGTGATTAGTAGTCTATCTAAAACAATATAATAAGTATATAAAACTCCTTTACCTTGAATATTTAATTTCCTGATGGATCTCTCCTTAATCGTTGGCTACAAAAAGAATCCCAAAATCCTCCTTCAAAGATTCGGCCAAGGAGAAATAAGAGGATTAGATTCCTAAAATTGGCTAATCCAAAAGAAAAGAAAAAGAACGATTGATAGATAATCCTTACCCATAACGTGGAGAATGATTGTACCCTTACTTGAACTATAAAGAGATTCGGCCTTAACAATTCAGAAGAAAAGAAATGGTGGTTTCGGCTTTAACAAAAGAGAAGAGAAAAAGATGGTGGTTTTGGCTTTAATAAAAGAAAAGAAAGAAAGATGGGAGGTTTAAGATGTTATGATTATGGTGAAAATGGAGGATGGTTTCGGCTAAGAGAAAGAAGGAGAAAAGAAAAAGATGAAACAGGACCTTAATGCTAGGATGATTTCGGCACTAGAGAGGAAGAAAAGAAAAGAGAAATGTCTTCTAAGCTTTTTGGTGTTTTCGGCAATAGAGAAAAAGAAACTTGAGAGAATAGGCAATTACACCAAAATGGTCAAAAATGATAGCCAAAACAAAACAAAACTTCCACCTAATGCCAATGACAAATTCGGCTAAGAAAAAAGATTTTGGAGAAAAGGGAAAAAAATGCACAAAATATTAAGATTTTGGCCAACTATCACCCCCTAATCCCATACAACATTTGGTCAACTCACATGCCAACACAATCCCACTTTTCCTCCTCATTTCTTCCCTATCTTCCCCCTAATCACTATCACAATTAAGCCAACCCCCTTAGCCCCTTATGCCGTCCACATTCATGGTCAAATGGCCATAGAAAAACTTCCAAAACATCATCCATTCATCAAGCCTTTTGTCCCCTTATCCTTCCATAACATCTTGATTCCATACCTTAACTAATAACTTGCCTTTTCCCTTTGGTCTACTATCCAAAAATGAAAGAAAATCCATCCATACTAAGATAAGGCTTGACCGATACTATAGGAAAGAGAACAAAAATAAAATCCTTCCAATTGCTAGCTAAGGGATTCGAACCTCTCCTCTCATGCATTCACCCATGTGCCAACACCACCTTGCCAATTGACTTGTTATGATTAAAACCTCATGCCAATTTTTCTTAAAGCCTATCTTGCTTAGCTCTATTTTAAGACTTAAAATTTAATATTTTTCTAAGGCATTCTCTTACATACTGAAGTTCCTAAAACTCCCAAAGCACACTCAACTATACATAGGCATGCAACCACATACAATTAAGTTAAAAAAATACATAACCCCTATATTCTAGATTTTACAGTTCTACCCTCATTAAAAATAATTTCGACCTCGAAATTACCTGGTTAGAACAAGTGAGGGTATTGCTGTCACATTGTTTCCTCCGGCTCCTACGAAGCTTCTTCCGATCCATGATTACGCCATAACACTTTGACGAGAGGAACTGATTTTCTCCGTAACACCTTTATATCCCATTCCAGAATTTGAATTGGCTCCTCTTCGTAGGAAAAATCTGGTCTTAATTCCACCTCCTCAATTGGCACTACATGAGATGGATCCGACCGGTAATGACGTAACATTGAAACATGAGACACATTGTGCATTTTCTTCAACTCCGAAGGCAATTCTAACTGATATGCCACTGGTCCGACTCGCTTCAAAACCCGATAAGGTCCTATGAACCTGGGACTTAACTTCCCTTTGCGACCAAATCTCATCACCTTTTTCCAAGGTGAAACCTTTAGGAATACTTGATCCCCCACAACAAACTCTATTTCTTTCCGCTTAAGATCTGCATACAACTTTTGCCTATCAGATGCCTCCTTTAACAGAGCTCGGATTACCTTAACCTTTTCTTCAGATTCAGCCACTATTTTTGGTCCCAAAACTTGATGTTCCCCTAATTCTGTCCAACACGTAGGAGTGCGACATTTTCGTCCATATAGTGTTTCATATGGTGCCATCCGAATACTGACTTGGTAACTGTTGTTGTACGCAAATTCTGCTAAAGGTAAGAACTCCTCCCAGCTTCCTCTGAAATCTATCACACATCCCATTAACATATCCTCTAAGACTTGGATTACTCGCGAGACTGGCCGTCCGACTATGGATGAAATGCCATACTGAAGTCCAATCTGGTGCCCAAAGCCTGATGCAATGCTTTCCAAAACTGAGATGTAAACCTCGAATCCCTATCCGAAATAATCGACACTGGCACTCCATGCAATCTCACAATCTCAGCCACACATAACTTCTCCAATTTCTACAAAGAGTAATCAACCCGAACTGGGATAAAATGTGTAGATTTCGTCAATCGATCCACTATCACCCATACCGAGTCTTTCTTAGTAGGCGTAGGAGGAAGCCCACTAACAAAGTCCATGGTGATTCTCTCCCACTTCCACCGCAGAATCTTTATCGGCTGAAGCAATCTCGAAGGTACTTGATGTTCAGCCTTGACTTGTTGACACATTAAACACTTTCCTACGAATTCTGTAACTTCTCGCTTAAGACCAAGCCACCAAAACTGATCTCGTAAATCTTGGTATAACTTACTTCCTCCAGGATGCATAGCATAATGGCTACCATGCGACTCCTGAAGAATCCTTTGTCTTAACTCTTGATTCCTCGGCATACAGACTTTACCTTTGAAACACAATACCCCATCACTGTTAATACCATAATCTTCTAATTCCCCATTCTGCACCTACTGAAGCTTAGTACTCAGATCATCTTCTACCAACTGTCTCTCTTTTACTTGACTCAACCACATCGGCTTTACTTGTAATTCTGCCAGCAAGCTTCCGTCGTTATAAAGACTAAGATGTGCAAACATTGCCCTTAGATCTGACACCACTTTCCAACTTAGAGCGTCTGCCACCACATTCGCCTTGCCCGGGTGGTACTCTATAGAATAGTCATAGTCTTTCAACAACTCTACCCACCTTTGCTGTCTCAGATTCAGCTCCTTCTGAGTCAGCAGATATTTTAGACTCTTGCGATCCGTGTATATCACTGACTTTTCCCATATAAATAATGCCTCCAAACCTTAAGAGCAAAAACTATCGCTGCTAACTCCAAGTCAAGCATCAGATAGTTAACCTCGTGTGGCCTCAATTGCCGAGACGCATACGCAACTACCTTCCCATTTTGCATCAGAACACATCCTAATCTTGTGTGAGAAGCGTCACAATACACCATGAAATCCTTCCCTGCCTCAGGCTGAATCAAAACCGGAACTTCAGCCAAAACCCTCTTAAGCTTCTCAAAGCTCTCTTGCTGCTTATCTGCCCATACGAAAGGTACCTCCTTTCGCAACAATTTCGTTAAAGGTGTAGCTATCGATGAAAATCCCTCGACGAATCTTCTGTAGTAGCCTATTAAACCCAAGAAACTGCGAACCTCAGTTACGGACTTAGGTGGTGATGCGAGCACGCCCGGGGCATCCAACATTTTTCAACATGATGAGCTCGAACCATCGAGACCAAGAGCCGTGGAGCTCATGTGCATCTTCATGCACTTCCAAATTGAGCCGGATTAGCTTATGCCATCTCAATTCGAGCTCCCTCAGCTCACTTCAGCTCATCGAGCTGATTTCTTTCTTTTTTTTAATAAATTGAATTTTAATTTATTTAATTTTTCTATAGCCATTTAATGCATCTAAAACATCTTGAATGGGTTGAATTTAATTTGTTTTAGCTCAAAAGTGATTTTATCACATTTTATTATATGTTTTAAGTTGATTAAAACATAAATTTAATGTGCGATTTTTATCCTTAATTAAGGGTCACGAAATTCCAATATGTCCTAATGGTGTCCTTTAGTTGTCCTAAGCTTTTATTTATTTTTATTAGTTGTTAAATAGCTTAGATTTAATTTTTTCAGTTCAATTTAATGTCTTAATGTGATCTTTAATTGCTGGAATTAATTAGCTAAGTTAATGAACTTAATTTGCTTGTAGGTGCATGTAAAGGGGCGGCACAAGGAGATTAATGGGCAGCACAATTACTTTCATTTAAGGTGATGTTTTGGTTAGCTCAATAGTATTCTATAGCTGCCATTTCAACTTCCCAAGGTGCCCATTCAGCTCACCAAAGTTAATGTAAGAAGGTCAACCATCAGCAGAGAACTTGAGTGAAAAGTCGATCATTAAAGTTTGGAATTTAAGGAGGAATTTAAGGGCATTCATGCATGCTTGGTTGAACAATGAAGAGTCATTCAATTATCTTTTCTTCCTTGATGATTCGGCTGCACCTTGGTGATTTAAAAGCTGCCTCTTGAGCTTCCATTCAGCCAATATAGACTTGGAACTTGAAGAGTTTTCCTATCTAGAATTTTCAAGTTAATGCTAGTATTAATTTTACTTAGTCAGCAAGCAACTATAATTAGTTGGCCATTTTATTTTGTAATGGACTTTTGGACTTTTTGCCATTTTATAAAATTTTATGAACTTTGTTCAAAAGAGTGAGATCACTTCTCTCTATCTTTCGTACGAGTTTCAATTTCGACTTATCAAGTTTTCTTGCTTGTGGCGTCAATCGTTCTCTTCCATCTACTTATACCATAGGTTCTTATCTTTATAGATAACGGGTCTTGGTCCATCTTCGATTCCATCATATCTACCTTAAACATTATAGAAATCGGGGTGACACATACTTGTGTTGAATCGCTTCTTGTTTAATCCCTATTCTCCATTTCCATCAAACTATCAAAATAACACCTATCCTTATCCATCTACTTTCTAAAATCGAACCTATCCTTCTCCCTAACCGAATCATTCCCACATTTAAACACCTCCATTCCTAACTTATCCCATTTCTTAAAATAAATTTACTTAAAAGCTTCCGCAACTCTTCCATATTTTCTCATTTTTCCTGAAGGCTTGATTACATCCTCGTAGACGATTGGGCAATTTAAATATGACTCGACTCAACCCGAGGTGGATCGTATCATTTGGTACTAGAGCTATAAAAACGAGGAATTTTGACTACGTACGAGAAGCCAAAATAGGTTCGTACGTGAAAAAAATTTCAAAAAAATTATAAGTTGTAATTTTCATTCTTGTATTTCAATATATTGTATGTGAAGTGAAAAAAAAATTGAAAAAAAAAAAGAAAAAAACTGAAAATTGAAAAAAATATACAAGTTAAAAGAAAGTGGTAAAAAAAAAGTCGTGGAAAATTTTTGAAGTTTTGCTTTGAACTTCATCTCTTCTATTTCTGATCTCAAGGCTCTCATTTCTACCCTCTTCATCTTCTACCTCGACCTCCTAAATTTTTTTTCTTACCCTTTAGCCTACCCGATAACCAAATTTTTTTTGTTTAGCCTCCCCTATACCCGACATCAATCCCTTGAAACCCCTTTGAAGCTGACCTTCAAGCCGCGATGAGTCTTTTGAAACGAAGTATGAATTTGTGAGATGAGATAGAGCGGTAAAAGGCACGAGTGAAATCATCAAAGAAAAAAGCCATCATATGAATTAAACACGAGTGTGAGTGATTTTCTTTATGAGTGATTCGTGAGGATTTTGCGGTAAGGTATTTTCTCTTTTCTATCTATTTTCTTTTGTATAACGTATTTTATTTTCAGCAACAAAGATGTCACAAGAAGGATTCTCAACCGCCAACTTCCAATACTTGTTAAGTGAAATGGAAAGCATTTTTGATCAAAAGATTTCATCAAGTTAGAGAACAGAGTCAAGTTCTTCACCGTGGTATACATCCTGAAACTATTCACGAAGAGACTCTTATCAAGACTCATGTTTAACAAGGCCTTCGAGACGGAAAGGAACAAGAAACGAGTACGAATCTTTTCAAGGTAATGAACGAGAAAAAAACTATAAGTATTCCTCTACGAAAGATTGTTCTCGAAGTGGTTCGAATCGTGATTCCTATTTGTCGAAGGAATCGAGGCGAAGCAAAACTAATTTTGAAGTTTTTTACGGTGACGATCAAGAAAGCACAAAGTCTCCATCTTATGATTCAAAGAAGTCCCGTACGAAGTATCTTCCAAGAAAAGATCGTGACATCTATGAGAACATTGCTTCAATCTTGGAGTCTAATCCTTGTATTTTTTGAATCTTTTGAATCATCTTCTTGTTATACTCACAATGTAAGAGAAAGCCCAAAAGAAAAAGAAAAGAAAAGAAAAGAAAAAGAAAAAGAGATCCCGAGAGAAAAGAAATCGAGAAAAAGAAAATGAAAAGAGCAAGAAGAAAAAGAAAGAAAGAAAAGAAATTGAAATCGAGAAAAAAATTGAAAAATAGATTGAAAAAGAAAAAGATCTTGAGAAAGAAACGAGAGAACAAAATGAGTGAGAAAAAGAGAGTGATTTTTCGACTAACTCTTTGGTTGTTTGTTCTTTTTCTGTTTCTTTGTTTCAGGTTTTCGAGGAACCAAATGATGATTATCAACTTCACTATCTTCCTGACGAGCGACATTTCCAATTGGTTGAAAAAGGTAAGATGGAACCGCCTACGCCGGAAGGTAAGGAAGGTAAGTGTTTCGAAATGATCCCGTCTCTGCAAAATCCTTCTAAAAATTGTGATTATGTGGATAGCTTCATTGATTGCCATTTTCTGATTAACTATGACAACTTAAATGATGGTAAGACAAGTCTATTTCAAGAAAATCATTGCGTTACAAATTGTGACGGTGGTGAGACGTATAATCAATGAGTGCAAAATGCGTCAAGGTATGACGATGACTTTTCTCTTAATTCTCATTTGTTTGATTGTGGTTTTACGAGAATTGTTCATTGTCCAATGTGGAATCGTTGAGTTTCGTAGAATCTATTTTGAAGCACGCCAAGAGCTTTGATTGTTCGATCTTGAACTTACATAATTCCTTTTGGTTTAACAAATTTGATTTTTTGAAACCAATGCCACATCCTGTTTTAAGTAATCAAGCACATGTTTTTAAACAGGGAATATGCCTTGATTTCTCTTATGAAAAATTCAAGTATCATGCGGTATGTTTTAAAGAATTTCATTACTTCGATACTTGTCTTTTAATTAAGGTAACGAATTTTGTTAACTTGATGTTTAATTTTTATTCCTTCCTTAAACAAATCTTGTGGTTGTATTTGCGATTTACCATCCATTTGTGAGATGTTGATTCAAACGCAAGGCTTCGACTACATTACATGCCTACGGAGAGAAGGTTCGTCTTGATCGAGCAAGGTAAATTCGATCTTCGAGTTTCAGCTTGTGAAGACAAGAAAGGTAAGGTTGATTTTTGTCTTTCTAAGTATGAAAGGTAAGCCTATTGAACTTGTTGATGCATCTTTGCCTTCTTCGAATAACGATAAGCTACGAGTTGGTAATTTCATTTTAGCGAAACATTTAGATCATTACATGCTTATTCGTTCTTTTCTACCCATTTATGATCTACCTGTTTTCTTGAATGATGAGAGGATTCTTACGTTTGATAATTTTGATAGTTTTCGTGTGAAAAAGTCCATCTTGCGTTACATGTGCAATTCACTTGAAGATTTTGAGATGTTTTCGTTCTCTTCGGAAGTTAATAGAACACATGATACCGATTTCGATTTGATAACTCATTTAGATCATGAATTGCTTGAATGTGATATTCTGCTTAATGATGGTCTACCTATTTCAATGATTGGCAAAAGAATTTGTATCATCTGGTATCATCGTGTGTTTGATAAATTTTGTAATTCATGTGTGAGTAATATAGTATATCGTTCAATGCAAGACTTGGTTGATCAATTTCGTGTGCCATATGCGTTTTCTCGATTGCTTGCTTGTGACGAATATATCTATCATTTGACATGTTATTCGCATGAAATCTTTAACTTGTGGGATCCACGTGACTCGAATGCATGTCATGAAGCTTATTCACTCTCGTTGCAAACGTTTGACAAGGTATTGTTCCTGTTATATGATAAAGTGATTAAGCCCGTTTGCGTGTGGTTTATGTGTTCTGTGACGTTCATATTTGAATTGCATTGTTGTTTGAAAATGATTAGGCTAATTCATGTTTATCTTTTTCAGGTGTTACGATTATCGTCCGTCATTTTTGATCGAGGAAAGTCGAGCAAAAAGAATTTTGTTCAGATAGACCAAGAGTTCGATTCGAGGACGAATCACCTTGAAGAGGGGAGGGATGATGCGAGCACGCCCGGGGCATCCAACATTTTTCAACATGATGAGCTCGAATCATCAAAACCAAGAGTCGTGGAGCTCATGTGCATCTTCATGCACTTCCAAATTGAGCCGGATTAGCTCATGCCATCTCAATTCGAGCTCCCTCAGCTCACTTTAGCTCATCGAGCTGATTTCTTTGTTTTTTTTTAATAAATTGAATTTTAATTTATTTAATTTTTCTATAGCCATTTAATGCATCTAAAACATCTTAAATGGGTTGAATTTAATTTGTTTTAGCTCAAAAGTGATTTTATCACATTTTATTATATGTTTTTAAGTTGATTAAAACATAAATTTAATGTGCAGATTTTTATGCTTAATTAAGTATTCATCGAAATTCCAATGTGTCCTAATGGTGTCCTTTAGTTGTCCTAAGCTTCAGCCAATTTTTATTAGTTGTTAAATAGCTTAGATTTAATTTGTTTCAGTTCAATTTAATGTCTTAATGTGATCTTTAATTACTGGAATTAATTAGCTAAGTTAATGAACTTAATTTGCTTGTAGGTGCATGTAAAGGGACGACACAAGGAGATTAATGGGCAGCAACAATTACTTTCATTTAAGGTGATGTTTTGGTTAGCTCAATAGTTTTCTATAGCTGCCATTTCAACTTCCCAAGGTGCCCATTCAGCTCACCGGTTAATGCAAGAAGGTCAACCATCGCACAAACTTGAGCTGAAAAGTCAGTCATTAAAGCTAGAATTTAAGGAGGAATTTAAGGGCATTCATGCATGCTTGGTTGAACAATGAAGAGTCATTCAATTATCTTTTCTTCCTTGATGATTTGGCTGCACCTTGGTGATTTAAAAGCTGCCTCTTGAGCTTCCATTCACCAATGTGGACTTGGAACTTGAAGAGTTTTCCTATCTAGAATTTTCAAGTTAATGCTAGTATTAATTTTGCTTAGTCATTAAGGCTAGAAGATGACCATTCGACTAGCTCAAGCAACTATAAATAGTTGCCATTTTATTTTGTAAAGGACTTTTGGACTTTTTGCCATTTTATAAAATTTTATGAACTTTGTTCAAAAGAGTGAGATCACTCCTCTCTATCTTTCGTACGAGTTTCGATTTCGACTTATCAAGTTTTCTTGCTTGTGGCGTCAATCGTTCTCTTCCATCTACTTATACCATAGGTTCTTATTTTTATAGATAATGGTCTTGGTCCATCTTGATTCCATCATATCTACCTTAAACATTATAGAAATCGGGGTGACACATACTTGTGTTGAATCATTTCTTGTTTAATCCCTATTCTCCATTTCCACCAAACTATCAAAATAACACCTATCCTTATCCATCTACTTTCTAAAACCGAACCTATCCTTCTCCCTAACCGAATCATTCCCACATTTAAACACCTCCATTCCTAACTTATCCCATTTCTTAAAATAAATTCACTTAAAAGCTTCCGCAACTCTTCCATATTTTCTCATTTTTCCCGAAGGCTTGATTACGTCCTCGTAGACAATTGGGCAATTTAAATACAACTCGACTCAACCCGAGGTGGATCATATCAGGTGGTTTCCAATCTAGTACTGCCTCAATCTTCCCAGGATCCACCCTTATCCCTTCTGCAGACACCAGATGGCCTAAAAATGCAACTTCTTTCAGCCAAAATTCACACTTGCTGAATTTGGCATAAAGCTTCTTCTCCCTTAACACTTGCAACACTATCCGGAGATGCTCATCATGCTCTATTTCTGACTTAGAATACACCAGGATGTCGTCTATGAATACCACGACGAACTGATCCAAGTAGGGTTGAAAAACCCGATTCATCATATCCATGAACGCAGCTGGGGCGTTCGTCAATCTGAACGGCATTACCAAAAACTCATAATGCCCATATCTTGTTCGGAAAGCTGTCTTATGAATATTCGCTTCCTTCACCTTAAGCTGATGATACCCCGACCTTAGATCTATCTTTGAGAATACTGCAGCTCCCTTAAGCTGATCGAACAACTCATCGATCCTTGGCAAAGGATACTTGTTCTTGATGGTTAGCTTATTCAACTGCCGATAATCTATACATATTATCATCGTTCTGTCCTTCTTCTTTACAAACAAGACCGTGCTCCCCATGGAGACACTCTAGGTCGGATAAACCCACGATCAAGCAACTCTTAAATCTGAGCCTTAAGCTCAACCAACTCCTTTGGTGCCATTCTATACGGAGTGATAGAAATCGGCGCTGCTCCGTGCAATAAGTCAATCCCAAATTCTACCTCTCGATCCGAGGCAATCCTGGAAGTTCTTCTGAAAAAACATCCACAAATTCTCTCATAGTCCTGACCTCTTCAACAGTTGCTTCCTTAACCTCCAAGGCACTAACCAACATCAGAAAAGCTACACATCCCTTTCTAACCATCTTTTCTGCCTTAAGGGAAGATACTACATTTGATAAGTAATTTCATCTCTCGCCCATCACCACAACTTCTTTGTCATCAATAGTTTTTAATGACATCCGCTTAGTAGCACAATCCACATTTGCACAATATTTTACTAGCCAATCCATGCCTAAGATCAGGTCAAATTCCCCGAATGGGAACTCCATTAAATCAGCCAGAAACTGTGTCCCTTGAACTTCTAAAGGCACTTCCTTCAAGAGTTTATCTATTATTACAGTCTGTCCTAAAGGACTAAGTACAGTCATCTTCCTAGGTACAGTCTCAGAAGTCACATGCAGAGTTCCAGATACTTCACTAGCGATGTATGAATGAGTTGATCCTATATCTATCAAAGCAATAAAGGGTAACCCGTAAATCAAAACGTGCAGTGATAACATCAAAAGGCCACTATCCTCTCTCATGACGAATCGCATATACTAGACTGGCCGTCTTGCCTCGAACTACCATCGCCTCTCGCACGAGTCCCGTGACCTCTACCGAACCATTACTTCTTTCATTTGGACCATGACCCTCATCGGTTCTTTGTCCACCACCGCCACTGATTAACACCGACTCATTTGGGTGGTTCTTACCTGTATTCATCGGGCAATCCTTAATCATATGATCTTTAGACCCGCACTTGAAACATCCCCCAATTTTTTTCAACATTCTCCCGAGTGCATCTTCCCACATTGAGCACAAGTATGATATTGTCCTCCGTAGCAACCTCACGACCTCATGCCCATCAACTCTAGGTTTCTTTTAAAATTCTCGGATGACCTCAAGATCCAAAACTTCTCTCATTCTTATTCTGACCTCTGTCCCGATTCATCTCTCAGTCCGCTTAACTTCTTCAGCTATCCTTGCCCTATCCACTAAGACTGCAAAGTCTCTTTCCGTCTTGAGTAATCAACACTGCATGACTCATCTCTCTGTCCATCCTCAAATCTGACACACCGTTCATAATCAGTAGCTACTATCCCTCTAGCATATCGGCTAAGTCATAAAAACTTTGCTTCATACCCAGCTATCAACTTATTTCCTTGCACTAAATTCAAAAATGCTTTTCTCTGAGAGTCGATGTAGCTAGCTCCAACGTATTTCCCTTCAAACTTAACCTTAAAATACCCCAATCCACTCGATCCACAGGGGTACTCTCCTTGACAGTGAGCCACCACTGGTAGGCCTCATCACAAAGTAGTGAAACAGCACCTTTTGACTTTTCTTCAACAGTACAATCCAAATCGTCTATGATCCTCTCGACTGCCTCTAACCATTACTCTGCTACATTCGGAGCTACTCCAGATACTCCCTAAAATCTCAAATCTTTGATCTAAGACTCTTAGCTCTCGACTTTGAGCCCCATTTCCCATACTAGCTCCTACTACTGCTCCAAAACTCACAAAGATAGCTCGCGATCTCACGTCATCTCCTCCGGTTGTTCTTAAAATTCCACCCCAACAATGATGGCGAGCTTTATTTTTGGAACCTTGACCAGATCTAACTGGTTCGACACGACCATTCTGCTTCTCTCGGCCCACGACGACCACGCCCCTAGAACTCATGTCTACTACGATCTTATCTATTTTTACGAAAAAGTTTTATGTATTAGAGTCTTTTCACTTCTTGTTTAAAGAAAGTTTCATGTAACAAAGATTTATTCAGTGGTTTTTCCGTAGAAGTACACATACACCTAGGGTCCATGTCTCTAAAGTATAGTTTTCTTAGGCTTATCACTTAAAATATCATACATTCACATCAATTTATCGATAAAAGAACTTACCTGATGGACCTGGGCCGAGAACTCAGGTGCCATGCTTCTATAAAACCATTTTAACTAAAGAAAGTTTTCAAAAAGTCATTTGGGCCAAATTTTGAAAACGTTGTGGGCTTCAAAACCCAAGGCCGAGAGTTTAAAACTGGGCTCTGATACCAAGTTGAAACACCCCAAACCCGGTCCACAAGCCCTGACTGAATCTGGTATGTTCCTCGAGTAAAACTTCAATTAATTCTCGTTTTGTTTTATAAGAAAATATGATGGTTTCCTATAAAATGGATCTATTCAGTGGTCGCGTTGTAATTGGTGTTTAATATAGTTGGTGTCTCATTAAAACGTTATCTTTAAGAGAAAGATTTTAAGTTAAAAGAAAACCAAATTTTATGAAAAATTTATTATCATTGTAAAAACCATAAGTGTTTAGGTGTCAAAACAGTTTAAGTTATTTTTTTCGAAATCATTTAATTATTTAGTAAATATTTGATCGTAGCAGATTAAAAATCTAAAACGTAAAAATTTAAACAGTTCATAGCGGCCTTATTACAAAAATAACATAACCCAAAATAAATCCTAAATAATAAAAATAAACTTGATAAGTTTAATTAAAAGAAACTCCGAAATACTTAATTGAGCAATGACCACCACGTAGCCCTCATTGACCCGATCCATCACGCTAAGAGTCACCTGAAATATATCCCATAAAAAAGGGTGAGTCAACAGACTCAATGTGTAACATTACACTAAAAACCCAATCTATCAAAGCCATTAAGCCCATTTAAAACATATTTAGCCATAAGCCCGTTGATGCGATTCCGCCTCGGGAGAGTCAAAATGTATTTAAGTTGCCCGATCGTCTACGAGGAGGAGATAAGCCTTCGGGAAAATAATCAAAAAAATAAGGATGAAAATAGATTAAAGTTGCGGAAGCTGTCAAAAGGGAATAATAATTGGACTAATTATGGAGATGGATTGTTAATGAAAAATGAATAGATGATAAATTGGTAGGTTCGGTTTAGAATGGAGAGTAAAGAATATGGTATTTTGATGACTTGGTTTAAGGATGAAACAAAGAAGAACTCTAAGATAAGTGATAGTTCGGTGGAAATGGGATGTAGGACTTAAACAAAGAGGCGATTTAACACTAACGAGTGTCACCTCGATTTCTATACTTGTTTAAGGTGGAAGGATGGAATTCGATGGCGGACCAAGACCCGTTATCTACAAAGATAAGAACCATTGGTATAATAAAATGGAAAGAGTACGATTGACGCCACAAGCAAGCTTGATAAGTCGAAATCGAAACTCGTACGAAAGATAGAGAGGAGAAAATCTCACTCGATGAACAAAAGTTCATAAATTTTATAAAGGTTCATAAAACTGTCTTTTTACAAATGAAATTTAGCAACTATTTATAGGCTAATATGAGCTAACCGAATAGTCATAAAAAAACTTAATGACTAAGTTAATTTTCAGCCATAAATTGCTGGAAAAATCTAGAAAGAAAATCTCTTGGTTTGCTTGACAAAATTCAACTGAATGTGGCCTTGTAAGCTTGCAAAATTTGTTTGGATGTATATGGCATCAATGGCACTCCAATAGACATGTTTCTAGAAGATTATTTGTCCCAAAAATTCGTCCAAGTCCAAGTGCAGCCTTTGGGAATGTCATTAGCCATGTTTCTAGAAGAAGAAATGAACTTTGGGCCACTTGAAAAGGCATGCAGCAGCTAGGTACGTCCCATGCAATAATTGAGCTATTAATTTGGTCTCTTTTGGCTGAAAAGTGTCCAGCAATAAAGGAGAACGTGAGTAGCCCTCTTGGATATGTAAATTCAGCCATTTGGGACGTTTTAAAGTCTTCTTAATGAAGAAGGAAGTGGCTGAACGAATTTGAACAGCAAAGGAGCTGAAAAGGCTTGTCTAGGTTCGGCCAACTTTGGGAATGAGCTGCACCTTTTGGGTGAGAAGTTTCCAGCATTAAAACTCTTCTTTGAACAACTTTCATGTGGTTTAATTCAGCCCTTAAATCCCTTGACCTTTGCATTGCACGAACAGCCCTTGGAAGATGAATGAGTTGCTGCCCATTTTAATTGATGCTTAAAACATTCAATAAATTCATCCATGTACTTGTGCTTTCTCCCAACCGAATGGTGGCCTTGAATGGCCAAAACTGGCAGCCATGGTGCATGCTTCCAGCCATCCATGTATCTCCAAGGTTCATTGAAGTATTCAGCCAAGTTCATTGCACCTAAGTGCATGTATCTCCTTTCATGCTCTCCAAAGGTTCGCTGAACCTACAAAGGCCATGAATCCACATTAAATCAACCTAAATCAGATGAATAACATTAAAACATGCTTTGGACACATCAAGGGACGTTTTTAGACAAACTAAAGACACCATTAGTACACATTGAACTTTCGGCAGCAACTTGATTAACTAAAAATCTGCTCATTTAATTTTAAAACCAAACATCTTAAAAACATGTAATAAAATGTGATAAATTAATTTAGGCTTAGACAAATTAAGTCCAACACTAAATTAATTATTTGGACACATTTTAATTACTGTAGAAAAATTAATAAATTAGCTACTCAATTTATTTAAAGTCTTAAAATTAACGAATCAGCTCAATGAGCTAGAGTGAGCTCGAGTGAGTTCAAATTGAGCTAGAATGAGCTAATCCGGCTCAATTTGGAAGTGCATGAAGATGCTCATGAGCTCCACGGCTCTTGGTCTCAATGATTCGAGCTCGTCATTTTGAAAAATGTTGGATGCCCCGGGCGTGCTCGCATCATCCCTCCCCTCTTCAAGGCGATTCATCCTCGAATCGAACTCTTGATTTCCTTGAACAAAATTCTTTTTGCTCGACTTTCCTCGATCAAACGGGACGGACGATAATTGTAACACCTGAAAAAGATAAATATGAATTAGCATAATCATTTTCAAACAACAATACAATTCAAATATGTACGTCACAAAACACATAAACCACACGCAAATGGGCTTAATCACTTTATCGTATAATAGGAACAATGCCTTGTCAAACGTTTGCAACGAGAGTGAATAAGCTTCATGACATGCATTCAAGTCACATGGATCCCACAAGTCAAAGATTTCATGTGAATAACATGTCAAATGATAGATATATTCGTCACAAGCAAGTAATGAAGAAAACGCATAGGGCACTCGAAGTTGATCAACCAATTCTTGCATTGAACGATATACTATATTACTCACACATGAATTACAAAATTTATCAAACACACGATGATACCAGATGATACAAATTCTTTTGTTAATCATTGAAATAGGTAGACCATCAATAAGCAGAATAACACATTCAAACACTTCATGATCTAAATGATTTATCAAAACGAAATCGGTATCATGTGTTCTATTAACTTTCGAAGAGAACGAAAACATCTCAAAGTAACGCAAGATGGATTCTTTCACAAGAAAACTATCAAAATTATCAAACGTAAGAATCCTCTCATTATTCATCGAGAAAACAAATAGATCATAAATGGGCAGAAAAGAACGATTAAGCATGTAATGATCTAAATGTTTCACAACAACGAAATCAGTAACGCAAAGCTTTTCACCATCCGTAGGGAGTAGAAACGCGTCAACAAGTTTAGAAATCGTACCTTTATGCGCAGAAGGACAAAGATTATTCTTACCTTGTTCAAGCATCACAAACCTTCTCTCCGTAGGCATGTAGTATAGTTGAAGCTTTGCGTTTGAGTCAACAACTCGCAAATGGATTGTAAATCGCAAGTACAACCACATGATTTGTTTAAGGAACGAATACAAATTAAACAAGAAGTTAACAAATTTCGTTACCTTAATTAAAAGACAAGTATCGAGATGATAGAATTCTTTCAAACATACTGCATGATACTTGAATTTTCCATAAGACAAATCCGGACATATTCCCGGTTGAAAGACATGCGTTTGATTATTTAAAACAAGATGTGCCAATTGTTTCGAAAAATCAAACTTGTTATACCAAAAGGAATTATGTATGTTCAAGATCAATCGATCAAAGCTCTTGACGTACTTCAAAATAGATTTACAGAAACTCAACGATTCCATGTTGGACAATGAATTCTCATAAAAACCACAATCCAACAAATGAGAATTAAGAGAAAAGTCATCGTCATACCTTGACGCGTCTGGCACTCATTGATTATATGTCTCACCACCGTCACAATTTGTAACGTAATGATTTTCTTGAAATAGACTCGTCTTACCATCATTTAAGTTGTCATAGTTAATCAGAAAATGGCAATCAACGAAGCTATCCAAATAATCACAATTTTTAGAAGGATTTGGCAGAGACGGGATCATTTCGAAACACTTACCTTCCTGACCTTCCGGCGTAGGCGGTTCCATCTTACCTTTTTCAACCAATTGGAAACGTCGCTCGTCGGGAAGATAGTGAAGTTGATAGTCATCGTTTGGTTCCTCCAAAACCTGAAATGAAGAAATAGAAGAAGAACAGATATCCAAAGAGTTAGTCAAAAAATCACTCTTTTTTTCTTGCTTTTCTTGTTCATTCTTTTCTCTCGATTTTTTTTCAACATCTTTTTCTTTCTCACTTTCTTTCTCAATGTTTTTCTCAATTTCAATTTTCTTTTCTATTTTTTTGTTCTCACATTCTTTTCAATGTTTCTTTCTTCATTTTCTTTTTCTCGGTTTCTTTTCTCTCACAATCTCTTTTCTTTTCTTTTCTTTTATTTTCTTTTCTTTTGGGCTTTCTCTTACATTGTGAGTACAACAAGAAGATGATTCAAAAGATTCAAAATACAAGGATTAGACTCCAAGATTGAAGCAATGTTCTCATATATATCAAATGAACTTCTTGATGAAGACGAATCTTGATAGAAGTCTCTTGATCTTGAAGTCGATGATGAATGGGAGTCATGTCGAATTCTTTTCTTGAATAATCATCAAAGATGGGTCTCGAGATGGTCGCCATCCGTTTCTCGACTCGTTGTAGTGTGCTTTAAATCGAAATTTTTCCTCCGCTTCGGTCCAAACGCCTTTGTATTAGACTTAACTTTTCTCGAGCATTCGGTCCATTTCGTTCACCAAAATTGGAAGTCATCGCAGAGAGTTCTTCTTGAAACATGTTCATTGCTAAAAATAAAACATGTTATACGAAAGAAAATAGATAGAAAAGAGAAAATACCTTACCACAAAATCCTCACGAGTCACTCGCAAAGAAAATCACTCACACTCGTGTTTAACTCGTATGATGGATTTTTCTTTGATGATTTCACTCGTGCCTTTTACCGCTCTATCTTGTCTCACAATTTCGTACTTCGTTTCGAAAGACTCATCGTGGCTTGAGGGTCGGCTTCAAAGTGGGTGACAAGAGAAAAGAGAAGATGTCGGGTATAAGGTAGGCTGAACAAAAAAAAAATTTTGGCTTCGGGTTCGTTGAACAAGGAAAAATTTTTGGGGGGGTAGAAGAAGAAGAACAAAGTAATACCAAAAAAAAAAAAATTCCACTAGCCTTTTTTTTTTCACCACACTTTTTTTTTAACTTGTATATTTTTTTTTTCAATTTTCGTTTTTTTTTTCAATTTTTTTTTCACTTCACATACAATATATTGAAATACAAGAACGAAAATTACAACTTACAATTTTTTTGAATTTTTTTCACTTACAAACCTATTTCGGCTTCTCGTACGTAGTCAAAATTCCTCGTTTTTATAGCTCTGATACCAGATGATGCGATTCCGCCTCGGGAGAGTCAAAATGTATTTAAGTTGCCCGATTGTCTACGAGGAGGAGATAAGCCTTCGGGAAAATAATCAAAAAAAATAAGGATGAAAATAGATTAAAGTTGCGGAAGTCATCAAAAGGAATAATAATTGGACTAATTATGGAGATGGATTGTTAATGAAAATGAATAGATGATAAATTGGTAGGTTCGGTTTAGAATGGAGAGTAAAGAATATGGTATTTTGATGACTTGGTTTAAGGATGAAACAAAGAAGAACTCTAAGATAAGTGATAGTTCGTGGAAATGGGATGTAGGACTTAAACAAAGAAGCGATTTAACACTAACGAGTGTCACCCGATTTCTATACTTGTTTAAGGTGGAAGGATGGAATTGATGGCGGACCAAGACCGTTATCTACAAAGATAAGAACCGTTGGTATAATAAAATGGAAAGAGTACGATTGACGCCACAAGCAAGCTTGATAAGTCGAAATCGAAACTCGTCTGAAAGATAGAGAGGAGAAAATCTCACTCGATGAACAAAAGTTCATAAATTTTATAAAGGTTCATAAACTGTCTTTTACAAATGAAATTTAGCAACTATTTATAGGCTAATATGAGCTAACCGAATAGTCATAAAAAACTTAATGACTAAGTTAATTTTCACCATAAATTGCTGGAAAAATCTAGAAAGAAAATCTCTTGGTTTGCTTGACAAAATTCAACCGAATGTGGCCTTGTAAGCTTGCAAAATTTGTTTGGATGTATATGGCATCAATGGCACTCCAATAGACATGTTTCTAGAAGATTATTTGTCCCAAAAATTCGTCCAAGTCCAAGTGCAGCCTTTGGGAATGTCATTAGCCATGTTTCTAGAAGAAGAAATGAACTTTGGGCCACTTGAAAAGGCATGTAGCAGACTAGGTACGTCCCATGCAATAATTGAGCTATTAATTTGGTCTCTTTTGGCTGAAAAGTGTCCAGAAATAAAGGAGAACGTGAGTAGCCCTCTTGGATATGTAAATTCAGCCATTTGGGACGTTTTAAAGTCTTCTTAATGAAGAAGGAAGTGGCTGAACAATTTGAACAACAAAAGGAGTGAAAAGGCTTGTCTAGGTTCGCCAACTTTGGGAATGAGCTGAACCTTTTGGGTGAGAAGTTTCAGCATTAAAATCTTCTTTGAACAACTTTCATGTGGTTTAATTCAGCCCTTAAATCCCTTGACCTTTGCATTGCACGAACAGACCCTTGGAAGATGAATGAGTTCTTGCCCATTTTAATTGATGCTTAAAACATTCAATAAATTCATCCATGTACTTGTGCTTTCTCCCAACCGAATGGTGGCCTTGATTGGCCAAAACTGGCAGCCATGGTGCATGCTTCCAGCCATCCATGTATCTCCAAGGTTCATTGAAGTATTCAGCAAGTTCATTGCATCTAAGTGCATGTATCTCCTTTAATGCTCTCCAAAGGTTCTACTGAACCTACAAAGGCCATGAATCCACATTAAATCAACCTAAATCAGATGAATAACATTAAAACATGCTTTGGACACATCAAGGGACGTTTTAGACAAACTAAAGACACCATTAGTACACATTGAACTTTCGGCAACAACTTGATTAACTAAAAATCTGCTCATTTAATTTTAAAACCAAACATCTTAAAACATGTAATAAAATGTGATAAATTAATTTAGGCTTAGACAAATTAAGTCCAACACTAAATTAATTATTTGGACACATTTTAATTACTGTAGAAAAATTAATAAATTAGCTACTCAATTTATTTAAAGTCTTAAAATTAACGAATCAGCTCAATGAGCTAGAGTGAGCTCGAGTGAGCTCAAATTGAGCTAGAATGAGCTAATCCGGCTCAATTTGGAAGTGCATGAAGATGCACATGAGCTCCACGGCTCTTGGTCTCAATGATTCGAGCTCGTCATGTTGAAAAATGTTGGATGCCCTGGGCGTGCTCGCATCACCCGTTTTATATCAAATCAGATAAAATCGATTAAATCACATGTATATATATATATATAAATGAAATGCAATCCCGAGCCCACCTAAAAATCTATCTGCTACACACCACCCGTACCTACCAATCACACCGTGGGGATTACTAAATCGACCCTCCATCTGCTACACACCATCGAAGGCAGTTACTACAGTCAACATGCACATCGCCCTTATAATTTTGTGGCATGGCCACCAGATAATTGTGATCGAAGTCACCAGATTCATATATGTGACCAAAGTCACCGGATTCATATTATGTGACCGAAGTCACCGGATTCATATTATGTGACCGGTTACGATAATGTGGTAAAACCACGAACACTTTCCTTTATCAATATCACCCATATGCCCATGCACATACATATTATTCAGATTTTATGCAATATACCCCAAAATCATAACAGAGTCATACTTATTTCATATTTATGCTTATAGCATTATTAACGAAGTAATGGGGTAAACATACCTAAAGATCGTGTACCACTGAATGGTACTCGCAACCATTATCATACATATATTCATATAAATCATTATCATGATGAACTTTTAAGCCTTTAAAAACACCATTAGTTGCTAGAGACTTTTCAGCTAGCCAAAGGCAACTCAAAGGACATTTTTAAAGCATTCAAATTCATTTAATCATCTCATTAGGAGTCTTAAAGTTGCTGTTATTTGGCTGGAGAAATTCAAGAGTTTTTAGATTTTATTTCAGCCATTTAATTGCATATTGAAGTTGAATTCATTTGCCTCTTTAGTTAACTACATGTAAGCACTATATATACCTGTTATTACTTTGTAAAAAGGGAATTTTTAAGACTTTGGAATTTTGAATATATTTTATGAACTTTTGTTCATTGAGTGAGATTATTCTCCTCTCTATCTTTCATACGAGTTTTGATTTCGACTTATCAAGTTTTCTTGCTTGTGGCGTCAATCGTGCTCTTCCATCAACTTATACCATAGGTTCTTATCTTTATAGATAACGGGTCTTGGTCCATCATCACTACCATTTTTCCACCTTAAATAAATATAGAACCCGGGGTAACACTTTATTAGTGTTGAATCGATTCTTTGTTTAAGTTCTTTCATCCATTCCCATCAACTATCACCTATCATTTATCTAAACCATCAATTATCCATCTATCCAATTCCATTACCATCAGCCTATCATTATTTGTTTAACCTTAAACCGAATCCCATTTTCTTTCCCTTCACTTAAACTAAACCTATCCTATTAATTATCCAAATCAACTCTTTCATTTAAACACCTCCATTCCTAACTTAAACCCACCTTCTAAACAAATTCACCTAAAGCTTCCGCAAACTCATCCATATTTTTCTGATTACTTTTCGAAGACTTGATTCCTCCTCGTAGACGATTGGGCAATTCACATACGACTCGACTCACCTTGAGGCGGATCGTGTCAGGCCTTGGCACTTAAAACACTTGATGTCTCGAGAGTGAGTTTGAAAATTTTTAGGGGCCTTACCTTTACTCGATTCAGCCATAGACTTGTTGGACTTCACAGGCGCCGTGGGTTCCTTTGACTAATTCGTCGAAACATTCTTACTCGGGCCTTGGTTCCATTTGGGTGCACTCAAAATGGAATAGCCTCAAACAACTCCTTTTTTCTTGAGTTGTTTTTCAACTTTGATCGCCATGTGCACCATATCGACGATATTTACATAGTGTTGCAATTCGATGACATTGGCCATGTCTTGATTCAATCCAGCCAAAAATCATGCCATGGTGGCCTCGTGGTCTTCTTGCACATCCATGCGTATCATAACCACTTCCATTTCCTTATAATAGTCTTATACGCTTCTCATCCCTTGTGTGAGATTTTGGAGTTTTTGGTACAACTCCCAGTGGTAGTACGAAGGGATGAAACATCGTCACATTACTGCCTTCATCTCAGCCCATGTTTGGATAAGTCACACGCCATTCCGTCTACGACTAGTTGTAAGTTGGTCCCACCAAATCATCGCGTAGTTGGAGAACTCGATAGCGGCCAACTTCACTTTCTTCACCTCGAAATAGTTGTGGCATTCAAACATGAGTTCAATCTTTTTCTCCCACTCGAGGTAGGCCTTGGGATTCGATCGGCCTTGAAATAGAGGAATCGACAACTTAATGCTTTTCAAGTCATCATCGAACCTCTCTCGGTCATGTTGGCCTCAGTTGCAGGGGCCTCTCTTTCAAACACTCGCATTTGATCCTTTATCACTTTCGTGATCACTTGGCTCAAAAAAGTCATCTTCTTTGTCGGGTTTCCATCCTCGATTTCTCGGAGGGCTTACGGGAGTTCTTTTTCATTGGGCTTGTCCTTCCACTTGATCGAGCCTTTCTTGGAGGGGTTCCAACTTTCAATCAAACAGTCGCTCGACTTCACGTAGTAATGCTTGCAGATTTAAATCTAGAATGTTTGGAATGACTACCTCTCCACCATGTTTCTTTCTGGACTACAGGACATGTACAAATTTAAAACCTCACTACAAAACTCACAAGAGCATTCACAAAGAAAAATTCACTCACTCTCGTGTTTAACTCTCTTTTAAGGCTTTTACTCGCTCTAATGCACTCACCACTTGTGTCTTTTTTTGCTTATCTCACTCTCTCAAATTCGTAGTTTGTTTCTAGCAGACTTATCACGACTTTGGGGTCAACTTCAAAAGTGGGTACAAGGGATAATGTCGGGTGTATAGGGTAGGCTGAAAAATGAAAAATAAAAAGTTAAGTATGTGTGGCATTGGGGAGGGAAGGGTGATACCAAATGATGGCTTTGAAGATCAGGAATAGTAGAAGAGATTGAAAACAAACCAAACTTTGCACACTTTCAGGAACTTCACTTTTTTTTAATACTCTATACTTTTTGTCAACAATTTCGTATTTCCTTTTTTTTAATATTTCAATACAATAGTACAAATTACAAGAATTTTGAATACAACTTTTTTTTATGTTACAAACCTATTCCAGCTTCTTCAATCTTAGTCGGAGCTTTTCGTTTTCAAGCTCTAATACCAAATGATGGCTTTGAAGTTCGGGAATAGAAAGATGAAATGAGAACACAAAACTTGCACACTTTTTTTTAATATATTCGTATTTTTTTTTTACACTTCAAATGCATGAAATAAATACAATATAAAGAAATTACAACTTGATTATTTTTTTTAATTTCAAAATTTTTTTACTTCTTCACGAACCTAATTTCAGCTTCTTCGATCTTCACCGGGGCTCCTCATTTTAGTAGCTCTGATACCAAATGATGTGAGATGGCCCGGGATAATCGAGTCGTTCACGATTTTGCCCGATCATCTACGAGGAGAAGTTGAGTCTTCAAAAGAATAATAAAAAAATATGGTGAAGTATGCGAAAGCTTTGAATAGATTTTCTTTAGGAATGGAGGTTGGTTAATGATGGAAACAAGATAGAAGTTAAGTAGGTAGGTTCGGCTAAGAAGATTGGATGAAGAATGGAGGTTTAGAAATGGCTTAGTTTAGTAATAAGTAACAAAGATAGATAAAGTGTAGGATAATCGGTGGAGATGGAGAAACAAACTTAAACACGAGAAATGATTCAACACTATATCGTAGTGTCACCCCAGTTTCTATCGGTTTAAGGTGGGTTACAAAAATTATCGAGAGTTGAACGCCACACCAAGCTCGTGATAAGTTCAAAAGAAGAGAATGATTGACGCCACTAACTTCACTAGATAAGTCAGACCGAAACTCATATGAATTTAGAGAGGAGTAATCTCACTCTTTGAACAAATTTCATTCAAATTAATAAAATGGCAAAAGTCTTTTTACAACTAAAAATGATTCGGTATTTATAGCCTACAAAGAGCTAACCGAATGGACACAAAAATAACTTAATAACTAAGCAATATTCAACTAGAAAATGCTGGAAAATTCTAGAAGAGTTTCATTAAAGTGCTATGACCAAATTTTGCTAAATGGAAGCTCTTGGGACGGCTTCTAGAAAGCTGAATGTATTGGGAGAACTTCCAAGGTGCATGGCAACAGCTAGATTCGGCCATGGTGTAATTAAGCTCATTAAAATTGCAACTCTTGGCTAAAAAATTAGGAACATTTAATTGGACTTGAGCGGCCACTTTATGTGTGAATGGCCCACCATGAAGGGTCTTGTGTGTGTGAAAGGGCTGAACCGAATGGTCGAACACAAAGTGTGAAAGCATTGGATCTTTGTCTTGGGAATACATTTGGTCATGCTTGAGAGAGTTAACGTGCAAATTGTTCCTTGGTGAATAGTGACTTGGAGAAGTGAAAATCAGCTGAACATTCATTGAAGAAACATGTATGCATTGCCACATTCAATGAATCCAACATGCATGCGCCTAGCTTAATCATTCCTCCCATGTTTGGCTGCACCTATTAACACAAAGAAAACTCATTAAATCAAGCTTATTTCAGCTGAACATATTTAAGACATAATTTAAACCTAATAATGGGCACTTAAACAAATTAAATTATAAGCAATCTAGGACACATTAAAAATTGGCTAGAACCTAGACACATTACAAACTTGTGATAAAATTGGACAAATTAAATTAAGTGATGTGAACCCGATCGCATCATGTTTCGACACAACTCGCCGACCTCAGAATTGGCCTAAACTTGAAGGGCCCAAGTGCAAGATAAAATATCTCATAGACCTGATTGATTATTGGGCCAATGTTTTAAGGACTTTTTAATTTAATATAGTTTTATTCAAATTAATAAGTTTGCATATTTTTAATTTTAGATTTACTTTGTGTGTTCTGCATTTAATAAAGTTATGCATTATGTAACTCCCATGTTAGTTTAAGTTTGCATCATTAAATTAAGTCTTGCATTAAGTAACTCAGTTGTTCATTTAGTTTGCATTTCAAACCATGCATTTAAGCATCTTAGTTTAATAAATGAGTTGCTAGATATTTATTCAACTCATCTTAGTTTAATTAATAAATGTTGCTCTTAATTAATCTAGTTACTAGGATTATTTATTGATGCATGAGTTTAAGTTTATTTATTTATGCTTCTTTAGTTAACTAGTTATTGGAATAACTGATGCATATGTTTAGTTCATTCATTTAAGTTAAGTATTTATTTTTGATATGTTTAATTAGTGTTTAAATATGTTTAATAAGTTCATTTTAATGTGTTTATTGGAGGTGTCTTTTTAGCTTACAACCATTACATTTCAAGGCTGTTACAACTTAATTGAAGTGACTTTTCAAGTATGTTTTTTAGTTACAAAAGAAGGAGCTATTACAAAGGGAGTTTTTATACATCATTTAAGGAGTTTTAAAGAGCATTATAACACCCTTTAAAATTCAGTAGGAACCCTTTCATCTACCAGCTATTTTTGCTCTTTGAAAAGATTAAATCAAGCATTCAAAACAACATTAAGGAGCTAGTGTCTATTTGGCTAGCCAAGGGACAACTCAAGAGTCATCTTTCAAGCATTCAAGGACATTCATTCAGCTAAACTGAAGTGAATTCAATGATGGAGTAATTTGGTTCAAGAATGTCAAGAGACTTGAACTTTATTTCAGCTTTTTATTAGCACATTAAGATGAATACTTGTGACTACTTGGCTATCCTATTCAAGCACTATAAATAGGTGAAATCAGCCTTTGTAAATGGACTTTTTGAACTTTGATCAAATTTTATGAACTTTTGCTCTTGTGAGGTTTTCCCTCTCATATTTCATGTGAGTCTTGAATTGACTTATCTAGCACGCTAGTGGGTGGCATCAACCGAACTCCTTTCGAACTTATCACCAACTTGGTGTGGCATTCATCCATTCAATTATACCTTAGGTTCTTACTTCGCTAAGTAACGGGTCGAGGTTCATCAACTACTTCTCCATCCTTGTAACAGCCCGATTTAGACCCTAGTCAGAATAGTGATTTCGAGACCAAAGATCCAAAGTATGAATGATAATTTAATATTATATTCTGTGTGAATAGTATGTGACATAGTCTGTGTAAAAATTCTGTGTGATAATTTTATCGATTGTGTGCTGAATTAAGAGAAAGGATTTAATCGCATAAAATGCAAAAGTTATGTGCTGATTGTTAAAGTGTTAATTTGGCATGGATTATTAAAGAGAGTCCTTAAGTGGATATTATACCATTGTTTATGCTAGTGGACATTTATGTCCATATTTTACATGATTTATAAATGGTTTTATAAAGGTTAAAGTTGTAAAATGGTTAATAAGTTATAATTAATTAAAAGACAAAGTAAAAACATGCATTTGTTCATCTTTTCCACCAAAATTAAGAAAATAAAGAAGGGTTTGAAGCTCTTTTATATTTAGCACTCATTCATCTTGATTCAAGGTTAGTTTTTAATCGAATTTTGATAATTTCTACGTTTTGTGATCGTTGCTTCGTGTTCTTTCAAACCCATGCTTTGATTTTAGAAATTGATGTGATTATGAGTTGTGCCATTGATGAATACTTGAGCTTTGCGATAGTTGATGATAAAATATCAAAGATAGATGAAGGATTAACATGTTTTGTCTTTGGATTTTTGATGAAATTAAGTATATTGGACTTAATTGAAAAAATGAGAGATTAAAGGGTTAAAATGTAAAATAAATGAAATGTGTGAGCTTGTATATTAGCTTGGGAAGAATTCGGCTAAGCATATGTGTTTTGAGATTTTGTGTATTTGATGATTTTATGAATTAGGGACTAAAGTGTCAAAATGTGAAAATATGAGGGCTATATTGTAAAATGCCCTAAATGTGTGTGTGGACTAAATTGAATGAATTGGTGATTGAATGGATTGAATTTAAATGTGTATAGACCAAGAAAGAAGAGGTTCGGATCGAGATCGAGACAAAGATAAAGTGCTCGATTAATCAATCATTTCAATAGTTTGACATCCGAGGTAAGTTCAAACATAATACGTGCATTTAGTTATGTTTAATGCTATAAAATGAATGGTATGATAATATTAAAATGTGATTGCTATGTGAGGGTTTGGGTTATGTGGCACTGAGTGTGCATATTCGAAAAGTAATCGAAATGATCAAAGACTTGTGTGTGCAAAATAATATAAGCTTGGCTTTGTGGTTGAATCGTGTGTGCGATACCGAGTTAAGATAGGTTTGATATGGATGCACTATGTATGCGATCTTGAGTTAAGATAGGTTTGATATGGATGCACTAAGTGTGCGATGTTAATTAAGCTTCAACGAACTATCTGGGCACTAAATGTGTGATGGAATGAAAGAAGAGACAAAAGTTAATCGAGATGAAATAGTGAGTATTGAGTAGCAAAGATAATTGACAACTATGTGTAGGTTAAGGTACGTTCGAAACCTATGTGGTTAATAAAGCTATGAATGACATCATGAAATGTTAAATGAGCATATTAGCTTTGGATGGTATGATATATACATATATAGATGTGAAATAAATCTATGTGATGGTTTGTTTTAGTTTAATGTGTTATGTTACGAACTTACTAAGCTTTGGAAAGCTTACTGTGTGATTTATTTCTCTGCTTTGCAGTGTCAATAAAGCTAGCTCGGATCTGGGGATCGTCAGCATCTCAATCACACTATCGGTAATCTATTTTGGGTACTTTTGGAAAGATGTACATAGTTGAAATATAGCATGTATAGGCTAGTTATTTGAATCATATTTGAGATGTGTAAATAACCATGTAATGTGGCTAGATATGTGTTAGTTTTAAACATGAATGATATTAATATATGATGCATGTTTTGGTAAGATTTATGAGTAAAGAAAATGACTTATGAATGGTAAACTTTGTGTTGATATGATGTTAGTGCATTGAATGTGTTCAAGTGGTAGAATTTAGTTTATTAGTTAACCCAGAGTTTGTATGAAATGATATGTTGATCACTTGACATGAAATTGGTTGCCAAATTATGTGTGTAATCATGCTTAAATGTGCTTGTAGGGTTGGCCTTTGTATGGGTGGCAAATTGGCCTCGCATATGTGTAACACCCCAAACCCGATCTATGCATTAAGACTGGATTTGGTTTGTTACATGAATCGAGCTATCTTAAAAATTTCAGTGAGTCGAAATCTACAATATTATTTTTAAGTACAAGGTTTAGTAAAAATCAAAAGATTATTTTAAATTTGATGTATATTAGAAAACATTAGTTGAAAACATCATTATTATTGTATTATCAAAATCCTTAGGTAAATTATATAAGAGTTAAAATAATAAAAATATTTATAAAGGAATTTCATATATTTGAAAACCCAATTTATTTTGAGAAAAACATAATATAATCATTAGCCCATAATAAAATGTCCAAAATAGAGTTTTAACCAACCACACATATAAATCCATGAAATATTAATAGAGGCCTTTATTACATCAACCCAAAATAGTAAAAAACTTATTAAAAAGTTTGAAGTTTAATAAACCCATGTTTTGCAGTATGGCCTCCACGAAGTCATCCTCGGAGGTAGTGAAGCTGGAATTGGTCGTACAAGACTTTAGGAACCTGAAAAGTTACATCACAAGAAGATCGAACAGGTGGGTTAGTGGAAACAATCCTTGCTTGCTCACTTTCTTTTTCACTTGATTCTTTTTTCTCGAGATCTCTCGTTTCTTTTTCCTCAATCTCTTTTTCCACTCGTTGTTCTTGTTCAACTTCTTTTTCTCTCTCAAATTCTTTTTCATTCTTTTTTTCAATTTCATTTTCAATCTCATTTTCACTCTCTTTTGTTCTTTTTCTTTTTCATCGGCTTTTTCAATGACTTTCTCGAGCTCTTTCAAGAATCTCTCATTTTCTCTCTTACTCGCCTCTTGCCTCTCTTTTATTTCTTTTTCTTTTTCTTCTTTTGCTTTTCTCATTTTCTTTTTACAAGAAGATACAAAAGAACCATGAAAATAATGATTTTTTTCAAAAGAAGGAAAATTATTTGCATAAGAATCTTGATCAATGCTTCGTGAAAAATAATCCAAGTAGGATCTCTTTGAAGATCAGAAAGAGGTATGCCTATCTCTTCGGATGTCATCTTGGACAGGTTCAAATTTGAGGTCAGATTCTTGTCGTCTTGAATTCCTTGACGGAAATAAATCTCGATTGAAATCCCTTCATTTCAAAGTCGATGACAAATAGGAATCACAATGGAAATCTTTTCTCGAATGATCATTGAATGTATGTGATACGGGCACGCCCGAGGCACCAATGATTTTCAAATTTATTGGCACTTGTTCCAGCTTAATAAGCTGATTGCATTTATTTTAAATAAATTAAAGTTGTTTAGTTAGTTAAAATGATTGACACAACTAGAACACTAGTTAGCCAACAAATCTTTGAACAAAATTGGAGAAAAGTTTGCCTCACAAATTGAGCATAACATTCACAAATTATAAAAAATTTGTCCATCAATAGGTTGATTACATGTATTTATAGTATCAAATGAAACTAGTTGAATGTCACTTTTAATGAGGCTAATAATGAACTCAAATAAAAAGTCTCAACTTTTGGAATTCTAGCCATGTAACTCCCATCTTCAATGTGATTAATTCTTCAATTAAATTGCTTGTCAAAGTCCTTTGAGGTCTCCATGATCAACCGAAAAGTCACCAGCCAAATGATGGAGAATTGATTGCATGTAGTAAATACCTTGAAGCAAACGGTTATGGAAGTTGAAGACAAAGAGGCTGCCAAAATTAAAGAACCATAATGCTCTTCTTTATTAAAAAAAACTTCTTAATGATGAATTAAGTCTCTTAATATCAGCCCCCTCTTGTGTAACCGAATTCACTTGAAAAGCCATCTCGATGAATGCATAATAGCCTTTAGAAATAATGGATGTGAGATGAAAAGTCACCTGCAATTATCACATGTAACCGACACATTAATGCAATTATTAAACTTAAAACAAATTAACAACTAACTTAATTAAATAAACTAACACTAGCATCATTTATTCCAGCAACTAGCTTAGTTAAATAAAGCATTATTAAATGAACTTTAACTCATGCTTCAATATATTAACCTAGTAACTAGTTTAATTAAAGAAGTAATTATTAAATTAAATTCATTAAAAGAACTTAATTAATTAAACTAAGTTGAGTTGAATTAAGGACCAGCAACCATTTTTGAACTACGATACTTAAATGCAAATATTTAAAATGTAAACTAAATGCAAAGCTGAAAATTAAATAAAGAGTTCAATTTAGTTGGATCGGTTCAAAGAGTTGGAATTGAGCTAAAATTGGTTTGCAATATGTTGCAAGGAAACTTTATTAAGCTGGTCCCAACTCGTTCTATTTCTCCAACCAAAGCCTCGCCCCACAATTGGTTAACTAAGGTCGAAATGGCCTCCTTGAATTGCTTAGCTCAAGCTCGCGTAATTGGTCCTTGAGGCAGCATCATTGAATCCTTGCTCGAACTAGGTTTACTCCAGGGTGTGATCGTATCATTCCCCCTCTTCGAAATGACTTGTCCTCAAGTCAAAATTTGCGTCAAAAGGGGTTAAATCTAGAACGTTAAAAGTCGCACTAAAATTAAATTCATCAGGCAAATCGAGTTTATAAGAGTTCTCATTTATGCACTCAAGAATTTGAAAAGGACCATCTCCACGAGGTTACAACTTTGATTTTCATTGAGCGGGAAAATGTTCTTTGCGCATGTGAACCCAAACCCATTCTCCGAGTTTAAAGACCACTCGTTTTCGTCCTTTGTTAGCGTTACACACATAAGACTCAGTTCTTGTCTCAATGTTAGCTCGCACCTTTTGATGTAATTCTTTGACAAAGTCAGGCTTTTGCTTTGCATCTACATGAACCAATCGATCAGTAGGCAAAGGTACTAAATCTAAAGGTGTCAATGGATTGAAACTGTATACAACTTCAAAAGATGAATATTTTGTAGCAGAATGGACGGAGCGGTTGTAGGCAGACTCGATATGTGGTAGACAATCTTCCCAAGACTTCAAATTTTTATGAATGATGGCTCAAAGTAATGTGGACAATATCCTATTGATGACTTCCGTTTGGCCATCAGTTTGGGGGTGGCTGGTGGTCAAGAATAATAGTTTGGTTCCTAATTTTTCCCACAAGGAGCTCCAAAAATGACTCAAATTTTGTATCACGATCAGATACAATGGTACGAGGAATGCCATGAAGTTGAACAATGTCTCTGAAAAACAAATTTGCAACATGAACAACGTCATTAGTTTCAGTGCAAGCAATAAAATGAGACATTTTCAAAAAATGATCGACAACCACAAAGACATAATCCTTCCCTATTTTTGTGCGCGGTAGTACAAGAACGAAGTCCATGGAGATATCGACCCATGGAGCTTTAGGAATAGGTAATGGCATGTAAAGGCCATGTGGTTGAACCTTTGATTTAGCCTTTCTACAAGCTATGCACCTTTTGCAAACTTGTTCCACATATTTGCACATTTGCAGCCAATAGAAGTATTCTTGAAGGGTTGCAAGTGTCTTGTTGACTCCAAAGTGTCCCATAGGTCCGCTACTATAGGCCTCGTGCACTAATAAGTCTCGAACAGAGCCACTTGGAATGCAAAATTACCTTCTTTAAAAAGAAAGCCTTCATACTTATAAAAGTTTTCAAACACACCATTCTCGCACGCAACATAGATTTCACCAAAATTAGAATCATTAGCGTAAGAGTCTTTTAACAAAGCAAAACCAAGAATTTTGGAATCTAAATATGACAATAGAGTGTACCTTCTCGAAAGCGCATCAGCCACTATGTTATCTTTACCTTTTTTGTATTTTATAACATAGGGAAACGATTCAAGAAACTCCACCCATTTTGCATGACGTCGATTCAATTTGTGCTGGCCTTTTATATGCTTTAAAGCTTCATGATCGGAGTGTATGAAAACCTCCTTTGGCCATAAATAATGCTACCACGTCTCAAGGGCTCATATGAGTGCGAACATCTCTTTATCATATATCGGATAATTGAGTACTGCTCCATCAATCTTTTCACTAAAATAAGCCATAGGTTATCCTTCTTGTGTAAGACAGCACCGATTCCAACGCCTGAGGCATCACACTCAACCTCGAAGGTTTTTGAGAAATATGGAAGAGCAAGTAAAGGAGCGTTAATAAGCAATTCTTTAATTTGAACAAACGACTTTTCTTGCTCATCATTCCAATAGAAAGCAGAGTTCTTTTTAATGACGCTAGTAAGAGGAGCAGCAATGGTGCTAAAATTAGCAATGAAACGTCGGTAGAAACTCGCTAGGCCATGAAAACTTCAGACTTGCATGATACTCGTTGGCCTTGGCCAATCTTGAATGGCCTTGATCTTTTCTTGGTCTACTTCAAGACCTTTCGTATAACCACAAAACCTTAAAAGACAACTTTATCGTAACGTAAAGAACACTTTTATGGTTAGCAAATAATGTTTCTTTTCGCAAAACTTCTAAAATGGATTTACGATGCCTTACATAATCTTAAATGGACTTACTGTATTTCAATATGTCGTCAAAATACACAACACAAAACTTACCGATAAAAGACCTTAACATGTAATTCATTAACCTCATAAATGTCTTTGGGTGCATTGGTAAGGCCAAAAGGCATGACCAACCATTCGTGACAAATTTGTGCTTGGTCTTGAATGTCATTTTCCACTCGTCACCTTCTCGCATCCGAATCTGGGGTAGCCACTTTTAAGTCAATTTTGAGAATACTTTGGATCCATTGAGTTCATCAAGCATGTTGTCAAGACGAGGAATTGGATGACGGTATTTAATGGTGATATTGTTTATGGCTTAGCAATCTACGCACATTCGCCATCTTTTGTCTTTTTTTGGTACTAGCAAAATAGGAACAACACAAGGACTAAGACTCTCGCATATGTAGCCCTTTTCCAACAAATCATTGACTTGCCGTTGCAGTTCTTTAGCCTCTTCTGGATTGGCTTGATAAGCGGGACGATTTGGAATAGCAACTCCCGGCACAAAGTCTATTGATGTTCAATTCCACGAAGTGGTGGTAGACCTTTCAAAACTTCTTTCGGGAAAACATCTTTAAAATCTTGCAATGAAGACAAAATAGAAGAAGGTAGGGTGTCGAGTAATTCATTAGTAGAAAACAAGGTTTCCTTGTATATGAGTACAAGAACAGGGCGATTCATTTCTAACGCTTTTCGAATATCACTAACTTTTGCAAAGACACTCATTTTTTCAATTTCCTTCACTTTTTCTTCTTTTTCTATGCTGATTTTCTTTTCACTCTCTTTTGTTTTCTTTTTCTCATTTTTTTCTTCTTTTATTTTTTACACTCTTCTTTTTCTTTCTCTCTCATCTGTTCAATGGATGCCTTCAACTTCAACTGATCATCGTAAACTTGTTTGGGAGTTAACGGTGCCAACGTAACTTTTTTTCCCATAAACTTGAAAGTTTACTGATTGGTAAACCCATCATGTAGCACTCGCTGATCAAATTGCCACGGACGACCAAGGAGTAGATGGCTCGCATGCATGAAAGAACATTACATTATATTTAATCTGAATACTTTCCAAAGGTGAAAGAAATGAGTGCCTGCTTGGTCACTTTAAGTTCTCCGCCGTCATTGAGCCACTGAAGTTTGTAAGGGCTCGGATGCTTGGTAGTTGGCAAACCAAGTTTTTCAACCATCATCATACTTGCTACATTTGTACAACTGCCACCGTCGATGATAACACAACAAACTTTTCCTCCAACTTGACATCGGGTACGAAATATGTTCTCCCATTGTAACTCATTATCCATACCTTGAAGATTAAGACTCCTTTTGACAATGAGTAATTTGCCTTCCACGGGTTGTTCTAAATCCTCCTCGACTTCAAAAATCAATTCAGACTCTTTTTCTTCTTCATCCTCCATCTCGATTTTACCATCAGCTTGAATCACCATGGTCCTTTGATTTGGGCGCTGATTGGCTATGTAACCCCTTCCAAGACATTTGAAACATTCAACGTCTTGATTACGATTGAAAGAGACCTCGGTGCTTTGCCTTTGTTTACTTCGCTGTTAGGCTTGTTGGTTTTCGAAGGTGCTACGGATTCCTTTCCTCAAGAAGTTGAAAAACCTTTACTCAAACTTTGACCCCACTTGGATGTATTAGAAGTGGAAAAACCTTGGCTTGGGCCTTTATACTTGAGTTGCTTTTCTACCTTGATGACCATATGAACCATGTCCACCACTTCAAGGTAATGTTGAAGCTCAACGACATTTGCTATGTCTCGATTCAATCCAACTAGAAATTGTGCCATTTTTGCTTTGGAATCCTCTTGGACATCTGCCCGAATCATCGTAATTTCTATCTCCTTATAATAGTCTTCGACACTTTTGGTCCCTTGTGTATGATTTTGAAGTTTTTGGTGCAACTCTCGGTGGTAGTAAGAGGGAATAAAATGTCACCTCATAACTACCTTTATTTCTGTCCATGTGGATATCGGTCGTTCTCTGTTACGCCTCCAGCTAGTAGTTAGTTGATCCCATCAGATCATGGCATAATCTGAGAATTCAATGGCTGCCAGCTTCACCTTTTTATTTTCAGAGTAGTTGTGACAATCAAACACCAGCTCGATCTTCTTTTCCCACTCAAGATAGGCCTCTAGATCTGATCTACCTTGGAACGGTGGTATAGAAAGCTTGATGTTCTTAAGATCATCATCTTCACGTCTCCATCCTCGAAATTGTGGTTCCTTCCGATGATTACTTGCATTCAACTCTTGATCGCTTTCAATATCACTAGGATCATTTACATCATCATCTTGATCTCTTCGTCTTTCCCGTTGTGGATTTTGCCTCTCCCGTCTAAGTTGGATAACTTCGGGTGGTATTTCACATTGCTCTCTCATTTCGACTTGGAAAAGGTGATCTTCGAGAGGATTTAATCTTCGATCTAAGAGTCTTTCCATCTATTGTAATAGAGCTTGTAGTTTAAATTAGGGACATTTCGAATAGGTTATCGTGCAGGATGATCTTCCATGTTAGGATCGATTTCTTGAGACATTGAGTTTAGTAAGGAACCTCACACAAAACCTCACGATCACTCGGAAAGAAAGAGAATTTTCACTCACGCTCATGTTTATGCTCGAGAATAGGCTTTTTGCTCCACTCTATTGTGCTCACAACTCTCGTGCCTTTTACCTCTCTTTACCTTTCTCTTGATTTCGTAAGCAAATTCGCCAAAGCTTAAAACCTTTGTTTAGATGATCAGTTTCAAATGGGTAATAAGGGATGAATTGTATGATTGTGGGTAGGCTGAAAGAAAATTGTAAATTGGTTTAGATGTGGCGTTGGGTAGAAGAATTGCAGGTAAGATACTTTAGGGTTGATCAGGGGGTAGTAGAAAAGAATGATAACACTTATCTTGTAAGAACCTTTTTTTTTTAAAAAAATTCACTTCAAAATGCAAAAAGATGAATACAAAAGAAACTTTTTTTTCAAATTTTTTGTACTTTTTTCAGACTTACAAGCTAATCTTTGTTGCATTCTTTGATCTTCAGAGCTTCTCGATTTTAGCTCTAATACCAAATAATACGATCCATCTCAGAATGAGTCGAGTTGTATGTAAATTGCCTGATCGTCTTCGAGAAACAATGAATATTTAGCTTAGTAAAATTGGTATAGAATGAAATAATTAAGGCAAAAATAGTAATTGATTTAAGAAACCTGTATGAAAAGATAAGTTATGAAAGAAGGAATTGGTTATAGTTTGAAATGGTAAGATGTGAAAAGATGGAATTTGGTTTTTGGTACGAAATGGATAAGAAAGAAAAAATGGATTAAACAAAAGTGCAAACAAGAACCAATACCGATTTGGTATCGACCCATTGCTTATAAGTCCTTTAGTTCGATTTAGGAATGGTTAAGGTGACCTCGACCCACTATCTATCAAGATAGGAACCTCGGTATGTTTGAATGCCACATTACGAATAGTGATAAGTTTGGATTTGTCAAAGAAAAATGACTGACACAACTAGAACACTAGGTAGCCAACGAATCTTTGAAAGAAATTAGAGAAAAGTTTGCCTCACAAATTGAGCATAACATTCACAAATTATCAAAAAGTTGTCCATCAATAGGTTGATTACATGTATTTATAGTATCAAATGAAGCTAGTTGAAAGGTCACTTTTAATGAGGCTAATAATGAACTCAAATGAAAAGTCTCAACTTTTGAAATTCTAGCCATGTGACTCCCATCTTCAATGTGATTAATTCTTCAATTAAATTGCTTGTCAAAGTTCTTTGAGGTCTTCATGATCAACCAAAAAGTCACCAGCCAAATGATGGAGAATTGATTGCATGTAGTAAATACCTTGAAGCAAATGGTTATGGAAGTTAAAGATAAAGAGGCTGTCGAAATTAAAGAACCATAATGCTCTTCTTTATTAAAAAAACAACTTCTTAATGATGAATTAAACCTCTTAATATCAGTCCCCACTTGTGTAACCGAATTCACTTGAAAAGCCATCTCAATGACTGCATAACAGCCTTTAGAAATAATGGATGTGAGATGAAAAGTCACCTACAATTATCACATGTAACCGACACATTAATGCAATTATTAAACTTAAAACAAATTAACAACTAACTTAATTAAATAAACTAACACTTAAGCATCATTTATTCCAAAGAACTAGCTTAATTAAATAAGGCATTATTAAATGAACTTTAACTCATGCATCAATAAATTAACCTAGTAACTAGTTTAATTAAAGAAGCAATTATTAAATTAAATTCATTACAAGAACTTAATTAATTAAACTAAGTTGAGTTGAATTAATGACCAGCAACCATTATTCAACTAAGATGCTTAAATGCAAATATTTAAAATGCAAATTAAAAGCAAAGTGAAAATTAAATAAAGAGTTCAATTTAGTTGGATCGATTCAAAGAGCTGGAATTGAGTTGAAATTGGTTTGCAATATGTTACAAAGAAACTTTATTAATCTGGTCCCACAACCAAAGCCTCACCCCACAATTGGTTAACTAAGGTCGAAATGGCCTCCTTGAATTGCTTAGCTCAAGCTCGCATAATTGGTCCTTGAGGCACCCATTGAATCCTTGCTCGAACTAGGTGTACTCAAAGGGTGCGATCGTATCAATCATCTTAAATGAGCTAGACTAAGTCTCTTCAAAGTTTGCAAGTCCTTTGGTGAGTTCTAGGCCTAGGAGACGGCAAAAGGTAGTCCATTTAATATCCCAAATCAGCTTATAAATGAGCTGACAAAATAAGCGATAAAGGACTTCAATTTTCTCCATTAATTCGCCTTGGGTAGAGTAAAAGGCTCCAAGAACTTGGTGGCCATTGCTTTTCACGAGATTGGCTCTTGGAGAACACCAACCAAGAGCTTCTTTGATGTTCACAAAATGCACCAAATTGAACTTAATGCCTTGTCCATTTATATCCGTGAAAAGGAACCAAAGACTCATTAAATGGCATCCCATGCATGTTCCTTGCATTTATATCGTCCATTCATTCTAGACAACCCTTTTAATGCCGTTTCATGAATGCAAGATACTTACTTAGCTGTTCATTAAATGTGCCGTCCTAAGCAATGTACATGCAACAAATAAATGCTTCAACACTTCATTAATTCGGTCAACAAACATACTTCTTTATTACTCTCACGATGACGAAACAAAGGCCTCTAGTGGCTATATTAAATTCAGCTCCACCATGCTCCCAGGACAAAATAAATGGCAGCCATTAAAACAAAGTTGAGGCACATTAATACCGGCTAGACAACTTAATTAATAGCCATTAAATTGGTCTAGAAACTAGGCACATTAAAATCATGTCCTAAAACTAGACACATTAAAATTATGTCTTAAACTAAACCTATTTATTTGTTGTAGTAAAAATAAATAAATTAAAGAGTTTAATTTATTTAAGCATTAAATTAAGTAATCAACTCAATGAGCTGAAGTGAGCTCAAATGAGCTGAAAATGAGCTCATTTTGGACATGCACCAAAGTGCACAATAGCTCAACGGCTTTGCTCCAAGCTCTTAAGTTGTGAAACGTTGGTGCCCCGGTGATACAGTCTGCCTCGGGATGAGTCGAGTCGTATGCGAGTTACCCAATTGTCTACGAGGAAAAATTAAGCCTTCGAGAAATTGAAACACCCCAAACCTGGCCCACAAGCCCTGACTGGATCTGGTATGTTCCTCGAGTAAAACTTCAATTAATTCTCATTTTGTTTTATAAGAAAATATGATGGTTTCGTATAAAATGGATCTATTTAGTGGTCGCATTGTAAATGGTGTTTAATATGGTTGGTGTCTCATTAAAACGTTATCTTTAAGAGAAAGATTTTAATTTAAAAGAAAACCAAATTTTATGAAAAACTTATTATCATTGTAAAAACCATAAGTGTTTAGGTGTCAAACAGTTTAAGTTATTTTTTTCGAAATCATTTAATTATTTAGTAAATATTTGATCGTAGCAGATTAAAAATCTAAAACGTAAAAATTTAAACAGTTCATAGCGACCTTATTACAAAAATAACATAACCCAAAATAAATCCTAAATAATAAAAATAAACTTAGTAAGTTTAATTAAAAGAAACTCCGAAATACTTAGTTGAGAAATGGCCACCACGTAGTCCTCGTTGACCCGATCCATCATGCTAAGAGTCACCTGAAATATATCCCATAAAAAGGGTAAGTCAACAGACTCAATGTGTAACATTACACTAAAAGCCCAATCGATCAAAGCCATTAAGCCCATTTTATATCAAATCAGATAAAATCAATTAAATCACATGTATATATATAAATGAAATGCAATCCTGAGCCCACCTAAAAATCCATCCACTACACACCACCCGTACCTACCAATCACACCGTGGGGATTACTAAATTGACCCTCCATCCGCTACACACCATCGAAGGCAGTTGCTGCAGTCAACATGCACATCGCCCTTATAATTTTGTGGCATGGCCACCAGATAATTATGACCGAAGTCACTGGATTCATATATGTGACGAAGTCATCGATTCATATTATGTGACCGAAGTCACCAGATAATGTGGTAAAAACCACCGGAACACTTCCCCTTTATCAATATCACCCATATGCCCATGCACATACATATTATTCAGATTTTATGCAATATACCCCAAAATCATAACAGAGTCATACTTATTTCATATTTATGCTTATAGCATTATTAACGAAGTAATGGGGTAAACATACCTGAATATCGTGTACCACTGAATGGTACTCGCAACCATTATCATACATATATTCATACAAATCATTATTATTTTAGATCTATGAGAAATTTAGTATAGTGTTACACACCTTATAATAGTGAGAATGATACCTTCCCGCTCGTCGACACTTAATTATTTATCACACTTGATTAGAACACACTACTTCTTATAAATCTATACTATTGATGAATAATCTAATTCCTTACCCTCGGAATCTCGGACAACTGTTATATGTGATTTTTCTCCAATAGATGGATCAAAATCCGATGACAAACCATGAACAAATAGTGGCTCGGGTGTACGCACGATTTCAAATAATCGATCTTCATTGGCAGAAGGTCCACAACCCGATAGAAAGTCTCGAATCCCCAATACAGCCCTTCGTTTGAAATTTGAGGGTATAACAGAACCACCCCTCTTCCAAACACTCCTTACCGCTCTTTTCGAACCTATTTTGTTTGCCCCAAAATCTTACGTTCACGGGAAAATGATCGAGTGATAGAGTCCCCTAAAACGAAAACGATTAGTAGTCTATCTAAAACGATATAATAAGTATATAAAACTCCTTTACCTTGAATATTTAATTTCCCGATGGATCTCTCCTTAATCGTTGGCTACAAAAAGAATCTCAAAATCCTCCTTCAAAGATTCGACCAAGGAGAAATAAGAGGATTAGATTCCTAAAATCGGCTAATCCAAAAGAAAAGAAAGAAGAACGATTGATAGATAATCCTTACCCATAACGTGGAGAATGATTGTACCCTTACTTGAACTATAAAGAGATTCGGCCTTAACAATTCAAAAGAAAAGAAATGGTGGTTTTGGCTTTAACAAAAGAGAAGAGAAAAAGATGGTGGTTTTGGCTTTAATAAAAGAAAAGAAAGAAAGATGGGAGGTTTAAGATTTTATGATTATGGTGAAAATGGAGGATGGTTTCGGCTAAGAGAAAGAAGGAGAAAAGAAAAAGATGAAAAAGGACCTTAGTGCTAGGATGATTTCGGCACTAGAGAGGAAGAAAAGAAAAGAGAAATGTCTTCTAAGCTTTTTGGTGTTTTCGGCAATAGAGAAAAAGAAACTTGAGAGAATAGGCAATTACACCAAAATGGTCAAAAATGATAGCCAAAACAAAACAAAACTTTCACCTAATGCCAATGACAAATTCGGCTAAGAAAAAAGATTTTGGAGAAAAGGGAAAAAAATGCACAAAATGTTAATATTTTGGCCAACTATCACCCCCTAATCCCATACAACATTTGGCCAACTCACATGCCAACACAATCCCACTTTTTCCTCCTCATTTCTTCCCTATCTTCCCCCTAATCACTATCACAATTAAGCCAACCCCCTTAGCCCCTTATGCCGTCCACATTCATGGTCAAATGGCCATAGAAAAACTTCCAAAACATCACCCATTCATCAAGCCTTTTGTCCCCTTATCCTTCCATAACATCTTGATTCCATACCTTAACTAATAACTTGCCTTTTCCCTTTGGTCTACTATCCAAAAATGAAAGAAAATCCATCCATACTAAGATAAGGCTTGGCCGACACTATAGGAAAGAGAACAAAAATAAAAATCCTTCCAATTACTAGCTAAGGGATTCGAACCTCTCCTCTCATGCATTCACCCATGTGCCAACACCACCTTGCCAATTGACTTGTTATGATTAAAACCTCATGCCAATTTTTCTTAAAGCCTATCTTGCTTAGCTCCATCTTAAGACTTAAAAATTTAATATTTTTCTAAGGCATTCTCTTACATACTGAAGTTCCTAAAACTCCCAAAGCACACTCAACTACACATAGGCATGCAACCACATACAATTAAGTTAAAAAAATACATAACCCCTATATTCTAGATATTACAGTTCTACCCTCATTAAAAATAATTTCGACCTCAAAATTACCTGGTTAGAACAAGTGAGGGTATTGCTGTCGCATTGTTTCCTCCGGCTCCCACGAAGCTTCTTCCGATCCATGATTACGCCATAACACTTTGACGAGAGGAACTGATTTTCTCCGTAACACCTTTACATCCCATTCTAGAATTTGAATTGGCTCCTCTTCGTAGGACAAATCTGGTCTTAATTCCACCTCCTCAATTGGCACTACATGAGATGGATCCGACCGGTAACGACGTAACATTGAAACATGAGACACATTGTGCATTTGCTTCAACTCCGAAAGAAATTCTAACTGATATGCCACTGGTCTGACTCGCTTCAAAACCCCATAAGGTTCTATGAACCTGGGACTTAACTTTCCTTTGTGACCAAATTTCATCACCTTTTTCCAAGGTGAAACCTTTAGGAATACTTGATCCCCCACAACAAACTCTATTTCTTTTCATTTAAGATCTGCATACAACTTTTGCCTATCAGATGCCTCATTTAATCGAGCTCGGATTACCTTAACCTTTTCTTCAGATTCGCCACTATTTCTGGTCCCAAAACTTGATGTTCCCCTAATTCTGTCCAACACATAGGAGTGCGACATTTTCATCCATATAGTGTTTCATACGGTGCCATCCGAATACTGGCTTGGTAACTGTTGTTGTACGCAAATTCTGCTAAAGGTAAGAACTCCTCCCAGCTTCCTCTGAAATCTATCACACATCCCATTAACATATCCTCTAAGACTTGGATTACTCACTCAGACTGACCGTCCGACTGTGGATGAAATGCCGTACTGAAGTCCAATCTGGTGCCCAAAGCCTGATGCAATGCTTTCCGAAATTGAGACGTAAACCTCGGATCCCTATCGAAATAATCGACACTAGCACTCCATGCAATCTCACAATCTCAGCCACATATAACTTCGCCAATTTCTGCAAAGAGTAATCAACCCGAACTGGGATAAAATGTGTAGATTTCATCAATCGATCCACTATCACCCATACCGAGTCTTTCTTAGTAGGCGAGGAGGAAGCCCACTAACAAAGTCCATGGTGATTCTCTCCCACTTCCACCATAGAATCTTTATCTATCAAGCAATCCCAAGGTACTTGATGTTCAAATTTGACTTGTTGACACATTAAACACTTTCTCACGAATTACAGAACTTCTCACTTAAGACCGTGCCACCAAAATTGATCTCAGAATCTTGGTATAACTTACTTCCTCCAGGATGCATAGCATAAGGGCTACCATGCGACTCCTGAAGAATCCTTTGCCTCAACTCCTAATTCCTCAGCATACAGACTTTACCTTTGAAACACAATACCCCATCACTGTTAATACCATAATCTTCTAATTCCCCATTCTGCACCTACCAAAGCTTAGTACTCAGATCATCGTCTACCAACTGTCTCTCTTTTACTTAACTCAACCACGTCGGCTTTACTTGTAATTCTGCTAGAAAGCTTCCGTCGTCATAAAGACTAAGATGTACAAACATTGCCCTTAGATCTAACACCACTTTCCAACTTAGAGCGTCTGCCACCACATTCGCCTTGCCCGGGTGGTACTCTATAGAATAGTCATAGTCTTTCAACAACTCTACCCACCTTCGCTGTCTCAGATTCAGCTCCTTCTGAGTCAGCAGATATTTTAGACTCTTGTGATCCGTGTATATCACTAACTTTTCCCCATATAAATAATGCCTCCAAACCTTAAGAGCAAAAACTACCGCTACTAACTCCAAGTCATGCGTCAGATAGTTAACCTCGTGTGGCCTCAACTGTCGAGACACATACGCAACTACCTTCCCGTTTTGCATCAGAACACATCCTAATCCTGTGTGAGAAGCGTCACAATACACCACGAAATCCTTCCCTGCCTCAGGCTAAATCAAAATGGAAACTTCAATCAAAACCCTCTTAAGCTTCTCAAAGCTCTCTTGCTGCTTATCTACCCATACGAAAGGTACCTCCTTTCGCAACAATTTCATTAAAGGTGCAGCTATCGATGAAAATCCCTCGACGAATCTTCTGTAGTAGCCTACTAAACCCAAGAAACTGCGAACCTCAATTATGGACTTAGGTGGTGATGCGAGCACGCCCGGGGCATCCAACATTTTTCAACATGATGGCTCGAATCATCGAGACCAAGAGTCGTGGAGCTTATGTGCATCTTCATGCACTTCCAAATTGAGCCGGATTAGCTCATGCCATCTCAATTCGAGGTCCTCACTCACTTCAAATTTCATCGAAATGATTTCTTTATTTTTTAATAAATTAAATTTTAATTTATTTAATTTTTCTATAGCTATTTAATGCATCTAAAACATCTTAAATGGGTTGAATTTAATTTGTTTTAGCTCAAAAGTGATTTTATCACATTTTATTATATGTTTTTAAGTTGATTAAAACATAAATTTAATGTGCAGATTTTTATCCTTAATTAAGGGTCACCAAATTCCAATGTGTCCTAATGGTGTCCTTTAGTTGTCCTAAGCTTCACCGATTTTTATTAGTTGTTAAATAGCTTAGATTTAATTTGTTTCAGTCAATTTAATGTCTTAATGTGATCTTTAATTTCGGAATTAATTAGCTAAGTTAATGAACTTAATTTGCTTGTAGGTGCATGTAAAGGGACGGCACAAGGAGATTAATGGGCAGCAGCAATTACTTTCATTTAAGGTGATGTTTTGGTTAGCTCAATAGTTTTCTATAGCTGCCATTTCAACTTCCCAAGGTGCCCATTCAGCTCACCGAAGTTAATGCAAGAAGGTCAACCATCGCAAACAACTTGAGCTGAAAAGTCATCATTAAAGTGGAATTTAAGGAGGAATTTAAGGGCATTCATGCATGCTTGGTTGAACAATGAAGAGTCATTCAATTATCTTTTCTTCCTTGATGATTCAATTGCACCTTGGTGATTTAAAAGCTGCCTCTTGAGCTTCCATTCAGCCAATATGGACTTGGAACTTGAAGAGTTTTCCTATCTAGAATTTTCAAGTTAATGCTAGAATTAATTTTGCTTAGTCATTAAGGCTAGAAGATGACCATTCGGCTAGCTCAAGCAACTATAAATAGTTGGCCATTTTATTTTGTAAAGGACTTTTGGACTTTTTACCATTTTATAAAATTTTATGAACTTTGTTCAAAAGAGCGAGATCACTTCTCTCTATCTTTCGTACGAGTTTCGATTTTGACTTATCAAGTTTTCTTGCTTGTGGCGTCAATCATTCTCTTCCATCTACTTATACCATAGGTTCTTATCTTTATAGATAACGGGTCTTGGTCCATCTTCGATTCCATCATATCCACCTTAAACATTATAGAAATTGGGGTGACACATACTTGTGTTGAATAATTTCTTGTTTAATCCCTATTCTCCATTTCCACCAAACTATCAAAATAACACCTATCCTTATCCATCTACTTTCTAAAACCGAACCTATCCTTCTCCCTAATCAAATCATTCCCACATTTAAACACCTCCATTCCTAACTTATCCCATTTCTTAAAATAAATTCACTTAAAAGCTTCCGTAACTCTTCCATATTTTCTCATTTTTCCTGAAGGCTTGATTACGTCCTCATAGATGATTGGGCAATTTAAATAGGACTCGACTCAACCCGAGGTGGATCGTATCATTTGGTACCAGAGCTATAAAAACGAGGAATTTTGACTACGTACGAGAAGCCAAAATAGGTTCGTAAGTGAAAAAAATTCAAAAAAAAATTGTAAGTTGTAATTTTCATTCTTGTATTTCAATATATTGTATGTGAAGTGAAAAAAAATTGAAAAAGAAAAAGAAAAAAATTGAAAATTGAAAAAAATATACAAGTTAAAAGAAAGTGGTAAAAAAAAGTTGTGGAAAATTTTTGAAGTTTTGCTTTGAACTTCATCTCTTCTATTTCCGATCTCAAGGCTCTCATTTCTACCCTCTTCATCTTCTACCTCGACCTCCTAAATTTTTTTTCTTACCCTTTAGCCTTCCCGATAACCAAATTTTTTTTGTTTAGCCTCCTCTATACCCGACATCAATCCCTTGAAACCCCTTTGAAGCTGACCCTCAAGCCGCGATGAGTCTTTTGAAACAAAGTACGAATTTGTGAGATGAGATAGAGCGGTAAAAGGCACGAGTGAAATCATCAAAGAAAAAAGCCATCATACGAATTAAACACGAGTGTGAGTGATTTTCTTTGTGAGTGACTCGTGAGGATTTTATGGTAAGGTATTTTCTCTTTTCTATCTATTTTATTTTGTATAACGTATTTTATTTTCAGCAACAAAGATGTCACAAGAAGGATTCTCAACCGCCAACTTCCAATACTTGTTAAGTGAAATGGAAAGCATTTTTGATCGAAAGATTTCATCAAGTTAGAGAACGGAGTCAAGTTCTTCACCGCGATATACATCCTGAAACTATTCATGAAGAGACTCTTATCAAGACTCATGTTTAACAAGGCCTTCGAGACGGAAAGGAACAAGAAATGAGTACGAATCTTTTCAAGGTAATGAACGAGAAGAAAGCTATAAGTATTCCTCTACGAAAGATTGTTCTCGAAGTGGTTCGAATCGTGATTCCTATTTGTCGAAGGAATCGAGGCAAAGTAAAACTAATTTTGAATTTTTTTACGGTGATGACCAAAAAAGCACGAAGTATGCATCTTATGATTCAAAGAAGTCCCGTACAAAGTATCTTCCAAGAAAAGATCGTGACATCTATGAGAACATTGCTTCAATCTTGGAGTCTAATCCTTGTATTTTTGAATCTTTTGAATCATCTTCTTGTTGTACTCACAATGTAAGAGAAAGCCCAAAAGAAAAGAAAAGAAAAGAAAAGAAAAGAAAAGAGATCGTGAGAGAAAAGAAATCGAGAAAAAGAAAATGAAAAGAGCAAGAAGAAAAAAGAAAGAAAGAAAAGAAATTGAAATCGAGAAAAATTGAAAAAGAGATTGAAAAAGAAAAAGATCTTGAGAAAGAAACGAGAGAACAAAATGAGTGAGAAAAAGAGAGTGATTTTTCGACTAACTCTTTGGTTGTTTGTTCTTCTTCTGTTTTTTTGTTTCATGTTTTCGAGGAACCAAATGATGATTATCAACTTCACTATCTTCCTGACGAGCGACATTTCCAATTGGTTGAAAAAGGTAAGATGGAACCACCTACGCCGGAAGGTAAGGAAGGTAAGTGTATCGAAATGATCCCGTCTCCACCAAATCCTTCTAAACATTATGATTATGTGGATAGTTTCATTGATTGCCATTTTCTGATTAACTATGACAACTTAAATGATGGTAAGACGAGTCTATTTCAAGAAAATCATTGCGTTACAAATTGTGACGGTGGTGAGACGTATAATCAACGAGTGCAAGATGCGTCAAGGTATGACGATGACTTTTCTCTTAATTCTCATTTGTTTGATTGTGGTTTTTACGAGAATTGTTCATTGTCCAACGTGGAATCATTGAGTTTCTGTAAATTAAACACATGTTTTTAAACCGGGAATATGCCCTGATTTGTCTTATGAATAATTCAAGTATCATGCGGTATGTTTTAAAGAATTTCATCACTTCGATACTTGTCTTTTAATTAAGGTAACGAATTTTGTTAACTTGTTGTTTAATTTTTATTCGTTCCTTAAACAAATCTTGTGGTTGTATTTGCAATTTACCATCCATTTGTGAGATGTTGATTCAAACGCAAGGCTTCAACTACATTACATGCCTACGGAGAGAAGGTTCGTCTTGATCGAGCAAGGTAAATTCGATCTTCGAGTTTTAGCTTGTGAAGACAAGAAAGGTAAGGTTGATTTTATCTTTCTAAGTATAAAAGGTAAGCCTATTGAACTTGTTGATGCATCTTTGCCTTCTTCGAATAACGATAAGCTTCGAGTTGGTAATTTCATTTTAGTGAAACATTTAGATCATTACATGCTTATTCATTCTTTTTTGCCCATTTATGATCTACCTGCTTTCTTGAATGATGAGAGGATTCTTACGTTTGATAATTTTGATAGTTTTCGTGTGAAATAGTCCATCTTGCGTTACATGTGCAATTCACTTGAAGATTTTGAGATGTTTTCGTTCTCTTCAAAAGTTAATAGAACACATGATACCGATTTCGATTTGATAACTCATTTAGATCATGAATTGCTTGAATGTGATATTCTGCTTAATGATGGTCTACCTATTTCAATGATTGGCAAAAGAATTTGTATCATCTGGTTTCATCATGTGTCTGATAAATTTTGTAATTCATGTGTGAGTAATATAGTATATCGTTCAATGCAAGACTTAGTTGATCAATTTTGTGTGCCATAGGCGTTTTCTCGATTGCTTGCTTGTGGCGAATATATCTATCATTTGACATGTTATTCGCATGAAATCTTTGACTTGTGGGATTCATGTGACTCGAATGCATGTCATGAAGCTTATTCACTCTCGTTGCAAACGTTTGACAAGGCATTATTCTTATTATACGATAAAGTGATTAAGCCCATTTGCGTGTGGTTTATGTGTTCTGTGACGTTCATATTTGAATTGTATTATTGTTTGAAAATGATTAGGCTAATTCATGTTTATCTTTTTCAGGTGTTACGATTATCGTCCGTCCTGTTTGATCGAGGAAAGTCGAGCAAAAAGAATTTTGTTCGGATAGGCCAAGAGTTCGATTCGAGGATGAATCGCCTTGAAGAGGGGAGGGATGATGCGAGCACGCCTGGGGCATCCAACATTTTTCAACATGATGAGCTCGTATCATCGAGACCAAGAGCCGTGGAGCTCATGTGCATCTTCATGCACTTCCAAATTGAGCCGGATTAGCTCATGCCATCTTAATTTGAGCTTCTCACTCACTTCAAATTTCATCGAATGATTTCTTTATTTTTTAATAAATTGAATTTTAATTTATTTACTTTTTCTATAGCTATTTAATGCATCTAAAACATCTTAAATGGGTTGAATTTAATTTGTTTTAGCTCAAAAGTGATTTTATCACATTTTATTATATGTTTTAAGTTGATTAAAACATAAATTTAATGTGCAGATTTTTATGCTTAATTAAGGGTCATTGAAATTCCAATGTGTCCTAATGGTGTCCTTTAGTTGTCCTAAGCTTCAGCCGATTTTTATTAGTTGTTAAATAGCTTAGATTTAATTTATTTCAGTTCAATTTAATGTCTTAATGTGATCTTTAATTGCTGGAATTAATTAGCTAAGTTAATGAACTTAATTTGCTTGTAGGTGCATGTAAAGGGACGGCACAAGGAGATTAATGGGCAGCAGCAATTACTTTCATTTAAGATGATGTTTTGTTAGCTCAATAGTTTTCTATTGCTGCCATTTCAACTTCCCAAGATGCCCATTCAGCTCACCGAAGTTAATGCAAGAAGGTCAACAATCAGCAGTAACTTGAGCTGAAAAGTCAGTCATTAAAGCTGGAATTTAAGGAGGAATTTAAGGGCATTCATGCATGCTTGGTTGAACAATGAAGAGTCATTCAATTATCTTTTCTTCCTTGATGATTCGGCTGCACCTTGGTGATTTAAAAGCTGCCTCTTGAGCTTCCATTCAGCCAATGTGGACTTGGAACTTGAAGAGTTTTCCTATCTAGAATTTTCAAGTTAATGTTAGTATTAATTTTGCTTAGTCATTAAGGCTAGAAGATGACCATTCGGCTAGCTCAAGCAACTATAAATAGTTGGCCATTTTATTTTGTAAAGGACTTTTGGACTTTTTGCCATTTTATAAAATTTTATGAACTTTGTTCAAAAGAGTGAGATCACTCCTCTCTATCTTTCGTACGAGTTTCGATTTCGACTTATCAAGTTTTCTTGCTTGTGGCGTCAATCGTTCTCTTCCATCTACTTATACCATAGGTTCTTATCTTTATAGATAACGGGTCTTGGTCTATCTTCGATTCCATCATATCCACCTTAAACATTATAGAAATCAGGGTGACACATACTTGTGTTGAATCGTTTCTTATTTAATCCTTATTCTCCATTTCCACCAAACTATCAAAATAACACCTATCTCCATCTACTTTCTAAAACCGAACCTATCCTTCTCCCTAACCGAATCATTCCCACATTTAAACACCTCCATTCCTAACTTATCCCATTTCTTAAAATAAATTAACTTAAAAGCTTCTGCAACTCTTCCATATTTTCTCATTTTTCCCGAAGGCTTGATTACATCCTCGTAGACGATTGGGCAATTTAAATACGACTCGACTCAACCCGAGGTAGATCGTATCATTTGGTATCAGAGCTATAAAAACGAGGAATTTTGACAACGTACGAAAAGCCAAAATAGGTTCGTAAGTGAAAAAAAATTCAAAAAAAAATTGTAAGTTGTAATTTTCGTTCTTGTATTTCAATATATTGTATGTGAAGTGAAAAAAAATTGAAGAAAAGAAAAAAAAACGAAAATTGAAAAAAAAAATATACAAGTTAAAAAAAAATGGTAAAAAAAAAAGTTGGGGAAAATTTTTGAAGTTTTGCTTTGAACTTCATCTCTTCTATTTTCGATCTCAAGGCTCTCATTTCTACCCTCTTCATCTTCTACCTCGACCTCCTAAATTTTTTTTCTTACCCTTTAGCCTACCCGATAACCAAATTTTTTTTGTTTAGCCTCCCCTATACCCGACATCAATCCCTTGAAACCCCTTTGAAGTTGACCCTCAAGCCGCGATGAGTCTTTCGAAACGAAGTACAAATTTGTGAGACGAGATAGAGCGATAAAAGGCACGAGTGAAATCATCAAAGAAAAAAGCCATCATACGAATTAAACACGACTATCTATTTTCTTTTGTATAACTTATTTTATTTTCAGCAACAAAGATGTCACAAGAAGGATTCTCAACCGCCAACTTCCAATACTTGTTAAGTGAAATGGAAAGCATTTTTGATCGAAAGATTTCATCAAGTCAGAGAACCGAGTCAAGTTCTTCACCACGATATACATCCCGAAACTATTCACAAAGAGACTCTTATCAAGACTCATGTTTGACAAGGCCTTCGAGATGGAAAGGAACAAGAAACGAGTACGAATCTTTTCAAGGTAATGAACGAGAAGAAAGCTATAAGTATTCCTCTACGAAAGATCATTCTCGAAGTGGTTCGAATCATGATTCCTATTTGTCGAAGGAATCGAGGTGAAGCAAAACTAATTTTGAAGTTTTTTATGGTGACGACCAAGAAAGCACGAAGTATCCATCTTATGATTCAAAGAAGTCCCGTATGAAGTATCTTCCAAGAAAAGATCGTGACATCTATGAGAACATTGCTTCAATCTTGGAGTCTAATCCTTGTATTTTTGAATCTTTTGAATCATCTTCTTGTTGTACTCACAATGTAAGAGAAAGCCCAAAAGAAAAAGAAAATAAAAGAAAAGAAAAAGAAAAAGAAATCGAGAAAAAAGAAAATGAAAAAGTGCAAGAAGAAAAAAAGAAAGAAAGAAAAGAAATTGAAATCGTGAAAAAAATTGAAAAAGAGATTGAAAAAGAAAAAGATCTTGAGAAAGAAACGAGAGAACAAAATGAGCGAGAAAAAGAGAGTGATTTTTCGACTAACTCTTTGGTTATTTGTTCTTCTTCTGTTTCTTTATTTTAGGTTTTCGAGGAACCAAATGATGATTATCAACTTCACTATCTTCCTGACGAGCGACGTTTCCAATTGGTTGAAAAAGGTAAGATGGAACCGCCTATGCCAGGGAAGGTAAGGAAGGTAAGTGTTTTGAAATGATCCCGTCTCCGCCAAATCCTTCTAAAAATTGTGATTATGTGGATAGCTTCGTTGATTGCCATTTTCTGATTAACTATGACAACTTAATTGATGGTAAGACGAGTCTATTTCAAGAAAATCATTGCGTTACAAATTGTGACGGTGGTGAGATGTATAATCAACGAGTGCAAGACGCGTCAAGGTATGATGATGACTTTTCTCTTAATTCTCATTTGTTTGATTGTGGTTTTTACGAGAATTGTTCATTGTCCAACATGGAATCGTTGAGTTTCTATAAATCTATTTTGAAGCACGTCAAGAGCTTTGATTGTTCGATCTTGAACTTACATAATTCCTTTTGGTTTAACAAATTTGATTTTTTGAAACCAATGCCACATCCTGTTTTAAGTAATCAAACACATGTTTTTAAACTGGGAATATGCCCTGATTTGTCTTATGAAAAATTCAAATATCAAGCGGTATGTTTTAAAGAATTTCATCACTTTGATACTTGTCTTTTAATTAAGGTAACGAATTTTGTTAACTTGTTATTTAATTTTTATTCGTTCCTTAAACAAATCTTGCGGTTGTATTTGCGATTTACCATCCATTTGTGAGATGTTGATTCAAACGCAAGGCTTCGACTACATTACATGCCTATGGAGAGAAGGTTCATCTTGATAGAGCAAGGTAAATTCGATCTTTGAGTTTCAGCTTGTGAAGGCAAGAAAGGTAAGGTTGATTTTTGTCTTTCTAAGTATAAAAGGTAAGCCTATTGAACTTGTTGATGCATCTTTGCCTTCTTCGAATAACGATAAGCTTCGAGTTGGTAATTTCATTTTAGCGAAACATTTAGATCACTACATGCTTATTCCTTCTTTTCTGCCCATTTATGATCTACCTGTTTTCTTGAATGATGAGAGGATTCTTACATTTGATAATTTTGATAGTTTTCGTGTGAAAAAGTCCATCTTGCGTTACATGTGCAATTCACTTGAAGATTTTGAGATGTTTTCATTCTCTTCGAAAGTTAATAGAACACATGATACCGATTTCGATTTGATAACTCATTTAGATCATGAATTGCTTGAATGTGATATTCTACTTAATGATGGTCTACCTATTTCAATGATTGGCAAAAGAATTTGTATCATCTGGTATCATCGTATGTTTGATAAATTTTGTAATTCATGTGTAAGTAATATAGTATATCATTCAATGCAAGACTTGGTTGAACAATTTCGTGTGCCATATGTGTTTTCTCGATTGCTTGCTTGTGACGAATATATCTATCATTTGACATGTTATTCGCATGAAATCTTTGACTTGTGGGATCCATGTGACTCGAATGCATGTCATGAAGCTTATTCACTCGTTGCAAACGTTTGACAAGGCATTGTTCTCAAGTATACGATAAAGTGATTAAACCCGCTTATGCGTGTGGTTTATGTGTTCTGTGACATTCATATTTGAATTGTATTGTTGTTTGAAAATGATTAGGCTAATTCATGTTTATCTTTTTCAGGTGTTACGATTATCGTCCGTCCTGTTTGATCGAGGAAAGTTGAGCAAAAAGAATTTTGTTCGGATAAACCAAGAGTTCAATTCGAGGACGAATCGCCTTGAAGAGGGGAGGGATGATGCGAGCACGCCTGGGCATCCAACATTTTCAACATGATGAGCTCGAATCATCGAGACCAAGAGCCGTGGAGCTCATGTGCATCTTCATGCACTTCCAAATTGAGCCGGATTAGCTCATGCCATCTCAATTCGAGCTCCCTCAGCTCACTTCAGCTCATCGAGCTGATTTCTTTGTTTTTTTAATAAATTGAATTTTAATTTATTTAATTTTTCTATAGCCATTTAATGCATCTAAAACATCTTAAATGGGTTGAATTTAATTTTTAGATCAAAAGTGATTTTATCACATTTTATTATATGTTTTTAAGTTGATTAAAACATAAATTTAATGTGCAGATTTTTATGCTTAATTAAGGGCTGCCGAAATTCCAATGTGTCCTAATGGTGTCCTTTAGTTGTCCTAAGCTTCAGCCAATTTTTATTAGTTGTTAAATAGCTTAGATTTAATTTGTTTCAGTTCAATTTAATGTCTTAATGTGATCTTTAATTGCTGGAATTAATTAGCTAAGTTAATGAACTTAATTTGCTTGTAGGTGCATGTAAAGGGACGGCACAAGGAGATTAATGGGCAGCAGCAATTACTTTCATCTAAGGTGATGTTGTGGTTAGCTCAATTGTTTTCTATAGCTGCCATTTCAACTTCCCAAGGTGCCCATTCAGCTCACCGGTTAATGCAAGAAGGTCAACCATCGCAACAACTTGAGTGAAAAGTCACCATTAAAGTCGGAATTTAAGGAGGAATTTAAGGGCATTCATGCATGCTTGGTTGAACAATGAAGAGTCATTCAATTATCTTTTCTTCCTTGATGATTCAGCTGCACCTTGGTGATTTAAAAGCTGCCTCTTGAGCTTCCATTCACCAATGTGGACTTGGAACTTGAAGAGTTTTCCTATCTAGAATTTTCAAGTTAATGCTAGTATTAATTTTGCTTAGTCATTAAGGCTAGAAGATGACCATTCAACTAGCTCAAGCAACTATAAATAGCCATTTTATTTTGTAAAGGACTTTTGGACTTTTTGCCATTTTATAAAATTTTATGAACTTTGTTCAAAAGAGTGAGATCACTCCTCTCTATCTTTCGTACGAGTTTCGATTTCGACTTATCAAGTTTTCTTGCTTGTGGCGTCAATCGTTCTCTTCCATCTACTTATACCATAGGTTCTTATCTTTATAGATAACGGGTCTTGGTCCATCTTCGATTCCATCATATCCACCTTAAACATTATAGAAATCGGGGTGACACATACTTGTGTTGAATCGTTTCTTGTTTAATCCCTATTCTCCATTTCCACCAAACTATCAAAATAACACCTATCCTTATCCATCTCCTTTCTAAAACCGAACCTATCCTTCTCCCTAACCGAATCATTCCCACATTTAAACACCTTCATTCCTAACTTATCCCATTTCTTAAAATAAATTCACTTAAAAGCTTCCGCAACTCTTCCATATTTTCTCATTTTTCCCGAAGGTTTGATTACGTCCTCGTAGACGATTGGGCAATTTAAATACGACTCGACTCAACCCGAGGTGGATCGTATCATTTGGTATCAGAGCTATAAAAATGAGGAATTTTGACTACGTACGAGAAGCCAAAATAGGTTCGTAAGTGAAAAAAATTCAAAAAAAAATTTTAAGTTGTAATTTTCGTTCTTGTATTTCAATATATTGTATGTGAAGTGAAAAAAAAATTGAAAAAAAAAAAAAAACGAAAATTGAAAAAATATATACAAGTTAAAAAAAAAGTGGTAAAAAAAAAAGTCATGGAAAATTTTTGAAGTTTTGCTTTGAACTTCATCTCTTCTATTTTCAATCTCAAGGCTCTCATTTCTACCCTCTTCATCTTCTCCCTCGACCTCCTAAATTTTTTTTCTTACCCTTTAGCCTACCCGATAACCAAATTTTTTTTATTTAGCCTCCCCTATACCCGACATCAATCCCTTGAAACCCCTTTGAAGTCGACCCTCAAGCTGCGATGAGTCTTCCAAAACGAAGTACGAATTTGTGAGACAAGATAGAGCGGTAAAAGGCACGAGTGAAATCATCAAAGAAAAAATCCATCATATGAATTAAACACGAGTGTGAGTGATTTTCTTTGTGAGTGATTCGTGAGGATTTTGTGGTAAGGTATTTTCTCTTTTCTATCTATTTTTTTTTGTATAACGTATTTTATTTTCAGCAACAAAGATGTCACAAGAAGGATTCTCAACCGCCAACTTCCAATACTTGTTAAGTGAAATGGAAAGCATTTTTGATCGAAAGATTTCATCAAGTCAGAGAACGGAGTCAAGTTCTTCACCGCGATATACATCCCAAAACTATTCACGAAGAGACTCTTATCAAGACTCATGTTTGACAAGGCCTTCGAGACGGAAAGGAACAAGAAACGAGTATGAATCTTTTCAAGGTAATGAACGAGAAGAAAACTATAAGTATTCCTCTACGAAAGATCATTCTCAAAGTGGTTCGAATCGTGATTCCTATTTGTCGAAGGAATCGAGGCTAAGCAAAACTAATTTTGAAGTTTTTTACGGTGACGACCAAGAAAGCACGAAGTATCCATCTTATGATTCAAAGAAGTCCCGTACGAAGTATCTTCCAAGAAAAGATCGTGACATCTATGAGAACATTGCTTCAATCTTGGAGTCTAATCCTTGTATTTTTGAATCTTTTGAATCATCTTCTTGTTGTATTCACAATGTAAGAGAAAGCCCAAAAGAAAAGAAAATAAAAGAAAAGAAAAGAAAAGAGATCGTGAGAGAAAAGAAATCGAGAAAAAGAAAATGAAAAGAGCAAGAAGAAAAAAGAAAGAAAGAAAAGAAATTGAAATCGAGAAAAAATTGAAAAGAGATTGAAAAAGAAAAGATCTTGAGAAAGAAACGAGAGAACAAAATGAGCGAGAAAAAGAGTGATTTTTCGACTAACTCTTTGGTTGTTTGTTCTTTTTCTGTTTCTTTGTTTCAGGTTTTCGAGGAACCAAACGATGATTATCAACTTCACTATCTTCCTGACGAGCGACATTTCCAATTGGTTGAAAAAGGTAAGATGGAACCGCCTACACCGGAAGGTAAGGAAGGTAAGTGTTTCAAAATGATCTCGTCTCCGCCAAATCCTTCTAAAAATTGTGATTATGTGGATAGCTTCGTTGATTGCCATTTTCTGATTAACTATGACAACTTAATTGATGGTAAGACGAGTCTATTTCAAGAAAATCATTGCGTTACAAATTGTGACGGTGGTGAGACGTATAATCAACGAGTGCAAAACGCGTCAAGGTATGACGATGACTTTTCTCTTAATTCTCATTTGTTTGATTGTTGTTTTTACGAGAATTTTTCATTGTCCAACGTGGAATCGTTGAGTTTCTGTAAATCTATTTTGAAGCACGTCAAGAGCTTTGATTGTTCGATCTTGAACTTACATAATTCCTTTTGGTTTAACAAATTTGATTTTTTGAAACCAATGCCACATCAAGTTTTAAGTAATCAAGCACATGTTTTTAAACCGGGAATATGCCCTGATTTCTCTTATGAAAAATTCAAGTATCATGCGGTATGTTTTAAAGAATTTCATCACTTCGATACTTGTCTTTTAATTAAGGTAACGAATTTTGTTAACTTGATGTTTAATTTTTATTCATTCCTTAAACAAATCTTGTGGTTGTATTTGCGATTTACCATCCATTTGTGAGATGTTGATTCAAACGCAAGGCTTCAACTACATTACATGCCTACGGAGAGAAGGTTCATCTTGATCGAGCAAGGTAAATTCGATCTTCGAGTTTCAGCTTGTGAAGACAAGAAAGGTAAGGTTGATTTTTGTCTTTCTAAGTATGAAAGGTAAGCCTATTGAATTGTTGATGCATCTTTGCCTTCTTCGAATAACGATAAGCTTCGAGTTGGTAATTTCATTTTAGCAAAACATTTAGATCATTACATGCTTATTCGTTCTTTTCTGCCCATTTATGATCTACCTGTTTTCTTGAATGATGAGAGGATTCTTACGTTTGATAATTTTGATAGTTTTCGTGTGAAAAAGTCCATCTTGAGTTACATGTGTAATTCACTTGAAGATTTTGAGATGTTTTCGTTCTCTTCGAAAGTTAATAGAACACATGATACCGATTTCGATTTGATAACTCATTTAGATCATGAATTGCTTGAATGTGATATTCTGCTTAATGATGGTCTACCTATTTCAATGATTGGCAAAAGAATTTGTATCATCCGGTATCATCGTGTGTTTGATAAATTTTGTAATTCATGTGTGAGTAATATAGTATATCGCTCAATGCAAGACTTGGTTGATCAATTTCGTGTGCCATATCGTTTTCTCGATTGCTTGCTTGTGACGAATATATCTATCATTTGACATGTTATTCGCATGAAATCTTTAACTTGTGGGATCCACGTGACTCAAATGCATGTCATGAAGCTTATTCACTCTCGTTGCAAACGTTTGACAAGGCATTGTTCCTGTTATACGATAAAGTGATTAAGCCCGTTTGCGTGTGGTTTATGTGTTCTGTGACGTTCATATTTGAATTGTATTGTTGTTTGAAAATGATTAGGCTAATTCATGTTTATCTTTTTCAGGTGTTACGATTATCGTCGGTCCTTTTTGATCGAGGAAAGTCGAGCAAAAAGAATTTTGTTCGGATAGACCAAGAGTTCGATTCGAGGACGAATCGCCTTGAAGAGGGGAGGGATGATGCGAGCACGCCCGGGGCATCCAACATTTTTCAACATGATGAGCTCGAATCATCGAGACCAAGAGCCGTGGAGCTCATGTGCATCTTCATGCACTTCCAAATTGAGCCGGATTAGCTCATGCCATCTCAATTCGAGCTCCTCACTCACTTCAAATTTCATCGAATCGATTTCTTTGTTTTTTAATAAATTGAATTTTAATTTATTTAATTTTTTTATAGCCATTTAATGCATCTAAAACATCTTAAATGGGTTGAATTTAATTTGTTTTAGCTCAAAAGTGATTTTATCACATTTTATTATATGTTTTTAAGTTGATTAAAACATAAATTTAATGTGCAGATTTTTATGCTTAATTAAGAAATTGCCAAATTCCAATGTGTCCTAATGGTGTCCTTTAGTTGTCCTAAGCTTCAGCCAATTTTTATTAGTTGTTAAATAGATTAGATTTAATTTGTTTCAGTTCAATTTAATGTCTTAATGTGATCTTTAATTACTGGAATTAATTAGCTAAGTTAATGAACTTAATTTGCTTGTAGGTGCATGTAAAGGGACGGCACAAGGAGATTAATGGGCAGCAACAATTGCTTTCATTTAAGGTGATGTTTTGGTTAGCTCAATAGTTTTCTATTGCTGCCATTTCAACTTCCCAAGGTGCCCATTCAGCTCACCGAAGTTAATGCAAGAAGGTCAACCATCAGCAGTAACTTGAGCTGAAAAGTCAGTCATTAAAGCTGGAATTTAAGGAGGAATTTAAGGGCATTCATGCATGCTTGGTTGAACAATGAAGAGTCATTCAATTATCTTTTCTTCCTTGATGATTCGGCTGCACCTTGGTGATTTAAAAGCTGCCTCTTGAGCTTCCATTCAGCCAATGTGGACTTGGAACTTGAAGAGTTTTCCTATCTAGAATTTTCAAGTTAATGCTAGTATTAATTTTGCTTAGTCATTAAGGCTAGAAGATGACCATTCGGCTAGCTCAAGCAACTATAAATAGTTGGCCATTTTATTTTGTAAATGACTTTTGGACTTTTTGCCATTTTATAAAATTTTATGAACTTTGTTCAAAAGAGTGAGATCACTCCTCTCTATCTTTCGTACGAGTTTCGATTTCGACTTATCAAGTTTTCTTGCTTGTGGCGTCAATCGTTCTCTTCCATCTACTTATACCATAGGTTCTTATCTTTATAGATAACAGGTCTTGGTCCATCTTCGATTCCATCATATCCACCTTAAACATTATAGAAATTGGGGTGACACATACTTGTGTTGAATCGTTTCTTGTTTAATCCCTATTCTCCATTTCCACCAAACTATCAAAATAACACCTATCCTTATCCATCAACTTTCTAAAATCGAGCCTATCCTTCTCCCTAACCGAATCATTCCCACATTTAAACACCTCCATTCCTAACTTATCCCATTTCTTAAAATAAATTCACTTAAAAGCTTCCGCAACTCTTCCATCTTTTCTCATTTTTCCCGAAGGCTTGATTACGTCCTCGTAGATGATTGGGCAATTTAAATACGACTCGACTCAACCCAAGGTGGATCGTATCAGGTGGTTTCCAATCTATACTGCCTCAATCTTCCAAGGATCCACCCTTATCCCTTCTGCAGACACTACATGGCCTAAAAATGCAACTTCTTTCAGCCAAAATTCACACTTGCTGAATTTGGCATAAAGCTTCTTCTCCCTTAACACTTGCAACACTATCCGGAGATGCTCATCATGCTCTATTTCTGACTTAGAATACACCAGGATGTCGTCTATGAATACCACGACAAACTGATCCAAGTAGGGTTGAAAAACCCGATTCATCATATCCATGAACGCAGCTGGGGCGTTTGTCAATCCGAACGGCATTACCAAAAACTCATAATGCCCATATCTTGTTCGGAAAGCTGTCTTATGAATATCCGCTTCCTTCACCTTAAGCTGATGATACCTCGACCTTAGATCTATCTTTGAGAATACCGCAACTCCCTTAAGCTGATCGAACAAGTCATCGATCCTTGGCAAAGGATACTTGTTCTTGATGGTCAGCTTATTCAACTGCCGATAATCTATACATATTCTCATCGTTCTGTCCTTCTTCTTTACAAACAAGACCGGTGCTCCCCATGGAGACACTCTAGGTCGGATAAACCCACGATCAAGCAACTCTTAAATCTGAGCCTTAAGCTCAACCAACTCCTTTGGTGCCATTCTATACGGAGCGATAGAAACTGGCGCCGTTCCAGGCAATAAGTCAATCCCAAATTCTACCTCTCGATCCGGAGGCAATCCTGGAAGTTCTTCTGAAAAAACATCCACAAATTCTCTCACAGTCCTGACCTCTTCAACAGTTGCTTCCTTAACCTCCAAGGCACTAACCAACATCAGAAAAGCTACACATCCCTTTCTAACCATCTTTTCTGCCTTAAGGGCAGATACTACATTTGATAAGTAATTTCGTCTCTCGCCCATCACCACAACTTCTTTGTCATCAATAGTTTTTAATGACATCCGCTAAGTAGCACAATCCACATTTGCAGGATATTTTACTAGCCAATCCATGCCTAAGATTAGGTCAAATTCCCCGAATGGCAACTCCATTAAATCAGCCAGAAACTGTGTCCCTTGAACTTCTAAAGGCACTTCCTTAAAGAGTTTATCTATTATTACAGTCTGTCCTAAAGGACTAAGTACAGTCATCTTCCTAGGTATAGTCTCAGAAGGCACATGCAGAGTTCCAGATACTTCACTAGCGATGTATGAATGAGTTGACCCTATATCTATCAAAGCAATAAAAGGTAACCCAGAAATCAAAACGTATCGTGATAACATCAAAAGGCCACTATCTTCTCTCGCGACGAATTATACCGGACACAGGCAACTACCACTACCTCTGCACGAGTCCGTGACCTCTACGAACCATTACTTCTTCCATTTGGACCTCGTAACTACCACTACCTCTGCCTGGAGTCCCGTGACCTCTACCAGAACCATTACTTCTTCCATTTGGACCACGACTCCTCATCGGTTGCTATCCACCACCGCCAAATGATTAACACCACGACCACTTTGGCGGTTCTTACAGTATTCATCGTGCAATCCTTAATCATATGATCTTTAGACCCGCACTTGAAACATCCCCGATTTTTTCCAACATTCTCCGGTGCATCTTCCCACATTGAGCACAAGTACGATATTGTCCTCCTCAGAGCAACCTCACGACCTCGCGCCCATCAACTCTAGGTTTCTTTTGAAAATTCTCGATGACCTCAAGATCCAAAACTTCTCTTATTCTTATTCGACCTCTATCCTGCTCGCTCTCACCGCTTAACTTCTTCAGCTATCCTTGCCCTATCCACTAAGACTACAAAGTCTCTTTCCTAGTGCGGAGCAATCAACACTCGCAGCTCATCTCTCTGTCCATCCTCGAATCTGACACACCGCTCATAATCGTAGCTACTATCCTCTAGCATATCGGCTAAGTCGTAAAACTCGCTTCATACCCAGCTATCGACTTATTTCCTTGCACTAAATTCAGAAATGCTTTTCTCTGAGAGTCGATGTAGCTAGCTCTAACGTATTTCCCTTCAAACTTAAGCTTAAAATACCCCCAATCCACTCGATCCACAGAGGTACTCTCCTTGACAGTGAGCCACCACTGGTAGGCCTCATCACAACGTAGTGAAACAGCACCTTTTGACTTTTCTTTAGCAGTGCAGTCCAAATCATTTATGATCCTCTCGACTGCCTCTAACTAGTACTCTGCTACATTTAGAGCTACTTCAGATACTCCCTAAAATCTCAAATTGCTTGATCTAAGACTCTCACCATCGACTTTCGAGCCCCATTTCCCATACTAGCTCCTACTACTCGTTCCAAAACTCACAGCATAGCCTGCGATATTGCGTCATCTCCTCTAGTTTGCTCTTAAAATTCCACCCCAATAGCCGATGGCAGAGCTTTATTTTCGGAACCTTGACCAGATCTAACTGGTTCCGACACACCATATCTGCCTTTCTCTCAAGGCCCACGACAACCACGCCCCTAGAACTCATGTCTACTACGCGTCTTATCTATTTTTACTGAAAAGTTTTATGTATTAGAGTCTTTTCACTTCTTGTTTAAAGAAAGTTTTATGTAACAAAGATTTATTCAGTGGTTTTTCCGTAGACGTACACATACACCTAGGGTCCATGTCTCTAAAGTATAGTTTCCTTAGGCTTATCACTTAAAATATCATACATTCACATCAATTTATCGATAAAAGAACTTACCGATGGACTGCTACCGAGAACTCTAAAAGCCATGCTTCTATAAAACCATTTTAACTAAAGAAAATTTTCAAAAAGTCATTTGGGCCAAATTTTGAAAACGTTGTCGGCTTTAAAACCCAAGGCTGAGAGTTTAAAACTGGGCTCTGATACCAAGTTGAAACACCCCAAACTCGGCCCACAAGCCCTGATTGGATCTAGTATGTTCCTCGAGTAAAACTTCAATTAATTCTCGTTTTGTTTTATAAGAAAATATGATGGTTTCCTATAAAATGGATCTATTTAGTGGTCGCGTTGTAAATGGTGTTTAATAGAGTTGGTGTCTCATTAAAACGTTATCTTTAAGAGAAAGATTTTAAGTTAAAAGAAAACTAAATTTTATGAAAAACTTATTATCATTGTAAAAACCATAAGTGTTTAGGTGTCAAAACAGTTTAAGTTATTTTTTTCGAAATCATTTAATTATTTAGTAAATATTTGATCGTAGCAGATTAAAAATCTAAAACGTAAAAATTTAAATAGTTCATAGCGGCCTTATTACAAAAATAACATAACCCAAAATAAATCCTAAATAATAAAAATAAACTTGGTAAGTTTAATTAAAAGAAACTCCGAAATATTTAATTGAGCAATGGCCACCACGTAGTCCTCATTGACCCGATCCATCACGCTAAGAGTCACCTGAAATATATCCCATAAAAAGGGTGAGTCAACAGACTCAATGTGTAACATTACACTAAAACCCAATCTATCAAAGCCATTAAGCCCATTTAAAACATATTTAGCCATAAGCCCATTTTATTCAAATCGATAAAATCGATTAAATCACATGTATATATATAAATGAAATGCAATCCGAGCCCACCTAAAATCCATCCGCTACACACCACCCGCTACCTACCAATCACACCGTGGGATTACTAAATCGACCCTCCATCCGCTACACACCATCGAAGGCGCTTCTGCAGCCAACATGCACATCGCCTTATAATTTTGTGGCATGGCCACCGATAATTGTGATCAAGTCACCAGATTCATATATGTGACCAAAGTCACCGGATTCATATTATGTGACCAAGTCACATATTATGTGATCACCGGTGGTAAAACCACCGAACACTTCCCTTTATCAATATCACCCATATGCCCATGCACATACATATTATTCAGATTTTATGCAATATACCCCAAAATCATAACAGAGTCATACTTATTTCATATTTATACTTATAGCATTATTAACTTAAGTAATGGGGTAAACATACCTAAATATTGTGTACCACCGAATGGTACTCAAACCATTATCATACATATATTCATACAAATCATTATTATTTTAGATCTATGAGAAATTTAGTATAGTGTTACACACCTTATAACAAAGGAGAACGATACCTTCCCGCTCGTCGACACCTAATTATTTATCACACTTGATTAGAACACACTACTACTTATAAATCTATACTATTGATGAATAATCTAATTCCTTACCCTCTAATCTCGGACAACTATTATATGTGATTTTCTCCAATAGATGGATCAAAATTTGAAGACAAACCACGAACAAATAGTGGCTCTGTGTACGCACAACTTCAAATAATCAATCTTCGTTATGTAAGGTCCACAACCCGTGGAAAGTCTCAATCCCGATCTGACCCTTCATTTGAAATTTGAGGGTATAATGAACCACCCTCTTCCAAACACTCCTTACCGCTCTTTTCAAACCTATTTTGTTTGCCCCAAAATCTTACGATCACGGGAAAATGATCGAGCGATAGAGTCCCCTAAAACAAAAGCGATTAGTAGTCTATCTAAAATGATATAATAAGTATATAAAACTCCTTTACCTTGAATATTTAATTTCCCGATGGATCTCTCCTTAATTGTTGGCTACAAAAAGAATCCCAAAATCCTCCTTCAAAGATTCGGCCAAGGAGAAATAAGAGGATTAGATTCCTAAAATCGGCTAATCCAAAAGAAAAGAAAGAAGAATGATTGATAGATAATCCTTACCCGTAACGCGGAGAATGATTGTACCCTTACTTGAACTATAAAGAGATTCACCTTAACAATTAAGAAGAAAAGAAATGGTGGTTTCGCTTTAACAAAGAGAAGAGAAAAGATGGTGGTTTCAGCTTTAATAAAAGAAAAGAAAGAAAGATGGGAGGTTTAAGATGTTATGATTATGGTGAAAATGGAGGATGGTTTCTGCTAAGAGAAAGAAGGAGAAAAGAAAAGATGAAAAGGACCTTAGTGCTAGGATGATTTCTACACTAGAGAGGAAGAAAAGAAAAGAGAAATGTCTTCTAAGCTTTTTGGTGTTTTCGCAATAGAGAAAAGAAACTTGAGAGAATAGGCAATTACACCAAAATGGTCAAAATGATAGCCAAAACAAAACAAAACTTTCACCTAATGCCAATGACAAATTCGCTAAGAAGAAAGATTTTGGAGAAAAGGGAAAAATGCACAAATGTTAAGATTTTGGCCAACTATCACCCCCTAATCCCATACAACATTTGGCCAACTCACATGCCAACACAATCCCACTTTTTCCTCCTCATTTCTTCCCTATCTTCCCCCTAATCACTATCACAATTAAGCCAACCCCCTTAGCCCCTTATACCGTCCACATTCATGGTCAAATGGCCATAGAAAAACTTCCAAAACATCACCCATTCATCAAGCTTTTTGTCCCCTTATCCTTCCAGATCATCTTGATTCCATACCTTAACTAATAACTTGCCTTTTCCCTTTGGTCTACTATCCAAAAATGAAAGAAAATCCATCCATACTAAGATAAGGCTTCACCGACACTATAGGAAAGAGAACAAAAATAAAAATCCTTCCAATTGCTAGCTAAGGGATTCAAACCTCTCCTCTCATGCATTCACCCATGTGCCAACACCACCTTGCCAATTGACTTGTTATGATTAAAACCTCATGCCAATTTTTCTTAAAGCCTATCTTGCTTAGCTCCATCTTAAGACTTAAAAATTTAATATTTTTCTAAGGCATTCTCTTACATACTGAAGTTCCTAAAACTCCCAAAGCACACTCAACTACACATAGGCATGCAATCACATACAATTAAGTTAAAAAAAATGCATAACCCCTATATTCGGATATTACGAAATAATAAGAAATAAAGCTAAGTTCACGAAGTTTTGAATGAATTTGTTTAGAAAATGGAATTAAGTTAGGAATGGAGGTTTGAGAAATGATGAAAACAATTTAGTAAATGGAAGGATAGGTTTAGGTTTGGTGATAGAAAGCAATATGGATGATAAAGGTTTTCGGTTTAAGGAAAATTGAATGGAGTTAAATTTAGAAGAAGATAATTTATGGAAATGGAAAAGTGAACTTAAACGAGAAACGATTTAACACTATAAGTGAAAGTGTCACCCCTGTTTCTATAATGTTTAAGGTGGAAATATGGAAATTGAATATGGACCACGACTCGTTATCTAGAAAGATAAGAACCGATGGTATAGTAGAATGGAAGAGTACGATTGACGCCACATGCAAGCTTGATAAGTCAGAATTGAAACTTGTACGAAAATGAAGAGGAGATAAAACTCACTCGATGAACAAAAGTTCAAATATTTTAATCAAATTTCAACAACCAATTACAAATGAAAATAGCAAGTATTTATAGGCTATCAAGGAGCTAGCCGAATGGTCACTAAAATGCTTAAGTGTTAAGCTAAATTCAACTAGAATAAGTGGAAAATCTGAACAAAATCCTTTAAAATTTCTTGGCAAAATTCAGCTAAATGTGGCCCTTGGTGTGCTTAGGAGATTTGGCTGAATGTGCTTGAATTTTCTAAAATTTGTTCATGTGCTTGGGAATGCCGAAAGCCCTTCTAGATACCTTAGAATTTAGCTAAGTTGAATGGAGAAGTTTGAAGGCTGATGGTGCATGAAGATTTCGGCCTTGGATAGCTAAATAGCTGCTTTGAAAAGTGAAACTTCAGCTCTCTTATTGTTTGGCCGAATGGCCACTTGGGGAAGACACCATTCAGCAACTTTTTGAGCTCCACGAAGAGGCATCATGTGAACTTAATGCCTTGTCCATTTACATTCACGAAAAAAGCACCAGTAGCCCATTAAATGGTGTCCCATGCATGTCCCATTGCATTTATGCCATCCATTCATGCTAGACAACCCATTTAATGCCATTTCATGCATGCTTAGCTGCTCATTAAAGTGTTGCCGTCCCAAGCCATATACATGCAGTGAATTAATGCACCGTCTCTTCATTAAATTTGGCTAGCAAGTATGCTTCTTTATGGCTGCTGCTTATCATGAAAAGGGACCTTTAGTGGCTGCATTAAATTCGGCTCAACCATGCTTCCTGGACAAAATAAATTGCAGCCATTAAGACAAAGTTGAGGCATATTAATTTTGGCTAGACCACAACATTAAAATCATGTCCTAAAGCTAGACACCTTAATAGACACTTTAGACAACTTAAACATATCATTTAAGACACAACAAAATTCGACAGCAAATAAATTAACCAAAAAAAACTGCACTCTAATTTTAGTTTTAAAACAACTTTATAACATGTAATAAAATGTGACAAATTAAATTCAACACTAATTTAATTATTAGGACACTTTAATTTGCTGCAGGAAAAATAAATAAATTAAAGACTCAATTTATTTAAAGCACTAAGTTTAAAGAAATCATCTCAATGAGCTGGAGTGAGCTCAAATCGAGCTCAAACGGACTAATTCGGCTCAATTTGGAAGTGCACATTAACTCCACGGCACTTGGGTCATTTGATCCGAGCTCCATTGATTTGTAAAATGTTGGTGCCCCGGGCGTGCCCATATCATCCCCCTCTTCAAGACGATTCATCCTCGAATCGACCCGTTGGTTTTCCAAAAAAAATCCTTTTGACTCGGTTTACCTTGATCAAATGGGGCGGATAGTTTTCTAATACGGGCACACCTGGGGTTTGCAACATTTTACAAATTGATGAGCTCGAATTCAAGGACCCAAGTGCCGTGAAGTTGATATGCCTTGTGACGCACTTCCAAATTGAGTCAGATTTGTCCATTTGAGCTCAATTTGAGCTCACTCGAGCTCGCTCCAGCTCCTTGAGCTGAATCTCTAAATTTTAATGCTTTAAATAAATTGCACTCTTTAATTATTTATTTTTCTACAGCCAATTAATATGTCTAAATAATTTATTTGATGTCCAAATTAATTTTTCTAAGGCTAAATTAATTTGTCTCATTTTATTACATGTTTTAAAGCTAAAATTAATGTGCAGATTTTTCTATTTAATTAGGGGCTGCCGAATTTAGTATGTGTCCTAATGGTGTATTTAAGTTGTCTAAAGTGTCCATTAAGGTGTCATGGACATGTTTAATTATTATTCAGCTGGTTTGGCTTGAATTAACATGCATTCCTTCCCTTTTGTAGGTACAGCCGAATGCACCAAGAACCTTGGAGGGACATGGACGGTTGGAAGCAAGACATTAATGGTACTGATTAGTAGTTTCTCAATGTACCTTTTCAGCTGGAATAGCAATCAAATTGAAGACAAAGTAATAGCATGCTTTGCTGAATTCAATGAAGTGTTGGTTTCTTTTTCGTGAAAATAAATAGACAAGGGATTAATGAGATGTTGGGCGGCACATTAAGTATAAGGCATGGACGACATAAATGCATGTACATTACTTAGGACAGCACATTTAATGTGCAACATGCTTGGAACATCATTTAATGTGATGTTGGTGCTTGGTTGGGACGGTAATTAAAGCCATTTGTTGTTGATTTCTTTTCTCAAAGCAAGTGAGCCGAATTTAATGCATGTTTGTTGCTGAACTAATGAGTTGTTCAGCATGCATTTATGGTGCCATTTCGTGGATATCAATGGACAAGAATTAATTCACAGCTGGTGTATTTCGTGAACATCAAAGAAGCTGATTGTTGGTGTCTCCAAGGTGCCTTTTTAGCCAAAGCTTTTTAGCTCTCCAAGACATTCATTCGGCCACCAAGGAACAACATTAAAGGAGCCAAATTAAAGGAGCTGTTGGGCTTTATTTTCCCCATGCATGGATGGCATTTAAGTGCTGATTCAATGACCAGCTGGTGGCTTTTTGTAAAGCTCAAGAGGTTGCTGTTCGGTGCCCTTCCTAAGTGACCATTCGGCCAAAAGGTTACCACAAGTAGATAGTTCTTAAGATCATCATCTTCACGTCTCCGTCCTCAAAATCGTGGTTCCCTCCGACGATTACTTGCATTCGACTCTTGATCACTTTCAAGATCACTAGGATCATTTACATCATCATCTTGATCTCTTCGTCTTTCCCGTTGTGGATTTGGCCTCTCCCGTCTAAGTTGGGCAACTTCGGGTGGTCTTTCGCATTGCTCTCTCGTTTCAACTTGAAATAGGCGATCTTCGAGAGGATTTAATCTTCGATCTAAAAGTCTTTCCATCTCTCATAATAAAGCTTGCATATTTCAGGGACATTACGAATAGGTTGTTGTGTGGGATGATCTTCCATGTTAGAATTGGATTCTTGAGACATTGAGTTAAGTACAAAAAAAACCTCAAAAAAAGACCTCACGATCACTCGAAAAGAAAGAGAAATTTCACTCATACTCGTGTTTTCGCTCAAGAATAGGCTTTTACCTCCACTTTATTGTGCTCACAACTCTCGTGCCTTTTTCCTCTCTTTACCTTTCTCGTGATTTCATACACAGATTCGCCAAGGCTAAAAATCTTTGTCTAGATGGTCGGTTTCAAATGGGTAACAAAGGATGAATTGTATGGTTATGGGTAGGCTAAAAGAAATTTGTAAGTTGGTTTAGGTATGGCGTTGGGTAGAAGAATGGAAGGTAAGATACTTTGATGTTGATCGGGGTAGTAGGAAAGAATGATAACACTTATCTTGCAAGAAGTTATTTTTTTTTATTTTTTTCTTTACTTCAACTGTAAAAGATGAGTACAAAAGAAATAAAATACAATTTTTTTTTTTTTATTTTTTTTGAATTTTTTTACTTACAAGCTAATCTTCGTTGTGTTCTTCGATCTTCGGAGCTTCTCAATTCTAGCTTTGATACCAAATGATATGATCTGTCTCGGGTTGAGTCGAGTCATATTTAAATTGCCCAATCATCTTCGAGAAACAATGAATATTTAGCTTAGTAGAATGGGTATGGAAAGAAATAGTTTTGGCAAAATAAATGATAGTTTAAAAGTATAGTTTCATGAAGTAAAATATGAAAGAAGAAATGGATTTTGGTTCAAAAATAGATAAGAAAGGAAAATGGTTAAACAAAAGTGCAAACAAGAACCAATACCGATTTGGTATCGACCCGTTGTTTATAAGCCCTTTAGTTCAGTTTAGGAAATGGTTATGGTGACCTCGACCTACTATCTAGCAAGATAGGAACCTCGGTATGTTTGAACGCCACACTACGAATAGTGATAAGTTCAGGCCGACCAAGAAAAATGAATGACACAACTAGAACACTAGGTAGCCAATCTAATCTTTGAACTAAAATAGAGAAAATTTGCCCCACAAATTGAGTAGAATATCATTCACGAAAATCAAAAGTTGCCCCCAATATGTTGGTTACATGTATATATAGTATCCAATGAGGCTAGTTGAATGGCCACTTTTAATGAGGATAATAATGATTTCAAATGAAAAGTATCAACCTTTGGAATTCTAGCCATAAAACTCCCATCTTCAATAACTCTTGAATTAAATTGCTTGTCAATGTCCTTTGAGTTCTTCCGTGATCAATTGAAAAGTCACCAACCAAATGAAGAGTCCCAACCTTTGGAATTCTAGCCATGTAACTTCCATCTTCAATGTGATTAACTCTTGAATTGAATTGCTTGTCAATGTCCTTTGAGTCTTCCATGATCAATTGAAAAGTCACCAACCATGAAGCAAATGTTATGGAAGTTGAAGACAAAGAGGCTGCCGAATTTAAAGAACCATAATGCTCTTCTTTAATTAATAGTAATAATGGATGTAAGATGAAAAGTCACCTGCAATTATCACATGTAACCGTCAAATTAATGCAATTATTAAACTTAAAATAAATTAACAACTAACTTAATTAAATAAACTAACACTTAACATCATTTATTCTAGCAACTAGCTTAATTAAATAAACTAACACTTAAACATCATTTATTCTAGCAACTAGCTTAATTAAATAAAGCATCATTAAATGAACTTAACTCATGCATCAATAAATTAACCTAGTAACTAGATTAATTAAAGAAACAACTATTAAATTAAATTCATTAAAAGAACTCAATTAATTAAACTAAGTTGAGTTGAATTAATGACCAAAAACCATTTATTGAACTAAGCTACTTAAATGCAAGTATTTAAAATGCAAACTAAATGCAAAGTTAAAATTTAAATAAAGAGTTTAATTTGGATCAGTTCAAAAAGCTGGAATTGAGCCAAAATTTGTTTGCAATATGTTGCAAGGAAATTTTATTGAGCTGGTCCCAACTCGTTCTATTTCTCCAACCTGAACCTCGCCCCACAATTAGTTAACTAAGGCCAAAATAGCCTTTTTGAATTACTTAGCTAGAGCTCGTAATTGGTCCTTGAGGCAACACCATTGAATCCTTGCTCGAGTTAGGTGCACTTTGGGGGCGATCGTGTCACAGAAAGCATGCTCGATCACAAAATTAAGCCAATTCAAGCCGAGCAAGAACCTCGAGCAATAACTCGATGAATGCAAACTGCACCGAGTTGAGAAATGGAGTTAAGTCCATCATGAAGACACCTTCCCAATGGCTATTCAAAATTTCTATTCAACAAGGTCGTCGAGACAAAGAGAAGCAAACTTTGAGTTTGAGACTTTTCAAAGTGATGAACAAGAAAGAATGAGTTATTCCTAGTATACCTCAAAGAAGTCCCTCTCGGAGAAACATTCATGAAAACTTAATCGAGAAACCTACGAGAACACTTTCTCTTTCTTTGAGCCAAATACTTATCTTTTTGATTCTTTTGTAACATCTACAAGTTGTAATAAAATCAAAAAAGTAGAAAGAAGATCAAAAGAAAGTGAAAAGGAAAAAGAAGTTGAAAAAGAAATTGAAAAAGAAGAAAAAGAAATAGAAATAGAAAAAGAAGAAAAAGAGAAAGAGATTGAAAAAGAAGAAAAAGAACTCGAGAAAGTGAGAGAGAAATAAAATGAAGAAAAGAAAATTGAAAAGAAAATTGAGATTGAAAAAGAAATAAAAGAAAAAGATGAGAGAGAATTAGTGAGGAATATTTCCACTAACCAAGATATGAAATTTTCTTGTTGTGTTTCTTTTCAGGTTTCTGAAAGGCTGAGTTACGAGTTTCAACTTCAATACCTTTCTGATGAGCGACGATTTTGCATGACCAGGAAAGGTAAGGTTGTCGAACCACACGAGCTTGAAGGTAAGCAAGGTAAGGAATTTTTGGTAACTGAGTCACGGCAATCTAATTTGACATTTGTCAATAAAATTTTTGATGACTTAATTTTTAAATGATTCCCTTATTTTCATTTGATTGATTGCTATTCTTTGAATGTGGTTGATGTTCTTCGATACAATCGACAAACCAAAGATTTGATTTTGCGTGATGACGGTTTTTCACGAGAAACAATTAAAATTTTCAATTGTGATAATTTTGTGCAACAAATACTACCTTGTGAAAAATCCCTGATTTGGTGCAAATCTATTTTGAAACATGTAACGAGTTTTGATTGTTTGATCCTGTGTATGCAAAAATCCTTTCGGTTTGACGTGTTTGATTCACTAAACCCTTTGCTACACTTGGGCATAAGTAATCAAACTCATGTTTTTAAACCCGGAATATGTTTTGATACATTTTGTGGGAAAATCAAGCATCATCGATTGTTTGAGTAGAATTTCTATTGTCTTGATACTTGGTTTTTGAATAAGGACACGAGGTATGATAAACTTGATTTCAATTTAAATTCATACCTTAATCCATTTCTGTGGTTGTACTTGAAGTTTGCATTTCATTTCGAAAAGATTAATTCAACCACGAAGCTTCGATTAGACTACATTCCCTAGGAGAGAAGGTTTGTGTTAAATGGAAAAGATACAATCGGCCCTTATCCTTCTGCCCATAAAGGTAAGACACTTGAAACTTTTGAAACTTGTTTGTTCTCCTTGGATGGTGACAAAAATATTGTTAGTGACTTGATTTTTGCAAGACACTTAAATCGAGATGTGAGTAATTGTTTTGCTTCATTGGAACACGATGTATCTATGTTGGTTGTGGATAAAAAGATCCTTATTTTTTATCATCGTGATTTTGTTGGGAAGTATGTAATTAAATGGAAATTGCAATGTCCAACTAAGCAAGACCATGAATTTTATAAATCTTTTCGATTGCCTATTTGTGATGCCTACGTACATATTTTGACTCATTACTCGCATTTCAATCATGACTTGTGGAAACAATTTAAGTTGTTTGAATGCCTTGAAAATTATTCAATTTTGTTTCAACATTTGACGAGGCATTAGCGAGAGAATTAGCTTGTTTGCATGAAAACTTGAATCTGTCCATTAGCATGCGTTATACTTGTCTTACTATGCTTATGCTTGGACTACAAGTTTGTTTGCATTACTTTTTGCTAACTCATGGCTATTCTTTTCAGGTGACTCTATTACCATTCGCCCGGTTCGATCGAGAAAAGCCGAGTAAAAGGAATTATGTTCGAGAGAACCAACGGCTCGACTTAAGGACAAGTCACTTTGAAGAGGGGGAATGATGTGAGCATACCCAGGCAACCCAAGTTTCACTTACCAATCCTTTCGAGCTCTCTGAAGGCCAATCGTTGAGCAAGCCGTGCACTTTGGTGCAGCTCAATGTAGCTCGATTTAGCTCATATGAGTTTATTTCAGCTCATTGAGCTCGATTTAAGTTTAATTCAACTCAATTGAGCTTGTTTGAAGTTCTTTTCAATTCATTAATTTTCTTGCTGGAATAAATAAGTTTTTTAAGTCAATTTAATTAGTTTACTACAGCTCATAAATTTATCATGGTTTATTGCATGTTTTTAATGTGTCTAGAATAGCCCTTACTTAATTTGTCCTAAGTCCTACAGCCCTTTATTATGTCCTAATCTAAGACAAATTAATTAGGTTCTAGAATTAAATTTAATGTGCAGATTTTATTTTATGTTTGCTGCCAAATTTAGTATGTCTTGTTTAAGACTTTATTTAATTTGTCTAGTTTTAATTATGTGTATTTAAATTGTCCAAGATATGTTTTTAATTATATTCATTTGATTTGGATTGAATTAATTAGTTCATGTGTCTTGTAGGTGCAGCCGAATGTGGGCAGCATTTAAAGCCAAGTTCCTGCACGACTTGGTTCAAGGAATTAGCACATGCATGCATGGCTATGTTCAATGAAATTGGGCTAATTGTTTGGCTTCTCTAAGTGACTATTCAGCCAAGGAATAGATGCACATTTATTTTCCCAAGTATGGCCGAATGTCTTCCCAAAGCAGCATAATTCCATTCATACTTACTGTTCACACCATGGGTCCAATCTACTGACCTTGTTCACACTTCAAAAGACTTTTCTAGCTCCTTTTTCACACCTTCAAGGTTGTTCACGTCCTCCTTTAATGCTGGAATCTTTTCAGCCAAGAATTGCAATTTAATGAGCTCATTTAAGCTCAATTAGCTGAACCTAGCTACTTCCATGAACCATGCCACTTCTCCAAGTGCATTTTCTCTTCTAGAAATCGTCCCTTGAGCTTTAATTCAGTTGAATTTAGCTCCAAAAATTTAGTGTTTTTTCCAAAATTTTCTAGCATTTTCTAGCCTAATTAATTACTTAGATATTAAGTCTTTGCTTAGGCCATTTGGCTACCTAGCTGAACACTATAAATAGTTGTTTATTTTCATTGTAAAAAGAACTTTTTTTCCATTTTATCAACTTGAATGAACTTTGTTCAAAGAGTGAGATTACTTCTCTCTAAATTCGTATGAATTTCGGTGTGACTTATCTAGCGAAGCTAGTGGCATCAATCGTTCTCTTCTTTTCAAACTTATCACCATCCTGGTGTGGTGTTCATCCATCTTTTATATCTTCCGTTCTTACTTTGCTAAGTAACGAGTCAAGGTCTATTTTGAATTCCATCATTCACCTTAAACCAAATAGAAATCGGGTGACACTTTGACATAGTGTTGAATCATTTCTTGTGTTTAAGTTCACCGTCCATCCTTATTTACTATCCTTCACTTATCTATCTTTACTCAAATTTTACTAAAACCGAACCAACAAATACCTATCTTTCTTCATCCTACCTAAGTTCTAACCTATCCATCCCATCTTTTAATTTGAGTCCAACAATTATCAACCTCCATTCCTAACTTAATTCCCTTTTCTAAAATAACTTCACTTAATAGCTTCCGTAAACTTAACTACATTTTCTATTATTTTTTAAAGACACAACCTCTCCTCGTAGACAATCGGGCATAATCATGAACGAATCAAATCAACCCGGGTAGCCTCACATCGCCAACATGCATGCACCTAGCTTAATCATTCCTCCCATGTTTGGCTACACCTATTAACACAAAGAAAACTCATAAAATCAAGCTTATTTCAGCTGAACATATTGAAGACATAATTTAGACACAATAATGGGCACTTAGACAAATTAAATTATAAACAATCTAGGACACATTAAAAATCAGCTAGAACCTAGACACATTAAAAACTTGGGATAAAATTGGACAAATTAAATTAAGTCTAAGACATCATAAATTTTACTATAAAACATACTTAGGACATATTAAAAGTCAGAACATCCTCGAATAGGGCCTATGCATTTCATTTAATTGTATGAAATGACAAGTTTCAAGTACTATGAATAAATTTGTGAAACTTTTGGAAACCTAGAAATGCATGGAAATGGAAATGAAAAATGAAAATGGAAATGGAAATGGACATTTTGGAAACTTAGACATTTTGGAAACTTAGACATTTTGGAAACTTAGACACTTATGGAAACTTAGACATTTTTGGAAACCGAGACATTTTGGGAAACCTAAACATTTTGGAAACCTAAACATTTTGGAAACTCGAACATTTTGGAAACTCGAACATTTTGGAAACCTGAACATTTTGGAAACTCAAGATGTAAGAAAATGGCAAGTTACTGAGTCAGCCGAAAATTTTAGGAAACTTAGAAATAAGGCCTGAATGACAAAATTTAAAGCCCAAAATGGGAGATAAGGGCAGGAGGGCCTTAAAAGAAAAAGCTGGTGAATTTTGACATAAAATCAAGCTTGGAAAAGTGGCCTGAGGTGTCACTTAGGGTTTAAGGGAATGGCATGAGTTCGAGTCACTTGGGAAGCAATTTTTGAAAGTTTAATTTTGTTTCCCAAGGCTAGGGATGGACGGCACATGCTTGCTTGAAAGGGGAGAGTTTTATTTTTATTAAAACTTGTCAAATTTAAGTGATAAATAGAGGATTTATTTTACTAAGATAAATAAGGGATTAAAGGATGGATTAAAGGTTATTTTAAAGTGATAATTAATATCAAATTATCACATGGGAGAGTAGTGGCCAAGTTTTGGACTCTTGGTCTAGTAGTTCGCTTAAAGAGGAAAGAGAGACTTTTCTCTCATTCACTCCACTTGAATTTTTGCTCTCCTTTTCCCTCTCATTGTCAAACTTCCCTAAGAAAGGACTCCATCTTTTCTTTTCCTTCCTCTTGCCATTGCCTAGCCAAAACTCTTCTCTTCCAATCCCGGTTAGATCTCCATAGCCGGATTTCAGTAACACAAGACAAGGAAACAAGTGATTGAAGGATTCAAGGTAAGTAAGCCATTCAATTTTCTTTCTTCCTAGTTGCCGAAAGTAAAAGGTTTAACTCCTATTCTCTTTGATCATGGCCGAATATACAAGGGATCTCGGGTTTCCACCATCGTTGAACATAAAGATCAAGGATCTAAGGTAAGAACAATCGATTCTTGTTCTTTTAAATCAATTTAAACAAGGCTTAAGAAAATAACCCCTCTTTTTGTCTATGGCCGAATGTTAGAGGAGGAGTTTTGGGATTTCAAAATCAAGGAATTAAGGTAAGACACATTCGGCTAAAGGCCATCTATCAACTATTAAAGTTAGATCAAATCTAACCTATGATCTTTAGGGATTTCACGGATATTCAAGACAAAAAGGAACTTTCGGATTTGGAATCTCTAAGGTAAGCCTCTAAAATATTCGCTAAGGGTTCTATGAGTATCTAAATCCATTCCTTAATTTTTGAAAAGCAAAAACTAACCATATTGAACTACAAGGTTGGCCGAATATCAAGTAGAGGAAAACCCAAACTTCCGGATTTGTGTAATCACCAAATCGGCAAAGGTGAGTTTTTCCTTACAAATCCTACTAGGATTTGGTTTTGTTTAAAAGGGGTTTATTAATGTGTGTTAATGGATGGGCGAATATAGGATTAATTGATCTAAAAATTAGATCGGGATTCTCGAAATCAAGGAACCTATTAAGCGAAAAAGGTGTGTACCCTTACTATTATTCGATATATTATGGTTAAATATTTTAATATATGATATGAAAATTAATATGAATGTGGCTATGTACCACACATGTGGCCAAAAAGTACCAAGGTCGCTTCCTACTCGATAGGATCTGTGAAAATGTTATTTAATAACATGCGAATATAAGAATATGAACATGAAATTAAATTATGTTATATATGTATATATGTTTTGGGCATTCGGGATTTATGTAAAAGGGGGAGAACAGGTGTTGACTTCGGTCTCACCCACGAAAAATGTTGACTACGGTCACATTGCGAAATATGTCGACTACGGTCACATTGCGAATTTTGGTAACTTCGGTTACAATAGTGTCTAATGGCACAACGTGGAGAGTAGCGGATGGAGGGTCGACTTAGTAGTCCCCACGGTGTGTTGGTTGGTACGGGTGGAGAGTAGCGGATGGCTTATAGGTTTTGGGATTGGGTTGCATCATAATTTCATTATTACATGGACTTGTTGATGTGAACATGAATGCCTGATTTATTGAATGATAGTATTGTGTGCACATTGAGTCTGTTGACTCACCCCATTGTGGGAATTATTTTTTTTCAGGTGATGAGCAGTGACGGACCGGGCCGGTAGACCATGAGGAGGCCATGCATCACTTGAAGAATTTATTCAGAAATTTGGACTTTATTTGAGTTTAATACCTTTTAATTTTATTTTGGGTTATTTGATGTAATAAGGCCATAAGGCCCAGTGGATTATTCTTTGTTTTCACATTATTGTTAAGTTTCATGCTAAGAACTTCATTGGTTGTGTTTAATTAAATGGGCTTACAAAATCAAATAAATGGGTTTTCAATCTAAGCCCAACTCAAAACAATGCTTTTTCTAAAATTTACAAATTTTCTCTAAGTATCGAATGTTTTGAAACCGTTTACTTTAGAACATACCAGATCCGGTCCATTCTCGTGGTAGGTGTGTGTGTTCGATTTATATCGAGCCCGCTTTTAAACTCTCGGCTGTGGGCTCAGCCCAAAACGCTTTCAAAGCAAGCCCAAATGATTTTCTTTGAAAATAAGGTGCTTTTGGCATGGCCCCTAAGTCTCCCAACCAGATCCACCGGTAAGTACCCTAACTTTATGTGTGATTACGTGATTTATATAAGGGTAGAAAAGGCATGGAACGTAGAATAGATAATAGGAACTTGAACCCAGGATTAGACTACTCAAACACGTATACATAAGATTTAATGCACTAAACAAACCTATGGCTAAGCCATTGAGCTAAGGTGTGGTAACCCTTGTACGCATGTCTAGGATTGGATCCTAAGAGCTTGGTATTTAAGCGGTCCTAGTGACTCACCTCCTCTTCGCAGAATCCTACAGTGCGTAGCCGGTTCACCATAACTCGAGAGGGCTCAGTGGTGTGGCAACCTCAGTCGCATGTCTAGGAATGGTTTCGGTGGGAGCTTGGTATTTAAGCAATCAGCGTGACTCACCTCCTCTCCACATGAATCCTGCTCTGTGCGTGGTCAGGTTCACCACGACCAAGAGGGCTCGGTCAAAGGCTAAACATAATGACTAAAACCCGAAAGGAACTAGCCTTGTTTTAAAAAAAAAAGAGAAGAGAACAAAACAACAAACCCTAGTTTTTCAAACCTTTAAACTTTCTCTTAAATCTGAGAAAATTTATGTTTACAACATTTTCTGAAAAACTCTTGATTTACGAAAATTACAAAAATGCCCTTAGGGGTAAAATTACCAAAACGCCCCTGATTTGTAAAATGATTCAACTACTCAACAACTTTGCCAAAATTTCATGATTTCATGAACATTCAAAAAATCCTAATTTGTAAAATATCAAAATACCTTGATTTTGGAAAATTACAAAAATTGCCCTAACTTACAAAATTACCAAAATAACCCTGACTTCCAAAACTTTTTACAACATCCCCATTTTTGAAGGAACACTTTTCGAAAAGAACCCTCAAAGTTTTATAACTTTTGAAATACCCGAAATTTATTAAATTATACAAATTTACCCTGATTTGTGAAAAATTACCAAAATACCCCTGAGGTCAAAAATTATCGAAATACCCTGGACTTCAAAATTATTCCAAATTACCTCGAGATTTTGAATTTCCAAAATAATTTTGACAAAATCACCAAGGAACCTTATTTTGACAAATTACAAAATACCTCAGAGGACAAAATTACGAAAATACCCCCGGGTAGTGGAAAACAACAACAAACAACAAAAACCACAACGTTTCTCTGAATGAACGGAAGTTCATATTTGTTTGATGGATGAATGGAAAAGACTGTGTGTTGTATGATACGAAAGAACCACTCTTAAATTCTTTTTCATAAAACTTCTTCGGTAAATAAGTGGAACAAAGACTAATACATAAAATTCCTTAATCGATCTCGCCAGCTAGAAAATGAGCTCTAGAGGACGTGGTCGCCGTGGACGAGGAAGAGGAAGGATGACCGTGTCGAACCCCGTTAGGTCGGGACAAGGGTCCGACAATGAGATGCCACCGCCACCACCACCCCCAGCTGTTAATGTTGAGCAGCAGGCTCAGACGGGGAAGAGGTCATGTCGCAGTCGCTCATGAGTTTTGGAAATGGTGGCGGTCAGAGGAGGAAATGGAGGAAATCGAAGTCGGTACCTGAACGACTCCGAGCTAATGGAGCAGAAATGTTTCGAGGAGTATCCAATGTGGCACCTAGTACAGCTGAGTACTGGTTAGAAGCAACGGAACGCATTATGGATGAGCTTGATTTGACTCCAGAGGAGAAGCTGAAAGGGATGGTGGCATTGTTACGCGATGAAGCGTATCAATGGTGGTTGACTGTGCGTGATGGTACCGTAGCTGAAAATCTAACCTGGGAATTTGTTAAAGAGGCCTTTCAGAAGAAGTATGTGGGAACCAGGTATACAGATGAGCAGAGGAAGGCTTTTCTAGGGTTAGTACAAGGGAGTAAGTCCGTCGCAGAATATGAGGCGGAATTTCTGAGGTTGAGCCGCTATGCTCGAGGGTAGTGGCAATCGAGCATGAACGTTGTGTTCGTTTTGAGGACGGGCTGAGAAATGACCTAAGATCATTATTAGCACCGCATCAGGAGCGGGAATTCTCTGTCTTGGTGGAAAAGGCCAAGGTGGCCGAGGGGATTAAGGATGCTACTAAGCGCACTGTGGACAAGAATAAGGCCAAAAGAGGGTTTGGGTCATCGTGAAAGGGTTACAAGAGGCCTCGAATGACGGGCCACGTAATCAACAAGCCGGGTACAAAGTGCGATTCGTTCGTGTGAGTATTGTGGGAAGAGGCATCTAGGGGAGTGTTGGAAAAAGATAGGAGCATGCTATAGGTGTGGGTCCAAGGATCATATGTTTAAGGATTGCCCCAAACAACCAGACGAAAGCCGACCGGTAGTTCAAAATGTTAGCCAGACCGGTAGAGGCGGACAGCAGCCCCAACGGGGTCGTGGTTCGAGTAACCGTGGTGGTGGTGCAGGCAGAGGCCGTGGCACACAGGGTCGAGGTACTAATGCTAATACTGATGCAAGACAACCGGGTTTGGTTTATGCGGTTCGCCGAAGGGAAGATGGAGACGCGCCGGACGTAATAACCGGTACGTTCTTTATTTTTGACAAACCCTACTTTGCTTTGATTGATGTGGGCTCGACCCATTCCTATGTTGCAAGTAGTGTAGTGAAAACACTAGGCCTAGACTCTGAACTCTCGATAGGTCGATGACCTAGTAAGCCCATTAGGCCAAACTATAGTGGTAGACAAGATCTTTCGGAATGTACCCCTAGAGATTCAGGGAGTGAACTTTCGAGCGGACTTAATGGAGCTACCCTTTGGAGAGTTTGAGCTTATTCTTGGAATGGACTGGTTAGTGGAACACCGAGCCGTGTTGGATTGTGCGGCTAAACGAATGGAATTAAGAACCCCGGAGGATGAAGTGGTAATAATGATCGGAGAAAGGAGGAATTATTTATCTAATGTAGTTTCGACCAAGGCCGAGAAGATGGTTAAGAAAGGTTGCAAAGCGTTCTTAGCTTTTGTAAGTGCGATAGGTGGGAAGGAGGAAGGTGTTAATGGAGTTAGGACGATAAGGGATTTTGTAGATGTGTTTCGGAGGAGTTACGGAATACCCCTGCATGGGAGGTCAATTTGGAATTGAATCATTATCGGGACAGCTCCCGTGTCAATCGCCCATACCGAATGGCACCAAAGGAGTTAGTGGAGCTAAAGGCTCAGATCCAAGAACTGTTGGATCGTGGTTCATCCGACCCAGTGTGTCTCCATGGGGAGCACCGGTCCTTTTGTAAAGAAGAAGGATGGAACTATGCGTATGTGCATAGACTATCATCGCTTAAATAAGTCGACCATTAAGAACAAGTACCCTTGCCAAGGATTGAGGACTTGTTCGATCAATGAAAGGAGCCGCAGATGTTTTCAAGATCGATTCTGGTCGAGGATACCATCATTGAAGGTGAAGGAGGCCGATATTCATAAGACCGCTTTTAGGACAAGGTATGGTCACTTGAGTTTGTGGTGATGCGTTTGGATTGACAAACGCCCACCGCGTTCATGGACATGATGAATCGGATTTTCCAACCCTACTTGGATAGATTCGTTGTTGTGTTCATCGATGATATTTTGGTGTATTCAAAGTCGGAGGAGGAGCATGATGAGCATCTCCGAATCGTGTTGGAAGTATTAAGGAGAAAAAGCTCTATGCCAAATTCAAAGAAGTGTGAATTTTGGCTTAGGAGGTGGCATTCTTAGGGCATGTGGTATCCGCAGAAGGAATAAGAGTGGACCCTAGGAAGATCGAAGCGATGTTGGATTGGAAGCCACCTAGGTCCGTGGTGAACCAAGTTTCTTAGGCTTGGCGGCTATTACTGAAGGTTAATCAAGGATTCTCGTCAATAGCCGCGCTTTAACCAAGTTGCTAAGGAAGGAAATACCTTTCGAATGGACTACTAAGCAGCAAGAGAGCTTTGAAAAGCTTAAGAAGGTACTGACAGAGGCTCCAGTGTTAATTCAGCCGGAGGCAGGAAAGGAATTTGTGGTGTACTGTGATGCTTCACATACGGGGTTAGGCTGTGTGCTAATGCAAGATGGCAAAGTGGTTGCTTATGCGTCTCGGCAGTTAAGGCCTCATGAGCTTAACTACCCAACTCATGACTTAGAGCTAGCAATGGTGGTTTTCGCCTCTAAGGTTTGGAGGCACTACCTTTATGGAGAAAGGTCATTATCTACAGCACCACAAGAGCCTTAAGTATTTATTAACTCAGAAGGAGTTGAACTTGAGGCAACGAAGGTGGGTGGAATTGCTAAAGGACTACGACTGTTCGATAGAGTATCATCCGGCAAGGCAAATGTAGTAGCCGATGCCCTAAGTCGGAAGGTTGTATCGGATCTACGGGCTTTGTTCGCCCATATAAGTCTCAGATGATGATGGAAGCTGTTGGCGAGTTGCAAGTCGAGCCCACTTGGCTAAAGGAAGTGAAGGAGGGACAGTTGGCTGATAATGACTTAAGTATTAAGTTGCGACAAGCACAATGACAAGGGGGATTAGAGGATTATGATGTCAATAATGAAGGAGTATTGTGCTATAAGGGTAAAGTTTGTATGTCAAGAATAAGGAGTTGAGACAAAGATTCTTCGGGAAGCGCATGGTAGCCCTTATGCCATGCATCCGGAGGCATCAAGTCGTATAGAGATCTAAGGAACAATTTTGGTGGTCCGACTTGAAGCGAAGTGACCTGAATTTGTGGGAAATGTTTGACATGTCGCAAGTCAAGGCTGAACACCAAGTTCCATCAGGATTGCTCCAACCAATCGAAATTCCCCAATGGAAGTGGGATAGGATTACCATGGACTTCGTTAGTGGGCTTCCCTCACGCCTACTAAGAAGGACTCGGTATGGGTGATTGTGGACTGTTTGACCAAGTCCGCACACTTTATCCTGTGAATGGATTATTCTCTTCAGAAGTTGGCTAAGTTGTATGTGGCGGAAATTGTGAGATTACATGGAGTACCGAAGTCGATCATCTCTGATAGAGACCCAAGGTTTACGTCTCGATTTTGGAAAGCACTTCATCAAGCTTTAGGCACTAAGCTAGACTTCACTACGGCTTTTCATCCACAATCAGACGGGCAGTCTGAACGAGTTATACAAGTGTTGGAGGATATGTTGAGAGGCTGTGTAATGGATTTTCGAGGAAGTTGGGAAGATTACTTGCCATTAGCTGAATTCGCCTACAACAACAGCTATCAAGCCAAACATTCGGATGGCAACTGCATTTAGGCATTGTATGGAAGGAAGTGTAGAACACCTACTTGTTGGACCGAGTTAGGAGAACGCCGAGTTTTGGGTCCAGAGTTGGTGGCAGAAACCGAAGAGAAGGTTGAGTTAATTCGGGCACGGTTGAAGGAAGCTTCTGATAGGCAAAAGTCGTACGCAGACCTTAAGCGAAAGGAAATAGAGTTTGAAGTAGGAGATCAAGTGTTCCTGAAAGTCTCACCTTGGAAGAAGGTAATGAGGTTTGGCCGCAAGGAAAGCTAAGCCCAAGATTTATAGGGCCTTATCAAGTACTAAAGCGAGTTGGGCCAGTGGCATACCAATTAGAGTTGCCACCAGAATTGCAGCAGATGCATGACGTATTTCATGTATCCATGTTACGTCACATCGATCGGACCCATCTCATGTGGTACGGTTGAAGAGGTGGAACTAAGGCCGGACTTATCATACGAGGAGGAACCAATTCGGATCTTAGAACGTGATGTGAAAGTACTACGAAGGAAGACAGTTCCTCTAGTCAAGGTGCTATGGCGCAATCATGGAATGTAAGAAGCTTCATGGGAGCGGAAGAGGCAATGAGACAAAGAATACCCTCAACTATTTTAGTTAGGAAAATTTCGGGACGAAATTTTGTTTAAGGGGTAGAAGAAGCGTAACATCCTCGAATAGGGCCTATGCATTTCAGTTTAATTGTATGAAATGACAAGTTTCAAGTACTATGAATAAATTTGTGAAACTTTTGGAAACCTAGAAATGCATGGAAATGGAAATGAAAAATGAAAATGGAAATGGAAATGGACATTTTTGGAAACTTAGACATTTTTGGAAACTTAGACATTTTTGGAAACTTAGACACTTATGGAAACTTAGACATTTTTGGAAACCGAGACATTTTGGGAAACCTAAACATTTTGGAAACCTAAACATTTTGGAAACCCGAACATTTTGGAAACTCGAACATTTTGGAAACCCGAACATTTTGGAAACCTCAAGATGTAAGAAAAATGGCAAGTTCTGAGCCGCTGCGAAAATTTTAGGAAACTTAGAAATAAGGCCTAATGACAAAATTTAAAGCCCAAAATGGGAGATAAGGCGGGAGGGCCTTAAAAGAAAAAATGGTGAATTTTGACATAAAATCAAGCTTGGAAAAGTGGCCCGAGGTGTCACTTAGGGTTTAAGGGAATGGCATGAGTTCGAGTCACTTGGGAAGCAATTTTTGAAAGTTTAATTTTGTTTCCCAAGGCTAGGGATGGACGGCACATGCTTGCTTGAAAGGGGAGAGTTTTATTTTTATTAAAACTTGTCAAATTTAAGTGATAAATAGAGGATTTATTTTACTAAGATAAATAAGGGATTAAAGGATGGATTAAAGGTTATTTTAAAGTGATAATTAATATCAAATTATCACATGGGAGAGTAGTGGCCAAGTTTTGGACTCTTGGTCTAGTAGTTCAGTTAAAAGAGGAAAAGAGAGACTTTTCTCTCATTCACTCCACTTGCCGAATTTTTGCTCTCCCTTTTCCCTCTCATTGCCGAAACTTCCCCTAAGAAAGGACTCCATCTTTTCTTTTCCTTCCTCTTGCCATTGCCTAGCCAAAACTCTTCTCTTCCAATCCCGGTTAGATCTCCATAGCCGGATTTCAGTAACACAAGACAAGGAAACAAGTGATTGAAGGATTCAAGGTAAGTAAGCCATTCAATTTTCTTTCTTCCTAGTTGCCGAAAGTAAAAGGTTTAACTCCTATTCTCTTTGATCATGGCCGAATATACAAGGGATCTCGGTTTCCACCATCGTTGAACATAAAGATCAAGGATCTAAGGTAAGAACAATCGATTCTTGTTCTTTTAAATCAATTTAAACAAGGCTTAAGAAAATAACCCCTCTTTTTGTCTATGGCCGAATGTTAGAGGAGGAGTTTTGGGATTTCAAAATCAAGGAATTAAGGTAAGACACATTCTGCTAAAGGCCATCTATCAACTATTAAAGTTAGATCAAATCTAACCTATGATCTTTAGGATTTCGACAGATATTCAAGACAAAAAGGAACTTTCGGGATTTGGAATCTCTAAGGTAAGCCTCTAAAATATTCGCTAAGGGTTCTATGAGTATCTAAATCCATTCCTTAATTTTGAAAAGCCAAAAACTAACCATATTGAACTACAAGGGTTGGCGAATATCAAGTAGAGGAAAACCCAAACTTCCGGATTTGTGTAATCACCAAATCGGCAAAGGTGAGTTTTTCCTTACAAATCCTACTAGGATTTGGTTTTGTTTAAAAGGGTTTATTAATGTGTGTTAATGGATGGGCGAATATAGGATTAATTGATCTAAAAATTAGATCGGGATTCTCGAAATCAAGGAACCTATTAAGCGAAAAAGGTGTGTACCCTTACTATTATTCGATATATTATGGTTAAATATTTTAATATATGATATGAAAATTAATATGAATGTGGCTATGTACCACACATGTGGCCAAAAAGTACCAAGGCACGCTTCCTACTTGATAGGATCGAAAATGTTATTTAATAACATGCGAATATAAGAATATGAACATGAAATTAAATTATGTTATATATGTATATATGTTTTGGGCATTGGGATTTATGTAAAAGGGGGAGAACAGGTGTTGACTTCGGTCTCACCCACGAAAAATGTTGACTACGGTCACATTGCGAAATATGTCGACTACGGTCACATTGCTAATTTTGGTAACTTGTTACAATAGTGTCTAATGGCACAACGTGGAGAGTAGCGGATGGAGGGTCGACTTAGTAGTCCCCACGGTGTGTTGGTTGGTACGGGTGGAGAGTAGCGGATGGCTTATAGGTTTTGGGATTGGGTTGCATCATAATTTCATTATTACATGGACTTGTTGATGTGAACATGAATGCCCGATTTATTGAATGATAGTATTGTGTGCACATTGAGTCTGCGACTCACCCCATTGTGGGAATTATTTTTTCAGGTGATGAGCGTTGATTTGACCGGGGTAGGTAGACCATGAGGAGGCCATGCATCACTTGAAGAATTTATTCAAATTTGGACTTTATTTGAGTTTAATACCTTTTAATTTTATTTTGGGTTATTTGATGTAATAAGGCCATAAGGCCCAAGGATTATTCTTTGTTTTCACATTATTGTTAAGTTTCATGCTAAGAACTTCATTGGTTGTGTTTAATTAAATGGGCTTACAAAATCAAATAAATGGGTTTTCAATCTAAGCCCAACTCAAAACAATGCTTTTCTAAAAATTTACAAATTTTCTCTAAGTATCGAATGTTTTTGAAACCGGTTTACTTTAGGAACATACCGATCCTATCCATTCTCGGTAAGTAGGGTGTGAATGTTTCAAAAACTGTATAAAATAACTAAATTAAATATTCAATTTATTCAAATATTAATAAATGAGCTAATTTAATTAAATGAACTCAATGAGTGGAATGAGCTCAAATGAGCTAATCCGAAATGAATTGAGCTTCCACCAATATGCATGGATGGCTTGAAACTTGGACCCGAAATGGTTCTTCGCCTTAGATTGAAATTTTTCCATAATTGACTCATGAGGGCTGGCGGCATCTTGCATTCTCTTGACTCGAGCTCGAGTCATTGGACCTTGGGAATTGAAGAGTTACTCACATTGAAGATGGAAGTTACATGGCTAGAATTTCAAAGGTTGAGACTCTTCATTTGGTTGGTGACTTTTTAGTTGATCATGGAAGAACTCAAGGGACATATTTTAAAAGCATTCATGATGGACATTTAAGCCTTTAAAAACACCATTAGTTGCTGGAGACTTTTCAGCTAGCCAAAGGCAACTCAAATGACATTTTTAAAGCATTCAAATTCATTTAATCATCTCATTAGGAGTCTTAAAGTTGCTGTTATTTGGCTGGAGAAATTCAAGAGTTTTTAGATTTTATTTCAGCCATTTAATTGCATATTAAAGTTGAATTCATTTGCCTCTTTAGTTAACTACATGTAAGCACTATATATACATGTTATTACTTTGTAAAAAGGGAATTTTTAAGACTTTGGAATTTTGAATATATTTTATGAACTTTTGTTCATTGAGTGAGATTATTCTCCTCTCTATCTTTCATACGAGTTTTGATTTTGGCTTATCAAGTTTTCTTGCTTGTGGCGTCAATCGTGCTCTTCCATCAACTAATACCATAGGTTCTTATCTTTATAGATAACGGGTCTTGGTCCATCATCACTACCATTTTTCCACCTTAAATAAATATAGAACCCAGGGTAACACTTTATTAGTGTTGAATCGATTCTTTGTTTAAGTTCTTTCATCCATTCCCATCAACTATCACCTATCATTTATCTAAACCATCAATTATCCATCTATCCAATTCCATTACCATCAGCTTATCATTGTTTGTTTAACCTTAAACCGAATCCCATTTTCTTTCCCTTCACTTAAACTAAACCTATCCTATTAATTATCCAAATCAACTCTTTCATTTAAACACCTCCATTCCTAACTTAAACCCACCTTCTAAACAAATTCACCTAAAGCTTTCGCAAACTCATCCATATTTTTCTGATTACTTTTCGAAGACTTGATTCCTCCTTGTAGACGATTGGGCAATTCACATACGACTCAACTCACCTCGAGGCGGATCGTATCAGGCCTTGGCACTTAAAACACTTGATGTCTCGAGAGTGAGTTTGAAAATTTTTAGGGGCCTTACCTTTACTCGATTCGGCCATAGACTTGTTGGACTTCACAGGCGCCGTGGGTTCCTTTGACTAATTCGTCGAAACATTCTTACTCGGGCCTTGGTTCCATTTGGGTGCACTCGAAATGGAATAGCCTCAAACAACTCCTTTTTTCTTGAGTTGTTTTTCAACTTTGATCGCCATGTGCACCATATCGACGATATTTACATAGTGTTGCAATTCGATGACATTGGCTAAGTCTTGATTCAATCCAGCCAAAAATCGTGCCATGGTGGCCTCGTGGTCTTCTTGCACATCCATGCGTATCATAACCACTTCCATTTCCTTATAATAGTCTTATACGCTTCTCATCCCTTGTGTGAGATTTTGGAGTTTTTGGTACAACTCCCGGTGGTAGTATGAAGGGATGAAACATCGTCACATTACCGCCTTCATCTCAGCCCATGTTTGGATAAGTCACACGCCATTCTGTCTACGACTAGTTGTAAGTTGGTCCCACCAAATCATCGCGTAGTTGGAGAACTCGATAGTGGCCAACTTCACTTTTTTCACCTCGAAATAGTTGTGGCATTCAAACATGAGTTCAATCTTTTTCTCCCACTCAAGGTAGGCCTTGGGATCCGATCGGCCTTGAAATAGAGGAATCGACAACTTAATGCTTTTCAAGTCATCATCGAACCTCTCTCGGTCATGTTGGCCTCGGTTATGGGGCCTCTTTCAACACTCGATTTGATCCTTTATCACTTTCGTGATCACTTGGCTCAAAAAGTCATCTTCTTTCTCGGTTGCCATCCTCGATTTCTGAGGGCTTACGGAGTTCTTTTTATTGGGCTTGTCCTTCCACTTGATCGAGCCTTTCTTGGAGGGTTCCAACTTTCAATCAAACAAATGCTCGACTTCACGTAGTAATGCTTGCAGATTTAAATCTAGAATGTTTGGAACGGACTGCCTCTCCACCATGTTTCTTTCAGACTACAGGACATGTACAAATTTAAAACCTCACTACAAAACTCACAAGAGCATTCACAAAGAAAAATTCACTCATTCTCGTGTTTAACTCTCTTTTAACACTTTTACTCGCTCTAATGCACTCACCACTTGTGCCTTTTTTTGCTTATCTCACTCTCTCAAATTCATAGTTTGTTTCTAGTAGACTTATCATGATTTTGGGGTCAACTTCAAAAGTGGGTACAAGGGATAACGTCGGGTGTATAGGGTAGGTTGAAAAATGAAAAATAAAAAGTTAAGTATGTGTGGCATTGAGGAGGGAAGGGTGATACCAAATGATGGCTTTGAAGATCAGGAATAGTAGAAGAGATTGAAAACAAACCAAACTTTGCACACTTTCAAGAACTTCACTTTTTTTTAATACTCTATACTTTTTTTCAATAATTTCGTATTTCCTTTTTTTTAATATTTCAATACAATAGCACAAATTACAAGAATTTTGAATACAACTTTTTTTTATGTTACAAACCTATTCCAGCTTCTTCAATCTTAGTCTGAGCTTTCGTTTCAAGCTCTAATACCAAATGATGGCTTTGAAGTTCGGAATAGAAAGATGAAATGAGAACACAAAACTTGCACACTTTTTTTTTAATATATTCGTATTTTGTTTTTTTACACTTCAAATGCATGAAATAAATACAATATAAAGAAATTACAACTTGTTTATTTTTTTTAATTTCAAAATTTTTTTACTTCTTCATGAACCTAATTTCGTTTCTTCGATCTTCATCGGGGCTCCTCATTTTAGTAGCTCTGATACCAAATGATGTGAGACGGCCCGGGGTAATCGAGTCGTTCACGATTTTGCCCGATCATCTACGAGGAGAAGTTGAGTCTTCAAATATGGTGAAGTATGCGGAAGCTTTGAATAGATTTTCTTTAGGATTTGGTTTAAGTTAGGAATGGAGGTTGGTTAATGATGGAAACAAGATAGAAGTTAAGTAGGTAGGTTCGGCTAAGAAGATTGGATGAAGAATGGAGGTTTAGAAATGGCTTAGTTTAGTAAGAAGTAACAAAGATAGATAAAGTGTAGGATAATCAGTGGAGATGGAGAAACAAACTTAAACACGAGAAATGATTCAACACTATATCGTAGTGTCACCACAGTTTCTATCGGTTTAAGGTGGGTTACAAAAATTATCGAGAGTTGAACGCCACACCAAGCTCGTGATAAGTTCAAAAGAAGAGAATGATTGACGCCACTAACTTCACTAGATAAGTCAGACCGAAACTCATATGAATTTAGAGAGGAGTAATCTCACTCTTTGAACAAAGTTCATTCAAATTAATAAAATGGCAAAAGTCTTTTTACAACTAAAAATGATTCGGTATTTATAGCCTACAAAGAGCTAATTGAATGGACACAAAAATAACTTAATAACTAAGCAATATTCAACTAGAAAATGCTGGAAAATTCTAGAAGAGTTTCATTAAAGTGCTATGACCAAATTTTGCTAAATGGAAGCTCTTGGGACGGCTTCTAGAAAGCTGAATGTATAGGGAGAACTTCCAAGGTGCATGGCAGCAACTAGATTCGGCCATGGTGTAATTAAGCTCATTAAAATTGCAACTCTTGGCTAAAAAATTAGGAGCATTTAATTGGAACTTGAGCGGCCACTTTATGTGTGAATGGCCCACCATGAAGGGTCTTGTGTGTGTGAAAGGGCTGAACCGAATGGCCGAACACAAAGTGTGAAAGCATTGGATGCTGTCTTGGGAATACATTTGGTCATGCTTGAGAGAGTTAACGTGCAATTGTTCCTTGGTGAATAGTGACTTGAGAAGTGAAAATCAGCTGAACATTCATTGAAGAAACATGTATGCATTGCCACATTCAATGAATCCAACATGCATGCGCCTAGCTTAATCATTCCTCCCATGTTCTATTGCACCTATTAACACAAAGAAAACTCATTAAATTAAGCTTATTTCAAATTGAAAATATTTAAGACATAATTTAAACCTAATAATGGGCACTTAAACAAATTAAATTATAAGCAATCTAGGACACATTAAAATTGGCTAGAACCTAGACACATTACAAACTTGTGATAAAATTGGACAAATTAAATTAAGTGATGTGAACCCTGTCGCATCATGTTTCGACACAACTCGCCGACCTTAGAATTGGCCTAAACTTGAAGGGCCCAATTGCAAGATAAAATATCTCATAGACCTGATTGATTATTGGGCCAATGTTTTAAGGACTTTTTAATTTAATATAGTTTTATTCAAATTAATAAGTTTTCATATTTTTAATTTTAGATTTACTTTGTGTGTTCTGCATTTAATAAAGTTATGCATTATGTAACTCCCATGTTAGTTTAAGTCTGCATCATTAAATTAAGTCTTGCATTAAGTAACTCAGTTGTTCATTTAGTTTGCATTTCAAACCATGCATTTAAGCATCTTAGTTTAATAAATGAGTTGCTAGATATTTATTCAACTCATCTTAGTTTAATTAATAAATGTTGCTCTCAATTAATCTAGTTACTAGGATATGCTTCTTAAGTTAACTAGTTATTGGAATAACTGATGCATATGTTTAGTTCATTCATTTAAGTTAAGTATTTATTTTTGATATGTTTAATTAGTGTTTAAATATGTTTAATAAGTTCATTTTAATGTGTTTATTGGAGGTGTCTCTTTAGCTTACAACCGTTACATTTCAAGGCTGTTACAACTTAATTGAAGTGACTTTTCAAGTACGTTTTTTGGTTACAAAAGAAGGAGCTATTACAAAGGGAGTTTTTATACATCATTTAAGGAGTTTTAAAGAGCATTATAACACCCTTTAAAATTCAGTAGGAACCTTTTCATCTACCAGCTATTTTTGCTCTTTGAAAAGATTAAATCAAGCATTCAAAACAACATTAAGGAGCTAGTGTCTATTTGGCTAGCCAAGGGACAACTCAAGAGTCATCTTTCAAGCATTCAAGGACATTCATTCAGCTAAACTGAAGTGAATTCAACGATGGAGTAATTTGGTTCAAGAATGTCAAGAGACTTGAACTTTATTTCAGCTTTTTATTAGCACATTAAGATGAATACTTGTGACTATTTGGCTATCCTATTCAAGCACTATAAATAGGTGTAATCAGCCTTTGTAAATGGACTTTTTGAACTTTGATCAAATTTTATGAACTTTTGCTCTTGTGAGGTTTCCCTATCATATTTCGTGTGAGTCTTGAATTGACTTATCTAGCATGCTAGTGGGTGGCGTCAACCGAACTCCTTTCGAACTTATCACCAACTTGGTGTGGCATTCATCCATTCAATTATACCTTAGGTTCTTACTTCGCTAAGTAATGGGTCGAGGTTCATCAACTACTTCTCCATCCTTGTAACAGCCCGATTTAGACCCTAGTCAGAATAGTGGTTTCGAGACCAAAAATCCAAAGTATGAATGATAATTTAATATTATATTCTGTGTGAATAGTATGTGACATAGTCTGTGTAAAAATTCTGTGTGATAATTTTATCGATTGTGTGCTGAATTAAGAGAAAGGATTAAAGTGTTAATTTGGCATGGATTATTAAAGAGAGTCCTTAAGTGGATATTATACCATTGTTTATGCTAGTGGACATTTATGTCCATATTTTACATGATTTATAAATGGTTTTATAAAGGTTAAAGTTGTAAAATGGTTAATAAGTTATAATTAATTAAAAGACAAAGTAAAAAAATGCATTTGTTCATCTTTTCCACCAAAATTAAGAAAAGAAAGAAGGGTTTGAAGCTCTTTTATATTCAGCACTCATTCATCTTGATTCAAGGTTAGTTTTTAATCGAATTTTGATAATTTCTACGTTTTGTGATCGTTGCTTCGTGTTCTTTCAAACCCATGCTTTGATTTTAGAAATTGATGTGATTATGAGTTGTGCCATTGATGAATACTTGAGCTTTACGATAGTTGATGATAAAATATGAAAGATAGATGAAGGATTAACATGTTTTGTCTTTGGATTTTTGATGAAATTAAGTATTTTGGACTTAATTGAAAAAATGAGAGATTGAAGGGTTAAAATGTAAAATAAATGAAATGTGTGAGCTTGTATATTAGCATGGGAAGAATTCGGCTAAGCATATGTGTTTTGAGATTTTGTGTATTTGATGATTTTATGAATTAGGGACTAAAGTGTCAAAATGTGAAAATATGAGGGCTATATTCTAAAATGCCCTAAATGTGTGTGTGGACTAAATTGAATGAATTGGTGATTGAATGGATTGAATTTAAATGTGTATAGACCAAGAAAGAAGAGGTTCGGATCGAGATCGAGACACAGATAAAGTGCTCGATTAATCAATCATTTCAATAGTTTGACATCCGAGGTAAGTTCAAACATAATACGTGCATTTAGTTATGTTTAATGCTATAAAATGAATGGTATGATAATATTAAAATGTGATTGCTATGTGAGGGTTTGGGTTATGTGGCACTGAGTGTGCATATTCAGAAATGTAACTGAGATGATCAGCACTGTGTGTGCAAAATAATATAAGCTTCGGCTTTGTGGTTGGCACTACGTGTGCGATACCGAGTTAAGATAGGTTTGATATGGATGCACTATGTGTACGATACTGAGTTAAGATAGGTTTGATATGGATGCACTAAGTGTGCGATGTTAATTAAGCTTCAACGAACTATCTGGGCACTAAATGTGTGATGGAATGAAAGAAGAGACAAAAGTTAATCGAGATGAAATAGTGAGTATTGAGTAGCAAAGATAATTGAAAACTATGTGTAGGTTAAGGTACGTTCGAAACCTATGTGGTTAATAAAGCTATGAATGACATCATGAAATGTTAAATGAGCATATTAGCTTTGGATGGTATGATATATACATATATAGATGTGAAATAAATCTATGTGATGGTTTGTTTTAGTTTAATGTGTTATGTTACTTAACTTACTAAGCTTTGGAAAGCTTATGTGTGATTTATTTCTCTGCTTTGCAGTGTCAGTAAAGTTAGCTCGGATCTGGGGATCGTCAGCATCTCAATCACACTATCGGCAATCTATTTTGGGTACTTTTGGAAAGATGTACATAGTTGAAATATGGCATGTATAGGCTAGTTATTTGAATCATGTTTGAGATGTGTAAATAACCATGTAATGTGGCTAGATATGTGTTAGTTTTAAACATGAATGATATTAATATATGATGCATGTTTTGGTAAGATTTATGAGTAAAGAAAATGACTTATGAATGGTAAACTTTGTATTGATATGATGTTAGTGCATTGAATGTGTTCAAGTGGTGGAATTTAGTTTATTAGTTAACCCAGAGTTTGTATGAAATGATATGTTGATCACTTGACATGAAATTGGTTGCCAAATTATGTGTGTAATCATGCTTAAATGTGCTTGTAGGGTTGGCCTTTGTATGGGTGGCAAATTGGCCTTGCATATGTGTAACACCCCAAACTCGGTCTATGCATTAAGACTGGATTTGGTTTGTTACATGAATCGAGCTATCTTAAAAATTTTAGTGAGTCGAAATCTACAATATTATTTTTAAGTACAAGGTTTAGTAAAAATCAAAAGAGTATTTTAAATTTGATGTATATTAGAAAACATTAGTTGAAAATATCATTAATATTGTATTATCAAAATCTTTAGGTAAATTATATAAGAGTTAAAAATACTAAAAATATTTATAAAGGAATTTCATATATTTGAAAACTCAATTTATTTTGAGAAAAACATCATATAATCATCAACCCATAATAAAATGTCCAAAATAGAGTTTTAACCAACCACACATATAAATCCATGAAATATTAATAGAGGCCCTTATTACATCAACCCAAAATAGTAAAAATACTTATTAAAAAGTTCAAAGTTTAATAAACCCATGTTTTGCAGTATGGCCTCCACGAAGTCATCCTCGGCCCAAGTCCACGTCAATTTCCAATACCTGAGACGAAAATTTTGTGGGAGTGAGTTACTTAGAACTCAGTGTATAACTCACTTACTTAGTCCACTGGGCCAGATTTTTCAAGTTATGGATTTGGGCTTAAGCCCATTAGCAGAATTAACAACATAAATAATAATATGCATGCAAAATGTATTTTTCGCTCCCAAACCTAATTTCCATCCGCTACACACCCCCGTACCAACCAACACACCTGTGGGGATCAAGTCAACCCACCCTGCCATCACACCAATCGTAGGCATTAAGCCTTTTTATATTTGTGGCAGAGCCACCGAACTAGATTGTGACAAAGTCACCGAACTAGAGGCATTGAGCCAATTATTATTTGTGGCAGAGCCACCGAACTAGAGGCAAATAGCCATTTATTAATTTTGTGACAGAGCCACCGAACTAGAGGCAAATAGCCATAATTTTGTGGCAAAGCCACCGAACTAGATTTTGGCAACAGGCCTTTCTTCTTTTAATCATTTTCCCAACCCATGCAACATGTATGCAAAGTAGTCTATGATCATACCATGATTTTATTGAAAAGGCCCATTAACAAGAGTCAATATTTCAGATTTTTATTAAGGCCCAATCATTTGGCCCATTTAGCAATTTAACATCTTATGCCCAAATTTACGATCTAGTAGGAATTTGGCCCATTTATCGATCTAGCAGGGATTTCAGCCCATTTAACAATTTAACAGAGATTACGGCCCATTTACGATCTAGCAGAGATTTCGGCCCAATTATCGATCTAGCAGAGATTTCACCCATTATCGATCTAACGAGATTTCGCCCAATTATTAATCTAACAGAGATTTCGGCCCAATTATTAACTAGCATAATTTTTTGGCCCATTTACTAATTATCAAACTTATCGGTCCATTTTACGAAGACATGAAAATTTATATTTTACCATCTAACTCATCGAGGGCTTTTTTGTAATTTTCACCATATTAATCGTTTTCATGTAATTTCACCAAGTACCAGTTATTACGTTTTATACCGATCTAGTCGTTTTTACGATTTAACTCCATACCACGAATAACATCCAAACCCTAGAAAAGTGTGAAGTTACACACCTCGATATCGTGAGTACTAATCCTTCCCGCTCTTCAACACCTAAACATAATACAATCTTATTAGGACACTACCATGTATAAAAATATGTTATTGATATTCGATCCAAATCCTTACCCTCTTGTTTTTGAATCACTTAAATTTTTGGTTTCTCCTCGTTTATCGATTCGTTATTCACTGAGAATCCACTAACGTACAAAGGCTCGGAAGTACGAACTACTTCAAATAGTTGATTTCCTTCGGTAGATGGTCCGCAACCCGGTGGAAAATCCCGGACTACCGAAATCGCCCTTCGTTTATACTTAGGAGAAATAGTGGATCCGCCCCTCTTACGAAAACTAAACACCGCCCTTTTCTTCCCTATTTTGAAAGTCTTCAATATCAAAAGATCGTTAATCCTAATAATAATATATCGAAAAAAATACTAAAGATCTTAAAGGTGAGATTTCCTTACCACAAAGATTCTTGCTTCTCTAAAAGAGAGTCGACCAAAAACGTTCCAAGATTCACACGAACACTCGAGTTCTGATCTTCCGTTATCGCACTAAAGTATAATAAAGAGAAACGTTAATAGAATGAATGGGTATTTCGATTCAAGAAATCCTTCTTACCACCATCCATATTCGGCCAAAACCACCATTAACTAATCATGAACTAAAAGAACTCTTACCTATTCTCCACGGTTGAAAAGAGATGATTGAGAAAGATGCTTAAGAATAGAGAGAGATTCGCTATGAAAACCAAAGAGAAAAGAAAATGATTCGCAAAGGCACACTAACATTCACCATGAGAGATGTTTATGGAGATATGATGATTGAAAAGAAAAATTAAAAGATGAGTGAAAGGGATGATGAGGATTCGGTTATCAAAAGAAGAAAAAGAAAATAAGAGATGTGTTTAGAGCAAGGTACATTCGGCAATGGAGGAAGGAAGAAAAGAATGACCTTTGGTGTTGTATTTTCGACAATGAAAATGCATACAAAGAATACTAATGTGATAGCAGAATGACCAAATGGTCAAAACAATTTTGGTAAACCAAAAGCACAAAGTCGGCCAAAGAGAAGGTTGAGAGAAAAAAAAAAAGAAAAACAAAGTTGCACAAGAAGCTAGAAATGACCAAAGCAAAATTCCTACCCTAGCTAAGCTACTAGCAAAAATCGCCAACCTCCCTAGCCATATTGCCGTCCAAATTCATTGGTCAAATGAACATGAATTTGTTTCCAAAACATCTTCCTTGATACTAGCCTCATGTCCCCATATCTTTCCAAAGTTCCTTGATTCCATACCATAAGTTAAAATTACCTTTTTCCTTTAGTCTTACTTACCAAAAATAAAACAATACAACTCATCCATCCTTATCCCTTGCCGACACATGCATGGATTAAAGCCAAAAATAAAATTTCTAGATGCTAACCAAGGATTCAACCACTCCCTCATGCCATAACTCATGCGCCATCACCACCTTACCATTTACTCATCTTATACTTCACTTTGACACTTATTTTTACTTAAGTATTAATATCACTTAATCCACTTCATTATACTCTCAAAAATAAAAATTATTCTACTCCCAAAAATTCTATACTCTTCTTCAAGACTATAATAACTACGAAAAGAAGTAAGAAAAATTTTTCCTTCATAAATTAAGCACCAAAAACATGCATTAAATTAGATATTCGAATTTTAGGGTATTACAATATGGCCTATTTTTGTCACACAGGCGTGCCTAGTGATCGTGCGGCTAAGTCAATAGCTAGCTTAAGGACACTCGGCTATGGTACATGGGCGTGCCTAGTAGCCATGTGAATAAGTCAGTACATGGCCTAAGAGCACATGGCCATGGCACACGGGCGTGCCTAGTAACCGTGTGGAGAAGTCAGAATGCTTGCTTTATTTTAGCACGGCATGGACATATGAGGGTGTCTGGTAACTGTATGAGGCACATGACCTGGTGGCACGAGCGTGTGGCCTCAACAGATTCATTGAATTTTTGAAATTTCTAAAACTTTTGTAAGTGTTCAGTTTAGTCTGACCCCTCTCTAGCATGTGTTTGAGGTCTTGTAGGCCTCAATAAGGGACTATTTGATTATGTCTTGATGTGTTATGATGATGATTAACTTTGTGTCGTAAATGGGAGGTGAAATGATAAATTGTTTGGTAATGCCTCTTAACCCTATTCTAGTGATGGTTTTGGGTTAGGGGTGTTACATTTTATTGGTATCAGAGCTATAGTTTAGTCGATTCTCAAACAACCGTAGAGCGTGAGTCTAGCTATACTTGCCATATATGAAATTGTGATAGTGTGATGAATTCTGACAGTTGAAAATGTGTTTTCATATAGTAATGGATCCTGATTGAGCAGTTGCTGATGACGTAGAGAATAACGCACCTGCTCTCACTCAAGGGACAGCGCCGGCCACATCTAAGCCAAATGATAGTGGTGAGGGAGGAGAGGCTAAGCAAGCCTTTTTTTGAATGATGAGCGAGTGGTTTATGAAGTTCATTCGAACGAATCTAACTGCTCCACAACCTCCACCCCACAAGTACCTATGGTGCCCCAAGTTGTAGATCCTATCAAATTGAATAAACCTCCTGTGGACAAGATTCGTAAATACGGGGCCGAAGAGTTTAGTGTCACATCTGATGACAATGCTGAGCCAGCTGAGTTTTGGCTCGAGAATACCCTTGAGTATTTGATGAGATGTTGTTGACTCTGGATGAATGTATTAAATGTGCTATTTCATTGTTGAGGGATCCGGCTTATAATTGGTGGAAGACGTTGATATTTGTAGTTCTGAGAGAGAGAATCACTTGGGATTTCTTTTAAGTCGAGTTCAAAAAGAAGTATATCAGTCAACGCTTTATTGATCAGAAACATAAAGAGTTTTTAGAGCTGAAATAGGGTCATTTTACCGTTACTGAATACGAACAAGAATTTATGAGATTGAGTCAATATGTGAGAGAATGTGTTTCAACCGAAGCTACTATGTGTAAACGCTTCATAGAGGGATTAAATGAAGACATTAAATTTTTGGTTGGGATACTTGATATAAATGAATTTGTTGTGCTAGTGGAAAGAGCATGCAAAGTCGAGGAACTCAGTAAAGAAAAGAAGAAAGCTGATTTTGAAGCTCATGATGAAAGAAAGAGATCGATGAGTAAGTTTTCTCAACCTTCTACAAAGAGACTTAGAGATGCAAACAATCATTCAAGACAAAGTGCTGGTCCACAGACTCAAGCTCCAAATGAATCAAGTGTTGGTAGCGTTAAAAGTAATAAGCCTGAGTGTAGACAATGTGGGAGACGACATGTGGGAGTGTGCTGGGGCAAGTATAATAATAGAACATGTTATAAGTGTGGATTGCGAGATCACTTTATTCAGGATTGCCTAAAGCTGATTGAGGAAGAAAATGTTCAGAATGAAAGACCGAGTAATGTGACGGCTAGGGGTAGACCACCCTGATGCAATCCTATTCGCATCATGGTTCGACTCTTTCCGACGCCATCAAGAGTGGCCTAAACTTGAGGGGCCCAAGTGCAAGATGAAACATCTCACAGGCTTGATTGGTTATTAGACCAATGTTTTAAAGGACTTTTAATTTAATTAAGTTTGATTTAAATTAATAAGTTTGCATATTTTAATTTTAACTTGCACTTTGTGTGTTCTACATTTAATAAAATAATGCATTATGTAACTTTCTTGTTAGTTTAGTATGCATCATAAATAATGACTTGCATTATGAAACTCCCATGATAGTTTAAGTCTTGCATTAAATAATTCATCAGTTTATTTAGTTTGCATTTTAAATACTTGCATTTAAGCATCTTAGTTCAATAAATGGTTACTGGTCATTAATTCAACTCAACTTAGTTTAATTAATTGAGTTCTTTTAGTGAATTTAATTTAATAATTGCTTCTTTAATTAATCTAGTTACTAGGTTAATTTATTGATCATGAGATAAGTTCATTTAATGGTATTTTTAATCTAGTTACTAGGATGTTTTAATGAAGCATGAGTTTAAGTTAATTTAATTTTGCTTTCATAAATTAACTAGTTGCTGCATTAATTGAAGTCTTAACTTTTAGTTCATTTAATAAAGTCAAGTGTTTAATGTGTTTAAAGTTAAAGTAGTGTTTAATAAGTGTTTAAATGTAATTAATTTGTTTGTTTAATGTGTTTGAATGTAGGAAACTTTTCAGCTACACTTAAGGGATGTTACGAAGAGTTAATGTGACTTTTCAAGTGAAAATGGTTACACACTTGGGAAAGTTTTATTTAACATTAAAGGGAGCTGTTATGGTCATTGATGGAAGCATTACATCCCCATTAAATTCGGTAGCAACCTATTCATCTTCCATAACCATTTGAGGCTTAAAAGATCACACAAGAGTTACAACTTCTCATTAAGTTGCTGGTGACCATTCGGCTACTAAGAAAGCATGAAACTAAGCATTCAAATACATTGAAATCAGCTCATTTGGAGTCATCAAATTGCTGTTATTTGTCTGGAGGAATTCAAGAGTTTTTACCTATTGATTAGCCATTTAATTGCATATTAAAGTTGAATTCATTTGTCTCTTCAGCTAACCACATGAATGCACTATATATACCTGTTATTAGTTGTGAAAAGGATATCATTTTTTGCTTAGACTTTTGATCATTAATCATATCATATGGACTTTTGTTCATTCGAGTTAGTTATCTCCTCTTCATTTTCGTACGAGTTTCGTTTTTGACTTATCAAGCTCGCTTGATACCATTGGTTCTTACTTCATTACGTAACGGGTCTTTGGTCCATCATCGACTGCCATCTTCCACCTTAAACGTTATAGAAACTGGGGTGACACATACTTGTGTTGAATCATTTCTAGTTTAAGTTCTTTAATCCATTCCCACTAAAACATCATCTATCTTTTATCCATTTTTCTTTCATCATAAAACTAAGCCTATCCTTCTCCATATCCGAATCATTCTCATACTTAAACACCTCCATTCCTAACTTAACCCATCTTCTAAACAAATTCACTGAAGCTTCCACGAACTCATCCGTATTTTCCTATTATTTCCCGAAAGGCTTATCTCTTCCTCGTAGACGATTGGGCAACTCAAATACATTTTGACTCATCCTGAGATGGATCGTATCACACTCAGAAACACCATAAATGTCCGCAAAAGCCAGAGAGGGACAACTGATACAGCTGTGAGATCAGAGGCGAGAGCTCCTGCTAGAGCCTATGCTATTCGAGCGCGAGAAGAAGCATAATCTCCAGACATCATTACTGGTACTTTTACTTTATTTGATACTGATGTGATTGCATTAATAGATCCAGGATCAACTCATTCATATGTGTGTATGAATCTAGTATCGAATAAGACTCTACCTGTTAAGTCTATTGAATTTGTGGTTAGAGTATTGAACCCCTTAGGCAAGTGTGTCTTGGTGGATAAGGTGTACAAGAATTGCCCATTGATGTTTCCTGATATATGTTTTCCGACCAATTTTATGTTGCTACCATTTGATGAGCTTGGCATAATTTTGGATATGGATTAGCTTACATAATGCCATCGTGAATTGTAAAAGAAAGAGTATTGAGTTGAAAAGTCAGAATGGTGAGATAGTTCAAATTGAATCCAGTGATGTGAAAGGATTACCAGCTGTTGTATCTACGATGAAAGCTATAAACTATGTAAGAAAGGGTTGTGAAGCCTATTTGGTGTATGTGATTGATACAAAAGTGTCAAAAAAGAAAGTTGAATCTGTGCCTGTGGTTTGTGAGTTTCCAAATGTGTTTCCTGAAGAGTTACCGGGATTACCTGCAATTCGAGAAGTTGAATTTGGTATTGAATTAGTGTCGGGGACCACTCTTATTTCGATACCTCTGCTCCGTGATTATGCCATAAAACTTTGACCAACGGCACGGTTTTCTTTCTTAGCACTTTAACATCTCGGTCTAAGATTTCCACTGGTTCTTCTTCAAAAGACAAGTCTAAATTCAACTCCAATTCTTATACCGGTACAATGTGCGAAGGATCCGATCTATAACGCCTCAAAGATGGAAACATGAAAACATTATGAATTTGACCCAACTCCGGAGGTAACTCAATCGATAGGCCATCGGACCAACACGCTTGACACGATATGGTCCAATGAACCTAGGACTTAACTTGCCCTTCTTTCCAAACTCAAGATCTTTTTCCAAGGTGAGACCTTCAAGAAAACCCGATCCCCACATCATACTCGATATCCTTACGCTTGGTCTACATCGACTTCGCCTCTCTCGAGGCTTCTTTCAACTGTGCTCGAATAACTTTTACCTTTTCCTCTGTTTCAGATATCATCTCAGGACCTAACATCTGTCGTTTGCCCAACTCAGTCCAACAAATAGGAGAACGACACCTACGACCATATAATGCCTCGTAAGGTGCCATCTGAATGCTCGACTGATAGCTGTTGTTATACGCAAATTCTGCCAGTGGTAGAAAATCCTCCCCACTACCCCTGAATTCGATTACACATCCCCTTAACATATCTTCCAATATCTGAATTACTCTCTCTGACTGACCATCAGACTGAGGATGAAAAGCCGTACTGAAATTCAACTTTGTCCCCAAGGCTTTATGCAGAGCTTTCCAAAATCGTGATGTAAATTTGGGATCCCTGTCTGATATAATAGATACGGGTACCCGATGCAACCTCACAATTTTAGATATGTATAGCTTCGCCAACTTCTGCAATGAGCAGTCTTCGTCAAATGATCAACAATTACCCAAACAGAATTTTTCTTAGTAGGTGTTAAAGGTAACCCACTAACAAAATCCATAGTTATCCGTTCCCATTTCCAAAGAGGAATCTTTACCGATTGTAACAATCCGATTTGTAATTGATGTTCGCCTTCACTTGTCGACAAGTCAAACATTTTCCCACAAACTCTAAAATCTCCCGCTTCAACCCTGGCCACCAATACTGTTCACGGAGATCTCGATACATCTTATTTCCTTCGGGATGCATAGCATAAGGGCTACTATGCACCTCCCGTAGAATCATTTGCCTTAGATCTGAGTCCTTAGGCATACAAATTCTTCCTCGAAAGCACAACACACCTTTCGTGTTTATTCCAAAATTCTTGATTTCTCCATTTTCAACTTGCTGAAGTAAAGGTCCCAACTTTCCATCTGATGTCTATTTTTCCTTGATTTGTTCCAGCCACAGAGGCTTCACCTGAAGTTCTGCTAACAAACTCCCATCCTCATACAAACTCAAATGAGCAAACAATGCTCTCAATTCAGATCTTCGCCTTTACGACTTAACGCGTCGGCTACCACGTTAGCCTTTCCAGATGATATTCGATTGAGAAATCATAATCCTTTAATAATTCTACCCATCTTCTTTGTCTCAAATTCAACTCCTTTTGGGTAAGGAGGTATTTAAGACTCTTGTGATCCGTGTAGATAATAGATTTCTCATCGTAGAGATAGTGCCTCCAAGTCTTTAAGGCAAAGACCACAGCAGCTAACTCCAAATCATGAGTAGGGTAGTTTGCTTCGTGCGGTCTTAATTGACGAGAAGCATAGGCCACCACCTTTCCATTTTGCATCAACACACAACCTGCACTGTGTGAGACGCATCACAATAAACAAGGAATTCTTTTCCACCTCTGGTCAATCAAAACTGGAGCTTTAAATCAGATCTTCTTCAATTTCTCGAAACTCTCTCGCTTTTCGGTCCAATTATACTAACTCCCTCCGCAATGCTTTAGTTAGGGGTGTAGCAATCAACGAAAACCCCTCTACAAAACGTCTATAGTAACCAGCCAAACCCAAGAAACTCCGTATTTTAGCTACCGACGTTGGTGGTTTCCAATCCTAAATAGCCTCAATTTTTCGAGGATCCACCCTTATTCCTTCAGCTGATACCACATGACCTAGGAAAATCACTTCCTTTAGCCAAAATTTGCATTTACTGAATTTGGCATACAGTTGCTTATCACGAAGTAACTGTAATACTATACGCAAATGCGTGTCATGCTCCTCATCATTTCTTGAATAAACCAATATGTCATCTATGAACACTACCACAAATCGGTCTAAATATGGTTGAAAGACTCGATTCATCATGTCCATAAATGCGGCTGGTGCATTGGTTAATCCAAACGGCATCACTACAAACTTATAATGTCCATAACGAGTTCGAAATGTCGTCTTATAAATATCTGCTTCTTTCACTTTAAGCTGGTGATAACCCGATCTCAAATCAAATTTGGAGAAAACTGAAGCTCCTTTTAATTGATCAAACAGATCATCAATTCTCGGCAGAGGATATCGATTTTTGATCGTCAATTTATTCAATTCTCTGTAATCGATGCATATACGCATCGATCCATCTTTCTTCTTGACAAACAAAACTGGTGCTCCCCACGGAGACACAATTGGTCGAATAAATCCCCGATCCAGTAATTCTTGAATTTGAGCTTTAAGCTCTGCCAACTCCTTTAGTGCCATCCTATAAGGAGCAATGGACACTGGAGCTATCCCAGGCAAAAGCTCAATGCCAAATTCTACTTCCCGATCTGGAGGTATACCAGGAAGTTCTTCGGGAAATACATCGGGAAATTCCTTCACTGTTCTCACATCATTCACAGATAACTCTTTGGCATCCAAAGCACAAATAAAGGCTAGGAATGCTCCATATCCTTTCCGAACCAACTTCTCTGCCTTCAATGTAGATACCATATTTGCCAAGTAGTTCCTTCATTCACCAATCATTATGACTTCCTTATCATCCGAGGTTCTTGCTGACATTCGTTTTTTAGCACAATCCAATTGCGCCCGATGTTTAACCAACCAATCCATACCCAAAATGAGATCGAACTCGCCTAAAGGCAATTCCATCAAATTTGCCAAGAATACCTCCTCTTGAATTTCCAAGGGCACGTCTCTAAACATTTTATTAATAATTATCGACTGTCCTAAAGGACTAATTACTGTCATTTCACTATCGGTAATTTGATTCTAAATTTAGATTTCGGATATGGCGCCGCAACATATGAGTGGGTAGAACCAATATCTATTAATGCAATAACAGGTACATCGAAGATGAAGAACGTACCAGTTATCACATCTGGTGCATTGCCGTCCTCGTGGCGTCTAATGCATAGACCGATCCAGTCGCTTGCATCCGCTTCCTCTAGGACCATTGCCTCGACCCGGTGCACCTTGACCACGACCAGCCCCATTACCACCATGACCTGGTCCACGACCTCTCGGTGGCTGCTGAATACCTCTGGCCGACTGTGTATCATTATTACAAACTTCTTGAGTCGTATCCATACGTCGAGGATAATTTCTATACTGATGATCCATTGAACCGCATTTGTAACAAGCGCCCGTTTTCCTCCAACACTCTCCAAAATGTCTTTTTTCACACTCAGCACAATCTCGACTTCGATTATTTGTTACTGGTGTTCTACCTTGAACTAGTTCATCATTTCGAGGTCTCTTCTGGAATCTCTTTGAAGAACCAGACTGCTGTGTCTCTCTCTTGTTTCTAAATCTTTCTCGATTCTGACGTTCTGAGTTCTTAGCCTCCTCGACTATCTTGGCCTTCTCCACAAGCGTGGAAAAAGTTCTAACTTGTTATGGAGCAATCAAAACCCTCAGCTCATCATTAAGCCCATCCTCGAAATGCACACAACGTTCATGATCTGTTGATACTATTGTCCGAGCATAGCGGCTCAAACGTAAAAACTCAGCTTCATATGCTGCTACTGTTTTACTCCCTTGTACAAGATTCAGAAATTCCTTCCTTCGAGCGTCTACATAACTCGTTCCAACATATTTTCCTTGGAAGGTAGCTTTAAAGAATTCCTAAGTAATCAGTGCAGCTTCGGTGCCTTCTCGAACAGTGAGCCACCACTGATACGCCTTGTCTCTTAATAAGGACACAGCTCCTTTCAGTTTTTGCTCAACAGTGCATTTCATATCATCCATAATCCATTCCACAGCTTTGAGCCAATATTCAGCCACATTTGGAGCTACACCGAAAACTCCTCTAAAAACTTCTACATTATTGGACTTGAGTCGTTTTGAAATTGACCCATGAGTTGTTGGCCCAATTCTAGTTCCGGCGACCCTTTCTAGGACTCGCAGCATGGCTTGTGTCAAAGCATTATCTTCTTCCATGTGATCGCGTGATCCCGTCTCACTCTCAAATGATGCAGGTGCATCCATTTCTGACATATTATTTGGTGCTTCAGTCGTAGCACCTCGGCCTCTATCACGGCCACGTCTACCATGTCCACGACCACATCCTCTAGTGCTCATGATGGCTTATTCATTTTTATCTGATTACAAGTTTTATGAATCAGAAAATTGTTTCAGTGTTTATTAACGATGTTTTATGAGATTTGAGAGATAAAGTTATTTTTCGCAACATATCCTATAGTCTCAATCTCTACGATTTTTCACATCTAAAACTAGAAGTTCTAGAGTGTTCCTATGATCATCATAGTAATCATTAAGTAATGAATACTTACTTGACTTGTTGCCGGATGCTTGTGGTGCCATACTGATCTTTAAAACATAATTGAATGAATTCATACAGAAATTATTTGTGAACCCAAACCACAGTCGAGTTTTTAAAACTGGCTCTGATACCATTAAATGTAACACCCCAAACCCGGTCTATGCATTAAGACTGGATTTGTTTTGTTACATGAATCGAGCTATCTTAAAAATTTCAGTGCGTCGAAATCTACAATATTATTTTTAAGTACAAGGTTTAGTAAAAATCAAAAGAATATTTTAAATTTGATGTATATTAGAAAACATTAGTTGAAAATATCATTAATTTTGTATTATCAAAAATCCTTAGGTAAATTATATAAGAGTTAAAAATACTAAAATATTTATAAAGGAATTTCATATATTTGAAAACCCAATTTATTTTGAGAAAAATCATATAATCATCACCCATAATAAAATGTTCAAAATAGAGTTTTAACCAACCACACATATAAATCCATGAAATATTAATAGAGGCCCTTATTACATCAACCCAAAATAGTAAAAATACTTATTAAAAAGTTCAAAGTTTAATAAACCCATGTTTTGCAGTATGGCCTTCACGAAGTCATCCTCGGCCCAAGTCCACATCAATTTCCATTACCGAGACGAAAATTTTGAGGGAGTGAGTTACTTAGAACTCGATGTATAACTCACTTACTTTGTCCATTGGGCGATTTTTCAAGTTATGGATTTGGGCTTAAGCCCATTAGCGTAATTAACAACATAAATAATAATATGCATGCAAAATGTATTTTTCCCTCCCAAACCTACTTCCATCCGCTACACACCCCGCACCAACCATCACACCGTGGGGATCAAGTCAACCCACCCCGCCATCACACCAATCGTAGGCATTAAGCCTTTTTATATTTGTGGCGAGCCATGAACTAGATTGTGACAAAGTCACCGAACTAGAGGCATTGAGCCAATTATTATTTGTGGCAGAGCCACCGAACTAGAGGCAAATAGCCATTTATTAATTTTGTGGCAGAGCCACCGAACTAGAGGCAAATAGCCATAATTTTGTGGCAAAGCCACCAAACTAGATTTTGGCAATAGGCCTTTCTTCTCTTCATCATTTTCCCAACCCATGCAACATGTATGCAAAGTAGTCTATGATCATACCATGATTTTATTAAAAGGCCCATTAACAAGAGTCAATATTTGATTTTTATTAAGGCCTAATCATTTGGCCCATTTAGCAATTTAACATCTTATGCCCAAATTTACGATCTAGTAGGAATTTGGCACATTTATCGATCTAGCGAGGATTTCACTGCTTAACAATTTAACGAGATTACGCCCATTTACGATCTAGCGTAGATTTCGCCCAATTATCGATCTAGTAGAGATTTCGCCCAATTATCGATCTAATGTAGATTTCGCCCATTCGATCTAACGTAGATTTCCCCAATTATTAACTAGCATAATTTTTCGCCCATTTACTAATTATCAAACTTATCTCATCCATTTTACGAAGACATGAAAATTTATATTTTACCATCTAACTCATCGAGGGCTTTTTGTAATTTTACCATATTAACCGCTTTTCATGTAATTTCACCAAGTACCGCTTATTACGTTTTATACCGATCTAGTCATTTTTACGATTTAACTCCATACCACGAATAACATCCAAACCCGAGAAAAGTGTGAAGTTACACACCTCGATATCGTGAGTACTAATCCTTCCCGCTCTTCAACACCTAAACATAATACAATCTTATTAGGACACTACCATGTATAAAAATATGTTATTGATATTCGATCCAGATCCTTACCCTCTTGTTTTTGAATCACTTAAATTTTCGGTTTCTCCTCGTTTATCGATTCGTTATTCGCTGAGAATCCACTAACGTACAAAGGCTCAGAAGTACGAACTACTTCAAATAGTTGATTTCCTTCTAGATGGTCCGCAACCCGTGGAAAATCCGGACTACTAAAACCTCCTTCGTTTATACGTAGGAGAAATAGTGGATCCGCCCCTCTTACGAAAACTAAACACCGCCCTTTTCTTCCCTATTTTGAAAGTCTTCAATATCAAAAGATCATTAATCCTAATAATAATATATCGAAAAAAATACTAAAGATCTTAAAGGTGAGATTTCCTTACCACAAAGATTCTTGCTTCTTTAAAAGAGAGTCGACCAAAAACGTTCCAAGATGCACACGAACACTCGAGTTCCGATCTTCCGTTATCGCACTAAAGTATAATAAAGAGAAACGTTAATAGAATGAATGGGTATTTTGATTCAAGAAATCCTTCTTACCACCATCCATATTCGGCCAAAACCACCATTAACTAATCATGAACTAAAAGAACTCTTACCTATTCTCCACGGTTAAAAAGAGATGATTGAGAAAGATGCTTAAGAATAGAGAGAGATTCGGCTATGAAAAACCAAAGAGAAAAGAAAATGATTCGGTAAAGGCACACTAACATTCGGCCATGAGAGATGTTTATGGAGATATGATGATTGAAAAGAAAAATTAAAAGATGAGTGAAAGGGATGATGATGATTCGGTTATCAAAAGAAGAAAAAAGAAAATAAGAGATGTGTTTAGAGCAAGGTACATTCGGCAATGGAGGAAGGAAGAAAAAGAATGACGGCACAATGAAAAGGCATACAAAGAATACTAATGTGATAGCAAAATGGCCAAATGGTCAAAAGAATTTTGGTAAACCAAAAGCACAAAGTCGGCCAAAGAGAAGGTTGAGAGAAAAAAAAAAGAAGAAAAACAAAGTTGCACAAGATGCTAGAAATGACCAAAACAAAATTCCTACCCTAGCTAAGCTACTAGCAAAACTCAGCCAACCTCCCCTAGCCATATTGCAGTCCAAATTCATTGGTCAAATGACCATGAATTTGTTTCCAAAACATCTTCCTTAATACTAGCCTCATGCCCCCATAACTTTCCAAAGTTCCTTGATTCCATACCATAAGTTAAAAATTACCTTTTTCCTTTAGTCTTACTTACCAAAAATAAAACAATACAACTCATCCATCCTTATCCCCTTGCCGACACATGCACGGATTAAAGCCAAAAAATAAAATTTCTAGATGCTAACCAAGGGATTCGAACCACTCCCCTCATGCCATAACTCATGCGCCATCACCACCTTACCATTTACCCATCTTATGCTTCACTTTGACACTTATTTTTACTTAAGTATTAATATCACTTAATCCACTTCATTATACTCTCAAAAATAAAAATTATTCTACTCCCGAAAAATTCTATACTCTTCTTCAAGACTATAATAACTACGAAAAGAAGTAAGAAAAATTTTTCCTTCATAAATTAAGCATAAAAAACATGCATTAAATTAGATACTCAAATTTTAGGGTATTACAATATGGCCTATTTTTGTCACACAGGCGTGCCTAGTGACGGTGCGGCTAAGTCAATAGCTAGCTTAAGGACACTCAGCTATGGTACATGGGCGTGCCTAGTAGCCGTGTAAATAAGTCAGTACATGGCCTAAGAGCACATGGCCATGGCACACGGGCGTGCCTAGTAATCGTGTGGAGAAGTCAAAATGCTTGCTTTATTTTAGCACGGCATGGACACATGAGGGTGTCTGGTAACCGTATGAGGCACACGGCCTGGTGGCACGAGCGTGTGGCCTCAACAGATTCATTGAATTTTTGAAATTTCTAAAACTTTTGTAAGTGTTCAGTTTAGTCTGACCCCTCTCTAGCATGTGTTTGAGGTCTTGTAGGCCTCAATAAGGGACTATTTGATTATGTCTTGATGTGTTATGATGATGATTAACTTTGTGTCATAAATGGGAGGTGAAATGATAAATTGTTTGGTAATGCCTCTTAACCCTATTCTAGTGATGGTTTTGGGTTAGGGGTAGATACTGGAGCCGTACCAGGCAACAAGTCAACCCCAAATTCCACCTCCCGATCCGGAGGTAATCCTGGAAGTTCTTCCGAAAAAACATCGACAAATTCTTTTATAGTCCTGACTCCTTCAATAGTTGCGTCCTTAGCCTCCAAGGCACTGACCAACATAAGAAAAGCCAAACAACCCTTCCTAACCATCTTTTCTGCCTTAAGGGCAGATACTACATTTGATAAGTAATTCGTCTCTCGCCCATCACTACCACTTCCTTATCATCGAGGTTCTCAATGACGACGCTTTAGCAAAGACAATCTACATTCGCACGATGCTTCACTAACCAATCCATGCCTAAGATTAGATCAAATTCCCCGAATGGCAACTCCATTAAGTCATCCAAAAACTGCGTCCCTTGAACTTCTAAAGGCACTTTCTTAAAGAGCTTATCTACTACTACAGTCTGCCCTAAATGACTAAGTACAGCCATCTTTCTAGGTACAGTCTCAGAAGTCACATGTAGAGTTCCAGATACTTCACTAGCGATGTATGAATGAGTTGACCCTATATCTATCAAAGCAATAAAGGGTATTCGGAGATCGAAAGCGTACCGGTGATAACATCGGTGCATCACTATCCTCCTGCGACGAATTGCATATACCGACACTGGCATCTAGCCTCAGAGTTACCACTACCTCTGCCCGAAGTTCTGTGACCTCTACCAGAACCATTACCTCTACCATTTGGACCACGACCCCTCGACGTCTGCTGTCCACCTCTGCCAGGCTGATTAAAACCCTGACCTGCTGGACGATTCCTATCCGTATCCATCAGACAATCCTTAATCATATAGTCCTTAGACCCACACTTAAAACATCCCCCTGTCTTTTTCCAATATTCTTTCGGGTGCATCTTTCCACACTGAGCACAAGTACGGTACTATCCTCCCGTAGCAACCTACTGACCTCGCGGCCCATCAACTCTAGGTTTCTTTTGAAAATTCTCGGATGACCCTGAAGACCCATAGCTCCTCTTATTCTTATTCTGACCTCAGTCCCGGTTCTGTCTCTCAGTCCGCTTAACTTCTTCAGCTATCCGTGCCCTATCCACTAAGACTGCAAAGTCTCTTTCCCGGTGCGGAGCAATCAACACTCACAGCTCATCTCTCAGTCCATCCTTGAATCTGACACACCGCTCATAATCAGTAGCTACTATCCCTCTAGCATACCGACTTAACTATAGAAATTCTGCTTCATACTCAGCTACCGACTTATTTCCTTGCACAAAATTCAGAAATGCCATTCTCTGAGAGTCGATGTAACTAGCTCCAACGTATTTTCCCTCAACTTAAAATACCCCCAATCCACTCGATCCGCAGGGGTACTCTCCTTGACAGTGAGCCACCACTGGTAGGCCTCATCTCGAAGCAGCGAAACAACACCTTTTAGCTTTTCCTCAGCAGTGTAGTCTAAATCATCCATGATCCTCTCGACTGCCTCTAACCAATACTCCGCTACATTCGGAGCTACCCCAGATACTCTCCTAAAAACCTCGGCTCCGTTTGATCTAAGTCTCTCAGCTACTGACTTTCGAGCCCCATTTCCCATACTAGCTCCTGCTACTCGCTCTAAAACTCACAGTATAGCCTACGATACTGCGTCATCTCCTCCATTTGCTCTTGAAATTTCGTCCCAACAGTCGGTGGCGGTGCCTCATTTTTGAAACCCTGACTAGACCCAACTGGTTTCGACACAGCCATTCTGCCTCTACTGCGTCCACGACGACCGCGTCCCCTAGAACTCATGTCTACTTCGCGTCTTATCTGATTTACAAAAATTTTTATGCATTAGAGTCTTTTCACTTTCTTGTTTAAAGAAAATTTTATGCAACAGAGTTTTAATCAGTGTTTTTTTTTTCCGTAAAAGTACACATATACCTAGGGTCCATGTCTCTAAAGTATAGTTTCCTAGGCCTATTATCTAGAGTATCATATGTCAACATACACAAATAAATTAAAAGAACTTACCTGGCGGACCTGGGCCGAGAACTCGGGTGCCATGCTTCTATAAAACCATTTTAACCAAAAATTTTCAAAAAAGTCTTTTGGGCCTAATTTTGAAAATGTTGTGGGCTTCAAAACCCAAGGCCGAGTGTTAAAAATTGGGCTCTGATACCGAGTTAAAACACCCCAAACCCGGCCCACAAGCTTTGACCGGATCTGGTATGCTTCTTGAGAAAAACTCGTTTTGTCATTTTGAAAAACATGTGATTTTATGGTAAGAGAATAGATTTGAAGTACGATCTTGTTGAAAACCATAGGTATTTATGTGTCAAAACAATTTAATTCAGGTATCGAAAATATTTAATTATTTAGTTAAAGTTGAGCGTAGCAGAATAAAAATTTAAAACGTATAAATAAAACAGTTTATAACGGCCTTATTACAAAAACATAACCCAAAATAAATTTGAAATAATAAAAGAAAACATAGTAAGTTTAATTAAAAGAAAACCCATATCTTGAGTTGAGCAATGGCCACCACGTAGTTCTCATGACCGGTCCATCACGCTAACTATCACCTGAAAAAGATATCCCACGAGGGGTGAGTCAACAGACTCAATGTGTAACAGTACACTAAAAACCCAATCGATCATAGCAATAAAGCCCATTTAAATCACATTTAGCCATAAGCCCATAATATAGCAAATCAGATAATAACCGATTAAATCACATGTACATATAAAATGAAATGCAATCCCAAGCCCACCTAGATATCCATCCGCTACACACCACCCGTACCTGCCAATCACACCGTGGGGATTACTAAATCGATCCTTCATCCGCTACACACCATCGAAGGCAGTCGCTGCAGTCAACTGCACATCGCCCTTATAAATTTGTGGCATGGCCACCAGATAATTGTGACAGAGTCACCGGATTCATAATATGTGACCGAAGTCATCGGATTCATAATATTGTGATCGAAATCACCGGATAATGTGGTAAAAACCACCGGAACACTTCCCCTTTATCAAGATCACCCATATGCCCATGCACATGCGTATTATTCAGATTTTATGCAAAATACCCCCAAAATCATAACGAAGTCATACACATTTCATATCCATGCTTACAGCATTATTAATGAAGTATTAGGGGGTTAATGTACCTGAATATCATGTACCACACCGGAACACTTCCCCTTTATCAAGATCACCCATATGCCCATGCACATGCGTATTATTCAGATTTTATGCAAAATACCCCCAAAATCATAACGGAGTCATACACATTTCATATCCATGCTTACAGCATTATTAATGAAGTATTAGGGGGTTAATGTACCTGAATATCATGTACCACTAAATGGTACCCGCAACCATTATCATACATATTTCTTATTAATACATTGTTATCAATAATACTATTAATCTGTCAGAAATTTAGTGTAGGCTACACACACAATAATAAATTACGATACTATCGATCTGACACTCTTTCTTTTTCACAGACGATTCTCCCTATAAGATCATAGTCAAAATCGGCCATCCTTAAAAGACAATATGGCCTTGTCCGAATATTAAAACCCCCTTACCTTGATTGACTAGATCCTGAAAATGTCACTTGTCCTTAGAGATGTCGAAATCCTTCATGGTCTATGTTAGATTTGAATCTAACATTTAATGAACCAAAAAAATACATGGCCTTCGGCCTAAGATTACACTTGTTTACCTTGGATATTTAAATCTCGAATGATCTCTCCTTAATTGTCGGCTACAAAAAGGATTCCGAAATCCTTCTTCAAGGTTTCGGCCAAAGAGAATAAAAGGATTAGATTCCTAAAGTCGCCTAATCCAAAAGAAAAAGAAAGAAAAATGATTGACAGTTAATCCTTACCACTAACGCTAAGATCGATTGCACCCTTACTTGAAACTACAAAGAGATTCGGCTATATAGGAGAATAATTGACTTTGAAGAAGAAAGAGATGAAGAAATCGACTAGAAAATAAAGAAATGAAAAGGGTTCTTACCACTTGGTTTGAATGAATGATTATGAAGAGAGAAACATGTGAGAAGAAGGTTCGACTAAGAAACAATTTTGATGGAAATGATGCTAGCAACATTCGGCCATGGAGAAGAGTAGAAGAGAGAAAATGTGTTTCGGTTTTCAAGGATGTAAAAGAAACAAATGGAGGGATTTGGGACAAAAGAGCATTTGGCCAAAGAGTAGAAAAGAAAGAGATGAAAAATGGCCTTAGTGCTATGATGATTTCGGCACTAGGGAGGAAGTGCTTGAGAGATTAGGCAAAAATTGAGGCCAAATGGTCAAAAACAATGACTAAAAGAAGAAAACAAGAATGCTCACAATGCACCAATTGCATTCGGTTAAGTGAGAGAAAATGAGAAGAAAGTTTTGTGAAAAGAAACTCCAAAAATGACCAAACATGCTACCATCCTTACCAATGCTACCAAAATATTCGGCCATCCCCCTTAGACCACAAAACCGTCCATGTTCATGGTCAAAATGTCCATGAAATAATTTCCAAAACATCCACCTTGAAACATGCCTTGTAATCCTCTACTTTCCCAAAGTTTAAGAAATTTTATCCCCAAGATCAAGCAATTCTATCGCTTATTTCATGCTTACCATAACCTTAAGTCTTCTTGCCATAAAAAAAATTAGTCCATCTTATCCAAAAGTAAAGCTTGGCTGACACATTAGAGAAGAGAGCAAAAATAAAAGTCACCTAGTTGCTATCCAAGGGATTCGAACCTCTCCCCTCATGCAATTTCTCATGCGCCAATACCACCTTGCCAATTACTCATCTTGTGCTAATTTTAGACACTTAAATTAACTTAAGTATCAGGGTCACTTGATCCACTTCACTAAATTTTCCATACTAAAAATTATTCTATACCCGAATAATTCTATACCCTTTTCAAGGCTATAATAAACACGAAAAGAAGGAAAGAAAATTTCGTTCATAAGCTAAACACCAAAACATACAATATATCGATACTCAAATTTTTAGGGTGTTACAACCAAACACAAAAAATACCCCTTAGGTCTTATTCGAGCTAGCTCTTCCACTAAAGTGCCTAAAAAGAGAATTTTGGCCAGGGCTTCGGCTAATCCCTGAGCCCTTCCTAGACTCTCATACACCCTAAACTAGCACATTAGACAAAGCATACACAAAAAAAATACATCAAATGCATAGCCCCTAATTCAGGATGTTACAACAACCCACCAATAGTTAATAATAGGGTGGTATCGCACATAGCCCACCAACAAGAATAATTATGGAGGTTTCGTACATAGCCCACCAAATATCAATATAAATGATGGTATAACACTCAGCCCATTGTGAATAAATAGTCAAGTGGTATCGTACATAGTCCACCAAAAAAAGAGATATTTATGGTGGTATCGCACACAGCCAACCAAATAGTTATTACAGATATTTTTTCGCACTTACATATTTATCTCGATGTTCATACGAGAATTACTCACTATCTATCAAATCCAATCAATCACAATCATAATTGATCTCATTCATAAAATGCACCAATAAGGAACAACATATGTATTAAAGATGTATTGTTTACACATAAACTTACCTCGGTGCAAAATGTACTAGTCGACAGTTTAGTCCGTAACCTTACCTTTTCCTCGGTCAAGGTGGTTTCTGCACTCTTCTTGATCTATAATAATAAAATTCACTCATTCAATCACTTTATAATTCACGATACATCAAAATTTCTACTTAGGAAAAAATGACCATTTTGCCCTCATACTTTGGCAAAATTACTATTTTGCCCCTAGGCTCATAATTCATTTTGCATCACATTTTCTCATTAAACAAGCCTAGCTAAACAATTATTTCTCTTACAGCAACTTACAAATCTAATTATTTCATGCATTTATTACTCATTTACAACCTTTACAAATAAGTCCTATTTAGGCGCTTTCATGGTAACACCTTTCACAAAAGTTGTTCCTCAACCTAATAACATTCATTTTCTTCCATAAAACTCAGGAAACAACATGAACACTCTCATGGAAAGTCTCTAAACTTTTAACCATTTTGCAAATTAGTCCCTTCATTAGCTAGCTTAAACTTTGGGGGTTCCAAAAGTACAAAAATTATTAAGAAATACCCTTAAAATCACTAACTTACAAGAGATTTTCTTGGTTGAAAGTTCGAACTCCGAAAACTCTTATTTCCTCATCAATTTTCTGTGGTAGAAGAAGAATGAATAGTAAAAGATGATATCTTTCTCCCTTGTCTTATTTTATTCATTGTTAATCACCTAATTTCACCAAATTTTGACCACAATTTAATGCCCTTGTCTCCTTGTCTCTATGGTCAGGCAACACACCCTTAATGGCCTAACTGCACTTGAAGGACCTCCAATTTAATATTTTATGGCTATTAGACACCTCTACCTTGTATAATAGAACTTTTTCACTTTATACGATTTAGTCCTTTTTCATAATTAAGCATGAAATCACCAAAATTAATGCACCAAAATATTCATACATCCTTATAAACATGCTACAACACATCAAATAATATCAAAATAATTTTATTCAACCTCGGATTAGCGATCCTGAAACCACTGTTCCGATAAGCCCCAAAACCGGGCTGTTACATTAGGTATATAATTTATGTAAGATATTACTTTACCTACAATAGCGGAATTCATAGCTCTTATAACGACTAAATAGTATTCTCTAACTGACATTACCACGAGTCATTCGTCAGGGACAATTGATTGTTATTATTATTTCTTAGCAATAATCTTTTTCATTGTGAAAGATGCAATGGTGACTATAAGATAAAATATGATTATATTTGGTGAACGAATTTAACCCAAAGAGATTAAATATATCCTATTAAGGTAATGCAATAATGACAAGGTTATTGGGTAAGGCATATATCTAAGTTGTTCTTATAATGGTATATAATGGGGAGTTCAGTCATGGTACTTTTAGTGGATTGACTCCATTGCTAAATAATGTTATAATTAATATATGAAAAGTTGGAACTTAATTACAAATTATTTAAGCCCTAATTAGATATGTTCAATTGCTCCATCCACTTTCTCAACATAACCTTGTATGAATTGCAATTAGAATCTATATGATAGATGAATGAAAACAACGAAAGAGAAATAGATTGTTTGAATTATTATTCACAATAAATGCATTTTCTCGAAACAACAAGAGTTCACTTACAAATTAGTTTTTTTCTTTGAATTGTTATTAAATTGAATGAAATTAAATAGTTGAAGTTCAAAGTGAAAATTAAATTAATTAGTCTTAGCATTTTAAGAAATAGGACAATTAAATTTATTTACTCATAGATTCTAATACGGTAAAGCCATCATGACTTTAACGAATTAGAATCGGGTTGAGAAAATAATTTAATTAATTAGATAAATAATATTTTGATAATTGAATATTGATTAATATTTTGATAATTGAATATTGATTATTGGGTTGGGTACTTATATGAGTTTGTTTTAATTAAAATTAAAACTATCCTTCTGTAACACCCCCTAACCCATATCTATTGCCGAAACAGGGTTATAGAGCATTATCGAGTTTACAATATAAATGGAAAAAAATTTCAAACATTTCATATCATAGCAATGAACATATTAAAACCAAGTCAAAACATACATATTGTCCCTCATACGGCCCCCTGAGGCCCAAAATATGCATTAGAAACAAGTCGGAACTAAATCGAAAACTTAGATAATTTTTCAGAAAATAGTAAAAATTTTCAACACTATAGGGGTCACACGGCCAAGAGACACGACCATGTCTTAGGCAGTGTGGGCATTCAAAATAAGGACACATGACTGTGTCCCAGCCCGTGTCCGTGCCTTTGTAACTCTCTGACTTGGGTCACACGACCAAGTAACATGCCCGTGTGCCAGCCCGCGTGATAGGCCGTGTAACAGCCTGACTTGCAACCCTTTGAAAGCTACAAGGGACACACGACCATGTCACTTGGTCATGTGTCACTACACGGCTGAGACACACGCCCGTGTCTTTGCCCATGTGGACGAAAATAGGACATTTTGCAAGCCATTTTTCTTACCCAATTTGGCACGTACCTACACACAACATTGCACATAGTTGGAATCCATTACAAGTCATCAAAATCAAGCATAAACAATCTTATACATATGGTATAATATCATACAACCAATATGCCCTTAGGCACCTCAAATGACAATATATAAACATGCTTAACCATGTATTCAATTTGACCAAAAAGCAACTAACTTGCATGCATAATTGCACCAATACATACCAAATAATTTACTTACCAAAACACAACCATTTGGTACCAAAATTCCATTCTATAATTAGCATCAATAGTCATTTAAGCTATTCAAACTAGCATCAATAGTCATTTAAGCTATTCAAACTAAGTACCAATTCTCAACAAGTCACAAGCCATGTAAATTATGCATATTCATCTATCATTTCATCTTCCATCAGTCAACCACATTGACCAAACCATCAACCATATTAAATATAATATTTACTTGCCAAAACCAAACTCATTGTAACAACCCATTTTTAGTGAAATCGTAAGAGTGGTTTCAAGACCTCAAATCCGAACTGAAAAGAAAAATTATTTTATATTTTTTGCATGACTTGCATTTAGGAAGGAATATCATGTGAAAATTCTGATAAGAAAATTTTATCGATTTAGTGCTTAATCACATCAAGGACCAAATTGCATGAAATGAAAAAGTTGAATTCTAGTAGCTAGAAAAATCAAATAGCTATGGAATTCAAAACTTGAGGTCCTTATATGGTAATTAGACCATTAATCAAAAGTTAGTAGATATTTTTAATGAATCATCCATGAAAAATTGGAAAATGTTAAGGACTAAATTGAAAATAGAAATAATTAAAAGATGATAAATAATTAAAATAGAAATAAAATCATTTTATATCATCTTCGTCCCCAAATAATCCATGGAAACCCTAGGAAAGAGAAAACAAGCCTTCTTGGCTTAATTGGGTACATTTTCTTGCCCGTTTTTAGTAATTTAGATATTTTTGAAACCGAGATAAATTCATCTATCTATTTGGGGAATTAATTTGAAAAGTTATCAAAGTATAGAAATTATGTAATGGATGAATAGTCTGAAAATTTGAAATTTATGGTAGAATATGAAAGGTTGTTGATAGATAAACATCTTTTACAAAGTGATTTTTTATAAAAACATGATTTAGGGACTAATTTGTAAAATTATGAAAATTGAAGAAAAATTCTAAAATTTATGGAATACATGTGCTGTAAATTGTATATTGAAATTTCGGTTAGGCTTGGAATAGAGAGTAAATTGCATGAATTTTATTTCCGAGCCTAATGACAAAATTAGAATTTATGGAAAGTTTAGGGGCAAAATGGTAATTTTTCCTAAGATGTAAATTGAGTCCAATGGAATATGAAATGTGATAAATTGATGATTAAATTTATTTATATAGATCCGGATAACTCAAATTCAAAGTTAGATCGAGGAAAGGAGAAAGTTTCGGATTAGTTGATCTATATACGAGAACAAGTGTCGAGGTAAGTTTGTGTAACTTAGTTAAGCACGTAAATATGTTGAATTGAATCTTATATTTGTATAGAATGTGAATTATTGGAATGTTACAATATAAGAAAATGAATACATGCTAGAAATTGTTTGAAAAGAGTTAAATTCGATTTGAATATTGGATTTTGATGGATATATGTGATTTCCTGAACTGAATGATGTCCTGCATTTGTTGCTAATGGGATTTAGCTAGGACGAGTATTCCTATTGGCCTCATTACAGATAGGATTTAGCCCGGACGGGTAATCCTGATATAATCCCTCTTGAGCATAAGTTACAATTAGGATTTAGGCTGGATTGGTAATCCTAATTGAGCTCTTCTGAGCATATGTTACAGAAAAGATTTAGTATAGACTGGTAATCCTGTTATATAATATGTGGCTCAAGAGTGTGTTTTGCGATTAAGTTCCTTAATGGGTATACCTGAATATGAATTGATGGGTTATTGAATTGTACATCTTAAGTGTACTATTTGAGTATACATCAGAATTTCAATGATTCAACGGACAAATTTCTTGACATGATAAAAGAATTATGATTTGAAATGAATAATGCATTGAAAGAATATAGCATGATAACCTCATCTATGTTTACTTGATGTATATAAGGATTTTTTGACTAACATGTTTGATTGAATGCATGTGTTTAGGCAAATTTTGTCAAGTTGATGGAAATAAGTTTTTATATGCTTACTTTTAATAAATGAGATTGGTAAGTTTAATTCAAGTTATACGAACTTACTAAGCAAAGTATGCTTACTAGGTTTACTTTTCTCTATTTTATAGTGCTCGGAAGCTCACGAAGGTTGGTGAATAGTTAGAGCATTTTCACACTATCTACAATCTTATTTTGGTGTAAATAGTAAATTTATTTTGGTATAATGGCATGTATAGGCTAACTTGGCCATTGTTGGCTTGAATATGTTGTTTGTAATCTAGCATTGAAATTGCTAGTAATGGTTTATTTTGGTGTATTTATAAGGCATTATATCATGATAAATACATATATGTTAAGTATAAATGATCAAGTGATGTTTAATGTTTATGGAAAACTAAGGTAATATTATAAACATAATTATATATATGCAATAATATATCATATTAGATGTTAGAATTTTCTTGAAATCAATGCTTGAATTGGTTGGTATTTGGATGTAAGATTTGGTGCAGGATATTGGTAAAATTTAGGTGAGAAATAAAGCTAGAAATGGCTTTATTTTGTCACATGGGTAGACACATGGGCGTGTGTCTAGACCATGTGTGACACATGGCCTGATACATGGGCGTGTGGCTAGGCCGTGTGTCCCCTGCATCTTAAATTCGAGAAACAGAATGCTCAGAATTAAGAAAGCGGGCGTGTGTCTTAGTTGTGTGTGCTAAACGGCCTAGCACACGAGAGTGTGGTTGGCCATGTGGTGCAAGTCAGAGAGTTACACGGGGTCAGACATAGCCTATGACACGGGCGTGTCATATGATTACACGGGCATGTGCCCTGACCACACAAGCGTGTGTGCCCTGTTTCTTAGAAACTTTTTGAAATTTCGCGAAAAAATTTCTATGAGTTCTCTATTTAGTCCCGACTCGATTTTAATACTAGTTTTGGGCCTCGAGGTCCATTTAAGGGACGCTATGAATAATTTCGGTAAATTAATAGTATTTAATGTGAATTATTTGCCTCAATTGTTTGCCTCTTGCCTTTAGCTTTCCTCAAGTTAGCTTCCGCTATTTCAAGAGCTTGCTGAGCTTCTTGTGGATCAATGTCACTACCCTTCTCTGCATCATTTACTAAAATAAAAGAACGAGAAATGGGCTAAAAATGGAGAAAATGGGCCAAAGTACGAAATCAATACGGCCTGGGCCCGAGACACACGATCGTGCCACACGGGCGTGTCCCTATCGCAGCAAAGAAGAGTTTAACTCGGATTAGGGTGCTTAGAGGCAAAGAAAGACATTCCAAAATCCTATATAAACACCCTGGAGGCCAACCTTCAAGTGAGCGTTTAGCTAGGCCAAGGAGCCAAGCCAGAGAGGCCAAATTGTGGGATTCACTCAAAGAAAGCCAGTTGATCCATCCCAGAAGTTGGAATCACACTCAAGACTAAGGATCTCTCCTTCAATTCCTTCAAGAGGTTTTAGGGTTTTCTTTATGTTTTGTTATTTTTCTTCTAAGATGTATTCTTTTATGATTATGAACTAAACCCCTCAAATACTTGAGGGGGATGAAACCTAAGATGGATCTTGTTATTGTTTTCTAAACTATATGATAAATACTTGATTTATTCTTAACTATGTGTTCTTAATTCTTGCTTTGATATTTCAGGATATTGATTCAAGTATTGATGTGCTTAGGTAGAGGAGGAATATTCCCTGTTTAAGAGTAGATCTAGCATAGTTAAGCGGAGTTGTTCGTAACCCTAGAGATAGGATGACGAAAATCTACCGGATTAGGGTCAAACCTAATATAGGAGTCCATAGATCTAGTTAATGCAATTCTAGGGGTTTTAATTAGAAAGAGATTTCAATTAATCAACCTAAGGTTAACGCTAGTAGCATCGAGGGAGGTATTTATATAAATTAGGGAATCCTACGGATCAAGTCAAGTGAATAAATCGTCTGGTTCAGAGTTAGATAACAAGTGAAGTCTAGGTGGGTTCTTCCTCGGGTATTGTCTTAATCAATTGGTTTTCCCACAAGTATTTCCCCAATTCCTTTTCTGTGCCTTAGCATTTTTAGCTTAGTAGTTAGTTAATTTAGACTAAACAACAATTCTCTTAATTCTTTGGCTAAATAACAAGAAGAAAGTTAGTATTAGTACTGTAGCACCCCAAACCAGGTCTATGCGTTAAGACAAGATTCGGTTTGTCACACAGAACAAACATCCATTTAATTATCTAATGATTTAGGTAAAAAAGTTCTACAAAACCTTTTGAAAATAAAGTTTAGTAAAAACCAAGAATTTGATTTAAAATCGATGAATAAAGTAGCACTAGTTTGAAATCTTATTATTTAATATTTAATTGTTAAAGACTTTAAAGTAATTTTAAAGAGTTCAAAAGAATCAAAACAAGAATATTTAAAGAATCTCATATGTTTTAAAAACAAAATATTTAAGGAAACATTATTAAAATAGTATTAGTCCAAATTAAGTGTCTAAAGCATAATTAAATCCATCCACACATAAAATCCATAAAATAATAATAATAGAGGCCTTATTACATCATACCCAAAATAGTAATTAAATAAATGTACTTAATTGAAATTCATAGTTTATAAAACCCTTGTTCAAGTATGGCCTCCACGAAGTCATCCCCTACCAAGCTTCCATCAATTGCCATTACGAGAAGGATAATAAAGTAGAGTGAGTTACTCGAACTCGATGTATAACCCACTTACCATATCCACGGGCCAAATCATCAAGACATTATATTGGGCTTGAGCCCATTTACTGATTTAACAATATAATAATAATGCATGTAGAATGAAATTCCGACCAAACCTAAATTTTCCATCCGCTACACACCACCGTACCAACCAACACACACTGGGATCAAGTCAACCCACCCCACCAACACACCAATCGCAGCATAAAGCCATTTTAAATAATATTGTGGTGCACCACCGAGCTAGATTGTGGCAAAGCCACTCGAACTAGATTTTTGGCAACAGGCCTTTCTTCTCTTCGTCAATTTTTCCCAACCCATGAAATCATGTTTATATCTAAAACATAACAATACATTCACATGATAATTTTAACAAAAGGCCCATAATACAAGTGAGTCCATATTTCAAATTTTCATTTTGGCCCATAAGGCAAAATAGCATTTTAGCCCATTTAACGATCTAGCAAACTTTGGCCCATATATCGATCTAGCAGTTTTTGGCCTATATATCGGTCTAGCAGTTTTTGGCACATATATCGGTCTAGTAGTTGTTGGCCCATATATCGATCTAGCAGTTTTTGGCCCATATATCGATCTAGCAGTTTTTGGCCCATATATCACATGAGGCATAAAATTTTACTATTTATCAATTAACCCATTAGGGGCATTTTCATAATTTCCACGACTTTAACCATTTTCATGCGTTTATACAAAAGTGTTAATTATTTCATATTTCTCTGATTTTGCTATCTTTATGATTTTATCCCAATACTTACGGTATAGTATCTAACTCGAGAGATAAGTGTGAAGTTACACCCCTAATTACAGTGAGAACTAGACTTTCCCGCTCGTCAATACCTAAACATGCATCACGATAATTTAGAACACTAATACTATTTATAAAGCTATTCTTATAAATAAGGATCTATACTTTACCCTTGGAATTTCGAACAACTTCTATATGCGGTTTTTCCCCGATTGTTGGTTCGTTACCCGTTGAATATCCACGAGCAAACAAAGGCTCAGGAGTACGAACGGCATCAAATAATAGATTCTCCTCGGATGAGAGTCCACAACCCAGTGGAAAATCTCGGATTCTCGAAACAGCCCTTCGCTTAATTTTCAGGGGAATAGTAGAACCGCCCCTCTTTTGAACACTATTCACCACCCTTTTCGTCCCTATCTTGATTTTCTCCATTGACAAAAGATCATTAGTCCGACTAAATAATATATCGAAATTATGGCTAACGGTTTTAAGGGTGAGATTGGCTTACCACAAAATATCCTTGTTCCACAAGATGAAAATCGAGTGATAACGTTCCCCTAAGACGAAATCAATTAATAATCCATTTATATCAATATGTCGAGTATTATATATATAACTCCTTGATAAGAACCCTTACCTTGAAAAATATGATCCGAACTTAATAACTTCAAGATGACTTTGATGAGATGGTGATTCGGCCCCCCACTATCATACTAAAATATAATGAAAGGAAATGTTTAATAGTAATGATCAACGATTTCGATCAAAAAGACTCTCCTTTACCACACTTAGGGTTCGGCCAAAACAACCAACAAATCAACATAAGAACCAAAAAGAAAGCTCTTACCTATTACTTAAACGAGGGTTGGAAGAATAATCAACAAGACAATATAGATGAATAGAAGATTCGACTTTGAAGGAAAATTGAAGAAAATGGTATTAGTACCATTCGGCCAAGAGAGGAAAAGAGAAGAGAAATGTGTTTTTGGGAGAGCAAAAATGACCAAATGAAAATTCTATCAAGCTACGAACCTATTCCCCAAAACTAACCACAAAAATTGGGCCTCCCCTTTAGTCCAATAAGCCATCCATGTACATTTGCTAAAAGTCAAAGTTTTAGCCACACAAAGTTTCCAAAATAACACCCTTGATTCATGCCTTATGATCCTCCTACCTTCCATAAGCTTAGGATTCCTTTCCCCAAGTTCAAGCTTACCTTAACTATTAGCCACCTTACCATAAAAATTTAGTCCAACCTTACCATAAATAGGGCTTGACCGACACTTGATAAAAGGTGCAAAATTAAAGCTACCAAAATGCAATCCATGGTATTGAACCTCTCCCTCAAGCAATCACTCATGTGCCAATTCCACCTTACTACTAGCTCATCTTATGCTAGTTTTGACATAATTCCTTAAGCATCAATGTCACTTGTTCCACTTCAATAATATTCTTATTACTAAAATTTATTCTAACTCCAAATGAATCTCGAGCTTTCTCGAAACTATATTAAACACACAAATTTATTCATTCACAAGCTAATTAAAAAAGGCTACATATCGATACTTGTATTTTTTTTAGGATGTTACAATTCTACCCTCCTTAAAGAAAATTTCATCCTCGAAATTTACTTGGCTAAAAGAGGTGAGGATATTATTGTCGAATTGCATCCTCAGGCTCCCATGTAGCTTCCTCCGCTCCGTAATTACACCATAAAACCTTGACCAACGGCACGGTCTTTTTTCTTCACACCTTAACATCTCGGTCTAAGATTTCCACTGGTTCCTCTTCAAAAGATAAGTCTGATCTCAACTCCACTTCTTCTACTGGTACTATGTGAGACGGATCTGATCTATAGCGCCTCAGCATAGAAACATGGAAAACATTATGAATTTGACTCAACTCCGGAGGTAATTAAAGCTGATAGGCCACTGGACCAACACGCTTCATCACACAATATGGTCCAATGAACCTAGGGCTCAACTTGCCCTTCCTTCCAAATCTGAAAATCTTCTTCCAAGGTGAGACTTTCAAAAAGACCTGATCTCCCACCGCAAACTCAATATTCTTGCGCTTCAGATCCGCATACGATTTTTGTCGATCCGAAGCTTCCTTTAACCGCGATCGAATCACCTTTACCTTTTCTTCCGTCTCAGATATCAACTCAGGACCCAACAACTATCGTTCCCCCAATTCAGGTCCAACAAGTAGGGTACGACACCTCTGACAAGTATAAAGCTTCATAAGGCGCCATTTGAATATTGGATTGGTAACTGTTATTATACGCGAACTCTGCCAACGGTAGGAAATCCTCCCAACTACCTCTGAAGTCGATTATACAACCACGTAACATGTCTTCCAAAATTTAAATTACTCTTTCTGACTGACCATCTGACTGAAGATGAAAAGCCGTACTAAAGTTTAACTTTGTTCCCAAAGCTTCATGTAAAGCTTTCCAAAACCGTGATGTAAACCTGGGATCCCTGTCCGATATGATAGACACTGGTACCCCATGCAACCTCAGAACCTCAGATACATACAGTTTAGTCAACTTCTGCAGCGGGTAATCTATACGAACTGGAAGAAAATGGGCAATCTTCGTCAAACGATCAACTACAACCCAAACAAAATTTTTCTTAGTAGGTGTTAAAGGTAACCCATTAACAAAATCCATTGATATCCGCTCCCATTTCTATAGGGGAATCTTTACCGGTTGTAATAAGCCTGACGACAGTTGATGCTCCACCTTCACTTGTTGACAAGTCAAACATTTACCTACAAACTCAAAAATCTCACGCTTCAACCTTGGCCACCAATACCGTTCACAGAGATCTCGATACATCTTATTTCCTCTGGGGTACATAGCATAAGGGCTACTATGCGCCTCCCGCAGAATCATTTGTCTCAAATCTGAGTCCTTGGGCATACAAATTCTTCAACGAAAACACAGCACTCCATCGTTATTCATACCAAAATCCCCTATTTCACCACTTTCAACTTGCTGAATTAAGAATCCCAACTTTTCATCTGATATCTGCTTTTCCCTGATCTGATCTAACCACAGAGGCTTCACGTGAAGTTTCGCTAACAGACTACCATCCTCATACAAACTCAGATGAGCAAACATTGCTCTTAAATCAGATACCACCTTACGACTTAACACGTCTGCTACCACGTTAGCCTTTCTAGGATGATACTCGATTGAGAAATCATAATCCTTTAACAACTCCACCTACCTTCTTTGTCTCAAGTTTAACTCCTTCTGGGTAAGAAGATACTTAAGACTCTTATGATCCGTATAGATGATAGACTTCTCACCGTAGAGATAGTGCCTCTAAATCTTTAAAGCAAACACTACCGCAGCCAACTCCAAGTCATGAGTAGGGTAGTTTATTTCATGCAGTCTCAACTGACGAGAAGCATAGGCCACCACTTTTCCATTTTGCCTCAGCACACATCCTAAACCCTTGTGTGACACGTCACAATAGACGATAAATTCTTTTCCAGCCTCATGTTGAATCAGTACTGGTGCTTCGTCAAAATCTTCTTCAATTTCTCGAAACTTTCTTATTGTTTATCAGTCCATACATACGGTACTCCCTTTTGCAATAGCTTAGTTAGGGGTGCAGCAATCAACGAAAACCCCTCAACAAAGCATCTATAATATCCAGCCAAACCTAAGAAACTTCGAATCTCAGCTGCTGACTTCGGTGGTTTCCAATCCAGTACAGCTTAAATCTTTTGAGGATCCACCCTTATTCCTTCAGCTGACACCACATGACCCAAGAAAGTCACTTCCCTTAACCAAAATTTACATTTATTGAATTTGGCATAAAGTTGCTTATCACGAAGTATCTGCAATATACGCAAATGTGAGTCAAGCTCTTCTTCATTTCTCGAATATACCAAAATGTCATCTATGAACACTACAACAAACCGATCTAGATAAGGTTGAAAAACTCGGTTCATCATGTCCATAAATACAGCTGGTACATTGATCAAACCAAACGGCATCACCAAAAACTCATAATGTCCATAACGAGTTCAAAATACCATCTTATGAATATCTACTTCTTTCACTTTGAGTTGATGATAACCCGATCTCAAATTAATTTTGGAGAAAACTGATGCTCCCTTCAATTGATCAAACATGCCATCAATTCTCTGCAAGGAATACCTATTCTTGATCATCAATTTATTCAACTGCCTGTAATTAATGCACATACGCATCGACCCATCCTTCTTCTTAACGAACAAAATCGGTGCTCCCCACGGAGACACACTAGGTCGAATAAATCCTCGATCCAACAATTCTTGAATTTGAGCTTTAAGCTCCGCCAACTCCTTCGGTGCCATCCTATAAGGTGTAATAGACACTGGAGCCGTTCTGGGTAATAGCTCAATACCAAATTCTACTTCTCGATCTAGAGGTATTCCAGAAAGTTCTTCGGGAAAGACATCTGAAAATTCCTTCACCGTTCTCACATCTTCCACTGATAACTACTTGGTATCCATAGCACTAATAAAAGCTAGGAATGCTCCATACCCTTTTGCACAAACTTTTCTGCCTTTAACGCAGATACCACATTTGCCAAGTAATTTCTTTGTTCGCCTACCATTACTACTTCCTTATCATTCGAAGTCCTTATTGACATCCGCTTTTCAGCACAATCAAAATGCGCCCGGTGCTTCACCAACCAATCCATGCCCAGAATGAGATCGAATTCGCTGAAAGGCAATTCCATCAAATTCGCCAAAAATATTTCTCTTTGGATTTCTAAGGGCATGTCTCTAAACAGTTTATTCACAATTACCGACTGTCCTAAAGGACTAATTACCGTCATCTCACTATCGGCAATCTCAGATTTTATATTCAGGTTTCCAGATATGGCACTAGCAATATACGAGTGGGTAGAACCAATATCTATCAAAGCAGTAACAGGCACATCAAAGATGAAGAACGTACCAATTATCACATCAGTTGCATCGCCATCTTCCCGACATCTGACCGCATAGACCAACCTCGGTTGTCTTGCCTCCGCGTTACCTCTAAAACCATTTCCTCGACCTGGTGCACCTTGTCTGCGTCCAACATCATTACCACCACGACCTGGTCCATGGCCTCTCGGTGGCTGCTGAGCCCCTCTGGCCTACTAAGCATCAGGGTTACGAGCTTCCTGAGTCGTATCCATCCGTCGAGGGCAATTCTTATATTGATGATCATTGAAACTACATTTATAACAAGCACCAGTTTTCCTCCAGCACTCTCCGGGGTGTCGTTTTCCATACTCGGCACAGTCTCGACTCTGATTAGTAGCCACATGTGCTCTACCTTGAGCTGGCTCATCATTCCGAGGCCTCTTCTAAAACCTTTTTGAAGAACCTGAATACTTTATATCTCTCTTGCCTCTGACTCTTTTCCAGTTCTGACGTTCTGAGCTCTTATCCTCTTCGGCTATCTTGGCTTTCTCCACAAGCGTGGCAAAAATTCTTACTTGTTGTGGGGCTAGCAGTACCCGCAACTCATCATTCAGCCCATCCTCGAAGCATACACAGCGCTCATGATCCGTTGGTACTATAGTTCGAGCATAACGACTCAAGCGTAAAAATTCTGCCTCATAAGCTGCCACCGTCTTATTTCCTTGAACCAGATTCAAGAATTCCTTCCTCCGAGCATCTACATAACTTTTCCCTACATATTTCCCTTGAAAGGTAGCTTTGAAGAATTCCCAAGTAACTAATGCAGCTTCAGTGCCTTCTCGAACAGTAAGCCACCATTGATATGCCTTGTCCCTTAACAAGGACACCGCTCCTCTTAGTTTCTGCTCTACAATGCATTCTAGATCGTCCATAATTCGCTCTACAGCCTCAAGCCAATATTCAGCAACATTCGAGCTACACCTGAAACACCTCTAAAAACTTCAGCACTACTTGATTTCAGTCGTTCCGATATCGACCCACGAGTTGCTGGCCCAGCTCTAGTTCCAATGACCCTTTCAAGGACTCGCAACATTGCTTGTGCCAAAGCATTATCTTCTCTTCTATGGTCCTGTGAATCATTTTCTGACGCAAGTGATGCCGGTGCATCCATTTCCGAGATATGTCCCAATTTCTCAAACACAGCTCTAGTAGCTCGGCCTCTACCACGGCCACGTTTACCACGTCTACGTCCTCTGGCACTCATACTGATTAACTCGTTTTAATCTGATTATGAATTTTATAAATTAGAAAACTATTTCAGTGTTTATTAACGATATTTTATGAGATTCATGATATAAAGTTATTTTTCACAAACACATCCTATAGTCTCGATCTCTATAATTTTCAACACTTAAAACTAGAAGTTCTAGAGTGTTCCTATGATCATATAATCATAATAATCATTTAGTAATGAATACTTACTTGACTTGGTGCCGGATGCTTGTGGTGCCATACAACCTTTAAAACATAATTAAAATAATTTCAAACGAAAGTTATTTGTTGAACACTACCACAGCCGAGTTTTGAAACTGGCTCTGATATCATTAAATGTAACACCCCAAACCAGGTCTATGCGTTAAGATGAGATTTGGTTTGTCACATAGAACGAACATCCATTTAATTATCTAATGATTTAGGTAAAACAGTTTTACAAAACCTTTTGAAAATGAAGTTTAGTAAAAACCAAGAATTTGATTTAAAATCGATGAACAAAGTAGTACTAGTTTGAAATCTTATTATTTAATATTTAATTGTTAAAGACTTTAAAGTAATTTTTAAAGAGTTCAAAAGAACCTGAAAACAAGAATATTTAAAGAATCTTATATGTTTAAAAAACAAAATATTTAAGGAAACATTATTAAAATAGTATTACTCTAAATTAAGTGTCTAAAGCATAATTAAATCTATCCACACATAAAAATCCATAAAATAATAATAATAGAGGCCTTATTACATCATACCCAAAATAGTAATTAAATAAATATACTTAATTGAAATTCATAGTTTATAAAACCCTTGTTTGAAGTATGGCCTCCACGAAGTCATCCCCGGCCCAAGCCTCCATCAATTGCCATTACCTGAGAAGGATAATAAAGCAGAGTGAGTTACTCAGAACTCAATGTACAACCCACTTACCATATCCACTAGGCCAAATTATCAAGACATTATATTGGGCTTGAGCCCATTTACGGATTTAACAATATAATAATAATAATGCATGTAGAATGAAATTCCCGACCAAACCTAAATTTTTCATCCGCTACACACCACCCGTACCAACCAACACACTTGTGGGGATCAAGTCAACCCACCCCACCAACACACCAATCACAGTATAAAGCCATTTTAAATGATATTGTGGTGCACCACCAAACTAGATTGTGGCAAAGCCACCCGAACTAGATTTTTGGCAATAGGCCTTTCTTCTCTTTGTCAATTTTTCCCAACCCATGCAATCATGTTTATATATAAAACATAACAATACATTCACATGATAATTTTAACAAAAGGCCCATAATACAAATGTGTCCATATTTCAAATTTTCATTTTGGCCCATAAGGCAAAATAGCATTTTAGCCCATTTAACGATCTAGCAAACTTTGGCCCATATATCAATCTAGCAATTTTTGGCCCATATATCTATCTAGCAGTTTTTGGCCCATATATCGATCTAGCAGTTTTTGGCCCATATATCACATGATGCATAAAATTTTACTATTTATCAATTAACCCATTGGGGGCATTTTCATAATTTCCCCGACTTTAACTGTTTTCATGCATTTACACAAAAGTGTTAATTATTTTGTATTTCTCCGATTTTGTCATCTTTATGATTTTATCCCAATACTTACGGTATAGTATCTAACCTGAGAAATAAGTGTGAAGTTACACACCTGATTACAGTGAGAACTAGACTTTCCCGCTCGTTGATACCTAAACACGCATCACGATAATTTAGAACACTAATACTATTTATAAATCTATTCTTATAAATATCGATCTAGACTTTACCCTTGGAATTTCGAACAACTTCTATATGCGGTTTCTCCCCAATTGTTGGTTCGTTACCCGTTGAATATCCATGAACAAACAAAGGCTCAAGAGTACGAACGAGGTCAAATAATAGATTCTCCTCGGATGAGGCTCCACAACCCGGTGGAAAATCTCAGATTCCCGAAACAGCCCTTCGCTTAAATTTCTGGGGAATAGCAGAACCGCCCCTCTTCTAAACACTATTCACCACCCTTTTCGTCCCTATCTTGATTGTCTCCATTGACAAAAGATCATTAGTCCGACTAAGTAATATATTGAAATTATGACTAACGGTTTTAAGGGTGAGATTGGTTTACCACAAAATATCCTTGTTCCACAAGATGAAAATCGAGCGATAACGTCCCCCTAAGATGAAATCGATTAATAATCCATCTATATCAATATGTCGAGTATTATATATATAACTCCTTGATAAGAACCCTTACCTTGAAAAATATGATTCGAACTTAATAACTTCAAGATGACTTTGACGAGATGGTGATTCGGCCCTCCACTATCATACTAAAATATAACAAAGGGAAACGTTTAAGAGTAATGATCAATGATTTCGATCAAAAAGACTCTCCTTTACCACACTTAGGGTTCGGCCAAAACAACCAATAAACCAACATAAGAACCAAAAAGAAAGCTCTTACCTATTGCTTAAACGAGGGTTGGAAGAATAATCAACAAGACAATATAAATGAATAGAAGATTTTGCTTTGAAGGAAAATTGAAGAAAATGGTATTAGTACCATTCGGCCAAAAGAGGAAAAGAGAAGAGAAAGGTGTTTTTGGGAGAGCAAAAATGACCAAATGAAAATTCTATCAAGCTACCAACCTATTCCCCAAAACTTACCACAAAAATTCGGCCTCCCCTTTAGTCTAATAAGTTGTCCATGTATATTGGCTAAAAGTCAAAGTTTTAGACTCACAAAGTTTCCAAAATAACACCCTTGATTCATGCCTTATGATCCTCCTTCCTTCCATAAGCTTAGGATTCCTTTTCCCAAGTTCAAGCTTACCTTAACTATTAGCCACTTGCCATAAAAATTTAGTCCAACCTTACCATAAATAGGGCTTGACCGACACTTGATAAAAGGTGCAAAAATTAAAGCTACCAAAATGCAATCCATGGTATTGAACCTCTCCCTCAAGCAATCACTCATGCGCCAATTCCACCTTACTACTAGCTCATCTTATGCTAGTTTTTGACACTTAATTCCCTTAAGCATCAAGGTCACTTGTTCCACTTCAATAATATTCTTATTACTAAAATTTATTCTAGCTCTAAATAAATCCCAAGCTTTCTCGAAACTATATTAAACACACAAATTTATTCATTCACAAGCTAATTAAAAAATGCAACATATCGATACTTGTATTTTTTTAGGATGTTACAAGTACTTTTGGTTCCCTTGGGTTCGACAATCCGGTCTTGCCACTAAACTATACTATTGTTCGATAGGTGCGCTTGCCTCAATCGTGGTGATGGTTAGTTTCTAGGCTCGATCATTCATTATAAAAATTTGAACTCTTTCCACCACCATCAAGTTTTTGGCGCCATTGCCAGGGAACTGAAATATTAAGAACGCTTAATTTTTATTACTTTAGCTGTATTTTATTTTTGCAATTAAATTTTATTTTTACTTTTCTAATTGTCTTTTTCTTTTTACCTATTCCTAGCAGGTACCTCTAGTTTATGACTAGAAGGAACCCGATATGACCCTTAATTTACGACAGTGATAATGAAGTACTGTTCACAGAAATCGTAGAGAAATAAGGCAAAGCTTAAATTACATAGAAGAAGAACAAGGGAACGAAATTAATACTACCGAAGAGATGGATGATAATAATCTTCTACCTTAGGAGGTGGCCGAAAATCATACTCCTCGAATTATGTATGATTATGCTAAACCTAATTTAACAGGAACTTAGTCAAGTATTATTAGACCTGCTATTGCTGCAAATAATTTTGAACTGAAACCTAACACAATTCAGTTGATACATCAATTTGTTCAGTTTGATGGTTTGCAGGATAAAGATCCAAATAATCACTTGGCGAATTTCCTAGAATTTTGCGATACTTTCAAAATAAATGGCGTTTCTGATGATGCCATCCGTATTCAGTTATTTCCCATTTTCTTTGAGGAATAAAGCTAAACAGTGGCTGAATTCTCTTCAACAAGGATCAATCACTACATGGGAACAAACATCCAAAAAATTTTTATTAAATTATTTTTTGTCGGCCAAAACGGTAAAATTAAGGAATGATATCTCTTCTTTTATGCAGATGGAACTAGAAACACTATACAATGCATGGGAGAGATACAAAGATCTATTGAGAAGGTGCCTACACCATGGATTACCCTTGTGGCTACAGGTCTAAACTTTTTACAACGGTGTGAACCCCTCACCCAGGAAGTTGATTGATTTAGCCATCGGCGAAACCCTGAATAACAAAACACCTAAGGCATCCTACGAATTCATTGTAGAGATGTCACTAAATAACTATCAATGGCAAGTCACAAGGACAAGGCCAATAAAAGATGCCAGTGTTTTCAACCTTGATGTAGTAACCATGCTATCAAATCAGGTAGACGTGAAATAAGAAGATTGATGGTTTGTGTTCTTTGTAGGTACACCTAGTAATGCATTATGACTCAAACCTAGGAGGTGTGGCGAATCTGGAGTACCCGCCCTACGGACATGGCACTGAAAATGAACAAGTTCACTATATGGGTAACAATTTTAAACCTCAAAATAACCCTTATAGTAATACTTATAATCCAAGTTGGAGGAACCACCCCAATTTCTCATGGGGTGGTCAAGGAAATCAGAGACAACAACCCCCTCCAAACTTCCAACAATAGCCCTACTCATAGGAAAAGAAGTCAAACCTTGAGGAGATGCTGACAAAATTCATAGCGGTGTTAGAAACACGTTTCCAAAACACCAAAACAACACTTAAAAATCAACAAGCATCGATTCAAGGGATCGAGAACCAGTTAGGGCAACTCGCTAAGATGATCTCCGAACGACCACAAGGTAGCTTGCCAAGTAACACTAAGATTAACCCAAAGGAGCAACTTCAAGCCATAACAACTCATGACAGTGAAGGGTTAGTGGAATCTAAATCTGAGCCAAGGCAAGAACCTGTGGTAAGTGAAGGTAAAGTTGAAGAAAGCCAAGAAAAACCAAAATCGATAATTAAAGAGTACCAACCTCGAATACCATACCCCAATGCGATTAAGAAAGACAATACATATGAACAGTTCGGTAAGTTTCTTAAACTTTTAAAGAAATTACATATTAACTTACCGTTTCTTGAAGCTCTTTCGCAGATGCCAGATTCAAGGAATTTTTTAAAAGAGCTTTTAACAAACAAGCAGAAGTTAGACTAGGAATCGCATGTGGAACTAAACGCAGTGTGCTCAGCAATGTTGCAAAATAAACTACCACGAAAATTAAAAGATCCAGGGAGTTTTACAATTCCATGCTTAATTGGTAGCTTATCTATTGATAATGCTTTAGCTTATTTAGGGGAAAGAATCAATGTTATGCCTTATAAAAGGTTTAAACAGCTAGGTTTAGGGAAACCCAAATAAACTAGGATGAGTATTCAATTAGTTCATTAGACTATTCAAATTCCTAGGGGTATAATTGAAAATGTACTAGTTAAAATTGACAGATTCATATTCCTAGTAGACTTTGTTGTTTTAGACATGGACGAATACAATAGTATCCCCTTAATTTTAGGAAGACCCTTTTTAGCAACTGCTAGAACTAAAATTGATGTTGGTACAGGAGAACTCATACTCTGTGTAGGTGCGAAATCAATCAATCTTCAGGCTATCAACTCAGCTAGGACATCAAGTAATCAAGGTGAGAAAATTAATTTTATTAATGACCATTCGGTTAAACCTTCTTTTCAAAAAGCACCACAGAACCACAAAACTGAGCCAGATCCTATACCTCATGACAACAAAGACATAACTCACGAGGAGCGATGGCTTCAGATCGATGAACTAGACGAGTGGAAGACACAATTCAAAGAGAAATTGGGAATACACGAAGCATAACCAACGCCATTCCATGGGGCAAACAAATTTAAGATCAGAGATTAGGTACCGTTAGATAAAACAGACCCTCGAATCCCCACTTCAAACCTTAAGAAAAATGAAGAAATCCCTTTTAAGGTACTTAATGTCTTCCCATACAGAATAGCTGAGGTAAGTAACTCCATATTCGACACTTTTAAGGTAAACACTACTGGACTCGAACTATATACTAATAATCGAACTGATAGCATGAGAAAGCATTTTCAACTCTTTAAACCACCATAAATGTGCGAATGAGAGGTAATTCTAGCTTAAGACTATAATGAGAACTTCTCGGGAGGCAACCCGAGGACTAACCCTATTAATTTTTACATTTTTATGTTTTATTTTATTTTTCCCCTTTTAGCACCTAACTATGAACTAACCAAAGTGCAGATGTCCGTACCACATGGCCTTGCACACGGCCGTGGCCGTGGCCATGTGGACACTACGGATTTTCATACTGGCATGGCAGAGATAGTATGAAATAGGACAAAAAATATCTTCAAGCCACTGGGTCTGACTAAACACCACAGCCGTGCGACACAGTCATGGCTGACACTGTTTTATCAACACAGGCGTGGCGACTTGCATACAGGCATGGGAGAAACGAATGAACCACCGTACGACCGTACGATATGGCCAGGTGACTCGACACGCCCATGATACAAGGGCGTGGGGATGTACCAGAGCTGAATTTTTTATTTAAAACACCCCTCTCCCCTTCTCACCTACTCCCCATTCCCTTCTTCCATACCCTTTACACTCCCCTCCCTTTTCATTTTCTTCCTTCTTCATTGTCCAACCTTTTTGATCTACACCATATCCATGTCAAAGAAAAGGACCCTAGCACAGTCTCCCTGTGCGAGACCGATCTACATAAGTTCATGCTGGCCGCTTTATTAAATCGATAGGAAAAGGACTTTTGAGTCTAGTTAATCTTTCTTTTTTCTTTTCTCTTCTCCTATATTTTCCTTATCTTTATTTATCTTATACTAAATTTAGGTTATTTTATTTCAGTTTCTTGGTTTTAGGTTCTAAAGGCTGCTTGGGAATCACCATACCACGGCCTTAGAAATCACACCCACCTCAAACCAACTAACAACAAGGACTTTTTAATCCATTAATCCTTTCTTTTAATTTTATTTTACTTCTTACATTCTTTCTTTTTATCTTTATTTTATTTAAATATATAATTAGTATAGTTTAAATTATTCTTATTATTTTCTGGCTAACTCTTCACGAGATTCCCAATTTCTTCATCTAGCGCAGAGATTGTTGGCGGCCACCACACCACCACTAGAGACGCCCCTTCAACTTATCTTTCACCTCTAAATCAAGTTTCTACACCTCCAACACAAGGATTCCATCCAAAAATCAGGAAGTTTCACTTCTCCCTATCTCTTATGATTTCATATATATCTTTGTACATTGAGGGATATGTCAATCTTAAGTGTGGGGTTTGAATTTTAATTTGAAAAGTTCCTAACTTTTTGCATTATTCTCAAATCCCTAAATGATATCTTGTCTTAAGTAATTTTCTCATATTACTAATTAGAATGAAACTTTTGTTGATTTATGATTTTTATTGATATGTTTTGGGTTAAGTCATAGTTAGTTGTGCATTGATGATTTAAACTTTAAGATATTAGAGAATCAGGCATGATAAGTCTATTTTCAGAATTAAAAAATGGCTAGGTTGTTTTCCTAAATTTAAATGTTACTTTGAAATTTGAAATTTGCAAGGTTGTCATCAAAAACCATAATTTTTGTGAGATTTTGAGCCTTTTAGAGCATATATTTTTTTTGTGCTCACTTTATTGATTATGAGTGTGTCAACATTGATTTGTTATTCTAGAACTTGCTTCGTTTATACATGTCAAGACCACATCATTGATTTGATATACAGTAATGATAAAGGCACTTAGGATTTAACCCACTCACTCCACTAAAAGCCTACCCTCACAATTAACCCCTAGCGAACCCCTTTGATCCTAACAACCCTTTTATTGATTCACCCACTAATATTAACCTAAAACCCATCTTGTATTTGTTATCACCATTTCTCTTGACTGCCATCCTATCAAGATTTTATTTGATCAGTTGCCTAATTATTTTATTTCAGTAGTTAAATTCATCTTATATTATATATTTACTTGATTTGTTCTAAAAAAATTAATCAAAGTATATTCATTATTAGTTCTGTGATTAAGTGAGCTTATACGTTTAAATTCAACATCTTGAAGAAGAAGCTCGTATTATTAGTTTTCAATTGATGTAATTATTCAAGACTAGTTCATTTTTCTAGTAGGTAAACTGTCAATTCAATCTCGATTCTAACCCTTTAATTTAGCCTTTATCCACACCTTTAACCTAAGCCCCGTTACAAACCTTTTTTAAAAACCTTTTGATCTGTGTATCATTTCATTTTATAGTGGTGGAGATTTGATTTTCAGGCAAGCCTATGGGATTTGTAACATCCCAAAGCTGGGCCTAGTAGGATTGGGCCTAATGGGCCTTAGGAGCAGTAGCGTTTAAAATTTTTGAGAACAAGAGAATGGTACTAAGGCAAGTTGGACCTATTAGGTGAGTGATTTTGGAAGGTTAGAGGGCTTTTATGAAGTCCCGGGTTAAATTTAGGCCATAGGAAAAATTTTGGTTTTAGGTGAAAAAACCCCGGGAGTTAGTAGGTAGGCTTTAAGAATAAAATATGGGGAAAAATGACAAGTGGAGTGTATGGTGTAGTGGCAAAGTGACGACACATAAGAGGTAAGGGGGTGACGCCACAAGGAAGGAAGGAGGTCCAAGGTTCAAGTCTTGGTGCTTGCATTTTGGTTTTCTTTTTAAATGGATTTTTGAATTTGGCCATAGGACTTATATTTAGTTGGGCATGATTTTAGAAACAAGGAGCTAGTTGGTAAAGTGGCTAGCAACGTGGATTATGTTACAAGGGAGCCTGAGTTCGAATCTCATGAGAAGCAAGGGAGTATTTATTTTGCTAAGATGGGGAGACAAGAGTTTGAGTTGGATTTAAACTCTGCTAGCGGAAGGATCCCACATCGGAAAGATACAAAGAAGGAAGGTGAGAAGCTAGCTATATATAGAGCATTCTATGAGGAGAGTTAATATGCCTTGGTGGGTGTTTGGGTGCAGACCTAGAGGATAATCGCCAATAGTAGCGAAGAAAGGGCTACTATAACGTGAGGTAAACGGTAAGGTTACGGTGAGATTTCAGTTTTTGATAAGTGTATATTAAGTTATGATTAATCGTTAGGTGATGTCGATTGTAGGTTCGTGACTAAGGGGTTTGCAGCGTACATGGTTACCAGGTGTGTACAAACACTACACACACAAAATCGGCAATACCAAAAGTCAAAAAGCCAAAAGTGGCTAAATGGGCCCGGTGGGCCCTGAGGTTAAGAATTGATGAAATGGTTTGGTTAGTTATATGAATTGAATTAGTCATGCATGATACATTAATTGGATTTGTTTTGGGCCTAATAGGCCATATGATGAGATTTGGGCCTAATGGGCCAAAATGGAGTGATTTGGGCTTGATGGGCTTATGGGGACGTAGACATGTATGTTAGGGTTTATGGACCTTAGGTCTAGTTTGAACAACTCTTAAATTCTATAAGACTTAATTTTTCTAATTAAACATGTCTGTGAACAAGTTGCAAGGTTGGAGTGTGGCAACGGGCGTACGCATGTCTAGGGTTAGATTTAGGGAGATCTTGGTACTTAAGCGGCCCTAGTGGCCCACCTCCTCTTTTCTGGAATCCTACCTGGTGCATAGTATCCGTTCACTTTAGCCGCGAAGACTTGTTGATGGGCCAAAGTTCATAGCTAAAACCCGAAAGGGACCAAAATACCCTTGATTTGTGAAATTACCAAAATACCCCAATTTGCAAAATTACCAAAATACTCCCGATTTACAAAATTACCGAAATACCCCTGGTTTGTAAAATTACCAAAATACCCTAATTTGTGAAAATATCGAAATACCCTTAATTTGCAAAATTACTGAAATACCCCTGGTTTACAAAATTATCGAAATACACCCGAATTACAAAATTACCAAAATACCCTTGGTTTGCAAAATTATCGAAATACCCCTGGGTTATAAATTACGAAAATACCCTTAGTAGGTAAATTACAAAAATACCTTTGGTAGATAAATTACGAAAATACCCTTGGTGGGTAAATTACGAAAATATCCTTGGTAGGTAAGTTACGAAAATATCCTTCGTATGTAAATTACAAAAATACCCTTAGTAGGTAAATTACGAAAATACCCCTACATGTTATATGATTATTCTTGTATGTGATTTATGATTGTTATCATATGATTATTATTGTATGTTGCATTCATGTGTTATTATGTTGCATGGGGATGGGATTATTCGAAAGGGGAAGTGCAGATAGGATCGCATGGTCGCTTGACGACTGTGGATCCACTGAATGCTTTTAGCCACCGAGCAGCTATGCTGCACTGATAGGTTAGTGCCACAATCGGTGCTACATAAGGAGTGTAGGGATGGGTAGGTCAATTAAATCCCCACAGGAGTGCAAGGTTGGACAGGAGGCCGGGTGCAGGGTTGGTATGGGCATTAATGCATTGCATATGTTATTTTTTTTAGATGGGCTCAGGCCCAGATAAATATGATTTGTGACATTTATGGGTTAAGGCCCAACTGAGGCTTTTATGGGCTAAGGCCCAATTGCCACCGATTCTTCGAAATGGGCTTCTACCGAATCATTATGATTCATGTTATTATTGATGAGGGTTATGCACACTGAGTTTTTATAAACTCACACCATCTTTTTAATATTTTTTTCTCATGTAATCCTCAGTAAGCGGTCCGACGTGCTAGACGACTCGGAGGTGGCCACACTATGGTATTTTACTTTTTTTTAACTTAGGTTAATATTTTCTAATAAGGCCTCTCTTAAATTCTGGTTTAGTTTTGGATTTTAGTTTATTATGTCTTAAATCTGCTGAACTTTCTATCACGATTTTCAAAAATAATATCTGCTTTCACAATACTACGCTTTCGCGAATATGTCGTAAACATCACGTTTTCATAAGTCAATCATTTTAATTAAGTTTCTGCAATAAACAACATTTTTTTAGGTAATAACTTTTTAATAAATGTCGATTAATAATAAACAAATGCAAACTGGGACTTTAGTTTTTAATATCAAGAAAGGTTATCAAATGAAACCATGGTTTCTCGAAAAGCACCCCAATGTGACACGCCAGATTCGGGCCTAACTTCTAGGCTGGGTTTTGGGGTGTTACATTTAGTGGTATCAGAGCCTAGGTTGCAAAACTCAGGCTGTGAGATGGGTTTTAGTGTTTATTTTAAAGATGTTTACAAATGATTTTTAAGTAGTTTTGAAAGGTTTTTGTGTGGCACACCTAGTCTCCAGCGTCGGACAAAGTAAGTTATCTTATCTGTTTTAAACTATTACTGCTGTAGGTAGATACTGGGCTTACTTTAGATGATAGACTATACTGAGGCCCATAGGAGACTAAAAACTATAGTAAGCTGGCAATTTCGAAAATAACTCTTAACTACTACTTCCATGAAACATTTGTTTAATTATTGAACTATGAGCTAAGTTCATAAAATTTTTAATTAAGATAATTAGGACTAGAGTACGCAGCAGAAGCGTAGTGGTATATTCGGTATTGTGCGGCTATGAGATAGTTGGAAATTTCAGGGAGAAATTTCTCTAAAGAGGGTAGATTTGTAACATCCCAAAGTTGGGCCTAGTAGGATTAGGCCCAATAGGCCTTCGGATAGTAGCGTTTAAAATTTATGAGAACAAGAGAATAGTACTAAGGCAAGTTGGACCTATTAGGTGAGTGATTTTGGAAGGTTAGGGGCTTTTATGAAGCCCCGGGTTAAAGTTAGGCCATAGGAAAAATTTTGGTTTTAGGTGAAAAAAACCCTGGGAGTTGGTAGGTAGGCTTTAAGAATAAAATGTGGGGAAAAATGACAAGTGGAGTGTATGGCGTAGTGGCAAAGTGACGCCACATAAGAGGCAAGGGGGTGACACCACAAGGAAGGAAGGAGGTCCAAGGTTCAAGTCTTGGTGCTTGCATTTTGGTTTTCTTTTTAAATGGATTTTTGAATTTGGCCATAGGACTTATATTTAGTTGCACATGATTTTAGAAAAATGAGCTAGTTGGTAAAGTGGCTAGCAGCATGGATTATGTTACAAGGGAGCCTAAGTTCGAATCTCATGAGAAGCAAGGGAGTATTTATTTTGCTAAGATGGGGCGACAAGAGTTTGAGTTGGATTTAAACTCTGCTAGCGGAAGGATCCCACATCGGAAAGATACAAAGAAGAAAGGTGAGAAGCTAGCTATATATAGAGCATTCTATGAGGAGAGTTAATATACCTTGGTGGGCGTTTGGGTGCAGACCTAGAGGATAATCGCCAATAGTAGCGAAGTAAGGGCTACTAGAACATGAGGTACACGGTAAGGTTATGGTGAGATTTCAGTTTCCGATAAGTGTATATTAAGTTATGATTAATCGTTAGGTGATGTCGACTGTAGGTTCGTGACTAAGGGGTTTACAGCGTGCGTGGTTACCACGTGTGTACAAACACTAAACACACGAAATCGGCAATGCCGAAAAGCCGAAAGTGGCTAAATGGGCCCGGTGGGCCTTGAGGCTAAGAATTGATGAAATGGTTTGGTTGGTTATACGAATTGAATTAGTCATGCATGATAAATTAATTGGATTTATTTTGGGCCTAATAAGCCATATGATGAGATTTGGGCCTAATGGGCCATAAGGGAGTGATTTAGGCTTGATGGGCTTATGGGGACGTAGACATGTATGTTAGGGTTTATGGACCTTAGGTCTAGTTTGAACAACTCTTAAATTCCATAAGACTTAATTTTTCTAATTAAACATGTCTGTGAACAAGTTGTAAGGTTGGAGTGTGGCAACGGGCATACGCATGTCTAGGATTGGATCTAGGAAGAGCTTGGTACTTAAGCGGCCCTAGTGGCCCACCTCCTCTTTTCTAGAATCCTACCTGGTGCATAGTGTCCGTTCACCTTAGCCGCGAAGACTTGTTGATAGGCCAAAGTTCATAGCTAAAACCCGAAAGGGACCGAAATACCCTCGATTTGTGAAATTACCAAAATACTCTGATTTGTAAAATTACCAAAGTACCCCCAATTTGTAAAATTATCGAAATACCCCTAGTTTGTAAAATTACCGAAATACCTTAATTTGTAAAATTACCTAAATACCCTTAATTTGCAAAATTACCAAAATACCCTTGATTTGTGAAATTACCAAAATACCCCCAGATTACAAAATTACCAAAATACCCTTGGTTTGCAAAATTATCGAAATACCCTAAGTTGTAAATTACAAAAATACCATTGGTAGGTAAATTATAAAAATACCCTTGGTAGATAAATTACGAAAATACCATTGGTGGGTAAATTACAAAAATACCTTTGGTAGATAAATTACGAAAATACCCTTGGTGGGTAAATTACGAAAAAATCCTTGGTAGGTAAGTTACGAAAATATCCTTGGTAGGTAAATTACAAAAATACCCTTGGTAGGTAAATTACGAAAATACCCCTACTTGTTATATGATTATTCTTGTATGTGATTTATGATTGTTATAGTATGATTATTATTGTATGTTGCATTCATGTGTTATTATGTTGCATGGGGATGGGATTATTCGAAAGGGGAAGTGCAGATAGGATCGCATGGTCGCTTGACGATTGTGGATCCACCGAAGGCTTTCAGCCACCGAGCAGCTATGCTACACTGATAGGTTAGTGCCACAACCGGTGCTACATAAGGAGTGTAGGGATGGGTGGGTCAATTAAATCCCCACAGGAGTGCAGGGTTGGATAGGAGACGGAGTGCAGGGTTGGTATGGGCATTAATGCATTGCATATGTGGTTTTTTTTAGATGGGCTCAGGCCCAGATAAATATGAATTGTGACATTTATGGGTTAAGGCCCAACTGAGGCTTTTATGGGCTAAGGCCTAATTGCTACCGCTACTGAAATGGGCTTTGGCCCGAACTATTGTAATTCATGTTCTTATTGATGAGGGTTATGCACACTGAGTTTTTTAAACTCACACCCTCTTTTTAATATTTTTCTCAGGTAATCCTCAGTAAGCGGTTCGACGTCCTAGAGGACTCGGAGGTGGCCACACTACGAGCAGTTTTGGACTCTAGTATTTTACTTATTTTTAACTTGGGTTAATATTTTGTAATAGGCCTCTCTCAAATTCTGGTTTTAGTTTTGGATTTTTTGTGTATTATGTCTTAAATTTGCTAAACTTTGTATCACGATTTTCCAAAATAATATCTGCTTTTAAAATACTACATTTTCGCGAATAGGTCGTAAACATCACGTTTTCATATATCAGTCATTTTAATTAAGTTTCTACAACAAACAAAGTTTTTTTAGGTAATAACCTTTTAATAAATGTCGATTAATAATAAACAAACGCAAACTAGGACTTTAGTTTTTAATATCAAGAAAGGTTTTCAAATGGAACCATGGTTTCACGAAAAGCACCCCAATGTGACACACCAGATTCGAGCCTAACATTCGAGGCTGGATTTGGGGTGTTACATTTAGTGGTATCAGAGCCTAGGTTGCAAAATCGAGCTGTGATATGGGTTTTAGTGTTTATTTGAAAGATGTTTACAAATGATTTTTAAGTAGTTTTGAAATATTTTTTTGTGGCACACTGAGTCTCTAGCGTCGGACCAAGTAAGTTCTCTTATCTGTTTTAAACTGTTACTGCTGTAGGTAGTTACTGGGCTTACTTTAGATGATAGACTATACTGAGGCCCGTAGGAGACTAAAAACTATAGTGAGCTGGCAATTTCGAGAACAACTATTAACTACTACTTCCATAAAACATTTGTTTAATTATTAAAACTATGAGCTAAAATCATAAAGTTTGTAATTCAGATAATTAGGACTAGAGTGCGCAGCAGAAGTGTAGTGGTATATCCGGTATTGTGCAACTATGAGATAGTTGGAAATTTCGGGGACGAAATTTCTCTAAGAGGGTAGATTTGTGACATTCCAAAGTTAGGCCTAGTAGGATTGGACCCAATGGGCCTTGGGGGTAGTAGCATTTAAAATTTTTGAGAACAAGAGAATGGAGCTAAGGCAAGTTGGACCTATTAGGTGAGTGATTTTGGAAGGTTAGGGGGCTTTTATGAAGTCCCGGGTTCAAGTTAGGCAATAGGAAAAATTTTGGTTTTAGGTGAAAAAAACCCTGGGAGATGGTAGGTAGGCTTTAAGAATAAAATGTGGGGAAAATGACAAGTGGTGTGTATGGTGTAGTGGCAAAGTGACGCCACATAAGAGGCAAGGGGGTGACGCTACAAGGAAGGAAGGAGGTCAAAGGTTCAAGTCTTGGTGCTTGCATATTGGTTTTCTTTTTAAAGGTATTTTTGAATTTGGCCATAGGACTTATATTTAGTTGCGCATGATTTTAGAAACAAGGAGCTAGTTGGTAAAGTGGCTAGTAGCGTGGATTATGTTACAAGGGAGCCTGAGTTCGAATCTTATGAGAAGCAAGGGAGTATTTATTTTGCTAAGATGAGGCGACAAGAGTTTGAGTTGGATTTAAACTCTGCTAGCGGAAGGATCCCACATCGGAAAGATACAAAGAAGGAATGTGAGAAGCTAGCTATATATAGAGCATTCTATGAGGAGAGTTAATATACCTTGGTGGGCGTTTAGGTGCAGACCTAGAGGATAATCGCCAATAGTAGCTAAGGAAGGGCTACTAGAACGTGAGATACACGGTAAGGTTATGATGAGATTTCAGTTTCCGATAAGTGTATATTAAATTATGATTAATCGTTAAGTGATGTCGATTGTAGGTTTGTGACTAAGGGGTTTGTAGTGCGTGTGGTTACCAGGTGTGTGCAAACACTACACATACGAAATCGGCAATGCCGAAAAGTCAAAAAGCCAAAAGTGGCTAAATGGGCCCGGTGGGCCTTGAGGCTAAGAATTGATGAAATGATTTGGTTGGTTATACGAATTGAATTAGTCATGCATGATACATGAATTTGATTTGTTTTGGGCCTAATAGGCCATATGATGAGATTTGGGCCTAATGGGCCGTAAGGGAGTGATTTGGGCTTGATGGGCTTATGGGGATGTAGACATGTATGTTAGGGTTTATGGACCTTATGAAACACCCCACACCCGGCCCACGAGCCTGAACCGGATCTGGTATGTTCCTAAAGTAAACCGGTTTAAAAATTTTTGTTACTTAGAGAAAATTTGTAAAATTTTAGAAAATAATAAGTTGGGCTTAGATTGGAAACCCATTTAATTAATCTTGTAAATCCAATCTAAGTAAAGTGACAAAATAATTTTAGGGTTCATTTTTAAAGAAATAAATTTTGTACTTAGATACATCCAAAATAGTTCTTAGCACAATATTTAAAAGTAAAGCAAAAATAAAGAAATCCACTTGGGCCTTATGGCCTTATTACATCAAGTAAACCAAAAAAAAAAATAAAATTAAATGTACTGAAAAGAAACAAAGTCCAAATCAAATCAAATCTTCAAATGAAACATGGCCACCTCAAGGTCTACCGTCCCGATCCGTCACTGTTCATCACCTGAAAATAGTTCCCACAGCGAGGTGAGTCAACAGACTCAATGTGCACACAAGATTAACATTCAACAAATCGCATACATGTTCATATCAAATTCATATTCATATAAAATAAATGATGATGCAACCCAAACCCAAGCCTATTTGTCCATCCGCTACACACCACCCGTACCTGCCAGTCACACCGTGGGGACTACTAAGTCAACCCTCCATCCGCTACACACCGTCAAAGGCAGTCACTGCAGTCGATGTGCTTATCGCCCATATCATTTGTGTCATTAGACACCATATTCAAGTAACGTAACCGAAGTTACCAAATTCAGATAATGTAACCGAAGTTACCATATTCAAATTTTGTGACCGTAGTCACCATATTCGCTGGTGAGACCAAGTCAACACCTTCTTCCCTTTCACATAGATCCCGAATGCCCCATAAATTATATAACATACATATTTCTCAATCATGTTCCTATTCACATGTTCATAATATATCATATTCGTAATCCTATCAGAAGTAGGAAACGTACCTGAGTACTTCTTACCACATTTGTGGTACTTAACCACATTCACATTCTTATGCATATTCATATAGTTAATAATTGCCATATAATTTATTGAAGATTAGTATGGGTACACACCGATTCGCTTATTGAATTCCTTGAGATCCCAAGAACGATCTAACGATCTAGATTTTTAACTCCTATATTCGGCCAATCATTAAAGCATATTAACAAACCTATTTGGCTTAAAGAAAACCAAATCCTAGTAGGATTTGTATTACTTACCTTGTTTGCCGAATTTGGATGTCTGAGAAATCAAGTCCCAAAAATTGCTAGTATTCCTTTTCCTTGAAATCGGCTAAAACTAGCCATGTAACCATGTCAGTTTCCGGCTTTTGAAATAATGGGAAATAATCCTAAATATCAAAAAAAAACAAGCCTTGGCCGAATATCACCTACCTTACAAATTCCAAATCTGAAAAGGATTCCTTGCCTTATAGCACTGTCGACATCCCTAGCATCATATGTTAAATTTAATTTAACATATAAATCATAACCTTTAACCAAATATATTTATTTTACCTTAGATCCTTGAATTTCCCGAAAGATTCCTCCTTGTGTTCAACTGTTGTAAAAAGAACCTGAGAGATCCTTATAGATTCGGCCATAAGACAAAAATAGGGATTAGACCCTTCTCTTTCGGCAAATAGAAAAAGAAAGAACTTGATTAATGCTTAGCCTTACCTTTAATGCTTTGATCGATTGCTTCCTTGCCTAGAGTCACAGAGTTTCAGCTATGGAGTTTTAATCAGGGATCAAAGAGTGTTTTGGCTCGACAATAGCAAAGGAGAGGAGAAGAAAATAGAGGAAGAAGAGATGGATTTTGCTTAAATAAAAATTTGGCAGAGAGGGGGAGAGAGCTAGGGAATTTTCGGCAACTTGGAAAAGATGAGAGAAAAGACTTTGGTTCTCCTTCTTTAGCCAGATTTGCTAGGCCAAGAGTCCTTGACTTGGCCACCACTCTCCCTTAAGATAATATTATCTCCTTTATCTAAAAATAAAAGCATTTAATCCATCAATTATCTCCTTAAATAATCCAAATTTAAAATCCCTTATTTATCACTTATTAATCACATATTTATGGAATTAAAACACCTCCTTTCTAGAAGGCTTGTGCCGTCCACCCCTTAGCCTTGGAAGCAAAAATAAAACTCCCTTTTATTTGCTTCCCAAGTGACTCGAACTCAGGCCCAACACCCTACATGTGGCACCATTTCCATAGGCCCTAAGTGACATCTTCAGGCCACTTTTCCAAGCCTGTTTATGTGTCAAACTTTACCAACTTTTTCTTTTAAGGCCATCTTGCCCTTATTTCCTATTTTAAACTTTAAAATTTGACATTTCGCATCATTTCTAAGTTTCCTAAAATTTTCGATCGGCTCAGAATTTGCCATTTTTCTTACATTTTCAAGTTTCCAAAATGTTGTGTTTCCATTTTGGTTCATTTCCAAAATGTTCAGTTTCCAAAATGTTCAAGTTTCCAAAATGTTCGTGTTTCCATTTTTATGCATTTCCGTGTTTCAAAAATATCAAAATTTATTCTTAGTGCTTAAACTTGTCATTTCATACAATTAAACTGAAAATGCATAGGCCCTTTTTAGGATGTTACAGTTCTACCCCCTTAAACAAAATTTCGTCCCCGAAATTTCCTAACTAAAATAATTGAGGGTATTACTGTCGCATGGTCTCCTCTGACTCCCACGAAGCTTCTTCCGTTCCATGATTATGCCATAACACTTTGACTAGAGGTACGGACTTCTTTCATAATACTTTCACATCACGTTCCAAGATTCGAATCGGCTCTTCCTCGTAAGATAAGTCTAGCCTTACTTCCACCTCTTCAACAGGTACCACATGAGATGGGTCCGATCTGTAGCGACGTAGCATGGATACATGGAATACGTCGTGCATCCGCTGCAACTCTGGTGGCAATTCCAATTGGTATGCCACCGGCCCAACTCGCTTCAGTACTCGATAAGGCCCTATAAACCTTGGGCTTAACTTCCCTTTTCGATCAACCTCATTACCTTCTTCCAAGGCGAGATTTTCAGAATACTTGATCTCCCACTTCAAACTCTATTTCCTTTCGCTTAAGGTCTGCGATGACTTCGCCTATCGAGGCTTCCTTCAACTGCGTCTTAATCAACTCAACCTTTTCCTCGCCGCCACTAATTTCGGTCACAAAACTCGACGCTTCTCCTAACTCACTCCAACAAGTAGGCGTTCTACACTTTCGGCCATACAACGCTTCATATGGTGCCATCCGAATGCTAGCCTGATAGCTGTTGTTGTAGGCAAACTCAGCTAAAGGCAAGTAATCTTCCCAACTTCCTCGAAAATCCATTACACAGCCTCTCAACATATCCTCCAACACTTGTATAACTCATTCAGACTGCCCGTCGGATTGTGGATGAAACGCCATGGTGAAGTCCAACCTAGTGCCTAAGGCTTGATAAAGTGCCTTCCAAAATCGAGACGTAAACCTTGGGTCTCTATCAGAGATGATCGACATTGGTACTCCATGTAACCTCACAATCTCTGCCACATATAACTTAGCCAACTTCAAGAGAATAATCCATTCTTCTCGATAAAGTGTGCGGACTTGGTCAAACAAATCCACTATCACCCATACCGAGTCCTTCTTAGTAGGTGTAAGGGAAGCCCACTAACGAAGTCCATGGTAATTCTTTCCCACTTCCATTGGGGAACTTCGATTAGTTGAAGCAATCCTGATGGGACTTGGTGTTCACCTTAACTTGTCGACACGCCAAACATTTCCCCACAAATTCACCACCTCTTGTTTGATCGGACCACCAAAATTGTTCCCTTAGATCTCTATACAACTTGATGCCTCCGGATGCATAGCATAAGGGCTACCATGCGCTTCTCAAGAATCCTTTGTCTCAACTCCTTATCCCCAAGCATACGCACTTTTCCTTGTAGCACAATACTTCTTCATCGGTGACGCCATAGTCCCTTAATCCTCCTTGTCGCACTTGTCAGTAACTTAGTACTTAAGTCCTTATCACCAACCGTCCCCTTTCACCTCTTTCACCAGTGGGCTTGACTTGTAACTCCGCCAATAGGCTTCCATCATCATACAGACTTAAATGAGCGAATAAAGCCCTTAGATCTGACACAACCTTCCTACTCAGGGCATCGGCTACCACATTCACCTTACCCGGATGATATTCTATCGAACAGTAGTAGTCCTTCAACAATTCCACCCACCTTCGTTGCCTTAAGTTCAACTCCTTCTGAGTCAACAAGTACTTAAGACTTTTGTGGTCTGTAGATAATCGACCTTTCTCCATAAAGGTAGTGCCTCCAAACCTTAAGGGCAAAAACCACTCTGCCAGCCCAAGTCATGAGTTGGGTAGTTAACCTCATGAGGCCTTAGTGCTGCGCGGACATAAGCGACTACTTTGCCATATTGCATTAGCACACACCTAACCCCATATGCGGCGTCACAAGACACCACAAAATATTTTATCGCCTCCCATCAATTAACACCGAGCTTCCACAAGACCTTCTTAAGCTTTTCAAAGCTCTCCGCCGCTTATTAGTCCATTCAAAGGGTACTTCCTTCCTTAGAAACTTTGTTAAAGGCGCGGCTATTGACGAGAATCCTTCCACAAACCTTCTGTAGTAGCCTGCCAAGCCTAGGAAACTTCAGATTTCAGCCACGGACCTAGGTGGTTCCCAATCCAACACTGCTTCGATCTTCCTAGGATCTAATCTTATTCTTTCTGCGGATACCACATGTCCTAAGAATGCCACCTCCTTAAGCCAAAACTCACACTTGCTGAATTTGGCATAGAGCTTCTTCTCCCTTAACACTTCCAACACAACTCGGAGATGCTCATCATGCTCCTCCTCCGACTTCGAGTACACCAAAATATCATCGATGAACACAACGACGAACCTATCCAAGTAGGGTTGGAAAACCCAATTCATCATATCCATGAACGGATCGGAGCGCTCACAACCCAAACAAAGATCACCACAAACTCAAAATGGCCGATCTTGTCCTAAAAGTGGTCTTATGGATATCACCTCCTTCACCTTCAATCGATGATATCTCGACCTTAAGTCGATCTTTGAAAACACTGTGGCTCCCTTCAGCTGATCGAACAAGTCATCAATCCTTGGCAAAGGATACTTATTCTTAATGGTCAGCTTATTCAACTGACGATAATCTATGCACATACGCATAGTTCCGTCCTTCTTCTTCACAAATAGGACTAGTGCTTCCCACGGAGACACACTGGGTTGGATGAACCCACGATCCAACAGTTCTTGGATTTGAGCCTTGAGCTCCACAAACTCCTTTGGCGCCATTCGGTATGGAGCGATTGACACAGAGTCTGTTTGGGTAGCAAATCAATTCCAAATTCTACCTCCCCGTCTGGGGTATTCCCTAATTCCTCCGAAACACATCCACGAAGTCCCTTACCATCCTAACTCCATTAATACCTTCTTCCTTTCCACCTATCGCACTTACGAAGGCTAGGAATGCCTTGCAACCTTTCTTAACCATCTTCTCACCTTGGTCAGGTCAAACTACGTTAGACAAGTAGTTCCTCCTTTCTCCGATCATTACTACCACTTCATCCTCCGGGTTCTTAGTTCCATATGTTTAGTCAAGACAATCCAATACGGCTCGGTGATCTACTAGCCAATCCATTCCGAGTATAAGTTCAAACTCTCCAAGGGTAACTCCATTAAGTCCGCCGAAAGTTCACTCCCTGAATCTCTAGGGGTACATTCCGAAAGATCTTGTCTACCACTACAGTTTGGCCTAATGGGCTTACTACCGTCATCTGCCTATCAAAGAGTTCAGAGTCTAGGCCTAATGTTTCCACTACACTACATGCAACATAGGAATGGGTCGAGCCCACATCAATAAGTGCAAAATAGGGCTTGTCATGAATAAAAAATGTACCGGTTATAACATTCGGCGCCTCTCCATCTTCCCTTCGGTGAACCACATAAACCAAACCCGATTGTCTTGCTTCTGCATTAACATTAGTAGCACCTCAGCCCTATGCTCCACGGCCCCTGCCAGTACCATTACCTCTGTAAGCCGAACCACGACCCCGTTGAGGCTGCTGCCCACCTCTACCAATCTGGCTAGCCCTCTGCACTGCCGATCGACTCTCATCTGGTTGCTTGGGACAATCCTTAAGCATATGGTCCTTGGACCCACACTTGAAACATCCTCCGTTTTCTCCAAAGACTCCCCAAGTGCCTCTTTCCACAATGCTCACAAGGGCGACATCGCCACCAAGATCAAACTTGTTGATTTCGTGGCTGTCAACCCTAGGCCTCTTATGAACCCTTCCAGATGGTCCAAAACCTCTTAGGCTTATTCTTATCCACGACCTACTTGGTAGAATCTTTGATTCCCTCGGCCACTTTGGCCTTTTCCACCAAAGTCGAGAATTCCGCTCCTGATGCGGTGCTATCAACAGTCTCAGGTCGTCTCTCAGTCCGTCCTCAAAACGGACACAGCGTTCATGTTCACCGCCACTACACCTCGAGCATAACGACTCAACCTTAAAATTCGCCTCATATTCGCTACGGACTTGTTCCTTGAACCAAATTTCTAAAAGCTTTCCTTTGCTCGTCTCAGATACCGGTTCCTACATATTTCTTCTGGAATACCTCCTTAACATATTCCCAGGTCAGATCCTCCGCCATAGCACCATCTCGCATAGTTATCCACCACTGATACGCTTCATCGCGTAACAATGCCACCATCCCTTTCAAGTTTTCCTCTGGAGTCAGATCGAGCTCATCCATGATGCGCTCCGTTGCTTCCAACCAAGATTTCACCAGATCTTGGTGCCACTCGAATACTCATCGAAACATTTCAGCTCCATTAGCTCGGAGCCGTTCAGCACGTACTTACGATTTCCTAAATTTCCTCTTGCAATCGCCACCAATTCCAAAACTCGCAAAGACAAACTGCGACATAGCATCTTTCCGTCGAGCCTTCTCGCTCAACATTAATAAATGGGGTGGTGGTGGCGGTGGTATTTCATTGTCGGACCCTTGACCCGATCTAATGTGTTCGACACGGTCATCCTTCCTCTACCTCATCCACGACGACCACGCCCTCTAGAGCTCATTTTCTAGCGTCGAGATCCGATTAAGAAATTTTATGGATTATTCATTGTTCCACTTATTTACCCGAAGGAGTTTTATGAAAAGAAATTTAAGAGTGGTTCTTTCAGATTCATACAAACACACGCCTTTTCCATTCATTCATTCATCCATCAAACAAGTATGAACTTTCGTTCATTCGGAGAAACGCTTGTAGTTTTCGTTGTTGTTGTTTTCACTACCTGTGGGTATTTTCGTAATTTTGTCCTATGTGGCATTTTCGTAATTTTTCGAAGAAAAATGTTCCTTGGTGTTTTTGTCAAAAAGTATTTTGAAAATTTCGAAGTCTCGGGGTAATTTGGAAAAATTTTGAAATTTGTGGGTATTTCGATAATTTTCGACCTCAGGGGTATCTTGGTAATTTTTCACAAATCAGGGTAAATTTGTAAAATTTTATAAGTCAAGGATATTTCGAAAGTTGTAAAACTTTGAGGGTTCTTTTTGAAGATTGTTCCTTCCAAAATGGGGATGTTGCAAAAATTTTGGAAATCGTGGTCATTTGGTAATTTTGTAAGTTAGGGCAATTTTGTAATTTTCTAAAATCAAGGTATTTTGATATTTTACAAATTAGGGTTTTGAATGTTTATAAAGTAATGACATTTTGGTAAAGTCATTGAGTAGTTGAACATTTTATAACTAGGGGCATTTTGGTAATTTTACCACTAGGGGCATTTTTTGTAATTTTCACAAATCAGAAATTTTTCAATTTTTTTTTTGGTAAAGATGGTTTCCTCAACTTCAAAGAAAGTTTTGAGAATTTTTAAAACTGGGATTTGTTGTTTTGTTCTCTTTTTTTTTTAAAAACATGGCTAGTTCCCTTTCGGGTTTTAGTCATTATGTTTATCCTATGACCGAGCCCTCTTGGTCATGGTGAACCAAAGCTACGCACTGTGCGGGATTCGAGTGGAGAGGAGGTGAGTCACGTGGACTACTTAAATACCAAGCTCCCACCAAACCATTCCTAGACATGCGCAGAGGTTGCCACACCACCGAGCCTCCGAGTTAGGGTGAACCGAAGCTACGCACTGTAGGAATCTGCAAGAGGAGGTGAGTCACTAGGATCGCTTAAATACCAAGCTCTTTCGGATCCAATCCTAGACATGCGCAGGGGTTACCACACCACTAGCTCGGTGACTTAGCCATAGGTTTGTTCAAAGGCATTAAGTCTTATGTGGTTTTGTGTTTGAGTAGTCTAATCCTAGGGTTCAAGTTCCTATCATTCTATTCTACGCTCCATGCCTTTTCTACCCTTAAACAGTTCACGAAATCACACATATAGTTAGGGTACTTACCGGTGGATGCAGTTCGGAGACTTAGGTGCCATGCCAGAAAACCTGCTTATTTTTCAAAGATAATCATTTGGCTCGCTTTGAAAACGTTTTGGGCCTTAGCCCACAGGCCGAGAGTTTAAAATTGGGCTCTGATACTAAACTGAAACACCCCACACCCGACCCACGAGCCTGAATCGGATCTGGCATGTTCCTAAAGTAAACCGGTTTCAAAAATTTTTGTTACTTAGAGAAAATTTGTAAAATTTTAGAAAACTATTATTTTGAGTTGGGCTTAGATTGGAAACCCATTTAATTAATCTTGTAAATCCAATTTAAGTAAAGTGACAAAATAATTTTAGGGTTCATTTTTAAAGAAATAAATTTTGTACTTACTTACATCCAAAATAGTTCTTAGCACAATATTTAAAAGTTAAGCAAAAATAAAGAAATCCACTTGGGCCTTATGGCCTTATTACATCAAGTAAACCCAAAAAAAAAAAAATTAAATGTACTGAAAAGAAACAAAGTCCAAATCAAATCAAATCTTCAAATGAAACATGGCCACCTCAAGGTCTACCGTCCTCAGTCCAATCACTATACATCACCAAAATAGTTCCCACAATGGGTGAGTCAACAGACTCAATGTGCACACAAGATTAACATTCAACAAGTCGCATACATGTTCATATCAAATTCATATTCATATAAAAATAAATGATGATGCAACCCAAACCCAAGCCTATTTGTCCATCCGCTACACACCACCCATACCGCCAAATACACCGTGGGACTACTAAGTCAACCCTCCATCCGCTACACACCATCGAAGGCATCATTGCAATGACGTGCTCATCGCTTATATCATTTGTGTCATTAGACACCATATTCAAGTAATGTAACCAAGTTACCAAATTCGATAATGTAACCGGTTACCATATTCAAATTTTGTGACCGTAGTCACCATATTCCATTGGTGAGACCAAGTCAACACCTTCTTCCCCTTTCACATAGATCCCGAATGCCCCATAAATTATATAACATACATATTTCTCATTCATGATCCTATTCACATGTTCATAATATATCATATTCGTAATCCTATCAGAAGTAGGAAACGTACCTAAGTACTTCTTACCACATTTGTGGTACTTAACCGCATTCACATTCTTATGCATATTCATATAGTTAATAATTGCCATATAATTTATTGAAGATTAGTATGGGTACACACCTGATTCGCTTATTGGATTCCTTGAGATCCTGAAGAACGATCTACCGATCTAGATTTTTAACTCCTATATTCGCCAATCATTAAAGCATATTAACAAACCTATTTGGCTTAAAGAAAACCAAATCCTAGTAGGATTTGTATTACTTACCTTGTTTGCTTAATTTGGATGTCTCAAATCAAGTCCCAAAATTGCTAGTATTCATTTTCCTTGAAATTGGCTAACACTAGCCATGTAACCATGTCGCTTTCGGCTTTTGAAATAATGGGAAATAATCCTAAATATAAAAAAACAAGCCTTGGCCGAATATCACCTACCTTACAAATTCCAAATCTTAAAAGGATTCCTTGCCTTATAAAGACTGTTTACATCCCTAGCATCATATGTTAAATTTAATTTAACATATAAATCATAACCTTTAACCAAATATATTTATCTTACCTTAGATCCTCGAATTTCCAAAGATTTCTCCTTGTATTCAATGTTGTAAAAAGAACCCGAGAGATCCTTATAGATTCGGCCATAAGACAAAAATAGGGATTAGACCCTTCTCTTTCGAAAATAGAAAAGAAAGAACTTGATTAATGCTTAGCCTTACCTTTAATGCTTTGATCGATTGCTTCCTTGCCTAGAGTCACGAGTTTTAGCTATGGAGTTTTAATCGGGGATCAAAGAGTGTTTTGGCTCGGCAATAGCAAAGGAGAGGAGAAGAAAATAGAAGAAGAAGAGATGGATTTTGCTTAAAGAAAAATTCGCAGAGAGGGGAGAGAGCTAGGAATTTTCTGCAACTTGGAAAAGATGAGAGAAAAGGCTTTGGTTCTCCTTCTTTAGCCGAATTTGCTAGGCCAAGAGTCCTTGACTTGGCCACCACTCTCCTTAAGATAATATTATCTTCTTTATCTAAAAATAAAAGCATTTAATCCATCAATTATCTCCTCAAATAATCCAAATTTAAAATCCCTTATTTATCACTTATTAATCACATATTTATGGAATTAAAACACCTCCTTTCTAGAAGGCTTGTGCCGTCCACCCTTAGCCTTGGAAGCAAAAATAAAACTCCCTTTTATTTTCTTCCCAAGTGACTCGAACTCGTGCCCAAGACCACGCATGTGGCGCCATTTCCATAGGCCCTAAGTGACATCTTGAGCCACTTTTCCAAGCTTGTTTATGTGTCAAACTTTACCAACTTTTTCTTGTAAGGCCATCTTGCCCTTATTTCCTATTTTAAACTTTAAAATTTGACATTTCGCATCATTTCTAAGTTTCCTAAAATTTTCAATCGGCTCAGAACTTGCCGCTTTTCTTACATTTTCAAGTTTCCAAAATGTTTAGGTTTCCATTTTTGGTTCATTTCCAAAAATGTTCAGGTTTCCAAAATGTTCAAGTTTCCAAAATGTTTAGGTTTCCATTTTTATGCATTTCCAGGTTTCCAAAAATATCAAAAATTTATTCTTAGTGCTTAAACTTGTCATTTCATACAATTAAACTGAAAATGCATAGGCCCTTTTCAGGATGTTACACCTTAGGTCTAGTTTGAACAACTCTTAAATTCCATAAGGCTTAATTTTTCTAATTAAACATGTCTGTGAACAAGTTGCAGGGTTGGAGTGTGGCAACGGGCGTACGCATGTCTAGGATTGGATCTAGGGCGAGCTTGGTACTTAAGCGGCCCTAGTGGCCCACCTCCTCTTTTCTGGAATCCTACCTAGTGCATAGTGTCCGTTCACTTTAGCAGCGAAGACTTGTTGATGGGCCAAAGTTCATAGCTAAAACCTGAAAGGAACGAAATACCCTTGATTTGTGAAATTACCAAAATACCCCGATTTGTAAAATTACCAAAATACCCCCGATTTGTAAAATTACTGAAATACCCCTAGTTTGTAAAATTACTGAAATACCCTAATTTGTGAAATTATCGAAATACCCCTGATTTGCAAAATATTGAAATACCCTTAGTTTGCGAAATTATCGAAATACCCCCAGATTACAAAATTACCAAAATACCCTTGGTTTGCAAAATTACCGAAATACCCCTAGGTTGTAAATTACAAAAATACCCTTCGTAAGTAAATTACAAAAATACCCTTGGTAGATAAATTATGAAAATACCCTTGGTGTGTAAATTACAAAAATACCCTTGGTAGATAAATTACGAAAATACCCTTGGTAGGTAAATTACGAAAATATTCTTGGTAGGTAAGTTACGAAAATACCCTTGGTAGGTAAATTACGAAAATACCCTTACATGTTTTATGATTATTCTTGTATGTGATTTATGATTGTTATCGTATGATTATTATTGTATGTTGCATTCATGTGTTATTATGTTGCATGGGGATGGGATTATTCGAAAGGGGAAGTGCATATAGGATCGCATGGTCGCTTGACGATTGTGGATCCATCAAAGGCTTTTAGCCACCGAGCAGCTATGCTGCACTAATTGGTTAGTGCCTTAACCGGTGCTACATAAGAAGTGTAGGGATGGGTGGGTCAATTAAATCCCCACAGACAGGAGACAGAGTGCAGGGTTGGTATGGGCATTAATGCATTGCATATGTGGTTTTTTTTAGATGGGCTCAGGCCCAGATAAATATGATTTGTGACATTTATGGTTTAAGGCCCAACTGAGGCTTTTATGGGCTAAGGCCCAATTGCCACCATTACTGAAATGGGCTTCAGCCCGAACTGTTGTCATTTATGTTTTTATTGATGAGGGTTATGCACACTGAGTTTTCGTAAACTCACACCCTCTTTTTAATTTTTTCTCAAGTAATCCTCAGTAAGTGGTTTGACATACTAGAGGACTCGGAGGTGGCCACACTACGGGCAGTTTTGGACTCTAGTATTTTGCTTATTTTTAACTTGGGTTAATATTTTGTAATAAGGCCTCTCTTAAATTCTGGTTTTAGTTTTGGATTTTTAGTTTATTATGTCTTAAATCTACTAAACTTTGTATCACGGTTTTCCAAAACCATATCTGCTTTCAAAATACTACGCTTTCGCGAATAGGTCGTAAACATCACGTTTTCATAAGTCAGTCATTTTAATTAAGTTTCTGCAACAGACAAAGTTTTTTTAGGTAATAACATTTTAAAAGTTTTTTTAGGTAATAACTTTTTAATAAATGTCGATTAATAATAAACAAACGCAAACTGGGACTTTAGTTTTTAATATCAAGAAAGGTTTTCAAATGGAACTATGGTTTCTCGAAAAGCACCCCAATGTGACACGCCAGATTCTGGCCTAACTTCTAGGCCGGGTTTGGGGTGTTACAGGATTAACATTTCATGTTCGACTTTTGAGAGCTCAATTTTGAACCTTAAACACTTTGAGTGATTTGTGTGAATCGTTAGTGAGGATGTCAACTCTTGTCGATTTTGAATTAAAGGTATCTATTTAGATAAGGGGAAACACCTATATTTTTCGTGCTACAAATGTAACACCCCAAACTCGTATCTGATGTCGGACTAGGGTTAGAGGCATTACCGGATGGATCAGAAACATTTACAGAATTCATCAAATAGCCATTCATCATTATCAATCATAATGTCCCTTAAGTAGGACATCGAGACCTTAAACATGCTTATAAACTTATGAAAATTTAAGACTTTTCTACACATAAGGGATACACACCCGTGGGGGTAGGCCGTGCCTCTCCCACGGCTACTTGATACACCCGTGTGTCTTCCCCATGGTTATATACTGCCAAAACCAACATGGCTACCAAGCATGCCCATGTGCTATGGCTGTGTCCTAAAAGGTCATATACTGTTATTTCTCGTATGACCTGTAGGCACGCTCGTGCCATGACCGTGTGACATAATAGGTCATTTACAAGACCAATATGTCACCCACATGGGTCTCACCTACAAGCAACATATATCATCTTATTTAATTCACATATAACCACCAAAAATATACCAAATAGACATACAAATCATGCACATTTGACAACTAAGGTAATCACAACAATACATTCAATACCATTTCCAAACATACCAATTTGCATGACCAAATCTCAATTATGCTCAAACACCAATCATCTATATACTTACCATCTCATAACCATTTCATATAACAACTAATCATACCAAAACAACTTCACATATCATATTCCTTTAAGCATATTACCAAAACATAATTAGCCAAATCACATGGCTAAGTTCACTTTACATCTCATATCAAGGACTAGCCTATACATGCCATATCTAGCCATATTCATATTCAAAGTGTACTAAAATGATTTTAGTAGGTGATGACGATCCGTGATGGTCTCGAGCCTCTAGTAGCTTTGACGACCTATAAAAATAAAGAAAACACAAACAGAGTAAGCTTTCCAAAAGCTTAGTAAGTCATATACAAATAAACTTGGTATGGAAGGCATATATGCAAATAAATACATTGGAAAATATCAATCACCTAGCAATCTTTCACTTATTGCTTTGGTTCATACACTTTTGACCACATTAGCCATTTTCACAATTCAAAAATCATATAAACACATAGCTTATCTAGCCAAAACATTTCTTATCATATCATAAATTCCATATACATATCATCATAGTAAGATCATTTAGAATCTTACCCTTTTATACACATTTTGTGTATAATCAACGTACCTGAATTGGATTTATAACAACATAATTATTCATAGCTCAGATTTGTAATTCGTATCACAGACTTGCCCGTTGAACCAATAGGAATCTAGTAGGATACTCAAAAGGATCGAAATAATCGTACAATGCAAACGTCCCAAACGAGGCTTACATGCACTCAGATATCGATGCCACAGTCCCAGACAGGGTCTTACATGAATCAATACGATGCCGATGTCCTAGACATGGTCTTACACATAAAACTCATATCGATGCCAACGTCCCAGACGTGGTCTTACTCATAAAGCTTATATCGATGCCAACATCCCAGACGTGGTCTTACATGAGTCTCAAATCAATGCTAACGTCCCAGACGTGGTCTTACGTGATAAAACTGAATAGATACCTATGTCATGACACAACTAATCCTATCTATTCCTAGGTTCATCGGGACTTCTCGGTCTTAGTCGCTATATCAGACTTATCTCAGAATTCATATTCATAACTTCTTATAAGTATCCATAATCAACATTAGTCATATGAATAAATATAATATCATACAAGTATGTTTATTAGCATAATGACTTACCTCAAATTCGGTTTATAGGAATGAGGACGGCTACTCGGTTACTTTCGCTCTTCCGTGATCTAAATTCGTTTTCCTCGGTTCATGATTTAAACATAGTCAAAATTAATACTTTTATTCACTATTTCATTCAATTCAATCCATACACGCATATTTTGGGCTATTTATAACTTAGCCCTCACGTTTGCACATTTTATCAGTTTAGTCAAATTTTCTCAAAACATCAAATTCACAAATTCCATACATACACATGCTTATCTGAATACATATACATCACATACAAGCCCACGTTTTGTCATCAAACTTGCAATTTAGTCCCTCAATTTACCATTTTCTCAATTTAGCCCTATTTAGCTAAATTCATTAAAAATTCAAGAACAAAGTATGTTCATCTAACTCATATCTTTCATTTAACACCAAAATTCATCAAAAAGCTTAACATATTATCAATGGCATCTCACATAAACATTATCAATTCATCAAATTGAGATATGGGTTTGATAGCTCTCAAAGCAACGATTACAAAAACGTAGAAATTATCAAAAACTGACTAAAACATACCTTGAATTTAAACCCTCAAATGGCCGAACCTTAGCAAGCTTATTCTTTATTTTTCTTTTACTAGTTTCGGTGAAAACAAAAATAATAAAGATGAACACTTTCATCTTTTGCTTCATAAATTTTATGATAATAAAACAATTACTTTTTAGCCATTTAAAAGATATTTGGCATCATTAAACAACAAGGGTATAATAGGCCATTTACCATCCACTATCTAAATAGTGGTCTATTTGCCATTTAAGGCCACAACTTTACAAAGCCACAACACATTGGTACAATCACAAATAGCAAGCAACTTTCACATTCAATGCAATTTCATCCTTTTGTCAAATTAAACACACAAACGGACAAATTAACTTACAGAAATTTATCACATGCTTAATAACATATCAGCGGCACAGAATATAATATTAAAATATTATAATGGTTCAAATTTGTGGTCTCGAAACCACTATTTCGACTAGGTTATAAACCGAAATGTTACAATTCTCCCGCTTAGGGATTTTCGTCCCCAAAAATCATACCGTTAAATAGAGTCAGATGTTGTTGTCTTATTGAATCCTTAGGCTCCCAAGTAGCCTCTTTTATTCAATGTCGATTCCATAATAATTTTACTAACAAAATTTTCTTGTTTCTAAATTCTTTCACTTCACAAGCTAAAATACGAATCGGTTCCTCTTCATATGTCATATCAGATTGGATTTCAATTTCAGACTGGCCGCTCACATGTGATGGATCAGATCGATATCTATGATGCTTCAAAACGTGAAATACATTATGAATCTTTTCTAACCTAGACGGCAACTTTAATCTATATGCAACAGGCCTGACACGTTCTATGATCTCATATGGTCCGATGAATCTCGGACTCAATTTGCCTTTAAGTCTGAATCAAAGCACTTTCTTCCATGGAGTCACTTTCAGAAATACTTTGTCACCCATCTCAAATTCTATATCTTTTCGTTTTAAGTCTGCATAAGATATCTGACGATCAGATGTGGCTTTCAAACAATCTCGGATCAATTTCACTTTCTCTTATGAATCTTTTATCAAATCAACCCCGTGTAGCTTATTCTCACTAAGCTCAGTCCAATACAAAGGTGTTCGGCATTTACGTCCGTATAGAGCTTCATAAGGTGCCATTTTGATGCTCGTCTAAAAAGTATTATTATACATAAATTCGATCAACGGCAGATATTGTTCCCACGAACCAATAAACTCAAGAACGCAACATCTTAACATATCTTCTAGAATCTGAATGATCCGCTCAGACTGACCATTTGTTTGCGGATGAAAAGTTGTACTGAAATGCAATTTTGTACCTAAAGCTTCTTGCAACTTCTTCCAGAATCGCGATGTAAATCTCGGATCTCTGTCTGGCACAATGGATAGTGGCAGCCCGTGCAATCTCACAATCTTAGAAATATAAAGTTTAGCTAATCTTTCAAGCAAGTAGTTAAATCTTACCGAATAAAATGGGCAAATTTATTCAATCGTTCAACTACAACCCAAATTGTATCTTTCTTTCTCGGAGTTAGAGGCAATCTAGAAACAAAGCCCATCGTTACTCTATCCCATTTCCACTCAGGAATCAGAATCAGTTGTATCAAACCAGATGAAACTTGATGTTCAGCTTTTACTTGCTGACAGACTAAACATTTCAAAACAAAATCATAAATGTCTCGTTTCATACCAGACCACCAGTAATGTTGCTTCAAATCATGATACATTTTAGTACTTTCCGGATGAACAGATAAATGACTATTATATGCTTCACTCAAAATTAGTTGAATCAACTCTGGATTTCTCAGAACACAGATACGATCCCAGAATCTCAAGCAATCATCAACAATTCAAAATTCAGATTTAGTATTCATTTCACACTGAGCTCGTTTCAATGACAATTCATTATCAACCTTTTGAGCATCAAATATTTGCTGTAAGAATAAAGGTTTTGCTTTCAATTTAGCTATCACAAAACTATCATCAGACAAATCTAACTAAGCATTTAAAGCACGTAATGCAATTGATGATTTTCGAGTCAAAGCATCTCCAACAACATTTTTTTTTCCCGGATGATAATCTATCATAAGCTCATAATCTTTTAACAGTTCTATCCATCTTCTTTGACGCAAGTTCAAGTCTTTCTGGGTCATTAGATATTTTAGACTTTTATGATCTGAAAATACATGACATTTCTCACCATATAGATAATGACGTGAAAAAAACAATCGCAGCTAGCTCAAGGTCGTGCGTCGGATAGTTCTTTTCATGAGGCTTTAATTGTCTTGAGGCATAAGCTACAACTTTGCCTTCCTGCATCAAAACACATCCTAGACCGTTTAACGAAGCATCACTGTATATAAAAATTTTTTGTCCGATTCTGGTTGTACTAACACTGGGACTTCTGTTAGTAGAGGTTTCAATTGATCGAAACTTTTTTGACATTTTTTTGACCATTCAAATCTAACATCTTTCTAAAGTAATTTAGTCAATGTAGTAGCTATCACTAAAAATCCTTTCACAAATAGACAATAACAACCAGCTAAACGTATAAAACTACGGACTGCGGACACATTCCTCGGAGGCTTCAACTTCAAAATAGTAGAGATCTTGCTTGGATCAACACGAATCCCAAAAGCTGACACAATATGTCCCACAAAACTAACCTCGTGTAACCAGAATTCACATTTGTTGAATTTCGCATACAATTGCTTTTCTCGTAGAGTTTGCAACACAATCCTCAAGTGTTCAACATGCTCGCTTTCACTTCGTGAATAAATCAATATGTCATCTATAAAAACTACAACAAATTGATCTAGGTACAGTTTAAAAATTTTGTTCATCAGATCCATAAAAATAGCAAGAGCATTGGATAGTCCAAATGGCATAACTAAAAACTCATAATGTCCATACCTTATTCTGAAAGCAGTTTTAGGTATATCAGAATATTTTACTCTCAACTGATAGTATCTCGATCTCAGATCTATCTTAGAGAATATCGTAGCTCCTTTTAACTAATCAAATAATTCATCAATTCTGAGCAACATATATTTATTCCTTATAGTTACCTTATTCAACTGACGGTAATCTATTCACATTCTTATCGTGCCATCTTTCTTTTTCACAAATAGAACAGGTGCACCCCAAGATGAGAAACTCAGTCTAGCGAACCCTCTATCAGTCAACTCTTGTAACTGCGACTTTAACTCTTTCAACTCTGTTGGTGCCATTCTATACGGAGCTATTGAAATAGGTGTAGTACCAGGCATCAATTCAATACCAAACTCAACTTCAAGAATTAGAGTTAAACCCGGTAACTCTTCAGGGAATACATCAGGAAATTCACAAACAATAGGTACTGACTCAACTTTCTTCTCAGACACTTTCGAATCAATTACATAAGCAAAAAATGACTCATACCCCTTTTTCACATAACTTTGAGCTTTCAAAACCGATATCACAGCAGGCAATCCACTCAAATCATTAGACTCAACCCGTACAATTTCATTATTCAGACATCTCAAATCTATAGTCTTTCTTTTGCAATTCACAATAGCATCATGCAAAGACAACCAATCCATACCCAGAATAATATCAAATTCATCAAATGGAAGAAGCATCAGATCAGTAGGGAAACAATTATCTCGAAACATTAACGGGCAGTTCTTGCATACTTTGTCAATAAAGACACTTTTACCTAAGGGGTTCGATACTTTTATAGCAAACTCAGTAGACTCTACAGGCAAAGTTTTACTGTAAACTAAATTCATGCATATATACGAATGCGTAGAACCAGGGTCTATCAATGCAATCACATAAGTATCATAAAGTGTAAAAGTACCCGTTATGACATCAAGTGATGAAGCTTCCTCACGAGCTCGGATAGCATACACTCTGGCAGGCGCTCTAGCTTCAGATTTTACAACAGTGTCTCTTGTGCACCTCTGACTACCACTAATATTTCTTGTATTCTTTGAAGATCTACCCCTCCCAAGTGCATTATCAAGTCCTGGATTCTGAAAAGTCTCTGGCTCGACAGACTCAGGATAATCACGGATAAAATGGTCAAGCGATCTACATCTGAAGCAAGCTCTATCATTTAATCTATAGTTTTCTGAGTGTCTTTTCCACAATACTTACATTTAGATCAGTCAGTCCGAACATTACCAACACTGGCCATTGAAGTTACGCGAGTCTTAGAACTCATTTGCGATCTATCTCCAATCCTGTTCAAATGTCTCGCGTTATCCCTGAAACGACTCTAATCATCTCTAAATCTCTTTGGAGTAGACTGAAATGATTGGTTCAAAAATCTCTTTCTCATATCTCGGGCTTCAGTTTCAGCTTTTCTTTTATCTTTCCCAAGTGCTTCAGCTTTGCATGCTCAATCAACGAGTGTAACGAACTCTTTTATTTCTAATATCCTGACTAGCAAATGGATATCTTCATTAAGACCATCTTCAAATCTTTTTCACATTATAGCTTCAAATGATATACACTCTCGGGCATATTGACTTAGTCGCACGAACTCTCGTTCATATTCAGTAACAGTCATTCGACCCTGTTTAAGTTCTAGGAATTCCTTCCATTTCTGATCAACGAATCTCTCACTGATATATTTCTTCCAGAACTCGATCTGAAAGAAATCCCATGTAACTCATTCTCTCGAAACAACAGAAGTTAAGGTTTTCCACCATTGATAAGCTGCATCTCGAAGCAATGATACCGCACATTTAATACATTCTTTCGAAGTCAAAGACATTTCATCAAACACTCGGATAGTATTTTCAATCCAGAACTCAGCCTTTTCAACATCATCAGTTCTAGTAGCACGGAATTCCTAAGCCCCAAACTTACGAATATTATCAACTGGTGGCTTATTCCACAGATTCAGATTTGCAGTTGAAGGTATATTAGATGTTTGAGGGGGATTAACCAGGGGCAGGGGTTGCGAAATAGTTGGGTTATTTCTCGGTAATTGGTCTCAAATCAGAAGATACAGCCTCTTATGCAAGAGCAGGCATATTACTTTTTACGTGGTCAGCTATGGCTCTTTCGGGATCTATTGCTATACAGAAATCACATTTATATGTCACGATTCATCATACTATCACATTTAAGATATATAGCATGTATAGCTAGACTCTGACACGCTACATTAGTCCGAGAATCCACTAAACCGTTGCTTTAATACCAACCAAATGTAACACCCCTAACCCGTATCCGACGCCGGACAAGGATTAGAGGCATTACCGGATAGATCAGAAACATTTACAGAATTTATCAAATAGCCATTCATCATTGTCAATCATAATGCCCCTTAAGTAGGTCATCGAGACCTTAAACATGCTTATAAACCGAATCAGGACTAAATTGAAACACATATAAAATTTCATAGAAAATTTAAGACTTTTCTACACATAGAGGATACACGTCCGTGGGGGTAGGCCGCCTCTCCCACGACTACTTGACACACCCATGTGTCTTCCCCGTGGTTATATACTGCCAAAACCAACACGGCTACCAAGCATGCCCGTGTGCTATGGCCGTGTCTTAAAAGCTCATATACTGCTATTTCTCGCAAGACCTGTAGGCACGCCCGTGCCATGACCATGTGACATAATAGGTTATTTGCAAGACCACTATGTTACCCACATGGGTCTCACCTACAAGCAACATATATCATCTCGTTTCATTCACATATAACCACCAAAAATATACCAAATAGACATCCAAATTATGCACATTTGACAACTAAGGTAATCACAATAATACATTCAATACCATTTCCAAACATACCAATTTGCATGACCAAATCTCAATTATGCTCAAACACCAATCATCTATATACTTACCATCTCATAATCATTTCATATAACAACTAATTATAACAAAACAACTTCACATATCATATTCTTTTAAGCATATTACCAAAACGTAATTAGCCAAATCACATGGCTAAGTTAACTTTACATCTCATATCAAGGACTAGCCTATACATGCCATATCTAGCCATATACATATTCAAAGTGTACCAAAATGATTTTAGTAGTGTGATGACGATCCGTGACGGTCCCGAGCCTCCAGTAGCTTTGATGACCTATAAAAATAAAGAAGACACATACAGAGTAAGTTTTCCAAAAGCTTAGTAAGTCATATACAAATAAACTTGGTATGGAAGGCATATATGCAAATAAATACATTGGCAAATATCAATCACCTAGCAAACTTTCACTTATTACTTTGGTTCATACACTTTTGACCACATTAGCCATTTTCACAATTCAAAAATCATATAAATACATAGTTCATCTAGCCAAAACATTTCTTCTCATATCATAAATTCCATATACATATCATAATAGTAATATCATTTAGATGCTTACCCTTTTATACACATTTTGTGTATAATCAACGTACCTGAATCAGATTTATAAGCACATAATTATTCATAGCTCAGATTTGTAATTTGTATCACAGACTTGCCGTTGAACCAATAGGAATCTAGTAGGATACTTAAAAGGATCGAAATAATCGTACAATGCCAGCATCCTAGACGAGGTCTTACATGCACTTAGATATCGATGCCACTGTCCCAGATAGGGTCTTACATGAATCAATACGATGCCGATGTCCCAGACATGGTCTTACACGTAAAACTCATATTGATGCCAAAGTCCCAGACGTGGTCTTACTCGTAAAGATTATATCAATGCCAACGTCCCAGATGTGGTCTTACACGAGTCTCAAATCAATGCTAATGTCCTAGATGTGGTCTTACATGATAAAACTGAACAGATACCAATGTCATGACATAGCTAATCCTATCTATTCCTAGGTTCACACGGGACTTCTTGGGCTTAGTCGCTATATCAAACTTATCTCATAATTCATATTCATAACTTCTTATAAGTATCCATAATCAACATTAGTCATATGAATAATTATAATATCATACAAGTATGTTTATTAGCATAATGACTTACCTCAAATTCGGTTTATAGGAATGAGGACGGCTACTCGGTTACTTTCGCTCTCCCGTGATCTAAATTCGTTTTCCTCAGTTCATGATTTAAACATATTCAAAATTAATCCTTTTATTCACTATTTCATTCAATTCAATCCATACACACATATTTTGGGCTATTTATAATTTAGCCCTCACATTTGCACATTTAATAAATTTAGTCAAATTTTCTCAAAACATCAAATTCACAAATTCCATGCATACACATGCTTAGCTGAATACATATGCATCACATACAAGCCCACGTTTTGTCATCAAACTTGCAATTTAGTCCCTCAATTTACCGTTTTCTCAATTTAGCCCTATTTAGCTAAATTCATCAAAAATTCAAGAACAAAGTATGTTCATCTAACTCATATCTTTCATTTAACACCAAAAATAATCAAAAAGCTTAACATATTATCAATGGCATCTCACAGAAACATTATCAATTCATCAAATTGAGACATGGGTTTGATAGCTCTCAAAGTAATGATTACAAAAACGTAGAAATTATCAAAAATCGACTAAAACATACCTTAAATTTAAACCCCCAAATGTCTGAACCTTAGCAAGCTTATTCTTTCTTTTTCTTTTACTAGTTTCGGTCAAAACAAAAATAATAAAGATGAACACTTTCGTCTTTTGTTACATAAATTTTATGATAATAAAATAATTACCTTTTTAGCCATTTAAAAGATATTTGGCATCATTAAACAACAGGGTATAATAGGCCATTTACCATCCACTATCTAAATAGTGGTCTATTTGCCACTTAAGGCCACAACTTTACAAAGCCACAACATATTGGTACAATCACAAATAGCAAGCAACTTTCACATTCAATGCAATTTCATCCTTTTGTCAAATTAAACACACAAACGGACAAATTAACTTACGAGAATTTAGCACATGCTTAATCACATATCAAGGGCACAAAATATAGTATTAAAATATTATAGGACCCAGATTTGTGGTCCCAAAACTACTGTTCGACTAGGGTATAAACCGGACTGTTCCAACAAACTTTTGACTTTGAGTGTTTGAATCTTCAAGACTCTTTTAGTTAAATTATCCATGTATAAATTATATATGAATTATGATGAGGTATCATTGATAAGAATTATGAATTGAGGGAATTTAGTTTTAATTGTGAGTTGAGAATTTTTCTTGAGGAAAAGAAAATGCTTAAGTGTGGGGGTATTTGATAAATCGTAATATGTTCATATTTTAATCCCACATTTAGCATACTTTTGGATGATTTATTCCCTGAATTATGGAATTTGGTGCTCCTAATCCTTTAATTTCATGATTTATACTTAGGAGCACGCCAAAGGATGAAAAGAACGAGAAACAGGCTAAAAATAGAGAAAATGGGCCAAAGCACAAAATCAAAACGGCTTGGGCTCGAGACACACGACCGTGCCTCTTTAATAGATCCGACCACAGGCTGGATTTGATTCATATGGCCGTGCCACACGGGCATGTCCCTGCCGCTGTAAAGAAGAGTTTAATTCGGATTAGGGTACTTAGAGGCAAGGAAAGACATTCCAAAAGCCTATATAAACATCCTAGAGGCCAGCCTTCAAGGGGACGTTCAGCTAGGCCAAGGAGCCAAGCCAGAGAGGCCGAATTGTGGGATTCACTCGAAGAAAGCCAGTTGATCCATCCCAGAAGCTAGAATCACAATCAAGACTTAGGATCTCTCCTTCAATTCCTTCAAGAGGTTTTAGGGTTTTCTTTATGTTTTGTTATTTTTCTTCTGAGATGTATTCTTTTAAGATTATGAACTAAACCACTCAAATACCTGAGGGGGATGAAACCTAAGACGTATCTTGTTATTGTTTTCTGAACTAAATGATAAATACTTGATTTGTTCTTAACTATGTGTTCTTAATTCTTGCTTCGATATTTCAGGATATTGATTCAATTATTGATGTGCTTAGGTAGAGGAGGAATATTCCCTGTTTAAGAGTCCTATAATCGGCCAATACCTCCCCCTCTTTGTGATAATTTAGCTTTTAATTATCACTCAAGAAAATAACACTTATCTTCCACTTATCTCCTATCCTTTTCTTAAACAAATTAAATGAAAATAAGCTACTAACACCTACTACTACTCCAGCCGAATTTAGAGCAAAAATTTAGCTCAACCTTATCACTTTTAAGAGTCCAACATGCAGCCAATACCTTCCCATACACGCCAGCAGCAAAAGTAAAAAAATAAAAACCATATGCTGTTTCTATGGTTCGAACTTGGAACCTCATGCCCCAGCCCTCTCTTCAAACGCCCCTTGCCATCTTTCCCATTCGACTTTCATGTCAAATAACCTCCCCATTTAATTTTAAAGCCTTCTTCCTGGCCCTCTTTCTTTTAACGCCAAAAGCCCAAAAATAAAACACCTTCCTTGCATCCCTCATGACTCGAACTCGAGTCCTTTTGCCAACACCCTTAAGTGGCGCCCCAAGCCACTCCCCCCAATCCGACTTTCATGTCCATTCCTTACCCAAAAATTCTTTAAAGCCCTCTTTACTTCCCAAAAAACCTAAAATAAAACATTTCCCCCTTGTAACTCCCAAGACTTGAACCTCCTCCCTTGAACATCCTTAGACGCCACCTTCTTAGCACCTAAGTGGCGCATGGAAGCCACTTAGCCAAGCTATTCTTTGTGTCATGTTTCTCCCTGAATTTTATTTAAGCCCTATCTCACCTAGCTCCCTCCTTTTTCATACAAAAAATAAATTCTTAGCCCTAAGTCAGGCCTAGCTCGGGGTTATTTCTAGACCCTAAAACATGCCAAATAAAATCATAGTATTTATTTCTTCAAGCACACATGGCAAATTAATTAAATTTTCAACAACCCCTAATTTAGGGTGTTACATCAAGGTTTTAATTAGAGAAGCTTCTGCGATTTTATTCAGTTTAAGAAACCAACGGTAACAAATATGGCAATCGTTTTGATAAGCTGTTTTCAAATTGTAATAACTTAATTTGCCAAATTTTCTCAATCAATAAAAACTAAATGGGTTTTAATTTACATACAGATTTCGTTATCAACAATTCCAAATTTCGAAACCCACTTCAATTTTGTAGTAGGCCAATTTAGCCCAGGCCCATACAAAAATAATAAACCCAAAATAATAAAACAAAGTCCAAGTCCAGTACAAAATATATCATTTGGCCCGATCGGAATGGCCCATTACTTGATAATATTGAAGGTCCATCTACAAGCTTGACGTATATGGAAACATAATCTTCAAGGATATGCAATTTTAGATATGATGTGCAAATTTTAGATATGATATGCAATCCTAGAAGATATGATACGCAATCATAGAAGATATGATTTTGTAATCTTAGAGATTTAATTTGTTGATACCTTTTAATCTTAGTCGTTGATGTAATTGACTGTACCGTTGGATTTGGGGAGGCTCAACTATAAATAGAGGCCTCTCCCTTCTTTGTAAAGGACTTGAGTTTGGACCAATAATAGTTCTTAAGAGCATTCACTCAAATTTCTCCCTCTCTTGCGTTCTTATTTTCTGTGGCTTGTTCTTATTTTGTTCTTCGTTCATCTTCGTTTGTTTTTAAGCTGCTTTCATTTGAGTTGGATTTTGGTGGAGGAATTTCGTTGAATTTTCATATTGTGAGAGTTAGGCTGACTTAAGCATTTTTTATTTATTTATCCATTTAATTATTTAATCATTAATTATTCTTTTACTTTTATTCGTTTATTTATCCATCAACTTTCTTATTTACATATTGTTCATTCATTTAACCATTCTTATCAATCTTTTATTTTCTTCCACTAATTAGATACTTTATTTGTTTTAATATTATGTCACTCATGTTGTTTATTTTTTAAACTCGTGTTATAAATTATCCATTTTTTAAAATTGTTTTATTATTTGCTTTAATTTTTTTCTATATATTATCAATTGCAATTTTTTTTTATACTATCTATTTTATATACCATTTATTTTTAAGATGTTTTGTATATAACTTTTTCTAAATTCCTTATTACACAATATTTATTTTAAACTCATTTATATATTATTACTCTATATATTACCAATTTTCATTTTTATATATTATTTATTCCAAACTTATACATATATTACCTACTTTTTATATATATAATTTATTTATTGATTTGTATATTATTGATTTCAAATTTCTTTTTCCTTATTATTCATTTTCAAATTCATTATTTTTAAATTTGTTTACATTTTATTTTGCCTTATATTTTTTATACTCTTTGTTTTAAATTCATTGATCTTTGATTATTGATGCTAGTATTTAAATAATTGCCATTTTGTGTTTTATAAATTGTTTATTTGTATTTTCATTTTGTCGTTTTTTTACGCATCATTTTAATATTGCGTCAATTTTCCCCAATTTTAAAAAAGAAAACTTTTAAAAATAAGGCAATATTCAGGGTACTTTGGAGCTTTGAGAAAATCGTGCCCTAACTTACTGGGTTTCGATTTTTTATTATCCAAATAACCAAATCTCCTTTTTTAAACTTTAATGCATGATACAAGCTTAGTTTCGAGGGTTAAAATGTCGTATCCTAACTTACTAGATGTGACATCTTATTAGTTTGGGACAAGGAGGTCTTAACATCAAATTCGATTTATTCAGGTTTTTAAAGAGGATCGTATTTTAAAATCTTTTTAAATTTTTGACATTAGGAAGTTAATTAATCAATTAGGTACTAATTTTTGGTCGTTACGAGGGTTCTAATACTTCCTCATGTGTAACTAACTCTCGAGCCCGTTTTCTCAAATTTTGTAGACCAAAATCATTATTTAAATAAACCAAAATGTTTTATTAAGATGATTAATCTCAAGGTGACCTGATCACACCTCTAAAAAAGATTGGTGGCGACTCCATTTTCATTTTAAAAGTCGACCCCATTTTTCAAAATAAAAATGGTTTCGATAGCTTGAAGACTCCACTAGAGACCAATAAGAAAGCCAAGCCGTAAAATTAATTATTTTTGTCCTTTGTAGGAAATTTAAAAATTCGATTTGAAAATTTTATTTGAAAATTACGATCCTTTTGTTGCACTTGTTTGTGTCATTGCATATGATTGTTATTTTCTTGCGCGCATTGCATTGCAAGACTGTTGTGGTCGTATGTTTAAGTGGGAGTGAAAAACTATGCCTTCGTGAGGTTTTCACCTCGCATGGGCTAGTGGATTGCTTCCGGGATATATCTGAACCCATGTCTTCGTGAGGTTTTCACTTCCCCATAGCCCTAGGGAAATGTATTCCCCTGAACTAAACTCAATCTGTATGAGCCTATAATGGGTGAAGATTGATGAATCTACTAGTTCAGGTACCTCAACTTTAGAGATAAACCACATTTAGAAAACCTAAGGGCTTACCCTAGGTAGAACTATGCCAAACCCTAATGGTCACCTAGATAGGTGCCCTATTTTGTTATTTATTTCTCTTTTGCTAACGTGTTCTCTTTTGTTTTCATTGCATTGCATTCACATCATAGAAAAGAGGTGTTGATTCAAATTCAATTGCTAAATAGAAGAGTTTGTCATGATAAAATGGATTTCTTGAAAAAAGTGGATTATAATACGGTCGTCCGAATATGATCCAAGTAAACACAATGAGAGAAGACTGATAGTCTATGAAGGAATACAAGACTTTATAGCCAAAGGATTCAAGCTAACAAAGACTATTCGAGAATTACCACGTCTCGACTTTCTTGAAGAGGCTAACGAGCATTATGGAAATAAGTGAGCAGTGAGTTGCGGCTCAGATCAAGTAAAAAGAGCTAGTAGAGACATTTATTAGAAAGTTTGCGATATTAGACCTTAATATCCGGAAAAGAAGAAACGTATCAATGTCTTTGCTTGGAATATGAGGGAAAGGCCGTATAAATATCCGTTATATGTAAATGAATTTATTTTCTAGAAAAGTTGTTCTAATGGAATTGAATTCAAAATCAACGCCTCTCTTTCTTATTGCATTCATTTCATGCATTTTCATTACATCGCATCATATGCATTAAAATCCATAGAAGGACCCTAATTAGTTGAAGTTATTTCAGAAAAAGAGAGAAAGTTAATCTGGAAACTAAACATCATTACGGTACTCATGCTAAGACGAAATATATGGATCAAAAACTCGAACAGTTTCAAAGAGACATGCAAGACCAGCTGTAAGAGCAGTTGGCAAAGATCCAACAAGATATGAGGGAACAAATGATGGAAGCCCAATGGATTATGGTGGCTCAAATGACTCAGCTACTGAATGGGGCAATGGACAAGGGAAATTCATGCACAAATACTAGGGTGCCCATGAATTTCCAAGTTGGCTCAGGATCTAACCCAGGAGATAACCCTACTAATCATGTTATCCCTGATTTAGATATAGCGGAGAGGGAAGGGACGAGAATTGAATTACCAAGGCAGTTAGAGGACCGTTTTATATGGTTAGAAGAAAAGTTCAAGGCATTGGAAAACGCTGATAATCACCGTGAAATTGATGCTACAGACTTGAGCTTGGTTCCATATTTGGTGCTTCCTAACAAGTTCAAAATACCAGAATTTCAGAAGTACAATGGGACTAGCTATCCTAAAGCCTATATTACCTTGTTCTGTAGACGGATGACTGGTATGTTAATAATGATCAACTGTTGATCCATTGTTTCCAAGATAGCTTGGTGGGGGCAGTGTCCAGGTGGTACAACCAATTGAGCCGTGCTAAGATTAATTCCTGGATAGACCTAGCACAAGCATTTATGAAACAATAAAATCATGTGACAGACATGACGCCTGACAGAATCACCTTGCAAAACATGGAGAAGAAATCAAATGGAAGCTTCAAGCAATATGCACAAAGATGGAGGGAAGTTTCCATACAAATTTAGCCACCGCTCCTAGAAAAGGAAACTACAATACTTTTTATCAATACTTTAAAGGCCCCATTCATTACTCACATGATAGGATGTACAACAAAGAGCTTTGCAGATATAGTAATGGGGGGAGAAATGATTAAAAATGCCATAAAGGGGTGGCAAGATAGAAACAGGGGAAAACACCAAAAGGTCAAGTCCAAGAAAAAAAGAGAACGAGGTGAATAATACGAATACATATAACAAAGGGTACTCAAAGTAAATTACTATCAGTCAATGAAAAGTAACCACTAGCTATCAAGGCTCTTCAAGGCAAGAATCCAATTTGAGGCCAAATACAAAAAAGCTCCAGTTCACACCCATCCCGATGACATATAAGGAGCTGTATCAGAATCTTTTTAATGTGCATGTGGTGTCTCCGTCCTAATCGAAACTCGTGCAACCTCCGTTCGTAAAATGGTATAATGAGAATGCCCAATGCGAGTACCACGTGAGAATAACGGGTCACTCAATTGAAAACTGTACTACGTTTAAAAAGTTGGTCGAAAGATTCATTAAAATGGGAATTGTGAAGTTTGATGTTTCATCATAACTTGATCACTTTGACGTGGTAGTAAATGCGATAATTGAAGGAGGAGACAATAAAGTTGCGACTCCTTGAAAAAGTCAAAAGCGAAGAGGGAACCGGGGAATGAAGTTTTCAAACCCTTGCATACTTGGGAGTGTTTTAAATAATGGGACTGTAGAAGAGATCCCTGTATTTTTAGAGCTAATCTAGAGTAATATTCAAAACACGATTGTTGCCTTAAGCCTAGAGTCAATAAGAACCCTTTTTGTGAAATAGGCTTGTGTCCGAAATTTTTATTTCAATAAAATGCATCTTTTTGAGCAAATATTCTTTTATTTTTTTCATTTCATACTGTACAAACAATTGTTCTTAGTTTTTTTATTTTGTTTGTTCTTTGGACTTTCTTTCAAGTATTCTTTCATTCTTCATTCATGACCATAAAAATAATCATTCTTTGAATCATTTATTCTTTGAAATCTTCCTTTGAACCTATAATAGGTCTCCAGATATCAACGATGTGAGTAACACTGCTACTGACTTAGAGTCTCCTTTCGAGTAAGATATGTGTCTAGAGGGATCTCAGGACTTTGAAGATGATAGAGATTGTAACCTATCTTCTGATTTGTTAAGAATGGTGGAACAAGATGAAAAACAGGCCCTACTCTACAAAAGGGTCAGTGGATATTATGAGCCTAGAAAAGAGGTGAAGATTGTAGCCTAGCTCACCACAGAAATAAGCGAGACATCATTCAAAGATGTTTTTGTACGATCATATCAGGACATGCCTGGGCTACTGAGACATTGGTATGTTGAAATCTTAAAAGAGGTTTATAAGGATGTCAGAAGGACACATGTTAATGGTTTTACAATAGCCAAGCTAATCATGAGGTTTGGGTACTGCTAATCTACATAGAAGGGGATGGCATCAGTTATGCCTTATTTAAGGAGACAAGATCCATATGCCTCATTAATTTCTTCACAGACTTTCTCTATGTGGGGCAGACCAATCTCGAAAAAATTTCTAGTATACATTGATTTATCTTGGTGGTCGTTGATTACTTCACTAAGAAGGAGAAAGTAGCTTCACATGTCAATTTTACAAGGTCGACAGTAAAAAAAAATCAGGCACTGACAAAAAATGCCAAAAAAGGACAATTTGTTCAAAGATCAGACACCATATCATAGAGCAACAAAGGCAGCCAAAAAGAAAAAAAATAAAAAACAAAATAAGGATTGTAGGAAAGATGACTGAAACTTGTAAAGATTGGCATAAAGAAGTTACCATTTATCCTCTATGATTATTGAACGTTGGCCAGGACCTTTTCCTGGGAAACATCTTACCCATTGGTTTATGGAATCAAAGCATTTTTTCCAATTGAGCCTATTCGAATAAAAGGTTAAAAGTTATCTATCGCGGTCAGATGATGCAAGCTTACGACAAAGAGGTTCATCCTAGAGAATTCAGCGAGGGGAACCTGATGTTGAAAAAGATATTTCTTATACAAAAGGATTTTAGAGGAAAGCATATGTCAAACTGGGAAAAACATTATGTAGCAAAAAAAGGCCTGTTCTAGAGGAGCATTGATATTGACCGAGACGGGTGGCGAAGACTTGCTCAATTCGGCAAATTCAGGTTTAGTCAAGAAGTATTTCACCTGAAAGGGGAAAAGCCAAGGTGAAAACCCACAAAGGGCGCCTTGAGATCAAATTTAAAAAAAAAAGAAGAAAAAGAAGAGGAGAGGTCAAGGGCGCTTTGAGACTAAAGGGGTTTTAAGCTGAAAACTCGAAAAGGGCTGCTTAAATTTTGATCAAAGATAGGGCATGTGGTAGTCTTTCTATGCTTGAATTAATAATGAGGAAGCATGCTACGCCTTGGGGGCATTGAAAAAGTACTCCGAATCCTCTAAACACATATTGAGCTCAAAATGGTCCTCAAGAAGTTTGTATAGAAAAGCTAAGGATGCGATATCTGGGGCACCTAGCTTCTATCTTACCCATTTTGATTTTGCTATCTTTGATTACTTTATTCTTTTCAAGATACACTCCAATCAATTTTCTTTTATAGCCTTGTCTATCTTTGATTACTTTATACACCCTAATCAATTTTCTTTTATTGCCTTGGTTATCTTTGGTTAACTTATTTGTTTCGAGATATGCTCCTGATTAATTTCTTTCTCATCCATTATTGTGATCTTTTTCAAGCATTTTATATTGAAATAACGATTAATAGACCAATAATACTTCCATAAAAGGAGTTTCGCATATTACTCTGGAAGCTTCTAAATAATATGAGAATCTGAAACAGGACTATTGTTTAGAACTCACCAAGCCTAATGGTTGGAAATATTGAAAGATGATTATCTCTTTGGATTTTTATTGGTTGAACAAAAAGACAAGATATTTCGTCAGTGATACCATCTCGACAAATAACGAGCAATGTCAACCCATGTAACATCCCGAAATTGGGCCTAATAGGATTGGGCCTATTGGGCCTTGGGTGTAGGAGTGTTTAAAATTTTGAGAACAAGAGAATGACATTAATTCAAGTTGGACTTATTAAGAAAGTAATTTTGGAACTTTACGAGGTTTCTATGAAGTTCCGGGTTCAAATTGGGCCTTAGTAAAATTTTGTGTTTAAGCCTATTAAGGAGAGATGGTAAGTGACCTCAAATCTTATGGAAATAAATGAGTAAATTGCTAGCATAAGTGAGCAATTAGTAAAGAGGTTATGGCGCCACATGAAGTACCTTGAGGGAAGAGGTTTAAATCCCATTGTGTGTAAATTTTGACTATTATTTTTGCACCCTTTCCTTAAGTGTCGGCCAAGCATGTAAATGAGGTAAGGTGGACTTTTTATTTTTGGCAAGATGGCTATGGAGAATAGGAAAGAATGAAGGTGAGGAAAGAAATCAAGAGAAAGGGGAAAGTAAGGGGAACAAGTGGCCTTTTTCAAGGGAAATGTTATGGAAAGGTTGGTTGGCAAATTTTTGACTATTAGGGGACGGTTTTGATGGGGAAAAAGGAGGAGCTGAATTATTCTAGCCTATTTGCAAGATTGTGCTTGAAAAGCCTACTTTCTCTCTTGAACATTTTTGGTACTCTTTTCCAACCTTTTTCCTTTCTGTTAGCCGAATTACCTAACATTTCTTCTCATATCTCTTCTCTTCTTTTTATCATTCCTTCAACCTTTCTTCCATTTTCCTAAATCGACATTACCATATGATCAAATCTTCTTTATTATTTTCTCTTTAGTAGCCGAATTTCTATCATCTTCTATCTTCCCCATTTTTTTGTGTGTTGGACATCTCTCCTTGGTTGAATCGGGTAAGGGCTTCATTTATACTCCTTTCATTCTCTTCTCTTCCTAGCCGAATATGTATGTTCATCACTATATGGCTATTCCACTTTGCTTCTTATCGAAATATCAATCTCTCCATCACTATCATATTTGATCAACTCTTTTTATAGAGTTCTAGTGGGTGGCCTAATACCAAATCCTTGTCAATTCATTCGCGGTCATAAGCCAATTGGTGGGAATCGGGATTATCATTGATTAAGGTAAGGAGTCTTTTCATAGTCCATTCGATATCGCTATTCGGTTATGGTGTTAATCGGATTGAAAGTTTGGCTAATCGATTATGTTGTTAGGCACGAAATCACTCAATACTCTCTACTTGTGGATTTTTGGAAATAGTGGTAAAGTCGAACACCTATATCTCGTAATGAGAGACCCAGATTGTTGGTAAGTGATATAGATTGTTAATCAATCGCAATACTTAGATGAAGTTGTAAATTGGGTTTTGGACTAATTGTTGACAGATTGTATCTTTAGGTGCCGCGGAGAATATCGTGTTACGGATTCCGAATAAGGTGTGTAATCCCATACCGTCCGAAAACATATTTGAAATGGTGTGTAATCTAACATATCTCTAAAAGTTTATATGATATGTTTTTTGATTCGGTCAAAATACCGAAGAAAACTAGAAACTGGCATTCGTGATCACTCGGGAGTGCATATATTCGTAGTAGTAACCATATTTTGTAATAAAATAGTTTCGGTTAGAAACAGTGATGTGTTTTTGAAAAATTACGAAAAATAGGAGAAATGGAATTAGAAAGTGAATGAGATATCAAATTAAATCTTACTGTGTCTATTTTGATATGAAAGAAATGGAGAAGGAAAAGAGAATTTATATTCTGAGATATCATAATTTTAGTGAGACTGGTACTAATTAACTTTGTGGTTCCCTGATCTATTTTAGAAAAATCATATAAAATTGTGCAAAGTGAATTATGGGTTATAATTTATATGTATAGATTACTTAGTGAACCTATTTTCATTAGAAACAAGTGCGAGCAATATATGAAAATTGTACAGTGAGATATTTGAAATAAAGGCAAGAGAGATCAGAATCATTGGACAGTGTAGAAAGGGAAATTTTAAGGAATAAAATGTACTAAATGGTTAAGACAAAAATTATGGGAAACTTTTAGTAAGAAGATATATGAGTTTATGTTCAAGGAAAATTTATGGATTTAGATTTTGAGATTCCTAACCCAAGTTATAGTCAATTTCGTTAGTACGACGCAGATGGACAGTTTAAATTGTTATGCCCAAATTAATAGTTAAGTCTGGATTGTGAAATTACCGAATTACCCTTAGTGGGTAAATTGCCGAATTACAAAAATTCCCCTAATGGGCAGAATTATGAAAATGCCTTAATGGGCCGATTTGATAAGATGGCCTTGAAGGGCCGAAATACGAAAATTCCTTAATGGACCGATTTGTTAATTTGCTATATGGGCCAATCTGATAATTTGCTATATGGGCCGATTTGATATTTTGTTATATGGGCCAATCTGATTTTTTGCTAAATGGGCCTATTTGATAAATTGTTATAATGGGCTATAATTTTGTAATAAATATCCAAATAAATTACTATTGTTATATTATAAAAATCATGATTTGTTATGCATCATATACATGATATTGCATGGGATGGGATAATATTGTAGAGAAGTTCTAGTGGCTCTGCCACATATTTTGGTGACTCTGTCACAATCTGTCTGGTGGCCACGCCACATATATTCTGCTATTCTGGTGGCTTGTCCACAATTAAATTTATTATAAATGGCTTAATGCTTGCGATTGGTGTATTGGCGGGGTGGGTTGACTTGATCCCCATAGGTGTGTTGGTTGGTACGGGTGGTGTGTAGCGGATGGAATACTAGGTTTGGTTTGGGAACTGCATTACATACACATGATATAATTGTTACATTATTTTGCTAAATGGGGTTTGGCCCAAGTTATTGTTAAATGGGCTCAAGCCTAAGTTTTTGCTAAACGGGTTCCGGCCCAGTGGATGATGGTAAGGGGATTATACACCGAGTTCTTGTAACTCACCCCCTTTCTTTCTTAATCCTTGTAGTTAATGCTTAGTGACGAGGACTTGGGGCCATGGGTGACTCGGTGGAGGCCATACTTCATAAATGATGATTGCAACTATTAGTAAACTACTTTCCGTATTATTTCGTTACCTTTACTATTTTGGGTTTTATGTTGTATTAAGGCCTCTGGAGTATTTTATTATTTACTTTATGTTTGATATATTTATTATTTTGCTTAAATTGTTTTAAAAGGAATTTTCTAAAAATTAAATAAAGGTTTTCCAAAATCGATGAACAAATGGATTTCAAAATAAACTTTTACAAATATTTTAACACGTAAATTGTCTTTCAATTATCAACGAAATTTTCAAAAGACTCAGATTCTCTTTCGAATTTTCAAACGTCGTTTTCAAAAGTCACGGTTTTATAAGAGCATTAGTTCAAATTTATTGATTTATCAATCAATCTTCGAGGTCAGTAGTATTTTATCAAATATTTCAAATCAAACTTGTTTTCTTGATTTTAACGAAGCAATACCTTTTTTACGTACGAATGAAAATGACTTAAATGTATTTTTCTCATGTGACACCCCAAACCAAGCCCACGCGTTAAGGCTAGATTTGACATGTCACATGAGAAAATACTACTAAGTCCTTTTTCCCTAAATAGATCAATTAAAACAACTCCCTTTTAAAAAAAAATTTGATAAAGTATTATTGCATAAAAGTTCGATTGATAATTCAATAAATTTGAGATATGAAAATCTTATAAATCGTGACTTTGAAAATATCGTTAATCGTTTGAGAAGAGTTTGAAAAATAATTTCGAAAAGTGTTGATGAAAATTTTAAGAGAAATTTTCGAGTTAAAAATATGTTTATAAAAGTTTATTATGAAACCCTTTTTATCCTATTTTAAGAAAACGATTATTTTAGTTTTTAGCAAAACAAATCTCAATTCGAAATACTTAGAGCAATTTATAAATTTGTCAAACATAAAACAAAACAAAAATTAATTCAGAGGTTTTATTACAACTTTAACTCAAAATAGCAAAGTAATTAAAAGTACTAAAAGAAATCCAAATTTCAAATTAAACCATTTTTGTAGTATGGCCTCCTCCGAGTTTCCATCACTGATCATTACCTGAAAGGGGTAAGGAAAACGAGGTGAGTTATAGAACTCAGTGTGTAACCAACTTACCATTGTCCATTGAGCCAAGATCCATTAAGCAATTATTTGGGCCTAAGCCCATATACAATAATGTATCGAATATAACATGTATGTGAAATGCAATTCCCAAACCAAACCTAATAATCCATCCGCTACACACCCCCCGTACCAACCAACACACTTGTGGGGATCAAGTCAACCCACCCCGCCAGCACACCCAAATTAGGCATTCAGCCATTTATAACAAATTTTATCGTGGACAAGCCACCAAAATCTCATAGTATCGTATTAACGATCATATTTGTGGCAGTGCCACTGATATTTCTTCTCTTCATCATTTTCCCATCCCATGTAGAATCATGTGTATGCATCATACATATCAAACAAACTCTTTATAATATAACAACGAGAATTAAAAATTCAAAACTTTTTTTTACCAATACTAAGGCCTATTACTCTTTAGCAACAATCGGCCCATTAGGGCAAAATATCAGATCGGCCCAATTTATCACATATCAATTCGGCCCATTTAGTCACATATCAATCTGGCCCATTTTATCACATAACAATTTGGCCCATTTAGTCACATATCAATCTGGCCCATTTTATCACATATCAGTTTGGCCCATTTAGTCACATATCAATTTGTAACTCTCATAGTGTTGTTACCGATTTTATCACTTTTATCTAAGTAATGCATATTTCACAATTTTTCTCGGTTTTCACTATAATACAAATTTAATTGTAGCAATTCGTCCAAAAACAATAACAATCCTTAAACCCATGAAAAACGGTGTAAGATTACACACCTGATTACCGTAAGCACTAAGCCTTCTTGATCGTCGACACCTAAGATACCGTAATACTTGATTAGTCAATGTACGCGATTTAATATATCTACTTTAAAATAATTGATCTAAAATTTTACCCTCGGGATCGTGAACGACTACGATTTGTCAATTTTCCACGGTTGACAACCCACAACCCAATGGAAAATCCTGAATTGCTGATGCCTCAAAATTGCGAACAACCTCGAATAGTCGATTCTCACTGGATGAGGGTCTACAACCCGGTGGGAAATCCCGAATTGTCGATACCGCCCTTCGCTTGAATTTAGGAGTAGGGGTCGCTAATCCGCTCCTATTTCAATCTCCAATCACTATCCCTTTTGATTCGATATTGCTTGACTCCATTGAAATCAAATATTAGTCAAAACTAATATTACGTTGATATGAACGACTAATTTAAGGAATAGGTCGGCTTACCACAAAAATCTGAGTGATCAACGATTAAATAGATCAAGCAATAAAGTCCCTATAATAAAATCGGTTAATCATCACCATACTAATAACATCTTAACGAATAAAGAGTGATTATAGAATCCGTGAAGAACTCTTACCTTAAAGATTTTAAGACTATTTTCTAGCGATTATACGATGACTTCAGAAAATCCAAGTTTCGGCCTTCCACTATATTTCTATGGAGAAGAAAAGATCTTGTTTGAGAGAGAATAAGTGATGGTCTCGGTCAAAATGACCATCCCAAACCAAAAATATAGATTCAGCATTACAAGAAGGAAGATTAATAGTTGAAAGGAACACTTACCGATTAATCAAGAAATGAGTGCTAATATAGATGAGAAGAATGATAAAGAAGAAATAAAGATTCGGTCATAGAGGAAAATATATATTGATATTCAGCTATAAGGAAAATGAATAAAAGAGAAGGATTTGACTCAAAATGAAGCTTTGCTTTTAAGATATGGAAGAACGGTTGAAAGGGTGATTAAAAGTAAAGAAAAAAGAGAAGATGGGTGTCCACTATTTTCGGTTTTCAAAAAAAATGATGAGTGAACAAACTTTGGTCTTATAGATTTGGGTACATTCAGAAACAAAAGAAAGAAAATATGAGAATAAGTTCACCAATGTCTTGAAGAATCGGCAAGAAGGAAAATTTAGGGAGAAAGAAAAATGACACCAATGTTGCATAAATGAATTTTTGCCAAAAACAAAACCAAAACTTTCACCAATTGCCAAAGACCAAATTCGGCTAGAAGAAAAGAATTTTGGAGAAGAATAGCACACTTGATACTAAAGAAATTCTACCAAAATAAATACTAGAACTTTACCAAAATACCAAAGGAAAATTTGGCTATCCACCCTAACACCCAAAACTGTCTGTAACATCCTAAATATGGGCTTGTGCATTTATATGAGATGTTGGTTTAATATGCTCGGGCAGAGACCTTGATTAAATATATGGATTAGGGTTTAAATTAATGTTCTGGGTAGTTTAAGTGATAGGTTGGGCTTTAAAATTTGGGTTAGGTGGTTGATAGATGGTGTTAGTTCATAATTTAAGTTAGATAATAGATTAGTAGCAAGCTGGGCTTGTGGCCCGAAGACAAAAGGTGCTCTAAGTGGGCATTAATGGTGGCGTCACAAGGAGGAAGGTTATTGGGCTATGTGTGGCAACTTGAGGCCCAAGTGTTGGGGCAAAATTTCGGCACTAAGAAGGGAAAGGGGGTTGGACGGCAAGTAGGCTTCTTTTTTAGGAGTCTTTTTCTTTTAATCTATGTGATAAAAGTTGATAATTAAAAAGGGAGGAGTTGGCTTTAATATGGGCTCTTCTAAAGGTAAGATAAGGATTGAGTTATCATGAGATTTAAAGACTATCAAAAGAGGAGAGAGTTGGCCAAACTGAACTACAGGAGGGGGAAATCGGTTTAGTATAGGGTAGCCAAAATTCTGCTAACAAAAATTCTCTCCATCTTTTCTTTTCTCTGCCAAAATCTCCACTCCATTCTCCCTCTAAGTTTTCTTTCTTTTCTTTTTCCTGAAATCACATCATAAACCAAAACTCCTTAGTGTTTCTCCTCTCCTCGAAAACCCTTCTGAAGGCTGAATACTCTTGGTGCACATCTTCTTCCTCCATAGCCGAACCATTAGGTGAGATCTCTTTTTCCTGAATGTGCACCGTAAGCCGAATACTCCTCTGTAATCCGGTGAGTTTTGGGATTTTGTTCTATTCGATTTCACTCTTTATTTTCCTAAGATCTAACCCGAATCATGTGTACTAATGCCTATCGATTTCCCTCATTGTCCATATAAGCTGAATCCTCTTTAATGGAGTCTGCTTGTGCCGGAATCTAAAAGAAATAATAGGTAAGTGTTGATTTCGGGATTTCAATGTTCTTTCGGCTTTTCAAAGTCCTTAACCGAATGGCTATTAGAAACTAATCTCTTATTTCACACTTCTTTTCATCATTTCGGGATTTGAAGAAGGAGGCCAATCGCATAGATCTCTAAGTTATAGAATCGTGTTACTTTAGGGATTTAAGGTAAGAGGATTTGTTTATTTATATATATAAAATTGGGTAGAATACTAACCATGGCCAAATATAGGAGAGGGCATATTTTCACAGTTTTTCAGCTTTTAAGCAAAGTTATAGATTGAGGATAATAGATTCGGATAGCAAGGACATCGACTAAGAATATTGGATTTCACGATATCAGGTGTGTAATACTTCCCTACCATCTAGATCTGATTATTATATATATATATATATATATATATATGTTCATAAGTTTTATATGTTACGTTAAAAGCTGAAATCTCAGATTTAAACAGCAGACAACCAGGTTAGTAAATAATCTAATTATATGTTACAAGTAAATTGTTGTACATGTTTGCATGGGTTGGGTGATGAAAGGAGAAAGTTATATGTATATATGCGTAGCGGTTTATACCGTGATTTACTGTAGCGGCTAATGCCGTGATCTGTTATAAGGGCTTCGGCCAATATATGTTGATGAGCGGCATGACTGCCATCTTGGCGTGTAGTGGTGTGGATTGATTGTAGAAATCCCCAATGGTGTGTTCGGTTGGTACAGGGGCGTGTAGCGGATGGAAACCTAGGCATATGGGTTGGGTTTTGCATATTATTTGTTACCTATGTAAATGAAATTATTACTATGTATTATGAGGCCCAAATCTAGTGGTGCATGAGGGTTGCACGTTGAGTCTCGTGACTCACCCAATTAAACTAACCTTTCAGAGACAATTAGTGCAATGGACCGGGCCGGAGTGGAGCGTAAGGTGGCCATGCAAAAGAATGTGGATCCGGCAAAAAGTTCCACTTAATAGTTTTTTTCAAAGTATTTTATGTTATGGATTCAAACTACGTTGTAATAAGGCCATGGGCCATTAGCTTACATTTTAGTTTTATTATGGGCCTTTATTATTTACTCTTATTTAAATTTTTTTAAACAAAGACATGTAATTCAGTTTTGGGCTTTTGATTATTAAGGCACATTTTATATAAATCTCATTTGGGCTTTCTGTCTACACGATTGGTTTTATAAAAATTTTCTTAGTGACATACTAGATCCGGTTGTAGTGTTTGGGCCGGGTTTGGGGTGTTACACCATCCACATACATAGCTAAAATGGTCAACAATTTGCCACCCATACTTTCCATAACATCTTCCTTGAAAAATGCCACTTGTTTCCCTTACTTTCCCCTTTTTCTTGATTTCTTTCCACACCTTCATTCTTTCCTATTCTCTTTAGCCATCTTGCCATAAAAATAAAAGTCCACCTTGCCATAATTACACCTTGGCTGACACTTAGGGAAGGAATGCAAAAATAAAAGTAAAAAATTGCATACAATGGTATTCGAACCTCTTCCCTCAAGGTACTACATGTGGCACCATTTCTCCTTTGCGATATGCTCACTTATGCTAACAATTTACTCATTTATTACTATAAGTTTTAATGTCACTTACTCTATCTCCTCAAAGTGCTAAATGCCAAAATTTTTACTAGGTCCAAATAAACCCCGAGCCTCCTCAGGACCTCCTAAACATACACAATTAATAGTTTAACTAGCTTAGCACCAAAAACAATGCAACACATAAAATTCCAAATTTTAGGATGTTACAATCTACCCCCCTTAAAAAAATTTCGTCCTGAAAATTTACCTAATTAAAAGAGATGGGGATATTGCTGTAGAATCATTTCCTTAGGCTCCCATGTAGCTTCCTCCGATCCATGATTGCGCCACAAAACTTTCACTAATGGTACCGGCTTCCTTCTCAGCACCTTTACGTCCCGATCTAAAATTTGCACTGGCTCCTCTTCGAAAGACAAGTCAGGTCTTATCTCAACTTTCTCTATCAGTACTATATGAGACGGATCCGATCGGTAACGTCTTAACATTAAGACATGAAATACAATATGTATCTGACTCAACTCTGGAGGTAAATCAAGCTGATAAGATACTGGCCCAACACGCTTCAACACACGATACGGTCCAATGAACCTAGGGCTCAACTTGCCCTTCCTTCCAAATCTGAAGATCTTCTTCCAAGGTGAGACCTTTAGAAAGACCTAATCTCCCACCTCAAACTCAATATCCTTACGCTTTAGATCCACAGAGGATTTTTCTCTATCCGAAGCTTCCTTTAACCGTGCCTGAATTACCTTAACTTTTTCCTTAGTCTCTGATATCAGCTCAAGACCCAATAACTGTCGCTCCCCCAATTCAGTCCAACAAGTAGGAGTACAACACCTACGACCATACAATGCTTTGTAAGGTGCCATCTGGATGCTGGATTGATAGCTATTATTATATGCCAACTCTGCCAATGGTAGGAAATCATCCCAACTACCCCTGAAGTCAATCACACAACCCCTTAACATGTCCTCCAGAATCTGGATGACTCTTTCCAACTGACCATCCGTCTGAGGATGAAATGTCGTACTGAAATTCAACTTGGTTCCCAAAGCTTCATGTAAGGCTTTCCAAAATCGTGATGTAAACCTAGGGTCCCTGTCCAAAATAATAGACATCGGTACCCCATGTAACCTATGATCTCTGCTACGTACAACTTGGCCAACTTGCAATGAGTAATCTATACGAATAGGTAGGAAATGGGTAGTCTTCGTCAACCGCTATTACCCAGACAGAATCTTTCTTAGCAGGCGATAAGGGTAACAAAGTCCATCGTTATCCGTTCCTATTTCCATAATGGAATCTTCACCGATTGTAGCTATCCTGACGGTGATTGATGTTCCGGCTTCACTTGTTGACATGTCAAGCACTTACTTACAAAATCAGTAACCTCCCGTTTCAACCCTGGCCACCAATACTGCTCACAGAAGTCTCGATATATTTTATTACCCCCGGGGTGCATAGCATAAGGGCTACTATGCGCCTCACGCAGAATCATTTATCTCAATTCTGAATCTTTGGGCATACAAATTCTTCCGCGGAAACACAATACTCCATCATTATTCAATCCAAAATCCCCTAACACACCACCTTCCACTTACTAAAGTAAGGAACCAAACTTTTCATCTGATAACTACTTTTCCTTAATTTGACCTACCCACGCAGGCTTAACCTGAAGTTCAGCTAGCAGACTACCATCTTCATACAAGTTGAGATGAGCAAACATCACACTCAACTTCGATATCACTTTACGACTTAACTCGTCGGCCACCATGTTAGCCTTTCCAGGATGATACTCGATTGAGAAGTCATAATCCTTCAACAGTTCTATCCACCTCCGCTGTCTTAAATTCAAATCCTTTTGGGTAAAGAGGTACTTCAGACTCTTATGATCCGTATAGATGATCGACTTCTCACTGTATAGGTAGTGTCTCCAAATCTTCAAATAAACACCACTGTAGCAAACTCCAAATCATGAGTGGGATAATTCACTTTGTGCGGCCTTAACTGACGAGATGCATAAGCCACCACTTTCCTACTTTGCATCAACACACATCCCAAGCCCGTGTGTGACGCATCACAGTAAACAATAAACTCCTTTCCAGCCTCAGGTTGAATCAATACCGGTGCTTCCGTCAGAATCTTCTTCAATTTCTCAAAGCTTTCATGCTACTGATCTGACCACACAAAAGGTACTCCCTTGCGTAACAACTTAGTTAAGGGTGCATCAATCAATGAAAACCTTTTAACAAAATGCCTATAATACCAGCCAATCCTAGGAAACTCTGAATTCTAGCCACTGATTTAAGTGGTTTCCAATCCAACGCAGCCTCTACCTTCCGGGGATCAACTCTAACTCCTTCGGCCGACACAACATGCCCCAAGAAGGTCATTTCCTTCAGCCAAAATTCACACTTACTAAATTTGGCATAAAGTTGCTTTTCCTGTAAATCTGCAATACTACCCGCAGATGTGCGTCGTGCTTTTCTTCTTCTTCGAGTATACCAAGATGTCATCTATGAAGACCACTACAAACCGATCTAAATAGGGTTGGAAGAGTCGGTTTATCATGTCCATAAATGAGGCTGGTGCATTAGTCAACCCAAATGGCATTACCAAGAACTCATAATACCTATAACAAGTTTAAAACGCCATCTTATGGATGTCCGCCTCCTTGACCTTAAATTGGGGATAACCCGATCTCAAATCTATCTTCGAGAAGACTGAAGCTCCTCGCAATTGATCAAATAGGTCATCGATTCTCGACAACGGATACCTATTCTTGATTTTCAACTTATTAAACTGCCTATAATCGATGCATATACGCATTGACCCATCCTTCTTCTTGACGAACAAGACTGGTGCTCCCCACGGTGACACACTCGGTCGAATGAATCCCTGATCCAACAACTCTTGAATTTGAGCTTGAAGCTCCGCTAACTCCTTCGGTGCCATTCTATAAGGAGTAATGGACACCAGAGCCATCCTTGGCAATAACTCAATGCCAAACTCTACCTCTCGATCCGGATGCAATCCAGGAAGTTCCTCGGGAAAGACGTCTGAAAACTCTTTCACTGTCCTAACACCTTCTACCGATAATTCCTTAGCATCCAACGCACTAATGAAGGCTAGGAATGCTCCACACCCTTTAAAGAAGATACCACATTTGATAGATAATTTCTCCTTTCACCTATGATCACTACTTCCTTATCTTTTGAAGTTCTTAGCGTCATCCGTTTTGCAGCATAATCCAAGTTCGCATGGTGTTTCACAAGCTAGTCCATGCTCAAAATAAGATCAAACTCGCCAAAAGGCAGTTCCATCAAATCCGCCAAAAATGTTTCTCCCTGAACTTCCAATGGTACATCTCTAAATAATTTATTTACTATCACTGACTTTCCTAAATGACTAATTACCATCATCTCTCTAGCAGTAATCTCAAATCTAATGTTCAGATTTCCAGATACAGCACTAGTAACATACGAATAGGTGGATCCGATATCTATCAAAGCAGTAACAGGTACATCAGATATGAAGAACATATCGGTTATCATATCAGGGGCATCACCATCCTCTCGGCGTCTGACCGTATATACCAACCCTGGCTGCCTCACCTTCGCGTTACCCCTGAAACCAGTACCTTTACCCGGTGCACCCTAACCTCGTCCTCCACCATTTCCACCTCGACTTGGCCCACGTCCTCTTAGTGGATCTTTGGCGCCTCTAGGGTCAGACATCCCGAGTCCGAGCGATCAATCGAGGCGCTTTTAAGTCGATGGTCTTTGGAACCATATTTGAAGCAACCACTAGTTTTCTTCCAGCATTCACCCAAGTGTCATCTTTCGCAATCTACACATGGCTGTATCTGATTGGCAGCAGCTGATACTCTAGCTCGAACTGGCTCATCATTCCTGGGCCTCTTCTAAAACCCTCTAGTAGGACCTGAGTACTTAAAGTCCCTCTTTCTCTTGCTCTATCTTTTTCTCGGTTTCACCGCTCTGAGTGCTTAGCCTTTTCAACTATCTTGGCTTTCTCCACAAGTGTGGTAAAATTCCCTTCTTGTTATAGGGCAATCAATACCCGTAGCTCATCATTCAACTCGTCCTCAAAATGCACGCAGCGTTCGTAGTCAGTTGGCACTACACCCCGGGTATAACGACTCAGACGTAGAAATTCCTGAGTGCCTTCCCGAACAGTGAGCCACTATTGATACGCCTCTTCTCTCAACAAGGACACAGCTCCTCTCAGCTTCTGCTGGACAGTGCAATCCAGATCATCCATGATCCGCTCCACAGCCTTAAGCCAGTATTCCGCGACATTTGGGGCTACACCCGAGATACCCCTAAAAACTTCAGCACCATTTGATCTGAGTCACTCTGAAATTGACCCACGAGCTGCTGGCCCAGTTCTAACCCCAGCAACCCTTTCCAAGACTAGCAACATTGCTTGGGACAGAGTGATGTCCTCCCTTATACGATCTTGTGATCCATTTTCAGTCACGGGTGACGTAGTTGCGTCCATTTTCGGCATATGTCCCGATGCTTCAGACGCAACTCTAGCTCCTCGGCCTCTACCTCAGCCTCGTCTACTGCATCCACGTCCTCTAGCACTCATATTAGGTAATTCAATTTAATCTGATTAAAAGTCTTATGAACCAGTATACTATTTCGGTGTTTATTACACAATGTTTTATGAAACATAAAAGTAAAGTTGTTTTCGCAATCGCATCCTATAGTTTCAATCTCTATAGTTTCGATACCTAAAACTAGAAGTTCTAGAGTATTCCTACAGTTATATCATTATAATCATGCAATAATAACATACACTTACTTGACTTGGTGCCGGATACCCGTGGTGACATACTTCCTTTAAAACATATGTTCTAGATTTTTACATTTCAAAATAGTTTTGAAAAAAATATTTTGAACCCAAACCACAGTCGAGTTTTGAACCAGGCTCTGATACCATAAAATGTAACACCCCAACCCGGCCCATGCATTAAGGCTAGATTTGACATGTGACATGAGAAAATACTGCTAAGTCTTTTTTCCCTAAACAGATCAATTAAAACAACTCCCTTTAAAAAAAATTTTGATAAAGTATTATTGCATAAAAGTTTGATTGATAATTCGATAAATTTGGGATATGAAAATCTTATAAATTGTGACTTTGAAAATATCGTTAATGGTTCGAGAAGAATTTGAAAAATAATTTTTGAAAACTGTTGAGTACAATTTTAAGAGAAATTTTCGAGTTAAAAATATGTTTATAAAAGTTTATTATGAAACCCTTTTTATCCTATTTTAAGAAAACGATTATTTTAGTTTTAGAAAAAACTCTCAATTCAAATACTTAGAGCAATTTATAAATTAACAAACATAAAACAAAACAAAAATTAATCCAGAGGCCTTATTACAACCTTAACTCAAAATAGCAAAGTAATTAAAAGTACTAAAAGAAATCCAAATTTCAAATTAAACCATTTTTGTAGTATGGCCTCCTCTGAGTCATCCATGGCCCAAGTCTCCATCACTGATCATTACCTGAAAGGGGTAAGGAAAGTGGGGTGAGTTATAGAACTCAGTGTGTAACCCACTTACTATTGTCCATTGAGCCAAGATCCATTAAGCAATTATTTGGGCCTAAGCCCATATACAATAATGTATCGAATATAACATGTATATGAAATGCAATTCCCAAACCAAACCTAATAATCCATCCGCTACACACCCCACGTACCAACCAACACACCTGTGGGAATCAAGTCAACCCACCCCGCCAACACACCCAAATTAGGCATTTAGCCATTTATAACAAATTTTATCGTGGACAAGCCACCAAAATGTAACACCCCAAACCCGGCCCAGGCGTTAAGGCCAGATTTGACATGTCACATGAGAAAAATACATTGAATTCCTTTTCATTCGTACGTAAAAAGAGGTATTTCTTCATTAAAATCAAGAAAACAAGTTTGATTCAAAATATTTGATAAAATACTACTGACCTCGAAGATTGATTGATAAATCAATAAATTTGAACTAATGCTCTTATAAAATCGTGACTTTTGAAAACGACGTTTGAAAATTCAAAAGAGAATCTGAGTCTTTCAAAATTTCGTTGATAATTCGAAAGACAATTTTCGTATTAAAAATATTTGCAAAAGTTTATTTTGAAATCCATTTGTTAATCGATTTTGGAAAGCCTTTATTTAATTTTTTTTATAAAATTCCGTTTTAAAACAATTTAAGCAAAATAATAAATATATCAAACATAAAGCAAATAATAAAATACTCCAAAGGCCTTATTACAACATAAAACCCAAAATAGTAAAGGTAATGAAATAATACGGAAAATAGTTTACTAATAGTTGCAATCATCATTTATGAAGTATTGCGTCCACCGAGTCATCCATGGCCCCAAGCCCTCGTCACTGAGCATTACCTACAGGGATTAAGAAATAAAGGGGGTGAGTTACAAGAACTCAGTGTATAATCCCCTTACCGTCATCCACTGGGTCGGAACCCGTTTAGCAAAAACTTAAGCTTGAGCCCATTTAACAATAACTTGGGCCGAAGCCCATTTAGCAAAATAATGTAACAATTATATCATATGTATGTAATGCAGTTCCTAAACCAAACCTAGTATTTCATCCGCTACACACCACCCATACCAACTAACACACTTGTGGGGATCAAGTCAACCCACCCTGCCAACACACCAATCGCAGGCATTAAGCCATTTATAACAAATTTAATTGTGGACAAGCCATCAAAATAACAAAATATACATGATGTGGCCACCAGACAGATTGTGACAGAGTCACCAAAATATGTAGCAGAGCCACCAAAACTTCTCTTCAATATTATCCCATCCCATGCAATATCATGTATATGATGCATAACAAATCATGATTTTTACAATATAACAACAGTAATTTATTTGGATATTTATTACAAAATTATAGCCCATTATAACAATTTACCAAATAGGCTCATTTAGCAAAATATCATATTGGCCCATATAACAAAATATCAAATTGGCCCATATAGAAATTATCAGATTGGCCCATATAGCAAATTAACAAATCGGTCCATTAAGGCATTTTCGTATTTCGACCCTTCAAGGCAATCTTATCAAATCAGCCTATTAAGGCATTTTTCATAATTCGGCCCATTAGGGGCATTTTCGTAATTCGTCAATTTACCCACTAAGGGTAATTCGGTAATTTCGCAAACCAGACTTAACTGGCAATTTGGGCATAACAATTTAAACTGTCCATCTGCGCCGTACTAACTAAATTGACTATAACTTGGGTTAGGAATCTAGAAATCTAAATCCGTAAATTTTCTTTGAAACTAAACTCATATATCTTCTTACTACAATTTTTCTAGAATTTTTTCTTAACCATTTAGTACATTTTATTCTGTAAAATTTCCCTTTCTACACTGTCCAATGATTCTGACCTCTCTTACCTTAATTTCAAATATATCACGGTACAGTTTTCATATATTTCTCTCACTTGTTTCTAATGAAAATAGGGAATCCATACATATAAATTATAACCCATAATTCACTTTTTACAATTTTATATGATTTTTCCAAAATAGATCAGGGAACCACGAAGTTAATCAGAACTAGTCTCACTAAAATTAAGATATCTCAGAATATAAAATTCCTTTTCCTTCTCCGTTTCTTTCATATCAAAATAGACATGGTAAGATTTAATTTGATACCTTATTCACTTTATAATTACATTTATCCTATTTTTTGTGATTTTTTAAAGACACATCACTATTTCTAACTGAAACTGTTTTATTACAAAATATGGTTACTACTACGAATATACGCACTCCCGAGTGATCACGGATGCCGGTTTCTGGTTTTCTTCGGTATTTCGATTGAATCACAAAACATATCATACAAACTTTCAGATATATGTGAGATTACACATCATTTCAAACATGTTTTTGGAAGGTACGCGATTACACACCTTATTCGGAATTCGTAACACGATATTTTCCGCGGCACCTAAAGATACAATCGGTCAACAATTAGTCCAAAACCCAATTTACAAATTCATCCAAGTATTGCGATTGATTAACAATCTATATCACTTACCAACAATCTAAGTCTCTTATTACGAGAGATAGGTGTTTGACTTTACCACTATTTTCGGAAAATCCACAAGTAGAGAGTATATGAGTGATTTCATGCCTAACAACATAATCGATTAGCCAAACTTTCAATCTGATTAACACCATAACTGAATAGCAATATCGAATGAACTATGAAAAGACTCCTTACCCTAATCGATGATAATCCCGATTCCCACCAATTGGCTTATGACTACGAATGAATCGAAAAAGATTTGGTATTAGGCCACCCACTAGAACTCTACGAAAAAGAGTTGATCAAATATGAGAGTGATGGAGAGAGTGATATTTCAATAAGAAACAAAGTGGGATAGCTGTATAGTGGTGAACATACATATTCGACTAGAAAGAGAAGAAAATGAAAGGAGTAAAAATGAAGCCCTTACCCGATTCAACCAAGGAGAGATGTCCAACACACACAAAAAATGGGAAAGATAGAAGATATAGAAATTCGGCTACTGAAGAGAAAATAATAAAGAAGATTAGATCATATGGTAATGTCAATTTAGGAAAATGGAAGAAAGGTTGAAGGAATGATAAAAAGAATGAAAAGAAATGTTAGGTAATTCAGCCAACCCAAAGGAAAAAGACTAGAAAAGACTACCAAAAATGTTCAAAAGAGAAAATAGGCTTTTCAAGAACAAACTTGCAAATAGGCTAGGATAATTCAGCTCCTCCTTTTTCCCTATCAAAACCGTCCCCTAATAGTCAAAAATTTGCCAACCAACCTTTCCATAATATTTCCCTTGAAAAAGGCCACTTGTTCCCCTTACTTTCCCCTTTCTCTTGATTTCTTTCCTCACCTTCATTCTTTCCTATTCTCCTTAGCCATCTTGCCAAAAATAAAAAGTCCACCTTACCTTATTTACATGCTTGGCCGACACTGAAGGAAAGGGTTGAAAAATAATAGTCAAAATTTGCACACAATAGGATTTGAACCTCTTCCCTCAAGGTAATTCATGTGGCGCCATAACCTCTTTACTAATTGCTCACTTATACTAGCAATTAACTCATTTATTTCCATAAGATTTGAGGTCACTTACTATCTCTCCTTAATAGGCTTAAACACAAAATTTTACTAAGGCCCAACTTGAACCCGGAACTTCATAAAAACCTTGTAACTTTCCAAAATTACTTTATTAATAAGTCCAACTTGAATTAATGCCATTCTTTTGTTCTCAAAATTTTAAACACTCCTACACCCAAGGCCCAATGGGCCCAATCCTACTAGGCCCAATTTTGGGATGTTATAATTCTACCCTCCTTAAAGAAATTTTAGCCTCGAAATTTCCAACCAACTACTAAACGCACCGCACAAGTTACACCACTATGCTTTCACTGCGCACTCTGATCTTAATAACACTAATGTACTTTTAACATAATCTTGAATCCTCTTTCACACAACCAATCATCTAACCACCGAAGCAAGCCATTATCTACCACTTATACCTAAAATTTTCTTGCATTCAATCATCATGTCCAACCAAAGCATACCTGACTTGATGGTGATGAAACAATCCGGAACCTTATGCTCCTTAGACCTACATCTCAAGCATGCTCCTGCCTTCCTCCAGCATTCACCAGGATGACACCTTCTACAATAATCGCAAGCCGAAAAGTTTGGTCGTGCCTTGACATGCTTTACGGAACGAGTCTGCGACCCAAAAGAATTACGATCTATTTTCTTCTTACAGTCCACAGACCCAACTCGAAGTGCTTCACCGATTCCCTTAACCTTCTTCAATACCTTCTTAACTATCAGAGTCAGTTCATCAACCCCAGCTCGATCATGAGATCCTGTCTCTACCACAGGCGATGCCAATGCCTCCCTTTCGAAAACATACCTCGGTGCCGAATATCTAGCCCTAGCACCTCGGCCTCTACCACGGCCACGTCCTCTAGTGCTCATATTCACTAAGTTGATTTAATCTTATTACGAGTTTTATGAATCAACATACTATTTCAGTGTTTATTAGACGATGTTTTATGGAGTATAAGAAGTAAAGTTGTTTTTACAAAACACATCCTATAGTCTCAATCTCTATAGTTTCAGTTCCTAAAACTAAAAGTTCTAGAGTATTCTATTTTGCGGAAATTTTTTTTACCACAATACTAACACAATAATCTTAAAATAAATACACATACTTACTTGACTTGGTGCCGGATACCCGTGGTGCCATACTTCCTTCAACACATGCATTTATAATTAAAAATTTTAAATAGCCTTGGGAAAATATTTTTGAACCCAAACCATAGCAGAGTTTTGAAACTGGGCTCTAATACCATAAATTGTAACACCCCAAACTCAGCCTAGGTGTTAAGGCCAAATTTGACATGTCACATGAGAAAAATACATTTAAGTCCCTTTCATTCATATGTAAAAAGAGGTATTACTTTGTTAAAATCAAGAAAACAAGTTTAATTTGAAATATTTGACAAAATACTACAGACCTCGAAGATTAATTGATATCGATAAATTTGAACTAATGCTTTTATAAAACCATGACTTTTGAAAATGACGTTTGAAAATTCGAAAGAGAATTTGAGTCTTTTGAAAATTTCATTGATAATTCGAAAGACAATTTTCGTGTTAAAAATATTTGTTAAAGTTTATTTTGAAATCCATTTCTTAATCGATTTGTTAATTTGCTATATGGGCCAAACTGATAATTTACTATATGGGCCAATTTGATATTTTGTTATATGGACCAATCTCATATTTTGCTAAATGGGCCTATTTGATAAATTGTTATAATGGGCCATAATTTTGTAATAAAATCCAAATAAATTACTGTTGTTATATTATAAAAATCATGATTTGTTATGCATCATATACATGATATTGCATGGGATGGGATAATATTGAAGAGAAGTTCTGGTGGCTCTGCCACATATTTTGGTTCTGGTGGCCACGCCACGTATATTCTACTATTCTGGTGGCTTGTCCACAATTAAATTTGTTATAAATGGCCTAATGCCTACGATTGGTGTGTTGGCGGTGTGGGTTAACTTGATCCCCACAGGTGTGTTGCTTGGTACGGGTGGTGTGTAGCGGATAAAATACTAGGTTTGGTTTGGGAACTGCATTACATACACATGATATAATTGTTACATTATTTTGCTAAATGGGCTTCGGCCCAAGTTATTGTTAAATGGGCTCAAGCCTAAGTTTTTGCTAAACGGGTTTCAGCCTAGTGGATGACGGTAAGGGGATTGTACACTGAGTTCTTGTAACTCACCCCCTTTCTTTCTTAATCCCTATAGGTAATGCTCAGTGACGAGGACTTGGGGCCATGGATGACTCGATGGAGGCCATAATTCATAAATGATGATTGCAACTATTAGTAAACTACTTTCCGTATTATTTCGTTACCTTTACTATTTTGGGTTTTATGTTGTAATAAAGCCTCTGGAGTATTTTATTATTTGCTTTATGTTTGATATATTTATTATTTTGCTTAAATTGTTTTAAAAGGGAATTTTCTAAAAAAATTAAATAAAGGTTTTCCAAAATCAATTAATAAATGGATTTCAAAATAAACTTTTACAAATATTTTTAACACGAAAATTGTCTTTCGAATTATCAACGAAATTTTCAAAAGACTCAGATTCTCTTTCGAATTTTCAAACGTCATTTTCAAAAGTCACGATTTTATAAGAGCATTAGTTTAAATTTATCAATTTATCTATCAATCTTTGAGGTTAGTAGTATTTTATCAAATATTTCAAATCAAACTTGTTTTCTTGATTTTAACAAAGCAATACCTCTTTTTACGTAAGAGTGAAAAGGATTTAAATGTATTTTTCTCATGTGACATATCAAACTTGGCCTTAATGCCTGGGCCGGGTTTGGGGTGTTACAACCCAAGTGTAAAAGTGGATCATTTCTAGGAAAAGAAAAATGATACTCTACATTCATGCAAATTTCAGGCATATACATCTGGTCATTACACCCAGGGAATGGTGTAACAGATCAAATTGATTTAAGATGATACAAATTTTATACCTCTGAGTGGCAGTGAGATGGATGAAAGAAACCAAATGTTATTCCCCTGAAGTTGCAGTAAGAGGTACAAACTTTATGTCCCAGACGGTACAGTGGAAGGGACTCTGAAATTACAGGGGGCAAGCTTGCTGAGCAGAATGTGGTTGTTTCTTTGAGTTTTCTGTTAGAAAATACCAGTCGAATAAGATAGTTGTATAATACATCAGTGATAAGACCCTTGATGAATAACGAGTGATGACACCCTAAGCATTAAAGGGATCATTCTCATTTTGCATTCATAGCACATCTAATTAGGAGCATTTGACTCATTTCGATCATGGCATCCTAATCATTCAACATAAGCAGAAACTCATTCTACAGGTTATGTCCTCTATAGAACAATGTAGTACGGTAGATCAAAGATGTCATCCCTGCCTCCTTGAAGTTGCAGTGAAGCAAACTGAAGACAACATATCTTATCTTCCTCAAGTTGTAGGAAGTAGATCGAAGATATAAGCCTGCTTCCCTGATGTAGGCTGAAGATAGCAAATCTTATCTTCCTTAAGTTGCAGGAAGCAGATCAAAAATGTCAGCCTTGCCTCCTTGAAGTTGCAGTGGAGCAGACTGAAGACAACATATGTTACTTTCCTAAAGTTGCAGGAAGCAGATCAAAGATATTAGCCTGCTTCCCTGAATTTGTAGCGGAGCAGACTGAAGACAACAGATCTTATCTTTCTAAAGTTGTAGGAAGCAGATCGAAGATATTAGCCTACTTCCCTGAAGCAAACTGAAGATAGCAGATCTTATCTTCCTGAAGTTGCAGGAAGTAGATCGAAGATGTCAGCGTTGCCTCCCAGATGTTGCAGTGGAGCAGACTAAAGATAACAGATCTTATCTTCCCAAAGTTGCAAGAAGAAGATCGAAGATATTAGCCTGCTTCCCTGAATTTGCAGCGGAGCAGACTGAAGATTGCAGATCTTATCTTCTTGAAGTTGCGGGAAGCAGATCGAAGATATCAGCTTTACCTCTCTGAAGTTACAGCGAAGCAAACTGAAGACGGCAGATCTTATCTTCTTAAAGTTGCAGGAAGCAGATCGAAGATATTAGCCTATCTCCCTAAAGTTACAGCAAAACAGACTGAAGACAACAAATCTTATTTCCCTGACGATGTAGTGGAACAGATTAAAGCTACAAATTATGGCAAGTCTTATCTCCTTGAAGTTATAGTGGAGTAGACTAAAGATTACAAACCTTATCTCCTTGAAGTTGCAGTGGTAGGTTGAGGATAACAGATCTTATTTCCTTGAAGTTGCATTGGAAAGGATTAAAGTTATAAGTCACAAATCCTACACCTCTAAATTTATAGTAGGTCGGATTAAATCTATCATGGAAAATCTTATTTTCCTAAAGTTGCAGTGGAATAGATTAAAGCCATTAATCCTATCTCCTTAAAGTTACAGTGGGGCATATTGAAGATAGCAAATCTTATCTCTCTGAAGTTGCAGTAGAATAGATTAAAGTTATAAGTATTTTCTCCCTAAAATTGCAATTGAGTGAATCAAAGCGACAATTCCTATGCCCCTAAGATGTAGTGGATTGGAATGAAGCTACTCGGCGAGACTGGGCAAAATTGGCCCTTTTATAGTCTTTGCTCTGATAAACCATAATATATACATATTTTAATCCCACATTTATAGTCTTTGCTCTGATAAACCATAATATATACATATTTTAATCCCACATTTGGCATACTTTTGGATGATTTAACCATTGAATTATGGAATTCGATGCTCTTAATCCTTTAATTTCATGTTTTATACTTAGGTGAGCATAGGAGGATGAAAAGAACATGACACAGGCCAAAAACGGAGAAATTGGGCCAAAGTGAGAAATCAACACGGCTTGGAGTTCACCACACGACCGTGTCACTTTAGCAGACTTGAACACGGCCTGGGCTCGATTTGCACCAGCGTGTCACACGGGCGTGTCCCTGCCGCAGCAAAAAAGAATTTCATTCGGATTAGGATACTTTCGGGCCAAGAAAGGCATCTCGAAGCCTATATAAACACCTTAGGAGGCAACTTAAACGGAGAGTTGTTAGGACGTCGAATAGATGCTGAGTAGAAGGAGAAAATACTCCATGACAGCCGTCGAGAATAGCTTAGGAGAAGGATCTTCATCAAGACTGATGATCTCCTATCAAGTTCTTTAGAAGTTTTTTGGTTTTCTTATGTTTTGTTGTTTTTTCTCTTTTATGATGTTTTCCTCTTCTAGTATCAACTAAATCCCTTAGATACATAAGGGGATGAAACCTATGACAGGTCTTATTATTATTTGATTTGTGAGATAAATACTTGTGCTTATTCTTAATTGTGAGTTTTATTCTTGTTTTGATAATCCAGGTTATTGATTCAAGTCGAATGTGCTTATTTAGTGGAGCAAAAGTCCTGTTTAAGAGTAGATCAACACAATTAAACGGAGTGGATTGCAGCCCTAGAAATAGGGCGACGAAAATCTACCAGATTAGGGTCAAACCTAATATGAGAATCTATAGATCGAATTAATGCGACAATAGGGGTTTTAATTAGAAAAAGATTTCAATTAATCAACCTAGAGTCAGTTGTTAGTAGCCTCGTAATAGGTATTAATATAATTCAGGGATTTCTACAGATTAAGCCAAGTGAATAAATCACGTGAATCAAAAGTAATAAGTGAAGTTTAGGTGGATTCTTCCTTAGTTGTCGTCCATCTCATATAAGCTGTCCAATGTATTTTCCTAGTTTACTCCCTATCAAGTTCATAAGTTAGTTAAGTTAGTTAGTTAAATTTTATATTAAAAGCAAATCCCCTTTAATTATTAGGCTAGATAATAAAAATTTAGTTATTATTAAATACTCTTGGTCCTTGAGGATACGATATTCCAGACTCACCACAGCTATACTACTGTTCGATAGGTGCCCTTGCCTCTATTGAAATAATAGTTGTTTCGAGCTCCCATCAAGTTTTTGGCGCCGTTGCAGGGGACTAAGATTTTAGGAAAACTAAATTTTTATTACTATAGCCTTTTTATTTATTTGCAATTTATAATTATTTTAATTTTAACTTTACTAATTCCTTTTATTCGTTTCTGGCAGGTACCTCTAGTTTATGACTAGAAGGAACCCGATAGGACCTTTGATTTTTGACAGTGATACAGAAGGTACCATTCGCAGAAATCGTAGGGAAATAAGGTGAAGCCTACAATACATAGAAGAAGAGTAAGAAAACGATCTCGATACTACTGAAGAGATGGCTGATAATAATCCACTACCTCTTGTGGTGGCAGCAAACCCGGTGAATCAAAATCTTGCTCTTCGTACTATATATGATTATGCTAAACCTAATTTAACAGGAACCGAATCTAGTATTGTTAGACCTGTTGTTGCTGCAAATAACTTTGAACTAAAACCTAACACTATATAGATGATACATCATTTTGTTCAGTTTGATGGTTTGCAGGATGAAGATCCAAACAATCACTTAGCAAATTTTTTGGAATTCTACGACACTTTCAAAATAAATGGCGTTTCTGATACTGCCATTCATCTTCGGTTGTTTCCCTTTTCATTGAGGAACAAAGCTAAACAGTGGTTGAACTCGTCACTATGATGATCAATCACTACGTGGGAACAAATGATCGAAAAATTTCTACTTAAATATTTTTCGCTGGCTAAAATGGCTAAGTTGAGGAATGATATCTCTTCTTTTGTGCAGATGGATTTAGAAACAGGTCCAAACCTTTTACAACGGTGTGAACCCCTCAACTAGGCAATTAATTGACTCAGCAGCCGGTGGTACCCTGAACAACAAGACATCTGAGGTTGCCTACGAATTCATTGAAGAGATGTCACTAAATAACTATCAGTGGCAAGTTACAAGGACAAAGTCAACAAAAGCTGCCAGTGTCTTCAACCTCAACACAGTAACCATGCTATCAAATCAGGTAGAACTGTTAAATAAAAATATTGATAGTTTGTGTGGCTCTTCGTAGGTACACCCAGTGATGCAGTACGATACATACGGAGGAGGGACAAACACTACAGAATACCCACCCTACAACCCTAGCATAAAAAATGAACAGATGAACTATATGGGTAATAATTCTAGACCCCAAAATAACCCTTATAGTAACACTTACAATCCATGTTGGATAAACCATCCAAACTTTTCATGGGGTGGCCAAGGAAATCAGAGACAACAACCCCTCCCAGGCTTTCAACAGCAACCCTACCCATAAGAGAAAAAGCTGAACCTTGAGGAGATGCTGACAAAATTCATCGTGGTATCAAAAACTCGTTTCCAAAACACTGAAACAACACTCAAAAATCAGCAAGCATCAATTCAAGGGATCGAGAACCAATTGGGACAACTTTCTGAACCCATATCTAAACGACCACAATGTAGATTGCCAAGCAACATTGAAACAAATCCAAAGGAGCAACTTCATGTCATTAACGCTCAAAATAGTGAAGGGTTAGTGGAATATGAATCTGAGCCAAGTCAAGAGCTTGTGGTAAATAAAGGTAAGGTTGAGGTAAGCCATGATAAAATGAAACCGATAATTACAGAGTATTAACCTCGTGTGCCATACCCTAATGCGATGAAGAAAGACAACACAGATGAACAATTCGGTACATTTTTGAAACTTCTAAAAAAATTACATATTAACTTACCATTTCTTGAAGCTCTTTCACAGATGCCCAATTCAAGGAAATTTTTAAATGAGCTCTTGACAAACAAATGGAAGTTAGACGAGGCGTCGCATGTGGATCTAAATGCAATGTGCTCAGCAATTTTGCAAACCACAAAAATTAAAAGATCCAGGGAGTTTTACAATTCCATGTTTAATTGGTAGTTTATCTATTGATAATGCTTTAGCTGATTTAAGGGTAAGCATCAGTGTTATGCCTTATAAAATGTTTAAATAGCTAGGTCTAGGGAAACCCAAACAAACTAGAATGAGCATTCAATTAGCTGATAAAACTACTAGAATCCCTAGGGGTATAATTGAAGATGTACTAGTAAAAATTGATAAATTCATTTTCCCAGTGGACTTTGTTGTTTTAGACATGGATGAGAACAACAATGTTCCTTTAATTTTAGGACGACCCTTTTTAGCAACTGCTAAAACAAAAATTGATGTTGGTACATGTGAACTCATAGTTCATGTAGGTGACGAGACGATCACTGTTCAAGCTCTCGACACGGCTAGGACATCAAGTAATAAAGGTGAGAACATAAATTCTATTATTGACCATTCGGTTCAACCTTCTTTTCAAGAAGCACCATGAAATTACACAACTTAGATAAATCCTAGAACTCGTGCTAGTAGAGAAATACCTCATCAGGAGCGAAGGCTTCAGATCGATGAACTAGATGAGTGGAAGACGCATTTCAAAGAGAAATTAAAAACACACAAAGCAAAACTGAAAGAGCCACCAGACGAGTTTAAAGGTGGAACAAATCACTTCAAGGTCGGGGACCAGGTGCTATTAGATACAACCGACCCTCGAATAACCACTTGAGCAAAATACAAATGGTGCGACTCCTTTTACGATACTTAAGGTCTTTCCATACGAAACGGTCGAGGTAACTCACTCTAAGTTTAGAACTTTTATGGTAAACATTACTCGACTCAAACCGTATATTAATAGAATTAATAAAGAGAAGTTTCAACTCCGTAAACCACCATGAAAACACGAATGAAAGGTAAGTCGAGCTTAAAACTTTAAACGAGCGCTCCTTATGAGGCAACCCGAGCAGTAACCCTACTAATTAGTTTAGATTGTTTCGTTTCATGTTTAGGCCCAGTTTTTCCATTCCCATACGGCTTTACATATGACAGTGGCCGTGGCCGTGTGGGCACCACAGGTAGGTACATGGCCGTGACCGTGTGGAAACAGGAAAAAACTTTTCCCAACAACACGTGCTATGATAAAACGCCACGGCCGTACAATACGGTCTTGGCCAACACTAAGAAACCTACTCGGGCATAGAGACCCCTACACAGGCGTGGGGAAATAAACAACCCCACACACTATCGTGCGACTCTGCTGTGTGACCAGACACGCCCAGGGCACACGGGCGTGGGCCACGACTATATATATATCCCAATTTCTATTTAATCCCTTTTTGTTCACTTTCTTTGTAACACCCCAAACCCGGTCTATGCGTTAAGACCAGATTTGATATGTCACACGAATTAAACGTACGTATAATCTTTTAAAGATTCAAAGAAAATAGATTTTCAAAAAAAAAAAAGATTTTTAAAAGAATTGTTACAAAGAATCTTTCGAGTTAAAATATTTAGAAATGAAAACCCTTTTTTTTTGCACATTTATTTACGAAAAATGTTTATTTTTATTTTAGAAAAATAAAATCCCACATAAGTACTTTAAAGCATATCATAAAACCCATCCATAGGTAAAACATCCATAAAATTTAACCAGAGGCCTTATTACAACATAACTTAAATAGAAAATATTAAAAATACTTTAAAGAAATCCAAAATTTAAATAACCCATTATTCATAGTATGGTCTCCACTGAGTAGTCCCTGGCCCAAGCCTCCGTCACTGATCATTACCTGAGAAAGGTAAAGAAAACGGGGTGAGTTACTTAGAACTCAGTGTGTAACTCACTTACCATAGTCCACTGGGCCAAAACCATTTAAGCAATTATTTGGGCCTAAGCCCATTACAAATTTAACAATTTAGCATGTATAAAATGCAAGTGATATGCAATCCCCAAAACCAAACCTAGATTTCCATCCGCTACACACCACCCGTACCAACCAGCACACTTGTGGGGAGCTTTAGTCACCCACCCCGCCAACACACCGAGTAGGCATTAAGTCGTATATCAAATTTTGTGGACAAGCCACCAGATTTACAGAGTTTACATAGCATTTTCCATTTTTCAGAATTGTGGCAGAGCCACCAAAATTTTGTAGCAACGCTACCAGAACTTCTCTTCGCCAAATAGCTCAACCCATGCAATCATGTATATAATATGCATAATAATACGTTCATATAATTATTCCAACATAAGGCCCATTATAAAGGTTATTGCAAACTGGCTCATTTCACATTTTGGCCTTCATAATCTCATATCATATTTGGCCCTTTTAGCAAATATCACATATGGCCTATTTATCAAATATTACATATGGCCCATTTATTAAAATCACATATGGCCCATTTATCAATTATCACATATGGCCTATTTATCAATTATCACATATGACCCTTTTATCAATTATCACATATGGCCCGTTTATCAAAATCACATATGGCCCATTTATCAAATATCACATATGGCCCATTAAGTCACTTTTATCGATTTAGCCCATTAAGGAAAATTTCGTAATTTTCACAATCTTACTATCGATTTCGTAGTTTTTACCATTAAAGTGCTAAATAAACCATTTTACTCGATTTCATCAACTTTACGATTTTAATCTAGCTATTAATACAATGTCGTTATCTAACCCGCGATATACGGTGTGAGATTACACACCTGATTACGGTGAGGACTACACTTTCCTGATCGTCGATTCCTAAATACATATCACGCTTGATTAGTATACTAACACATAAATTAAATCTATGCTAAAGTAGGCGATCCAGATTTTTACCCTCGAAATCTCAAGCAACAACTATTTGTCGATTCTCTCGGGTTGATGGTTCACAACCCGTTGAAAAACCCCGAACAGCTAATGGCTCAGAACTGTGAACAACTTTGAATAATTGATTTTCACCAAAGGAGGGTCCACAACCTGGTGGAAAATCCCAAATTATCGAAATAGCCCTTCGCTTAAATCTAGGAATTGGGATCATCAAACCACTCTTTTTGAGATCACCACCAAATTTCCCTTCCGATACGTTACTATGAGCCTCCATTCGTTCGATCCTTAATAAATCAATAATCTATTAAAGTATGGACTTAACAAAATGGTATAGATAAGCTTACCACAAAGTTTCGAGTGATCCACGAGTAAATCCTTATATATAATAATCGATTACTCCTTTCTATAGTGTTAATCATTTTAATAATAAAGGATGATCATGAAACCCGTGAAGAACTCTTAACTTAAAGGTTTTTTATCCGAATTCTAATGATTACAAGATAACCTCGAGGAGATGGCGATTTGGCCTTCCACTATTTCACTATAAAAATGAAAAGGATTTATCTAAGAGAGATGGATGATGATTTCGGTCGAAAAGGCTCTCCCAAGCCAACTTATGGGTTCGACAAATAAGCAAATAAATAACAAAATAAAAATAAAACAAATAAAGAGGTTTCTTACCGATTGTTCAAAGTTTGAATAGAAAAAATGGTTGAGAAGAAGTATATCTGAAATGAAAGATTCGGTTATGAATATAGTCATTGACATTCGGCCATGATGAAAGGTTTTGGAAAATAGTGATGTTTGAGTGTTCTTTACAAGAAGAAAGAAAGGAGAAAAAGGAATAAAGAGAGAGCGTTTATGTGTCGATTTCTAAGGATAGAAGATGAATAAAGAAAGGGTCTTGGGGTTGGTGTATATTCGGCCAAAAGGAAGAAAAAGAATATAACCTTTCAAGATGGTATGGTTTCGGCACAATGAGGAAAAGAGCTTGGGGGAGTATGGAAGATGATAACAATTTGGTCTAAAAGAAATGACCAAAACCAAAGCAAAATTTTACCTATTGCACAAGACACATTCGGCTAGGGAGAAGAGTTTTGGAGAGAGTATGTTGCTACACTAAAAAGAGAATGTGACTAAAACCAACACCCAAACTATACCAATTGCCAACAAAATTTTGGCTATCTCCCCTAGCCCCTTAAATCGTCCAAGTACATTAGTCAAATGGTCAAACTTTAGTCACCCCAAACCTTCCAAAACATCTCCCCTTGTTTTATGCCTTATGTCCCCCCTACATGCCTTTTCCATATGGTTCTTTTCCTTAAGTTCAATCTTACCTTTTCTCTTAGCCATCATACCATAAAAATAAAAGTCTAACTTACCAAGAATATGATGTTTGGCTGACACTTGCTAGGAAAGAGCAAAAATTAAAATCACAAAATGCATACTAAGAGATTCGAACCTCTCCCTTCAAGACCATACATGTGGCGCATAACCTCTTAACCAATAGCTCAGTTATGATAGCTACTTACTCATAATTTTTCATATATCATGTGTTTACTGTCTCCCTCTCTTTAAAGTACTATAAACTAAAAATTTTCACTAGGTCCAAATAAATCCCAAGCCTTCTCAGGACCTCATCAACAAGAAAAAACTAATAATGTAACACGTTAAATCACCAATTTAATGTAACACCTAAAATTTCAAATTCTAGGATGCTACATTCTTCCCTAAGTCTTCTTCCTTTTTCCCCTTTATTTTTGAAGTCATACCCATTTTCCTTTATTTACTTTTATTTTTATCTTCTAATTTTCTTCTTTTTCTTCATACCATTTAGATTTAGATTAGGATACAATAAGATTAGGCTGACTGCTTCAAGGATCTAATTTCAAATAGTTCGAGGCGCTTCCCCACATTCACCTCTACCAGTCCTATCCGATTTCTTTTCATTGACTCTATCCAAAATTCAAGAAGTTTCACTTCTCTTCCTATCTTATGATTTTATTATTATTTCGCTATTATCTATATTTGTACATTGAGAGCAATGTACATCTTAAGTGTGGGTGGTCAAATTCAAAATTTCCTAACTTTTTGCATTATTCTCAAATCCCTGAATGATATCTTGTCTTAAGTAATTTTCTCATATTACTAATTAGAATGAAACTTCTATTAATTTATGATTTTTATTGATTTGTTTTAGATTAAGTCATAGTTAATTGTGCATTGATAATTTCAACTTAAGATATTAGAGAATCAGGTATGATAAGTCTATTTTCAGAATTAAATTTTCTAGGTTGTTTCACTAAATCTAAATATTACTTTGAAATTTGAAATTTCCAAGGTTGACATCAAAAACCATAATTTTTGTGAGATTTTGAGCCTTTAGAGCATATATTTTTTCGTGCTCACTTTATTGATTATGAGTGTGCCAATATTGATTTGTTATTATAGAACCTACTTCAATTATATAAGTCGAGACCACACCTTTGATTTGATATACTGAGATGATAAAGGCATCTAGGATTTAACCACTTACTCCATAAAAAGGCTACCTATGTAATTAACCCTTAGTGAACCACTTTTTAGCCTAATCAACCGTTTCTTGATTTACCATTAATATTAACCCGAAATCCTATTATTAACTTGTTTATCCCATTTTCTTGACTCCCCTTTTGTCGAGACTTGATTTGATCGGTTACCTAATTATAGTAGTTGAATTCATCTTTTATTACTTGTGCTTATTCTTAAAAAAAGGTTAGAAAATCTATTCATCATTAGTTCTATGTTCTATAAACTTAAACAATTAAATTCACATCTTTAGAAGAAGCTCGAGTTATTGATGTAATTATTCATTATCAGTTTATTGTTTCTAGTTAGGTAATTTGTCAATTCAATCTCGATTCTAACCTTCTAATTCAGCCTATATCCACACCTTTAACCCAAGCCCCATTACAACCCTTTAAAAACATTTTGATTTGTGTATCATCTCATTTTATAGTAGTGGAGATTTGATTTTCATGCCAGCCTATGGTAATAAATTTTCATGCTTAACTGATGAGTGATTTATTTTGAACCTTAAACACTTTGAATGATTTGAGTGAATCTTTAGTGAGGATGTCAATCCTTGCTAGTTTTGGATCAAAGGTAATCATTTAGATAAGGGGAAACACCTATGTTTTCGTGCTAAAAAAATTAATGACTTAGATTGTTTGAATCTTTAGGACTCTTTGAGTTAAATTATCCATGTATGAATTACCTATGAATTATGATGAGATATTGTTAATGAGAATTATGAACTGAGGGAAGTTAGTTTTAACTGTGAGTGAGGATTTTGCTTGAGGATAAGAAAAAACTTAAGTGCGGGGGTATTTGATAAACCATAATATATACATATTTTAATCCCACATTTGGCATACTTTTGGATGATTTAACCTTTGAATTATGGAATTCGATGCTCCTAATCCTTTAATTTCATGTTTTATACTTATGTTAGCATATGGGGATGAAAAGAACGAAACGGGCCAAAAATGGTGAAATTGGGCCAATGTGAGAAATCAACACGGCCTGAAGTTCACCACACGGCTGTGTCACTTTAGCAGACTCAAACACGGTCTGGGCTCGATTCACACGGGCGTGTCACATGGGCGTGTCCCTGCTACAGCAAAGAAGAATTTCATTCGAATTAGGATACTTTTGGGCCAAGAAAGGCATCTCCCTTTCACTTGAATAAGATTGGAAATCATAATCTTTTATTTCTCTCTTAGGCGAATCTCTTGAAAAGATTTTGAAAGGAACTTTGTTGAAGACAACCTTAAGTGACCATTCGAATCATCAAGGTAAGACTACTATTTTGGATAATATCAAATTCTTTAGATAGATTACTAATCTAAGTTATTTTTAGGAGCAATCTAAGATCATCAAGATAGGTAAGAAAAGAGCCGTTCAAGTGTTTGGAAGAGAGAGGTATTCCTTTACCATCGAACTACAAGCGAAGAGCGATATCGGGAGTTAGAGATTTTCCACCGGTTGTGGACCCTCGCAAGCGAGGATCGATTATTCAAGTAGTGCGTATAACCGAACCACTCTACGTTGGTGGAATACCGTGGGTTTTGATCCATCTAGTGGAGAAAACCGCAAATAACTAATCATTCGTGAATCAGGGTAAGGATTTAGATCCATCGTTTATAAGTAGAGTTTTTGCTAACAATAGTATATACTAACCAAGTGTGTTAATCATCTAGGTGTGGGCGAGCTAGAGAGTATTGTGCTCACTGTTACTAGGTGTGTAACCATGCATTAAAATTTCCATAGATTTATATTATTAAAAAGTGATTATATGATAATATGATTGTTTGTCGATACCAATCATTGGTATACAAAATTCGGTATGTTACCCAATATTCCGTTTATTTTGATATATGCATCGATATGAAATAAGCATGACTATATTATGATTTGTGGGTACATAGCATGAAAATCGATTTGATATGTATGTGCATGGGCATATGGGTATGTTTTGTAAAGGAAGTATTCGGTGGTTTTACCACAATTGGTGACTTCGGTCACATATGTGAAATTGGTGACTTGGTCCCATATTTGACTCCGGTAACGGTCACATATTTGACTCTGGTGGCTTGGTCACATATTTGATTCTGGTGGCTTCGGTCACATATTTGACTCGGTGGCTTTTGTCCATATTTGACTCTGGTGGCTTCGGTCACATATTTGGACTTGGTCGGTGACTTGGTCACATCTGCTTTTGGTGGCTTTGCCACAATAAGGCGATGTGCATGTTGACTGCAACAATCGCCTTCGATGGTGTGTAGCGGATGGAGGTCGATTTAGTAATCCCTACTTGGTGTCTTTGGTTGGTATGGGGTGTGTAGCGGATGGATATTTAGGTTGGTAGGGCTTGCATTTCATTTCATATACATATTCATGTAACATTGTATGATTATTATTTGATCTGCTATAAAATGGGCCTTTGGGCTAAATTTGAGTAAAATGGGCCTTTGGGCTAGATTTGAGCTAAAATGGGCCTTAGGGCCAAATATTTGATTAAATGGGCCTATGGCCATATGTGAAAAATTTTGGGTTTGAAAGCATTTCATAAAATGGGCTTTTTAGTGTATGTGTTATACATTGAGTTTATGACTCACCCATTTTATGGGATAACTTTTGAGATAACTCATAGTGCGATGGATCGGAATGAGAAGGATTTCGAGGTGGCAGTGCTCGTAATAAGTATTATGGAGATTTTCCAACTTAAACTCTTTAGTTTAAATTTTATTACTTAGACTTTAATTTGGGTTGCCAATATTATGTAATAAGGCCATTATAAATTATCTTTAATTTTGTGTTTGGATTTATTTTAAATTACGCTATGAATAATTATCAAATATCTAAATGGTTTTCGATAAATTATTTAAAATGTGTTTGATAATCTTATATAAATGTTTTCAAAGAAATGTTCTTAAGTTTGGTTTCCTTTTTATTTTATTAATTCCTTTTAAAAAATAATGTTTCCGCTAAAGTTTTACTTGAGGAACATACCAAATCCGGTTGGGCTTTTTGGTAGGGTTTGGGGTGTTTCACTTGGTATCGAGCCCGATTTAAACCCTCGGCCTTGGGTTTTGAAGCCCACAACGTTTTCAAAATTTGGCCCAAAGATTTTTGAAAGTTTTTCTTAAGTTAAATGGTTTTATAAGAGCATGGCACTTTCGAATTCTCGGCCCAGATCCATCAGGTATGTACCTTCATTTGATAAATGATATGAATGTTTGATAAGCCTAAGGAAACTGTAGAGACATGGACCCTAGGCGTATGTGTGCTACTACGAAAACCACCGAAAATCTGTTTCATAAGACTTTCTTTTAATAAGAAGTGAAAAGATTCTAATACATAAGACTTTTAGTAAAAGCAGGATAAGATACGTAGTAGACATGAGCTCTAGGGGCGAGGTCGTCGTGGACATGGAAGAGGAAGGATGATTGTTTGAACCGATTCGGTCGGTCAAGGTTCCGAGAATGAAGCTCCACCACCGGTTTGTTGGGCGGACTTTCAAGAACAAAATGAAGGAGGTGACGCAGATCACAAGTCGTCTTTGAGTTTTGGAGCGAGTAGCGAAGCTAGTTCGAAGTGGATCTCGAAGTCTCATGGTGAGAGACTTAGATCGAATGGGCCGAGGTTTTCGAGAGAGTATCTGGAGTAGCTCAAACGTAGTGAATATTGGTTGGAAGCGATCGAGAGGATCATGGATGATATAGACTGCACTGATGAAGAGAAATTGAAAGGAGCTATTTCACTTCTTCGTGATGAAGCCTACCAGTGGTGGCTTACTATCAAGGAAAGTACCCCTGTGGATCGTCTGGATTGGGGGTATTTTAAAGTGAAATTTGAGGGAAAATATGTTGGAGCTAGCTACATCGACTCTCAGAGGAAGTCATTTCTGAACCTGGTACAAGGAAACAAGTCGATAGCTGAATATGAAGCAGAATTTTTGCGACTTAGCCGTTATGCCAGAGGGATAGTGGCTACGGAATATGAGCGTTATACGATTTGAAGATGGACTTAGAGATGAGCTAAGAGTGATGATTGCTCCACATCGTGAAAGGGATTTTGCAATCTTAGTGGAAAGGGCAAGAATTGCTGAAGAGGCTAAACGGACTGAGAGACAGAACCGGGACAGAGGTCAGAGCAAGAATAAGAGAAGTTTTGGGTCTTCGGGGTCGTCCGGAAACTTTCAGAAAAAGTCAAGAAATGATGGACCGCGAGGTCAACAGACTACTACGGGAGTGCAAAGTCGTACTTGTTCTCAGTGTGGGAAAATGCACTCGGGAGAATGCTGGAAGAAAACCGGCGGATGTTTCAAGTGCGGTTCAAAGGATCACATGATCAAGGATTGTCCGATGAACTCGGAGAAGAACCGTCCAACGAATCAGGGTGTTAATCAAGCTGATAGAAGTGGTCAACAGCCGATAAGAGGCCGTGGTCCCAATGGAAGGGGCAATGGTTCTGGTAGAGGTCGCGGAACTTGGCGGAGGCAAAGGAAACTCGAGGCGAGACAACCAAGTTTGGTGTATCTTTGTTCAGAGAAGAAAGGAGCGGTGGCCTTTTGATGTCATCACGAACGTTTCGATTTACGGGTTTCCTTTATTGCTTTGATAGATATAGGGTCAACTCATTCCTATATCGCTAGTGAAGTATCTGGGACTTTGCATGTGACTTCAAATCGCATTTAGGAAGATGACTGCATTTAGTCCTCTAGGATGCATAAGAGTTGTAGACAAACTCTTTAAGGAAGTGCCTCTAGAAGTTCGGGATACAGCTTCCACCGATTTAATGGAGTTGCCATTCGAGAATTTGACCTAATTTTAGGCATGACCGGCCTTGTAAAGTACCGCAAATGTGGATTGCGCCGCTAAGAGAATGTCCTTAAGAACTCTTGATGATAAGGAAGTTGTAGTGATGGGCTAAAGACGGAACTACTTATCTATCGTAGTATCCGCCTAAGGCGGAAAGGATGGTTAAGAAAGGATGTGCTTTTCTCGATGTTGGTGAATGCTTGGAGGCTAAGGAAGCAATCTGTAATGAAGTCGGACATGAAGGAATTTGTAGATGTTTTTCCTAAGAACTTCCAGGTTGCCTCCGATCGTGAGGTAGAATTGGATAGACTTATTGCCCGAACGGCGCCAGCTTTATTGTCCATATAGAATGGCACCGAAGGAATTGAGACTCAAACACCTAGCAGGCTCGATTCACAGCGTGTCACATGGCGTGTCTTTTCTGACAAAGAAGAATTTCATTGAATTAGGATACTTTTGGGCCAAGGGCTAAGTCTGGAACATGATGAGCATCTCGGATTGTGCTACGAGTTTTAAAGAAGAAGCATCACATTTTAGGACATAAGCCTATATAAACACCCTAGGAGGCAACTTAAATGGAGAGTTGACGCCGAATAGACGCCGAGTAGAAGGAGAAAATACTCTAAGACAGTCGTCAGGAACACCTTAGGAGAAGGATCTCCATCAAGACTGAGGATCTCCCATCAAGTTCTTTATAAGTTTTTGGGTTTTCTTATGTTTTGTTGTTTTTCCTATTTTACGAAGTTTTCCTCTTCTAGTATTAACTAAATCCCTTAAATACCTAAATGGATGAAACCTATGACAAATCTTATTATTATTTGATTTATGAGATAAATACTTGTGCTTATTCTTAATTGTGAGTTTTGTTCTTATTTTGATAATTCAGGTTATTGATTTAAGTCGAATGTGCTTATTCAGTTGAGCAAAAGTCCTTGTTTAAGAGTATATCAACACAATTAAGCGGTGTTGATTGCAACCCTAGAAATAAGGTGACTAAAATTTGCCAGATTAGGGTCAAACCTAATATGGGAATCCATAGATCGAATTAATGCGACAATAGGGGCTTTAATTAGAAAAAGATTTCAATTAATCAACCTAGAGTCAGTGTTAGTAGCCTGGAAAGGGGTATTAATATAATTTAGGGATTTTTACGGATTAAGCCAAGTTAGTAAATCACACGAATCAAAAGTAATAGGTGAAGTCTAGGTGGATTCTTCCTCAGGTGTCGTCCATCTCATATAAGTTGTCCAAAGTATTTTCCTAGTTTACTCCCTGTCAAGTTCATAAGTTAGTTAAATTAGGTAGTTAAATTTTATATTAAAAGTAAATCCCCTTTAATTATTAGGCTAGATAATAAAAAGATAGTTATTACTAAATACTCTTGGTCCTTGAGGATACGATATTCCGGACTCACCACAGCTATACTACTGTTCGATAGGTGCACTTGCCTTTGTTGAAGTAATAGTTGTTTCGAGCTTCCATCATGCTCTATTCTCGTTACACGACAATGAGCAAAGGGGGTAGCTATAATAGGCCAATTTAACCTGGGCCCATTCAAAAAATAATAAACCCAAAATAATAAAACAAAAACCAAGTCCAGTCCAAAATAAATATTTTGGCCTGATCGGAAAGGCCCATTACTTGAAAAGATTGAAGGTCCATCTACAAGCTTGACGTATATGGAAACATAATCTTCAAGGATATGCAATTTTAGATATGTGATCGTGTCTGAGAGTTTTAATATTTATATAGTGAATGATCGAGCCTAGAAACTAACTAGCACCACGATTGAGGCAAGCGCACTTATCGAACTGTAGTATAACTTAGTGGCAAGATCGGAATGTCGAACCCAAGGGAACCAAAAGTACTAGTACTGACTTTATTTTTATTATCTAGCCTAAAATAAAGAGGTTTGATGTCTATCTAACTAATTCCTAAACTAAGGATAACAAGACACAAATAATGAATTGGGAAAATACTTTTGAGAAAACCAATTCATTAAGACAATACCCGAGGAAGAATCCACCTAAACTTCACTTGTTATTTAACTCTGAACCAGACGATTTATTCACTTGACTTGATCTGTACGATTCCCTAATTTATATTAATACCTCTTTTAAGGCTACTAACGTCTAACCCTAGGTTGATTAATTGAAATCTCTTTCTAATTAAAACCCATAGTGCTACATTAACTCAATTTATGGACTCCCATATTAGGTTTGACCCTAATTCGGTAAATTTTCATCGTCCTATTTGTAGGAGTGCGATCAACTCCGCTTAATTATGCTAGATCTACTCTTAAACAGGGACTTTTGCTCCTCTGAATAAGCACATCAATACTTGAATCAATATCCTGAAATATTAAAGCAAGAATTAAGAACACATAATTAAGAAAAAAATCAAGTATTTATCATACAGTTCAGAAAACAATAACACGATTTGTCTTAGGTTTCATCCCCCTCAGGTATTTGAGGGGTTTAGTTCATATTTATAAAAGAATACATCTCAGAAGAAAATAAATAACAAAACATAAAGAAAAACCTTAAAACCCCCTGAAGGAATTTGAAAGGAAAATCCTCAGTCTTGAGTGTGACTCCGGCTTCTGAGATGGATCAACTGGCTTTCTTCGAGTAATTCACTATATTTAGCCCTCTCTGGCGTCGCTCTTCGCCAATAGCCCTAACAGAAGCCTTCTGTCGAACTCTTCTTTTAGGTTGCCATCTAGGGTGTTTATATAGGCTTTTGAGATGCCTTACTTGGCCCACAAGTATCCTATTCCTAGTGGAATTGAAACAGGTCATGTCAGGGACACGCCCGTGTGAATCGACCCTAGGGCCGTGTTCAAGTCTGCTAAAGTGGCACGGCCATGTGGTTTACCTGTATGGTGAACTCCAGGACTTTGGCCCATTTTCTCTATTTTTGGCTCGTTTCTCGTTCTTTTCATCCTCCTATGCTCTCCTAGGTATAAAACATGAAATTAAAGGATTAGGAGCATAAAATTCCACAATTCAAGGGATAAATCATCCAAAAGTATGCCAAATGTGGGATTAAAATATGTATATATTACGGTTTATCAAATACCCCCACACTTAAGCATTTGCTTGTCCTCAAGCAAAATCCTCAACTCACAATTGAAATTCATTCTTCTCAACTTATAACTCTTATCATTAATGTTTCGAAATAATCCATAGGTAATCATACACTGAGAATTCAACTAAAAGAACATCAAAGTTTCAAACAATTCAAGTTGAGCATTTTATTCATGGAAAAAACATAGGTATTCCTCCTTATCTAAGTAATCACCTTTGATTCAAAATATCACAGAGTTAACATCCTCACTAAGGATTCACTCAAATCACTTGAAGTGTTTAAGGGACAATAAATTAAGCACTCAATAGTCAACATGAAAAGTTATTACCATAGGCTTGCATGAAAATCAAATCTCCACCACTATAAATTGATATGATACATCGATCAAAAGGTCTTTAAAAAGAATTGTAGCATGGCTTGGGTTTAAGGTGTGGATAAAGGCTGAATTGAAGGGTTAAAATCGAGATCGAATTGACAAATTTCCTACCTAGAAAAATAGACTACTACTGAATAATTACAATAAACACGAGCTTCTTCTCAAGATGTGAAATTAATTGCTTAAGTGATAAACCATAATATACACATATTTTAATCCCACAATTAGCATACTTTTGGATTTTTTCCCTTTAATTATGGAAATAGGTGCTTCTAATCCTTTATTTTCATGTTTTATACTCAGGAGAGCACCAGAGGATGAAAAGAACAAGAAACGAGCCAAAAATGGAGAAAATGGGTCAAAACACGAAATCCACACGGCCTGGGCCCAAGACACACGGCCGTGCCTCTTAAGAAGAGCCGAACTCGACTTGGACCCTGAAATACACGGCCGTGCCTTCTCAACAAGTTCGACCATAGCCTCAAATTGAATTAACGAGCGTGTCCCTGCCACGAAAAAAATAGTTTCATTCAGATTAGTGTACTTAGAGGTAAAGAAAGACATTCCAAAAGCCTATATAAAGACCCTAGAGGCCAACCTTTTGGAGGGGGTTCAGCTAGGCCAAGGAGCCAAGCCAGAAGGGCCAAATTGTGGGATTCACTCAAAGAAAGTCAGTTGATGCATCTCAAGAAGCCAGGATCATACTCAAGACGGAGGAACTCTCCTTCAATTCCTTCAGGGGGTTTTAGGATTTTCTTTATGTTTTGTTTTATATTTTCTTCTGAGATGTTTTCTTTTACTATTATGAACTGAACCCCCAGATACCTAAAGGGGATGAAACCTAAGACGAATCTTGTTATTGTTATCTGAGCTGTATGATAAATACTTGATTTGTTCTTAACTATGTGTTCTTAATTCTTGTTTTGGTATTTCTAGGATATTGATTCAAGCATTTATTCTCTTAGGCAGAGAAGGAATAGACCCTGTTTAAGAGTAGATCTAGCATAGTTAAGCGGAGTTGATCGCAACCCTAAAGATAGGATGACAAAAATCTACTGGATTAGGGTCCAACCTAATATGGGAGTCCATAGATCGAGTTAATGCAATTCTAGGGGTTTTCATTAGAAAGAGATTTCAATTAATCAACCTAGGGTTAGACGTTAGTAGCCTCGGGAGAGGTATGAATATAAATTAGGGAATCTTATGGATCAAGTCAAGTGAATAAATCATCTGGTTCAGAGTTAGAAAACAAGTGAAGTCTAGGTGGATTCTTCATTGGGTACTGTCTCAATCAATTGGTTTTTCCCACAAGTATTTCCACAATTCATTCTCTTTGTCTTCGCATCTTTAGCTTAGTAGTTATTTAATTTTAGATTAGATAAAAATCCCCTTAATTCTTAGGCTAAATAATAAAAAGAAAGTTAGTATTAGTACTTTTGGTTCCTTTAGGTTCGATAATCTGGTCTTGCCACTAAACTATACTACTGTTCGATAGGTGCGCTTGCCTCCATCGTTGTCTTAGTTAGTTCCCAGGTTCGATCAATTTTTTTATAAATTTTTAAGACTCTAACATACGATCAAGTTTTTGGCGTCGTTGCTGGGGGACTAAAATATTAAGAACACTCAATTTTTATTACTTAAGCCATATTTTTATTTTTATTTTTGCAAATAAACTTTATTTTTTTTACTTTTCTAAATTTTGTTTTTCTTTTTCTCTTTTCCTAGCAGGTACCTCTAGTTTATGACTAGAAGGAACCTGACAGGGCCACTACTTTACGACAGTGATATTGAAGGAACCGTACGTAGAAATCGTAGAGAAGTAAGGCGAGGCTTAAATTACATACAAGAAGAGCAAGAGGACGAAACTAATACCACCGAAGGGATGGCTGAGAATAATCCGCTACCTCAGGAGGTGGCCGATCATCATGCTCCTCAAACTATGTATGATTATGCTAAACCTAAGTTAACAGGAGCGAATCAAGTATTGTTAGGCCTGCTATAGCTGCTAATAATTTTAAATTGAAATCTAACACTATACAAATGATTCAACAGTTTGTTCAATTTGATGGTTTGAAGGACGAAGACCCAAATACTCATTTAGCAAATTTTCTAGAATTCTATGATACCTTCAAAATAAATGGCATTTCTGATGATGCTATTCATCTTTGGTTATTTCCCTTTTCATTAAGAAATAAAGCCAAACAATGGTTGCATTCTCTTCTGCGAGGATCAATCACCACATGGGATCAAATGACCGAAAATTTTTTATGAAAATATTTTTTGCCGGCCAAACGGTCAAATTAAGGAATGATATCTCTTCTTTGTGTAGATGGATTTAGAAACATTATACGATGCATGGGAGAGATACAAAGATTTGTTGAGAAGGTGCCCACACCATGGTTTACCCTTGTGGTTATAGGTTCAAACTTTTTACAATGGTGTAAACCCCTCAACCCGATAGTTAATTGACTCAGCAGTGGCGGAACCCTGAATAACAAAACTCCTGAAGCAGCTTACGAATTTATAGAGGAGATGTCACTGAACAACTATCAGTGGAAAGTTACAAGGACAAGGCCAACTAAAACAGCCAGAGTTTTCAACCTCGACACAGTCACCATGCTATCAAATCAGGTAGAGATGATGAATTAAAAGATTGATGGTTTGTCTGGTTATTTACAGGTACATCCGGTTATGCAATGTGACTCAAATCTAGGAGGTGTGGCGAATCCTGAGTACCCACCCTACAATCCGAGCATGGAAAGCTAACAAATAAACTATACAGGTAACAATTTTAGACCTCAAAATAACCCTTATAGTAATACTTATAATCCAAGATGGAGGAACCACCCCAATTTCTCATGGGGTGGTCAAGGTAATCAAAGACAACAACCCCCTCCAAATTTCCAACAATAGCCCTACCCACAGGAAAAGAAGCCGAACCTTGAAGAGATGTTGACAAAATTTATAGCGGTGTTTGAAACTCATTTCAAAACACTGAAACAACATTTAAAAATCAACAAGCATTGATTAAAGGAATAGAGAACCAGTTAGGGAAACTCGCTAAACTAATCTTTGAACAACCATAAAGTAGCTTGCCAAGTAACACGGAGACTAACCCGAAGGAGCAACTTCAAGCCATAATCGCTTAGAATAGTGAAGGGTTAGTAGAATCTGAATCTGAGCCAAAGCAAGAACCTGTGGTAAGTGAAGGTAAGGTTGAGGTAAGAGCCAAGAAAAGCCAAAACCAGTAATTAAAGAATACCAACCTCGTATATCTTATCCCAATGCGATGAAGAAATACAATACGAAGGAACAGTTCGGTAAGTTTCTTAAACTCTTAAAAAAATTACATATTAACCTACCATTTCTTGAATCTTTTTCACAGATGCCAGATTCAAGGAAATTTTTAAAAGAGCTTTTAACAAAAAAGATAAAGATAGACGAGAAATTGTATGTGGAATTAAACGCAGTGTGCTCGGCAATGTTACAGAATAGACTACCACAAAAGTTAAAAGACCCAGGGAGTTTTACAATTCCATATTTAATTGGTAGTTTATCTATTGATAATGCTTTAGCTGATTTAGGGGCAAGCATCAATGTTATGCCTTCAAAATTTAAACAGCTAGGTCTGGGGAAACCCAAGCAAACTAGGATGAGCATTCAACTAGTTGATAAGATTATTTGAATTCCTAGGGGTATAATTAAAGATGTACTCATTAAAGTTGACGAATTCATATTCCTAGTAGATTTCATTGTTTTATATATGGGTGAAGACAATAATATCCCCTTAATTCTAGGAAGACCCTTTTTAGCAATTGCCAGATCTAAAATTGATGTTAGTACAGGTGAGCTCATACTTCGTGCAGGTGACGAATCAATCAGTCTTCAAGCTCTCGACTCAGCTAGGACATCGAGTGATAAAGGTGAGAATGTAAATTCCATTGATAATTAATCGATTAAACTTTCTTTTTAAGAAGCACCCCGAAACTATACCACTGACCCTGATCCCATAACTCGTACCCGCAAAGAAATATCTCATGTGGAACGACGGCATCAGATCGATGACCTAGATGAGTAAAAGACACATTTCAAGGAGAAACTAGGAATACATGAAGTGAAATCGAAGGAACCCCCAGAAGTACTTAAAGGAACATCAAATCACTTCAAAATAGGAGATCAGGTACTATTAGATAAAACAGATCAGCAAATTGCCACATCAAACCTGAATTCAAATGAAAAAATCTCTTTTAAAGTAATTAATGTTTTCCTTTAAGGAACAGTCGAGGTAAGTAATTCTACATTCAGTATTTTTAAAATAAACTCCAGTCGACTCAAATTATATGATGACAGCATGAAAAAGGATTTTTCACTCCTTAAACCACCGTGAAGGTACGCATGAGAGGTAAGTCCAGCTTAAGACTTTAAACGAGCGCTTCTCGGGAGGCAACCTGAGCACTAAACCCATTTATTTTTATTCTCTTTCTTTTAGCACCTAGCTACAAGTTAACCAAGTTAATTAAGCGCAGAAGTCTGCACCACATGACCTTACACACGGCCATGGTTGTGGCTGTGTGGATACTACGAACTTTAGTATTAGCATGGCAGAGATAGTACGAGAAAGGACAAAAAATATCTTTAAGTCACGGGCTCCAACCAAACACCATGGCCGTGTGATGCAGCCGTGGCCAACACTGTTGAACCAACACGGGCGTGGAAACCTAATTACCAGTCATGGGAGGGACAATTGAACCACCGCATGGTCGTGCAATATGGTCGTGGGACACAACACACCTATGAGACACGGGCGTGGGGACATACCAGAGCTAAAAATTTCTATTTAAAACACCCCTCTCCCCTTCTCACCCACTCCCCATTCACTCTTCACTTCCTTCCATTTCTACTTTCCTCCTTCTTCACTCTCTAAAGTCTTGATCTACGCTTCAACAATGTCAAAAAAATGAAAGGATACTATCTTAGTATCCTTGTGCGAGACCGATCTACATAAGTTCATGCCGGCCACTTTATCCACTCGACAAGCCAAGGGTCTTTGAGGCCATTTAGCTTTTATTTTTCTTTTCTCATCTCTTTTATTTTCTTTCTCTCTGACTTTCTTATGCTTAATTTAGTTTATTTCATTTTAGTTTCTTGGTTTTAGGTTCTAAAGGCTGCTAGGGAATCACACACCACGGCCTTGGAAATCATACCCACCTCGCGAACCATTTAACAATATGGACCTTACGGTCCAATAATCGGTTATTTTAGTCTTATTTCCCTTTCTACACTCTTTCTTTCTATTTTTATTTTCTTTAAATATATAATTAGTATATTTTGAATTATTAATATTATTTCCTGGCTAATTCTTCACGAGTTACCTAATTTCTTCATCTAGCGCAGAGATTGTCAGCGGCCACCACATCACGACCACTGCCTACTCAAGGTCTCATCCAAAATTTAGGAAGTTCACTTCTCTCCCTATCTTATGATTTTATTAGTATATGGTTATCATCTATCTTTGTACATTGAGGGTAATGTACACCTTAAGTGTGGGGGTGAAAATTATTTAGAAAAAGTGCCTAACTTTTTGCATTATTCTCAAAATCCCTGAATAATATCTTGTCTTAAGTAATTTTCACATACCACTAATTAAAATGAAATTCCTGTTGATTGATGATTTTTATTGATATGTTTCAGATTAAGTCATTGATAATCGTACAGTGATGATTTAAACTTTAGGAGACTAGAGAATCAAGCGTGATGAGTCTATTTTCAAAAATTAAAATGTTGTTAGGTTGTCTACCTGAATCTAATTGTTACCTTGAAGTTTGAAATTTACAAGGTTGTTATAAAAAAAACCCATAATTTTTGTAAGATTTTGAGCCTTTTAGAGCATACATTCTTTTCGTGCTCACTTTATTGATTATGAGTGTGTCAACATTGATTTGTTATTCTAGAACTTGCTTCGATTATACATGTCAAGACCACACCTTTTTGTTGATATACTGAGATTATAAGGGCACTTAGGATTTAACCCACTTACTCCACTAAAATCCTACCTTCACGATTAACCCCTAGTGAACCCCGTTGATCCTAACAACCTTTTTATTGACTCACCCACTAATATTAACCCAAAACCCATCTTGTATTTGTTATCGCCATTCCTTTTGACTACCCTTCTATCGAGACTTGATTTGATCAGTTGCCTAAATACATTATTTCAGTAGTTGAAATTTTTTTATGTATTTATTGATTTGTTCTTAAAAAAATCAAAGTATATTCACTATTAGCTTTGTGATTAAGCGAGCCTATACATTTAATTTCAACATCTTGAAGAACAAACTCGTATTTTTAGTATTTTAAGTTTTCAGTTGATGTAATTATGCAGGTTATTAGTTATTTTTCTAGTTAGGTAATTGTCAATTCAATCTCGATTCCAACCCTTCTAATTTAGCCTTTGTCCACACCGTTAACCTAAGCCCCATTACAACCCTTTTAAAGACCTGTCATTCTCTTTAACAATCTTATGCTTAGTTTAGTTTATTTTAATTTAGTTTTTTGGTTTTAGGTTCTAAAGGCTGCTTGGGAATCACGCACCACAACCTTAGAGGTCACACCCACCTCGCGAACCATCCAACAATAAGGACTCCTTAGTCCATTAGTCTTTTCTTTCAATTTCAGTTTTCTTCTTAGTCTCCTTCTCTTTATTTCCTTTGTCTTTAATTACAATATTAGTATATTATTAATTTTCTTTAGATTTCATGGCTATATGTTTGCAGTCTACCCAATTTCTTTATCTAGCACAAAGATCATCGGTAGACACCCCACCAGGCCTAAAGAAAATGCCACCACCACCTCCTCCACCTACTTTCTACCACCAAAGACGCCAACTCCCGGAATCATCCAAAATTCAGGAAGTGTTAATTCTCCCCTTCTCTTTTTATTACATAATTGTTTATCTATCTTTGTACATTGAGGACAATGTACAACTTAAGTGTGGGGGTAAAAGTACCTGACTTTTTGCATTATTCTCAAATCTTGAATTTAGTCATGTTTTCAAGTATTTTTCTCATATTACTAATTAGGATGAAATTTCTATTGATTTATGATTTGTATTGATATGTTTTAGAGTAAGTCATAGTTAATTATGCATTGATGATTAAATTTGAAGGATATTAGAGAATCGAGCATTATAAGTCTACTTTTTAAAAATTAAAAATTAATAGGTCATTGAATTGAATTTGAGTATTACTTTGAAGTTTGAAATTTATAAGGATTGATGTCAAAAACACCCATAATTTTTGTGAGATTTTGAGCCTTATAGAGCATATATTCTTTTTCATGCTCACTTTATTGATTATAAGTGTGTCAACTTTGAACTGTTATTCTAAAACTTGCCGCGTTTATACATGTCGAGGCCACACTTTTGATTTGATATACAGAGATGATAAAGGCTCCTAGGATTTAACCCACTTACTCCATAAAAAGCCTACCTTCACAAATTAACCCCTAGTGAACCCCGTTGAATCCTAACAACCTTTTTATTGACTCATCCACTAATATTAACCCAAAACTCCTTTGAATTTGTTATCACCATTCTTTTGACTACCCTTCTATCGAGAATTGATTTGATCAGTTGCCTAATTAGTTTATTTCGGTTGATAAAGTTCTTTCTTTAGTATGTAGTTTGTTCTTAAAAAAAACCAAGTATATTCAATATTAGTAGTATAAGAGCATTTAAATTCCAATTATTGAAGAAAAAGCTCGTATTAAAGTATTATCAAATATTAAGTGATGAAAATACTCTTTATTATAGAGTCAATATCAATAGTGGCATTATTAGTTTTCATTCGATGTAAATATTCATATTTAGTTCATTGTTTCTAGTTAGGTAATTTGTCAAGTCAGTCTCGATTCTAACCCTCTAATTTAGCCTGTAATCCACACCCTTAACCTTAGCCCGTTACAACCCTGATAAAGACCTTTTGATTTGTGTATCATCTCATATACAGTGGTGGAGATTTGATTTTTAGGCAAGCCTATGGGATTAACTTTTCAGGTTCGACTTATGAGTGCTTATTCTTGAACCTTAAACACTTTGAGTGATTTGAGTGAACCTTCAGTGAGGATGTCAATCCTTGTCGATTTTGAATTAAAGGTAATTATTTAGATAAGGGGAGACACATATGTTTTCGTACTACAAAGGTATGACTTATCGTGATTGAATCTTTATGACTCTTTGAGTTGAATTATCCATGTATAAATTATCTATGAATTATGATGAGACATTGTCGATAGGAATTATGAATAATGGAAAGTTCATTTTAATTGTAAGTTGAGAATTTTGCTTGAGGACAAGCAAAAACTTAAGTGTGGGGGTATTTGATAAACTGTAAAAGTAACATATTTTAACCCCATATTTAGTATGCTTTTGGATGATTTATCCTTGATTTATGTAAAAAGGTGCTTTTAATCCTTTCTTTTCATGTCTTATACTCAGGAAAGCACCTAAGGATAAAAAGAACGTAAAACGGGCTTAAAATAGGCCAATTTGGGCCAAAGAGGTAATCAACATGGCCTGGACTTCAAGCCACACGATCGTGCCTCGTCAAATTACTTCACACAGCCATGCCATGGTTTACAGTAGTGCCCCAATTGATGAGAATCGAGACACTACCAAGATGATTTACACGGCATGTACTATGGTCGTGCCCTACCATGGAAAGAGCAATTTCACTCGGATTTGGATGCTTGGAGGCAAATAAACACATTCCTAAGTCTACTTAAACATCCTAGGAGGAATTCTAATTGAATTAGGATACGTAGGAGTCAAGTAAAGCATCTCAAAGCCTATATAAACACCCAAGGTAGCAACTAAAAAGGGGAGTTCGGCAGAAGCTGAAACAGGAAAGGAAGTTTTAGGCAGAGTTTTCTGCTAGAGCTTTCATTCAGGGAATTACTCGAAGATAGCCAATTGATCCATCTCAAGAAGCCAGTGTTCTACTCAATACAAAGGATCTCCTCTTCAATTCCTTCATGGGGTTTTAGGGATTTCTTATGTTTTGTTTTATCTTTTCTTTTGAGATGTTTTCCTATTTTGTTATGAACTAAACCCTTCAGATACCTGAAGGGGATGAAACCTATGATGGATTTTGTTATTTTATTTTTAAATTATATGATAATTACTTAGTTTGTTCTTAATTATGTTACTTAATTTAATCTGGCGTGCTTAGGTGGAGGTGGAAATAAACCCTGCCTAAGAGTAGATCTAGCATAATTAAGAGGAGTTGATCGCACGCCTAGAGATAGGGTGACAAGATTTTGCTGGATTAGGGTGAAACCTAATATGGGAGTCCATTGATCGGTTTACTGCTTCCTTAGGGGGTTATTATAAGAGAACGAGAGTTCCACTAATTAACCTAAGGTTAGACATTATTCGCCTCGAGAGAGGGTTTAATATAGGTTAGGGAGTCTCATGGATCAAGCTAAGTAAAGAAGTCATGTGAATTAAAAGTTAGATAACAAGATAAGTCATAGGTGGATTCTTCCTGAGGGTATCGTCTAAAATCAACTAAGTTTTTCCACAGTCTTTTCCCAAAGTTTCATTCTTTTATCTTTGCATCTAGTTTAGTTTTTCATTAGTTTAATAAACCAATCACTCCATATTGTAGGCTAAATAATAAAAAGAAAGTGAATACTAGTACTTTTAGGTTCATTTGGGTTTGATAAAATAATCTTGCCTAAACTATACTACTGTTCGATAGGTGCACTTGCCTCAATCGTTGTCATAGTTAGTCTAAAGGTTCGATCATTCTTTATAAATATTAAACTCGACTGTTTGACACGATCACATCTCATTTTACAGTGGTGGAGATTTGATTTTCAGGCAAGCCTATGGGATTAACTTTTCATGTTCGACTTTTGAGTGCTTAATTTTTGAACCTTAAACACCTTGAGTGATTTGAGTGAATCTTTAGTGAGGATTTCAACTTTCGTCGATTTTGAATTAAAGGTGATTATTTAGGTAAGGGGAAACACCTATCTTTTTTGTATTACAACCTATGACTTTGATTGTTTGAATCTTCAGGAGTCTTTTAGTTAAATTATCCATGTATAAATTATCTATGAATTATGATAAAACATTATTGATAAATGTTATGAATAGAGGAAGTTCGTTTTAATTGTGAGTTGAGAATTTTGCTTGAGGATAAGCAAAAGCTTAAGTGTGGGGTATTTGAAAAACCATAATATACACATATTTTAATCCCATATTGAACATTCTTTTGGATGATTTTTCCCTTTAATTATGGAAATAGGTGCTCCTAATCCTTTGTTTTCATGCTTTATACTCAGGAGAGCACCGAAAGATGAAAAGAACAAGAAACGAGCCAAAAATGGAGAAAATGGGCCAAAATGCAAAATCCACACGGCCTAGGCCCAAGACCACATGGTTGTGCCTCTTAAGAAGAGCTGAACATAGCTTGGACCCCGAAATACATAGCTGTGCCTTCTCAATAGGTTTGACCACGGTCTGAAATCGAATCACATGGACGTTTGCCACGGGCGTGTCCCTGCCACAGAAAAGAAGAGTTTCATTTGGATTAGGGTACTTAGAGGCAAAGAAAGACATTCCAAAAGCCTATATAAAGACCCTAGAGGCCAACCTTTAGGAGGGGGTTCAGCTAGGCCAAGGAGCCAAGCCAGAGAGGCCGAATTGTGGGATTCACTCAAAGAAAGCCAGTTGATTCATCTCAAGAAGCCAAGATCATACTCAAGACGGAGGAACTCTCCTTCAATTCTTTCACGGGGTTTTAGGATTTTCTTTATGTTTTATTTTATATTTTCTTCTGAGATGTTTTCTTTTACTATTATGAACTAAACCCTCAGATACCTGAGGGGGATGAAACCTGAGACAATTCTTGTTATTGTTATCTGAGTTGTATGATAAATACTTGATTTGTTCTTAACTATGTGTTCTTAATTCTTGTTTTAGTATTTATGGGATATTGATTCAAGCATTTATGCTCTTAGGCAAAAGAGGAATATACCCTGTTTAAGAGTAGATCTAGCATAGTTAAGCGGAGTTGATAGCAACCCTAGAGATAGTATGATGAAAATCTGCCAGATTAGGGTCAAACCTAATATGGGAGTCCATGGATCTAGTTAATGCAATTCTAGGTGTTTTAATTCGAAAGAGATTTCAATTAATCAACCTAGGGTCAGACGTTAGTAGCCTCGATAGAGGTATTAATATAAATTAGGGAATCTTACGGATCAAGTCAAGTAAATAAATTGTCTGGTTCAGAGTTAGATAACAAGTGAAGTCTAGGTGGATTCTTCCTCAGGTATTGTCTCAATCAATTGGTTTTTCCCACAAGTATTTCCACAATTCATTCTCATTGTCTTCGCATCTTTAGCTTAGTAGTTAGTTAATTTTAGATTAGATAAAAATTCCCTTAATTCTTAGGCTAAATAATAAAAAGAAAGTTAGTATTAGTACTTTTGGTTCATTTGGGTTCGACAATCCAGTCTTGCCACTAAACTATACTACTGTTTGATAGGTGCACTTGCCTCCATCGTTGTCTTAGTTACTTTCTAGGTTCGATCATTCTTTTTATAAATTTTTAAGACCCTGACATATGATCATTAAGCTTAAATAACATTGAACTAATAATGAATATACTTTCAATTTTTTTTTAAGAACAAATCAAGTACAATAATAAGAATTTAACAACTAAAATGGAAAACATAGTTAGGTAACTTCTCAAATCAAATCTCGATAAAAAGTTTAATACAATAGGAAAAATTCTTAATGAATCAAAAAGAGTAAGTCTTGGGTTAATATTAAGGGTAAATCAATAAGCGGTTTATTAGGATCAAAGAGGTTCACTAGGGGTTAATTATGAAGGTAGGCCTTTTGGCAAGTAAGTAGGTTAAATCCTAGGTGCCTTTATCATCTCAGCATATCAAATCAAAAGTGTGGTCTTGACATGCATAATCAAAGTAAGTTCTAGAATAACAAATCAATATTGACTCACTGAAAGCAACAATAAAAGTGAACAAGAAAAGAAAATGCTCTCAAAGGCTCAAGATCTCACAAAAATTATGGTTTTTGATGTCAACCCTGTGAACTTCAAACTTCAAGATAATACCTAAATTTGGGAAAATAGCCTAGTAAATTATTAATTTTTAAAAATCAACTTATCATGCTTGATTCTCTAAAGCCTTTAAGTTTAAACAATCAATGCACAACTGCCTATGTTTTAATTCAGGACATATCAATAAAAATCATAAATCAATCAAAATTTGTTCTAATAGTGATATGAGAAAGAAAAGACAAAATTCAGGGAATTGAGAATAATGCAAAAAGTTAGGAACTTTTCTAAATAAAATTCACCCCCAACACTTAAGATGTACATTAACCTCAATGTACAAAAATGTATGATAAAAATATAGTTAGAAATCATAAGAGAGGGAGAAGTGAAACTTTCTAAATTTTGGATGAAGGCAAAGAGAAGAAACGGGGGAGATTCGGGTCGAGTTGGAGGAGGGTATTCTAGTAGAGGTGGATACTAGGGTCGTGGTGTGGTGATTCCCTAGCAGTCTTTTTAACCTAAATCAAAGAAAACAAAATATAATAATATAAATTAAGCACAAAAAAGATAAAGAGAAGGGAAATAAAGGAGAAGAGAAACAGAAAAGAAAAAATAGATGGACTCAAAGGTCATTTGAAACACCCCACACCCGGCCCACGAGCCTGGACCGGATCTGGTATGTTCCTAAAGTAAACCGATCTCAAAAACATTCGATACTTAGAAAATTGTAGATTTTAGAAAAACTATTATTTGAGTTGGGCTTAGATTGAAAACCCATTTATTTAATCTTGTAAATCCAATTCGATGTAACATGTCCAAAATAGTTCTTAGCAAAATATTAAAAAGTAATGTAAAAACAAAGAATAATCCACTTTGGGCCTTATGGCCTTATTACATCAAGTAAACCCAAAATAAAATTAAAAAGTATTAAAATTAAATAAAGTCCAAATTAGAATAAATTCTTCAAGTGATGCATGGCCTCCTCATGGTCTACCGGCCGGTCCAATCACCGATCATCACCAAAAAATAATTCCCACAATGGGGTGAGTCAACAGACTCAATGTGCACACAATACTATCATTCAATAAATCGGGCATTCATGTTCAAATCATCAAGTCCATATAATAACGAAATTGTGATGCAACCCAAACCCAAAACCTATAAGCCATCCGCTACTCTCCACCGTACCAACACAAGACACCGTGGGGACTACTAAGTCGACCCTCCATCCGCTACTCTCCACGTTGTGTCATTAGACACTATTGTAACCGAAGTTACGAGAATTTACAGAATGTGACCGTAGTCGACATATTTAGTTGGTGAGACCAAGTCAACACCTTAGTTGGTGAGACCAAGTCAACACTGTTCTCCCCTTTAACATAAATCCCGAATGCCCCAAAACATGTATATATATATAGCATAATTTAATTTCATGTTCATATTCATATATTCGCATGTTATTAAAATAACATTTTTTCACAATCCTATCGAGTAGGAAACGCGTGCCTTGGTACTTTTTGTCACATGTGTGGTACATAGCCACATTCATATTATTATTCATATCGCATATTAAAATATTTAACCATAATATATCGAAGAATAGTAAGGGTACACACCTTTTTAACAATAGTTTCCTTGATATCTTGAGAATCCCGATCTAATTTTTAGATCTATTAATCCCTATATTCGCCCACCAATTAAAACACATTAATAACCCTTTTTAGTCAAAACCAAATCCTAGTAGGATTTGTAAGGAAAAACTCACCTTTGCCGATTTGGTGATTACACAAATCCAGGAAGTTTGGGTTTTCTTCTACTTGATATTCGACCAACCCTTGTAGTTCAATATGGTTAGTTTTTCTTTTTCAAAATTAAGGAATGGATTTAGATACTCACACAACCCTTAGCGAGAATATTTTAGAGGCTTACCTTAGAGATTCCAAATCCGAAAGTTCCTTTTGTCTTGAATATCGTCGAAATCCCTAGAGATCATAGGTTAGATTTGATCTAACTTTAATAGTTGGTAGATGGCCTTTAGCGAATGTGTCTTACCTTAATTTTCCTCGGATCTCGAAATCCAAAACTCCTCCTCTAACATTCGACCATAGACAAAAGAGAGGTTATTTTCTTAAGCCTTGTTTAAATTGATTTAAAAGAACAAGAATCAATTGTTCTTACCTTAGATCCTTGATCTTTATGTTCAACGATGGTGGAAACCGAGATCCCTTGTATATTCGGCCATGATCAAAGAGAATAGGAATTAGGCCTTTTACTTTTGGCAACTAGAAAGAAAGAAAATTGAATGGCTTACTTACCTTGAAACCTTCAATCACTTGTTTCCTTGTCTTGGAGTTCTTGAAATCCGGCTATGGAGATCTAATCGAGATTGGAAGAGAAAAGTTTTGACTAGGCAATGGCAAAGGAAGGAAAAGAAAAGATGGAGTCCTTTCTTAGGGAAGTTTCGGCAATGAGAGGGAGAAGGGAGAGCAAAATTTCGGCAAGTGGAGTGAATGAGAGAAAAGTCTCTCTTTTCCTCTTTTAACTGAACTGCTAGACCAAGAGTCCAAAACTTGGCCACTACTCTCCCAAGTGATAATTTAATCTTCATTAATTATCACTTTATTAAATTAAAATAACCTTTAATCCATCCTTTAATTCCTTATTTATCTTAGTAAAATAAATCCTCTATTTATCACTTTAATTTGACAAGTTTTAATAAAAATAAAACTCTCCCCTTTCAAGCAAACATGTGCCGTCCATCCCTAGCCTTGGGAAACAAAGTTAAACTTTCAAAATTGCTTTCCAAGTGACTCGAACTCGAGCCATTTCCATAAACCTTAAGTGACACCTTGAGCCACTTTTCCAAGCTCGATTGTATGTCAAAATTCACCAACTTTTTCTTTTAAGACCCTCCCGCCTTATCTCCCATTTTGGGCTTTAAATTTTGTCATTCGGCCTTATTTCTAAGTTTCCTAAAATTTTCACATGCACTCTATAACTTGCCATTTTCCTTACATCTTGGGTTTCCAAAATGTTTAGGTTTCCAAAATGTTTAGGTTTCCAAAATGTTTAGGTTTCCAAAATGTTTAGGTTTCCAAAATGTTCGGGTTTCCAAAATGTCTAAGTTTCCAAAAATGTCTAAGTTTCCAAAATATCTAAGTTTCCAAAATGTCTAAGTTTCCAAAGATGTCCATTTCCATTTCCATTTTCATTTTCATTTCCATTTCCATGCATTTCTAGGTTTCAAAAGTTTCAAAATTTATTCATAGTACTTGAAACTTGTCATTTCATACAATTAAACTAGAAATGCATAGGCCTATTCGAGGATGTTCTGAGTTCTACCCCTTAAACAAAATTTCGTCCCCGAAATTTCCTAACTAAAATAGTTGAGGTATTCTTGTCTCATTGCCTCTTCTGGCTCCCATGAAGCTTCTTCCGTTCCATGATTGCGCCATAGCACTTTGACTAGAGGAACTGTCTTCCTTCGTAGTACTTTCACATCACGTTCTAAGATCCGAATTGGTTCCTCCTCGTATGATAAGTCTGGCCTTAGTTCCACCTCTTCAACTGGTACTACATGGGATGGATCCGATCGATAGCGACGTAACATGGACACATGAAATCGTCATGCATTTGCTTACAATTCGGTGGCAACTTTAATTGGTATGCCATCGCCCAACTCGCTTCAGTACTTGATAAGGCCCTATAAATCTTGGGCTTAGCTTTCCTTTGCGGCCAAACCTCATTACCTTCTTCCAAGGTGAGACTTTCAAGAACACTTGATCTCCCACTTCAAACTCTATTTCCTTTCGCTTAAGGTCTGCGTACGACTTTTGCCTATCAGAGGCTTCCTTCAACCGTGCTCGAATTAACTCAACCTTCTCTTCAGTTTCTGCCACCAACTCTGGACCCAAAACTCGATGTTCTCCTAACTCGGTCCAACAAGTAGGTGTTCTACACTTCCTTCCATACAATGCTTCGTATGGTGCCATTCAAATGCTGGCCTGATAGCTATTGTTGTAGGCGAATTCAGCTAAAGGCAAGTAATCTTCCCAACTTCCTCGAAATTCCATTACGACCTCTCAACATATCCTCCAACACTTGTATAACCTGTTCGATGCCTGCCGTCGATTGTGGATGAAAAGCCGTAGTGAAGTCTAGCTTAGTGCCTAAAGCTTGATGAAGTGCTTTCCAAAATCGAGACGTAAACCTTGGGTCTCTATCAGAGATGATCGACTTTGGTACTCCATGTAATCTCACAATTTCCGCCACATACAACTTAGCCAACTTCAAGAGAATAATCCACTGATCGGGATAAAGTGTGCGGACTTGGTCAAACGGTCCACAATCACCCATACCGAGTCCTTCTTAGTAGGCGTAAGGGGAAGCCCACTAACGAAGTCCATGGTAATTCTTTCCCACTTCCATTGGGGAATTTCGATTGGTTGGAGCAATCTGATGGAACTTGGTGTTCACCTTAACTTGCGACCGTCAAACATTTCCCCAAATTGATCACTTCTTGCTTGGTCGGACCACCAAAATTGTTCCTTAGATCTCTATCTGACTTGATGCCTCCGGGATGCATGGCATAGGGGCTACCATGCGCTTCCGAAGAATCTTTGTCTCAACTCCTTATTCTTGACATACAAACTTTACCCTTATAGCACAATACTCCTTCATTATTGACATCATAATCTTCTAATCCCCTTCTTTGTGCTTCTTTGCAACTTAATACTTAAGTCATCATCACCAACTGTCCTCCTTCACTTCCTTTAGCCATGTGGGCTCGACTTGCAACTCGCCAATAGGCTTCCATCATCATATAGACTTATATGAGCGAACAAGGCCCGTAGATCCGATACAACCTTCCGACTTAGGGCATCGGCTACTACGTTCGCCTTGCGGATGATACTCTATCGAGCGATCGTAGTCCTTTAGCAATTCCACCCACCTTCGTTGCCTCAAGTTCAACTCCTTACGAGTTAATAAATACTTAAGGCTCTTGTGGTGCTGTGAGATAATGACCTTTCTCCATAAAGGTAGTGCCTCCAAACCTTAAGGCGAAAACCACCATTGCTAGCTCTAAATCATGAGTTGGGTAGTTAAGCTCATGAGGCCTTAGGCTGTCGAGACGCATAAGCAACCACTTTGCCATCTTGCATTAACACACGACCTAACCCGTGTGCGAAGCATCACAATTACCTACAAATTCCTTTCACGCCTCTGGTCAATTAACACTGGAGCCTCTGTCGGCACCTTCTTAAGCTTTTCAAAGCTCTCTTTCGCTTAGTAGTCCATTCGAAGGTACTTCCTTCCTTAGTAACTTGGTTAAAGGCGCGGCTATTGACGAGAATCCTTCCACGAACCTACGTAATAGCTCGCCAAGCCTAAGAAATCATGATTTCAGCCACGGACCTAGGTGGTTTCCAATCCAACACTCGCTTGATCTTCCTAGGATCCACTCTTATCCCTTCTGCGGATACCACATGTCCTAAGAATGCCACCTCCTTAAGCCAAAATTCGCACTTGTGAATTTGGCATAAACTTCTTCTCCTTAACACTTCCAACACGACTCGGAGATGCTCATCATGCTCCTCCTCCGACTTGAATATACCAAAATATCATCGATGAACACGACAACGAATCTATCCAAGTAGGGTTGGAAAATCCGATTCATCATGTCCATGAACGCGGTGGGGCGTTTGTCAACCCAAAGCGGCATCACCACAAACTCAAGTGACCATATCTTGTCCTAAAAGAGTTCTTATGGATATCGACCTCCTTCACCTTTAGCGATGGTATCCCGACCGTAAATCGATCTTGAAAACACTGCGGCTCCTTCACTGATCGAACAAGTCCTCGATCCTTGGCAAGGGATACTTGTTCTTAATGGTCGACTTATTTAGCGGCGGTAGTCTATGCATATACGCATAGTTCCGTCCTTCTTCTTCACAAATAAGACCGGTGCTCCCCACGGAGACACACTGGGTCGGATGAACCCACGGTCCAATAGTTCTTGTATCTCGAGCCTTGAGCTCCACTAACTCCTTTGGTGCCATTCGGGAGCGATTGACACAGAGCTGTCCCCATAACAATTCAATCCCAAATTCGACCTCCACATGCAGGGGTATTCCGTAACTCCTCTGAAAACACATCTACAAAGTCCCTTACTGTCCTAACTCCATTAACACCTTCCTCCTTCCCACCTATCGCACTTACAAAAGCTAAGAACGCTTTGCAACCTTTCTTAACCATCTTCTCAGCCTTCAGTGCCGAAACTACATTAGATAAATAATTCCTCCTTTCTCCGATTATTATTACCACTTCATCCTCTGGGGTTCTTAATTCCATACGTTTAGCCGCACAATCCAACACGGCTCGGTGTTCCACTAACCGATCTATTCCAAGAATAAGCTCAAACTCTCAGAAGGTAACTCCATTAAGTCCGCTCGAAAGTTCACTCCACGAATCTCTGAGGGTACATTCAGAAAGATCTTGTCTACCACTATAGTTTGGCCTAATGGGCTTACTAGGTCATCGACCTATCGAGAGTTCGAGTCTAGGCCTAGTGTTTTCACTACACTACTTGCAAACATAGGAATGGGTCGAGCCCACATCAATCAAAGCAAAGTAGGGTTTGTCAAAATAAAGAACGTCTGGGTTATTACGTCCGTGCGTCTCCATCTTCCTTCGTCGAACCGCATAAACCAAACCGGTTGTCTTGCATCAGCATTAGTATTACCTCGGCCTGTGTTCCACGGCCTCTGCTGCACCACTACCACGGTTATTGAACCACGGCCCGTTGAGGTCATCGCTGTCGCCTCTCTGGTCAGCTAGCATTCTAACTACCGGTCGGCTCTCGTCTGTTGTTTGGGGCAATCCTTAAACATATGGTCCTTGGACCCACACCTAAAACATGCTCCTATCTTTTCCAACACTCCCACGGATGCCTCTTTCCACAATATTCACAAGGACGAATCGCACTTTGTACCGACTTGTTGATTCTGGGCCCATCAACCCTAGGCCTCTTGTAACCCTTTCCGGATGACCCAAACCCTCTTTGGTCTTATTCTTGTCCACAGTGCCTTAGTAGCATCCTTAATCCCCTCGGCCACCTTGGCCTTTTCTACCAAAAAAGAGAATTCCCGCTTACGATGCGGTGCTATTATGATCTTAAATCATTTCTCGGCCCGTCCTCAAAGCGAACACAGCGTTCATGCTCGATCGCCACTACCCTCGAGCATAGCGGCTCAATCTCGAAATTCGCCTCATATTCTCATGCGGGACTTACTCCTTGGACTAACCCTAGAAAAGCCTTCCTCTGCTCATCAGATACCGGTTCCCACATACTTCTTCCGAAAGGCCTCTTTAACAAATTCCCGGTCAAGTTTTCACTATGGTACCATCACGAGCAGTCAACCACCATTGATCGCTTCATCACGTAACAATGCTACCATCCCTTCGCTTTTCCTCCGAGTCGATCAAGCTCATCCATGATGCGTTCGTTGCTTCTAACGATTTTCGGTATACTAGGTGCCACATTGGATACTCCTCGAAACATTTACGCTCCATTAGCTCGAGTCATTCGGTCTGACTTAGATTTCCTCCATTTCCTCCTGCACCGGCCACCAATTCCAAAACTCGTAGAAACGACTGCGACATGACCTCTTCCCGTCGAGCTGCTGCTCAGCGTTGGCGGTGGGGGTGGTGGTGGCGGTGGCATCTCATTGTCGGACCCTTGACCCGACCTAACGGGTTCCGACACGGTCATCCTTTCTCTTCCTCGACCACGATGACCACGTCCTCTAGAGCTCATTTTCTAGCGGCGAGATCTGATTAAGGAATTTTATGTATTAGTCATTGTTCCACTTATTTATCGAAGAAGTTTTATGAAAAAGAATTTAAGAGTGGTTCTTTCGTATCATACAACACACAGTCTTTTCCATTCATCCATTCATCCATCAAACAAATATGAACTTAGTTCATTCGGAGAAACGTTATAGTTTTTGTTGTTTGTTGTTATTTTCCACTACCCGGGGGTATTTTCGTAACTTTGTCCTACAGGGGCATTTTTGTAATGTTGTCAAAATAAGGTTCCTTGATGTTTTTGTCAAAAATTATTTTGAAAACTCCAAAGTCTAGGGGTAACTTGAAAAAATTTTAAAACCAAGGGTATTTTAATTTTGACCTCGGGGTATTTTGGTAATTTTCACAAATCGGGGTAAATTTAAAAAATTAATAACTTTGGGGTATTTCAAAAGTTGTAAAATTTTGAGGTTCTTTTGGAAAGTTGTTCCTTCAAAGAGGGGATGTTGCAAAATTTGGAAATTAGGGTCATTTTGGTAATTTTGTATGTTAGGGGCAATTTTGTAATTTTTCTAAATCATGGTATTTTGATATTTTACAAATTAGGGTTTTTAATGTTTATGAAATCATGAAATTTTGGTAAAGTCGTTGAGTAGTTGAACATTTTACAAACCGAGGCGTTTGGTAATTTCATTGCTAAGGGCATTTTGTAATTTTAAATAAATCAAGAGTTTTTAGAAAATGTTGTAAAAATAATTTTCTCAGATTTAAAAGAAAGTTTTAAAAGTTTGAAAAAACTAGGGTTTGTTGTTTTGTTCTCTTTTTTTTTTTTTAAACATGGCTAGTTCCTTTCGGGTTTTAGTCGTTATGTTTAGCCTATAACCGACCCTCTTGGTCGGGGTGAACCAAAGCTACGCACCGTGCAAGATTCGTGTGGAGAGGAGGTGAGTCACGCGATTTGCTTAAATACCAAGCTCCCACGAAACCATTCCTAGACATGCATGAGAGGTTACCACACCACCGAGCCCTCGAGTTATGGTGAGCAGAAGCTACGCACTGGTAGGATTCTGCGAAGAGGAGGTGAGTCACTAGGGCTGCTTAAATACCAAGCTCTTAGGATCCAATCCTAGACATGCGTATAAGGGTTACCACACCACTAGCTCATGACTTAGCCATAGGTTGGTTTAGTACATTAAGTCTTATGTGTTTGTGTTTGAGTAGTCTAATCCTAAAGTTCAAGTTCCTATCATTCTATTCTACGTTCCATGCCTTTTCTACCCTTATATAAATCACAAAATCACACATATAGTTAGGGGTACTTACCGGTGGATCATGGTTTGGAGACTTAGGGGCCATGCCAAAAGCACCTTATTTTCAAAGAAAATCATTTGGCTCGCTTTGAAAGCGTTTGGGCCTTAGCCCACGTGCCGAGAAGTTTAAAACGGGCTCGATACCAATTGAAACACCCACACCCTACCCACGAGCTTGGACCGGGATCTGGTATGTTCTAAAGTAAACCGATCTCAAAAACATTCGATACTTAGAAAAATTGTAGATTTTAGAAAACTATTATTTGAGTTGGGCTCGATTGAAAACCCATTTATTTAATCTTGTAAATCCAATTCGATGTAACATGTCCAAAATAGTTCTTAGCAAAATATTAAAAAGTAATGTAAAAACAAAGAATAATCCATTGGGCCTTATGGCCTTATTACATCAAGTAAACCCAAAATAAAATTAAAAAGTATTAAAATTAAATAAAGTCCAAATTAATAAATTCTTCAAGTGATGCATGGCCTCCTCATGGTCTCTAGGCCGGTCAAATCACTTGATCATCACTGAAAAATAATTCCCACAATGGGGTGAGTCAATGACTCAATGTGCACACAATACTATCATTCAATAAATCGGGCATTCATGTTCAAATCATCAAGTCCATATAATAACGAAATTGTGATGCAACCCAAACCCAAAACCTATAAGCCATCCGCTACTCTCCACCGTACCAACTTTGCACAAGTGGGGACTACTAAGTCGACCCTCCATCCGCTACTCTCCACGTTGTGTCATTAGACACTATTGTAACCGAAGTTACGAAATTTACATAATGTGACCGTAGTCGACATATTTAGTTGGTGAGACCAAGTCAACACCTTCGTTGGTGAGACCAAGTCAACACTGTTCTCCCCTTTAACATAAATCCCGAATGCCCCAAAACATGTATATATATATATAGCATAATTTAATTTCATGTTCATATTCATATATTCGCATGTTATTAAAATAACATTTTTTCACAATCCTATCGAGTAGGAAGCGTGCCTTGGTACTTTTTGTCACATGTGTGGTACATAGCCACATTCATATTATTATTCATATCGCATATTAAAATATTTAACCATAATATATCGAAGAATAGTAAGGGTACACACCTTTTTAAGCAATAGTTTCCTTGATATCTTGAGAATCCCGATCTAATTTTTAGATCTATTAATCCTATATTCGCCCACCAATTAAAACACATTAATAACCCTTTTTAGTCAAAACCAAATCCTAGTAGGATTTGTAAGGAAAAACTCACCTTGCCGATTTGGTGATTACACAAATCCGGAAGTTTGGGTTTTCTTCTACTTGATATTCTACCAACCCTTGTAGTTCAATATGGTTAGTTTTTGACTTTTCAAAAATTAAGGAATGGATTTAGATACTCACACAACCCTTAGCGAATATTTTGAGGCTTACCTTAGAGATTCCAAATCCGAAAGTTCCTTTTGTCTTGAATATCTGTCGAAATCCCTAGAGATCATAGGTTAGATTTGATCTAACTTTAATAGTTGGTAGATGGCCTTTAGTCGAATGTGTCTTACCTTAATTTTCCTCGGATCCAAATCCCGAAACTCCTCCTCTAACATTCGACCATAGACAAAAGAGAGGTTATTTTCTTAAGCCTTGTTTAAATTGATTTAAAGAACAAGAATCAATTGTTCTTACCTTAGGTCCTTGATCTTTATGTTCAACGATGGTGGAAACCGAGATCCCTTGTATATTCGGCCATGATCAAAGAGAATAGGAATTAGGCCTTTTACTTTCTACAACTAGAAAGAAAGAAAATTGAATGGCTTACTTACCTTGAAACCTTCAATCACTTGTTTCCTTGTCTTGGAGTTCTTGAAATCCGGCTATGGAGATCTAATCGAGATTGGAAGAAAAAGTTTTGACTAGGCAATGGCAAAAGGAAGGAAAAGAAAAGATGGAGTCCTTTCTTGGGGAAGTTTGACAATGAGAGGGAGAAGGAGAGCAAAATTTGGCAAAGTGGAGTGAATGAGAGAAAAGTCTCTCTTTCCTCTTTTAATGAATCGCTAGACCAAGAGTCCAAAACTTGGCCACTACTCTCCCAAGTGATAATTTAATCTTCATTAATTATCACTTTATTAAATTAAAATAACCTTTAATCCATCCTTTAATTCCTTATTTATCTTAGTAAAATAAATCCTCTATTTATCACTTTAATTTGACAAGTTTTAATAAAATAAAACTCTCCCTTTCAAGCAAACATGTGCCATCCATCCCTAGCCTTGGGAAACAAAATTAAACTTTCAAAATTGCTTTCCAAGTGACTCGAACTCGAGCCATTTCCATAAACCTTAAGTGACACCTTGAGCCACTTTTCCAAGCTCGATTGTATGTCAAAATTCACCAACTTTTTCTTTTAAGACCCTCCCCCCTTATCTCCCATTTTGGGCTTTAAATTTTGTCATTCCTACCTTATTTCTAAGTTTCCTAAAATTTTCATTGGCTCTATAACTTGCCATTTTCCTTACATCTTGGGTTTCCAAAATGTTTAGGTTTCCAAAATGTTTAGGTTTCCAAAATGTTTAGGTTTCCAAAATGTTTAGGTTTCCAAAATGTTCAGGTTTCCAAAATGTCTAAGTTTCCAAAAATGTCTAAGTTTCCAAAAATATCTAAGTTTCCAAAAATGTCTAAGTTTCCAAAGATGTCCATTTCCATTTCCATTTTCATTTTCATTTCCATTTCCATGCATTTCTAGGTTTCCAAAAGTTTCAAAAATTTATTCATAGTACTTGAAACTTGTCATTTCATACAATTAAACTAGAAATGCATAGGCCCTATTCAGGATGTTACATCATTGTATTGTCGAGGGAATGAAGCGACCGGTATGAACTTATGGAGATTGGTCTCGCACGAGGAGACTGTTCTAGGGTTCTTTCGCTTCTTCAACATGTAAATGGTGGTTTTGAAGAAGAATGAGGGAAAAAGGAAGAGGAAAAATGGAAGGATAAATGTAATAGAAAGGAAGAGGGGTGTGGTAGTTGAAAAAGAATTCGGGGAGAAGGTGAGAAGAAGAGGGTTTTAAATAGAGTCAAGGATCTAGTTGCTACCTACGCTCGTGTACCATAGGCGTGTTGGGTCACACGGCCGTATCGCATGGCCGTGTTGTGCTTCGTCCGTTTCTCCCACGCCGTATAGTGGTCACCACGCCCATGTTGATAAATCAGTGTCGACCACACCGTATCGCACGACCGTGGTATTTTATTAAAGCCCATGGTTTTGAGAATTTTTCGCCTTTGATTCATACGATCTCTGTCATGTCGATGTGTAAATTTGTGGTGTCCACACGGCCACAACCACGCTCGTGTGTAAGGCCGTGTGGTAGGGAAACCTATGTTTGATTAATTTGGTTAGTTTGTAGTTAGATGATAAAAGTAAAAATAAAAATATGAAAATTAATGGGGTTAGTATTTGGGTTGCCTCTCGAAAACTCTCATTTAAAGTCTTAAGCTAGACTTACCTCTCATTCGCACATTCATGGTGGTTTAAGGAGTTGAAACTTCTCTCCCCCGCCATCAGTTTTATGATCATTATATAGTTCAAGTCGAGTAGTATTTACCTTCAAAGTGCCGAATTTAGGATTAGTTACCTCGACTATTCCATATGGGTAGATATTCAGTACCTCAAAAGGGATTTCTTCGTTTGTATCAGGGTCTGAAAGGGCGATCCAAGGGTCTATTTTATTCAACAATACCTGATATCGAATCTTAAATTGGTTTAGCTTATTGTGTGGCCTCAGTTTTGCTTCGTGTGTTCCTAGTTTCTCTTTGAAATGCGTCTTCTACTCATCTAGTTCATCGATCTGAAGCCTCCATTCCTCATGATTTATTTCCTTATTGGCATATGGTCTAGGATCTGGCTCAGTTGTGTAGTTCCATGGTGCTTCCTGAAAAGAAGGTTTAACCAAATGGTCATTAATAGAATTTATGTTCTCACCTTTATTACTTGATGTCCTAGTCGAGTCAAGAGCTTGAAGAGTGATCGTCTCATCACCTACACGAAGTATAAGTTCTCCTGTACTAACATCAATTTTAGTTCTAGCAGTTGCTAAAAAGGGTCTTCCTAAAATTAAAGGAATATTATTGTCCTTATTCATGTCTAAAACGAAAAAGTCTACTGGGAATATAAATTTATCAATTTTCACGAGTACATCTTCAATTATACCCCTAGGAATTCTAATAGTTTTATCAGCTAATTGAATGCTCATCCTTGTTTGTTTAGGTTTCCCAAGACCTAGATATTTAAACATTTTATAAGGCATAACGTTTATGATCGCCCCTAGATCAGCTAAGGTGTTATTAATAGATAAGCTACCAATTAAGCATGAAATTCTAAAACTCCCTAGATCCTTTAACTTTTGTGGTAGTTTATATTGTAAAATTGTTGAGCACACTACATTTATCTCCATATGCGACGTATCGTTTAACCTTCATTTGTTTGTCAGAAGCTCTTTTAAAAATTTCCTTGAATTGGGCATCTACGAAAGAGCTTCAAGAAACAGTAAGTTAATATGTAATTTCTTTAGAAGTTTAAAAAATTTACCGAATTGTTCATCTGTACGGTCTTTCTTTGTCGCATTGGGGTATGGCACACGAGGTTGGTACTCTTTAATGGCAGGTTTTTATGTATCATGGCTTACCTCAACCTTACCTTTATTGACCACAGGTTCTTGCCTTGGTTCAGATTATTATTCTGCTAACCCTTCTTCATTGCATGCTGTGATGGTGTGAAGTTGCTCCCTTGGGTTAGGTTCGGTGTTGCTTGGCAAGCTACCTTGTGGTCATTCTGAGATCAACTTAGCAAGCTGAGCTAGTTGGTTTTTGATCCCTTGAGTCGATGCTTGCTGGTTTTTGAGGGTCGTTTCGGTGTTCTTGAAGATTGTTTTTGACTCCACGATAAATTTCATAAGCATCTCTTCGAGGTTTGGCTTTTCCTTCTATGGGTGGTGTTGTTGTTGGAAGCCTGGAGGGGGTTCTTGTCTTTGATTTCCTTGACCACCCCATGAGAAGTTAGGGTGGTTCCTCCAACCTGGATTGTAAGTATTACTATAAGGGTTATTTTGAGGACTAGAATTATTACCCATATAGTGAACTTGTTCATTTTTAGTGCTCGGGTTGTAAGGTAGATATTTTGTATTGCTCATCCCTCCTCCATTCATATCACACTGCATTACTGGATGTACCTGTGAAGAATTAAACAAATCATCAATCTTTTTATTCAAAAGCTTTACCTAGTTTGATAGCACAGTGACTGCGTCTAGGTTGAAAACACTAGCAGCTTTTGTCGTCTTTGTCCTCATAACTTGCCACTGATAGTTATTCAGTGACATCTCTTCAATAAATTCATAAGTCGCTTCAGGGGTTTTGTTATTTAGAGTTCCACCAACAGCTGCATCAATAAGCTGCCTAGTTTTGGGCTTCACACCGTTATATAAGGTTTGAACCTGTAGCCATAATGGTAGCCCATGATGAGGGCACCTTTTTAGTAAATCCTTGTATCTCTCCCATGCATCATAAAGTGTCTCTAGATCCATCTGCACAAAACAAGAAATATCATTCCTCAACTTAGCCGTTTTAGCCGGCAAAAAATATTTTAATAAGAACTTTTCGGTCATTTGTTCCCATGTGGTGATTAACCCTCGTGGTAACGAGTTCAACCACAGTTTATCTTTGTTCCTCAATCAAAAGGGAAACAATCGAAGCCAAATGATATCATCAGAAACGCCATTGATTTTAAATGTATCGCATAATTCTAAAAAGTTCACTAAGTGTGAGTTAGAATCCTCATCCTGCAAACTATCAAACTGAACAAACTATTGTAACATCTGGATAGTGTTAGGTTTCAATTCGAAATTATTTGCAGCAATAGTAGGTCTAACAATACTTGATTCAGTTCCGGCTAAACTAGGCTTAGCATAATCATACATAGTACTAGGGGCAGGATTTTGATTCTCCGGATTTCACATAGCCATCGGAGGTAATGGATTATTCTGATTTTCAGCCATCTCTTCAGGAGGATTGGTTATGTTTTCTTTCTCTTCCTCTATGTATTGTAAACTTCGTCTAATTTCTCTTCGATTTCTGTGAACGGTTGCCTCGATCTCACTGTCAAAAAGCAATGGTCGGGTTCCTTCTAGTCATAAACTAGAAAAACCTATCAGAACAACTAATGGAGAGATTAGAAAACTAAAAATAAAAATTAGAAATAAATAAATAAATAAATAAAAGAAAAATGGCTAAAGTAATAAAAATTGAGTGTTCCTAATATTTCAGTTCCTCGGCAACGGTAGTAAAAACTTGATCGTGTCTAAGAGTTTTCATATTTATATAATGAATGATCGAGCCTAGAAACTAACTATCACCAAGATTGAGACAAGCACACCTATCGAACAGTAGTATAGCTTAGTGGCAAGACCAGAATGTCGAACCCAAGGGAACCAAAAGTACTAGTACTGACTTTATTTTTATTATCTAGCCTAAAATAAAGAGGATTGATGTTTATCTAACTAATTCCTAAACTAAGGATGCCAAGACACAGAGAATGAATTGGGAAAATACTTTTTAGAAAACCAATTGATTAAGACAATACCCGAGAAAGAATCCACCTAGATTTCACTTGTTATTTAACTCTGAACCAGACGATTTATTCACTTCACTTGATCCGTAAGATTCCCTAATTTATATTAATACCTCTTTCGAGGCTACTAACGTCTAACCCTAGTTTGATTAATTGAAATCTCTTTCTAATTAAAACCCCTAGTGCTACATTAACTTGGTTTATGGACTCCCATATTAGGTTTGACCCTAATCTGGCAAATTTTCGTCGTCCTATTTCTAGGAGAGTGATCAACTCCGCTTAATTATGCTAGATCTACTCTTAAACAGAGACTTTTGCTCCTCTGAATAAACACATCAATACTTGAATCAATATCCTAAAATATTAAAGCAAGAATTAATAACACATATTTAAGAACAAATCAAGTATTTATCATACAGTTCAAAAACAATAACAAGATTCGTCTTAGGTTTCATCCCCCTCAGGTATTTAAAGGGTTTAGTTCATATTTATAAAAGAATATATCTTAGAAGAAATTAAATAACAAAACATAAAGAAAAACCTTAAAACCCCCTGAAGGAATTTGAAAGGAAAATCCTCAGTCTTGAGTGTGACTCCAGCTTCTAAGGTGGATCAACTGGCTTTCTTCGAGTAATTCCCTATATTCAGCCCTCTCTGGCTTCGCTCCTCGTCAACAGCCCTGGCAGAAGCCTTCAATCGAACTCTTCTTTTAGGTTGCCCTCTAGGGTATTTATATAGGCTTTTAGGATGCCTTACTTGGCCCATAAGTATCCTATTTCGAGTGGAAATTAAAACAGGTCATGGCAGGGACACGCCCGTGTGAATCAAGCCTAGGGTCGTGTTCAAGTCTACTAAAGTGGCACGGCCGTGTGTTTTACCCGTGTGGTGAACTTCGGGCCGTGTTAATTTCTTAATTTGGCCCATTTTCTCCGTTTTTGGGCCGTTTCTCATTCTTTTCATCCTCCTATGCTCTCCTAAGTATAAAACATGAAATTAAAGGATTAGGAGCATCAAATTCCACAATTCAAGGGATAAATCATCCAAAAGTATGCCAAATGTGGGATTAAAATAGGTATATATTACGGTTTATCAATATGATATGCAATCGTAGAAGATATGATATGCAATCTTAGAAGATATGATTTTGTAATCTTAGAGATTTAATTTGTAGATACCTTTTAATCTTAGCCGTTGATGTAATTGATCTGTACTGTTTTATTTGGGGAGCCTCAACTATAAATAGATGCCTCTCCCTTCATTGTAAAGGACTTCAATTTGGAGCAATAATAATTCTTAAGAGCATTCACTCAAATTTCTCCCTCTCTTGCGTTCTTATTTTCTGTGGCTTGTTCTTATTTTGTTCTTCGTTCATCTTCGTTTCTTTTTAAGTTGCTTTCATTTGAGTTGGATTTTGGTGGAGGAATTTCGTTGAATCTTCATATTGTGAGAGTTAGGCTAACCTAAGTATTTTTTTTATTTATCCATTTAATTGTTTAATCATTAATTATTCTTTTACTTTTATTCGTTTATTTATTCATCAACATTCTTATTTACATATTATTCATTCATTTAACCATTCTTATCATTCTTTTATTTTCTTCCATTAATTATATATTTTATTTGTTTTAATATTATGTCACACATGTTGTTTATTTTTTTAAAACTCGTGTTATAAATCATCCATTTTAAACTGCTTGATTGTTTGCTTTAAATTTTTTTCCATATATTATCAATTGCAAATTTTTTTATACTATCTATTTTATATACCATTTATTTTTAAAACGTTTTGTATATAACTTGTTCTAAATTCCTTATTGCACAATATTTATTTTTAAACCCATTTATATATTATTACTCTATATATTACCTATTTTCATTTTTTATATATTATTTATTCCAAACTTATACATATATTACCTACTTTTTATATATAATTTATTTATTGATTTGTATATTGTTGATTTCAAATTTCTTTTCCCTTCTTATTCATTTTCAAATTCATTATTTTTAAATTTGTTTACATTTTATTTTGCCTTATATATTTTTTTATTTTATACTCTTTGTTTTAAATTCATTGGTCTTTGATTATTGATCTTTGGTATTTAAATAATTGTCATTATGTGTTTTATAAATTGTTTATTTGTATTTTCATATTGCCATTTTTTACGAATCATTTTAATATTAAGTCAATTTTCCTAATTTTAAAAAACTTTTAAAATAAGACAAAATTGGTACTTTGGAGCTTTGAGAAAATCGTGCCCTAACTTCTTGGGTTTCGATTTTTTTATCCAAATAACCGAATATCCTTTTTAAACTTTAATGCATGAGATAAGCTTAGTTTCGAGGGTTAAAATGTCGTATCCTAACTTACTAGATGTGACATCTTATTACTTTGGGACAAAGAGGTCTTAACATCAAATTTGATTTATTCAGATTTTTAAAGAGGATTGTATTTTAAAATCATTTTAAATTTTCGACATTAGGACATTAATTAATCAATTAGGTACCAATTTTTGGGCATTACGAGGGTGATAATCCTTCCTCATCGTAACCGACTCCCAAGCCCGTTTTCTCTAATTTTGTAGACCAAAATCATTATTTTAATAAATCAAAATGTTTTATTAAAATGATTAATCTTAACGTGACCCGATCACACCTCAAAAAAAGATTGGTGGCGACTCTATTTTCGTCTTAAAAGTCAACCCCGTTTTTCAAAATAAAAATGGTTTCGATAATTTTGACACGTCAGATTCGGTTGTAACGTCTAGGCCGGGTTTAGAGTGTGACACACCCTCTTCCTCTCCTTGCCTCCTCTTTGTTTCTTTTCCAAATATTTCTGATGATTACTATTGTTTCTTCCTTGCTGATTCTGTTCTTACTGCTTCCTACCAATTAGTGTTCCTGTGTTATCTCTCTCTTGACTCCCCAAGAATTTTACTCTTCTAAAAAAGGTGAGCAAACATTTTCCTTTCCTTGGTTGAATCTTCCCCCTCTTTTTATCTTTCCCCTTTCATTTCTTTTATTGATTCATTTCTTTCCCTTGCAGCCGACTGCTTTTTCCTTCTCTACTGTTCTGTTTATCATTCTCTATTTGCCGATAAGTCTTACACTTCGTAGTGGGTACTCTTCTCGCGTTATTGGTAAGTGAATATAGTAAATTGTTATCCTGTTGCCTGATGAGTCAATGCTTATCTAATTTTGGTTGGTGCCTAGAGTTATTCGAGAGGTGGAAGATCGTTAAGTGACATTTACGTGGGCGAAACCTCCCTCTATACTCGATTGAAGGTAAAGTTGTTGATAGTTAACGCTTGGGCAACTCGTGTGTTTTCGATTCAGTAGGGCTTTAAGTGTTTAATTGTTGATTGTTTAGTCAAGTGTATGTTACAAGGGTGTGGACGGTTTCCTCAACAAATAGAACCAGGTGTGTAAATACTACCCAAATCATAAACCGGCAAAAGCCGAAAAATATGACAATTGACGCTACATGAGCGTGCGCTCGCTCGTGTGGTAATCCAAACGCATAAAACGTGGGTGTTAGACTGTGGAGGCCACCATAAGCGATTTCATGGTCTTAGGCCATTTTGGGCCATATTGGGCCAAAATGGCCCATTTGGGCCCAACGAGCTTGTGGGCCCCACACGAGTGAACCACACGAACTTGAGGAGAATATTGGACCAAGCTGTGTAATTTACATGGCTGAGACCAATTCTGGGCTATGTGGGCCACACGAGCGTGTGGGCCTTAGCCCCATTTTCACAATTTGATTATTAAAGGTTGCACCAGTCGCCCAAGACGATTGTGGACCTAATGATGGGTCGGTAAGTATACCTTGACCCCAAACTGATGAAATGACTATTATGCCCTAGGTAGAAAATGACTGTTATGGTAAAATGACTGTTTTGCCCCTATGATATTAATTGATTGTATGCCTTATGTTATGTATGACTGTATATGAGCATGCCATGATATATATATGTTGCATCCATGTGTGATATGTTGCATGGGGATGGGATTATTATGATTAGAGGGCGTGTACTGTACTAGCAGCCCTGCTGCAAATACTATTTAGTGCAGCAATCGGTACTAATTTTTGGAGTGTAGGGATGGGTGGGTGATTTTATCCCCACATGGAGTGTAGGGCTGGACAGAGTCGAGTGTAGAGGATGGTGGGATAGGATTTTTGTTGCATGGCTGAACTGTTACTGTCACTGAAATGGGCTAAGGTCCAGACTGATACTGATACTGTATTGGGCTAAGGCCCAACTGAATTGAATTGTTATTGATTGGGCTTAGGCCCAGACTGTACTTGCCTATGCCATGATTGGCATTTTGCTTACATGGGGTTGCACTTTAAGTTTTGTAAACTCACCCATCTATTTATCTGTATAGGTAATCCCCAATCTTAGGTGGATTGGTGCTGCGAGGGATTCGAAGGTAGCCACACAATCGCACTTGCTTTTATATTTGACTTTTTATTCACAAGAAATTTAATTTGGGTATTTGTTTGTTCATAAGGCCTCTTTAAATTTTAACTTTTAATTTGGGGATTTTACTTATTGAAATTCACATCTGAGAGTATTAGGACGCAGATTTTCAAAAGATAAATGCTTTTCAAAACACCACATTTTCATAACATGTTATAAAAGCTTTTGCGTCAAACATTGTTTTAAAGTATAGTAACAAACTAATATGATCAACGTTTTGCTAAAAATATCTTGAGTTTTAAAAGAACAAAATACCATAAAATTTTCGTTAAGATCATAAATGGTATTTAATAATAATAATTGATTTTCAAAAGAAATTATGTTTTCGAAAAATACTTCAATGTGATATCGCCAGATTCGGCCATAACGTCTGGGTCGGGTTTGGGGTGTTACATAGAAAGTTATAGTTTTCATTCTATGGTCAATTTGTGATAAGAGTCCACTCTCTTAGCAACTGAGACACTGAGGATAGTAAAGAAAATCGTTTGGTAGAAAGTCAGGATTTAGCCAATCTCGCTAGTCCTGAAACACAAGTACTAAGTTTGATAAAATTTATTATCATACACAACAAAGGTTCAAGTTTTATAAAAAAAAATTGAAATTTCATTGTGCAGCAAAACTATTTCATAAACAAGTTTCCTAGCAAGACAACCCTAAGTTCTCCTCATCTAGACACCTATATATTAAAGTAATGTCCATCATGTTTTCCTTCTGCCATGTGTTCCCTTTTGTCCACTCTCTTCTTTTCTTTATTTACATTTTAGAGAAATAATTAAATTTTAATTTTGGTCCCTCTATTATGTTTAAATTTGATATTTAATCTCTATTTGTTAATTTATATCATAATTTGGTCCTTATATTTTTATAATGTTATTAATTAGTCTAAATAATTAATATTTTAAATATTTTATAATGTTATTAATTAGTCCAAATAATTAATATTTTAACTTTTTATTAAAATAATACATGGTTATATATAAGTTGAATGCCATAAGAGTCTTAGATATTGACACATGACTTCCCATTTCTTTTAGGCTTGCATTGCATTTTTTTACATTGTAAGACAATGGTCAAATTTCAATTTTAGCCACTAGATTATATCGAAACTAGATATTTAATCTATATACTTTACCTTTTGACATAATTTTACCCTTCTATTTTTATAATGTCATTAGTTAGTCTAAAGAGTTACTATTGTTAACTATTTCAATCGAATAGTGATGTTATTTTTCTTAAGAACACTATTCCAACAAAAAAATTTATTTTAACATAATGAGTTTGAATGTGATTTTAAGAAAAAAAATTCTTTATCAATATTTTCAACATTACTTTTGTTGTTACATGACTATCAAATGTATTTTTTAATTTCAAAATGTGACACTAGATAATTAATAGAAAAATTTTAACAAATGGTGATAATTAGACTTGAATTTTTAATCTGAAAACTAAAGGCATTAAATTTTAGAATATAAATGTAGGGGGACTAAATTCAAAATATACAAAATGTGTAATATCCGGGATTTAGGGGTTATGCATTTTCACTTAAATGTATGTGGTAGCATGCTTGTGTGTGTTTTGAATGTGTTTTGGGGGCTTCGGGAACCTTGGGAGGTAGGTGGAAGCCTTAGAAAATTATTGGATTTTTAAGCCTAAAAAGGGAACTAAGGGAGCTAGGCCTTAAGGAGTTTAATGTGTGGCTTAGTACACAAGAATTCAGTTGATAAAGTGGCAAGGGAGGCGCCACTTAAAGCATAGGGGAGTGACGCCACAAAGAGTGTGAAGGGACCTAGGTTCGAGTAGCAAGGGAAGCGTTTTGGAGCTTTTATTTTTCGGCAAGGAGGTGCAGTGATGGACGGCACAAGGACACTTCATGGATGAAGTGTAGATTGGGTCAAATAGCTTAAATTTTTGACTAAGTAGGAGGGAAAAGGGGGATTTGGATGAGGGAAGAAGAGTTGGCCGGTAGAAGGACTTTGGAGGGGGCATATTCGGTCATGTATAGGGGAGTTAGTGCCGAAATTTCTTAATTCCTTTTACTCATCTTTGGACCAAACCCATCTCCCTCCTTTCTTTTTTAGTTTGCTTAGGCCGAAAACTCTCTTTCAATTTCACCATAGCCGAACCTTAACTTGAGCCTCACCATCACTTTTTCTCTTCTTCTTCTCACAACTTCTTCTGTCATCAAAAGCTGAAAGAACCTTTTTCATTTACTGAGATCATAGCCGAAACACCATAAACCCTCAACCCTTTCTTTTATTTTCATTTGCTTAGAAGCCAAATAATCCCTCTTATTTCCTTGAGTGTTGGCCGAATATCAACCAAGCAAAGATCTCCCTTGATTTCTTCTCTAATCGGTTTGGAATAGGTAAGTCCGTCCTGACCGAATCTCCTCTATTCTCCCTTACTTTTCTCTATCGACATGTGTAGGACAAAAGCCGAATTTCGGCATTTGTCTTGACTTTTAATCAACTATGCAATCGGTCTCTTTTAGGATCTCTGGGATTTTGAAGCAGTAGATCGAGTCATCTTCTCCCTGTCAATCGTTTCCAGTAAGTTAGTGGTAAGGATTCATGCCGATTCAATTTGTTTCTTAGTTATTTGAAAAGTCGAATGCTATTAAGATTAAGTGTTAATGTTGGCCGATTGTAGGGGGGAGATCAGTCTCGCATATCTCGAGTTGTGGCTAGTATTCAGAAGGCGTTAAGGTAAAGATTATGGTTGTGCGTTAACCTTTTGGGATTTGTTTGTATAGCCGAATGGCCTTTTTGCTAATGATCTTAGTGTTGGCCGAATGTAGGAAAGGGGATCTAGTGCGTTAGATCGAGATTTTTGGGGTTCGGTAATCGCGTTAGTAACCAGGTGTGTAACCCACCCTAAATTCCCGATTAATAATAATATTGTTATGTATATGTTAATAAGGCAATGAATGAATATGGCTAAGGGTACCATTCAATGGTACAGTGCATTCAGGTACGTTACCCCTAACCCTCAGTTAATAAAGTTTATGAACATTGATATGAAAATATGAGAAATATCGTTATGGCCATGGGGTGAGGTATATTGCATGATATTTGTATGATATGTATGTTGCATGGGCATATGGGTGATAATGATAAAGGGAAGTGTTAGATGGTTTTACCACATTATCCGGTGACTTATGTCACATATTATGAATCTGGTGACTCATCACATTATCCGTGGCTATGCCATGGTTATAAGGCGATGTGCGGTTATTGCAGTGGCGCCTTCGATGGTGTGTAGCGGATGGAGGGTCGATTTAGTAATCCCCACGGTGTGATTGGCAGGTACGAGTGATGTGTAGAGGTTGGATATCTAGGTGGGTTTGGGTTGCATCATTGCCTAAATTTGCTATATGTGATCTAATATGCCTTAATCGTTTGGGAGTCTATGTTGGTTGTTACACACTGAGTCTGTTGACTCTTCGTGGGCTAACATTTTGCAGGTGATACTCAGTAATTGGACCGGGTCGGCAGGGACTTAGTGGTGGCCATGCTCAACTTAGCATTTTTCTGGTTTCTTATGATTAAATTTATCGTGTTTTCTTATTAAGTTTTTTTGAGATTTATTACGGGTTTTGTTTTGTTGTAATAAGGCCATTACTATTTAACTATTTTAAGTTTACGTTTTAAATTTTTATTCTGATACGATCAACATCAAACAAATGAATAAATATTTTTCGTAAAACAACTTCAAACGTTTTGACACCTACGAATTTCAACTTGATGATAAGCTCTAAAATTTGGCGTTTCTTTTAACTTGAAATTTTTGAAACATGAAGATAACGTTTTAATATTAGCTTCGGTAATAACACGGTTTTCAACTTGATCATTCACAAAAATTAATTTTCTTCAAATCCACCAAATTATTTTCAAGATGACGAGATTTAGCTACGGTTTACTCAAGGAGCATGCCAGATCCGGTCAGGCCTTGTGGGCCGGGTTTTGGGTGTTCAAAATGTATAGGGACCTATATCGTAGTTTAACCTTCCAATTTTTACTTTATAATTTGACACAAACTAAAAATCATCCTAATGTGAATCGTTATCTAGAAACTATACTAGTTTTATACTGATTTAATATAGGTGTTTGTTCAAACTCGAATAATACAACGAACACGAATGAAAATCAAGATTGATAAAAACCACGGGTAAAGAAAACTTCGCTAAAATGGTAAAAACTGAAAAAGGTAGTACAAGATGGAGAAACAAATAAACTCTGAACCCGAAATATAAATATTCTCGAAAATTCCTCAAACTCTCTTATTTTTGTTGTTGTAATTCTAAAGTATCTTGTAACACCCCTTACCCGTGCCCAACATCGGAACAAGATACGAGGCATTACCAGACTTAACTTGCTCAAACATACATTATCGGGCTATAAAATTTCGTTCCAAATTAAAACTTTTCCTTCTTAATCATAACATACATATTATGGGCCTACAAGGCCCTAAACGTACGTACAGGAGATTTCAGAATTAATCCGGAAACTTTTACGCTCTTAGGAATTTTTTTTACCTAACAGGGGCTACACATTCGTGTGAAGTGGGACATGCCCGTGTGGGCAGGTCGTGTAGTCACACACACCCATGTCCCTTGCCCGTGTGGAATTTAATTTTTACTTCGAACCTATGGCAGTTTTCACACGGCCGGTCAAACGCCCGTGTCAAGGGCCTGTGTCTCTCACATGGTGTAACATTCCAAACCCGGCCTAGACGTTAAGACCGGATCTAGCATGTCACATAGAAGGGTTGTTTAAAAACTAAGTGTTCGTTGAAATTGTTTGCATCTTTTTTGAAAACTCTGAGTTACGTTGGTTGTTTATAAAAATCCTATTTACTCAGTGTCTATTTTAGAAAAGTTGTAATTAACTTGAAAACTGCCTTTGTAATGAAAATTGATTTGATATTTGCAGTAACGTGATATTTTTGAAAGCGATTGTTAATGTTTTAAGAAAACCCCGTATTTATGAGTTTAACAGTTATAATTGAAAGGTTAAAAGAAAAATATACCAATGGCCTTATTACAAAATATCAACCCAAAATAAATAAATAATCTTAAAGAAAACATAAAAATCAAATTTACTAAAGTTTGAGAGAAATCTCCGTTGTATGGCCACCCCTGAGTCCTCCATGGTTCCACATCCTCTATCGCTGGGGATTACCTGCGAGGTTAAAGAAAAAGGGGTGAGTTACGAGAACTCAGTGTGTAATCCTCTAAACGAAATTAACTGGCCTCGAGTCCATAAGACATCAATCTGGGCCTAAGCCCTATAATCATGATAGTGCAAATGAAGTAATGTAGCCCAACCCAATCTAACCATTACACCCCCTTACCAGCCAATCACACCTGTGGGGATCAAGTCAACCCACCCCGCCAATCACACCAATATTGCAGACAGGCTGCCAATCGCAATATTTGTGGCTGAGCCACCAGAGTCATAATTATGTATATATATAAATATATTGTGGTTATGCCACCAGGCTACACTGCTCTTCAATCACTAACCCGCCCCATGCAACATGATAAAATGCAACATATATATCAACATATACAAATGTAATGTAAACATACAATTGCTACTTGACAACACTGAGGGTAAAACAATCATTCAACCCATTGAGAGTATTTTGGTAATTTCGCAACCCAGGGGTCTTTCGATAATTTACCCTCCAAGGGTGTTTTAGTAATTTTCTCCCTCAAGGCCTTTTCGAAGGCCTACTGTTGCCTCGAGCGACAAGAGACCCTTTTTGGGTCTTTACGGCACTATTGGGCCAAAAACCCATTTAGGCCCACACACTCGTGTGGTCCAAAACACATGGTTTTGGTTATAGATTTACAGATTTCATATCCGGGCCTATCATTGGCTAGTTTTCCAACAGTTCTGGCCGAGTGGACTGGTTAGCCCGTTGGGCCCATTTGGCCCGCTTCAGGCCGATTAGGCCCGTTACAACCTCAGCATCGCGAGAGTGTTTATGACACCCTCAAAGACTTAGCGTCATGATGAGTATCTCGATTTACCACTATAAGCATTCTCATTGTCGAGTAGTCACAATTGTCGGCTTTTCATCTTTTCGGCTTTTCGCTGTTTCACAAAACTTCACAAGCAACCATCGAAGTGGGTGTGAGATTACACACCTGATTTGGATTTCCTAAAGAACCACTCTTGTACCCAAAGCTTCATGTAATGCCTTCCAGAACTGGGATGTGAACCTTGGGTCCCTATCCGAGATAATAGACACTGGCACCCCATGTATCCTCACAATTTCTGCCACATACAGCCTAGCCAACTTCTATAGCGAATAGTCAGTGCGAACCGGTATGAAGTGAGCGGAATTAGTCAACCTATCAACAATCACCCACACTAAATCTTTCTTAATAGGCGTTAGGGGTAGCCCACTAACAAAATCCATGGTTATTCTCTCCCACTTCCAAAGTGGAATCTTCACCAATTGTAGCAATCTCGAAGTGATGTTCCGCCTTCACTTGCTGACATGTCAAACACTTGGTCAAAAAGTCAGTAACCTCACGCTTCAAACTTGGCCACAAGTACTGTTATCGTAGATCTCGGTACATCTTACTTCCTCCTGGATGCGTAGCGTCTGGGATACTATGCGCTTCCCGTAGAATCATCTGTCTCAACTCAGAGTCCTTTAGCATACAAATTCTTCCACAAAAAAAAAAAACACCCCTTCATTGTTCAACCCAAAATCCACTGTCTCCCCACTTTTCACTTGCTGAAGTTGAGAACCCAACGATTCATCCAAGAACTATTTTTCCTTAATCTAACTAATCCATGTTAGCTTTACCTGAAGTTCTGCTAGCAAACTTCATCCTCATAAAGGCTGAGGTAAGCAAACATTGCTCTCAAATTAGATACCACCTTGCGACTTAGTGCATCCGCTACCACATTGGCTTTACCCAAGTGATACTTGATCGAGCAGTCATAGTCCTTCAGCAACTCTATCCACCTCTGTTGCCTTAAATTCAGCTCTTTTTGGGTAAGGAGATATTTAAGACTCTTATGGTCCGTATAGATAATCGACTTTTCTCCATACAGGTAATGTCTCCATATCTTCAGAGCGAACACCACCACCGCTAGTTCTAAATCATGAGTGGGGTAGTTCACCTCATGTGGCCTTAGTTGACGTGATGCGTATGCCACTACTTTCCCTTCTTGCATCAGCACACAACCCAAACCTGTGTGTGACGCATCACAATAAACAACAAATTCTTTCCCATCCTCAAGCTGTATCAGCACTGGTGCTTCTGTTAGAATCTTTTTCAACTTTTCAAAACTCCCCTGCTACTTATCAGCCCACACAAACGGTACTCCCTTACGTAATAACTTAGTTAAAGGTGCAAAAATTAAGGAAAACCCCTTGAAGAACCACCTGTAGTACCCAGCCAAACCCAAAAAACTTCAAATTTTTGACACTGACTTCAGTGGCTTCAAATCCAATACAGCTTCAACCTTTCGAGGATCAACCCTAATTCCATCAAGAAACACCACATGCCCAAAAATGTCACCTATTTTAACCAAAACTCACAGTTACTGAATTTGGCATAAAGTTGTTTCTCTCTCAATATCTGTAAAACAACCTGAAGATGTGAATCATGATAGTGCAAATGAAGTAATGCAGCCCAGCCCAATCCAACCAACCCACCCCTGTACCAGCCAATCACACCTGTAGGGATCAAGTCAACTCACCCCGCCAATCACACCAATATTGCAGACAAGCTGCTAATCCCAATAGTTGTGGCTGACCCACCAGAGTCATAATTATGTATATATATAAATATATTATGGCTATACCACCAGGCTACATTACTCTTCAATCATTAACCCACCCCATGCAACATGATAAAATGCAACATACATATCAACATATACAAATGTAATGTAAACATACAATTGTTACTTGACAAAACTGAGGGTAAAATGGTCATTCAACCCATCAAGGGTATTTTAGTAATTTCGCAACCCATGGGTATTTCGATAATTTACCCTTCAAGGGTGTTTTAGTAATTTACTCTATGGCCATATACAAAATGAACCATATAATAACACATTTAGCTAAATCAAATTCCATATACACAATTGAATAAGTCCCTATACATCCCATAAACTCAAAGGGTTTTCATTCATTTTTACCCAACATAATAGCTTGATAGTGTTATAACATCTCCGGCGATCTCCAACTTGAGCTATCATAAAACCCTATAAGATATGAGAAAGGAAGGGGAGTAAGCTATAAAGCTTAGTAATTATTTATGTAAATAATAAACAATTGATTACAATGCTTTTAACAATCCTTATTATAAGCTCTCAAGATAATGCCATTATTATTGCATAGAATTTTACAATTCATTTATGTTCATCTTAAGCTGTATACTCGAGTTACAGTCACTAAATTATTTTTATCCGGAGCTACGAAACTCCAAATTAAGATCTGCTAATTTTACTTGAATCTAAACTCACATATATTCTTACCATATGATTTCTAGAATTTTTGGTTCAGCCAATCAGTACTGTAACATCCTGAATTGGGGGTCCTTGCATTTAATGTGTTTTTGTGTGTATGCTATGCTCAATGTGTTAGTTTAGGGTGTTTAGTGGTCCAGGGAAGGCTCAGGGTTGACCTGAGGCCTTGGCCAAAATTCTCTTTTTGGTCACCTTAGTGGAGAGCTAGCTGAGATAGGACTTAATGGATATTATTTGTGTTTGGTTGACACAAAAATTTAAGAGGTAAATAGGCAAGGAGGCGCCACTTAAGGTTCAGGTAGGTGACGCCACAAGAGAGCAGAGAGGGAGCAGGTTCAAGTCGCTTAGTGCTCATTTTGGAATTCTTTTTGGCGTCAAAGGGAACAGAGGTAGAGATCTGCTAAGATGCTTCAAGAGGGGAGAGTTGATAGAGTCAAATAATTCAAATGTGTGGCTGAGAGAAGAAAGAGGGGTTTGAATCATTCAAACCATATTTGAATGAGTGATCAAGAGTGAATTAAGAAGAAAATTAAGGGATTAGCATGTGGTGAAGGTAATGGCCAGATTTGGAATACTTGGGGGAGTGTAGAAATCGGTTCTAGCTTGTTTAGGGTGTGCCAAATTTCATTTATGGTCATAGGCATTTTAGTTCTCAAAAGGGCATTTTTCGGTTTTGGGTTGTAGGTGCCAAATTTTTGGAGGTGTTTAGTAGCCAAGTTTGAAATTTCTTTTCCCTTTCGGCATTTGGTGTTATTCTTTTGACAACTTGTGAACCCTTTTCTTTGTTTAGCCGAAATCCTACCATCCTCTCTACTTCTCGTTTCTTTCTTCTCATTTGCATCACCTAAAGCCGAAACCTCATTCTTCTTTTCTTCTGCTTGACCGAATCCTCCATTACTTCCATTTATCTCTTTGATTTCATCTTGCTTTAGTCGAACTCTTAAGCCTCTATTCTTGTCCTTCATTTTCCAAGACATATCCCTCACCTTCTTAGGGGTTTTCTTTTCAAAGCCGAAGCATCCATTATTCTTATTCCTTCTATATTTCTTCTTGGCCGAATCTTACTTAAGTGCTCATCTTCTTTCATTCTTTGTTTAGTGGATTGTTGTTACTCCACTCCATAACTTTGTCAGTCAGATTCTCTTTGATTGTGGTAGGTATTCCCTTTTCGTTTCAATTCTATTTTCTCTCCTTTTGGATGTCGAAGGCATTATTCTTATCTTATGATTCTTAACCGATTGAAGGAGGGGCCTTGTCTTCGCATTCTTTCAGCATCGGGTTTACGATTGAAGGGTGTTAAAGGGCATTCGGTTCTAGTCGACTTGGGTATTCAATCAGTGCTTAATCCAAGCCTTATAATTTTTGGGATTTGTCGATCTAGGTAAGCGATCTTTGCTTTTAAGCATATATTCTTTATCATTCTCTACTTTAATGCTTTAATCCGATCTATTGACCAAGATCCTTTCATGGATTCAAACGCTAACGAAACAAAGGAAGGGGTTGGACCTGTAGTCTCAGCCCCTAAGTTCATGAAGTGCGCGGTGTCTGCTGTTTGAGATTGGCCACCGGGTTGTGGGTCGACTTCTGAGCAGAGTAGTAGGCAAATAGTAGTAGTTTCTGTGAGCGATAGCATTGACTTAGAGAGCGTCGTATTGCGTGTTATTAGGTGTGTAAACTTCACACACTTTTTATTTATTTAATTATTTGTATTATTCACTGTTTGGGCTGAAAAGCCGGAATGACTGAGAAGCAATCGTAATACCCTTGTGAGTAAAGGTTTTGTGACTCTATTAATCTTTTAATGGGTGTGAGATAATTGATGTAATCTGTTATGGTAAAGATAGCATGTGCATTCATATGATGGTATGTTCTACATGGGTTGGGAAATGATGTGAAAGGGAAAGTGTTTGAGGCTGTCATGGTGGTTATTACCTCGGTGGGCTAGCCCACGGATATATTATAATATTTGATAATTGTGACCATGTCTCGGTGGCTTATGCCACGGTGGTTTAATACCACGGATATATTAGAATATTTGATTCTTGTGTCCATGTCTCGGTGGCTTGTGCCATGGTGGTTTAATACCACGGTTATATATATGATTAGTGACTCATCCCAGTAGTTGTTACCATAGTGGGTTGGCCCTTCGTATATTCATCAGGGATTGTCATGGTGGTTGTTACCACGGTGGGTTGACCCTATGTATATTATTAGTGACTTTGTCACGGTGATCTTGTATCACAGTGGTCTAGAACCACGAGTGGCCTAATGCCACATATGAGGTGTGTAGCGTATGGAGGATTGATTGTAGAAATCCCCACGGTGTGATAGGCTGGTACGGGTGGTGTGTAAAGAATGGAAAAAAACTAGGCTGGATTAGGACACATATTGCATTCACGATTATGTTTGATATTCTGAGTGGGCTAAATCCAATATACGATTATAGGCTTAAAGCCGTATGTGTGACATAAGGGGATTTACACACTGAGTCTTGGTGACTCACCCTTCTGCTAAATCTTGCAGGTAATCAGTAGATCGTGGATCAGGGAGCTGAGGCAGACTCGTGAAGGCCATAAAGTGTTCTTTTTCGTAATGTTATTTATTTCCTAGTATTTACTTAATTCGGGTTTTTATTATGTAATAAAGCCTTTCTAATATTATTATTTCAGGTTTTATATTATGATTTAAATTTTGTTATGACCTTGATATAAGTTTCAAACTTGATAATTAAGTTGAGTTTTTTTACAAACCCTAAACAACATAAGCAATCATTTTTCACTTAAATGCCACCAGAAATGCCAAAGTATCGTTAAACTAAATTCAGAAATTTTGCTTAAACTACAAATCACTGTTTTCAAAACATCACCCTAGATCAAATTTTCTAACTTACGATATCTTCAATAGACAAGACCCTTTTTTTTCCTTTTCAACCTTTTCCTTGGTCGTAGCGTTTAGACCAGGTTTAGGGTGTTACAGTTTTGGTCTCAAAGCCTAGGTTGCAAAACTCGGGCTGTGAAGTGGGCTCAATAATATTTTATAAAGTTGATATAAATGATTTTTGGAGGAAATGTTTTTATTGGAATATAGCATCCGAGTCTATCGCCACCCGATCCACGCAGGTAAGTGTTCTACTTAATTGATGATGTATGTATGAAATGATTGTTGGTATGAATGAATATGTTTGCAAGCTTTAGGGGATCCAAACTTTAGAGACTGAAACCTCTAGGTTGAGATATGTCTCTCGAAAACTACTCTCTAAAACTATTTCTCATAAAATTGCTTGGTATTAAACAGTGAAAAGAAATACTAACTCATGAAACTCTTAATCAGATTAAGTCGCAGCAATAGTCATGAGTACTAGGGGGCGTGGACGTATTATGCGTGGCCGTGGTAAAGGCCAGAGTGCTGGGTCAAAACCGTTGGAATCGGGTCATAGGTTAAAAAGTGATGTACCAGTACCTCTAACTGGGGAAACAAATTTTTAGGATCAAATAGGCAGAGACGATGCTGTATCTTAGGCGATGTTACGTGTGTTTGAGAGAGTTGCTGGAGCACGCATGGGATCAGAGGCTCAGAAATCCATGTCGGAACGACTTCGGGCCAATGGAGCAAAAATGTTTAAGGGCGTATCGGGCGTAGCTCATAATGCAGCTGAGTATTGGCTAGAAGCAGTGGAGCGTATAATGGATGATTTGGACTTCACGAAAGAGGAAAGGTTTAGAGAAGTGGTGTCTTTTCTTCGGGACGAGGCGTATCAGTGGTGGCTCACGGTCAGAGATGGAGCAGTGGCTAACTGCATTACTTGGGATTTCTTCAAGATGGCATTCTAGGGGAAGTACATTGGATCGAGTTATGTGGATACACAGCGTAGGGCTTTTCTAAATCTTGTTCAGGGTAATAAATTAGTTGCTGAGTATGAGGCGAAATTCTTACGTCTTAGTCGTTATGCCTGAGGTATGGTGGCCACAGACCATGAGCGTTGTGTTTGATTTGAGGATGGCCTGAGGGATGATTTGCCAGTGCTGATAGCTCTACAATGAGAAAGGGAGTTTGCTGTTCTTGTGGAAAAGGCTAGATAGCCGAGGAAGTAAAGCAGTCTGAAAAGCAAAATCAGGATATGGATAGAGGTAAAAATAAGAGGGACGTTGGAGCATCGGGATCAGCTGGGCATTTTTAGAAAAGACCTAAGATGGATAGGCCGAGTCATGTGGTGAGACCTGTTGATAGGAGAGGGGCTCAGAGGTGTGCTAGATGTGGTAGATTCTATTCAGATGAGTGTTGGATGAGGGCATGTTTTAGGTGTGGATCTACTGATCATCGATTAAAAGATTGTCCACAGGAGCCGTATAGAGTGTGACCAGCAGGTCAGGGTTATGTTCAACCGGTAGAGGTGGTCAGCAACCACAGAGAGGCCGTGGTCCCTCCAGGGGAGGAGGTAATTTTGGTCGAGGGCGTAGAGCACCGGGTAAATGTGCTAGGAGTGCAGATGCAAGATAGCCTGGGTTGGTTTATTCAGTCAGACGCTGAGAGGAGGGTGATGCACCGGACGTCCTAACTGGCACATTTCTTACTTATGGGTTTCCTTATACCGCATTAATTGATATTGGGTCGAAACATTCATATATTGCTAGTATGGTATCTGGAACTCCAAGCATAGACTCTGAGATTGCTTCTAGGGAGATGATTGTACTTAGCCCTTTAGGACAATCAGCTGTAGTGAATAAACTCTTCAGGGAAATGCCTTTAGAAGTCCAAGGGGTAGTGATTTTGGCTGATTTGATGGAACTACCGTTCGAGGAGTTCGATTTAATCTTAGGTATGGACTGGTTAGTAAAGTATCGAGCAAATTTGGACTGTGCTGCTAAGTGCATAGTGATCAAGACTCCTGAAAATGAGGAAGTTGTGGTAATAGGAAAAAGGAGGAACTATTTGTCTAACGTAGTGTCCACATTAAAGGCTGAAAGAATGATGAGAAAAGGATGTAAGGCATTCATAGTGTTGGTTTGTGCTTTGGAGGTCAAAGATTTGTCTGTGGGGGATGTTTGAACAATGAAGGAATTTCCTGATGTTTTCCCATGAGAGCTTCTAGGACTACCTCCGAATCACGAGGTGGAATTCAAAATTGATTTTCTTCTAGGGACAGCACCTGTATCTATTGCTCCATATAGGATGGCGCCGAAGGAGTTGAAGGAGTTGAAAGCTTAGATTCAAGAACTGCTAGATCGAGGTTTTATCTGACCGAGTGTATCACCATGGGGAGCGCCAGTGCTGTTTGTGAAGAAGAAGAACGAATCAATGTGTATGTGTATTGACTACCGGCAGTTGAATAAGTTGACTATCAAGAATAAGTACCCGTTGCCGAGGATTGACGACCTGTTCGACCAACTCAAGGGAGCCTCAGTCTTTTTGAAGATAGACTTAAGATCAAGATTTCATCAACTTAAAGTCAACGGGGCGGATATTCATAAGATGACGTTTCGTACTCGCTATGGTCTCCAAGATTTCCTGGTAATGCCATTCGTGTTGACCAATACACCAGCAGCGTTTATGGACATGATGAACTGAGTTTTCCAACCTTATCTAGATCAATTCGTCGTGGTATTTATAGACAATATCCTAGTTTATTCAAAGTCGGAGGAGGAGCATGATTCGCATATTCGAGTAGTTTTACAAGTTCTGAGGGAGAAGCAGTTGTTTGCCAAATTCAGTAAGTGTGAATTTTGGCTAAGAGAAGTTACCTTTTTGGGCCATGTTGTGTCTGCTGAGGGGATTAAGGTTGATCCTCGGAAGATTGAAGCTGTGTTGGATTGGAAGCCACCTAAGTATATGGCAGAAATCAATAGTTTTCTTGGTCCGGCTGGGTATTATAGAAGGTTTGTTGAAGGGTTTTCTTTGATTACGACACCATTAACCAAGTTGTTGTGGAAAGGGGTTCCGTTTGTTTGGTCTGATAAATAATAGGAGAGTTTTGAGAGGCTGAAAGGGATTTTGACGGAGGCTCCAGTCTTGATACAGCCTGAGGCTGGGAAGGAGTTTGCAGTTTATTATGATGCGTCGCACACAGGCTTAAGATGTGTGCTGATACAGGATAGGAAAGTGGTAGCGTATGCGTCACGGCAATTGAGACCGCATGAGTTGAACTATCCCACACATGATTTGGAATTGGCGACAGTAGTGTTTGCGCTAAAGAGTTGGAGGCATTATCTGTATGGGGAGAAGTCCGTTATTATACTGATCACAAGAGCCTAAAATATCTCTTTACCCAGAAAGAGTTAAACTTAAGGCAGCGAAGGTGGATCGAGTTGTTAAAAGATTATGACTGTTCAATTGAATACCTTCCGGGTAAAACTAATGTGGTGGCAGATGCATTAAGTCGTAGGGTGATTTCTGACTTGAGAGAAATGTTCACTCATCTCAGCTTATACGATGATGGAAGTCTATTAGCTAAAGTTCAAGTGAAGCCTTCTTGGGTTTGTCAGATTAAAGAGAAGCAGTGGGCTGATGAGTCGTTAAAGTCGAAGTTTCAGTTGGGTTCAGGTAATGAGATAGCAGATTTCAGTGTAAATAGGAATGGGGTATTATGTTTTCGAGGGAAAATTTGCATGCCAAAAGATTTTGAGTTGAGGCATAGGATTTTGCAGGAAGCGCATAGCAGCCTATACGCTTTGCATCCTGGAGAAAGCAAGATGTATCGGGATCTGCGAGAACAATATTGGTGGCTGATTCTGAATCGAGAAGTAACCAAATTTGTGAGAAGTGCTTAACGTGTCAGTAGGTAAAAGCAGAACATCATTTGCCATCGGGATTGTTACAGCCGGTAAAGGTTTCGTAGTGGAAGTGGGAAAGGATCACAATGGACTTTGTTAGAGGACCACCTCTTACGCCTACTAAGAAGGATTCGATATGGGTAATTGTTGATCGATTGACGAAGTCTGCTCATTTCATACCAGTACGTGTCGATATTCTCTACAGAAATTGGAAAAGTTGTATATAGCAGAGATTGTGAGGTTGCATGGAGTACCGGTGTCTATCATCTCAGACAGAGACCCTAGGTTTATGTCGAGATTTTGGAAGGAGTTGCATCAAGCGTTGGGTACAAAGTTAGATTTTAGTATAGCGTTTCATCCACAGTCTGACTGACAAACGGAGAGAGTAATTCAAATCTTGGAGGATATGTTGAGGGGCTGCGTCATAGACTTCAGGGGTAGTTGGGAAGAATTTCTACCATTGGCAGAATTTGCGTACAATAATAGCTACCAATCTAGTATTCAGATGGCACCGTATGAAGCGTTGTATGGTCGAAAGTGTCGCACTCCTACTTGTTGGATAGAGTTGGGTGAGTGACAATTGTTGGGTCTAGAATTGGTTTCAGAAACGGAAAATAAAGTTAAGTTAATTCGGACTCGATTGAAGGAAGCTTCGAACAGACAAAAGTCCTATGCTGATCTGAAGCGTAAGGACATAGAATTTGTAGGTAGTGATCAAGTTTTCTTAAAAGTGTCACCGTGGAAGAAAATTCTAAGGTTTGGACGGAAGGGTAAGTTAAGCCCCAGATTCATCGGGCCTTATCGTGTGTTAAAGCGTATGGGACCAGTAGCCTATCAGCTCGAGTTACCTTCAACGTTAAGTCAGATTCATGATGTGTTTCACGTTTTGATGTTAAGACACTGCCGTTTCGGATCCATCTCATGTTGTTCCAGTGGAAGAAATCGAAGTAAGCCCTGATATATCTTTTGAAGAAGAACCAGTGCGGATCTTGGATCATGATGTCAAGGTGTTGCGAAGGAAGACGGTTCCGTTGGTTAAGATTTTGTAGCAAAACCACAATTCTGAGGAAGCTACATGGGGGCCAGAGGAAGCGATGCAACAGCAATACCCTCATCTCTTTTGATCAGGTAATTTCGGGGCCAAAATTTCTTTAAGGGGGTAGAACTGTAACATCCTGAATTGGGGGTCCTTGCATTTAATGTGTTTTTGTGTGTATGCTATGCTCAATGTGTTAGTTTAGGGTGTTTATGGGTCTAGGGAAGGCTCGGGGTTGAGCTAAGGCCTTGGCCAAAATTCTCTTTTTTTGGCACCTTAGTGGAGAGCTAGCTGAGATAGGACTTAATGGATATTTTTGAGTTTGGTTCACACAAGAATTTAAGAGGTAAAGAGGCAAGGAGGCGCCACTTAAGGTTCAGGTAGGTGACGCCACAAGGGAGCAGAGATGGAGCAGGTTCAAGTCGCATGGTGCTCATTTTGGAATTCTTTTTGGCGTCAAACGGAACAGAGGTAGAGTTCGGCTAGGATGCTTCAAGAGGGGAGAGTTGATAGAGTCAAATAATTCAAATGTGTGGCTGAGAGAAGAAAGAGGGGTTTGAATCATTCAAACCATCTTTGAATGAGTGATCAGGAGTGAATTAAGGAGAAAAGTAAGGGATTATCATGTGGTGAAGGTAGTGGCCGAATTTGGAATGCTTGGGGGGAGCGTAGGAATCGGTTCTAGCTTGTTTAGGGTGTTCCAAATTTCATTTATGGTCATAGGCATTTTAGTACTCAAAATGGCATTTTTTGGTTTTTGGTTGTAGGTGCCGAATTTTTGGAGGTGTTTAGTAGCCAAGTTTGAAAGTTCTTTTCCCTTTTGGCATTTGGTGTTCTTCTTTTGACAACTTGTGAACCTTTCCTTTGTTTTGCCGAAACTCCTACCATCCTCTCTACTTCTCATTTCTTTCTTCTCATTTGCATCACCTAAAGCCAAAACCTCATTCTTTCTTTTCTTCTTCTTGACTGAATCCTCCATTACTTCCATTCATCTCTTTTATTTCATCTTGCTTTAGCCAAACTCTTAAGCCTCTCTTCGTGTCCTTCATTTGCCGAAACATATCCCTCACCTTCTCACAGGTTTTCTTTTTCAAAGCCGAAGCATCCACTATTCTTATTCCTTCTATATTTCTTCTTGGCCGAATCTTCTTTGAGTGCTCAACTTCTTCTTTCATTCTTTGTTTAGTGGATTACCGTCACTCCATTTCACAACTTTGTCAGTCGGATTCTCTTTGATCGTGGTAGGTATTCCCTTTTCATTTCAATTCTCTTTTATCTCCTTTTGGATGCTAAAGGCATTAATCTTGTCTTATGATTCTTAACCGATTGAAGGAGGGGCCTTGTCTTCTCATTCTTTCGACATCGAGTCTGCGATTGAAGGGTGTTAAAGGGAATTCGGTTCTAGTCGACTTGGGTATTCAATCAGTGCTTAATCCAAGCCTTATAGTCTTTAGGATTTGTTGATCTAGGTAAAGGATCTTTCCTTTTGAGCGTATATTCTTTATCGTTCTCTGCTTCAATGCTTTAATCCGGTCTATTGACCAAGATCTTTTTCATGGATTCAAACGCTAGCCAAGCAAAGGGAGGGGTTGTACCCGTAGTCTCAGCCCCTAAGTTCAAGAAGCGCGCGGTGTCTGCTGATTGGGATTGGCCACCGGGTTGTGGGCCAGCTTCTGAGCAGAGTAGTAGGCAAAAACTAGTAGTTTCTGTGATCGATACTGTCGACATAGAGAGCATCGTTTTGCGTGTTATCAGGTGTGTAAACTTTACACACTTTTTATTTATTTAATTGTTTGTATTATTCAATGTTTGGGCTGAAAAGTCGGAATGACTGAGAAGCAGTCGTAATACCCTTGTGAGTAAAGGTGGGAATACCAGGTATGTGACTCCATTAATCTTTTAATGGGTGTGAGATAATTGATGTAATATGTTATGGTAAAGATAGCATGTGCATTCATATGATGGTATGTTCTGCATGGGTTGGGAAATGATGTAAAAGGGCAAGTGTTTGAGACTGTCACGGTGGTTATTACCATGGTGGGCTAGCCCACAAATATATTATAATCTTTGATAATTGTGACCATGTCTCGATGGCTTGTGCCATGGTGGTTTAATACCACAGATATATTATAATCTTTTATAATTGTGACCATGTCTCGGTGGCTTGCACCACGGTGGTTTAGTACCACGGTTATATATATGATTAGTGACTCGTCCCAGTGGTTGTTACCACAGTGGGTTGGCTCCACGTATATTCATCAAGGATTGTCATGGTGGTTGTTACCACGGTGGGTTGGCCCCACGTATATTATTAGTGACTTTGTCACGGGGGTCTAGAACCACGAGTGGCCTAATGCCACGTATGAGGTGTGTAGTGGATGGAGGGTTGATTGTTGAAATCCCCACGGTGTGATAGGCTGGTACGGGTGGTGTGTAGAGGATGGGAAAAAAACTAGGCTGGATTGGGACACATATTGCATTCACGATTGTGTTTGATATTCTGAGTGGGGCTGAGGCTAATATACGATTATGGGCTTAAAGCCGTATGTGTGACATAAGGGGATTTACACACTGAGTCTTGGTGACTCACCCGTCTGCTAAATCTTGCAAGTAATCAGTACATTGTGGATCAGGGACCCGAGGCGGACTCGTGGAGGCCATAAAGTGTTCTTTTTCGTAATGTTGTTTATTTCCTAGTATTTACTTAATTCGGGTTTTTATTATGTAATAAGGCCTTTCTAATATTTTTATTTCGGGTTTTATATTATGATTTAAATTTTGTTATGACCTTGATATAAGTTTCAAACTTGATAATTAAGTTGAGTTTTTTTCCAAACCCTAAACAACATAAGCAACCGTTTTTCTCTTAAATGCCACCAGAAATGCCAAAGTATCATTAAACTAAATTCAGAAGTTTTGCTTAAACTACAAATCACTGTTTTCAAAACATCACCCTAGATCAAATTTTCTAACTTACGATATCTTCAATATACAATACCATTTTTCCTTTTTCAACATTTTCCCTGGTGACATACCATATCTGGTCGTAGCGTTTAGACCGGGTTTGGGGTGTTACAAGTACAGTTTATTCTTTAAAGTCTCCCCTATTTCACTATCCAACAGTTCTGACCCCTCTTCACAAAAGATTTATTTTCTCATCGTACAGAACTCAAATAACATTCTCGTTTGTTTCTCTTGAAAATAGACTCAACAAGAAATTCGAATATATAAATTTTATCCCTTGATTATTATTTTTACAATCTATAATGAATTTCTCAAGTCATAATAGGGGATTCCAAAAACATTCAAACTCTGTCTCACAAAAATCCAAATATCTCAGAATATGAGATTCTTTTTCTTGCACCGTTTGTTTTACGTGAAAATAGTCTCAATAAGGCTTTAATTTTATATCTTACTCAACCTCTAATTCGATTTCAACCATTTTTGGTGATTTTTCAGAGTGATACAGCTGCTGCTACCCAAACTTGTTTATTGCTAAACTTACTCTATCATGTTTTCTTTGTACTAATTCTCATTTACGCACATATAATACCAAAGTATACCCATGGTTAGCCATTCAAATAACTAATCATTATCAAATATTTATACACCATTCATTGGCCAATTTAATCTATACATCAACAACAAAGACTTGAACATATCATTTCTCAATTTAATTTGGCCTAAAAGCCTCACACATGATCATCATCAAATCTTATCATGTATCCATTCATCATGAATGTAGATCACTAATCACAAGGTTATCAATATTTCACAAGTATAACTTATTCATGTACATTCTTCTCAAGAATTCATCATATACCGAATTCACTTCACGTGAGTTCTATGTACATATCTGTATTACTCGTAACATAGTCACTTACTTTCTCATTTTTAATGTACCCGTTGAACCACTCGGAATGCTAAAAGTTACTCGAAAATCTCATACATATAGTATCGTATCAATGCCATATCCTCGATATGGTCTTACATGAATCATCATATCAACACCATGTCCCTGACATGGTCTTCTACGAAATCACATACCGAACTCATTTCTCATGAATTTAGCATATTTACCTATATCACTCCATCACATAACTTTTGCCATTTTTCCATATTTAACAAAAACTTTAATTTCTTTACCCCGCTGAACCACTTGAAATATCTAAGGATACTCAGAAATTTTCATGCACGTAGTAAGATGCCAATGCCACATTCCAGATATGGTCTTACATGGGATCACATGTCGATGCCATGTCCCAGACATGGTCTTACATGATTTCATAACGAAGCCAAGTCTCAAACATGGTCTTACACGAAATCACTATTTGATGCCAATGCCATATCCTAGATATGGTCTTACATGGGATCTCAATTCGGTGCCGAGGCCATATCCCAGATATGGTATTGTATGGGACATCAGTAACCTTAGTGTCATGACGTTTGTATTCTATCCATTCCTAAGGTTTAATCGGGGATTTTCATTCTTCGACATTTCGTCAAAATTGTCATTAATCAATTTCATAGAGACCATATACAATTCATGTAATATCAAAATATTAAAATACATAACATAAGGTTGTATTATTTACACACGAACTTACCTCGATACCAAAATGGTAAAAAGTGACCTAATCGTCAATTTCTTTCTTTTTCCCCGTTCTAGGTTCGAACCTCGTTTTCTTTGATCTATAACATCACATTTAGCTTACTTATTAGTCACATTATTCATTGTGACCAAAAAATCATACTATGGAAAATTACATTTGTGCCCCTAAACTTTGTCATATTTATATTTTTACCCTACGCTCGTAAAATGATTTTTATTCGATTTCCTTGTATTTTAGGCCTATCTGAACAATTCTCATAACTATAGCAGTCCATAATTTGCATTCATTCATAGATTTTCATACATTTTTTAACTTTTTACAAATTAGTCCCTTTTTACGATTTCATCGAAAATCACTTAGTAAAAGTCGTTTAGTACACACCGAGCATTCATATTCTACCATTAGACATCAAAGCACATGCATGTCATCCATGGGTAAATTTTGAAACACAAACCCTAGCTCAAAATAATGGTAGAAATAGCTAAACCGAGTTACGGGGATCTCACAAATGTAAAGAACATTAAAATCGGGGCTTGGATGCACTTACTATTGAGCTTGAAAGCTTGAAAACCCTATCCATAGCTTCCCCCATGCTAAGTTCGGCCAAGGAAGAAGATGGACAAAGTTTTTTAGCTTTTATTTTGTCTTTTGGTCCATTTAATTACAAAATTACCAAAATACCCTTAACTTAAAAATATCCTATTTCACTTATCTCATGTCCATTTTTGTCCAACTATTTAACCAATGGTCTAATTACCATTTAAGGACCTCCAATTTAGAATTTCATAGAAGTTGGACACTTCTAACATGTGGAAGTCAACTTTTGGACTATTTACAATTTAGTCCTTTTAACTAAATTGAGTGCCCAAACGTCGAAATTTTTGAATGAAATTTTCATGGAATCTTTCCGTGAAATCTTAGACCATTAAAATATAATAAAAATAAGATTTTCCTCGTCGGATTTGTGGCCCCAAAACCACTATTCCGACTAGGCCCAAAATTAAGCTGTTACGATTCTCCCCCTCTTTAGGGATTTTTGTCCCCGAAAATCTTACCAAAAGAAGTTACTTTTAAATCTCTTGAAACACTTTCACCAATCTTCTCAGAATTACAAATCGATTTAATTTCATATATCTCTTTCCAATATCCTTTAAACTTTAGCACACAGTGCCGGAGTACACTGTCAAAATCAAAACTACTCTCTTAGACTTATCATTGATATAAAAATAAATTACTGTGCTAAAATGCAACTGCATACTCAGAGTTTCCTATGGCTTATCCCATAATTGCTATGTAACCTCCGGATCTCTATCCGACATAATGGAACTGGCACTCTGCATAATCGAACCACCTCAAAAACATATTACTTGGCTAATTTGTCAAATAAGAAATTTGTACATAATGAAATGATTATACGGATCTTTCTTTGTCAAATGATCAACCATAAACCAATTAACATCTTCCTTTTAGGGGATAATGAAAATCCCGATATGAAATATATGGTAACTCTATCTCATTATCATTCTCGCGCAACCACTGACTGTATTAGTCCTAAATACACTTGATTTTTGACTTTTATCTGTTAACATATCGTCATCTGAATATGAATCCAAAATATCATGAACATACGCAATCACTAACATATCTACTTTATACGATTGCACAGTTTGTTACTTTGAATGAACCGATGAGCTACTACTGAGTCTCGTACAAAAACTTCGATACAAACTCTAGATCACCCAGCAAGCGAATTCTATCTCAGAACAATAATAGTAACAGGAATCAGGTCCAACCTGAAATTTGGAATAGAAAGTCATTTCACATTGTACTCATTTAGTTCACCACTCTCTATCACATTTCTGGGCTTCTCAAATGGGATCAATCAAATAACTGGTACTCACAAAAATAAACAAAGATTTTCCATTCAAGCATCCGTAACCATACTTGCTTTCCAAAAGGTAAGTCGATAATTACTCCCAGTCTTTTAACATCTCGAAACATTCACGTTGTCTTAATTTCAGATCTTTCTGAGAAATATGATACTTTAACCCATTAGAATTAGGAAGCATATGACATTTTTCATCGAACATATGAAATCATCCAATTCACAACACAAATATAAAAGTGGTCGTTTCTAAATCATTAATCGAATAGTTCTTTTTCATGTGACTTTAACTGTTTGAATGTGCAAACTACTTCTTTACATTCTTGTATTAAAACATATTCCGATCTTTTCAATAGTACATCATTGAAAAATCATAATTTCCTTACTCAATTCAAACTAAACTCAGAACTAGAGCTTTGGTTAATAATACTTTCAACTATTTAGAAATTTGCTAACATGCATAGATCATTCAAATTTTCATAAATGAAATGTCTTTATCAATCAGTGTAACTTTAACTCATAATAACATCATTCGATTACAACAATCCAAGAGGCATATCTCTGTATCATAATTTCTAGAATATAATTTCTTCATTCATACTATCCGTCTATATACTCGTGAATGTAAAAAAATTCATTACTACACTTGAGGATACTTTAAATACACAACTCAATTGAATCGAATAGCCGGGACTAGCTTCTTCTTTATCTGTGACATTGCATTATCTATGTAATCTTTGAAACATTCTGGTATTTCTTCTAAAGCTGCTTTCACTTTCCAACTATTCTCATCTCTGTATGCATTACTAATTATTTCATTACTCAACTCTTTAGTTTCACACTTATGAACTTATTCAACATGGTTATCGTAAAATTTCGTCATAAAGCATCACTGGTAAGGAGCTAAGGTCGTAAAGCCTCTAACTTGACTCTCATAAATACACACATATGACTTAGCATTCATCATTAACATAATATCATCATAATCACATAATTCACTTCAGAAAATTTAATATACTTATTCATTTTACAAATGTTTTCTACCATCCTCAATTTCAAACAATGAATTTACTTACTTAAAATTTTTCAAATTAGAGAACGCCTTACGGGTTTGAGTACATTGTTTACTTGATGCCATAGTCTGACTATGGTCTTACACGTACACACATGTACTGCCATGGTCCAACCATGGTCTTACATCCACAATGCAATAACCAAGTTATGGTCTTTTTACTGAAATGCCATAACCTAGCTATGGTCTTACATTCCATACTTTGCCATTGACCAACCATGCTCTTATCCGTCAATTCATCATTGAACGATCGCACTTATTTCCTTTCTAAGTTTCGTCTCATCACAAACACATTTCAATTATCTCAATGTCATTTTTCAACATTATCAAAAATAGTTCGGTTAGAAGCCATCTCTATCTTAACAAAACAATTTCGTTAGAGTGAGAGATATCACACTATCACGAGTAGTAATATGGCAGGTATAGTTAGACTCACATACGCTAGGTTAGTCCAAGAATCGATTAAACCATAGCTCTATGTAACACCCCTAACTCATAATCGTTGCAAGTTTAGGGTTAAAGGCATTATCAAACAATTTAGATCTTTTACAGACAATTCATAATTTAATCTGACAATCACATCCAAGTATCCTTAGAATAGGTCAACAAGACCTTAAACATGCTTTAGAATAGGGCTGGGACTAAACCGAAACATATAGAAATTCTCAGAAATTTAAAAAACTTTCTAAGTTACAGAGGTCACATGCCCATGTGGGCAGGCCGTGTGCCTCCAACGACCTCAGACACGCCCATGTGTCTAAGCCGTGTCAAAACAGGGCATACATATTGACTTGTTTCCACGGCCGGAGACACGACCGTGTGTCTCCCCCATGGTCGAGCCTGACTTGCACCACACGGACAGTCACACGCCCGTGTGTCTAGCTCATGGTTGAGCTTGACTTGTTTTGAAATAAAACCATGAGGGACACGGTAGAGCCATATGCCCATGTGCTCAACCGTGTGGGAAAATATCAGCCATTTACAAGGCCAAAATGCTACCCACACTTGGGTCATTCTTCCATGCATTTACAAGCATCATCATATACACAATTTACAACCCAAGACACATCAAATTTTTGCCATATTTCTACTCCATAATGAATATATCAACCATACCAACTTAATAGTCATTTAACTCCATATAATCACAAACTCATCAAGCATAATCCATCACAAATTTACCAAAAACAATATGCTAGCTATACATCATTAGGCTTACCATTTATATTACAAATTCATTGGCTATCAAACTATACCAAAACTAGCATTATGAAATTTATCTACTCATTCATAATCATAAACATATATTTAGCCATATCACATGGCTATTTTCACATATAAAAATAACCCAAAGTAACTAGCCTATACATGCCATACTTAGTATATACACTTTCAAAAGGTACCAAAATAAGATTGAGTAGTGTGATGACGATCCTCGACGGTCCCCAAGCCTTTAGTGGCTTTGGCGACCTATAAATAGAGCAAACACACACAAAGTAAGCTTTCAAAAGCATAGTAAGCCAAATACAAATAAACTTAACACAATATGCACATAGCGGCATAGACATAACAAAATTAATATGTCTCATTTGTAAATTCATAATATCATCCTTGGCTCATTACTTAGCCATTACTTACTCGTATTCCATAACTCAAATATCTTATATGCTCATAACTCATTTAAGCATGTGTATCACATGTCTTCTCATCATTTCAATACACATTTTCACCATAATAAGTTCATATATATATATACTTACCTTTTTTAACACATACATGGTGTACTTTTCACACATACCTGAATCATTATACATTTCACGTAGCCATTCACATCTCGGATTTGTCTGTTGAACAGTTCAGAATTTAGAATTAAATAGGGTACTCAGAGTGCTCAAAATAGTCATACAATGCCAATGTCCCAAACGAGGTCTTACATGTACTCAGATATCAATGCCACTGTCCTAGACAGGGTCTTACACGAATCAATATTATGCCAATGTCCCAGACATGGTCTTACACGTAAATCTCATATCGATGTCAACATCGCAGACATGGTCTTACACGAAATCTCGAATCAATGCCAACGTCCCAGACGTCTTACATGATATCTCATTCCGGAACCTATGTCATGACATATGTAACCCTATCTATTCCTAGATTCATACGGGACTTCTTGGACATTGATAACTTGTCGACATATTTTCGGATTTTCATATACATTCCATCTCGATCATTAATCACACAATCTCAATCTCATAGACATATAAATAACTCAATTCAAATATGTTTATTTGTATATTGACTTACCTTGTACGGAAATAACGGAAACAAACGACTATTCAATAACTTTCGACATCCCTCGATCTAAGTTTGTTTTCTTTGGTTCTTGATCTATACATATTAAAATTTAACTCATTTATTCACTAATTCATTCAATTTAATCCAAAAACACATATTTAGTGAAATTTACAAATTAGCCCCCACATTTTGACATTTTAGTCCCTATTTCAAAAAATTACAAAATACACATAATTGCATATTACCCATGCCTAGCCGAATTTTACTCATGCTAAAATGAGTACATACATTTCATTTATTTCACAATTTAGTCCCTCAAAATTTTATTCTTTCAATTTAATCCAAATTACTCAAAATCATCAAAACTCCAAAGACAAACTATGTTATTCTATCACATATAATTCATATTTAGCCATCAAACATCCAAAAAATCACATGTTCAACAATGGCACATTACAAAATATTCATCAATTTACAAAATTGAAGCATGGGTTTTGAAGTATACAAAGCAACGATTACAAAACATAGAAATTATCAAAAACCGAACAAAACTCTTACCTTAATTTTGCTTGATAGTAGCTGAAACCTAAAATGGTTTTCTTCCTTTCTTTTTCTTTCACATTCGGCTAGATAAAGATGAGATAGCCATCTTTTATGTTTTATTTTATTATAACTTAACTTATTAACATATTTACTTATTTAACCTTTATTAATCACATTAAATTTCAACTATCTAATGTCCATTGCCGTCCAAGCCACATTAAAATGGCCTATTTCCCTTTTAAGGCCTTCATATTAAAAGAACATGGCATTTAAACACCTTATCAGTTATCCATGCACTTTTGCATCTTACGCAATTTAGTACTTTTCTCAAATTAAGCACACAGATAACCAAATTAAAGTAAGAAATTTTCACACATGCTTAATCATATACTGCAGACACAGAAAATAATATTAAAATATTTTTTGACTCGAATTTGTGGTCTCAAAGCACTATTCTGACTAGGGTCTAAATCGAACTGTTACAATTCTCCCCCTTAGGGATTTTCATCTCCAAAAATCTTACAGTTGAATAGGTTCGGATATTGTTATTTCACTGCATCTTCAGGCTCCCACGTAGCCTCTTCAACTCCGTGTTGATGCCACAATACTTTAACTAACAAAATTTTTATATTTCACAATTCTTTCACTTCACAAGCTAAGATACAGATTGGTTCTTCTTCATAAGTCATATCAGATCGAATTTCAATTTTAGATGGAGAAATCACATGTGATGAACCGGATCTGTAGCGACAAAGAATTGACACGTGAAATACATTATGAATCTTTCCAGTTCAGATGTCAGCAACAACTTATATGCAATTAGCCCAACTCGTTCGATAATCTCATATGGCCCGATGAATCTCAGACTCAATTTGTGTTTACGTCCAAATCTGAGTACTTTCTTCCACGGAGATACTTTCAAGAAAACTTTATCACTGATTTTGAACTCAATATCTTTTCGTTTCAAATCTGCATAAGATTTCTGACGATCTGGCGCTGCTTTCAGACTATCATGGATCACTTTCACTTTCTGTTCAGTGTCTTTTATCAAATCGATCCCGTGTAACTTACTTTCACTGAGTTCTGACCAGTACAGAGGTGTTCGACATTGGCTTCCATACATAGCCTTATAAGGTTCCATTTTGATGCTCGACTGATAACTATTATTGTATGCAAGTTTAATCAATGGTAAGTACTTTTTCCCCGTACCAATAAACTCAAGAATATAACATCTAAACATATCCTCGAGTATCTGAATGATTTGCTCAGTCTGTGGGTGAAAAGATGTACTGAAATGCAATTTGGTACTCAAAACTTCTTACAATTTCTTCCAAAACCGTGAAGTAAATCTCGGATCTCTGTCAGATACGATAGACAATGGCACTCTGTGTAATCTCACAATATCAGAAATATAAAGCTCAGCTCACTTATCAAGTGAATAATCAAATTTTACCGGCATAAAATGGGCTGATTTCATCAATCGATCAACTACAACCCAAATTGCATCTTTCTTCCTCGGATTCAAAGGCAGCCCTAAAACAAAATCCATTGTCACTCTATTCCATTTCCATTCAAGAATTAGAATCGGTTGTAACAAACCAGATGCAACCTGATGTTCAGCTTTAACTTGCTGATAGACTAAATATTTCAAAAAAATTCAAAAATATCTCTTTTCATGCCAAACCACCAATAATATTGCTTCAAATGTACTTCCCGGATGAACAGATAGGCAACTATTATGAGCTTCATTATGTATTCCTCAGAACACAAATTTGATCTCGAAATCTCAAGCAATCATTATCATCAACTCGAAAATCAAAATCAAAGTTTGAATCACACTGAGCTCGTTTCGCTTCCAAATCAGCTAAAACTGACCCATCATTAGACAAGTCTAAATGAGCATTCTTAGTACGTAATACAAACAATGATTTCTGACTCAGTGCATCAGCAACAATATTTGTTTTACCCAATTTCAATACAATTTCATACTCATATATTACTGTAGTCTCTTTAAGAATTACCATATAAGTTTCAAATCTTAATCCAAAACAATGATAACTAACACCATAGACAGACTTACCAACACAGAAACGACTAACTCAACTGTTTTATCAAAAGAGAAAATCTATAAGTATAGAGAGACTTCTTCAGACAATTAATCACATTTCAAATAACTCTATCTTTTTCAATGATAAAGATAATCTTGATATAGAATTCATCGCCCTCTATTTCTATAATCAATAAAGTTAGAATATCAATGAGAGTTTCTTCTAGCAGTTGTTGTATATTCATAGAACTTTTCAGCATACACACTCTATCTCGAAATAACAAATAATCATTGATACTACATCTGAGGTTCTGAATTAGAAATCAATTTATATTGAACTCCTTTTTAACTTATAGTTTGCTAACAGATTTATGAATTTCACGACTTCACTAAATAAACTTTTATTTAACCTCTAATTCAACTAATAACTGTTCATTACCTGATAAAATCAATCATGTATTTATCACCAAATCAAAATATTCGCAACCATAATCATTTTCCTCAGACAAGAATCACTTACAGACTCAAAAGTTTTTCAATGATTGGAGCTAACCTTTCTGTGCCAAGTTCAGATCTTTCATTCATTAACACAAGGACGAAGATTGTAATCTCTTTATTGAACTCAGACTGAACCAGAACTGATATTTCGGTCGAAATTATTTTTGTGTAAAAGAAAACTTCAACAATCGAACTAACTTTAATTTATCATAACATTTCCCAGACATATCGTTTCACAGGTTGATCTTGATCCTCAATCATTTTCACTTTTATCAATGTCAAACTCTCACGAGAACTAGAAAAGAATTTATAATAAAGTTGTCTCATCTATTAATCATCAAAGTTTTGAATTATACTGTAGTCACTTTTATCAAATAGAAACCATTGGGCCTTAATAAGAATGATGTCTCAACCCTATAAATAGATATTATCCCGACTGTTAATGAAGCATTTGAACACAGAGAAGAATCAAATATGATTTTAATAGTAACCTCTGCAGAAACACAACTTCTATAACTCTGAGAATTGTACCACTGTACTCTCACATTTCAGACTAAAAATTATAATTACAAACTATATAGCCATTTCTGTCAAATAGATATCTCTTCCAGATAATCACATAGATTCATAAGAAAACCAGAATAGCAAAATTTCAAACATAGGATATCTGAAAATTACAACCCAGATAGAATGATATCAATCTCGATGATATCCTAAAAAATTGACCAGAAAGAACAATGTCACTCATAAATATTGAAATCCATAGTAACAGAAGCAATATAATCTTCACATATATTCAGCAGAGCAATAACCAATAGAAATAGAGTATTAGTATCATTCAGATTTTACCATTGATTTTCATATCCACACAAGGGAATAATTACCAAAGAAAGACATAGCAATATTGAACGTAACCTAAACAAATCAACCATGCTTTCGTCTATCAGTACATTTAGCTAGCGTTCTCACACGAAAAAATCTTCTTTCTAGAATTAAACAGTCACATATGCTTCTGTGGATAAATATATACATAGAATGCCCAGAAGGAATCATAGTAATTGCCCAACTATAACCATTGCACTCACTCATCAATACAATATAAACATTATTCAACTGTTTAATTTTGTCTCTGAAATTTTCACATTATCCCATCGCTAACAAAAGTAAATTTTAGAAAAGCTTCCAGTTAATACTTTCTTTAGATTACATATATGAATACGTTATTTAGTTTGAATTAACTTCTTATTTGCCAGTGACTCTGCATAATCTGAATAGTCTTCAAAACTATCCAATATCTCTTTTAGTACTGTCTTCACTTGCTGATTCATTCTTTTTTCTGACCACATTACTGATCTTTCAAGCACAGACTTCTGTAACTCCACACTCATGAGCTTTTTCATCACAAATTATTACAGATTTCATTTTAACAATTCATTGAAAAAGGGGGTGAGGTTGTGAAACAGCCGGATTCGTTCTTATGTACTGAGTGAACTACTCGTTCATCATTTGGAAAAAGGCTTGTTTAGCCTTTCCCACTTGACCGCTAGTAGCTGGTCTCGAATAAGATGGCGTTGTCCCTTGAGCGGGAGTAGGCGCATTGCTTTCAACATCGTCAGCTATGGCTCTTTCGGGGATCCATTACTATACAAAAACACATTTTTACACGTCAGGATTCATCACACTATCACATTTCATATAATATGGCATGTATAACTAGACTCTAACATGCTACATTAGCCCGAGAATCGACTAAACCGTAACTCTGATACCAACCAAATGTAACACCCTTAACCCGTAATCGTCGCAGGTTTAGGGTTAAAGGTGTTACAAGAAAATTCAGATCTTTTACAGGAAATTCATAATTTAATCTGACAATCACATCAAAGTGTCCCTAGAATAGGTCAATGGGACCTTAAACATGCTTTAGAATAAGGCCGAGACTAAATCAAACACATACAAAAATTTTTAAAAATTTAAAATTTTTTCTAAGTTACAGAGGTCACACGCCCGTACGGGTAGGCCGTGTGCCTCCCACGGCCTTAAACATGCCCATGTGTCTAAGCTGCGTCAAAATAGGGCATACATACTGACTTGTTCCCACGGCCAGATACACGCCCGTGTGTCTCACCCGTGGTCGAGCCTGACTTGCACCACACGGCCAGTCACACGCCCGTGTGTCTAGACCGTGGTCGAGCCTGATTTATTTTGAAATAAAACAACGAGGGACACGGTCGAGCCATACGCCCGTGTGCTCCACCGTCTGGGAAAATATAAGCCATTTACAAGGCCAAAATGCTACCCACACTTGGGTCATTCTTCCATGCATTTACAAGCATCATCATATACACAATTGACATCCTAAAACACATCAAATTTTTGCCATATTTCTACTCCATAATGAATCTATCAACCATACCAACTTAATAGTCATTTAACTCCATATAATCACAAACTTATCAAGCATAATCCATCACAAATTTACCAAAAACAATATGCTAGCTATACATCATTAGGCTTATCATTTATATGATCAATTCATTGGCTATCAAACCATACCAAAACTAGCATTATGAAATTTATGTAGTCATTCATAATCACAAACATATATTTAGCCATTTCACATGGCCATTTTCACATTAAAAAATAACCCAAAGTAACTAGCCTATACATGCCATATTTAGTATATACACTTTCAGAAGGTACCAAAATAAGATTGAGTAGTGTGATGACGATCCTCGACGGTCCCCAAACCTTTAGTAGCTTTGACGATCTATAAAATAGAGCAAACATACACAAAGTAAGGTTTCAAAAGCTTAGTAAGCCAAATACAAATAAACTTAACGCAATATGCACATAGCCACATAGACATAACGACATTAATATGTCTCATTTGTAAATTCATAATATCATCCTTGGCTCATTACTTAGCCATTACTTACTCATATTCTACAACTCAAATATCCCATATGCTCATAACTCATTTAAGCATGTGTATCATATATCTTCTCATCATTTCAATACATATATTCACCATAATAAGTTCATATATACTTACCTTTTTGAACACATACATGGTGTACTTTTCACACATACCTAAATCATTGTATATTTCACATAGCCATTCACATCTCAAATTTTCCCGTTGAACTGTTAGGAATTAAATAGGGTACTCAGAGTGCTCAGAATAGTCATACAAAGACAACGTCCCAAACGAGGTCTTACATGTACTCAGATATCGATGCCACTATCCTAGACAGGGTCTTACACGAATCAATATGATGCCAATGTCCCAGACATGGTCTTACACGTAAATCTCATATCGATGCCAACGTTCTAGATATGGTCTTACCTAATATCTCATTCTGGAACCTATTTCATGACATATGTAACCCTATCTATTCCTAAATTCAAACGGGACTTCTCGGACATTGATAACTTGTCGACATATTTTTGGATTTGCACAAACATTCTATCTCGAGCATTAATCACACAATCTCAATCTCATAGATACATAAATAACTCAATTTAAATATGTTTATTTGTATATTGACTTACCTCGTACGGAAAGAACGAAAACAAATTACTATTCAATAACTTTCGACATCCATCGATCTAAGTCTATTTTCTTCGGTTCTTGATATATACATATTCAAATTTAACCCATTTATTCACTAATTCATTCAATTTAATCCAAAAACACATATTTAGGGAAATTTACAAATTAGCCCCCACATTTTGACATTTTAGTCCCTATTTCACAAAATTACAAAATACACATAATTTCATATTACCCATGCCTAGCCGAATTTTACTTATTCTCAAATGAGTCCATACATTTCATTTATTTTACAATTTAGTCCCTCAAAATTTTATTCTTTCAATTTAATCCAGATTACTCAAAATCATCAAAACTCCAAAGGCAAACTATACTATTCTATCATATTTAATTTATATTTCACCATCAAACATCCTAAAACTCACATGTTCATCAATGGCACATTACAAAATATTCATCAATTTACAAAATTGAAGCATGGGTTTTGAAGTATACAAAGCAACGATTACAAAAACATAGAAACTATCAAAAATCAAACAAAACTCTTCCCTTAATTTTGCTTGATAGTAGCCGAAACCTAAAATGGTTTTCTTCTTTTCTTTTTCTTTCACATTTGGCTAGATAAAGATGAGATAGTGATAAACCATAATATACACATATTTTAATCCCATATTTAGCATACTTTTGGATGATTTATTCCTTTAATTATGGGAATAGGTGCTTCTAATCCTTTAATTTCATCTTTTATACACAGGAGAGCACCGGAGGATGAAAAGAATGAGAAACGGGCCAAAAATGGCAAATGGGCTAAAGTACGAAATCCACATGGCCTGGGCCCAAAGCACACGGTCGTGCCTCCTTAGCAAATCTGACCACGGCTTGGCCCCGAAACACACGGCTATGCCACAAGGGCATGTCCTTACCGCAGCAAAGAAGAGTTTCATTCGGATTAGGGTACTTAGAGGCAAAGAAATACATTCCAAAATCCTATATAAACACCCTAGAGGCCAAAAAAAAAGGGTGTTCATCTAGGCCAAGGAGCCAAGCCAGAGGGCCAAATTGTGCGATTCACTCGAAGAAAGCAAGTTGATTCATCTCAAGGAGCCGGAATCATACTCAAGACTAGGGATCTTTCCTTCAATTCCTTCAGGGGGTTTTAGGGTTTTCTTTATGTTTTATTTTATATTTTCTTCTGAGATGTATTCTTTTATTATTATGAACTAAACCCCTCAAATACCTGAGGGGGGTGAAACCTAAGATAGATCTTGTTATTTTTTCTGAGCTGTATGATAAATACTTGATTTGTTCTTAACTATGTGTTCTTAATTCTTGTTTTGATATTTCAGGATATTGATTCAACATTTATGCTCATAGGCAAAGGAGGAATAGACTCTGTCTAAGAGTAGATCTAGCATAGTTAAGTGGAGTTGATCGCAACCCTAGAGATAGGATGACAAAAATCTGCTGGATTAGGGTCAAACCTAATATGGCAGTCCATAGATCAAGTTAATGCAATTCTAGGGGTTTTAATTAGAAAGAGATTTTAATTAATCAACCTAGTGTTGGACGTTAGTAGCCTCGAGAGAGGTATTAATATAAGTTAGGGCATCCTACGGATCAAGTCAAGTGAATAAATCGTCTGGTTCAGAGTTGGATAACAAGTGAAATCTAGGTGGATTCTTCCTCGGGTATTGTCTTAATCAATTGGTTTTTCCCTCAAGTATTTCCCTAATTCATTCTCTTTGTCTTAGCATCTTTAACTTAGTAGTTAGTTAATTTTAGGTTAAACAACAATTCCTTTAATTCTTAGGTTAAATAATAAAAAGAAAGTTAGTATTAGTACTTTTGGTTCTTTTGGGCTCGACAATCCGGTCTTGCCACTAAACTATACTACTGTTCGATAGGTGCGCTTGCCTCAAGTTATTGTAACAGTTAGTTTTTAGGCTAGATCATTCATTATATAAATTTTTAAGACTCTGACACACAATCTGATAGCCATGATGTAGTTGAACGAGCTTGATGAATGGCAAGCTAATGCCTATGAGAACTCGCAACTACATAAGGAGGCAACAAAGCGATGCCATGATGCTCACTTAAAATAGTCGAAGTAATTCGAAGTAGGAGATTTAGTCCTGCTATACAATTCAAGGTTAAAATTGTTTCCTGGAAAGCTGAAATCAAGATGGTCAAGTTCATTCATAGTCAAAACTATTTTTCCCTACGGCACAATAAAGTTAACTCATCCAACTCGTGGCACATTCAAGGTAAATGATCAGCGACTGAAAATTTATAATGGTGAAGATTTTAGGGATATGAGAGAGGAGCTTCGACTACGTGAACCTTCATTTAGAAATGAAAATAGGGTAAGTCTAGCTTAAGACTTTAAACGAGCGCTTCTCGAGAGGAAACCCGAGCACTAACTTCACTAATATCAAATTTTTTATTTTTAGCACTACAAATTAACCAATTTAATTAAGCGTAGGATTCCTTACCACACGGCCTTGCACACAGGCATGGCCATGGCTGTGTGGATACCATGAGAAAGCACACCAGTGTGGCGGAGGCCGTGCAAACTAAGGACAAAAAATCCCCCAAAACACGGGCTACGACAAAACACTACGTCCATTCGATTAAGCCGTGATCAAAACTGAGTAAATGACAGGGCGTACGACACGTTTGTGCCTCATGCCATGACCAAATCTATCGAGTGAACATGGGCGTACAACATGCCCATGCCCCATAACCGTGGCAAAACCTGTCGAGTAAACACGGGCGTAGGGAATAATGAAATGGGCATAGGAAAAGTGAACAAATCTAGGCACGCCCATGCGATACAGTCGTGTGACACAAATTAGACACGCCTAAATTCAAAATTCTCAATTTACACGGCCCAAACAAATAGAACACGGGCGTGGCTTCTGCCCATATGGTCGATTCCCTATTTAAAACCCTCCTATTCATCTTCTTCCCCAATCCCCAACCTTAGCCGTTTCATCCAAGCACCCCCAAATTCCCCACACATCACCATTTCAGCCACCGGCACCCTCTCCCCTTCCTCTTTTCATTTCCACTCGCCACCTCTCCTTTTCTCTCTTTATCTTCCTCATCTACATACCAACACAGACCACACCCGTGTGAATGAAAAAAACATACCCATAGCCCTATTCCACCACCTACGCGCAGACCACGCTCGTGCATCAGCCGTCAAATGACCGTGCGCCATCTCTACACCTCCGTCAGTCCATTCTACACCTTCTACTTTACTGCTTGATATTTTACATTTCATGATTATTTTCAGATCTTTGATTTTTTCTTTAAAATTTTTATAGCATTCACTTTTGCTGATTATTGGCAATGACTAATGATTACTTAAGCATTATAAATAGATTAACTATGATTTTTGAATGTTTGGAATCTCTAGAGAATTGTTTGCTGAAAATGTTCATTGATTAATGAGATTGAAATTGTGGACTCATAGGTATTATCATGAGACAATATTCTTTATTCTATTACATAGGAACATAATGTCTTCCTCTTGAGGCAAGAAGACCGCAGTCCCTATTTTGAAAAAACGAAAGTGAGACACCCATTCCTACGATTTCCTCCTAGAGCTCAAGAGGAACTTTTTCAAATACTATGGGCACGACCTCTCAGTCAAGGCTCATGTATCTACTGGGCCTGCCCTAGAACACGTTCAACTTGCTGATGATATTCGGGCACTCCTGACGACTGACCCTTGGGAACATTTTTCGGTATTATCTAACCCACTTATCTTAAACTAACATTAGAGCTTTGCTCTACTTTCTATTTGGAGGAGTAATGACAAACCACGATGATTCGGGCATTATTTAGTTTCGTCTAGGAGGTTTAGTTCGGGAAATGAGTATCCTTGAATTTGACGTCGTTCTTGGCCTACACATAGATGACTTCAGAAAGAACATGATCTTGCGGAGCTCCATCGCCACATTCATAACTCCCCGGATAGATGTTATAATATAGCCCCCAACACAACCACTTATGACCCGAGTCACTCCAAAGCAACAGCTCTCGCCCCGTCCTTGCGATACTTACCTGCCATTTTAGCTCACACATTGACAGAAAGGCGAGAGAGCACTGGGGTCGTTAACACACATGACGCCTACTTCCTCTGGTGTATGGCAAATGGCCACGTCTTCGATCTTGCCTACTTCATCGCTCTGGATATTCAGCATCAGACGAAGCGCCATCACAAGAGGGTTATTTCCATGGGGCCTTATGTAACACGGCTCGCGAGATACTTTGATCTCCTCAACACCACATCACAATCCGCTTGATAGGCCAAATGTCTCCACAGGGCATTTCAACGATGATAAACATACAGATGATCATGCATCACCGTGGGGCAAATCCTCCCCAATATCGGCTAGCCCATACCACCGAGGAGGAGGACCCTGAGGACATCACTGACGATGCCCCTCATCCACATGAGAAGCCACAATCGAGCCATCGCCCAGTTCATGCGGCTGCTTCACTTTCAGACATCTCTGAACGCCTCACTCAGTTCGAGCATTACTGTACTCAATAATTCAATGACACTGCTCGACGATTCGATGGCATTGAGGTGACTCTTCAGTAGATTTGTCATCACTTTCACATATTACTACCTCCACCACCCCACGATCCAACCGATGATGAGGACTTTTGAGTCCTTTTTAGTTTTAGCTTTATCTTTATTTTTATTTTTATTTTTGCCTTTATTTGATTTTTATGTACCCTTTTATTATAATTTGCTAGTTCAACCCTTTACCTTTTATATTGTTCAAAAACTTTTAGTGGTATAAGCCCAATTTCTTTTGTCTTGAACTGACTAATTTTTGAGTAAATATCATAATGAAAACCCCTAAAAAGTTACCGCTGACTCTGCAGTTCTAAAAAGGTTCAAGGTGCTACTAAGGAACTGGAAAATTTTCACATACCTTCACCTCTACTTAGTTCATCATGCCTTTCATCTACTCCGTCCCTACAAGTTTCATTCTCAAGGAATCCATCCAAAATTCAAGAAGTTCACTTCTCTCCCTATCTTTTGATTTTCTACTATATTGTTTTTCTATATCTTTGTACATTGAGGGCAATGTACATCTTAAGTGTGGAGGGTGAAAATTTATTTAGAAAAATTCCTAACTTTTTGCATTATTCTCAAATCCTTGAATGATATCTTGTCTTAAGTAATTTTCTCATATCACTAATTAGAATGAAATTCCTGTTGATTTATGATTTTTATTGATATGTTTCGGATTAAGTCATTGATAATTAAACAGTGATGATTTAAACTTTACGATACTAGAGAATCAAGCATGCTAAGTCTATTTTCAAAAATTAAAATACTGTTAGGCTGTCTACCTGAATCTAATTATTACCCTGAAATTTGAAATTTACAAGATTGTCATCAAAAACCCATAATTTTTGTGAGGTTTTGAACCTTTTAGAGCATACATTCTTTTCTTCTCACTTTATTAATTATGAAACACCCCAAACCCGGCCCAAAAAGCCTAACCGAATTTGGTATGTTCCTCGAGTAAAACTTTAGCGGAATATCGTTTTGTTCAAGAAAACTTGATGATTTTAAGTAAAATGGATTGACTTAAAGATCGAGTTAGGCTTAGTTGAAAAATAGATTTGTATTTTCTTAAAACATATATATATATATATATCGACAAAAACCTTTTTAAATTATTTATCGAAAAACATTTAGTTATTTAATTGATAATTATTCATGGCGAAATTTAAAATAAATCCAAACACAAGATCTAAAAGTAGTTTATAGTGGCCTTATTACAAAAATAGCAAACCCAAAATAAAGTCTAAGTAATAAAATTTAAATTAATAAGTTTAAGTTGGGAAATCTCCACAATACTTGATACAAGCATTGCCACCTCGAAATCCTTGTCACTTCGATCCATCGCACTATGAATTATCTGAAAAGTTTATCCCATAAAAGGGGTGAGTCATAAACTCAATGTATAACACATACACTAAAAAGTCCATTTTATCATATGCTTAAAGTCAAAAAAAAATTCACATATGGCCATAGGCCCATTTAACTCATATTTTGCCCAAAGGCCCATTTAGTTCATATTTAGCCCAAAGGCCCATTTAGCTCATGTTTAGCCCAAAGGCCAATTTCATAGCAGATCAAATAATAATCATTCAATATTACATGGTTATGTACATGAAATGAAATGCAAGCCCGGCCCACCTAAATATCCATCCGCTACACACCACCCGTACCAACCAACACACCGTGGGGATTACTAAATCAACCCTTCATCCGCTACACACCATTGAAGGCGATTCTTTGCGATCAACATGCACATCGCCCTTATAATGTTGTGGCAAAGCCACCAAAATAGATGTGACCGAAGTCACCTGACCAAGTCCAAATTTCAAATACGTGACCAAAGTCACCAGATTCACATATGTGACCGAAGTCACCGGAATTCAAATATGTGACCGAGGTCACCGGAGTCAAATATGTGACCGAAGTCACCGGAGTCAAATATGTGACCAAAGTCACCAGAAATGTGGTAAAACCACCAGAATACTTCCTCCTTTATCAACAATACCTATATGCCCATGCACATACATATCAAATTAGATTTTCATGCTATTTACCCCACAAAACATAATATAATCATACTCATTTCATATTTATGCATATAGCAAAAATAAACAGAATATTGGGGTAAAGATACCTGAATTTTGTATACCAATGATTGGTATCCACAAACAAACATATTGTCATATAATCACTTTTTAAAATATAGATCTATGGAAATTTTAATGTAAGGTTACACACCTTGTGATAGTGAGAACAATACCCTCTCGTTCGTCAACACCTAATTAATTAACACACTTGGTTAGTATACACTATTGTTAACAAAACTATACTTATTGACGAGAGATCTAATTCCTTACCCTCGAATTCTCGAATGACAGTTATTTGTGGTTTTTCTCCACTAGATGGATCAAAACCTGCTGATATTCCACCAACGTAAAGTGGTTCGGTTGTACGCACTACTTCAAATAACCGATCCTCGTTAGCAGAGGGTCCACAACTCGGTGGAAAGTCTCTAACCGTCGATACAGCCCTTCGTTTGTAGTTCGATGGTAAAGGAATACCTCCTCTCTTCCAAACACTCCGTACGGCTCTTTTCTTACCTATCTTGTTGATCTTAAATCGCCCCTAAAAATACGATCGGTTAGTAGTCTATCTAAATAAATCGATATGATCTAAATTAATAGCCTTACCTTGATGATTTCGAATGGTCACTTAAAGGTTGTCTTCAACAAAGATCTTTGAAAAATCCTTTTCAAATGATTCGGCCTAGGAGAGAAATTAAAAGATCATGATTCTAATTTTGCTAAAGTAAAAGAATTGATGAAAATGATTGATAAAATCTTACTTTGAGTTCTTCAAGATTGACCTTGAATAAGAAGAAAAGAATATGATGATTCGACCTTAAAAAAAGAGAAGAGAAATGGTGGTTTCAATATGATGGTTTCGGTTTTGAGGGAAAGAAGAAAGATAATGGAAATGATAGAAGAGAGAGAAGAAAGAAAAGATGATGTTAAAGAAAAGAAAAAGGGATAGGTTTAGAGACCTATGCACATTCGGCCAAAGAGGTAAAAATTGAAGAAAAAAAATGGTTCTTGATCCTTTGTAGATTTGGCAAAGAGGGAAAGAAAAGAGAGAAATAAAATGAAAAGAAAAGAAAAGGAGAAATAATCAAAGAGAAAGGAGATTGGTTTTGGGGCTTAGATGCATTCGGCCAAGAGGGAGAAATGAAGAAGAAAAGATGATGCTTGAACCTTTTGGTACATTTGGCAATGAAAGAAAAGGACGAAAAGAAGAAAGGCTTTCCAACTTTTGAGGCTTTTGACAAGAATTTTGAGAGAGAGAATTTTAACCAAATGGTCAAAATGTGAACCAAAACAAAGAGAAGTTTTACCTAATTCCCAAAGCAAGATTCGCTAAGAGGAGAATTTTTGGAGAAATGAGAAAAGATGGACAATTTTGCTAGGATTTTTGGCCAACTAGCACCCTAATGGCTACACTAATTTTCGGTCAACCTAGCCAACATCATCCCCCTTTTTCCTCCTTGTTTCTTCCCCATCATATCCAAAATTTACTACACAATTAAACCACTCCCTTAACCCTTCATGCTGTCTAGGTTCATGGTCAAATGACCATGAACACACTCCCAAAACAATGCCCAAACTTATGCCTTTTGTCCCCCTCATCTTATCATCAACTTATGATTCCATACCATAAGTTCTTAGCTTCCTTTTTCACTTGGTCAAATAGCCAAAATTAAGAGAACACTCATCCACTCTAGAACATTCTTGGCCGACACTTATAGGGAAGAAAACAAAAAAAACAAAATCCTCCCTTATGCTAGCTAGGAGATTCGAACCTCACTCCTCAAGCACACATCCATGCATCTTAACCACCTTGCCAATTACTCAATTCATGCTAAAACTTCTTATCATTAATTCTTAAGTCCTAACTTGCTTAGCTCTCTCTAATTAATAGGAATTAAAAGTTTTACTAAGCATTCACTTAATTAATGAAGCTCAATTAACTTCCAAAAAAATACACTTAATAAATAATTAAGCATGCAACATCATTCAATTAAGTAAAATGCATAGCCCCAATTATCGGGATGTTACGCTTCTACCCCTTAAAATAATTTCGTCCTCGAAATTACAGGCCGAATAAGTGAGGGTATTGCTTTGTCGCATCGCTTCCTCCGGTCCCACGAAGCTTCTTCGATCCATGATTACGCCATAATACCTTGACAAGAGGAACCGACTTTCTCCGTAAAACCTTTACATCTCGCTCTAGAATTTGAATTGGCTCTCTTCATATGACAAGTCGATCTTAATTCCACCTCCTCAATCGGCACTACATGAGATGGATCTCGACCGTAACGACGTAACATTGAAACATGGAACACATCATGCATTTGCTTCAATTCAAAGGCAAATCTAAGCGATATGCCACAGATCCGACCCGCTTCACAATCCGATAAGGCCCAATGAACACGGGACTTAGTTTCCTTTGCGTCCAAATCTCATCACCTTTTTCCATGGTGAAACCTTTAGGAAAACTTGGTCTCCCACTGCATACTCTATTTCTTTCCGCTTTAGATCTGCGTACGATTTTTGTCAGTCAGATGCTTCCTTTAATCGAGCCCGATTATCTTAACCTTTTCTTGATTCACCACTAACTCGGACCCAAAATTGACGTTCCCTAATTACATCCAACACGTAGGAGTGCGACACGTTCGTCCATATAGTGCTTCATATGGTGCCATCCAGATATCTTTGGATTGAAACTGTTGTTGTACATAAATTCGCCAAGCGGTAAGAATTCCTCCCAACTTCCCTTGAAATCTATCACACATCCCCTTAACATATCTTCTAAGATTTGGATTACTCTTTCAGACTGACCGTCCGATTGAGGATGAAATGCCGTACTGAAATCCAATCTAGTGCCCAAAGCCTAATGCAATGCTTTCCAAAATCGCGACGTAAATCTCGGATCTCTATCCTAAATAATCGATAATGGCACTCCATGCAATCTCACAATCTCAGCCACATATAACTTCGCCAATTTTTGCAAAGAGTGATCAACCCGAACTGGGATAAAATGTGCAGATTTTGTCAATCGGTCCACTATCACCCATACAGAGTCTTTCTTAGTAGGCGTAAGAGAAAGCCCACTAACAAAGTCCATGGTGATTCTCTCCCACTTCTACTGCAAAATCTTTATCGGTTGAAGCAATCCCGATGGTACTTGATGTTCAGCCTTGACTTGCTGACACGTCAAGCACTTTCTTACAAACTCCGTAACTTCCCGTTTGAGTCCAGGCCACCAAAATTGATCTCGCAAATCTCGGTATAATTTACTTCCTCTAGGATGCATAGCATAGGGGCTACCATGCGATTCCTGAAGTATCTTTTGCCTCAACTCCTGATCCTTTGCCATACAGACTTTACCTTTGAAGCACAATACCCCGTCACTGTTAATACCAAAATCTTCCAATTTCCCACTCTGCACCTGTCGAAGCTTTTCATTCAGATCTTCATCTACTAACTGCCTCTCTTTCACTTGACTTAACCATGTCGGCTTAACTTGAAGTTCTGCCAACAAGCTTCCGTCATCGAAAAGACTAAGATGTGCAAACATCGCCCTCAAATCTGACACCACTTTTTGACTTAGAGCGTCTGCCACCACATTCGCCTTGCCCGGGTGGTACTCGATAGAACAGTCATAGTCTTTCAACAACTCTATCCACCTTCGTTGCCTCAAATTCAGTTCTTTCTGAGTCAGTAGATATTTCAGACTTTTGTGGTCCGTGTATATCACTGACTTCTCCCCATATAAGTAATGTCTCCAAACCTTAAGAGCAAAGACTACAGCTGCCAACTCCAAGTCATGCGTCGGGTAATTAACCTCGTGCGGTCTCAACTGCCGAGACGCATACGCAACTACCTTTCCGCCTTGCATCAGAACACATCCTAATCCCGTGTGAGAAGCGTCACAAAACACGACGAAATCCTTTCCTGCCTCAGGATGGATCAAAATCGGAGCTTCAGTCAAAACTTTCTTGAGCTTCTCAAAACTCTCTTGCTGCTTATCAGTCCACACGAAAGGTACTTCCTTTCTCAGCAATTTCGTTAAAGGTGCAGCTATCGATGAAAATCCTTCAACGAATCTTCTGTAGTATCCGGCTAAACCCAAGCTGCGAACCTCGATTCACGGACTTAGGTGGTTTCAATCTAGCACGACCTCAATCTTCGAGGATCCACCCTTATCCCTTCCGCAGATACCATATGGCCTAAAAATGCAACTTCTTTCAGCCAAAATTCACACTTGCTGAATTTGGCATACAGCTTCTTTTCCCTTAAAACTCACAACACAATTCAGAGATGCTCGTCATGTTCCATCTCGGATTTAGAATATACTAGGATGTCGTCTATGAATACAATGACGAATTGATCCAAGTAAGGCTGAAAAATTCGGTTCATCATATCCATGAACGCAGCTGGGGCATTCGTCAATTCGAATGGCATTACCAAAATTCATAATGCCCATATCTAGTTCGGAAAGTCGTCTTATGGATATCCGCTTCTTTCACTTTAAGTCGATGATACCCGACCTTAGATCAATCTTTGAGAATACTGCACTCCTTTAAGTGATCGAACAAGTCGTCGATCCTTGGCAAAGGATACTTGTTCTTGATGGTCAGCTTATTCAATTGTCGGTAGTCTATACACATCCTCATCGATCCGTCCTTCTTCTTCACGAATAGGACCGGTGCTCCCCATGGAGACACACTAGGTCGAATGAATCCACGATCAAGCAACTCCTAAATTTGAGCCTTAAGCTCAACCAACTCCTTCGGTGCCATTCTATATGGAGTAATAGAAACTGGCACCGTTCCAGGCAATAAATCTATCCCGAGTTCTACCTCACGATCCGGGGGCAAACCTGGAAGTTCTTCCGGAAAAACATCTACAAATTCATTCACAGTCCTGACTTCATTAGCAGTTGCTTCCTTAGCCTCCAAAGCACTCACTAACATCAGGAAGGCTTCACATCCCTTTCTAACCATCTTTTCCGCCTTAAGAGCGGATACTATATTAGATAAGTAGTTCCGTCTCTCGCCCATTACTACAACTTCCTTGTCATCAAAAGTTCTTAAGGACATTCTCTTAGCAGCACAATCCACATTTGCACGATACTTCACAAGCCAGTCCATGCCTAAGATTAGGTCGAATTCTCCAAATGGCAACTCCATTAGATCAGCTGGAAACTGTATCCCTTGAACTTCTAAAGGCACTTCCTTAAAAAGTTTGTCTACAACTACTGTCTGTCCTAAAGGACTAAGTAGAGTCATCTTCCTCGGTACAGTTTCAGAAGTCACATGCAAAGTCCTAGATACTTCACTAGCGATATAGGAATGAGTTGACCCTATATCTATTAAAGCAATAAAGGGCAACCCGAAATCGAAGCGTGCAGTGATAACATCAAAAGCGTCATTTGTCTTCTCTCGCGACGAATTGCATACACCAAACTGGTTGTCTCGCCTCGAGCTACCACTTGCCTCTGCTCAAGTTTCGCGTCCTCTACGGAACCATTGCCCTTCCATTTGGGCCACGACCTCTTATCTGCTGCTTGTCCACTTACATCGGCTGATTAGCACCACGACTTGCTAAACGGTTCTTCTCAGAGTTCATCGGACAATCTTTGATCATATGATCCTTTGAACCGCACTTGAAACATCCGGGTCTTTTTCGGCATTCTCCGAGTGCATTTTCCCACATTGAGAACAAGTACGATTTTGTCCACCGTAGTAGTCTGTTTATTTCATGGACCATCACTTCTTGATTTCTTCTAAAATTCGGGACGACCACGAGGACCCAAAGCTTCTCTTATTCTTGCTCGGCCTCTGTCCGGTTCATCTCTCGGTCCGTTTAGCCTCTTGGCAATTCTTGCCCTTTCCACTAAGATTGCAAAATCTCTTTCACGGTGTGGAGCAATCATCACTCTTAGCTCATCTCTAAGTCCATCTTCAAATCTGATACATCGTTCATATTCCGTAGCCACTATCCCTCTGGCATATCGGCTAAGTCACAAAAATTCTACTTCATATTCAGCTATCGACTTGTTCCCTTGAATCAAATTCAGAAATGTCTTCCTCTGGGAGTCGATGTAGCTAGCTCCAACATATTTTCCTTCAAATTTAATCTTAAAATACCCCCAATCCAAATGATCCACAGGGGTACTCTCCTTTATAGTGAGCCACCACCGGTAGGCTTCATCATGAGAAGTGAAATAGCACCTTTCAATTTCTCTTCATCAGTGTAGTCTATATCGTCCATGATCCTCTCGACTGCCTCCAACCAATATTCAGCTACATTTGGAGCTACTCCAGATACTCCTCTGAAAACCTCAGCTCCATTCGATCTAAGTCTCTCACTACTGAGACTTTCGAGACCCATTTCCAGAACTAGCTTCTGCTACTCGTTCTAAAACTCATGACCTGACTTGTGATACTGCGTCACCTCCTTCATTTTGTTCTTGAAAGTCCACCCCAACAGCTGGTGGCAGAGCTTCATTCTCAAAACCTTGACCAGATCGAACTGGTTTCGAAACAGTCATCCTTCCTCTTCCATGTCCACGACGACCACGTCCCCTAGAGCTCATGTCTACTACGTATCTTATCTGTTTTTATGAAAAAGTCTTATGTATTAGAGTCTTTTCACTTCTTATTAAAGGAAAGTTTTATGAAACAAATATTCAGTGGTTTTTCCGTAGTAGTACACAAACACCTAAGGTCCATGTCTCTAAAGTATAGTTTAAGTTTAAACTATCATACATATCACATATCGATAAAGTACATACCTGATGGATCTGGGCCGAGAACTCGAGTGCCATGCTCTTATAAAATCACTTAACTTAAGAAAACTTTCAAAAAGTCATTTGGCCCAACTTTTGAAAACGTTGTGGGCTTCAAAACCCAAGGTCGAGAGTTTAAAACTGGGCTCTGATACCAAGCTAAAACACCCCAAACCCGCCCAAAAAGCCTAACCGGATTTGGTATGTTCCTCGAGTAAAACTTTAGTGGAATATCATTTTGTTCAAGAAAACTTGATGATTTTAAGTAAAACGGATTGACTTAAAGATCGAGTTGGGCTTAGTTGAAAAATAGATTTGTATTTTCTTAAAACATATATATATATATTACTGACAAAAAACCTTTTTAAATTATTTATCGAAAAATATTTAGTTATTTAATTGATAATTATTCATGGCAGAATTTAAAATAAATCCAAACACAAGATCTAAAAGTAGTTTATAGTGGCCTTATTACAAAAATAGCAAACCCAAAATAAAGTCTAAGTAATAAAATTTAAATTAATAAGTTTAAGTTGGGAAATCTCCACAATACTTGATACGAGCACTGGCCACCTCGAAATCCTTGCTGACCTGACCCATCGCACTATGAATTATCTGAAAAGTTTATCCCACAAAAGGGGTGAGTCATAAACTCAATGTATAACACATACACTAAAAAGTCCATTTTATCATATGCTTAAAGTCAAAAAAAAATTCACATATGGCCATAGGCCCATTTAACTCATATTTAGCCCAAAGGCCCATTTAGTTCATATTTAGCCCAAAGGCCCATTTAGCTCATGTTTAGCCCAAAGGCCCATTTCATAGCGAGATCAAATAATAATCATTCAATATTACATGGTTATGTACATGAAATGAAATGCAAGCCCGCCCACCTAAATATCCATCCGCTACACACCACCGTACCAACCAACACACCGTGGGGATTACTAAATCAACCCTTCATCCGCTACACACCATCGAAGGCGATTCTTTGCGATCAACATGCACATCGCCTTATAATGTTGTGGCAAAGCCACCAAAACAGATGTGACCGAAGTCACCTGACCGAAGTCCAAATTTCAAATACGTGATCGAAGTCACCAGATTCACATATGTGATCAAGTCACCGAATTCAAATATGTGATCGAGGTCACCGAGTCAAATATGTGACCAAGTCACGGAGTCAAATATGTGACCGAAGTCACCGAAATGTGGTAAAACCACCAGAATACTTCCTCCTTTATCAACAATACCCATATGCCCATACACATACATATCAAATTAGATTTTCATGCTATTTACCCAACAAAACATAATATAATCATATTCATTTCATATTTATGCATATAGCAAAAATAAATGAATATTGGGGTAAACATACACAATTTTGTATACCAATGATTGGTATCCACAAACAAACATATTGTCATATAATCACTTTTTAAAATATAGATCTATGGAAATTTTAATGTAAGGTTACACACCTTGTGATAGTGAGAACAATACCCTCTCGTTCGTCAACACCTAATTAAATAACACACTTGGTTAGTATACACTATTGTTAACAAAACTATACTTATTGACGAGAGATCTAATTCCTTACCCTCGGATTCTCGAACGACAGTTATTTGTGGTTTTTCTCCACTAGATGGATCAAAACCTACTGATATTCCACCAACGTAAAGTGGTTCGGTTGTACGCACTACTTCAAATAATCGATCCTCGTTAGCGGAGGGTCCACAACCCGTGGAAAGTCTCTAACCACCGATCTGACCCTTCGTTTGTAGTTTGATGGTAAAGGAATACCTCCTCTCTTCCAAACACTCCGTACGGCTCTTTTCTTACCTATCCTGTTGATCTTAAATCACCCCTAAAAATACGATCGGTTAGTAGTCTATCTAAATAAATCGATATGATCTAAATTAATAACCTTACCTTGATGATTTCGAATGGTCACTTAAAGGTTGTCTTCAACAAAGATCTTTGAAAAATCCTTTTCAAATGATTCGGCCTAGGAGAGAAATTAAAAGATCATGATTCTAATTTTACTAAAGTAAAAAGAATTGATGAAAATGATTGATAAAATCTTACTTTGAGTTCTTCAAGATTTGGCCTTGAATAAGAAGAAAAGAATATGATGATTTGGCCTTAACAAAAAGAGAAGAGAAATGGTGGTTTCAATATGATGGTTTCGATTTTGAGGGAAAGAAGAAAGATAATAGAAATGATAGAAGAGAGAGAAAGAAAAGATGATGTTAAAGAAAAGAAAAAAGGGATAGGTTTAGAGACCTATGCACATTCGGCCAAAGAGGTAAAAATTGAAGAAAAAATGGTTCTTGATCCTTTGTAGATTCGGCAAAGAGGGAAAGAAAAGAGAGAAATAAAATGAAAAGAAAAGAAAAGGAGAAATGATCAAAGAGAAAGGAGATTGGTTTTGGGGCTTAGATGCATTCGGCCAAGAGGGAGAAATGAAGAAGAAAAGATGATGCTTGAACCTTTTGGTACATTCGGCAATGAGAGAAAAGGAAGAAAAGAAGAAAGGCTTTCCAACTTTTGAGGCTTTTGACAAGAATTTTGAGAGAGAGGAATTTTAACCAAATGGTCAAAATGTGAACCAAAACAAAGAGAAGTTTTGCCTAATTCCCAAAGCAAGATTCGGCTAAGAGGAGAATTTTTGGAGAAATGAGAAAAGATGGACAATTTTGCTAGGATTTTTGGCCAACTAGCACCCTAATGGCTACACTAATTTTCAGTCAACCTAGCCAACATCATCCCCCTTTTTCCTCCTTGTTTCTTCCCCATCATATCCAAAATTTACTACACAATTAAACCACTCCCTTAACCCTTCATGCCGTCTAGGTTCATGGTCAAATGACCATGAACACACTCCCAAAACAATGCCCAAACTTATGCCTTTTGTCCCCCTCATCTTATCATCAACTTATGATTCCATACCATAAGTTCTTAGCTTCCTTTTTCACTTGGTCAAATAGCCAAAATTAAGAGAACACTCATCCACTCTAGAACATTCTTGGCCGACACTTATAGGGAAGAAAACAAAAAACAAAATCCTCCCTTATGCTAGCTAGGAGATTCGAACCTCACTCCTCAAGCACACATCCATGCATCTTAACCACCTTGCCAATTACTCAATTCATGCTAAAACTTCTTATCATTAATTCTTAAGTCCTAACTTGCTTAGCTCTCTCTAATTAATAGGAATTAAAAGTTTTACTAAGCATTCACTTAATTAATGAAGCTCAATTAACTTCAAAAAAAATACACTTAATAAATAATTAAGCATGCAACATCATTCAATTAAGTAAAATGCATAGCCCCTAATTATCAGGATGTTACAAATTATGAATGTGTCAACAATGATTTGTTATTCTAGAATTTGCTTTGATTATACATGTCGAGACCACATCTTTGATTTGATATACTTAGATGATAAAGGCACTTAGGATTTAACCCACTTACTCCACTAAAAGCCTTCCCTCACATTTAACCCTTAGTGAACCCCTTTGACCATAACAACCCTTTTATTGACTGACCCACTAATATTAACCCAAAAACCCATCTTGTATTTGTTATCACCATTCCTCTTGACTACCCTTTTTGTCGAGATTTTATTTTGAGCAGTTGCCTAACTATGTTCTATATTTCAGTTGTTAAAGTTCTTTCTTATTATTTTTTATTTATTCTTAAAAAAATCTAAGTATATTCCTTATTAGTTCTGTGATTAAATGAGCTTATACATTTTAAATTCCACATCTTGAAGAAAAGGCTCGTATTATTAGTATTACAAGTTTTCAATTGATGTAATTATTTAGGGTTAGTTTATTTTTCTAGTTAGGTAATTTGTCAATTCAATATTGATTTTAACCTTCTAATTCAGCCTATATCCATACCTTTAACCCAAGCCCCATTACAACCCTTTAAAGACCTTTTGATTTGTGTATCATCTCATATTATAGTGGTGGAGATCTGATTTTCATGTAAGCCTATGGTAACAACTTTTCATGTTTGACTGATGAGTGCTTTATTTTGAACCTTAAACACCTTGAGTGATTTGAGTGAATCTTTAGTGAGGATGTCAATACTTGTCAGTTTTGAATCAAAGGTAATTATTCGGATAAGGGGAAACACCTATATTTTTCAAGCTACAAACTTCTGACTTTGATTGTTTGAATCTTTAGGACTCTTTGAGTTAAATTATCCATGTGTAAATTATCTATAAATTATGAAGAGGCATTGTTGATGAATATTATGAATTTAGGGAAGTTAATTTTAATTGTGAGTTGAGAATTTTGCTTGAGGACAAGCAAAAGCTTAAGTGTGGGTGTATTTGATAAACCATAATATACACATATTTTAATCCCACATTTAGCATACTTTTAGATGATTTATTTCTTTAATTATGGGAATAGGTACTTCTAATCCTTTAATTTCATATTTTATACTCAGGAGAGCACTAAAGGATGAAAAGAACAAGAAACAGGCCGAAAATGGGAAAAATGGGCCAAAGTACAAAATCAACACGGCCTAGGCCCGAAACACACGGCCGTGCCACATGGGCGTGTCCTTGCCACAGCAAAGAAGAGTTTCATTCGGATTAGGGTACTTAGAGGCAAAGAAAGACATTCCAAAAGCCTATATAAACACCTTAGAGGCCAACCTAAAAGAGGGCATTCAGCTAGGAGAAGGAGCCAAGCCAGAGGGGCCGAATTGTGGGATTCACTCGAAGAAAGTCAGTTGATTCATCTCAAGAAGCCAAAATTATACTCAAGACTGAGGATCTCTCCTTCAATTCCTCCAGGGGTTTTAGGGTTTTCTTTATGTTTTGTTTTATATTTTCTTCTGAGATATTATCTTTTATGATTATGAACTAAACCCCTCAAATACCTGAGTGGGATGAAACCTAAGACGGATCTTGTTATTGTTTTCTGAGCTGTATGATAAATACTTGCTTTGTTCTTAACTATGTGTTCTTAATTCTTGTTTTGATATTTCAGGATATTGATTCAAGCATTTATGCTCTTAGGCAGAGGAGGAATAGACCCTATCTAAGAGTAGATCTAGCATAGTTAAGCGGAGTTGATCGCAACCCTAGAGATAAGATGACGAAAATCTGTCGGATTAGGGTCAAACCTAATATGGGAGTCCATAGATCGAGTTAATGCAATTCTAGGGGTTTTAATTAGAAAGAGATTTCAATTAATCAACCTAGGGTTGGACGTTAGTAGCCTCGAGAGAGGTATTAATATAAGTTAGGGCATCCTACGGATCAAGTCAAGTGAATAAATCGTCTGGTTCAGAGTTAGATAACAAGTGAAGTCTAGGTGGAATCTTCCTCGGGTATTGTCTTAATCAATTGGTTTTTCCCTCAAGTATTTCCCCAATTCATTCTCTTTGTCTTAGCATCTTTAGCTTAGTAGTTAGTTAATTTTAGGTTAAATAACAATTCCTTTAATTCTTAGGTTAAATAATAAAAGAAAGTTAGTATTAGTACTTTTGGTTCCTTTGGGTTTGACAATCTGGTCTTGCCACTAAACTATACTACTGTTCGATAGGTGCGCTTGCCTCAAGTCGTTGTCACAGTTAGTTTTTAGGCTATATCATTCATTATATAAATTTTTAAGACTCTGACACACGATTAGATAGCCATCTTTTATATTTTATTTTGTTATAACTTAACTTATTTAACATTTATTAATCACATTAAATTTCCACTATCTAATGTCCATTGTCGTCCAAGCCACATTAAAATGGCCTATTTCCCTTTTAAGGGCTTCATATTAAAAGAACATGGATTTAAACACCTTATCAATTATCCATGCACTTTTGCATCTTACTGATTTAGTACTTTTCTCAAATTAAGCACACAAATAACCAAATTAAAGCACGAAATTTTCACACATGCTTAATCATATACTGCAGACATAGAAAATAAAATTAAAATATTTTTTAGACTCGGATTTGTGGTCTCAAAACCACTGTTCTGACTAGGGTCTAAATCAGACTGTTACGCTTTGATACCACTAAATGTAACACCCCTTACCTGTGCCCAATGTCGGAACAGGATACAAGGCATTACCAGACTGAACTTGCTCAAACATACATTATCGGGCTATAAAATTTCGTTCCAAATTAAAACTTTTCCTTCTTAATCATAACATGCATATTATGGGCCTACAAGGCCCTAAACGTACATACGAGAGGTTTCAAAATTAATCCGAAAACTTTTACGCTCTTAGGAATTATTTTTTTAATTAAACAGGGGCCACATGCCCATGTAGGTAGGTCGTGTAGTCACACACGCCCATGTCCCTTGCTCGTGTGGAATTTAGTTTTTATTTCAAACCTATAGGGGTTTTCACACAATCGCCCGTGTCTCTCACACAGCCTAGACATGCCCGTGTCCTCACCCGTGTGTAAAAACCTTTGCATTTTGTTTATGACGTTAGCAACTTCTCAAGGGGCACACGGCCTAGGTACATGCTTGTGTGCTAGCCCGTGTGACGAATCGATTTCTCATAAATTTGGTGCAGGGGACACACGGCCTATCAACACACCCATGGGGGTTGACGGTGTATCACACACGGCCTAGACACAAGCCCGTGTATACCCGTGTGGAAAATTAGAAGGCTATCTTCCAAGCCAATTTCCACCCTAAAACATGAACACACTTATACCAACTCAAGCAATACATGATATGGTAATAATACCCTATAAAGAACCATTAATCATTTGCATAAACTTTCCCTTCATAAAACTTATCATCATTAAAATATGAAACTTGACAAATATTGGCCAATTCCCTATGGCCATATACAAAATCAACCATATAATCATTGTGAACTAACACATTTGGCTAAACCAAATGACACATACACAATTGACTAAGTCCCTAGACATGCCATAAACTCAAAGGGTTTTGCATTCACTTTTACCCAACATGATAGCTTGATAGTGTGATAGCATCCCCGGCGATCTCCAACTTGAGCTAGCATAAAACCCTATAAGATATGAGAAAGGAATGGGAGTAAGCTACAAAGTTTAGTAAGTACATATGTAAATAATAAAAAATTGATTACCATGTTTTTAACAATCCTTATTATAAGCTCTAAAGATAATGCCATTATTATGGCATAAAATTTTACAATTCATTTATGTTCATCTTGAGCTGTCTACTCGAGTTACAGTCACTAAATTATTTTTACCTGGAGCTACGGAACTACAAATTAAGATACGATAATTTTCCTTGAAACTAGACTCACATATCTTCTTACCATAAGATTTCTAGAATTTTTGGTCCAGCTAATCAGTACAGTTTATTCTTTAAAGTCTCCCATTTTTCCCTGTCCAACAGTTCTAACCCCTCTTCACTAAATATTTATTTTCTCATTGTACAGAACTCAAATAATGTTATCGTTTGTTTCTATTGAAAATAGGCTCAACAATTAATTCGAGTATATAAAATTTATCCCTTTATTATTTTTGTACAATTTATAATGAATTTATCTAGTCAGAACAAGGGATTTCAAAAACATTCTAACTCAGTCTCACAAAAATTCAAATATCTCAGAATATGAGATTCTTTTTCATGAACATTTTCTTTTATGTGAAAATAGGCTCAATAATATTTAATTTAATATCTTACTCAACCTCTAACTCAATTTCCACCATTTTTGGCGATATTTCAAAGTGATACAGCTGCTGCTGTCCAAACTGTTTTATTGTTAAACTTACTCTGTCATGTTTTCTTTGTACTAATTCTCATTTACGCACATATAATACCAAAGTATACCCATGGTTAGCCATTCTAATAACTAATCATTATCAAATATTTATATGCCATTCATTGGCCAATTTAATCTATACATCAACAACAAAGACTTGAACATATCATTTCTCAATGTAATTTGGCCTAAAAGCCTTACACATGATCATCATCAAATCTTATCATGTATCCATTCCTCATGAATGTAGATCACTAATCACATCGTTATCAATATTTCACAAGTATAACTTATTTGTGTACATTCTTCTCAAGAATTCATCATATACTGAATTTACTTCACGTGAGTTCTATGTACATATATGTACTACTCGTAACATAGTCACTTACTTTCTCATTTTTAACGTACCCGTTGAACCACTCGGAATGGTAAAAGTTACTTGAAAATCTCATACATATAGTACCGTATCAATGCCATATCATCGATATGGTCTTACATGAATCATCATATCGACACCATGTCCCTGACATGGTCTTATACGGAATCACATACCGAACTCATTTCTCATGAATTTCGCATATTTACCTGCATCACTCCATCACATAACTTTAGCCCTTTTTCCATCTTTAACAAAAACTTTAATTTCTTTACCCCGTTGAACCACTTGGAATATATAAGGGTACTCAAAAATTGTCATGCACATTATAAGATGCCAATGCCACATCCTAGATATGGTCTTGCATGGGATCACATGGTCTTACACGATTTCATACCGAAGCCAGGTCCCAGACGTAGTCTTACATAGAATCACTATTCGATGCCAATACCATATCCCAGATATGGTCTTACACAAGATCTCAATTTGATGCTGAGGTCATATCCCAGATATGGTCTTATACGGGACCTCAATAACCTTAGTGTCATGACGTTTGTATTCTATCCATTTCTAAGGTTTAATCGGAGATTTTCATTCTTCGACATTTCGTCAAAATTGTCATTAATCAATTTCATAGAGACCATATACAATTCATGTAATATCAAAACATTAAAATACATAACATAAGGTTGTATTATTTATAAACGAACTTACCTCGATACCAAAATGGTAAAAAGTGACCCAATCGTCAATTTCTCTCTTTTTCCCCGTTCTAGGTCCGAACCATTTTTCTTTGATCTATAACATCACATTTAGCTTACTTATTAGTCACATTATTCATTGTGACCCAAAAATCATACTATGGCAAAATTATGTTTTTGCCCTTAAACTTTGTCATATTTACACTTTTACCCCTAGGCTCGTAAAATTATTTTTATTTGATTTCCTTGTATTTTAGGCATATTTGAACCATTTTCATAACTTTAATTGTCCAAAATTTGCATTCATTCACACATTTTCATACATTTTTCAACTTTTTACAAATTAGTCCCTTTTTGCGATTTCATCGAAAATTACTTAGTAAAAGTCATTTGCTACACATCGAGCATTCATATTCTACCATTATACATCAAATCACATGCATGTCATCCGTGGGAAAATTTTTAAACACAAACCCTAGCTCAAAATAATGGTAGAAATAGCTAAACTGAGTTACGAGGATATCAAAAATATAAATAACATTAAAACCGGGGCTTGGATGCACTTACTATTAAGCTTGAAAGCTTGAAAACCCTAGCTATGGCTTCCCCCATGCTAAATTTTGCCAAGGAAGAAGATGGACAAAGGTTTTTGGCTTTTATTTTGTCTTTTAGTCCATTTAATTACCAAATTACCAAAATGCCCTTAACTTTAAAATATCCTATTTCACTTATCTCATGTCCATTTTGTCCCAACTATTTAACCAATGGTCTGATTACCATTTAAGGACCTCCAATTATAAATTTCATAGAAATTGGACACTTCTAACATGTGGAACTCAACTTTTGCACTATTTACAATTTAGTCATTTTAACTAAATTGAGTGCCCAAACGTCAAAATTTTCAAATGAAATTTTCACAAAATCTTTTGTGACATTGTAGGCCATAAAAATATAATAAAAATAAGATTTGCCTAGTAAAATTTGTGGCCCCAAAACCACTGTTCCGACTAGGCCCAAAATTAGGTTGTTACATATCTAGGATTGCTAAGAGGCCTATTTATAAGATGAGTTTCATGTACAAATATTACTAAAACATCCCTAGAATAATTAGAGTTAGATTGTGAAAATATAATAGAGTTTAATTGGGAGCAGAAACCTAGTTTAAGTTGAATACATGTGTAACATCCTACAATTGGGGGTTCTGCATTTTATGCTATTCTTTGTGTCTGGCTTGTTTGGCATGTTTTTGGTGTGCTTGGGGGTCCTGGTGAGGCTTAGGGGGAGAGCTAGTAGGAGTAGGCCTTAAGTCTATTTGTGTGTAGTTGTTGACACAAAGAAGCTTGTGTCCAGGTGGAGGTGGCATTACTTGTGGGAGCTGAAGGGGAGGAGTTCGAATCCCATAAGCCTCATTATGAAGCTTTGTTTTTGGCACCAGGATAGAGAGAAGATAAATTCAGTAGGGACTCTTTGAGGATGATGGTTGAATGGGTCAATAGATTCAAATGGATAGACAAGAATGCTTGAAGGAATTTGAATTGGTCAAACCAATTTGAATTGGTGTAGGAGAGTGAAAATAGGAGCAAAACAAGGGATTTGGTGTTGGTGGAGGTGTTGGTGAGTGTAGGGAGCTTGCAGGGGGAAATTTGGTTTAGTGCTAGGATAGGTGAGTGTACCAAAATCCCATAAGTCTTAGGCAATTGTTTCATTTTATTTGAGCATATTCGGTCATTAAGGGGGTGAGTGCTGATTTTTGCAAGTCTCCTTGAGTTCTCTTTTTTCTCTCATTCGGTTCTCTAATTCTCTGTGCCGAAACTGTCAGTTTTTCTATTCATCTCTTTTGCTCCTTTGACACTAACCAAAAGTGGTGTGACCATTCGGGCATCTTTTCTTCTTCTCTTTTTCTTTCTACTTTCTTTGTTTCTTTAGACGAACCCTCGTTCATCTCTTAACCGAATATTTGGTTTCCCTCTATTCATCTCTTCCACATTTTCTTTTCTTTTTTTCAAAAGCTCAAACCTCTCCTAATCTCATCTTTTCTTTAGCGAAATTGGGGTCTCTTCTATCATTGCTGCCAGAGCTGAATTTCCTTGGTCTCTATTCAGTTTTTCTCTGTTCAAGGTAAGGTTCTTTCTTTTATTTTACTTATGTACATTCTCTTCATTCTTTTTGTTCCAAGATAAAGCCGAATCCCTTCTAGTATAAACTAAATCCATTTCTTTTCTGTAAGGGAATGGAAAATTCTGTCATTTTTCTATTTATGTTTCGGTCCTATGTGTGGTCATAGCTGAAGTGGCTTTTGTTGTGTCTTAATGAAGTTTACGGCTAACCTCTTCTGTTCCTCTCTCAACATGGCATGGTCGCTCTAGATTGATGTGGATAATCGACTCTCTTCAGCCGACTATAGGGTTCTCTTTTAGATCATAAAGAAACCTAGTGTGGTGCGACTTCTTAATAACCAAGGTAAGGGATCATCTTTTCAAATTCCTTGGCTATTGTTTTCCCTGGCTATTATTAGAGAATCAACGTTTCTCTCTGACCTCTAATCAAGTCTATTCATGGATGCAAGTTCCAGTCAATCTAAGGAGAGGAGTGGGCTCGTAATCTTTGCTCCTAAAATTAAAAAATGTGCGGTGTCATCGGTTCGAAACTTTCTATCGAGGTGTGGTAGAGAGCCAATGTCTGCCTAGGATAGGCAAATCATGGTGGTTTTGTCTAGTGAGAGTGACGAAATATAGAGTCTAGTTCAACGCGTAATTAGGTGTGTAATGCTCACACTTTCTCTTTATTATTTTGTGTAAATAACTGTGATGGCTGAAAGTCGAAATGACTGTGCAATCAGTCAAGATACCCTTGTGGGTAAGGTTGAGGACACCAGGTAAGTTCTGTTGTAATTGTTTTACATATAATATGATTATGTATGACATGATTAACTATTTTACATGGATAATATGTCTGCATCGGGTTTTGGGATGTGAATGAAAGGGGAAGTGTGATTCAGTGACTATTTTCACAGTGGTCTGGAACCACGGTGGTTTGGAACCACGTATACATATGTTTATCAGTGACTTGTCTTAATAGTCTGGGGCCATAGTGGGTTGGCCCCACGTATACTTACCAGATATCGTCACAGTGGTCTAGGACTACTGTGGGTTGGCCCCACATTTATATATTCTCTGACTCTGTCACAAGTGGTCTGGGACCACAGTGGCTTGATGCCACGAGTGTTTGGTTGATTAAGGTGACCTAGAGAATGGAAAACTAGGTTGGGCTAGATGTAACATCCTGAATAATTGGGTCTGTGCATTTTGTGTGTTGTAGGGTTAAAGTGTTAGCTTGAGGTTTAGAGGTGCGAATTGGGCCTAGGTTTGGGCTGAAACCTGGGTTAATTTTCTAATGAAGAGCGCTAGGACATAATTAAAATGGGTATTTGTGTTTAAATTGCAAGGTGGGCTTGTGGCCCAAAGTTTGGTGGTGCCGTAAGGAGCAAGTGGGCGGCGTCACTAAGTGAAGGGATTTGGGCCAAGTACTGGCTGCTTGGGTCCCAAGTTTTTGGGCTAAAATATGGCACTCCAAGGGGAGAAGAGAGGATGGCACAATAGCTAGAAAATAGGAGTTTTAATTATTTTATTTTGTTGATAATATGAAGGGAAGAGTTGGTGCTAAGGAGGTCTGTTGAAGGGAGGATATAGATTAAGATGACAAGTAGGATAAGAGTTATCAGGTGACGGCAGAGTTGGCCGAAAATCCAACTCTGGGAGGGGGTGAAATTTGGTTGATATGCCGAAATTAGTAGGCAAGTGATCACCTTTTTCATCTTTTTCTTTCTTTCTCATCTTCTCTCTTCAAGCCAAAATTCTTTCTTTTCTCTTTTTGGTTCTCTTCCTTTGTCGCAACCCTCTAACTCTCTCTTCTCCTCTCTGATATTTTCCTAAAAGCCGAACCCTTTTTGCCCATACTTTCTTCTCCCATAGCTGAAACCTTCAAGTTTAGCCTCTTTTCCTGAAGTTACACCATAGCCGAATCATCATCTCAAGATTGGTAAGTTCTCCGTGGTTTTCTTCCTTGTTGTTTCTCTCTTTCTCATTTAGTTTCTAACCCGAATCACTTCCCTAATATCTTATCAGTTTCACTCTTTATTCATAGAAGCTGAATCTTTCTTGTTGTGATCTCTCGTGCCGAATATGAGGAACGCCAAAGGTATGTATTGGTAATAGGTTCAGTCGAATGGCCACTCCCTTACCTTTTCTCTTTTTCGAATCTCATCAAGCGTAGGTGTGATAATCGTGTTGGTCTAATGTTGGATGCTTGGCCGAATGTAGGTTGGGTGGTGACGCTTTCTTGAGGATTTTCGGGATTTAACAATCTAGGTAAGGGTTTCATTTTAAGTATTATGATTATCTCTTAGATTTGATCTCATCGTTTAAATTCGATTTAGTGACCAAGGGATTGTTTTGGAGTCAAATGTCAATAGCGATAGGAGGGTTGGATCAAGAAACCCACCCCTAAGTACAAGAAGCTTAACAAGATCGAGTGCGAGATTGGCCACTGGGGTGTGGGCCAACATCAGAGAAAGATCGTAGGTCGATAGTGGTAGTCTTGTGTGACGATAGTGTTAAAGCAGTGAGTGCGATAGTACAAGAATTAGGTGTGTAACTCTTACGCACTTCATATGTTGTTATGTTAAATGTTGTGTTTATTAAAAGTCAAAATAACAATGGGAAACATTACATTACCCTTACAGGTATAAGCAAGGAGTATGGGTAAGTCCATTATGGTGAATATTGTGCTTGATCTATGTGAAACCTTTATGTGCAATGTTGTATTTTCCTATGCAATAAGCATGATTATATTGTATTGAGAAACATATACATAGCATATGGGTATGATGAGAGGAGGGGGAAGGCATGATTTATTAAATTGTCACCAATGGTTAGGTACCACACGTGGGTTGGCCCCACATATCATAATTTTATGACTAAGTCTCAGTGGTTTGGAACCACCAGTGGTTAGGTACCACATGTGCTTATTTTGTGACTTGTCCCAGTGGTTAGGTACCACAGTGGGTTGGCCCCACATATCGATTTAAGGGATCGTCACCAGTGGTTAGGTACCACAAGTGGGTTGGCCTCACACGTGAATATTTGTAACTTCGATTACCAGTGGTTAGGTACCACCAGTGGCTAGGTGCCACAAGGGGTAGATTTGGCAGACTCGGATGGATAATTAGGCAATGGGTTGCATGACATGCATAATAATATATGAATCTGTGTAAGAGCATAACATCTTTTGGGATGGGGATTTACACACTGAGTCTCGGTGACTCACCCCTTCCGTTGCATTTTGCAGATAATGCTTAAATTGTGGATCCGAAGCCGAGGTGGACTCGCGATGGCCATGTTCAACATTTAATTTCAATATTTAATTTGAATTTAGTTCTTATTTACTTTAAGTTTGGGTTTCAGTTTGTAATAAGGCCACTTAAACTTTGCTTTGGGTTTATTGTTATCTGTTCTATTTTTCCTTAAACTATCATGAAACGAAAAAGGCATGCCAAGTAATTTATGATATGAACGTTTTTATAAGCTTAAGATAGTTTTCGAGTTTTCTAAAGATATACATCGAATGAATAATAATCAACAAGGTAATTTTATCACGCTAAACTAAGTTTCAAAATGTTGTAATAATTCGCCCAGTTCAGCAGCAATTTTCTTAACTACACCAAAAGTTTTCCTTTCAAATCAAGTCGACATAATGGTTTGTAAAATGTTTTCTTCCCAGTAACACGCTAGATTCAGTCGTAGCATTTAGACCGGGTTTGGGGTGTTATATTTTTGGTATCAGAGCCCAGCTCAAAAGCTCGGATGTGGGTAAAAGGCCTAAAATGTTTTCAAAAGGGGTGTGAAAATTGATTTTATAGAAATGCATACTTCGAAAAGAATGGCACATGAGTCTCCGGCATTGATCCACCCAGGTAAGTATCCTAACCTTTGCTGTGATATATATATATATATGTATGATGGGTTTCACAGGTTTATAGGGACGTAGATAGTTATACTAGGGCTTATGGACCTTAGGCTTAGCTCAACAAACTTTTAAATGTCATAAAACTTAACTTCCCTAAATAGACATGCCTGTGAGTAAGTCAAAAGGACTAGGGTGTAGTAACAGGCATACGCATGTCTAGGAGTGGATTCAGGAAGAGCTTGGTATTTAAGCAGTCCTAGTGACTCACCTCCTCTTTTCTGGAATCCTACCTGGTGTGTAGTGACTGTTCACCTTAACCGCGAGGACTTGTTAACGGGCCAAAGTTGTAATTAAAACCGAACGACCAAGACCTATCTTTGAAAAATTACTTATATGACCCTCGATTTTGCAAAATTATCCACAATACCCTAGGTTGAGGTAAATGACCAAAATACCCTTGACTTTGTAAAATGACCAAAACAACCCTTTTTGGGAAAATGACTAAAGCACCCTTGGTTGGAAAATTACCAAATTACCCCTAATTTACGAAAGTTACCAGAATTGGCAAAATTACCAACATACCCCTGATTGTAAAATTACCAAATACCCCTATTTTAAAAATCACCAAGATACCTTATTTTGGAAAATTACAAAAATACCCCTATAGGTTGAAATTACGAAAATACTCCTGGGTAGTGAAATGATGAAAATGCCCTTAGGCAATGAATGTGGGTCCTTGAAGGTACTGGCGTGTTTGATGCATGTATGTGGTGTTCCGTTGGATGCTGATTGAATAGGAATTCTAAAATTAGGGAATCCCAACTTAAGAATCGAACTATGTAGGCATAGTTCAAATTCGAAAGAACCACTGTTAAAAACTTCCTTCCATAAGACTGTTCATTGTTAATCATTGAAAGAAAAAGTTATTAACCCATAAAATTTCTAAATCAGATTAAATCGTGAACGGTAGAATGAGCACTCGAGGTCGTGGGCGTATTGTGCGCGGTCGTGGTAGGGGTAGGACAACTATTTCAAAATCGGTAGGGTCCGGTTATGGGTCAAAAAATGAGGTGACGCCGCCACCAGCTGTAGGCGTCGAATATCAGGAGCAGGCAGGTGGTGATGATGCAGTATCGCAAGCTATGCTACGAGTCCTAGAGAGAGTTGCTGGAGTAGGCGTAGGGATGAGGACTCAAAAATTTGTGTCCAAACGACTCCGAACGAATGGAGCCGAGGTATTTAGGGGAGTTTCGGGTGTAGCTCCCAACACCCGGAGTACTGGTTAGAGGCGACAGAGCGCATAAGGGATGATTTGGACTTCACATCTAAGGAGAAGCTAAAAAGGATAGTATCTCTTCTCCGGGATGAGTCTTATTAGTGGTGGTTCACGGTCAGGGAAGGTGCGTTGGCTGATGACATCACTTGGGACTTTTTCAAGGTGGCTTATCAGAGAAAGTACGTGGGGTCGAGTTATATAGATGCACAACGAAAGGCGTTTCTAAATTTGGTTCAAGGGAGTAAGTCAGTGTCCGAGTACGAGGCAGAATTCTTGCGGTTAAGTATGTACGCCCGGGGTATCGTGGCTACGGAGCATGAGCACTGTGTTAGGTTTGAGGACGGATTAAGGGAAGAGCTACAGGTGCTGATTACACCGCAGCGAGAAAGGGAATTGTCGTTCTTATAGAAAAGGCCAAGATTGCTGAGGAGGTAAAGTAAATGGAGAAGCAGAATCAGAATAGGAATAGGGATAAAAGGAGTTTTGGGCCTTCAGGATCTGCTGGGAGTTCTAAAAAAAAAGCTAGATTTGGTGGACGGGAGCAACCTACAAGGCCAACTGCTGCTGCTCAATGGCCACCACAGTGTGCCCGATATGAGAAGTCCCATTCGGGGGAGTGTTGGATAGGTAATAGAGGATGTTTTGAGTGTGGGTCAATGGATCACCAAATAAGAGATTGTCCGCGGAGGCCGGCTAGGACACAGACTGAGAATGAAGGGCATACCCAATTTAGGAGAGATGGTCAGCGACCACAGAGGGGTCGAGGTGCAGCCAGGGATGGTAATGGAAACGGACGAGGCCGTGGAGCACTTGGTTGGGGTGCTGGAAGTACCGATGCAAGACAGCCTGGGTTGGTCTATGCAGCGAAGCGCCGTGAGGAGGGCAACGCACCAGACGTCATAACCGGTACATTTTTTAATTTTTAGGTTGCCTTATACTGCTTTGATTGATGTTGGTTCGACGAACTCTTATGTTGCTAGTAGTATAGTGGGAACTTTGAACTTAGCCTATGAGACTTCTGCTAGGGAGATGACGGTAATTAGCCCTCTAGGACACTCTGTGGTAGTAGAAAACTATATAGGGATGTACCCCTAAAACTTCAAGAGGTAGTGCTTCAAGTTGATTTGATAGAATTACCCTTCAGAGGGATCGATCTAATCTTAGGGATGGATTGGTTGGTAAAGTATCAGGAGGGTATGGACTGTGCAGCTAAGCGCATGGTGCTGAAAACGACCAAGGGTGATGAAGTAGTGATGATAGGTGAGAGAAGGAACTACCTATCCAGTGTGGTATCCGCTTTGAAGGCTGAGAAGATGGTGAGGAATGGATGTAAGGCATTTGTGGTTTATATTTGTGCCTTGGAGGTTAAGGAATTAGCTTTGGAGAGTGCTCAAACGGTGAAAAAATTTACCGATGTCTTTTCGAAAGAGCTTCCGGGTTTGCCTTCAGATCGTGAAGTGAAGTTTGGTATAGACCTTCTACCAGGAACAGCGCCAGTGTCTATTGCCCTATATTGAATGGCGCCGAAGGAGTTAGTAGAGCTGAAAGCGCAGATTTAGAAATTGCTGGATCGAGGTTTTATCCGGATAAGTGTATCACCTTGGGGAGCGCCTGTGCTTTTTGTTAAGAAGAAGGACGGATCAATGCAAATGTGCATTGATTACCGTCAGCTGAATAAGTTGTCAATTAAGAACAAGTATCCGTTACCAAGGATAGATGACTTTTTCGATCAACTTAAGGGAGCCTCAGTCTTTTCCAAGATAGATTTGAGGTCGGGATATCACCAGCTTAAGGTCAGGGAGGTGGATATCCATAAAACAGTGTACTCATTACTCACTATGAATTTTTAGTGATGCCGTTTGGGTTGACTAACGCCTAGCAGCATTTATGGAAATGATGAACCGGGTGTTTCAGCCATATCTTGATCGATTCATTATGGTCTTTATCGACGATATTCTGGTTTATTCCAAGTCTAAGGAGGAGCATGATGCACATCTTCGTGTGGTGTTGTAAATTCTGAGAGAGAAGTAGTTGTTTGCTAAGTTTAGTAAGTGCGAGTTCTAGTTGAAGGAAGTTACCTTTTTTGGTCATGTGGTGTCGAATGAAGGGATTAGAGTGGACTCTCGGAAGATTGAAGCTGTATTGGAATGGAAACCACCGAAGTCTGTAGCAGAGATTCAGACTTTTTTGGGTTTAACAGGATATTACAGAAGGTTTGTGGAAGGATTTTCTTTGATAGCAGCATTGTTAACCAAGTTGCTAAGGAAAAGGGTTTCGTTTGTGTGGTCAGACGAGCAACAAGAGAGTTTTGAGAAGCTGAAGAGGATTTTGACGGAAGCTCCGGTACTGATTCAACCTGAAGTAGGGAAGGAGTTTACGGTTTATTGTGATGCATCGCACACAGGGTTAGGATGTGTACTGATGCAAGAAGGGAAGGTAGTAGCATATGCTTTTCAACAATTGAGACCTCACGAGGTGAATTACCCAACGCATGATCTAGAGTTGGCTGCAGTGGTTTTTGCCCTAAAAATTTAGAGACATTACTTGTGTGGAGAGAAGTCTATTGTGTACACGAACCGTAAGAGTTTAAAATACCTCCTCACTCAGAAGGAATTGAATTTAAGGCAGAGGAGGTGGATCGATCTGTTGAACGATTATGATTGCTCGATTGAGTACCATCCGGAAAGGCTAATGTGGTAGCTGACTCCTTGAGCCACAAGGTTGTGGCAGATCTAAGAGCTTTGTTTGTCCACCTTAGTCTATATGATGATGGAAGTCTGTTAGCGAAACTGCAAGTGAAGCCAACGTGGGTAAACCAGGTTAAGGAAAAACAACTGGTGGATGAAGTCTTAAACGCTCGGTGTTTGCAAGTGTAATGGTAGATTGAGGGTATAGCCCGAGCAAATGATGGAGTGCTATGTTTTCGGGGAAGGTTTGCATGCCTAAAGATGTGGAGTTAAGGTCAAGATTCTTCGTAAGGCTCATAGCGATCCATACGCTATGCATCCCGCAGTAGTAAGATGTACCGGATTTGCAAAGCGCTTTGGTGGTCGGGCTTAAAGCGTGAAGTAACTGAATTTATGAGTAGGTGTTTGACGTGTCAGCAGGTCAAAGCCAAACATCAGTTACCCTCGGGATTGTTGCAACCAATAAAGATTTCGTAATGGAAATGGGAAAGGATCACGATGGATTTTGTTAGTGAGCTACCTCTCACGCCTACTAAGAAGGATTTGGTTTGGGTGATCGTCGACCGTTTAACAAAGTCGGCTCATTTTATACCAATTCGGGTTGATTACTCTCTCTAGAGGTTAGCTAAGTTATATGTGGCAAAAATTGTGAGGTTACATGGGGTATGAATGTCGATTATCTCAGACAGGGACCCTAGGTTCACGTCGAGGTTTTGGAAGGCGTTGCACCAAGCCTTGGGAACAAAGTTGGATTTCAGTATGGCATTTCATCCCCAGTCGGATGGACAGTCGGAGAGGGTAATTCAGGTCTTGGTGGATATGCTAAGGGGTTGTGTCTTGGATTTCAGAGGTAGTTAGGAAGAATTTATGTCGTTGGCAGAGTTCGCATACAACAATAGTTACCAGGCAAGTATTCGGATGGCACCATATGAAGCATTATATGGTCGAAATTGCCGTACCCCTACGTGTTTGACATAGTTGGGAGAACGGCAATTGTTGGGTCCAAAGTTGATGGCCAAAACAGAAGAGAAGGTTAGGCTGATTCGAGATCATCTGAAGAAAGCTTCGGATAGGCAAAAGTCCTATACCGATCTTAAATGGAAGGATATAGAATTTGCAGAGGGTGACATGGTTTTCTTGAAGGTGTCGCTGTGGAAGAAAGTGCTGAGATTTGGTCGGAAGGGCAAGCTGAGCCCTAGGTTTATCGGGCCTTATCGGGTGTTGAAGCAAGAGGGACCAGTAGCTTATTAGCTCGAGTTGCCACTAGAGTTGAGTCAAATCCATAATGTGTTTCATGTTTCCATGCTTAGACACTACCGCTCAGATCCGTCTCATGTTGTGCTGGTAGAAGAAATTGAGGTGAGCCCAGACTTATCTTTTGAGGAGGAACCAATGCAGATCCTGGATCGGGATGTCAAAGTATTGCGCAGGAAATCAGTCCCTTTGGTGAAGGTATTATGGCAGAACCACGGTTCAGAAGAAGTGACATGGGAGCCGGAGGATGTTATGCGTCGGCAATACACTCAACTCTTTTGATCAGGTAAATTTCGAGGCCGAAATTAATTTTAAGGGGGGTAGAACTGTAACATCCTGAATAAGTGGGTCTGTGCATTTTGTGTGTTATAGGGTTAAAGTGTTAGCTTGAGGTTTAGTCATATGAATTGGGCCTGTGTTTGGGTGAGACCTAGGTTAATTTTCTAATGAAGAGTGCTAGGACATAATTAAAATGGGTATCTATGTTTAAATTGCAAGGTGGGCTTGTGGCCCAAAGTTTGGTGGTGCCGCAAGGAGCAAGTGGGCAGCGTCACTAAGGGAAGGAATTTGGGCCACGTACTGGTGGCTTGGGCCCAAGTTTTTGGGCTAAAATTTGACACTCCAAGGGAGGAAGAGAGGACGGTACAATAGCTAGAAAATAGGAGTTTTAATTTATTTATTTTGTTCATAATATGAAGGGAGGAGTTGGTGCTAAGGAGGCCTCTTTTGAAGGGAGGATATAGATTAAGATAACATGTGGGATAAGAGTTATCAGGTGATGGCAGTGTTGGCCAAAATCCAACTCTGGGAGGGGGTGAAATTCGGTTGATATGTCGAAATTAGTAGGCAAGTGATCACATTTTTCATCTTTTTCTTTCTTTCTCATCTTCTCTCTTCAAGCCAAAATTTTTCTTTTCTCTTGTGGGTTATCTTCCTTTGCCGCAACCCTCTAACTCTCTCTTCTCCTCTGCAATATTTTTCTAAAAGCCGGACCCTCTTTGCCCATACTTTCTTCTCCCATAGCTGAAACCTTCAAGTTTAGCCTCTTTTCTCGAAGTTACACCGTAGCTGAATCATCATCTCAAGATTGGTAAGTTCTCTGTGGTTTTCTTCCTTGATATTTCTCTCTTTCTCATTTAGTTTCTAACCCGAATCACTTCCCTAAGATCTTGTCAATTTTCACTCTTTATTCATAGAAGCGGATCTTTCTTGCTGTGATCTCTTGTCCGAACTGTGAGGAAAGCCGAAGGTATGTGTTGGTAATAGGTTCGGCCGAATGGCCACTCCCTTACCCTTTCTCTTTTGCTGGATCTCATTAAGCGTAGGTGCGATAATCGTGTTGGTCTAATGTTGGATGCTTGGCCGAATGTAGGTAAGGTGGTGGCATTTTCTTGAGGATTTTCGGGATTTGACAATCTAGGTAAGGGTTTCGTTTTAAGTATTATGATTATCTCTTAGATTTGATCTCATCGTTTAAATTCAATTTAGTGACCAAGGGATTGTTATGGACTCAAATGTCAGCCAAGCGATAGGAGGGGTTAGATCAGTAAACCCAGCCCCTAAGTACAAGAAGCGAGCAGTACCAGGAGTGCGAGATTGGCCACCGAGGTGTGGGCCGACATCGAAGAAAGATTGTCGGCCGATAGTGGTAGTCTCGAGTGACGATAGTGTTAAAGCAGTGAGTGCGATAGTACGAGAATCAGGTGTGTAACTCTTACACACTTCATATGTTGTTATGTTAAATGTTGTGTTTGTTAAAAGCTGGAATAACAGTGGGAAACATTACGTTACCCTTTCGGTATAAGCAAGGACTCGTGTAAGTCCATTACTATGAATATCGTGCTTGATCTATGTGAAACTTGTGTGCTATGTTGTATTTTCCTATGCATTAAGCATGATTATATTGTATTAAGAAACATATACATAGCATATGGGTATGATGAGAGGAGAGGGAAGGCATGATTTATCAAACTGTCACCAGTGGTTAGGTGCCACACGTGGGTTGGCCCCACATATCATAATTTTGTGACTAAGTCTCAGTGGTTTGGAACCACCAGTGGTTAGGTACCACATGTGCTTATTTTGTGACTTGTCCCAGTGGTTAGGTACCACAGTGGGTTGGCCCCACATATCGATTTAAGGGATCGTCACCAATGGTTAGGTACCACAAGTGGGTTGGCCCCACAAGTGAATATTTTTAACTTTGGTTACCAGTGGTTAGGTACCACCAGTGGCTAGGTGCCACAAGGGGTAGATTTGGGAGACTCGGATGGATAATTAGGTAATGGGTTGCATGACATGCATAATATTATATGAATTTGTGTAAGAGCATAACATCTTTTGGGATGGGGATTTACACACTGAGTCTCGGTGACTCACCCCTTCCATTGCATTTTGCAGATAATGCTTAAATTGTGGATCCGAAGCCGGGGTGGGCTCGCGGTGGCCATGCTAAACATTTAATTTCAATATTTAATTTGAACTGAGTTCTTATTTACTTTAAGTTTTGGTTTCAGTTTGTAATAAGGCCACTTAAACTTTGCTTTGGGTTTATTGTTATCTGTTCTGTTTTTCCTTAAACTATCATAAAACGAAAAAGGCGTGCCAAGTAATTTATGATATGAACATTTTTATAAACTTAAGATAATTTTCTGAGTTTTTCTAAAGATATACATCGAATGAATAATAACCAACAAGGTAATTCTATCACGCTAAAATAAGTTTCAAAATGTTTTAATAATTCGCCCAGTTCAACCGCAATTTTCTTAACTACACCAAAAGTTTTCCTTTCAAATCAAGTCGACATAATGGTTTGTAAAACGTTTTCTTCCCAGTAACACACTAGATTCGGTCCTAGAGTTTAAACTGGGTTTGGGGTGTTACATTGGGGCTGCATTGCATACATTTTAATATGCCATATTATGTGGGCTAAGGCCCAATGTGCATCTGTGGGCTTAAGGCTGATTGCATTATAAGGGGAACTACACACTGAGTCTCAGTGACTCACCCCTCTGCTTAATTTTGCAGGTAAGCACTAGATTACGGATTTGGAGCCGAGGTGGACTTGAGGTGGCCATGCAATGTTTTTCTCGTAAACTCATTTCTTTTATTTTAAACTTATTTTAATTTCGATTTTATTGTGTAATAAGGCCGCTATAACTTTAATTTGGGTTTTGATTTAATTCTGATATTATATATTTTATAAACTGTCAAATATGTGGTTTTTTTCTAAAGTTAAAAACATAAACAAATAGTTTTCAAAGTGTTAACAAAAGATGGCTTGCAAATAACTAATTAATTTAGATATTTTATTAAAACCGCAGCATAGTTTTCAACTGTCATGCTTATGACATTCCTCAAAAACGACTTTCAAAAGATAAAAATAAATTTTTACGATTTTAGTTCAATCTAATATGGATTTAGTAAGAAACTCTTGAGCGGCTTTCTAAATTATTTTCAAGACAGAAACACTATTCAAAAAGTTTGCCCAAATCACGATGTTTAGTTAAAATTTTCAAATTTTCTTTCCCGTAACATACCAGACTTGGTCGTAACGTACTAATCGGGTTTGGGATGTTACAATTATGGTATCAAAGCCTAAGTTTACAAAACTCGGCTTTGGGTTTGGGGTGTTACAATTATGGTATCAAAGCCTAAGTTTACAAAACTCGGCTTTGGGTTTGGGGTTCAAAATATTTTTAAAAGTTGGTGTGGAAAATGGTTTAGAAAAATATATGTTTTCTGGAAGTATGGCACCCAAGTCTCCGACACCAATCCGCACTGTAAGTTTTCTGATTGCTATTTGAATTCTTATGAAATATTGTGATAGATAGTTTTGAGAAATACAACTCTAATGATAGAGACCTTTAGAAATATTTCTTGAGAAAACCTACTTCTAATGCCATTTTCATAAGACTGTCGGGTAATAAATAATGGAAAAATACTAGCCCATCAAATTTTTAATCATATTTAGTAGAAATCGTAGTAATGAGTGCTAGAGGACGTGGACGTAGTATGCGCGGCCGTGGTAGAGGCCGGGGTGTTGGGGCTAAACCTTCGAAATCAGGGCATGGGCCAAAAGGTGAAGTGCCAGCATCACTAGTAGTGGAAGCGCGATTCCAGGACCAAACTAGTGGAGACGATGCTGTGTCTCAAGCTATGTTGCGTGTTCTAGAGCGAGTTACTAGAGCAGGCACGGGATCAGTAGCTCGAAAATCTATTTCTGAGCGACTCCGAGCTAATACGGCTGAGATATTTAGGGGTATTTCTGGTGTGGCTCCTAACGTAGCTGAGTACTGGCTAGAGGCGGTCGAGTGGATTATGGACGATCTTGATTGTACCGCGGAAGAGAAGCTGTAAGGGGTAGTGTCTCTTATTCGAGATGAGGCATACAAATGGTGGCTCACGGTAAGGGATGGTACAGCAGCTGACCGCATTACCTAGGACTTCTTTAAGGCAGTATTCTAGGGAAAGTACATTGGGGCGAGCTATGTGGACGCTCAGAGGAAGGCATTTCTAAACTTGGTCGAGGGGAATAAGTCAGTGGCTGATTATAAGGCAAAATTCTTGTGTTTAAGCCGTTATGCCCGGGGTATCGTTGCAATAGATCACGAGCATTGTGCCCGATTTGAGGATGGTCTAAAGGATAAGTTACGAGTACTGATAGCTCCGTAGTGGGAGAGAGAATTTACTATTCTGGTTGAAAAGGCTAAGATAGCCGAAGAGGTGAAGCGGTCTGAAAGGTAGAATCAGGATAGGGACAGAGGTAGGAATAAAAGGAATTTTGGGTTGTCAGAATCCATTGGGAGTTTCCAAAAGAGGCCTAGGTCTGATGGGCTGAGTCGTGTTGCGAAGCCTGTTACCTTTGGTCGGTCTCAACTATGTGCTAGATATGGAAATTTTCATTCAGGGGAGTGTTGGAAAATAAGTAAAGGATGTTACAGGTGTGGATTTGTAGATCATCTGGTCAAAGACTATCCACAAGAACCAAACAGAGTGCGACCAGTTGGTCAGGGTTATGCTCAAGTCGAAAGAGGTGGTCAGCAGCCGCTAAGAGGTAATGGTCCGGCCAAAGGAGGAAACAGTTTTGGTCGAGGACGAGGAGCACTGGGCAGAGGTGATGTGAATACAGATATGAGACAACCTGGGTTGGTTTATCCAGCTAGACGCCGAGAGGAGGGCGATGTACCAAACATCATAACCGGTATGTTCTTTATTTTGGTTTTCCTTTACAGCACTGATAGATATTAGGTCTACACATTCGTATGTTGCTAGTACTGTGTCTGGAACTTTGAACATAGGATCTGAGGTTGCTTCTAGAGAGATGACTATGATTAGCCCTTTAGGACAATCTATAGTGGTAAACAGACTTTTTAGGAGTGTGCCTTTAAAAGTTCAAGGGATAGTTTTCTCGGCTGACTTAATGGAACTGCCGTTCGGTGAGTTCGATTTGATTTTAGGCATGGACTGGCTAGTTAAGTACTGAGTAAATTTGGATTGTGCTGCTAAGCGCATGGTGTTGAAGACTCCTGAGGATAAAGAGGTGCTAGTGATAGGCGAAAGAAAGAATTACTTGTCCAATGTAGTGTTTGCTCTAAAGGCTGAAAAGATGGTGCAAAAAGGGTGTGAAGCGTTCTTAGCTTTCATCAGTGTTTTGGAAGCCAAGGAGTTATCTATAAAAGATGTTAGAATGGTGATAGAGTTCTCAGATGTTTTTCCAAAAGAGCTTCCAGGGTTACCTCCGGATCGCAAGGTGGAGTTTGGTATTGATCTTCTTCTGGGAATAGCTCCGGTGTCCATTGATCCGTATAGAATGGCGTCGAAGAAGCTGGTGGAACTTAAAGCCCAGATTCAGGATTTGCTGGACCGTGGTTTTATCAAACCGAGTGTGTCACCATAGGGAGCTCCAGTGTTATTTGTCAAGAAAAAGGATGGGTCGATGCGGATGTGCATTGACTATAGGCAACTGAACAAGTTGACGATTAAGAACAAGTACCCGTTGCCAAGGATTGACAATATGTTCGATCAGTTGTGAAGCACTTCGATTTTCTCAAAGATAGACTTAAGGTCAGGTTATCATCAGCTTAAGGTTAAGGAGGCAGATATTCATAAAACAACTTTTTGAACTCGTTATGGTCACTACGATTTCTTAGTGATGCCGTTTGGGTTAACGAATGCACCAGCTGCGTTTTTTGGATATGATGAACCGAGTAATCCAACCCTACCTGGATCAGTTTATCGTAGTGTTTATAGATGATATCTTGGTATATTCAAGGACGAAAGAGGAGCATGATTCGCATCTTTAGATTGTTCTGCAGATTTTAAGAGAAAAGCAAATGTATGCCAAATTTAGCAAGTGTGAATTTTGGTTGAGGGAAGTTACTTTTCTGGGGCATGTTGTGTCTACTGAGGGGATTAGGGCCGATCCCCAAAAGATTGAAGCTATTTTGGATTGGAAACCACCAAAGTCAGTGGTAGAAATTTGAAGATTTTTGGGATTAGCTGGGTATTACAAAAGGTTTGTTGAGGGATTCTCGTTGATAGCTGCACATTTAACCAAGTTGTTACTAAAAGGGGTACCGTTTGTTTGGTCAGATAAGCAACATGAGAGCTTTGAGAAGTTGAAGAGGATTTTGATGGAAGCACCAGTGTTGATTCAGCCTGAGGCTAGAAAAGAGTTCGTCGTTTACTGTGATGTGTCATTCACAGGATTAGGATGTGTGTTGATGCAAGAGGGGAAAGTGGTAGCATATGTGTCTCGACAATTGAAACCACATGAAGTAAACTATCCCACTCATGATTTAGAGTTGGCTGCGGTAGTGTTTGCTCTGAAGATTTGGAGACACTACTTGTACGGAGAGAAGTCGATTATCTATACCGATCACAAGAGCCTAAAATATCTCCTTACCTAGAAGGAGTTGAATTTAAGGCAACAGAGGTAGGTTGAATTGTTGAAAGAGTATGATTACTCGATTGAGTATCACCCAGTAAAGCTAACGTAGTGGCAGATGCGTTGAGCTGTAAGGTGATATCTGACTTGAGGGCAATGTTTGCTCATCTCAGTTTGTATGATGATGGAAGCTTGTTAGCTGAACTTCAAGTGAAGCATTCATGGGTAAGTCAGATAAAAGAAAAGTAGTTTCCAGATGAATCGTTGAGTTCTAGATTTCAGCAAGTGGAAGGTGGTTGACAGAATATTTTAGTTTGAACAGTGATGGGGTATTGTGCTTTCATAGAAAGGCTTGTATGCCGAAGGATTCTAAGTTGAGACAGAGGATTTTGCAAGAAGCGCACAGTAGTCCATACGCAATGCATCTCGGCGGGAGTAAAATGTATCGAGATTTACGTGAATAGTTTTGGTGGCCAAGTCTGAAGTAAAAAGTTACCGAGTATGTAAGTAAGTGCTTGGCATGTCAGTAGGTGAAGGCGGAACATCAGTTGCCTTCAGGGTTGCTACAGCTAGTGAAGATTCCACTTTGGAAGTGGGAGAGGATAACTATGGACTTTGTTAGTGGGCTACCCCTTACACCCTACTAAGAAAGATTCGGTGTGGGTGATTGTCGATCGGTTGACGAAGTCTGCTCACTTCATACCCATTTGTGTCGACTACTCATTGCAGAAGTTAGCTAAGTTGTACATAGCAGAGATTGTCAGGTTACATGGGATACTGGTATCGATCATATCAGACAGAGACCCCAGGTTTACATCGTGATTCTGGAAGGCATTAATCAATGGGTGCAAGACTATATTTCAGCACGACATTTCATCCATAGTTTGATGGTCAAGTAGAGAGGGTAATTCAGATTTTGGAAGACATGTTGAGAGGCTTTGTTATTGACTTCAGGGGTAGTTGGGAGGATTTCCTACCGTTGGCAGATTTTGCATACAATAATAGTTATCAATCCAGCATTAAGATGGCACCCTATGAAGCGTTGTATGGTCATAAGTGTCGTACCCCTACCTGCTGGACAGAGTTAGGTGAGCGACAGTTATTGGGCCCGAAATTGGTTTCAGAAATAGAGGAAAAGGTTAAGCTGATTCGGGCTCAATTGAAGGAAGCTTCAAAAATAGAAATCGTATGCGGATCTGAAGCGTAAGGAAATAGAATTTTCAGTGGGTGATTGGGGTTTTCTGAAAGTCTCACCTTGGAAGAAGGTCTTAAGGTTTGGACGGAAGGGCAAGTTGAGCCCCAGGTTCATCGGGCCTTATCGAGTGTTGAAACGTGTGGGTCCAGTGGCATATCAGCTTGAGTTACCTCCAGAATTGAGGCAGATACATGATGTATTTCATGTTTCAATGTTAAGGCGCTATCGCTATCATTCGGATTCATCTCACATAGTACTGGTGGAAGAAATTGAAGTAAGACCTAATTTATCTTTTGAAGAAGAACTAGTTCAGATCCTAGATCTAGATGTTAAACTATTGAAAAAGAAGACAGTTCCGTTGGTTAAAGTTTTATGGCGGAATCATAGTTCAGAGGAAGCCATGTGGGAGCCAGAGGATGTGATGCGACAGCAATACCCTCACCTTTTTTGATCAGGTAAATTTCGAGGTCGAAATTTCTTTAAGGGGGTAGAACTGTAACATCCTAGAATTAGGGGTTCTACATTTTATGCTATTCTTTGTGTCTGGCTTGTTTGGCATGTTTTTGGTGTGCTTGTTGGTCCTGGTGAGGCTCGGGGTCAAGCCAGAGCCTTGGTAAAATTTTTCTTTTGGGGCACTTTAAGGGGGAGAGCTGGTAGGAGTAGGCCTTAAGTCTATTTGTGTGTAGTTGTTGACACAAAGAAGCTTGTGTCCAGGTGGAGGTGGTGTTACTTGTGGGAGCTGAAGGGGAGGAGTTTGAATCCCATAAGCCTCATTATAAAGCTTTGTTTTTGGCACCAGGATAGAAAGAAGATGGATTCTACAGGGACTCTTCAAGGATGATGGTTAAATGGGTCAATGGATTCAAATGGATGGACAAGAATGCTTTAAGGAATTTCAATTGGTCAAACCAATTTGAATGGGTGTAAGGGAGTGAAAATAGGAGCAAAACAAGGGATTTGGTGTTGGTGGAGGTGTTGCCAAATGTAGGGATCTTGAAGGAGGGTAAATTTGGTTTAGTGCTAGGATAGGTGAGTGTACCGAAATCCCATAGGTCTTAGGCAATTGTTTCATTTCAATTTAGCATATTTGGTCATTAAGGGGGTGAGTGCCGATTTTTGCAAGTCTCCTTGAGTTCTCTTTTTTCTCTCATTCGGTTTCCTTAATTCTCTGTGCCAAAACTGTCAGTTTTTCTATTCATCTCTTTTGCTCCTTTGACACTAGTCGAAAGTGATGTGACCATTCGGGCATCTCTTCTTCTTCTCTTTTTGTTTATACTTCCTTTGTTTCTTTAGCCGAACTTCATCTATTAGCTGAATATTTGGTTTCCCTCTATTCATCTCTTCCACCTTTTCTTTCCTTCTTTTCAAAAGCCAAAACCTCCCCTAATATCATCTTTTCTTTAGCGGAACTTGGGGTATCTTCTATCATTGCAGACAGAGCCGAATTTCCTTTGCCTCTATTTGATTTTTCTCTATTCAAGGTAAGGTTCTTTCTTTTATTTTTCTTATGGACATTCTCTTTATTCCTTTTGGTTCCAAGATAAAGCCGAATCCCTTCTACTATCAACTAAATCCGTTTCTTCCATTCTGTGCTTATTTAGACGAACCTCAGGAAACAAAAGTGCTAGTTAGTTGTTGAAGGTTCCTCTTCGATCGGATTTCGTTTGTGTAAGGTAATGGAAAATTCTATCGTTTTTCTATTTATGTTTCGGTCCTATGTGTCGTCATAGCCGAAGTGGCTATTGTTGTTTCTTAATGAAGTTTGCGGCTAACCTCTTCTGTTCCTCTCTCAACATGGCGTGATCGCTCCGGATTGATATGGATAACCAAATCTCTTCAGCTGACTATAGGGTTCTCTTTTAGAACACAGCTAAACCTAGTGTGGTTCGACTTCTTAATAACCAAGGTAAGGGATCATCTTTTCGAATTCCTTGGCTATTATTTTCCTTTGCGTTTTTGGTTGCCTTAATCAAAATTTCCTTATTAGACAATTGACGTTTCTCTCTAACCTCTAATCAAGTCTATTCATGGATGCAAGTGCCAGTCAATCTAAGGAGGGGAGTGGACCCGTAATCTCCGCTCTTAAATTTAAAAGACGTGTAGTGTCGACGGCTCGAGACTTTCTGCTGGGGTGTGGTAGAGAGCCGACTTCTGCCTAGGATAGGTAAATCGTGGTGGTTTCTTCTAGTGAGAGTGATGACATAGAGAGTCTAGTTTTACGCGTAATTAGGTGTGTAATACTCACACTTTCTCTTTATTGTTTTGTGTAAATAACTGTTATGGCTGAAAGCAAAAATGACTGTGCAATCGGTTGAGATGCCCTTGTGGGTAAGGTTGAGGACACCAGGTAAGTACCGTTGTAATTGCTTTGCATATAATATGATTATGTAACAGATCGAATTTGACCCTAATCAGAACAGTGGTTTTGGGACCACGAATCTGAGTCCGAGAAATATTTTAATATTTTATTTTGTGCTTATTATGTGTGAATTAAAATGTGTGAAAGTTTCAGAGAAAAATTTTATCGTTTGGTGTTTAATTTGACAAAAAGGACTTAATCGCAAATTTTAAAAGTCTCAAACTATAGTGTAAAGTGCCTATTTGATGATGGCTTTAAAAGTGGAGCATTAAAAGGGTAAATAACCCATTTTTAGAGTTAGTGGGTGGCTTATGTCAAAAATAACCTTAGTATATATGTTAGTTTTAGTTTATATTATTTATATATTAAAGGTTATATTAGTAATTTAATAATTACTTTATTATATGTTAAAATAACATAAACAAAAGCCACCATCTTTTTCATTCTCTCATGACCGAATATTGAGAAAGAAAAAAAGGGGGTTTTGTTCTTTGAATTTCGGCACTTGGTGGCTTGATTTCAATGTTAGTTTGATTTTGGTTTTTGTAAATTTTTACGTTTTTGAGATCGTTGCTTCGAGCAAAGGGTCACCCATGTTGTAATTTTTAAAACTGAGCATGTCTAAGGTTCGGCCATTAGCATTCTTATATGATAATTGATGTTTGATGAATTTAATTTATTGTTAGGACTAAGATTGATAAGTTTTGTATTGAAGTTTTAGTGAAAATTGAGTAAATAGGACTAATTTGTTAAAATAAAAATTTGAGAGGGCTTAAATGCAAAATAAATGAGAGAAATGGACTTATATGGTCCTTATACATATTCGGCCCTTGAGTGTGGTATTGAAATAATGTATATTTTTTGTTTTGTGCAATTAAGAATAGATTGTAAAAATTTGAAATAGTAGGGGTAAAATGGTAAATTGCCTATTTATGTGCTTAGGGACTAAATTGAGATGAATGGGCTAAATTTTAATGTGTTTTAGATCAAGAACAAAGAAAAACGAATTTAGATCGGGGAAAGATGAAGGTTCTCGAATAGCCGATTTGCACGGTCTATCGACAACCGAGGTAAGTCCTTAAGCAAATTTATATTGAGAAATTATTTACGAAAGTAGTACATGATAAAGTTCGGTATTTAAGGCATGAAAATATATATAGGCCGTATGTGGGGTATGAAATTGTAGTAAATTTGTTTGTTGAATGTGATGTGGATAATTATGTTCGGTTTAACATGAAATTGTAAAATAAAGTATACCAGATGGATGTGATTGTAGCATTAAGTAATGTGTATGGGAATGTTGATTGGGTTGATAATCGGGCTTTGAGCCTAGCGTGCCTCGTGCGGTGTTATTAATCGGGCTTTGAGCCTAGCGTGCCTTGTCTTTGTGTTACATATCGCTTTGATGCCTAGCGTGCCTTGTGCCGTGTTATATATCGTGCTTTGATGCTCAGCGTGCTTCGTGTCGATGATTTATTTCGAGCTTTAATGCCCAAAGAAGTTTCGTGTTTGATTTATTTCGCTCTAATGCCTAGCGTGCTTCGTGTTTGTTTAAATCTCGGACCTTTGGTCTAGTAGTTTTATACTAGTGATTTTTAATACGAGCTTATGCTTATGAATGAAATGGTCTAGTTATGATGGTATTTGAATAAGCCAAGGTTTATTGTTATAGTGTTCACCAAAAGTTATGTATCGAATCAAGTTTATGATATATGTGATGATTCTTGAATAATCAAGTTGATAGAAATGTGTTTATATATTCGGTACTTAAGATATGTGATTAGAAAAGACATTGAGTTGATATGTTTACTTGCTTACTTGAGTTTATTATATTGATATGAGAAATTATACCTATATAGGTTCGCCATGAGCTATACATATAGATAAATGTATATATATTCAATTATGTACCCTTATTTTAAATGTACACGTAAAGTATTATTCTATTGAAGTGAAAATATATATGTATTGATTAGCAATCTAGGTACCATTGATAAGTTTCATGTTTTAAGTGTACGTTGAATATTATTTCACTAGGTGTGAACATTGATAATCGCCATGGTAGTATATATGTGTTTTGTCGGTTCATAAATGTTACTAATGTTATTCTATTCAATCTAATTGAATACCTAGTTGAGTTGTAAAGTCGCTTAAGACTTACTAAGCCGGTGAGCTTACTCTGCTTATGTTTGTGCTCTATTTTATAGATCAATAATTCAACTACTGCCTCGGGGATCATCAAGATAGTCGACCACACTATCACTCTCTTTGGTATAGTTATGTTTTGTAAACTTTTGAATCAAAGGCATGTATAGGCTTTGTTTTGATAAATAATGAATGATGTCGGATTGTAAATATAAATATGGCCTTGCGAATAAGGCTGTTGCTTTTGGTTAAGTTTGGGTTTCATATTTTGATATGGTAGCTTGCATTAAAATACCATTAGATATGTGCCTACGGTCATGCTTTAAATCATACACGGAAAATGATCATATGATATATATTTATGGTGTAATATTGGGATATGCATTTAGATAATAAGGATAAATGTTGGATGCTAGATGATTTAAAGCATGTAATATGTTAGCAAGTTAATAGGTTGCTATATATATATATATATATATATATATATATATTTGTAAATGGTTTAGTAATGCTTGTTGATGTTGTTATTAATTTATCATGTTCAAATATATCAAGAAAGTTCATTTCATATTATGTTATGTGTGAAATATTAATTATCAAATTATTGTACACTTACTTGTAGTATTCGGCCATGGCATTGGTTTAGTTTGAAGTTTATATTTTTATTTGATACTTATATGCATTTGGACATGAATTTAGAATGGCTAAATTATTTTTGGTGAACATTTAGTGATAGGGCGCATGAGACTATGTAAATATAGTTATATGATTTGTATTAATAACATTATAGATATATTCATGAGTTAAGTACATTTGAAAAGGATATGATTAAGTTGGTATGAGCTTGGTTTTGCGAAATTCGATCATGTCGTCTATAACGAATTAACTGATAATGTAGATGGATGATAATGGTAATTAGTAAAGCTTTGTCATGTAGATATATTTGTCCTAAATAATAATGCATTTGATTGGTATATATTGAATAAGGGCGGATGTACATATTCGGCTAATGTATTCAAAAATGACCAAAGGAATAGTCTTTTTACTCTTTGGTTGAAACTTGTCTTTTTTTTTAGATAGTAAAGGTATTATTTGTAATAAACTTGTTAGCATTATAATTTTTGAAATGAAAGTACATGTTTGATTGAGATAGCATGAATTAAATTCTATTAATTAATGTAATAGTATTTGTATGAATGCGTTGACTGTGGTTTGACGAGTAATGCCTCGTAACCCAACTCCGGCGACGGATACGGGTTAGGGGTGTTACATTTTATTGGTATCAGAGCTACAATTTAGTCGATTCTAGGACTACCGTAGTACGTAAGAGTCTAGCTATACATGCCTTTGAATTTTATATGTGATAGTGTGGTGACTTCTGACAATTTCAATTGTATTTTATATAGTAAATGGATTCCGATCCCGATAGAGCCAGAGTGATGATGTGGAGAGTGTTGCGCTGGTCTCAAGACATGGATCAACGCCATTAGACTCTCAACCGCCACGGGTAACCACGAGGAGAGGCTAAACAAGCCTTCTACCAAATGATGAATGAATGGTTTACCCAATTTGTTCGTAATAATCCTATTGTACAACAACCTCCACCCCAAATAATCTAACTCCGGTACCTTCAAAGACTTCGATGATAGATCCAATGAGATCTAGTAGGCCTCCTGCTGATAAAATCAGAAATTTGGGGCCGAGGAATTCAAGGCTAATGATAATGATGATGCAGAGCGAAATGAAATGTGGCTTGATAACACTATTCGGTACTTGATGAGCTATCCCGCACTCTGATTTAATGTTTGAAATGTGCTATATCTTTACTTGGGACACTACCTATCACCGTGGAATACACTAGTATCAAGTGGTTCCAAGAGAAAAGTGACATGGGATTTCTTCCGAATGAATTTCGCAAGAAATATATCACCGAGGTTCATCGACTAGAAACGAAAAGAATTTCTTGAATCAAACAGGGAAAATGACCGTGGATGAATATGAGCAAAAATTTGTCGATTGAGCCGATATGCTCGGGAGTGTGTATCAACCAAGCCATTATGTGCAAAAGGTTTGAAGACGGTTTGAATGAAGAATTAAAGTTGCTAGTTGGCATTCTTGAGATCAAAGAGTTTGTGACACTAGTCGAGCGAGCTTGCAAAGCTGAAGAGCTTGGGAAAGAGAAAAGAAAGGCTGAGACAGAAGCTAGAGACACTCGTAAAAGACCGTCGGGTAAGAATTTCCATTCCACATCTAAAAAGTTTAGAGATGACTTTAGCCGACATAAAGCTACTTCAGATTCACCTGGACATGATCGACCTTCCGTGGGTTCCCGAGCTACCTCGATGGCCAGTGTTGATAACGTTCCACAAAATTGAGTTGAATGCAAACATTGTGGAAAATGGCATTCTGGGAGTTGTAGAGTTCGTGATCGGTCCTGCTTTAAATGTGGATCCTCGCACCATTTTATTCGAGAGTGCCCGATGTTAGCCGAAGGTATCTCGCAAAACTCTAGACCGAAAGCAAAGGCATCGAGACGGGCGTACCACCCGCATTCCGCAATGTAGGTGGTAGTCGAGAGGGACGAAGAACACAGCAGCTCAATCGAGGCTAGAGCTCCAGCTAGAGCTTATGTTACTCGAGCTAGGAGGATGCCGCTTCTCCGGATGTCATTACGGTACTTTTACCCTTTATGATACTACTATGATTGCATTAATTGATCCCGGTTCGACCCATTCATATGTATGTGAAACTCGGTATTCAAGAAGACTCTACCAGCTTGAGTCTCATCGAGTTTTGATTCACGATCCAACCCTTTGGGTAGATGTGTGTTTGTTAATAAAGTGTGTAAAAGTTGCCCATTGATGATTCGAGATTTTTGCTTCCCAATGATTTAATGTTTGTTGCCTTCGATGAGTTTGATATAATTTTGGGAATAGATCGTTAACTTCGCATGATGCGGTGGTGAATTGCAAAAGAAAGCTTATTGATTTGAGACACCGAACGGTGAGATCATTAGAATTGAATCCAATGATTTAGGTGGGTTTCTACGCTTATATCCTCGATGTTAGCCCGAAGTATGTGAGAAAAGGTGCGAAGCTTATTTGGCTTATGTAATGGATAATAAATTGTCTCGAGAAATGATTGAATCTGCATCGATTGTATGTGAATACTCGATGTGCTTCCTAAAGAACTACCGGGTTTACCCCAAAGACGAGAGATTGAGTTTGGCATTGAATTAGCTCGAACGACTCGATCTCAATAGCTCCATATCGGATGGCACCCATCGAGCTAAAAGAGTTGAAAGCACAGTTGCAAGAGTTAACAGATAGGGGTTTTGCGACCAAGTTCCTCTCCTTGGGTGCACCAGTTTTTTTGTGAGAAAGAAAGATGGAACGATGCGAATGTGTATTGATTATCGGAATCGAATAAGGTAACTATAAAGAATAAGTACCGTTATCTCGGATTGATGATTTGTTTGATCGGTTGAAAGGGCTTTAGTATTTTCAAGATAGATTTGAGATCGGGTTATTATCGCCATAGTCGAGATACGATGTGCCAAAGACGCATTCCTGGATAAGGTACGGACATTTTGAGTTTTTGGTTATGCCTTTTGGGCTTACTAATGCACTCTATTTTTATGGATTTGATGAATCGGGTTTTAGACGCTTTTGGATCGATTTGTGGTAGTGTTTATTGGTGATATATTGATTTACTCCAAAGATGAAATTGAGCATGCCGAGCATTTGAGATTAGTGCTACAAACTTTATGTAAATCAGCGCTTGTATGCGAAGTTTAGTAAGTGTGAGTTCGGATGAAAGAGGTCAGCTTTTTGGGACATATTTCAGCATCAGGCATTCGAGTTGATCCGAACAAAATATCGGTTATACTTGATTGGAAGCCACCGAAAAATGTTTCTGAGATTCGAAGTTTTCTAGGACTTGCGGGTTACTATCGACGATTTGTGAAAGATTTTTCTATGATAGCTACCCCATTGACAAAGTTATTGCAGAAAGATGTCAGGTTTGAGTGGTCAGAAAAGTGTCAGAAAAGTTTTGATCAGCTGAAAGCCCTTTTGACAGAAGCTCCAGTGTTAGTTCAGCCTGAATCGGGTAAAGAATTTGTTGTTTATTCTGATGCTTCTTAAATGGTTTGGGCTGCGTTTTGATGCAAGAAGGCAAAGTTGTAGCCTACGCTTCAAGACAATTGAAGCCGCATGAAAGAAATTACCCGACGCATGACTTAGAACTTGCAGCCATTGTTTTCGCATTGAAAATTTGGCGTCACTATTTATTTGGCGAGAAATGTCACATTTATTCAGATCATAAAAGTCTAAAGTATTTAATGACTCAGAAGGATCTAAATTTGAGACAACGCAGACGGTTAGAATTGTTGAAAGACTATGAGTGGTGATTGACTACCATCCGGAAAAGTTAACGTCGTTGCGGATGTTAAGTCGAAAATCATTGTTTGCTCTTCGTGCAATGAATGCACGATAGCTATGTCTGGTGATGGTTCGATCATAGCTGAGTTACAAGCAAGACCGATGTTTATTCAAAGAAATTTGTGATGCATGTAAAGTTGACAAGGATTTGATTGCTAGACTAATTCAAGGTGAAAAGGTGCGAGATGATTTTCGATTGATGCAAATGACTGCTTGAATTTTAAAAGCCGAATGTGTTTCAAAAACTCGATTTGATACTGGTGATTCGAGTGAGGCCCATAGTGGTCGATTATCAATACATCCGGTAGCACAAAGATGTATAATGATTTGAAACAGTTCTATTGGTGGCGGGCATGAAACGGATATATCTGAATTTATTTCAAATGCTTAGTTTGTCGCAAGTAAAAGTTTGAACATCAAGTGCCATCCGGATTACTTCAGCCAATCATGATACCTGAATGGAAATGGGATAGAATTACAATGGATTTTGTATCCGGTCTTCCTATGACACCGAGTAAGAAAGATGCCGTCTGGGTTATAGTTGATAGACTGACTAAATTAGCTCATTTTGTGCCAGTTCGTCAGACTTTTCACTCGATAAACTTGCTGAATTGTATGTATTGCAAATTGTGAGATTGCATGGTGTACCGAGTTCCATTGTTTCAGACAGAGACCCAAGATTTACATCGCGATTTTGGAAGAAGTTGCAAGATACCTTAGGTACTAAACTATATATTAGTACAGCTTTTCATCCGCAGACAGACGGTCAGTCTGAGCAAACTATTTAGATACTTGAGGACATGTTGAGATGTTGCGTTTTCGAGTTTGAAGGTACGTGGAACGATACCTACCTTTGATTGAATTTTCTTATAATAACGCTTTTCAATCTAGTATCAAGATGGCGCCTTATGAAGCCTTGTACGGCGAAAGTGTCGAACACCATTATATCGGATCGAGCTCAATGAGAATAAGATACACGGATTGATTTGATTAAAGAAACTGAACTGAAAGTAGCTATTATTAGAGACAATTTGAAAGCTGATTCGGATCGTCAAAAGTCTTATGCTGATTTGAAACGTAAAGATATTGAATTTCAGGTCGAGAACGAGTATTTTTAAAGGTTTCTCCGTGGAAGAAAGTGCTCCATTTTGGCCGAAAAGGCAAGTTGAGCCCGAGGTTCATTGGACCGTATGAAATCATTGAACGTGTTGGGCCTGTTGCTTATAGGTTGAGGCTACCCTCTGAATTAGAAAAGATACACGACGTATTTCACGTTTCTATGCTCCGTAGATACAGATCAGATCCGTCACATGTGATTGCTCCGTCTGAGATTGAGATACAACCTGATATGACGTATGAGGAAGAACCGATCCGTATTTTAGCTCGGGAAGAGAAAGAGTTAAGAAACAAGAAAATTCCATTAGTGAAAGTACTGTGGAAAAGGCACGGAGTTGAAGAGGCTATGTGGGAGCCTGAAGATTCAATGAGGCAACAATATCCGACGTTGTTTAATGGTAAGATTTTCGGGGACGAAAATCCTTAAGGGGGGAGAGTTGTAACAGACCGAATTTGATCCATATCGGAACGGTGGTTTTGGGACCACGAATCCGAGTTCGAGAAATATTTTAATATTTTATTTTGTGCTTATTATGTGTGAATTAAAATGTGTGAAAGTTTTGTAGAAAAATTTTATCGTTTGGGTGTTTAATTTGACAAAAAGGACTTAATCGCATAAATTTTAAAAGTCTCAAACTATAGTGTAAAGTGCCTATTTGATGATGGCTTTAAAAAGTGGAGCATTAAAAGGGTAAATAACCCATTTTTAGAGTTAGTGGGTGGCTTATGTCAAAAATAACCTTAGTATATATGTTAGTTTTATTTTATATTAAAGGTTATATTAGTAATTTAATAATTACTTTATTATATGTTAAAATAACATAAAAAAAGCCACCATCTTTTCATTCTCTCATGGCGAATATTGAGAAAGAAAAAAGGGGTTTTGTTCTTTGAATTTCGACACTTGGTGGCTTGATTTCAAGGTTAGTTTGATTTCGATTTTGTAAATTTTACGTTTTGATATCGTTGCTTGAACAAAGAGCTTCACCCATGTTGTAATTTTTAAACCGAGCATGTCTAAGGTTCGCCATTAGCATTCTTATATGATAATTGATGTTTGAAGAATTTAATTTATTGTTAGGACTAAGATTGATAAGTTTTGTATTGAAGTTTTAGTGAAAATTGAGTAAATAGGACTAATTTGTAAAAATAAAAATTTGAGAGGGCTTAAATGCAAAATAAATGAGAGAAATGGACTTATATGGTCCTTATACATATTCGACCCTTGAGTGTGGTATTGAAATAATGTATATTTTGTGTTTTGTGCAATTAAGACTAGATTGTAAAAATTTGAAATAGTAGGGGTAAAATGGTAAATTGCCTATTTATGTGCTTAGGGGCTAAATTGAGATGAATGAGCTAAATTTTAATGTGTTTTAGATCAAGAACAAAGAAAAATGAATTTAGATCGGGGAAAGACGAAGATTCTCGAATAGCCGATTTGCACGGTCTATCAACAACTGAGGTAAGTCCTTAAGCAAATTTATATCGAGAAATTATTTACGAAAGTAGTACATGATAAAGTTTGGTATTTAAGGCATGAAAATATATATAGGCCGAATGTGGGGTATGAAATTGTAGTAAATTTGTTTGTTGAATGTGATGTGGATAATTATGTTCGGTTTAACATGAAATTGTAAAATAAAGTATACGAGATGGATTTGATTGTAGCATTAAGTAATGTGTATGGGAATGTTGATTGGGTTGATAATCGGGCTTTCAGCCTAGCAGGCCTTGTACCGGTGTTACCTATCAGGCTTTGATGCCTAGCAGGCCTTGTGCCGGTGTTACATATCAGGCTTTGATGCCTAGCAGGCTTCGTGCCAGTGATTTATTTCGGGCTTTAATGCTCAGCGTGCTTCGTCTTTTGATTTATTTCGCTCTAATGCCTAGCGTGCTTCGTGCTTGTTTAAATCTTGGACCTTTGGTCTAGTAGTTTTATACCGTTGATTTTTAATACGAGCTTATGCTTATGAATGAAATGGTCTAGTTATGATGGTATTTGAATAAGCCAAGGTTTATTATTATAGTGTTCGACAAAAAGTTATGTATCGAATCAAGTTTATGATATATGTGATGCTTCTTGAATAATCAAGTTGATAGAAATGTGTTTGTATATTCGGTACTTAAGATATGTGATTAGAAAAGACATTGAGTTGATATGTTTACTTGCTTACTTGAGTTTATTATATTGATATGAGAAATTATACCTATATAGGTTCGGCCATGAGCTATACATATAGATAAATGTATATATATTCAATTATGTACCCTTATTTTAAATGTACACAGAAAGTATTATTCGGTTGAAGTGAAAATATATATGTATTGATTAGCAATCTGGGTACCATTGATAAGTTTCATGTTTTAAGTGTACGTTGAATATTATTTCACTAGGTGTGAACATTGATAATCGGCCATGGTAGTATATATGTGTTTTGTCAGTTCATAAATGTTAATAATGTTATTCTATTCAATCTAATTGAATACCTAGTTGAGTTGTAAAGTCGCTTAAGACTTACTAAGCCGTGAGCTTACTCTGCTTATGTTTGTACTCTATTTTATAGATCAATAATTCAACTACGGGCTCGGGGATCATCAAGACAGTCGACCACACTATCACTCTCTTTGGTATAGTTATGTTTTGTAAACTTTTGAATCAAAGGCATGTATAGGCTTTGTTTTGATAAATAATGAATGATGTCGGATTGTAAATATAAATATGGCCTTGCGAATAAGGTTTGTTGCTTTTGGTTAAGTTTGGGTTTCATAATTTGATATGGTAGCTTGCATTAAAATACCATTAGATATGTGCTGCAAATATGCTTTAAATCATACACGGAAAATGATCATATGATATATATTTATGGTGTAATATTGGGATATGCATTTAGATAATAAGGATAAATGTTGGATGCTAGATGATTTAAAGCATGTAATATGTTAGCAAGTTAATAGGTTGTATATATATATATATATATATATATATATATATTTGTAAATGGTTTAGTAATGCTTGTTGATGTTGTTATTAATTTATCATGTTCGAATATATCAAGAAAGTTCATTTCATTTTATGTTATGTGTGAAATATTAATGATCAAATTATTGTACACTTACTTGTAGTATTCGCCATGGCATTGGTTTAGTTTGAAGTTTATATTTTATTTGATACTTATATGCATTTGGACATGAAGTTAGAATGGCTAAATTATTTTTGGTGAACATTTAGTGATAGGCATGAGACTATGTAAATATAGTTATATGATTTGTATTAATAACATTATAGATATATTCTGAGTTAAGTACATTTGAAAAGGATATGATTAAGTTGGTATGAGCTTGGTTTTGCAAAATTCGATCATGTCGTCTATAACGAATTAACTGATAATGTAGATGGATGATAATGGTAATTAGTAAAGCTTTGTCGTGTAGATATATTTGTCCTAAATAATAATGCATTTTATTGGTATATATTGAATAAGGGTGGATGTACATATTCGGCTAATGTATTCAAAAATGACCATAGGAATAGTCTTTTTACTATTTGATTGAAACTTGTCTTTCTTTTTAGATAGTGAAGATATTATTTGTAATAAACTTGTTAGCATTATAATTTTTGAAATGAAAGTACATGTTTGATTGAGATAGCATGAATTAAATTCTATTAATTAATGTAATAGTATTTGTATGAATGCGTTGACTGTGGTTTGACGAGAATGCCTCGTAACCCAACTCCGGCAACGGATACGGGTTAGGGGTGTTACAGATTATGTATGACATGGTTAACTATTGTACATGGATAATATGTCTGCATTGGGTTTTGGGATGTGAATGAAAGGAGAAGTGTGATTCAGTGACTATTGTCACAGTGGTCTGGGACCACGGTGGTTTGGAACCACGTATAGATATGTTTATCAGTGACTTGTCTCAGTGGTCTGGGACCACAGTGGGTTGGCCCCACGTATACTTATTAGAGATTGTCACAGTGGTCTGGGACCACTATGGGTTGGCCCACGTTTATAAATTCTGTGACTCTGTCACAAGTGGTTTGGGACCACAGTGGCTTAATGCCACGGGTGTTTGGTTGATTCAAGTGACCTAGAGGATGGAAAACTAGGTTAGGCTGGGGCTGCATTGCATACATTTTAATATGCCATATTATGTGGGGTGAGGCCCAATGTGCATCTATGGGCTTAAGGCCGATTGTGTTATAAGGGGAATTACACACTGAGTCTCGGTGACTCACCCCTCTGCTTAATTTTGTAGGTAAGCACTAGATCGCAGATTTGGAGCCGAGGTGGACTTGAGGTGGCCATGCAATGTTTTTCTGGTAAACTCATTTCTTTTATTTTAAACTTATTTCAATTTGGGATTTTATTATGTAATAAGGCCACTATAACTTTAATTTGGGTTTTGATTTAATGTTGATATTATATATTTTATAAACTGTCAAATATGGGGTTTTTTTTTTTTCTAAAGTTAAAAACATAAACAAATAGTTTTCAAAGTGTTAACAAAAGATGTCTTGCGAATAACTAATTAATTCAAAGATTTTATTAAAACCGTAACATTGTTTTCAACTATCATGCTTATGATATTCCTCAAAAATGGCTTTCGAAAGATAAAAATAAATTTTTATGATTTTAGTTCAATCTAATATGGATTTAGTAAGAAACTCTTGAGCGACTTTCTAAATTATTTTCATGATAGAAATACTATTCAAAAAGTTTTCCCAAATCACGATGTTTAGTTAAAATTTTCAAATTTTCTTTCCCGTAACATACCAGACTTGGTCGTAACGTACTGACCAGGTTTGGGGTGTTACAACATGTCACCACGTTAGGACTAGGCATATCACCTCGTCAAGACATCGTCTATCACATCATAGCGATGTCGTGCTCCTCCTCGTCGTGATGTCGATTGTGTTTCTTCTCTAGTTTGCCCAAAAATACAAGGCACACCCTAAAAATCTCTACCTTAACTCATATTTCCAAAACACATTCTTTGTCGATGCCCGTCATGGGCCTCACTTGATCTTGGCAGGATATTAACGAAGTCCAAGTAGTGCTTAAACTTTAAAACTAGAAGACTTTTTGTTTTCTAAACCGCCAAATCAAAGCTGACTCATGTCTGCTTCCCATAAGCACAGTGCTCTGTCTTTCCAACTCCTACACCCAAAAGAGAACCTCTTTTATTCAAAATAGTCATACATTTTCGCTTGTATGACTACATCACTTGCACTTCAAATGAGTCGATTGACTCCTTAACAGATAAGGAAATCGTTGCATTGCTAGTCACTGTTGAACCCTGCAAAACATAAAGACTATCGGTCTTTCAACCTATCATCAAAATGAGAACTCCACGAGATACCTTAATGCTGCTTGACTCGATGGCAATCTTACAACCCTTCAAGTCTAAATTACCTAAGGAGATGAGATTCTTCTTTAAATTAGGCACATGCCTGACATTTGATAATGTCCTAATGTTTCCATCATGCATCCTAATCTGAATGGTACCAACACTGCTTACCTTATAGGAATTGTTCCCCATAAGCACAACTCCAACTTCAACCGGACTGTATGTGGAGAACAAGTCTTGTTTTTACACATATGGAAAGAGCACCATGAATCCAGAATCCATTCAAACATAAGTTTAGACCTTTCGGTTATAGATACCAACAACCAATCATCACCATTGTCCTCGAGCACACTAGCATCATCTACTTCAACCTTTTGTTCCTTGTCACTCTCAACATCACTTTTGTTTTTATTTTTTTAGCTTATAGCATTCTATTCTAATGTGATCTAGCTTCTTACACTAGTAACATGTTTTGTCATGATTCCACGACTCCAATCTTGACCTAGATATGCTCTGAATTGAATCTTTAAATTGTTGCCTTCCTCTAGCAAACAAAAGAAATGGTTGACTACCAGACTTGCTTTTCAAACCTAACTCATTATCGAGTTTTTCCTTGCTCAACAAGTTACCCTTCACATCTTCAAATGAGAGTTTATCTCTACCATAAATTAGGGTCTCCTTGAAAGTTTTGTATGAAAGGGCAAAAATAAAGCAATAACGTAGCCTGATCTTCATCATCTATGTTAACTTCGACATTTTTCATATCATCAAGGAGAGTGATAAATTCACTAATGTGAGCCCTAATAGACTTACCTTTTTCAATACAAAATGAATATAATCGTTGTTTTAATACCAAGCGATTTGTAAGGGACTTTTTCATATACAGGGCTTCCAATTTCCCCCATTGGTCTGTTGTCGTCTTCTCTGAAAATACCTATTGCAATACATTTTTAGTGAGGCACAACTTAATTGTTGATAGTGCCTTCTCATCAAGTTCCTTACACTCTAACTGATTTGCATTCATGGGTTTTTTCTCTGTAACGACCTTTTTTAGGCCATTCTGAACTAGAATTGTTGTCATCCAAACTTGCCACAAGCTAAAATTTATAATCCAATCGAACTTCTTGATATCGTATCTCATTTCCATCTCTAAACAGGTTTATTGTAAAATTTAAACTAAGCTCTGATACCAATTTGTTAGGTCGAACATGAATAATGTAACAAATAAGAATGAAAATCGAGAAAAATAGACACAAATATTTATGTGGAAAAATCCCTCCAAATAGGATAAAAATCACGGGAAAAGAAAACTTCACTAAAACGACAAAAACTGAAAAAGGGAGTACAAGATGGAGAAACAAGTAAACCTTGAACCCAAAATACAACGATTTCTCAAAATTCCAACAAATTCTCTCTTATTTTTGTTGTTGTTATTCTAAACTATCTAGGGTTTCTAAGAGGCCTATTTATAGGCTGAATTTCGTGTACAAATATTATTAAAACATCCTTAGAATAATCAGAGTTAGACTGGGAAAATATAACAGAATTTAATTGGGAGAAAAAACCTAGTTTAATTTGAATACATGTTGCCACATTGTGACGAGGCATATCACCTCGTCAGGATGTTATTCGTCATGACATCGTGCTCCTCTTCGTAGTGACATCGACTCTATTTCTTCTCTAATTTGCCCAAAAATATGAGGCACACCCGACAATATGTCTAAAGCTTTAAACTCCAAATTATGGCTTATTGATCAGGTGTTCACATTCACCAAGAATAGGTTCGGTTTAAATCATCATTGTACCAAAAAAACAGAATTAAACTTAACATCATCAATCTCTTTTCTTATCTTTGTATTAAAAAGTAATAATAATTAAATTAAGATATAATTAAAAAAAAAGTGTTGAAGAATAAGGCAAACTACAATCGATGCCACCGAACTTTGCTTATATTTTATTTTTACCACCGAACTCTTGGTACTTACAAAGATATCATTATTTTTTTATTACAAAAATACCACTTAATCATTTACTGGTAACGAAAATATGATGTGGATTTCCCCTTTCTATTTTTTAATACAAAAAATTATATCATTTCTTTTTTTTAAATATTATTATATCATTCCTTCCTTTCTTTTCTTTTCTTTTCATCTTATTTCATTTCCCTTGCAAATCTTAGTCGTTCACCACTGTCGGTGGCTTTCCCCAAACACACCACCATTGGAGTGATTCACCCCATAGGATTAGCTCCAGAACAACCATCTAAAGGAATTATCCTCATTTAGAAACCCTATCAACATGGGTCAAGAGGTAATTAATGGCTCAATCTTGCACACAAGTAAATAACACAAGGAATGCATTTCACTTGGCAGATGGATCCTACATCGTTGAAATGATCTTGTCAATCATTTTAGGTGCATCAACCAAGAGTTGCTCACCTTGTGGAAGCTTGTATATCGACATGACAGCTAATATAGCATTTCTCCTAATAAATGGGTGTTGATGCTCCAGGTTTTGCAAAACTGGGCTCTTTTTATAAAACTAACCCAAAAATTTAATTAATTACGTAAATGATCCATTTTTTTTTTGATAAAATATGTAAATGACCTAAAATCTACAGTGCAAGTTTGTGGAGCCAAAGTGTTTGGCGCCACTTGTAACATCCCAAAAATTAGGGGTTTGTCATATTTTTGTAATTGCATGTTATGCTGGTTTTGTGTGTTGTTTAAAGGTGTTTAGGGGCCCTAGGGAGGCCCAGGGTTGAGTTTGAGCCTTGCTAAAATTTTGGTTTTGGAGCACTTCAGTGAGATGAACTGGGCAAAACAGGGCTTAAGGTTAATTAAGTGTGTTTGCTATCACAAGTGAAGTGTGTGGTGTGGTGGATATGGCGTCATTGTAGAAGCAATGGCAGTGGGGTTCGAATCCCACACAGCATGTTGGGAGTTTTATTTTTGTGCTCAGGCAAGAGAGGTAGCTGAGTGGAGACCAAACTCTGTTGGAGAGAGGGAGGACTTGGTCAAATTGTTTGAATGTATGATAGAGAGGAAGTTGGGGAGCAAATTAAGAGAAAATCGGGGAAGTGGATGATGTTGGGAGTGTTTGACCGAATGAGGGGTATGTAGGGAGGAGAAATTCGGCTAGAGGTTGTTGTTGGGGAGAAATTTTGGCATTTTGGTGAAGGGAGGGTAAACCGAAACCTTTTTGATGTTTTGTGCCAAAATTCTCTTGTGCATCTTAGTTTTTCTTTTGCATTTTCAGCATTAGCTACTCAAGTATTTCTGGTATCTTGTTGCATTTCTTTTTGCCGAAACTCCAACTTGCCTTTTAACTTCATCTCTTTTCTCTTCAAGAACTTTTCTCTTTCAATTGTGATTGCCAAAACGACAATAGCCAAATTCTTTTCTAATATTTTTCTTCCTATAGTCGAAACCTCATTTCTTCTTCTTTGTCTCTACTTTTTCTCCATTAATCAAACCTTTACTTTTCCCCAATGTGAATCGGTTCTTCTCTTCTTTTAGCTGAACATCTTGTTGTCCCTTTTGTCTGCCGAATCAACCTTGGCTATTCGGCACCACTGTGAGCACAAGGTAATACCTTTTTCTTATTTCCTTGCCATCTGTTCTTGCTCTTCTCTTCTCTCTAAAAGCCAAAATTCTCACTTTGTTTTTTGTTTCTAAGGCCGAACCTGTTGGAGTGCTAGCACACTCTTTCACCCTCTTTTTAGCTTTGGGTTCTCATTAAGTGGGTGGTAAGTAAGTCATGGCCGAATATAGGTGATGAATGGACATTCTTATTCTAAGATTATTTAAGCTGAAAAGCCGTTTCGTCATCATTTTGTAATAACATCGCTAACTCGTACTATTTTTAATGGACTCGATTTTGTGATCGGAGGAAGTGAACCGAACTCTCAAACGTAGCAAGGAGTTGCCGACGTTCTTGGTAAGTAGCGTGAATTGAGTTGTCATTTTTAATCTAATGGATATGGCTTACTGAGATTAAGACTAATGGTTTAAGTGTATGGACTTAATAGGTGCGTAATCTCGAGGGTTCAACCTGCACACGCAACAGGTGTGTAATCTCACCCCATTTCATGAATGGTTGCTTATGGTGTGGTACAAATCGGCCAAAAGCCGAAAAGCCATAAAACTGGCAACCTGTGACCACATGAGTGTGCGAACACTCACAGTGGTAGATCGAGAAACCAACCGTGATGTTAAGTCGATAGGAATGTCACCAAAATCTCACGATACCGAGGCTGTAACTGGCCTAACCGGGCTAAAATGGCCAAATGGGCCCAATAAGCTCTCCGGTCCATTTAGGCCAATTTTTAGGAAAGTAGCAAAAGATAGATCCGAATGCAAAATATACATTTTCGGAATTAAAACCCCACATTTTGGGCCACACGAGCGTGTGGGCCCATTTGGGCCTAAAATGGATTTTAGGCCTAATAGCTCCGTAGAGACCCAGGAAGGATCCTGTGTTGCTCGAGGCGACAGTAGGCCTTTGGAAAGGCTGTTAATGCAGAATTATCGACATACCCTTAATGGGTAAATTATCAAAATACCCTCGACGGGTAAAATTACTGAAATGCCCTCATTGGAAAAAATGACAGTTATACCCTTAAGGGCAGATATGGTATATTTGTGTATACTTTGATTAATTTGCCATGATGATACATTATTGCATACACGAAATTATTATGCCATGATATGATGCATGGGGTTGGGTTATTGTAATGGAGGAAGTGTACTGTTATTGGTGGCTTGGACACAAATCACATTATTAGCGACTCTGTTGTAATATCATATCGATGGCTCGCCACATATATATCGACATCGGCAACTTAGTCATGCGATTATACCGGCAAATTTCATTGCATTTTTGGAGTATAGCGGATAGGTAGGTTGATTTAGGAATCCCCACAAGAGTGTAGGGCTGGTATGGGTGAAGTGTAGAGGATGGACTATTAGGTTTGGGGTTGCATTTTCTGTTGCTTCACATGGATTTTGGGTTCGTGGGGCCAAATTGATACTGTATAGGGCTAAGGCCCAAATTGTTATTGAGTAAAGCTTCAGCCCAATTTGTTTCCATATGGACTCCGGCCCAGTTAATAACCGATTAGGGAATTATACACTGATTTCTCGTGACTCATCCCGTTGTTTCAACCTTGCAGGTGATCTCCAGCGTTAGTGGATTTGGAGCTGTGGAGGACTCTAAGGTGGCCATACACCGGGAATTATTCTCGTAAACTTAGTAATTACGTTCTGCTTTATTTTAGTTTAATTATTGAATTGGGTTAATGTTTTTGTAATAAGGCCATTGGTATAGTTTCTTTTAAGTTTACTTTAATAACTGCTAGATTTATAAATACGTGGTTTTCTTAAAACAACCATAATTGTTTTCAAAAATACCACATCTTCGTAAACTATTGGAATTGGTTTCTTTTCTAAACAAGGTTTGCAATAATGGTAATAACAACGTTTTTACGATAACATCATAAAAGCAAATATGAATCACAATAATGACAAAGCTCGCAGTTTTCCAATAAAGTATACGGAGTTTTTAATGAAGAATGCGGTTTTTAAACAACTCATCCATGTGACATGCTAGATCCGGTCGTAACGTTTAGGCCAGGTTTAAGGTGTTACACCACCAACATGCCACGTCAGCAACCGGGATAAAAAAATAATTTTTTGGTAAAGCTATGTATAATGGCGCCACTTGTATAAATACTAGAGAAATACTGTAATTTCTAAAAATATGGAGGGTTTTAAACAAATTTTCCTTTTTCTAGTGGAGCCAAATAATTTTGCACCACCAGTTTCCAACGTCCCTGCCACCTTTTTATCCTTTTTCTATTTTTATTATTTGTTTATTATTTGTTTATAATATTTTAATTTTATATTTTTTGGTGGAGCCATTCTAAATGGCGCCACCAATTCATTTAAACCCCTTTTTTTAATTTGTTTTTTTATATCTAAAATTTTTAAAAATATATTTGATTTGGTGGAACCATTCTCTTTGGCATGACCAAATTGGTATATATAAGCCTTAATAACACATCAATCTGAGTTGAAGGAAAAAAAAAATTACTTATACTTTGTTAGATGATTAATGAAAGGGATATGACAAGTGTTTTTTTTTTTTTAATTTAAAGGTATGTTTTGTTTAATGATAATCCGGTAGAGCTCTGACACCTATAAATTTAATGGTTATTTTCGAACCAATGGGTATGTTTGAAGGTTATGCAACCAACGGTGGATTATTTGGTATTCCCTAGGTCAAAGGGGTGTTTGAAGGTTATAAGGAATCCCAAATTGAACTGTAAGGGAGAGATCATCAATATTGGTAGCATTTAAGCTACAATTTAATAGCACCCAGAAAGTCACTTTTGTTGCGGTTAAGCAAATTATTATTCAATTTGTACGACAGAATAATGTCGATTTTGAACAAATTCATTTAATTATGTTTTGTTTGTAAGACACAATGTTGTAGGTCTTGAAAAAAATTTTTTTTTTTTTTTTTAGTATTGAGAAAGTTCTCCATGTTGTAAAATGACATATTGTAAGTTAAGCAAAAATATTTAAAAGTTTAAAATAAAATTATATTTTGTAAAAAATATATTATTTGAATAATGTAAACTGATAGTTATTTTGTGAAATATAATTTTCATGTAAATAATTTATGTAATGTGAAATCAAGAAATTAAAGGAACATTTTAAAGAAAGAACTATAATGGACATTTTAATAGAAACACAAAAACGGGTGACCAAAAATAAAGAAAGTCTAAAAAATGAGAAAAGAAAGGAAAGTGAGGGTTCAATTGATTGGAAAAAAAGAAAGGAATTATTTGTAAAAAAACTATGACTTTTAAAAATAATAATAAAGATTAAAAGTAAATAAAATGCTTGGTCACATTACATTAGTGATATCAGTGATGTGACTGGTAAATAGGTTAATTAATGTTAGTTTAAAGGAAAAATAAAAGAAATAGGAGGGAAGAGATGAGACCAACGTCCCTTTAAAAAGGACGGAATGTGGGACTTTGGTCCTCCTTCAGTTTTTTTGTAGAGAATAAGAGGAAGAAGAGAAGAAAAGAGAGAAAAAAAAAAATTGTATTTGTTTTGAAGTTTACAAATATAAGTAAGGTGTATGTATAATTTTTTTATGTGGAATGTATTATCTTAAAAGTAGTCATTTTAATATAATAATTAATTATATTTAATTTATGTAATTTTTTTAACATTATAAAGATATCAGAATATCTTCTCGTGTAAATACAGATCACACTTCATCAAGGATCAACAAAATAGAAAAATTATTTATAAATTAAATTAAAAAAGATTTTGTATTAGTATCTCGTTTTTTCTTGCTCAACGCTACTTTGCTCTACGTGTTTTAGTTGCATGATGCAATTTTCTATTTGGTTGTTATCTGTCGTTTTTAAGCCCTTTTTGCATGAAATTAATTTTTACGTGTTAATAATATTTTTTTAATTTATGGAATTGATCTCGTATGTAACATAAACTTTCGAGTTTTAATATGTCTAGTTTATATTATATGTAAAACTCTATGTATTATTATAGATATCGATTTAATAAAAATATGTCTTTTTATTTTTATATTTACCCATATCACCTATGTTTTTTAAAACATTATTGTTTTTTTTTTTTTCTATTTGATGTATTTTTTTAGTTATAGGTTACCTTTTGTTTTAATGCTTAACTATGATTAAAGACATAATAATGAAATACAATTAAAGATACATAAGCTTCAAAGAGATTTGGAAATCACATTCATAATATGTATTTATGACACATTCATAAAATATTATTTATGACACATTCATAATGCTTAACTATGAGTAGGATGAAAATCTTCATTCAATTATTATATTTGTTAAAATATTATTTGGTCTCTACGTGTTATTCAATATTATTTTTAAATTTTTAAATTTTAAATTTTTTAAATTTTTAAATTTTTTCATTTTAATAATAGTTTATTAATATTTTATTACTCATTTAATGTAAAACTTAAATAAAAATACTTAGAATGGTTACGTTGGTATAATATAGACAATTAATTTATCATATTTTTATTAAAAAAATTACAATATAGGATGGATATCAGGTTTTGAGGTCACGGTTTCATTTTCCCAAGTATGATCCGGATGAGCGGGTCATGCGATACCTACAGTTGGCGGGATTTGGGGACATCGCATTGATCTGTAGGTTTGACCTGAGGGCTAACCTAATATCCGCCTTGGTTAAGCGGTGGTGTATGGAGACCCACACCTTCATTATGTCATGCAGGGAGTGCACTATCACATTGGAAGATGTCGCTATGCAACTTGGGTTATGAGTTGATGGTGTTATGGCCACATGCCAAAGCAAAGTGTTGGAACCATCAGTACTATGCCATAGATTGCTTGGACTGTAACACCCCTAACCCGTATCCGTCGCTAAAATAGGGTTATAGAGCATTACCGGACTTATTTCATAAATAATCATACATTTCACATACATTTTCCATTTCTAGATAAAAATCATTTATAATCAATCACATGTCCCTAATATGAGCCTACGATACCCAAAACATGCATTCGAAGTGGTTCAAGACTAAATCGATAACTTAGGAAAATTTTGGAAATCTTAGAAAATTAATTTTCCAAAATATAGGAGACACACGCCCGTGTCACAGGCCGTGTGGACATTCGAAACAGGATCACATTGTCATCTCCCAGCCCATGTCCGACCCCGTGTAACTCTTTGACTTAGGTCACATAGCCAACACAAACGCCCATGTGACTAGCTCGTGTGCCCTTCGAAATAGCAACACACGCCCGTGTGCCAGGCCGTGTGCTAGGTCGTGCCAAAACTATAGGGTATACTGACTTATGCCATATGGCCAAGTCACACGCCCGTGTGCTGGGCCGTGTAGAGCATACTTATTTGGTTTCTAATTAAACACCATGGGACAAACGGCCGCGTCACTTGACCGTGTGTCACACACGGCTGAGACACATGCCCGTGTCTTTGCCCATGTGGACAAATATAGGCTATTTACCAAACCATCTTACTCACCCAAATTTGCATTCAACTACACAAATCAAATGGCATATAACATGGCATAAATAGGCATTCAAACCAATCTCAACCAAGCCTAATTCATGTTAATTCTAAACCATCAACCACAAGACACATAAATATCATAATAAGCCATTCAATTCATACCAATTTCACATTCTCAAATCACATACATGGTCATTCTTAATTATGCATCATTTTACCTAAAGCCACAAGCATACCAATCTCAAATTTCAACCATTTGGAACTCCAAACACCAATTCACCTCAAGCATCTATATAACAATTATACACAACATATCAAAAGGCCATTTACACATATATATACATCACCAAATATACCAAAACAAGCCAAATCACATGGCTATACACATAACTAACCATTCATCAATTACAAGCCAAATCAAATGACTAAATCCATTACTAACATATATACCAATATAACCATAATTCATATACATGCGATATAACCAAATAAATAAGTTCAAAAGTACCAAAGTGATTGCTTGATAGTGTGATGGGATCTTCGACGACTCCCAAATCCGAGCAAGCATTGATATTTACTATAAAACACGAAAAAGTAAACAAAGTAAGTTATAAATCTTAGTAAGCTCGTATAGTTAATAAGTAAAACTTACCATTCATTTATCATTCAAGTGATATAAACATAATGTACTACAAGACCATTTAATCACAAAGTTAACATATATTCATTCACATAGTGACCATAAACTCACAATTTCATGAATTCAATACTCATATGAATTTTCGTACATACCTATACTAATACATAACTATCTCTCACCATTTCATACCTTTGATATACCCATTGAACCATTTGGAATAATATTGGATACTCGGGGATCTCGCACCCTAAGTGCCAATACATAGTCGAAGCTATTTCAATCTCATATCTCATATAATGCTCACTCTCGAGCTATCAACAGGTCTGATCACACAAGCTGATGGTCATGACGTAGCTACACGGTGCTACTTACACAAGTTGATGAGAATCCGCAACTCATATCGGATAACTCAACCACCGGTAGGACGTATGAACCAACACCCAAATCACATAACCCCTAATTACATGTCGTTCGAATCCTAATCTATTCTTAAGGTTCAACTAGGATTTCACATTGCCGAATCTTCGCTAAACGTATCCGTAAGGTCGTATTCACAACAAATTCAATAATAAAGCATGTAAAACACAATTAAATTTATGCTTATTGACATACGAACTTACCTCGATCGCAAAAACAACGAAATGGAACGACTAGTCCAAAACTTTGTTTTTCCCCTACCTAAATTCAAACCTCATTTTTCTTGATCTACATAATATCAAATTTAACTTATTCAATTATTAATCTATTCAATTTAGCCCAAAAATCAAATTTGTAAAATTAAACTCTTGCCCCTAATATTTCAACATTTTTACAATTTAGTCCTTAGCTCATAAAAATACAAATTCATGAAATTCAATTTATACCCATGCTAGCCGAATTTTATATAACCCCATAGCAGCCCAAAATTTTCATTATTTCACACATTTATCACACCATTTATCACATTTCTCAATTTAATCCCTAATTGACAATTTCATCAAAAATCACTTAACAAATGTTGTTTATCTAACAAATTATCATTTTCTATTATCCAACATCAAAATACCCACAAAATTCATCAATCAAAAAACCCTAAACTTTTAACAGTTTTGTAAATTAGTCCCTAGGTTAGCTAGATTAAGCTGCAGCAATATTAAAAACATAGAAATCATTAAAACGAGACAAAAACCATAACTAAATAAGCAATAGAAGCTTGGCCGAATGAAAGCCCTAAAATGGCTTCTTTTCTCCTCAAAAATTCGGTGGAGAAGATGAATGAATAGAAAATTTGTTTTATTTTATTTAATTTAAGTTTTAATTACTAAATTACCTAATTAACCTTATTACTTAATCAAAATTTCCATAATGTCAAACCAATATCATCCAATATCTAATTAATGGGCTATTTATCACATAAGGACCTTCACTTTAAGGTTTTATAGCTATTAGACATCTTTAGCTAATAGAACTCAAGTTTTCCACTTTACACAATTTAGTTTTTTTTTTAATCAAATTGAGCATTCAAACGATAAAATTTCTTAATGAAATTTTCACACAATCATACTATCATGTTGTAGACATTAAAATAATAATAAAATAATTATTTTGACCTCAGATTTGTGGTCTCAAAATCACTATTCTGATTTAACTAAAAACGAGCTACAACAACTCTCTCCCCCTTGGGAATTTTCGTCCTCAAAAATCATACCAAAAAATAGGTTAAGGTACTGCTTTCTCATAGCTTCCTTGGGTTCCCACGTAGCTTCTTCGATAATGTGACGTTGCCATAGAACCTTCACTAAAGCTATGCTTTTATTTCTCAACTCTCTCGAGCCAGAATTTTGATCAGTTCTTCATTATACGTCATATCAGGTTGAATTTTAATCTCTTTAAGAGAAATTACGTGTGACAAATATGATCTATATCAGCGTAATATCGACACGTGAAACACATTATGGATCTTTTCTAAATCTGACGGTAAAACTAGCCGATATGCCACTGGCCATATTCTCTCAATGATCTTATATAGCCCGATAAAACGTAGACTTAATTTTCCTTTGTGACCAAAATGAAGAATCTTCTTCCAAGGAGATACTTTCAAAAATACCATGTCGTTGATTTGAAATTCAATTTCTTTACGTTTTAATTTCGCATACAATTTATGTCGATCTGAAGCTACTTTCAAACTGTCACGGATTACTTTCACTTTCTCTTCGGTCTCTTTGATCAAATCAACCCCGTGAATCATTTTCTCACTAACCTCGATCCAATACAATAGAGTTTAGCATTTGCGACCATATAATGCTTCATACGGTGCCATCTTTATGCTCAATTAAAAATTATTGTTATACGCGAATTCAACCAATGGTAAATATTTCTCCCAGTTGCCTTCAAACTATAAAACACAGCAACGAAGCATATCTTCAAGAATCTAAATTATCTTTCAGAATGATCGCCGGTTTGCGGATGAAATGTAGTACTAAAGTGTAGCTACGTACCCAAAGCTTCTTGTATTTTCTTCTAAAATCGCTATGTAAACCTCGGATATCTATCCAAAATAATAGAAACTAGTACCACGTGTAATCTGGCAATCTCGAAGATGTACAATTAAGCTAATTTATCAAGCGAAAAGTTTGTAGTACTAGAATGAAATGTGTCGATTTTGTCAATCTATCAATAACAACCCAGATAGCATCTTTCTTTTTCGGAGATAGAGGTAATCCTGATACGAAATCCATCGTAACTCTATCCCATTTCCCCTCTGGTATCATCACTGGCTGTAGTAATCCTAAAGGCACTTGATGTTCGGCTTTAACTTGTTGACAAACTAAGCATCTAGACATAAATTCTGAAATGTCTTGTTTCATGCCCGACCATCAATACAACTGTTTTAAATCATTGTACATTTTACTACTCCCTGGATAAATAGATAAAAAATAACTGTGTGCTTCGTGTAGAATTTTCTAAATAAGCTCAGAATTTCTGAATACACAAATTCTACCTTGGAACATCAAACAATCATCGAATCTGATTTGATACTCTAAATTAGTAATCGACATGCATTGTACACTTTTATCTTGCAATTCATTATCACATTTCTGAGCCTCACAAATTTGCTGAAGAAATAACGGTTTAGCTTTTAACTTAGTTAAGATCGAACCATCAACAAACAAAGTTAACTGTGTATTCATTTCCTGCAAAGCAAATAAAGATTTTCTACTCAGAGCATTCGCGACTACATTCGCTTTCCCAGAATGATAATCAATCACTAACTCATAATCTTTTAACAACTCGAGCCATCTTCGTTGTCACAAATTCAAATATTTCTGAGTCATTTTATACTTCAAACTCTTGTAGTCGGTAAAGATGTGACACTTCTTGTTGAATAAATGATGTCGCCAAATTTTCAATGCAAATACAATAGCGGCCAACTTTAAGTCGTGCGTCGAATAATTCTTTTCATACGGTTTCAATTGTCTGGAAGCATAAGCTGTCACTTTGCCTTTTTGCATCAAAACCATCACTGAAAATCACAAACTCTTTACCCGACTCAAGCTGAACCAAAATTGGTGCTTTATTTAACAGTGCTTTCAACTGTTCAAAACTCTGTTGGATTTCTCAGACCATTCAAACTTTACATCTTTCTGTAGCAATCGAATCATTGGTGTAGCAATCATTAAGAACCCTTTTACAAAACGTCGATAGTAACCAACTAATCCTAAAAAGCTTTTGACTTTGGATACGTTTCTTGGTGGTTTTCGTCAACAACTGCTGAAATCTTACTCGGATCAAGTCGTATACCTTCTGCTGAAACAATATGCCCCAAAATCCAACTTCTTGAAGCCAAAACTCGCATTTGCTGAATTTAGCAAACAATTACTTGTCTCTCAATGTTTGTAATACAATTCTCAAATATTCAACATGCTCAGACTCATCTCAGGAATAGATTAGAATGTCATCAATGAATACAACAACAAATATATCCAAATATAGTCTAAAAATTTGATTCATCAAATCCATAAAAACTACATGAGCGTTAGTTAATCTGAATGGCATAAAAAGAAATTCATAATGCCCGTACCTTTTTCTAAACGTAGTTTTCGGCACATCCGAATATTTAGCTTGCAACTGATAATAGCCAGGTCTTAGATCAATCTTTAAAAATAATGTTGCTCCTTTCAATTGATCTAACAAATCATAAATTCTTAGCAAATGATACTTATTCTTAATCGTAACCTTATTGAGCTGACGATAGTCAATACACAGTCTCATCGATCTATCTTTATTCTTTACGAACAGAACTGGTGCACCCCAGGGTAAAAAACTAGGTCGTGCAAATCCTCTATCTGTTAACCCTTGCAACTGAGATTTCAACTCTTTCTATTGGAGCCATTATCTACGGAGCTATCAATATCGGTGATGTTCCTGGGACTAATTCAATAGCAAACTCGACTTCTCTGATCGGTGGCAACCCATGTAACTCTTCTGGAAACACATCTGAATACTCACAAACCACTGCTACTGATTCAATCTTCTATTCAGATACTTTTGTATCCAGTACATAAGCAACATAAGCTTCGCAACCTTTCCTCACATGTTTCTGAGCTAACATCATCAATGTTACAATAGGCAATTCACTCAACTCATAAGATTCAATTCAAAGAATTTCATTATTCTGACATTTCAATTCAGTAGTCTTTCATCTACAATTCACAACAGCGCAGAGTCAACCAATCCATACCCAAAATCACATCGAATTCATCAAATGGTAAAAGCATTAAATCAGCTAAAAAATAGTAACCCCAAGTCATCAAAGGACAATTCTTGTAAACTTTATCAACTAGGACATACTTGCCTGAGGGGTTCGATACTTTAATCACAAATTCGGTAGACTCAACAGGTAAACTCTTACTAGTCACTAGATTCTTACAAACATACGAATGAGTTGATCCAGGATCAATCAAAGAAATTACATCAGTGTCATAGAGACAAATGTATTGCTGATGACATCTGGTGACGACGCATCTTGACAAGCGCGAATAGCGTAAGCTCCAGCTGGTGCTCTAGCCTTGGATCTCATAGCAGAATCCTTTGTCACTTATTTGCTACTAGTCATATTACCCGTATTTCTAGGTGGTCTCCTTTAGCAACTATGTTGCTTGGTCTTGTATTCTGAAATTTATCTTTTCAATTAACTCAAGACAATCCCGAATAAAGTGATCTAGCAAGCCACATTTGAAACAAGCTTTGTTATTCATCCAGCAGTCTCCAAAATGTCATCTTCCATACTATTGACACTCAGGTTTGTTGGTTCTAACACTACCAATACTGAAGTGGCTTGAGCTTTAGGACTCGTATATTGCTTCCCACGATCTCTATTAGAATATCCCATTGAAGAATTTAAACGGCTATAAAAATCCTATGATTTTTTTGATGAAGAGTGTTAGGGTTTACTCATCGACCTCTTTCTCGAATCTCTAGCCTCGAAATCAGCTTTTCTCTTTTTCTTTTTTTTTGCCAAGTTCCTTAGCTTTGCAAGCTTTGTCGACTAATGCAACAAATTCTTTCAATTCTAGAATCCCAACTAGAAGTTTAATGTCTTCGTTCAATCCATCTTCGAATCGTTTACACATAATTTCCTTAGTGGAAACACATTCTCAAGCATATTTACTGAGTCTCATAAATTCTCTTTTGTACTCGATCATAGACATACGACCCTGTTTCAGTTCTAGAAATTTTTTACGCTTTTGGTCGATAAATCGCTGGCTTATGTATTTCTTTCTGAACTTGGTTTGAAAGAATTCCTACGTGACTCTTTCTCTCGGTACCACGGATATCAAAGTATTCCACCACTAATATGCAATATCTCTCAAAAGTGTTACAGCGCATTTAACATATTCAACTGGCGTACAAGAAAGTTCATCAAATACCCAGATCGTATTCTCAAGCCAAAACTCGACTCTCTCAGGATCATCATCAATGGTAGCTCTAAACTCTTCAGGCCCATACTTTTGAATTTTATCTACAAGCTGCTTACTCAAACGTAAAGGTTCCAAACCATAAGGAGCTACTGGGACCGGTTAAGGAAAAGGTGGGGTGGAGGTTGCTGAGCCGCCGTATTAGTTTGAAAAAACTCAGTGAACCACTCGTTCATCATTTGGAAGAAGGCTTCTTTGGCCTCTTCTCCCTAACTACCTGATACAGGTCTCGGCTCAAATTACACTACTCCGTGAACGAAGGCTGGCACATTACTCTCAGCATCATAGCCACTGATCGATTGGGATCCATTACTATATGAAAACACGATTTAAAACTGTCAGGAGATATCACACTATCACAGATTATATATGGCATGTATAGCTAGACTCTTACTCACTAAGTTAGTCCTAGAATCGACTAAACTGTAGCTCTGATACAAATAAATGTAACACCCCTAACACGTATCTGTCGCCAGAATAGGGTTATAGAGCATTACCAGACTTATTTCATAAATAATCATACATTTCACATACATTTTCCAGTTCCAAATAAAAATCAATCATAATCAATCACACTGTCCCTAATACAAGCCTACGATGCCCAAAATAAGCATTCGGAGTGGTTCGAGACTAAATCGATAACTTAGGAAAATTTTGGAAATCTTAGAAAATTTTTCGAAATACAAGGGACACATGCCCGTGTGGCCCGACTGTGTACACATTCGAAATGGGATGACATGGTCGTATCTCAGCCCGTGTTTGACCTTGTGTAACTCTCTAACTTGAGTCACAAGGCCAACACACACACCCGTGTGCCCTTCGAAATGACCACACACGCCCGTGTGCTACAAGGCCATGTGCTAGGTCATGCCAAAACTGTAGTGTATACTGACTTATGTCACATGGCCAAGTCACACGTCTGTGTGCTGGGCCATGTGTAGCATACTGACTTGGTTTCTAATTAAACACCAGGGACACACGGCCGTGTCACTTGACCGTGTGTTACACACAGCTAAGACACATGCCCGTGTCTCTTCCCGTGTGGACAAGAATAGGCTATTTACCAAGCCATCTTGCTCACCTAAATTTGCATTCACCTACACAAATCAAATGGCATATAACATGGCATAAATAGGCATTTAAACCAATCTCAACCAAGCCAAATTAATGTTAATTCTATCCCATAAACCACAAGACATATAAATATCACAATAAGCCATTCAATTCATACCAATTTCACATTCTCAAATCACCTAAATGGTCATTCTTAATTATGCTTCATTTTACCTAAGGTCACAACTATACCAATCTCAAATTTTAACCATTTGGAACTCCAAACACCAATTCACATCAAGCATCTATATAATAATTATACACAACATATCAAAAGGCCATTTACACATATATATACATCACCAAATATACAAAAATAAGCCAAATCACATGGCTATACAAATAACTGACCATTCATCAATTATAAGCCAAATCAAATGGCTAAATCCATTACTAACATATATACCAAAATAACCATAACTCCTATACATGCCATAAAACCAAATGCATAAGTTCAAAAGTACCAAAGTGATAGATTGATAGTGTGATGAGATCTCCGACGACTCCCAAATTTGAGCAAGCTTTGATATTCACCGTAAAACATGAAAAAGTAAACAGAGTAAGCTATAAAGCTTAGTTAGCTCGTATAGTTAATAAGTAAAACTTACCATTCATTTATCATTCAAGTGATATAAACATAATGTACTACAAAAACATTTAATCACAAAGTTAGCATATATTCATTCACATAGTGATCATGAACTCACAATTTCATGAATTCAATGCTCATATGAATTTTCGTACATACCTGTACTAATATGTAACTATCTCTCACCATTTCATATCTTCGATATACCCATTGAACCATTTGGAATAATATCAGATACTCGAGAATCTCGCACCCTAAGTGCTAATGTAACACCCCTTACCCGTATTCAATGCCGAAACAGTGCTTGAGGCTTTACCGGACTCACATTACAAGCAATCACACCATTCTGTGTAATAAAATTTGTGTCCAAATTAAAACCATTCATACTCGATCATGAAGTCCATATTACGAGCCTACGATGCCCAAAACATGTATTGGAGGTGGTTCAGGACTAAACCAAGAACTCAAGGAATTTTTATAAAACATAGAAAAAATTTCTATAACCAGGACTCACACGCCCATGTGGTCCAAAGGACACGCCCGTGTGACCTTGGGACAAGCCCTACTTCAGACTGTGTTAAAATTAGGGTGCTCTTTAACTTGTGCCACACAGCCGTGCCACACGCCCGTGTGCTAGGCCATGTAGCACACACGGCTGGGACATATGTCCTTTTCTCTGCCCGTGTGCTTAATTTTGGACATTTTGTTTTATAATAATTAAGGTACAGGGGACACACGATCGAAACACATGCCCACGAGGCAGACCGTACGTCACACACGGCCTAGACACATGCCCGTGTGTCTACCCATGTGCACAAAATAAAGGCTATTTACCAAGCCATTTTTCCATCCTTGTTCACACATACATTACACCAATTCAAGGCACAAACATAACATACTTAGGCAACCAAAACATCCACATTCATGGTTAAAACATATCAACTTTATATCTCTTTCTAACATATTCACTACATTTATTAAGCCCTAAATCAAACATACAAATTTCACATTCATTAGGCTTCATTCAACTACTTTCTAGTTACCAAATGATACTCAAATTCCTAATCTCATCAATAGGTCACATTTCCAAAAATCACACAATCATGCCATAAATCACAATTCCAAACATTTCACATTCACCAAGCATACCATGTTAGCCAATATAAGCCAACTTACATGGCCAAATAGCAAAACAAGCCTTTGACGATCACAAGCCATTACATTGGCTAAAATCATATGACACATATAACACAATGGCCAAGTCCCTATACATACCATAAACTCAAAATACTTAAATTTATCAATACCTAAAATGATAGTTTGAAAGTGTGATAGGATCTCTAGTGATCGTATTTGTCGAGTCTTAAGAATTTATAAAAAAAAATGATCTAACCTGGAAACTAGCTAAGACAACGATGGAGGCAAGTGCACATATCAAACAGTAGTATAACTAGCGGCAAGACCGGATTGTCGAACCCAAAGGAACCAAAAGTACTAATATTAACTCTCTTCCTATTATTTAGCCTACGAATTAAGGGAATTGTTTATCTACTCTAAAATTAACTAATCCACTAAACTAAAGGTGCTAAGACAAATAAGAAATTTGGGGAAGGACTTGAGGGAAAATCAATTGATTTAGACAATACCTGAGGAAGAATCCACCTAGACTTCACTTGTTATCTAACTTTGAACCAGATCATTTATTCACTTGACTTCATCCGTAGGATTCCTTAATTTAATTAATACCTCTCTTCAAGGCTACTAATGTCTAACCCTTGGTTGATTAATTGAAATCTCTTTCTAATTAAAACCCCTAGAATTGTATTAACTCGATTTATGGACTCCCATATTAGGTTTGACCCTAATCTGACAGATTTTTGTCACCCTATCTCTAGGTGCACGAGAAACTCCGCTTAACTATGCTAGATCTACTCTTAGTCAGGGTCTCTTCCTCCTCTGCCTAAGTACATCACACTTGAATCAATATCCCAGAAATATCAAAACAAGAATTATGAACACATAATTAAGAACAAATCAAGTATTTATCATACAGCTCAGATAACAATAACAAGATTTGTCTTAGGTTTCATTCCCCTCAAGTATCTGAGGGTTTAATTCATAATTGTAAAAGAAAACATCTCAGAAAAAATATAAAACAAAACATAAGAAATCCCTAAAACCCACTGAAGGAATTGAAGGGGAGTTCCTCCGTCTTGAGTATGATTCCGGCTTCTTGAGATGAATCAACTAGCTTCCTTCGAGTAAATCCCTGAAATTAACTGCTCTGGCTCAGCTCTTTGGCCAATCTAAACGAGTCTTAAAGGTTGGCCTCTAAGGTCTTTATATAGGATTTTGGAATATGTTTCTTTGCCTCTAAGTACCCTAATCCGAATAGATTTCTATTTTCATGCGACAGGGACACGCCCATGGCACACGCCCGTGTAAATTGTGGCCAGGCCGTGGTCGAACCTGTTGATGAGGCACGGTCATGTTTTTCGGGGTCCAAATCATGTTCAGCTCTTCTTAAGAGGCATGGCCATGTGGTCTTGGGCCCAGGCCGTGTGGATTTCTTACTTCGGCCCATTTTCTCTATTTTTAGCCCGTTATTTGTTCCTTTCATCCTCCGATGCTCTATTGAGTATAAAACATGAAAACAAAAGATTAGGAGCACCTATTTCCATAATTAAAGGGAAAAATCATCCAAAAGTATGCTAAATGTGGGATTAAAATATGTTACTATTACGGTTTATCAAATACCCCCACACTTAAGCTTTTGCTTGTCCTCAAGCAAAATTCTCAACTTACAATTAAAACGAACTTCCTCAATTCATAATATTCACCAATAATGTCTCATCATAATTCATAGATAATTTATACATGGATAATTCAACTCAAAGAGTCCTAAAGATTTAAACAATCAAAGTCATGAGTTTGTAGCATGAAAAAGATAGGTGTTTCCCCTTACCTAAATAATCACCATTAATTCAAAATCAACAAAAGTTGACATCCTCACTTAAGATTCACTCAAATCACTCAAGGTGTTTAAGGTTACAAATTAAAGCTCTCAAAAGTTGAACATGAAAAGTTATTACCATAGGCTTGCTTGAAAATCAAATCTTTACCACTATAAAATGAGATGATACACAAATCAAAAGGTCTTTAAAAAGGGTTGTAACGGGGCTCGGTTAAAGGTGTGGATAAAGGTTGAATTAGAAGGGTTAGAATCAAGATTGAATTGATAATCACCTTATTAGTAAAATGACTAATAACCTAATTAATTACATCAATTAAAAACTTGTAATTCTTCAAGATGTTGAAATTAAACGATAGGCTTGCTTAATTATAGAACTAATAATGAATATACTTTAATAATAATGAAAATGCTTCAATTTTTCAATTTTTTTAAGAACACAAATCAATATAAAATAAAAATTTAACAACTGAAATAATCTAATTAGGCAACTAATCAAAACAAATCTCGATAGAAGGGTAATCAAAAGGAATGATGATAACAAATATGAGATGGGTTTCGGGTTAATATTAGTGGGTTGAGTCAATAAAAGGGTTGTTAGGATCAAAGGGGTTCATTAGGGGTCAATTATGAGGGTAGGCTTTTGGTGGAGTAAATGGGTTAAATCCTAGGTGCCTTAATCTTCTTTGTATATCAACTCAATAGTGTGGTCTCGACATGTATAATCGAAGCAAGTTCTAGAATAACAAATCAATGTTGACACACTCATAATAAAAAAAATGAGCACGAAAAGAATATATGCTCTAAAAGGCTCAAAATCTCACAAAAATTATGGGTATTTTGATCTAAACCTCGTAAATTTTAAACTTCAAGGTAACAATTTAGATTCAGGTAGACAACCTAACAGAATTTTAATATTTGAAAATAGACTCATCATGCTTGATTCTCTAGTATCTTAAAGTTTAAATCATCATTGAACAATTATCAATGACTTAATCTAAAACAAATTAATAAAAATCATGAATCAACAAGAATTTCATTCTAATTAGTGATATGATAAAATTGCTTTAAGACAAAATATCATTCAGGGATTTGAGAATAATGAAAAAGTTAGGCACTTTTTCTAATAAACTTTCACCCCCCAGACTTAAGATGTACATTGCCCTCAATGTACAAAGATAGATAAAAATCATATAATAAGAAAATCAAAAGAGAGGGAGAGAGGTGAAACTTCCTGAATTTTGGATGAGTTCTTTAAGTTTGGAAGTGTGGAAACTCGATTCGGAGGTGAAAGATAAGTTGGAGGGAGCAGTTCTAATTCCTGTGCTAGATGAAGGAATTGGGTAACTCATGAAGAATTAGCTAGGAAATAATAATAATGATTTAAATTCTACTAATTATATAATTAAAGTAAATAAAGATAACAAGAAAGAGAATATGAATTAAAATAAAACTAAAAGAGAAGATGAATGGACTAGAAAGTCCTTATTGGTAGATGTTTCGCGAGGTGGGTGTAGTTTCTAAGGCTGTGGTGTTGTGATTCCCTAGCAGCCTTTAGAACCTAAAACCAAGAAACTGAAACAAAATAAACTAAATTTAACATATAAAAGATAAACAAAAGGAAAATAAAGGAGAAGAGCAAAGTAATATAGAAGTTAAATGGTCTCAAAGACCCTTGGCTTGTTGAGTTAATGAGGCGGCCGGCATGAGCTTATGTTGATTGGTCTCAAACAGGGAGACAGGACTCGAATCTTTTCGTTTCTTTGACATTGTTGAAGCATAGATTGAGACTTTTATGGAGTGAAGAAGGGGGAGAGTGAAGATGGAGGGAGTGGAGAGTAGATAGGGAATAGGTGAGAAGGGGAGAAGGGTGTTTTAAATAGAAAATTTTTAGCTCTGGTACATCCCTACGCCTGTGTATCATGGGCGTGTTGTGTCACACAGCCATATCGCACGGCCATGTGGTGGTTTAATCACTTCTCCCAATGCCTTGTATTTAAGTTGCCATGCCCGTGTTGGTTCATTGTGTCATCCACGACTATGTCACACGGCCGTGGTGTTAGGTGAGTCCGTGATTTAAAGATATTTTTCTCATCCTATCTCGTACTATCTCTGCCATGTCAGTATGGAAATCTGTAGCATCCACATGACCACGACCATGGCCGTGTGTAAGGCCGTGTGATGTGAAGATATGTGCTTCATTAACTTAATTAGTTTGTGGTTAGGTGCTAAAATAAAAAAAAAAGTGGAAATAAATAGGGTTAGTGCTCGGGTTGCCTCCCGATAAGCACTCGTTTGAAGTCTTAAGTAGGCAAGTGATTACCATTTTCATCTTTTTCTTTCTTTCTCATCTTCTCTCTTCAAGCCGAAATTCTTTCTTTTCTCTTGTGGGTTCTCTTCCTTTGCCGTAACCTTCTAACTCTCTCTTCTCCTCTCCAATATTTTCCTAAAAGTCGAACCTCTTTGCCCATACTTTCTTCTCCCATAGTTGAAACCTTCAAGTTTAGCCTTTTTTCCCGAAGTTACACCATAGCCAAATCATCATCTCAAGATTTGTAAGTTCTCCGTGGTTTTCTTCCTTGCTATTTCTCTCTTTCTTATTTAGTTTCTAACTCGAATCACTTCTCTAAGATCTTGTCGGTTTTCACTCTTTATTCATAGAAGCCAAATCTTTCTTGCTGTGATCTCTCATGTCGAACTGTGAGGAAAGCCGAAGGTATGTGTTAGTAATAGGTTCGGCCGAATGGCCACTCCCTTACCCTTTCTCTTTTATCGAATCTCATCAAGCGTAGGTACAATAATCGTGTTGGTCTAATGTTGGATGCTTGGCCGAATGTAGGTAGGGTGGTAACGCTTTCTTGAGGATTTTCAGGATTTGACAATCTAGGTAAGGGTTTCGTTTTAAGTATTATGATTATCTCCTAGATTTGATCTCATCGTTTAAATTCGGTTTAGTGACCAAGGGATTGTTATGGACTCAAATGTCAGCCAAGCTATAGGAGGGGTTGGATCAGTAAACCCAGCCCCTAAGTACAAGAAGCGAGCAGTATCAGGAGTGCGACATTGGCCACCAGGGTGTGGGCCGACATCAGAGAAAGATCGTAGGCCGATAGTGGTAGTCTCGAGTGACGATAGTGATAAAGCAGTGAGTGCGATAGTACGAGAATCAAGTGTGTAACTCTTACGCACTTCATATATTGTTATGTTAAATGTTGTGTTTGTTAAAAGCCAGAATAACAGTGGGAAACATTACGTTACCCTTACGGGTATAAGCAAGGACTCCGGGTAAGTCCATTATGGTGAATATCGTGCTTGGTCTATGTGAAACCTATGTGTGCCACGTTGTATTTTCCTATGCATTAAGCATGAATATATTGTATTAAGAAACATATACATTGCATATGGGTACGATGAGAGGAGGAGGAAGGCATGATTTATCAGACTGTCACCAGTGGTTAGGTACCACACGTTGATTGGCCCCACATATCATTATTTTGTGACTAAGTCTCAGTGGTTTGGAACCACCAGTGGTTAGGTACCACATGTGCTTATTTTGTGACTTGTCCCAGTGGTTAGGTACCACAGTGGGTTGGCCCCACATACCGATTTAAGGGATCGTCACCAATGGTTAGGTACCACAAGTGGGTTGGCCCCACTCGTGAATATTTGTAACTTTAGTTACCAGTGGCTAGGTACCACCAGTGGCTAGGTGCCACAAGGGGTAGATTCGGGAGACTCGGATGGATAATTAGGCAATGGGTTGCATGCCATGCATAATATTATATGAATCTGTGTAAAAGCATAACATCTTTTAGGATGGGGATTTACACACTGAGTCTCGGTGACTCACCCCTTCCCTTGCATTTTGCAGATAATGCTTAAGTTGTGGATCCGAAGCTGGGGTGGACTCGCGGTGGCCATGCTCAACATTTAATTTCAATATTTAATTTGAATTTAGTTCTTATTTACTTTAAGTTTGGGTTTCAGTTTGTAATAAGGTCACTGAAACTTTGCTTTGGGTTTATTGTTATCTATTTTGTTTTTCCTTAAACTATCATAAAACGAAAAAGGAGTGCCAAGTAATTTATTTTTCCTTAAACTATCATAAAACAAAAAAGGCGTGCCAAGTAATTTATGATATGAACGTTTTTATAAACTTAAGATAATTTTTTGAGTTTTTCTAAAGATATAGATCGAATGAATAATAATCAACAAGGTAATTCTATCACGCTAAACTAAGTTTCAAAATGTTTTAATAATTACCGATTCAAATTTCAATTTTCTTAATCGCACCAAAAGTTTTCCTTTCAAATCAAGTCAACATAATGGTTTGTAAAATGTTTTCTTCCCAGTAACACGCTAGATTCGGTCGTAGCGTTTAGACCGGGTTTGGGGTGTTACATTTTTGGTATCAAAGCCCGGTTCAAAAGCTCGGATGTGGGTAAAAGGCCCAAAATATTTTCAAAAGGGGTCTGAAAAATGATTTTACAGAAATGCATACTTCGGAAAGCATGGCACCTAAGTCTCCGGCACCGATCCACCTAGGTAAGTATCCTAACCTTTGCTATGATATATATATATATATGATGGGTTTCACGGGTTGATAGGGACGTAGATAGTTATACTAGGGCTTATGGACCTTAGGTTTAGCTCAACAAACTTTTAAATGTCATAAAACTTAACTTCCCTAAATAGACATGTCTGTGAGCAAGTCAGAAGGACTAGGGTGTGGTAACAGGCATACGCATGTCTAGGAGTGGATTCAGGAAGAGCCTGGTATTTAAGTAGTCCTAGTGACTCACCTCCTCTTTTCTAGAATCCTACCTGGTGCGTAGTGACTGTTCACCTTAACCGTGAGGACTTGTTAATGGGAAAAAGTTGTAATTAAAACCCGAACGGGACCAGTACCCTATCTTTGAAAAAATACTTATATGACCCTGATTTTGCAAAATTATCCATAATACCCTAGGTTGATGTAAATGACCAAAATACCCTTGACTTTGTAAAATGACCAAAACAACCCTTTTGGGAAAATGACTAAAGCACCCTTGGTTGGAAAATTACCAAATTACCCCTAATTTACGAAAGTTACCGGAATTGGCAAAATTACCAAAATACCATCGGATTGTAAAATTACCAAAATACCCCCGAATTGTAAAATTTCCAAAATACCCCTATTTTGAAAAATCACCAAGATACCTTATTTTGGAAAATTACGAAAATACCCATGTAGGTTGAAATTATGGAAATACCCCTGGGTAGTGAAATGATGAAAATGCCCTTAGGCAATGAATGCGGTCCGTGAAGGTACTGGTGTGTTTGATGCATGTATGTGGTGTTCCATTGGATGCTGATTGAATAGGAATTCTAGAATTAGGGAATCCCGACTTAAGAACCGAACTATGTAGGCATAGTTCAAATTCGAAAGAAGCACTATTAAAAACTTTCTTTCATAAGACTGTTCGTTGTTAATCATTGAAAGAAAAAGTTATTAACCCATAAAATTTCTAAATCAGATTAAATCGCGAACGGTAGAATGAGCACTCGAGGTCGTGGTCATATTGCGCGCGGTCGTGGTAGGGGTAGGACAATTGTGTCGGAATCGATAGGGTCCGATTATGGGTCAAAAAATGAGGTGCCGCGGCCACTAGCTGTAGGCACCGAATATTAGGAACAGGCAGGTGGTAATGATGTAGTGTCGCAAGCTATGCTACGAGTCCTAGAGAGAGTTGCTAGAGCAGGCGTAGGGATGGGGACTCAGACATCTGTGTCCGAACGACTCAGAGAATGGAGCCGAGGTATTTAAGAGAGTTTCGGGTGTAGCTCCCAACACCGCGGAGTACTGGTTAGAGGCGACAGAGCGCATAATGGATGACTAGGACTTCACATCTGAGGAGAAGCTAAAAGGGATAGTATCTCTTTTCCAGGATGAGTCTTATCAGTGGTGGCTCACGGTCAGGGAAGGTGCATTGGCTGATGACATCACTTGGGACTTTTTCAAGGCGACTTATCAGAGGAAGTACGTGGGGTCGAGTTATATAGATGCACAACGAAAGGCATTTCTAAATTTGGTTCAGGGGAGTAAGTCGGTGTCTGAGTATGAGGCAAAATTCTTACGGTTAAGTAGGTACGCTCGGGGTATCGTGGCTACGGAGTATGAGCGCTGTGTTAGGTTTGAGGACGGACTAAGGGACGAGCTGCGGGTGTTGATTGCACCGCAGCGAGAAAGGAAATTTACCGTTCTTATAGAAAAGGCCAAGATTGCTGAGGAGATGAAGCAAACGGAGAAGCAGAATTAGAATAAGAATAGGGATAAAAGGAGTTATGGGCCTTCAGGATCTGTTGGGAGTTCTAAAAAAAAAGCTAGATTTGGTAGACAGGATCAAGCTGCAAGGCTAGCTGCTGCTGCTCAATGGCCACCACAGTGTGTCCGATGTGGGAAGTCCCATTCGGGGGAGTGTTGGACAGGTGATCGAGGATATTTCGAGTGTGGGTCAATGGATCACCGGATAAGGGATTATCTGCGGAGGCCAGCTAGGACACAAACCGAGAATCAAGGGCGTACCTAATTTAGGAGAGATAGTCAGCGACCATAGAAGGGTCGAGGTACAGCCAGGGATGGTAATGGAAATGGGCGAGGCTGTGGAGCACCGGGTGGGGGTGCTAAAAGTACCGATGCAAGACAGCCTGGGTTGGTCTATGCAGCAAAGCATCGTGAGGAGGGTGACGCACCGGACATCATAACCGGTACGTTTTTAATTTTTAGGTTGCCTTATACTACTTTGATTGATGTTGGTTCGACGTACTCTTATGTTGCTAGTAGTATAGTGGGAACTTTAAACTTAGCCTATGAGACTTCTGCATGACGGTAATTCTAGGATACTCTGTGGTAGTAGACAACCTATATAGGGATGTACCCCTAAAACTTTAAGGGGTAGTGTTTCAAGCTGATTTGATGGAATTTCCCTTCGGGGAGTTCGATCTAATCTCAGGGATGGATTGGTTGGTAAAGTATCAGGAGGGTCTAGACTGTGCAGCTAAGCGCATGGTACTGAGAACGGCCGAGGGTGATGAGGTGGTGATGATAGGTGAGAGAAGGAACTACCTATCTAGTGTAGTATCCACTTTGAAGGCTGAGAAGATGGTGAGGAAAGGATGTAAAGCATTTGTGGTTTATGTTTGTGCCTTGGAGGTTAAGGAATCAGCTTTGGAGAGTGTTCGAACGGTGAAAAAATTTACCGATGTCTTTTCGGAAGAGCTTTCGGGTTTGCCTCCAGATCGTGAAGTGGAGTTTGGTATAGACCTTCTACCAGGAACAGCGCCAGTGTCTATTGCCCTATATAGAATAGCGTCGAAAGAGTTAGTGGAGCTGAAAATGCAGATTCAAAAATTTTTGGGTCGAGGTTTTATCCGGCCAAGTGTATCGCCTTGGGAAGCGTCTATGCTTTTTGTTAAGAAGAAGGACAGATCAATGCGAATGTGCATTGATTACCGTCAGCTGAATAAGTTGACAATTAAGAACAAGTATTCGTTACCGAGGATAGACGACTTGTTCGATCAACTTAAGGGAGCCTCAGTCCTTTCCAAGATAGATTTGAGGTCGGGATATCACCAGCTTAAGGTTAGGGAGGCGGATATCCATAAAATGACTTTTCGTACTCGTTACGGTCACTATGAATTTTTGGTGATGCCGTTTAGGTTTACTAACGCCCCAGCAGTGTTTATGGATATGATGAACCGGGTGTTTCAACCATATCTTGATCGGTTTGTTGTAGTATTTATCGATGATATTCTGGTTTATTCCAAGTCTTAGGAGCATGATGCGCATCTTCATATGGTGTTGCAAATCCTGAGGGAGAAGCAGTTGTTTGCTAAGTTTAGTAAGTGCGAGTCCTAGTTGAAGGAAGTTACCTTTTTGGGTCATGTTGTGTCGACTGAGGGGATTAGGGTGGACCCTCGGAAGATTGAAGCTGTATTGGACTGGAAACCATCGAAGTCTGTGGCAGAGATTCAGAGTTTTTTGGGTTTAGCAGGATATTACAGAAGGTTTGTGAAGGATTTTCTTTGATAGCAGCACTGTTAACCAAGTTGCTAAGGAAAGGGGTTTCATTTGTGTGGTCAGACAAGCAACAAGAGAGTTTTGAAAAGCTAAAGAGAATTTTTACGAAAGCTCCAGTGCTGATTCAACTTGAAACAGGGAATGAGTTTATGGTTTATTGTGATGCGTCGCACACAGGGTTAGGATGTGTGCTGATGCAAGAAGGGAAGGTAGTAGCGTATGCTTCTCGACAATTGAGACATCACGAGGTGAATTACCTGACGCATGATCTGGAGTTGGCTGCAGTGGTTTTCGCCATAAAAATTTGGAGACATTACTTGTATGGAGAGAGTCTGTTGTGTACACAGACCATAAGAGTTTGAAATACCTCCTCACTAAGAAGGAATTGAATTTAAGGCAGAGGAGGTGGATCGAGCTGTTGAAGGATTATGATTGCTCGATTGAGTACAATCCGGGAAAGGCTAATGTGGTAGCTGACGCCTTGAGCCGCAAGGTTGTGGCAGATCTAAGAGCTTTGTTTGCCCACCTTAGTCTGTACGATGACGGAAGTCTGTTAGCAAAACTACAAGTGAAGCCAACGTGGGTAAACCAGGTTAAGGAAAAACAACTGGTGGATGAAGTCTTAAACGCTCGGTGTTTGCAAATGCAAAATGGTGGATTAGAGGGGTATGGCCTGAGCAGCAATGGAGTGCTATGTTTTCAGGGGAAGGTTTGCATGCCTAAAGATGTGGAGTTAAGGCAGAAGATTCTTCAAGAGACTCATAGTAGTCCATACGCTATGCATCCTAGAGGTAGTAAGATGTACCGGGATTTGCGGGAGTAGTTTTGGTGGCCGGGCTTAAAGCGTGAAGTAACTGAATTTGTGAGTAGGTGTTTGACGTGTCAGCAGGACAAAGCCGAACATCAGTTACCCTCAGGATTGTTGGAACCAGTAAAGATTCTACAATGGAAATGGGAAAGGATCACGATGGATTTTGTTAGTGGGTTACCCCTCACGCCTACTAAGAAGGATTCGGTCTGGGTGATCGTCGATCGTTTAACAAATTCGGCTCATTTTATACCAATTCGAGTTGATTACTCTCTCCAGAGGTTAGCTAAGTTATATGTGGCGGAAATTGTGAGGTTACATGGGGTACCAGTGTCGATTATCTCAGACAGGGACCCTAGGTTCACGTCGAGGTTTTCGAAGGCGTTGCACCAGGCCTTGGGAACAAAGTTAGATTTCAGTACGGCATTTCATCCCTAGTCAGATAGACAGTCGGAGAGGCTAATTCAGGTCTTGGAGGATATGCTAAGGGGTTGTGTCTTGGATTTCAGAGGTAGTTGGGAAGAATTTCTGCCGTTGGCAGAGTTCTTATACAATAATAGTTACCAGGCAAGTATTCGGATGGCACCATATGAAGCATTATTGGTCGAAAGTGTCGTACCCCTACGTGTTGGACGAAGTTGGGAGAACGGCAGTTGTTGGTTCTAGAGTTGGTGGCTGAAACAGAAGAGAAGGTTAGGCTGATTCGAGCTCGTCTGAAGGAAGCTTCGGACAGGCAAAAGTCTTATGCCGATCTTAAACGGAAGGATATAGAATTTGCAGAGGGTGACATGGTTTTCTTGAAGGTGTCGCCGTGGAAGAAAGTGCTGAGATTTGGTCGGAAGGGCAAGCTGAGCCCTAGGTTTATCGGGCCTTATCGGGTGTTGAAGCGAGTGGGACCAGTAGCTTATCAGCTTGAGTTGCCACCAGAGTTGAGTCAAATCAATAATGTGTTTCATGTTTCCATGCTTAGACGCTATCACTCATATCCGTCTCATGTTGTGCCAATAGAAGAAATTGAGGTGAGCCCAGACTTATCTTTTGAGGAGGAACCGGTACAGATCCTGGATTGGGATGTCAAAGTATTGTGCAGGAAATCAGTCCCTTTGGTGAAGGTATTATGGCAAAACCACGGTTCAGAAGAAGCGACATGGGAGCCGGAGGATGTTATGCGTCGGCAATACCCTCAACTCTTTTGATCAGGTAAATTTCGAGGCCAAAATTTATTTTAAGGGGGTAGAACTGTAACATCCTGAATAAGTGGGTCTGTGCATTTTGTTTGTTGTAGGGTTAAAGTGTTAGCTTGAGGTTTAGAGGTGCGAATTGGGCCCAGGTTTGGGCTGAGACCTGGGTTAATTTTCTAATGAAGAGTGCTAGGACATAATTAAAATGGGTATCTGTGTTTAAATTGCAAGGTAGGCTTATGGCCCAAAGTTTGGAGGTGCCGCAAGGAGCAAGTGGGCGGCGTCACTAATGGAAGGGATTTGGGCCAAGTACTGGCCACTTGGGGCCCAAGTTTTTAGGCTAAAATATGGCACTCCAAGGGGGGAAGAGAGGACGGCACAATAGCTAGAAAATAGGAGTTTTAATTCTTTTATTTTGTTGATAATATGAAGGGAGGAGTTGGTGCTAAGAAGGCCTCTTTTGAATGGAGGATATAGATTAAGATAACAAGTGGGATAAGAGTTATCAAGTGACGGCAGAGTTGGCCGAAAATCCAACTCTAGGAAGGGGTGAAATTCGGTTGATATGCCGAAATTAGTAGGCAAGTGGTCACCTTTTTCATCTTTTTCTTTCTTTCTCATCTTCTCTCTTCAAGCCGAAATTCTTTCTTTTCTCTTGTGGGTTCTCTTCCTTTGCTGCAACCCTCTAACTCTCTCTTCTCCTCTCCAATATTTTCCTAAAATTTGAACCCTCTTTGCCCATACTTTCTTCTCCCATAGCTGAAACATTCAAGTTTAGCCTCTTTTCCCGAAGTTAAACCATAGCCGAATCATCATCTCAAGATTGGTAAGTTCTCCGTGGTTTTCTTCCTTGCTATTTCTATCTTTCTCATTTAGTTTCTAACCCCAATCAGTTCCCTAAGATCTTGTCATTTTCACTCTTTATTCATAGAAGCCGAATCTTTCTTGCTGTGATCTCTCATGCCGAACTGTGAGGAAAGCTGAAGGTATGTGTTGGTAATAGGTTCGGCCGAATGGCCACTCCCTTACCCTTTCTCTTTTATCGGATCTCATCAAGCGTAGGTGCGATAATCGTATTGGTCTAATGTTGGATGCTTGGTCGAATGTAGGTAGGGTGGTGACGCTTTCTTGAGGATTTTCGGGATTTGACAATCTAGGTAAGGGTTTCGTTTTAAGTATTATGATTATCTCTTAGATTTGATCTCATCGTTTAAATTTGGTTTAGTGACCAAGGATTGTTATGGACTCAAATGTCACCAGCGATAGGAGGGTTGGATCAAGAAACCCAAATTTCCCCTAAGTACAAGAACCGAGCGATGATCGAGTGCGAGATTGGTCGCGGTGTGGGCCGACATCGAGAAAGATCGTAGGCCGATAGTGGTAGTCTCGAGTGACGACAGTGTTAAAGCAGTGAGTGTGATAGTACGAGAATCAGGTGTGTAATTCTTACGCACTTCATATGTTGTTATGTTAAATGTTGTGTTTGTTAAAAGCCGGAATACAGTGGGAAACATTACGTTACCCTTACGGGTATAAGCAAGGACTCCGGGTAAGTCATTATGGTGAATATCATGCTTGATCTATGTGAAACCTGTGTTTGCCATATTGTATTTTCCTATGCATTAAGCATGATTATATTGTATTGAGAAACATATACATAGCATATAGGTATGATGAGAGGAGGGGGAAGGTATGATTTATCAGACTGTCACCAGTGGTTAGGTACCACACGTGGGTTGGCCCCACATATCATAATTTTATGACTAAGTCTCAGTGGTTTGGAACCACCAGTGGTTAGGTACCACATGTGCTTATTTTGTGACTTGTCCCAGTGGTTAGGTACCATAGTGGGTTGGCCCCACATACCGATTTAAGGGATCGTCACCAGTGGTTAGGTACCAGAAGTGGGTCGGCCCTGCATGTGAATATTTGTAACTTCGGTTACCAGTGGTTAGGTACCACAAGTGGCTAGGTGCCACAAGGGGTAGATTTGGGAGACTCGGATGGATAATTAGGCAATGGGTTGCATGACATGCATAATATTATATGAATCTGTGTAAGAGCATAACATCTTTTGGGATGGGATTTACACACGAGTCTCTTGACTCAACCCTTCCGTTGTATTTTGCGATAATGCTTAAGTTGTGGATTCGAAGTCGGTGGACTCGCGGTGGCCACGCTCAACTTTTAATTTCAATATTTAATTTGAATTTAGTTCTTATTTACTTTAAGTTTGGGTTTCAGTTTGTAATAAGGCCACTTAAACTTTGCTTTGGGTTTATTGTTATCTGTTCTGTTTTTCCTTAAACTATCATAAAACGAAAAAGGCGTGCCAAGTAATTTATGATATGAACATTTTTATAAACTTAAGATAATTTTCTAAGTTTTTCTAAAGATATACATCAAAGGAATAATAATCAACAAGGTAATTCTATCATGCTAAACTAAGTTTCAAAATGTTTTAATAATTCGCCTAGTTCAGCCGCAATTTTCTTAACTACACCAAAAGTTTTCCTTTCAAATCAAGTCGACATAATGGTTTGTAAAACGTTTTCTTCCCAGTAACACGCTTAATTCGGTCGTAGCGTTTAACCGGTTTGGGGTGTTGCACTCCCAAACTCCTATTTTTGCTAGAATTTTCTGTGGAGGAAGAAGATAATAGGAATATGATAACTTTTTATGTTTTATTTTATTTTATTCAATTAAGTCACCAAAACCCACCTAACTATTGACCTTGTCTCATCCTTGTCCCTATGGCCAGCCAACACTCTCTCAATGGCCTAATTTCACATTAAGGACCTCCAAGTTAAAGTTATATAGCTATTTGACACCTCTAGCTAGTAAAATAAAACTTTTGCACTTTATGCGATTTAGTCCTTTTTTGCTATTAAGCCTGTAATCACCAAAATTAATGCACCAAAATTTTCATGCACTCATATAATCATGATGTAACACATAAAATAATATTAAAATTAATTTCTCTGGTCTCGAATTAGGGGTTTTGAAACCACTATTCTGACTAGCCCCAAAATCGGACTATTACAGCTAAAGATATCCCTTTTCATTATTCGATTGCCGAAGCCATCCCTTTTCATAATTTGATAGCCGAAGCCATCCCTTTTCATAATTCAATGGTCTTCACTATCCTTTTTCATTGTTGATGGTCGTCACCATCCCTTTTCATAATTCGATAGTCAAGCTATCCCTTTCCATATTTTGATAGCCAAAGCCATCCCTTTTCATTGGTCGATGATCGTCGATATGTCATTGTATTTTTCCATCAAGACACAATTTGATATTCTAAAATAATAGCATTTATAACATAATTTAAAACGCTATTTAAACATACGAACTTTCCTCAATTATAAAACGTAGAATCGGAGTCAGTTAATCCGAAGCTTTCTCTTTGCCTCGATCTAAAGCCGTACGAGGTCTATCTTGATCTAAATGAATAAATTCAATCAATTTAATAATCATTCTATTCAATTCAATCCAAATTCACATTTTTTCAAAATTACCCTTTTGCCCCTAATATTTTGATTTCTTTGCAATTTAGTTCTTAAGCTCATAAAATGAAATTCATGCAATTTCACCCCTACCCAAGCCTAGCCGAATTTCATAAAAACTCATAGCACACACATTTCATTATTTCACAAATTACACCATGAACATTTCACATTTTTCAATTTAATTCCAAAATGACAATTTCATCAAAAATCACTTCATAAAAGTTCTTTATTTGACAACAACTAAACATTTTCTTTCATCAAACATCAAAAACAATACATACACATTCATTATAACCTAAACTTTTAACATTTTTGCAAATTAATCCCTGGGCTAGCTAGATTAAGCTACAACGATTTCAAAAACATAGAAATCATTAAGAACGGGATGAAAAATACTCACATGCAAGAAAATATGTGTTGGCCAAACCTTTAAGCTCCTCCCATTGAGTTTCTAATTTTAAATTTTGATTAACCTAGTTTAGAAGATGACAATTTGTTTTACTTTATTTTTACTTACTTACTTTATTCATTTACTTATTTAACCTTTTAATTAACCTTTGAAAACACATGTATAATGTCCATAATTGTCCACTCAAACTAAAAATGGCCTATTTGCTATCCAAGTGCTCAAACATTTATGTTCCATAGCTATTTAGTTCTTTTAACCTATAGAACTCTAACTTTTCACCTTTTGCAATTTAGTCTTTTTTATCGAATTAAGCATGCAAATGATAAAATTTCTTAACGAAATTTTCATACGGTGATACTAACATGCTGTAAACATTAAAATAATAATAAAATAAATATTTTCACATCAAATTTGTGGTCTCGAAACCACTATTCTGAATTCACTAAAAACGGGCTGTTACAAAATTCGCGATGTTGACTTATTGGAGTAACATTCTCAGCGGGTTCTATATCCGCTAACTCAGCAAATAACTTAACTGGTTGGGGGTTCTCACTCACAGTCGACCACCATATTTCTATCATAGTGCCCAAGTCATAATCATCTAATAGTTGCATCTCACAAAATTTCAACGGATCTGTAGAGATTGGAAACTTATAAAATAATCTGGACATCGCCCTTCCACAACGGATAGCTATTTTTGCGCTAATCTTCCTTTTCATTTCTTCCAGGGTCACATTTTTTTTGAATTGCAATCCTACTCTTTGCTGACCTTGAAATACACAACCAACATCACCTTCTTCAATTTCACCATAAAAAGAACGTATACCGAAAACACCACATTATTCATCTTCAACAGAATTTTTGAACTCTCCTACTAAACACAACAATTTCTCTCTTTTCTTCTCTTTCAGTTCAACTCTTACAAAAACGCCTCAATATCTCTATATATGTTGGATAACCAAGTGGTGGAGCCATAAAGAATGGCTCCACCAAAATAAAATATTAACTTTTAAATTTTTAGATTAAAAAACACATTTAAAAATTATTTTAAAATTAAAAAAGCTAATTTTTTAAATAAAAGCCTTGAAATGATAAAAAAATTAATTATAAAAATATTATAAAATAAATAAAAAATAAAAAAGGTGTTTAAATGAACTATAAATCTACCAAAACATTATATAAAAAAACAAATAATAAAAAAATTTAAATGAATTGGTGACGTGACTCCACTAAAAATGTAAATTTAAAATATTATAAATAAATAATAAATAAATAATAATAATAAATAAAACAAAAAAAAAATGACAAACAGGTGGACGTTGGAAATTGGTGGCACCAAATTATTGGCTCCATCAGGAAAAAGAAAATTTGTTTAAAGTCCCCCATATTTTCAAAAATTACAAAATTTTTCCAAATATTTATACAGGTGATTTAATTCTACATGACTATATCAAAAACTTGATTTTTTTTATCTTAATTACTGACGTGGCATATTAATGGTACTAAACACTTTGGCTCTACTAACTTACACTATAAATTTTAAGTCATTTACATATTTTATCAAAAAATAAATTATTTATGTAATTAATTAAATTTTTTAGGTTAATTTATAAATAAATAAAAAACCGCAAAACTGAAAGGATCAGTAGCTCAATAATTTGTCTCATTCAAGTGACAGAGAAACCTCAAGGTCACACCACGAATATAATCATTTTGATGTTGAACATTGTTCCTCAAAGTTTGGCATATCAATATTTGCAAGAACATCATTTCTTTCACAGTAAATTTGGAGAAAATACTGATTTTAAAAAATATTTAGAAAATTTTACATTTTTTATATATTGAGAGAAATACGTTGATTTTGGATAGAAATAGAAAACACATCCTGCAAGGCGCGTTTTTTGACTTTTTTGATACATTAACTCTTTTGATTAGATGGATAAATATTAATAGTTTTATCCTTGAGTCTCGAGTTCGATTTCTTTTCTACTTAGATTTGTATTTTTATTTCAGCTTGTTTCAAGTTTTGCTTTTATTTTTAGTTATTGTTATTAATATATTAGCTTCTTTAGTTAAATGGTCAAATAATAATGATGTTAAGTTCTAAGTTTGTTTTCTCTTCTAAACACATTAGTAATTTTTATTTTAAGTCATTTCATTTTTTATTTTTAATTAATAAACATATGATTTTCAAGTTTTTATTTATAATTTATTTTTAAATTAATATCTCTTTTATTTATAAAATCAAATAATTATTGCCAAATATAATTATTTTTAGTAAATATAATTTTATATGTGCAATATTTATTTTTCAATCCATATCATGAGTGTAGTAAATTTTAGTATTATATATTAAAGTATGTGTATTTGAAATAATTATTTGAAATATATTTGAAATAATTAATTAAAATATTTCACATGCAAAATATTTGAAATATTTTACATATAAAATAATAATGATATTGTAGGAGCCCAAATCGCTTCTAGCCCATTTATTAACCATTTATTAACCAAATATTAACCAAAAATCCAAAAAATTACAAAAAAAAAACTCGATTAAATGTCCATTACATTTAAAACCCAAATCAGGTATTAGTCCAAATTACAATACAGGCCCAACAAGTTAGCCCAAAACATTAATAGACTAATTTCAAACGGCCTGTAGTCTAATGTCGGTTTCGAAACTAAAACCCTAAGACCAGGGTCACAATCTTCTCAGTAGGGTTCTAGAGTATTCCAAGCACCGCAACCCAGCCTAACGCTTGGATCCCTCGTGCGTGCCTCCACGCGCGACGCTGCAGCAGCCTCCAACGCCTCCGTACGTTCCACGCTAGCAGAGCACTTGCCACATCCGCGTACAACCTCCACCAGCTCGCCTCTGCACGGCCTCCGTACCCTTGCCCACTGCGCGTCACACACCTGTAAAAGAGGCCAAATAACAAGCAAACAACAGAACGAAACAAAAAAAAAAACAACAAGTGCCCAGCAAGGATAACAGAAATGAAACAATTTTTTTTGTAATTTTCTTTTTTTTTTCATTTTCATTTTTCTAAATCGGCTATAAAACCGAAGAAAGATGGTTGTAAAAGGGGGTCATGTTTTTTAATACAAAAAAAAAGAACAGAGCTATATTGCCTATTAATCTTTTTTCATCTTATTTTTGCTTTTAAAATACTGTACATATATATAGATAAAGAAAGATAGAAACTTTTACCCATTTTTGGTGTTGATCGGAGAACCCGAATCCGAAAGGATTCTGGTTTTTTTCGAGTTTAGATCTGACTTGGGGTGTTTGAAAGGTCTGAAACGGCCGACTTTTGGGGTCTCCGACCACCGCGCACGACAGCGAATGATGGTGGAGCACGGCCACTCGATGACCAGAACTCGGCTGAACCTGGGCCTGTGTTTGGAGGGCAGAAAGCTTTTTTGAGAGAGTTTTAAATTTTTTTTAGAAAGGGTGTTTAAAATGAAGTTTTTTAGGTTTTTCTTGGTATTTAAAGCAGACCCATGCGACGTCGTTTTGGCTTGGGTCTTTTGAACCCAAAACGGTGCCGTTCAAGGGCGATACCCGCACGAGTGACCTAACCCAGGGGAAGGATCCGCGTGTTTTAGGGAATTAGGATATTTATTCTTTTAGTCCTTCCGCATTACTATTTCTTTTTAAGTAAGTTTTATTTTATTTTTAATTTCCCCTTTAACGCACATTCCGTTTTCATTTTAGTCCCTGCTTAAATGCAATGTTTTCGAGACTAAAATATTTTCTAGATTAATCCATAACTATTTATGTGCATTTTAATTTAGTCCCTTTTCATTTTCTTTAATTATTTTTGCTACATTTTTATTATTTAAATATTATTATTATTGATATTACTATTTTTAATATTATTGCAAATATAATTTTTACTATTATTGTTATTATCACTACTAATTATAATAATAATAATAATAATTATTATTATTATTACTCCATTTTCTTCAATAATTAATAGAGAAATTATATATTAGAAATTATTGTTATCATGTGATTTATTTTTATTGCTTGGTTATTGTGATTTGTTATTTCTAATAACCGATGTGTGCTTTGTATATTAGTATTCCATTGTATCTCACGAAAGATGTAGTGTTTTAATGTCATTTCGGTTTTAAATCACAAGGCAATGCTCGTGTTTAGGGGTTTCGAGAAAATCATGCTCTAACTTACTGAGTTCCGATTCTCTTCGTTTAAAACCTAGTAACCGAGTATCATTTCTCTCTTAAATCAAATGCGCAATATTTTAAATAAAAAAATTATTCTCGAGAAGTTGAGATATTGCGCCCTAACTTACTGGGTGTGATATTTTATCCTCTGGAGATAATTGTAACATCCTAAAAATTTGAGTATCAATATGTTGCTAGAGGTTAGCTTGGGTTTACTTAGAATTTGAATAAAAATTAGTAAAGAGTACTTTAGTGTAAAGAAATCAGGTGACCTTGAAACTTAAGTTAATTAAGTACTAAAAGATGGCATAAGATGAGTAATTGGCAAAGTGGTGATGGCGCCATAAGTTGGACTTGAGGGGAGAGGTTCGAATCTCCTAGCATGCAATTTGGGAGTTTTTTTATTTATTTATTTATTTATTTTTTGCTTTATCCTAGCATGTCTCGGCTATGGATAAGATTAGGATGAGTTGGATTAATTATTTTTGGTAAGAAGACTAAGGGTTATGGAAAGCTTGAGTTAGGGATAGAATGGCTTGAATTGGGGATAATGTTTCTTAAACTTAAGGAAAAGGAGGATGATATGGCTTGAGACTAGGATGATGTTTTGGCAACTCTTTCATGGCATTTTGACTATGTATGTGGACGGCATAGGGGCTAGGGGGGATGGTCGGTTTCGTTGATTGGCTTGGTAGGCTTGTGTGTTGGAGAAACACATTCTTTTTGGTCATTTTTGGCTTTGGCAAAACATATTTTCTCTCCATCTATTTTCTCTCTAGCCGAATTTGTCAACAACCTTGAGGAAACAATTGCATCTTTCTTTTTGACCATTTGGTCATTTCTTTGCTAATCATTTTAGTGTTTTATTTTTCCTAGTGCCAAAACTATCAACACACAAAAAGAAAGAAGGCCATTCTTTTTCTCAATTTTCCTCCCCAAATGCCGAATGCACAATTCTCTTAAACTCAATTCTTTTCCTTCTCTTTTCTTTCTCTTTTCTTTCTCTTTTCTCTCTTTTTTTTCTTTCTCTTTTTCTCTCTTGAAAACCGAATCATCATCATCTCCATCTTTCATTCTTTTACTTCTTTCTCAACTAAAGTTTCTTCAATATTTTCTCTCATGGCCGAATGCTAGTTTGCTCTTGTGCCAAATCATTTTCATTTTCTTGTTTAGTCATAACCGAATCTTCCATTAGACATAAGTATTCTTCTCACTCAATTCTTTTCAACCATGGGCAATAGAGTGATTTTGGAGGGCAGAAACTCAAAGTGTTCTTGAGTATCGTGGATCGTTGGAATCGATCTTAAGAGTTAAGGTAAGGTGTTTATTCAAGGATTTTCATATTATTCGTCATATTGGTATAGTTGGTTATTTAATCGATTTCGTTATAGGGACGTAATCGCTCGATTGCTACCTCGTGGAACGAGGATAATTGTGGTAAGCCAATCTCATTTTTTAAAATTGTTAGTCCTATTTCGATAGTTATTAGTTTGACTAATGATTTTATGTCATTAAAGACATTCAAGATAGGGCAGAAAAGGGTAGTGAATAGTCTTCGAAAGAGGGGTGGTTCCGCCAATCCCCCTAAGTATAAAAGAAGGGCTGTTTCGGGAATCCGAGATTTTCCACCGGGTTGCGGACCCTCATCCGAGGAGAACCAATTGTTTGAAGTCATTCGTACTATTCGTTTGTGGATTCTCATTGGGTAACGAATCAACAATCGGGGAGAAACCAAAAATAGAAGTGGTTCGAAATCTTGAGGGTAAAGATTTAGATCGTTTATCAATAGTGTAGTTTTATTTAAAAATAGTGTTCTAATTTATCGTGTTACGTTTAGGTATTGACGAGCGGGAAAGTCTAGTTCTCACAATAACCAGGTGTGTAACTTCACACTTATCTCGGGTTAGATGTTATACCGTAAGTATTGGGAAAAATCGTAAAATTGACAAAATCGAAAAATATGCTAGATCGTTAAATGGGCCAAAAATCTACTAGATCGTTAAATGGGTCGAAAAATATGCTAGATCGTTAAATGGGCCGAAAAATATGCTAGATCATTAAATGGGCCGAAAAATATACTAGATCGTTAAATGAGCCGAAAAATATGCTATATCGTTAAATGGGCCGAAAAATCTGCTAGATCGTTAAATGGGCTGAAAAATCTGCTAGATCGTTAAATGGGCTGAAAAATCTGCTAGATCGTTAAATGGGCCAAAGTATTAGATTGCTAAATGGGCTAAATGTTATTTTGTATTATTGGCCTTAATAAAAACTTGAAATATTGATTCACATGTAAATTGGGCCTTTTGCTAAAATTATCATATGTATAGACTGTTATGCATACATGTTTACATGGGTTGGGATACATGATGAAGAGAAGAAAGGCCTGTTGCCAAAAATCTAGTTCGGTGGCTCTGCCACAAATATTTTAATGGCTTATTGCCTCTAGTTCGGTGGCTCTGCCACAAATATTTTAATGGCTTAATGCCTCTAGTTCGGTGACTTTGTCACAATCTAGTTCGTTGGTTCACCACAACCAAATATAAAAATGGCTTAATGCCTACGATCGGTGTGTTGGCGGGGTAGGTTGACTTGATCCCCATAGGTGTGATGGTTGGTACGAGTGGTATGTAGCGGATGGATATTAGGTTGGTTGGGAAATTTCATTTTGCATACATTTCATTTATTATATTGCTAAATCTGTTTATGGGCTCAAGCCCAAAATAATGACTTGATGATCTGGCCCACTGGATATAGTAAGTGAGGTTATACACTGAGTTCTGAGTAACTCACTCCCTTAAATTTTCCATCACAAGTAATGGAAATTGACGAGGACTTGGGCCGAGAATGACTTCGTGGAGGCCATACTGCAAACATGGGTTTTATAAACTTTGAACTTTTATTAAATACTTTCTTTAAATTACTATTTTGGATATGATGTAATAAGGCCTCTATTAATATTTATGGATTTTTATGTGTGGATGGATTTAAATTTTATTTTGATGGGTTTATGCTAATCCTATAATGATTTTTTTAAATAAAAAAATATACTTTGAAACATATGAGATTTTTAACTTATCTTATCTTCAAATTCTTTTGAACTCTTTAAAAAAAAAAAACTACTTAAAGGATTTTGATATTTAAATACTAAATGATAAGACTTCAACTAATGTTTCTTAAAATTAACGAATTTAAATCATTTCTTTTGGTTTTTATTAAACTTCATTTTCAAAAGGTTTTGTAGTACCGATTCACTTAAATCATTAGAAAGATTAAAAGAATGTTTGATCTATGTGACAAAACAAATCTCGTCTTGACGCATAGACCTAATTTGGGGTGTTACAATAAGATTTCAAAAAAACAAAGGTAATGTTCCGTATTCAGGAATTTCGAGAAATAGTGCCCTAACTTACTAGGTTGTGATTTTTTATTTGACCCAAATAATTGAACATCCTTCTTATTTTTCTTAAAATGTAGAAATATTGAATGTCGAAGGATGAATCTAATTTCGAGAATATAAGATGTTGTGCCCTAACTTACTGAGTACAACATTTTATTCCCTTGAAATAGAAATTTTCGGCATCCAATATGACTCTGTCCAAATATATAAATGGATCGTAATCTAGAATCTTTTCAAATTTTCGACATCAAGACATTAATTAATCAATTCGGTACCAATTTTGGGTTTTACGGGGGTACTAATCCTTCCTCGTACGTAACTGACTCCCAAACATGTTTTTTCGAATTATGTAGACCAAAAACACCGTTTTAGTAAACCAAAATGTTTTATTAAAACTAAGGTGACCCGATCACACCTCATCAAATAAAAGATCGGCGGCGACTCTATTTCCATATTTTTAAAGTCGATTCCCGTTTTTCAAATTCGATATAAAAAAATGGTTTCGATAGCTTGGCGACTCCACTAGGGACACTTAAAAGAGAGTCAAGCCGTAAAATTGATTAATTTTTGTCCTTTCATCGAAAATCAAAAATTTGATTTGAAAATTTACAATCCTATTATTGCATTCATATTGTTGTGATTACTGTAAATCTTGTATCATATTGCATGACCGCCAAGTCACCTTTTTAAGTGGGAGTGAGAAGCTACTCCTTCGTGAGGTTTTCACCTCCGTGCAGGATAGTGAATCGCTCTAGGGATACATCCGTACGTATGTCTTCGTGAGATTTTCATCTCCGTGCAGCCATAGGGAAATGTATTCCCCTAAACCAAACTCGTTCCATATGAGCCTATAATGGGTGAGGATCGAGGAATCTGCTGGTTCAGGTACCCTCAACTTTAGAACTCAAACTGCATGTAAAAGACCCTAAGAGCCTACCCTAGATGAAGTTGTGATAAACCCTAGTGGTCACCCAATAGGTGCTTGAATGTTTTACATGCTTTGAATTTCGTTTCTATCATACTAACTATTTGTTTTATTACTTTGCATGTATTTTCATATTAGAGAAAGGTGTTGATTCGGGTTCGGTTGTTAAATTAGGGAGCTCGGCATGGAGAACAAATTTCTTGATAAAATGAAAGACAATACGAATGTTCGTATATTTGTAGTCTATTTCATGTAAAGAGTTTTGTCCTCTAGTAAAGTTTTCTAAAGGAAATTGAGTTAGAATTGACACCTCTTTACATTCATTGCATGCATTCACATGACATTACATCATATGCATTAGATTTCATGAGAAGACCCTAATTGGTTGGAGTTATTTCAGTATTAACCTGGACACCGGCAAAACCAAACATCCCTACGGTACCCGAACCAAGATGAAAGATATGGATCAGAGATTAAAGAAACTTGAGTAACTCCAAAGGGAGATGCAGGAAAAACCTCAGCTGCAAATGCAAGAGCAGCTTGCTAAGATCCAGCAGGATATAATGGACAAAATGATGGAATCGTAGAAAAATATGATGACTCAGATGACGCAGCTGTTGAAGGGGGTTATGGATAAAGGGAAAAACCCCATGGTAAGTGTTGAGGAGAATACTGAGTATCTTGAATGTCCCCCTAGTTCTACTTTACCACATGTGCAAACTCAACCTGAAAAGCCATTTGTCATTATCAGACCTCAACAGTTCCAAACGGACGCTTCAGTGAACCTCTAAACTGGCTTAGGTTCAGGATAATCCAATCATGACTAATGTCCCTGATTTGGATGAAATAGCTGAAGGAGAGAGGAAAAAAGCAGAATTACCAAGATAGCTAGAAGACATATATAATTGGTTGGAGGAGAAGTTTAAGGCTTTAGAAAGTGTTGATAGCTGTTATGGAATCGAGGCCAAGGATTTAAGCTTAGTCCCTGACTTGGTGCTCCCAAACAAGTTCAAAATGCCTAAATTTGATAAATATAATGGGACAAGTTTCCCCGAGGCTCATATTACTATGTTTTGTAGAAGAATGACGGGGTACATTAATAATGACCAACTATTGATCAATTACTTTCAGGATAGCCTGGTAGAAGCAGTAGCCAAATGGTATAACCAGTTGAGTCGTGCCAGAATTGGTTCATGGAGAGATTTAGCCCAAGCATTCATGAAATAGTATAGTCATGTGGCAGACATGACTCCCGATAGAATTACTGTTCAAAACATGAAGAAAAGGGCGAATGAAAGTTTTAGACAGTATGCGCAGCAGTGGAGAGAGGTTGCCATCCAAGTCTAGCCACTACTTTTAGAGAAAGAGACTATAATGCCCTTTATTAATACACTGAAGGCCCCGTTTATCACTCATATGCTAGGGAGCACTACAAAGAGCTTCTCAGACGTCGTAATGACTAGAGAAATGATTGAGAATGCCATAAAAAGTGGAAGGATAGATGCGGGAGAAAGTGTCAAAAGATCAATCCCGAGAAATAGGGAGGATGAAGTGAATAGCTCGAGCATGCATTCCAAGTTAGTCACTGTAGGTCAACCAAGGGTTGTGACAACTGGTCATCAGGGCTCATCAAGACGAGAATCCAGTGCAAAGCAACTCCAGTTTACACCAATTCCGATGACATATAAGGAGTTGTATCAAAGCCTATTTGATGCAAATGAGGTGGCTCCTCACTACCCGAAACCGATGCAACCTCCATATCCAAAATGGTATGACCCAAATGCCCAGTGTGAGTACCATGCGGGGGTCGCAGGGCATTCGATAGAAAATTACCTTACTTTCAAGAAATTGGTGGAAAAATTCATCGGCATGGGTATTGTGAAATTAGATGACACGCCAAATGTAGAAATATGAGCTTGGGAGTGTTTTGAGCAATAGGACTGTGGAAGAGACATGTATTTTTAAGGTTAATCTAGAGTAATATTCAAAACACGTTTATTATTTTCAGCCTAGAAGTAATGAGAGTCATTTTATGAAATAGACTTGTGTTCAGAATCTTTATTTCAATAAAAAGCATCTTTTTGAGAAAATATTTTTCCATTCTTTCTATTTATAGATTTTTTTTGGTACTTTGGATTACTATTCAAATATTCTTTCATTCTTTATTCATGATCATACCATACAAATAATCATTCTTAAAATTTACCTTCGTATCCACAATGGGTCCCCAGATGTCAATGACATGGGCGACGCTATTACTGACTCCCTTTTTGAATAAAATATGGGTCTAAGGGATCTCAAGACTTTAAAGATGACAGAAATTGTAACATATCTTCTGATTTGTTAATACTAGATGAAAAATAGATCCTACGTCGCGAGCCAAGGAAGGAGATGAAGATCAAAGCCTAGCTCAACGCAGGAATAAAATTTCCTGTATATGGGGCATGGATGTTATCAAGCCAGTCTCATCAAAAGCTTCTAGCCAACATCGATTCATTTTCATAGATGTCGGTTACTTCAATAAGATGGTAAGAGTCATTTCATATGCCAATATTACAAAGTCAATAGTCATCAGAACAAAAAAAGGAGAGAAAAAAAGAAAGAAAGAACACCGGCACAAAAAATGTAAAAAAAGATCACATTTAACCACAAAATGTCAAAAGTTTGCGGTTTGTTCAAAGATTAGATGCCACATGTTAGTGTAGCAAAATCAACCAAAATGAAAAAAAAGATCAAAAAACACCGAGACTTGTAAAGATTGGCATACAGAAGTTACTATTTACCCTCTATGCTCATCAAACATTGGCCAGGACTATCACCAGATCAACACCTTTCTCATTGGTTTCGCCTATTGAAGTTGTAATTCCTTTTTCGAGTTTTATCAGAACTGAAGTTGGATGAGGAAAAATAGATCCAATCCCAATCTGATCAATCAAATTTGTGAGGAAAGGTTAATAGCTATCCGTTACAGTCAGATGATGCGGGTTTGCAACAACGAGGTTCATCCTAGAAAATTTCCAAAGGGAGACCTGATATTGAAGAAGATCCTTCATATACAAAAGGATTTTGAGAGAAAAATAGAGGCCAAACTAGAAAAGACTTTATGTAGTGAAAAAGTATGTTCTAGAAACATTGACCAAATGGATGGTAGGGATATGCCCAATCCGGTGAATTCCTTCAAGAAGTATTTCACTTAAAAAGGAGAAGACAAGGCGAAAACTTGCAAAGGTATATTTTCAAAAAAAAAAAAAACTTCAATCAAAAAGAAAGAAAAAGGAGAGGCCAAGGCGAAAACCTGTAAAGGGCGCTTTGAGACCAAAGGGGATTTGAGTTGAAAACCCGAAAAGGGTGGCTCAAATTTTGATCAAAGGGGGCATACAACAGTCTTGCTATGCCTGAATTAACAATAAAGAGGTATGCTATGTCTTGAGGCATCGACAAAGTACTTCGGATCCCTAAACACATATTGAGCTTAACATGGTCCTCACGAAATTGGAACAGAGAAGCTCAAACTGCGATATCTGGGGCACCTAATTTCCGTTTTTAGCCATTTTAAATTTTTTATTTGTGATTATATTATTCTTTTCAAAATATGTTCACGATAAATTTCTTTCTTGATTGCGATGACTATCTTTGCTTAGCTTATTTGTTTCGAGCTATGCTCCAAATCTATTTCCTTCTTGTCCATGTTTATGATCTTTTTCAGGCATTTTGCATTGAAATAGCGATTAGTGGACTAATAATATTTTCATAAATGAGTTTCGCATATTACTCTAGAAATTTTTGAATAATACAAGAATTTGAAATAGGACTATTGTTTAAAACTCACCAAGTTTAAGGAAGAGTCTAAGTTGAGGCTATCTCATTGGATTTTCTGTTAAAAATAGTTGCTAATACAATATCGACGAAAGTGGGCAATGTTAACCCAAGAGTAAAAGGGGAATCATTCGCAAGAAAAATGATATTCTGCATCCTTGCGAGCATCATACATACACATCTGGTTGGGTCACCCGGGGAATGATCAGTAGAGGGAAGCTAATATAGATCCTATACCTTTGAATAGCAATGGGATGGATGGGAAAGGATTCAGATCCTATATCCCTAAGTCACAATGAGATGAACCTTGAAGTTACAGTGGGGCAAATCTGTTGAGGAGGATATTTATTTTCTAGGGTTTTCTGTTGAGAATACCAGTCGAACAAGATCGCAGCATAAGACATCAGTGATATAGCCCTGATAAACAATGAGCAATGACCACGTTGAACTTTTAAAAAGGGATCATTCTCATGAAATTCTGCTTTCATGCAAAACACATTTAGTTAGGAGCATTAGATTAATTCCGATCATTGCATCCTAATCATCTTAGGAAATCATTCTCATGACATTCTGCATTCATACAAATGTCATCCATAAGACACATCTATTTAGGGGCATTTGATTCATTCCAATCATTGCATCCTAATCTTTGTAAAAAGACCATTCTCATGACATTCTGTATTCATGCAAATTTTGCCCATAATACATTTAGTTAGGAGGATTTGATTCATTCCAATCATTGCATCCTAATCTTTGTAAGAAATCATTCTCATGACATTCTGCATTCATACAAATGTCATCCATAAAATGCATCTAGGGGCATTTGATTCATCTAATCATCGCATTCTAATCTTTGTAAAAAGACCATTCTCATGACATTCTGCATTCATGCAAATTTCGTCAATAATACATTTAGTTAGGAGCATTTGATTCAATATATCATTGCATCCTAACCATTTTGCATAAGCATAAACACAAAATTGATTTTACAGGACAGATCCCTTAGAGGACGTTGTCGCAACATCGGTGAATTCGAAGATCTTGCCTTTCTGAGCGAAGAGGATCGAGGATAGCAGATCTGGCAATCCTGAAGTTGCAGGAGCATATCAAAGCCATACAAGTCTTATTACCTTGAAGTTCCAGCGGAGTAGGTTGAAATTACAAATCCCGTCTCCCTGAGTTTACAACGAGGATCCAACTTTATTTCCAAGAAGTTTCAGTAAGAAGATTGAAGTTACAAATCTCTTCTCTCTGAATTCTTATCATCTCGAAGTTCCAGTGGAGTAGGTTGAAATTACAAATCCCGTCTCCCTAAGTTTACAATGAGGATCCAACTTTATTTCTGAGAAGTTTCAGTGAGAAGATCGAAACTACAAATCTCTTCTCTCTGGATTCTTATCACCTCGAAGTCCCACTGGAGTAGGTCAAGTTACAAATCCCTTATCCTTGAGTGGATAGAGGATCAACCTATTTTTGAGAAGTTTCAGTGAGAAGATCAAAGTTACAAATCTCTTCTCTCTGGATGCTTATCACCTCGAAGTCCCAGTGGAGCAGGTCGAAGTTACAAATCCCTCATCCCTGATTATATTGAGGATCAACCTATTTCTGAGAAGTTTCAGTGAGAAGATCAAAATTACAAATCTCTTCTCTCTGGATTCTTATCACCTGGAAGTCCTAGTGGAACAGGTCGAAGTTACAAATCCCTCCTCCCTGAGAGTATTGAGGATCAACCTATTTTTGAGAAGTTTCAGTGAGAAGATCAAAATTACAAATCTCTTCTCTCTGGATTCTTATCACCTTGAAGTCCCAGTGGAGCATGTCGAAGTTATAAATCCCTCCTCCCTGAGTATATTGAAGATCAATCTATTTTCAGGAAGTTCTAGTGGTGTAGATCGAAGCTACAAATCTCTTCTCCCTAAAATTACATTGGAGCAGATTGAAACGCTAGTTCCTATGCCTTTGAAGATGCAGTGGGATAGAATGAAGCTACTTGAAGAAAAGAAGTGCCAAGAAGTCAAGATTAGGCAAGATTAGGCAAATTTGGTCCTCTTTAAAGTCTTTGCTCCATTCCCGTTACACGACAATGAGCAAAGAGGGGCAGTTATAGGAGCCCAAATCTGCCCGGGCCCATTTATTAACCATTTATTAACCAAATATTAACCAAAAATCCAAAAAATTAAAAAAAAATACAAAACGGTCCATTAAATGTCCATTACATTTAAAACCCAAATTAGGTATTAGCCCAAATTACAATACCGACCCAACAAGTTAGCCCAAAACATTAATAGCCCAATCTCAAACTACCAGTAGTTCAATGTTGGGTTTCAAATGAAACCCTAAGACCAGCGTCGCAATCTTCTCAGCAGGGTTCTAGAGTATTCCAAGTGCACCGCAACCCAACCTAACGCTTGGACTCCCTCGCGCGTGCCTCCATACACGACGCTGCAGCAGCCTCCAACGCCTCCAAATGTTCCACACTAGCAGAGCACTCGCCACATCCGCATACAACCTCCACCAGCTCGCCTCTGCATGGCCTCCGTACCCTTGCCCACTGCACATCACACACCTGCAAAAGAGTCCAAATAACGAGCAAACAATAGAACAAAACAAAAAAAAAACAACAGCAAGTGCCCAGCGAGGATAAAAAATGAAATAATTTTTTGTAATTTTCTTTTTTTTTTTCATTTTCATCTTTCTAAATCGGCTATAAAACCTAAGAAAGATGGTTGTAAAAGGGGGTCACGTTTTTTAATACAAAAAAGTAGAACAGAGGTATATTTCCTATTAATCTTTTTTTATCTAATTTTTGCTTTTAATATACTGTACATATATATAGATAAAGAAAGATAGAAAATTTTACCCATTTTTGGTGTTGATCGGAGAACCTGAATCTGAAAGGTTTCTGGTTATTTTTTTTTATTTTGGTGAGGGTTTCTGGTTTTTTCAAGTTTAGATCTGACTTGGGGTGTTTGAAAGGTCTGAAACGGTTGACTTTTGGGGTCTCCGACCACCACACACGACGGCGAACGATGGTGGAGCACGGTAGCCCGATGATCGAAACTCGGCCGAACTTAGGCCTATGTTCGGAGGGCAGAAAGCTTTTTTGAGAGAGGTTTAAATTTTTTTTTAGAAAGGGTGTTTAAAATGAAGTTTTTTAGGTTTTTCTTGGTATTTAAAGCAGACCCATGCGACGTCGTTTTGGCTTGGGTCTTTCGAACCCAAAACGGTGCCGTTCAAGGGCGATACCCGCGCGAGTGACCCGACCCAGGGGAAGGATCTGTGTGTTTTAGGGAATTGGGATATTTATTTTTTTAGTCCTTCCGCATTATTGTTTCTTTTTAATTAAGTTTTATTTTATTTTTTAATTTCCCCTTTAACACACATTCCGTTTTCATTTTAGTCCCTGCTTAAACGTAATGTTTTCAAGACTGAAATATTTGCTAGATTAATCCATAACTATTTATGCGCATTATAATTTAGTCTCTTTTTCATTTTCTTTAATTATTTTTGCTACATTTTTATTATTTAAATATTATTATTATTGATATTACTATTTTAATATTATTACAAATACAATTTTACTATTATTGTATTTATCACTACTAATTAATATTATTATTATTATTATTATTATTATTATTATTATTACTCTATTTTCTTCAATAATTAATAGAGAAATTATATATTAGAAATTATTGTTATCATGTGATTTATTTTTATAGCTTGGTTATTGTGATTTGTTATTTCGATAATCGATGTATGCCATGTATATTAGTATTCTATTATATCTCACGAAAGATGTAGTGTTTTAATGTCATTTCAATTTTAAGATCACAAGGCAACGCTCGTGTTTAGGGGTTTCGAGAAAATCGTGCTCTAACTTACTGAGTTCCGATTCTCTTCGTTTAAAACCTAGTAACTGAGTATCCTTTCTCTCTTAAATCAAATGCACGATATTTTAAATAAAAAAATTATTCTCGGGAAGTTGAGATATTGTGCCCTAACTTACTGGGTGTGATATTTTATCCTCTCAAGATAAGAATTTCAAAAAAAAAAAAAAACAAAGGTAATGTTCTTTATTCGGGAATTTCGAGAAATAGTGCCCTAACTTACTGGGTTGCAATTTTTCATTTGACCCAAATAATTGAACATCCTTCTTATTTTTCTTAAAATGTAGGAATATTGAATGTCGAAGGATGAATCTAATTTCAAGAATATAAGATGTTGTGCCCTAACTTACTGAGTATGACATTTTATTCCCTCGAAATAAAAATTTTCGGCATCCAATATGACTCTGTCCAAATATATAAATGGATCGTAATCTAGAATCTTTTCAAATTTTCGACGTCAAGACATTAATTAATCAATTCGATATCAATTTTGGGCGTTACGGGGGTGCTAATCCTTCCTTGTACGTAACTGACTCTCGAACTTGTTTTCTCGAATTTCGTAGATCAAAAACACTATTTTAGTAAACCAAAATGTTTTATTAAAACTAAGGTGACCTGATCACACCTCATCAAATAAAAGATTGGTGGCAACTCCATTTCCATATTTTTAAAGTCAATTCCCATTTTTCAAATTCGATATAAAAAATGGTTTCGACAGATATTTGATATAATTATTTGATTTTATAATATTAGAAATCACCATACCTACAATATATGTGGAGAAAATAAATATTTGACATATAAATATTATATATAAAGAAAAATACATCATAATAATTAGTTGATGTTTTTAAAAATAAAATATATTTGACATAATGATAAATACCAATTTTATCGAAATATATTTTTTATTATATAATTTGCAATAATTTTGGTTTTATAAATAAAATATTTATTAATTAAAAGATGAATTAAAATAAAATTTTTGAAAACAATATATTTATTAATTAAAACATAAATTAAAAAAATAACTTGAAACAACATGAAATAAAAAAAGATCACGTATATTTAACCATCTGACCAAAAACGCGTCCTACAAATTTTACTCATTCCTTTAAATATAAGAGAAACTAGCTAATTTCCCTAATTTTTCTTTAAAATTGGCCTTTTCATCAAATTTGGCCATTTCCTTCCGGTGCTGCTTTTTCTTTTTCTTTTTTTGGTGATAAGAAAATACAAGTAAAAACTCAAACCCTCAAATGAGGATCTTCAAACAATATTAAGCCTAATCGCCTAGTACGAACAGGCTTAGCCAGATAATCGACAATAAGGTTTTCTTCTCTAGGGACATATTGAATTTTCCATTGCTCCATTTTCCTCAAGATAAGATGAATTTTCCTTACTAAGGTAAAGTTGAAACTCCCCGAAGGATCTTCCAAGATAGCATTAATAGCGTCAGTACTATCGATTTGAGTTAGAATTTTCTCAAAATTCCTATCCAGAATAAGGTTCAGTCTATCTAGAATTCCCCAAAGTTCTGCTTCCAAGACGATGCAATTGCCCAAATATTTGGCGAACCCAATGATCCACTTCCCATTATGGTCTCTCACATATCCACCATCTGCAGTGGAGCCTTCATCAATCCTCACCAAACCATCAGTGCTCAAACTCACTCAACTGCTAGGTAAAGGACAATTGTGAAGATGACTACAAGCATTATGAGATGAGGTTCTTAAAGTCAAGGAATATTGTTTTGCCCAACTATATGAGATTTTGATAATATCATCGACTGTAATAGCTCGATTTAGGGCTTAGTCAGAATAGTGGTTGGGAGACCATAAATTCAAAGTAGAAATATGAGTTTTATGATTTTTATGAGTCTTATGATATGTTTGCATGATTATGTGAAAATTTCATGAGGAAATTATATTTATTAGTGATCAATTTGTCCATTAGGACTAAATTTCAAAGATTGGAAAATATGAGATTCTAGAAGATTTAAGTATGAAATAGCATTAGAAAAATTACTAGAGGTCCTTATTTAGCAATTAGACCATTATAAGATGGACAAAAATAGACATAGGAAGGAAAAATCTCAAGAACATCTCCATCTTCTTCATGCTAGCCGAAATTTTCAAGCTCTCCATAGCTAGGGTTTCTTCATATTTCAGGCTTGATTGTAAGTACCTCCTAGCCCCGTTTTTAATGTTCTTCATATTTTTGAGATCCTCGTAACTCGATTTAGCTATTTCTAGCTATATTTTGAGCTAGGGTTTATGTTCAAAAATTTACCCATGTATGACATGCATTTATTTTGATGATTTATGGAAGAATATGAAAGTTTGATGCATGATAAGCATCTTTTTCTAAGTGATTTTCATGAGAAATTCATAAAAAGGACTAAATTGTAAAAGTCATGAAAATGGTCATACATGAGTGAATTAGTGGAAATTGGGAGCTTCTATAGTTAAGAAAATGGTTCGGTTAGGCTTAAAATGCAAAAAAATTGAATGAAAATCTTTTTACGAGCCTAGGGAAAAAGTGTAATTATGTGAAAGTTTAGGGGCAAAATCTTAATTTTTCCAAAGTATGATTCATGGGTTAATTTAGTCAATGTGAGTATTAAATAAGTGAAATTTTTATTATAGATCAAGAAACACAAAGCCCGAACCGAAACCGAGGCAAGAACAAGGTTGTGGACTAAATCGAACAACTATACGTATTTTGAGTACCGAGGTAAGTTTGTGTGAAATTAAAGCTACATAATGTTTTTATATTTTTAATTGCTTGATATCGTGATAAATGAATATTATTTCTATGAAATTGACTAATGATGCCTCGATGAGGGTATGATAAAAATATGTTAAGTTGAAGTCCCGATTGAACATTCGGAATAACAAGGATACCTATTTCACAACATGAGATAAGGAGGTCCCGTATAAGACCATATCTGGGATATGGCATCGGCACCAAATAAAGGAAGGTCTCGTATAAGACCATGTTTGGGACATGGCATCGACACCAAATAAGAAAGGTCCCGTAAAAGACCATGTCTGGGACATGGCCTCGGCACCGAAGAAAGATCTCGTGTAAGATCATATCTGGGACATGGCATCGGCATCTATATACAATCTTGTATAAGACCATATCTGGGATATGGCATTGACATCGAGATATGAGATCCCGTGTAAGACCAAATCTGAGATATGGCATCAGCATCGAGATGTGATCCCATGTAAGACCATATCTGGGATATGGCATTGGCATTGTGATACATGTATGATGAGATTGAGTATCCTTCAATATTTCGAGTAGTTCAACGGGCAAAGAGCTAAGTTTATGTGTAGATGAAAAAGAGCTATGTTTATGTATAGATGATAGAGAGCTAAGTCTATGTTTAAGAGGATAAAAGTGCTAAAGTTGTGTGATGAAGTGATACAGGTACCCATGAGTAACTTACGATAAATGAATGCAAAATGTGATGTGAGATTTGGTAAGATTGTGCATGAGTAAGGTGTGTTGAGGTATTTGAGAACTTGTGTTGCTATTATTCAATGAGATGAAGGGATGTTATCATAAGTCTTTATGTTGCTAATTATTTCATGCAAACTTATTAAACTTTATGCTTACCCTTCTCCTTTCCCTTTTCCTTGTAGTATCGCCAAGCTAACTTGGGGATCGCAGGACGTCGAAGTTCGGATCACACTATCAACAGTTCTTTTGGTATAGTAAATTTGATTTATTTTTGGTATGGCATGTATAGGAACTTGGTCACTTTGTTATGTCATATTTGTTAGCCAAAGTGTTGGCTATTATGGTTACTCATTCATTTTGTAAATGGTCATTGGAAATTTGTCAATACTTGTTAAGTTTCATATATTCAATTATGATGAGATTCACGAAGTGCAAGTTCATGCAATTTATTGAGTGAAATGTGAAGTGTATGCATCAATTAATGATTATTCATAATGTATTATTGTTATGTTATGTGTTGCTTGTGATGGTATAAGTGTGTTTGCTTTTCAGGGTGGTAATTGGCTTGGTAAATAGCCTTATAATTCTCCACACGGGTAGACACACAGACGTCTGTCTAGGTAGTGTGTGAAACACGGTCAGCCCCATGGGTGTGTTGATAGGCCGTGTGTCCCCTGCATCAAAATTTTGAAAATTTAGTTCGTCACATGGGCCAGCACACGGGCGTGTGACTAGGTCGTGTGCCCCTAAGTGTTTGCTAACGTCATAAATAGAATACTAAGGTTTTTACACACGGGTGAGGGCACGGGCGTGTCTTGGCTGTGTGAAGGACACAGGGTGTGCCAGGCCATGTGAAAACCCCTGTAGGTTCGAAATGAAAAATAAAATCCACACGAGTTAGGAACATGGGTGTGTGTGACCACACGGCCTGCCCACACGGGCGTGTTCCTTTCCACACGGGCGTGTAGCCCTGTTTTAAGTAAAAATTTTCTAAGTGTACGAAAGTTTTCGGTATGGTCCCGTACCATTCTGTATGTATGTTTAGGGTCTTGTAGACCCATAATAGGGACGTTATGAATATGAATGAAAAAGTTTTAAGTTGGAACGAAATTTTATGACCCGATATTATATGTTTGAGCACATTAAGTTTGGTAATGCCTCGTATCCAGTTCCGACGTTGAATACGGGTAAGGATGCTATATTTAATGGTATCAGAGCTACAATTTAGTTGATTCTCGGACTAACGTAGCGTATGCATGAGTCTAGCTATACATGCCACATATATGAGTATTTACATAATGATAGTGTGACGACTCTTGACGATTTAAATTGTATTTTTATATAGTAAATGGATCTCGATCGAGCTGGGGCAGATGATGTAGAAAGTAACTAGCCGACCCCGCCCAAGGGACGGTGCTGACTGAGAATGAGAATAGACCAGAGGCTGTAAGTCAGAGAGGAGGAGAAGAGGCTAGGGAAGCCTTTCTCTACATGATGAATCTATGGCATTCTGAGTCAATTTGTACAAACCTGAATGCGCAACCCCCTCCACCCCCACCTATTCCTCAGCCTACCCCTGTAGCTCCCTAAGTGATAGAAATGGTAAGGAGAGAAAAGCCTCCAGTTGATAGAATCTAGAAATAAGGAGCCAAGGAATTCCGAGCTAGTAAAGATGACGATCCGGAGAGGGCAGAATTTTGGCTTGAAAATACCATCAAGGTATTTGATGAGTTATCCTACACATCTGAAGAGTGCATAAAATGTGTAGTGTTTCTCTTGAGAGATGTTTCTTATCGGTGGTGGAACACCTTTGTGTCGATTGTACTAAGGGAGAGAGTTAATTGAGAGTTTTTCCAAGAAGAATTTCGGAGGAAATACATTAGCCAAAGATTTATTGATCAGAAGAGAAATGAATTCCTTTAGTTAAAACAGGGGCGAATGACAGTGACTAAGTATGAGCGTGAGTTCGTGAGGCTCAGTAAATACGCTCAAGAGTGTGTAACAGCCCAACTTAAGGCCTAGTCGGAATAGTGGTGCGAGACCTCAAATCTGAAGTAGAAATATGTGTTTTAATAATTTTATGAGGCTTATGAGGTGTTTGCATGATTGTGTGGAAATTCATGAAGGAATTTTATTAATTAGCAAACAATTTGTCCACTAGGACTAAATTGCAAAGATTAGAAAATATGAGATTCTAGAAGATTTAAGTATGAAATAGAATTATAAAAATTTCTAGAGGTCCTTATTTATCAATTAGACCATTATATTTGATGATGGACAAAAATGGACATGGAAAGGAAAAATCTCAAGAAAAGATCATTAAGGGCACTTTTTTCATTTGCTAAATAAAAGATTAAAAAGGGAAAAAGAAGTCAAAATTGTGTCCATCTTCTCCAAGCTTGGCCGAAAATCACAAGAGCATCGTAGCTAGGGTTTCTTTAACTTTCAAACTTGATAGTAAGTGCATCCTAGCCCTGTTTTTAATGTTCTTCGTATTTTTGAGACCCTCGTAGCTCGGTTTAGATATTTCTAGATATATTTTGAGCTAAGGTTTATGTTAAAAATTTACCCATGTATGACATGCATGTATTTTGATGTTTTATGGAAGAATATGAAAGTTTGATGTATGATAAACATCTTTTTCTACGTAATTTTTATTAAAAATGTATCAAAAGACTAAATTGTAAAAGTTGTAGAAATGGTCATACTTGAGGGAAATAGTGAAAATTGAATGTTGTTATAGTTGAGAATATGATTCGGCTAGGCTTGAAATGCAAGAAAGTCAAATGAAAATCATTTTACAAGCCTAGGGAAAAAGTGTAATTATGATAAAGTTTAGGGGAAAAATGTAATTTTTGCCAATACATGAATTATGAGTCAATTTAGTCAATGTGTGTATTTAACAAGTGAAATTATTATTATAGATCAAGAAACACGAAGCCCGGATCAAAATTGAGGCAAGAACAAAATTGAGGACTAAATCGAGCATCAATACTCATTTTGAGAATCGAGGTAAGTTTGTATGAATTTAAAGTTTCATAATGTTTCGATACTTGAAACTACTTAATATTATGTCAAGGTATGTTATTGCTATGAAAATCGAGTGATATAGCCTCGATGAGGAAATGGTGGAAATAAGCTAAGAGAAATCCTAGATAGAGATTCTTTGTAATGAGGATACTCATGTCATAGCATTGAATAAAGAAGGTCCCGAGTAAGACCATATCAGGGATATGGCCTCGGTACCAAAGGACGATTTCGTATGAGACCATGTCTAGGACATGGCATCAACATCTGCATATGATTTCGTATAAGACCATGTCAGGGACATGGCTTCGACATCTAACTATAAGATCCTATGTAAGACCATATCTGGGTTATGGCATCGGCATTAATAGGTGATCCCATGTAAGACCATATCTAGGATATGGCGTTGGCATCAAAATTTATGCATGATGAGTTTGAATATCCTACGATGATCTGATTAGTTCATGGGCAAAAGAGCTAAGTATGTAAAATGGTTTAGAGCAAAAACTATTTATGAATGACCTTGAGCTTATTTCATGATTAAGAATGATAATATTTGAGTTTATGCTCATGTTAGTATATGTTCTAAGTTATGTGATAAGTGATACAGGTACCATGAGAAAATACAAGTTATATACCATAATGTAACATGAGATGGGTAAGAATAAGTATGAGTAAGTATGGATGAGAATGTTTACGCATTTGAGACTTGTGTTGCTATTGTTTCAATAGATGGATGAATTTAATAAAAGAAATTATGTTGCTTTAAAAATTTCATGCAAACTTACTAAGTTTTATGCTTACCCCTCTCTTTTCCTTCTTCCTTGTAGTTTCGCCAAGTTAGCTCGGGGATCATAGGACGTCGAAGCTCGGATCACACTATCAACTGTTCTTTTGGTATAGTGAAATTAATTCATTTTGAGTATGGCATGTATAGGAACTTAATCATTTTGTGTCATGTCATGTTTGATGGCCAAAGGTTTGGCTATTAATATTCTACACTCATTTTGTAAAAGGCCACGGTGAATTGGACAATATTGTCAAGTTCATATTATAAAGATGATGAGTTTAACGAAATTAATGTCCATGCATGTAATTGATAAAAATATGGGTGGAATGAATGATAATTTAAGGATTCTTAATAGTTTAATATTGTTATGTTATGTTCTATTTGTGATGAAATGAATGAGTTTATGTTTCAGGGTGGCAAAAAGGCTTGGAAAATAGCCTCTAGTTGTCCACACGGGTAGACACATGGGAGTGTGTCTAGGCCGTGTGTGACACACAGTCAACCCCCATGGGTGTGTTGATAGGTCGTGTGTCCCCTGCATTTTGGTTTCAAGAATTCGAATCATCACACAGGCGTGTGCCTGGGCCGTGTGCTTTTTGAGGGGTTGCTGACGTCATAAATAGAATATCCCTAGTTTTCACACACGGGTGAGGACAAGGGCATGTCTCCGGCCGTGTGAAAACCACTATAAGTTTGAAATAAAAATAAATTCTACACGGGTTAGGGGCATAGGCGTGTAAGGCCACACGGCCTACCCGCACGGGCGTGTCCCAAGTCACACGTGCGTGTGACCCCTGTTTAGGTAAAAAATTTCAAAGAATGTAAATTTTTTGGTTGAACTCCGAAACCTTCTGGATGTATGTTTAAGGCCTCGTAGGCCTATGATATGTATGTTATGATTAAGAATGAAAAGTTTAAGTTGGAATGAAATTTTATAGTCCATTATTACATGTTCAAGCAAAGTCAAACATGGTAATATCTCGTATCAGGTCCTGGCATCGGACACGGGTAAGGGGTGTTACAGAGTGTGTATCCACTGAAGCTATTATATGTAAAAGGCTTGAGGATGGATTAAATGAAGATATCCGATTATTTGTTGGTGTCCTAGAATTGAAGGAATTTGTTGTGCCAGTGGACAGGACTTGCAAAGCCGAAGAGCTAATTAAAGAGAAAATAAAAGCTAAAATTGAGTCTTGTGACTCAAGAAAGAGACAATTGAATAAATCATTTCGATATTCATCCAAGAAGTCAAGAGATTTCACTACTCGATTAGCTACTTCAGCTGGATTTCCAAGTAGAAGTAAGGGTAAATAGTACTCGGCGTCTAAAGCTCAGACCATTTCAGTTGTTGGTGTTTGGAAAGCTCGACCTAATAGACCGAAATGTCCACAGTGTGGTAGACGTCACCCTGGTAAGTGTCGAGCACATGAGAGAGTTGTTTTAAGTGTGGTTCCCAAGATCATTTTATTATAGAGTGCCCCGAGATGGTTGAAAAAGAGAAAATTCAGAGTACAAGATCGGGAAGTACTACAACAGGAAGACAGTAGAGAAACTCAGGAAGTGGAATGAGTAGTAAGAGTACACCCAGATAGCAAACTGCAAGATCTAAAAGTAGAGCGCCTGCGAGGAATTATGCTATTCGTACTCGCGAAAAACCGTCATCTCCTGATGTAATTACGGGTACATTTTCTTTCCATGGTACTCATGTTGTTACTTTAATTGATCCGGGATCTACCCACTCATATATTTGCATGAAATTAGTATCTAGTATGAGTATTCCTGTAGAGTCTACAGAATTCGTGATAAAAGTGTCCAATCCCTTAGGCAAATGTGTATTAGTTGATAAAGTATGCAAAGATTTCCCATTGATGATTAGAGGCCATTATTTTAAGGTGAATCTCATGCTATTGTCATTTGATGAATTCAATATAATTCTTGGTATGGTCTGGTTAACCGCTCATGATGTGAAAGTAAATTATGGAAAGAAATACATTGAATTAAGATGTGAAAATGGGGACACTCTTCGTGTTGAATCAGCTGAACAGGACAGATCACCTATAGTGATTTCTCATATGTCTTCCCAGAAATATGTAAGAAAGGGATATTATCTTGCCTTAGTGATGAATGCCAAAGAAACTAAGTTAAGAATTGAATCAGTGCCGATAGTATGTAACTATCTAGATGTATTCCCAGAAGAATTGCTAGGGTTACCTCTGATTAGAGAGATTGAATTTGGCATTGAGTTAGCCCCTAGTACTGAACCTATATCGATTACTCCATACAAAATGGCTCCAACTGAGTTGAAAGAATTGAAGGCACAGTTACAAGAGTTGACGGACAAAGGTTTTGCAAGACTGAGTTATTCTTCGGAGATGCTCCAGTATTATTTGTGAAAAAGAAAGATGGTTCCATGAGATTATGTATAGATTATCGGCAGCTTAATAAGGTAATCGTGAAGAACAAGTACCTGTTGCCAAGAATCGATGATTTGTTTGATCAATTGAAGGGAGCCACTGTGTTTTCCATGATAGATTTGAGGTCAAGATATTACCAATTGAGAGTCAAAGACTCAAATGTGTCGAAAACTGCATTTCGGACAAGGTATGGGCACTATGAATTTTTAGTTATGCCTTTCGGTTTAACAAATGCCCCTGCTATGTTTATGGATTTAATGAATTGCATCTTTCAGCCATATTTGGATAAATTTGTTGTGGTTTTAATTGATGATATATTGATTTATTCTCGAGATGAGAATGAGCACACCCAGCACTTGAGGACAGTTTTGCAAATTTTGTGAGATAATTAGTTATATGCCAAGTTTAGTAAAAGTGAATTTTGTCTTAAAGAAGTTGGGTTTTTGGGACACATTGTTGTGGGAGATGGAATTTGAGTATACCCGAGCAAGATTTCAGCTATTGTTGATTGGAAACCACCGAGAAATTTATCAGAAGTTAGAAGTTTTCTGGGCCTAGCTGGCTATTACCGATGGTTTGTTAAGGGATTTTCTATGATAGCTACTCCGATGACAAGGCTATTATAGAAAGATGTAAAGTTTGAATGGACAGAAAAGTGCCAATAGAGTTTTGAGAAACTAAAGGCTTTGTTGACTGAGGCTCCAGTTCTAGTGCAACCTAAACCGGAAAAGAATTTGTGATATATAGTGATGCATTCTTGAATGGATTGGGCTTTATTCTTATGAAAGAGGGCAAGGTGATAGCATATGCCTCTAGACAGTTAAAGTTGCACGAGAAGAATTACCCGACACATGATTTAGAGTTGGCTGCTATTGTGTTTGCATTGAAGATATGGAGACACCATTTGTATGGTGAAAAATGTTGGATATTCACTGATCATAAAATACTAAAGTATTTAATGACTCAAAAGGAGTTGAGTTTAAGGCAACGAAGATGGTTAGAGCTGATAAAGGATTATGAGCTAGTGATTGACTACCACTCGGGAAAGACGAATGTAATCGCTAATGCTTTGAGTAGAAAATCCTTATTTACATTGAGGGCTATGAATACACGGATGACTTTCTCAAGTGATGGTTCTATTCTAGCTGATTTGAGAGCTAGACCGATGTTTCTCCAAGAGATTTGTGAAGCTAAAAAAAGTGACAGTGACTTGCAAGCCAAAAGAGTTCAGTGTGAGTTGGGCATTGAGTCTGACTTTCGAATTAATTCAAATGGATGTTTGATGTTCCGAGACAGAGTCTGTGTACCGAGAGATGATGAGCTCATTTGAAAAATTTTACACGAAGCATATAGTGGATGTCTATCTGTACATCCAGGCAGCAAAAAAATGTATAATGATTTGAAGAAATGGTATTGGTGGCCGAGTATGAAGAAAGATATTTTTTAGTTTGTATCGAAATGTTTGATTTGTCAGCAAGTGAAAGCTGAACACCAAGTACCTCCGGGTTTACTTCAACCTATTATGGTTCCCGAGTGGAAATGGGACCGTGTTACTATAGACTTTGTGATGGGTTTTCCATGGACACCGAGTAAGAAAGATGTCGTATGGGTTGTGGTAGATAGACTTACGAAGTCGGCCCATTTCATACCTGTACATGTTGATTATTCACTTGATAAGTTGGCAGACTTGTATGTTTCAGAGATTGTAAGATTACATGGAGTGCCTTTGTCGATTATATCGGATAGAGATCCGAGATTTACATCCCGATTTTGGAAAAAGTTACAAGAAGCTTTGGGCACAAAGCTGAGTTTTAGTAAGGCTTTTCACCCACAAACAGACGGAAAGTCAGAGAGATTAATACAGATACTTGAGGATATGCTCTGGTGTTGTGTTCTTGAGTTTCAGGGCAGCTGGGAAAAGTACTTACCATTAGTAGAGTTTGCCTATAATAACAGTTTTCAGTCGAGTTTGAGAATGGCGCCTTATGAGGCATTGTATGGGCGGAAGTGTAGAACGTCTTTATATTAAATCGAGCTCAAAGAAAATCATATTCACGGGGTCGATTTGGTTAGAGAAACTGAAGAAAATGTAAAAATAATTTGAGATTGTTTAAAAGCTTCTTAAAAAATCCTTCGATAGACAAAAATCCTACTCGGACTTGAAACAAAAAAAGATTGAGTTTCAAGTTGGTGATAAGGTATTCTTAAAAGTGATACATGTATAATGAGATTGAGTATCCTTCGATATTCTGAGTAGTTCAACAGGAAAAGACCTAAGTTTATATGTAGATAATAAATAGCTAAGTTTATGTATAGATGACAGAGAGCTAAGTCTATGTTTAAGAGGATAAAAGTGCTAAAGTTGTGTGATGAAGTGATACAGGTACCCATGAGTAACTTACGATAAATGAATGCAAAATGTGATGTGTGATTTGGTAAGATTGTGCATGAGTAAGTTGTGTTGAGGTGTTTGAGAACTTGTGTTGCTATTATTCAATGAGAGGAAGGGATGTTATCATAAGTCTTTATGTTGCTAATTATTTCATGCAAACTTACTAAGCTTTATGCTTACCTTTCTCCTTTTCTTTTCCTTGTAGTATCACCAAGCTAACTTAGGGATCGTAAGACATCGGAGTTCGGATCACACTATCAACTATTCTTTTGGTATAATAAAGTTGATTTATTTTGGGTATGGCATGTATAGGAACTTGTTCATTTTGTTATGTCATATTTGTTATCCAAAATGTTGGCTATTATGGTTACTCATTCATTTTGTAAATGGCCATTAAAAATTGGTCAATACTTGTTAAGTTTCATATATTCAATTATGATGAGATTCACGAAGTGTAAGTTCATGCAATTGATTGAGTGAAATGTGAAGTGTATGCATGATAAATTAATGATTACTAATAGTGTATTATTATTATGTTATGTATTGCTTGTGATGGTATAAGTGTGTTTGCTTTTCAGGGTGGCAATTGGCTTGGTAAATAGCCTTATAATTCTCCACACGAGTAGACATAGTCTAGGCCATGTGCGACACACGGTCAGCCTCATGGGTGTGTTGATAGGTCGTGTTTCCCCTACATTAAAATTTCAAAAATTCAGTTCATCACACGGGCCAGCACACGGGTGTGTGACTAGGCCGTGTGCCCCTAAGTGTTTGCTGATGTCATAAACTGAATACTAAGGTTTTTACACACGGGTGAGGGCACGAGCATGTCTTGGCCATGTGAAGAACACGGGCCATAGACACGAGCATGTGCCAGGTCGTGTGAAAACCCCTGTAGGTTCGAATGAAAAATAAAATCCACACGACTTAGGAACGTGGGCGTGTGTGACCACACAGGCGTGTTCCTTTCCTTACGGGTGTGTAGCCCTATTTTAAGTAAAAACATTTAAGTGTGCAAAAGTTTTTGATATGGTCTCGTACCATTCTGTATGTTTGTTTTCGGTCTCGTAGACCCATAATAGGGATGTTATGAATATGAATGAAAAAGTTTTAAGTTGGAACGAAATTTTATGACCTGATATTGTATGTTTGAGCAAGTTAAGTTTAGTAATGCCTCGTATCCGATTTTGGCATTGAATACAGATAAGGGGTGTTACATTTAGTGGTATCAGAACTACGGTTTAGTCGATTCTCGGACTAACGTAGCATATGCATGAGTCTAGCTATACATGCCACACATATGAGTATTTACATAATGATAGTGTGACGACTCCTAATAATTTAAATTGTGTTTCTATATAGTAAATAGATCCCGGTAGAGCTGGGGCGGATGATATAGAAAGTAACTAGCCGGCCCCCGCCCAAGGCACGATGCCGACTGAGAATGAGAATAGACCAGAGGCTGTAAGTCAGAGAGGAGGAGAAGAGGCTAGGGAAGCCTTTCTCCACATGATGAATGCATGGTATACGTAGTCTGTTCATACGAACCTGAATGCACAACCCCTTCCACCCTCACCTATTCCTCAGCCTACCCCTGTAGCTCCTCAAGTGGTAGAAGTGGTACGGAGAGAAAAGCCTCCGGTTGATAGAATCTGGAAACAAGGAGCTGAGGAATTCTGAGCTAGTAAAGATGATGATCCGAAAAGGGCAGAATTTTGGCTTGAAAATACCAATAGGGTATTTGATGAGTTATCATGCACACCTAAAGAGTGCATAAAATGTGTAGTGTCTCTCTTGAGAGATTCTGCTTATCAGTGGTGGAACACCCTTGTGTCGGTTGTACCAAGGGAGAGAGTTAATTGGGAGCTTTTCCAAGAAGAATTCTGGAAGAAATACATTAGCCAATGATTTATTGATTAGAAGAGAAATGAATTCCTTGAGTTAAAACAGGGGCGGATGACAGTGACTGAGTATGAGCATAAGTGTGTGTGGCCACACGGGCGTGTTCCTTTCCACACGGACGTGTAGCCCTATTTTGAGTAAAAAATTTCTAAGTGTGCAAAAGTTTTCGGTACGGTCCCGTACCATTTCGTATATATGTTTAGGGTCTCGTAGACCCATAATAGGGACGTTATGAATTTGAATGAAAAAGTTTTAAGTTGGAATGAAATTTTATGGCCCGATGTTGTATGTTTGAGCAAGCTAAGTTTGGTAATGCCTCGTACCCAATTCCGCCATTGAATATGGGTAAGAGGTGTTACATCGACACTCTATGTGATACCTTGAAAAGTGAATAGGTTTTGATTTTTCCAAATACGCCACACAATAATCCCAAAAAGACATGGCTAGTCCATTCCATCTAAAGGAGAAAAATGACCTTGAAGATTGCTCTTCATCCATTCGAAGTGAGATCTATTATAGAAAATAGAAAGATCTTACTGTGGAATAAGCTTGTCCCAAACATCTCTGGCAACATTACAGTCTCTGGAATATGTAAAACATCTTCAAAATCATGTCCACAAAGGCCACAAGCGCTACTACTCCCAAAGCCGTGTCTTACTCTCCCGACATTTGTTAAGAGACATTGTTTAAGAGCCAACCAGATGAAAAACCGAATCCAATGGGGGCTACAAAACTTTCATGAAATTTCACAGAGCCGATCTTTTAAGTTGAAAGTTCCTTCCCAAACCTTCTCATAGGCGCTTTTGAGAGAGAAAGAGCCTGTCAAGGTAGCTCCTCAGATAATTCGATCAGGACCTGATGAGGGATGTGGTGGTGGAACACCAATTATTTTGCTGATAATCTCTTCAGGAACCCAGGGCCTAAAAAGATCCAACTTCTAGGAAAAGGTTAGCAGAATAAGGGATAAGGTTAAATAAGGGACCACAATTGGGAATCTAGGGGTCTAGCCAGCACTTGATGCTATTTCCATCTCCGACTGACCAGATAAGCTTGTCACGAATGAGGGGCCATACATTATAAATGGATCTTCAAAGAAAGGAACACCTACTCCATGATAAGTCATCAGGTAAACCGCTAGGGACTCTATATTTAGAATGGAGTACCTGAATCCAAAGGGCATTAGTAGTAGAAATGATGTTAAAACCAACCTTCATCATGAAAGAGGTATTGTGATCGTTCAACTGTCTGAGTCCAAGACCTCCAAGAGACTTAGGTTGGCACACCGAATCCCAACTGACCAAGGCCGTCTTTAAGTTGCCATTATGAACTCCCTATAAAAATTTTCAAACTATACGCTCAATTTCATCACAGACATCTTTGGGAACCATTATTATTTGAATAAAATAATTGAGAATTGAGAGAAGGACAGATTGTGCTAAAGTGACCCTTCTAGCTAAAGAAAGTTGACTAGCATCCCAGCTAGATAATTTATTACGAACCCTTTCCACTACAAAACTTAGAGTGTTGTTGGTGACTTTATCATTAAGAAGTGGAACTCTCAGGTAAAAGCCAAAATTAGTAACTTTTTGAAACCTGAAAAATTCACTTATGCGCTCCCCCAAGTTATCATCCACACCTTTCGAGAAAAAATATTAGTCTTTTGCAAGTTAATCCGATGCCCTGAATAATCAAAAAACTCATCCATAATATTTTTCATGACTCGAGCTTGATTCTCTTCTACGTGACCAAAGAGAATCAAGTCATCAGCAAAGAAAAGATGAGATAACGGAGGGCCACAACGGGACAATCTGATAGGTGTCCAATTACCAACACAATAGTGTTACGGATACTGTGACCTAACCACTCCATGCAAAGAATAAATAGATAAGGAGATAAAGGACATCCCTGACGAACACCCCTAGCTGGCCGAAATTTCTGTGTTGGGACGTCATTCCACAAGACCTGCATAGTAGAGCTAGAAATCGCAGGCATAATAACATTACATAAAAAAATAGGAATACTTGCAGCTTGGAGCGGCACGTTAATGAAATCCCACCGAACACGGTCAAAAGTCTTCTCCAGGTCAATTTTGATGGCCATCCACTTTCAGTTTTTCTGCGTACCTCTCATGGATTGAATAACCTCTTGAGCAATGATGATGTTATTAGTGATATTCCACCCTGCAACAAAACCAACTTGCTCAAGAGCTAGGAGCCTCGGAAGGATACTTTGAAGTGATTGGCAATGATCTTCATGACAAGTTTATAGAGAACAAAACATAAGCTGATTGGCCTGAACTGAGAGAACTCCACAGGATTCCTTCAGGTACTTCTTTAATCTAATTAGCAATTACAAGTGTGCTTTTGTCAAAGTGAATAAAAAAAGTACAGGACTTCTCCATTTCTAGCTAGTTTACTGGTAATATAAATGAAAATAAAAAATTCAATTAATCAACCAAAAATAAAGTAGAACATGAGGATTCTCTAAGATGGGGTCAAATAAAGGCATTTTGGGGCAAAACACTCATCTATGAAATGACAATCTTAAAATTGTGCTTACAAATCATTCAAAACGTCTTAAATTAGGTAGCTTTGAAAGAGAACCATTTTGAACAATGAGGAAAATTCTCAAAGTTGTTTGAAAATTGAATTGATTAATCAACTCTATGGTCATCCCGAAGTAAATGTTAATGGTAATGGTATATCATTACTAGAAAATTTGAAAAACAATTACTAAAGAATTTGTAGATAGATATTTTATAAACAATAACAGTCACTAATTAATGTACATTTTAGGGGGAAATCACAAACGAAAAGCTTTACAACGAACTTACTTTTTAATTTCTTGTTCGTGCTAAACGGGCTATGTAACACCCATAACCCGTAACCGACACCAAACTAGGGTTAAGAGGCATTACAAATAATTTTCGAACATATCGTATTATTCCACATCCAAAAACTGCAATTCACATTCAATGAGTCCCTTAATGAGGTCTACGAGACTTCAAACACGTATTAGACAAGGGTCGGGACTAAACTGAACACATACAAAAATTTTTGAAATTCAAACATTTTCCTAAGTTACAAAGAAAACACGACCGTGTGCCTCACACGGCCTCAAACACGCCCATGTGTCTAAGTCGTGGCAAAACAGGGCATACATACTGACTTGTCCACACTGCCTATGTAACGCCCCAAATTTTTGGGCCTAGTAGAATTGCGCCTATTGGGCTTGGGGCTTTGGGTCTCAGAAAATTTTTAAGTGAGTGAAAAAATGACAATTGGCATGTGGGCATTGAGGGTTAATGAATTTGGAGTATCTAGGGGTGTTAGAGATGTCCAGGGATCAAGTAAGGGTATAGGGAAAATTTTGGTTTTAACCTAACGGAACTGTGACTTCAGTTAGTAGGCCTTTTAAATAAATGAAGAAGAATAATGACACAAAAGAGCTTGTGGTGTAGTGGCAAAGTGGCACCACTTAGGGAACAGGGAGTTGGCGTCATTAGCAGGCAAGGGAGTCCAAGGTTCGAGTAGTGGCATAGTATTTTTTGGGGTATTTATTTTGCAGATTGGATGGGTAGAGTTTGTGTTGGATTTGAACTCTAGCTTTGGAGAGTTTGAATTGGTCTTATGAGATGGTTATGGAGGAAATCAATGAGAGATTGTAAGAGCTTATCTTGGAGAAAATTTAGGATGAGATTGAGGAGTTATTAGGGAGAAAAGTTAGGAGCTGAGAAGTGTGAAGAGTTGGTGTCGATTTAGGAAGTGGAAAGTGTATAAATTTGGCTTAGGAGGGTAAATGAGTGCCATTTTTGGGTTTTTTAGGGGGTATTACGAATTTTTCATTGTGGCTTTCGGTATATGGAGAGTTTTGCAAATAGGTCAGTCTTTCTTTTCTTTACCAAATATCTTGTAGTTACCCTCTCACAAGCACATTTGATCTTTTCCATTTCTTCTTGTTACCTTTTCCAAACCCTCTAAAGCCGAATAATTTCACCCTCCCTTTGCCGAAATTCTTTCTGTGCCGTCACTATTTCTTCAACCTAGCTGATTCTTGTAAAAGTACTTTACTCTTTCACTCTTTCTAAATCGATTTTTGTAGGGGATTGATATCGAATCTCTATTCTTCAAATCTCTCCCGAATTACTCTTTATGCGTTTCGGGATTTGGGTAAGTATTCTTCACTTTTGGTTTTGAAGGTTGGCCGAATGGCTGTAAGTAATGTAAGGGTGACTTAAGATGGATATAAGTCACTTATGGTTCAGTTTTTAATAATTAAGATTGATGCATATTTAAGAAGTACTTGTGATTAGTGATCGAGGCAAAGCTATTAAGGCTTGGTGTTTCAAGTAAGGTTAAGGTGAAACTTCAGCTTTTGGTAAAGTATTCGATAAGTATATGTGATTAATCATTGAGTGACATCCTTTGTAGGATCATGGCTAAGGAGATTGCAGCTCTTTTTGTTGTCAAGTGTATACATACACTACACACACATTAGATCGACAAAAGTCGAAATACCGAAAAGCCGAAAGTTTTGGCTACGATAGTTTTGCGAGAGCGCGAACACTTGTAAGGGAAAATTGATACGTTATCAGAAACCACATGAGCGATCTCATGGACTTGGGTCATTTTTTGGCCAATCGGGCCAGAATAGGCAGGATGGGCCCGATGGGCCGTAGGATCAAAATAGGCGAATTTGATAATTTGGTAATAAGTGATGAGCTAGTCATGTTAGTTACATGGCTTGGAATTAATTTGGGCCAAATGGGCCATACGAATGTGATTGGGCCAAACAGGCCATATGAATGTGATTTGGGCCTAATGGGCCATACGAATAAGATTGGGCCTGGTGGGCCATATGAACGTATGTGAATTTGTTTGGGCTTTATAAGGGGTCTTAGGCTTAGTATTTGGTAAATTGTTTAACCTTACATAAAACCTTAATAATCTATTAAGTGCGACTGTAAACAAGTCATAAGGTTTAAGTGTGGCAAGGGGCATATGCATGTCTAGGATTGGATCTAGGGAGAGCTTGGTACTTAAGCAGTCTTAATAACCCACCTCCTCTTTTTTTGAAATCCTACCTGGTGTGTAGTGTCGGTTCACTTTAGCAGCGAGGACTTGTTGACGGGCCAAGGTTCATAATTAAGACCCATACTGTTAAGAATTACTGAAATATCCCTGTAGGGTGGTATTAGAGAAATACCCCTGAATTGTAGAATTACCGAAATACCCTTGATTTGTGAAATGACTAAAATACCCCTATGTGTTGAATGTAAACTTTATGAATGTTACTCGTATATTTTTTGCATTCATATGATATTCTGTTTAGGATGCATATTGGTGGGAATTATGGAACAGAGGAAGCATATGAGGATCGCATGGTTGCTTGACAGCTGTGGATCCACTGATGGCTTTTTAAGCCCATTATATGATCAGCAGCTTTGCTGCAACGTTAGGTAGTACCGCAACCAGGCTACCCTTGAAGTGTATCGGATGGGTGGGTCGATTTAGAAATCCCCACAGAAGTGTTTCGGTTGGACGGAGACGAAATGTACCGGATGGATTATTTGGGGAGGGTTTGCACAGCATTGCATGTATGATATTATTATGTTAACAATACGATATGTATGCTATTTGTTTGACGAGGGTCGTACACACTGAGTTTTTGAAAACTCACTCCCTCTTTTATTTTTCTTAGGTGATCCACAGTAGGCGGTTCGACGAATGGAGGGACTCAGAGGTCGAGCTGCTTTTCTTAATATCTAAATTCTAGATTTTAAGTGATTTATTTTAAGTTATTTTATTTCAGATTGTAATAAGGTTTCCCTCTAGTTAGTATTCCATTACTTCCACTATGCATTGGAATTTTGAAACGAAACCTAGATTTATTTCTTTTAAGCATACTTCAAGTTTTTGAAAATAATTGTGTTTTAAGAACGAGCTTCCGCTGTCAAAGGAATATTTTTTTACATAGTAACAAGTAAATGGTTTTTTGGATACACCTCATTTTGAAAGCAAACTGGATTTTACTTAACTTTTCTTTAGAAGGGTTTTTAATGAAAACAATGTTTTCGTAAAAACACATCAATGTCACATGCCGGACTCGGGCCTAACTTCTAGACCGAATTTAGGGTCTTACATTTAGTGCTATTAGAGCCCGATTGTAGAGCTCATGCTATGAAATGGGCCTTATTACTTAGGTTTTTAAAAAAAAAACTATTTTTGGATTGGATCGAAATGTTTTGGAAATTCTTGTGATGTGGCACACCGAGTCTCTGACGTCGAACCAAGTAAGTTCTCTTATTATTAAGCTTGTTTAACTTGATATACTGTAGATAGTTAGTGGGCTACTTTAGATGATTATACTAAATCTTTTTAGTTAGAGTGAAACTAAAGCCTATAGGAACTTGAAACTATAGAGGATTTACGAAAATAACCTCTTTACTTAATACTATCATAAAACATCGGCTTAATTACTAAAACTAACTAAAATTTCATAAAATTCCCAATTCAGATCATACGAGAATCAACGATGAGTGCTAGAAGAGGTGCAAGGGGTCGCGACAGAGGCCGTAGAAGTGTTAGGGCTAGATCGTCTGCATCGGGCCATATGCCCAACATTGAAGTAGGAGAGGCTCCGGCCTTACCCAAGGCTGAGACTGGACCGTATGATTGGGCCGCAGGGGATGATGCATTGTCACAGGCAATGCTGAGGATTTTGGAAAGGGTCACTGGACCCAATAATGGTACGAGTAGTCGTGGGTCGGTTTCGGAGCGACTACGATCTAATGGGGCTGAGGTCTTTAAAGGTATTACTGGTGTGGCTCCTAACGTGGCTGAATACTGGATGGGGGCCACTGAAAAGATAATGGAGGATTTGGACTGCTCACCTGAGTAAAAGTTGAAAAGGGAAGTGTCGCTGCTCAGGGAGGAAGCATATTAGTGGTGGTTAACAGTGAAAGAGGGTACCCAACCTGAGTAGATCACTTGGGAGTTTTTCAAAACTGTGTTTCAAGAGAAGTACGTGGGTGCAAGCTATGTTGATGTTAGAAGGAAGGAGTTTCTGAACTTGATCCAGAGGAACAAATCTGTGGCAGAGTATGAGGCAGAATTTCTATGCCTTGTAGGTATGCAAGAGTTATGGTGGCAACGGACTATGAGCGTTGTGTATGGTTTGAGGATAGGCTTAGGGATAGCCTCAGGGTGTTGATAGCTCCTCGGAGAGAGCGAGTTTTCTCGGAGTTGGTTGAAAAAGCAAAGGTAGCAGAGGAGGTGAAGCGCACTGAGTGCCTGAATCGGGAGAAAGAGAAAGGCAAGAAAAAAAGGGACGCCGAGTCTTCTAGTGCGGGGCAAAGGCCTAGAGCTAAGGCCGGAGTTGATGGGCTAGTTGGAGCGGGGCCCCTGCTGCTAATCCGAGTGCCACCTTGTGCTGATTGTGGGAAAGGTCATATAGGTGAGTGTTGGAAGAGGATAGGAGCTTGTCTAGCTTGCGAATCTATAGGCATAGGATCAGGAATTTCCCTAGAATGCCAGCTCAGGTGCTAGCCGTGGGCCGGGGTAATGGTCAGCCACGAAGGGGTGATCAGCTGCCGCCAAGGGGCCGTGGGTAGGCCAGGGGCAATAATGGAAATAGACGTGGAGCACCGGGTAGAGGTGCAGGTCATACAGAGGCGAGGTTGCCAATTTTGGTTTATGCTACTCGTCACCGAAAAGACGGGATGCCCAAATGTGATAACGGTATGTTTTGTATGGATGCGATATTTTGGTTATAGAAAATGTATGCGTGCAATGTTTATCTGCTCCAGTGGGTAGGTTTTTTTTTGGTAAGTGTAAGAGGGTTCAATTAGAATTAAAGTGTATTAGTGTTATTAAAATCAGAGTGTGCAGTGATAGCATAGTGGTGTGACTTGAGCGGTACGATTAATAGCTAGTTGGAAATTTTGAGGACGAAATTTCTTTAAAGGGGTAGAGTTGTAACGCCCCGAATTTTTGGGCCTAGTAGAATTGGGCCTATTGGGCTTTGGGCTTTAGGTCTCAGAAAATTTTTAAGTGAGTGAGAAAATGACAATTGGCATGTGGGCTTTGAGGTTAATGAATTTGGAGTGTCTAGAGGTGTTGGAGATGTCCTGGGATCAAGTAAGGGTGTAGGGAAAATTTTGGTTTTAACCCAAGGGAACTGTGACTTCAATTAGTAGGCCTTTTAAATAAATGAAGAAGAATAATGACACAAAAGAGCTTGTGGTGTAGTGGCAAAGTGGCGCCACTTAGGGAGCAGGGAGGTGACATCATTAGCAGGCAAGGGAGTCCAAGGTTCGAGTAGTGGCATAGTATTTTATTACGGTATTTATTTTGCAGATTAGACTGCCAAAGTTTGTGTTAGATTTGAACTCTAGCTTTGGAGAGTTTGAATTGATCTTGTGAGATGGTTGTGGAGGAAATCAAGGAGAGATTGTAGGATCTTATCTTGGAGAAAATTTAGGATGAGATTGAGGAGTTATCAGGGAGAAAAGTTAGGAGCTAAGAAGTGTGAAGAGTTGGTGCCGATTTGGGAAGTGAAAAGTGTATAAATTCGGCTTAGGAGGGTAAATGAGTGCCTTTTTTAGGTCTTTTAAGGGGTATTATGAATTTTTCATTATGGCTTTAGGTAGTTGGAGAGTTTTGAAAATAGGTCAGTCTTTCTTTTCTTTACCAAATATCCTGTAGTCACCCTCACACAAGCACATTTGATCTTTTTCTTTTTTTCTTGTTACCTTTTCCAAACCCTCTAAAGCCGAATAATTTCACCCTCCCTTTACCGAAATTCCTTTTGTGCCGTCACTATTTCTTCAACCTAGCCGATTCTTGTGTAAGTACTTTACTCTTTCAATTGATCTTGCTAGAACCGACTTCTCCTCTCCCTCGCTTTTTCTAAATCTATTTTTGTAGGGGATTGATATCGAATCTCTGTTTTTTAGATCTCTGCCGAATTACTCTTTATGCGTTTCGGGATTTGGATAAGTATTCTTCACTTTTTGGTTTTGAAGGTTGGCCGAATGGCTGTAAGTAATATAAGGGTGACTTAAGATGGATATAAGTCACTTATGGTTCAGTTTATAATAATTAAGATTGATGCAGATTGAAGAAGTACTTGTGATTAGTGATCAAGGGAAAGCTATTAAGGCTTGGTGTTTCAAGTAAGGTTAAGATGAGACTTCGACTTTTGGTAAAGTATTCGATAAGTATATGTGATTAATCATTGAGTGACATCCTTTGTAGGATTGTGGCTAAGGAGATCGCAGAACGTTTTGTTGTCAGGTGTGTACATACACTACACACACATTAGATCGGTAAAAGTCGAAATGCCGAAAAGCCGAAAGTTTTGGCTACGGTAGTCTTGCGAGTGCGCGAATACTCGTAAGGGAAAATCGATACGTTATCAGAGACCCCATAAGCGATCTCATGGACTTGGGTCGGTTTTTGGCCAATTGGGCGGAAACGGCAGGATGGGCCGTAGGCTCAAAATAGGCGAATTTGATGATTTGGTAATAAGTGATGAGCTAGTCATGCTGGTTACATTGTAACACCCCTATCCCGTGTCCGATCACCGAATTAGGGTTAAAGGCGTTACCAGACAGATCGAAAACATTTACAAAATTAATCGTACAACCATTCATCAATATCAATCATAATATCCCGTAAGTAGGTCATCGAGACCTTAATCATGCTTATAAACTGAGTCGGGACTAAACTGAAACACATAAGAAATTTCATAAAAATTTGAAACTTTTCTAACATACAGGGGACACACGGCCGTGGGGGTAGGCCGTGCCTCATCCACGGCTACTGGACACTCCCGTGTGTCCTCCCTATGGTGGTATACTGCCAAATTCAACACGGTCACCAAGCACGCCCGTGTGCTAAGGCCGTGTACTACTAGATCATGTACTGCCATTTCTCACACGGCCACCAAGCACACCCGTGTCGAGGCCGTGTGCAATTTAAGCCACATTCTGCCAATTTACCCACGGTCTTAGGTACCCCCGTGTGCTTCAACCGTGTGACATTATAGGCCCTTTTACAAGGCCAATATGCCACCCACTTAGGGTCTTCCTACAATCAATATATATCTAAACATAATATGCATATATGGCAACCAAAACATATCAAATGGTTCACTTTACCCATACATTCAATAGCCAAATCATTCATATCATCTTTCAAAACAACAACACATACATAACCAAAGCAAAACTTCATCATTTAACTAACCATAAACTTGGTTATTTCATAAGCTTCTACCTTACTAAGATATGCATCAAATATCACATTCAATCAAACATATTACAAAATTAAACTTGCCAAAACACATGGTCATGCTCACTTTATAAACATATACACTTATCTAGCCTATACATGCCATATTTAGCCATATGCATTTTCAAAAGGGTACCAAAATAAGTTTTTGTAGTGTGATGATGATCCTTGACAATCCCGAGCCTTAAGTAGCTTCGACGACCTATAAAACAGAGAAAACACACACACAGAGTAAGCTTTCCAAAAGCTTAGTAAGTCATATACAAATAAACTTGGCATAAAAAGCATAAATGCAATTTGAAACTTTTGCACATCTCATTCACTTAACAATTTATCAAGTACATGCTTGATTCATACTTATGATTACATTGGTCACTTTTATCCATTCAAAACTTATTTGAAGCACATGGCTCATTCACAATCTTCCTTGCATCTCATTCACATTATCCTATTCAAACATACCTTTCTTCAATTCAAAGTCATATGCACACTTACCATTCATGCATACTTAATGCACATTCAACGTACCTGAATCGGGTATTCATTCACTTAATTGAATCATAACTCGGATATACCATTCGTATTGCAGACTTGCCTGTTGAACCCTTAGGAACCTAGTAGGATACTCAAAAAGCTCGGAATAGTAGTACAATGCCAACGTCCCAGACGAGGTCTACATGCACTCGTATATCGATGCCATTGTCTTAGAGTGGTCTTACGTCTGAGATCATAACGATGCCAACGTCCCGCACGTGGTCTTACACAAGTCAATATGATGCGATGTCCCGGACATGGTCTTACTCATAAAGTTCATATCGATGCCTACGTCCCAGACGAGGTCTTTTACATATAATTCATATCGATGCCTACGTCCCAGACAAGGTCTTATATGAAATTTCAAATCAACGTCAACGTCCCGGACGTGGTCTTACATGATAAAACAGAACAGATACCTATGCTATGACATAGCTAATCCTATCTATTCCTAGGTTTATATGGGACTTCTCGGCTTTATCACTATATCGAACTTATTTCGGAATTCATGCAGTTAGCATCTCATACTCATTCATTTTCATCGATAGACATAAGAATACATATATTCAATTCAATACAAATAAGTTTATTTGCATAGTGACTTATCTCGGATTTGGTTTATCGAACGGAAACGGCTACTCGGTTATTTTTGCTTTCCCGCGATCTAAGTTCGTTTTCCTCGGTTCTTGATCTAAACATATTCAGAATTTATCCTTTTATTCCCTATTTTATTCAATTAAATCCAAAGACACACATTTAGGGCTATCTGCAAATTAACCCTCATATTTGCACCATTTAACAATTTAGTCTATTTTTCACAAAACATCAATTTCACAAAATCCACACACATGCTTGGCCGAACCTCTCTAGGGACTATATAAGCCCAAATGTTTCATCAAATTTTCTATTTAGTCCTTCAATTTACCATTTTCACAATTTAGTCCTATTTAGCTAAATTCAACAAAACTTCAAGAACAAAACATGCTCATCAAGCTTAAATCTTCCATTTAACATCATAAAACATCACAAGACTCAACATAGCATCAATGGAATTTTACACAAACATCATCAATTCATCAAATTGAGACATGGGTTTAGTAGCTCTCAAAGCAACGATTGCAAAAACGTAAAAATTATTGGAAACCGAAGTCAAAACTTACCTAAATTATAGCTTGAAATAGTTGAAACCCTTAAAGCTCAAGTTCTTCCTTTTTCTTTGCTATATTCGGCCAAAGTGGGATGAATAAAATGGCCATTTTGTTATGTTTTATCCAATATATCATATATAATAATCCATTTACAAATTTAACCTTTCATTAAACAATTAAAACAAACATGTAACAAGGGCATGATTGTCTTTCATTCATCCATTAACTATAAGTTGGCATAATAACAACATAAGGACTCCACCTCAACAAAGCCACAACACATTGGTACTTTAGCAATTAGCAAGCAACTTTCACATTTAGTGCAATTTAATCATTTGCTCAAATCAAACATTCAAATGGACCAATTAGCTTACAGAATTTAAACACATGCTTAGTCACATATCAATGGCATAGAAAATAATATTAAGATATTATACAGACTCGAATTTGTGGTCCCGAAACCACTGTTCCGACTAGGGTATAAACTGAACTGTTACAATTCTCCCCCCTTAGGGATTTTCGTCCCCGAAAATCTTACCGTTAAACAGGTTTGAATGTTACTGTCTCATTAAATCTTCAGGCTCCCACGTAGCCTCTTCTAATCCGTGTCGATTCCATAATACTTTCACTAATGAAATTTTCTTGTTTCTTAACTCTTTTACTTCACGAGCTAAGAAACGGATTGGTTCCTCTTCGTATGTCATATCAGATCGAATTTCAATTTCAGATAGGGCAATCACATGTGACGGATCAGACCGATATCTATGGAGCATCAAAACGTGATATACATTGTGAATCTTTTCTAGTTCAGAGGGTAACTTCAATCTATATGCAACAGGCCCAACACGTTCAATGATCTCATACGGTCCGATAAATCTCGGACTTAACTTGCCTTTAGGTCTGAAATGGAGCACTTTCTTCCACGGAGACACTTTCAGAAATACTTTCTCGTCGATCTCAAATTCTATATCCTTTCGTTTTAAGTCTGCATAGGACTTTTGACGACCAGATGCTGCTTTCAAACAATCTCGAGTCAGTTTCACTTTCTGTTCAGTATCTTTTATCAAATCGACCCCGTGAAGCTTATTTTCACTAAGCTCAGTCCAATACAAAGGTGTACAACATTTACGTCCGTACAAAGCTTCATAAGGTGCCATTTTGATGCTTGTCTGAAAACTATTGTTGTACGCAAACTCGATCAACGGCAGATACTGTTCCCACGAACCAATAAACTCAAGTATACAGCATCTCAACATATCCTCTAAAATTTGAATGACTCACTCAGATTGACCATCCGTCTGCGGATGAAAAGCTGTACTGAAATGCAATTTCGTGCCCAAAGCTTCTTGCAATTTCTTTCAGAACCTCGATGTGAATCTCGGGTCTCTATCTAACACAATGGATAGTGGCACCCCGTGCAATCTCACAATCTTAGAAATATAAAGCTCGGCTAATCTCTCGAGTGAAAAGTCAGATCTTACCGAAATAAAATGGGCAGATTTTGTCAATTGGTCAACTACGACCCAAATCACATCTTTCTTTCTCGAGTCAGAGGCAACCCAGAAACAAAGTCCATAGTTACTCTATCCCATTTCCATTCAGGAATCAGAATAGGCTGTAACAACCCAGACGGAACTTGATGTTCTGCTTTCACTTGCTGACAAACTAAGCATTTTGAAACAAATTCAAAAATGTCCCGTTTCATACCAGACCACCAATAGTGTCGTTTCAAATCATGATAAATCTTTCTACTTCCCAAATGGATAGATAGGCGACTGTTATGTGTTTCACCCAAAATCAATTGAATCAGCTCCGGATGTCTTGGAACACAGATTCGATCTCGGAATCTTAAACAATCATCTACAACTCGAAATTCAGATTCAAAATTCAATTCACACTGAGCTCATTTCAACAACAATTCATTATCAACTTTCTGAGCATCACATATTTGCTGTACAAATAACGGTTTCGCTCTCAATTCAGCTATCACAGGACTATCATCAGACAAATCTAATTGAGCATTCAAAGACATAGTGCAAACAATGACTTTCTACTCAACGCATCAGGAACCACGTTGCTTTACCCAGATGATAATCTATTACAAGCTCATAATCTTTTAACAGTTCTAACCATCTTCTTTGACGCAGATTAAAATCTTTCTGGGTCATTAGATATTTCAAACTTTTATGATCTGAAAACACATGACATTTCTCACCGTACAAATAATGACGCCAAATTTTTAGTGCAAACACAAACGCAGCTAATTCAAGGTCGTGTGTCGGATAATTCTTTTCATGAGGCTTTAATTGTCTCGAAGCATAAGCTACCACTTTGCCTTCTTGCATCAAAACACTTCCAGACCGTCTAACGAAGCATCACTGTATACAACGAATTCCTTACCCGATTCTGGTTGTACTAACACTGAAGCTTCTGTTAACAGAATTTTCAACCGATCAAAACTTCTCTGACATTTATCCGACCATTCAAATCTGATATCTTTCTGAAGTAATCTTGTCAACGGAGTAGCTATTGTTGAAAAACCCTTTACAAATCTACGATAATAACCAGCTAAACCCAGAAAACTACGAACTTCAGATACATTTCTTAGAGGTTTACAATTCAGAATAGCAGAATCTTGCTCGGATCAACACGAATCCCAGAAGCTTACACAATATGCCCCAAAAAACTAACCTCATTCAACTAGAATTCACATTTGCTGAATTTTATGTACAATTGCTTCTCTCGCAGAGTTTACAACACAATCCTCAAGTGTTCAGCATGCTCATTTTCATTCCGTGAATAGATCAATATATAATCTATAAATACTACAACAAATTGATCTAAGTGCGGTCTGAAAATTTTGTTCATCAGATCCATAAAAATAGCAGGAGCATTGGTTAGTCCAAATGGCATAACTAAAAACTCATAATGCCCATACCTCATTACAAGGCGCTTTGAATATCCGAATCTTTAACTCTCAATTGGTAGTATCACGATCTCGGATCAATCTTTGAAAATCTGATAGCTCCTTTTAAGCGATCGAATAAGTCATCAATCCTAGGTAGCGGATATTTGTTCTTTATGGTCACCTTATTCAACTGACGGTAATCAATGCACATTCTCATCGTTCCATCTTTCTTTTTCACAAACAGAACAGGAGCATACCAAGGCAAAAAACAAGGTCTAGCAAACCCTCTATCGGTCAATTATTGTAGCTGTAACTTTAACTCTTTCAACTCTGTTGGTGTTATTCTATACGGAGCTATCGAAATAGGTGTCGTACCAGGCAACAATTCAATACCAAATTCAACTTCACGAATCGGAGGTAAACCTGGTAACTCTTCAGGGAACACATCAGAAAAATCACAAAAAAATGGGTACTGATTCAACTTTCTTTTCGGATACTTTTGAATCAATCACATAAGAAAAATATGATTCATACCCCTTTTTCACATAACTCTGAGCTTTCAAAACGGATATCACAGTAGGCAATCCATTCAAATCATCAGAATCAATCCATATAATCTCATCATTTGGACTTCTTAAATCAATAGATTTTCTTTTACAGTTCACAACGGCATCATGCATAAACAACCAATCCATTCCCAAAATAATATCGAATTCATCAAATGGCAAAAGCATCAGATCAGTAGGGAAATAGATATCTCGAAACATTAATGGACAGTTCTTGCATACTTTGTCAACAATGACACTTTTACCTAAGGGTTCGATACTTTTATAGTAAACTCAATGAGACTCTACAGCAAAGTCTTGTGAATACTAAATTCATGCATATATATGAATCGTAGAACCAGGGTCTATCAAAGTAATCACAGTAGTATCGTAAACAGTAAAAGTACCAGTTATCACATCAGGTGATGAAGCTTCCTCACAAGCTCGGATAGCATACGCTCTGATAGGCGCTCTAGCTTCAGATTTGACAACATTGTCTCTTGTAGTTCTCTGACTACCACCAACATTTCTTGTATTCTTTGAAGGTCTACCTCTTGCAGGTGCATTATCAGATCTCGAATTTTGAATAGTATTTGGTTCTACAGGCTCAAGGCAATCACGGATAAAATGATCAAGCGATCCACATCTGAAGTAAGCTCTGTCATTTAATCTACAGCTTCCCGGATGTCTTTTTCCACAATGTTTACATTTAGGTCTCTCAGATCGAACATTACCAACACTGGCCACAGAAGTTGCTGGGATTTTGGAACTCATTTGCAATCTATCTCGGTTCCTGTTCAAGTGTCTCGCATTATCCCTGGAATGAATTTGATCATCTCGAAATCTTTTTGGAGCAGACTGAAATGATTTACTCTGAATTCTCTTTCTCATATCACGAGCTTCAGACTCAGCTTTTCTTTCATCCTTCTCGAGTGCCTCAGCTTTGCAAGCTCGGTCAACGAGTACAACGAACTCTTTTATTTCTAAAATATCGACTAGCAGACGAATATCCTCATTCAAACCATCTTCGAATCTTTTGCACATTATAGCCTCAGAAGATACACATTCACGAGCGTACTGACTCAACTTGAAAAATTCCCGTTCATATTCTGTAACAGTCATACGGCCTTACTTTAGTTCCAAAAATTTTTTTCATTTCTGATCGACGAATCTCTCACTGATATATTTCTTCCTGAACTCGGTCTGAAAGAAATCTCATGTGACTCATTCTCTCGAAACAACAGAAATCAAAGTTTTCCACCATTGATATGCTGCATCTCACAGTAACGATACAACACACTTTATGCATTCTTCCGGAGTCAGAGACATCTCATCAAATACCCGGATCGTATTTTCTAACCAGAACTCAGCCTTTTCAGCATCACCATCCCTAGTAGCTCAAAATTCTTCAGCCCCATACTTACAGATCTTGTCAACCGGAGGCTTATTTAACAAATTCAAATTTGCAGTCGGAGGTATATTGGATGTTTGAGGGGGATTAACCGGGGCGGAGGTTTCGAAACAGTCGAGTTATTCTTTACGAAATGAGTGAACCACTCACTCATCATCTGGAAAAAAGCTTGTTTATCTTCTCCCTCCTGACCTATCGTAGCCGGTCTCGAATCAGAAGGCTCTATCCCTTGCACGAGAGCATGTGCATTACTTTCTACGTCATCAGCTATGGCTCTTTCGGGATCCATTGCTATACAGAAATCACATTTATACATCAGGATTCATCACACTATCACAGTTCAAACATATGGCATATATAGCTAGACTCTGACACGCTACGTTAGTCCGAGAACTAACTAAACCGTAACTCTGATACCAACCAAATGTAACACCCCTATCCCGTGTCTAATCACCGGATTAGGGTTAAAGGCGTTACCAGACAGATCAAAAACATTTACAGAATTAATCGTACAACCATTCATCAATATCAATCATAATGTCCCTTAAATAGGTCATCGAGACATTAATCATGCTTATAAATCGAGTCGGGACTAAACCGAAACACATAAGAAATTTCATAAAAATTTGAAACTTTTCTAACATACAGGGGACACACGGCCATGGGGGTAGGCCGTGCCTCATCCACGGCTACTGGACACTCCGTGTGTCCTCCCCGTTGTGGTATACTGCCAAATTCAACACGATCACCAAGCACGCCCGTGTGCTAAGGCCGTGTACTACTAGATCACATACTGCCATTTCTCACACGGCCACAAAGCACACCCGTGTCGAGGCCGTGTGCAATTTAAGCCACATTCTACCAATTTACCCACGGTCTTAGGCACCCCCGTATGCCTCAACCTTGTGATATTATAGGCCCTTTTACAAGGCCAATATGCCACCCACTTAGGGTCTTCCTACAATCAATATATATCTAAACATAATATGCATATATGGCAACCGAAACATATCAAATGGTTTACTTTACCCATACATTCAATAGCCAAATCATTCATATCATCTTCCAAAACAATAACACATACATAACCAAAGCAAAACTTCATCATTTAACTAACCATAAACTTGTCTATTTCATAAGCTTTTACTTTACCAAGATATGCATCAAATATCACATTCATTCAAGCGTATTACCAAATTAAACTTGCCAAAACACATGGCCATGCTCACTTTATAAACATATACACTTATATAGCCTATACATGCCATATTTAGCCATATAAATTTTCAAAAGGGTATCAAAATAAGTTTTTGTAGTGTGATGATGATCCTTGACAATCCCGAGCCTTCAGTAGCTTCGACGACCTATAAAATAGAGAAAACACACACAGAGAGTAAGCTTTCCAAAAGCTTAGTAAGTCATATACAAATAAACTTCGCATAAAAAGCATAAATGCAATTTGAAACTTTTGCACATCTCATTCACTTAACAATTTATCAAGTACATGCTTGATTCATACTTATGACTACATTGGTCACTTTTCTCCATTCAAAACTTATTTGAAGCACACGGCTCATTCACAATCTTCCTTCCATCTCATTCACATTATCCTATTCAAACATACCTTTCTTCAAATCAAAGTCATATACATACTTACCAGTACCTGAATCGGGTATTCATTCACTTAATTGAATCATAACTTGGATATACCATTCGTATTGCAGACTTGCCCGTTGAACCCTTAGGAACCTAGTAGGATACTCAGAAAGCTCGAAATAGTAGTACAATGCCAATGTCCCAGACGAGGTCTTACATGCACTGTATATCGATGCCACTGTCCCAGAAAGGGTCTTACATGTACAGATCATAAAGATGCCAACGCCCCAGACGTGGTCTTACACGAGTCAATATGATGCCGATGTCCCAGACATGGCCTTACTCATAAAGTTCATATCGATGCCTACGTCCCAGACGAGGTCTTTTACATAGAATTCATATCGATGCCTACGTCCCAGACAAGGTCTTATACGAAATTTCAAATCAACGCCAACGTCCCGGACATGGTCTTACATGATAAAATAGAACAGATATCCTATCTATTCTTAAGTTCATACGGGACTTCTCGGCTTTATCACTATATCAAACTTATTTCAGAATTCACGCACTTAGCATCTCATACTCATTCATTTTCATCGATAGACATAAGAATACATATATTCAATTCAATACAAATAAGTTTATTTACATAGTGACTTACCTCGGATTTGGTTTATCGAACAGAAACGTCTACTCGGTTATTTTCACTTTTCCATGATCTAAGTCCGTTTTCCTCGGTTCTTGATCTAAACATATTCAGAATTTATCCTTTTATTCACTATTTTATTCAATTAAATCCAAAGACACATATTTAGGGCTATTTGCAAATTAACCCTCATATTTGTACACTTTAACAATTTAGTTCATTTTTCACAAAACATCAATTTCACAAAATCCACACATACACATGCTTGGCCGAACCTCTCTAAGGACTATATAAGCCCAAATATTTCATCAAATTTTCTATTTAGTCCTTCAATTTACCATTTTTACAATTTAGCCCTATTTAGCTAAATTCAACAAAACTTCAAGACCAAAACATGTTCATCAAGCTTAAATCTTCCATTTAACATCATAAAACATCACAAAACTAAACATAGCATCAATGGCATTTTACACAAACATCATCAATTCATCAAATTGAGACATGGGTTTAGTAGCTCTCAAAGCAACGATTGCAAAAACGTAGAAATTATCAGAAACCGAAGTCAAAACTTACCTAAATTATAGCTTGAAATAGCGGAAACCCTTAAAGCTCAAGTTCTTCCTTTTTCTTTGCTATATTCGGCCAAAGTGGGATGAATAAAATGGCCATTTTTTTATGTTTTATCCAATATATCATATATAATAATCCATTTACAAATTTAACCTTTCATTAAACAATTAAAACAAACACGTAGCAAGGGCATGATTGTCTTTCATTCATCCATTAACTATAAGTTGGAATAATAACAACATAAGGACTCCACCTCAACAAAGCCACAACACTTGGTACTTTAGCAATTAGCAAGTAACTTTCACATTTAGTGCAATTTAATCCTTTGCTCAAATTAAACATTCAAACGGACTAATTAGCTTACGGAATTTAAACACATGCTTAGTCACATATCAACGACATAGAAAATAATATTAAGATATTATACAGACTCGGATTTGTGGTCCTAAAACCACTGTTTCGACTAGGGTATAAACTGGACTGTTACATACATGGCTTCGAATTGATTTGGGCCAGATAGGCCATACAAATTTGATTGGGCCAGACGGGCCTTATGAATGTGAATTGGGCCTAATGGGCCATACGAATGAGATTGGGCTCGGTGGGCCATATAAACGTATGTGAATTTGTTTGGGCTTTGTAAGGAGTCTTGGGCTTAGTATTTGGTAAATTGTTTAACCTTGCATAAAACTTTAATAATCTATTAGGTGCAACTGTGAACAAGTCATAAGGTTTAAGTGGGGCAACGAGCATATGCATGTCTAGGATTGGATCTAGGGAGAGCTTGGTACTTAACAGGTCTTAATGACCCACCTCCTCTTTTCTGAAATCCTACCTGGTGTGTAGTGTCAGTTCACTTTAGCCGCGAGGACTTATTGACAGGCCAAGGTTCATAATTAAGACCCATACTGTTAAAAATTACTGAAATGCCCTTATAGGGTGGGATTAGAGAAATACCCCTGAATTACAAAATTATCGAAATACCCTTGATTTGTAAAATGACTAAAATACCCCTATGTGTTGAATGTAAACTTTGTGGATGTTACTTGTATATTTGCTGCATTCATATGATATTCTGTTTAAGATGTATATTGGTGGGAATTATGGAACGGAGGAAGCATATGGGGATTGCATGGTTGCTTGACGACCATGGATCCACCGATGGCTTTTTAAGCCCATTATAGGATTAGCAGCTTTGCTGCAACGTTAGGTAGTACCACAATCGGGCTACCTTTGAAGTGTATTAGATGGGTGGGTCGATTTAGAAATCCCTACAGAAGTGTTTCGGTTGAACGAGATGAAGTGTACCAGATGGATTATTTGGGGAGGGTTTCCACAGCATTGCATGTATGATATTATTATGTTAACAATATGATATGTATGCTATTTGTTTGACGAGGGTCGTACACACTGAGTTTTTGAAAACTCACTCCCTCTTTTATTTTTTCTCAGATTCCACAGTAGGCAGTTCGACGGATGGAGTGACTCAGAGGTCGACCTGCTTTTCTTAATATCTAAATTCTAGATTTTAAGTGATTTATTTTAAGTTATTTTATTTTGGATTGTAATAAGGTTTTCCCTCTAGTTAGTATTCCATTACTTCCACTATGCATTAGAATTTTGAAACGGAACCTGGATTTATTTCTTTTAAGCATACTTTAAGTTTTTGAAAATATTTGTGTTTTAAGAACGAGCTTTCGCTGTCAAAGGAATTTTTTTTTTTACGTAGTAATAAGGAAATGGTTTTTTGGATACACCTCGTTTTGAAAGCAAACTGGATTTTACTTAACTTTTCTTCAGAAGGGTTTTCAATGAAAACAATGTTTTTGCAAAAACACTTTAATGTGACATGTCGGACTCAGGCCTAACTTCTAGGCCGAGTTTGGGGTGTTACAGCCTAAGACACGCCCGTGTGTCTAGCCTGTGGTCGAGTTTGACTTGTTTTGAAACACAACCTCGAATGACATGGTCGAGCCACATTCTCGTGTGCTTAATCGTGTGGGCAATTATAGGCCATTTTCAAGGCCAAATTACCATCCACACTTTGGAATCATTTATAACCACCAAACCAAACCAATTCATGCCTCAAATGCAATCAAAACATACCAATACAAGCATCAATTAATCATCTACTACATCATTTATTTCCATACTCAGTTCCTACTCAAATAAATCCATCCAAAAACATCATTTTCACAACTCAAATCATATAAACTAAGCATCATATAGTCATACCACAATTTCACACTTAAACCACTATTCTCATCAACCAATCCAAGCATGAAATATACCATTTCCATTCTCACAATTTCATACCACATTCATCATTTTCATAGCCAACATATATGAACCAACAACATTCAACTTCCAAGCCATATCACATGACAAGGTTCAAACACTACAAAACATACCATAGCTTCTAGCCTATACATGCCATATACCAAAATATATACATCTTTCAAATGTATCAAAATAGATGGCCGATAGTGTGATAGAGTCGCTGACGATCCCTGGATCCAAGCTAAATTTACTGACACTGTAAAATAGAGAAACACATCACACAGTAAGCTTTAAAGCTTAGTAAGTTCGTAATACAATACATTTAACTTAAAAATTCAAATCAACATACTAAGTAAACCATTATATAGATTTATTTGCATGAATACACCATTTCAACTACAACCTTATGCTCACACCACTAATCATTCATCATCTACAAGTTCATCAACCACATAGGTTTATACATACCTTTGCCAACACCTAGTTAACCTCAAATTTTGGTACTTAATGCTCGATTTCACATTTTGATCAATCTTCATTATTTTCTCGATACATCACACACTTAGTGCAAATTTCATAGCCAAAGCTTTAATATCATCGCACACTTAGTGCCTTTACATAGAACCGAATGTATCTCGGTATCACACACACAATGCCAATCAACAAAGCTGAAGCTTCCATTACTTCGCACACACAGTGCTATTTATCTCTGTCTCGATTCCAATTACACACACTCAGTGCCACATTTCTCAATTCATATATATATATATATATATATATATATATATATAACATTTCTAATTTAATAACTATACATTCATTCATTTCACATCACATAGATATAATTTAACAACTTGTATTATATCCGAACTTGCCTCGGACGTCGAAATACCGAGACTAGTCAATCAATCGAGCACTTTATCTTTGCCTTGATCTCGATCTGAATCTCTCCTTTCTTGGTCAATACATATTCAAATTTAGTTCATTCGATCACCAATTCATTCAATTTAATCCAAACACACATATTTAGGGCATTTTACAAAATAGCCCTCACATTTTCACATTTCGACACTTTAGTCCCTAATTCACAAAATCACAAAATCACAAAATACACAAAATTTCACTTCACCCATGCTTAGCCGAATTCTCTCTACGTTCATACAAGTCCACACATTTTATTTATCTCACATTTTAGTCCCTCAAAATATTATTTTCTCAATTTAGTCCAAATTACTCAATTTCACCAAAAATTCAAAGACAAAACATGTTAATCTTTCAGTTATCTTTTATATTTCATCATCAACTATCACAAAGCTCAAACATTCATCAATGGCATATCTCAAAATCACCATCAATTTCTAAAATTAAAGCATGGGCTAGCTAAAACACTAAGCAACGATCATAAAAACGTAGAAATTATAAAAAATAGAGTCAAAAACATACCTCAATCAAACTAAACCATAGCCGAATATCACAAAGCTTCAATGGCCATTTCTCATTTCTATATTCGGTGGAAGAAAGATGAGAAATGGCCATCTAATTTGTTTTATTTTAATTATATTAACTTAATTGACATTTTACCATTTTGCCCTTAATATAAAACATTTAAAATCCATTAATATAAACTCATTTTGTCCATCCCATCTATCAATGGTCTAATATCAATTTAAGGACCTTTCATTTAATAAGACATGCCAAATACGTACTTTAACAATCAGCACACAGCTTTTGCATTTTATGTGATTAGGTCCTTTTTGCAATTAAGCACACAATCGATAAAATTTTCACACAGAACTTTCACATATGCTCAATCACATATTATAAACACCAAAAATAATATTAAAAATATTTTTTTTGACCTCAGATTTATGGTCTCGAGACCACTGTTTCGATTAGGGTCTAAACCAGGCTATTACAGGCTATCAATCCAAGGCATTCCTACTTCACATAAAAGCATCGTATCTACAACTCTAGGCAAATCTACCTTATGCTGGAATCAAAGTAGATCTAAATAAAGAATATTGGTTATCTCAACTTAATTATTAACAAAGAACCATTGATGCTGATCCGATGGGGTAAATTGCTCCAGTTCCAGTGTCCGGGGAAAGCTATAAGCGGTGATGAATCGCTAAGGTTTGCTGCAGAAGGGAAATAAGATGAAAAGAAGAAAAGAAGAAAAAGAAAAGAGAAAAAAAAGATTTAATATTAAAAAACAAAGGAAATAAGTTTTTGTATTTAAAAAAAGAGAGGGGAAGAAGATTTTCTTTGCCCCATTTACCTGCCTCTATATGTGCTCCATGGATTTTATTGGACCACGTGCAAATTCATATATTTTTATATAAAATTGTGTATCTAGTTTTAACCTCGCTCCTTCTTCCTTATTTGTCTCAAACTTTTTTTATTATTATTGTTTAACAGAAGTTAAAAGTAGACTCAAAATTTTATTTAAAAATAAATGAGTTTACACGTGGCCCAATAAAATCAATGGGGCACTATAGAAGCAGGTCAATGGGTAGAAGAAATTTGTTGAGAGGAGAAAGCCCAGTAATATTCATATCCATGTTCAATGGTTGAGTGGTGTTTTGTAATAAATATTAATGATAGTATTATAAGTTTTAAAATTAATGGAAAAATGAAATTTTAACTAAAATTTAGTCATATTTAGGCTCCGTTTATTTTACTAAAATGGTTTTAAAAAATAATTTCTAGAAAATGATATACTTTTTGAAAAAGTTAATATTTTTTGGTATTTAGAGAATCATGTAAAATATTTTTTGTTGTTTGGTAGATTTCTTAAAAATATTTCATAAAATTATTTTCAATTAAACAATCATACATTTGAGATTTTCTTATTTTTTTAATTAGTTGATTGAATTTATTTTTATATATAATTTTATATTTTATATTATTTTGCATATATTAAAAATATTATGTTAAATTTAGATTCATTATAACGTCATTTTTAACTACATGATTACTAAGTGAGTATTTTTATTTAAAATGTGACATCAACAAAATTGACAAAAAATATTAACGATGTCAACAATTGAACTTGATTTTCAAATTTGAAAAGTAAAGGACTAAATTCTTGAAAATTAAAGTACAAAGACTAAATTACAAATCATGCGTTATACATAGACTTATGACATATTTTAATCTTTATACTACAAAACATTTATTATTAATATATTTACAATTGTAATAAATATTTATTATTAAAATATTAATATTGAATATTTTCAATAATATGTGAATAATTTTATTTAAAATTATTATTTTTAAAATTTGTTATTAAAATAAATTGAAAATTAAATAATTTATTAAAATAATAATTTATATTTATTATATTAATAATTTATTATATGACTAAATATAAATAATTAAATATGTATGTTTAATAATATTGAAAATATAATATTTTAAATATTTTTAAAATAAAAATAAAAATAAAATTTATTATCAATATAATAATATTAAACTTGATTTAAGTTAATTTTTATATAAAAATAAAATTATCTATAGATAAGCTCTTTTTCGGAAAATGACTTACGCTTTTCAAAATGGTAAGTCATTTTACAAGAAAAATGGCTTATTTTAACTTGACCTGTAAGTTATTTTCCGTTGACCAAACTATTTTTTGTAAAACAAACACAGAAAAATACAGGACACATTTTTCGTAAAACCTTTTACATATAAACAAACGGACCCTTAATGTAATTTACCCTTGAAAATTAAGTGACAAAAAAAAGTGAGGTGTATAATTTTGATTTGGTGTTGCTAGAATTGACTACTAAGAAAAGGCCAAATGATTCGTCGTTTGGCTAGAACGAAGACCCAATGAGGTACTTCACTGAGCTTGCTATATCATAAGCATCCCCGAAGGAGTCGAAAATGGCTACAAAAACTAGCGCAGATTATTGATCCAAGGATGAGCCCATCAGCATTTGATTTCAAGGAAATGGAGAAAGTTTTGAATGTGGCTCTTACATGTACTTCCTCCTTTCCCACTAACAGACCTTACATGAGGAAGGTAGTTGAATTGCTAAAGGACCAAAGATGTGTGCCCTTTGTAGAGTTGTTAATTGGCTGCGTCTATTGCCTAGCTCTGAAAATTGGTCCCAAAAAAAGAGAGGATTTAAAAAAAAAAATACAAGGCTAAAAAATGAGTTTATGTAATGTTTTATTTTTTTTCTTGAATTTGGCCTGAATATATCATATTATAAAAATATTAATTACATATATTAAAATATACTAATATATTTATACTTAACCAATCACTAACTCAAAAATAATTAAACTCAATTCCTCAAAATCCAAACAAGCGTATCCAACTTAAGTAAATAACCTTGCCCAACATTTAAAAATAATCTTTACTCAAAGGGGCAACTGTCTGATTTTTTAAGTTGATATTTTTATTGATTCGATTCTGAATTTTTGAACTTCATCCATGTTAACAGTGTTTATTGTTGGTTGTGTTTTGGAACTTCATCCATGTTAACTGAGTGATGATCTAGTTCTTTAGCTACATCAGTCAAATGGCAAAACCATACGTTTACATTATCTAATCAATGCATTATTTTTTTAAAAATTTGTTTTAATATAAAAACTAAGCTAATATGGATGGTTCAGACCGAGTCCGGGCCTGAACTTATATTTTTATGTTTGGGTTAAGTTTAAGTAAAATTTTAAACTTATTTTCTAATTAAATTTAGACTTGAAAATTGCTATAAATATCAATATAAACTCAACTCAAACATCATTGGGCTCACTCAAATCTACCATTTATGTTTTTAACACTACATTTTGTGGCTCATGCAATTGTGGCAAAGTAGTTTGCGAATATGGCGACTTTTTGTTTGCATTTTAAGTAGTTTGGTTAGTTTATATTTCTAATTTATGAAAATTACCAAATGTGTTAATTATTATTATTTAATCTAGTTGATTCATATAGTTGTAATAAAAAAACATCATTTTATAACCCTTTTTTTTCCAAATTTCAGCAATTTATTTTCCTTTTATTTTTTATTTACAAGAAAATTCATCGGCAGTGGTAAATTATCATTTCTTAACAAATCTAAACATTTGATAACATAACCAAATTAAGAAAGACAGAAAGAAAAAGAAAAAAATAAACCCATCAAACTATATTAAAAAATGCTTAAAAAAAAAAAAAAAAAATTGAGATATGTCAGCTTAGCTAATTTCTTTCCATTTAATCAAAGTTCAAAGTTAATGCTTCTTTAATTGAAATTGGGTCCAAAAAGAGATCAATTTCAAGTCGCACAAATAGAAATCTGCTATTCATATATTTAATGGAGATGGCAGGTATCTATTTTTTTGGATCAAATCATGAATGCTTGGCTTACAAGCTAAGAGTGTAAGTTATCAACCACATGACAACAACATTTCTTCCGTCGATGTAAATGGCCTTACTTTTCAGTTTTTTAATTGAAAATACAACATGAGAGCTTTTCTAAACTTTTGATTTTATACTCCTGTACCCTTTTTTTTTTTTTTCTTTTGGCTAGAAATTGAGTAGATGGATAGTTTGAGTTACGTTTATATAAAAATTTGGTCTTTATTTAAGTATTTAAAGTTTTACTTAAACTATGTTTTTACATAAATTACTACAATTATTATTCCTTTTTAAAAAAAATTTAACCAATTATTTTAAGTAAATTATAAAATAGTCATTTTGTTTGCCTCATATTACATTTTAGTCACTTATATTTAAAATGTTACGTTTTAGTCACTTACGTTATTATTTTATTACAAATTGGTCACTCTACCATTCAACTCATTAACTCCCTAACGGCAGTCCTACGTGGCAGTCCAAATGGGTTTTAAATGCCAACTTGGACGTCCAGTTTCTAGGACGAAAATTTGTTTTTAATTAAATAAATTCAATTTGGATTGTTACATAGGACATGCAAGTTGGCATTTAAAATCTATTTGGATTATCACGTAGGACCGTCGTTATGGAGGTAGCGAAGCTGAACAGTAGAGTGGCCACTTCATAACAAAACGATAACGTAAGTGACTAAAACGTAACATTTCAAACATAAGTGACTAAAATATAATCTAAGGTAAATTAAAGTGACTATTTTTGTAGTTTACCCATGATACCTAACATTTTCTAATTAAAATAAAAAAATAAACTTAATATTAAATAAAAGTAAAATAACATATTTAACATTATATTTACAAATTATCTCTCTCTTTCTCATTTTCATCGTCTTCTTTAATATTTAAACTCAATCACTGTACCAACCACATCTTTTAATATTTAAAATCCTCCCTCCATTTTGATAGCTTATCTCTTCTCTTCAACTTACGTTTTTCCCCAAAATAAATTGTTGTTTTCTATTGAGGCTAATTATAAGAGAAGTGACAAAAGCAGTGTCAACTACACTTGTCACTGTACATGTAACACCCCTCACCCGTATTCAACGCCGAAATAGAGTTACGGAGCACTATCAGACTTACAAAACAATTTAACAACTATTTAACATACAATTGTTCAATTCAATCATTCATCGTTCAATCTCAATTAATTTGTCCCCATTAAGAGCCTATGAGGCCTTAAACATGCTTTGGGAGTAGTTCGGGACTAAATCGATAACTCAGGAAATACGAGTGGTAATCGAGGTGTTACGAGAGATTCGACTGTGAGATCTGAGGCACGAGCACCTGTCTAAGCTTATGATATTCGTGCACGGGAGGATGCATCATCGCTAGATGTTATTATCGGATCTTTCTCTCTTTTCGATACTGATATAATTGTATTGATAGATCCTGGATCAACCCATTTATATATATGTATGAATTTAGTATTTAAAAAGAGTTTACATGTCGACTCTCAGAGTTTGTAATTAAAGTATCGAACCCCTTAGGCAAGTTTGTTGTAGTTGATAAGATTTGTAAGAATTGTCCTTTGATGACTCGGGGTTACTATTTTTCGGCTGACTTGATGCTTCAACCGTTTGATGTGATTCTGGGTATGGACTGGTTGACTATGCATGATATAGTTGTGAATAGTAGACGAAAGATTATTAAATTGAAATGTCACAATGGTGACATTCTTCAGATTGAGTTTGATGATTCGAGTGAATTACCTACTATGATATCGTCTATGTTAGCTCAAAAATGTATGAAAAAGGGCTATGATGCATATCTTGCATACGTACTGGATACAAAGGTGTCTAAATCAAAGATTGAATCTATACCTGTTGTTTGTGAGTTTTCAGATGTATTTCCAGAAGAATTACCAGGTTTGCCACCAATAGAGAGGTTGAATTTGGTATTGAATTAGTACCGGGAACAACACTGATATCGATAGCTCCGTACAGAATGGCTCCAACAAAATTAAAAGAGTTGAAAGCTTAGTTGCAAGAGTTGACAGACAGAGGTTTTGCACGACCAAGTTATTCGCACTGGGGTGCACCGGTATTGTTTGTAAAGAAGAAAGACGGCACAATAAGAATGTGTATCAATTACAGACAGTTGAATAAAGTGACTATAAAGAACAAATACCCTCTACCACTGATTGATGATTTATTTGATCAGTTGAAAGAGGCTACAGTATTTTCAAATATTGATTTGAGATCGAGTTATTATCAGTTGCGAGTTAAAGAGTCAAATGTGCCGAAAATTGCGTTCAGAACAAGGTACGGACATTATGAATTCCTTGTTATGCCTTTCGGATTAACTAATGCTCCTGCAGTTTTTATGGACTTGATGAACCAGATATTCAGACTGTATTTAGACAGATTCATTGTTGTATTCATTGACGATATTCTGATTTATTCACGAGATGAATCTGAACATACTGAGCACTTAAGAATTCGGTTACAAACTCTACGTGATAAGTAATTGTTTGCAAAGTTTAGTAAATGTGAGTTTTAGCTCCGAGAGTTTGTATTTCTGAGGCATATTGTTTCAGCTGAAGGTATTAGAGTTGACCCGAGTAAGATTTCTGCTATTGTTGACTGGAAACCTCAGAGAAATGTGTCTGAAGCCTATAGTTTTTTGGGTTTAGCGAGATATTACCGAAGATTCATGAAAGGATTTTCGATGATTGCGACATCGATGACACGACTCCTTTAGAAAGATATGAAATTTGAATGGTTAGAAAAATGTCAGCAGAGTTTCGAACAATTGAAAGTACTGTTAACTGAAGCACCTTTTGGTTCAACCTGAATCGGGAAAAAGTTTGTGATTTATAGTGACGCGTGATTAAACGGTCTGGGATGTGTTTTGATGAAATAAGGAAAAGTTATATCTTATGCTTCTCGACAATTAAAATCGCATGAAAAGAATTATTCAACGCACGGCTTAGAATTGGCTGCAATTGTGTTCGCATTAAAAATTTGGTGACACTATTTATACGGTGAAAAATGCCACATTTATACGGATCACAAAAGTTTAAAATATTTGATGTTACAGAAAGATTTGAATCTACAACAACAAAGATGGCTCGAATTATTGAAAGATTATGAATTTGTGATTGATTATCACTCGAGAAAAGCTAATGTTGTTGCTGATGCCATGAGCTGAATACCTAGTAGTTGATTTATGATGATGGGTCTATTTTAGCTTAATTAAAAGCTAAACCGATATTTTTTCAACAAATCTGTGAAGCTCAAAAAAATGACCGTGAATTGCAAATTAAACGGATTCAATGTGAGACTATTCCTAATTTAGAGTTTCAGATTGGGGCCGATGATTGTTTAAGGTTCTGGAATAGAATTTGCATACCGAGAAATTCAGAACTCATTCAGAAGATTTTGCACGAAGTGCACAACAGTTGCTTATCTATTTATCCAAGGAGTACCAAAATGTACAACGATTTGAAACAGTTCTATTGGTAGCAAGGCATGAAACAAGCTATCTCAGAGTTTGTTTCTAAATGTTTGATTTGTCAGCAAGTCAAAGCTGAAAAGTACCATTGAGTTTATTACAGCCTGTGATGAATCCCGAGTGTAAGTGGGATAAAATTACAATGGATTTTGTGTCGGGATTGTCCCTAACTCTAAAAAAGAAAGATGTTATTTGGGCTGTCGTTGATCGACTAACGAAATCTGCTTATTTCATACCAGTACGTACAGATTACTCACTTGATAAGCTAGCTGAATTGATGTTTTTAAGATTGTTCAATTGCACTGGGTGCCACTATCTATTATCTCTAATAGAGATCCGAGATTTACGTCGCAATTTTGGAAGAAACTGCAAGAATCTCTAGGGACAAAGTTGAATTTCAGTACTACTTTTCATCCTCAGACTGAAGGTCAGACCGAGAGCGTTATTTAGATTCTCGAAGACATGTTGAGATGTTGTATTTTAGAGTTTGAGAGCAGTTGGGAAAAATACTTATCATTGATTGAGTTCTGTATAACAATAGTTTTCAGTCGAGTATAAAAATGGCACCATACGAAGCTTTATACTATCGCAAATGTCAAACTCCGTTATACTGGACTGAACTAAGTGAGAAAAATATTCACGGGGTTGAATTGATCAGAGAAACTGAAGAAAAAGTGAAAATGATTTGCGACAGTTTAAAAGTAGCTTTAGATCGACAAAAATCATACACGGATTTGAAACTTAAAGAAATTGAGTTTCAAGTCGGGAATCGAGTGCTTCTAAAGGTGTCACCATGGAAAAAGGTTATTCGATTCGGCCGTAAAGGAAAGTTGAGTCCGCGATTTATCGGACCGTATGAGATCGTCGAAAAAATAGGGCTTGGAGCGTATCGACTAGCTTTACCGTCAGAACTTGAAAAGATTCATAATGTCTTTCACATTTCTATGCTATGTCAATACAGATCCGATCCGTCACATGTGATTTCTCCGGTAGAGATTAAGATAAAGAATGATTTGACGTATAGTGAAAAACCGATCAAGATTTTAGCTCGTGAAATCAAAGAATTAAGAAATACACGCATAGCCCTAGTGAAGGTTCTTTGGCATAAACACGGGATTGAGGAAGCTACATGGGAACCCAAGGAAGCTATGAGAAAATAGTACCCTAATCTATTTACCAGTAAGATTTTTGGAGACGAAAATCCCTAAGAGGGGAGAGTTGTGACAGCTCGTTTTAGTCGAATCGGCACAATGGTTTTGGGACCACAAATCTGAAGTCAAAATATTTATTTTCTTATTAATTTAATGTTTACAGCATGATAGCATGTATGTGTGAAAATTTCGTTAAGAAATTTTATCGTTTAGTTGGTTAATTTGATAAAAAGGACTAAATCGCGTAAAGCATAAAACTTGAATTCTAATAGCTAAAGGTGTCTAATAGCTATGGTTTATTAAAGTGAATGTCCTTATGTTGTAATTAAACTATTAAAATCATGAGTGGACTTATATGGACATTAAATGGATGTTATTAAAAGGTTTATAATAAGGTTAAAATAGTATATTAGTAATTATAAATAAAAAATAAATAAAACAAAGGTTGTATCATCTTCAACCTTGAGATATTCCACCAAAATATTGAGAAAAGAAAAGAAATTAGGGCTTTAAAACATTCGGTCATTGTATAGCTCATTTGGTAAGTGATTTTGACTCCGTTTTTAATGATTTCTATATTTTTGTGATCGTTGCTTCGTATTCTACCTAGCCCGTACCTTAGATTTTGAAACTATTAAAGATTTATCATGTTTCCATTGTTGAATGCTTGATTAATTTGATGAATTATGATAGATTTGGAAGGTTTAATGTTAGATTAATAGTTTTTGTAAAGTGATTTTTGACAAAAATGTCAAAAAGGGATTAAATTGAGAAAATGTGAAATGTGGCGGTTAAAAGTGTGAATAAATGAGAAATATGGGCTAATATGAGTACTAGAGAAATTCGGATAGCATGAGTTGTGGTTAAATTGCATGAATTTGTGATTTTATGAAATAAGGACTAAATTGTAAAAGATGTGAAATATTAGGGGCAAATGGGTAAAAATGTCTTAAAGTAAATTTTGGACTGAATTGAATAGACTGAATGCTGAATGTGCTAAATTTGATAATATATAGATCAAGATAAGCCGAGATCGGGTTTAGATCGGGGAAAAGGAACAGTGAACGAATAGTCGATAAATTCCATCCAAACAACTCGAGGTAGGTTCGTATAATTAGAATTGAATCTTTAAATACTTGTAAATTGTTTGAAATGAAAGTTTAATTGAATAAATCGTATTACTGAGTTCGAATGCCTAATTGATGAGAATTATTGAATACTGAGTCATGTTTGAGCCGTAGAAAGTTGTATGATACGAGTGACATGTCACTAGGGTTACCGTTTTGGTCGAGATCCTGCATATGTTGCAGACTCACCATAGCTCGTGTGAGCTTACCAATATATCAACTTGTAAGAGCTTACTGCTTTCAGCTCGTCAGAGCTTACCATTTCAGCTCAATAGAGCTTACTGTCCATCAGCTCAGGAGGAGCTTACTGATTATGGCTCAAAAGAGCAGAAATGATAATGAATTGACGGATTATTGATTATATGATTGAGAGTGAAATGTTACAAATGATGTACATGATAAATGAATTTGATATGATACAATGTATTAAGTACTAAATTGAGATAATGGATGATTATATGCACTTATGTAACTAACTTGTTGATAAATGCTTGTATTTAGGCATTTGATAATTGAATTGAGTACACCTTATTTATTGTCTTGATCATGTTTAAATGGTAAGTTTAATTCTGAATTATACGGGCTTACTAAGCTATAAAGCTTACTTTGTTTTTTTTTTCATGTTTTATAGAGGTTCGATAGCTTGCTCGATTCACTGTCCAATTACCGATTGGTACTTTTGAACTCAATGATTTATGTAAATATGGCATGTATAGGCTATTTATAAAGATGATAGTTATGGTTACTTGAGCTAGTGATTTTGGTACTTGTTGTGGTATAAGATAAAGCCATTTGATTTGGCTTAACTTGGTATAATGCTTTAGTTGCATATAAGTATTCAAATATGTGCATGAAATGTTATGGATTGGCTGCCTATTGAGTTACAAAATGTTGCAAAATATGCTTGTGCAGGTATGTAAAAATAGGGTGGCAAAATGGCTTTGCAAATAGCCTATTTTTGTCCACACAGGTAGAGACACGGACGTGTGTCTTAGCCGTGTGTGACACACAGTTATGTTACACGGCTGTGTGTCCCTTAGTGATGAAATTATAATAAAGTCAGTATGATCCACACGGTCTCACAAATGGGCGTGTGATCGACCGTGTGGCACAAGTCAGTATACCCGTTTAATTGGCACATGGCCTAGCACATGGGCGTGTGACTTGGCCGTGCTTCATAAGCCAGTATACCCTACAGATTTGACACGGCTTGGCACACGGTCGTGTGTGGCCACTTCAAAGGGCACACGGGCTAGACACACGGGCATGTGGTTGGCCGTGTGACCCAAGTCAGTATGTACCCCATGTTTTCACACGGCTAGTGACACGAGCATGTCTAGTGGTCGTGTATCCCCTGTTTGAAGAAAAATTTGCTAAGTGTTAAAAAATTTCCTGAGTTATCGGTTTAGTCCCGAGCCACTCCCAAAGCATGTTTAAGGCCTCATAGGCTCTTAAAAGGGACAAATTGATTGAGATTGAATGATGAATGATTGAATTGAACAATTGTATGTTAAATAGTTGTTCACCAATTTATCTCTTTCAGCTATAGACTTTTCTAGACAGTCCCGGAGATAATGATCAAGATATCCACATCTAAAACAAGCTCCGCTCAATATTCTACATTCACCGTAATGTCGCTTATTGCAGTGCTTACATTTAGGTCCAACATTTCTAACACTACCCATACTGGTAACAGATGTCGTCTGAGGTTTAGAGCAAAAATGTCTCGCATCTCTATCTTTGATCGAAATCCCCACAGAAGCAGTAGAACGAGGATGATATTCTCTAGATTTCTTTGATGCTGACTGATATGATTTGCCCACAAATCTCTTTCTAAAGTCTCTAGCCTCAGAATTGACTTTTCTTTTCGCTTTGCTAAGCTCTTCAGCTTTGCAAGCTCTGTCAACTAGAACGACAAACTCTTTTAGCTCAAGAATCAACTAACAATTTGATTCTTCATTTAATCCATCTTTGAACCTTTTACACGTTGTAGCCTTGGAAGAAACACATTCACGAGCATATTTGTTGAGTCGTACAAACTTTCTTTCGCATTTTGTTACTGACATACGGCCCTGTTCCAGTTTAAGAAATTCTTTTCGTTTCTGATCGATGAACCGTTGGTTGATATATTTCATTTTGAATTCAACTTGAAAGAATTCCCAAGTAACTCTTTCCCGCGGAACTACAGATATCAAGGTATTCCACCACTGATACGCAGTGTCTCTCAATAGTGAACAGCACATTTTAAACATTCTTTAGGTCTGCAAGATAGTTCATCAAATACCTGAATCGTGTTCTCAAGCCAAAACTAGGCTCTCTCAGAGTCATCGCTAACAGTGGCTTTGAATTCCTCAGCCCCGTATTTTCGTATCTTATCAACAGGTGGTTTATTCAATCTCAAAGGATCCATAACTTGAGGAACTAGAGGGATCGATTGGGGAATAGGTGGTGGTAGAGGTTGTTGCGTAGCCGAATTAGCTCGAACGTACTGTGTGAACCACTCATTCATCATTTGGAAGAAGGCTTCTTTAGCCTCTCCTCCCTGACTACCTGTTATGGGTCTAGATTCAAACGGCACTGTCCCTTGCGTGGGATCAGACACATTACTTTCAACCTCATCAGCTATCGCTCGATTGGGATCCATTTGCAATCGACAACTTGACAGTGTGATGCGTGTCTCTGACTTTATCCGAATCGAGCGAGCTATCGAACCTCTATAAAACACGAAAAAGAAATAGAGTAAGCTTTATAGCTTAGTAAGCCCATATAATTCCAAATTAAACTTACCATTTAAACATGATCAAGACAATAAATAAGTTGTACTCAATTCAATTATCAAATGCCTAAACACAAGCATTTATCAATAAGTTAGTTATATAAGTCAATATAATCATCCATTATCTCAATTTAGTACCTAATACATTGTATCATATCAAATTCATTTATCATGTACATTATTTGTAACATTTCACTCTCAATAATATAATCAATAATCTGTCAATTCATTATCATTTCCACTCTTTCGAGCTATAATCAGTAAGCTCCTCCTGAGCTGATGGACAATAAGCTCTATTGAGCTGAAACGATAAGCTCTGACGAGCTAAAAATAGTAAACTCTTACGAGCTGATATATTGGTAAGCTCACACAAGCTGTGGTGAGTCCACAACATATGCGGGATCTCGACCAAAAAAGTAACCCTAGTGACATGTCACTCGTATCCTATGACTTTCTACTGTTCAAATGGGACTCAGTATTTAATAATTCTCATCAATTAGGCATTCAAACTTAGTAATACCATTTATTCAATTATACTTTCATTTCAAACAATTTAGAAGTATTTAAAGATTCAATTCTAATTATACGAACTTACCTCGAATTGCTCGGATGGAATTTATCGACAATTCGTCCACTTTTCCTTTTCCCCGATCTAAACCCGATCTTGACTTATCTTGATCTATATATTATAAAATTTAGCACATTCAGCATTAGGTCTATTCAATTTAGTCCAAATTTTACTTTAAGGCATTTTTACACATTTGCCCCTAATATTTCACATCTTTTACAATTTTATCCTTATTTCATAAAATCACAAATTCATGCAATTTAACTACAACTCATGCTAGCCGAATTTCTCTAGTACTCATATTAGCCCATATTTCTCATTTATTCACACTTTTAACCACCACATTTCACATTTTCTCAATTTAATCCCTTTTTGACATTTTTATCAAAAAACACTTTACAAAAACTATTAATCTAACATTAAACCTTCCAAATCTATCATAATTCATCAAATTACTCAAGCATTAAACAATGGCAACATGATAAATTTTTAACAGTTTCGAAATCTAAGGTACGGGCTAGGTAGAATACGAAGCAACGATCACAAAAACATAAAAATCATTAAAAACAGAGTCAAAATCACTTACCAATTGAGCTATGAAATGACCGAATGTTTTAAAGCCCTAATTTCTTTTCTTTTCTCAATATTTCGGTGGAATATATCAAGGTTGAAGATGATACAACCTTTGTTTTATTTTATTTTACTTATAATTACTAATTTACTATTTTAACCATATTATAACCTTTTAATAACATCCATTTAATGTCCATATAAGTCCACTCATGTTTTTAATGGTTTAATTACAACATAAGGACCTTCACTTTAATAAACCATAGCTATTAGACACCTTTAGCTATTAGAACTCAAGTTTTATGCTTTACGCGATTTAGTCCTTTTTATCAAATTAACTAACTAAACGATAAAATTTCTTAACAAACTTTTCACACATACATGCTATCATACTGTAAACATTAAATTAATAATAAAATAAATACTTTGACTTCAGATTTGTGGTCCCAAACTACTGTTCCGATTTGACTAAAAACGGGCTGTCACAGTACAAGTTTCATAATTTACCTTAGCATGTTTGACCATAATATTTTGGTTATTTGTTTTCATTTTTTAAAGATTTTTTGTAGCTGGTCTCATTGTTATAATTAGAAAATAAATTAGATCGAAAAAGATTACTTTTCAAATATTTTAATGAGATTTACTTACCTTATATATAGAGATATGCAATTCAAGAAGATGTGGATTGAATTCATGAAAACTTGGCCCGACCTTTTATATATGTATATTAAGGGTAATTGGTTTAATGAGATTTAAGCAAATCAAGATGGATTAATGGTTACTTTTTGAAGATGAATTCGTGCTCTAAATATGAAAGTTTTGTTCAATCTTGAAAGAGATAATTGTTGAGGTTGTTGGAAAAAATCCGATTTAAAAATGGTTTTCTGTCACATCAAAAAATTAAAATTTTGAAAATTAGGCTGATTTGTGATATTTATAACAATAATTTTTTTCCCGAAAAGTACATGTGCTTTGTACAAGATGGATCATTAACATTCCCAACTTTTAACTGAACGACCTTCTCTGCTATTCCCGTACCATGAATCGCTTCTAATGTGGGCTCGAATAATCACAAATCAAACACAGAACTAGAATAATTTTCTTACTTTTAATAGGAAAAAAAATTTATCTATATAGAAACCGATAGAATTGTTATTACTAGACAATAGAATTTATACTTAGAAAATAAATTCTCACTATTTTCGAGCAGAATAATAATATCTCAATGTTGCATACTTTAGCCCTACCAGTGTCATCTATTTATAGGGAGAGATAGAAGAATTTTGGTTGAATTAGTAAAATACAAAAATTACTTATATGATAGAAAAAACTAGTCTCCTAGTCCAACTAGGAGAGATGGGCGACACACCCTAGTTAAATATACTAGGGTTGTCACCCCTAATATATATAGTGAGGAGTTTTGGGTCTCGCCTTTATTAGGTCCAATTATATGTGTTTCCTAAACTTTTATTCTAGCATTTTATAATTGAATCCAACCTAGTACATATTTTCTATTTTTAAAAATAAATATTATTTATTAAATTAATTTTCTAATTAAATAATTTTCACAATCCAATTCCAATTCAATTAAAGTCATAACCACTTTAATGTAATAAAACTATGAGAAAATATATTTAATTTTCATATTCAACGTATTAATGATGACCAATTAATTTAAATTCATTTTCAAACTTCAATTATTTGATTAAATAAAATTTGAAAAACTTAAACTAATTCTCAGGTTATCTACATACTTAGTGAAAAACCACATTCATTTCTAAGTGTAACCCATTTCTCTAACTTTATCATTTGTATCTATTTTTGTTCATTTGATGTTATATGCAATTCATTTCTAGTTTCAACGAGCTAGTGGAGGATTGGATTGGACATATGTAATTAGCTCAAATGATTTATAATTAAGTTCCAACTTTTCGCCTATTAATTATAAACTCATTTAGTCACGAAGTTATTCCACTATAGTATTGTGACTGAGCACTCTCCAATTGCATATCATTATGAAAGTTACTCGATCAATGCTCGTTCAATGACCTTGTAATAAGTGTGTTACTCTCATAGGGCATCATTAATCTCTTTGGGATAAATTTATTCTTCCAATATGATCCTATTTTATCTCATGGTAAACATTACATCTTCCTTCATGAAAAGTCAATTATTATCAAAATAGTAATCAAGTCATTTGTCACAAAGGAAAACGACTCGTGGCCACTTTTACTTTTCATCTATCTTGTAATGCCAATGACAGGATATCATTTACTCATTTCTTATATTATGAATTCCATTATTTTGAATGATGTTACATACTACAGAAGTCGTATACCCAATGCACTAGCTTTCTGTTTCTTATCTATTTGAGCTTAGTCTTTTACTTACACCAATATATATGAGTTATGCATACATAATCCATCATCCATGATGGATTAAGGTACACCACACTATGAATTTCAAAAGCGAATAAATACATAAATGGATTCAAGATATATTCTAGTTGAGTTTTTTTTTATGTACTATCAGTCTAGTCAATCGCATCTATGTCTATATATTCTAGGAGTCAGCTACTCTGGTGCTCAAGACAAACCATCTCTCCAATTAGACTTGATAGACGTCATATTATTCTTTCAATCGGTTTTGTCATTTTCGAATAAACTAAGGACATTTTTAGGTTCATCTACTAATATAAGTTCTCTTTCTGTATTATGATCCGTCCATGTAATACAACTTAGTATTAGTTAAATGTTAGATAACTAGTGAGCCAATTTGCTTTCATTTTACTTTATGTGCAAAAACTATTGACGATGATATATAAGAAATATTAATGTAATTAGCGGATATTATTATTAAACCATTTTTTTTGAAAAATACAAGTGTACATAGACGAAATTACTACACTTAGAACACCAGATCCAATAGTCCCTCACTTGCCCTAGTGAAGTAGATAAGTCATATTTTGCATACCCATACTCTCTGTATGCTTCTCAAAACTCTTAGCTAGTAGATTCTTGGAAAACAAGTCCGTAGGGTTCATCTTCAAATGCAATCTTTTACTATAACCACTATTCTGACAATCACCACCGTCTCTCTTATGATAATTTCTATCAAAGTATTTTGTCCTCATGTTGTTTCTTTGGTGTTTTGCTATATTCGTATTGTTATAGTGTTATAATTTTTACCATACCTCATATTCGACTTCCATAATGAAGTTAACAATGCAACCCTACTTAACACTTATTCACATTATAGACCCGTCGCCTAAGACAAAGGCACAAACTCAATGTCAATTTTCTCAAATTGTGACACGTTTGGAAATCTAAATTGGTATAGCTTATAGGAGAAATATCTCCCTCAGAATACACAAACATATAATCCCTCGTTCTCTGTAAATACTTGAGTATATGTTGAACTGCCTATCAGTGTTTTAAACCAGGATTCGCTAAATATCAACTCACCAACCCTACTACAAAATAAATATCTGGATGTCTGCACAACATAAAATACATAAGACTTCCTACTGTAGAAGCATAAGGAACCTTTCTCATGTTTTCTCATTCTTCCGTTGTCTTAGGACAGTCCTTCAAAGAAAGATGAAATCTCAATATTGAAGGTTGAGTTCCCTTGTTAGAGTCATCTATTGCATAATGTTTTAATTGCTATCACTTTGTTCTTTAGATCCCTTAGGATTCGAAGACCTACAAAAAAATTAGTTTCTCCCAAGTCCTTCATGCTAAACTATTGAGTTAACCATAATTTAACCGATGATAATGTCCTTACATCAATTAAAATGAGTAAAATGTCATTGACATAGAACGAGAAAGATCACCTTTCCATGTCATGTATGTTTATGAACACAAGGTTCATCTACACTTTGCTCAAATTCAAATGTTTTGATCGCATGATCAAACCTTTGATTCCATGAGCGAGATGCTTGTTTTAAGTCCATATATAGAGCTAAGTAGTTTTTAAAGCTTATGCTCATTTCCTTTAGCTATATATATGGTGGGTTGCATCAAATAGATACTTTCTTCAAGATAGTTGTTCAAGAATATTGTCTTGACATCCATTTCTCAGATCTCTTAATCAAGAGCCGCCATAATGGATAGCAATATGCGGATTGACTTGAGCATAGAAACCGAAGAGAAAGTTTGTTCGTAATTGATACTTTCTTTCTAAGTATAACCTTTTGCTACAAGTTTGGCATTGTAAGTTTCCATTTTTCCATCCTCATTTCTTTTCTTCTAGTAGATCCACTTACACCTTTTAGGTAAGTTTACAATATTCCTAAAGCCATTTAAAATATGAAAACGGTATTTAACAAAATCATCACCTACAACATACCAATACTTTTTATATAAGAAAACTTGTATACCATTGAGCCTAGGTTATGATGATCGAGTGCATTTTCTTTAAAGTTGTAAGTACCTCCTCCTTTGTGAAATCAACAATAACCTAAGCATTTAAGTCTTCAATGATTCATTGTTTCACTTTATCAAATATTTGTCCACCATTATTCAATACATGTGATGAAAATAACTCATCAAAATAATTAATTAAAATAGTTGCCATAAACAAGTTAGCCTCATGTCATACCCCGTATCTATCTTCAAACCTTTTATTCAATTTTTTTTCCTCATTTAAGAGGTCTATTGATGAAAAAGGTCATATTTTGGTCTTCCCATTTCAACCAATTAGACCTAGCTCTTTGTAGCTAATAATTTTTTTTATACATTAGGCTCTTGTTTGAGATCATGAGTCAGGGCAAATTTTGAGTTTGTTGGTACATGTTGACCACCGGCGTACGTGCGTCAGAATATGAAAAAGTATATGAATTAAAGTGTGGTGCATACTAGAAGTATATATGTCAAATTGTAAATACATGTGTTACAACGGAATACCAAAAGTATTCCAAGGATCAAACCTAAAGTAGATTGTGAGAAATAGAACAAAGAACAAAAAATAGCATGCGAAAGAAAGTCTATCGAATTACTAAAAAAAAATTAGTACGAGGATCCAAAACATATAATTTTCTAAAAATTACTAGAAAGCAATTAAACCTCAAAACTTTCAATTAACAACAAAAAAATATAGGCAACAATGATGATCGGTTAATTTTCATGTTAGCAATGAAACTACACCCAAGCTACTCAATTGGTAATTTCCTCACTCAACAAATTTTACCTCTTGATCTCAACTTAATCAAATGAAGAACTTAATTGAATTATCCTTTCAGTCTCACCCAATTAAGCTGAACTAAATGAATTATTACTCGATAGATTCTCCTTTTAGTCTCACCTATCTAAATTTCCACTTAGAGTTGCCAATTCTAAGTTTTACAGTTTATTCAATTTAGTCTAAATTATTCAATTGAATATTTAAGAATGAATTCACATGATAAAAAATATAATTAACTAATCAACCAAATAATTTAGAATATACCCATAACACAATTAAACCAACAAAGCAGTTTCATGCAATTAAAATAAAGTAAAAGGGTGAAATTGAAAAGGTTGATAAATGCTTAAGAATATGTAGAAAATTCTTGATTCCAAAAGGTAGAAATACTTCAATCCAAAGAAATTCTTGAAAGCTCAACGATGAATTTTCTAATTGAAATAAAAAATACAAAGAATTTAAAAGTTCGAAAGTGGAGAAAAACTAACTTAGAAAATGCAAATAAGTCGATGTACTATCTTATACTAAACTATCACCGAAAACTAAAATTCACTTCTAAAAACTATCTAATTCTCCTAAATGATTGATTATAAGTTGGTATTTATAGAGCTAAAAAAATATTAAACCCTCAATTACACCTTTGTCTTAATCATTAATTCCAAACATGGCAAGTTTGAGAAAAAATTCTTCATGTTGCCCTTCCTCACTTTCAACTGACTTGGCTGCCACGAATGTGATGTTGCGACATTGAGGATGTAATGTGATGTCACGACGTTGTTGCTTAAAGGGTTCTAGGTCGCGACACCATAGGTATGGTGTCGCGACATTGAGAGTCAAAATGCTCGACGTTGTGACATCAACATCTCGAAGTTTCAACATCGAGGTTGCTCACTTTCTTCTTTTTTCTTCATCAATTAAGCCCCCGAAAGTGTTTTAGCCACCATTAAACTCAAATAGACATGTAATTGAGTTTTTTATTCATAAAAACACAAAATAAACTAAAAATTGCACTTAAAATAAATTTTAATATAAGTATGAAAAACCATAAAAAGACTCAAATATTTGTTCAAAAATAAGCTCTTTAAGTGCAAAAAAATTTCAATTTGTCATATCAAAATATGACATATGTTAGAATCGTGTGACCTAAATTCTAAGAGATTGCTTACAAGTCAAGTTAAAATATATATTTTCTTTCTAGAAGATTTAGTATTTATTAGTATAATATATTTAGCATTTATTAGCATACTTTATTTGACCTACTAATTTAGCCTATAAATAGGTTATTTTACAACCTTAGAAAATACACCTATTAGAGATTAGAGCTCATAACACATTTAGAGAATTTTGTGTTTACGTTTTGAGGGTTCTTTGTTTTCGGGTTTTCGGGGTTTAGTTTTTATCTCCATCTTTTGTACTCTTCGTTCTTTTGCCATTATAGTAAAATTATCTTTGCCCATAGTTTTTTATCCTCTTTAGAGGGGTTTTTTCACGTTAAATTTGTGTGTTCAATTTTTCAATTTATTCTGCTATTTTTTTCTTGTTACTCAATTTCACGTTAAAAATATTTTTAATTTATTAAAAATTAAATAATTACTGACGTGGCAAACATATAAACTGCCATGTGAATGTCACATTAGTAAAGTTAATAAAAGTTAATTATTCTATCTATTTTGAGATGATTTAATAAATAATACAAGTTAAAAGAATTAAAAAGCAAAGAATTAAATAGAAATCTAAATAACAATGCTTTTGTTTTTATAAAAATTGAGGGCGAAGTCAGTGGTTACGCCAAAAACATCAATACTCTAAAACCACAGTGCTAAAAACAATACGACGTCATATAACAGAGAACTCTGTAATTGTACCGTTATGAAAAAACCCCTTTAAAATAAAACCGAATCACAACTAATATTTGGGTGGTTAACCCATTTTGGCATTTTCGACCTCCTTCTCCACCTATATAAAACCCACTCCAGAAATCAAATTTCGCATCCTATCATACAGGAAATTAAAAAAAAAATTTAAAAGGCGTCTTAATACACGCTTGTCTCTTTTTAAAATTTTCGAGTTGAATTTTTTCCTTTTTCTCAGAGAAAATGAGGGAGTGCATATCGATCCACATCGGCCAGGCTGGTATTCAGGTCGGCAATGCCTGCTGGGAACTCTATTGCCTTGAGCACGGCATTCAGGTAAATTTTCTATTTCTGGGCTTGCTTCTTCGTTTTCGCGGATTTTTCAATTCTTCTATGTGTAGATCGACAGTTTTGAAATTGATTCTGTACATTTTGTTAATTTCATGCTTATGTGACATAAATTCGCTATTGTTTTAGAATTTGGTATTGAATTTCATTTGCTTATTACGTTTAGATTGATATAGGGAAATAAATAGTTGGCATCGGATTTCTTGCTTTGTGTAATAATGCTATTATTATCAACTGAATGCAGAGTATCAGTCATTAACATAAGATTTTGGATTCATTCACTTAATTGATCTCAATCTCATTTTGATTAGATAAAATCTTTTCTCCCAACAAATTGCTTGCTTAATAACGGTCCGATTATGTATGTTTTTCTCTTTTGGCAAATATGCATGTTATTTTTTTAGTTCCGTTGGATTGTTTTACTAATTTTTCTTTTGAGATACTCTACGAGATCACATATCTTTTATTTGTTAATTTTTTTTGGGTTAATTTAACATTGTTTCTCAAAAGAATCTTTCGACAAAAACACATATTTTAGCGAAAGCTAAAACTTTAAGATAAAGTGTTTTCGCAAAGTATTTTTTATCCTCAATTTACTTTTGAAAAGTTTAAAAGCATTTTATTTAGCAATATTTTTATTTTAAAATTATTTTTTAGAAGCAATGCTAAATGCTAAACTGGCCTAATGATATTTCTAAAATTTCAGTTGGTTTTATGTAGCCTGATGGCCAGATGCCCAGTGATACAACCGTTGGTGGAGGTGATGATGCTTTCAACACCTTCTTTAGTGAAACTGGTTCCGGAAAGCACGTTCCTCGTGCAGTTTTTGTAGATCTCGAGCCCACTGTCATTGATGAGGTTAGGACCGGAACATACCGTCAACTCTTCCACCCTGAACAGCTCATTAGCGGCAAGGAAGACGCAGCTAATAACTTTGCTCGTGGCCATTATACCAGTAATAATTCTTGTCATCTTCAGAATTGTGTTATACTTACTGCTTGAAATGCTGATTGCTTTAACTAGCTTCTCTTCTTTCTTTTTTTCCTCAGTTGGGAAAGAGATTGTCGATCTCTGCTTGGATCACATCCGCAAGCTGGCTGATAACTGCACTGGTTTACAAGGGTTCCTTGTTTTTAATGCTGTGGGTGGAGGAACTGGTTCAGGACTTGGTTCCCTTCTGTTGGAACGTCTCTCTGTGGACTATGGCAAGAAGTCCAAGCTTGGGTTCACTGTGTATCCCTCACCACAGGTTTCAACCTCTGTTGTTGAGCCCTACAACAGTGTCCTCTCCACCCATTCCCTTCTGGAACACACAGATGTTTCCGTGTTTCTTGATAACGAAGCTATTTATGATATTTGCAGGCGCTCTCTTGACATTGAGCGTCCCACTTACACCAACCTTAACCGTCTGGTTTCTCAGGTATATTTCATTGTCTTATCTATTAAATATCTACTTTTAGCAGGGAATGCAAACTAATTGTCTTATGACTGATAACTTATTACTTATTAGGTGATATCATCACTGACTGCCTCCTTGAGGTTTGATGGTGCCTTAAATGTGATGTCACTGAATTTCAGACCAACCTAGTCCCATACCCCAGAATTCACTTCATGCTTTCTTCTTATGCTCCTGTCATCTCAGCTGAGAAGGCCTACCATGAGCAGCTATCCATTGCAGAGATCACTAGCAGTGCATTTGAGCCCTCATCCATGATGGCGAAATGCGATCCTCGCCATGGCAAGTACATGGCTTGCTGCTTGATGTACAGAGGTGACGTGGTGCCTAAGGATGTCAATGCTGCAGTGGCCACCATCAAAACCAAGCGCACCATCCAATTTGTTGACTGGTGCCCAACTGGATTCAAGTGTGGCATTAACTATCAGCCACCGACCGTTGTTCCGGGTGGTGATCTTGCTAAGGTGCAGAGAGCTGTGTGCATGATATCCAACTCAACTAGTGTTGCGGAAGTGTTTTCTCGTATCGACCACAAGTTCGACCTCATGTATGCAAAGAGAGCATTTGTGCACTGGTATGTTGGTGAGGGTATGGAGGAAGGAGAGTTCTCCGAAGCCCGTGAGGACCTAGCTGCATTGGAGAAGGATTATGAAGAGGTTGGTGCTGAGTCTGGCGAAGGTGAAGATGGTGACGAGGGAGATGAATACTAAGAACTGTGTGTTGCCGTTCTCGAGTAATGACATGTGTCACTACTATGCTTTCATAATCTTTGGGCTCGGTTTCTAGCAAGCTTATGTATAATTTGCTACTTTGCTTCTCAATGATTTGCTTGTGGTTTTTTTGTTCAGATATATGCTTCTTCTTATGGATTATTAACTTACTTTTCCAATTCCCATTCTTTTTCCTTATTTCTTGTCGTTTTTTTTATTTGTTTTAAAATAATGATTGAAAGATAAAAGTAATATATAAATATTACACTAATTCTTTTCGTTTTTTACGCTACACAAATTTATTGTGTATTGATTTAAATATAGGAATAAATATTAAAATTACATAAATTTTGATATGATTTACAATGTTATACACTAATTTTAATTTGGTGTATTTTTATTCTTCTAAGTGTGTTTTGTGTTTATGTTAATAATTTATACATGATTCAATGAAAAATTGTGCCACATAGAAAGCGGGTGATAAGTGATAAAAGTAACATATTTTAATCCTATTCTTAAAGTGTTTTTGGATGATTATTTATTCGGTGAATTTTATGCTCCTAATCTTTTTAATCCATATTTCTATACTTAGGAGAGCATTTGGGAGTAAAAGGAGCGAAAAACAAGCGAATATCGGATAAATATAACATATTTCAGGAGCCATACGGGCTGGACACACGGTCGTGTTAGCCACACGGGCTGGCACATGGTCATGTGCTAGACCGTGCTGATTTCGCAAATCGTATCCCAAACACACGAAAAAAATGCAATTTTTAGTCTTTCTGAGCATTCTAAAGTCTATAAATACCAAATAGAAGAAGAGAATGGGGGGCATCAGAGAATATGGAAGAAAACAACTCGAAGAACACCATTGGAGCCAACTCTGAAGTAGATTTCCATCAATATTAAAGACCTCCTTTTAATTTCTTTTGAAGTTTTTATGAGTTTCTTTATTTCTTGTGGTTATTCTGTCTTTAAGATGTTTTTTTTCACAATTATGAACTAATTCCCTAGGTACCTAGGGGAGATGAACCCTACGATGAACTCTATTTTTGATTTATGTCTTATGTGATAAATATTTTATTCTTGTTCTCAATTATTTGTACTTATCTCTTGTTTTAATATTTTTGGGATATTAATTTATGTTTAACTTGCTTAAATTAGAGGAAAAGTCTCTACTTAAGAGTAGATCTAGCATAATTGAGTGGAGTTGCATGCAATCCTAGAAATAGGACGACATAAATATACCAAATTAGAGTCAAATCTAACAGGAGAATCCATAGATCGAATTAATGCGATAATAGGGGTTTTAATTAGAAAGAAATTTCAATTAATCAACTTAGAGTCAGTTGCTCTTAGTCTTGAAAGAGATATTAGCATAATTTAGGGATTTCTACGAATCAAGATACTAAGTGCATAAATCATTTAATTCAGATTCATAATGATAAATGAAGTCTAGGTGGATTCTTTCTTGGTTATTGTTTCGCTTATTGGTTATTATTCAATTATTTTTCTGATTTATTCTCTGTTGAGTTCTTTAGTTAAATTTGTACAACCCCAATTTGCCCGGCCCATTTCTAAACCCATTCTTCAACCCAAATTACCCAAATTAAACCAAAAAATAAACCCAAACCCAATTACAAAAACTACCAGACCCAAACTAAAACCAGCCTAACATCATACACCAAAACCCATTACAGCCAATTAACAACCCACTTAAATTAACCCACTAAGGCCCAAACAAACCCCAAACCCAATAGATCAGCCAAACCCTAGCCCACTATCCTAAACTCTTCCAAGAAACCCTAGCCCCCTAGGTGTGCCGCCCCTAGCCTTCTGACATCCACTTGCTTCGCCCTTCGACGCCGCTGCAGCCCACCGCCACCACCCCATGCGCCAAAGGCACCACTTGTGCTGCAAACAATAAATAAAAAAGACAGAAAGCAAGCAATGTAAATGGCTATATAAGCCGAACAAAAAAACCATGTAAAGGGGCTTTTTTTCTAATCAATGCAAAAAACAGAGAGATTTTCAGCAATAAAAGAATCAATCACAGCCAAAAAACAGAAATAAAATATCAATAGAAGCAATAGGCAAAGATTCAACACAAAAAAAAAGAAGAAAAAACAGAGGTCGAAAAGGTGAATTTTTTTATTATTTTCAAACTTTTTTTTTACTCTTTCTTGTTTTAACATACATATACACATACATATTTTAAAATAAAAATAACAAAAATAAAATTTTTACCTTTTAGGTCACTGTCTTGCGATGGCCGTATGATCAATGCGTCATTTAACACGGACCGGAGCTCGTCGGAAATCCATCCCCCATTCGGACCTGAGAGAGAAAAGAAGAAGGTTTAGGATTTTTTTTTCTTAAGTAGGTCACAAATGAATTTTTTCAGAATTTTGGGCCTTTTATAGCCCCCTGAAACGACGTTGTTTTGGGGGCTGGCCTTTAACCCCAAAACGACGTCGTTTGGCCCCAGGATCCGCGTGTTGACCCGACCCGCCTCAGGATCCGCGTGTTTTTTTGTTTATTGGGCAAATTACCCTTTTGGTCCTTCCGCATTTTTAGTATTTCAAATCAAGTTTGCAATATTCGCACATTAGCCCTAAAATTTTGCACGGTTTCGCGATTTGGTCCTTCCCTCAAAGCGCTGCGTTTAAATTTCTGGGAAAATTGCCTCTTTGGTCCCTCACCTTTATGCGCGTGTTCTTCTAGCCCCCGAACCTCTATTTTATTTACAATTCGACCAAGACTTACATTTTAATACAATTTAACCATTTTAATTATTTTTGTAATTTTCTATTGATTTTAATAGTTTCGTTTTATTATTTATTATTATCAACATTCTATTATTACCATTTGATATTATTGTTATTAAGTATTATTACTAGCATTATTATTATTTTATGTGTGCCATTTTATTTGTTTGTATTATATTATTTACTTATTTTATTAGTATTGTTATTATTATATTATTATTCACTGCTATTACTTTATTAGTGTCATTAGTATTACTATACTTATATCTACATTTATTTCCGGGTTTTAAAATTATAATCGCTATGTTTATTACTATTATTTTCAATATTATCACATCCGTAGTTATCTACTATTTTATTTTAATATTATTAATATTACGGTGTTTTCTTATTTATTACTATATTACTTATTATTATTTATTCATTTCTAAATTTCATTACTATATCGCATTCAGGTTTTTCTTATGCGTTATTATTATTATTTGTTGTTCCTATTATTATTTTTCTCATATTATTATTATTGTTATTATCATATCATTATTTTCATATACATATATATATAGTTTTATATTTTATATATCTTGTTTCATTCATTAATTGCCATTACTATTTTTATATATCATCGTTGTTATCGTTATATTCTTGTTAATGTATACTACTATTATCGTAATACTTTTACTTTACCACTACCTATTATTATTTTTCTTTTATTGTTATTATTATCAATGTTCTTATCATTCGTCGCACTAATCTTTCTTGATGTCTTAGCTTTATAACAACTAATATTTCGTATTTAGAAATTCGAAAGAATCGAGCCCTAACTTACTGGATTTCGGTTTTTCTCGTTTAAGCTAAACAACAGAATGTCCCTTTTAAAATCGTAATTTAAATTTTAAACAAAACTCTTAATCCCGAAAATTCGAAATGTCGCGCCCTAACTTACTGGACTCGATATCTAGATACTTCGGATAAGTTTTTTTAAAATAAGGGGCAATATTCCTAATTTGGACTTTCGAGAACATGAGCCCTAACTTACTGGGTTCTGACTTCTCGTTTGACAAATGACGGGAGATCCTCTTCAAATATAAAGCCAAGTTTTAAAAGGCGAGCTTAGTTTCGGGAATCTAAAGTATTGCGCCCTAACTTACTGGACATAATGCTTTATCTCTTCGAAAATAAGAGAGTCTTAACGTCCCTTTCGATCCCTTCAAGTTTTGAAAATCAAAAGTATCTATTTTCGAATCGTTTCAAAGTTTTCAACATTAGGACATCAATCAATCAATTTGGTACCAATTTTGGGCGTATCGAGGTGCTAACCCTTCCTCGTCATGTGAATCGACTCCGAACTTGTTTTCTGGATTTCGTAGACCAAAATTGTTGTTTTGATAAATCAAACTGTTTATTAAAAATAACTATTTTATGAGGTGACCCGATCACATCAAAAAAAGATTGGTGGCGACTCCCTTCTTTTTCGTTTTCAAAACCCAAGCCGACCGCGTCGTTTTCTGTTTTATCTAAAAAAATGGTTATGACAGCTTGGCGACTCCTTGGGGAGTTATTCATTGAGAGTCAGGCCATAGATTGATTGATCCTTGTCCTTTTGATTAAAATTGGAAAATGGTTTCAAAATTCATGTTTCTTTAAATGCACTTTCAATATTATATTGGATATCTTGAATACTTTGGCATTGCATTGCATGACCATTGTGGTCACACCTTTAAGTGGGAGCGAAAACTATGCCATCGTGAGGTTTTCACCTCCGCATGGGCTAGTGGACTGCTTTCGGGATACATCCGTACCTATGTCTTTGTGAAGTTTTCACTTTAACATGGCCATAGGGAAATGTATTCCCCTAAATCGAACTCGGTCTGTATGAGCCTATAATGGGTAAGGATCGAGGAATCTGTTGGTTCGGGTACCTCGAACTTTAGAACTCAACCACATGTAAAGAGCCTAAGAACCCACCTCGAGCTGAACTATGCCAAACCTTAGTAATTACCCAGATAGGCGTTTGTGTATTTTAAATGCTTTATATCTCATTCTGTGGTACTAATTGATGATGCTTTATTTTCTCAGCATGCCATTTCCATTTTTAAGAGGCATCGATTCACGGTCAGTTTCTGAGTTAGAAAGGTGGTTATGGAAAGCGAATTCCTTGATAAAGTGGAGGACAATGCGGACGTCCGCACATGGTCTGAGCAAAGCCAATTAGAAAGAGGGGACAGCTTAGCTGAGGGATATGTGTCGGAACTACGGGATTTCACCAATATCAGTGTCATGCAGAATGAACTCCAAGAGTTGAAAGAAATATGGACCCAGTGGGATGACGAGGCAAAGCAGTTGTTCTATAGTACCTACGGTGATCTACCATACCTGCTTGATGTCAAAATAGATAAGCACCTATTCCGAGCAATGACTCAGTTCTGGAATGCTGCTTATAGCTATTTCTCATTCGGGAAAGTAGATTTGTTCCCACGGTAGAGGAATATACGACCTTGCTACGTTGTCCAAGAATTCAAGTTGATAAAGCTTATTCCAAAGCAGTTAATGGCCCGACCTTTTGTGAAGAAATTGATGAATATCACGGGAATGAACGAACAATGGGTCTCAGCTAGAATTCAGAAGAAAGGCAAAAGCATATTTGTAATCTGTTTTATGTAAAGGGTTTTGCCTTCTAATAAAGTTTTCTAAAATGAAGTTGATCAGAATCGATGTTTTCTTCTTGCATTCATGCATTTGCATTGCATCACATTACATGTATTTAATTTTATAAAAAGGGGCCTAATTAGCTAAAATTATCAGAGAGAGAAAAAAGAAAGTGAAAAGATAAAATTTGGAAGTGGAACATCACTACGGAACACATGCTAAAACCAGGAAAATTGATCAAAGGTTCGAACAATTTCAGAAAGAAATGCAGGAACAAATGTAAGAGCAAATGTTAAAACTCCAACAGGAAATGAGGGACCAAATGTTGGAGGCCCAGAGGAATATGATGGCCCAAATAGCCCAAATGACGAACGGGGCAATGGATAAGGGGAAAGGTCCCATGTCACCGGTCGAATAGGATAGTGATGGCATCCCCTTGGGTTTTACCCCACCGCACGCAAGAGCACAGCTTGAGGAATATATCTAAAGGCCACTAGTTACAATCAGGCCCCAGCAAGGGCAGGATAACACTAGACATCCCATAAGCTATCACGTAGGCTCTGGATCCCAACTAGGAGATAGCCTAGCCAACCCCGTTATGCCCAATTTAGATACAGTAGAGAAAATAGGGTCGAGAATAGAATCCTCAAGGCAACTAGAGGATTGTTGCAAATGGCTGGAGGAAAAATTCAAAGCGCTGGAAAGTATCGATCATCATGGGATCGATACAAAAGATTTAAGTCTAGTTCCGATTTGGTATTGCCTCATAAGTTTAAAATGCCTGAATTTGAAAAATATAGTGGGACTAGCTGCCCGGAGGCCCACATCACCATGTTCTACAGGTGAATGGCTGACTACGTGAGCAATGATCAACTCTTAATCCACAGTTTCCAAGAAAATTTGGTGGGCGCAGCTGCTAGATGGTATAACCAGCTTAGTCAGGCCAACATTAGTTCCTGGAGAGATTTGGCTCAAGCATTTCTGAAGCATTACAGCCACATCACAGACATGGCACCGGATAGAATTACTTTGCAAAGCATGGAAAAGAGACAAAATGAAAGTTTCAGATAGTACACGCAGAGGTGGAGGGAGGTCGCCATGCAGGTCTAACCACCCCTTTTAGAAAAAGAAACTACCATGCTCTTTATCAACACCCTGAAGGCTCCTTTCATAACCCATATGATAGGGAGTACCACTAAGAGCTTCTTGACACGATAATGGCAAGGAAATGATTGAACATGCGATCGATCGGCAAGATTGAAGCGGAGGAAACCACTAGAAGGTCTGCTCCTAGAAAAAGGATGACGAGGTGAATAATACAAACATGGGGACCCAAAGTCAATTCTCGTTAATCGGCCAAAATGGTGACTCTTGAGTATCAAGGTTCATCAAGGAAAGAATCTCGCACAAGGAAAAACATTGAAAAACTCCAATTTATGTCAATCCCTATGACGTATAAGGAGTTGTATCAAAGTTTATTTGATGCACACGTTGTGTCCCCCCAATATCCAAAATCGATGCAACCTCCATACCCAAAATGGTATGACCCAAACACTCAGTGTGAGTACCACGCGGGGATCACAGGCCATTCGATAGAAAATTGCCTTACTTTCAAGAAATTGGTGGAAAATCTCATCAACATGGGTATTGTGAAGTTCGATGACGGAGCAGTGGTAATTGAAATTGGGGGTAGGAGAGTTGTGTTTCCTTAAAGAAGTCATTAGAAACCTAGAAATCAGGGGATCAGAACGCCAATGGTATACCCGAAGAGAGAACCAAGGAATAAAAATTTTCTGAGCATCTGTCTTTATGTACTTGGGAGTGTTTTGAACAATGAGACTGTGGAAGAAACATGTATTTTTAAAGCTAATCTAGAGTAATGTGCAAAACAAACTTGTTGCTTTAAGCCTAGAGGCAATAAGAGTCCTTTTGCGAAATAGGCTTGTGTCCAAAATTTTTATTTCAATAAAATGCATCTTTCTAAGTAAATATTTTCATTCTTTACATTTCATACTGAACATTTTTTATTCATGACCATATCATACGAATAATCTTCTTAGAATCATTTATTCTTTGGATTTTCTACCTTTTCACCCACAATGGGTCCCCAGATATCAATGACATGAGCGACGCTATTACTGACTCTCTTTTTAGTAAGATATGTGTCTAGAGGGATTAAGGACTTTGGAGATGACATATATTACAACTTATTTCCTAATTTGTTAAGAATGGTAGATCCTACCTTACGAAGGAGATGAAGATGGAAGCTTAGCTCACCGCAGAAGCAAGGCAGGGCATATCATTGAGTTATCTCCAAGAATTCAAAGATGTTTTTGCACGGTCACGTTAAGACACGCCTGGGCTACTGAGGCGCGAGTATGCCGTCAAAACAAAGGAAATCCTAGAAGAAGTCCATAAGGGTATTTGAAAATCACATGCTGATAATCCTACAGTAGTCAAGCTAATCGCCAGAAAAGAGAAGTTGCATCAGTTATGCCGTAAATGCCAGATGGATGAATACAAGATTTATGTGACTCCTCTATTTCTTCATAGATTCCCTATATGTGGGGCATGGACGTTATCAAGCCAGTCTCCTCAAAAGTTTTTAGCTAACATCGATTCATATTCATGGTCATTGGTTACCTCACGGAAAGGGTGAAGGTCGCTTCATATGCCAAAATTACAAAGTTGGCAGTCATTAAATTCAAATTCAAATCTAAAAAAAAAATGGCAATAAAGAATGTCGAAAAGTAACATAATTGCACAATGTCAAAGATTTACAGTCTGTTCAAAAATCAGACACCATTCAGTACAACAAATGCAGCAAAAAAAATTCAAATTGTTTTTGAAAAAATGACTGAAGATTTGTAAAGGTTGGCATAGAGAAGTTACCATTTACCCTCTAGGTTTCTTGAACGTTGGCCAAGACTTTCACCTGGGCATCTTTCATTGGTTTATAAAAGGGAAACGTTTGTTGGTAAGATAAGATTCTTTTTCCCCAAGCTTTGAGTGAATTGGATAGAGCAAAACGTCTCTAGTAAGCTTAATTGAAAGTATTCAGCATGGTCGAATTTACCAAAATGGATGATACAGGGCTTACGACAAAAAGGTTCACTCAAGAGAATTTCAGGAAGAGGACCTAGCATTAAGAAAGATTCTTCTCCAAAAGAGCTCCAAAGAAAAAGTAAATACCTTATCAACAAAGAAGGCACATTCTAGGAAACATGGGTGTTAACCGGATAGATGGCAAGGACACCTTAATCCGGTGAGTTGATTCGATAAAAGAGGTTTGCCAAAAAAAACTAAAAAACACAAAAAAAAGAAAAGAAAAAAAGAAAAAAAGGAGAAAACCCGCAAAGGGCGCTTTGAGACCAAAAGGTATTTGAGTTGAAAATCCGAGAAGGGCAGCTCAAAATTTTGATAGAAAGTAGGGCATATAGTAGTCTTGCTACGCTCGAAGAAGTATGTTACATCTTGGGGCATCGACAAAGTACTCTAGATCCCCTAAACACATATTAAGCTCAAAATAGTCCTCAAGAAGTTTAGACAGAGAAGCTCAGGCTGCGATATCTGGGGCACCTAGTTTCTATTATACCCATTTTGAATTTGCCATATTTGATTACCTTATTTGTTTCAAAATACCTTACCAATAAATTTCTTCTTTGAATGCATTTTCTATTCTTGATTAACTAATTTGTTTCGAGCTACGCTCTCAATTAGTTTCCTTCTTGTCCATTGTTGCGATATTTTTCAAGCATTTTGCATTGAAATAATGATTGGCGGACTAATAATACTTTCATAAAAGGCATGTTACTCTGGAAGCTTCTGAATAATACAAGGACCTAAAATAGGACGATTGTTTAGAATTCACCAAGTTTAAGGTTTGGAAATATTGGAGAAAGATGATTATCTCTTTGGACCTTTTATTGGTTGAACAAAAAGACAAGGCATTTTGTTGATAATACAACCTCGAGAAACAATGAGCAATGTCAACCCAGGTGTACAAGGGGATCATTTTCAAAAAATGATAATACTTTGCATCCATTCAAATATCAGGCATATACATCTGGTCATTACACCCAGTGAATGGTGTAACAAATCAAATTGATCCTATACCTCGGAGTTACAACAGGATGGATAGAAGAAACCAAATGTTATTCTCCTAAAGTTACAGTGGGAGGTACAAACTTTATGTCCCAGAAGGTATAGTAGAAGGGACTTTGCAATCACAGCGGGGCAAGCTTGTTGAGAATAATATGATCGTTTCTTTGGATTTTCTGTCAAATATACCAGCTGAACAAAGAAGCATGATAATGCATCAGTGATAGAACCTTAATAGACTACGAGCAATGATGACCCTAAGCATTTAAAAAAGGGATCATTTCATTTTACATTCAAAGCACGTTTAGTTAGGAGCATTCGACTCATTTTGATTATTGCGTCCTAATCATCATAAAAAGACCATTCTCATGACATTCTGCATTCATGCAAATATCGTCCAGTGCATCCTAATCATTATACATTTAACAAAGGATCATTCTCATGACATTCTGCATTCATGCAAATGTCATCCATTGTCATTTAGTTAGGAACATTCGATTCATTCTGATCATTGCATCCTAATCATTGTAAAAAGACCATTCTCATGACATTCTGCATCCATAAAAGTGTCGTCCATAACACATGTAGTTAGGAGGCTTTGAGTCCTTCTGATCATAGCATCCTCATCATTTGCATAAGCATAAGCACATAAAATTAATTCTATATGACAGGTTCCTCAAAGAATGGTGTAGCAATATCGACATTCAGATTTTGTTCCCTGGAGATGGTAGTGGAGCAGACTGAAGATTGAAGTCTTCTTGAAGATAGTAAGGAAGCAAATTGGAAAGTTCAGATTTTGTTCCCTAGTGGAGCAGGCTGAAGATTGAAGTCTTCCTAGAGATAGTAAGGAAGCGAGTTAGAAAGTTCAGATTTTGTTCCCTAGTGGAGCAGGCTGAAGATTAAAGTCTTCCTAAAGACAGTAAGGAAGTAAATTGGAAAGTTCAGATTTTGTTCCTTAGTGGAGCAGGCTGAAGATTGAAGTCTTCCTGAAGATAGTAAGGAAGTGAGTTGGAAAGTGAATTCTTATTTCCTTGAAGTTCTAGTAGAGTAGGTTGAGATTACAAATCCCGTCTCCCTAAGTTAACAATGAGGATCAATCATTGAAGTTTCAGTAGAGAAGATGGAGACTACGAATCTCTTCCCCTTGAATTCTTATTTCCTCAAAGTTTCAGTGGAGTAGGTTGAGATTACAAATCCTGTCTCCCTGAGTTAACAATGAGGATCAATCATTGAAGTTTCAGTAGAGAAGATGGAGACTACGAATCTCTTCCCCCTGAATTCTTATTTCCTCAAAGTTCAAATGGAGTAGGTTGAGATTACAAATCCCGTCTCCTTGAGTTAACAATGAGGATCAATCATTGGAGTTTCAGTAGAGAAGATGGAGACTACGAATCTCTTCCCCCTGAATTCTTATTCCTCAAAGTTCCCGTGGAGTAGGTTGAGATTACAAATCCCGTCTCTCTGAGTTAAAAATGAGGATAAATCCTTATTTCTTTGAAGTTTCATGAGAAGATGGAGATTACGAATCTCTTCTCCACAATTCTTATTTCCTCGAAGTTCCCGTGGAGTAGGTTGAGATTACAAATCCCGTCTCCCTGAGTTAACAATGAGGATAAATCCTTATTTCTTTGAAGTTTCAGTAGAGTAGATGGAGATTACGAATCTCTTCTCCCTGAATTCTTATTTTCTCAAAGTTCCCATCTCGATGTTTTAGCTTTATAACAACTAATATTTCGTATTTAAAAATTCGGGAGAATCGATCCCTAATTTACTTACTGGATTCCGATTTTTCTCGTTTAAGCTAAACAACGGAATGTCCCTTTTAAAACCGTAATTCAAATTTTAAACAAAACTCTTAATCCCGGAAATTCGAAATGTCGCGCCCTAACTTACTGGACTCAACATCTAGATACTTCGGATAAGTTTTTTAAAATAAGGGCAATATTCTAATTTGGACTTTCGAGAACACGAGCCCTAACTTCGGGTTCGACTTCTCGTTTGACAAATGACGGGAGATCCTCTTCAAATATAAAGCCATGTTTTAAAAGACGAGCTTAGTTTTGGGAATCTAAAGTATTGCGCCCTAACTTACTGGACATAATGCTTTATCTCTTCGAAAATAAGAGAGTCTTAACGTCCCTTTCGATCCCTTCAAGTTTTGAAAATCAAAAGTATCTATTTTCGAATCATTTCAAAGTTTTCAACATTAGGACATCGATCAATCAATTTGGTACCAATTTTGGGCGTATCGAGGGTGCTAACCCTTCCTCGTGCGTAACTGACTCCCAAACTTATTTTCTGGATTTCGTAGACCAAAATTGTTGTTTTGATAATTCAAACTGTTTATTAAAAACAATTGTTTTATGAGGTGACCCGATCACACCTCATCAAAAAAAGATTGGTGGCGACTTCCTTCTTTTTTGTTTTCAAAACCCCGAGTCGACCGCGTCATTTTCTATTTTATCCAAAAAATGGTTACGACAAAATTAATTTTGTAATTTTAGTTTAAATCAATAACTCCAATTTGTCAGTTAAATAATAGGAAAACGGTAATTACTATTACTTTTAGTCCTCGTGGATACGATATCTTTACTCACTATAGCTATACTATTTATCGATAGGTTCACTTGCCGTTGTTGCATTTTTAGTTAGTTCCGTGACACATCAACGGGGTAAGTGAAATGTGAAAATTGAACCAAAATTATTGTTTGAGGTATACAAAAGCACCAAATTGTTGATGTATAACATTACAAATTGCCTTTAATGTTTACATGTTTTTGTCAATTTGACCCTTATTTTTTTTTGAACTAAATTTGGTCCTCAATCTTTTAAAAAAAAGTCGAATTATTATTTTTTTAATGGAAATATCGATCGAAATATTAAATTTCTAAACATGGTAGCTTGAATTAAAATCCAATGTACTTCATGCTAATTTTTTTGAATTTTTATAAACTTTTTGTAAGTTTTTCTGAATTTGAAAATTTTTTATTTTTTATATTTTCTAAAATCATTTGTTGAAATGGCATATATGACAAATAGTGCCATGTCAGTATGAAAGTACACTTGGATTGCAATGCAGGTTGCCACACTAATATCATTAAAAAAATTAATAGTTTAGTCAGTATTTCCATTAAAGAAAATGATTTGACTCTTTTTTTAAAAGTTGATGGTAAAATTTAATTCAAGAAAAGAATAACGGAAAAATTGATAAAAAAATATAAACGTTGATGGCTAAATTTGATATTATGCCTTATATTTACTTATTAAAATTTCATACAAAATTTTAATATTCAAATTTAAATATATGATATTTTCTATTAAAAATTGAATATATAATTAAAATTGTTTAGAAAAATAGAATTTTTTTCAAATTTAGAAAAAGTCAAAATGTGAAGGACATGCATTCCAAATAATTAATGTGTTATTTTTATTTTTGAATAATAATCATATTGAGCTTATATTATCACTAAAACCAAACAACAAAATATAAATCCTACAAATGGAAAAATAAAAAATGCAAAACCAGAAAACACAGCCTAAATATACTGGCCCAAACTAGAAACTGAATACATGAATAAAAGAAAAATCTAGAAAATAAGGGGATGTTTGGTTGGCTGTAATATTAATACATTATAGTTGAATTCAGTGGGCCCATCACTAAACTATTGTTTGGTTGGCTGTAATGAGCTATAATAGCCCTATTTCATACCGGATTATTCAAGACAAAAGTGTCGTTTACAATTCAGTGGTCTCTCTACGAAATACTGATTCAGCGAATGGATGGGTGAAAAATTAGGTCAAACTTTCAACTTTACCCTTCATTTCTTTCTCATTTCTTTCAAAATTTTCCTCTTGCTTTCGATTGAGGTGGAAACTTGAGAAGAGAAACAATCGGATAATGGTTCGATGTGAGCAGTCCTCCCTCAGGTAACTCTTCTCCCATTTTGATTTCCTTTTTTTTCTAATTTTTCAAGTTAAATTAGTAGAAATAATAGGTTTCTTTTCATTTTTGAAGATTGATACTAGTTTTATATTGCTGAACTTTAATGTCCCTTTCATGGCGTTTTGATAGTGATTTTTTTCTGATTTTTTGTCTTCTTGCTTGCAATACTAACTGGAATATTAAATATTTACCAAAACCCATAATTTTTTCTAACTTTTTTCTCATTTTCTTTCGTATCTCATTCTGTACATCTTAATGAGTTCCTGAATTGGTTTTATTCAACTTTACTTTTTCACTGTTGGTATGCCTGTTGTTTGAGTCTCTAGTGAGAGCATGTGAATTGAATTCGATCAAGACACTACATTGTATTTTGGGGCTATGATCATTACGAGCCTCTGTGAATTATGCAACTGCTTTCATTTGTGTTTATAGATTTTCTTGGAATAAGTGATCTGGTTGATCCCTGAAAAAACCCTTTTAGTAGAAACAGTTTGACTGAAAGTAGTTTTCTGATATGTTTTGCTTAATGTTATTGAAGTTTAAAATTCTAGTTCTCACATTGATTTATGATGGCACATTTCCTCAATAAGTAGCTTCATTTTACTTATATGAATTTCAAGTTTATTTTCTTTCAAGTTTCAATTCTATGTTTTGGCTAGAAACTACAAAATAGTTTGGACTATTGAGACATGCATAATTTAAGTCAAAAGTTCTTTAAGGGTGGCTACTTTATCTATATGAAAAGGACATGAACAAAGTGAATTTTGGTCAAAGATTTGATGTAACAGTCCGATTTTGACCCTAATCGGAATAGTGGTTTCGGAACCACAAATTCAAGTCAGTAAAATATTTTAATATTATATTCGGTGTCTATGATGTATGATTGAGCATGTGTTAAAATATCGTGAATTAATTCGTTCGTATGTATGTGTAATTTGAGCAAAGGACTAATTGCATAAAATGAAAAAGTAGTTTTCTATTTGTTTAAATGGCTGAATTAAGGTGGCTTTTAAATATGGAGGATTTAGAATGCAATTAGCCAATCTTTAAGTTAGTGGACGGCAAGTTATTAATTGTATATGCTTTATATGTTAAAGTTTATATTAATATTATATATTATAAGTTTTTATTGTAATAAAACAAAAACATTAAAGAAAAGAAAGCCATCATATTGTGTTCATCTTTCTATTCGGCCGAATATACCAAGAAAAAAAAGAAAGGGTTTGAGTTTTGCTATATTCGGCCATCTCAAGTCAAAATTCAAGGTATGTTTTATTTCGGTTTTTGATAATTTTTACGTTTTAAAGATCGTTGCTTTGAGTACTATCCGACTTGTGTTTGAATTTTTGATTTTGATGGATATTTTGAGTTGAGCCATTGATGATAGCTTGTTGTTTGTGTTGTTTGATGATGAAATATGAAATATATGTGATAGATTAACAAGTTTTGTTCTTGAATTTTTGGTGAAATTGAGTGATTTGGATTAAATTGAAAAAAATAAATTTTTGAGGGACTAAAATGTAAAATAAATGAAATCTATGAGCTTGTATAAGGACTATGAATATTCGGCCCTAAAGAAATTTGTGCAAATTTTGCATATTTTGTGTTTTATGCTATAGAGACTAAATTACAAAAAGTGTAAAATGTCAAGGGTAAAAATGTAATTTTTCCTTTTACATTTTTTTAGATTAATTGAATGAAAATATGTTGAATGAGCTTAATTTGAAATTGATTTAGATTAAGAACAAAAAGGATTAGGAGTGGATCGGGGAAAAACGAAGTTAATTGAATAGTTGGGAAATCTAGTCCGTCGATATCCGAGGTAAGTTTTTAAGCAATCATGTTGTATGGAATTATCTATATTGTTGTACTTAAATTTAATGGAAGTATTCATATTGATTTTTTTTGATATTGTCGAATGTGTCATCTATATATGTATATGGTATAATTGAATGTGAAGTAGGCTTATATGTCATTGGTATACCCGAATGTGATGTGTATATATATATATATCAATGATATAGTTAAATGTGGTGTTGAATTGAGAGTTGAATTGCAACCGAATGTGATGTATATATAAATTTCTTTGATATAACAGTATGAGACATCGAATTGAGGAATGAATATGTTCGAATGTGATACATATGTTTAGCAAAGATATAATTGAATGTGATGATTATAGAAATGAATAAGTGAATTTGTATATAGGCAATTGAGATTTAAGTTTTATGTATGTATAAATGAGGAATGATTCAGGAAATGCTATAATGTACGAAATTGAATTCCGAGCACTAAGTGTGCAAAATCGGATATTGAGCACTAAGTGTGCGAATTTAACTTCCGAGCACTAAGTGTGCGAAATAGGATATTGAGCACTAAGTGTGTGAATTTAACCTCCGAGCACTAAGTGTGCGAAATCGGATAAAGATCTTGAGGTGCATAAATTGAACTACGAGCATTAAAGGGAAGGGGAAGTGAGGATTTAAAGATTTAATTCGATAAGTTTCGATGTTATGAGAGATTATCATTTGAATGGTAAGTACAAATTTGGTAAGTAGTATAGGTATAAAAAATCAATTGCTAAGTGTATGTATAATCGGGTTTTGGAACTATGAAATGTGATAGTTAATTATGCAATTGTTTAAAAGTGAGGAATGGATTATAAATCTATATGATACTTGTCATTTAATGTTGGGATATTCGGTCTAAGGACCATGAAATGTATAAATTTTCTAATTTAATGTTTTAAGGAATGGTTATGTAATTGCGTATAACTTACTAAGCTGAGATAGCTTACTTTATGTGATTGTTGTGTTGTTTATTAGGTTTTGAAGTCCAGACTCGAGCTCGGGGATCATCGTCAAGTCTATCACACTATCAACTAACTTTGGTACTTTATAAGTAGTACTTCTTTTGAAACTATGGCATGTATAGGCTAAGTTACTTTTTGAGTTAACTTCAAATGGTGTGTATGTGTATTTATGCCATGCGAAAATGGCTAAATTGTAGTAATTTGGTTTTATGTGAATTTGGATATGATGTTAACTTATTATGAAAGTACAATTTCTAATGTGTTTGTGTTTGATGCTAGTAATAAGTTTGATTTTATATGTTTTAAGTCATGTATAAGATATGTTTGGTTTTGGATAAATAGGTTATGTTAATTATAAGAGATTGATCCATAATAGGGTTGGATGCTTTCGGCAATTAGCATTGTATTTGGTATATCCTAGTTTTGGTTAAGTAGGGTTTTGATATATAGGTATATTTGGCTTTAAATGTTTAATACTTTATTGGTAAAATGATTATATGCTATGTACATTTTCGGCCATTATAACCTATTGACCAAATGAGTAGTAATTTTTGCTATTTGATCAAAACTGCTTTTGTGTGAAACTGGCGATATAGATTTGTGATATGTTCGTTAATGTTGAAGTATACAATGCAAATATATCTTTATTCATGGTACATCCTGTTATGATATTTAAATGATAGATTGTTATGTTCAATTGATTATGTTTTCTAATGTCATATAAATGAATGTAGTAAATTATGTGTTAGATTTAAAAATTGAAATATACTCGCTTATAAACTAGTATTTGAATTAACATGCATGTAATGTTTGCTTGTGTCTAACATTATGTCTACTAAATAAAAGTACTTCAGCGTTGGTACATGTTAGTTAATTTCAAATTTTGATTAAATAATTGATAAGTATATGCTTGAACTTGAAAGCATGGTTTGTTTACGCATTACTTGTAATAAAATGATTTATATGAGTGTGCTGATTTGTGGTTAGTCTAATAATGCCTCATAATTCTAATCCGGCAACGGATTCGGGTTAGGGGTGTTACATTTGACATAGCTTGATGTTGTTTTTTTTTTTTGTAATAAAAGATATGGCCATGGATTTGAATAGAAAAATGTAATTTATGAAGGAAAGGTTTCCATGCCGAGCCTCAGCTGCTCAATGACTGATTGCAAATTTAGTATTTGTAGCTACTAGTAACTCGAGTTGCTTTTATGGCATTACTTCAATGAGTTTACTTGATTTATTCTGTGTTTATGCAATGACTTGCACTATAAAAGCCTATATGGAGCCAAAAATTATTATGAAGTTCCCATCCTAAAACCATTTGGTATACGTGGAAAGGCCTTGTAACATATTGAAAATCAGAATTTTATGTTTTGCATTATATCATACTATAGGCTAGTTAAAAATGTTAATTGTGTATGTTTAAGGGTCCTAAAAAGGCTTGGGGTTAAGTTGGACCTTAGTAAAATTTTTTGTGTTTATGCACTTTATGGAGAGAAGGTAAGTGGCATCAATGCTTAAGGAAATAAGAGTGTATTTTGCTAGCATAAGTGGAGCACATGGTGGAGTGGTTGGCGTCATAAGGGAGCATAGAAGGGGAGTGGGTTTGAATCCCACCCATTGCAAATTTTGGATTAATTTTTTTTTATGTTAATGGTAAGTGTCGGCCATGGCATCAAAGAAGGAAAGGAAGACTTTCTAATGATGGAAAGAAGACTAAGAAAATAAGGTAAGGAGGAGTATAAGGAAAGAAATCAAGGAAAGGGATAAGGTGGGGGAACATGTTGGCCGATTTTGTGGAAGGTGTTTTGGAAAGAGTTTTTGGTCAATCTTGATCCTTTTGGTAAAGGGTTACACGGTTTTGGTAGAGGGATTGTGAGAGCCGAATTTTTTCTATAATCTTTTGCAAGTTTGTGCTTGAAAGGTATTGTTTCTTTTTAACATTTTGGTATTTTGTTTTCCAACTTCTTTTTCTCTTGTTTTGGCCAAAACATTCTAGCCATTTGTTCATCTTTCTTTTCCTTTGTTTTGTCGTAACCCTCAATTCATTTTGGTTTATCTTCTTTTTGTTTTTGTTAGCCGAAACTATCTAGCATTCTTTTTCTCCATCCCTTCTTTTCTTTTTGACATTTCTTCAACCATTCTCGCTTTTCTTAAATCGACATTACCTTGTGACTGAATTTTTTTGTTCAATTCTCTCCATAGCCGAACCTATTAACACCTTACCTCTTCACTATTTCTTTTTCTTTTGTGTTGGTCACTCTCTTCTTGTCCGAATCTGTAAGTGACTTTTTTCCCTCTTTTCATTTTCATTTTCTTTTCTTCCTAACTGAATATGTATGTCCATTACTATACGGCTATTACACTTTGTTACTAAATCGAAACATCACTCTCCCCTGCACTCTCATATTATGATCAACTATTTTTCGTAGTGTTCTAGTGGGTAGCCGAATAACACATCCTTGTCGATTCATTTGTAGTCATCAGCCAATCGGCGGAAGTTGGATCTATTATTGTCAAGGTAAGGGATTTCTTTAAGGTTCATCTCGATATCTCTCAATACTTGGTTATACCGTTAAAACGGATCTATGGATTTGACTAATCGGTTATTTTAGGGACTAAATCGCTCGTTCTTCTCTATTCATTGATCCTTCAGAAGTGGTGGTAAGCCGAAACCTCTCCTTAGATAACTACTTTCTCTCATAGTAGTATTATTCTAACCGAGACTTCTCTAATGGAGGCAAGTGGTAGCGATTTTAAAAGAAAGGCGATAAGAGGACAAAAACAGAGTGGATTTACAATTCCTACTCCTAAGTTCAAGCGTAGGGCGGTATTGACGGTTTGGGATTTCTCACCGAGTTGTGGACCATCATCCGGTGAGAATAAACAAATCATGGTCGTTCACGATACTAAGGGTAAGCATTTCATTAGATCATCAAATTTAGATTTGGATTAATAAAATCTCGTTTGTTGGTTAATCGAGTGTAATGGTGATTTAGGTGTCGACGATCAAGAAGGATTAGTCCTAACCGTAATCAGGTGTGTAATCTCACACCGAAATCCCGTAGATTCGTGACTCAATATCATGTTAGAAAATAGATCGTTATTATTTACAAGGCTAAAAATCGTAATATGGTGTAAATCGAGTAACTTGCTTAAATTGCATTATTTCTAAAGATCTGTCAAAATCGGTATTAAATTGCTAAATTACAAAAATGCCCTTATGGGCCGATTTACGAAAATACCCCTATGGGTCGATTTGCTTAAATGCCTTAGTGGGCCGAATTATTAAATTACTTTAATGGGCCGATTCACCAAAATTGTTCAATAGATTAATGGTTGTTATTTATAGTGGATATTTTATGTTACAATGTATGTTGCATCTTTACATATTGCATGGGATGTGAAAATTGTATGGAGAGTAGTGTAGCCTGGTGGCATTGCCACAATTTGTTTATTATCGTGCTTAACTATGATTTCGGTGGCTTGACCACAAAAATATTATAAATGACAATTTGACTGCAAATTGGTGTGAGCGGCGGGGTGGGTTGACTTGATCCCCACATGTGTGATTGGCTGGTCGGGGGTGTGATGGATGGATGGGTTGGGTTGTATGCATTTACTTCATTTAAATATTGCTATGTAAATGAGCTTCGGTCCAAGATGATGCCATATGGGTTCAGGCCCAATGGATGACGGTAAGAGGATTATGCACTGAGTTCTAGTAACTCACCTCTCCTTCTTAATCCTTGCAGGTAATGCTCAGTGACGAGGACTTGGGGTCATGGATGACTCGGTGGAGGCCATACTTTTGGAATAATGTTTTCAAATATTAGCAAACTTCTTTTCCATTTTATTACGTTACTTTTACTATTTTGGGTTTTAAAGTTGTAAATAAGGCCTCTGGGATAAGTTTTATTTTGTTTTATGTTTAGTCGTACTTAATTTTTTTTTTTTGAATTACTTTAAATGAGAATTTTCTAAAATCATAAATAATGATTTTCCAAAATTGATTAACAAATGGATTTTATAACCAATATATATAAACATTTTAACTTGGATTTTCTTTCGAATTATCATTGCTATTTTCAAAAGACATGATTTTAAGGTTCACTAGTTCGATATTCGATTTATCAGTCAACCTCTCGAAATTAATAGTATTTTATCGAATGTTTATAACCAAACTTGTTTTCTTAAACTATAACCAAATAACAACATCTTTAATAAAAATCACAAGTTCTTTACTCGTTTTCTTTGTGTGACATGTCAGATCTGGTCATACCAACTTTAGTTGTTATTGTGCTAAGGTTATTAGCTCAAAAGAGCATTTAGGATCTTGAAAATTATGCCTCTAGAATGAAAGAAAGTTTAACTTCGAAGGAAGTAAATAGTGGGATTTCAATCAATAATAAGGAATTCTGACAATTGATTGTTCTCCTTTTAATTTTAGATTCGGTCGCTAAAGGACATTTAATGGTTACGCGGTGTCTCCGACATTAATTGAGAGCGGGACTACATTCATGTATGTAAACTCTTTTCAAGAACTAGTTACTTATCTTACCCTATTTATCTAACTTGAAAGGTTTTTCTCATTTTTTTGGTTCTTCTTATATAACTGAACAAGTGGTTGGTTAAGATGCTTTTCTGAATGGAAGTATTCAGATTAAACAAGTTTTTTTTAAATCAACCCTGAAGAAAATTTGAATAGTCTGTCGAGTTGTTTCTATGCATGCACCAATTACGTCCTGCCTACTATACTGTTTAGACTCAAACTTCACCCATATGGATTATGACATAAACTAATGAAATCATGTAACTTTTGTTAATATATGAATATTATATTTGGATGTGAAATATAATTCTCAAGTTATTTATTACTTCTAATATTTTGTTTTTATTGTAGAATAATTAAATTATTTGTTTCACTAATGATATTTAAGCACATTAAATATTTATTGCGTTTAAAAATAATAAAGTAGAATATATATTATTTTATAGTATTATATATTATGATTTTTAATTCATATAATAATAATTATATTAAGAATTTTATTAAATTATATATTATTTTATTAATTATATTTAATAATAAATACGTTAAAATATGGTTAAATTATTTATTATTTTATTAAACATTTTAATAATAATCTTATTAAAATTTAATAACAATAACAATAATTATCTACCTAAAAAATTACGCTAAGGGTATTCTGGTCATTTTAGTTTTTTTCCTTATGCTATTACAACATTATTCCATTCAACCAAACACAAGAATATTATTATAGTTCTATTCCATTCCATTCAACCAAACAATTGAATTACTGATTACAGCTCTATTCAATTATAGCTCTACTCAATTACTGCCCTATTCCATTACTTATTGAAATTCATGCATTGTCCTGAACGTCTTCCATATTCTTATAAAATTCCTTTCACAACTAAAGCGCATCTGATCAATGCCTCATCAAAGATAATACTATCATCCCCAAAAAGCAAGTCAGAGATTTGAGAGCCTTACCTACTGGCCTTGGCTTATTGCAAAAGACCATCTTTCATTGCCAACCACAATAAAGTCGAAAGTCCTTCACTGCACATGGGAGAAAGAAAAGGACTAAGTGGGTCACTTTGACGAAACCCCCTAGAAGGCTTAAAATTACTCCCCATTTTCCCATTTACGTTGACTGAATAAGAAACCGAGGAAATACATCACATAATAAGATCAACCCAATCTCTAAATAATTATTAAACTTAAATTTATAGAATTTGTGATTTACTTATATTTGATAATTATTACATAAGATGAATACAATTCCATTGTAATTATAGAATCATATTTTTAAATTAAAATAATTTAATCAACACATTCATTTATATTATGTTTTGATAGAGATATGTTAGTTTGGATTATGATATTAACATTTATTGATTGTAAATTTATAACAACTTTTATTTGGAACATACATAAATTTGTCTGAACGATTTAATTACTAGCTTATTGGGCCTCAATTTTTTTGAAATAGGGATTTACTTCCTAAAATCAACTTTTCTTTGTCTTCTTTTGGAAATAAATTAAAAATTTAATTTGATTTTAGAATTGAGATGAGAGAATCGATTTTAATATGCGGGTCAAACTTTAGCAAATAATTCAAATGGGACATTCTTTGCTTGTTTTAAGTTGGAATTTATTTTAGTTTACTTTCAATTATTTTATTATGAAAAAATATTAATTTTTTAATTAAATTTGATTCGTATTGTTAAAGCTCGATGATTAAATATGATATCTGATAGGTGAATGGGAACTTTGCAAGTGCCACACCCCAAGTTCAGCAGATCCAAGATTAAGGCGTGTGGTTGTAAAGTCATCTATTTGACGTAGTGAAATCTGCCATGTAGAGTCTTCTGGCGAATTGGAACATGGTGTATAGTACCTTTCGTTGAGTAAATAAAGGTTTTAGGTTATTTTGTTATCTAATAGAAGGATATATCAAGCAAAGTATAAGCCATATGAAAGTTATCGCCAAATGTATAGTATGCCTAATTTGTCCAGATAATGTGTTAGTTGGGTTGTAAAGTGGCCTAGTTAGGAACCAACCGGATTAAGTGGTCTAATCTCCATTATATAGGATTCTCATTTATGTTTATTTCAGAATCTATAATCCATAAAGAATGACAAATTTTGGACACAAATTACTTATATCAAGTTCCACTAAAGGGATTCGGGAGTATATATGTGTGTGTGAAGGTTTTTCAGGAAGGTTCTTTCTTCAATATTACTCTCTGGTTTTTATCTTAAATTTAAATGTTCTCTTTTCCTCATTAAGTTGGAAGCTAAGGTTCTTGAGTTAATCAGAGATTGTTCTACCTTCTGGTAAGTGATATAACTTTGCATATTAAGTTTTTGATAAAGTAAGGTCGTTAAATGTTATATGAACAGTAAGTCATGAGTATAAGGCCTTGCATGGGGGTTATTTATGATTGGGATGTTAGCAGATTATGTATAAATGGATTTTAATGGTAAGTGTATGTTCTTTAAGCAGTTGTTGTTGTTGGGTCGAGATGCATGTTCGAGTTTGGAGCTTCGAGCTATAGTAAGTGAGTATCAGGTGAGTCTCTATTCTGACTCCTACATGTTAATTGTTTAAGTAAAGACTTATACATAATGATAACACTTCAGACAACGGGTAGGTAGGTGAAGCATAGTAAAGATGTTATGTGTGTGTGACGATATTTTGTATGAACTACTTTGTGAATAGAAAGTGATTAGTAAGTATGCAGGTAAAATTTTTTATATAGGAATGTATGAATCGATTAGTTATGCGTGAACAAATCTAGGTAAATAAATTTTGGGAAAAACATTCTTTGTGATGCCTCTGGTGGTATATTGCTAAGTAGATTGGCAGATCACGATACAAAAAAGTGTAAGACCATGTGGTTGAGACCCATGGTAATGTATGATATGAAAACACTCATGGTGTAGCCTTCAATAAAATGAAAGCTAGATTGGCAGATCACGACATGAAAATGTGTGAGTCCATGTGCTGAAACCCATGACAATTTATGACTGAAACCCATGGCAGATCTCTATTTTGACTGTATGAATTTATGTATAAGTCCATGAGGGAGAAATCGATGACACCTTTTGTGAAAATCCGTCGGACAGTAAACACGTGATTCTATATGTTTGCCTGTGTGACATAATCTGCTACACTTTTGTGGCAAGTTTTGTATCATCTTATTGGTGTATTAGATGATATCTGTGTGGTAGAATGTGATTATCCGCTATTGTGGTAAATTTTGGATAAATCTTGAGAATTCTTTTATAGTTAAGTCTATGAAAAGGTTATGATACGTTTAAAGTTAGTTTGGTTGATTTAGTTTTGTGATGTAATCGAATAAGTTTAAAGGGAAGTTCTTGAAATGAAGTGTGTATTTGTATGTTCAAAGAGGACATCCACCATGGTAATTTATTAGTTTAGAATATGGATGTATTCAAATTACGAAAGGTATAAGTGTTTGTTAATATGAATTTGGACTGCGCTATGAAATATTGAAATAAGAATTATTTGATATTTGTCACATTTGAGTAGTATCATGTCTTATCTAGGGATAGTTGGAATCTTAGTTTTCGGTAAATCTGGTATTATTATACTGTGAAATATAGATGTCTGGGTTTCTTCTAAATGACCTGGAGTGTTCTTCATCAGTATGAGTGTATATATTGGGTTGAATCAATGTATGATCTGGTTGGTGGTCTAATTTAGAAAACTCAGTATGAGAATCCACCAAAAGTAAGATTAGTAGATAGTATCCGCTAAGAGAATAGCACTTGTGATTAACTGTTCTAGAATAACCAAAGATAGTTGTTTGAAGAGAAGAGAAAAGGTAGTATCGTCTGGTAAGGTCTGGAGTTAGTCATTTAGATAGATGAAAGATAACATGTTAAGAAAGTATGTGGCATATAAGCATGTATTTATCTGATGATGTAAAGGTGTTCGCCAAAGACAGAAGTGGGTCATCTAAATAGTCAGGATGAAGAATTCAGCATGAAAGGTTCAAAGGTAATTTGCATTTCAAACATACTAAGTTCGTGTAACTTATAAGTATTATGTTTATGTTTTAGGTATTATTGTAAGAATGAGTCCACCAAAAGAGACTACGCTAGGAATGCGCCAAGGAAGTGGTGATCCATGTTATTATACATACAGTGAACATCTTTGGATAGTGGCGTATTGCAGGATTATGCTTGAAAGTCTATCCTTAGCAAACTTTTGATGTTGTAATAATTTATAATTAGCCTGGTGTATATTATTTTATTTTTAAATACCTTTCTTTATTTCTTTGATATTGAGCCTTCAAATAAATTGATAAAAAAATGTTTTAAATAAGTTTTAAGTCAAGAATACAAGTCGACTGTTTTGAAACTCTTGCTAAGTATTTGTGCAGTGACACCCGAGATCTGGACCTGGTGAATTGGGTCGAGTTGAGGGCGTTACAACAGGGGTTGAAACAGGGAGAGCAAAAACGCTCCCTACAGGACGCGTCTTCAGTGACATGTCAGAAAAATGCACTGAAAGACGCCTAGCTGGAGGCATTTTTAGTGCCATGTCAACTGAAAACATTTCCAGTGAGGTGTGGTTTCAATGCATTTTTCTGACATGTTAGTGAAGACTTGTCTTGTAGAGAGGATTTTCACTCTCCCTGTTTCAACCCCTGCAAAGTTCCCTCTCACTCATCAAATATCCCAAGAATCCTGAGATAATGTTTTGTGAACATTTTGGGTTGACCTCCACCCACCGTAAATACGAGTGACCAAAACTCGATTCGATTGAAAAAAATAAAAAAATACGAACTTCAAGTTAATCTAATTGAGTAATTCGTGTTTTGATTTAGAATTTAGTTAAATTTTACAATGCGAATAACAAAATGGTGTAAATACCCTTTTGGTACCTATCAATTTCGAAAATTACCAAATTGGTCTCAAAATAATGACAAAAAATTCAGAATAATTTCAAAATTTTAAAAATAATATTATTTTAAAACTCAAAATGTCTATAACAATTCTAAAATTTATATATTTTCACCAAATATAAATATTATAAAAATTTCTAAAGAATATATAAAACTGTTAAAAATTAAAAAAAATCATAAAATAATATTTTTGGAACCTAACCCTAAACCCTAAACTACAAAATTCTTAAAAACTCTAAATCCTAATCTCAAAAAAACTTTTAAAAAATCAACTGTGGAGATAGAAGAAAAACCCGTCTTGCTATACACGCTTTGCTGACTGAGCAAGAAAGAGCGTCCAGCTAGAAGCGTTTTCCTACCAAATCCATTAAAAATGCATCCTATATCTTTCTCTTCAAAATTGGCCTAAACCGATAACTTTCGAAAAAAAAAACTACCCTAATTCGATAATTTTTTAAAAATTTTAACATTTTTAGGTAATTCACCCGTAAGGGATTCTAATCTTCCCTCAACTTTTCCTTCCTCGTTTCCCTTGCTTTCTTTTATTTGACTTTTTGTTCCCTTGATCTTAGTCTAAACACAATGTAAAAGATGCAATTGTTAAAAGAAGTTTATGAATCTAAATAGTAGGAAGGTGTCATACGTAAATGTTTACACCTGATTCGAGACTATTGTATGAAGCATTTTTAATATAATATTATTACGAAATTGAATATTTTAATATAGTGTTTTGTGCATTAAATATAATATTTAGTGTATTAAGCATTTTTATTTTGTTAAGAAGAAAATATCAAATAAGGGTTTTTTTTTTTCTCAAATAGTTAAACTAGATTTAAATGTAATTGTAATTTTTTTTTTTTTGTTTTATATAAAAGCATTTTTTGTCCAGCGAAAGCATAATGTAAGTGTTGAAGTTGTTAAGTTATTTTATTGAGTTGAGACATATAAAATGTAAGTGTTGAAGTTAAGTTATTTTTGCTAGGTTGAGTAAATAATGAATTCATCAAATTATTTACACGATTAGGATCCAATTCTCTATCTAGAAGCCTTTTTTAGAAGGTAAATCACTATAATTTTCATGGTACAAGAAATTATTTAAGCCCAATCTCACTCATAACTATTATAACCTTACTCTCATACAATTACAATGAAGAAACTCTCTCCACTTAGGCTTTCCCAAATAAATGCTTAATACAAGTTGCTAAAATAATATGATTACGAACAAATTGTACTCACAAATATTCCAGACAATAAACAACTTTGTGCTCTCTTAATTCCACTTAAATATTATAAAACACGTGTTTAATGTATAAGTTTTGTAACCCACGTACATCATCAAATGATCAAATCAAATCACTAGAGTTTTACCCCAAATAAATTTCTATTCTAGTATAAAATAATAGTGGAGATATTTATCCATATCTTTCTTTAACTACGCATTCCTTGTATGTCAATAATTCTTCTTTTATAATATTATAAGTCTATTTGGACAATACAGAGTAATTAAATAAAAGTGTAATTAAAGGATTGTAATTCTCTAAGCGTATTTGGTGACAAAATATAATTACATTATAATTTCCCTAACAAATTTAGTAATATAAATTGTAATTACATAGTTAAATAATTTATAATTTAAAAATATTAATTACTATAAAAATTATTAATACGATAAAAATAATTTCTAAACTTAGTAACTAAAATTAAAATCTTCTCCGATAATATTAGAAATATTTCATCCATCAAAGTACTTAAAATAATGTAATTTAAGTTGAGTAAAGCCTTGAATTTGATTTTTTAGAGTCATGTCATAGAATATTAGTAAATAAAACATATTTGAGAATAAATTTAATATTTCAATTATAAAATAATTACATTTTAGCTTAAGATTAACTTGGAGCATATTTAAATATAAAATAAATTATTTTAAAGAATTTAATAATATTGAAAAGTTTAATAATTAAAAATATCAAATTAAATAATTTAATTTAAAAGGATATTTTAACAATCACTTTTATAGTTTTAGAGTTCAGTCTTATATAAAAGGGATATTATTTACTCTTTGTAATCTCTAGAATTCTTTTCTCATAAGTAGTAAATGTAATTAATTGAGGGCATTAATATTGTCCCTTGTGTTTTATGATTTATTTTATATTGATATCATTTAAATTACGTTTCTATTAAAAAGATTCAACAAATAGTATTAGAGCCTAAGTTATATTATGTTGTTCTTTCTACCTAACTCCAGGTGAAGGCCCTTGCTGTTGTTGTTATGCAGATGTTTAAGTAATGGATTTTCTTGGTATTACATTAAAAAACGAAAGAGAGAATTGAGCTACATGAAAATGATTCAATAGTTGAGACTACCTATCAGAAAGAAGGATCATTAGTAAGAATGGGACAGGAAAATAGATTTGAGAGTTAAAACACTACCCACTGAAAGAGAAGAATATTGATTGATAAAGATGAAAATAAATCAGTGGTTAATGTTGAAGACGGAAGGTCTTTTCATAAGCAATAATAAATGTTACCAAGCGAAAGTTGGGATGTCAAAGGTTCGGTTTTAAGAGAAGAAAGTTTAGGTGGTGGGGCACCATCAGGTTTTGCAGCTTTGCCAACCCCATTGATCCTTGTAAGTTGAGCTACAAATTCATGGGTTCAAATTGATGATCTAGGCTGCTGCTGCTGCAACTAGACACAGTTGCAGAAAAAACTTTGGGATTCTCTTTCCGTTTTAATCAGAAGGCCTTCAGAAATATATTCTATTGACTCAAAACCTATGACATTTCATGTTTTGCTAGACAGTAGAACACAATTTAAGCATATACATATATGGCTTATGGAAACTTGTAGTGTTGATCAGTAAAAGTAGAACTATAAGTACAAACAAACTTTTTCAGTACTAAATTCACAATAAAGCACAACAAGAAGCCAGCAACTTACAATTGCCTGATCATCTCGGGAAAAAGGAAACAAAAATTCGATGACAGTAATAGTCATATAGCGAACAACAGAGCATCATTTTCACTCAGCAGCTACATTCTCGCCATTATCACCATTATTCCCATCAGTTCTGGTACCTGGCAAAGTCCTAAACTTTGCACTTCCATTGTTTTCGTTGTATATATGTGAAGCATTATTGTTCTTATTCTTGCCCGAATTCCCATTGTTGTTGCTGTAGCTCTGAGCAACTTTGTTGTTTTCATTCTGACCTGCATTTTCATTATTGTAGGTCTGAGCCATATTAGTATCATTCTGACTTGTGGAATCCTGGTTGTTCATGTTGTCCTGAACAGCAATGTTGTTCTTATTCTGACTTGCTTTCTCATTGTTGTGGTTGTTGTTTAAGTTCTCGAAAGCATTATTCTCATCCTGGCCGGCATTTTCTTTGTTGGTAATGCTCTGAGCAGCATTGTTCTCATTCTTATCTGCATTCTCATTGATGGTGTCACTCTGAAAAGCATTTTTGCCCTCATTCCAACTTGCATTTTTGCTTCGGTTTTAAGAGAAGAAAGTTTAGGTGGTGGGGCACCATCAGGTTTTGCAGCTTTGCCAACCCCATTGATCCTTGTAAGTTGAGCTACAAATTCATGGGTTCAAATTGATGATCTAGGCTGCTGCTGCTGCAACTAGACACAGTTGCAGAAAAAACTTTGGGATTCTCTTTCCGTTTTAATCAGAAGGCCTTCAGAAATATATTCTATTGACTCAAAACCTATGACATTTCATGTTTTGCTAGACAGTAGAACACAATTTAAGCATATACATATATGGCTTATGGAAACTTGTAGTGTTGATCAGTAAAAGTAGAACTATAAGTACAAACAAACTTTTTCAGTACTAAATTCACAATAAAGCACAACAAGAAGCCAGCAACTTACAATTGCCTGATCATCTCGGGAAAAAGGAAACAAAAATTCGATGACAGTAATAGTCATATAGCGAACAACAGAGCATCATTTTCACTCAGCAGCTACATTCTCGCCATTATCACCATTATTCCCATCAGTTCTGGTACCTGGCAAAGTCCTAAACTTTGCACTTCCATTGTTTTCGTTGTATATATGTGAAGCATTATTGTTCTTATTCTTGCCCCAATTCCCATTGTTGTTGCTGTAGCTCTGAGCAACTTTGTTGTTTTCATTCTGACCTGCATTTTCATTATTGTAGGTCTGAGCCATATTAGTATCATTCTGACTTGTGGAATACTGGTTGTTCATGTTGTCCTGAACAGCAATGTTGTTCTTATTCTGACTTGCTTTCTCATTGTTGTGGTTGTTGTTTAAGTTCTCGAAAGCATTATTCTCATCCTGGCCGGCATTTTCTTTGGTGGTAATGCTCTGAGCAGCATTGTTCTCATTCTTATCTGCATTCTCATTGATGGTGTCACTCTGAAAAGCATTTTTGCCCTCATTCCAACTTGCATTTTTGCTCTTCTGGGAACCATTATTCCCATTTTGATCTCCATTACCATTGTTGATAACACCCTCAGCACCATTGTTCTCATTTTGGCCTGCATTCTCATTGTTGTTGGTGTTGATCTGAACAGGATCATTGTTCTCATTCTGTCTTGCATTCTCATTTCCGTCGTTGCTTAAGTTCTGGGAAGCATTATTCTCATTCTGACCTGCATTTTCGTTGTCGGTAATGCTCTCGGCAGCATTTTTCTCATTTTGGTCTGCATTCTCATTGTTGTTGTTGTTCTTTAAGTTCTGAGAAGCATCATTCTCATTCTGACTTGCATTTTTGTTGTCAGTAATGATCTGAGCAGCATCGTTCTCATTTTGGCCTGCATTCTCATTGTTATTGTTGTACAAGTTCTGGAAAGCGTTATTCTCATTCCGAACTGCATTTTCGTCGCCGGTAACGCTGCCTGCATTCTCATTGTTGTTGATGTTGCTCTGAACAGCACCATTGTTCTCATTCTGATGGGCTTTGTCATTGTTGTTGCTCTGGAAATCATTATTCTGACTCTGACCTGCGTTTTTGTTGTCCTTATAGCTCTGAGCAGCATTATTCTCATTGTGACTTGCATTCTCGTTGTTGTTGGTGTTGCTCTGAGCAGCATTTTCATCTAGATTTGAATTATTATTGTCCTTTTCAGTAACCTCTTCATTTGCATTTGCATTAGTGCTGCTCTGATTGTCAGTGCTGATGTCTTTCTCATTTACATTTGCATCATTATTGGTATAGCCGCCACTCTCATTCTCCTTCTGACCTGCACCAGCATTATCATTTGTGTTTGAGAAAGTTTTCCCTCCTTCGGCAATTGAAGAATCAGAAGCATGAACTTCTTCATTCTGACCAGCATTCGAATTATCAATTGTGTTCAAGGAAAGAAGTTTTCCTTGCGTGCCCTCTACTCCAGAATTATCATAGGATTCTTCCCTCTGCACTCTGTCATTTTGGCTTGTAAATGAAGAGGCAGAATTCCTATCAGATCCTCTCCATGCATTGAAGTTTTCAGTCTGTTCATTTGATTCAACAGATTTAGTGTTACTGGTAGAGGTTGTAGAACCTTCGCCAGCTCCATCCATGTTTTCAGTCAAAGAAGCAATTGCATTTGAATCTGACTGCTCGCCATTGTCACCTGAGTCCGATTGTTGATCATTTTCATTCTGAGTTGTGTTGGATGTCGTATCTGCCCCATCCTGGTGCTCATTTGATTTTGTATCTCTCATGGAAGCCTCAGTGCTCTCATTACCACTCTCAGGATAGTTTTCAGTCGTCCCATTTTCCTGCTCATTTGACTCGTTATGATGGACATTGGCTGCTTCACTGCTATTCGATCCTTTCTCCTGCTCAAATTCATTTTTATCATTGTTTTCCGGTTCCTCCAACTCATTGGAATTTTTCAAATCACTTGTCTCATTCTCCACCGCGACATGTTGGGTATCATGGATTTCTTCACTTGAAGCACCACCCCCTTTGTAATGTTCTCTTGCTTCTTCATTATTCCTGTCTACTCCATCATTGACCCGATCATCAGGATTCTCTATCTCATCTCCGCTTTTTTCACTCTCTTTCTCGCCACTTTCTGTTGCATTACTCTCTTCCCCAATATGCTTATTTTCCTTCTCTTGACTCTCCTCGGTGTTTTCTTTCTCCTCGAGCTCCGCATTGACTTCACTCACCTTGTTTTCACTGCCCTCTTTACTCTCTTCTAACACTTCCTCTCCACTCTCCAGGTCTTCGTTTTCCTTCTCTTCACTCTCATGGTTCCCACTTTCTTCATTTTCCTTCTCTCCATATATAGAAACTTCTCCACGCTCGGTTTCCTCTCTTGGCATAGCAATGTCATGCTCATGCATTGCATCATCATCCCCATTCCCTCTTTCTTCATTGTCCGTTTCATCAAGCTTATTATCATCTTCTCCAAGCTTGCTTTCTTCCTCTTCTTCCTCCTTGTCCTGCACATCCTTAACAATCGTTTCCTTTGCTCGAGGAAGGTCCTTTCTCCCCAACTTAATGGCTTTATTCGCGGATTTCTCATACTCCGCTTTCTTCCCACTAGAGTGCCTAACTTGGTAAAGCAACCATATGCAAATAGCAACCAGAAGACATATTTGTAAGGCATGCTTTACCTTCAAACCTTTGGATCTTTGGTTCCTATGAGGTGAATTCCTGAACATGGCAAACTTCCTTCAACTAACCTGCTGGCAAAACACAACAACCAGCATATTTATTTTGTAATTAGATATATAGTAATACACCATATCATCAAGAACCAACAGCCTAACATGAGAGAGAGAATGCGAAAACTCGAGCACACAATGACAATATAAGCAATGACAATGCAGATCGTCCCATCCCATGAACTAAAGCTTAAATGGTAGTTTATCATGAACAGTCGCATGCTTTCATAAGTTATAAATGAGAAAACATACAAGAGATAAAAAGTACAATGAAACCCAATCATGTTTTTCCTCCGGTTATTCTCAAAAAGGAAAAGATAAATAAAATGCAATATCAAATTTGTATTAAAAATCTGAAACAGATCAAACCACCTGAATTTTAAAGTTAACCCATTTTTTCACACTTAAATTAAATTGTAAAAGCTTGGATAGAGACTTGCCTGGAATCCAAATGATCAGGAAGAAACTAACAATGGAAACCTTTTTTTCTTTTTAGGTGAAATTCCGAGAATAGTTCTATATCCAGGAATTTGGACGAACTGAAAAAGAAAAGAAAAGACTTGAATGGAAGATTAAAAGGAATGGAAAATTAGATTGGATCTGGAAATGGAGATGGAAAAACAGTCTCAAACTCATATAAGCCTGCATGCGGGCTCCTTAAAAAGACATTCCATCGATCTCAGCAAAACTGAAATCTCCTGCAATCTCACTCTTACTCTTTGTCTTCACTCTCTTGATGGCGCGTGAAATTACATGACATTATCTATACTTAGGGATGGGCCATGGCAATGGACGGACGGGGCAACACGGTTTTTTTTCCTCGTGCTCACTCGATTCAATTTTATATCTTCTGTTTCGATTTTTTCTCACTCTTGATTATACCAGCTAGGAAAAAAAATTCTCCTACTCTTACCCATCCATTTTGAAATATTAAATAAAATTTTAAAAAATATTTTATTAAAGCATATAAATAACTAAAATTTTATAAATATCAAAAAATCTAATTAAAATAAATAAAATTAGTTATACATAACTCTTTCCGTTAGAATGATTTCCGCCAACAAAAGCTCACACATACGAAACTCACCTAACCACCCATCATGTGACTTCAAAGGCATCCATCACACCCTTTACCTCTAACACGAATTATCATAAAACCTTCCATGATCCAATATCAAGTCCTTTAACACAATCTAAACATGTCTTGTAGGGATGAAGTTAGAAAATTATTTTAAGGGTAAAAAATGAATCATAAATTATTAAGGGGCAAAGTACAATTTTATAATTATATTAACATGTATTTTCATAAAAAAATAAGATAGAATATCATTCCCTAAAAAGCCCATATCATGCCTTCTTTCTATAAAAAGACCCCTAAATGCAAAGACAATGACCAAGAAAGGATACAACAAGCCAATAGTTTATAAAGTTTCGTTTAGGTTCCCATGCTGATCACTCGTTATTTCCAAATGCTCCCATCTATGACTTTTAGCACCTAAATTATGGTATGAGTGTAATAACTCGATTTAAGAGCTAGTCGGAACAGTGATCTCGGAATCACTAATTTGAGGTTAGAGAATATTATTTTCATGTTATGTTATGTGTTATAACATGTTTATAAGGAAACATGAAAATTTTGGTGCCTTAACTTTAGCGATTTCTAGCTAAATTATGAAAAAGGACTAAATCGAATAAAGTATGAAAGTTCTATTTTATTTGCTAGAGGTGCCAAATAGCTATGGTTTATAAATTGGAAGTCCCAAATGTGCAATTAGGCCATGGAAATTAGTTTGGCCGGTCAAGAAAAGCTAAGGGAACAAAGGCATTAAATGTTGGTCATGTTAGGTAGAGGTGTGCATGGGCCGAGCCGAGACCAACTAAAAATTTAGGCCCGTTCATTGGGCTCGGACCAGGACGGGCCCAAAAATGGGCCTAAAATTTTACCCAAGCCCGCCCATATAAAATGCTAAAACCCGAGCCCAAATTTTATGCAGTATTAATTTTTATAATATTTTATATAATTTTAAATATATATAATACATCAAAATACTAAAAATCAAAATAAATATTTTTCAACAAATTGAAAATAAATTTTAAAAATATGTAGACTTAAATAATACTAAAATAGATGCAACTTAACAAGCAAATGCCTCTAAAACAATAACAAAATTAACAAATGTCTTTAAAATAATAAAAAATTAACAATAAAATAAGTTTTATATAATATCTAAACAATAACAACAAAATACTAGAAACATAATAGTAAAATGGTAGTAAAATAAGGAGAAAACAATAAGAAAATATTATTAATTTTTTTCATTTAATGATTTTAGTAGACTGGGCCAAAATACCTTACAGAGCATACCCATTTTTAAGCAGGCTTTATTTTTTGTCCAAGCCCATTTTTCGCCTATATTTTTGCCCAAACCCTTCCACATTTGGTGGGCCTTGAGTTGGTAGGTCATTCGACCCATGCACACCTCTAATGTTAGTGATTAAAAAGAATAAAATAAGATGAAATAAGCAAAAAGCTATCATCTTTTTATTTCTTCTCTTCTTCCACCGAAAATACAAGCAATAATGGGGGTTCTTAAAGCTCAAAATTTCATCAGCTCATCTCCTCTTCAAGTAAGTCAATTTGATAGTTTTTTTTTTTTGATGATTTTTGTATTTTTGGAGTCTTCAAAGCTTAAGCTATCTATTGAGAGGACTAGTTTGTTATATGGTTGAAAGTCTAGGGACTTACCATGATAGAACTTATGTTGTTTGAGGAGTTTCTATGGAATAAAATGAATGATAGGATGATGAGAAACAACTTTTGTGAAGGGTGTTGTCATGAAAACACCTAAGTGGGACTAAAATGCAAAAGTTGTAATTTGTTCATTAAGGCATGAAATAGTTGGAATTTTGGATAGTTGTAAGAGGATTAAATGTTCAGCTAGGGTTGTTTAACAAGAACATGTGATGAAAATTTATTTACGAGCCTAGGGGCAAAATCATAATTTTGCCAAAGTGTAGGGGCAAAATAGTCATTTTTGCCTAAAATGTTGATTATGGTGTATTATGATTTATAAGTAATTAAATCAGTAAATTCTATTATTCTAGATAAAAAAAAACAAGTTTCAGACCTAGAACGGGTGAAAAGAAAAAAAATGTGGGCAAAAAGTCCTTTTCGGCCCTTTCGACATCGAGGTAAGTTCATGTGTAAATGTTGCAATTACATATGAGTTAATTTAATATTCAATGTTGTATGAAATGTATAATTGCTCTTTGAATGTATGAAATATCTTTTGATGTGATGTCAAAAGAATTGAATCTAAGAGTAATGGGAAATGTATATAGCATGATATGATGATAGTTAAGGTCTCATGTAAGACCATATTGGAATATGGCCTCGGAGTAAGAATTCGTATAAGACCATGTCGGGGACATGGAATCGATAAGTTATTACATGTAAGACCCTATCGGGGTATGATGTCAGTGTGACATTAGGTGTATGAAACTCAAAAGTGTTATTTAACAATTTGAGTGATTCAACGGGTATGTTGAAAGTGAGAAAGTATGTGGTTGTATCACGAGAAACACAAGTGTGTATTAGAATTGAATTGAGATGAATTCAATATATGACGAACCCCTAATGGGTTATGTGTAATCAATGCACCTTAGTTGCATGAGATATATTTATTGATGCATTGTGTGAATGCAAACGAGTATCGTAGAAAGTTAAGTAAGAATAGTATTGTGTGAGGATGTTCTAGGATGAACATTTGAAATAGAGAAATACATGTGGATAACTATCCATAAATGAATAATAATGGTGAGCTTTGTGTGATATAATTATATTAATGGTTAGTGATGAGCTGTGTGTGATACCATCAACTACATTATTATCGATGGGCTATGTGCATTACCACCTGATTTATTAGTAAACGATGGGCTATGTGCAATACCATCGCTTATAAATGATTAATGGGCTGTATGCGATACACCGTATTAGAGATCGATGGTGGACTAAGTGCGAAACCACCGAGAGATTAGTAGTATGAGCGGCTTATTGAAAATGCTTGATGTGTTGTTTTATATGATCATGTGGTGATCAGTGTAGGAATGTATGCTAATTAAACGAACAATTGGCTTGTGGTATGGTTAGAATGTGGTAAGATATAGAATGAGTAAGCTTCAAGATTGGTTAAGTAAGTTGTAACACCCCTAACCCGTATCCATCGCCAATTTAGGTTTACGAGGCATTTCTAAATTAAACCCAACCCAAAATAGACATAAATATACATATATCAATCTTTACTACCATTTGCCGAAAATATCCATCACATATAATTAACCAAATCACTCACAATTATCATGGTCACATTCTCAAAATCATCCATACATTTAAACATATGCCATTTGTATACCTATGCTTCACTTTTGTATACGACATTTCTTAATCCACTTACCCATAATATTAATAACTAAAACGACTAATTCATTAGCAACATTTTTCTTGCTATATTCGGCATTGTCACATACATATGATTATTCGAACATTTCATGTATCCATTCTATCAATTCATTTCGTTATTTGTTTAACCCTTAAAGCATACAACCCGAACATGTATCAATAATGGCACATGAATATACAATATGCAACCCTTACCAAATGTTTCTAGTCACTTAGCTACATTTTGAACAACATGTCAAATCTATCTATCACCATTCAAATATCCTATAGACATTTAGACCATATCTCATAATCAAATTTTGAATACCATCCATCATGACATATAAACTTAAGATAAGCTTTAACCATGACCGAATTCATGCAAGTTCAAAATGACCTAGTTTTAGCCATCTTCGCATGGCTTTTATATAGATTCCAACCCAAAAGAGACCATAAAGTATCCAAGCTATTACATGCCATAACTTCTAAGGTTTAATGCTAATAATAATACCAAAAGTAAGTGATAATGTGCTTGACTTCGACAAGGATCACCGAGTGCGAGCTTCAATTCCAAAGATCTACACCAAAAACAACCAAAATACAAACGGCAAGCTATTTAAAGCTTAGTAAGTCATAATTAAAAGGTAGTATATATAACCAAGCATTTTTAATAACTTCTAACTAACTCAACTCAATCATTGATTAGTTTGCAATATCAATACACATAATGGATCACCATTAACCAATATCATACTTACTTGGTCTCCAAACAAAAACTAAATGTCTATATGCTAAATTTTCAAACCGAAATGGCTCACCTATTTTACACCAAGATAATGAACTATCATATAAAACGTTCATACCTGTCACCCTCGTTTACCTCCACTAATTGTTTTCGTCTTTTTAGGGAAATCCAAAAATCTGCACACGTAGTACAAATCCCGTAACGTATCGTTCACACAGAGCCGTTAATTAACATTTCTGCACACACAATGCCAACTTTCCGTAACGTATCACTCACATAGAGCCGTTACTTAATATTTTCGCACACATAGTGCCAACTTTCCGTAACATATCGCTCACATAGAGCCGCTACTTAACATTTTCGCACATACAGTGCCAACTTTTCGTAACGTATCGCTCACATAGAGTCGTTACTTAATGTTTTCGCACACACAGTGCCAACTTTCCGTAACGTATCGCTCACACAGAGCCGTTACTTAACGTTTTCGCACACACAGTGCTCATTAACAACCTCCACTTAAACATAACATATAAACTCACATATTATAAATATGACATACCTAAATACGCACAGTCAACCTTAATCTTTCTTCCTATAATTTACCATTACATTCAACGTTACACAATTAAACACTTATTTATTTATTCAATCACCACCATCACTCATTTCACGTTCCCCAATTAACTACAACTCAACCCATAATTATTTATCCCGTCTAAACATATCAACATTTCATACCTATGGCAAACATACATTCAGCCAATACAAATATTTAATCTTATACGCTATCACATTGATAAAATTTATATACCTTTATACATGTTTCAACCATCCAAAGTATTTCGATATATATATAAATACATACTCATGGTACTATCACATCCGGCAACCACATTTAAAGTCATCCTATCACATTTGACATCATCAAGGATATATTTACATGCACACATATCCGAATATTCCTTTTCCATATATAACGGTATATATCTAATCCCTTATCACAATTGCATAATTACATGTATTTACCCATCCATATCAACTATCATGTATAATAATCCCTATGCCTTATTCAGCAATTTGAAAATAAAAGTATTTATGTCACTTAAACATGTACATTAATATAGAGATAATTCAAATTAATCCAATTGCTTAAAACTTACCTCAAAAGTCGATGAATTTGAGTTTCTCGGCTATTTGTTTAATTTAGCTTTTCCTCGATCCAATTTTTTTTTCTTGATCTAAACAATGCCAAGTAAAGCTTATTCAAAATCATTTTTATTCAATTTAATCCAAAACTCATAATTATATAATTTTACTATTTTACCCCTGTAATTTATAACTTTTTCAATTAAGTCTTCAAAGCGTAAAACACAAAATATCAAGAATTAACCAATACCTATTGAGGGCCGAATACCTCTAGTTCCTATATCAATTCCTTTCTTCCATTATTTTTGCCCCTTAGCCCTTTCGAAAGTTTCATTTTGTCATAAATAATCCTTAAGCTAATTTCATAAATTTTTCAAAAGGGAACCTTGTTAATCTAACATACATGCATTATATTCTATCATTGACCATTCAAAACTCAAATTTTCTTTCATGGTAATATTCAAATTATACCATCAAATCAAAAATTTCAACATGGGCTAATAAAAACTCAAAACAATCATATCAAAGATGTAAGAATTATAAAGAAAACAAGCTAAATACTCACCTTAATCAAGTTCAAATAAGGCCGAATGGAGCTAAGTTCTCTTCTCTTTTTCCTTAGCTACTTTCGGTCATTTTGAGGAGAAAGATGAACACATTTTCATCTTTTAATTGTTTTATTATTTTATCAAGTTTAATTAATACTTTAACAATAAAATCTAATAAAATAATTGCAATCACTATTACATGCAAATGATGAGTAGCACTAAGTTTAAATTTTAGCTAAATTGCACTTTTAATGCCTCCATTTAAGAAGCCACCTTCAATTTAGTACTTACACAATTAACCACCAAAATTTTCTTTTTATGCAATTAAACCCTTTTTCACAATTAAGCACTAAAACGATCAAATTTTAATACGAAAATTTCACACACACTAATTCACACATAATAAGCATTAAAAATAGTATTAAATTATTTTTCTTACTTGGATTCGTGGTCTCAAAACCACTGTTCCAGTGAGGGTCAAATTTGGGCTGTTACAACTCTCCCCCTTTAGGGATTTTCATCCCCGAAAATCTTACCGTTAAACAGAGTCGGATATTGTTGTCTCATAGAATCCTCAGGCTCCCACGTAGCCTCTTCTATTCCATGTCGATTTCATAATACTTTTACTAACGAAATTTTCTTGTTTCTCAACTCTTTCACTTCACGAGCTACGATACAGATCGATTCCTCCTCGTATGTCATATCAGATCGGATTTCAATCTCAGATGGGGCGATCACATGTGACGGATCAGATCTATATCTACGAAGCATCGAAACATGAAACACATTGTGTATCTTTTCTAGTTCAGAGGGAAACATTAATCTACAAGCGACAGACCCGACACGTTCGATGATCTCATACAGTCCGATGAACCTCAGACTTAACTTGCCTTTATGTCCAAATCGAAACACTTTCTTCCATGGAGAAACTTTCAAAAATACCCAGTCTCTGATCTGAAACTCAATGCCTTTACGTTTCAAATTCGCGTAAGACTTTTGTTGATCTGATGCAGCTTTCAGACTATCACAGATCACTGCCACTTTCTGTTCAGTCTCTTTAGTCATATCAACCCCGTGTATCTTGTTTTCACTGAGCTCGATCTAGTACAATGGTGTACGACATTTACGACCGTACAAAGCTTCGTAGGGTGCCATGTGATACTAGATTGAAAGCTATTATCGTAAGCAAATTCAACCAAAGGTAAGTATCGTTCCCAAGTACCTTCAAACTCGAGGACGTAACATCTCAACATATCCTCAAGTACCTGAATGGTTCGTTCGGATTGACCATCTGTCTATGGATGAAAAGCTGTGCTAAAGTGTAGTTTAGTCCCTAAAGCATCTTGTAATTTCCTCCAGAACCGTGACATGAATCTCGGGTCTCTGTCTGAAACAATGGAAATCGACACACCATGCAATCTCACAATTTGAGATACATACAAATCAGCAAGCTTATCGAACGAATAGTATGTACGAACTGGAACAAAGTGAGCTGATTTGGTTAGTCTATCCACTATAACCCAAATTAAATCTTTCTTGCTCGGTGTCATAGGCAAGCCAGATACAAAATCCGTAGTAATTCTGTCCCATTTCCATTCAGGTATCATGATCGGCTAAAGTAACCCAGAAGGCACCTGATGTTCGGCCTTTACTTGCTGACAAACTAAGCACTTTGAGACAAATTCAGATATGTCCCTTTTCATACCAGGCCACCAATAAACTATATCAAATCGTTATACATTTTCGTGCTACCCGGATGTACAGACAATTAACTACTGTAAGCTTCATTCAATAACATCTGAATCAAATCCGAATTTCTCGGCACACATTCGGCCTTTGAACTTCAAGCAGTCATTCTCATCAATTCGAAACTCTGACTCAACATTGCTTTCACACTGAACTCGTCTTGCCAACAAATCTCTTTCAACTTTCTGAGCATCACTAATTTGTTGGATAATCATCGGTCTTGCTTTTAATTCAGCTACTATCGAACCATCATCAAACATAACCATATGCGTGTTCAACGCACGAAGAGCAAATAATGACTTTCTAATTAAAGCATCTGCAATAACATTAGCTTTTCCCGAGTGACAATCAATCACGAGCTCGTAATCTTTCAACAGTTCCAACCATCATCGCTGTGTAACAGCCCAACTACGATCCTAGTCGAAATAGTGGTTTCGGGACCACGAATTCGAATTAGAAAAGTATTTTTATTTATTAATTGATATTAATGTTATGTGGATAACCATGTGTTAAAATATTATTCAATAATTTGTGCTTTTGGTCGACTAATTTTAGTAAAGGATTAAATTGTTAGGTGTAGAAGTAGTAAGTATTTAGTGGAAGGGTTTAATTGAATTACTTCTTAAATGAATGGTTTTGCATGTCAAATTGCCCAAAAGATCTAGTAGTGGGCGGTAATCATGGGGAAAATTGATTTTTATTTTATTTAACTTTTATGTTAAACTAATAATAAAAGGGTGATATTACTTTAAAAGTAATAATTTAATGAAGAGATGAAGGAGAGATCATCATCTTCCTTCTTCCATCACCGTAGAACACAATGAAAAAAAAGGGAAGCTAAAACCTTTGCTACATTCGGCCATTGCATGTTTATGAGGTAAGAAATTAAGCTTAAATTTTTTTATGAATCTTAGCACTTTTAAGTTAGTCATCTTGAGTACTATTAAACTCATGTAAAGGATTTGGGATTTTAAATCATGTTTTAGGTTCGGCCATGAGTAAATGTGTTGGATTTAGTTGGTTTGATGGAAGTAGGTTAAGCATGAGTTAGGCATTAACATGATTGAGTAGAAAATTTGGATGAAATGGATGTATGGTAGCTTGAATTTTTTTGAAAGAAATTTTATGAGTGAAGGCCAAAATGTTGAACATTTGGTTTGTATAGTCTCGTGAATGGGAGAGGAGGATTCGGCCCTCTTGTAATAAAGCCAAAGAAATTATGCTATTGAGTGTTCTTTGCTTTGGGGATTAATTTATAAAAAGGCTAAAATTTTAGGGCATATCGGTAATTTAGAAATTTTAAGTATTATAGAATTTAATGTTATATGGGGAATTGAATAAGAAGAGAAGCATTCGACCATAGCCTATAAGAGCGCAATGTGTTATATTTTTGAGTAATTGAGAAATTGGAAAATTATCCAATTTTTGCATTTTAGCTAGAAAGAATGAGATCTTATTGAAATGAGCTATTTTGTGAAACCATTATAGATCAAGGACGTAAAAAAAAAAAAAAAATTAGATTTGGATCGGGGAAAGACAAAAATTATCAAATAGCCGGCCTACGTGATCCGTCGACAATCGAGGTAAGTTCTTAAGTTAAAGTTTGTTAAGTTGATAATTAAAAATGTGTGAAATCAAATTATGTGATTAATTTGTGTAAATAGCATGAGATAGTCAAATGTGAATGTTTAATTTTGGGAATGAATAATGTTTCCGAATACAAGGTGAATTAGTATACTTGACATGACGGATGAATTGATTGTGTGAATACGATTGGATAATAATGTATGTGTTGAGAAATGTGAATTGATGGATTGAGTTGATAAATATATCAGGCTTTGTGCTTGGTGTTGAATATCGGGCTTCGTGCCTAGTAGGCTTAGTCTTGGTGATATATATTCGAGCTTCGTGCCTAGCGATATATATTCGACCTTAGTCTTAGTCTTGATGATATATATTCGGGCTTCGTGCCTAGCAGGCTTAGTGCCGGTGATATATATTCGGGCTTCGTGCCTAGCAGGCTTAATGCCGGTGATTTATTTTAAATGAAATAATTTGTAGACCATCGACAAGGTGGAAATTATTTACTTTAAGAAACTAAATGTCCAGGTACGTGTAAGTTTTATAGTTGTGAGAAATGTGGTAAGTTGTTCTACCACTATTTGATGTTGGTAAATTATTGTATAAGAAAAACATTGTGCAAGGTTATGATATGTGTATATGATCTAATTAACAAAGTGTTTTATACATATATTGGTATATAATCTTGGTTGCATCATTGAGATTGACCATTCGATTAAGTATAATATGTGAGGATTATGAGTATGTTTGCATAGTTAATCGATGGGAATTATATGGTTGTTATGTACATGACATATGAAGTCAATTCAAATAGAGGCGAAATTGTATTAAAACTTTGCATGGGTTTGATGAGTTGTGCATTAAAAGCGATATGGGTGAAATATATATATTTGGCGTTGAGGGACTATATTAATGCCCAAAGCTTTTATAAGAACGTTTCAATATTAGTTATGAATTCACAATTATATGAATAACCATAGGTTCTAATCTTGTTGCTTAAGACTTACTAAGCTAGTGAGCTTACTTGTGTGATATGTTTCCTCTATTTTATAGATTTCGTTCAAGCTACGGGCTCTAAGGATCTGCAGAGAAATCAACCACACTATCAATTCCTTTTGGTACATATATATACTTGGTTTTTGAATCAAAGGCATGTATAGGCTAGCTAAGTTTTGAATGATATTATGATAATGTATAAAAGCCATGCGAAAGTGGCTAGTTCTTAATGTTAATGTTCGTGGTATAAATTTATCCTTGATGTGATATGCGTGTATGATTTGTTTGGAAAATGAATGAGGATGATATATATATGTATATATGTTTCATGCTGAATAGGTAAGTTTTATGACTTATATCCTTAAAACGATTTGGTTTACAAATAAGTTCCGAGTGATAATTAGTATTATGGTTGCTCGGTTATGAATATGAACTTATTAGGAGTGTATTTTTATGAAGAGTGGGTGTGAAAATGAATAAATGTCTCACTTGCATGTTATAAAATAGGATGATCGAGTCTTATATTTATTCTTCATGAATCTATGGGTTCTGGGATATCTTTGTCATAAATGGGAAAGTTGGATAAAAGCATATGTGTATGCATTGTATGTTCGGATAAATTATCTGAGTAGTAAGTTCGGGTTAGAAATGCATGAAACTGTATGTTTAAATGTTATGAAACAAAATGAAAGAGATAAGGTTGTATTATGTGGAATTCGAATATGTGGTTGATTTAACGATAGGTTTGAAATGGTAAAGATGATAAGTTTATAATTCATGGTTTTAATGCGAACCTAGATTGAGTCTTTCGTATGTGCATAGATATACCATAAAGTGATATGAGAATTTATGATTAAATATGTATGTGCGTATGAGTTATGAAATGACAAGGTGATAATTGAATAAGTGATAGATGTATTTATGTTACTACACTTATGCATAAAGTGATAGGCAAACTCAAACTTGTGATAAACATTTAAATGACATATAATCTTTAATTCAACGGTTGATATGTGCAAGTATGAATTAAATCTCTTTGAGTTTAATAAATATAGGAATTGTGATAAATGGATGTAATGATCTGGATTGAGTCCGATAATGCCTCATAACCCTAATCCGGCGACGGGTACGGGTTAGGGGTGTTACATTTTATTGGTATCAGAGCTACGGTTTAGTCGATTCTAGGACTACCGTAGTGCGTAAGAATCTAGCTATACATGCCTTTGTTGTATATACGATAGTGTGGTGACTTGACATTTCAAACGTGTTTTATATAGTAAATGGATTACGATTACGACGAGCCGTAGCAGATGATGTAGAGAGTGTAGCACCGATCGCGTAAGCGATCGGTCTTGATAAACTCATGACCAATTTCGGTAGCCATGAGGAGAGGCTAAACAGCCTTCTACCGGATGATGAATGAATGGTTTATCCAGGTTTGTTCGAATAACCCAGCTGTACCACAACCTCCACCCCCGAATAATCCAACTCTGGTACCTACAGCACCTCTGATGATAGATCCGATGAGATCTAGTAGGCCCCTGTTGATAAAAAAATAAAATATGGGGCTGAAGAATTTAAAGCTAATGATAATGATGATGCAGAGCGGGCTGAGATGTGGCTTGATAACACTATTCGGGTACTTGATGATCTATCCTGCACTCCAGATGAATGCCTGAAGTGTGCTATCTCTTTATTACGAGACACTGCATATCACTGGTGGAATACCCTAGTATCAGTGGTTCAGAAAGAAAAAGTGACATGGGATTTCTTTCAGATTGAGTTCCGTAAGAAATATATCGGTCAGAGATTCACCGATCGAAAACGAAAAGAATTTCTGGAGTTAAAACAGGGTCGTATGACTGTGACGAAATATGAGCGAAAGTTTGTCAGATTGAGCCGGTATGCCCGAGAGTGTGTATCAGTCGAAGCCATTATGTGCAAAAGATTTGAAGACGGTTTGAATGAAGACATAAAGTTTCTAGTTGGCATTCTTGAAATCAAAAAGTTTGTGGTACTTGTTGAACGAGCTTGTAGAGCTGAAGAGCTTGGGAAAGAGAAAAGAAAAGTTGAAATGGAAGTTAGAGACACTCGTAAGAGATCATCGAGTAAGGCTTTTCAATCGCATCTAAAAAGTTCGAGATGACTTTGGTCGACATAAAGCTACTTGGACATGTTCGAACGAGACCGACCTTGATGGGCTCTGAACTACTTGATGGCCGGCGTTGGCAATGCTCGGCAGAATCGAGTTGAATGCAAGCATTGTGGTAAATGGCATTCTGGGAGTTGTAGATTCCGTGATCAATCCTATGTTAAATGTGGATCATTAGATCATTTTATCAGAGAGTGCCCGTTGATAGCGAGTAGAATACAATTCGAATGTCGGACCGAGTAATGTGTGTGATGCGAGGCAAACCACCTGACATTCGGAAATGTAAGTGGCGATCGAGAGAGGAACCAAAGACACTGCAGTTAGATCGAGGCTTGTGTGCCGCTAGAGCGTATGCTATTCATGCCAGAGAGGATGCTTCTTCCCCAGATGTTATCACTGGTACCTCCACACTTTATGATACTACCGTGATTGCATTGATTGACTCTGGTTCGACTCATTCGTATGTGTGTGAAACTCTAGTATCCAGTAGGACTCTGCCTGTTGAGTCTCCTGAGTTTATAATCCATGTGTCTAACCCCTTGGGTCAATGTGTACTTGTTGATAAAGTGTGTAAAGGTTGCCCGTTGATGATACGAGATTCCTGCTTTCCAGCTGATTTAATGTTGTTGCCTTTCGACGAGTTTGACATAATTTTGGGAATGGACTAGTTAACTTTGCATGATGCTTTGGTGAATTGCAAAAGAAAGATTATTGATTTGAGATGTCAGAACGGTGAAATCATTCGGGTTGAATCTAATGATCTGAGTGGGTTGCCTACAGTAATATCCTCAATGTTAGCCTGAAAGTATGTGAAAAAAGGACATGAAGCTTACTTGGCCTATGTGTTGGATAATAAAGTGTCTGAAAAGCCGATTGAATCCGTACTAGTTATGTGTGAATACCCAGATGTGTTTCCTGAAGAATTACGGGTTTACCACCGATCGAGAGAGAGATTGGCATTGAATTAGTCACGAGGGCGACTCAATTTCGATAGCTCTATATCGGATGGCACCTCTTGAGTTGAAAGAGTTGAAAGCACGTTGCAAGAATTGATGATAGAGGCTTTGCACGCTCGAGTTTTCCTCCACAGGGTATGCGATTCTTTTGTAAAAAAAAAGATGTGACTATCTGACGTGTATTGATTATCGGCGGTTAAATAAAGTGACAATAAAGAATAGATACCCGTTGCCTCGAATTGATAATTTGTTTGACCAGTTGAAAATGGGCTTCAGTGTTTTCAAAAATAGATCTAAGATCGGGTTATTAACAGTTGCGAGTCAGAGATTTCGATGTGTCTAAGACTGCATTTTGAACGAGGTACGGACATTTTGAGTTTCTGGTTATGCCTTTTGGACTTATTAATGCATTTGCTATTTTTATGGATTTGATGAATCGGGTTTTCAAACAGTATTTGGATCGGTTTGTAGTAATGTTTATTAATGATATATTGATCTACTCCAAAGATAAAACAGAACATGCCGAACATTTGAGATTAGTGCTACAAACTTTGCGAAATCAACAGTTGTATGCAAAGTTTAGTAAGTGTGAATTCTGGGTGAATGAGGTCAGCTTCTTGGGACATGTTGTTTCAGCGTCAGGTATCGGGTTGATCTAAACAAAATATCAGTTGTACTTGATTAGAAGCCACCGAAGAATGTTTCTGAGATTCAAAGCTTTCTGGAACTTGCGGGATATTACAGACGATTTGTGAAAGGTTTTTCCATGATAGCTACACCTTTGACGAAGCTACTACGAAAGATGTCAAATTCGAGTGGGCGAAAAAGTGTCGAAAAAGTTTTGATCGGTTGAAAGCCCTTTTGATTGAAGCTCGGTGTTAATTCAAATGAATCGGGTAAAGAATTTGTTGTGTATAGTGATGCTTCTTCGAATGGTTTGGGTTGTGTTTTAATGCAGGAAGGCAAGGTAGTAGCTTATGCTTCAAGACAGTTGAAGCCTCATGAAAGAAATTATCCGACTCATGATCTGGAATTAGCAGCCATCGTTTTCGTATTAAAAATTTGGCGTCATTATTTATTCGGTGAAAAATGTCATGTTTATTCGGACCATAAAAGTCTGAAATATCTGATAACTCAGAAAGACCTGAACTTGAGACAACGTAGATGGTTAGAACTGCTAAAAAATTATGAATTGGTAATTGATTACTATCCAGGAAAAGCTAACGTTGTTGTAGATGCCTTAAGTCAAAAATCATTGTTTGCTCTTCGTGCGTTGAACGCACATATGGTTATATCTGGTGATGGTTTGATCATAGCCGAGTTGAAGGCAAGACCGTTGTTTATTCAGCAAATTTGGGAGGCACAGAAATTTGACAAAGATATGATTACAAAAACGAGTTCGGTGTGAAAGTAATGCAGAGTCAGAGTTTCGAATTGATGAAAATGATTGTTTGAACTTCAAAGGCTGAATATGTGTTCCGAGAAATGTTGATTTGATTGAAGAGATTGAACAGAAAGTGGCTGTGATCAGAAATACTTTGAAAGCTGCCTCGGATCGACAAAAGTTCTATACTAATTTAAAACGTAAAGATGTTGAGTTTCCAGTCGGAGATCAAGTTTTTTTTGAAATTTTCCTGCGGAAGAAAGTACTTCGGTTTGGCCGGAAAGGCAAACTAAGTTCGAGATTCATCGAACCGTATGAAATCATTGAACGTATCGGGCATGTTGCTTATAAGTTGAAGTTGCCTTCTGAATTAGAAAAGATACACAATGTGTTTCATGTTTCGATGCTCTGTAGATACTGATCAGATCCATCGTATGTGATTTCTCCGTCTGAAATTAAAATCTGATCTGATATGACCTACGAAGAAGAACCTATTCGTATTCTGAGTCATGAGATAAAAGAATTGAGAAATAAGAGAATTCCCTTAGTTAAAGCACTATGACCAAAAAAAAAAAATGGAGTCGAAGAAGCAACTTAGGAATCAGAGGATGTGATGAAAGAATGTTATCCGAACCTCTTTTTTTGGATAAGATTTTCGCGGACGAAAATCCCTAAGGGGGAGAGTTATAACAGCCCAACTACGATCCTAGTCGAAATAGTGGTTTCGGGACCACGAATCCGAGTTAGAAAAGTATTTTTATTTATTAATTAATATTAATGTTATGTGGATAACCATGTGTTAAAATATTATTCAATAATTTGTGCTTTTGGTCGACTAATTTTAGTAAAGGATTAAATTGTTAGGTGGTAGAAGTAGTAAGTATTTAGTGGAAGGGTTTAATTGAATTATTTCTTAAATGAATGGTTTTGCATGTCAAATTGCCCAAAAGATCTAGTAGTGGGCGGTAATCATGGGGAAAATTGATTTTTATTTTATTTGACTTTTATGTTAAACTAATAATAAAAAGGGTGATATTACTTTAAAAGTAATAATTTAATGAAGAGATGAAGGAGAGATCATCATCTTCCTTCTTCCATCACCGTAGAACACAATGAAAAAAAAAGGGAAGCTAAAACCTTTGCTACATTCGGCCATTGCATGTTTATGAGGTAAGAAATTAAGCTTAAATTTTTTTATGAATCTTAGCACTTTTAAGTTAGTCATCTTGAGTACTATTAAACTCATGTAAAGGATTTGGGATTTTAAATCATGTTTTAGGTTCGGCCATGAGTAAATGTGTTGGATTTAGTTGGTTTGATGGAAGTAGGTTAAGCATGAGTTAGGCATTAACATGATTGAGTAGAAAATTTGGATGAAATGGATGTATGGTAGCTTGAATTTTTTTGAAAGAAATTTTATGAGTGAAGGCCAAAATGTTGAACATTTGGTTTGTATAGTCTTGTGAATGGGAGAGGAGGATTGACCCTCTTGTAATAAAGCCAAAGAAATTATGCTATTGAGTGTTCTTTGCTTTGGGGATTAATTTATAAAAAGGCTAAAATTTTAGGGCATATCGGTAATTTAGAAATTTTAAGTATTATAGAATTTAATGTTATATGGGGAATTGAATAAGAAGAGAAGCATTCAGCCATAGCCTATAAGAGTGCAATGTGTTATATTTTTGAGTAATTGAGAAATTGGAAAATTATCCAATTTTTGCATTTTAGCTAGAAAGAATGAGATCTTATTGAAATGAGCTATTTTGTGAAACCATTATAGATCAAGGACGTAAAAAAAAAAGAAAAAAAATCAGATTTGGATCGGGGAAAGACAAAAATTATCAAATAGCCGGCCTACGTGATCCGTCGACAGTCGAGGTAAGTTCTTAAGTTAAAATTTGTTAAGTTGATAATTAAAAATGTATGAAATCAAATTATGTGATTAATTTGTGTAAATAGCATGAGATAGCCAAATGTGAATGTTTAATTTTGGGAATGAATAATGTTTCTGAATACAAGGTGAATTAGTATACTTGACGTGACAGATGAATTGATTGTGTGAATACGATTGGATAATAATGTATGTGTTGAGAAATGTGAATTGATGGATTGAGTTGATAAATATATCAGGCTTTGTGCCGGTGTTGAATATCGGGCTTCGTGCCTAGCAGGCTTAGTGCCGGTGATATATATTCGGGCTTCGTGCCTAGTAGGCTTAGTGCCGGTGATATATATTCGGGCTTCGTGCCTAGCAGGCTTAGTGCCGGTGATATATATTCGGGCTTCGTGCCTAGTAGGCTTAGTCTTGGTAATATATATTCGAAGCCGTGCCTAGCGGGCTTAGTGCTTGGTGATATATATTCGAAGCCGTGCCTAGCAGGCTTAATCTTGGTGATTTATTTTAAATGAAATAATTTGTAGACCATCGACAAGGTGGAAATTATTTACTTTAAGAAACTAAATGTCCAGGTACGTGTAAGTTTTATAGTTGTGAGAAATGAGGTAAGTTGTTCTACCACTATTTGATGTTGGTAAATTATTGTATAAGAAAAACATTGTGCAAGGTTATGATATGTGTATATGATCTAATTAACAAAGTGTTTTATACATATATTGGTATATAATCTTGGTTGCATCATTGAGATTCGGCTATTCAGTTAAGTATAATATGTGAGGATTATGAGTATGTTTGCATAGTTAATCGATGGGAATTATGTGGTTGTTATGTACATGACATATGAAGTCAATTCAAATAGAGGCAGAAATTGTATTAAAACTTTGCATGGGTTTGATGAGTTGTGCATTAAAAGCGATATGGGTGAAATATATATATTTGGCGTTGAGGGACTATATTAATGCCTGAAAGCTTTTATAAGAACGTTTCAATATTAGTTATGAATTCACAATTATATGAATAACCATAGGTTCTAATCTTGTTGCTTAAGCCTTACTAAGCTAGTGAGCTTACTTGTGTGATATGTTTCTTCTGTTTTATAGATTTCGTTCAAGCTACGGGCTCTAAGGATCTGCAGAGGAAATCAACCACACTATCAATTCCTTTTTGGTACATATATATGCTTGGTTTTTGAATCAAAGGCATGTATAGGCTAGCTAAGTTTTCGAATGATATTATGATAATGTATAAAAGCCACGCGAAAGTGGCTAGTTCTTAATGTTAATGTTCGGTGGTATAAATTTATCCTTGATGTGATATGCGTGTATGATTTGTTTGGAAAATGAATGAGGATGATGTATATATGTATATATGTTTCATGCTGAATAGGTAAGTTTTATGACTTATATCCTTGAAACGATTTGGTTTACAAATAAGTTCTGAGTGATAATTAGTATTATGGTTGCTCGGTTATGAATATGAACTTATTAGGAGTGTATTTTTTATGAAGAGTGGGTGTGAAAATGAATAAATGTCTCGGCTTGCATGTTATAAAATAGGATGATCGAGTCTTATATTTATTCTTCATGAATCTATGGGTTCTGGGATATCTTTGTCATAAATGGGAAAGTTAGATAAAAGCATATGTGTATGCATTGTATGTTCGGATAAATTATCTGAGTAGTAAGTTCGGGTTAGAAATGCATGAAACTGTATGTTTAAATGTTATGAAACGAAATGAAAGAGATAAGGTTGTATTATGTGGAATTCGAATATGTGGTTGATTTAATGATAGGTTTGAAATGGTAAAGATGATAAGTTTATAATTCATGGTTTTAATGCAAACCTAGATTGAGTCTTTCGAATGTGCATTGATATACCATAAAGTGATATGAGAATTTATGATTAAATATGTATGTGCGTATGAGTTATGAAATGACAAGGTGATAATTGAATAAGTGATAGATGTATTTATGTTACTAAACATGCATAAAGTGATAGGCGCAAACTCAAACTTGTGATAAACATTTAAATGACATATAATCTTTAATTCAACGGTTGATATGTACAAGTATGAATTAAATCTCTTTGAGTTTAATAAATATAGGAATTATGATAAATGGCTGTAATGATCTGGATTGAGTCCGGTAATGCCTCATAACCCTAATCCGGACGGGTACGGGTTAGGGGTGTTACACGCTGTCTCAAATTCAGATCCTTTTGATTCATTAAGTACTTTAGACTTTTGTGATCCAAATAGATGTGGTATTTCTCACTGAAAAGATAGTGACGCCATATCTTCAAAGCAAAGACTATAGCGGCCAACTCGAGGTCGTGCGGCGGATAATTCCTCTCGTGCGGTTTCAACTGTCTTGAAGCGTAGGCTACAACTTTACCCTCCTGTATCAACATACAACCCAGTCCATTTAAGGATGCATCGCTGAAAATAAAAAATTCTTTACCCGACTCTGGCTGAACGAGTACTAGAGCTTCCGTTAGTAAGGTCTTCAGTTGATCAAAACTCTTCTGAACCTTTCTGACGAATAGAATTTAACATCTTTTTGTAGTAGCTTTGTCATCGGTGCTACTATCATAGAAAACCCTTTCACGAAGCGTCTATAATATCCGGTAAGTCCCAGAAAGCTACGAACCTCAGAATCATTCCTCGGAGGTTTCCAATCAAGTATAGCTGAAATTTTACTCGGGTCAACTCGAATACCCGATGCTGAAATAACATGCCCAAAAAAAAATGACTTCTTTCAAACAAAATTCACATTTACTGAATTTTACGAACAATTGATTGTCATTCAAAATCTGTAACACTAGCTTCAAATGCTCAGCGTGCTCGGTTTCATCGCGTGAATAGATCAATATATCATCTATGAATACCAGCACAAACCGGTCTAGATAGAGTCTGAATACATGATTCATCAAATCCATGAAAACTGTGGGGGCATTAGCTCAATACGAAATTCCACCTCACGAACGAGTGGCAATGCCGGTAATTCCTCCTAGAATATATCCAGATATTCACTAACAACCGGTACTAATTTGATCTTCTTTTCTGTTATCTTGTTGTCAATCACGTATGCAAGATAGGCTTCATAACCCTTCCTCAAATACTGCTGAGCCAACATCGAAGATATCACAGTAGGTAGTCCATTCAAATCCGCAGACCCAATTCAGATTATCTCGTTATTCTGGCATCTTAAATCAATAGTCTTTTGTCTAAAATTTACTACCGCATCATAAACTGTCAACCAATCCATACCAAGTATAATGTCGAACTCATCGAAAGGTAATAGCATCAGATCAGCCGGGAAACACATATCTCGAATCATCAATGGGCAGTTCTTGCACACTTTACCAACTAATACACATCGCCCTAGGGGGTTTGAAACTCGAATCACAAACTCAGTAGACTTAACAAGTAGAGTCTTACTGGATACTAATGTTTCACACACATACGAATGAGTTGAGCCGGGATCAATCAAGGTAGTAACATTAGTATCAAAGAGAGTGAAAATACTGGTAATGACATCTGGAGATGAGGCCTCCTCTCTAGCTCGGATGGCGTAAGCTCTAGCCGGTACATGAGTATCTGATCGAACAATCACATCTGTAGTCCCCCTCTGTGCACCACTCCTACCTACCCCAAAACGAGAAGATCTACCTCTAGTTGTATTGTCGCTCGGTCTCGCACTCTGAGCAGTACCCTTTTCAGTAGTCTCCGGGTAATTCCGAATGAAGTGATCTTGCGAGCCACACTTGTAACAAGTACGAGAAATGGATTACCCCAACACTCTCCAAAATATCGTCTACCACACTGCTGACACTCAGGTTTGCTCAATTTCTCATTGCCAACATTTGCAACTAATGTAGCCCGAGAACTCACTGGTGGCCGTTCTTGTATAGAAATCTCAGTGTTGGGTTTGGATCGGCTACCATCATTCTTGAACTTCTTTGTTACCCGCCGATCTCTTCCGAAAATCTTTAGATTCAAGGTCAGCTTTTCATTTTTCTTTCTCCAGTTCTTTAGCTTTACAAGCTCGTTCAACCAGCACGACGAACTTGTTAATTTCAAGAATACCAACCAGAAGCTTTATATCTTCATTTAAACCATCTTCAAATCTCCGGCACATAGCAGCTTTTGACGAAACACACTCGTAAGCGTAGCGACTAAGTCGCACAAACTTGCGCTCGTATTCGGTTATGGTCATACGACCCTGTTTGAGCTCGAAAAATTCTTTGCGCTTAAAGTCAATAAAGCGCTGGCTTATATACTTCTTACGAATTTTGTCTAGAAGAAATCCCAAGTAACCCTTTCTTTCAGGACAACTGACACTAGCATATTCCACCAGTAGTAGGTAGAATCCCGTAATATTGATATGGTACACTTCAAACACTCATCGGGTGTGTAGGATAGCTCGTCGAAAACACGAACAATATTATTGAGCCAATATTCGGCTCTCTTTACATCATCGTCATCCTCAGCTCTAAATTCCTGAGCTCCGTGCTTCCTAATGCGATCAATAGGAGGTTTGATTACTCTTTCAAGGTTGGCAACTGGAGGTACCACCGGTACTACAGGGTGCATATTCAGATTTTGGGGTGGTTGAACAGCCGAATTGGTTCGTATGTAATGACTGAACCAATCATTCATCATACTATAGAAGGCATGTCTGGCCCCCTCATTAGGATTACTTGTAGCTAGTCGATATTCCTCTGGCGCGATCCCTTGCGCGGGAATGGGTACCACACTCTCGACGTCATCAGCTACGACTTACTCAGAATCGAGATCCATTACTATATGAAGGAAACAAACACATTTAACTGTAATAAGTCATCACATTATCACATTATAAACTATGGCATGTATAGCTAGACTCACACACACTACGTTAGTCTGAGAACTGACTAAACCGTAGCTTTGATACCAATCAAATGTAACACCCCTAACTTGTATCCGTTGCCGAATTAGGTTTACCAGGCATTTACAAATTAAACCCAACCCAGAATAGACATAAATATACATATATCAATCTTTAGTAACATTTTCCGAAAATATCCATCACATATAATTAACCAAATCACTCACAATTATCATGGTCACATTCTCAAAATCATCCATACATTTAAACATATGCCATTTGCATACATATGCTTCACTTTTGTATATGACATTTCTTAATGCACTTACCCATAATATTAATAACTAAAACGACTAATTCATTAGCAACATTTTTCTTGCTATATTCGGCATTGTCACATACATATGATTATTCGAACATTTCATGTATCCATTCTATCAATTCATTTCGTTATTTGTTTAACCCTTAAAGCATACAAGCCGAACATGTATCAATAATAGCACACGAATATACAATATGCAACCCTTACCAAATGTTTCTAGTCACTTAGCTACATTTAGAACAACATGTCAACTCTATCTATCACCATTCAAATATCCTATAGACATTTAGACCATATCTCATAATCAAATTTTAAATACCATCCATCATGACATATAAACTTACGATAAGCTTTAACCATGACCGAATTCATGCAAGTTCAAAATGACCTAGTTTTAGCCATCTTCGCATGGCTTTTATATACATTCCAACCCAAAAGAGACCATAAAGTATCCAAGCTATTACATGCCATAATTTCTACGGTTTAATGCTAATAATAATACTAAAAGTAAGTGATAATGTGCTTGACTTCGACAAGGATCACCGAGTGCGAGCTTCAATTCCAAAGATCTACACCAAAAACAACCAAAATACAAATGGTAAGCTATTTAAAGCTTAGTAAGTCATAAGCAAAAGGTAGTATACATATAACCAAGCATTTTTAATAACTTCTAACTAACTCAACTCTATCATTGATTAGTTTACAATATCAATACACATAATGGGTCACCATTAACCAATATCATACTTACTTGGTCTCCAAACAAAAATCGAATGTCTATATGCTAAATTTTCAAACTGAAATGGCTCACCTAATTTATATCAAGATAATAAACTATCATATAAAATGTTCATACCTGTCACCCTTGTTTACCTCCACTAATTATTTTTGTCTTTTTAGGGAAATCCAAAACTCCATACACATAGTACAAATCCCATAATGTATCGCTCACACAGAGCCGTTACTTAACATTTCTGCACACACAATGCCAACTTTCCGTAATGTATCACTCACATAGAGCCGTTACTTAACGTTTTCGCACACATAGTGCCAACTTTTCGTAATGTATCGCTCACATAGAGCCGTTACTTAACGTTCTCGCACACACAGTGCCAACTTTCCATAACGTATCGCTCACATAGAGCCGTTACTTAATGTTTTCGCACACACAGTGCCAACTTTCCATAACGTATCGCTCACACAGAGCCGTTACTTAGCGCTTTCGCACACACAGTGCTCATTAACAACCTCCACTTAAACATAGCATATAAATTCACATATTATAAATATGACATACCTAAATACACACATTCAACCCGAATCTTTCTTCCTATAATTTACCATTACATTCGACGTTACACAATTAAACACTTATTTATTTATTCAATCACCACCATCACTTATTTCATGTTCCCAATTAACTACAACTCAACCCATAATTATTTATCCTGTCCAAACATATCAACATTTCATACCTATGGCAAACATGCATTCGGCCAATACAAATATTTAATCTTATACGCTATCACATTGATAAAATTTATATACCTTTATCATGTTTCAACCATTCAAAGTATTTTGATATATATATATATATATATTAATACATATTCATGGTACTATCACATTCAAGAACCACATTTAAAGTTATCCTATCATATTTGACATCATCAAGGATTTATTTACATGCACAAATTATGAATATTCCTTTTCCATGTATAATGGTATATATCTAATCCCTTATCACAATTGCATAAATACATGTATTTACCCATCCACATCAACTATCATGTATAATAATCCCTATGACTTATTCAGCAATTTGAAAATAAAAGTATTTATGTCACTTAAACATGTACATTAATATAGAGATAATTCAAATTAATCCAATTGCTTAAAACTTACCTCAAAAGTCGATGAATTCGAGTTTCTCGGCTATTCGTTTAATTTAGCTTTTCCTCGATCCAATTCTTTTTTTTCCTTGATCTAAACAATGCCAAGTAAAGCTTATTCAAAATCATTTTTATTCAATTTAATCCAAAACTCATAATTATATAATTTTACTATTTTACCCCTGTAATTTATAACTTTTTCAATTAAGTCCTCAAAGCATAAAACACAAAATATCAAGAATTAACCAATACCTATTGAGGTAGAATACCCCTAGTTCCTATATCAATTCCTTTCTTCCATTATTTTGCCCTTACCCTTTCGAAAGTTTCATTTTGTCATAAATAATCCTTAAGCTAATTTCATAAATTTTTCAAAAGGGAACCTTGTTAATCTAACATCCATGCATTATATTCTATCATTGACCATTCGAAACTCAAATTTTCTTTCATGGTAATATTCAAATTATACCATCAAATCAAAATTTTCAACATGGGCTAATAAAAACTCAAAACAATGATATCAAAGATGTTAGAATTATAAAGAAAACAAGCTAAATACTCACCTTAATCAAGTTCAAATAAGGCCAAATGGAGCTAAGTTCTCATCTCTTTTTCCTTAGCTACTTTCGGTCATTTTGAGGAGAAAGATGAACACATTTTCATCTTTTAATTGTTTTATTATTTTATCATGTTTAATTAAAACTTTAACAATAAAATCTAATAAAATAATTCCAATCACTATTACATGTAAATGATGACTAGTACTAAGTTTAAATTTTGGCTAAATTGCACTTTTAATGCCTCCATTTAAGAAGCCACCTTCAATTTAGTACTTACACAATTAACCACCAAAATTTTCTTTTTATGCAATTAAGCCCTTTTTCACAATTAAGCACTAAAACGATCAAATTTTAATACGAAAATTTCACACACACTAATTCACACATAATAGGCACTGAAAATAGTATTAAATTATTTTTCTGACTTGAATTCATGGTCCCAAAACTACTATTTTGGTTAGGGTCAAATTCGGGCTGTTACATAAGTGACCAGGAGTTTATGAGAAAAACTCATTATAATACCTTGCGGTTGTGTATATTCAATGAATAGCAGTATTTTTCAGTTATATGCAGATGAACTTACTAAGCATTATCGCTTACTTCTTTTCTTTTTCCCATCTCTTATAGGTTTTTAACTAGCTCGGGTTGGAGGCCGCCGAATATGTTTTCACATTATCGAGTAGACCCTGGTATGGTGTTTCAAGTTCTTATGAGTCATGGCATGTATAGGGATTCTTTTAAGGTTGATTAAGTTCTAATTGATGTAGCCAAATTGTGTGGGCCTAAGAGAACTTATAGTTTGGTTGTTTATAGCCATAGATGATGGCTTAAGTTGTTTGTAATTGTATTGGATATAGCTCTCCCTAGTGTATGGGATGAAGACTTTATTTCTCTTATGATTAAAAGTCTTTAATTCAAGAGTTATATTGATGCTATGTGGAGTTTTGTGATGATGTATGAATGTATGCAATGAGAGTGGTAAAAGGCTTGGTAGATAGCCTCTAAGTGTCTACATGGATAGACACGCGGCAATATGATCATGCCGTGTGTGCCACACGGTTAGCACATGGGCGTGTGCCCCATGTAACGGCCCGATTTAGGGGCTAGCTAGAATAGTGATCTCGGGATCATTAATTGAGATTTGAGAAATTTATTTTCATGCAACATTGTGAGTTAGAACATGATAGTTCAGATGCATGAAAATTTTGGTGCTTTAATTTTAACGATTTCGTGTTTAATCGTTAAAAAATGACTAAATTGCATAAAGAGTGAAAGTTCCATTCTATTAGCTAAAGGTGCCAAATAGCCATAGATTATTAATTGGAGGTCTTTAAAAGGCAATTAGACCTCTAGAGATAGCATGGCCGGCCATAGGAGACAAATTGTGTCTAAATTGGTCAAAGTTGTTGATAGTTGGTGGCTAATTTGACTAATAGTAATAAAATAAAGAAAAGATGATATACATCTTTCTTGCTCATCTCTTCCTCTGAAAATAAGCAGCAAATAAGGGGTAGAAAACTTCAAAAATTTCAGCAAGCTCTCATCCATTCAAGTAAGTGTTCTAGTGACCTTTTCTTGAAAATAGTTGTACTTTTGAGACCCCCAAAGCTTAAGCTTTCAAATGAGGGGACTATTGTGCAATATATTGTGAAATGTTTAGAGTTCTACCATGAGAACTATCTTAGTTATTTGCTGCATTTTTATGGAAGAAGTTGAGTCTTAGTTGTTAGATGAACAACTTTTTTGAAAGGTGTTGTCTTAGAAACACCTAATTTGGACCTTGATGAAAAGGTTACAAAATTGTAGTAATTATGTGAAATGTTCAGTTTTGATGATAGCTATAAGAGTATTAAATGTTCACCTAGGATTTTTGAAGGTAGAAATGTGATTAGAATTAATTTCTGAGCCTAAGGGAAAAATGGTCATTTTGCCCAAGGTCTAGGGGTAAAATAGTAATTTTGCCTAAATATGATTTTTGAAATGCTTTTATTAATATAATGATTAAAATAAGCAAAATTATTATTATAGAGGAAGAAAAATCGAGGACCCGCCTTGATCGGGGAAAGAACAAAGTCCTGGACTAAACTGACGAGTTAGCTCATTTCAAAATCGAGGTAAGTTGTATGTGAATTAAACAACATTTTTATTAGCATGTTGAGAAATGCTTGTCATTTTATTAATGAATAAGATGTTGAAGTCTTAATGGGCCATATTGATTAGAGAAATGACATCATTGAGATATGAAATAGATAAGGTCCCGTATAAGACCATGTTCGAGACATGGCCTCGGCACCGACTTGAAATCTCGTATAAGACCATATCCAGGATATGGCAACGATACATAAGAGGTAATCCCGTATAAGACCATATTTGGGATATGGCTTCGGTAATGAATATGGAAATTGTATAATACCATATCTGGGATAAATTCCATATAAGACCATACCCGGGATATGGCATTGGCACCTAGAGGTAATTCCAAATAAGACCATGTCCGGGACATGGCATTGTCATCTAGGGAAGACTCCATGTAAGACCACATTGAGGATGTGGCAATGGCTTTATACTTACAGTAGTGCTGATAAATGCACGTATTTGGCTATCCCTTGTTAGTAGTGGGATAAGTAGATGAATTTAGAAGTGGAAATGTGAAGGATATTTAAGTCATGTGGATGAGTAAATATAGGTACTCGTGAATGAGTCACGAGGAGTCAGTTTCGATACATGGCACAGAATGTGTTAGATAAAGGCAACTAGAAGTGAGCATTGTCAAGAAACCTTGACTTGTGTACGCTTAGCTAATACCGTGGATTGACCATTTTATGAGCATTATTATTGCTATTTATTTCCATGCAACTTACTAAGCTTTATGCTTACCCCTTTTTCATTTCCCTTCTTTCTTATAGTATTGACAAGGTAACTCGAGGATCGTGGAAGCAAGAGTTCATAAATCACATTATCGACAACACTTTGGTATAACAATTTTAGACTTATTTTGAATATGGCATGTATAGGACTTGAGTATTTTGTTAAGTTGTAATTGTTGGTCAAAGTGTTGGCTATAAGTTTGTAAAGTTATTTTGTAAATGGCCTTATGAATTAGGCAAATACTTGGGAAATTCTTTTGCTTAATGAAGATGGAATTCATGAAGTGTTTATCCCTTTAATTATTTTGTATGTTGGAATGGGTCCTGAGACTTGCTTATGGAATAGGAGTTGTAATGTTTTTGAATGGAAGTATGCATGTGTACATTCTAGGGTGAATGGCTTGGTATATAGCCTACCAATTGACCACATAAGTAGACCCACAGGCATGGGTCTAGGCTGTGTGGGAGGCACGGCTAGCACATGGACGTGCACCCAGGCCGTGTGAAGTCTGCACCTTGCACTTAGGATTTAAATCATGACACGGTTGGGGTACATGGGCGTGTGTATATGACGTGTGGAGAAGTCAGAATGCTAAGGTTTTTCACACGGGCCAGGGCCACGAGCGTGCCATGGCCGTGGAAAGTTAGTCAGTGTTGACCACGGGTGGAAGACACAGGCATACTTCAGGGTACACAGGCGTGTCCCTAGGCCTACACGGGCGTGTGACCCCTTTTTCATGAAAAATTTTCTAAGTTTTCTAAAAGTTTCCAAAGTTCTTGGTTTAGTCCTGAATCACTTCCGATGCATGTTTTGGGCCTCGTAGGCTCATTCTAGGGACGATATGAATGATTTTGAAAAGCTTTAAATTTGAGTGGAAATTTATGTCTCAGTTTTGAATGTTAGCTTGTGAATAAGTCCGGTAATGCCTTGTACCCTATCTCGGCGTCAGATACAAGTAAGAGGTATTACATTTATTGGTATCAGAGCCACAGTTTAGTCAATTTTAGGACTAACGTAGTGGAAGTACGAGTCTAGCTATACATGCCATATGTAAGAGTGTTTGAGTAATGATAGTGTGATGGCTCCTGACATATAAAATTGTGTTTTATGTAGTAGATGGATTCTGATCCAGACCAAACTACAGCCGATGATGCTGGGAGTAACGCGCCGGCTCCCGTTCAAGGGACTGCACCATCTAATAGTAGACTCAAAACCTTAGGTGCGGGGGAAGAGGCTCAAGAAGCCTTTCTCCACATGATGAGCAACTGGTATATTGAGTATACCCGAGAAAATCCCAACGCTTCAATAACCCTTTAAGTAGTTGAGGTGGTAACAAGAGAAAAGCCTCCGGTGGATAAGATCCGGAAGTAAGGAGTTGAGGAATTTTAGGCAAATAAGGATGATGACCCGAAAAAAGTAGAATTTTTGGCTCAAGAATACCATCCGAGTATTCGATGAGTTATCCTACACGCCTGAGGAGTGCTTAAAATGTGCGGTGTCTCTCCTGAGAGATTCAGCCTACCGATGGTGGAACACCTTGGTGTCTGTAGTACCAAGAGAGAGAGAGAGAGTTAATTGTAAATTCTTCCAAGAGGAATACCGGAAGAAATATATCAGCCAGAGGTTCATCGACCACAAGAGAAAGGAGTTCTTAGAGCTGAAGTAAGGCCGTATATTTGTGACCGACTACGAACGGGAGTTCGTAAGGCTTAGCAAGTATGCACGATAGTGCGTGTCTACCGAAGCCATCATGTGTAAGAGATTCAAGGATGGATTGAACGAAGATATCCACCTATATGGGGGAGTTCTCGAATTAATAGAGTTTGTGGTGTTAGTGGATAGAGCCTGTAAGGCCGATGGGTTGGCTAAAGAGAAAAGAAGAGCTGAGTATGAGTTTTGTGACTCGAGAAAGAGACAACTGAACAAGTCTCACCAATCCGCATCTAAGAAATCGAAAGATTTCACTACTCGATCAGTCACTTCATCAGGGTTTTCAAACCGAAGTAAAGGTAAGTAGTTTTTGGGATCGAAAGGGCAAACCACATCAGTTGCTAGTGTGGACAATGTTCGACCAAGTAGACCGAAATGCCCTTAGTGTGGCAGGCGCCATTCTGGTGAGTATCGGGCTAATGAGAAAGCTTGTTTCAGATGCGGGTCCTTAGACCACTTTATTAGAGATTGTCCCGAGGTAGACGGGAAAGAAAAGCCTCAGAATGCAAGATCAAGAAATTCCGCTAGGGGAAGACCGTTGAGAAGTCGGGATTGAAATGGGAAGCAAAAATCCTTCTAAAGAACAAGTTGCTAGAGTCGAGGGTAGAGCACCAGTGAGGACATATGCCATTCGTGCTCGTGAAGAGGCATTTTCCCCCGACGTAATCACGAGTATCTTTTCTCCCCATAATACTCGCGTTATAGCTTTAATTGATCCGGGATCTACCCACTCATACATATGCATAAAATTAGTCTCTAACATGAACATGCCTATAGAGTCTACTGAATTCATTATAAGAGTGTCCAATCCCCTAGGCAAGTGTGTGTTGGTTGATAGAGTTTGCAAAGGGTGCCCTTTGATGATTAAGGGTCATTGTTTCCTGTTGATCTTATGTTATTACCATTTGATGAGTTTGACGTCATTCTTGGGATGGATTAGTTAGTTACCTATGGAGTAATTGTGAATTGTGGGAAGAAGCAGATTGAGTTGAGAGATGAAAATGGCCATTTTATTTGTGTTGAATCAGATAAGCCGGATAGGTCACCAATAGTGATATCAACCATGTCGGCTAAGAAGTACCTAAGGAAGGGATATGAGACTTACCTTGCCTTTGTGTTGAACACTAAAAAGAATGAATTGAAAATTGAATCGGTACCCATAGTATGCGAATATCCAGATGTTTTCCCGGAAGAGTTGCCAAGGCTACCTCCGGATAGAGAGATTTAATTTGGGATTGAATTAGTTCCGGGTACTACCCCTATTTCTATTACTTCATATATAATGGCTCCAACCGATCTAAGAGAGCTAAAAGCACAGTTGCAAGAGTTAACGGATAAGGGTTTTGCGAGACCGAGTTCTTCTCCGTGGGGAGCTCCGTTCTATTCTTGAAGAAGAAAAATGGTTCTATGAGACTATGTATAGACTATCGGTAACTCAACAAGGTGACAGTGAAGAATAAGTACCCTTTATCGAGGATCAACGATCTATTTGATCAATTGAAGAGAGCTACAGTATTTTCCAAGATAGATCTGAGGTTAGGGTACTATTAGTTGAGAGTCAAGGACTCAGATATACCGAAAATTGCATTTAGAACTAGGTACGGCCACTATGATTTTTTGGTCATGCCTTTTGGGCTAACAAATTCCCCCATAATTTTCATGGACTTGATGAATCGCATTTTTTTACCGTACTTGGATAGGTTTGTTGTGGTCTTCATCGATGACATATTGATCTACTCTCGAAATGAGAACGATCATGCAAAGCATTTGAGAATGGTTCTACAAGTTTTGAGAGAAAAACAATTGTATGCCAAGTTCAGTAATAGTGAATTTTGGCTCAAAGAAAGTGGGACTTTTAGGGGCATATTGTCTCAGGAGATGGAATTAGAGTTGACTCGAATAAAATTTTGACAATTGTTGAATGGAAACCGCCGAGGAGTGTAACTGAAGTGAGGAGTTTTCTAGGCCTAGCAGGCTATTATAGGTGTTTTGTCAAGGGGTTTTCCATGATAGCTACACCGATGACGAGACTTCTACAGAAAGATGTAAAATTCATTTGGACTGAGAAATGTCAATAGAGTTTTGAGAAACTGAAGACACTGTTAACTGAGGCTCCCATTTTGGTGCAACCTGAGCCAGGAAGAGAATTTGTTGTTTTTAGTGACGCGTCTTTGAATGGATTGGGTTGTGTATTTATGCAAGAGGGTAAAGTGATTGCATACGCCTCTAGACAGTTGAAGCCGCAGGAGAAAAACTACCTGACTCATGATTTAGAGTTGGTTGCAATCGTGTTTGCGTTGAAAATTCAGAGGCATCATTTATATGGTGAAAAGTGCCGAATTTTCACTGACCATAAAATCCTAAAATATTTGATGACCCAAAAAGAATTGAATTTGAGGCAACGAAGGTGGATAGAATTGATTAAGGATTATGAGTTAATAGTTGACTACCATCCGGGAAAAGCAAATGTAGTCGTAGATGCATTGAGCAGAAAATCATTATTCGCACTAAAAGCAATGAGTACTCAGATGACCTTGTTAGATGATGAATCCGTTTTAGTCGAGTTGAGGGCCAAACCATTGTTCCTTTGAGAGATTCGTGAAGCTCAGAGGGATGATAACAGTTTGTAAGCCAAAAGAGTTTTATGTGAGTCAAACATTGAGTCAGACTTTCGAGTAAATACTGATGGATGTTTGACATTTTGAGATAGGATTTGTGCACCCAGGAATGATGAGATTATTCGCAAAATCTTACATGAAACGCATAGTGGATGTTTGAATGTACACTCGGGCAGCACAAAGATGTATAATGATCTGAAGAAATGGTATTGGTCGTTGGGTATGAAGAAAGATATTTCTGAGTTCGTATCGAAATGCCTGATTTGTTAGCAAGTGAAGGCTGAACATCAAGTACCTTCGGGTTTACTTCAACCTATTATGGTTCCGGAGTGGAAGTGGGACCGTATTACTATGGACTTTGTGACGGGCTTACCGTTAACCCCCAAGAGGAAAGATGCAATATGGGTAGTGGTTGATAGACTCACTAAGTTAGCCCACTTTATACCAGTGCGAGTCGATTACTCACTCGAAAAATTGGTAGACTTGTACGTGTCTGAGATAGTAAGACTTCATGGTGTACCATTGTCAATCATTTCAGATAGAGATTCGAGATTCACATCACGATTTTGGAAAAAACTGCAAGAATCTTTGGGCACGAAATTAAGTTTCAGTACCGCTTTCCATCCACAAACTGACGGGCAGTTAGAGAGAGTAATTCAGATCCTTGAAGACATGCTTCGATGTTGTGTTTTGGAATTCCATGGTAGTTGGGAGAAATACTTACCATTGGTGGAATTCGCCTACAACAACAGTTTTCAGTCAAGTTTGAAGATGACGCCTTACGAGGCATTGTATGGGCGTAAGTGTCGAACGCCCTTGTATTGGTCAGAACTCAGGGAAAAATCGATACATGGGGTTGATTTAATTAGGGAAACCGAAGAGAATGTAAAAGTGATACGTGACTGTTTGAAAGTTACCTCAAATAGACAAACGTCCTATTTGGATTTAAAAAGGAAAGAGATTGAATGCAAAGTCGGTGATAAAGTGTTCTTGAAAGTATCACCTTGCAGAAAATTCCTCAGATTTGGCCGGAAGGGCAAATTGAGCCGCGCTTTATCGGACCTTATGAAGTTACTGAAAGGATAGGACCGGTAGCTTATCGGTTAGCTTTTCCACTGGAGTTAGAAAAGATTCATGACGTCTTTCACGTATCCATGTTACGCCGATACTGCTCAGACCTTTCACATGTCATAGAGCCGACAGAGGTAGAGACATATGGAGAAGAACCAATTAGAATTTTGGCTCGTGAAGTCAAGTAGTTAAGGAACAAAAGCATAGCCCTAGCAAAAGTTCTATGGCAAAGGCACATTTTTGAAGAGGCTACATAGGAGCCCGAGGATATGATGAGAAATCAATACCCCAATCTTTTCTCTGGTAAGATTGTTGACGATGAAAATCCTTAAGGGGGAGAATTGTAATGGCCCGATTTAGAGGCTAGTCAAAATAGTGATCTCGAGATCATTAATCTGAGATTTGAGAAATTTATTTTCATGTCATATTATGAGTTAGAACATGATAGTTCAGATGCATAAAAATTTTGGTGCTTTAATTTTAGCGATTTCGTGTTTAATCGTGAAAAAAAGACTAAATCGCATAAAAAGTGAAAGTTCCATTCTATTAGCTAAAGGTGCTAAATAGCCATAGATTATTAATTGCAGGTCTCTAAAAGGCAATTAGACCCCTAGGATAGCATGGCCGGCCATAGGAGACAAATTGTGTCTAAATTGGTCAAAGTTGTTGATAGTTGGTGGCTAATTTGACTAATAGTAATAAAATAAAGAAAAGATGATATCCATCTTTCTTGCTCATCTCTTCCACCAAAAATAAGCAGCAAATAAGGGGTAAAAAGCTTCAAAAATTTTAGCAAGCTCTCATCCATTCAAGTAAGTTTTCTATGACCTTTTCTTGAAAATAGTTGTATTTTTGAGACCCCCCAAGCTTAAGCTTTCAAATGAGGGGACTATTGTGAAATATTGTGAAAAGTTTAGAGTTCTACCATGAGAACTATCTTAGTTATTTACTGCATTTTTATGGAAGAAGTTGAGTCTTAGTTGTTAGATGAACAACTTTTCTAAAGGTGTTGTCTTGGAAACACCTAATTTGGACCTTGATGAAAAGGTTACAAAATTGTAGTAATTATGTGAAATGTTTAGTTTTGATGATAGCTATAAGAGTATTAAATGTTCACCTAGGCTTGTTGAAGGTAGAAATGTGATTAGAATTAATTTTTGAGCCTAAGGGCAAAATGGTCATTTTGCCCAAGGTCTAGAGGCAAAATAGTAATTTTTCCTAAATATGATTTTTGAAATGCTTTTATTAATATAATGATTAAAATGAGCTAAATTACTATTATAGAGCAAGAAGAACCGAGGACCCGCCTTGATCGGGGAAAGAACAAAGTCCTAGACTAAACCGACGAGTTAGCTCATTTCGAAATCGAGGTAAGTTGTATGTGAATTAAACAACATTTTTATTAGCATGTTGAGAAATGCTTGTCATTTTATTAATGAATGAGATGTTGAAGTCTTAATGGGCCATATTGATTAGAGAAATTACATCATTGAGATATAAAATAGATAAGGTCCCGTATAAGACCATGTCTGGGACATGGCCTCGGCACTGAGTTGAAATCTTGTATAAGACCATATTCGATATATGGAAACGATACATAAGAGGTAATCCCGTATAAGACCATATTTGGGATATGGCTTCGGTAATGAATATGGAAATCGTATAAGACCATATCTGGGATATGGCATCGATACAAGAGAAGTAATTCCATATAAGACCATATCTGGGATATGGCATTGGCACCTAGAGGTAATTCCAAATAAGACCATGTTCGGGACATGGCATTGGTAACTAGGGGAGACTCCATGTAAGACCACCTTGAGGATGTGGCAATGGCTTTATACTTACAGTAGTGTTGATAAACGCACGTATTTGGCTATCCCTTGTGAGTAGTGGGATATGTAGATGAATTTAGATGTGGAAATGTTAAGGATATTTAAGTCATGTGGATGAGTGAATATAAGTACTCGTGAATGAGCCACGAGGAGTCAGTTTCGATACATGGCACAGGATATGTTAGATAAGGGCAACTAGAAGTGAGTATTATCAAGAAACCTTGACTTGTGTACGGTTAGCTAATACCGTGGATGGATCATTTTATGAGCATTATTATTGCTATTTATTTCCATGCAACTTACTAAGCTTTATGCTTACCCTTTTTCCATTTCCCTTCTTTCTTATAGTATTCACAAGGTAACTCGAGGATTGTGGAAGTAGGAGTTCATAAATCACATTATCGACAACACTTTGGTATAATAATTTTAGACTTATTTTGAATATGGCATGTATAGGACTTGAGTATTTTGTTAAGTTGTAATTGTTGGTCAAAGTGTTGGCTATAAGTTTGTAAAAGTTATTTTGTAAATGGCCTTATAAATTAGGCAAATACTTGGGAAAGTCTTTTGCTTAATGAAGATGGAATTCATGAAGTGTTTATCCCTTTAATTATTTGTATGTTGGAATGGGTCCTTAGACTTGCTTATGGAATAGGAGTTGTAATGTTTTTGAATGGAAGTATGTATGCGTACATTCTAGGGTGGAAATGGCTTGGTATATAGCCTATCAATTGACCACATAAGTAGACCCACGGGCGTGGGTCTAAGCCATTAAGAGGCATGGCTAGCACATGGGCGTGCACCTAGGCCGTGTGAAGTCTGCACCTTGCACTTAGGATTTAAATCACGACACGGTTGGGGTACATAGGTGTGTGTATATGACATGTGGAGAAGTCAAAACGCTAAGGTTTTTCACATGGGCCAGGGCCACGGGCGTGCCATGGCCGTGGGAATTTAGTCAGTGTCGACCACAGGTGGAAGACACGGGCGTACTTCAGAGGTAGACAGGTGTGTCCCTAGGCCTATACGGGCATTGACCCATTTTTCATGAAAAATTTTCTAAGTTCTCCAAAAGTTTCCAAAGTTCTCGGTTTAGTCCCGAATCACTTCCGATGCATGTTTTGGGCCTCGTAGGCTCGTTCTAGGGACGATATGAATGATTTTGAAAAGCTTTAAATTTGAGTGAAAATTTATGTCTCGGTTTTGAATATTAGCTTGTGAATAAGTCCGGTGATACCTTGTACCCTATCCCGGTGTCAGATACAGGTAAGGGGTGTTACACCCCAAGCCGTGTAGATAAGTTAGAATGCCAAGGTTTAACACACGGGCCAGTGCCACGGACGTGTCAAGGCTGTGTGAGATTGGTAGAATACCCAGGTTTGGCACACGGGCCAGTGCCACGGGCGTATCAAGGCCATGTGAAATAGGTAGTGTCGACCACAGGTGGAAGACACGGGCATTTCTTAGGGGCGCATGGGCGTGTCCCCGACCAACACGGGCGTGTGGCCCATGTTTTGAGGAAAAGTTTCTCAAGTTCGTAAATGTTTTGGGATTTGTTCAAAACCTCTCAGAGGTAAGTTTAAGGCCTTGTGGGTCGAGATTGAGTAAGTGATAGGCTTAAAAGAGATTTTATAGCCCTTTTCGAAGAGTTAAGTCAGTTTAAGCATGGTAATGCCTCGTATCCGGTCTTAGTGTCGGATGTTACATTTAGTGGTATCAAAGCTATGGTTTAGTCGGTTCTCGGATTAACCTAGCGTGAGTAAGAGTCTAGCTATACATGCCATATATGGACCGTGATAGTGTGATATCTCCCGGCTCTAACGAAATTGTTTTGTTAAGATAGAAGTGAATCCCAACCGAGCTAATTTCAGTAAGTTTGTATGATTTTCAAGCTTCATGAATATTTTCATTGAATTGCTTGTGATGTTGTTATATGTGCATTATTTCCATGAAAATGTTTAATTGTTATATTAAACAAGGAAGTTACTAGGATCAAGCATGAGAAAGTCCTGATTGAAATTGAATTACCTAGGATACACGATCTACCACATGAAATGAGAAAGTCCGTATAAGACCAAGCCAAGACATGACATCGGTAATCAAGAAAAGTTATCATGTAAGACCAAGACAAGTCTTGGCATTGAAAAGTTATCATGAGATAGAGATCCCATGTAAGACCATATCTAGGGTATGGCATTGGCATCGAGACACATGTGTATTGAGATTCAGTATCCTCTGTTATTCATAGTAATTTATCAGGCAAAAGAGTAAAGATTGAATGAGAAAGCAAGAAGTTAAGTAAGTAAAACTGTTATCAAGTTATGCTAGTTAAAGCTGACTAAGAGTATTATTCATGTCAAGAATGGTGAAGTTGAAATTATGCTTACCATAGCAAAGTATACTGATTTATGTGATTAAGTAATACAAATATCTTGTTTACCTTACAAGTATGAGACTAGTAAGTACCATGAGGTATGTAAGAACCAATAAGAGTAAGTAAGCATTTGAGATTTGTGATGCCATTGTTTATGATAAATATGTCCACATGGTTAAATCTTACGTATGACTGTTAAAGTAGAGAATGTATAATGTTTTGTGTTATGACTCTGTTATGAAATCACACGTATTATAGTGTGGGAGTTAAACTGAGAAGCTTGACTAAGTAGAATGCAGGAGATGAGTATGGTCGTTTAATAATAAATTGATGAATAAGACCATGGTAGGACCATGGCAATACATGTGATCCCATATAAGACCATGTCTGGGACATGACATTGGCAATGATATATGATCCCGTGTAAGACCATATCTAGGATATGGCGTCAGCATCGAATAGTGATTTTGTGTAAGACTATGTTTGGAACATGGCTTCGGTACCAAAGAAAGATCTCGTATAAGACCATGTCTGGGACGTGGCATCAACATCTACATATGATCTCGTATAAGACCATATATGGGTCATGGCATCGACATCGAGTTTCAAGATCCCGTATAAGACCATATGTGGGATATGGCATCGGCATCGACATGAGTTCCATGTAAGACCGTATCAGGGATATGGCATTGGTATTGATATGAGATTTCGTGTAAGACCGTAGCGAGGCTATGGCATCGTGATGACATGTAAGGAAATAGCTGGGCTATGATGTGTGATACGAACAAGACCATAGTTGGATGGCAATCAAGTAAACGATGTACTCAAACCCGTAAGACATTCTCTAAATTGATAAGCAATAATAATAGGAAGTAGAGTTAAATACTGAGTATTCAAATAGATATTAAGGTGGAACTTGAGTAAGTGAAGTCACTGTTCGAAAGTATGAGTAATAGAAACGATTGTAGCATGATAAACGTGAACACTTACTTGGAGTGAGTTGTGTGACTATGATGATATTTCATTGATGATGAATAATAAATCATATGTATGTAGTCATGAGAGTTAGGCTAAGGGACTCTACAACCTCACCCCTTACCATTGTTGAATTATGATGAGCTGTTATGAGAGTTAAGTTGAGTAAGTTTGCATTTGATTAATGCAATAATTATGTTAGCATAATTAATAATGCCTTGTATCAAGCTGATACATAATACTCTACTAAATAGAGTAATTGTTGTTGAACATGAGGTTGAAGTCCCAGAGGACTAAAATGAAAAGGTTATCATGAGATATGAAATAGATAAGGTTCTGTATAAGACCATGTTCGGGACATGGTCTCGGTACGAGTTGAGATCCCGTTTAAGACCATATCCAGGATATGGCTTCGATAATGAATATGAGAATCTTGTAAGACCATATTCAGAATATGGCATCGATATTTGATGTGGAAGTCCATATAAGACCTTATTCGGGATATGGCATTGGCATATAAGGGTGACTCCATATAAGACCACCTGGGGGATGTGGCATTGGTTTCGTACCTACATGAATGACGATGAATATGCGTATTTGATTATCCCTAGTGATCAATGGGACAGATAGATGAGTCTAGAGGTGGAGATGAGAATTGTACTAAAGCCATGTAAATGGGTAAATATAGGCACTCGTGAGCGAGTCAAGAAGAAACGAGTACGATGTGTGGCACGGTATGCTAAATAAACGGCTAAGTATGAGTAAGTTGACTCGAAGCATGTAGTTTGTGCATGGTTAGTTGATGTCATGGATAGATTATAATAATCTCCTTGAGTATTATGTATAAATATCTGTTGCCTTTCAGGGCTGATGTAGTTGTTCTTTCATAAACTGTGTTTGTGTGAGAATGTTAGCTGATAGTAAAAGTTAGACAAAATGGCTGTCGATTTAGCTAATCCTTAATTTTAAGCTTCCTAAGAAATGTACGTCAGTAAAGACTCTAACAACCACTTTGTGACACCCTTTACCCGTATCCGAAGCCGGAACTGGGTTTGAGGCATTACCTAACTTATCACACTTAACATCTCAAAATGGGCTATAAAATATTGCTGTTAAACCTATCGTAAAGCTCAATCTTGGCCTATGAGGCCCTAAACATACCTCCAAGAGGCTTCAAAACTAATCCCGAAACTTTTACAAACCCGAGAAACTTTTCATCAAAATAGGGGCCACACGCCCGTGTTGGTCCAGGAACATGTGTCATCTCACACGCCCATGTTCAATGCCCATGGACGACACTGACTTAATCACATGGCCTAGACACGCCCTTGTCTTCTACCCGTAGAGCTCTCTAACTATGATATCATCAACCCTTAATTAGCACACGGCCAAAGCACACGCCCATGTGGCTGGCCTGTGGTCATCTCTGATTAATCCACACTGTTGGTCGTACGCTCGTGTGCTTCTACCGTGTGGCGCTTTAAATTCCAAATCCTAAGTGCAGACTTCACACGGCCTGGGCATACGCCCATGGACTGGCCATGTAACACCCCTATCCCGTGCAAGTCAATGAATTAGGGTTAAGGTCGTTACCTGATAGATCAGAAACTTTATCAGACAATTTGTAAGTTAAGCCATCAAATGCAATCATAATGTCCCCTTTGTAGGTTATCGAGACCTAAAACATGCTTTGTAACAGGTCGAGACTAAACTAAACCACATATAGAAATTCTCGAAAATTTAAAACTTTTCTAAATTTTAGGGGTTACAAGCCCGTATGGGCAGGTCGTGTGCCTCCCACGGCTACTAGACACACTCGTGTGTCCTCCCCGTGGTCGAACCTGACTTAACTCCATGGCCACCGAGCATGCCCATGTACCCTGGTCGTAGTCGATCCTGACTTGGCTCCACGGCTACCAAGCACCCCCGTGTGCTAAGCCCGTGTACTCTTAGGCCATATACTGACTTATTCACACGGCTACTAGGCACGCCCGTGTACCATGGCCGTCTGCTCTTAAGCTAGCTACTGACTTTACACCATGGTCACTAGGCAAGCCTGTGTGCCACAACTGTGTGACATTATAGGTCATTTGTAAGGCAAAAAATGCCACCCACCTAGGGTCTTAACCTACAATCAAATACCAATCCAATCAATGCATATTTAACAACCATGAACATGCCAAAATATCCATTCAATCTTTACATTCAAAACCAATTTCAACCATGCCAACTTACAAGACTAAAACTTATGTATATGCAAGCATAATTTATCCATACTTACCATTCACAAGCCCATCCTTTTGTTAAACATATAAGCTCAAAATTTCATCTATATACTTACCTTAAACTTAATGATTTCTTATGCTTTCAAACCATACCAAATATACATCATATAACACATTCATTAAAGCATATTACCAACACATAACTAGCCAAATCACATGGCTAAGTTCAAATCTCACACTTATACAAATAACTAGCCTATACATGCCATATCTAGCTATATACATTTCCAAAATGTACCAAAACAAGCTAAGTAGTGTGATGACAATCCTCGACGGTCCCTGAGCCTTCAGTAGCTTTGACGATCTATAAAATAGAGAAAACACACACATAGCCATATAACCAATGCATATAACCAAAATTGAGTCTTTGGTACTTATAAATCTCATAGCCATTTCATTTCATAGGCTTTGGCACATTTACTCACTCAAAGCTTGCCACATATTTCATATCACATATCACATATATACTTAGCTTATTCAAAACCACTATTATATCTCATTCATATTCTCATGTTCAATCGTACATTTATTCAAATCAAATTCACATAGGTACTTACCTTTTATACACACTTAGTGTACATACCAAACGTACCTGGAACGAATATACATTCACGTAATTGTTCATAGCTCAGATTTTCCCATTGAACTGCTCGGAATCTAATAGGATATACAAAATACTCGGAACCAGACGTGGTCTTACATGTAATCAAATATCAATGCCACTGTCCTAGACAGGGTCCTACACGAATCAATACAATGCCGATGTCCCAGACATGGTCTTACCCATAAAGATCATATCGATGCCAACGTCCTAGACGTGGTCTTACATGATAAAACAGAATAGATACCTATGTCATGACATAGCTAATCCTATCTATTCCTAGGTTCATACGGGACTTCTCGAACATTATCACTATATCGATCTTATCTCGGAATTCATATACATAGCATCTTGTAAGCATTCACTATTATCAATAGTAATATGAATATGCACAATTCAATACAAATACATTTATTTGCATAATGACTTACCTCGATTCGATTTAACGGAAATGGAAACGACTACTCGGTTACTTTCGCTTTCCCATGGTCTAAGTCTGTTTTCCTCAGTTCTTGATCTATGCATATTCAGATTTAACCCTTTTATTTACTAGTTCATCCAATTCAATCCAAATACACATATTTTGGGCCATTTACAAATTAGCGCTTATAATTGCACATTTTATCAATTTAGTCCATTTTTCTCAAAACATCAAATTCACAAAATCATCATTTAACCATGCTTAGCAAAATGTTCATACAACTCATACAAGCCCATATTTTCCATCAAATTTGTAATTTAGTCCCTCAAGTTAATATTTTCTTAATTTAACCTTATTTAGCTAAATTCATCAAATTTTCAAGAACAAAGTATGTTCATCTAGCACAAATCTTTCAATTAACAACTAAGCTCATCACAAAGCTCACCATTTCATTAATGGAACATCTCATGAACATCATCAACTCATAAAATTAAGACATGGGATTAATAGTAGACTAAGCAACAATCTCAAAAACATTAAAATCATTAAAATAGAAAACCAAAACATACCTTAATCATACAATTCAATGGCCGAATGCCCTAGCTAGTTTTCTCTTTTCTTTCTTTGCTAGTTTTGGTCAATTAAAGAGAAATAAAAGATGAACACTTTCATCTTTTTGTTTTATTAATATAACATTAACACCTATTTTACTAAATTAACCTTTTATAAACATAAAACACAAGTATAATTCAATGTCATTTTTGTCCATTAACAATCCACTAACTTATGAATGGCTTAATTTCCATATAAGGCCTTCACCTTTACAAAGCCACAACACATTGATACTTTAACAAATAGCATGCTAGTTTTGCATTTGATGCAATTCAATCCTTTTATCAAATTAAACTCATAGACAGATAAATTATCTTACAAAAATTTAGCACATGCTTAATCACACATCAAAGTCATAGAAAATAATATTAAAATATTTCACTAACTTAAATTTTTGGTCCCGAAACCACTGTTCCAACTAGGGTATAAACCAGACTGTTACAGGCCATGTGTCACACACGGCTTAGACACAAGCCCGTGTGCCTACCCATGTGGACGAGAACAAGGCTATTTGCCAAGCTCTTTGCACCCCTCTATTTTACACCACATAAACCAATTCAACATACCAATAAACAACTCATAATTTCAATATGAACTTCCACGAATAACTTCACATTTTCATAAATGATAAGGTGAGCCATCAACCATGGCAATATACAAAATAGTTATCTTAATAAGGGGCCAACACACTTTTGGCCAAAATAACAAAATAATCTAACTAGTCTAGTCCCTATCCATATACAAAATCACTAAGTCTAGATATACCGAGGTGAGCTGATAGTGTGGGCGACCTTCTGATTATCGGCGTATCCCAGTTCGACTCTTAAACTCTATAAAACAAGGGAAAAAGAAAGGGGTAAGCTTTAAACTTAGTAAGTTTACATGTAAACAATTAGCTTTATAGTATGTGCTAAACAATAAATAGCATTACATACTAAACAAGAAGCATTCCACATTCATAATCATGCTTACTCATTTCTTCCATTTCCACATCCAAACCATATCACAAGCTTAATGTATAAATTTTATTAGCATGCCTCCCTGCACTTAGCACCACAATGTCACATAATACAACATATTACAATCTTTCAATCGACTACTCATAATCAAATTACTCGGTGGTTCCGCACTTAGCCCACCATTAGTCTTTATTAGGGTGATATCGCACATAGCCCACCAAAGAGGTTAGTTATGGTGGTATTGCACATAGCCCACCAATTAATAAATAGATGATGGTATCGTACATAGCCCATCGTAATTAAGTATTAAGGTGGTATCGCACTTAGCCCACCATCAAATATTGATGTAACACATTTACATATCTATTCCATCATTCATACTAGAGTTATTCAATAACTACCACATTCTACCCATTTGAATCATACATGTTCTCAATTGTGTCATGCAGTAGTTAGCAACAACAATGTATATATATAATGCATCGTTCACACATAAACTTACCTTGGTGCAAAAAAGTGTTAGCTAATGGTTTAATTCGTCACCTTGCCCTTTCCACGGTCAAGGTTGATTCCACGCTCTCCTTGATCTATAACAATAAAATTCATTCATTTAGATCATTCTATGATCATAATGCTTCAAAATCCACACTTAAGTAAAAATGACCATTTTGCCCTTGCACTATGGCAAACATTATGATTTTGCCCCTAGGCTCGTAAATCATTTTTCATCACATTTTCTCAATAAACAAGCCTAGATGAACATTTATTTCTCTTACAACTACTCACCATTCCAACCATTTCATGCATTTATGACACAAATTCATTCTTTGCATTTAAGTCCTATTTAGGTGTTTTCATGCCTACACCTTTCACAAAAGTTATTTATCATCTTCCTATCATTCATTTTCTTCCATTAAAACTCAGCTAACAACATAAATATTATTTTGCCAAGTCCCTAGACTTTCAACCATATCACAAATTAGTCCTCTCATTAGCTAGATTAAGCTTTGAGGACTCCAAATGTACAAAAATTATCAAATAACACCTCCAAAATCACTTACTTGTAGGGAAGATAAGTTGCTGAAATTTTCAAGCTTTCAAAACCCCTTTAAGCATGAAATTTTCGGTGAAGATGAAAAAGGAATATTAAAAGATTATATCTCATCTTTTTGTCTTATTTTAATCATTTTTATCACCTAATCTCCACCAAATTTTAAAAACATTTAATGCTATTGTCTCCCTTCATTCCTATGGCTGGCCATGTAACAGCCCGAATATGACCCTAATCAGAATAGTGGTTTCGGGACCACGAATTCGAGTTATAAAAATATCTTAATACTTTATTTGATATCTATGTTACGTATTTGAGCATGTGTTAAAATATCGTAGAATAATTTGCATGTTTGAGTGGCTAATTTAAGTAAAGTATTAAATTGAGTAAGTATAAAAATAGCTATTGTGCAATTTAGGGCCAAATTGAATGGTTTTCTTCTTACATGAGATTTAAGTTGCAATTTAGCCTTTAATTCCATATTAGTGGAGGGCAATGACCATGAGTTATGATTAAGTTATATTATTATATATTATTATTATGAGATAGTTGGATGATACCTAATAAACTATTATTATTTGATTAATAATAAGAAAGAAACAGAAACCATATTTCTTCTTCCCACTTGCTTCATCATTCTCACGAAAACAAAGTGAACAGAGAAGAAACTTAAGCTTCCATAATTTTGGTCATTGCATGTCTCCTTGAGGTGAGTAATTTAGCTTAGTTTTTGTAAATTTTTGCATCTTTGAGTTAGTTATTTTAAGTGCTATCAAACCCAAGTGAAAATTTTGGAAATTTAAGCATGTTTTATGTTCGACCATGAATAAATGTTCTGGGTTTTGATATGTTTGAAGGACGAATGTTGAGCATGGATTAGGCATTAACATGTTTTGAGTAGGAATTTAGATGAAAGAGATGAGTGAAGGCTTAAATTATGAAAATAAATAATTGAGGGTATAAATGCATAAATAAATGGGTTATATAGACTTGTGTAAAGATAATCCATGTTCAAATTTTTTATTTAGAAGTATCATTTGAAAGTTGCCATGGTTATAAATTCGGTGTTTGTGTGCTTAAGGCTAGAACAAGATATATGTATGTTAGACTACCAAATTCTTCTTTGAAATCTTTGATGGAATTTATTTTAATGAGGATTTCATGAAAAGAAAATCCATGCATGAACTATATAACAAGAAAAAAGAAGAAAGGAATGAAATGATATATGTACTAAGGATATTCGACTTTCAGTTGGTGTGGCTGGATTTTTGACATTTTGTGTTCTTTACTTTGGGGGCTAAATTGCAAAAGGGTTAAAACTGTACGGGTAAAAGGGTAAATTATAAATTATATGTTGTGATTAATTTTAATGATATAAAGGGACTTGAATGAGTTTAAGGAGTATTTGGCTCTAGCTCAAAAGTGTATAAATTGGTTACATTTTTGAATGATTGGTAAATTAGAAAATCTTCCAAATTTGTATTTTGAGCTAGAATGAATGAAACTTGATTTGAATGAGCTCTTTTTGAAACTATATTAGATCAAGGACGGAAAGAACCGGAATCGAATCAGAGGAAGGCTACATTAAACGAGAAGCCAAAAAATCTTAACTCATCCATCACCAAAGTAAGTTTATAAGCAATTAGTTGTAAATAAATAAATATTAAATTGAAATGTATGTTTCCAAATGAAATTTTATCTAAAGTCTTGATGGCCGAATGTGATATGTGATTTTTAAATATGATTACTGAATGCGATAATATATGATCATGGACATGTAGTTATTATATAAATTTCTTGGTTGGTTGAATTATGTATAAGTGTATATAAATTTTATAAATGTGATAGGGTATGAGATTATACATGGATACCGACCGAATGTGGGTTGGATTATGTATGGAATGTAAATATATATATTTTCGGGGTTGAATGAATGGTTATAAATTGAGTAGAGGTTTAAATGTAGGCTTTAAGTTAGTGAGTATTAGTTAATTGTGTATCATGAAATGGATGATTGTGGTGATTGAATACATAATTATGTGTTTAATTGAGTGTGGCCGAATGTAATGTTATGTTAAAGAAAGAAAGATTGGGTTGAGTGTGCGTATTTATGTGTGTTTATATTTATAATATGTGAATATATATATATATATATATATATATGTTATGAATAAGGGGAGAATTGTTAATGAGCACTGTGTGTGCAGAAATGTAAAGTAACGGATCTATGTAAGCGATACGTTACGGGATGAAGGCACTGTGTGTGGGGAAATGTTAAGTAACGGCTCTATGTGAGCGATACGTTACGGGATGAAGGCACTGTGTGTGCGAAATGTTAAGTAACGACTCTATGTGAGCGATACGTTACGAGATGTTGGCACTAAGTGTGCAGAAATATAAAGTAACGGCTCTATGTGAGCGATACGTTACGGGAGTAGTACTATATGTACGGTTCTCGGATTCCCTAACGACGAAAACACTTAGTGAAGGTAAACAAGAGGGTCAGGTATGTACGTGTTATATGATTGTTCCTTCTTGGTATAAATTGGTAAGTTATTTTGGTATGGAAATTGAATGTGTGATATTTGATTTTATTTGGAGACAAAATAGATATGATATTGGTTATTGGTAACATATTATAGGTGTTGATGTTGCAATCAAATTAATGGTTAAGTTGAGTTGAGTAGAAACTTTTATAATGTTTGGTTATATTTACTTCCTTGTTTATAACTTACTAAGCTATTTAAGCTTACATGGTGTGTTTGTTACATTGTTTTATAGATCTTTAAATTCGAAGCTCGAGCTCGGGGATCCTTGTCGAAGTGAAACACACTATCAACTATCTTTGGTACCCTTTTTATAAGTTAAACTTTTGGAACTATGGCATGTATAGGCTATATTACTCTTTTGAGTTTATTTTGAATATGATGTATATATTTGTATAAGCCATGCGAAAATGGCTTGTCCATCTCGTAAACCTTGGAAATTTATATTTTGGCTTGATTATTATGTTTAGTTGTGGTTTTGGTTGATTTAGTCTTAGTATATATATAAGTATGGTTGATGTATAGAGTTTAAATGAAAGGGAGTAAGGATGTTATACGCTAGTTAATCATATTTTGCAATGAAACAGTTTTTGGTTAACAGTAGTGATGTAATTTTAAAAATCACAAAAAAATAGGAGAAATGGAATTAGAGAGTGAATAAGATTTATAATTAAAGCTTATTATGTCTATTTTCATATGAAAGAAACAAAGTAGGAAAAGAAATTTTATATAATGAGATATTTAAATTTTAGTGAGACTGGTTCTGAATGACTTCATGAATCCCTGTTCTGTCTTGGAAAAATTGTTAAAAATTGTAAAAAATAATCATGGAGAATAGTTTATATGCTTAGAATCCTTAATGAGTCTATTTGTGGTTGGAATAAATAATAATATTATTTAAATTCTGTACAATGAGATAACTGAGTTTTTGTAAAGATAGGTTAGAACCATCAAACAGTGAAATAGGGGAAACTTTGATAAATAAACTGTACTAATTGGCCATATGAAAAATTCTGGAAAAATTATGGTAAGAAGATATATGAGTCTAGTTTCAATTAAAATTTATGGATTTAAATTTTAAGTTTTGTAACTCAAGTTATGGTCAATTTAGTTAAAATGACGCAGTTGGACAGTTTTAATTTTTATGCCCCGAATTAGTAGTCAAGTCTAGTAATGCCTCATACTCGACTCCGGCAACGGTCTCGGGTAAAGGGGTGTTACAGGCCATGCCCTTCTAATGGCCTAATTATACTTTAAGTACATCCAATTTAACATTCTATGGCTATTGGACAACTCTACCTTAAAAATAGAACTTTTGCATTTTATGCGATTTAGTCTTTTTTCACGATTAAGCATGAAATCATTAAAATTAAAGCACCAAAATTTATGCATCCATATAATTATGCTACAACACATAAAATAATGTCAAAAATAATTTTCCTCGATCGTGGTTTAGTGGTCTCAAAACCACTATTCCGACTAGCCCCAAAATCGGGCTGTTACAACTCTCCCCTCCTTTAGGGATTTTTGTCCTCGAAAATCTTACCGGCAAAGAGGTTTGTATATTGATCTCTCATGGCTTCTTTCGGTTCCCACGTAGCTTCTTCTACACCGTGTTTTTTCCATAACACTTTTACTAAAGTTGTCTTTATTCCTCAATTGTTTCACTCCTCGAGCCATAATCTTAATCGGCTCCTCCTCATATGTCATGTCCTGTCGTATCTCAATTTCTGTTGGAGGGATCACATGCGAAGGATCAGAGTGATAACGCCTTAACATCGATACATGAAACAAATTGTGAATTTTCTCTAATTCTACCGCTAAATCCAACTGATATGCCACTGGTCCAATTCTTTCAGTAACCTTATACGACCCTATGAATCGCGGACTCAATTTCCCTTTTCGACCAAACCTCAATATTTTCTTCCATGACGACACTTTCAAAAATACCTTGTCACCCACACTAAACTCGATTTCTTTTCTATTCAAGTCTGCATACGAATTTTTTCGGTCCGAAGAAACTTTCAGACTATCCCGGATCACTTTCACTTTTTCTTCAGTCTCCTTAACCAGGTCGACCCCATGAATTTGCTTTTCACTAAGCTCGGTCCAATACAAAGGAGTCCGACACTTACGGCCATACAAGGCTTCATATGGTGCCATCCGTATACTCGACTGATAACTATTTTTTTAAGCAAACCCAACCAAAGTTAGGTATCTCTCCCAACTACCTTCAAATTCCAACACACAGCATCAAAGCATATCTTCAAGAACTTGAATCACTCTTTTAAATTGATCGTCAGTTTGAGGATGGAATGCAGTACTAAAATTCAACCGCGTACCCAAGGCCTCTTGCAACTTCTTTCAAAACCTCGAAGTAAATCTCAGGTCTCTATCTGAAATAATGGACACAGGCACTCCGTGTAATCTTACCACTTCAACAATATACAACTTGGCTAACTTATCCAGCGAATAATCAACACGCACCGGTATAAAGTGAGCCAACTTCGTTAATCTATCAATGACAACCCACACAACATTTTTCTTTTTCGAAGTCATAGGCAACCCCATCACAAAATCCATGGTGATCTGATCCCACTTCCACTCGAGAACCATCACTGGCTGAAGAAATCCCGAAGGCACTTGATGTTCAGCTTTCACTTGTTGTCAAATTAGACATCTTGTTACAAACTCAGAGATTTCTCTTTTTCATTCCCGGCCACCAATAAAATTTCTTCAGATCGTTGTACATTTTCGCACTGCCCAGATGTACTGACAAATAACCACTATGTGCTTCATTTAATATCTTTCGGATCAATTCATCCTTCTTAAGTACAAAAATCCTATCATGAAACATAAAACAACCATCCAAACTTATCCAAAAATCAGAATCATCTTCCGATTCACACTTAGCTCTCTTAGCTTGCATCTCATTATCATTCTTTTGAGCTTCACATATCTGTTGAACAAATAGTGGCCTAGCCCTCAACTCGGCTAATATAGCACCATCGTTAGACCATGCTAAGCTCATGCTCATAGCTCTCAAAGCATACAAGGATTTCCTACTCAGGGCATCCACAACCACATTCGCTTTCCCCGGATGGTAATCGATTACTAGCTCATAGTCCTTCAACAACTCAAGCCACCGCCGTTGTTGCAAATTCAATTCCTTTTGATCCATCAGGTACTTCAAACTCTTATGATCCGTGAAGATTCGACACTTCTCACCATATAAATAATGTTGCCAAATTTTTAACGAGAAAACAATCGTGGCCAACTCCAAGTCATGAGTCGGATAATTCCTCTCAAGCGGTTTTAGCTGCCTTGAGGCATAAGAGACTACCTTACCCCTTGCATCAACATACAATCGAGACCATTAAACGACGCGTCACTGTAGACCACAAAATCTTTCCCCGACTTAGGTTTAACTAAAAACGGCACCTCCGTCAATAATGTTTTCAATCTCTCAAAACTCTGTTGACATTTCTCAGTCTATTCAAACTTAACATCTTTGTGCAACAGTCTCGTCATTGGAGTAGCAATCATGGAAAATCCCTTCACAAACCGTCTATAGTACCCTGATAAACCCAAAAAGCTTCTGACTTTTGACACGTTTCTCTGTGCTTTCCACTCCACAATAGCCCAGATCTTAGTCAGGTCAACTCTAATACCATCTCCCGACATGATGTGTCCTAGGAATCTAACCTCTCGGAACGAAAACTCGCTCTTGCTAAATTTAGCATACAAATGCTTGTCTCTTAAAGTCTGCAAAAAAATTCTCAGATACTCTGCATGATCACTCTCGTCCCATGAATAAATCAATATGTCATCGATAAAGACAACTACAAACTTGTATAAATACGATCAGAAGACACAATTCATTAAGTCCATAAAGACCGCAGGAGCATTCTTTAAACCGAACAGCATGACTAGAAACTCATAATGGCCATCCTCATCCGAAATGTCATTTTCGGCACATCTTGCTCCTTAAACCTCAATTGGTAATAACCGGACCTCAGGTCAATCTTGGAGAATATCGTAGCTCCCTTTAGTTGATCAAATAGATCATCTATCCTTGGTAAAGGGTACTTGTTCTTCACAGTCACTTTGTTGAGCTGTCTGTATCTATACACAATCTCATTGACTCGTCCTTCTTTTTTACAAAAAGCACCGAAGCACCCCATGGTGAATAGCTCGGTCTTGTAAAACCCTTATCTGTTAACTCTTGCAACTGAACTTTCACTTCTTTCAACTCTAATGGTGCCATCCTATACGGAGCAACCAAAATAGGTGCCGTTCCCAAAACTAACTCAATCCCAAACTCGACCTCTCTAACTGAAGGTAATCCAGGTAACTCTTTCGGTAATACATCCGAATACTCATATACAACCGGCACTGTTTCAATCTTTACTTCAGACTCTTGAGTACTTAACACGAAAGCGAGATAAGAATCGTACCCTTTTCTCAAATATTTATCAGCCACCATGGAATAAATAATCACCGGTAAACTATCTGACCTACCTGATTCAACCCGAATAACATCTCCATTTTCACATTTCAATTCAATAAATTTACTACCACAGTTCACTAAAACACTATGGGTAGTCAACTAATCCATACCAAGAATCAAATCAAATTTATCAAACGGTAACAATATAAGGTCTGCCAAAAAACAATGACCCCTAATTGTCAAAGGACACTTCCTACACACCTTGTTAACTAACACATATTTACCTAACGGGTTTGACACCTTTACCACAAATTCTGTAGACTCAACAATCATGCTCATACGAGATGCCAATTTCATGCAAATATAAGAATGGGTAGACCTAGGAGCAATCAAAGCGATAACAAAGGTGTTATGAAGAGAAAAAGTACCCGTTATTACATCTGGTGATGATGCCTTTTCGCGAGCGTGAATGGCATAAGTCCTTGCAGGTGCCCGACCCTCTGGCCTCACAATAATGTCTCGCGATGCACCTCTACTACTAACCCCACTTCCCGGGTTCCTTTGCGGCCTACTCCTAGAAGATAAATTGCTTGATCTTATTTCCTGTTTCTTCTCCTTGTCATCCCTTTCGGGGCAGTTTCGGATGAAATGGTCAGGGGATCCACACTTATAACAAATTTGATTTTTTCCCCAACACTCCCTAGTGTGATGTCTGCCATAACTTGGGCACTCTGGATTGGACTTTGGATTGCCCACACCTGCCATTGAGGTGGCCTGAACTCTTGAACCCTAGTACATGTTGCCTCGCTTTCCTTGCGAATACCCGACTGATGTAGTTGTCCAAGGGTTCACTTCCTTGGACCTCTTCGATTGAGCTTGGTAGGACTTACTCATCGGCCTTTTCCTTACATCCCGAGCCTCACTCACGGCCTTTCTCTTTTTCTTACTCAATTCTTCGGCCTTACTGGCCCTATCCACTAATACCATAAATTCTTTTAATTCTAAAATCCCGACTAAAAGTCTGACATCTTCATTTAGCGCATATTCAAACCTCTTGCATAAAATGGCTTCTGTAGATACGCACTCTTGTGCGTACTTGCTGAGCCTAACAAATTCGCGCTCATATTCTGTCACAGTCATTTTTTCTTGTTTTAACTCAAGGAATTCCTTTTGTTTGTGGTCCATAAACCTTTGACTTATATACTTCATTCAGAAATCTTCCAAAAAGAAGTCCCACATCACTTTCTCATTCGGAACCACTGACGTCAACGTTTTCCACCAATGGTATGCCGAGTCCCTCAGCAAAGACACGGTACATTTTAAGCTCTCCTCAGGTGTACAAGAGAGTTCATCAAATACTCTCACCGAGTTTTCAAGCCAGAACTCTGCCCTCTCAGGGTCATCATCTATATTAGCTCGAAAGTCCTCAGCCCCTTGCTTCCGAATTTTGTCTACCGGGGACTTAGTTGTCCTCACTAATTATATTCCTTAGGGAGCCACAGGAACTGGCTGAGGTATAGGAGGAGGTGGAAGAGGTTGAGCATTGGGGTTTTCTCGTACATATTCCATGTACCAGTTACTCATCATTTGGAGAAAAGCTTCTCGAGCCTCTTCTCCTTAAATCCTAGTCTCGGATCCACTCTACACAGATGCGGTCCCTTGTACAGGAGTTGGCGTATTACTAGTTGCATTATCAATAGCTGATTGATCGAGATATATATACTACATAATAACAAAGTTTAGAATCATCAGAAGCCACCACACTATCATTATACGCTTTTGGCATGTATAGCTAGACTCTTACACACGCTACGGTAGTCCAAGAACCGACTAAATTATAGCTCTGATACCACTAAATATAACACCCTTTACCCGTAACCGAAGCCGAAATTGGGTTTGAGGCATTACCTAACTTATCACACTTAACATCTCAAAACGGGCTATAAAATATCGCTGTTAAACCTATCGCAAAGCTTAATCTTGGCCTACAAGGCCCTAAACATACCTCCGAGAGGCTTCAAAACTAATCCCAAAACTTTTATGAATCTGAGAAACTTTTCATCAAAACAGGGGCCACACGCCCGTATTGGTACAGGAACACGCCCATGTGTTATCTCACACGCCCGCATTCGATGCCCGTGGACGACACTAACTTAATCACACGGCCTAGACACTCCTGTGTCTTCTACCCGCAGCTCTCTGACTATGACATCATCAACCTTAAGTAGCACTTGGCCAAAGCACTCGCCCATGTGGCTGGCCCGTGGTCGTCTCTGATTAATCCACATGGTTGGTCTCACGCCCGTGTGCTTCTACCGTGTGGCGATTTAAATTCCAAATCCTAAGTGCAGACTTCACACGGCCTGGGCACACGCCCATAGACTGGCCAAGTGTCACACACGGCTTAGACACACGCCCGTGTGCCTGCCTATGTGGACGAGAACAAAACTATTTGCCAAGCTCTTTGTACCCCTCTAGCTTACACCACATAAATCCATTCAACATACCAATAAACAACTCATAATTTCAATATGAACTTCCATGAATAACTTCACATTTTCATAAATGATAAGGTGAGTCATCAACCATGACAGTATACAAAATAGTTATCTTAATAAGGGGCCAACACACTTTTGGCCAAAATGACAAAATAATCTAACTAGTCTAGTCCCTATACATCCCATATACAAAATCACTAAGTCTAGATATACCGAGGTGAGCTGATAGTGTGGGCGACCTTCTGATTATCGACGTATCCCGACTCGGCTCCTAAACTCTATAAAATAAGGGAAAAAAAAAGGGAGTAAGCTTTAAGCTTAGTAAGTTTACATGTAAACAATTAGTTTTATAGTATGTGCTAAACAATAAATAGCATTACATACTAAACAAGAAGCATTCCACATTCATAATCATGCTTACTTATTTCTTCCATTTCCACATCCAAACCATATCACAAGCTTAATGTATAAATTTTATTAGCATGCCTCCCTACACTTAGCACCACAATGTCACATAATACAACACATCACAATCTTTTAATCGACTACTCATAATCAAATTACTAGGTGGTTCCGCACTTAGCCCACCATCAGTCTTTATTAGGGTGGTATTGCACATAGCCCACCGTAATTAAGTATTAAGGTGGTATCGCATTTAGCCCACCATCAAATATTGATGTAACACATTTACATATCTATTCCATCATTCATACTAGAGTTATTCAATAACTACCACATTCTACCCACTTGAATCATACATGTTCTCAATTGTGCCATGCAGTAGTTAGCAACAACAATATATATATAATGCATCGTTCACACATAAACTTGCCTCGATGTAAAAAGTGTTAGCTAATGGTTTAATCCGTCACTTTGCCCTTTCCACGGTCAAGGTTGATTTCGCGCTCTCCTTGATCGATAACAATAAAATTTATTCATTTAGATCATTCTATGATCATAATGCTTCAAAATCCACACTTAGGCCAAAATCATTTTTCCCCTATGTCAAAAATTACGATTTCTCCCCTAGGCTCGTAAATAATTTTTCATCACATTTTCTCAATAAACAAGCCTAGTTGAACATTTATTTCTCTTACATGCTCTCCATTCCAACCATTTCATGCATTTATAACACAAATTCATTCTTTGCATTTAAGTCCTACTTAGGTCTTTTCATGCCAACACCTTTCACAAAAGTTATTTATCATCTTCCTATCATTCATTTTCTTCCATTAAAACTCAGCTAACAACATAGCCATTCTCATGGTGAGTCCCTAGACTTTCAACCATATTACAAATTAGTCCTCTCATTAGCTAGATTAAGCTTTGAGGACTCCAAATGTACAAAAATTATCAAATAACACCTCCAAAATCACTTACCTGTAGAGAAGATAAGTTGCTGAAATTTTCAAGCTTTCAAAACCCTTCTAAGCATGAAATTTTCAGTGAAGATGAAGAAGGAATAGTAAAAGATGATATCCCATCTTTTTGTCTTATTTTAATCATTCTTTATCACCTAATCTCCACCAAATTTGACCAACATTTAATGATATTGTCTCCCTTCATTCCTATGGCCGGCCATGCCCTTATAATGGCATAATTTTACTTTAAGGACCTCCAAATTAACATTCTATGGCTATTTTACAACTCTAGCTCAAAAATAGAACTTTTGCACTTTATGCGATTTAGTCTTTTTTCACGATTAAGCATGAAATCATTACAATTAAAGCACCAAAATTTATGCATCCATATAATTATGCTACAACACATAAAATAACGCCAAAAATAATTTTCCTCGACCTCGATTTAGTGGTCTCAAAATTACTATTCTGACTAGCCCCAAAATCGGGCTGTTACACACTTAACCTAATGCAACAACCACATAGACATCGTGAGAGCATAGGATGAGCTCAAGTGTAAGGTATTCACCATGATTTTGAAAGAGCATGCTAAAACATAGTACTCAAATTTGTAGGTGGGGGTATGACACCTCACACCCGACTCGATCGGTCGAACAAACTTTCAATTTAATTTCAATTAAAACATCAAGGTATCATAATTCATATCAATACACTTAAAGTGAATAAAAAAAATTCAAGTTATGTAAAATAATTTAGAAATATTTTAAAATGAGTTATAGGTGTTCAGGGATATTGGGACCAAGTTCGGGTCTCTAAGGATCAAAACAACTCAAAACAAGGTAAATACCCCCGTCTAACCTAGTAGTATTGGTACAAGTAGGTACTTGTTTTGATACATCTGGCTGGTATTGTTCATTTTTGGCTATTGACTTACTTGTAGCAATACATCTAACCACTTACACTGAAGTAAGTATGCCATGGCCCAAAAATGACCCCAAAACCCACCTAGTTTGACTCAAAACAATACTAATTCATTTCTAAACATTATGCAACATCACATACAAGTTATAAACTTCATACATGACTAATTAAACTCATTCAAATACATGATTACTATCATGCTCTCAACATTACCAACCTAAAACATCAAATTACCATATTAGAATGCAAGCAAAATGTAAATTATGGCATAACATGGCATCAAACTCATGCATAGTAAGTCTCTAGCATCAAACTCATACATAGGATAAAATATTTCCACACCTTTCTACATATATGGCCACACTCACACAAGTCTCTAGCATAGTAAGTACCAAAACATCAAAAGTTCCTCTAAAACCAATTTATGACACTAGGTACATGCCAACTTGCTACAAATTTCACAAAAGCTATACAAACTCTGTTGAGCTGAGAATTGAGTCCTAAATATATTGACCTTATCGAATCCTCGAGACTTAAGCACCACCTATACGAAATTCACAAAAGTGACTAGTAATTAAGCATATAAAATATTATAAATTCATATATACACATATGTATGATGAACTTCTTTGTCTCAAGTCATTACTTGATGCTTTCATTCGGACTTTATACTTGGTTTAGATCTTTTGACTCATCATATCAATATACATTCAAGATTTTGCCTTATCTTAGTTAATATCACAAATAGATATAATTTTGCATGCCATTTCTATCTAAATATCATTTCCATGGTATACATGACATATTCCCATTGCATTTATATCTCATTTATACATTATCAATTATGTTGGATTTGGTGTCCTGAATATAGTATATTTGTTTGTAAACTTATAATTTTTTCTCGAATAGATTGGTTAATAAAACAAACTTGATTGTCCACAAAACTAATTAAAAATTTGACTACTACAAGTGCACCTATCAATTAGTTGTAACACCCCAAACTCAGTCCAAACACCACGACTGGATCTGGTATGTCACATAAAAAGATTTTAATAGAACTTCGTGATCGTTTGAAAATTCTGGAATTTCTTTTGAAAACATCAGGATCAGTAGTTCATTAGAAAACTCAGTATTCGTTTATAAAAGTTGTAAATAGCCCAATTCTTGAGTTTAGGTGACATTTGAAAACATTTGATGTTGCAATAAGTTAACTTGAAATTTATTGTCTAGTTTCGGTTATAAAAATCCATTGATTAAGTTGAGAGAAAAACTTACATTTGCTTTATAAAAAAATGTTTTACCGATTAAATTAAAATTAAAGTGTCTAAAGTTTAAACCAAAATAAACCAGAAATTATTAGTGGCCTTATTACAAATAAAATCCCCAACATGGAAAACGATGAATAAAAGCAAAGTTCAATTTTAATAAAAACCATGCATGGCCACCCCCGAAGTCCTCTCCGGCCCAAACCCACTGAGCTAAGAATCACCTGCAAGAGTTAAGCAGAAGGGTGAGTCATGATGACTCAGTGTGCAATTACCTCACATACCATAACTAGGCCTAAGCCCCCATATTTCAATCGGCCATAGCCCAACCAATATAGCATATCAAATAGTCAATATGATAAACCCAACCAATATACCAATCAAGGTTCGGCCCCCTAGCCAAGCTAAACCGTGCACACACACACCACACCTTCCCAAATTTGGCCAACCTCTCTCCCTCTCTCTAAATCCCACAACTTCATCTACCTTTCACTTTGCACTCCCTATTGAAAAATGTTGACCGATTCTTACTCCTCCAACTCCTCTCCTCCTTTCATTTCAATTGTGTTGACTCATTCAACTTTCACACACCAAAGTCCTAGCCGAATCCACCTCTCCTCCCTCTTGGCGCCAAAAAGAAATTTCAAAATGCAAGCTACGCGACTCGAACCTCCACCTCCATTGCTCTCCTGTGGCGTCATTCCCCCTTACTTCCTAGGCCTCACCTTGCCACTCTACCACACTCCATCTTGTGTTATCAATTACACATAAATATATATAAGACCGACCTCTACAAGCTTCCCCCCTAAAGTGCCCTAAAACAAAATTTTAACCAAGACTCCAACTTGAACCCGGGCCTTCCCAAGACCCCCAAACACATCCAAATAGCAAGCAAAACAAGCCAAACACATAGAAACATGAAATGTAGAACCTCCTAACTTGGGATGTTATAGTCCTACCCCTTAAAGAAATTTTAGCCTCGAAATTTACCTGATCAAAAGAGATGAGGGTATTGCTGTCGCATTGCATCCTCTAGTTCCCACGTAGCTTCTTCTGCACCATGATTTCACCACAAGACTTTGACCAAAGGAACTAATTTCTTCCTCAAAACCTTTATGTCTCGATCTAAGATCTGCACTGGTTCTTCTTCAAAAGACAGGTTTGGCTTTACTTCAATCTCCTCCACCGGCATAATGTGAGATGGATTCGAACGATAGCGCCTCAACATCGAGACATGGAACACATCATGTATTTGTTTCAATTTTGAAGGTAACTCAATCTAATACGCCACTGGTGCCATACGTTTCAATACCCTATAAGGCCCGATGAACCTGGGGCTCAACTTGCCCTTTCATCCAAACCTCATAACCTTCTTCCAAGGTGAAACCTTCAGGAAAACTCGATCACCGACCGTAAATTCTATTTCATTGCACTTTAAATCGGATATGATTTCTATCTGTCAGAAGCTTCCTTCAACCGAGGCTGAATTAACTTAACCTTCTTCTCCGTCTCTGAGATCAATTTCGGACCCAACAACTGTCGTTCATACAACTCCATCCAGCAAGTAGGGGTACGACACTTACGACCATACAGCGCTTCGTAGGGTGCCATTTGAATGTTGGATTGGTAACTATTGTTGTATGCAAATTTTGCCAACGGTAGAAAATCCTCCCAACTACCCCTAAAGTCAATAACACATCCTCTCAACATGTCTTCCAAGATCTGAATTACCCTTTCAGACTGACCATCAGTCTATGGAGGAAATACCGTTCAAAATCCAATCTCGTGCCTAAAGCCTGGTGCAACGCTTTCCAAAATCGCAACGTAAACCTAGGGTCTCTGTCCAATATGATAGACATTGGTACCCCATGCAACCTCACAATCTCTACCACATACAGCTTAGCTAACTTCTGTAATGGATAGTCGATACGAATAGGTATGAAATGAGTAAACTTCGTCAACCGATCTACAATCACCCATACAGAATCTTTCTTAGTAGGCATAAGAGGTAGCCCACTAACAAAGTCCATCATTATCCTCTCCTATTTCCACTGTGGAATCTTCACCGGTTGTAATAACCCCAAAGGAAACTGATGCTCTGCTTTCACCTGCTGACATGCCAAGCACTTACCGAGAAACTCAGTAATTTCTCGCTTCAAACCAGGCCACCAAAACTATTTACGCAAATCCCGATACATCTTACTCCCACCAAGATGCATAGCGTAAGGGCTACTATGCGCCTCCTAAAGAATCATCTGTCTCAACTCAACATCCTTTGGCATGCAGACCCTTCCACGAAAACACAATACCTCATCACTGTTCAAACTATAATCCTCTACCCCACCATTCTGTACTTGTAGAAGTCAAGCACTTAACACATTATCCGATAACTGCTTCTCTTTAATCTGCCTACCCACATCGATTTTATTTAAAGTTCAGTAAGCAAACTCCCATCATCATACAGGCTGAAATGAGCAAACATTGCCCTTAAATCCGATATTACTTTCTGACTTAACGCATCCGCCACCACATTAGCTTTTCCCGGGTGATACTCGATCGAGCAGTCATAATCCTTTAACAGTTCAATCCATCTCCACTACCTTAAATTTAACTCCTTCTAAGTAAGGAGATATTTCAGGCTCTTATGGTCAGTGTAAATAATGGACTTCTCCCATACAGGTAGTGTCTCCAGATCTTCAAAGCGAACACTACCGCAGCTAACTCCAGATCATGCATGGGATAGTTCATCCCATGCGGTCTTAACTGCCGAGACGCATACACAACTACCTTCCCTTGTTGCATCAACACACACCCTAGCCCTGTGTGCGAAGCATCACAATGAACAACGAACTTTTTCCTAGCCTAAGGCTGAATCAAAATCGGAGCCTCCGTCAAGATCCTCTTCAGCTTCTCAAAGCTTTCCTACTGCTTATCGACCCAAACAAATGGTACCCCTTTCGGCAACAACTTAGTTTAGGGTGCCGAAATCAAGGAGAATCCGTCAACAAACCTTCTGTAGTATCCAGCTAACCCAAGAAAACTTCAAATTTCTGCTACTGGCTTCGACGGCTTCCAATCTAGAATAGCTTCAATTTTTCAGAGATCCACCCTAATCACCTCCGCAAAAACAACATGCACTAAAAAGGTCACCTCCTTCAGCCAAAACTCACACTTGCTGAATTTGGCATACAGTTGCTTCTCTCTTAGTACTTGCAGAACAACCCGAAGATGCAAATCATGCTCCTCTCCTATTCTTGAGTAAACTAGAATATCGTCTATGAACACCATAACAAATCGATCTAAATAGGGTTGGAATACCCGATTCATCATATCCATAAATGCAGCTGGTGCATTCGTCAACCCAAACGGCATCATTAAAAACTCATAGTGACCATAATGAGTTCAAAATGCCATCTTATGAATGTCTGCCTCCTTGACCTTAAGCTAATGATAACCTGACCTCAAGTCTATCTTTGAGAAGACTGAAGCCCCTTTAAGCCGATCGAACAAATCGTCAATCCTTGGTAGCGGGTACTTGTTCTTAATCGTCAACTTATTCAATCGGTGATAGTCAATGCACATACGCATCGACCCGTCTTTTTTCTTCACGAATAGCACTGGCACTCCCCACAGAGATACACTTGGTCGAATAAAACCACGGTCCAACAACTCCTGGATCTGAGCATTAAGTTCTACCAGCTCCTTAGGTGCCATCCTATATGGGGCGATGGACACCGGAGCCGTACCAGGAAGTAGTTCAATTCTAAATTCCACCTCGCGGTTTGGAGGCAACCCCGAAAGTTCTTCAGGAAAGATGTCCACGAATTCCTTCATCCTCCCCTACAGTCAATTACTTTGCGTCCAAAGCACTAATGAAAGCTAGAAATTCCTTGCACCCTTTTCGAACCATCTTAACAGCCCTTAATGCAGAAACCATGTTAGACAAATAATCCCTTCTTGCTCCTATCACAACCACCTCCTTATCCTCTAGAGTTCTCAACACCATTCGCTTAGTCACACAATCCAAATTTGCACGACGCTTAACCAGCCAATCCATGCCTAAGATAAGGTCAAACTCGCCAAATGGTAATTCCATCAAGTCTGCTGAAAATACTACTCCTTGAATTTCTAAAGGCACATCCCTAAACAGCTTGTTTACTACTACGGATTGTCCTAAAGGGCTAACCACAGTCATTCCTCTAGCAGCAATTTCAAATTCTATACTTAAAGTTTCAGATATGGTACAAGCGACATAAGAATAGGTCGATCCAATATCAATCAAAGCAAGAAATGGCTTATTAGCTATAAGAAACATACCGGTTATGACGTCCCGTGCGTCGCCATCCTCTCGCCGCCATGCTGCATAAACTAAACCCGACTGTCCTGCATCTGCGTTACTGACACCCCTGCCCAGTCCTCTACGACCCTGACCAAAACCATTCCCACCTATGATCAGACCACGACCTCTCGGCATCTGCTGTCCACCTCTTCCCAGCTGCACATTACCTTGACCTACCGACTATGCCCTAGTTATTTCTTACGGACAATTCCTTATTAGATGATCCTTCGACCCACACTTGAAACATCCTCTATCTCTTCCACAACACTCTCCTGAATGTGATTTCCCACACTGAGCACACTGTTGAGACTGTCCAACAACAACCAAGATTACAACTCGACCCGGCCCATCAAACTTAGGCCTATTCTGAAAACCCCCACATGAGCCTGACGATCCATAACTCCTCTTATTTTTAACCCTATCCTTATCCCTATTTTGCCTCTCAGTCTACTTTACCTCTTCAGCTATTTTAGCCTTTTCAACCAGGATAGCAAAATCCCTCTCCCGCTACGGAGCTATCAACACTCTCAACTCATCTCGCAGCCCATCTTCAAACCGTATGCAATGCTCATAATCGGTCGCAACTATCCCTCGGGCGTAACTACTCAAGCACAGAAATTCTACCTACGGATTTACCCCCAAGTACCAGATTAAGGAATGCTTTCCTCTGAGCATCCACATAACTTTCCCCAATGTATTTCCCTTGAAATGTAGTCTTGAAGAAATCCTAGTCAATGCGATCCGCTAGAGTACCCTCTCTTACTGTGAGCCACCACTGATATGCCTCGTCCCGAAGAAGAGACACCGCTCCTTTCAATTTCTCCTCTGTCGTGTAGTCTAGATCATCCATAATTCACTCGACTGCCTCTAGCCAATATTCAGCTACATTTGGGGCCACACCAGAGATACCCCTAAACATTTCAGCCTCATTTGCTCGAAGTCATTCAGGAATAGACTTTCAGGACACTGTCCTAGTGCTTTCCCCATCAACTCGCTCCAGCACACACAACATCGCTTGAGACAGGGCATCATCCCCACCAGTTCTATCTTGAGATCACGCTTCTGCCATGGGTGATGCTGGCGTTTCACCTTTAGGCTCATGCCTTGCTTCCGAGAACTCAACCTCTACACCCCGGCCTCTACCTCGGCCGCATGTACCACATCCACGTCCTGTAGCACTCATGTCTAACATTTCGTCTTAATCTGATTACAAATTTTATGCATTAGCATTTCTTTTCACTGTTTATTAATGAGTAGTTTTATGAAAATAGAGTTGTAAGTAGTTTTCCGCAAAACATACGCATACCTAAAGGTTTCCATTTCTAAAGTAGAGTTTCTTAATTCTAACTATCATAACACAATATAACTACTTCATGCAAATCACCCAATTCAATCAGAAAACTTACCGTACGGACTTGGTGCCGGAGACTCGGGTGCCATACTTCCAAAAAACATGTACATATTTATATTTTCTTTCTAAACCATCTTTAGACCAATTTTGGAAAACTTTTTGAACCCAAAAACCCATAGCCGAGTTTTGTAACCAGGCTCTGATACCACATTGTAACACCTCAAACCCGGCCCAAACACCACGACCGGATCTGGTATGTCACATAAAAAGATTTTAATAGAACTTCGTGATCGTTTGAAAATTCTGAAATCTCTTTTGAAAACATCAGGATTAGTAGTTCGTCAGAAAACTCAGTATTCGTTTATAAAAGTTGTAAATAGCCCAATTCTTGAGTTTAGGTGACATTTGAAAACATTTGATGTTGCAATAAGTTAACTTAAAATTTAATGTCTAGTTCCGGTTATAAAAATCCGTTGATTAAGTTGAGAGAAAAACTTACATTTGCTTTATAAAAAAAATGTTTTACCGATTAAATTAAAATTAAAGTGTCTAAAGTTTAAACCAAAATAAACCAGAAATTATTAGTGGCCTTATTACAAATAAAATCCCCAACATGGAAAACGATGAATAAAAGCAAAGTTCAATTTTAATAAAAATCGTGCATGGCCACCCCCGAAGTCCTCTCCGGCCCAAACCCTTTGAGCTAAGAATCACCTGTAAGAGTTAAGCAGAAGGGTGAGTCATGATGACTTAGTGTGTGATTACCTCACATACCATAACTGGGCCTAAGCCCCCATATTTCAATCGGCCATAGCCCAACCAATATATCATATCAAATAGTCAATATGATAAACCCAACCCATCCTAATATTCCATCCTCTACACTCCACTCCATATATCCAACCTCATCCTCCTGTGGGGATTTCTACAATCAACCCTCCATCCTCTACACTCCTCTTTGGTAGTCATACTGATAGTCATGCTGCTCAAAACCGATATAATGTGGCCTAGCCACCGATACAATGTGACCAAGTTAGCGATATACAATATGGCACCAAGCCATCAGAATAGTGTGACAAAGTCACCGATAAACACTGCCCCTTCACATAATTATAATTTCCCAAATCCCATGCACATGCAAACATAGTGAAATGAGCATATCATATAACATTATACATAAATTGTGCAGAGCACGTGCACATTCATGCTAGCGATAATATTTATAAGGCTTAATCTGAGAATAAGTAACCTGGTGTTACGATTTTACCCTCCATGGGTAACTCAATAGCCATTACCGAGTTTTCGGCTTTCAAACAATACATATACCTTTTTATACAAACAAGAAAAAGTGTGGAAATTACACACCTGTAAACGCGAAGGACTAGACTCTTGATATCGTCGATATTTTCGCTAGAAGAAATGATCACAATCTGCCTATCACAATCAGATGTCAGTTCCCTACCAAAACCCGGTGAAAAATATTGCACCGCCGATACTGCACATTTTTTAAACTTAGGGATAGGGACTACGAGTCCAACCCCCTCCTTCCCTTGAATGGCATTCATATCCATGAAAAGATCTTGATCAGGAAACTGGGTTAAGGCACTGAAAAAATAGAGAGAATAGGTACTCAAACGAAGAGGTTCCTTACCTTGATCAATAGAAATCGAATGCTAGAAGGCTTAGCCTAAGAAACCGATTGAGTCCCTCCATAATCACTATGTTAAAACCGATTTTCAAAACTAGAATAAAGAAAATAGCCTTTCAGCCAACCAAATCGATAAAGAACCCCCTTACTACCCATTTGACCAACAACCACTTACCAAGATCCTCACGAAAATAGGCCACACGTAGAAAAGATGTTAGAGATACGTCCCTCTACCATCGACCAACGCCCAAAGAAACTAGTCAGAACTTTCGATTAGCCAAACCAAAGAGAGAAAGGAAAAGAACGAGATGAAAAGGGAAGAAGGCTCCTTACCGAAACAAGAGTATACCGAATGGAGGGTCTATGTTCGGCTATTAGCAAAATCGATAGAAAGGGTGCCTTCAAGTGACACCAAAAAGAGATTTAGCTTCTCCAAAATATGAATAAGAAGAGAAAATAGAGGGTAAAAGTAAGAGATAAGATTCGGCCAAAGCACTTACAAGTTTGGTTATGATGAAGAAACAAGTAGCAATGGACTAGGGAGATTCGGCTATGAAGAAAAATAACTAGCAAATGGAGAAAAGGAACAAAAAAAAGCACAATCACTAATATGATATTTTCCTAACACCAAAGAACAAGAAGGAGTAGAAATGAGGCTAGAAAATGCTTCGATTTTGGTAGATGAGAAAGGAAGCAAATGTTCAAAAATGCAAAAGAGAAAGAGAGTGTTTATAAGATTGATTTGGCTAACACCATGCTCAAAAATGACCACTTGAAGAAAACGACACACCCTTATGACCAAAAATGCTCAACAAAAAGCCTAAGTGCTACCAATCATGGTTCGGCCCCCTTAGCCAAGCTAAACTGCACACACACACACCACACCTTCCCAAATTCGGCCAACCTCTCTCCCTCTCTCTAAATCCCACAACTTCCTCCGCCTTTCACTTTCTACTCCCCATTCAAAAATGTTGACATTCTTACTCCTCCAACTCCTCTCCTCTTTTCATTTCAAATGTGTTGACTCATTCATCTCCTCCCTCTTGGCGCCAAAAAGAAATTCCAAAATACAAGCTGCGCGACTCGAACCTCCACCCTCACTGCTCTCCTGTGGCGTCATTCCCCCTTGCTTCCTAGGCATCACCTTGCCATTCTACCACACTCCATCTTGTGTTATCAATTACACACAAATATATATAAGACCGACCTCTACAAGCTTCCCCCTTAAAGTGCCCTAAAACAAAAATTTAACCAAGACTCCAACTTGAACCCGGGCCTTCCCAAGACCTCCAAACACATCCAAATAGCAAGTAAAACAAGCCAAACACACAGAAACATGAAATGCAGAACCCCCTAACTTGGGGTGTTACATTAATAGTATAGCTGATATGATTCCGGTCAAATCATATGACTTGACAAGAAAGACTCGAGATTGGCCCAAGCGTGAGGGGCCCAAAACTAAAATTAAAATTTTCAAGCCAGTATTTTGTTTGATATTTCCATGGTTTTTTTTTGTTTTAACATGTTAGGTCTCAAGTTAATTGCTATTCAATTTATTCCATAGATTTTATCTTGCCTTATATGAACATGTTTTCATTTGCTTATGCATATGGAGTGTTTACCCTACCATGCTGTTGAATTGTTATTAAGTTTATGCATGAGTTTAAGTCATATGTCCATATCATATGTGCGTGGTGTGTTTAAGTCAATTTGTTCATATGTGTGTGCAACAAGAGTCTAAGTGTACATGTAGTTTAGTTAAGTGTCATGTTACGTGTTTACATGTTTGGGGTCACTTGAAGTTTCTTTGCTGCCAATTGTCTAAAATGGTTTAATCCCTATTTATATATGCTTGTAGAAACTATTTGGCTGGCCATTTTAATGCTCATCATGGGCCTTCTTTAATGCCGAATACATGCATAAGGAAATTTATGGAACCAACACATCTGAGCCATTATGAAGATACATGAGATCGTTCATATGGGAGGGCCAAGTACATGCCTTCATGCATTCCTTAATGAGGAAGAGTTCACGAACAAACAAGGGAAATGTGCCTCATTAAATCGACAATTGAACCAACCCATACATTAACCAAAATGAGGGAAGGATTTAAGAGATTTATGCTGTCCATTCATGTATTCAAGGCACATTAAAGCTTTAATTTAGGTGATGTATGAGCCATGCAAAATCCATTCCTTCAAGGGGGATTTTTGGAAATTAAAAAACTGCACCTACATTGAATTGGACGAATACTTCCTAGCTAAGTATGCATGAATGTCCAAGTTAAGAGACATCATATTTATTCGGCCAAGCATGTACCAAACATCAAGCATGACCCGAATTTACTTCATGGAGGGTGAACACATTAATGATTTAGTGCGAACAACTTAAGCGTTAGGTGTGAATATGTTAATGTTAGTGTGATTTCATTTTATGCCAAAATTTGAATGGCCATTTTAAGGGCCTATAAAAACCATGTAACAGAACATTTGGAGTTAGTCAATTTATAATATAAAACTTATTTTGTGAGAATTGTTTCTCTTTCGGTTCTTAACCGAACTTACCGAACTTATCAAACTATTTCTAGTTTGTGGCATTCACCCTTTTGTCTTATCATCCCATAACCCATCCCTAGGTATGGCGACTTCTACCAAACTAAGATTCGAGTGTTTGTCAAATTTATGAAGGTCGGGTTCTTTTATAACTTCGGTTCTGTAAAACATTCAAGTGCTTCGGGTCGCGGTTTCCACCATCCTTTAGACCTATTCAAGACGGCCCTTCAATCAAGAAAATTTCTGAACTTTACAAGTCTTGAAAAATCGCATCAATAGCTATGGTGAGCAAAGATATCGTTCCACGAAGAATAGAAGTACTAGTAATTATCGTCTCTATTTTTTAACCAAATAAATCAAGTGATTGATTAAAAACTAAAATTAACTAAATTAATTAACTACCGAACACGACAAAGAAATAAAACAGGAAAATAACCGATTAATAACCAAGAAGAAAAGTAATACCAAGGAAAGAAAATTCACCTAGATTTCATCTGCCACTATCAATCTAAATTACGCAATTTTTTTACTTAGTATCTTAATTAGTAGAAATCCCTAAATTATGCTAATATCTCTTCCGAGAGTAAGAGTAACTAACTCTATGTTGATTAATTGAAATTTCTTTCTAATTAAAGCCCCTATTATCCATTAACTCGTGGTATGGATTCCCCTATTAGATTTGACCCTAATCGGATAGATTTTTCTCGCCATATTTCTAGGATTTCATGCAACTCCACTCAATTACACAAGATCTACTCTTAAATAGGGTTTATTCCTCCTTTGATTTAAACACATTAAACATGGATCAATAATCTAAAAATATCAAACCAAGAATCAAGCACACATAATTAAGAACAAGATCTAAGTAATTATTTCATAAAGTAAAAATCAAAAGTTAGAATTCATCATAGAGTTCATCTCCCCTAGGTATTTAGAAAATTAATTCATTCTTGAAAATAAAAACATCCAAGAGACAGTATAACCAAAAGAAATAAAGAAACTCATGATAACCTCTTAAGAAATCAACTGGGAATCTTCAATCTTGACAAAAATCTACTTCAAAATCGATTTCAATAGTTTTTTTTTAGTTTTTTCTTGAATATTTTATGACGGCTCCCTCCTATCTTCTTATTTTTTGTCATATACACATCTTAGAATGCCCGAAGAACCTAAAAATTGTGTTTTTTCGCTGTTCAGAGTTCAAATCCGCACAATTGACACGACCTACCACATGGCTATGTGGTAGCCCATGTGGGTCACACGGCAGTATGGAATGGGTCAGCCTGTATGGCTCTTGTAGTTTGCTCCTATTTTTCAATTTTGGTTTGTTTTTCACTCATTTTTCTCCCAAATTCTCTATTAAGAATTAGAACATGAATTTAAAGGATTAGGAGCATAAAATTCACAATTAACATTGAATAATCACCCAAAAAATGCATCAAGAATAAGGTTAAATATGTTACTTTTAGCACTTATCAAATATCCCCACACTTAAGCATTTGCTTATCGTCAAGAAAAATTCTTAACCCACATTCAAGTCAACTTCCCTGAATTTATCATTTTCACTGATAATTTTTAAGATAATATACGGATAATCATGTATTGAAAATTCAAACTAAAATGACACTAAAAAGCATAAGAAATCCAAGTAGAAAATTTTAAGGCTTAAAAACATTAGGCGAGAATCTCCCTTATCTCAATAATCACCTGAAATTCAAACTAAATAAGAATTAACACCCTCACGAAGGATCGCTCAAGCACTCAAAGTGTTTAAGGTTTAAGTAACATGCACTCAGCAGTCGATTGAGAAATGTTATTACCATATGCTTGCTTGAAAATCAAATCTCCGCCATTATAGAATGAGATGACACACCAATCAAGAGATCTTTACAAGGTTGTAATGGGGCTTAGGTTAAGGGTATGAAAAAGATCAGAAAAGTTGGTTACAATCGAGAGTCGAGTTGATAAGTTACCAAACTAGAAAAATTCAGTTGTTGAATTAAAAAAAATTACATCAATAAGAAATAAATAATGAAAATGAGTTTTTCAATAGAATATCAAACTAACAATTCAACCTTAATCAATTTTTTTGAATTTTTTCTCTATTTTTTTTTTTTATATTTTTTTTGAAAAAGAAAGTCAACAATACAAATAATAGAACATAGATAGGCAACTAACTTAATCAAATCTCGATAAAAAGTGTAACACCCCAAACCCGGCCCAAACACTACAACCGGATCTGGTATGTCACTAAGAAATTTTTAAAAAAAAAATTACCAATCGTGACGACAGAAAGCCCAAATAAGAATTACATAAAATGTGCCTTAATAATCAAAAGCCCAAAACTGAATTACATGTCTTTGAAAGAAATTAAAATGAGAATAATTAATAAAGGCCCATAATAAAACTAAAATGTAAACTAATGGCCCATGGCCTTATTACAACGTAGTTCGAATTCATAACATAAAATACTTTGAAAAAAAAACTATTACGTGGAACTTTATAGCCAGATCCACATATGCTTTTGCATGGCGACCTTGCGCTCCTCTCGGCCGATCATTGCACTAATTGTCACCGAAAGGTTAGTTTAATTGGGTGAGTCGCGAGACTCAAGTGCAACCCTCATGCGCCACTAGATTTGGGCCTCATAAAACATAATAATAATTTCATTTACATGGAAAAAAATAATATGCAAAACCCAACCCAATTGCCTAGGTTTCCATCCGCTACACGCCTCCGTACCAACCAACACACCATTGGGGATTTCTACAATCAACCCACACCGCTACACACCAAGATGGCAGTCATGCTGCTCATCAACATATATTGGCCGAAGCCCTTAAAATGGATTACGGCTTTAGCCGCTACAGTAAATCACGGTAAAAACCGCTACACATATACATATACATATACTTCCTCCTTTCATCACCCAACCTATGCAAACATGTACAATAATTTAAAACATGTACAACAATTTACTTGTAACATATAATCAGATTATTTCCTAACCCGAGGGTCCGCTGTTTAAATTCGAGATTTTGGCTTTTAATGTAACATATAAAACTTATGAACATATATATATAATTAATCAGATCTAGACGGTGGGGAAGTATTACACACCTGATTTGCGTACTAAGGCTTTCGCTATATCTACGCTACTATCACTCGAGACTACCACTATTGGCCCACGATCGACTTGATTTTGGCCCACACTCGATGGCCAATCTCAAGACTACATCAAACAGATCGCTTCTTGTATTTGAGTGACAATTTTACGATCCAACCTCTACTGCTTGACTGTTAGTTGAGTCCATAACAATCCCTTAATCACTAAACCAAATAAACGATGAGATCTAACTCATGAATTAAATATAACCCTTAAAATGAGAACTTACCTAGTTAGTCGAATCCCGAATGTCCTTAAGAAATCATCACCACCAACCTACCTTTGGCTTTTCCACCAAATCGACACTTCCGAATAAAACAAGACAATATTCGGCTTCTAGGATAGAGAGAGTGAAATCGACAAGCCTGTGGAATAAATGATTTGGTTTAGAACTTGACAGAAAAATAAAGGAAACGCAAAGAAACAAAATCCCGAAACTCACCAGATTAGAGAGGAGTATGCAGCTTATGGTGTACCATTGAGAAACAGAGATTTCATTTGTAGATTCAGCTATGGGAGAGGAAAATAAAGACTAGGGTATTCGGCTTTGAGAAGAAAATAGGGGAAAATAAACTGTGTCGGAGAGTTGCGGCAAAGAAAAGAATTTGAGAGAATAGGAGAAGGGAATTTTGGCTAGGTGAGGAAGAAGAGAAAAAAAATAAAAGAATGGATGATCAATTGGCTTAAATAGAATTCGGCAATGCACCCCCTTTCCCAGAGTTGGATTTTCAGCCAACTCTGCAAACACCTGATAGCTCAAATTCCTATCCCTTATCATGATCTGCTGACTCATTTAAAAGAGTCTCAACTAGTTCCAACTCCTCATCCTCTTAATTATCAGCTTTTATCACTTAAATAAAAAGAAATAAAGCTCCTAAATGCTAACAAGTGTGCCGTCCACTCCCCCTCCTTGATATACCGAAATTTTTCCCCCAATTCTTGGGTATCAAGTGGCCACACATGGCCCAATAACCTCCCTAAGTGGCGCCACCTTAGTGCCCACTCAAAGCACTCCAAATTTTTGGGCCACAAGCCCAACTTGCTACCAAACATAACTATTTAAATTTAATTACTACTAACACTATTTTTAATCATTCTAACCCAAGTTTTAAAGCCCAAAATATCACTTAAACTTCTCAGAACATTAAATTAAACTCTAACCCATATATTTAATCAAGGTCTCAGCCCGAGCCTTAAATTCTTGAACCAACATGTTAAACCAACATATAAATGCACAGGCCCACATTTAGGATGTTACAGTTCTACCTCCCTTAAAATAAATTTCAGCCTCGAAATTTACCTGATCAAAAGAGATGGGGATACTGCTGTCGTATAACATCTTCTGGCTCCCACGTCACCTCTTCTGCGCCGTGATTTCGCCACAAAACTTTGACCAATAAAACAGACTTCTTTCTCAACACTTTCACATTTCGATCCAGAATGTGTACTGGTTCCTCCTCAAAAGACAAGTCCGGCCTTACTTCTATCTCTTCTACTGGCACTATGTGCGATGGGTCAGATCGATAACGTCTCAGCATCGAGACATGGAACACGTCATGTATCTACTCCAGCTCCGAAGGCAACTCCAACCGATAAGCCACTGGGCCCACACGTTTTAGTACCCGATAAGGCCCAATAAATCATGGATTTAACTTCCCCTTTCGACCAAACCTCATTATCTTCTTCCACAGGGATACCTTCAAGAAGACTTGATCACCTACCGTGAATCCACCTCTTTCCGCTTTAGATCCGTATAAGACTTCTGTCGATCAGACGCTTCCTTTAGCCGAGCCCGTATTAACTTCACTTTCTCCTCGGTTTTGAAACTAATTTGGGACCTAACACCTTACGTTCACCCAACTCCATCCAACATGTTAGAGTACGACATCTCCTTCCATATAATGCTTCATAAGGCGCCATCTGAATGCTAGCTTGATAACTATTATTATATGCAAATTCTGCCAATGGAAAATACTCTTCCCAACTGCCCCTAAAGTCGATGATGCAACCCCTTAGCATATCTTCCAAGATTTGAATTACCCTCTCGGACTGACCATCAGTCTGTGGGTGAAAAGCGGTACTAAATTCTAATCTTGTTCCCATTGCTTGATGAAGAGCCTTCCAAAATCATGACGTGAACCTAGGGTCCCTCTGATATGATCGACACCGGCATACCATGCAATCTTACAACCTCAGCCACATACAATTTAGCCAGCTTTTGTAAAGAAAAGTCCACTCAAACCGATATGAAGTGAGCAGACTTCGTCAGCCGATCTACAATCACCCAAATCGAATCTTTCTTAGTGGGTGTAAAAGGTAACCCGCTAACAAAATCCATCGTGATTCTCTCCCATTTCCATTGGGGAATCTTCACTGGCTGCAACAATCCCGATGGCACTTGGTGTTCAGCTTTGACCTGCTGACACGTTAAAAATTTTCCTATGACTTCTGTTACCTCTTTCTTCAGACCTGGCCACCAAAATTGCTCTCGCAAATCACGGTACATCTTGACTCCTCTAGGATGCATAGCATAAGGGCTACTATGCGATTCCCGAAGAATCCTCTGTCTTAACTCATCATCCTTAGGCATGCAAATCTTCCCACGATAACACAGAATTCCATCCTTGTTCAAACTATAGTCCTCCATTCCACCATCCCTCACTTGCAAAAGTCGAGCACTCAGAACATCATCCACTAACTATTTGCCCTTAACCTGACTTACCCATGTTGGCTTTACTTGCAACTCAGCCAGCAAACTCCTGTCGTCGAACAAACTCAGATGAGCGAACATGGCTCTTAGTTCCGATACTACCTTACGGCTTAACGCATCTGCCACCATATTCGCCTTATCAGGGTGGTATTCGATCGAACAATCATAATTCTTCAAGAGCTCGATCCACCTACGTTGTCTCAAATTTATCTCCTTCTGGGTAAGGAGGTACTTCAGCCTTTTATGGTCAGTATAAATTACTGACTTCTCCCCGTATAAGTAGTGCCTCCAAATCTTTAAGGCAAACACTATCGTCCCAACTCCAAGTCATGCGTAGGGTAGTTCAACTCATGGGGTCTCAACTGTTGAGATGCATACGCCACCACCTTTCCTTTTTGCATCAGTACACACCCTAAACCTGTGTGCGACGCATAACAGTAGACGGTAAATTCCTTTCCTGCCTTTGGCTGAATCAATACTAGCGCTTCCTTCAGGATTCTCTTCAACTTCTCAAAGCTCTCTTGCTGTTTGTTGGTCCATACAAACAATACTCCCTTCCTCAACAACTTAGTTAGAGGAGCCGCTATTAGAGAAAACCCTTCAACGAACCTTCGATAATACCCTGCCAAACCTAAGAAACTCCAAACTTCGCCACAGACTCTGGTGGTTTCCAATCCAATACAGCTTCTATCTTTCGAGGGTCCATCCTGATTTCTTCGGCCGAAACCACATGTCCTAAGAAAATCACTTCTTTCAGCCAGAACTCACACTTACTGGACTTTGCAAACAAGCTTCTTCTCTCAGGGTTTACAACACCACGCGAAGATGTTCGTCATACTCCTCCTCCATAAAAGTTACTGGCGCGTTCTTCAACCCGAACGACATCACCAAGAACTCATGACGCCTGTACGAGTCTGAAACGCCGTCTTATGAATGTCTCCTTCTTTAACCCTTAATTGATGATATTCGGACCGTAGGTCAATCTTAGAAAAGACCGATGCTCCTTTGAGTTGATCGAACAGGTCGTCGATCCTCGATAATGGATACTTGTTTTTTATCGTCAACTTGTTCAATTGATGATAGTCCACGTACATACACATGGATCCGTCCTTCTTCTTCACGAACAGGACCGGCGCTCCCCATGGAGACGCACTCGGTCGAATGAACCCATGATCCAATAGTTCCTGAATCTGAGCCTTGAGCTCCACCAACTCCTTCGGTGCCATCCTATAAGGAGCAATAGATACTAGAACTATACCTAGAAGTAGGTCTATTCCAAATCCCACCTCGCGATCCGGGGGTAATCTTGACAATTCCTCCAGAAAGACATTCGCGAAATCCTTGACTGTTCGAACCTCCTCAACAGTCACCTCCTTAGCATCCAATGCACTAACGAAAGCTAGAAATGCACTACATCCCTTCCAAATCATCTTAATAGCTTTTAAGGATGATACCACGTTGGACAAGTAATTCCTCATTTCTCCTAACACAACCACCTCCCCGCCTTTCGGGGTTCCCAACACCATACGTTTATTCCCACAGTCCAACTTGGCACGATGCTTAGTTAACCAATCCATTCCCAAAATAAGGTCAAACTCTCCAAACGGTAATTCCATTAAATCAGCTGGGAATACTACCCCTTGAGTCTCTAAAGGTACATCCCTAAATAGTTTGTCCACCACCTTAGATTGTCCTAGGGACTAACCACGGTCATCTTTCTAGTTGTTATCTCGTAATCTATACTTAGAGTCTCAGATACTGAACATGCAACATAGGGGTGGGTTAACCCAATGTCAATTAAGGTAAGAAAAGGGTTATCAGCGATAAGAAATGTACCGGTTATAACATCCGGTGCGTCATCATCCTCCCATTAACGAGCCGCATAAACTAAGCCCGGCTGCCTTGCATCTGTATTACCTGTACCTCTGCCAGACGCTCCACGACCTCGACTAGATCCATTTCTTCCTCTAGCTGCACCTCTACCCCTTGGTCCAGGTTGATCACCTCTCCTAGCCTGATCAGAACCTCGGCTCGTTGGCTGCCTACGATCCATCTGAGGACAGTCCCTCATCAAATGTTCTGTGGATCCACACCTAAAACATCCACCGATTTTCACTCTACACTCCCCATAATGGGTTCTCCCACATGTAGAACATGCTTGACTCTGGCTCGATGGAGCACGAGCTGGCCCACCAGTCCTAGGCCTCTTTTGAAAATTTCCAGTTGCTCTAGAGGGTCTAAAACTCCTGTTACTCCTTCCTCGATCCTTATCCTTCTCCTGTCTCTCCACCAGCTTCACTTCCTCAGCTATTTTGACCTTATCCACCAAAACAGCGAAAATTCTCACTCGTTGTGGTGCAATCAGAACCCTTAGCTCATTCCGTAGCCCATCCTCGAACCGAACGCATCGTTCATACTCCGTTGCTACCATTCCTCGAGCGTAACGACTTCAAAGTAGAAACTCACCTCATACTCGACCACAGACTTACTCCCCACACCAAATTCAGAATGCTTTCCTTTGAGCATCCATATAACTAGCCCCAACGTACTTTCCATCTGAAACGACTCCTTAAAGAAATCCCAGTCAATCAAGACGGCGGTAGTACCCTCTTTCACCGTGAGCCACCATTGGTAGGCCTCGTCTCAAGAAGAGACACGACCCCTTGACTTCTCCTCCTTTGTGAAGTCTAGGTCATCCATTATACATTCCATCGCTTCTAACCAATATTCAATGGAACTTGGGGATCGCCAGAGACTCCCTAAATACTTGACCCATTGTTCCTCGACCTCTCAGCACGATTTTCTGGCTCCTATGCCCATACCACCTCACCACTCTTTCTAAAACCTCAAGACACTTGAGACACCACGTCCTCTCCACATGCGGTCACGAAATTCCACCTCAAAGAAATGGTGGAACCTTATCTCACTTCTGGACCCATGACCCGATCCTATGGGTTCCAACACGGTCATCCTACCTCTACCGCGACCACGTGGCGGATGTCCTCGACCTCTTGTACTCATTCTTCTAGTTCGCGTTTATCTGAATTAAAAATTTTATGAGTCATTAGTTGTTTCCACTAATTATCCCCGAACAATCTTATGAAACATAGTTTTAAAAGTGATTCTTTCGAATTCGAACCTATCTACAGTTTTCAGTCTTCCTATTCTGGGAATTATGCACACACAACATTCATGCAGGTAACATTTATCACCTAAGGGTATTTTCGTCATTTCACTACCCAAGGGTATTTTCGTAATTTTATCCTACAGGGGTATTTTCGTAAATTTTTTTCCAAAATAAAGTTCCTGGTGATTTGGCAGAATAAGGGTATTTCGGTAATTTTCCAACTCGGGGTATTTTGGTAATTTCGCAAATCTGGGGGTATGTCGATAATTTTGCAAATCAGGGATATTTCGGTAATTTATAAAATTTAGGGTTATTTTAGTAATTTTGCCAATCAGGGGTATTTTGGTCATTTACAAATCAGGGGTGTTTTGGTCATTTACAAATCAGGGGTGTTTTGGTCATTTACAAATCACGGGTAATTTGGTAATTTTACAATTCAAGAATATTTTGATGTTGTTGTTGTTTTTGTTTTCTATGGAAAGATTCTGTTGACTTTGTAAATCGGGGTATTTTTTTCAAAATAAGGATATTTTAACAATTTTGTGAGAAAATAGGTGGCTGGTCCCTTTTGGGTTTTGATTATAAGTTTTGGCCTGTCAACACGTACTCGTAGCTAGGGTGAATAGTCACTATGCACCAGGTAGGATTCTAGTGGAAAGGAGGTGAGTCACTAGGACTGCTTAAGTACCAAGCTTCCACTGAATCCACTCCTAGACATGCATATGCCTATTGCCACACCCTGTCATGGCTAAAGTGAACAATCACTATATACCAGGTAAGATTTCGGTGAAGAGGAGGTGAGTCACTCGGACTGCTTAAATACCAAGCTCTTCCGGATCTATTCCTAGACATGCATATGCTTGTTACCACACTTTAGTCTTGTGACTTATTTACAGGTGTTGTTTAATGAAGTTAAGTCTTATGAATTTGAAGAGTTGTTTGTCTAAGCCTAAAGTCCATCAAGTTCTAACCTAAATAATCTATGTCCCATAAGCCCGTTAAGCCCACATTTATATTCACAATCAAGAGTTTAGTATACTTACCTGGCGAACTTGGCCGGAGACGCAGGTGCCATACTGAGCTAACAAACCTTTACTAAGAGAAATCCATGTTTTAAAAACCCATTTTTAGAAAATCTTTTGGGCCCAAAATCCCAAAGCCGAGTTTTGAACCTGGCTCTGATATCAATTTGTAACACCCCAAACCCGGCCCAAACACTACAACCGGATCTGGTATGTCACTAAGAAATTTTTTTTAAAAAAAATTACCAATCGTGACGACAGAAAGCCCGAATAAGAATTACATAAAATGTGCCTTAATAATCAAAAGCCCAAAACTAAATTACATGTCTTTGAAAGAAATTAAAACGAGAATAATTAATAAAGGCCCATAATAAAACTAAAATGTAAGCTAATGGCCCATGGCCTTATTACAACGTAGTTCAAATTCATAACATAAAATACTTTGAAAAAAAAAAACTATTACGTGGAACTTTATAGCCGGATCCACATATGCTTTTGCATGGCCACCTTGCGCTCCACTCCGGCCCGGTCCGTTGCACTAATTGTCACCTGAAAGGTTAGTTTAATTGGGTGAGTCGCGAGACTCAGTGTGCAACCCTCATGCACCACTAGATTTGGGCCTCATAAAACATAATAATAATTTCATTTACATGGAAACAAATAATATGCAAAACCCAACCTAATTGCCTAGGTTTCCATCCGCTACACGCCCCCGTACCAACCAACACACCATTGGGGATTTTTACAATTAACCCACACCGGTACACGCCAAGATGGCAGTCATGCTGCTCATCAACATATATTGGCCGAAGCCCTTATAACGGATTACGACTTTAGCCGCTATAGTAAAACACGGTAAAAATCGCTACACATATACATATACATATACTTCCTCCTTTCATCACCCAACCCATGCAAACATGTACAATAATTTAAAACATGTACAACAATTTACTTGTAACATATAATCAGATTATTTACTAACCTGAGGGTCCGCTGTTTAAATTTGAGATTTCGACTTTTAATGTAACATATAAAACTTATGAACATATATATATAATTAATCAGATCTAGACGGTGGGGAAGTATTACACATCTGATTCACGTACTAAGGCTTTCGCTATATCTACGCTAATATCACTCGAGACTACCACTATTGGCCCACGATCGACTTGATTTCATTACACTCGATGGCCAATCTCGCTTTCTCAAACACATCGCTTCTTGTATTTGAGTGATGATTTTACTGATCCAACCTCTACTGCTTGACTGTTAGTTGAGTCCATAACAATCCCTTAATCACTAAACCAAATAAACGACGAGATCTAACTTATGAATTAAATATAACCCTTAAAACGAGCACTTACCTAGTTAGTCAAATCTCGAATGTCCTTGAGAAATCGTCACCACCAACCTACCTTCGGCTTTTCCACCAAATCGACACTTCCGAATAGAACAAGACAAGATTCAGCTTCTAGGATAGAGAGAGTGAAATCGACAAGCCTTTGGAATAAATGATTTGGTTTAGAACTTGATGGAAAAATAAAGGAAACGAAAGAAACAAAATCCGAAACTCACCAAATTAGAGAGTATGCGACTTAGGGTGTACCTTCGGAAGCAGAGATCTCACTTGTAGATTCGGCTATGGAAGAGGAAAATAAAGACTAGGGTATTGGCTTTGAGAAGAAAAGAGGGAAATAAAGCGTAATAGAGAGTTGCGACAAAGAAAAGAATTTGAGAGAATAGGAGAAGGGAATTTTGGCTAGGTGAGGAAGAAGAGAAAAAAAATAAAAGAATGGATGATCAATTGGCTTAAATAGAATTCGGCAATGCACCCCCTTTCCCAGAGTTGGATTTTCGGCCAACTCTGCAAACACCTGATAGCTCAAATTCCTTTCCCTTATCATGATCTGCTGACTCATTTAAAAGAGTCTCAACTAGATCCAACTCCTCATCCTCTTAATTATCAGCTTTTATCACTTAAATAAAAAGAAATAAAGCTCCTAAATGCTAACAAGTGTGCCGTCCACTCCCCCTCCTTGATATGCCAAAATTTTGCCCCCAATTCTTGGGCCTCAGGTGGCCACACATGGCCCAATAACCTCCCTAAGTGGCGCCACCTTAGTGCCTACTCAAAGCACTCCAAATTTTTGGGCCACAAGCCCAGCTTGCTACCAAACATAACTATTTAAATTTAATTACTACTAACACTTTTTTTAATCATTCTAACCCAAGTTTTAAAGCCCAAAATATCACTTAAACTTCTCAAAACATTAAATTAAGCTCTAACCCATATATTTAATCAAGGTCTCAGCCCGAGCCATAAATTCTTGAACCAACATGTTAAACCAACATATAAATGCACAGGCCCACATTTAGGATGTTACAAAAAGGGAGTCAATAAAAAGGATAATTTTACAATATAGATATGAGTTACGAGTTAACGTAAATAGTTGAGAAAAAAATGTGTTAGGATCAACGGGGTTTACTAAGGAATAATACAACATATAAGCTATTTAAAGGTTAGGTGTGTTAAATCCTAAGTGCATCTATCATCTCAATATATCAAATCAAGAATCTGATCTCAACATGTATAATCGAAGAAAGTTCTAGAATAAAAAATCAAGTTGACTTACTCACAACCAAAAATAAAATGAACACGAAAAGAAGATGCTATATAGGCTCAAAAGCTCACAAAAAATTGTGGTTTTGATGTCTAACTTGTAAATTTAAAATTTCAAGATAATTCTTCAATTCAGGGAGACAACCTAAAATAATAATTTCTGAAAAATAATCTATCATACTTGACTCTCTCGTGTCTTAAAGTATAAATAAAACAGTGCACAAAAATCCACAAGTTAATCCCAAATAGAATCAATAAAAACTCCTAATTAAAAAAATTAACTTTAATAATAGTTTTGAGAAAATTACTTAAACACAAAAAAGAAAAACAATTCAGGGACTGTATCGCATAAACATATAAAATCCTCTCCACACTTAAGATGTACATTGTCCTCAATGTACAAACAAATATAAATAACATAAACAAAATATCATAAGTGAGGAAGAGAACTGAAACTGCCCTGAATTGGATGATATCACCGGAATAGTAAAATTTGAAATCGTAGGAGACTCTAAATTAAGTACATGGTTCCGAGCACCCTAAAAAAAGATAGAAAAAATATAAATAAGATATAAAGATAACAAACAAGAAAAAGAATGAAAAAAAAATAAAAATAAAATAAAATGTAACACCCTGAATTTGGGCCTAGTAGGATTGGGCCCATTGGGCCTAGGCCATGGGAGCGTTTTAAAATTTTTGGGAATATGAGAACGACATTATTACAAGTTGGACCTGTTAGGAAGGTGATTTTGGAAGGTTAGGGGGCTTCTATGAAGTCCCGAGTTCAAACTTGGTAGCCACATGAGCGTGTGAGCGCACGTGTGGGAGCTTCGACGCGATAGTTGAGGCCAGCTTGAGTGTTCTTGTGCGTTTAGGCTGTTTGGGCCACGATGGGCTATAAGGGGCCAAGTGGGCCCATATGAATAAATTGTATGATTGTGTAGTAGATAGTGAACTGGACTATGGGAATCTCGTATCTGTGGCTAGATTTGGGCTAAGAGGGCCACACGAGTGTGTGGGCCCACGTGGGTCGAATAATGGGCCTCAGGCCCATTTACACCGTTATGACCATTTAGGTTATCTGAGTCGCTCAGATTGGAAGCAGCCTTTGAAAGGTCATTAAATGCAAAATTACCAAAGTACCCTCGATGGGTAAATTACCGAAACACCCCTAGTTTGTAAAATTATCAAAATACCCTTAGTTTCCAAAATTACCGAAATACCCTTGGTTTATAAAATTACCAAAATACCCCTAATTTGCAAAATTACTGAAACACCCCATGGTTTGCAAAATTACCGAAATACCCCTAATTTGCAAAATTATCGAAATACCCCTGATTTGCAAAATTATCGAAATACCCCTGGTTTGCAAAATTATCGAAATACCCTTAGTTTGCAAAATTACTGAAATACCCATGGTCTATAAAATTACTGAAATACTCTTGATTTACGAAATTACCGAAACACCCCATGGTTTGTAAAATTATCGAAATACCCCTGGTTTGCAAACTTACCGAAATACCCCTAGTTTGTAAAATTATCGAAATACCCCTAGTTTGCGAAATTATCGAAATACCCCTAGTTTACAAAATTACTGAAATACCCTTGGTTTGTAAAATTACTGAAATACCCCTAGTTTACGAAATTATCGAAATACCCCTGGTTTGCAAAATTACCAAAGTACCCTCAATGGGTAAAATGACCGATATGTCCTTAAAGTGTAAAATGATGAAAATGCCCCTACATGTTATATGGTTATTCTTGTATGTGATTTATGATTATTATGGTATGTTTATTATTGTATGATGCATTCATGTGTTATTATGTTGCATGGGAATGGGATTATTAATATGGAGGAAGTGCTAATAGGATCGCATGGTCGTTTGATGACTGTGGATCCACCAAAGGCTTTTTAGCCACCGAGCAGCCATGCTACACTGATAAGTTAGTGCCGCAACCGGTGCTACATAAGGAGTGTACAGGATGGGTGGGTCAATTAAATCCCTACAGGAGTGTACGGTTGGACAGGAGACAGAGTGTAGGGTTGGTATGGGCATTAATGCATTGCATATATGGATTTTAATATTGAGATGGGCTTAGCCCCAGATATTTATGATATGTTACATATGATATGGGTTAAGGCCCAACAGAGGCTATTTTGGGCTAAGGCCCAATTGCCACCGTTATTGTAATGGGCGTCGGCCCAGATTATTGTGATGCATGTTTTTACTAATGATGGCTGTACACATTGAGTTTTCGCAAACTCACCCCCTCTTTAATTTTTCCAGGTAACCCTCAGTAGGCGGTTCGATGTATTGGAGGACTCAGAGGTGGCCACACTACGGGCAGTTTTGGATTTTAGTATTCTACTTTACTTTATTAAATCGTTTTTTTTATTGGGTTGTAATAAGGCCTCTCTTAAATTCTGGTATAGTTTGGGATTTTTAGTTTATTGTGTTTTAAATCTGCTCAACATTGAATCACGGTTTTCCAAAATAATATCTATTTTCAAAACACTACGTTTTCGCAACCAAGTTGTAAATATCACGTTTTATAAGTCAGTTGTTTTAAATTAAGATTCTGCAACGAACAAGGTTTTGAAGGTAATGACTTCTTAATAAATGTCGATTAATAATAACAATCACAAACTGGGACTTTATTTTTTAAATATCAAGAGGGGTTTTCAATGAAAATGCAATTTTCGAAAAAAACACCTCAATGTGACACGCCAGATTCGGGCCTAACTTCTAGGCCGGGTTCAGGGTGTTACATAAAACATATAAGTTTTAACAAGAATAAAATAAAAACAACTAACAAGAAAAATAAAAGTACAATTGAAAATAAAATTAAAATAAATAAAATAAAAAACTAAAGAAAGTCAGTGATCGGCATCATGCAAGGTGCCGGCTCGCGAGGCGTAGCAGGGGGACCAGGTGAAGAAATATGGAAATACCAGCACATCCGCTGTAGGTATGCCTCAATGCAATCAATCCGCTCTAAATGCTGCTGCTGAAGGCGATAGATATCCTCAAGTGTAACCATATACGCAGGTGTAGTAGTAGAGTGACTGGCTGGAGGACTAAGAATGGGTCACGGTGGTGGTGAAAGGTCATCGTCTAGATGCTCATCATCCTCGTGTTGTTGAGTTAGATGTAGCAACACATACTGATCACCGGAAGCCCCAGGTTGACGAGAAACCATCCTTATATGCTTCATTATATTAAGCCATGTGGTGCCATGTCTCCAACCAAACTAAGAGTACCAATCTGCCCATGGCTCTTGAAAAGGCCAAAGTAATGAGTCAGACGTGTCATAAACGAACCCATACAGATATGTCCTCTCCGTAATCTCTCACTTTGATGATGACAGCACTGGGCCACGAAATGGGCTAGATCAATCAGGTATTGCTCGAGCATGCTCCATAATAAGTGCGCATCTAAAGTGCCTACAATGCTCGTACTCTCCTTTCGGCCAATCAAAGTTTGAGCTAAAATGGCATGAATATAGAATAGGTCCAGAGGTAGGCACTGAGCCTTAGACAGGTCAGATTGTACGGAGTGGCTACCTAAGAGATATCATACTAGCAAAGAGGGTTTGATCGATGGATGTGCCGTGTGAGAGTGGAGAACTTGGGCATAGCTAAGAAATCATCAGAATATATGCCAAGAGAAACTCCAAATCCCGCAATCCTCAAATATCGAGTGGTACCCCCGAGACGAAATAAGATCGCTTGTGGTTCGTCCATCGATGATAGCACTATTTGTAGGAAAAGTTATGAGAAAAACTCCAAGGTAAGCTCATCATATGTCGACTCCACGATCTAATAGAATATGAACCAATGCATATAAACCCACAGTCTGAAGGTCTTCCTAGTTGGTACACTGAACCAAACCCAATGATTTGTCCTTCAGATGTTGGTACCTCTCTTCATGGGGTTGATGGTCGAAGGTGAGATATCGGTGTCTAGTGGTTGCAGTCGGAGAGAAGGAAGATAAAGTCCCAATAGCCTTTCGTTTCTTTAACTGAGTGGGTACTTTTCTCCTACCTCGTGTGTTCAGCATCATGTACCTTAAAGATGAATGACAATAAAATGCATTAGCATCAAAACAAATTTTAAAAAAATGTACAAAATAAAATATGAAGCACAATGGTCCCAGTCCAATCTACCGTATAAAGAACATTGAACCCCTAATTAAAACTAAGTCATTCAAAAGAAACTATCAAAAAATAATAACAATAATAATAAAATAAAATGTCTAATAGAGCAATAGCCTCAACCTACTTGGAGACATAATCAACAGTGACAAGTATGTATACATTACCCAAAGAAGGTGGAAATGGACCCATAAAATCAATTCACCATACGTCAAATAGTTCCACTTCTAAAATAGTTTTCAAGGGCATTTCATACCTCCTCGATAGTTTTCCAGTTCTTTGACAGCGATCGCAAGCTTCACAAAATTCATGAGCATCTTTAAAAATGTTTGGCATATAAAAACTAGATTGGAGAACTTTTGTAGCAGCTCTCATGCCCCCAAAGTGCCCTCCATACGGTGTTGAATGATAATGATATAAAATACTCTGAATCTCGTCATCCGAAACACACCTCTAAATTATCTGGTCTGCCCAATGTTTGAATAAAAATGACTCATCCCAATGTACTACTTGGCATCATGGATAAATTTCCATCGTCTTTGATTGGTGAGCTCAAGTGGCAGCAATCCACTAACCAAAAAATTTACGATATCGGCATACCACGGTAATACCATGGCAACTAACAGTTGCTCATCTAGGAAAGCATCTTGAATGCGTTGAATATTACAGTCTTCATTTCCTACTTCAATTCGAGACAAGTGATCAGCCATTTAATTTTCTGTGCCTTTCCTATCTCTAATTTCCAGTTCAAATTCCTATAGTAGTAATATCCATCGAATTAATCTGGGCTTGGTGTCTTTCATGGTCACCAAGAACTTAATAGCAGAGTGGTCCATATAAATCGTAACTTTTTTGCCCACTAAATAAGCTTTGAATATGTCGAAGGAAAATACCACGGCTAACAACTTCTTCTCAGTGGTGGTATAATTTAGCTGTGAACCTGTTAACGTATTACTTGAATAGTAGATAGAATGAAATAACTTATCCTTTCTTTGCCCAAGTACTACCCCTACGGCAAAATCACTGGCATCACACACAAGTTCGAAAGGTATAGTCCAATCTGCTGCTATGACTATTGGTACTGAAAATAGTCTCTTTTTCAATTCCTCAAATGCTTTTAAGCACGGCTCATCAAAATTGAAATATCTGTTATGTTCTAACAATGTACACAGGGGTTTGTATATTTTCGAAAAATCTTTAATAAATCGTCGATAGAATCCTGAATGGAAAAGAAAACTGCAAATACTTTTAACTGTAGAGGGTGGTAGCAATTTTCCAATAACCTCAATTCATTATTTGTCCACGACAATCCCTTGCTACAAAATTTTTGTCCCAAAACAATGCCTTCATAAACCATGAAGTGACATTTCTCCCAATTAAAAACAATGTTGGTTTCTTCACACCGACAAAGAACTAACTCCATATTTTTTAAATAGTCTTCAAAAGTATTGCCAAACACTAATAACTCATCCATAAAAACTTCTAAAAATTTTTCCACCATGTCCGAAAATATTGCCGTCATGCAACACTGAAATGATGCAGGGGCATTAGATAATCCAAACATAATTTATCGGAATGCAAAAGTTCCATATGGACATGTGAATATGGTCTTCTCTTGATCAGTAGGAGCTATGGCAATCTAGTTGTACCCTGAATAACCATCTAGAAAATAATAGAAGGCTTTCCCTGCTAATCTATCTAACATTTGGTCGATAAATGACAGAGGAAAATGTTCCTTCCTTGTGTTCACGATAAATCAGTGGAAAGAAATAATGATTCATAAAATTTCTAATCAGATAAACGCAAATCGGTAGAATAAGTACAAAGGGACGAAGACGCTTCAGATGTGAATAATGGTGCGTACCCTACCATAGTATACTAAGTGTTTATTTTGGCTTTAGAATTAGAGCGCGCAGCGAAAGCATAGTGGTGAGACTCAGGTAGAATGATTACTAGTTAGTTGGAAATTTTGACGACGAAATTTCTTTAAGGAGGGTAGAACTGTAACATCCTAAATTTTTGGGCCTATGCATTTAATGGGTGAATATGTGGAATGAGTTAATTTAAGTGTTAGGGGTCCAAATTGGGCTCAGGCTTAGGCAGAGGCCTTGATTAAAATTATCTGTTTGGACATTATAGGGTTTAAAAGGTAGTATCTATGTTTAAAATACCAAAGTGGGCTTGTAGCCCAATCTTAGGAGGTGACGCCACACACAAGGAGTAAGGGGCCCAAATTTAAGTTTCATGGAGCCCAATTCTTTTAATTTAAGTTAGCTAAATTTTGGGCATTAGGATTAGGTGGAGTGGATGGCAACAAGGCTAAAATTTAGGGGTTTTAATGTTTAGAATATGTGGATAATAAGAAGATAAAGGCTATTATTTATGAATTTATTTTATATGGATAATAAGCAGATAAAGGCTAAGATCTAGGATTTTATGATTAAAATATGTGGATAATATGTTGATAAATGAGGGAGGAGTTAGAGATAATTAAGTCTCTTTTAGATGAGCTAGTAGATTAAGATAAAGGAAAAAGTTAGGAATTTATCTACAAAGAGAGTGATGGCCAAGAATCCATCACTGAGAGGAGTAAAGAAACCAGCTACTACATGGCAAAGGGTTGCCAAATTTCCTATAAATAGGGGGGCTAGCTCCTTGTTTCTGACATTAAATCCTCTCCCTTTTGTGCCGAAATTCCTTAGCTTCTTTTCTTTAAATTTCTTTCTCTAATTTCTCTAAAAGCCGAAAACTCCATTATTCTCTTCTTTCTTCTAAAAGCTGAAAACTCCATTATTCTCTTCCTTATCTAAAAAGCCGAAATCTCTATAGTTTTTATTTTATTCATCCTATTTGAGAAATTGTTCTAAACTCCTGGCATTTAAATCCTCCATTGACATTGTCAAATTCTCTCTCTAGTACTAGCCGAATCTCCTAAGTTAAGGTAAGAGTAGATTTTTTATTAGTTCTCATAATCTATTCCCGATTTTTGAAAAAGCAAAAGCCGAAAGCTAATAGTTTAATGGTTTATGATGGGCGGCAAGTCGGGATTTGAAGGAAGCCTAGTCGACTAGATCTAAAAGTCGAAATTCATAAGTCTCCAATTTGGGATTTTTAAGGTAAGAAGATTTTCCTAGATTTCTATTAGATTTCATCATTATATACAAGATTTTAACTTTATAAGGAGGATTAACGATTAAATATTATTATAGTAACTCGATAAGGATTTATGATGGAATTAAATATAGATCGTGCAAAAGAAAGAATCCTAAGTTTAAGAAACAAGCGATGTCTTTGTCGAGATTAGCCAATTTGTTGTGGACCGACTTATGAACAACACCTTAGGCATATAGTAGTTGTGTCGACTAAGGATAGCATCGATATAGAAAGCCTCGTTTTATCGGTGTCAATCGTGTGTAGATTCTTGACACATAAGCTTTGTTATATTATATGTATGTTATGGGCTAAAAGCGGAAAAGGTGTGTAGATCTCTATCACACTAGTTAATCTGAATTATATGTATGTTATGGGCTAAAAGCGGAAAATGAGGTCAGTATGAACAGTCGTATTACCCGAAAAGGGTAGGCAAGGGATGCAGTGCGTAATCATAGAAACTTCTCTATGTGTATCAAGTATGTAAAAATATGTGATCTATTTAGATAGTTTAATGTTCGATTCTTGCATGTATGCATGGGATGGGATTGATTGATTTACTGGAGGGGAGCGGGTTGCGAGGTGATCGGTGGCTTTGCCACATAGGTCACATAGTGATCGATCTTTATGACAAAGCAACACAATTGTCGATATATTATTAAGGTCGACGATGATCGGTGGCTTCGCCACATAGGTCACATAGTGATCGGTCTTTATGACAAAAGACAAATTGTCGATATGGTGTGTAGCGGATGGAGGGTTGATTGTAGAAATCCCACGGTGTGATGGTTGGTACAGGGTGTGTAGAGGATGGACTCATAGGTTTGGGATGGGCCATGTTGCATATTTTGTTACCCTTGTAAGCGGGCCAAGGCTCATAATGTGTTTGTGGGCCTCAAGCCTTTTTATGTGTTCTCGGGATTTGCACACTGAGTCTTGGTGACTCAACCTTTTATTTTTCCCAACATTTCAGGTGAGCAGTAGATCGTGAACATGGGAGCCGAGGCGGACTCGAGGGGCCATCAAGTTTTATTTCTACAAATTATTTCGGTATTTCTTTAAGTTTATTTTATTTTTATTTGGGATTTTTTTAATGCCCCTATTTTTTATTCAACTAAGAAGTTTCCAATGTTATGCAACTTATAAATTTTATGTCAAGGTTTATTTATACTTAATAATACTAATATAAGATTTTATTTTTAAAATGTCACTTATTTACTTTAATAATGTCTAATTAACTTACGACTTCCAAAACCAACAAGGCAAAAGTTTTCAATGTACAAGCCGTGACATGCCAGATCCAGTCGAAATGCATGGGTCGGGTTTGGGGTGTTACAAGAGTTTGCTGAAATTTTTGAAGGTTTCTACCCCTTATTTGCTACAATTTTCGATGGAAGATGATAGGAGAAAAAGATGATAACTTTTCTCTCCTTATTTTATTATTACAAGTCAAATTAATCCACCTACTACTACTAACTTTGACACTAATTGACAAATTTTGTCTTCCATGCTCTCTTATGGCCGGCCAAGCCTCTTTTAAAGGCTAAATTTCCTTTTAAATACCCCCAATTAACAATCCATGTCCATTTGGTACTCTTAGCATATAGAATGGAACTTTTGCACTTTATGCGATTTAGTCCTTTTTAGCAATTAAACACGAAAACGTTAAAATTAAAGTACCAAAATTTTAATGCTCATATGCTATCATGTTCTAACTCATTATATATCATGAGAATAATTTCTAAAATCTCAAAATAGTGATCCCGAGATCACTATTCTGACTAGCCACTAAATCGGGCTGTTACAAATGCAATGCAATCAAAACAAAAGAAAACACGTTAGCATAGGAAAAATAAATAACATAGAACACCTATCAGGGTGACCACTAGGGTTTGACATAGTTCTAACTAAGGTAAGCCCCTAGGGTTCACTACATGTGGTTTAGGTCTAAAGTTAAGGTACCCGAACCAGTAAATTCCTCGATCCTCACCCATTATAGGCTCATATGGACCGAGTTCGGTTCAGGGGAATACATTTTCCTATGGCCATGCGGAGGTGAAAACCTCACAAAGACATAGGTACGGATGTATTCCGGAAGCAATCCACTAACCCATGCGGAGGTGAAAACCTCACGAAGGCATAGTTTCTTGCTCCCACTTAAGGGTGTGACCACGAAGGTCATGCAGTGCAATGCAAAGCAATATATTTAAAACCATATGCAATAAAAGGATCATAGTTTTAAAATCAAAATTTTAAATTCGAACAAAAGGACATGAAATTATCAATTTTACGGCCTGACTCTCTAAGTCCCCAATGGAGTCGCCAAGCTGTCAAAACCATTTTAAAATCGGGTTTTGAAAAAAGGGGATCGACTTTAAAAAACGAAAATGAGAGCCGCCACCAATCCCTTTTTTAACTTAGGTGTGATTGAATCACCTTGTAAAACGTTTTATTTTAAAACATTTGGTTTTGGTCTACGAAAAATAAGAAAACTGGTTCGGGAGTCAGTTACGTATGAGGAAGGGTTAGCACTCTCATAACGCCCAAAAATTGGTACCAAATTGATAGAATCATTTCCAAATGTTTGAAATTTAAAAAGTTTTAAAATAAGATCCCTTATTAGAAGAAAAACCAAGACTTACCTATTTCAAAGTAATAAAAATACCACACCCAATAAGTTAGGATATAGCATTTTATAACTTTGAAGCTAGGTGCATTTTTATTTTAGAAAATTCTTACCTCAAGACACAAAACATCACGCCCAATAAGTTAGGATACAACATTTTGAGTTCTCAAGAATAAGTTTTTATTTGAAACTTGAGATTTCTTTATTCCGAAATAATATAAACATCACATCCAGCACGATTGGACACGACATTTTTAAACCCTCGTAATTAAAGTTGTCTCATAATTTATGAAATTTATTAAAAGGGTATTTTAGTTATTTAGCCAAACGGAAAATCGCAACCCAACACGATTGGGTACTATTTCCCGAATTTCTAAATATAAAACATTGCCTTATTTTAAAACATTTATAAAAAATCTTTAATTTAAAAGATATTTTTATATTAAAAAAAGTATGAGCAAGACATTGTAACATACATATCAATTGCAATTCTATGAAATATATTAACAATAAATAATAAAAGAATAATATAACATGAATAAATAAATAATAAGAAAAGATGTTAGAGCAATAATAAACGAATATAAAGATACAAATGAATATATATAATAATTAATCATACTATATAATAAAATAATATAAAATAATTAATAATAATATATAAGGATTATAAATAATAAAATAATTAGTAATAATAGATATAATAATAAAAACATATATATATATACACATAATATATCAATCATAAAATTAAATATAATAAATAATATAAATGAAATTGATTATATAATATAATAGACTTTATACAAAACAAAGTTTTAAAATAATACATAATATAATACTATATAATATACAAATTAAAAATATATAATAATAGCTAATATATAAGTTAAAAGAAATATAATAAAATAATTAAATCAAATCATAAATAATAATATTTTAAAAAAACATAAGGATAATATGAAATAAAAATATACAAGTTTAATAAATTAATATATGAATAATAAGGATAATATAATATTTTCACACAATAAAATAATTAAAAAAACAATATTAGAATAAAATAAAATAAAATAAAATAAAATAAAGAAGGGTTAAATATAAAAGGACCAAATTAAAAAATGCGCGTCGTGTTATAGGGACTTATTAGGCAATTCTGCCTTCTATTTAAAACGACGTCGTTACAATTTTACCTTTAAACAGCTCCAGGACTTGATTGAAACAAAAACAAACTCTCAGGTCTAATTTAAAGAAAATACTTGTTCAGATGAAATTAAAACAAATAAAGTTGTAAAGGGACCAGAGTTGTAAATTTCCCCACAAATAAAGTTGTAAAGGGACGAAAGTTGTAAATTTCCCCATAGGCAAAAATGCGCGGACCCTTGCTGATGGGTCGGGTCACGCGCGGGTCCCTATTAGTTTAAACGACGCCGTTTTTTAAACTCCACTTATGCCCCATTTCTTTTTTACAAAATTCATTTTTTACAGATTTCAAAAAATGTTTTTAGGGTAAACTCCTTTCCCTTCAATCCTCCCCATCTCTTGTTCGTCCGTCGACTTCCTCAAAGATCCAATACGCCACGCTTAAAACGGTGACCTGGGTTTCGTGATATGGGGATTTAATCCCTTTTTGAAAGAAACGCGAAGGCTTAGCCCGAAAACAGGAAGAGAAGAGAATCCTCCAAGGTCCCAACTCCGCTTGGTCTGTCTCCGACGTCTGCAATGACTTCTGACGACGAGGGCCACGTAGGTACTTTCTCTTCCTTTCTTTCTCGTTTTTTATTTCATATGTTGAAATATATGTACAAATAAATAAAAATAAAATCAGAAAAATAATAAGAAGCGAAATTACCTGAAAAAAACTGCTTTTGTATTCTCTATTTTTCTGTTTGAATATCCGTGTGTAACAGTGTATCCAGAAAGAAAAATCCCCCCACTTTACAGGTTCTGGATGGGTTTTTATAACTCAAAAGTACAGAAAAAAAGGAAATACGGGGATTTTTTTCCATTTTGTTTGCTGTGTCTTTCCTTTTCTTGCAGGTTGAAGGTGACGAATCTGGCAATGGCAAGGCGCGCTAACTACGGCGCGAATCGTGGCCTGACGAGGGGCAGACTGAAGGCGCGACGATCGGGCTCCTATGGTTGCAGCGTGACGTTCGAGGTAACTCCTGCGGCAAGAGAGTTCCTATGGCGCCTAGGGTTTCAGAAACCCTAGGCTGAAACTCATTTGGGCCCTTTTGGGCCGATTCTGTCTTGGGCCACCAGAGTCTATTGGGTCATGGGTTAACAGATCAGGCCATGAGTGTTTGGGTCAAAGGTTTAGGCTAATCGGGTAGTTGGGTAGTTTGCTTAAGAATTGGGCTTCTGGATTGGGCCCTGTAATATGGACACTGATGGACTTTAGTTTATAATTTTTTTTTTTTGTGTTTTATTCACACTGGCCTGGTCAAAATTGGGTATTTACAATTTTCTTACCCATTTCATGCACTATTCAAATACTAATATTATTCGTATATAAATATGTTTTTAACATACTCAAGTGATCAAACCAAATCATCCTATTTTAAAACCAAATACACACCTAAACATAACAAATATCCACTAATAAATAACCAAATTATAATCCAACAAGAAACTCATATATGTCTAGACCGAATATGCCAACCAAACAATTTTGACATTCACTCATTCCAACTTCCAAAACACAAATTTAGACCTTTGAGGTTACCTCATAACAAATCATATTTATAAATATGTATTTATGCTTATAAAGAGCTCACAAAGCAACCATACTTAAAATCCAAATAAGATAACCACACATAACATGATTAAGAACATAAAGCATTGGAACCATTGACATTGAAAGTAAGCCATTTTCGCATGGCTATAATATATACAAGGACAAGATTTATAACTCAAAACATAGTCTAGCCTATACATGCCTTTAGTCCAAAAACCAAACTCAAAAAGTACCAAAATAGGTTGATAGTGTGGATGACTTCGTTAACGATCTCCACGAGCTCGTAGCTTGATCAAAATCTATAAAATGCGAGCGATGAACACGAGAGTAAGCTTACTAGCTTAGTAAGTCTTAAGCAAAAGTATTAAATCAAATGATCATTCAAGCATTTTCAAAACCATAATTAATATCATAAAATTTTAAAGCTTAGTACTTATATAGTCTACTAATGCCGAATGCTAATACTTTTCTTTGACAACCTCAAAATATCCTTATCTCACCTTAAATGTGCAAACTCACGAATACACATAAATTTAATATGTTTCCACATATAACCAAATCAAGTAAGTCACATATACACATTAACCACATATAATCGATTATACACATATGTACATATATCCATTCATCCTCACATATTGCATTTACACATATGGCCGAATCTCAAAGACGCAACCTAGATCAAATTTCAATATATTATACTCATTATTTGTAAGGCTGAATACACATATTAAAACTTTGCGAATATACCTCAACTATATCACCTATTACTAGCATCGAATAGTAATATACCAACTTACATTATTCCTTGCAAATACGAGATTTATACATACCTAAATATTTAGCTTATTTGCTGTAAATAAATTCCACATTTTTAATGATCCATGAACCCTCTATTTATAATAAATCACCGGCATTAAGCCTGCTAGGCAACAAAGCCTGAAACACACACCGACACTAAGCCTGCTAGACACGAGGTCTAAAATTTAATCACCGGTATTTAGCCTACTAGGCAATAAGCCTGATACACTTCACCAGCACAAGGCCTGCTAGGCTCGAAGCCTGAATATCGATATTATTAAACCGTCTCGTACACATTACATATTACCAATATCACAGATGTTTCACATAATTCATATCACTTTCACATAATGAACTCAATTGAATTTAACTACATTCCATTGTTAAATCACTACATCACATTCGGCTTTCTCAAGTTTAAATATATAAGTTCAAAATTCAGCATGTAATCTAGGTTACAATCGATATTAACGGTATTAAATTGCTTAAAGACTTACCTCAAATATCGTCGGACGGCAAAAACCGGCTATTCGATAACTTTCGCTTTTCCCCGATCCAAGTCCGTTTTTCTTTGTTCTTGATGTAAATATATTCAAATTAAGCTCATTCAAACACATTTCATTTCAATTTAGTCCAAAAATCACCTAAATGGGCAAATTACCATTTTGCCCCTAATATTTCACACTTTTACAATTTAATCCTATTTGTACAAAACACAAAATATGCAAAACCTCACAACAACATAGCTAGGCCAAATCTTCCATATGATCATATAAGTCCATACATTTCATTTTTTTCAATTTAGCCCCTCAAAAATTTATTTTTACAATTTAGCCCAAAATACTCAATTTCATCAAAAATCCAAAAACAAAACATATAAATCTATCACATAGATTTTATATTCCATCCTTAAACAACATAAACAACCAATTATTAACAATATCTCAACTCAAAATGTTCATCAAACTAAAAAATTAAAGCATGGGTCTAGTACATCTCATAGCAACGATCTCAAAAACGTAGAAATTATCAAAAATCGAGCAAGAACTAACCTTTAATTAAGCTTCAACCATGGCCGAACCTAAAGCTTGTTATTTTATTTTTTTCTTTTCTTCACATTCCGCTAACTTAAAGAAAGATGAACAATGGCTTTCATTTTATTTAATTATAACATATATTATGGTTATTATTAATTTACCGAACTAACCTTTATTAGAAAATAATGTTAACATATAAACTAAGGGTAATGGTGACTTAAACCGTCCACTATCTTTAAGAATGGGCTATTTGCCCTTTAAGGACTTCGTATTAAGAAGCCACTAACAAATGGGCACTTTTCACTATAGTTCGTAACTTTTACGCTTTACGCGATTAAATCCTTTTATTTAATTAAGCACACAAACAATCAAATTTTCGTACGAAACTTTCACACATAATAATTCACATATAATAAACACAAAAAATAATATTTAAAGATTTTTCAGACTCGAATTCGTGGTCTCAAAACCACTGTTCTAATTAGGGTCAAATTTGAATTGTTACAACTCTCCCTCTTAGGGATTTTCATCCCCGAAAATCTTACCAATAAACAAAGTCGGATATTGTTGTCTCATTGAATCCTCAGGCTCCCATGTAGCCTTTTCTATTCCATGATGATTCCATAATACTTTTACTAGCGAAATTTTCTTGTTTCTCAACTCTTTCACTTCACGAGCTAAGATACGGATCTGTTCTTTCTCGTACTTCATATCAGATCGGATTTCAATCTCAGACAGGACAATCACATGCGACGGACCTGATCTATATTTACGAAGCATCGAAACATGAAATACATTGTGTATCCTTTCTAGCTCAGAGGTAGCCTTAATATATAAGCAACAGGCCCGACACGTTCGATGATCTCATACGGTCCGATGAACCTCGGACTTAATTTACCTTTACGTCCAAATCGAAGCACTTTCTTCCACGGAGAAACTTTCAAAAATACCCAGTCTCCAATCTAAAACTCAATGTCTTTACGTTTCAAATCTGCATATGACTTTTGTCGATCTGATGTAGCTTTCAGACTATCACAGATCACTGCCACTTTCTGTTCAGTCTCTTTAATCATATCAACCCCGTGTATCTTGTTTTCACTGAGCTCAGTCCAGTACAAAGGTGTACGACATTTATGACCATACAAAGCTTCGTAGGGTGCCATTTTGATACTAGATTGAAAGCTATTATTATAAGTAAATTCAATCAGAGGTAAGCATTATTCCCACGTACCTTCGAACTCGAGGACGCAACATCTCAACATATCCTCAAGTATCTGAATGGTTCGTTCAGATTGACCATCTGACTGCGAATGAAAAGTTGTGCTAAAGTGAAGTTTAGTACCTAAAGCATGTTATAATTTCTTCCAAAATCGCGACGTGAATCTCAGGTCTCTGTCCGAAACAATGGAAATCAGCACACCATGCAATCTCACAATTTGAGATACATACAACTCAGCAAGCTTATCAAGCGAAAAGTCTGTACAAACTGGAACAAAGTGAGTTGATTTGGTTAGTCTATCCACTATAACCCAAATTGCATCTTTCTTGCTCGGTGTCATAGGCAAGCCAGATACAAAATCCATAGTAATCCTGTCTCATTTCCATTCAGGTATCATGATCGGCTGAAGTAACCCAGAAGGCACGTGATGCTCGGCCTTTACTTGCTGACAAACTAAGCATTTCGAAACAAATTCAGATATGTCCCGTTTCATACCAGGCCATCAATAAAACTGTTTCAGATCATTATACATTTTCGTGCTATCCGGGTGAACAGATAATCGGCTACTGTGAGCTTCATTCAATAATGTCTGAATCAAATCCGAATCCCTCAAAACACATATTTAATCTTTGAATTTCAAACAGCCATTCTCATCAATTCGAAACTCTGATTCAACGTTGCTTTCACACTGAACTCGTCTTGCCAACAAATCTTTGTCAACTTTCTGGGCATCGCTAACTTGTTGAATAAACAACGGTCTTACTTTTAATTTGGCTACTATCGAACCATCATCAGACATAACCATATGTGCGTTCAACGCACGAAGAGCAAATAATGACTTCCGACTTAAAGCATCCGCAACAACTTTAGCCTTTCCCGGATGATAGTCAATCACTAACTCGTAATCTTTCAATAGCTCTAACCATCTGTGTTGTCTGAAGTTCAAATCTCTCTGTGTCATTAAATACTTCAAACTCTTGTGATCTGAATAAACATGAAATTTCTCACCAAACAAATAATGACGCCATATCTTTAATGCAAACACAATGGCTGCTAGCTCTAAATCATGCGTCGGATAATTTCTTTCGTGAGGCTTCAATTGTCTTGAAGCATAGGCTACAACTTTTCCTTCCTGCATCAAAACGCAACCCAAACCATTCAAGGATGCATCACTATAAATAGAAAATTCTTTACCCGATTTAGGCTGGACTAACACTAGAGCTTCGGTCAAAAGAGTTTTCAATTGATCGAAGCTTTTCTGACACTTTTTCGACCATTCAAATCTAACATCTTTCTGTAATAGCTTTGTCAACGGGTAGCTATTATAGAAAAACCTTTCACAAATCGCCTGTAGCAACCAGCAAGTCCCAGAAAGCTTTGAATTTCGAAAACATTCTTCGGGGGTTTCCAGTCGAGTATAGCTGATATTTTATTCGAACCAACCCGAATACCTGATGCTAAAACAACGTGGCCCAGAAAACTAACTTCACTCAACCAGAACTCACATTTGCTAAACTTTGCGTACAACTGCTTATCCCGCAAAGTTTGTAGCACAAGTCTCAGGTGCTCAGCATGCTCGGTTTCATCTCTAGAGGAGATCAGAATATCATCTATAAACACTACTACAAACCAATCCAAATACTGACTGAAAATTTGATTCATCAGATCTATAAAAACAGCAGGTGCATTAGTAAGTCCAAAAGGCATAACCAAAAACTCATAGTGTTCGTACCTCGTTCGAAAAGCAGTCTTTGGCACATCGAAATCTCTGACTCGTAACTGATAATAACCCGACCTCAAATCTATCTTTGAAAACACTGAAGCCCCTTTCAACTGATCAAATAAGTCGCCAATCCGTGGCAATGGGTGTTTATTCTTTATAGTTACCTTATTGAGCTATCGGTAATCAATGCACATTCGCATAGTCCCATCTTTCTTTTTCACAAATAAGACTGGTGCACCCCAAGGAGAGATACTCGGTCTTGCAAAGCCCCTATCTGTTAACTCTTGCAACTGTGCTTTCAACTCTTTTAATTCTTTGAGTGCCATCCGATACGCAGCTATCAAAATCGGAGTCGTCCCCGGTATTAATTCAATACCAAACTTTACTTCTCGAGCAGGTGGCAAACCCGGTAATTCCTCGGAAACACATCTAGATACTCGCACACTACTGGAATGGATTCAATTTTCTTTTCAGTCACTTTACTATCAAGCACATAAGCAAAGTAAGCTTCATACCCTTTTCTCATATACCTCTGAGCTAACATCAAAGATATTACCGCTGGTAACCCATTCAGATCATTAGATTCAATCCGAATAATTTCACCATTCTGACATCTCAAATCAATGGTCTTTCTTTTGAAATTAACAACAGCATCGCGCAAAGTCAACCAATCCATTCCCAGAATTATATCAAATTCATCGAAAGGGAACAACATCAAATCAGCTGGGAAGCATGAATCCCGAATCATCAACGGGCAACCTTTACACACTTTGTCAACCAAAACACACCGACCTAAGGGGTTTGATACTCTAATCACAAACTCAATAGACTTAACAGGCATAGTCTTACTGGATACTAATGTTTCACACAGGTAAGAATGAGTCGAACCAGGATCAATCAATGCAATAACAGTAGTATCATAAAGAGTGAAAGTACCGGTAATAACATCTAGGAAAGAAGCATTGTAACACCCCTTATTCGATGCTGGAACAGGGTACGAGGCATTACCAAGGAGTACAGAACACTTACAGATGATTTAAACCATTTATCGCTCAAATATCAAAATTGATTATAGAAGTTTCCTTTAATGGACCCTTGGAGTCCAAATCATGCATTGGGATTGGGTCGGATTGAATCGAAATCGTATGAAATTTTTGCAAAATCCCAAAGTTTATCTCATTTACAAAGCTCCCTTTTGTGTGGCTCACATGACCGTGCCTCGGGCAGATAACTCTTTGACTTGCGTCTATGAAGGAACTTGAGTCACACGGCCTTAGTACACGCCCGTGTTGCTAAGCCGTGGGGTAAAGTTAATTTTCACAAATTAGGCTATTTTTCAAGCCATATTTCTCACTCATTTGATCCTTATTCTTCACCCACATTTAATACATACAAAACCAATTTAAGATATTCAATGAGCCTTATACTTAATACCATTTGTTAGTCGTACACTTCATATAAATAACAAGAAATGTATATGGGCTCAATTCTCATTAAATTTCTCTTGTACTTATACTTTTTCACACTATGTATTCATATAACATATAACAATCACACCTCTGTATTTCATATATATTTTATAACAAATTATCTTGGTTTCAAACTACTTCATATTTGAGTTTTACTTATCAAATCATTTGAAACATCATCTTTACACATATAGTGCACTAGAGATGCACAATTCTATAATTATGAATGAACACATTTATCAAACATATTCCATGTTTTTATATGTATAGTCTCATATTTCCATGTATCAATTACCATCATTTCCTCGTATTTTGACAAATACATGTAACAATTCATAAACATGTAATTCACTAACCCTTCACGCTAATCACAATTTAAAGTGACAAATCACTTATTGAGCCCAATTTCAATGTTCACTACAATCTATCATATAAATTTGGATGTACGTATCCACCAATAAATTCCATGTACAGGTATCATCATCTCATATTTCCACATACATTACTTTACACATTATGAACTCAAATAACATATACAAGACATACCAATGTATTTCAAATACGTTTTCATAATATTTCATTTAGAATTAAGATTATTTCATATTAGAACTCTTCTCATTAACTCATTTGGAATACCAATTCATACAGATAATAGACTCAAGGATGTACAAATATATAATCACAAATGAACTCATTCGTCAACCTAGTTCTACGTTCATGTCTCATCAACTCGTATTTCCTTATATCACATAATATATATATCATGATTTCCATTCCCTTAATATTTTTCCATATTTATCCCGTTGAATTTCTTGGAATTTTCGATGGATTTTCAGAGGTACACTTTAGTGTACAAATCCAGGTCCGTCAATTCATGTTCATGTGGGCACATTTCCATTTCAGAAAAGACACACTCCATGAACCTCATCCTTACAATGGATTACCGATCGAGCTAAATCCCAGTAAGAGAGCACACTCCATGAACCTCATCCTTACAAAGGGATTACCAGCCAAAGCTAAATCCTGTAATATAAACTCATAGAGTATTGTCGAGATTACCAGTCAGGCTAAATCCCACAGCGACAATTACTATAATGAGCTTGGATCCAATTACAGTCGAGCTAAATTGAGACCCTAATTCGGATTACCGTCCGGCTAAATCCATTTTCCATATATTCTTCAGGTGGGCTATATCAGGATCAACCGTCCGAGCTAGATCCTTTTCACACATATTCTTCGGGAGGGCTATATCGGGATAGGATCACCCGTCCGGCTAGATCCTTTTACCGTCAATTCCTTTTCGAGATCCATCAATTTCCCTTTCATTCAACCGGATTTCTTCCACTTTTATCAAATATATCAATGTTTCATCAACTTTCATACAATGAACATTCAAATTATATTCATATCAATAACATACATTTCAATCATTTAAGAATATAATTCAAGTTACATGAACTTACAATTGATTTTTATACCATAACGATAATCTTAGTTTCATAATAAATATTTGAAATAAAACATTATATCATTTCTACCTCAACGTTTATCAATTATAATCGAGCATGTGATCAATTTATACACAAGTCATTCATTTATTATTTTTCCTCCTCCTCCTCTCCATCCACATCCTTAGTATAAATAACACACTTGTAAGTAACATTATCTATTATTTTTACTATTTACTTATGTGAATATTCAAGCTGTCCATCCGTGTCATAGTCACTAAATTATTTTTATCTTGAGCTACAGAACTCCAAATTAAGATCCGTAAATTTTATTTGAAAATATACTCACATATATTCTTACCATAATATTTCCAAAATTTTTGGTATGGCCAATTAGTACAGTTTATTAGTTAAGTTCTCCCCTGTTACACAGTCCTACTACTTTGACCTCTCTTCACTAAAAATCAATTATCTCATAGTACAATTTTCATATAGCATTTTTGATTATTTCTAATGAAAATAGGCTCACTAAGGAATACATACATATAAATTATAATGCATAATTATTTTTGTACAATTTTTAGTGAATTTCTAAAGTAAGAACAGGGGCTCACGAAGTTATTCTAAACCAGTCTTACTAAAATTTAAATATCTTAAAATATAGACTTCCTTTTCTTTCTCTGTTTCTTTTATATGAAAATAGACTCAACAAGATTTAATTCTATATCTCACTCAACTTCTAATTCAATTTCTACCATTTTTGGTGATTTTTAAAAGTTAGACAACTGCTGCTGTCCAAAACTGCTTTAGTGTAACATGTTGATTTCTATTTTGTCCCAAATTCCACAATTCATACAATTCAGTCCTTGCTCAATTAACCCCTCAATTGAGCTAATTTTCTCATTTAATACTTTTCTCTATCATTTTAAACTACTTCATAACCTTTGAAAATCAGAATTTTAACATTAGGCCTTAATTTCAACTCTTTCACAATTAGGTCCTAAAACCAATTTCCATCAATTTTACTTGATAAAATCACCATATATCAAAATTAAAGCTTCAATTCTATATTTATTCATCATATTATTCCAGCACTCATCCATGGAAACTTTAAAAATTTGCCATAGAATCAAAAACTAATGACATACTAAGTTGGACCCAATTGTAAAAGTTCAAAAACATAGAAATTTCAAGGAGAAAGCAAGAATTAAACTTACATGAAGCCAGAGTATGAAAACCAGCTTGAACCCTCTTCCATGACTATTTTTCAGCTGATGAAAATGAAGAGAAATGAAGAGAATTCTAGATATTCCAATTTGGTCCCATATTTATTTAACTAATTTTGACAATTTTCCAATTTTACCCTTATTTAAGCCATTTCCTGATTTTTCTCAGCTATTGCCGCCCAAAATATCTCCTTTGGGCTTATTTTCACTTTAGGTCCTTCCACATTTGACAATTAAGCTATTTAATCCTTCTAGCAACTTTTACACCTTTTTCAATTTAGTCCTTTTTATTTTATTAACCACCCAAACGTCAAAATTTCCTAACGAAATTTTTATACCACTTTATTGACATTCTTTAAATATTCATAAAAATATTTTTGACTCGGTTTATAACACCAAGATCTCGATACCTCTTTTTCTCGATTTCTTGACCAAATAAATCTTTATAAAACACAATTTACTATTTCAAAAATCTTTTAAAAGCTACATTTGGCTCGTAAATATTAAATAATACAATCTATGAGTTCATTTGTCAGATTTGATGGTCTCGAACCACTGTTTCTAATATAACTGAAATTTGGGCTATTACAAGCATCTTCACGAGCGCGTATAGCATATGCTCTAGCAAGTGCACGAGCCTCTGACCGAATCGCTGTATCTTTTGTTCCCCCCTGACTGCCACCTACATTACCCGAATATCTGGGTGGTCTGCCTCGTGCTGACACATTGCTCTGTCGCACATTCTGAACAGTGTTTGGCTCCACTAGCATCGGGCACTCTCGAATAAAGTGATCCATCGATCCACATTTAAAACAGGACCGATCATGTAATCTACAGCTCTCAGAATGTCATTTTCCATAGTGTTTACACTCAATCCGATTCTGCTGAACATTACCAACGCTAGCCATCGAAGTAGCTCTAGAACCCGCAGGAGGTCGGTCTTGATCCCGTCGAGAAAAGTTTGAAGTAGCTTTATGTCGACTGGATTCATCTCTAAACTTCTTTGATGCTGAATGAAAAGTCTTACTCGATGATCTTTTCGAATGTCTCTAGCTTCAAACTCAGCTTTTCTTTTCTCTTTTCCAAGCTCTTCGGCTTTACAGGCTCGTTCGACAAGTACTACGAACTCTGTAATCTCAAGTATACCAACCAGCAACTTAATGTCTTCATCCAGACCATCTTCAAATCTTTTACACATAGTAGCCTCGGTTTCAACACATTCACGAGCATATCGACTCAATCTCACAAATTTCCATTCATACTCAGTCACGGTCATACGACCCTGTTTCAACTCCAGAAATTTTTTACGTTTTTGATCGATAAATCTCTGGTTGATATATTTCTTACGGAACTCAATCTGGAAGAATTCCCAGGTCACTTTCTCTTTCAAAACCACCGATACTAGTGTATTCCACCAGTGATATGCAGTGTCCCGTAATAAGGATATAGCACACTTTAAACACTCATCTAGAGTACATGATAGCTCGTCGAACACATGGATAGTATTATCAAGCCACAACTCAGCTCGTTCCGCATCATCATCATCATTAGCTTTAAACTCTTCGACCCCGTGTTTCCTGATTTTATCTACAGGAGGCCTGCCAAATCTCATCGGATCTACTATCGGAGGTACCATAGGAATCGAAGATGGATTATTCGGGGGTAGAGGTTGTTGCACAGCCGGATTAGTCCGGATGTATTGAGTAAACCATTCGTTCATCATCTGGTAGAAGGCTTGCTTAGCCTCTCCCTCATGGCTACTCGAAATAGGTCGAGAGTCTACTGGCGCTGATCCATGTGCGAGATCAGGCGCTACGCTCTCAACATCATCAGCTACAGCTCTGTCAGGATCCATTTACTATATAAAACACAATTCAGATGTTAGAAGTCACCACACTATCGCATTATAATTTAAGGCATGTATAGCTAGACCTACACGTGCTACGGTAGTCCTAGAATCAACTAAATCGTAAGCTCTGATACCAATAAAATGCAACACCCCTCACCCGTATTCAACGCCAGAATAGGGTTACAAGGTATTACCGAACACAAATGCAAAATCAACCAATCACACGAGTCATATTCATATATATATAAAGCATAAAGTTAATTAAATATTAATCACACATTTGTGCTCATATTATACATATGAATTATAACTCATAATTCATTTGAAACCATACCATGTATATCGTCATATTTCCAACAAGTAAACATGTCACAAAGTTAAACAATATATATACATACTTTACAAAACACAAAACTCGAACCTTATGCATATCACCTTAATATTATTCGAATACCTAACATAGATTAAATACTTTACTTCATAATTCTGACCATGCTTATACACGGCATTAATGACCATAGGCAATTATAGCATTAACAACTCCATATTATGATCAAGCATATTTCATTAAACATTAAAATCTTATACACATTTGACTACATCAAAATGAATCATTCAAGCATTATCAAGAATACACTTTGCCATACATTCCATGCTCCATTCGGCTAGCAAATTACCAAATAATTTTCTTACCCATTTCATGCACTATTCAAATACTAATATTATTCATATATAAATATGTTTTTAACATACTCAAGTGATCAAACCAAATCATCCTATTTTAAAACCAAATACACACCTAAACATAACAAATATTCACTAATAAATAACCAAATTATAATCCAACAAGAAACTCATATATGTCTAGACCGAATATGCCAACCAAACAATTTCGACATTCACTCATTCCAACTTCCAAAACACAAATTTAGACCTTTGAGGTTACCTCATAACAAATCATATTTATAAATATGTATTTATGCTTATAAAGAGCTCACAAAGCAACCATACTTAAAATCCAAATAAGATAACCACACATAACATGATTAAGAACATAAAGCATTGGAACCATTGACATTGAAAGTAAGCCATTTTCGCATGGCTATAATATATACAAGGACAAGATTTATAACTCAAAACATAGTCTACCCTATACATGCCTTTATTCCAAAAACCAAACTCAAAAAGTACCAAAATAGGTTGATAGTGTGGATGACTTCGTTGACGATCTCCTGAGCTCGTAGCTTGATCAAAATCTATAAAACATAGCGATGAACACACAGAGTAAGCTTACTAGCTTAGTAAGTCTTAAGCAAAAGTATTAAATCAAATGATCATTCAAGCATTTTCAAAACCATAATTAATATCATAAAATTTTTAAAGCTTAGTACTTATATAATCTACTAATGCCGAATGCTAATATTTTTTCTTTGACAACCTCAAAATATCCTTATCTCACCTTAAATGTGCAAACTCACCGAATACACATAAATTTAATATGTTTCCACATATAACCAAATCAAGTAAGTACAGTATACACATTAACCACATATAATCGATTATACACATATGTACATATATCCATTCATCCTCACATATTGCATTTACACATATGGCCGAATCTCAAAGACACAACCCAAATCAAATTTCAATATATTATACTCATTATTTGTAAGGCCGAATACACATATTAAAATTTTGCGAATGTACCTCAACTATATCACCTATTACTAGCATCGAATAGTAATATACCAACTTACCTTATTCCTTGCAAATATGAGATTTATACGTTCCTGAATATTTAGCTTATTTGCTGTAAATAAATTCCACATTGTTAATGATCCATGAACCCTCTATTTATAATAAATCACCAACATTAAGCTTGCTAGGCAACAAAGCCTGAAATACACACCGACACTAAGCCTGCTAGACCCGAGGTCTGAAATTTAATCACCGGCATTTAGCCTACTAGGCAATAAGCCTGATACACTTCACCAGCACAAGGCCTGCTAGGCTCGAAGCCCGAATATTGATATTATTAAACCGTCTCATACACATTACATATTACCAATATCACAGATGTTACACATAATTCATATCACTTTCACATAATGAACTCAATTGAATTTAACTACATTCCATTGTTAAATCACTACATCACATTCGGCTTTCTCAAGTTTAAATATATAAGTTCAAAATTCAGCATGTAATCTAGGTTACAATCGATATTAACGGTATTAAATTGCTTAAAGACTTACCTCGAATATCGTCGGACGGCAAAAACTAGCCATTTGATAACTTTCGCTTTTCCCCGATCCAAGCCCGTTTTTCTTTGTTCTTGATCTAAATATATTCAAATTAAGCTCATTCAAACACATTTCATTTCAATTTAGTCCAAAAATCACCTAAATGGGCAAATTACCATTTTGCCCCTAATATTTCACACTTTTACAATTTAATCCTATTTGTACAAAACACAAAGTATGCAAAATCTCACAACAACATAGCTAGGCCGAATCTTCCATATGATCATATAAGTCCATACATTTCATTTTTTTTCAATTTAGCCCCTCAAAAATTTATTTTTATAATTTAGCCCAAAATACTCAATTTCATCAAAATTCAAAAACAAAACATATAAATCTATCACATAGATTTTATATTCCATCCTTAAACAACATAAACAACCAACTATTAACAATATCTCAACTCAAAATGTTCATCAAACTCAAAAATTAAAGCATGGGTCTAGTACATCTCATAGCAACGATCTCAAAAACGTAGAAATTATCAAAAACCGAACAAGAACTAACCTTTAATTAAGCTTCAACCATGGCCGAACCTAAAGCTTGTTTTTTTCTTTTTTTCTTTTCTTCACATTCCGCTAACTTAAAGAAAGATGAACAATGGCTTTCATTTTATTTAATTATAGCATATATTATGGTTATTATTAATTTACCAAACTAACCTTTATTATAAAATAATGTTAACATATAAATTAAGGGTAATCGTGACTTAAACCGTCCACTATCTTTAAGAATGGGCTATTTGCCCTTTAAGGACTTCGTATTAAGAAGCCACTAACAAATGGGCACTTTTCACTATAGTTCGTAACTTTTACGCTTTACGCGATTAAATCTTTTTATTTAATTAAGCACACAAACAATTAAATTTTCATACGAAACTTTTATACATAATAATTCACATATAATAAATACAAAAAATAATATTTAAAGATTTTTTAGGCTCGAATTCGTGATCCCGAAATTACTATTCTAATTAGGGTGAAATTTGAATTGTTACATGTTAAGCTTACAAAGAGAAAATATTCTTTACCTCATCGAAGCCCTAAATCACCTCTTGAGGCAATAGAGAATCTATGCCTCTCATAGGCTCGACAAGACCCTTCAATGGTGACTTTTGATACGAGAGAAAAAAACAACAAATTGCCACTATGATGATTCTATGTCAACCATGAATGTTGTTTTATAATAGTAATTCTTAAAATATATTATTTATATAATTATTTTGTGTATTATTTAACTAAAAATATTTTTTATTTAAAATTTATTTGGCAAATAAATTTTAAATAAGTTTATGTATTTTGTCAAAATTTGCTATTAGTCTTTATATTATATATGTAAGTTGAGGATTTAGTCTTTCTACTTTAATTTGGTTAATTTTAGTCAAGTATACTTTTAAATTGACCAATTTTAGTCCTTGTATTTTTTTTAATTTTAAAATTTTAATATTGACCTATAAGGTAGTAGTTAAATCCATTTGCTTAAATTTTGTCATTAGTCATATACTATGCATAAAGTTATAAAATTTAATCTATCTTCTCCAATTGGATCACTTCTAGTCCTTATACTCTTCTAATTTTAAATTTTAATCTTGACACAAATTATAACTATTAAATCTATTAATTCACTTTTTAGAAGTAAAATGTTAAAATAATAGGTTATGGCATTATACATGTAAGAGTGTGTGTCGTATAAGATTTTAAAAATAATAGCACTTAATAAATTTATCAATTATAATTTAGTCAAAATTAAAATTTTAAAATTTTAAAATATAAAAATAAAATGACAAGTATTATAACTAAAACCGTAACTTACACATAGCAAATTTTAAACTATTTTTCAAATAAAATAAGTGAATATTTTCTAAATATGGTGTATCTTTTCTAATAAGTGATGTGGACTTAACCTAAACTATAAAATGTATTCACTTCTTTCCTTTAGTGGCAGAAAGTCGGGCCAAGTGTTAACATTGGCAGACATAAAGTCGGTTATCGTAGGTTTATCAAAACCCTTTATTCACTCACACTAATCGTTTTCCTTTGCTTTGCTAGAACGCTGAAAAAAAAGGGTTCCAAGGGAAAAGGAGAAAAAATGGCCTCAAAGCTTCTTCGTCAAACCCTAACCAAAACCAACAGAACCGCCGCTATACGCTGCTTCTCCACCGCGGCTTCTGTCGCTTCCCCTTCCGAGTATGAGTACGCAACAGGAATCACCATGAAAGGTGTGAAAATTTCTGGCCGTCCGCTTTACCTCGACATGCAAGCGACTACCCCTGTGGATCCTAGGGTTTTAGATTCGATGCTTCCTTTTTACCTCTCTCGTTACGGGAACCCTCACTCCCGTACTCACCTCTACGGTTGGGAATCTGAAACCGCCGTCGAAACAGCCCGCGCACAAGTCGCGGTACTCATTGGGGCTTCCCCGAAAGAAATCGTCTTCACCTCTGGCGCCACCGAATCGAACAACATCTCAATCAAAGGCGTTATGCATTTCTACAAAGACAAGAAGCGCCACATCATCACGACTCAAACAGAGCACAAATGCGTTTTAGATTCTTGTCGGCATCTTCAACAGGAAGGTTTTGAGGTGACTTATTTGCCTGTCGGGTCGGATGGGCTTATTGATTTGGATAGGTTAGGGAAAGAAATCCGGCCCGATACCGGGTTAGTTTCTGTTATGGCTGTTAATAACGAAATTGGTGTGGTTCAACCGGTTGAAGAAATCGGTAAAATTTGTAAAGAATTTAATGTCCCTTTTCATACTGACGCTGCACAAGCTTTAGGGAAGATTAAGGTTGATGTAGAGAAATGGAACGTTAGTTTAATGAGTTTAAGTGGGCATAAGATTTATGGTCCTAAAGGAGTTGGGGCTTTGTATTTGAGAAGGCGGCCTCGAATTAGAGTTGAGCCACAAATGAATGGAGGTGGGCAAGAGAGAGGGATAAGGAGTGGGACTGTGCCTACTCCGCTTGTTGTTGGGATGGGAGCTGCGTGTGAGTTGGCGATGAAGGAAATGGAGTATGATGAGAATAGAATTAAAGGGTTGCAAGAGAGGTTATTGAGTGGGATTAGAGAGAAGATTGATGGGGTGGTGGTGAATGGGAGTATGGATAGGAGGTATGTTGGGAACTTGAACTTGTCCTTTGCGTATGTCGAAGGGGAGAGTTTGTTGATGGGATTGAAAGAAGTGGCAGTGTCTAGTGGGAGTGCTTGTACTAGTGCTAGTTTGGAGCCATCATATGTGCTGAGAGCCTTGGGTGTGGATGAGGATATGGCACATACTTCGATTAGGTTTGGGATTGGAAGGTTTACTACTGAGGAAGAGATAGATAGGGCAGTTGAGCTTACTGTGAAACAGGTTGAGAAATTGAGGGAAATGAGTCCACTTTATGAGATGGTGAAGGAAGGTATTGATATTAAGCAGATTCAATGGGCGCAGCATTGATGAAATGTTGAATATTGGTGAGGCAGTTTTGGATATGAATTCAGTGTCACAAGAATATTATGCACTGCCAGCTAAAGTTGCTTAAGCAGAGCTAGAATTGTCTGGCTGTATCCCGGTTTTCTTTTCTTGTCCATGTACATGCCTTGAGAGCTTTCTTAGATAATTTATATGATTAGAGAGTAAATCTTGCATCCTATTTTTATAATAGAAACAATAAAATAACCAGCTTTATGTTGTTTAATATGTTCTGTAACTCTGACCTCACTCTGTGTTGCATACCAAATAATAGCTAGTTTTATGTTGTTTTTTATGTGATGAATGAACAACTTGGGTGATCTATGACTGCCATAGTTATACTCCAATTCTGCTAGCAATGAAATGATTGGGAAGTCTCTGGTTGAATTATTGCTATTTTTATTATTTCTATTATTTTTATTATTACTAATATTATTTTTATTTCTACGATTAGTTTATTAATATCTTTTATTATTATTATTATTATTATTATTATTATTATTATGTTTGTGTTACTATTATTATTATTTTTATGCTATATATTATTTGTTTGTTTATTAATGCACCATTAGCTTCTATTTTCACTATTGTTTTCTTTTCTTTTCTTTTCTTTTATTTGTTTATTTCACTTTTATTTTATTTTATTTTTACTTTTGTTATCGTTCTTTGTATTTTTATTACCATTATTTTGTCATACAAGTTAGTATCGTAATTTGCTTTACATTTATTTATCCAATCACATCACTTTTTACCCGATTTTTAAAATACGTAAATGCTCCGTGTTTTAATATTCGAAAGAAATCATACCCTAACTTATTGGGTTTCAATTTTTCTCATCGAATCTAAAGAACCTATTATTTTCCTTTTAAAATCAAAGCACATGGGTTAAATAAGAATATATTCTCGGGAATTCAAAATATTGTGTCTTAATTTACTAGATATGACATTTTGTTATCTCGAGATAATGATTTCAAAAACAAAGGTAGTATTCTGTATTCGGGAATTTTGAGAAATAATGTCTTAACTTATTGGGTTTTAATTTTTCATTTAGCCAAAATAATTGAATACCTTTCTTAGTTTTAAATATACGAGCTTTAAATGTCAAAAGACAAGCTCAGTTTCGGGAACTCGAAATGTCGTATCCTAACTCACTAGATATGATATTTTATTCTTTCTAAATAAGCAGGTCTCGATATCCGGTAATTCATTCAAGTTTTCTTTTAAATAGAGAGTATCGTATTTAAAAATCTTTTCAAAATTTTCGATATAAAGACATCAAATAATCAATTAGGTACCAATTTTGGGCGTCACGAGAGTGCTAATCTTTCCGAGTGCGTAATCGACTCCCGAACCTATTTTTCTAAATTTCGTAGACCAAAACTGTTACTTTAATAAATCAAAATATTTTAACGATAAATCTCAAGGTGACCCAATCACACCTCAAAATAGGATTGGTGACGACTCTATTTTTATTTCTAAAATCGACCACATTTTCTAAACAAAAAATAGTTTCGACAATGATCTCGAAAAGAAATTTACTCTTCTACTTGAGAAATTGATATTCCATCAATAAATTAAAAATGGCTACAAGATAAAGCTGTTTATAGACACTAAACAGAGCAAAGAATTGGTAATCTTGATTGAGTCCAATTTGTAGAATAAAGGAAAAAAAGAAAGCTAGAATCCAATTTCAAAATGGGCCGTGGCAGTACGTACCATCCAATCTGATTACAATATCTAAATCAACCGGGAATCTTAAGGAAAGTAGGGTATATATGGTGGATGGGTTAAGGAGGAGACGGTGAAATTTTAAGCATACAAAGAAAAACTAGGCTGTGGGAATCAGAACCCTGTTTTGCTGCTGTGGACCTCAGCCTTTTCCTCGGAGGTGTGTCTGTCTTCACAGTTTTAAGGAGATGGAGGATATGGAGCTCCATGTCCCCCCCACCACCACCACCAGACGCACACACGTGAGACTGTTGCACCAAATTCTCTGCCTTCATACGCTTTCCCAAGGATGAGTTTTTATCATATCTCCCAATTAATAGCGGTCGGTCCCAGCGATCGTTATTTTTAGAACTTGAATCATTGCTCAGAACTGGGAAGTAAAATATGACGAAACCCACTGTGTTTCTCTCTATCTTGTTTTTTTTTTTTTTTTACGGCATTTGTTATTTGTCTAGGGGAGATCATTTTTAGGTTAAAACTAAGTAAATCAACTTAATTGCCGCTTCCATTTGAACGGTTTTGTAGTTATGAATTCGATTTTGTTGATTATTTGGACTGGTTATAAGTTTTTGGATTTTTAAATTGCTTCGTTTGAAAAAATTAATTTAATTTAATATTTTTAAATTATTTAAAATATAATTATAATTTATAATATATTAAATAAACATATATTATTTAAGCCTAATAACTAAATTAATAATTTCCCTTCCGTTAAAAAAAAAAAATAGTTCTATGTAAACCTCTACCGCTATTTGATACAGCATTGAAGCTTTTAGAAAATGTTTAGGTTTTTGATGACCTCAGGGAATGTTATTTGTCAGCCTGGGATTATCCATGTTTACTTCTCGGGTACTAATACCTATTGAATGAGTGGCAAAAAATTATTTGATGCAACATGTAGGGAGAACTTGCCTCTTGAAATACCAAATTAAGTGAATGCAGTTTGGGTAAAATTATCATGAAGATTATTGTATTAAAAGTTAAATAATATTTTATTCTTTATTTAAAAATAAATAAATTTATCATTTTACATTAAATCAAAGAGTAAAATAGTTCTATTAAAATTTTTATCTATTTATGCTGTTAAAAGTTTATCCATATACATCAACATGACATACACGTAGCAGGTCATATGTCACTGCCTAGTTATTTCGTCAATCATGCAAATTTTTAATAATACAAATAGATTAAAATTTTAATAGAAAAAATTAATTTATTTTTTAATTTAATATAAAAAAGTAATTTAACTATTTCTTATTTATGTATCCTGATACAATTGTTCTCCTAGTATAGGACATTCCATGTTGCCTTTACCAAGCTTTCGTGGTTTCTTGATACCCAAAGTCAAAAGAAAATAAAGAGATTGAAAATTTAATTAGCCTTGGCAGTTTAAAAAATCATGGTTGTTCCGTAGATGAAAGCTCCGCTGCTTGATGCAGAGATGAACTGCCTATAGCATTGCATATCAATTTTAGATTAGAATTTAAACTTTGGATCTCAAATCCTGTTAGTGGCAAAAGGGGGAATTTCATTTTTTTTTTCATGTTTGTATAGTTAGTTCAGAGCCTGAAACTCAAGCAAGGATGGATCCAGGTGGTAGTTACCCCTTGAAACTTTTAGATTTTTAAATTATATATATAAATTATCATGTTTTTTTAGATTTAGTGTCCACATTATATAACATTTGTCCTTTTGACCAAATTGTATTTCATATAATTCGCCCCTTTAAGCCATAAGATTATACTTTATATTAACAAAATATTTTTCAGCTTTTAATTATATAACTTTGATAATAATAACCAAATATTAATGTATGATAAGCTTTGAAAGACTAAACTTAGAGGTCTAATATGGACTTTAAAATCAAATTTCAGAATTAATTGATTTGGCCCATACCCATACATATTATGTAATGACCCAAAATTCACGGACATAAAAAAAGTACATTATCGAGCCTCCGTCTTAGTAAACCGAACTCATAAATAATTATTAAAAAATATTTATGAGTCTAGTGGTGTGTCTAACTAAGTTTCAATTAAGTGAATTTAGTTTAATTAAAAGTAATTAGGAAAAGAACTAAATTGAATAAAGGGTAAAATTTAATTGTAAATTAAAAGAAAATAAAAAGGACCAAATAGGAAATTATACCTAATGTATTAAATGAGGCGGCATATATTGATAAAAATCTAAGATTTTTTATAAAAATATATTATTTAATTAGATTATTTTATTATTTTATCATATTGTAATTTATATTAATTATATTATTATATTATATTATAAAATAAATCAAAGATTTTAACAATTGTATGATAACTATAAAATATATGCGTAATAAATTAAATACATACATTTCTAATACAATAATATAATTACTTATAATATAAGAAATTATTTTTATATTATATTATTATATTATATTATATTATATTATATATATAAAGCAAATGAAATAAAAGAAAGAAAGAAACAGAACATTAAGTATGGAAGAAACAGAAAGAAAAGGAAAGAAAAGAAAAAAGGGAAAAATTAGGGTTTTGAAGTTTTAAGCTTTAATTGGTAAGTCAATTAAGTCCCTTTCTTTTAATTTTGATGTTTTAGAAGCTATAGAACAAAGTTTTGTTGAAATTGAGTTGAAATTTTGAAAGTTCTTAGAATTTTGAACATGATTCATGTTGGACAAATTGTTGAATTAGGGGTTTGATTGATAGAATTTCTAATTAGAATTTATTAAAGGATTAAATTGTAAAGTAAGCTATAAGTTTTGTGTTAGAGGGATTAAGTTGAAAGAAAATTGAAATTAGAGTTTTTTTCATGAATATTCGATAGTTAAGTTGAATTTGGTAGGAAATTGAGTAGAAATAATGTAACACCCCTTACTCGTATTCAACGTTGGAACAGGGTACGAGGCATTACTAAACTTACACGCAATCAATCATGCAATTTAGAAACTTGACCTTTCTTTCCCAATTTAAAACTCTTACTAACACCTCCTAAACAAGCCTACGAAGCTTAATTCACGGTCTAGGAATGGTTCGGGATCAAATCGAGTTCTTTTGAAGTTCTTTGCCAAAACATCAGAAAATTTCCTCTAAACAGTCCACACGCCCGTGTGGAGGAAGGGACATGCCTGTGTGACATATCACATGCTCGTGTCCCACACCCGTGTGGAATTATTTCTCAATTCGAACCTACAGGGGTTTTCACACTGCCGGACACACGCCCGTGTCTCTGGCCCGTGTCTCTCACACGGTCTCGACACGCCCGTGTGCTATACTCGTGGTCGAAACTGACTTGCATCACACGGCCTGTCACACGCCCGTGTGTCTGGCCCATGGTCGACACTGACTTGCATTACTAACATGCAGGGGACACACGGCCCAACCACACACCCATGGGACTAACCGTGTGTCACACACGGTCTAGACACACGCCCGTGTGCATACCCGTGTGGACAAGAATAAGGCTGTTTGCCAAGATTTTTTATCACCCTAACTCATTCAACATAAATCACATTCTACCATTAACCAAGCAACCCAATCATGCAGATTCATGAATAACCTCGTTTTTTTCATATATTAATAATAATGAGCCATCAACTATGGCCATTTACAAAAGAGTTCATCTTTAAAAGAGCCAACACATTTGGTCAAAACAACATAATATTTCCCTAAGTCTAGCCCCTATACATGCCATACTCAAAATGCTAAGTCTAAATATACCAAGATGAGCTGATATTGTGGATAATCTTCTAATTATCTTCGTATCCCGAGTTGGCTCTTTGACACTATAAAACAAATGAAAAGAAAGGGAGGAAGCTTTTAGCTTAGTAAGTCTACATGTAAACAATAAGCATCATACCATATGCTAAACCATCACAACCATTACATATTATGTAAAAACAATTAACATATTCATAATCATACTTACTCATTTCATCTTACCACATTCCAACTATATAACATATATATATTGCTCACATTTACTTGCACATACCCCTGCACTCATCACCACAAAGTCACATGAAATATTTACTTAGACAAGTTTCTCGATGAACCCTTCGGAATAATACAAGGTACCCGGTGGCTTCGCACACAGTCCATCATTAATCAATAATAGGGTGGTATCGCACACAGCCCACCTCAAGGATAATTACGGTGGTTTCGCACATAGCCCGCCAAATGATAATATATAAACGATGGTATCGCACACAGCCCATCGGAAATAAATAATAAGGTGGTATTGCACACAGCCCACCAACAAGGATAATTATTCGTACTTACATCTCTATTCTGAGGTTCATACGAGAATTACTCATTATCTATCATTTTCAATCAACCTCACCAATAAGTAGTTTCATCCATACAATGCCTCAATAGATAACAATATATGTATTGAAGATGTATCGTTTACACATAAACTTACCTTGGTGCAAAATATGTTAATTGACGGTTTAGTCCGTAACCTTGCATTTTCCTCGGTCAAGGTTGTTTTCGTGCTCTTCTTGATCTATAATAATACAATTTACTCATTCCATCACTACATAACTCATGATACAACAAAATTTCTACTTAGGCAAAAAGGACCATTTTGCCCTTATACTTTGACAAAATTACTATTTTGCCCCTAGGCTCGTAAATCGTTTTTCATCACATTTTCTCATTAAACAAGCCTAACTGAACATTTATTTCTCTTACAAAAATTCATAAAACCTATCATTTCATGCATTTATTACTCAATTACAACCTTTACAAATAAGTCTCATTTAGGTGTTTTCATGGTAACACCTTTCACAAAAGTTATTCATTAACCCTCTAACATTCATTTTCTTCCATAAAAACTCAGCAAACAACATAAACACTCTCATGGCAAGTCCCTAAACATTCAACCATTTTGCAAAATAGTCCCTTCATTAGCTAGCTTAAGCTTTAGGGGCTCTAAAAGTATAAAAATCATCAAGAAAGACCTCTAAAATCACTTACTTGCAAGAGAATAGCTTGGCTGAAAGTTTGAACTCCAAAAACCTCTATTTTCTCTTACATTTTAGGTGGAAGAAGAAAGGTGAATAGTGAAAGATGATATCTTCTTCCTTTTATCTTATTTTATTCATTTCCTTCAATTTAATCCACTTAACCCACCTACTTGACCAATTTTGACCTCATTTTGTCCCCTATGGCCGGCCACCCATTCTCTAAGGGTCTAATTTCTCTTTAAGGACCTCCAGTTTAATATCCTAAGGCTATTAGACACCTCTAGCTTGTAAAATAGAACTTTCGCACTTTATGCGATTTAGTCTTTTTTAGCAATTGAGCATACAATCACAAAAATTAAAGCACCAAAATTTTCTTGCCTCCTTTTTATCATGCTATAACACATAAAATGATATTAGAATAATTTTTTTCAACCCCGAATTAGTGGTCCTGAAACTACTGTTCTGACTAGCCCCAAAATCGGGCTGTTACAAATAAAGTATGAATTGAGTTATAAAAGTAAATGAGTTTAATTAGGACCAACTTAAAATTAAGGTAGAAATTGAATAGAAATTCAATTATTTAATATAAATTAGTGATGTATTAATAGTGTAAATTACTTTAATTTTCGTAGCTAGCAAAGAACTAGAGGCATCGGCTCAAAAGGAAAGAAAAAAGTTATCGAGGAGTAGACACGAGAAAATCACGATTTGTATTACTATAATTCAAATTATTTACTATTAAATGTTATATTTAAATTATGTAGTTGATAAGTAAATTATGAGGTAAGTGTATTAATGAATTGTATGAAATTAAGTTATATAATTAATATGTATTGAAATTGAATTGAATGTGGATTGAAATGGAAAATGTATTGAGTTGAATTGTATATTGAATTGAAAGTGAATTTCATAAGAAAGTAAAATTTAATTGAGAATTGGAATTCCCTATTTACTAGTCGGGCTGAGTCGAATATAGTTGGCATGCCATAGGATTGAAAGGATTTGGAGATTTTTTGGTTTGACCGAGGAGACACTGATGTTATTATATTTCTTCGGACTATCCAAAGAGGCATTTAGTGCCGTTCTGGGGTGTTTGGGCGGATCATACTGATGTGTTTGGGTGGATTATTCTGGTGTGTTTGGTTGGATCCGTGTATCTGCCAAGGTCCGAGTCTTGTTAATAAAGGTAAATAAATGAAATGAGAAAAATGAATGAGTTTGATCGATTGATCTACTGAAAGTATGAAAAAGTGGAATTATGAATTGAAATGTGAATTGAAATTAAGATATGAGATTTGCAAGCATGAACCTAAGGTTCATGAATTGATCGAAAATTCAAATTGTTGATATATGATATCAGTTGATGAATTATTATAAATGAAGAATTAATTTGAAAGTAAATTAATTCTTATGATTTACATTGTTACACATTTGATGCTTATAGAACATTATATTATTTAGTATCAATTATGGTAATACCACTGAGTATAGGCATATTCAGCGTACGATTGTTTCCGTGTGTAGGTTAGTAGAAGTAAAAAGTCCCGGTTCAGCATCCAGATCGATCCCGACCTCAGCACAACCTTGGTGATGTAAATTTTCCTTTTTGGGTAAAAATGGCATGTACTAGGTGTTGTATAGGTCACATGTATATGTCTTGTAATTTTTGGTTGTAAAGAATGGTTTATAATGTTTGAGTTGGGATTTAATGAGGAAGCATGAAAGCTTTATGATAGACTTAACATATTTGTTATAAGTAAAAAGTGGAAATGAATGATGAAGTTATTAATTAATCTTAAATGATATTATGAATGTTATTGGTCATATTATTAAGTCAATGTTTTAGGCATGGTTTAGGTATATTGAGTGTGCAAATGTATTGGTTGAAATATTGGTATTGGATTGGTTTCGGTTTGAATTTGCAAGGTTGGCTAGGTTAGTATAAATGGCTCATATAGAGTTCACACGGCTAGCACATAGGCGTGTGGTCTGGTTGTTTGTCACTTGCAACTTAAATTTTAGAAATAGAATACCTAGGTTTTAGCACATAGGCAGAGACAGGGCGTATGTCTCAGCCGTGTGAAAACTGCAGTAGATTCGAATTGAAAATAAATCCACACGGGCGTATGGCTTGGCCGTTTGAAATCAATTTGTTCATGAACAATAAGTCAGAAAGTTACACGGGTAAAGGACATGGGCGTGTCCTGGCTGTGTAAACCACACGGTATGTCAACATGGGCGTGTCATGAAGACACACGAGAGTGTCCCTGACCCACACGGGCGTGTGAGCCCTGCACCTAGGAAAAATTTTTGAAATTCACGAAAAATTTTTGGATTACTCAAACAAGTCCCGTTCCACTTCTAATACGTGTTTTGGGCCTCAAGAGTCCACTATAGGAATTTAATGATTAAATTATACTATGTATGTTAATTATTTATGAATTATTCGTAAATTTTTTGATATGTTTGGTAATACTCCGTAACCCTGTTCTGGCGACGGTTTAGGGTTAGGAGGTGTTACATATTAGGTTAGTGACTTTTTAGTATTTTGATTTGTATGTTTTGCTAAGGAATTATCTTCCTCTGGTAAGGTGTCGACACTGCCGAAAGAAAAAGAAAGGAGTTTGATGTCTAGACCAAGAGTACGGAGTAAAAAAATACAAATTATCTTTCTCTTGGCTCCTTACGCAAAAGATCTTTCGATAAATATTTTTGCATAAATTTTGTTCTTTATTTGTTTGATTTATTTCTTTTTCTTTTTCCTAATATGTTGTTTAATATATTATTACACTCTTGAGTTTTTCGATTAAATTAAGGTCAACAAAAAGATCTAACCTTTTTCAAAAGGATAATGTGATTATTGAACTATTTAATTTTATATAGTGTGATTATTGAACTATTTAATTAGTTAATCTTTTTTTTTGCATATTGGAAAGAAATATTTAATTTTATATAGTTTGATTTTTTTTCTTTTAATTTTTTTATAGTTAAATCGTTTATACTTTTAAAAAAAATAGTAAATTCATTTGTTTGATAAGAAAAGAAAAGTATCCGAGAAGAATTGCAACTTTTTTACATTAAAAAAAAGATCCTTTGGATTTAGAAGTTTCGCCCCCTTAGGGTAAAATCTTGAATCCATCCTTGAATTGAAGCATAGGCAAGGACCAAAGACTATAGTGTGCAGTAGGGTTGAATAATGAAATAGAGAAAACCCAAAAATTGATTTAAACTGATGTATTCGATTCAGTTCAATTCAGATTTTGTATTGCTTAGTTTAGTTTTGGGTGGTGTCATTACCCAAACCACACAAATTGGTTCAGGTCCGGTTTTTCACATAAAGCCCATTTTATCCAAATCAAATAAAATGGAAAAAATCATGTTTAAAGGAATAGTTTTAATAGAATAATAAATTGACCATTTCAACATCTATATAGTCTAATTCATTTAACCCTATTATTATTATTATTATTATTATTATTATTATTATTATTATTATTATTATTATTATTATTAATAGCTAGAAACGATCTTACAAAAAAATAAAGTTTATGAAAATATTTCATAAAAATATTATAAAAATACAGTTTTATATTAGAGTAAGTGAATTATTTCATTATAAAATAATTATAAGCATAATTCTAATTTTAGGAAAATAGTTTATTAAATTTTATAATATTTTATTTATAAAAGAAACAACTTTTCACAATTATATATATTTGATAGTTACGAATTTAATTAAACATTCAGTAACTAATTAGTTATAACTAATTAAACTAATTAAAAATGACACAAAAACATTAAGTATACTGATGATTTCTATATTAAATTTTATTTTAACAACTTTGATGATTTATTTACTTAGCTTAACTTATAATGATTTTTTAAATACTTTTATTGATTATTACAATATTAATTAAATTATTTAATTTACTTTATAAATGTATAAATATATCTAAAGCATGTATTATGGTTGTTGTGAGAAAAATCAAGAATTAATATTTTGAGCCCAAAATAAGAAACTCAAATTCCATAAAATTACCAAAACAAATGTAATTAACGAATTTTGAATATTTCAATTTTTATTCTATATAATTTTAATAATGAATATACCAATAAAATAATTCAATTTATTTTTATCTAAAATCCAATTCAACCGAATACAACCTAAATTATATCATGTCAAAAGAATTAAATCATTGATTCATACTGACTTTTTATTGCAGCAGCCATTGTTAAACTAGTCTTTTATTTTTACATGCCCCATTCTCGTTGATCGGAAGATTGATTGTATACTTTAGAAGTAAAACACCTAATACGGAGCAATGGGCCCACGGCTTTTGATTGTAGCAGCCGTGTCGGCCTTTATTTTAGCTACTGTCATTCAGGAATTTGCTAGCTTACAAGCTTAGTAACTATTTATTTGATTGATTTTAAACAGCTAACATTCGTACACAGTACGTATGGAAGGAAGTCATGTCTAGTCAATGTCTACATGGAAGATGCTTGAATTTTGTTTTTTTTTTTTTTTTTGATAAGCCAGATATAGAAATACGCCAATGAAATATCCCATCAACTTTAACCCTTGGCTTGGTTGCTCTTCTTTGAGAATTCATTAACTTATTGAAATAACCCAAGGCTTAATTAAACACCATTGATCGGAAGCTTAAGTACGGTACTTGGTTATTGACTTGTTTCAATTATGTACTTAAACCACTAGGCAATAGGTGAAGTTTTAAAATAGGTTCACATAATCAAAATTCATACAATTTGATTGTTGCATCAATTATATTTTACTTTAATAATAACAGTATATAATAAGGAACATTTAGTTATGATTGTAACACCTCTATATTATGTTCAACTCAAGGAACATGATATAAGAATATTATATTTGGTGTCAAAATAATTCTTGGCTAATCACTAATATATTAGAACATAAGAACGGACAAATAATAAATTAGTCCTTACAACATTAATCTTTCAATAATTATTTAAACCAACATTTTCAATAAAAATAATTATAATTAATTCATAAGATTATATTCAATTAACTCATACACTATTTCATTTTTTCCAATTCATTCTATTTTCACTTCTTATTTCGATATCTCAATTTCAATTCACATTTCAAGTCATAATTTCACTTTCTCATACTTTCAATAGTTTAATCGATCAATTCATTCGATTTTCTCACTTCATTTATTCAACTGATTTCAATATCAATAATTCGATATTTTAGCAAATTCATGAACCTTAAGTTCATGCTTCAAATCTCACATTTCAATTCAATTCACAATTCAACTCATAATTTCATTCTCATATTTTCAATAGTACGATAAATCAAATTTACTTAATTTTTCTCATTTCAGTTATTCACCCTATTAACAAACCCGAACTTTGACGAATACACAAATTCCAACCCAAACACACTAGTACGTCACATTGATAATACTCTAGAATAACGTATTTTTATGAATTAATTATGTATTTATTCTGAGTATGATCCTGCTAATTTGAGCTATTTATGATATTTTATCTTATAGGGATTAAATTGGAGGTAAAAGCGAAATTAAGAGCCAAAAGCGTGAATTTAGAGATAAAATTAGCCAATGTGCAACATGGGGAAAAGTTGGTGCCAAAAGTGCAAGCATGGAGGACATAAGGGTTGAAATGCAAAAAGAAGAGTTTTTATTCTATTAGACTCTATTTTAATTAAATAATTAATATTAAGATAATTATTAAGGATTATTTAATTTTAGGATTTATTTCATTTATCTTTATTTATCTTTGATTATTTGTAATTATCTTTAGGAATTTGAGTAGGATTATTCTATCTATCTTAGCACTATAAATAGGGGGAGAGGTGACTCAAATGGTGGTTGATCTTTTTTCTGTAAACACTCTCTTCATAAGTATTTTGTTCTTTCCATATTTCCTTTTAATAAAATATCTATTTTTATTATATATTTATTTTCTTTTCCACCACAACCATGAGCCACTAAAACCCACCTAGCCAAAGGTTGTCGAAAATCCCTAAAAAGGGTTCTTGAGGTTTAGAATCCGTACTTAGCCTTCTCAACAGGGTATTCATCATTTCTCCGCAGTATGGGGCTGACGCTTCCGTCCATGTCCCTTAAAAAGTGATATTTTCAACATGTGCAAGGAACGGCCTCTTTGTATATTTTGAGAAGGTTACAAAGTCGGTTCGTTAGCTTACTGCATCAGAGGTTGGTGAGCCCAAGAGACAAAATGGCGTGGGATTAGCCATTGAGAAATGTTGATCTAGCATAGATGATCCCGCAAGAGCGATTGTTGGCTAGAGTTAGGTTCCACCAAATTTAAGTCTAAGTCCTTGGAGCTGGTGGTCGTAGGCGTCCTCTTCTACTATAACTGGCTTATTTAGGCTGAGAAGGATCATCTAAAAGCCAATGATTGAACCCAAGGCGGATCGGGACAACTGGAGGCTGGAATCTCTCTACATAAAAAACTTTCTCCAAACTCTTTTTATTTTTCTCATTTTAAATTTCGTAATTTATTCTCATAATTTCAATTCACTTTAAATTCTGTTATTTTTATTTTTCCATATCGAAATTATTAATTTTTTTTTATTTTTCCAGGAACACAAGTTTTCTTGGTCAATAAAATTGTCCAGGATCTCAATAACGAGCATTCATACAATCCGGTCCCTGAGAACTCGACCCTACTTCCCCTTTACTGTTCTTTTTCATTATTTTGTAGGGAATAGGATAATTTTGGTGCTTTCAACGATGCATTACACATTGTGCCTAAAATGGTACACAGTACCTAAACAATAATTAGTAACGGTGGCAGTAACAATAATAGTAACAGTATTCAACACACAAAGTGCTGAATCTGTAACAGTAACGGTAACATTATTCGACACATTCGGTAACAGTAATAGTAGTCGGCACATAAGTGCCTGATTAATAAGCCGGAAAAAACCCGTACTCTTCCATATCCTATGGCATGCCAACTATATCCGACTAGCCCGACTAGTTAATAGGGTATTTAATTCACTTTTCAGTATAATTTCCATCTTAGTTCAGTATCAATTATAATTTCCTTATTTCAATCAGTTTCACAGTATTGCAGTAATTCATTACTTCAGTAATTTCACAGTTCAATGCAGTACACATAACAATATTTAGTAACTTCACAATTCAATTCAGTACTCAAAATAATATTCAGTATTCCATAATTCAGTTCATTATCAGTCTCAATTACAATACCCAATCATAAATTTATCATTTTACTAAACACTTACCTTAAAATACTTACCACACATAATTAGTAAATTAAACACATAATAATGATAAAGTTTGAATTATAGTGATACAAACTGTGATTTGCTCGATTACTCCTCGATAATCTTTTCTTTTTCTTTCGATGTCGATGCCTCGAGTTCTTTGCCAACTACATAAATTAAAATAATTTATACTATTAATACAACACTAATTTATATTGAATAATTGAATTTCTATTCAATTTCTACCTTATTTTCAATTTGATCCTAACAAAATTCACTTACTTTTCTAACTCAATTCATACTTTATTTCCATTCAAATTTCAACCAAACTTATACATATCTATCAAAATTTCATCATAAATCCCTAATTTTGAAATTCTTTCAATTTAGTCCCTACTATGCAAAATTTATGGCTTACTTTTCAATTTAATTCCTTTATCAAATCTAAATTAAAATTCATTCAATTAAACCCCTAATTCATCATTTGTTCAACATGAACTATGTTCAAAAACCAAAAAACTTCCAAAACCTCAATTTAATTTCAACAAAACTTTGTTCTAAAGCTTCTAAAACATCAAATTTAAGAGAAAAGGGCTTAATTAACTTACCAATTAAAGCTTAAAGCTTCAAAATTCTAGTTTTCCCTTTATCTTTTTCCTTCTCTGTTCTCCCTTCCTTTTTCGTTTAAGCTTCTGTTCTTCTATTCCTTCTTTTCTTCAATTTGTTTTCTTTTTTACTTTATATCTTATATATATATATATATATATATATATATATAGTTAATAATTGTCGAAACCATTTTTTTTTGAGTTTTGGGAAAAAACGGGGATCGACTTTAAAAAATATGGAAATGGAGTCGCCACTGATCTTTTATTCGAGGTGTGATCGGATCACCTTAAGATAGATTATTTTAATAAAACATTTTGATTTATTAAAACAATAATTTTGGTCTACGAAATCCAGAAAACAGGCTCGGGAGTCGATTACGCACGAGGAAGGGTTAGCACCCTTGATACGCCCAAAATTGGTACCTAATTGATTAATTAATGTCCTGATGTCGAAAACTTGAAAAGACTCTAGATTACAATCCATTTACTTAATACATATTTGGAAAGAATCATATTGGATGCCAAAGCTTCTTATTCCGAAGAAATAAAATGCCGTACTCAGTAAGTTAGGGCACCACGTCTTATATTCTTGAAATTAGGTTTATCCTTCGACATTCAATACTCGTACATATAAAATTAAGAAGGATATTCCATTATTTGGGTCAAATGAAAAATCGAGACCCAGTAAGTTAGGGCACTATTTCCAAAAATTCCCTAATACGGAATATTGCCTTTGTTCTTTTGAAATTCTTATCTCGAGATGGCAAAACATCACACCCAGTGAGTTAGGGCGCAATATCTCAAATCTCCGAGAATAAGTTTTATTATTTAAAATATTGTGTATTTGGATTTAAGAGAAAAAAAGGGTACTCGGTTGTTAGGTTTTAAACGAAGAGATCGGAACTCAGTAAGTTTGTAACATCCTGAATTAATGGACCTTTATATTTGATGTGTATTACGTTCAATGTGTTAATTAGAGTATTTAAGGGGCTCAGATTAGGCCGAGGCCTTGGTTAAATTTTCTGTTTGGACACTAGAGGGTTTAAAAGATGTTATCTGTATTTTAAACACAAGTGGGCTTGTGGCCAGTGGCAAAATGGCGACACCTAGAGAGCAGGGATGTGGCGTCAACTGAGGAGGCCCAAACTCAAGGGGTATGAAGCCCAATTCCTTTAATTTTAATTAGCTAAATTTCGGCATATAGGTGGGTAAAGTTGGACAGCAACAAGGCTTAAAAATAGGGAGATTTATCTGTTGAATAATATAGATAATTGTGCTGATATTAGTTATGGGTAGATTAAGGAGAAAAGATGGGAGTTATCTGCTGTAAGCAGAGTTCGCCGAAATTCCAACTTTGAGGGGAGGAAGAATCGATTTTGATGTGGCATAAGGGGTGCCGAAATTCCCCATGTTTGTCAATTAGTCTCGATTTTCAGAAGAGGGCAATTCCGGCATTTGATAGGTAAGTGCCGAAATTCCCTATAAATAGGAGTGTATCTTTTCAAATTTTGGCATCTGAACCCTATTCTTTGTGCCGAAATTCTCAGTCCTTCTCTACACTCTCTATTCTCTTTTCTTTTCCAAAAGCCGAAACCTCTCAACTTTCTTCTCATCTCCATAACTGAATACCTTTGTCTATTCCTTTTTCTCTCTGTCGATTTCTTTACTAAAAGCCGAAACCTCTTAATTCACTTTCTTTTTCCATTCTTTTCCTCTTGTGCCGATTTCTCCACAAACCGGGATTTTCTTGAAGTGCTGATTTCTCTGTAAAGGTAAGAACCGAATTCTTTTCTCTATCAGTTTTGAGACTATAGCCGAATGGCTAGTAGATTGATAGGCTATCTTTAGTTTGACTCTTTCGTTAATCGCATGTTCTTTTGGGCGGCACTCCGGGAAATCGTAGTAGATCGAATCATCCAAATCTCAAAAAGCCGGAAACCATTAATCTCTAGTATCCTATTGATTTCGGGATCTCAAGATAAGGGATTTCTTTAGATTCCTATTAAGATTCGCTATCATAATTGAGATATTAACTCATATGATACGGTTTAACCCTATTTCGCTATAGTAGTTCTGACAAGGACTTTTTGGATGAAATCAAATATGGATCGTGCAAAGCGAGGTTGGGTCCGTAAACCCAATTCCTAAGTTTAAGAAAGCGGCGAAGTCCATTGTTCGAGATTGGTCATTGGGTTGTGGACCGGCTTCAACAAAGCGACATCTTAGGCAGATAGCTAGTGTCGACTTACGGCGATGTCGACATAGAGGTGTCGTCATAACCATAATAAGGTGTGTAGATTCTTAACACATAAGCATTGATATATTATATGTATGCTAAGGGCTAAAAGCCGGAAAGAAAGGTCAGTATGAACGATCGTGTTACCCGAAAGGGTAGGCTTGGGATGCAGTGCGTAACATAGAAACTTTTCTATGTGAATCGCAGACATGTGAAAGTATGAGATCATTAGATGGCTTGATGACTTGTTTCTTGTATGTATGCATGTATGGGATGGGATTGATTGATGGATTTATGGTAGGGAGGCGGTCGCGAGGCGATCGTGGCTTTGCCACGTAGCATAATTGTCTAATACTCTAATGTATTTCGAGGTTCGCGTAGCGATCGGTTTATATGATGAAAGATAGCTATCGAATACTATAATGTATTTACGAGGTTTTGCGTAGCGATCGGTCTATATGATGAGTAGCACAATTCTTGATGTGGTGTGTAGCGGATGGAGGGTTGATTGTAGAAATCCCACGATCTAACGGTTGAATGCAGGTGTGTAGAGGATGGGCTCTTAGGTTTTGGGATGGGCCATGATGCATGACATATTTTGTTACCATTACATGCGGGCCAAGGCCCATAATGTGTTTATGGGCCCTAGGCTTTTATGTGTTTTCAAGTTTTGCACATGAGTCTTGGTGACTCACCTTTTATTTTTTCCCACTCTGAGATGAGCGGTGGGCAGTGGACACGGAGGCCGAAGCGGAACTCGAGGGCCATCAAGACTTTCATTATCATTATGAATTATTATTATTTTTTTTGGGAATATTTTTGTAATAAATCCCACAATTTAGGTTTCCAATTTATTTGTTACTTGTTTTACTTTATTTTACTTTAATATGTCACGTGTTTATAAACATATTTGTGCCCAAAGTCTTAATAATAAAATGGAGTGATAAATGGGCTTTTCAAATCCACTCAACATAAAAGTTTAAGTTTCTTTTCTTTTTTCAAATAATGACTAAATAAACTGAAATTTTCAAAACCCATCGAAGCAAAGTTTTCAAGGATTAAACCCGTAGCATACTAGATCCGGTAATGACGTATGGGCCGGGTTTAGGGTGTTACATTTTTAGTATCAGAGCCCAGTTCAAACCTCGGGCTATGAAATGGGTCGATAAAATTTATGAAAGTAATGTAAGTTGAGAAAGATTTTGGAAGATATGGCCTTGAGTCTGCAAGCACCCGATCCACCTGTAAGTATTCTAAACTTTGGTATGATATGTATGTTGGGTTTTGATGGGCCTTATGGACGTAGATTAGTATGATAGTGTTAATGGACCTTAGGCCTAAATTAAACAATTCTTCAAATCTCATAAGACTTAATTTTTCTTAATTAAGCAGGTCTGTGAACAAGTCACAGGGCTAGGGTGTGGAAACAGGCATATGCATGTCTAAGATTGGATCTAGGAAGAGCTTGGTATTTAAGCGGCCCTAGTGACTCACCTCCTCTTCTCTGGAATCCTACTTGGTGCGTAGTGGTTGTTCACTCTAACAGGAGGGCTTCTTGACGGGCCAAAATTTATAACTAAAACCAAAGGGACCATCACTCTGTTTTATAAAATTACTTATATACCCTCGATTTTGTAAATTATCCCAAATGCCCTAGGTTGAGGAAATTTACTGAGACACTCTTGATTCTGCAAAATGACCAAAATACCCTCGTTTGAAAAATTTACCGAAATACCCCTGGTTTGCAAAATTACCAAAATACCCCTATTTTGTAAAATCACCAATATACCATATTTTGGAAAATTACCAAAATACCTCTGTAAGGTAAAATTACGAAAATACCCCTAGGTAGTGAAATAACGAAAATACCCCTAGGTGATGAATATGAGTTTCTGGATGTTGTTTGCGTGTATATGGTGCTCTGCTTGATGTTGATTGAATGTGAACTCTAGAATTAGAAAATACAGACTTGAGAACTGAACTTGTAGATAGAATTCGAATTCGAAAGAACTACTGTTAAAACTACTTTCTACAAGACTGTCCGTTATTAATCAGTGGAAGAAAGAATTATTAATTCATAAAATTTCTAATCAGATAAACGCAAAGCGGTAGAATGAATACAATGGGTCGAGGACGATCGGCGCGTGGCCGTGGTAGGGGTAGGATGGCTGTGTCAGAACCCGTGGGGTCTGGGCACGAGTCAGGGAATGAAGTTTCAGTGCCACCAGCTGTAGAGGTAGAGTTTCAAGATCAGACGGCCGGAGATGGTGCTGTATCTCAGGCTATGTTAAGGGTTTTGGAGAGAGTTGCTGGAGCAGGCATGGGCACAGGAGCCCGGAAGTCTGTGCCAGAGCGACTGAGAGCCAATGGGGCGGAAGTGTTTAAGGAAATTTCGGGTGTAGCTCCTAGTACAGCTGAGTACTGGTTAGAAGCAATAGAGCGGATCATGGATGATCTCGACTTCACGGAGGAAGAGAAGCTAAAGGGAGTGGTGTCCCTTCTTCGGGACGAAGCTTATCAATGGTGGCTTACGGTTAAGGAAGGTACCGTAGCTGACCATATCACCTGGGATTACTTCAAGGCGGCATTCCAGAGTAAGTATATTGGAACGAGTTATGTGGATGCGCAGCGTAGAGCATTCCTGAATCTGGTTCAGAGAAGTAGGTCGGTGGCGGCATATAAAGCAGAATTCCTATGCCTTAGCCGTTATGCTTGAGGGATAGTGGCCACAGAGCATGAGAGATGTGTTCATTTTGAAGATGGCCTGAAGGACGATCTACGTGTATTGATAGCTCCACAACGAGAGCGAGAATTTACTGTGCTTGTGAAGAAAGCTAAGATAGCTGAGGAGGTGAGACAGACGGAAAAACTGAACCGAGATAGAGATAGGGGAGGAGGTAAGAGAAACTTTGGATTATCAGGAACAACTAGGAGTAACCAAAAAAGACCTAGGTCGAATGGACCGAGACGGGCTGAAAGACCTGCTGCTAACCAAACACGAAGGTGTGCCCGATGTGACAAATTCCATGCAGGCAAGTGTAGGGCAGGTAGTGGGAAGTGCTTTAGGTGTAGTTCTTTGGACCATCAGAAAAGAGATTTTCCTCAGCCACGGGATGAGAAAAGACCCGTAGGGCAGGGAAATGCTCAGCCGAATAGAGGAGGTCAACAGCTACAGAGAGGTCGTGGTCCGGTCAGAGGCGATAATGGTTTCGGTCAGGGTCGTGGGGCACCAGGCCGAGGGGCAGGAAACACTGAAGCGAGGCAGCCGGGGTTGGTTTATGCTGCCAGACGTCGAGAGGAGGCTGATGCACCGGATGTTATAATCGGTACATTTTTAATTTTTAGATTGCCTTATGTTGCATTGATTGACATTGGGTCGACACATTCATATGTTGATAGTAGTGTGTCTGAAACTTTAAGTTTAGATTTTGAAGCTACCCCTAGGGCGATGACGCTAATTAGCCCATTAGTACAATCTGTGGTAGTAGATAAACTTTATCGGGAGGTACCCTTAAAAGTTCAGGGAATAGTTTTCTTGACGGATTTGATGGAATTACCATTCGGTGAGTTTGACTTAATTTTAGGAATGGACTGGTAGTGAAGTATCAAGCCAATTTAGATTGTGCAGTCAAGCGTATGGTGTTAACAACCCCAGGAGGTGAAGTGTTGGTGATAGGAGAAAGGGGAATTGTCATCAAGCGTGGTAATCGCCTAAGAGCGAAAGAATGGTGAGAAAATGGTGCAAGGCAGTTCAAATGTTTGTACGGGCTTTGGAAGCCAATGACCTAACTGTTGAGGACGTTAGAACGGTGAAGGAATTTCCTGATGCCTTTCCTGAAGAGTTTTCGGGATTACCTCCAGATCGAGAAGTGGAGTTTGGAATTGATATTCTTCCAAGAACAGCGTCGGCATCTATTGCTCCTTATAGAATGGCGCCAAGGAGTTGGTGGAATTGAAAGCACAAATCCAGAGTTGTTGGATAGAGGTTTATTCGACCAAGTGTGTCACTTGGGGAGCGCCTTGTTATTTGTTAAGAAGAAGGATGGTTCAATGCGTATGTGCATTGACTATCGCCAATTGAATAAGTTAACCATCAAGAATAAATACCGTTGCCAAGGATCGATGACTTGTTCGATCGGTTGAAGGGGCATCGATCTTTTCAAAGATAGATCTAAGGTGCAGGTATCATCGACTTAAGGTCAAAGAGGCGGATATTCATAAGACGACTTTTAGGACTCGCTATGGTCACTACGAGTTCATGGTGATGCCATTTGGGTTGACTAACGCACCAGCATCGTTTATGGATATGATGAACCGAGTGTTCCAACCCTACCTGGATCGATTTGTGGTGGTTTTTATTGATGACATCTTGGTCTATTCAAGATCGGAGGAGGAGCATGATTCACATCTGCAGGTGGTTTTACAGATTCTAAGGAAGAAGCAGCTTTATGCCAAATTCAGCAAGTGCGAATTTTGGCTAAAGGAAGTTACTTTTCTAGGTCACGTGGTGTCAGCAGAGGAGATTAGGGTTGACCCTCGAAAAATTAAAGCGGTGTTGGATTGGAAGCCACCTAAGTCGGTGGTAGAGATTTGGAGTTTCCTTGGTTTAGTCGGGTACTACAGAAGATTTGTGGAAGGATTTTTTCTGATTGCGCACCATTGACTAAGTTGTTACGGAAAGGAGTTCCATTCGTTTGGTCTGATAAGCAGCAGAAGAGTTTTGAAAAGTTGAAACGGATATTGATGGAGGCTCCGGTGTTGATTCAACCTAAGGCTAGGAAGAAATTCGTGATTTATTGTGATGCGTCACACATGGGACTAGGATGCGTGTTGATGCAAGATGGAAAGGTGGTTGCATATGCATCACGACAATTAAGACCGCACGAAGCAAACTATCCCACCCATGATTTGGAGTTGGCGGCGGTGGTGTTTGCCTTGAAGATTTGGAGATATTATTTGTAAGGGGAGAAATCTATCATTTACACGGATCATAAGAGTTTGAAGTATCTTTTGACATAGAAGGAGTTGAACCTAAGACAAAGGAGGTGGATCGAGTTGTTAAAGGATTATGACTACTCGATCGAGTATCATCTAGGTAAGGCCAACGTAGTGGCAGATGCTCTAAGCCGTAAGGTGATCTCTGATTTGAGAGTAATGTTTGCTCACCTTAGCTATATGATGATGGAAGTCTACTAGCTGAACTTTAAGTGAAACCCTCATGGGTTAGTCAAGTTAAGGAGAAACAACAGATTGATGGATTGCTTAGAGGGAAGTTGCATTTGATTTCAAGTGATGAGCCAACAGAATTCAGTGTGAATGAGGAGGGATTATTATGTTTTCAAGGGAGAGTGTGCATGCCAAAAGACCCTGAGTTGAGGTGAAGGATTTTGCAAGAAGCGCATGGTAGTCCATACGCTATGCATCCTGGAGGGAGTAAGATGTATCGAGATTTACGGGAGCAGTTTTGGTGGCCAGTCTTAAAACGAGAGGTGAATGAATTAGTGGGGAAGTGTTTAACCTGTCAGCAGGTAAAGGCAAAGCATCAGTTACCATCAGAGTTGTTGCAACCGATGAAGATTCCTCAGTGGAAGTGGGAGGGGATCACAATGGACTTTGTTAGTGGGCTACCTCTCATGCCTCCTAGAAAAGATTCAGTTTGGGTGATCGTTGATCGGTTGACGAAGTCCGCTCATTTTGTACCGGTTCGGGTCGATTATTCCTTACAAAAGTTGGCTAAGCTGTATATAGCGGAGATTGTAAGGTTGGATGGAGTACCTGTGTCGATTATCTCATACTGAGATCCTAGGTTTACGTCAAGGTTTTGGAAGGCGTTGCATCAAGTGTTGGGTACGAAGTTGGATTTCAGTACAGCGTTTCATCCTCAGACCGATGGACAGTCTGAGCGGGTGATTCAGATCTTGGAGGACATGTTAAGGGGTTGTGTCATTGATTTCAGAGGTAGTTGGGAGGAGTTTCTGCCATTGGCGGAGTTTGCTTACAACAACAGCTACTAGTCTAGTATTCAGATGGCGCCCTATGAAGCATTGTACGGGTGAAAGTGTCGTACTCCTACCTACCGGACGGAATTAGGGGAACGTCAAATTTTGAGTCCGGAGTTGGTTACCGAGACGGAGGAGAAGGTTGAGTTAATTCAAGCTCGACTAAAGGAAGCGTTGGACAGACAGAAGTCCTATGCCGATCTGGAGCATAGAGACATAGAGTTTGCAGTGGGTGACAAGGTGTTCTTGAAAGTGTCGCCATGGAAGAAAGTATTAAGATTTGGAAGGAAGGGTAAGTTAAGTCCTAGATTCATCGGACCTTATCAGGTGCTGAAATGAGTTGGATCAGTAGCGTATCAGCTAGAGCTACCTTTTGAGCTAAGCCAGATTCACGATGTATTTCACGTCTCTATGTTAAGATGATATCGTTTGGATCTATCTCATGTGGTACCTGTGGAGGAAATCGAGGTAAGACCTGACCTATCCTTTGAAGAGGAGCCAGTGGAAATCTTGGATCGTGATGTCAAAGTATTACGAAGGAAGAAGGTTCCATTGGTTAAGGTTCTATAGCGGAGTCACGGCTCTGAGGAGGCTACGTGGGAACCGGAACAAGCGATGTGACAGCAATACCCGCATCTATTCGGATCAGGTAATTCCGAGGACGAAATTTCTTTAAGGGGGTAGAACTGTAACATCCTAAATTAATGGGACTTTGCATTTGATGTGTATTACATTTAATGTGTTAATTAGAGTATTTAAAGGGCTCAGATTGGGTCGAGGCCTTGGTTAAATTTTCTGTTTGGACACTAGAGGGTTTAAAAGATGTTATCTGTGTTTTAAACACAAGTGGGCTTGTGGCCTAGTGGCAAAATGGCGCCACTTAGAGAGCAAGGAGGTGGTGTCAACTGAGGAGGTCCAAACATAAGGGGCATGAAGCCCAATTCCTTTAATTTTAATTAGCTAAATTTCGGCATATAGGTGGGAAAGGTTGGACGGCAACAAGGCTTAAAAATTGGGAGATTTATCTGTTGATATTAGTTATGGGTAGATTAAGGAGAAAAGATGGGAGTTATCTGCTGTAAGCAGAGTTGGCCAAAATTCCAACTCTGAGAAGAGGAAGAATCGGTTTTGATGTGGCATAAGAGGTGCCGAAATTCCCCATGTTTGTCAATTAGTCTCGATTTTTAGAAGAGGGCAATTCCGGTATTTGATAGGTAAGTGTCGAAATTCCCTATAAATAGGAGTGTATCTCTTCAAATTCCGGCATCTGAACCCTATTCTTTGTGCTGAAATTCTCAGTCCTTCTCTACACTCTCTATTCTCTTTTCTTTTCCAAAAGCCGAAACCTCTCAACTTTCTTCTCATCTCTATAACTGAATACCTTTGTCTATTCCTTTTTCTCTCTGTCGATTTCTCTACTAAAAGTCGAAACCTCTTAATTCACTTTCTTTTTCCATTCTTTTCCTCTTGTGCCGATTTCTCCATAAACCGAGATTTTCTTGAAGTGTCGATTTCTCTGTAAAGGTAAGAACTGAATTCTTTTCTCTTTCGGTTTTGAGACTATAGCCGAATGGCTAGTAGATTGATAGGCTATCTTTAGTTTGACTCTTTCGTTAATCGCATGTTCTTTTGGGCGGCAGTCTGGGAAATCATAGTAGATCGAATCATCCAGATCTCAAAAAGCCGGAAACCATTAATCTCTAGTATCCTATCGATTTTGGGATCTCAAGGTAAGGGATTTCTTTAGATTCCTATTAAGATTCGCTATCATAATTGAGATATTTATGGTTTAACCCTATTTCGCTATAGTAGTTCTGACAAGGACTTTTTGGATGGAATCAAATATTGATCAGGCAAAGGAGAGGGTTGGGTCTGTAAACCCAATCCCTAAGTTTAAGAAATGAGCGGTGCCCATTGTTCGAGATTGGCCGTAGAGTTGTGGACCGACTTCCGGATGACATCTTAGGTAGATAGCACCAGTATCGACTTGACGATTAAGGACATAGAGGGTGTCGTCGTAACCATAATAAGGTGTGTAGATTCTTAACACATAAGCATTGATATATTATATGTATGCTAAGGGCTAAAAGCCGAAAAGAAAGGCTATATGAACAGTCGTGTTACCCCGAAGGGGTAGGTATGGGATGCCAGGTACGTAACCATAGAAACTTTTCTATGTGAATCGTAGCATGTGAAAGTATGAGATCTGTTAGATGGCTTGATGACTTGTTTCTTGTATGTATGCATGCATGGGATGGGATTGATTGATGGATTTATGGTAGGGGAGCAGGGTCGCGAGGCAATCTTGGCTTTGCCACAGGCAGCATATCTGTCGAATATTATAATGTATTTCTGAGGTTCGCGTAAGCGATCGGTCTATATGACAGGCATCATAGCTGTCGAATACTACAATGTATTTCTGAGGTTCGCGTAAGTGATCGGTCTATATGACAAGCAGCATAGCTACCGATGTGGTGTGTAGCGGATGGAGGGTTGATTGTAGAAATCCCCACGGTGTAACGGTTGGTACGGGAGTGTGTAGAGGATGAACTCTTAGGTTTTGGGATGGGCCATGATGCATGACATATTTTGTTACCATTGTATGCGGGCCAAGGCCCATAATGTGTTTATGGGCCCTAGGCTTTTATGTGTTTTCAAGTTTTGCACATTGAGTCTTGGTGACTCACCCTTTTATTTTTTTCCCACTCTACAGATGAGTAGTAGACCGTGGACACGGGAGCCGAGGCGGACTCGAGGGGCCATCAAGACTTTCATTATCATTATGGATTATTATTATTATTATTATTATTTTGGGAATATTTTTGTAATAAGGCCCAATAACTTAGGTTTCCAATTTATTTGTTACTTGTTTTACTTTATTTTACTTTAATATGTCACATGTTTATAAACCTATTTGTGCCCAAAGTCTTAATAATAAAATGGAGTGATAAATGGGCTTTTCAAATCCACTCAACATAAAAGTTTAAGTTTCTTTTATTTTTTTTTCAAATAATGACTAAATAAACTGAAATTTTCAAAACCCATCGAAGCAAAGTTTTCAAGAATTAAACCCGTAGCATACCAGATCCGATAATGATGTATGGGTCGGGTTTGGGGTGTTACAAAGTTAGAGTACGATTTTTTCGTCACCTCTAAACACGAGCATTACTTTATGATTTTAAAACCAAAATGACATTAAAGTGCTACATCTCTCGCAAGATACAATGGAATACTAATACACAAAACAATATATTAATCCATACATCAAATATTACAACGATAAGTGTACAAGCCCAATTCTGCCCGGGCCCATTAAAACCCGAGGCCCAATCACAAACCCACTATAGCCTACCCAAACAACCCAACAGATCAGCCCAATTTCAAACCCAAATCAGAAAGAAACTAACCTTAATTTTCCCCTAACCCCAAGTGGCGCCCGCTCGATGCCTCGACATCCACCGCCTCCACTTGCCCTTCTCTCTACCGCTACCACCGACCCCCACTCATCACCACTTGCTCCCCATAACTCGCAAAAAGAAGACACAACAATGAGACAACAATGGCGTAAAAATAGGAAATATTGTATTTTGCTTTTTCTTCTTCCAATTTTGGTTATAAAACCGAATGAAACAATGTAAAGGGTTCTTCATTTTTTTGAAAAATCAAAAATCTGAATCATCGACAATCAATAAGAGAATAGATGCTTAAGGTTGATTCAGGTTTTTGTATTTTCTATTATTGTTCTTGTTTTTCTATGTTCTTTATATATTTTATAATAAAAATAAAAAATAAAACTTTTACAAACAAAAATAAAAAGAAAGGCGAAGAGGCGTTACTGAACCACTTGAGGCGTGTCTGGAGCCCTCCTTCTCCGCTGCCGAGGTGAAAGCAGAGGAGGAGGCTTTCTCTTCGAGTTTTGAGGAGCCAAGGTTCGGCCTCCTAGCCAACTCAAAACCCAGGCCGAAGGCCCATCTCCACGATCGTCGACCACCGAACTGGTGGTGGTCGTCGATCGTGGGAGAAACCCCTCACATTACTTGAGGAAGGCGAGAGAGGAGAGGAAGAGATGTGAAGAAGAAATGGTTTAGGAGGCTGCGCTTCTAATTTTTAGGGTTTTATTTTTTTATTTTTTCCTTGAAAACGTGGGCCTTATATGCCTCAATGAAAACGACATTTGTTTGGGTCAAGGGAATCTGCGATATCCCTTCAAAGGGATATTTGTGCAATGATCCTCCCATTGCAGCGTCATTCAATCGAGCCCATTTCGTTATTTTTCCTTATTACGATTTCACCATTTAATTTCATTGGGTTTTCAATTGGGTCCACGACCACTAAACGCATAAGAAGTGGGAATATTTTCCCAATCAGTCCTCTTTCTTTAAGTGCGTTCCATCTTGGTCCTGTCGCCTTTCCATTTTAATTTATTCTTTGTTTTAATCCTCTTAGTTTTATTACGATTCGATTTAGCCCTTCCTTGTTTGTTGTTTGTAATTACATTGTTATTGTTATTATCATTAATTTTAATATTTCTATTAGTATTATTATTATTATATTATTACTACTATTAGTATTTTATTATTTTATTTCACTTGCTAGTATTATTTTCATTTCTATTAACACTTATTTATTTACATTTTTACTATTATTTCACTTTTATCACTACTATAATAATTATTATTATTATTTAGTATTTTATCATTATATTATTATTATTATTTCTATTATTGTTTTGTTACCATATTATTATTATCATCATCATTATTATTATTATTATTATTATTATTATTATTACTATTATTATTAGCATTTTACTATTATTATTATATTATTATAGTTAGTATTAATGTATTATTTTATTTTTATTATCATTGCTATTACTATTATTTGATATTATCATCATTATTATTAGTAATATTTTTACACATGTTCATCATCAAACAAAATACATTTCGTAAAATTATCATGTTTCATTTAAAAGTTTTAAAATAAAGGCACTATTTTTTTAGAAATTCGAAGAATAGTGCCCTAACGTGCTAGGTTTCGATTTTCCGTTTGACTAAATAATTAAACTTCCTTTTGACAAACTTCATAAATCATGAGAGGACTTTGATTACGAGGGATTAAAATATCGTGTCCTAACGTATTGGATGTGATATTTATATCCTTTCGGAACAAAGAAATCTCAATTTTAACTCAAATATCTATATTTATTTTATGAGTTTAACACTGTTAACAAAAATATATTTTGCAAAATCACTATATTTCATCCCAAATGTTTTTAAATAAGGCAATGTTTGTGTTTAGAAATTCGGGGAATAGTGCCCTAACGTGCTGGGTTGCGATTTTCCGTTTGACTAAATAACTACACATCCTCTTAATAAATTTCGTGGATCACGAGGTAACTTTGATTACGGAGGCTTAAAATATCATGTCCTAACGTGCTAGATGTGGTGTTTGTATTCTCTCGGAACAAAGAAATCTCAAATTTCAGCCCAAATTATCCAAACATCTTCTAAAGGACCTGTATTTTAAAACCTTTTCAAATTTCCGACATTAAGACACTAATTAATCATTTTGGTACCAATTTTGGGCGTATCGAGGGTGCTAACCCTTCCTCGTGTATAATCGACTCCGAATTCGTTTTACGGATTTCAGTAGACCAAAATCATTGTTTTGATAAATCAAACTGTTTATTAAAAACAACCGTTTTACGAGGTGACCCGATCACACCTCAACAAAAAAGGATTGGTGGCGACTCCCTGTCTTTTTTCGTTTTAAAAACCAAAGTCGAACCCCGTTTTATTTTCCAAAAAATGGTTACGATAGCTTGGCGACTCCACTGGGGATTGATTTAGAAAGTCAAGCCATAAATTGATTATTTTCTGTCTTTTGTCGGAAGTTTGAAAGTTCGATTTGAAAATTACGATCTTTTTATTGCATGTTGTTTTAATTTCGACATTGCATTGCATGACCGTTGTGGTCACACCTTTAAGTGGGAGTGAGAAACTACTCCTTCGTGAGGTCTTCACCTCCGTGTAGGATAGTGGATCGCTTTCGGGATACATCCGTACCTATGTCTTCATGAGATTTTCATCTCCGTGCAGCCATAGGGAAATGTATTCCCCTGAACTGAACTCGGTCTATATGAGCCTATAATGGGTGAAGATCGAGGAATCTGCTAGTTCGGGTACCCTTACCTTAGAACCAAACCATATGTAGTGAACCCTAAGAGCCCACCTTAGGTAGAACTATGTTAAACCCCTAGTGGTCACCTGGATAGGTACTCTATTTTGTTTACTTCTCCTGTGCTAACGTGTTTTGTTTTGTTTGTGATTGCATTGCATTGCATCACACCGCATCATCTTAGAAAGGAGGTGTTGATTCATATTCGATTGCTAAATAGAAGAGTTTATCATAAGGAAATGTGTTACTTGATAAAGTGGATTATAATACGGTCGTTCGAACATAGTCCAGGTAAACAACGAGAGAGGACTGATAACCCACAGAAGAATACAATACTTTGCCCGAGGATTCAAGCCGACAAAGATTATTCGAGAGTCATCATGTCTCCATTTTCTAAAAGAAGCTTATAAACATCGCGAAAGATAAGTGGGCGAAGAGGTACGGCCTGGACCAAGCAACAAGGAGTTAGAAGAGGTGTCCATTGACAAAGTTCACGGGGCACGACCATAACATCCAGATACGAAGAAGAGGATTGGTGTTTTCACCTGGACTATGAGGATAAAGCCGTATATGCAATCCGATTTATGTAAAGAAATGTATTTTCTAGAAAAGTTCTTCTAAGGGAATTGAATTCATAATCAACGCCTCTCTTTTTTTTGCATTCCTTCCATGTGTTTGCATTGCATTTCATGTATTTGCATTGCATTTCATGCATTTGCATTGCATCATATCACATGCATTAAAGTTTTTAGAAAGACCCTAATTAGGTGAAGTTATTTCAGTAACCTAGAAGCTATGGACTGAAGGTTGGAGAGATTAGAGCAAAGGCAAATACTGATGCAAGAGAAATTGGCTAAAATTCAACAAGATATGCGAGATCAAATGAATATAATAGGCCAGTTAACCAAGATACTAACCGGAGGACTTGAAAAAAGGAGTGGTTCAATGGTTAACGGTGTGGATGATGATGTAGAAATCGTTTGCTCCCCGATAAATATTTTGACTCAACTAGACACGCAGTCGCATGGGGTACATGCTATTATCGAACCCCAATGTCAGACTAATACCTCAGCCTTGTTGAACTTCCTGATGGGCCCATGTTTTAACCCTGAGGATGATCGTGCCAAACAGATTGTTCGGGCAGAGACAAAGGAAAGGAGAGAGCGGACTTTGAAGGCCCCGAAGAAGAAGGAAAAGGAAGCGGAGTAGTACAGTAGGTATGAAAAGGGCCATTCGAGCCGATTCAAGATAGCTTGACTAAGGATGGTGGCTACCACCATCAAGAGCCCCTAGGCGGATTTCAACTCAAAGCCTAACACCGGAAGGCTCAGGTTCACGCCCATCCCGATGACATACAAGGAGCTCTATCAAAATTTATTTGATGTGCATGTGGTGTCTCCTTACTACTTAAAACCAATGCAGCCTCCATACCCCAAATGGTATGACACAAAAGCTCAATGTGAGTATCATGCGGGATTATAGGACATTCAATAAAAGCGCCTTACTTTCAAAAGTTGGTGAAAAGCTCATTGAAATGGGAATTGTGAAGTTTGACGATTCTTCAAAACCTAATCGCTCTGACAAAGCAGTAAATGTGATAGTTGGAGGTAGAGGCAAGAGAGTTGCGACGCCTTGAATAAGACAAGAACCCGAAAAGAATATCGAGGAGTCTGAATAATATATCCGAAGAAGGAATTTGGGGAATAAAGTTTTCAAGCCCTTATATGCTTGGGAGAGTTTTGAACAATGGGACTGTGGAAGAAATCTCTATGTTTTTAGAGCTAATCTAGAGTAATACTCGGAACACACTTGTTGCTTTAAGTCTAGAAGCAATAAGGGTCCCTTTTGTGAAGCATGACTTTGTATAAAATGTCGTTATTTTTAATGAAATGCATCTCTGCCATCTTTTGAGTAAATTTTCTTCTATTTTCATATTCTTCTAAATATTTCCATTCTTCATACATCATGCCAATAAAGATGCTTAGATTCTTTTGTTCTATGAGCCTTTATTCATCTCCATAACAGGTCCCCAAATATCAATGATTTGAGTAACGGTACCGATGACTCAGAATATCCCTTTGAGCAAGATATGGGTACGGAAGATTTTCAGGATTTTGAAGATGACCAAGGTTGTGACCTATCTCCTGAACTGTTAAGGATGGTAGAACAAGAGGAGAAACAAATTCTACCTCACAAGGAGTCAGTGGAAATAGTGAACCTGGGGATGGACAAGAAAAGAAGGAAGTGAAGATCGGAGCTGGTATTACTACAAAGACAAAGCGAGACCTCATTTAGTTACTCTAAGAATTCAAAGTTGTCTTTGCGTGGTCGTATCAAGACATGCTTGGGCTAAGCACTGATATTGTAGTACACCGTTTGCCCATAAAGGAAGAGTGCAAACCGGTCCAATAGAAACTTCAGAGGATGAGGCCAGATGTTTTGCTGAAAATAATAGAAGATGTCAAGAAGCAATTTGACGCAGGAGATCTAAACAAGGCTAGCCCGAAAGACAATTTCCCGTTACCTCATATTGACACCTTAGTGGATAATACGGCGGGTTATTCATTGTTCTCATTCATGGATGGCTTCTCAGGATACAACCAGATAAAGATGCTTCCTGAATACATGGATAAAACCATATTCATAACCATGTAGGGAACCTTTTGCTATAAGGTAATGCCGTTTGGGTTGAAGAATGCGGGAGCAACATATCAGAGAGCCATGGTAACCCTATTCCATAACATGATGCACAAAGAAATTGAGGTTTATGTCGACGATATGATCGCCAAGTCTCGAACTGAAAAGGAGCATGTCCAAGTCTTAAGGAAATTATTTTTGAGGTTGAGGAAATTCTAGCTAAAGCTTAACCCGGCAAAGTGTACCTTTGGAGCCAGGTCAGGGAAACTGCTAGGATTTATAGTCAGCGAAAAAGGGATTGAGGTTGACCCAGACAAAGTCAAGGCTATACAAGAATTGCCTCCGCCTTGCACGTAAAAAGAAGTTTGAGGTTTCTTAGGAAGATTGAATTACATTGCTCGGTTCATTTCACAGCTGACTGAAAAATGTGACCCCATATTTCGTCTTCTTAAAAAACACAATCCAGGTGTGTGGGACGAGGAATGTCAGAAGACCTTTGACAAAGTAAAGCAATACCTGTCCAATCCTCCGGTATTGACACTGCCTAATCCAGATAAGCCTTTAATCCTCTACTTAACGATACTAGATAATTCAATGGGATGTGTGCTCGGTCAACACGATGAGTCAAGAAAGAAAGAAAAGGCAATATACTACCTTAGTAAAAAGTTCACTGAGTGTGAAACAAGGTACTCACCAATTGAGAAACTATGTTGTGCCTTGATCTGGACAACCCGGAGATTGAGGCAGTACATGTTGTATCATACGGCCTGGCTCATCTCGAATCTAGACCCACTGAAATACCTAATGGAGTCAACTACTTTGAATGGAAGGATGGCCCGATGGCAAAGGCTTACTTTTGGGGTTTGACATAGTTTATGTAAACCAAAAGGCGGTAAAAGGAAGTGCAATAGCGGATTTTCCGCCGATGAGCTCGGCGATTATGAGCCTTTGGACTTGATTTCCTAATGAAGACCTAATGTACGTAGAAACCACCGAAGAAGGTACCCCGAAAAGTCGTCCTTGGAAACTGAACTTCGACGGGGCATCGAATGCTATGGGCAATGGAATTGGAGCAGTTCTGGTGTCCCCAAACAGAGATCATTACCCATTCACTTGTAGGCTGGATTTTGATTGTACAAACAATATGGCAGAGTATGAAGCTTGCATCATGGATATCTGTGCCACTATAGAACGCAAGATTAAGATGCTGGAAGTATACGGAGACTCTGCACTGGTGATTTATCAACTAAAGGAGAATGGGAGACGAGAGATCCCATGTTGGTCGAATACAAAAGATTGGTCCAAGAACTGATCAAAAAGTTCGATGACATCACTTTCAGTTATCTACCAAGAGACGAAAATCAGATGGCTGATGCTCTAGCCACATTGGCTTCTATGGTACGAGCAAACAACAAGGAGGATATGAGGCCCATACAAATGAGCATTTATGAGGCCCGACCCATTGCTACTGACGTGGAAGAAGAGGAGCAAAATGATCACCCGTGGTATCACGATATACTACAATACGTAAAAGATCATAAATACCCCGATCAAGCAACCGAAAATGACAAAAGGATGTTGAGAAGACTAGCTTGTGACTATGTCTTAAACGGAGAGATCCTATACAAAAGAAGAAAGGATCAAGTGCTATTGAGATGTGTGGATGGCACTGAGGCTAAGCAGATCCTAGAAGAAGTCCATGAGAGTGTCAGTGGAACACATGCCAATGGGTTCGCAATGGCAAGACAAATCATGAGATTTGGGTATTATTGGTCTACCATGGAAAGAGATTGCATTGATTATGCTAAGAAATGTCATAAGTACCAAATTTATGGGGACAAGATTCATGTACCACCCTCACCTTTACATGTTATGACCTCTCCATGGCCTTTTTCTATGTAGGGCATGGACGTTATTGGACCAATCTCTCCAAAAACTTCCAATGGACATCGGTTCATCTTCGTGGTAATTGTTTACTTCACTAAATGGGTGGAGGCCACTTCATATGCTAATGTGACAAAATCAACGATCGACAAGTTCTTAAAAAGAAATCATATGTAGATATGGAATGCACGAGAGGATCATATCGATAATCGTTAAACTTGAACAACGACATGATTGCGAAAGTCATAGGCAATTTAAGATCGACATCACAATTCGTCACCATATCGCCTAAAGATGAACTGCGCAGTAGAAGCAGCTAATAAGAACATCAAGAGGATAGTAGGGAAGATGACTGAGACTTACAAAGATTGGCACGAGAAGTTACCATTTGCCCTTTTCGCCTATCGAACATCGGTTAGAACCTCCACCGGGGCAACTCCTTTCTCATTGGTTTACGGAATAGAGGCAGTTTTACCCATCGAAGTTAAAATTTCATCCTTTTGAGTATTGTCCGAACTGAAATTGGATGAAGCAGAATGGATCCAAGCTCGATATGATCAGTTGAATCTTATCGAAGAAAAGAGACTGAAAGCTATCCGTCATGGTCAGATGTACCAAAAGCGAATGATGCGAGCATACAACAAAAAGTCGTCAAGAGAATTCCACGAGGAGACTTAGGAAAAGATCCTCCCATACAAAAGGATTTGAGAGGAAATGGATGCCAAATTGGGAAGGACCTTATGTGGTGACAAAGGCTTTCTCGGAGGGCACTAATTTTGGCCGAGATGGATGGGAAAAATCTATCCAATCCCATAAATTGATTCGCTAAAAGTATTATGCTTAAAGAAGGGAAAGGCTAAAGTGAAAACCCGCAAAGGGCGCTTTAAAACCTTAAAAAAAAAACGGAGAGGCCGAAGTGAAAACCCGTAAAGGGCGCTTTGAGACCAAAAGGGCTTTGAGTCGAAAACCCGATAAGGGCGGCTCAAATTTGCATGAAAGAGGAGGTATGTGATAATTTTTGTTCTTCCAGAATTAGCAAAAGGAGGAATGTTACACCTCAGAACATCTACAAAGCACTGCAGATCTCCCAACGTCTATTCAGCTCAAAATGATCTTCGGAAGGATTCGGTGGTGAAGCTCAGGCTGCAATATCTGGGGCACCTACTTTTTCTTTTTACCCTTTTTTGTATTCCAATAATTTTTACTTTTGATGATTTAATCCAATTCCATTCTTCATAAATTCCATTGTTATTTTTAAGCTATTTATAATTGAAATAACGACCCGTGGACCCATAATGCTTCCATAAAAGGAGTCCCGCCTATTACTCTGGAAACCTCTAAGCAATGCAGAACACAAGCAGATCATTGTTCTAGGAACCACCGCACTTAGAGGTTGGAAACGTTCGAGGAAGAAGAGTCTAAAATCATGACTATTTCCCCAGATTCTCTGTCATAGATATCAAACGAGATATTGCATCCGTGCCGTGACCTTGTCGAGCGAACAAGCAATTACGGCCCTAAGCTTGAAAAAAGAGATCATTCCCATGACATCCCACATTCATACAAATGTCCTCCATAATATCATTTAGTTAGGAGCATTCGATTTATTACGGTCATTGCATCTTAATTATTATGAAAAATCATCATTCTCATGACATTCTGCATTCATGTAAGTGTCATCCATATCACAAGTAGTCAGGAGCATTTGAGTCATTCCGACCATAGCATCCGCATCATTTGGCATAAACACAAGCATATAAAATTGAGTCTACAGGATATGTCCCCAGAGGACGGTGTAGCAACACTAGTGAAGCCATCATCCTATCGCCACTGACCAGCGGTGGAGTAAGTTGAAAACCATGCTATTGCCACTGACCAGCAGTGGAATAGGCTAAAGATTGTCTTATTGCCACTGACCAGCAGTGGAATAAGTTGAAGATTACTCTATTGCCACCGACCAGCAGTGGAATAGGTGGAAGATTTTCTTATTGCCACTGACCAGCAGTGGAATAAGTTGAAGATCGTCCTATTGCCACTGACTAGCAGTGGAATAGGTTGAAGATTGCCCTATTGCCACTGACCAGCAGTGGAATAGGTAGAAGATTGTCTTATTGGCACTGACCAGCAGTGGAATAAGTTGAAGATTACCCTATTGCCACCGACCAGCAGTGGAATAGGTGGAAGATTTTCTTATTGCCACTGACCAGCAGTGGAATAAGTTGAAGATCGTCCTATTGCCACTGACTAGCAGTGGAATAGGTTGAAGATTGCCCTATTGCCACTACCAGCGTGGAATAGGTGGAAGATTGTCTTATTGCCACTGACTAGTAGTGGAATAAGTTGAAGATTACCCTATTGCCAGTGGAATAGGTGGAAGATTTTCTTATTGCCACGGACCAGCAGTGGAATAAGTTGAAGATTATCCTATTGCCACTAGCTAGTAGTGGAATAGGTTGAAGATTGTCCTATTGCCACTGACCAGCAGTGGAATGGGTCAAAAATTATAGATCTTGTCGCCCTAACCAGTAGTGGGGCAAGCTCGAAGGCAAATCTTGGCTCCCTATCCAGTGGGGAACATGATTTAGGCAACTGTCTTATTGCCACTGACCAGTAGTGGAATGGGTCAAAAATTGTAGATCTTGTCGCCCTAACCAGTAGTGGGGCAAGATCGAAGGAAAATCTTGGCTCCCTAACCAGTAGGGAACATGATTTAGGCCACCGTCCTATGTTCTTGACCAGCAGTGGAATAGGTCAAAAATTGTAGATCTTGTCGCCCTAACTAGTAGTGGGGCAAGATCGAAGGCAAATCTTGCTCCCTAACCAGTAGGGTACATGATTTAGGCCACCGTCCTATTACTAGTGACCAACAGTGGAATGGATCAAAAATTGTAGATCTTGTCGCCCTAACCAGTAGTAGGGCAAGATCGAAGGTAAATCTTGGCTCCCTAACCAGTGGGGAACATAATTTAGGCCACTGTCCTATTGCCACTGACCAGTAGTGGAATGGGTCAAAAATTGTAGATCTTGTCGCCTTAACCAGTAGTGGGGCAAGATCGAAGGCAAATCTTGGCTCCCTAACTAGTGGGGAACATGATTTAGGCCACCGTCCTATTACCACTGACCAGCAGTGGAATGGGTCAAAATTGTAGATCTTGTCGCCTAACCAAGAGTGGGGCAAGATCAAAGGCAAATCTTGGCTCCCAAACGATGGGGAACATGATTTAGGCCACTGTCCTATTGCCACTGACCAGCAGTGGAATGGGTCAAAAATTATAGATCTTGTCGCCCTAACTAGTAGTGGGGCAAGATCGAAGACAAATCTTGGCTCCCTAACTAGTGGGGAACATGATTTAGGCCACCGTCCTATTGCCACTGACCAGCAGTGGAATGGGTCAAAAATTGTAGATCTTGTCGCCCTAACCAGTAGTGGGGCAAGATCGAAGGCAAATCTTGGCTCCCTAACCAGTAGGGAACATGATTTAGGCCACCGTCCTATGTCCTTGACCAGCAGTGGAATAGGCCAAAAATTGTAGATCTTGTCGCCCTAACTAGTAGTGGGGCAAGATCGAAGGCAAATCTTGGCTCCCTAACCAGTAGGGTACATGATTTAGGCCACCGTCCTATTACTACTGACCAGCAGTGGAATGGGTCAAAAATTGTAGATCTTGTCGCCCTAGCCAGTAGTGGGGCAAGATCGAAGGCAAATCTTGGCTCCCTAACCAGTAGGGAACATGATTTAGGCCACTGTCCTATTGCCACCCACCGGTGGAATGGGTCAAAATTGTAGATCTTGTCGCCTAACCAAAGGTGGGGCAAGATCGAAGGCAAATTTTGGCTCCCTAACGATGGGGAACATGATTTAGGCCACCGTCCTATGTCCCTGACCAGCAGTGGAATAGGTCAAAAATTGTAATTCCTGTCCCTAACCAGTAGGGAGCATGGTTAAGCTTTAGTCTTATTGCCTTAACTAGCAGTGGAATAGGCTGAAGACCAAAGACCTCATCTCTCTGGAGATGTAGTGGAGCAATCTAAAATAAACAAGTCACATCCCATTGAAGTCGCAGCAGGAGCAAATTGAAGCCACAGATCCCATCTCGTTGAAATAGCGTGGAGTGGATCAAAGCAACAAGGTATGGTGGACTAAAACAAGGCTACCTGAAGAAGAAGAGCACCAAAGAAGTCAAGACTCGGCGAGACCGGGCAAAATTGGTCTTTTGAAAGTCTTTGCTCCATTCGCGTTGCACGACAATGAGCAAAGAGGGCAATCTGACAAGCCCAATTCGCCGGGCCATTAAAACCCGAGGCCCAATCACAAACCCACTACAGCCTACCCAAACAACCCAACGGATCAGCCTAATTTCAAACCCAAATCAGAAAGAAACTAACCCTAATTTTCCACTAACCCCAAGTGGCGTCGCCTCTGATGCCTCTGACATCCACCTGCCCTCCACTTGCCCTCTGCGCCTGCTACCACCGACCCCCACTCATCACCACTTGCTCCCCATAACCTGCAAAAGAAGACACAACAACAGACAACAATGGCAGAAAAATAGGAAATATTGTATTTTATTTTTCTCTTCTTCCAATTTTGGTTATAAAAACCGAATGAAACAATGTAAAGGGGTTCTTCATTTTTTTTGAAAAATCAAAAAATACGAATCATCAGCAATCAATAAGAGAATAGAAGCTTAAGGTTGATTCGGTTTTGTATTTTCTATTATTGTTCTTATTTTCTATGTTCTTTATATATTTTATAACAAAAATAAAAAATAAAACTTTTACAAACAAAAATAAAAAGAAAGGCGAAGAGGCGTTACACGAACCACGGGTGTGTCTCGGAGCCCTCCCTTCTCCGCTTCTTAGAAATTTGAAAGCGAGGATGAGGCTTTCTCTTTCGAGTTTTGAGGAGCCAAGGTTCGGCCTCCTAGCCAACTCCGAAAACCAAGCCCGAAGGCCCATCTCCACGCATCGTCGACCACCGAATTCTGGTGGTGGTGCGTCGATCGGCCGGAGAAACCCTGTTACTCGAGGAAGACGAGAGAGGAGAGGGAAGAGATGTGAAGAAAAATGGTTTGGGAGGCTGCTGCTTCTAATTTTTTAGGGTTTTAATTTTTTCTTTTTTCCTTCAGAAAACGTGGGCCTTATATGCCTCAATGAAAGCGACGCCGTTTGGGTCAAGGAATAGCATATCCTTCAAAGGGATATTTGCAATGATCCCTCCCATTGCAGCGTCATTCAATCAGGCCCATTTCGTTATTTTTTCCTTATTACAGATTTCACCATTTAATTTCATTGGGTTTTCAATTGGGTCCACGACCACTAAACGCGCATAAGGGCTGGGAATATTTTCCCAATCAGTCCCTCTTTCTTTAAGTGCGTTCCATCTTGGTCCCTGTTCGTCCTTTCCATTTTAATTTATTGCTGTTTTAACCCTCTTAGTTTTATTCTGATTCCGATTTAGCCCTTCCTTGTTTGTTGTTTGCAATTACATTGTTATTGTTATTATCATTAATTTTAATATTTCTATTAGTATTATTATTATATTATTACTACTATTATTATTTTATTATTTTATTTCACTACTAGTATCATTTTCATTTCTATTAACACTTATTTATTTACATTTTTACTATTATTTCACTTTTATCACTACTATAATTATTATTATTTAGTATTTTTATCATTATATTATTATTATTATTATTTCTATTATTGTTTTGTTACCATGTTATTATCATCATTATTATTATTTTATTATTTTATTATTATTACTATTATTATTAGCATTTTACTATTATTATTATATTATTATAGTTAGTATTAATGTATTATTTTATTTTATTATCATTGCTATTACTATTATTTGATATTATCATCATTATTATTAGTAATATTTTTACACATGTTCATCATCAAACAAAATACATTTAAGTAAAATTATCATGTTTCATTTAAAAGTTTTAAAATAAAACCTTTGTTTTTTTAGAAATTCGGAGAATAGTGCCCTAACGTGCTAGGTTTTGATTTTCCGTTTGACTAAATAATTAAACTTCCTTTTGACAAACTTCATAAATCATGAGAGGACTTTGATTATGAGGGATTAAAATATCGTGTCCTAACGTATTGGATGTGATATTTATATCCTTTCGGAACAAAGAAATCTCAATTTTAACTCAAATATCTATATTTATTTTATGATTTTAACACTGTTAACAAAAATATATTTTGCAAAATCACTATATTTCATCCCAAATGTTTTTAAATAAGGCAATGTTTGTGTTTAGAAATTTGGGGAATAGTGCCCTAACGTGTTGGGTTGCGATTTTCCGTTTGACTAAATAACTAAACATCCTCTTAATAAATTTCGTGGATCACGAGGTAACTTTGATTATGGAGGCTTAAAATATCATGTCCTAACGTCTTTGGATGTGGTGTTTGTATTCTCTCGGAACAAAGAAATCTCAAATTTCATTAAATTATCCAAACATCTTCTAAAGGACACGTATTTTAAAACCTTTTCAAATTTCTGACATTAAGACACTAATTAATCATTTTGGTACCAATTTTGGGCGTATCAAGGGTGCTAACCCTTCCTTGTCGTAATCTTAGACTCCGAATTCGTTTTACGGATTTACGTAGACCAAAATCGTTGTTTTGATAAATCAAGCATTTATTAAAACAACTGTTTTACGAGGTGACCCGATCACACCTCAACAAAAAAGGATTGGTGGCGACTCCCTGTCTTTTTTTCATTTTAAAAACCAAAGTCGAACCCCGTTTTGTTTTCCAAAAAATGGCTACGACAATAAGTCGTAAATAATATCTGATCACAATTAAGAGATATAATACATACAGTAACAAACAAATAAGCATCTAATATGTAAGGAATAATATCGTCAACTTAAATAATATATCGTAATAAACTTGATGTAATACAATTTTATATTAAAATAATAATGACATATGAAAGCATTTGGAATATAATTTAAAAAGAGTTTTTCAAAGAAACCGATTGCACATAATAAATTTAAAAGAATGTATATATATGTATACATATGTGAATAAATTCAAAAGAAGATAAATACATAAAATAATACAAAATCAATAATATATATACACAAAATAATACAAATTGTATATATATATATATAAATATTTTGATATGAATTACATATGTATATAAAAGAATATATCTATAAAAATTTAATGAAGAAAATAATATAGAAAATAGATAATACTTAGAACCGTTTAAAATATATATAATATTTGATATTAATCCAAAAGGGAAAATAATTAGACAAATTAATGAGCAAATAATAAGATAAATTAATCAGAGGACTATATTGAAATCAGAGAGCTAAAAGCAATAAAAAAAATCGAAAAAGGACTGAAATACAATGCGCGTAAACAGTTGAGGACTAAAGCAGCAAATATTCCAGTTATCCAAAACGTCGCATATGAATAGGACTAAATTGCAAACAAATCAGAGAATGGAAGGATCGATCACATAAATATCCCTTTTAAAACGAAAAGGCACGGGTTCGGGTCACCAAGCGGGTCAACGCGCGGATCCTACATCTCCCTAAACGGCGTCGTTTTGCATTATTCCTTTTACTTAATAACTTTAAACTAAACAGATTTTTAAAAAAAAAAACAAACCCTAATCCCTTTTTATTTTTTTATTCTCAGCCACAATCCCGAAACCCTCTTCTAATAGCTACTCAAACGCTGCAATCAACGGCGAGAAATGATCCCAAAAAACTCGATTCGATCCACCGCCGTTTAAACCCCGATCACAACGGAGCGAATGAGGGCAGAATCCAACTCAGGTGACCGACCCAACCCTGGCACTTTACATTCTCCGTTTCATCGGACCGCTTCTCTCCGATTACGACGGATAAAGTCGACCTACGGTTCGTATTCAAAGGTAAGTCTTTCTTTTCTCTTATTCAGTTCTGGTTTTTTTTTTTTTTTTTGCATGCACAAAGAAAATGAATCAAAAGCCAATAGAACAAGATTAAAAAAAATTGAAAAAGATTGAAATCGGAAAGAAAACCTTTGAATTCTATTTTTTTGATTTGGTATTTTTTTTTGTTTTCTGTATATTCTGTGTGTGTAAAAAAAATCCTCCCTTTACAATTGTTCTTCCGGTTTTTATAACCGAAAAGAAAATAAAAATAATCAAAATTACAACTGTTTTTTGTCTGTTTTCTCTGCTGTTGTTATTTTGCCATTCATTTGCTCTGCTGTATTTGTTTTGCATGTACGGAGATTGTTGCACGGATGTGGCATCATACGGAGGTTGTGGTGTCGTGCACGCGTGAGGTGTGGGTTGCTGAAGCGAGGCGATGGTAGATGGTGCGCGTGGAGACTGCTGAAGCATCGTACGTGGAGGCACGCGCGAGGGAGTCCAAGCGTTAGGCCGGCGTTAGAACATTCTGGAGACTCTAGGATTTTCTGAAATGTTTTTTTAGTTATTGGGCCAATCAGACCTGATTTAGATTGGGCCAATTGTATTTTGGGGTCATTTTGGGTTATGTAATTCGGGCTATAAAAAAACTGTAAAAAGGGACTGTTTGGACTTTTATTATTTTATTTTTTGTTTTAATAAGATATAGTGTGGGCCTGGGCAAATTTGGGCTTCTATAGCTGCCCCTCTTTGCTCGTTGTCGTGTAACGGGAATGGGGCAAAGACTATAAGAGGGCTAAATTTGCCTAGTCTTGCCTAATCTTGACTTCTTGGCACTTCTTTCCTTCTTTGAGTTGCTTTATTCCATCCCACTACATCTTCAAGGGCATGAAAACTAGCGCTTCGATCCACTTCAATGTAATTTCCTGGAGAAGAGATTTGTAGCTTCAATCTACTTCGTCGGAACTTCATGGTGATAAGGATTCAGGGAGAAGAGATTCATAGCTTGAATCTTCTCTGCTGAAACTTCAAAGAAATACTAACTGATCCTCATCGTAAACTTAATGGGGAGGGATTTGTAACCTCCACCTACTCCATTGGAGCTTTGAGGAGCTGAAATTCAGGGAGAAGAGATTTATAACCTCCATCTTCTCTGCTAAAACTTCGAAGGAATACTGACTGATCCTCATCGTAAACTCAGGGAGGAGGGATTTGTAACCTCCACCTACTCCACTGGAGCTTTAAGGAGCTAGAAATTCAGGGAGAAGAGATTTGTAACCTCCATCTTCTCTGTTGAAACTTCGAAGGAATACTGACTGATCCTTATCATAAACTCAGGGAGAAGGGATTTGTAACCTCCACCTACTCCACTGGAGCTTCGAGGAGCTAGAAATTAAGGGAGAAGAGATTTGTAACCTTCATCTTCTCTGCTGAAACTTTGAAGGAATACTGACTGATCCTCATCATAAACTCAGGGAGGAGGAATTTGTAACCTCCACCTACTCCACTGGTGCTTCGAGGAGCTAGAAATTCAGGGAGAAGAGATTCGTAACCTCCATCTTCTCTGTTGAAACTTTGAAGGAATACTGACTGATCCTCATCATAAACTCAAGGAGGAGGGATTTGTAACCTCCACCTACTCCACTGGAGCTTCGAGGAGCTAGAAATTCAGGGAGAAGAGATTTGTAGCCTCCATCTTCTCTGTTGAAACTTCGAAAGAATACTGACTGATCCTCATCGTAAACTCAGGGAGGAGGGATTTGTAACCTCCACCTACTCCACTGAAGCTTTGAGGAGCTAGATATTCAGGGAGAAGAGATTTGTAACCTCCATCTTCTCTGCTGAAACTTTGAAAGAATACTGACAATCCTCATCATAAACTCAGGGAGGAGGGATCTGTAACCTCCACCTACTCTACTGGAGCTTCGAGGAGCTAGAAATTCAGGGAGAAGAGATTTGTAACCTCTATCTTCTCTGCTGAAACTTCAAGAGAATACTGACTGATCTTTATCATAAACTCAGGGAGGAGGGATTTGTAACCTCCACCTACTCTACTGAAGCTTCGAGGAGCTAGATATTCAGGGAGGAGATTTGTAACCTCCATCTTCTCTGCTAAAACTTTGAAGGAATACTGACTGATCCTCATCATAAACTCAGGGAGGAGGGATTTGTAACCTCCACCTACTCCACTGGAGCTTCGAGGAGCTAGAAATTCAGGGAGAAGAGATTTGTAACCTCTATCTTCTCTGCTGAAACTTCAAGAGAATACTGACTGATCCTCATCGTAAACTCAGGGAGGAGGGTTGTAACCTCCACCTACTCCACTGGAGCTTCGAGGAGCAAAAAAAAAATTATTTGGCTTCGGCCTGTTCCTACAACCTCAGGATTGCCAGATCTACTATCTTCGATCCGCTTCGCTGAGGAAGGCAAGATATTCGAATCCACCGATGTTGTGACAATGTCTTCTAGGGGACCTGTCTTGTAAAATCAATTTCTGTTTATGCTTATGCAAAATGATTAGGATGCAATGATCAGAATGAATCTAATGCCCCTAAATAGATGTGTCTCATGGATGAAATTTGTATGAATGCAGAATGTCATAAGAATGGTCTTTTTACAAAGATTAGGATGCAATGATCGGAATGAATCAAATGCCCCTAAATAGATGTGTCTTATGGATGACATTGGTATGAATGCAGAATGTCATGAGAATGATTTCTTACAAAGATTAGGATGTAATGATCGGAATGAATCAAATGCCCTTAAATAGATGTGTTTTGCATGAATGCAGAATTTCATGAGAATGATCCCTTTTTAAAAGTTTAAGGTGTCATCGTTCATTGTTTATTAAGGCTTCATCACTGATGTATTATGCCGCCATCTTGTTCGGCTGGTATTTTCAACAGAAATCCTAAGAAAACAATCATATCTTGCTTAACAGATTTGCCCCACTGTAACCTTAGGGTTCATCTCCTTGTGACTTAGAGGTATAGGATCTGAATCTCTTCCTATCTATCCCACTGTGACCTCGTAATGTAGGATTTGTTTCTTCTTTAATCCATCACATTGTTATTCAAAGGTATAAGATCTTATTATCTTCCACCTATCCCACTGTAACTCGGGGGTATAGGGCTTGTAGCTTGTTCCATCAACTGATCACTCCTCGGATGACCCAACCAGATGTGTATGCATGATGCTATCGTGAATACGGAATATCAATTTTCCTTGCAAATGATTCCCCTTTTACACATGGGTTAACATTGCCCATTTTTCATCAGAATTGTATTACTGACGCAATATCTTGTCATTTTGTTCAACCACCGTCTTTGAGACAAATTCAGAGAGAAAATATCAGTTTAGACTCTTCCTTAAACTTGGTGAGTTTTAAACAATAGTCCTATTTCAAGTTCTTGTATTATTCAGAAGCTTCCAAAGTAATATGTGAAACTCCTTTTATGAAAATATTATTAGTCCACTAATCGTTATTTCAATGCGAAGTGCTTGAAAAAGATCATTACCATGGACAAGGCAGAGATTAATTAGGAGAATAACTCGGAACAAATAAGCTAAGCAAAGATAGCAATCGCAATCAAGAAGGAAATTTATTGTGAACATATTTTGAAAATGATAATAAAAATTTAAAATGGATAAAGTGGAAACTAGGTGCCCCAGATATCGCAGCCTGAGCTTCTCTGTTCAAACTTCTTGAGGATCATTTTAAGCTCAACATGTGTTTAGGGGATCTGAAGTACTTTGTCGATGCCCCAAGACATAGCATACTTTTTCATTGATAATTCAGGCATAGTAGGACTGCTGTATGCCCTACTTTCAATTAAAATTTGAGCTGCCCTTTTTGGGTTTTCAACTCAAATCCCTTTTGGTCTCAAAGCGCCCTTTGCGGGTTTTCACCTTGGCCTCTCCTTTTCTTTCTTCTTTTTTGCTGAAAATTTCTTTTTCTCTTTTTATTTTCTTTTATTTTCTTCTTTTTATTAAATCTGAATTCTCCGGATTTGGTAGGTCATTGTCATCTATCTCAGACAATAACCATGCTTCTCTAGAACATGCTTTCTTTGCCGTATAAGGCCCTTCCCAGTTTGGCATTCGCTTTCTTCTGAAGTCCCTTTTGCATGGGAAAAGTCTTCTTCAAAGCCCTATCGTGAAATTTCCTAAGGCAAATCATTTTTGTTGTGAGCTCACATCATCTGTCCGTGACAGATAGCTTTTAACATTTTCTCTTCAAATTCAACTGATCATATTGAGATTAGATCCATTCTGCCTCATCCAATTTCAGCTCTAACAAAATTTTGATTCCAATGGGCAAAGCTAACAAGAAATGTGTTGCCCCAGTGACAGTCTTGGCCAATGTTTGATAAGCATAGAGGGTAAATAGTAACTTCTGTATGCCAACCTTTAAAAGTCTCGGTCTTTTTTTTATTTTTATTTTTGGCTGCCTTTACTGTGATGTGGCAACTGATCTTTGAACAGACTGCAGACTTTTGACATGTGCGGTTAAATGTTGATCTTTTTGACATTTTTTTGTCACTATTCTTTCTTTCCTTTTTTCTTTTTTCTTCCTTTTTTTAAGTCTAATAGCTATCGACTTTGTAATATTGGCATATGAAGCGACCCTCACCCTCTTAGTGAAGAAACCGGCTTCCATGAAAATGAATAATGTTGACCAGAAGCTTTTGAGGAGATTGGCTCGATAACGTCCATGCCCCACATGTAGGAAATCTTATTTCTGCATTGAGCTAGGCTTTGATCTTCATCTCCTTTCTTGGCTCACAACGTAGGATTTATTTTTCATCCAGTATTAACAAATCAGAAGATAGGTGACAATTTTTTTTGTCATCTTCAAAGTCCTGAGATCCCTTAGACGCATATCTCATTCAAAAAGGGAGTCAGTAACAACGCCGCTCCTGTCATTGATATCTGGGTACCTAGTTACAAAGGTAATCCAAAGAATAAATGATTCTAAGGATGATTATTTTTATGGTATGGTCATGAATAAAGAATGAAAGAATATTCCAAGACATGAAAGAACGTACTGTATGAAATGTAAATAATGAAAAAAATATTTACTTAAAAAGATACATTTCATTGAAATAAATATTCTGGATACAAGCCCATTTCACAAAATGATTCTTGTTGCTTCTAGGCTTAAAGCAACAAGCATGTTTTGGATATTGCTCTAGATTAGCTCTAAAAATACAAGGATTTTTTCCACAGTTCCATTGTTCAAAACATCCCAAGTAAAGGCAGAAGCTTGTAAAAGTCTACTCCCTAGCTCACTCTTTAGATACGTCATTAATGTTCAAGTTCGCTAGTATCAGGCTTTGCACTAGAGCCCTGCACTTGATGTACTCCTGATCTCATGCCCCCATTTATCATGGGACTCACGATGTTTACCCCTTTAACAAAAATTTTGGGATAAGAATTTTCTGTACCAGAAAGATCGTCGAATTTTACGATGCCCAATCTAATGAGTCTTTCGACTAATTTTTTGAAAGCGATACAATTTTCTGTCGAGTGCCCCATAATTCCTGCATGGTATTCGCATTGGGCATTCTCATTGAATCATTTAAGGTATGGAGGCCATATTGGTTCTATATGAAAAGGGGATACAATATGTGCATCGAACAAAATTCGGTACAACTCTCTATCTGAGATTGGAATGGGCGCTTTGGAGTTTTTAAAATTTGACTTTAGATTGGTCTCTTGTCTTGGGAAACCTAATAGCTGGTAGCAGTTGTCTTTGGCTGAGCTATCGTAATCAGCTTCGAATTACCCCTGTTACACTTACTCATATTATTCTCTTCCTTTTCCTTCTCCCTCGGGGCCTTTGAAATTCCTATCCCCCTTTTTTTTCTCTGTTGAGCCAAGAACAACTTGATTATCCCCTGAGTTAAAATCTAAACTCCTTGGGAAATTTGTCAATGCCGAGCTATAATTCCGACATTGGGGTCTAATAATGACGGGTACCCCATGCGAATACGGGTCTGGCTGAGTCGGGGTACTTATCGAGGAATAAATGATGCCTTCATCATTATCCACACTATTGGCCACTGAGCCACCCCTTTTTTAAGCCCTTCGACTAGTAATCGGGTTAATTGATGCATCATATTCATTTGATCTTGCATATCTCGTTGAATTTTGGCTAACTGCTCTTACATCAGTATTTGCCTTTGCTCTAATCTCTCCAAACTTTGTTCCATGTTTTCCAGGTTAACTGAAAGAATTTTTAATTAATCAGGGTTTTTTCATGAAATTTAGCACATGTGATGTAATGCTATGTGAATGCATGAAATGCAAAATAAGCCGATTCTAATTCAATTCCATTTAGGAAACTTTATTTGAAAACAAAGCTCTTTACATAAAGTGGATTACAGACATCCTTATTGTCTTCCATTTTATCAAGAAAGTCGTTTTCCATGTTGAACTCCCTAATTTAGCAACCGAACCCGAATCGACACCTTTCTCTAATATGAAAAAATGCATGCAAAGCAACAAAAGTAAAACAAATACTTAGTACGATATTAATGAAGTTTAGAGCATGTAAAAAAACATTCAAGTGCCTATTGGGTGACCACTAGGGTTCATCTCAACTCCATCTTGGTAGGTTCTTAGGGTCTTTTATATGTGGTTTGAGTTCTAAAGTTGAGGTACCCGAACCAACAGATTCCTCAATCCTCACCCATTATAGGCTCATATGGATTGAGTTCAGTTCAGGGGAATACATTTCCCTATAGCTGCACGGAGATGAAAACCTCACGAAGGAGTAGCTTCTCACTCCCACTTAAGGGTGTGACCCAGCGGTCATGCAATATGATGCAGAAGTATTTTACAATACTCGAACCATAACAATCAAATGAGATGACGCAAGCGAATGCAAATAAAAGGATCGTAATTTTTTCAAATCAAATTTTCAATTTTCGACAAAAGGACAGAAATTAATCAATTTTTACGACTTGACTCTCTTTGCGTCCCCAGTGGAGTCGCCAAGCTATCGAAACCATTTTTTTCGAGTTTTGGAAAAAATGAGGATCGACTTTAAAAAATATGGAAATGGAGTCGCCACCAATCTTTTATTCGAGGTGTGATCGGATCACCTTAAGATAGATTATTTTAATAAAACATTTTGATTTATTAAAACAATAATTTTGGTCTCTGAAATCCGAAAAATAGGCTCAAAGTCGATTACATACGAGGAAGGGTTAGCACCCTCGATACGCCCAAAATTGGTACCTAATTGATTAATTAATGTCCTGATGTCGAAAACTTGAAAAGACTCTAGATTACGATCCATTTACTTAATACATATTTGGATAGAATCATATTGGATGCCAAAGCTTCTTATTCCGAAGAAATAAAATGCCGTACTCAGTATAAGAAGGATATTCCATTATTTGGGTCAAATGAAAAATCGAGACCTAGTATGTTAGGGCACTATTTCCAAAAATTCCCGAATACGAAATATTGCCTTTGTTCTTTTGAAATTCTTATCTCGAGATGGCAAAACATCACACCCAGTGAGTTAGGGCACAATATCTCAAATCCCCGAGAATAAGTTTTATTATTTAAAATATTGTGCATTTGGATTTAAGAGAAAAAAAGGGTACTCAGTTGCTAGGTTTTAAACGAAGAGCTACATCTCTCGTAAGATACAATGGAATACTAATACACAAAACAATATATTAATCCATACATGTAACACCCCAAACCCCGCCTAGAAGTTAGGCCCGAATCTAGTGTGTCACAATGAAGAAAAAGTATAAAGGATCTTGTGATTCGTACTAAAATAGGTGTAATTGAAGAAAACAAGTTTGTTTAGAAATATTTGATAAAAATACTACTAATCTTTGAAAAGCTGATTGAAGAATTGATATTTGAACTAGTGATCTTTTAAAACCGTAACTTTTGAAAATGCCGTTGATAATTTGAAAGAAAGTCCGAGTTAAATCATTTGTAAAAGTTTATTTATAAAATCCACTTATTAATCAATTTAGAAAATCGTTGATTATGCTTTTAGAAAATTTCCATTTAAAATAAACCAACAAAATAATAAATACGTCAAACATAAAACAAAATAAAATAATCCAGAGACCTTATTACAACATAAAAACCCAAATAGTAAAAATAACGAAATAGAGCAGAAAAGTAATTTACTAAAGTTTGAAATATTTATTTCCGAAGTATGGCCTCCACCGAGTCATCCATGGGCCCAAGTCCTCGTCACTGAGATTTACCTACAAGGATTGAGAAAGAAGGGGGTGAGTTACAAGAACTCAGTGTATAACCCCTTACCGTCATCCACTGGGCCTGAGCCCGTTTAGCAATATCTTGGGCTTGAACCCATTTACATAATCTTGGGCCTAAGCCCACTTTCATGTAATAAATAAATGATATGAATGCAACCCATCCCATCCAGCCAATCTCTCCACCCGTACCAACCAATCTCTCCTGTGGGGATCAAGTCAACCTACCCCGCCAGTCTCTCCACCCGTACCAACCAATCTCTCCTGTGGGGATCAAGTCAACCCACCCATCTAGTCTCTCCAATTTGTAGTCAAGCTGCCATTTATAATATTTGTGGCTGAGCCACCCGAACTAGATTGTGGTAAACCCACCCGAACTAGATTGTGGCACAGCCAACCGAACTAGATTGTGGCAGAGCCACCAGAACTTCTCTTCAATTTTATCCCAACCCATGCAATCATGTGTACATATACAAAACATAACAATATTCATATAATAATTTCAACATAAGGCCCATACTACAAGTTGGCCTATTTCTCATTTTGGCCCATATGGTAATTTATCAAATCGGCTCCTTAAGCAATTTAGCAATTCGGCCCATAAGGGTATTTTCATAATTTGGAAATCGTACCCGCTAAGGGTATTTTGGTAATTTACCCTCTAAGGGTATTTCGGTAATTTCATAACCAAGGCTTAACTACTAATTTAGGGCATAAAAGTTTGAAACTGTCCTTCTGCGTCATACTGACTAAATTGACTATAACTCGAGTTAGGAAACTCAAAATCTAAATCCGTAAATTTTATTTGAAACTAGACTCATATATCTTTCTCCTATAATTTTTCCAGAATTTTTAGCTTAACCATTTAGTACAGTTTATTTCTTAAATTTTCCTTGTTTCACTGTCCAACGATTCTGACCTCTCTTACCCAAAATCCAAATATCTCACTGTACAGTTTTCATATGCTGCTCCCACTTGTCTCTATTAATAATAGGCTTACTAAGGAATGCAGACATATAAATTATGACCCATAATTCACTTTTTACAATTTTATACGATTTTTCCAAAATAGAACAGAATACCCCAAAGTCATTCAGAACCAGTCTCAATAAAATTAACATATCTCAGAATATAATATTTCTTTTCCTTCTCTGTTTCTTCCATATTAAAGTAGACACAGTAAGCTTTAATCTAATATCTTAATCACTTTGTAATTACTTTTATCCAATTTTTCGTGATTTTTCAAATACACATCACTGTTTCTAATCGAAACTATTTTATTACAAAACATGATTACCACTACGATCATACGCATGTCCGAGTGATCACGGATGCCGGTTATCGATTTTCTTCAGTATTTCTACCGAATCACAGAATATTTCATGTAAACTTTCAAAGAGATGTGAGACTTACTCACCATTTCAAACATATATTCGGAAGGGTACGGGATTACACACCTTGATTACGAGTTGTGCTTTCTACCGATTTCAACACCTATAATGATAGTTGATAGAAAGTTAGTCTCAACTTCGATAATCGTAACTAGAAACACTTTATTAGTCTAACTCCACTTACCCCGATGGTGATCTCCCTCGATGTACCAAGAATCGATCCTACCAACAATATCAATTAGCCAACCTTCAATCCGATTAACTCAATAACCGAATGGAGTTATCGAATGGACTATGAAAGATCTTCCTTACCTTAATCGATTATAATCCCGTTTCTCACGATCGTCCTATGACTAGAGATGATTAGGCGATGTTTTGGTATTCGACCTCCCTCTATATCACTACAAAGAAGAAAACGATCTCGTATGAGAGAAAGTAAGGTGATAGTCTCGGTCAAAATGACCATCCAAAAACCAAAGTATGGATTCGGTCATAATAGAAGAAAATAAAACATTGGAAAGAATACTTACCGATTGCTTAAGGAATGAGAAAGAAAGAACGATGGAAATGTTTCGGTTATGGAGGAGAATGAATAATGATATTCGGCTATCAAGGAGATTAGACAAAAGATGAATATGTGACCAATTCAAGAGAAGAGAAAATTGCACTATTGTGCTAGAAAATTTCGGCAAAGAAAGTAGCAAAAAGAGAGAAGATGACACAAAGAAGAAAGTAGCAAAAAGAGAGAAGATGACACAAAGGTTGCAATAGGATTTTTGGCCAAAACAAAACCAAGGCCTTACCAAATGCCAAGGTAAAATTTTCAGCCACCTATCTACCTCAAAACCATCCACATGCATCCCCCCTTAGGATAAGAGTTTGGCCACCCAAGCTTTCCAAAACACCATCCACAAATTAAGCCTCTTGTCCCCCTTACTTACCTATTTCTCTTGATTCCTTTCCCCAACTTCAACCTTGCCTTATTCTTATTGCCACCTTACCAAAAATAATGAAGTCCACCTTTGCCATAAATAGTCCTTGGCCGACACTTAAGGAAAGAGTGCAAAAATATTAGCCAAACATTGCACACAAAGGGGTTTGAACCTCTTCCCTCAAGGTACATCACTTAATGCCTTAACCTCTTTACTAATTACTCACTTGTGCTAACCATTTATTCATTTAATTCAATAAGCCTTGAAGCTACTTACCATCTCTCCTTAAAGTGCTAAAATACCAAATTTTTCCTAAGGCCCAATTAAACCCGAGACTTCATAGAAACCCCGTAAACTCCAAATTCACTTAACTAACAAGTCCAATTTGTAATAATGCCATTCTCTTGTTCTCAAAATTTTAAACATTCCTACGCCCAAGGCCCATTGGGCCCAATCCTACTAAGCCCAATTTTGGGATGTTACAATTCTACCCTCCTTAAAGAAATTTCGTCCTCGAAATTTCCAACTATAGAACAATCGCAAATCCTAACTTAGCACCTTACACCTCATTGCGCACTCTCGATCTTAATAACACTAATTAGCTTTCTATCTCTAACCTTGAAACTCTTCATATCATCAAATATTTAATCCCAGAAGCAAGCAGTATTTATCGCCCATTCATAAAATTTCCTACATTCAAACATCCGTCCCACCAAAACATACCTGACTTGATAGTGATGGAACAATCCTGAGCCTTATGCTCCTTAGACCCGCATCTCAAACATGCTTCTGACCTCCTCCAGCACTCACCTGGATGACGCCTTCTGCAATAATAGCAAGCCAGAAAGTTTGAACGTGCATTAACACGTTTTACGGAACGAGACTGCCATCCACAAGAACCACGATCTCCTTTCTTTTTACAGTCCACAGAACCAACTCGAAGTGCCTCACTGATTCCTTTAACCTCCTCCAATACTTTCTTAACTATCTAAGTCGGCTCATCAACCTTAAATCGAACACGAGATCCCGTCTCAGCCACTGGCGATGCCAACGTCTCCCTTTCGGAAACATGCCTCGGTGCCGAAGATCTAGCCCTAGCACCTCGGCCTCTACCACGTCTACGTGTACCGCGTCCGCGTCTTCTAGCGCTCATGTTTACTAAGTTGATACAATCTGATTAAGAGTTTTATGAATCATTATGCTATTCAATGTTTATTAAACGATGTTTTATGGAGTATGAGTAGAAAAGTTGTTTTCGAGAGTCAAATCCGCATCCTAGAGTCTCAGTTTCTATAGTTTCAACTCCTAAAGCTAACAGTTCTTGAGTATTCTACTTTGTAGAATTTTCGTATCACAAAAATTATAAAATGAAAACAAATACTTACTTGACTTGGTGTCGGATACTCGTGGTGCCATACTTCCTTTAGAAGATATATTTATAAATCAAAATTCTAAACAGCTTTGGAAAATGCTTTTGAACCCAAACCACGGCCCAGTTTTGGAACTGGACTTTGATACCATAAAATGTAACACCCCAAACCCGGCTTAAAAGTTAGGCCCGAATTTGGTGTGTCACAATGAAGAAAACGTATAAAGGATCTTTTGATTCGTACTAAAATAGGTGTAATTGAAGAAAACAAGTTTGTTTAGAAATATTTGATAAAAATACTACTAATCTTTGAAAAGCTGATTGAAGAATTGATATTTGAACTAGTGATCTTTTAAAAGCGTAACTTTCAAAATGCCGTTGATAATTTGAAAGAAAGTCCAAGTTAAATCATTTGTAAAAGTTTTTTATAAAATCCACTTATTAATTAATTTGGAAAATCGTTGATTATGCTTTTAGAAAATTCCCATTTAAAATAAACCAACAAAATAATAAATCGTCAAACATAAAACAAAATAAAATAATCCGAGGCCTTATTACAACATAAAACCCAAATAGTAAAAATAACGAAATAGAAGCGGAAAAGTAATTTACTAAAGTTTGAAATATTTATTTCAAGTATGGTCTCCACCGAGTCATCCATGGGCCCAAGTCCTCGTCCTTTGAGATTTACCTACAAGGCTTGAGAAAGAAGGGTGAGTTACAAGAACTCGGTGTATAACCCCTTCAAGTCATCCATTGGGCTGAGCCCATTTAGCAATATCTTGGGCTTGAACCCATTTACATAATCTTGGGCCTAAGCCCACTTTCATGTAATAAATAAATGATATGAATGCAACCCATCCCATCCACCAATCTCTCCACCGTACCAATCAATCTCTCTGTGGGGATCAAGTCAACCCACCCTTGATCTCTCCACCCGTACCAACCAATCTCTCCTATGGGGATCAAGTCAACCCACCCACCCAGTCTCTCCAATTTGCAGTCAAGCTGCCATTTATAATATTTGTGGCTAAGCCACCCGAACTAGATTGTGGTAGAGCCACCCGAACTAGATTGTGGCAGAGCCACCCGAACTAGATTGTGGTAGAGCCACCAGAACTTCTCTTCAATTTTATCCCAACCGATGCAATCATGTGTACATATACAAAACATAACAATATTCATATAATAATTTCAACATAAGGCCCATACTACAAGTTGGCCCATTTCTCATTTTGGCCCATATGGTAATTTATCAAATCGGCTCCTTAAGCAATTTAGCAATTCGGCCCATAAGGGAATTTTCGTAATTTGGGAATCATACCAGCTAAGGGTATTTCGGTAATTTACCCTCTAAGGGTATTTCGGTAATTTCATAACCAAGGCTTAACTACTAATTTGGGGCATAAAAGTTTGAAACTGTCCATCTACGTCATACCGACTAAATTGACTATAACTTGAGTTAGGAAACTCAAAATCTAAATCCGTAAATTTTCTTTGAAACTAGACTCGTATATCTTTCTCCTATAATTTTTCCAGAATTTTTAGCTTAACCATTTAGTACAGTTTATTTCCTAAATTTTCCATTGTTTCACTGTCCAATGATTCTGACCTCTCTTACCCAAAATCCAAATTTCTCACTGCACAATTTTCATATACTGCTTCCACTTGTCTCTATTAATAATAGGCTCACTAAGGAATCCATACATATAAATTATGACCCATAATTCACTTTTTACAATTTTATAAGATTTTTCCAAAACAGAACAGAATACCCCGAAGTCATTCAGAACCGGTCTCACTAAAATTAACATATCTCAGAATATAATATTCCTTTTCCTTCTCCGTTTCTTTCATATTAAAGTAGATGCAGTAAGCTTTAATTTTATATCTTACTCATTTTTAATTCCTTTTATCCAATTTTTCGTGATTTTTCAAATACACATCACTGTTTCTGACCGAAACTATTTTATTACAAAACATGATTACCACTACGATCATACGCACGTCCGAGTGATCATGGATGCGGTTATCGGTTTTCTTTGGTATTTCTACCAAATCACAGAATATTTCATGTAAACTTTCAAAGAGATGTGAGACTTACTCACCGTTTCAAACACATATTCGGAAGGGTACGGGATTACACACCTTGATTACGAGTTGTGCTTTCTACCGATTTAAACACCTATAATGATAGTTGATAGAAAGTTAGTCTCAACTTCGATAATCGTAACTAGAAACACTTTATTAGGCTAACTCCACTTACCACAACGGTGATCTCCCTCGATGTACTAAGAATCGATCCTACCAACAATATCAATTAGCCAACCTTCAATCCAATTAACTCAATAACCGAATGAAGTTATCGAATGGACTATGAAAGATCTTCCTTACCTTAATCGATTATAATCCCGTTTCTCACGATCATCCTATGACTAGAGATGATTAGGCGATGTTCTGGTATTCGGCCTCCCTCTATATCACTACGAAGAAGAAAACTATCTCGTATGAGAGAAAGTAAGGTGATAGTCTCGGTCAAAATGACCATCCAAAAACCAAAGTATGGATTCGGTCATAAGAGAAGAAAATAAAACATTGGAAAGAATACTTACCGATTGCTTAAGGAATGAGAAAGAAAGAATGATGGAAAGGTTTTGGTTATGGAGGAGAATGAACAATGATATTCGGCTATCAAGGAGATTAGACAAAAGATGAATATGTGACCAATTCAAGAGAAGAGAAAATTGCACTATTGAGCTAGAAAATTTCGGCAAAGAAAGAAGCAAAAAGAGAGAAGATGACACAAATGTTGCAATAGGATTTTTGGCCAAAACAAAACCAAGGCCTTACCAAATGCCAAGGTAAAATTTTCAGCCACCTATCTACCTCAAAACCGTCCATTTGCATCCCCCCTTAGGATAAGAGTTTGGCCACCCAAGCTTTCCAAAACACCATCCACAAATTAAGCCTCTTGTCCCCCTTACTTACCTATTTCTCTTGATTCCTTTCCCCAACTTCAACCTTGCCTCATTCTTATAGCCACCTTACCAAAAATAATAAAGTCCACCCTTGCCATAAATAGTCCTTGGCCGACACTTAAGGAAAGAGTGCAAAAATATTAGCCAAACATTGCACACAAAGGGATTTGAACTTCTTCCCTCAAGGTACATCACTTAATGCCATAACCTCTTTACTAATTGCTCATTTGTGCTAACCATTTATTCATTTATTTCAATAAGCCTTGAAGCTACTTACCATCTCTCCTTAAAGTGCTAAAATACCAAATTTTTCCTAAGGCCCAATTAAACCCGAGACTTCATAGAAACCCCGTAAACTCCAAATTCACTTAACTAACAAGTCCAATTTGTAATAATGCCATTCTCTTGTTCTCAAAATTTTAAACATTCCTACGCCCAAGACCCATTGGGCCCAATCCTACTAAGTCTAATTTTGGGATGTTACAATACATCAAATATTACAACGATAAGTCGTAAATAATATACGGTCACGAATTAAGAGATATAATACATACAATAACAAACAAATAAGCATCTAATGCATAAGGAATAATATGCGTCAACTTAAATAATATATGCGTAATAAACTTGATGTAATACAATTTTATATTAAAATAATAATGACATATGAAAGCATTTGGAATATAATTTAAAAGAGTTTTCAAAAGAAACCGATTACACATAATAAATTTAAAAGAATGTATATATGTATACATATGTGAATAAATTCAAAAGAAGATAAATACATAAAATAATACAAAATCAATAATATATATACACAAAAATAATACAAATTGTATATAAATATATATATATATATATATATAAATATTTTGATATGAATTACATATGTATATAAAAGAATATATCTATAAAATTTAATGAAGAAAATAATATAGAAAATAGATAATACTTAGAACCGATTAAAATATATATAATATTTGATATTAATCCAAAAGGGAAAATAATTAGACAAATTAATGAGCAAATAATAAGATAAATTAACAAAGGACTATATTGAAATCGGAGAGCTAAAAGCAATAAAAAAAAATCGAAAAAGGACTGAAATACAATGCGCGTAAACAGTTGAAGACTAAAGCAACAAATATTCCAGTTATCCAAAACGCCACGTTTGAATAGGACTAAATTGCAAACAAATCAGAGAATGGAAGGATCGATCACATAAATATCCCTTTTAAAAGCGAAAAGCGGGTCAGGGTCACCAAGCGGGTCGACGCGGATCCTACATCTCCTAGCGGCGCCGTTTTGCGTTATTCCTTTTACTTAATAACTTTAAACTAAGCATTTTTTTAAAAAAACCTAATCCTTTTATTTTTTTTATTCTCGTACACAATCCGAAACCCTCTCTAATAGATACTCAAGCGCCGTAATCAACAGCGAAATGATCCGAAAAACTCGATTCGATCCACCGCCATTCAAACCCGATCTGGCGGGCGAATGAGGCGAAATCCAACTCGGTGGCCGAACCCAACCACGGCGCTTTACATTCTCCGTTTCATGGGACCGCTTCTCTCCGATTACGACGGAGAAAGCCGACCTATGGTTCGTATTCAAAGGTAAGTCTTTCTTTTCTCTTATTCAGTTCTGGTTTTTTTTTTTCGCATGCACAAAGAAAATGAATCAAAAGCCAATAGAACAAGATTAAAAAAAATTGAAAAAGATTAAAATCGGAAAGAAAACCTTTGAATTCTATTTTTTTGATTTGGTATTTTTTTTTTGTTTTCTCTATATTCTGTGTGTGTAAAAAAAAAATCCTCCCTTTACAATTGTTCCTCCGATTTTTTATAACCAAAAAGAAAATAAAAATAATTGAAATTACAACTATTTTTCGTTTGTTTTCTCTGCTGCTGTTATTTTGCCATTCGTTTGCTTTCTTTGTATTTGTTTTGCAGTGCGGAGATTATTCTGTGGATGTGGCACCGTCTGGGAGGTTGTGGCGTCGTCTTGTGCGTGAGGTGTGGAGTTCTTTGAAGCGGCGATGGTAGATGGTGCGTGGAGGCTGCTGAGCGTCGCACGTGGAGCACCTGCGAGGGAGTCCAAGCGTTAGGCTAGGGCGTTAGAACATTCTAGAGACTCTAGGATTTTCTGAAATGTTTTTTAGTTATTGGGCCAATTGTATTTTGGGATGCATTTTTGAGTTATGTAATTAATTTGAAAAAAGCGTAAAAAGGGATTTTTGGACTTTTATTATTTTATTTTTGTTTTAATTGGATATAGTGTGGGCCGGGCAAATTTGGGATTCTACAAATTTGGGATTCTAATAATAATAATAATAATAATAATAATAATAATAATAATAATAATGCATTATAATAATTATAATAAATATCTATTTAATAACAAATATTTAAATTACAATTGTCACCATTTAATTTGTTAATAATACAAAAATCTTATAATATAATTATTTAATTAATAAATATGTTTCAAATAATAAATTTCTATTATACAATTAAATATAAATATTACAAATGTATGTATTTTATTAATACACTTGTAATAAATCATCACCTTACATTTATCATGATTTTATTTATTTTATGTAATTCAATATTTTAATATAATAAAAATCTATTCTTGAAATAATAAGTAATTAAATAGAAATATTACAATTGTATAAATATTATTATTACATATGTATCATTTAATCACCTTGCATTTGTCAATTCATTAAACTATTCATTAATTTAATAATATAATACCAATTAAATAATATTTTATTTTTATATCTTAATATTGATTAATATATATATATATATATATATAATAATAATCTAAAAAAATCTTTAGATTTTTCATTGTTTTATAAGCTCAACTATGCTAAATGGCCTATTTGCCATTTTGGCCTTTTTTATTTTCTTTTAATCTACAATTCAACTTTTACCCTTTATTCACTTTAATCCTTTTTTCTAATTTCTCTCAATTAAGCTAAATTCACCTAATTAAAACCTAATTTAACACACCACTAGACTCATAAATATTCCTAATAATTATTTACTAATTTAGTTTTCTAAGATTGAGGCCCGATATTGCACTTTTTAGATGCCCGTGAATTTTGGGTCATTACAATGATTCTTTAGTGAAATGATTCCATAATTAAGTAACATCGTAATTAATAAGTGAAAAGTTGAAACTTAGTTAAAATTATTTGAGCCCTAATTATATATATCCACGAACTATTTGTTAACTCAGTACAACTCTAAATAGTTTGTAATTGAATTAATATGATGAATGAATGAATGAAAACAGCGAATTAAGAAATAAATAGTATGTATCACTATTTACAATCAATGTGCTTTTTTACCCTACGCAAGAGATGACTTAGCGATTAATCAATATGCAAGAGATGACTTAGTGATTGAGTTGGTAAAATTATGATTTCATTTAAAGACCAGATGGCGCATATAATTAATACTCAATACAAGAGACAGATATGGAGGCCCATCTACATAGTAAGGGGCAACAACCCTAGCTCCCATAAGAGGGTGCCGCCACCCCTATGTAATAGGGAATACATGAATTTTTTTGATTAAAATAATATTATTTATTTAACCCTTGTTCGATTGAGATTTTTGTTTTTTTTTCTCTTTATATATAGAAACTATTGACTAGGTAAAACACACACCACTTAAGTGTCAATTGTAACAGTCCAGTTTATACCCTAATCGAAACAGTGGTTTTGGGACCACGAATCCGAGTCCGAATATTATTTTAACATTATTTTCTGTGCCGTTGATATGTGACTAAGCACATGCTAAATTTTCGCAAACTAATTTGACCGTTTGTGTGTTTAATTTGACAAAAGGATGAAATTGCATTAAATATGAAAGTTGCTTTCTATTTGTTAAGTATCAATGTGTTGTGGCTTTGTAAAAGTGAGGGCCTTATGTGGCAATTTGGCCAAAATCATAAAAAGTGAACGGTAACATGTATTTTTATATATATCAAGCTTTTATATGATTAATTTATAAGTTATATTAACATTATTTTAATATTATAAGTTATATAATGAAATAATGGCATGAATAAATCCATTTTTAGTCCATTTTGCCGAAAAACAAAAAGAAAGAAAAGAAGAAAACCATCTTAGGTTTCGATTGCTATCAAGCCAAAGTTAAGGTATGATTTGGTTTGGTTTTGATAATTTCTACATTTTTGTAATCGTTGCTTCTTCTACTATCAAGCCTATGTCTTAATTTTGTGAATTTATGATGTTTGTGAGTTATGTCATTGATGATATGTTGAGCTTTGTGATGTTTTATGATGTTAAATGGAAGGTTTGAGCTAGATGAACATACTATGTTCTTGAGATTTTGGTGAAATTGGTTAATTAGAGCTAAACTGAGAAAATAGTAATTAAGAGGACTAAATTGCAAAATTGATGAAAAATATGGGCTTGTATGAAGTATATATATATTCGGCTAAGCTTGGTTGTGTATTGATTTTGTGAATTTGATGTTTTGAGAAAAATAGACTAAATTGATAAATTGTGTAAGTATGAGGGCTAATTTGTAAATTGCCCTAAATATGTGCTTTTGGATTGAATTGAATGAATTAGTGAATAAAAGGGTCAATTCTGGATATGTTTAGATCAAGAACCGAGGAAAACGGACTTAGATCGCGGGAAAGCGAAAGTAAACGAGTAGCCGTTTCCCATTCCGATAGATCGAATCCGAGGTAAGTCATTATGCAAATAAATGTATTTATTTTTGGAATATGTATGTCTATGTGATTATTGATAACATTGAATGTTTACAAGATGATGTGTGCATAAATTTTAAGTTAAGATCGATATCTGTTTACGTGTAAGACCTTGTCAGGGACTGTGGCATCGATATCGAATCTGAATAAGACCACATGCAGGATAGTGGCATCGATATCGAATCGAGTAAGACCCTTTACGGGACGGTGGCATCGATATCGAATGCGAGTAAGACCACATGCGGGACGATGGCATCGATATCTGAATCTGAGTAAGACCACAATAAAGACGGTGGCATCGATATCTGAATCTGAGTAAGACCTGTCCGGACGATGGCATCGATATCTGAATCGAGTAAGACCACATGCAGGACGGTGGCATCGATATCTAAATCTGAATAAGACCACATGCAGGATAGTGGCATCGATATCGAATCGAGTAAGACCACATGCGGGACGATGGCATCGACATCCGATAAGACCACGTCAGGGCGTTGACATTGGACAATTATTCTGAGTTTTCGGGTATCAAATTTGATTTTAAACTGTTCAATGAGCAAATCCGAGCTATGAACAATTATGTGAATGTATATTTATTTCAGATATGTTAGGTATGTACAATAAAGGTGTATAAAAGGTAAGTACCTATATGACTTTGAATTAAAGGAAAGAATGATTGAATATGAGCACTAGAATAAGATGCAAGAGTGTTTAAGAAGGAGTTGTATATATAAACGTATGATTCTGGTTTGGATGAATGTGGCAATTGGGTCTAAGTATATGAACCAAAAACAATATGTGATAGTTGCTAAGTAAATGTTATGTGTCAATGTACTTTATGCATATATGCCTTTATGCTAGGTTTATTTGTAATATGACTTACTAAGCTTTTGGAAAGCTTACTCTGTGTGTGTTTTCTCTATTTTATAGGTCGTCAAAGCTATTGAAGGCTCGGGACAGTCACGGTTCGTCATCACACTACTAAAATCATTTTGGTACCCTTTTTAAAATGTATATAGCTAATTATGGCATGTATAGGCTAGATAAGTGTATGTGATTATAAGATGATTCTAGCCATATGTTTTGGTTAGTCTTGAGTTGATAAAATGCTTGAGTGAATGAGTTATATGAAGGATATATTTTGGTATGCTTTGATGCATATGAAATGGTTAAGTTTTGGTTAAGCAAATGGATGATATATATGCTTGAAATGATGTAGGATTTAGTTTGTAAGTTAGTATGAATGGAATTGGTATTGAATGTATAGATGAAGTGAGCAATTTGGTATGTTTTGGTTTCCATATATGCATATTATGATTTAGTATGTATTGCTTGTAGGTGAGACCCAAAATGGGTGGCATGTTGGTCTTGCAAGTGACCTATTGTGTCACACGGCCATGGCACACGGGCGTGCTTAGTAATCGTGGGGTAAAAGTCAGTAGCTATCATTAAGAGTACACGGTCATGGCACGGGCGTGCCTACAGGTCGTGTGAGAAATGGCAGTATATGACCTTAAAGGACACGGCCTTAGCACACGGGCGTGTTTGGTAGCCGTGTTGGTTTTGGCAGTATATAGCCACGGGGAAGACACACAGGTGTGTTAAGTAGCCGTGGGGAAGCACTACCTACTCCCACGGGCGTGTATCCCCTATATTTAGAAAAGTTTTCATTCTTCCATGAAATTTTGTATGTGTTTCAAATTAGTCCCGACCTGGTTAATAAGCATGTCTAAGGTCTCGATGACCTACTTAAGGGACACTATGATTGATATTGATGAATGGTTATATGATAATTCCGTAAATGTTTCTGATCTGTCAGGTAACGCTTCTAACCCTAATCCACCGACGGACTAGGGATAGGGGTGTTACATTTGGTTGGTATCAAAGCTATGATTTAGTCGATTCTCGGACTAACGTAATGTGCCAGAGTCTAGCTATACATGCCATAATATTTGAAATGTGATAGCGTGATGAATCCTGACGTATAAATGTGATTTCCATATAGCAATGGATCCCAAAAGAGCCGTAGCTGACGACATAGAAAGTAATGTGCCTGCTCCCGCACAAGGGACAGAGCTTTTGATTCAAGGCCATTCTGACGATCGGAGAGAGAAGCTAAGCAAGCTTTTTCGGATGATGAGTGAGTGGTTCACTCAATTCATGAAAAATAACCCGATTGTTTAGCAACCCCCCTTTGGTTAATCCTCCTCGGACTACGGTTGTGCCCTTTGGTTATGTATCCGAATCATTGAACAAGCTCGGTTGATAAGATTAAATAAGTATAGAAATTGAAGAATTACGAGCTATTAATGAGATAATATCGAGAAAGTCAATTACGAAGCTCGTAATGAAAGAAAAAGATCGATAAGTAATTTCTCTCAACCTTTGACGAAGAAATATAGAGATGCAAGCAATAGATTAAATGTTTCAATTAGACATACGAGTAGAGATCGTGTGAGACCAAATGTTGGTCTGGGAACTCAAGCTCAAATTGAATCAAATGATGGAAGTACTAAAAGCAACAAACCTGAGTGTAGACAGTGTGGAAGACGACATGTGGGAAAATGTTAGGGCAAGTACAACAATAGATTTTGTTATAAATGTAGATCACGAAATCACTTCATTCGAGATTACCCAACGATGGCGAGTGTTGAAAATGTCAAATCCGAGCGACTCAAGTGTAAGCGTTATAATAAAAGACATTCGGGGAATTGTAGATTGAACAATCAAGCTTGCTTCATATGTGGACCGTTTGATCATTATATTCGAGACTGCCTAGAGTCTGTTGAATAAGAGAGTACTCAGGATCCAAGATTAGATAGCATACTAGAGAAATCGATCTTCACGAAATACAAGAAATGTCGATAATAGTCAGAGGCCTACAAGGGATACTGTTGCAAAATTTGAATTTAGAGAGCCATCTAGAACGTATACTACTCCAGCTTGTGAGGAAACCTCATATTCAGATATTATTACGGGTACGTTTACTCTTTATGATATTTCTGAGATTGCATTGATAGACCCTGTATTTGTATAAATGTATGAAATTAGTATTCAGTCAGACCTTGCCTGTAGAATCTACTGAGTTTACTATAAAAGTATCGAACCCTTAGGTAAAAGTGTTTTGGTTGACAAAGCATGAAAGAACTGTCCGTTAATGTTTCGAGATACCTGTTTTCCTACTGATCTGAAGCCTTTTCCATTTGATGAGTTTGACATTATTTTGGGTATGGATGGGTTGTTTATGCATGATGCTGTTGTGAACTATAAAAGAAAGACAATTGATTTGAGGTGCCTGAATAATGAGATTATGCGAGTTGAGTGTAATGATTTGAATGGAATACTGCTTTGTGATATCTGTTTTGAAAACTCAAAGTTATGTGAAAAAGGGTTCGAGGCATATTTTACTTATGTGATTGATTTGAAAGTATATGAAAAGAAAGTTGAATTGGTGCGATGCTTTGTGAGTTCTCGATGTTTTCCACGAATAATTGCCGGATTACCTTGATTTGTGAAGTTGAATTTGGTATGGATCATTTGCACGATGCGAGCCCTATTTCGATAGATTCGTATAGATTGACACCAATGGAATTGAAAGAGTTAAAGTCAACATTACAAGAATTAACCAACGGAGGGTTCATAAGGCGAGTTTTCACCTTGGGTTGTTAGATTTGGTAGATGATAGTTCAATTTTAGTTGAATTGAAATGTAAAGCTGTTGTTTTCTGATATATGTGATTCTCGAGAAAGTTGATAAGGAAGTGTTAGTGAAAGCGAGTTCGATGTGATTCAAATTCTAATTAGAGCTTTGAGTTGTTGATGATTGATTGAGATTTGAGATTGTGTGCGTGTTACGAGAAATCTGAGTTAATCCATTGATTATGAGCGAAGTATATAATAGTCGTTTAACTGTTCATCCGTGTAGTACAAATATGTATCATGATCGAAACGACACAATTGGTGATGCGGTATGAAACGGGATATTTTGACTTTATTTGAAATGATTAGTTGTCAACAATTGAAAGCTGAACATCAAGTTCAGTCTGGTTTGTTATATCCAAATTTCAATTTCTGAATGGAAATGGGATAGAGTGACTATGGATTTTGTTTCTGGTTTGCCTCAAACTCCGAGAAAACAAAGGATGTGATTTGGGTCGTGTTGACCGATTGATGAAATCTGCTTATTTTATTCCGGTAAGATCTGATTATTCACTTGATAGATTAGCCGAGCTTTATATTTCTGAGATTGTGAGATTACACGGAGTGCCACTATCCATTGTGTCAGATAGAGATCCGAGATTCACATCATGATTTTGGAAAAAAAATTGCAAGAAGCTTTGGGCACGAAATTACATTTTGGTACAGCTTTTCATCCGCAAACGAATAGTCAATCCGAGCGAATTATTCAGATTCTCGAAGACATGCTAAGATACTGTATACTTGAGTTTAATGGTACGTGGGAACAACACCTGCCATTGATTGAATTTGCATACAACAATAATTTTCAGTCAAGCATCAAAATGGCACCTTATGAAGTTTGTACGGACGTAAATGTCATACACCTCTGTATTGGACCGAACTTAGAAAAAATAAGCTACATGGGGTTGATTTTATAAAAGATTTAGAACAGAAAGTGAAATTGATCTGAGATTATTTTAAAGCAGCATCTGACCGTCAGAATTCTTATGCAGACTTGAAACGAAATAATATAGAATTTGAAATCAGCGACAAAGTATTTCTGAAAGTGTCTCCGTGGAAGAAAGTACTTTGATTCGGACGTAAAGGCAAGTTAAGTCCGAGGTTCATCGGACCGTATGAGATTATTGAACGTGTCGGACCGGTTGCATATAGATTAAGGTTGCCCTTTGAACTAGAAAGGATCCATCATATGTTTCATGTCTCAAAGCTCCGTAGATATCGATCTAATCCGTCACATGTAAGTGTCCCATCTGAGATTTAAATTCGATCGGATATGACATACGAAGAGGAACCGATCCGTATCTTAGCTCATGATGTGATAAAATTGAGAAACAAGAAAAATTCGTTAGTAAAAGTAATGTGGAATCGACACGGCATAGAAGAGGCTACATGGGAGTCTGAAAACTCAATGAGATAGCAATATTCAAATCTGTTTAACGGTAAGATTTTCAGGGACGAAAATCCCTAATGGGGGAGAATTGTAACAGTCCAGTTTATACCCTAGTCAAAACAGTGGTTTCGAGACCACGAATCCGAGTCTGAATATTATTTTAACATTATTTTCTTTGCCGTTGATATGTGACTAAGCACGTGCTAAATTTCTGCAAACTAATTTGACCGTTTGTGTGTTTAATTTGACAAAAGGATGAAATTGCATTAAGTGTGAAAGTTGCTTGCTATTTGTTAAGTATCAATGTGTTGTGGCTTTGTAAAAGTGAGGGCCTTATGTGGCAATTTGGCCAAAATCATAAAAAATGGACGGTAACATGTATTTTTATATATATCAAGCTTTTATATGATTAATTTATAAGTTATATTAACATTATTTTAATATTATAAGTTATATAATGAAATAATGGCATGAATAAAGCCATTTTTAGTCCATTTTGCCGAAAAACAAAAAGAAAGAAAAGAAGAAAACCATCTTAGGTTTCGGTTGCTATCAAGCCAAAATTAAGGTATGATTTAGTTTCGATTTTTGATAATTTCTACGTTTTTGTAATCGTTGCTTCTTCTACTATCAAGCCCATGTCTCAATTTTGTGAATTTATGATGTTTGTGAGTTATGTCATTGATGATATGTTGAGCTTTGTGATGTTTTATGATGTTAAATGGAAGATTTGAGCTAGATGAACATACTTTGTTCTTGAGATTTTGGTGAAATTGGTTAATTAGGGCTAAACTGAGAAACTAGTAATTGAGAGGACTAAATTGCCAAATTGATGAAAAGTATGGGCTTGTATGAAGTATATATATATTCGGTTAAGCTTGGTTGTGTATTGATTTTATGAATTTGATGTTTTGAGAAAAATAGACTAAATTGATAAATTATGTAAGTATGAGGGCTAATTTTTAAATTGCCCTAAATATGTGTTTTTGGATTGAATTAAATGAATTAGTGAATAAAAGGGTTAATTCTGGATATGTTTAGATCAAGAATCGAGGAAAACGGACTTAGATCGCGGGAAAGCGAAAGTAAACAAGTAGCTATTTCCCATTCAATAGATCGAATCTGAGGTAAGTCATTATGCAAATAAATGTATTTGTTTTTGGAATATGTATATCTATGTGATTATTGATAATGTTGAATGTTTACAAGATGATGTGTGCATAAATTTTAAGTTAAGATCGATATCTATTTACGTCTAAGACCTTGTCAGGGACAGTGGCATCGATATCAGAATACGAATAAAACCACATGCAGGGACGATGGCATCGATATTTGAATCGAGTAAGACCTTATGCAGGGCGATGGCATTGATATCTAAATATGATTAAGACCACATGCAGGACGATGGCATCGGTATCTGAAGCGAGTAAGACCTATGCGGGACGATGGCATCGATATCTAAATATGAGTAAGACCACATTGGGGACGATGGCATCGATATCTCGAATCTGAGTAAGACCACATGCAGGACGATGGCATTGATATCGAATCTGAATAAGACCACATGCAGGATAGTGGCATCAATATCTGAATCTGAGTAAGACCTATCGGGATAGTGGCATCGACATCCGATAAGACCACGGTGGGATGTTGACATTGTACAATTATTACGAGTTTTCGGTATCATATTAGATTCTAAACTGTTCAATGAGCAAATCCGAGCTATGAACAATTACGTGAATGTATATTTATTTTAGATATGTTAGGTATGTACAATAAAGGTGTATAAAAGGTAAGTACCTATATGACTTTGAATTAAAGAAAAGTATGATTGAATATGAGCACTAGAATAAGATGCAAGAGTGTTTAAGAAGGAGTTGTATATAAAAACGTATGATTCTGGTTTGGATGAATCTGGCAATTGGGTCCAAGTATATGAACCAAAAACAATATGTGATAGTTGCTAAGTAAATGTTATGTGTCAATGTACTTTATGCATATATGCCTTTATGCTAGGTTTATTTGTAATATGACTTACTAAGCTTTTGGAAAGCTTACTCTGTGCGTGTTTTCTCTATTTTATAAGTCATCAAAGCTATTGAAGGCTCGGGACTGTCACGGTTCGTCATCACACTACTAAAATCATTTTGGTATCCTTTTTAAAATGTATATAGCTAATTATGGCATGTATAGGCTAGATAAGTGTATATGATTATAAGATGATTCTAGCCATATGTTTTGGTTAGTCTTGAACTGATAAAATGCTTGAATGAATGAGTTATATGAAGCATATATTTTGGTATGCTTTGATGCATATGAAATGGTTAAGTTTTGGTTAAGCAAATGGATGATATATATGCTTGAAATGATGTAGGATTTAGTTTGTAAGTTAGTATGAATGGAATTGGTATTGAATGTATAGATGAAGTGACCAATTTGGTATGTTTTGGTTGCCATATATGCATATTATGATTTGGTATGTATTGCTTGTAGGTGAGACCCAAAATAGGTGGCATGTTGGTCTTGCAAGCGACTTATTGTGTCCTGCGGCCATGGCACAGGCGTGCCTAATAACAAATGGGGTAAAAGTCGATAGCTAGCATTAAGAGTACACGGTCATGGCACGGGCACGCCTACTGGTCGTGTGAAAATGGCGATATATGACCTTAAAGGACACGGCCTTAGCACAGGCGTGCTTGGTAGCCGTGTTGGTTTTGGCGATATATAGCCACGGGAAGACACACGGGTGTGTTAAGTAGTCGTGGGAGAAGCACTACTACTCCAGGCGTGTATCCCCTGTATTTAGAAAAGTTTTCATTCTTCCATGAAACTTTGTATGTGTTTCGAACTAGTCCCGACCCAGTTAATAAGCATGTCTAAGGTTTCGATCACCTACTTAAGGGAAACTATGATTGATATTGATGAATGGCTATATGATAATTCCGTAAATGTTTCTGATCTGTCAGGTAACGCTTCTAACCCTAATTCGGCGACGGAGTTGGGATAGGGGTGTTACATCAATACTCAGTCCCTAAAGAGAAAGGATTGAATGAAACAGTGACACCACATCATCTGTATTCCTTTCCAATAGATTTATGCCACATCTGTATTTTTATCCTGAATTTCAGCATTTTATCCTGAATTTCAGGATTTTAATTTGGATTTAATTTTAATCTATTGCAAATCCATTAACACTGAGTATAGTGACAAGTGGTGATTGGTAAGATAGATAAAAGGAAATGTGGCTGACAATAACGCTAAACAAAGAAAATAAATAGAAAGAACTTTAAAGAGAGTTTTGAGAGTCAGAATGATAAAATATCAAAAAGTCCTTTTATCATTTGTGAAACACCAATAGTGTTTTAAGAATATAGGTTATAAAACTAGCAAGTAATGAGAATAATAATTAATATTTTTCATTTAGGAAGGCATTAATGGTTCTTTTTGTTATGGAAGGATTTTGTAGTTAATAGTAAGGAATAGTGAACAAGAATTTACTATTTTTTTCTAAAATAAGGGAGAATCACTCCATGTAATAGAAAAAAAGGTTAAGAGTAAAACCATTTAATTATGTTCATATTTGATCCAACAAGCCAAATTTTCTAGAATATCTCAAGGGTAAAAATAACCTAAAAACTGACATATTTAGAAGTTATTTCCCTTTCTTATACTTTGATGAAGTAATATCATGGGAAACATCTCTTTTAAGTGCAAGATGAAGATTGTTCCTGAATAAGAGCTTTTCTAACTTGCTCCAAATGTGAGTTATTCTCAATATAATTATTTTAAATAAAAGTTGCTCTATAGTGATTGTCGGAACCATTTTTTTGTTTGAAAAACGGGCTGACTTTAAAAGGAAAACGGAGTTGCCACCATCCTTTTTTTAAAGTACGATTGGGTCACTTTAGAAAATATTTTGGTCTACGAATTTTAAGAAAACGGGCTCGGGATTCGGTTACGCACGAGGAAGGATTAGCACCTTCGCAACGCCCAAAATTGGTACCGTATGGATTGATTAATGTCCTTAATATCGAAAATTAGAAAAGATTTTAAAATATGAATCTTTAAAAATCTTTGGATAATTCGAATTGGATATCGAAACTCTCTTGTTCCGAAAAGATGAAATACCACATCCAGCACGATAGGCAATGATGTTTCAAACCCTCAATACCAAGATCATTTCATGATTTCCAAAATTCATGTATTGCAATTTGAAAAAGGGTATTTCACTATTTGGGCAAACTAAAAACCGAAACCCAGCACGATTGGGCATGATTCATTGAATTTCCAGTCATGAAATATTGCCTTAATTTAAGAAACCCCGGTCAAAACCTCTAAAGGATATTTGGTCATTTGGACGAATAGAAAATCGAGACCCAGCACGATTGGGCACGAATCTCTCGAACTTCCAAACACAAAACATTGCCTTATTTTCAAAAACACGATCAAAATCTTTAAAGAATGTTTAGTGATCTAGACGAACGACAAATCGAATCCCAGCACGATTGGGCACGATTCCTCGAACTTTCAAACACGAAACATCGCCTTGTTCAAAAATGCGATCAAAATATTTAAAGGATATTTAATTATCCCGACGAACGAAAAAAATTGAAGCCCAGCACGATTGGGCACAATTTTTCGAACATCCAAACGCTAAATATTACCTTTGTGAAGCCTTTTTTAAGTTTTTTTTGAAAAAAAAGCAAAAGTAAAAACGTGAAAATGTAGCCACGATTAATAGGGAATGACAATAATGAACACAAAGGGGGGAAAATAAACAATAATAATACTACTAATGTAATATAACACTCATAATAAGTAATTAATAATGAATATAAAAAATCATGGTGATAATATTAACATTAATAAAAAGTTGTAGTAAAAGAAATAAAGGTATCTTGATAACAATAAACTAGTAGATATAAAAATAATAATACATAATAAAACAATTAAAGTAAACCATGATATATAAATAGATATAATAGTATGTAAAAAAATAAAGATAATAAAGAAAAATATTAGTAATAAAATAATATAATGATAAATATGATAATAAGTATAGTATAGTAGTAATAGCACTAAATAATAAAAAATAAAATAAAATGATATAACGATAAATATAACAATAATAAATGTAGCATAGTAATAATGATATCTGATGTAAAATCATAGGGATAACAATAAGAAAATGATAGTAGTACAGTAAAATAAAATAAGAGTAAATTTTGTAATAAAAATAATAAAATAACAATGAAGTTAATAGTAATAATAATAAAATAAGAGTAGTAAAACAACGTTATATATTTAAAAATAATAATATATAATAATATAAAAAATATGATTATGACAATAACAATAAAAAAGGTAACAAAAAAAAAACATTTAAAAATCAATGAATCTAATGGCAAAAATAACAAAACAATAAAAAAAGGGACTGAATGGGATCAAAATCGAAAGCTTGGGGCTAAATCTTAAGAAATGAAAAAAAAGGAGGGGAACACGATTAACACTGGGCACATAGTAAAGGGGCCTACTGTGCAATTTACCCATTTAGGGTAAAATGGTGCATGCGCAAGGGCCCCCCTTTACACAGCACCGTTTTTGCTTTAAAACTAAAAGGAAAAAAAAAACCCTTCATTTCTTTTCAGTTTCAACAAAAGAACCCAGGACTCTTCCCCTTCGTTTTGCTCTCTAGGGTTTGAGCCACCCAACCTTCCATACGCCGCCGTATCACCATTGGTCTGGTGACCGACCACGCACACACAAGACCAACGGCCTGGTAAGTTTCTTCCTCCCTTTCTTTTATTTTTTTAAAAACTTTAATGCTTTGAGATATATATATATATATATATATATATATATATATTAAGTTTTTTTTTTTAAAAAAAAAAAGAGAAATGGAGAAACCCAAAACAGAAATCAAAAATGAAAAGAAAAAAAAAGAGAACAACAATATTTAGATTCGAAAAAATTAAAAAATAGAAAAAACCTCTACTGATTCTTTAGTATTGATTCGTAAAACGCTCTGTGTATTTCTTGTGTAAATTGTGTAAAAAAAATGTATACTGCTTTTCCTAAAAAAAAATCCCCCGCTTTATAATGATTTTCAAAGGCTTTTATAGCCTCTTCGGAATATCCCCAAAAACTAAAATCCTAGTCTTCTGTTTGTTGCGCTACTGCTTTCCTTTTCTTTCGTAGGTACAACGACTTGGAGGCGCCAAACACAATTTGTTTGGAGGCGATGCGACTTGGAAATTTGTCGTGGTCTGCGAAGGTTTCTTTGCTAAGTTTTCTTTTCTGTTTTTCTTTAGGGGTTTTTTTGGGGTAAAAATGTGGGTTAGGTTTAGGTGTTTTGGGCTGGTTCTATTGTAAAATTTTGGGATATTGTTTATTTTTCTGGTTTGGGCCCCGAGCTCTAAAATTGGGCCTTACAGCTGCCCCTCTTTGCTCATTGTCGTGTAACGAGAATAGAGCAAAGACTTTAAAAGGGCCAATTTTGCCCTGTATTGCTGAGTCCTGACTTGACGTTTCTTTCCTTCAGGTAGCCTTGCTTTGACCCACTGCATCTTCAGGGGTAGAGAAATTTTGGTCCGATCTACTCCACTCCTACTCAGTGAAAACAAAATCTGCTATTCTTTAGTCTGTTACCCTGCTACTTTGGGAATTAAAGCTCATCGTCTTCGATCTGCTCCACTCATTACTGCTTAGGGAATTAAAATCTGTAATTTTCAGCCTGTTACCTTACTGCTTAGGGGGTCAAGGCTCATCGTCCTCGATCTGTCACCCTACTGCTTAGGGAGTGAAGATCTGTAATTTTCAACCTGTTACCCTACTTCTTAGGGAGTTAAGGCTCATCGTCTTTGATCTGTCACCCTACTGCTTAGGGAGTTAAGATCTGTAATTTTTGGCCTGTTACCCTACTGTTTAGGGAGTTAAGGCTCATCGTCTTCGATCTATAACTCTACTGCTTAGGGAATTAAGATCTGTAATTTTCAGCTTGTTACCCTACTGCTTAGGGAGTTAAGGCTCATCGTCTTCGATCTATCACCCTACTACTTAGGGAGTTAAGATCTGTAATTTTCGACCTGTTACCCTACTGCTTAGGGGGTTAAGGCTCATCGTCTTCGATCTGTCACCCTACTGCTTAGGGAATTAAGATCTGTAATTTTCTGTAACTCCTATCAATTTTGTTATATTGTCCTCTGGGGAACCTACCTGTGGAATTAATTTTATGGGGTCTATGCTTATTTCAAATGATTAGGATGTCATGATTGAAAAATGCTCCTAACCTATGTATTGTGAATGAATGGATGCATGCAAAATGTTATGAGTATGATCTAATTTTTTTAACTTTTGGGTTATCATTGCTCGCTGCTTGTTAAGGCAATATTCCTGTTGTATGCCTTCTTGTTCCATTGATACTTCTAACACAGAATCTAAAGATATCGTCGTTGCTTAGACTCTTATTTCAGGGGTTCCAAGCCCCTTAAGCCTGGTGAGTTCTAAATAATTGTCCTATTTCAGATTCTTGTATTATTTAGAGACTTTCAGAGTAATACATAAAACTTCTTTTGTGAAAGCATTATTAGTTCAGTAATCATCATTTCAATATGAAATGCTTGGAAAAAGATCATGGAGATGAATAAAACTAAAATTTATTTGGGACAAAACTCGTGAAAAATGGATTGTGCCAAGGAAACAAATTTTGCTAAGGTACAAAAAATTAGAGAGAAAAAAATGGAATTGGTGCCCCAGATATCACAGCCTGAGCTTCTCTGTACGAACCTTTGATGACCATTCCGAGTTCCACATGTATCTAGGAGATTTGTGGTGTTTTGTCAATGCCCCGAAGATGTAGCATACCTCCTCCTTGTTAATTCAGGTATAGGATGGCTAGCGCATGCCCCAAACTTTTGAATTGCCCTTTACGGGTTTTCAATTCAAAGCTCCTTTGGTCTCAAAGTGCCCTTTGCGGGTTTTCACCTTGGCCTCTCCGTTTTTTTTTTTTTTTTTTGTTTTTTGAACTCAAGATGCCTTTGCGGGTTTTCACCTTGGCTCATTTTCCTTCTTAAGTGAAATACTTCTTGACTGAGTCCGCATTAACTGGATTTGGTAGACTTTACCGTCCATCTCAGCGAGTATCAACGCTCCTCTAGAGAAAGACTTCTTTACAACATAAGGTCCTTCCCAATTAGGCATCCACTTTCCCCTTAAGTCTTTTTGCATAGGGAGGATCTGTTTCAACACCAAGTCTCCCTCATGGAATATTCTGGGGCAGACCTTCTTGTTGTAAGCCCACATCATCCGCTTCTGGTACATTTGCCCATGGCGAATGGCTCTTAGCCTTTTTTCCTCGATCAGATTCAGTTGATCATGCCGAGATTGGATCCACTCTGTTCCGTCTAACTTCAATTCTGATAGAACCCAGAGAGAGGGAATTTCGACTTCAATGGGAAAAACTGCCTCCATCCCATAAACCAATGAGAATAGTGTTGCCCCGGTGGAGGTTCTAACCGATGTTCGATAGGTGTAGAGGGAAAGCGGTAACTTTTCATGCCAATCCTTGTAGGTTTCAATCATTTTCCCCACAATTTTCTTGATATTTTTATTAGCCGCCTCAACGGCGCCATTCATTTTCGGCGATATGGCGATGAGTTGTGGTGCTTAATGTTGAACTGACTGCAGACTTCTGCTATCGCGCTGCTGTTCAAGTTTAGTGTATTTTTAGACACGATCTTTTCTGGCATACCGTAGTGACATATGATCTCTTTCTTCAAAAACTTGCTAACTGCCGTCTTCGTGAAATTGGCATATGAGGCTGCCTCTACCCATTTGGTGAAGTAATCAATGACCACGAAAATGAATCGATGTCCATTAGAAGCCTTCGGTGAGATTGGCCCAATGACGTCTATGCCCCACATTGAGAAAGGCCACGGAAAAGTCATAACATAAAGAGGTGAAGGGGGCATATGGATCTTATTTCCATAAATCTGGCACTTGTGGCATTTCTTGGGATAACGGATGCAGTCTCCTTCCATCGTGGGCCAGTAATACCCAAATCTCATGATTTTCTTGGCCATTGTGAACCCATTGGCATGCGTTCCACAGACATCCTTATGGACTTCTTCTAAGATTTTCCTAGCCTCAACAGCATCGACACATTTTAACAACACCTGATCTTTCCTCTTCTTGTACAGTATTTCTCCGTCTAAGACATAGTCATTGGCCAGTCTTCTCAATGTTCTTCTGTCATTTTCTGTTGCTTGATCAGGATATTCATGACTCTTTACATACTACAAAATATCATGATACCAAGGATGCTCATCTCTCCCCTCCTCTTCATCAATATTGCAGCAATGATCCGGAGCCTCGCAGATACTCATTTGGATGGGCTTCATACCTTCCTGCTCATTCCCTCTGATCATAGAAGCTAATGTGGCCAAGGCGTCAGCCATCTGGTTTTCATCACGCGGGATGTAAAAGAACGTGATATCATCAAACTCCTCTATTAGTTCCAAGACCAACTTTCGGTAACTGACCAATTTGGGATCTCTCATTTCCTATTCCCATTTTAGCTGGTAGATCACCAACGCGAAATCTCCATATACTTCTAGCGACTTGACTTTGCGGTCTATGGTAGCCCGAATTCCCATAATATAGGCCTCGTATTCTGCCATGTTATTTGTGCAATCAAAATCTAACTTGCAAATGAATGGATAATGGTCTTCATTTGGGGATATCAAGACTGCCCCAACTCCATTACCAACGGCATTTGATGCTCCGTCGAAGTTCAACTTCCAAGGATGATCTTCTACAATATTTTCTTCAGTTGCCGCTACAAACATCAGATCCTTATTGGGAAAATCAAAATTCAAGGGTTCGCAGTCGTCCAGCGCTCTACTGGCCAGAAAATCAACTATTGCACTCCCTTTTACAGCCTTCTGGTTCATATAGACTATGTCGAATTCAGAGAGAAAAATTTTCCATTGGGCCATTCTTCCATTTAAGGAGGTTGACTCTATCATGTACTTAAGAGGGTCTAGTTTTGAGATTAACCAAGTCGTATGGTACAACATGTACTGCCTCAACCTTTGAGTTGTCCAGATCAGTGCGCAACATAGCTTCTCAATTGGCGAGTATCTCATTTCACACTCAATAAATTTCTTACTGAGGTAATATATCACCTTTTCTTTCCTCCCCGTCTCATCATGTTGACCGAGCACACATCCCATTGAATTATCAAATACCGTCAAGTATAGAATCAATGGTCTATTAGGACTAGGTGGCATTAGCACGGAGTATTAGACAAGTACTATTTAATTCTGTCAAAAGCCTTCTGGCATTCGTCGTCCCACCTGTCTAGATTGTCCTTCTTAAGGAGACAGAATATAGGGTCACACTTCTCAGTCAATTGTGAAATGAACCTGGCAATGTAGTTCAGTCTTCCTAGAAAGCCTCAAACCTCCTTTTGAGTGCGTGGCGAAGGCAATTCTTGTACAGCCTTGACTTTATCAGGGTCGACCTCAATTCTCTTTTCGCTGACTACGAAACCAAGCAGTTTTCTTGACCTAGCCCCGAAAGTGCACTTGATTGGATTGAGCTTTAGCTGAAATTTCCTTAACATCAAGAACAATTTCCTCAAAACCTATATATGTTCCTTCTCCGTTCGGGATTTTGCGGTCATGTCGTCAACGTAGACCTCGATCTCTTTGTGCATCATGTCGTGAAACAAGGTTACCATGGCTCTCTGGTATGTGGCTCCCGCATTCTTTAATCTGAATGGCATCACCATGTAACAAAAAGTTCCCCACAAGGTTATGAATGTGGTCTTTGCCATGTCTTCAGGATGCATCTTGATTTGATTGTATCTAGAGAAACCATCCACGAATAACCTGTCGTGTTATCCACCAAAGTGTCAATGTGAGGTAGTGAGAAGTTGTCCTTTGGGCTAGCCTTGTTTAAGTCTCTGTAGTCGACACACATTCGTACTTTTCCATCTTTCTTAGGAATGAGGATGACATTGGCTACCCATTCTGAGTAATTCACAACTTGTAGGAACCCAGCGTCAAATTGCTTCTTGACCTCCTCTCTGATTTTTATTGCAACATCGGGTCTCGTCCTCCGAAGTTTATGTTGAACCATTTTGCATTCTTCTTTTATGGGGATACGATGTACTGCAATATCATCGCTCAACCTAGGCATGTCTTGATATGACCACGCGAAGGTATCTTTGAACTCTAGCAAAAGTCTAATGAGGTCTTGCCTTGTTTCCTTGGTTATGCGGGTGCCGATTTTCACTTCTTTCCCATCTTCTAGAAGCACATTTTCAATTGTCTCTTTGTGAGGTAGAATCAGCATCTCCTCCCGCTCTACCATCCTTAACAAATCTGGGGATAAATCACCATCTTCGTCATCTACAAAATCCCGAGATCCCTCTAGGCACATGTCCCGCTCATAAGGAAATTTCGGGTCTATAGCAGTGTTGCTCATGACGTCGATATTTGGGGACCTATGGTTAGTATGAAAGAGCACCCAATGAATTTGTGAATAACTTATTTATATTATGATTATGAATGGAATGGAAAAGAAGTAAAAGAATGATTGCACGGTATGAAAGGAAAAATGCATTTTTTTATTGAAAATAACAATGCTTGAACATGAGCCTATTTCACAAAAGATCCTTATTGTTTCTAGGCTTGAAACAACAAGTGTGTTTTGAACATTACTCTATTTTAGTCCTAAAAACTACAGTAATTTCTTCCGCAGTCCAGTTGTCTAGAACACTTTTAGGCTCATAGGGGCGAATACCCGCCAAGTTTTCTTCCTTCGGATCCTCTTCAAACACGGCGTTGATGCTCAAAGCTCTCATCATATCTTTAGTCGTTTCTTTATTCATATTCTCCAACCCTGAATAGATGATTCCTCCCGACACGAATGTATTAGATATATGGGGAAAAGTCATGGTTCCCCATTTGGCCTCAGCGCCAGTCAATCGTGCTCTCTGTCTCTTACGTTTTCTTTCTAATTCCTCTTTTCTTTGCTGGGCATCTGGCCTATGCCCCAAACCAAAATGGTCACGCTTGTCAACCAAACCTAGTACTTTAACCCGTCCGTGAAGGTATTTTCCTAGTCCCCTCTCAGGCAATGCTCCTTTTCCTATTGTCAGCTGTAGGCCCATCCTTGTTGCTTCAAAAATTTTGGGCATCGGGATCTTGCTTCCTTCACTGATGAAAGTCACATTTACAAACTCCAATGACCTGAAGGAGCAGTCTATAGCCTCTGTATTATTCTCTATGTACGGTGCATTACTAGTAACGGACGTAATGATACCCTCATCCGTATTTATGGTTATCAGCCAGCCCTCTGTCACCAACTTTAACTTTTGGTGTAATGATGATGGTACGGCTCCCGCTGAGTGGATCTAAGGCCTCCGCAATAGGTAATTATAAAAGGGCTTGATGTCCATCACGAGGAAATCTATTTCGTATGTATTTGGCCCGATTAAGAGAGGTATCTCAATTCTTCCCATTACCTTTCTTTCGGTGCCATCGAATGCTCTCACTATATTTTGGCATTTTTCATATGAGAAGCTGTCTCACGGCAACTTTATTCGGTGTAGATAGGGGCAAGACATTCAGTGCCGACCCATTGTCAATTAATACCCCGATAATGTATACCCTTTGCATCAGGTAGTGATGTGTAAAGCCTTGGTGGATCCCATGCCCCCTGGCGGTATTTCATCGTCACTGAACGAGATGAAATTGTCTACACTTATGTTACTAACAAGGCGGTCTAGCTTGTTTACCGAAATGTCATCAGCAACATAGGTTTTGTTCAACACTTTTGTCAACGCGTTACGGTGTGCCTCCGAATTTAAAAGTAAAGCCAGTATCGATATGCGTGCTAGCTGCTTGTGTAGTTGTTCCACAATACTGTACTCATTGTGCTTTAGGAATTTTAAAAACTCTTTGGCTTCATTTTCTGTTACTGGTTCATTAACCAGTGGTTCTGACTTTCCTTCCCCCTGTCCAGTCATCAGGTATTTCTCCTTTTCCGGTTCAACCTCCGTGTTTGGCATGCTGACCAGATTTTTCTTTCCCGAAATTGTCATAGTGCAATTATAATTCCAAGGTACCCTCTTACTATCCTTATAAGGAAATGTCACGGGTTTTTAAATTACAACCCTCGGTGTATCCTTATAAGGAAAAGTTACGGGTTTTTGAATTACAACCCTCATTGTATCCTTATAAGAAAAAGTTACGGGTTTTTGAATTTTAACCATCGGTGCCATTTTTACTCTTGCTTCGTCGACCTTGGTCTTGTGATAATCACTACTGGGTGATTGACTCTAGGGACCCTCTCTACAGTCCCTCCTTCTGTGGCGCATACATCCTCTCCTTCTATAGAGTTGAAAAACTCGAGTTCCTTATTGTCAATTAACCCTTGCACTAGAGCTCTGAATTTGTTTGACTGCTGGATCTCATGGTCTTTCTTATTATAGAACTCACACTAGTTCCTTACATCTCGAGATTTGCTCCCCAACTCCTGCGAAACCAGACCTCTTTTCCGCATCTCTCTCCAAACTTCCCTTAATGGGGTTCTTACTTCAGCAACCGTCTACTTGATTCTCCTCTTCATGTTCTCAACTATCACGTTTACCCATTTATCAATGTGACTGGGTAATGGATTTCTCACACCAGGCATATCGTTGAACCTTACCACACCCGCTTGGATAAGTCTTTCGACTAGCCTTTTGAATGAGATACAATTTTCTATGGAGTGTCCTGCTATTCCCGCATGGTATTCATACTGAGCATTTGTGTCATACCACTTAGGATATGGGGGTTGCAACGGTTTCAAGTAGACAGGGTCTATAACGTGCGCATCGAGCAGAGTTTTATACAACTCCCCATACGTTACTGGTATGGGAGTAAACTGGAATTTCTCAGTATTCTGCCTCGTGTTGGGCTCTTGCCTTGGTGAAGCCTGCTGGCCTGCGGCTATCGCTCTTAATTAACTGATAGTAATAGGTTTTGGATAACCCGAGCTCACATTTCTACTTCATTTTCCCTTCTTTTCGGAGCTGATTTTCTCGCGTTTTCTCTAGCTTCTATTTTCCCGCACCTTTTCGTGTTCTCTATCATTTCACCAGACATCACCATATCTGCGAAACTCTTAGTGGCACTCCCCAACATATGGTTGATAAAAGGTGCTTTTAGGGTATTCATGAAGAGCATGGTCATTTCTTTCTCCAGCAGCGGTGGTTGGACTTTTGTAGCGACTTCCCTCCACCTCTGGGCATATTTCCTGAAACTTTCGCCCGACTTCTTTTCCATATTTTGTAGCGTGATTCTGTCAGGCACTATATCAGTTACGTGGCCATAATGCTTCATGAAGGCTTGTGCTAAGTCCTTCCATGATTTTATTTGAGTACAACTCAGCTGGTCGTACCATTTCCCTACAGTCCCAGTCAGACTATCCTGGAAATAGTGAATCAACAGTTGGTCGTTGTTGACATATCCCGTCATTCTCCGATAGAACATTATAATGTGGGCCTTAGGGCAGCTGGTCCCGTTATAATTTTCAAACTTTGGCATCTTAAACTTTGATGGGAGTACCAAATTAGGGACCAGACTCAACTTTTTAGCATCTACCTCGCATTGGTAATCAGCACTTTCCAATGCCCTAAACTTCTCCTCTAACCATTTGCATCGATCCTCAAACTCCTTCGGGAGCTCCATCTTTGCCTTTTCCCTTTCTATTGCCTCATTAAAGTCAGGGACCATGGTTTTTGCCAAATTACCTCCTGGGTTAGAGCTCGAGCTTACAAGGAAGTTTACTGGTGCCGGGGTACCAGATTGGTACTGGGGTTTGATATTGACCGATACTCTTGGTGGTTGCACTTGGGAACTTGTCGGGGCCAAGCCTGGAGGGTAAGCAGAATCTTCATTATCAGCTCCAGTATCGACCATAGGACTATTTTCTTTTCTAGGCCCTCCAGTCAACAACTGTGTTAACTGGCTCATCATACTTCTCTGGAACTCCAGCATTTGATCCCTCATGTCCTGTTGGATCTTAGCCAACTGTTCTTGCATCTGAGACTGCAATTGGTCCTGCATCTCCTTCTGCATTTGTTCTAACTTTTCTATCCTTTGATCCATAGCTTTCGTTTTTTTCGAGTGTAGTAACGGTGTTCCAGGATAACTATAATATGATCTCTAGTTAATAGGATTGTTTCGATATTAAATGCATATGATGCGATGCAATGCAAATATATGATATGAATGCAAAAAAAAAAAGTCGATTCGAGTTCAATTTCTTTTAGAATACTTATTTAAAAAATAAAATCCTTTACATAAAACAGAGTCACATATACGGCCTAACCTTTATGCCCAGAGTTTTAACTTTCTGAAGAAGGCTAGCTAACTTTCGACCCCGGTCTGACTTTGACTCATATACTACACTTAACACATCAGCCTGAACCGCTAAGGTTTGTAAATGTTTAGCCACTTCTCGTATCTGTGCCACAGCTTCGCCCATGACGTAATCTCTTTCTCTGACCTGGTCCTGAGATCGTTGAAGTTGTTCTTCCCATCGTTCGTTGTTTGCCTCCAATAGTTGGATCCAGAGCTCACTATTTTGCAGTGCAGTCTCGAGCTTTACCACCTTTCCTTTCAACTCTTCAATCTTGTTTAGGCTTGATTCCAACTTCACCGTAGAGTTATGGCTTCGACACAATGCCCTCTCTAGTTCTGCTATTCGAGCTCTTAACATCTCGTTTTCACTTTGGCTCTCACCCACAGTCTTTTTCATAGTATCCTTTTGTGCTTGAGTCTCATGGAACCTCTTCTTCCACTAATCGACCTTGGCCTTTTCCTCCTGAATTTGTTGACGCCATTGTTCTGAAGTTTTACCCAACCCAGTATTCATCGATAGATGCAACTTTTTGTAGCCAATCTTCAAACTATCCAAATCTTCTTCGGCCTTCCTTTTCCCTTTTCTCAGTTTCCCAGCCTCTGATTTCTAGACATCAATATCTAACCTCAAGTGCACCTTTTCCTCTTCCAATTGTTCTATCTTCTTGTCTAACTCTGAATTTTTACTTTCAAAGTCTTGTTTTAGGATTTCCAACTCGGAAGAAACTACTTGCAGGTATTCCTCTATCGGTCAAACACCATCTTGTATCGGTTTAGGGACATTATCATTGATTCTCTGTCTCTGCCATACATTGTATTCGAGGGTTTCCATTGGGCCTACAGAAACTCTCTTCATTCGGTGAATCTGCTTTCAAGCATCAGAAACTTTTCGAACTCTCCTCTTATAATTATTCCCGCTATATGAGAATTCAAACTAAGTTAGCCCATGCGTCGTCAGTATAAACTGTCTGGATTTGTATTGCCTTAGCACCAGCAAAGGGGCATACCCAACGGCTCCTTAAATTCCCAGCAGAGGAACCCAATCATAACTCCTACATCGGTAGAGAATTTTATTGGGAATGAACCATGGTGCTCTCCATTCAACGTCCCTTTCCTGAAAATTCTGAAGGGGCACGATCTAGTTATCTTCTGACTTCTAGGTGCGGCTGCCAACTCCTTTAATGGGGATTACTTCATAGAAAAATGCGATAAGAAACTCTATCTACCTTCCAAAAATGGCTATGGAACCATACCAACAATAGTTGCGCGCATCCCATGAATCTACCTTCACCTGCTTTCCAGCACGCATTCAAAGATTTAAACGTTTCGGCAAGAATCGCCGGTACCGACGTAACCCCCTTGCCAAGACGATCAAATAAGTCAACAACTGCTTCATCTACATGTCTCAAAGCCTTGGGGAAAATTACCAAGCCGTAGATACTTAAGGCGAAAATGTCAATTTTCCTCTTAATATCTGGATGTGCCCTAATCAGGTCCCTTAAGCTCACCCAAGGAATGCATTTCCCTTCACCCTTTTGCTGAATTCGTGTCATGACCCATTGTTCGCTCATTCTAATGATACTCATCAGGTTCTTTACAAAAGTCGGTGCATTAGCGGCCCTGAAGTAAATTTTGTTGACCCGAGCCCTTTGACTGCGAAGTAAAGCCGTATATTCTTCCACGGTAGGTATCAAGTCCACTTCTCCAAATGTGAAACAGCTATAAGCAGGATTTCAATATTGAGTCATAACCCGAAACAAGTGTCTGTCCACCCTGATGTCGAGTAAGTAGGGTAAATGACCATAATTAAGGTAGAAAAGCTGCTTAGTTGCTTCATCCCAACAGACCCATATATCTCTTAATTCTTGGAGCTCATTCTGTGTAATATCCTCAATTAGGGGTTATGCATTTAGTGCATAATACAAGTGTTAGCATGCTTTAGTGAGTGTGTTTGGAGTTGTTTGAGGGGCTTTGGAAACTCTAGGATGGAAGAGGAAGCTTTGGAAAAATATGGAAATTTTAAGTTAAAAGGGAATTGGGCTAAGGAGGCCTTATGAATAATTGCGAGGATTTTGGACATGAGGCGGGCTTGGTAAAGTGGTGCAAGGCGCGACTTAAGGGCCTTGGTGATGACGCCATGAAAGCGGGAAAAGGGCACAGGTTCGAGTCTGTGGGCGACATAAGCGTGTTTTTATTTTTGCAAGTTGGCGTTAAGGGTAAAGAAGGTCTTAAAAAGAATTGTGGGGATTATGACACAAAGGAGCTAGCGACAAAGTGGTCAGTGGCGTGTGGGGTTCAACAGTCTCATGTTGAAACTTGGGGCGACAAATGGGTGGCTTTCATTTTGCACATTTGTGTCAAAAGGAACTAGGCTAAAAAGGCTTTAAAGGAAATTCGTGAGGGACTTATGACACAAGGGTTGGCACAGTAAAGTGGTAGCGGGTGCTACTTAAGGCTTGGGCAAGTGGCGCCTCAAGCAATGGGTAGAGGCCCAGTTCGAGTTCTGAAGGAGGCGGGAAGGAGCTTTTATTTTTGCGATAAGAAGGCGCTGGCGAAGGAGGGTTTAAAAGAAATTCAGGGAGTTTATATCACAAGCAGAACCTTAGCAAAGTGGTGGGGCGTTACTGCGACTTGTGTCAAGGGCTCCAACAGTCTCGGTTCGAGGCTTGTGAGCGACAAGGGAATGTTTTATTTTGCTTTTGCATCAAGGTAGAGTTGGAAGGAATTGGACGACACATGGAATTTCAATTGGATAAGGATTTGGCTTAATTCTCCCATTAATATTCTTTAAGAGCGGGATAATTGTAGTTTTATTTATTTATTTTATTATAGGATAATTATGGTTTTATTTAGATTAAATGAGATTTTATTTTATTTATTTTAGTTCAATAGATAGATAAGAGAAGGTGTTGGATTAATTATTTTATTTGTTAAGAGATAAAATAGGAGTTTAAGTTAGGATTTGATAAGTGGGGAAGTGGTGGCGATTGTTGGACTCTAGGAGCTTGAATTTTCGGTATAAATAAGGTGCTAGTGTGTGCTAAATTTTCCTTTCAAAACCTTTCTTTTCATCTTGGTTATTCTTGAAATTTAGTACCTCTTTTCCCATTGGTGCCGTTTTTCCCTTGTGCAAAAGCCACTTGTGTTTCATTCCTCTTTTCTATTTGTTCTTGGCCGAACCTATATCCCTATCCCAAACTTCTTCTTTTATGTTAGTGTTAGCCGAATGCCCATCATTGTTTGAAGCCATAGCCGAATCCTTATTGAAGGTGCTGTCGACTACTTGCTTGTGATCTCTCACTCCAAGCGTAGGTGAAGGAAGGAACGCTAAGGATTCTTTCGGATTCGATTCATCAAGGTGGCGATGTAGTATTGACCTAAGGCCACTTTCTAATGCTTTTTGGTGTAGAAGTCAATTTTGACAGTGGATTATAGGGATTTCGACAGTTCAAGAGCAATGAGTGTTTTCGGGAATTTAGATTCATAAAGGTAAGTGAATCTGACATTCGGCCAAGGCCCTATTGTGGTATTTAGATCTAATTCTTATTTGTTTAAAAGCGAAACTAACTAGTTCAATGATTAAGGGTATAGTGATTGCAATAAAGAAGCATCACAAAGTTTGAGATTTAATTTTTAATCAATCGGCACCAAGGTAAGAATTTGATTACAACAATCCTACTAGGATTGGGATTTCTAGCCGAATGGCTTTTTACTAACATGTTAGGGTTGGCCGAATATAGGAATTAAAGATCTAAAGCGATAGAACGAGTTTTCGGGATTTTAGTAAATTCGATAATTATATCAGGTGTGTACCCCACACTATCTTTTAATAAGATTTATGGTTAAAATTTAATATGAGCATGTTTATAAGAATGTGAATATGGCTAAAGTACCATGCTATGGTACAAAGTACTCAGGTACATTTCCTACTCCTACTAGGATTATGTTAAATATCTGTTATGACACACATATGACATTATAAGAATGTGAAATAAGAATTTGGCATGTTAATGCATGATATGTATGATATGGGGCATATGGGTTATATGAAAAGGGGAGTGAATGTGGTGACCTAAGACCATGATAAACTGAATGTGGTGACCTAAGACCACGATATCTGAATGTAATGACCTAAGACCACGATATCTGAATGTGGTGACCTAAGACCACGAATTTTATAAGGGCGATAAGCACTTATTGCAATGCGCGCCTTCGATGGTGTGTAACGGATGGAGGTTGACTTAGTAGTCCCACGGTTGTGCGAGGATGGTGCAGTGATGTGTAGCGGATGGCATATAGGTTTGGGTTCGGGTTGCATCATTATTTCCTATCATTATATGAATATGCATGTAATATGTGAACATATGCCTAAATTGTTAAATTTTAGTGTTGGTTACACATTGAGTCTGTTTGACTCACCCCTTGTGGGATTATTTTTCAGGTAACGATCAGTAATGGACCGGGTCGGCAGGAGTTTAAAGGTGGCCATGCACAGCAAGGAATTTATTTAAATTTGGATTTTAATTTCTTTAAGTACTTTGAATTTATTTTTTTTTGGAATTATTTGATGTAATAAGGCCATAGTAGAACTACTTTACTTTGCTTTTATTTATTAAGCTTACAAACTTTTATTTATTAAAAGATTAAGTAAATTTATTTTAAAACAAAGCCTAAACGTTTTGTCACCTAAAGTAAAGGATTTTAATAATGAAATAAACTTGTTCTCAACTCAAGCCCAACCCAAAACAACTTTTCTTTCAAAACACACAAGTTTTTTCTAAGTAACAAAAGAATTTGAAACGGTTTACACCGGGGAACATACCAGATCCGGTCAAGGGTCATGGGCCGAGTTTGGGGCGTTTTAGTTTGGTATCAGAGCCCAATTTTAAACACTCGTCCTGTGGTTTAAGGCTTAAAACATTTTCAAAATCTAGCCCAAAAGGAATTTTACGAAAAAAATTTGGGTTTTACGGCGTGGCACCTAAGTCTCAGACCATGATCCACAGGTAAGTACTTGACTTACAAGTGATTTAATATGTGAAATGTATGGGCTTTTATGGCAACGTAGATTAGTGAACTAGGATCTGTTGAACCCTAGGACTAGTCTACTCAAAAACACAAGTACATAAGACTTAAGGACCATTAGACAAACATGTGATTAAGTCGCCGAGCTAGGGTGTGGTAACTGTTGTGAGCATATCTAGGAGTGGATTCAGTAAGAGCTTGGTATTTAAGCAGTCCTAGCGACTCACCTCCTCTTTAGTCGAATCCTACCTGGTGCGTAGTAACCGTTCACCCTAACCAAGAGGACTTAGTCATCGGCTAAACCAATGATTAAAACCCGAAAGGGACTAGCCGTATTTTTATGGAAACCCTAGTTTTAAAATTTCTAAATTACCCTCTTGATTTGAAAAGATTATTTTTATAAAATTTTCCTGAAATATTTCTGATTTACAAATTTACTAAAATACCCTTAGTGGTAAAATTACAAAAATGCCCTTGGTTTATGAAATTTCCAAATACCCACAGTTCTTATCAAAATTTCACTATTTTGCTTAAAGGAACCCTAAATTTACAAAATATCAAAATACCTTGATTATTGAAAAAAATTTTATTCTGAAATTACCCTACCACGCAAATTACCGAAATACCCCGAGTTACAAAATTACTAGAATGACCCCGATCTTCAAAATTTACGCAACAACGATTTGGAAAACAAATTCTAAACAACCTTCAAGTTTTGTAAATTCCAAAATATCCTTGATTTATTAAGATTTATAAATTTACCTCGTTTAATCTTTGAAATACCCATAATTTCAAAATTTTTGAAATACCCAGAGATTTCAAAAATTACCAAAATACCCTTATTGACAAAATCACCAAGGAACCTTATTTTGAGAAATTATGAAAATACCCCTGTAGGGCAAATTATGAAAATACCCATGGGTAGTGAAAAAACAACAACAATGAAAATTACAACATTTCTCGAATGAGCGAGAGTTCATAATTGATTGATGGATGTATGAATGTAAAGGCGTGTGCATGTATATCTGAAAGAACCACTCCAAAATTCTTTTCATAAAACTTCTTCCGGTTAATCGATGGAATAAAGGCTAATTCATAAAATTTCTTAAACCAGACTAAAGCGCGATCGTAGAAATGAATTCAAGGGGACGTGGTCGTAATGTGCGTGGCCGTGGAAGAGGCCGAATGATCGTGTCTGAACCTATTAGATCGGGTCAAGGATCTGAGAATGAAATGCCACCACCCCCCGCTAATATGGAATATCGGGACGAGACGGGGGATGACGCGATGTCTGGCGATCTTTGCAAGTCTTGGAAAGGGTAGCGAGGAGCGCGGTGGAGGCATGGGAGCTCGGCCGGTACTGGCGACTCGAGCCAACGGAGTGAAGTGTTCCGTGGTATATCAGTGTAGCACCAATACTGCTGAGTATTGGTTGGAAGCGTGGCGAGCGGATTATGGATGAGCTCGACTTAACTGACGAGGAAAAGCTGAAAGGGTTGGTGTCGCTTCTCCGCGATGAGTCATATCAATGGTGGCTCACGGTGCGAGATGGTGCTACAGCTGAGGAACTCACATGGGAGTATGCTAAGGCAGCATACCAGAAGAAATATGTGGGCACTCATTATATTGATGCCCAGAGAAAGGCTTTTCTAGGATTGGTTCAAGGAAACAAGTCCGTAGCTGAGTATGAAGTTGAATTTTTAAAATTTGAGCCGTTATGCTCGAGACATAGTGTCTCTTGAACATGGCGGTGTGTGCGGTTTGAAGACGACTAAGAGATGACCTAAGGTTATTGATAGCCCCGCAGCAGCGGCGGAGTTTCTTTGTATTAGTGGAAAAGGCCAAAGTGGCGAGGGTATTAAGGAGTCCGTGAGGAGAACTCCGTCGAAATAAGCGAAGAAAGAATTTGGATCATCAAGGCCATCCAGGAATGAGCAAAAGAGGCCTAGAGTTGAAGGGCATGAGGTCAACAAGTCGCTCTTGGAGGCGATACCCTACTTGTGAACAATGTGGGAAGAAGCACTTAGGTGAATGTTGAAAAAAGGCGGAGGATGTTTTAAGTGTGGGTCAAAGGACCATATGATTAAGGACTATCCGATGAGACGGATAGGAATCAACGATGCTCGAAATGTTAATCGGTGGTAGAGGTGAGCAATGACCTTAGTGAGGTCGTGGTCCGAACCATGGAGGAAATGATTCGGCCGTGGTCGTGGAGCACCAAGCGGAGGTCTTGAAGGTTTTGATGCAAGGCGACCAAGGTTGGTTTATGCGATCGGTAGTCGTCGAGGAGAGTGATGTGCGGATGTGACAACGAGTAAGTTTTTATTTAGGAATGCCTTTATTGCCTTGTTTATTATAGAGCTAGTTCGTTCTTGTATTGCTAGTGAATGGTATGAAACCTTGGATGTGAACTTTGGAATTGTGCATAGGAAATGTGTTAGTTTTATTAAGATCAGTCTTGACAATAGCGTAGTGTGGTGAGTTAGATTGTACGATTGTTAGTTAGTAAGTAATTTGAGGACGAAATTATTTTTAAGGGGATAAACGTAATATCCCAGATTAGGGGTTATGCATTTGGCACATAATTCATGAATTAATAGGCTCGGTGTGTAGGTGAGTGTGTTTAAGGGTTTGGAGAACCTTAGGAGATGGGGAAAATGCAGGAAAAATATTGGAATGTTAAGTTTAAAGAGGAAAGTGAACATTTTGGAAACTTGGAAATGCTAAGTTTAAAAGAGGAAAGTGAACATTTTGGAAACTTGGAAACTTGGAAATGTTTTGGAAATGTTTTAGAAATGTTAAGTTTAAAAGAGAAACTAAGGCAAGGTGGTCTTAAGAAAATTAATAGAAGAAATTTGACACAAGAACGGGCTTGGAGAAGTGGCTAGGAGGCACCACTTAAAGCCCAATAAGTGGCGCCACAATCAAGGGGGAAGGAGCCTAGGTTCGAGTCACGTGGGAAGCAAATAAAAGAGTTTTATTTTCTGCAAGGAGCAAGGGAGTTGGACGGCACCAAGGCACTTGGGGAAGAGTTTAATTCTCTTTAAAATTCGGCTAAATAGGTGGATCAATGATGGATAATTATAGTTTAAGAGATAAGAGATAATTAAGGGATTATTTCCATTAATTTTTAATAAAGATAAGAGAAGTGATAGCCAAGTAAGGGAGTCTTGGCCTAGTAATTTCGGCTACTAGAGGAAAAGAGAGCCATTCATCATATCTTCTTTCAACTCTTCTCTCTGTCGAATTTCCTAGAGCATCTCTTCTTCTTCTTTTTGTTAGCCAAAGCCGAAAACTAAAGTAAGCCTAGCCGAACTCTTCATAGCTTTTGTGATCCCCATTAAAACCAAATCCATAAACTCCTCAAGATACCATCTTTAGCCGATTTCTTTATACCAATCAAAAGCCGAAATCAAGATCCTTCTAGCCTACATAGTCGAATAATGCTAAAGGTTCAAGCAAGGATTGTCGATCTCTAAAGTAAGGGTAAGATCTCATTTAGTTTCATCCTTTTTCTTTTAAGATTTGCCGAAATCTAGGACTAATCCCATTAATATCTTATTGCCGAAACTTTGAAGAGATCTTTCGGGATTTACTAAGTGTCGACTACAAGGAAGGAGAAATTCTTTTCCCGAAGGTACACCATAGGCCGCGTGTTCCCTAGTTATTCGGTGAGTTTCAGGATTTAGAATCCACAAGGTAAGTATTTATAGCATTCGGCCAAGGCCATGTTGAGTAAATAGATGTGTTTCATTAATATTTAAAAGCCGAAACTAATCTATTCAAGTAATCTAGTGATTACCGATTTCAAGAAAGAAGGATACAAAGTTTTCGGCATTTGATTAGACATCAATCGGCAGCAAGGTAAGGATTTAAGTGTACTAATCCTCTGGGATTTGGTTTTATGGCGAATGGCTCTTTACTAAGTATTAAGTGATTGATCAAATGTAGAGATTTAAGATCTAAGGCATTAGATCAAGCTTTTTGGGATTTGGAGTGAACTTGCTAAAGCGAATCAGGTATGTACCCCACACTACTTTTTAATAAGATTTATGGCAATAATTAATATGTGCATGTTTATAAGAATGTGAATATGGCTAAGATACCATGCTATAGTACAAAAGTACTCAGGTACGTTTCCTACTCCTACTAGGATTATGAATATATGTTATTGTTAACATGTGAAAAGTGATGAGAATGTGAATTAAAGCATGATATGCATGATATGTATGATATGGGGCATATGGGATATTATGAGAAAGGGAAGTGAAAGTGGTGACCTAAGACCACGATATCTGAATGTGGTGACCTAAGACCACGATATCTGAATGTGGTGACCTAAGACCACGAATTTTATAAGGGCGATAAGCACGTCATTATGTGATTGCCTTGATGGTGTGTAGCGGATGGAGGGTTGACTTAGTAGTCCCCACGGTGTGCGAGGATGGTGCAGTGATGTGTAGCGGATGGCATATAGGTTTGGGTTGGGTTGCATCATTATTTCCTATCATTATATGAATATGCATGTAATATGTGAACATATGCCTAAATTGTTAAATTTTAGTATGGTTACACATTGAGTCTGTTGACTCACCCCTTGTGAGATTATTTTTTAGGTAACGATCAGTAATGGACCGGGTCGGCAGGAGCTTAAAGTTGGCCATGCACAGCAAGGAATTTATTTAAATTTGGATTTTTATTTCATTAAGTACTTTGAATTTATTTTTTTTTGGAATTATTTGATGTAATAAGGCCATAGTAGAACTACTTTACTTTGCTTTTATTTATTAAGCTTACAAACTTTTATTTATTAAAAGATTAAGTAAATTTATTTTAAAACAAAGCCTAAACATTTTGTCACCTAAAGTAAAGGATTTTGATAATGAAATAAACTTGTTTTCAACTCAAGCCCAACCCAAAACAATCTTTCTTCCAAAATACACAAGTTTTTCCTAAGTAACAAAAGAATTTGAAACGGTTTACACCGGGGAACATACCAGATTCGATCAAGGCTCGTGGGCCGGGTTTGGGGTGTTTCAGTTTAATTCTCTTTAAAATTTGGCTAAATAGGTGGATCAATGATGGATAATTATTGTTTAAGAGATAAGAGATAATTAAGGGATTATTTCCATTAATTTTTAATAAAGATAAGAGAAGTGATGGCCAAGTAAGGGAGTCTTGGCCGAGTTATTTCGGTTACTAGAGGAAAAGAGAGCCATTCATCATATCTTCTTTCAACTCTTCTCTCTGCCGAATTTCCTAGAGCATCTCTTCTTCTTCTTTTTGTTAGCCAAAGTCGAAAACTAAAGTAAGCCTAGCCGAATTCTTCATAGCTTTTGTGATCTCCATTAAAATCGAATCCATAAACTCCTCAAGATACCATCTTTAGCTGATTTCTTTATACCAATCAAAAGCCGAAATCAAGATCCTTCTAGCCTATATAGCCGAATATTGCTAAAGGTTCAAGCAAGGATTGTCGATCTCTAAAGTAAGGGTAAGATCTCATTCAGTTTCATCCTTTTTCTTTTAAGATTTGCCGAAATATAGGACTAACCCCATTAATATCTTGTTGTCGAAACTTTGAAGAGATCTTTCGGGATTTACTAAGTGTCGACTACAAGGAAGGAGAAATTCTTTTCAGAAGGTACACTATAGGCAGCGTGTTCCCTAGTTATTCGGTGAGTTTGGGTTTAAAATCCACAAGGTAAGTATCTATAGCATTCGACCAAGGCCATGTTGAGTAAATAGATGTGTTTCATTAATATTTAAAAGTCGAAACTAATCTATTCAAGTAATCTAGTGATTGCCGATTTCATGAAAGAAGGATACAAAGTTTTGGCATTTGATTAGACATCAATCGGCAGACAAGGTAAGGATTTAAGTGTACTAATCCTCTTTGGGATTTGGTTTTATGGCGAATGGCTCTTTACTAAGTATTAAGTGATTGATCAAATGTAGAGATTTAAGATTTAAGGCATTAGATCAAGCTTTTCGGGATTTGGAGTGAACTTGCTAAAGCGAATCAGGTGCGTACCCCACACTACTTTTTAATAAGATTTATGGAAATAATTAATATGTGCATGTTTATAAGAATGTGAATATGGCTAAGATACCATGCTATGGTACAAAAGTACTCAGGTACATTTCATACTCCTACTAGGATTATGAATATATGTTATTGTTAACATGTGAAAAGTGATGAGAATGTGAATTAAAGCATGGTATGCATGATATGTATGATATGGGGCATATGGGATATTATGAGAAAGGGGAAGTGAGCGTGGTGACCTAAGACCACGATATCGAATGTGGTGACCTAAGACCACGATATCTGAATGTGGTGACCTAAGACCACGATATCCGAATGTGGTGACCTAAGACCACGAATTTTATAAGAGGCGATGAGCACGTCATTGCAATGACGCCTTCGATGGTGTGTAGCGGATGGAGGGTTGACTTAGTAGTCCCCACGGTGTGCGAGGATGGTACGGGTGATGTGTAGTGGATGGCATATAGGTTTGGGTTTGGGTTGCATCATTATTTCCTATCATTATATGAATATGCATGTAATATGTGAACATATGCCTAAATTGTTAAATTTTAGTGTGGTTACACATTAAGTCATTGACACACCCTTGTGGGATTATTTTCGAGTAACGATCGGTAATGGACCGGATTGGCGGGGAGCTTAAAGGTGGCCATGCACAAGAAGGAATTTATTTAAATTTGGATTTTATTTCATTAAGTACTTTGAATTTGTTTTTTTTTTGGGAATTATTTGATGTAATAAGGCCATAGTAGAACTACTTTACTTTGCTTTTATTTATTAAGCTTACAAACTTTTATTTATTAGAAGATTAAGTAATTTTATTTTAAAACAAAGCCTAAACGTTTTGTCACCTAAAGTAAAGGATTTTAATAATGAAATAAACTTGTTCTCAACTCAAGCCCAACCCAAAACAACCTTTCTTTCAAAACACACATGTTTTTTCTAAGTAACAAAAGAATTTGAAATGGTTTACATCGGGGAACATACCAGATCCGGTCAAGGCTCGTGGGCTGGGTTTGGGGTGTTTTAGTTTGGTATCAGAGCCAAGTTTTAAACACTCGGCCTGTGGTTTAAGGCCTAAAACATTTTCAAAATCTAGCCCAAAAGGAATTTTCTGAAAAAAATTTTCAGGTTTTCTGGCATGGCACCTAAGTCTCCAGGCCATTGTTCACTAGGTAAGTACTTGACTTACAAGTGATTTAATATGTGAAATGTATGGGCTTTTATGGCAACATAGATTAGTGAACTAGGATCTATTGAACCCTAAGACTAGTCTACTCAAAAACACAAGTACATAAGACTTAAGGACCATTAGATAAACATGTGATTAAGTCGTAGAGCTAGGGTGTGGTAGCTGTTGTGCGCATGTCTAGGAGTGGATTCATGAAGAGCTTGGTATTTAAGCGGTCCTAGTGACTCACCTCCTCTTTACTCGAATCCTACACAGTGCGTAATGTGTTCACCCTAACGAAGAGGACTTAGTCATCGGCTAAACCAATGATTAAAACACGAAAGGGACTAGCCATATTTTTATAAAAACCTTAGTTTTAAAATCCTTAAATTAACCCTTCGATTTGCAACAAAATCTATTTTGAAAATTTCTCGAAAAAAATTTCCTGTTTGCCAAAATTACTAAAATACCCACAGGCGTAAAATTACAAAAAAGCCTTTGGTTTCTAAAATTACCATATTACCCTTGATTTTAGTAAAATTTCACTATTTTGTAAAAGTGTCCAAAAACTCTATTTTACTGAAAAATTCAAGGTACTTTGATTTGGGAAAATTACTAAAATGCCCACGTGTTGTAAATTAATAAAATACCCTTAGTTTTAAGATTTTCAAAAATACCTCGACTTTTGCTAAAATGTTTCTACTTTACAAAATACCAAAAACTTTTATTTTACAAATATCAAGATACTCGATTTGGAGAATTTACTGAAATGCCCTAACTTCCAAAATTACAAAATAACCACGATTTACGAAATTTACGCAACACGTGATTTGGAAAACAAATTTCCAAGATAACCTCCAGTTTTGTAAATTTTGAAATACTTTTGATTTATAAAGATTATTTTAAGTGACCCGATTTATTACCAAAATACCTTATAGGAAAATGGCGAAATTACCCACAGAGATGATCGAGAATGCCCAAAGTAGTGAAGTGAATGTCGTGAATGAATGTGTCTCTTTCGAGATGGATGAATATGAATGTGAATGTGAATCTCGAATTAGAATAGTGAACTTGAACTGAGACTTTGTTTGATCGAAAGAACCACTATTAAACTCCTTTTCATAAAACTGTTTGCGGTTAAACGATTGGAACAAAGTACTAATGCATAAAACTCTTTAATCAGATTAAATCACGACGTTAGAAATGAGTTCTCGGAGCGTGAACTTAAAAAAAATTTGTGCCTAGGAAGTATGATGGCTCTATTAAGATCGAGTCTGTGACATAAGCGTGCGCGATGAGTTAAGATGTTCGATTATTCGATAGTAAGTAATTTGAGGACGAAATTATTTTTAAGGAGGTAGAACTATAATATTCTCAATTAGGGGTTATGCATTTAGTGCATAATGCAAGTGTTAGCATGCTTTAGTGAGTGTGTTTGGAGGTGTTTGAGGGCTTTGAAACTCTAGGATGGAAGAGGAAGCTTTGGAAAAATATGGAAATTTTAAGTTAAAAGGGAATTGGGCTAAGGAGGCCTTATGAATAATTGCGAGGATTTTGGACATGAGGCGGGCTTGGTAAAGTGGTGCAAGGTGCCACTTAAGGGCCTTAGTGATGGCGCCATGAGTAGGGAGAAGGGCCGAGGTTCGAGTCCTGTAGGCGACATAAGCGTGTTTTATTTTTACAAGTTGGTGTTAAGGGTAAAGGAGGTCTTAAAAAGAATTGTGGGGATTATGACACAAAGGAGCTAGCGACAAAGTGGATGGTAGCGTGTGGGGATTCAATGGTCTCATGTTCAAAACTTGAGGCGACAAATGGGTGGCTTTCATTTTGCACATTTAAGTCAAAAGGGAACTAGGCTAAAAAGGCTTTAAAGGAAATTCGTGAGGATTTATGACACAAGGTTGGCTTTGTAAAGTGGTAGTAGGGTGCTACTTAAGGCTTGGGCAAGTGGCGCCTCAAGCAATGGGTAGAGGCCCGAGTTCGAGTTCTGCGAAGAGGGCGGGAAGGAGCTTTTATTTTTGCGATAAGAAGGCATCTGAAGGAGGGTTTAAAAGAAATTCAGGGAGTTTATATCACAAAGCAGTGCCTTGGCAAAGTGGTGGGGGCGTTACTGCGACTTGTGTCAAGGGCTCCAACAGTCTCGGGTTCGAGGCTTGTGAGCGACAAGGGAATGTTTTATTTTGCTTTTGCATCAAGGTAGAGTTGGAAGGAATTGACGGCACATGGAATTTCAATTGGATAAGGATTTGGCTTAATTCTCCCATTAATATTAACTAAGAGTAGGATAATTGTAGTTTATTTATTTATTTTATTATAGTAATTAAGTAGGATAATTGTATTTATTTATTTTATTATAGGATAATTATGGTTTTATTTAGATTAAATGAGATTTTATTTTATTTATTTTAGTTTAATCGATAGATAAGAGATAAGGTGTTGGATTAATTATTTTATTTGTTAAGAGATAAAATAGGAGTTTAAGTTGGGATTTGATAAGTGGGGAAGTGGTGGCCGATTGTTGGACTCTAGGAGCTTGAATTTTCGGTATAAATATGGTGCTAGTGTGTGCTAAATTTTCCCTTTCAAAACCTTTCTTTTTCATATTGGTTATTGCCAAAATTTAGTACCTCTTTTCCCATTGGTGCCGTTTTTCCCTTGTGCAAAAGCCACTTGTGTTTCATTCCTCTTTTCTATTTGTTCTTGGCCGAACCTATATCCCTCTCCCAAACTTCTTCTTTTATGTTGGTGTTAGCCGAATGCCCATCATTGTTTGAAGCCATAGCGAATCCTTATTGAAGGTCTTTGTCGACTACTTGCTTGTGATCTCTCACTCCGAACGTAGGTGAAGGAAGGGAACGCTAAGGATTCTTTCAGATTCGATTCATCAAGGTGAGCAGTGTAGTATTCGGCCTAAGGCCACTTTCTAATACTTTTTGGTGTAGAAGCCGAATCTGACAGTGGATTATAGGGATTTCGACAGTTCAAGAGCGAGAAGTGTTTTCGGGAATTTAGATTCATAAAGGTAAGTGAATCTGACATTCGGCCAAGGCCATATTGTGGTATTTAGATCTAATTCTTATTTGTTTAAAAAGTCGAAATTAACTAGTTCAATGATTAAGGGTATAGCCGATTGCAATAAAGAAGCATTACAAAGTTTGGGATTTAATTTTTAATCCAATCGGCACCAAGGTAAGAATTTGATTACAACAATCCTACTAGGATTAGGATTTATAGTCGAATGGCTTTTTACTAACATGTTAGGGTTGGCCGAATATAGGAATTAAAGATCTAAAGCGGTAGAACGAGTTTTCGGGATTTCAATAAATTCGATAAGTATATCAGGTGTGTACCCCACACTATCTTTTAATAAGAATTATGGTTAAAATTTAATATGAGCATGTTTATAAGAATGTGAATATGGCTAAAGTACCATGCTATGGTACAAAGTACTCAGTCGTTTCCTACTCCTAATAGGATTATGTTAAATATCATTACGACACACATATGACATTATAAGAATGTGAAATAAGAATTTGGCATGTTAATGCATGATATGTATGATATGGGGCATATGGGTTATATGAAAAGGGAAGTGAATGTGGTGACCTAAGACCATGATAAGCGAATGTGGTGACCTAAGACCACGATATCTCGAATGTGGTGACCTAAGACCACGATATCGAATGTGGTGACCTAAGACCACGAATTTTATAAGAGGCGATGAGCACGTCATTTATGTGACGCCTTCGATGGTGTGTAGCGGATGGAGGTTGACTTAGTAGTCCCCACGGTGTGCGAGATGGTACGGGTGATGTGTAGCGGATGGCATATAGGTTTGGGTTCGGGTTGCATCATTATTTCCTATCTGTTATATGAATATGCATGTAATATGTGAACATATGCCTAAATTGTTAAATTTTAGTATTGGTTACACATTGAGTCTGTTTGACTCACCCCTTGTGCGATTATTTTTCAGGTAACGATCAGTAATGGACCGGGTCGACAGGAGTTTAAAGGTGGCCATGCACAGCAAGGAATTTATTTAAATTTGGATTTTTATTTCATTAAGTACTTTGAATTTATTTTTTTTTTTTGGGAATTATTTGATGTAATAAGGCCATAGTAGAACTACTTTACTTTGCTTTTATTTATTAAGCTTACAAACTTTTATTTATTAAAAGATTAAGTAAATTTATTTTAAAACAAAGCCTAAACATTTTGTCACCTAAAGTAAAGGATTTTAATAATGAAATAAACTTGTTCTCAACTTAAGCCCAACCCAAAACAACCTTTCTTTCAAAACACACAAGTTTTTTCTAAGTAACAAAAGAATTTGAAACGGTTTACACCGAGGAACATACCAGATCCGGTCAAGGCTCGTGGGCCGGGTTTGGGATGTTTCATTCTGTGTCACACTGATGCGTGTAAAGTCCAATAATTCTGATGTACACCCCTCGTTTAGACTATCCCCTTCTCAAGTTGTGTCTTCTCTGACCATATACGCACGGCCGCATTATCCTCTACTTTATCAAGGAATCCGTTCTCCATAACAAGCCTTCTAACTTAGTAATCAAAACAGGAATAGACGCCTTTTAAGTATGAAATGACATGTAAACATGGCCAGAATAAAACATGTTAGTAATAAATAATAGTAACCAAAGCAGGTAGAGAAAAAAAAGTGACAAACCACTATATGGGTAACCGCTAAGGTTTAGCATGGCTCTACCTAGGGTGAATTCTTAGAGTTCACTATATGTGGTTTAGTTCTAAAGGAATGATACCTGAACCAGCAGATTCCTCAATCCTCACCCATTATAGGCTCATATGGATAGAGTTCAGTTCAGGGGAATACATTTCTCTATGGCCATGCGGAGGTGAAAACCTCACAGAACCATAGGTACGGATGTATCCCGGAAGCAGTCCTCTAGCCCATGTGGAGGCTAAAACCTCACGAAGGCATAGCTTCTCGCTCTCACTTAGAGGGTGTGATGACAACGGTCATGCAACATGAATGCAGAAATATCCCATGTGTCTCAAACCAAAACAAATATATGACGTGACACAAACTCATGCAAATGGAAAAATGAAATCAAAAAAAAAATTTATTGTCGGTAAAAGGACATTAATCAACCAACTCTAAGGCTTGACTCTCTTATTGGTCCCTAGTGGAGTCACCAAGCTGTCGGAACCATTTTTTTTTTGAAAAATGGGCCGACTTTAAAAGGAAAACGGAGCCGCCACCAACTTTTTTTATAAGTGCGATTGGGTCACTTTAGAAAATATTTTGGTCTACGAATTTTAAGAAAATGAGCTCGAGTTGATTCGCATACGAGGAAGGATTAACACCTCATAGCGCCCAAAATTGGTACCATATGGATTGATTAATGTCCTTAATATCGAAAATTAGAAAAGATTTTAAAATATGAATCTTTAAAAATCTGTGAATAATTCGAATTGGATATCGAAACTCTCTTGCTCCGAAAACATGAAATACCACATCCAGCACGATAGGAAATGATGTTTCAAACCCTCGATACCAAGATCATTTCATGATTTCCAAAATTCATGTATTGTAATTTGAAAAAGGGTATTTCACTATTTGGCCAAACTAAAAACCGAAACCTAGCACGATTGGGCACGATTCCTTGAATTTCTAATCATGAAATATTGCCTTAATTTAAGAAACCCGGGTCAAAACCTCTAAAGGATATTTGGTCATTTGGACGAATAGAAAATCGAGACCCATCACGATTGGGCACGAATCTCTCGAACTTCTAAACACAAAACATTGCCTTATTTTCAAAAACACGATTAAAATCTTTAAAGAATGTTTAGTGATCTAGACGAACGACAAATCGAAACCCAGCACGATTGAGCACGATTCCTCGAACTTCCAAACACGAAACATCGCTTTGTTCAAAAACGCGATCAAAATCTTTAAAGGATATTTAATTATCCCGACGAACGAAAAAAAATTGAAGCCCAGCACGATTGGGCACAATTTTTCGAACATCCAAACACTAAATATTACCTTTGTGAAGCCTTTTTTTAAGTTTTTTGAAAAAAAAGCAAAAGTAAAAACGTGGAAATGTAGCCACGATTAATAGGGAATGACAATAATGAACACAAAGGGGGAAAAGTAAACAATAATAATAATAATAATAATAATAATAATAATAATAATAATAATAATAATGTAATATAACACTCATAATAAGTAATTAATAATTAATATAAAAAATCATGGTGATAATATTAACATTAATAAAATATAGTAGTAAAAAATAAAGGTATATTGATAACAATAAAATAGTAGATATAAAAATAATAATACATAATAAAACAATTAAAGTAAACCATGATATATAAATAGATATAACGGTATGTAAAAAATAAAGATAATAAAGAAAAATATTAGTAATAAAATAATATAATGATAAATATGATAATAAGTATAGTATAGTAGTAATAGCACTAAATAATAATAAAAATAAAATAAAATGATATAACAGTAAATATAATAATAATAAATGTAGCATAGTAATAATGATATAGATGTAAAATCATAGGGATAACAATAATAAAATGATAGTAGTATAGTAAAATAAAATAAGAGTAAATTTTGTAATAAAATAATAAAATAACAATGAAGTTAATAGTAATAATAATAAAATAAGAGTAGTAAAACAATAGTATATATAAAAAATAATAATATATAATAATATAAAAATATGATTATGACAATAATAATAAAAAGGTAACAAAAAACATTTAAAAATCAATGAATCTAATGGCAAAAAATAACAAAACAATAAAAAAAAAGACTGAATTAGATTAAAATCGAAAGCTTGGGGCCAAATCTTAAGAAATGAAAAAAAAGGAGGAGAACACAATTAACACTGGGCACAAAAGAAAGGGGCCTACTGCACAATTTACCGATTTAGGGTAAAATGGCGCATGCGCAAGGGCCCCCTTTACACAACACCGTTTTTGCTTTAAAACTAAAGGAAAAAAAAAACACTTCATTTCTTTTCAGTTTCAAAAAAAGAACCTAAGACTCTTCCCCTTCGTTTTGCTCTCTAGGGTTTGAGCCACCCAACCTTCTATACGCCGCCATATCACCACTGGTCTGGTGACCGACCACGCACACACAAGACCAAAGGCCTGGTAAGTTTCTTCCTCCCTTTCTTTTTTTTTTTAAAACTTTAATGCTTTGATATATATATATATATATATATATATATATTGTAGGTTTTTTAAAAAAAATGAGAAATGGAGAAACCCAAAACAGAAATAAAAAACGAAAAGAAAAAAATAAAGAAGAGAACAACAATATTTAGATTGGAAAAAAATAAAAAAGAAAAAAAAACTTCTACTAATTCTTTAGTATTGATTCGTAAAACGCTCTGTGTATTTCTTGTGTAAATTGTGAAAAAAAATGTATACTGCTTTTCCTAAAAAAAATCCCCCCACTTTTCAATGATTTTCGAAGGCTTTTATAGCCTCTTCGGAATATCTCAAAAACTAAAATCCTAGTCTTCTGTTTGTTGCACTACTGCTTTCCTTTTCTTTCGCAGGTACAATGACGTGGACGCCGTAAGCGAATTTGTTTGGAGACGTGCGACTTGGAAATTTGTCGTGGTACGCTAGCAAAATTTCTTTGCTAAGTTTTCTTTTCTGTTTTTCTTTAGGGGTTTTTTTTGGGCTAAAAATGTGGGTTAGGTTTAGGTGTTTTGGGCTGATTCTATTGTAAAAATTTGGGATATTATTTATTTTTCTGGTTTGGGCCTCAACCTCTAAAATTGGGCCTTGCAGTGAAATTTTGACTCTTTTAAAAAAACACAATTATTTTAAATACAAGATATTCCAAATACAATAGTTATTTTAAATATAACTATTTTTAAAATGTCATTATTCTAAACAAGAGGTATTTCGAACTTTAGCTATTCTTTTTCAAATAACAACTACACAAGATGATAGTTGTTCTACCTAAAGCCTTGAACATAGTTATCACTACAACAAAATTTGCATTTATTGACAGATGTTTATATAACGGACGATATCAGTCAGCATAAGATGCTGGAATGTGAATTAATTAGAGATATACCGACGAATTTTTTAAATCTGTCTGTAAAAGTCCAGGTTACACTAACGGCATATTGTGTTTCCGTTGCTCGGGTGAGATGAAAATTACGCGCTTTCTTCTCTTTATTGGCGGTAGTTTTTTATATAAAAAATAATTAGAATGAATTTAATTTTGATGTTTCCCCTAATTCCTTTCCCGTCTTTTTTTCTACTCTTTCGTTTTTTTTGTACATTCACGTACAGGGTTTTAATTTTTCCCCCAATTCTTTTCAAGGTATTTTTCCACTCATCTTTTCAAAAGTTCTTTCTCATCTTAAATTTCAACTAATTTCTACCTATACTTACCAATTTCGAATAAATCCATACTGGGCAAGTTGAATGTAACATCTCAAAGGCTTTTCAACTTCATCTTCTCCTCTGAAAGGCATGAATGAAAAGCAATTTCGAAGTAGAAGGTAATGAATTTCGATTTTTTAAAACCTCGCTTAAGCTTTCTTTTCCTTTTGTTTTCTTGAAAGTAGAAGGTAATAATTTTCGAAATAGAAGATTTGTTTTTTGTTCAACTTTTGTCTTCTTTGCTTAACAATAAATTCCTTCAAGAAGGGTTTTTTTTTTTTTTTTTTTTTTATAGAAGGGTAAAATTAGTACACATTTATTTATGGTTAGTCTTCCATCATCTTGTCTGGTGCCCCTAAGGACTCCATCTTCATGGATTTCTACAACTCATTTACCTTCACAGCTTGTCACCTTCAAGTTCTTATCTGCAAAACTGAGACAAAAATAGAGAAAGAACAAGTACCACCCCATTGCCAGCATGTTTGCTAACCAGCTCCTCAACTTCACAGCTTTAAATTTATTTTAATATTACAACTAGAAACTTGTAAGACAATAAATTTGGATAAAAGAAATTATTTGACAGTACTGATGGATTTTAGCCCTCTATGTAATACCCTCTATGTAATATCCCATACCCGATCCATTATCCGGATCTAAGTATGAAACATCACAGGTTGACCCAATTTAAAAACACATTTATTTTCTTTTCTTTTTAGAAAAGTTTATAATCTATTTTAGTAGATATCCCCTATCTTCAGAGTGATATTCCTTTAGTTTAAGATCGCTTTTATTTGTAAGTGTAAATTAAATAAAAATTCGCGCATTAAGGATGCACGGAATAACCCTTTAGCAGCTATTTAATTAACATCAATGAATCATAAATATTGTTACGGTCGTAAAGGTTTCCATTCAACATTCGATGTTTTCAAAATGTCGACCAATATAGATAAAATTTTGAATTGGCAATTTCTAACAATAGGCCTAACACCTCCAACAAATACATGTTAACTCCGAAAATTAAGAAAGCTTACAAATGGCCACAAATTTGGTTGTATGCCTTCAAGCACCACGCTTAACCTAAAAACTTGAAAGTAAGAAGAAATTGGGTAAGTTCGTATGAATTTATTGAGTTCTTGGGAAAGACGATCCCACCTTAATTATTATTAGACATTAGGAAAAAGGGACTCGACTAGTTCGCCATATTTGGCAGATACATTACTCTAGCCTGCAGATTAACTGGTGGATGATACCACGAACTAAACTCAGCCTATTGGCAAACAACACTGATTTTTATACTCATGTATGACAATCACAGACACATCTACTTCGAGAATACGCCATTTGTGTGAACTACCATTTATGATAGGTAGGCTTACTGTTCATGCTTTCATGCAACGTACAGTGCCATATGCACCTTTTTTATACGTATTACTTTCCTTGTGCTAGTTTCTGATTCCCGGTTACTGAAGAATCAAAATTTTCCTATATCTTCAAATCCGCTCATCTAAGCTATATAACATCACCTCCGTATCCTCTTAATTCCCCTCCTTGTATGAACACATAAGTGTTCTCTCGTAAAGTCGGGTTTTCACTTTTCACAATTTGCATCTAAGTGACATATAGTCGTAGTTGCATAAAATCACGGATATTTCCCTCTACTTTATATATTTTAAAAGGGACAATAGCAAATTTTTCCCTCTACTTTAACGAATATTTCAATTCCATATCTTTTACTTTCAAAATACCTAATGTAGTGTCTATCAATGTACTTTAGATAATTGAATTTTCCATTATCCAAAAGCAGTTAAATTGCTACAGTTCAACAAAGCATCCCAAGATTTGAACAAATTTGAACAAATGTGAATATTAACGGTATCAACATGATCAACCTACCTCCCCATTAATCTGATTTGTAGTCTTTTTAATCTTCTTCGAAATTGCATTTTTAGTAGAATGAGACTTGCCAAAGAATATGACATTTCTTTCACACTAGATAAAACTGATATAAGCATTCCAAATCATCTTCAAAACAGCAATAAAAATTTTGCCCTTAAATTTGTATAAAGCCCAAACTAGTTCCTAATTCCAAGAACACATAGCTCAATGTGTTGGAAAAATTCTGTGGTGTTATTTATAAAACCCAGCGATTATGTTAATAAATCTTTACTAAGTTAGCATATGTGCTCTAAGTTAGGTCATCTATTCATTTTTCAGCTTTCAACCAAAACAATTTTCTCTATTCTTATCAAACTCTGATTTAATTAGAGTGTGGACTTTAATTTCACAAAGTGAAAATTTCATTAAAATTCAATGGGAATATTAATATATTTCATTCAATCCTTTCTCTCCTTTTATCTATCTTACCAATCACCACTTGTCGCTATACTCAGTGTTAATGGATTTGCTTCAATCTTCCTTTCCGTTTTCTTCCAATACATCTGTCTACTTGTTTGCAACATCTCCTTTCTCCACCAAAGAACCCTTTACAAGAACTCTTGTGCATTTATCACTTTGTTTGTGCATTGATATTCGTCAGGCACTGTATCTTGTTGGAGCTAGGTCCCGAGCATGAAGAGTTTGAGATCTTTTGGTCGAAACTTGGTCGATCATGATCATTGAGAGTAATATTGTTGTTCCTTACTTGACATTTCGAAGTTGGCTCTCGTTCATTCGGGTGGCCTAAACGTCGAGGCTCTTGTTGCGGTCACAAAACTGCTAAGTCTTGTGCATAAGTGATCAACACAAAGCTGGATACGAAGTACAATAGATGATCATCTGTGATTTTTAATCATGGAGCACATAAAGCAAAATAATTGTAAGAAGGTGTAGCATCGTCAAACATATGATTCTTACATGGAAGAGAACAATACTATATATTTCTCTTACACTGATTTACAAGGTTGAAAAATGCGTATTAAAGAACCTAGAATTTGTTGTGTCAAACTTATTTTCAGGGATTGAATATGACGTTCCCACATTTACATTTCCAACTCATGGGCTTGTAGTTGGAGTTATCAACTCTTCTTGCGTAAGCAACACCAAAGAGTAACGTTGAGAAATTCTTGTTCCCATTTCTGACTTGCGGATTTGTAGGCACTTGAATGGCTTCACAGTGGCCGCATGAACTGCATCTTCTCTCACACCTTGGCGGCCTTGACCCTATCTGAGCTCTCAATATTTTCTTTTCTTCATTTATTTTCTATCAAACGTAAGAAGAAAAAAAAAAAAAAGACAGACATTCTTAACATTCATTGTATGATCTTCAGAGGAAAAGAAATATAGTTTTCTGTTCTGTATGCTGGTTTACCTTGGAAAAGGTATCAGATTTGGGATTTGGTCCACCTGAAAATTAAAAACAAGATTAAAAAAATTGTGTTCATTAATTCAAAAAATACTTTCAAAACTTGCTGGTTGTGATGAAAATTTTATTGATGTACCTTCAGCTTTGTATCTAACTTGGGTTGTGCTTAAAATCAAGAGAAAAATAAGGAAAAGGTAGCGATGTCTTTGGCAAAGTACGAAACCGTGGCTATAAACCATTTTGATAAACAGCACAATAGTGGTTTCAGAAAATGAAATGAAAGCTTAATGTAAGTGTTGTCTAGCACTCAGTCTGTTGAAATGATGGAAGATGGAAGGAGGAAGGAAAACTAATTATATTTATGCAGAAATAGAACTATAAAAGTGAATAGAAGGAACCCAGAAAGGGGAAGAACATTATTAACCTCGTTTCTTGAGCCCTTTGCCGACCTGTTTAGCTCCTAGACCAACAAAGATTTTCAAACACAGACAAGCTAATAGAAGATAGGTAAAAACATAACCCTGTTAGAGGAGAATGGAATTTTTCAAGGAAAGAAAAAGAACGCAACAAAGAACACCAGAAACGCCACCAAGTTCCCACAAAAAGACTTGGAATAACAGCTGTCGGAAATTTGGGTAATTTCCCTTTCGTTATAGATACTAAAAAAAAAAAAATTAAACAGATTGTCTGTTTTTCTTGGAGAATTTCTTGTGATGGGTGGTTGCTTTCCGAGCATTTTAAACTCATCACGCCATATCTTCTTCTTTGTTGTTTCACTGAGAAAATAAAAATAACAGAAAAAAATGAAGAACATAATCTAAATATATCTTCTCTCCTCGTATCTTACTTTTGTCTTTAAAAATGATAGTTTAATCACATGCAATGAGCTCATGTCTTCTGTACGCCCCGAGGCGATTTTCTTTAATTGATTGATCATCTTTTTCATAGTCTTTTTCTGGTCCCCTGGTAAATGATAGTACAGGTGAATGTTACGGTTATTTTTCCCTCTTTTTGTCTATCACCATCTTCTTCGATTCTTTTCCCTATATATTTAGGTTACAACTACAACGAGTGTTTAAAACGAGAATAATGACAATTGTTGAGCGGTGGACTCAATTTTTAGAAGTCTTCTAGAGGTTAGATCGATTATTCGGTAGATAATATTTTAAAGATTTTTTTTTGGATGGAGTTAGATACACTTTAATTTGATTAATTTTAATTTTTATATTTTGTAAATTTTATCCTTAATTTAAATGACAGTAATTAGTCTTATTAGATTAATTTTTATTATTAGTCTCGTATTATGAATAAATTATAAATTTAAATTTTAATTTAATTATTTTAATTTTAAAATTTTAAATTTAATTTAGTTAGATCTATTAATTAAAATTACAAATATTTTTTAATATTATGTGAAATCAACGAATTATCATAACATTACATATATTATTTTATGTTTGTTGAACTTTAACAAAATAAATAAATATTTGTTAGTTGATGATCGAAATTTCGAAATTAAGAAAGTATAAAACTAAAATGTAGAAATCAGTGTATAGTAATAAAATTTATACATTTGGACATTGTCATTTGAACTAAATAGTTATGGTGATGTTGTCATATTTAGTTTTTATTTGAGTACTTTTTTAGATTATTCTTCAGTTCAGTGGGGCCTATCCCATACCCAAGTGCGTGAGGTCTGTTCGGCCACAAAATCTAAGACCCAAACTTAATTATGGGCCAGAAATGCAGTGGGCCCGTTTCTAGCAATTCGCAGCGTGGTTTCCAAAGCTAAGAATAGATCAAAGTATAGAACAAGAATTTTATTGAAGTAGTGATTTTTGTTTTTTCTGGCAAAGATAAAAATTTCATAAAATAGAGAAATAGGAAAGCAAGCATCGGGACATCGTCCCATATAATAAACAACACAAACCCAATTACAAAAGCGGATAAAATAAAAGTGACTCCAAATATATCATTCCAAATTTGATTTAGATGTTATGCCGGATCTTGGAGGTTACATTATCTACTTGTTTTAAAAACTCTAGATTTAAACCTCATTAAGTGTCTCTTTTGAAAAACATTAATTTTAGCACATCTCGAACAAGTTTAAAATCGCACTGAACTTACTTATCTTACAGTAAAACTTGATTTGTTATTTAGATTTGCAGCGGAAAACTTCAGAGTTGTCAATTTTGAAAACAGTGATTCCAGTATGTCAAAACGTAAAATTTGTAGTTAAGCAAAGCTAAATTGTCAAAAATTCAACAGTTAACCCAAATTTGACAATAATGTCCAAAAAACATTTAACAGTCCAAAAGTCCGTAAAACCTAAGTAAAACTTTATTTAACCAACATAAGCGTGAGACCAATTCGAGCTTCCGAGCATTGCCAATCTTAAGTCTGAGGATTACTTGAAAAGGTTAATAAATTAAGTGAGCTACAATGTAACACCCCAAACCCGGTCTATGAGTTGAGACTAGATTTGGTTTGTCACATGAATCGAGTTATCTTTAAATTTGCAATAAGTTGAAAACTTCAATATAAATTTCAGTGTTTTAAAATAAATAAATAGAAGAGTATTTGAATTTGATAATATTTGAAAACATTAGTTGAAAATCATTGTATTATCAAAACTTTTAAATAGTTTGTTAATGAATTGACTATAATAAAATATTTATAAAAGAATTTCATATACTTGAAAACCAAAATTTATTTTAAATAAAGCATCATAAAATCACAACCATTAATTAAAAAGTCCAAAGTTTAGTTTAAAACCCAAACACACATAAAAATCCAAAAGTTATTTATAGAGGCCCTTATTACAATAATCCATAAAAAATATTTATTGAAAGTTCGAGTTTAAATAACCCTCTCTCAAATATGGCCTCCACGAAGTCATCCTCGCCCAAGTCCACATCAATTTCCATTACGAGATGGAAAGAATTTAAAGGGATGAGTTACTTAGAACTCGATGTGTAACTCACCTACCACCATTATTGGGCAGATTATCGGGACATAATCTTTGGGCTTGAGCCCAATTCGAATTCAACAATATATCATGAATTAACACAATTAATAATGCATGTAAAATGAAATTCCCCCCATACCTAATATCCATCCGCTAACACCCCGTACCAACCATCACACCTGTGGGGATCAAGTCAACCCACCCCGCCATCACACCAATCGTAGGCATTAAGCCTTTTTATAATTGTGGCATAGCCACCGAACTAGAGCAATAAGCCGATATTGTGGCGAAACCACCGAACTAGAGGCAATAAGCGATATTGTGGCGAAACCACCGAACTAGAGGCAATAAGCGATATTGTGGCAATGCCATTCTTCTCTTCATATATCCCACCCATGCAATTATACATGTACTTTTAAATATAAAATTTATTAACAATACATAACATGGTGGGTTTATCAATAACATTTCATTTGGCCCATAATTATAGCAATTTGTCCATTTAGCGGTTTAGTGGGCTTTGGCCCATTTACCAAACTAGAGTGTTTTGGCTAAATTTTAACGAACTAGAGTATTTTGGCCCATTTTCACGAACTAGAGTATTTACTACCCATTTTCACGAACTAGAGTATTTACTACCTATTTTCACGAACTAGAGTATTTACTACCCATTTTCACGAACTAGAGTATTTACTACCCATTTTCACGAACTAGAGTATTTACGGCCTATTTTCACAATTAGAGTATTTACTACCATTTTCACGAACTAGAGTATTTACGGCCTATTTTCACAATTAGAGTATTTACGGCCCATTTTCACGAACTAGAGTATTTACGGCCCATTTTCACGAAACATCAAATTTTCATAATAACAATTAATTTCTTGAGGTGTTTTCGTAATTTTCACGATTTAGTCGTTTTACGTATTTTCGTCAAAATATCAATTTTTGCTTTTACCGATCTAGTCGTTTTTACGATTTTGCTTCCATACCGAAATTTGACATCCAACCAAAATATAATGAGTGTGAAATTACACACCTCGTTACCGTGAGTACTAACCCTTCACGCTCCTCGGCACCTAAGATATATTTTGATCCGTTAGACAACTAATTCGTAAAAATAAATCTTAATCGATAATAGATCCAAAATCTTACCCTCTTGATTTTGAATCACTTCGATTTTCGGTTTTCCTTCGTTTAATGATTCGTTCGTCGTCGAGAATCCACCAACGTATAATGGTTCGGAAGTTCGTACCACTTCGAATAATGGACTTCCTTGAAGATGGCCCATAACCGGTGGAAAATCCGGATGCCAAACCGCTCTTCGTTTGAATGGGGGATTTACGGATCCGTCCCTCTTAACATGACTAACCACCGCCCTTTTCTTCCCTATTTTGACAGTCTTCAAGATCCAAAGGAATTTAGTTAGATCTAAAATAATATCGAATGTTACTAGAGATTTAAAGAGATTTGATTTCCTTACCAAAATAAAACGTTTCCAACGTTTCTCCCGATCACTTGAGTTCCGATCTCCGTTATTGCACTAAATAATAATAACGAAAAGAACGTTATTAGAATGAACGCTATATCAATCCAAAAAGACCCTCAATAAACCAATGATATTCGGCCATAATATCACTTATTAAAACGAAAATGAAAAAGAAGAACCCCTTACCTATGATCCACGATCGAAAGGAAAGAATGGAGAATGGTGTCTAAATGATGAAGGATTCGGCTATGTATGTTCAAGGAAAAGAAAAATAATTGGGTTTATAGGCACAATAGCATTCGGCCAAGAGAGTGAAGATGGAGAGAATTTTCGATTGAAAAAGAAATAATATAAGAACGAAAGGATGATGGTGATGTTGTTGCTTGATGTCAAAGAGAAAAGAAGAGAAGAAAAAAAAAAAAAATGAACTTTAGGTGCTGGTATATTCGGCCATGGCAAAAGAAAGAAAAAAGATGATTCTTTTTGGTATGGATGATTTCGGCACAAGAAGAAAAGGCACAAAGAATTGGCTATCGAGATAAGCAAAAAGGAATAACCAAATGGTCACAAAATTTGAGCTTTACTAATGCCCTATTCGGCCAAGATGAGAGTTTGAGAGGAGAAAACAAAGAAAAATCTGCACAATGTGCAAAGAATGACCAAAGAGAAAAGAATGAGATTTTAGCCAAACTAACAAAATTTTGGCTCCTTTCCTAAACCAATGTTGCCGTCCAAGACATGGTCAATTGGCCATGATTTCTTTCCAAATTTTCCCTTGATAAGTGCCTTATGTTCCCCTATCTTTCCTTAAACCTTTGATTCCATGCCATAAGTTAGTTGTTTCCTTAATCCATTGATACACTAACCAAAAATAACATGGTCAACACCTTCCTTAATTGATCATTGCCGACACTTCCTATCCATGAGCGTAAAAATTAAAACAAAAATTTTATCTAGGTGCTATACAAGGGATTCAACCTCTTCCCCTTGCTAGAACCCATGCGCCAACTCCACCATGCCATATGCTCATTTTATGACACTCTTAGCACATAATTTAGCTTAAGTCTTAATCACCTTTGTTTCACTTCAATAAATTCTCAATTAATAAATTTTATTCTTTCCTCAAAATATGCTTTACCCTCTCAAAGACTTCAATAAGCACCAAATTAAAATAAAAGATTTTTCCTTTAAAATCTAAACACCAAAATCATGCAAATTTAAATACTCAGATTTTTAGGGTGTTACATACAAAGCCTAGTGTGTGGCTTAGCACACATACAAAATAGAAAGAAGAGAATAATACACAGATTATAGCAGAGTAAATACAGATGACATGAAATATTTAGCGGTGCAAAATAACACACATATCAGATTCTGCCCCCATTCGCTACACACCAACTCTGTGTAACATCTTGCCCAGCGAAGTCCTAACTATTTAAGTGTTGTTTATAAAAGTAAGGCTTAAGGGTAAGTTTCAAGTGCCCAATGTTAGGATTCGATTAAGTGTAATTACTTTCTGAGTGCGCCAGTGATGTTGTAACACCCCTAGCATAACATCATACAATGTACAATTAGTTAACATTAACAATTCATCACATAAATCATAACAACATCAACCAAAGTCATACATACGGTCCCTTTTAGGACCCTCGAGGCCTTAAAAAGACATTAGAAATAAATCGGAACTAAATCGAAAACATATGAAAATTTTCAAAAAAAGTTAAAAATTTTCAAATTGCAGGGGTCACACGGCCAAGAGACACGCTCGTGTGGACATTCGAAATAGGGATACACGGCCATGTCCAAGCCCATGTCCATACCTGTGTAACTCACGACTTGGGCCACAAGGCCAAGCCACACGCCCGTGTGCCAGGCTGTGTACCCTTCGAATCAACCTCACACGCCTGTGTGCCTGGCCGTGTGCTAGGCCATGTAATAGCCTGACTTGCAACCCTTTGAAAGCTATAGAGGACACACGACCGTGTTACTTGGCCGTGTGTCATACACGGTTGAGACACACACCCGTGTGGACGAAAAATTAGCCATTTCCCAGCCATTTGTCTCACCCAAACTCACACCTCATGCACAAGCTAATTGCACCAAAATAAAGCATTCAAAGCACACTTCACATATGCATATCCAAGCTTACGCAACATAGAAACTATCCATTCAACTAATATGCTGAAATGGCACCTTAATTTCAACAATCAAACTTACCTAAACACCTACAATTCATTCACTAATTAAACTACCAATTGAACCATTTCAAAGCCACATTTATCCATATATTCATATACCCAAAATTCATACACAACCAATACCAAATGCCCATTTTCACAACTAAAATGTACCATACCAATTTAACTAAAATTTGATCACTATCAAATTACCAAATCAATCCATTAGCAACATTCATAGACTATCTCTATTCATACCATTCACCATTTCATAAAATACCATTACCATATCATTTCCCTACCATCATTTTTAACCATCACAACATCAAAATAATAACCACACCAAAATACCATACAATTATAATATCATACCCACTAGATCATAAACCATAATGTCATATATACAAGCCACACATAATGGCTAAATTTCATCAAACAAGATACTTATACATGCCATTATAACCATGACTCAAAATCATCAAAATATACCGATATAACCGATGGATAGTGTGATGGATCTCCGACAACTTCCAATCCGAACGAGCTTTGGATTATCTAGAAACATAAAGGAAAATAACACGAAGTAAGCATACAATGCTTTGTAAGTTTGTAATTCATAAACAAAGCTTACCATTTCAATTTATAAGCATAAAAACAATTTGAGACAATCCAACATGACTTGGCATTAGCCTAAGCAACAACAACCTTTCAAGTTAGATAATCACATGGCCTAGCAAATTATCTCAAAACATCATAGCTTTTATACATACTACTTTTAAGCATTCATATTTTCAAGCATATGGCTAAGCATATTTTAAACATCATCAACTCATACATTTTCATACTTTCATAGCATCACTTATCGAAGCATTTGTCAAATCTTCCCTTTTTCATACCCGTTGAACCACTAGAATAATATCGAATACGCGGGGATCTCGTACACTATGTGCCAACATGTGGTCGAAACCACTACTATCTCATATCTCGTATCATTGCTCTCTCTCAAGCCATAAATGGGTCCGCTCACGCAAGCTTTCAAGTAACAGCAACATATGCCGAAAACTCAGCCACTGATAGGACGTACAAAACCAACACCCAAGACATGGTAACCCCTAATGACATGTCATTTGTATCATATAAATTCCTAAGGTTCTAACGGGATCCAAAAGTTGTCGAAGCTTCGTTGGATATTTCATTAGAGTCGAAACATTGATATATTAAATAAAAGCATTTAATTTGAACATAATTCAATGATATTTAAATTAACGAACTTACCTTAAACACGAATGGAGAAATATGATCGATTAATCTAATACTTTTTCTTTTCCCCGATTTAAATCCGTATGTTGTTTTTCTTGATCTATATAATCAAATTTAACTCATTCAAAATTCATTCTATTCAATTTAATCCAAAAATCATATTTTGAAAAATTACACTTTTGCCCCAATAATTTTGAATTCATTTCAATTTAGTTCCTAGCTCATAAAAATGAAAATTCATTCAATTTAGTACCAACCCACTACAGCTGAATATCATCTAAGCCCTTAACAAGACCTAAATTTCATTTATTTCATATTTTCACCATGAACATTTTTCTATTTTCAATTAAATCCTTAAATGACAAATTCATCAAAAATTCATTTACAAAAGTTGTTCATCTATCATAAAACATTTATTTTCATCCATCAAACATAAAAAACAACTAACCTACATTCATGTTAAAATCCTAGGCTTTTAACAGTTTTGCAGATTAGTCCCACAGGTTAGTTAGATTAAGCTACAACTGTAATGACCCAAAATTTACGGGCACCGAAAAAGTGAGTTATAGGGCCTCCGTCTTAGTAAACCGAGTCCGTAAATAATTATTAGGGTAAATATGAGTCTAGTAGTGTGTCTAATTATGTTTTAATTAGATGAATTTAGTTTAATTAAGAGAAATTAGGAAAAAGGACTAAATAGAATATGGTAGAGGTGGGCATGGGCCGGGCCAGGTCGGCCCAAAATATGGGCTTAAAATTTTGTCCAAGCTCGATCCTACAGAAAATTGATAAACTTAGCCAGGCCCCTACTGCCCCATAGTAATTTTTTAAGTTTTTTCATTAAATAAAAAATTTAAAACAAATATTAAAACAAAAAACAAATAAAAATATGTAATTTTTTAGCTTTTTCATTAAATAAAAATTTTAAAACAAATATTAAAACAAAAAAACAAATAAAAAATATGTAAATTTAAAAAGTATATTTAATTAAAAATAAAAATATATATTTAATATATAATTCGGGCCGGGCAGGGCTCGGGCCAAAAAAGTTTTACTCGAGCCTGGCCCATTTTTTAAACGGGTCTCGTTTTTTTGTCCAAACCCATATTTCGGGCCTATATTTTTACCCGAACCTTCTCATTTTTCGGGCGGGCCGTCGGTGGGGCCGGGTAGCCCGGCTTGTGTCCACCTCTAGAATAAGGTGTAAAAGTTGAATTATAGATTAAAAGAAAGTATAAAGGCCAATTCATAAATATGAGGCGGCATAAGTTGATTGAATTGAAGATATTACATGATATTTAATTAATAATTATTAACGTTTAATATTAAATTATAAATTATAATAATAATTATTATATTATAAAATAAGATAAATAAAGACAAATGTATGGTAATGATTTAATACAAGTGTGTTAATTAAAATACATACAATTGTAATACATGTATTATTCAAATATAATACATGTATTATTTATTTTATTAAGTAAAAGATAATTATTAGATAATTAATTGAATTATAAGATTTTTACAAGTGTATGGTATAGATGATATTGTACATTTATGAATAAAATATTTATGTACATTTGTAATATTATTATTTTTGTTTAATAGATATTTATTAAATAAATAAGATAATTGACAAATATATGGTACAAAATTTATACAAGTGTAATAATATAAATATGTACAAATGTAATTAAATAATTGATTTAGTTAAAATTTAAGAATAATATATTTTATATTGATATTATAGTAATTATTAAGTAATTAAAACAATAAAGTAAATAAAATAAAGTAAATAAAAGAAACTAAAGAAAGAAAAGAAAGAAAAGAAGTAAAATAAATAAAAAGAACAGCAGAAGCCATTCGAACAGGGGAAGAAAGAATAGGAAAGAAAATAAAAGGGAAAATTAGGAATTTGAAGCTTGAAGTTTAATTGGTAAGTTAAATTAAGTCCTTTTCTCTTAAATTTGATGTTTTAGAAGTTTTAAAAGAAGGTTTTGATGGAATTAAGTTGATATTTTGTAAGTTCATAGGTTTCCAAGTATAGTTTATGTTGAACAAAAAGATGAATTAGGGATTTAAATGAATGAAACTCAAGTTAGAATACATAAAAGGATTAAATTGTAAAGTAAGCTATAAGTTTTATGTTGTAGGGACTAAATTAAGGAAAATTTGAAATTAGTGAAATATGCTGAAAGTTTAGTAGTTAAATTTGAGTTTGGATGAAATTTGAATAGAAATAGAGTGTGAATTAAATTAGAGCAGAGATAAATCTAGTTAGGATTAAATTAGAATTAGGGTATAAATTGAATAGAAATTCAATTATTATTATAAATTAATGCTATAATTAATAGTGTAAATTATTATTATTTTTGTAGCTAATAAGGAACTCGAGGCATCGGCACACAAAGGAAAGGAGAAGGTTATCGAGGAATAATCGAACAAATTAGGGTTTGTATTACTATAATTCAAATTATTTATTATTTGATGTTAAATTTAAATTATTTGTATGGTAAGTAAATAATGAAGTAGGTGACTTTATTGAATAAATTTGAGAAATTGAATTGAATGATAAATATGTGTTAGTATTTAATTATATTTTGATTAGAAAATGGAAAAGTGAATTTGAAATTGAATTGTAATTGAATTGAAAGTGATTTGAAATTGAATTGAGAATTGGAAACCCTATTAACTAGTCAGTTTGGTCGGATATAGTTGGCATGCCATAGGATTGGAAGTGTTCAGGGATACTTCGATCTCGAGTCGATGAGACACTGGGTGTCATTATATTACTTCGGATAGATTCGATGAGGTACTGGGTACCAACATTCTTCGGCTTGGCTGATGAGATACTGGGTGTCAAATATTGCTTCGAACTATCCGATGAGGCACTGGGTGCCAATTTGGTGTGTATGGTTGGATCTGTGTATCCGCTAAAGTCCGAGTCTGTTAATAGGGGTAATTAAATGAAAAGTTAAATCGAACGAAATGAATCAGTTGAGCCATTGGAAAGAAATGTGATTGTGGAATATGATTTGAAAATGTGAATTGAATATGAAAATGTGAAGGGAAAACATGAAATAAATGTTCATGAGATAAATAATGGCTCAATGTGAAAGTATATGATGTTAACTAATGAAAAGTTAAATTGAATTGTAAATATTGAGAAATGAAAAGTTATATATATATGAATTAGTTTGGTAAATCTTAAAGTTATATGATTTAATTTACTTGGTTATTGTATTATAATTTGAATTATGGTAATACAACCGAGTATGAAATACTAAGCATACGATTATTTCCATACGCAGGTTGATAGGAGTCCAGTGTTTCGGTCCAGCATCCGAACAATCCCGACTCCAACATAAAGATTTTGGTGATGTTTCCTTCCTTTAAGTGAAAGTGGCATGTACATAGAGATTATAATGGGTTGTGTATTGATGCAAGACGGAAAGGTAATAGCCTATGCATCCTGACAATTGAAGCCACATGAACGTAACTATCTGACTCATTATTTGGAGCTAGAGCTGTGATTTTTGCCTTAAAAATTTGGAGGCATTATCTTTATGGTGAGAAATGCTATATAAACCGATCATAAGAGTTTAAAATATCTTCTTTCTCAAAAAGAGTTGAACTTGAGACAAAGAGGGTGGATTGAACTTCTGAAATATTATGATTGTGTCATAGATTATCATCCAGGAAAGGCAAATGTGGTAGCAGATGCATTGAGCAGAAAAGCTGCTATTGAATTAATGGTAATGTTTGCTCGACTCAGCATTAATGATGATGGTAGCTTGCTAGCTGAATTAAAGGTTAAGCCAGTGATGTTTTATCAGATTAGAGCAGCTCAAAAGGGAAGATAAGAAGTTAATGAAGAAAAGAGAGATGGTACAGCGTGGTACGGTGGAAAATTCTAGTATTGACGAGCATGATTGTTTGAGGTTTCAAAATCGGATTTGTATCCCAACTATTTCTGAGCTTAAAGAGTTGGTTCTTTGAGAAGCACATGGTAGTGCTTTCGCTTTGCACCCTGGTGGAACGAAGATGTATCGTGATTTACGAGATCTGTATTGATGGCCAGGAATGAAGAAAGATATAGTTGAATTTGTCGGTAAATGTTTGACATGTCCGAGGGTAAAAGCAGAACATCAAGTACCGACAGGTTTGCTTCAGCCTATTAGTATTCATGAGTGGAAATGGGATTGTATCACTATAGATTTTGTTACGGGACTACCGTTATCAGCAAGCAAAAATAATTTTATCTGGGTAATTATTGATCGGCTTACAAAGTCAGCTCATTTCATTGCAGTCAGAGCTGACTAGTCATTACAAAAGCTTGCCGAGGTTTAAATTCGAAAAATTGTAAGATTACATGGTATTCCTACATCGATAATCTCAGATCGGGATCCGCGATTTACTTCGAGATTTTGGAGGCAGCTACATGATTCTTTGGGAACTCGGCTCAATTTTAGTACGGCTTTTCATCCACAAATGGATGGACAATCAGAGCGGGTAATTCAAATTCGGAAGATATGCTTCGGGCTTGTATCATCAATTTTGAATCAGGTTGGGAATGAGAAAATAAGAATTTGGTCATAGTAGGTGAATTAGGTGACTAATTGATGAGATAAAATAAAATAAAGAGAAAGATGATATCACATTTCATCTTCATCTTCTTCCACCGAAAATATCAGCCAAATAGGGGTTTTAGAAGCTTAAAATTTTTAGCAATTTATCCTCCTTGTAAGTAAGTGATTTTGGTGGTCTTTCTTGATAATTTTTGTACTTTTGGGACCCTTGTTGCATAATCTAGCTCATGATGGGATTATTTTACAAAATGGTAGAGAATCTAGGGTTTTTCCATGTGAATATTCATGCTGATTTCTAAAATTTTATGGAAGAAAATGAATTTTTGTTGTTAAATACACAACTTTTGTGAAATGTGTTTCCATGAAAACACTTAAAAGGACCTTTTTGTAAAGGTTGTAAAATAGGTGGTAAATGTGTGTAATAATTGAAATCTTGAGTTGCTATAAGAGGGAAAATGAATCGACTAGGCTTGGGAGTGTGAAAAATGAACACATTTTCTTTATGAGCCTAGGGACAAAATTGTAATTTTACGAAAGTATAGGGGCAAAACGGTAATTTTACCAAAATAGAAACTTTGAAATGATTTAAATAATGTGGTGATTTAATAAGTTAAATATGTCATTATAGATCAAGAAGAATGTGGAATCAATCTTGACCGAGGAAAATGCAAGGTTTCGGATTAAATTACAAATTGACATATTTGTATCAAGGTAAGTTTATGTGTAAATGATACATCCTCTTTACTTATTTTTTTTACATATTAATGCATTGTATGAAATGCAAATTAATATTATTGATGTCTATTAAAATGATAGAAAGTGAGGAAATTCTCGGTTGAACCTTCGGAATAGAAAAATGATACGTATAAACCTCCGTGGTTATAATATTATTGGTGGGCTGTGTACGATACCACTGTGTTTATTATTATTGGTGGGATGTGTGCAATACCGCCATGAATATGAATTATTGGTGGGCTGTGTGCAATACCACCGTGTTTATTATTATTGGTGGGTTGTGTGCGATACAACCGTGTTTATTATTATTGGTGGGCTGTGTGTGATAGTACTGTGTTTATTATTATTGGTGGGCTGTGTGCGATACCACCGTGTACATGTGATTATTGGTGGGCTGTGTGCAAAACCACCGTGTACCTAGTATTATTCTGAAGTGTTCACCGAGATACTTTGTATAAGTGAAATTACTTGTGGCTTTGTGGTGATAAGTGCAGCGTATAAATGCATGTAAATGTGAGCAATGTTTTATGATATGTGTTTGGGATGTGGTAAGATTTTAAATGAATAAGTATAATTATGGGGATTTAAATTGTTCTTGATTGATAAGTACGTGGTATGATGTTCATTGTTTACATATAAGCTTACTCCCTTCTCTTTTTCCTTATTTTATAGTGTCAAAGAGCCAACTCGGGATACAGAGACCGTCAGAGGATCACTCACACTATCCACACATTTTGGTATAATTAGATTTAATATTTTGAGTATGGCATGTATAGGGACTTAGTCTTTTATCAAGTGTCATATAGTTTTAGCCAAAGGTATTGGCTTGTTTTGATGATAATTCTTTTGTATAAGGCCATAGTTGATGGCTAATTCTCATTAATATATGAAAGTGATGATGTTTAATATGAATGTGCAAATTGTATAGTTGAGAAATTGATATATTTTTATGTATGAATGAATAGGTTGTGTGATGTAGTTTATATGGGTGTAAGTATGGGTGGCAAAAAGGCTTGGTATATAGCTTTGTTATTGTCCACACGGGTAGACACACGGTCATGTGTCTAGGTCATGTGCGACACACGATCTACCCTATGGGCGTGTGATTTGGCCGTGTGTCCCCCAGAATTCTAAATTGGCAAAACAAAATGTCTAGAAGTAACCACATGGGCAGAGACACGGCCGTGTGTCTCATCCGTGTGGAAGACACGACTATAGACATGGTCGTGTGCCCAGACAGTGTAAAGTCTGCACCTGAATTTAGGAATTTAATCTGCCACACGGTCTAAGGACACGGGCATGTGGCATGACCGTGTGACCTTATTGGGATGATGACGTCAGAAATAGAATGTCAAGCTTTTCACACACAAGCTAAGACGCGGGCGTGTCATGGCCGTCTGAGGGATACGGGCCGTAGACACGGGCATGTGTCAAGCAGTGTGAAAACCCCTGTAGGTTCAAATTGAGTAATAAATCCGCCCAGACAAGGGACATGGGCATGTATGATAACACGGCCTACCCACACAGGCGTGTTCCCTTCCACACGGGCGTGTGGCCCTGTTTTGAGCAAAAGTTTTCTAAGTGTTTGTAAGTTTCCGGTTCAGTTCTGAACTAATCTTTATGTATATTTTAGGCCTCGTAAGCTCGTTTAAGGAGTGATATGAATATCTATAGAAAGTTTTAAATTTGGGTGGAAAGTTATATATCGGTTTGTATGATTGCTTGATTGTAAGTTGGTAATGCCTCGTACACTATTTCTCGTGTCGAATATGGGTAAGGGGTGTTATATTTAGTGGTATCAGAGCTATGGTTTAGTCGATTCTTAGACTAGCATAACGTGTGGAAGAGTCTAGCTATACATGCCATAAATATATTATGATAGTATGGTGACTCCTTACAATTTCAAACTGTGTTTTCATATAGTAAATGGATCCCGATCGAGCTGTTACTGATGATGTTGCTAGTAATGTGTCGACTCCCACGCAAGGGACCGCGCCAGTAGAAAGTAGACCCGAGACTTTGGGTCAGGGCGAGGAGGCTCGGGAAGTCTTTCTCCATATGATGAGTAATTGGTATACTGAGTTTGTATGAGCAAATCCTAATGCTCAACCTCCTTCACCCCCTTCTATACCTCAACCAGTCCCCGTAGCTCCTCAAGGTATTAATTTGGTAAGACTGACTAAACCTCCGGTCGATAAGATTCGAAAGTAAGGGGCCGATAAATTTAGAGCCAACATAAATGATGACCCTGAGAAAGCAGAGTTCTGGCCTGAAAACTCTAAACAGGTATTCGATGAACTTTCTTGCACGCCCAAAGAATGTTTAAAATGTGTTATATCATTACTGAGGGACTCGACATACTGCTGGTGGAAAACGCTAACATCAGTAGTTCCGAAGGAGAGAGTGACATGGGATTTCTTCTTAGAGGAGTTCTGAAAGAAATACATAAGTTAGCAATTCATTGATCAGAAATGGAAAGAGTTTCTTGAATTAAAACAAGGCAAAATGTCCGCGACAGAGTATGAACGTGAATTCGTTAGACTCAGTAAGTATGCTCAAGAGTGTGTGTCTACGGAAGGTATTATGTGTAAAAGGTTCGAAGATGGGCTGAACTAAGATATTAGATTGTTAGTTGGAATCTTAGAGTTGAAAGAATTAGTGGTATTGGTCGATAGAGCTTGCATGGCCGAAGAGTTGAATAAAGAAAAGAGAAAAGCTATGATTGAAGCCCGAGATGCAAAGAAGAGACCGATGAGTAAGTCGTTCCAATCTCAATCAAAGAGGTCCAAGGAAACGAATCCTCGGATGACTGCTTCAGCTGGGTATTCACACCGAGATCGCAGTAAAACATATTCGGACTCTAGAGTTCAAGCCATCTCAATGGCAAGTGTGGGTAATGTGATGTATAATAAACCCAAGTTTCAGAAGTGTGGTAGACAACATATTGGAGAGTGTTGGGGAAAAAACTGAGCTTGCTACAAGTGCGGTTCACTAGACCACTTCATTCGAAACTGTCCTGAGAAGGATGAGAAAGACAGGCGACAAGAAGTGAGAGCGAGTAATGTACCTTCGAGGGGTAGACCACCGAAGAACCCGGGAAGTGGGACTAGCAGTAGAGGTGTGCCTAGAGACTCTGCTATGAGGTTAGAGGGTTTGAGCACCTGCAAGGACTTATTCCATTCGCGCTTGCGAGGAGGCATCATCCCCTGATGTGATTACGGGTATATTCTTTCTTTACGATACTAATGTTGTTACTTTAATTGACCCCGGATCCACCCATTCTTATGTTTGTGTGAATTTGGTAAATAGTAAGACATTATCTGTTGAATTAACTGAATTTGTGATTAAGGTGTCAAATCCTTTAGGCAAGTATGTGTTAATAAAATGTGGTAGTAAGTTTATTGAACTAAGATGTGTAAATGGAGATATTATTTGAGTTGAATTAGGTCAATCGGATAGCTTGCCTATAGTGATTTCTTCTAGGAAGCTGAGAAATGTATAAAAAAAGGTATAAGTCCTATCTTGCATTTGTGTTGAATACCCAAGAGTCGGAAGTAAAGATTGAATCAGTGCTTGTGGTATGCGAGTATCCGGACATGTTCTCGAAAGAGTTACCTGGATTGCCTCCAATTAGAGAGGTTGAGTTTGGTATCAAGTTGGTACCTGGTACGACACCTATTTCGGTTACCCCGTATAGAATGGTACCATTGGAGTTAAAAGAATTGAAGGCTCAGTTACAAGAGTTGACTGATAAAGGTTTCAAAGGTCGAGCTATTCTCCGTGGGGTACTCCAGTACTCTTTGTGAGAAAGAAAGATAGATCGATGAGGTTATGTATAGACTACAAACAGCTCAATAAGGTTACAGTTAAGAACAAATATCCATTACCGAGAATTGATGATTTGTTCAATCAACTGAAGGGAGAAACTGTGTTCTCCAAGATAGATTTAAGATCCGGTTAATATCAGTTGAGAGTCAAAGAATCGGATGTGTCAAAAACTACTTTTAGAACTAGGTATGAACACTATGAATTTCTTGTAATGCCTTTTAGTCTAACTAATACACCAGCTATGTTTATGGATTTAATGAACCGAATTCTTTGGCTGTATTTAGATAAGTTTTTAGTAGTGTTCACAGATGATATATTGATTTATTCCTGAGATAAGGCCGTGCATGCCGAACACTTAAGAACGGTATTACAGATTTTACGAGAGGAGAAATTGTTTGCTAAGTTTAGTAAAAGTGAATTTTGGCTTTGTGAAGTCAAATTTCTGGGACACATAGTTTTAGATGATGGTATTCGGGTTGATCCGAGAAAAATTTCAGCGATTGTTGATAGGAAATCGCCAAAAAACATATCCGAGGTTAAAAGCTTTTTGGGCTTAGCCGGGTATTATCGATGTTTTGTTAAGGGATTTTTGATGGTTTCTTCCCAAATGACTAAGTTGTTGCAAAATAATGTTAAGTTTGAATGGACTGATAGAATGTTAAGTTTGAATGGACCGATAGATGTCAACAAAGTTTTGAGAAGTTGAAGGCACGATTAACTGAAGCACCGATTTTGGTTCAACCTGAGTCGGGAAAGAAGTTTGTGATCTGTAGTGATGCGTCATTGAATGGTCTTGGTGGTGTGCTGATGCAAGAGGGCAAAGTAGTAGCTTATGCCTCGAGACAGCTTAAAACCACATGAAAAAAATTATCCAACACATGATTTGGAATTGGCCGCCATCGTCTTTGCTTTGAAGATTTGGCGTCATTATTTGTATGGTGAGAAATGTCGAATCTTTATCGATCATAAAAGTTTGAAGTACCTGATGAACCAAAAGGACTTGAATTTACATCAACGGAGGTGGCTCGAATTATTAAAGGATTATGAACTAGTTAGTGATTGACTACTATCCGGGGAAAGCGAATATAGTCGCAGATGCCTTAAGCAGAAAATCCCTGTATGCTTTGAGAGCTATGAGTACGAGTTTAGTTTTGTCTGACGACGGTTGAATTTTGGCTGAGTTAAGGGCTAGACCGTTGTTTCTTCATCAGATTTGTGAAGCTCAAAAGAATGATAGTGGAATGCAAGCTAAGAGAGCTTAGTGTGAATTGGGAAGTAACTCTGACTTTTGGGTCAGTTCAGATAATTGTTTGATGTTTCGTGATAGGGTATGTGTACCGAAGGATGATGAGTTGATTCGAAAAATTTTACATGAGGCACATAATAGTTGTTTGTCAGTACATCCGGGCAGTACAAAAATGTATAATGATTTGAAGAAGTTGTATTAGTGGCCGGGTATGAAGAGAGACATCTCCGAGTTTGTTACAAAGTGTTTGATCTGGCAACAAGTGAAAGCCGAGCATCAAGTACCTTCGGGTTTACTTCAGCCAGTGATGGTTCCCGAGTGGAAATGGGACCGAATCATGATGGATTTCGTAACTGGGTTACCTATGACTCCGAAAAAGAAAGATGTTGTATGGGTTATCGTTGATGGATTAACGAAATTGGCTCACTTTATACCGGTATGTGTTGATTATTCACTTGGCAAGTTGGCTGAGCTGTATATTGCCGAAATTGTGAGATTACATGAGGTGCCTATGTCCATTATTTCAGATAGAGATCTGATGTTTACTTCGAGGTTTTGGAAAAAGTTGCAAGAAGCCTTGGGTACGAAATTGAATTTTAGTACCTCGTTCCATCCACAAACTGATGGTCAATCCGAAAGAGTGATCCAAGTTCTCAAAGATATGCTCCGATGCTGTGTTTTAGAGTTCGAAGGTAGTTGGGAAAAATATCTACCTTTGGTCGAATTTGCCTACAACAATAGTTATCAGTTGAGTATACAGATGGCACCGTACGAAGCATTATATGGACGCAAGTGTCGAACTCCTTTGTATTGGACCGAGCTTAGTGAAAAGCAAATTCACGGGGGTTGATTAGTTAAAGAAACCGAAGAGAAAGTGAAAGTTATCTGTGATAGTCTGAAAGCTACTTTAGACCAACAAAAGTCATACGCGGATTTGAAAAGGAAGGAAATTGAGTTTCAGGTGGGTGATAAAGTGTTTCTAAAAGTATCCCCGTGGAAGAAAATATTAAGATTCGAGAGAAATGGAAAATTGAGCCCGCGCTTCATTGGGCCGTATAAGGTTATTGAAAGGATTGGACCAGTAGCTTACTGGTTAGCTTTACCGGCAAAGTTAGAGAGAATACACAACGTGTTTTATGTGTCAATGTTGCGACGATATCGTTTCGATTCTTCGCATGTAATTCCTCCAACTAAAATTGAGTACGACCGGATATGACCTATGAAGAGAAACCAATTAAGATTTTGGCTCGAGAGGTTAAACAGTTGAGGAACAAAAGTATAGCCTTAGTGAAAGTGTTGTGGTTAAAAAAAATAGTGTAGAAGAGGCTACAAGGGAACCAGAAGAAGCCATGAGAGAACAGTACCCAAACCTTTTTATCGGTAAGATTTTCAGGGGCAAAAATCCTAAAGGGGAGAGTTGTAACAGCCCGATGTTGGGGCTAGTTGGAATAGTGGTTTTAGAACCACCAATTCGAGGCCAGAGAAATTATTTTTAATATTATTTTATGTGTTATATCATAATTATATGAGTGCATGAAAATTGTGGTGAATTAATTTTGGTGATTGCATGCTTAATTGTGAAAAAAGACTAAATCGCATAAAGTGAGAAAGTTTTATTTTACTAGCTAAAAGTGCCAAATAGCTATAGAACCTTAAAAAGGAGGTCCTTAAAGTGCAATTAGACCCTTAAGCAAGGGTTGACCGGCCATAGGGGACAAGAAAATAAGAATTTTGTCATAGTAGGTGAATTAGGTGACTAATTGATGAGATAAAATAAAATAAAGAGAAAGATGATATCACATTTCATTTTCATCTTCTTCCACTAAAAATATCAGCCAAAGAGGGATTTTGGAAGCTTAAAATTTTTAGCAATTTATCCTCCTTGCAAGTAAGTGATTTTGGTGGTCTTTCTTGATAATTTTTGTACTTTTGGGACCCTTATAGCATAATCAAGCTCATAAGGGGATTATTTTGCAAAATGGTAGAGATTCTAGAGTTTTTCCATGTGAATATTCATTTTATGGAAGAAAATGAATCTTGGTTGTTAAATACACAACTGTTGTGAAAGGTGTTTCTATGAAAACACTTAAAAGGACCTTTTTGTAAAGGTTGTAAAATAGGTGGTAAATGTGTATAATAATTGAAATCTTGAGTTGTTATAAGAGGTAAAATGAATCAGCTAGGCTTGGGTGTGTGAAAAATGAACACATTTTCTTTTACGAGCCTAGGGGTAAAATTGTAATTTTGTGAAAGTATAGGGGCAAAATGGTAATTTTTCCAAAAGAGAAACTTTGAAATGCTTTGAATAATGTGGTGATTTAATAAGTTAAATATGTCATTATAGATCAAGAAGAACATGGAATAAACCTTGACCGAGGAAAAGGCAAGGTTTCGGACTAAATTGCAAATTGGCATATTTTGTATCGAGGTAAGTTTATGTGTAAATGATTCATCCTCTTTACTTATTTTCTTTACATATTAATGCATTGTATTAAATGCAAATGAATATTATTGATATCTATTAAAATGATAGAAAGTGAAGAAATTCTCGGATGATCCTTCGGAATAGAAAAAGGATACGGATAAACCTCCGTGGTTATATTATTATTGGTGGGCTGTGTGTGCTACCACCATGTTTATTATTATTGGTGGGCTATGTGCGATACCACCGTGAATATGAATTATTGGTGGGATGTGTGCGATACCACTGTGTTTATTATTATTGGTGATTATTATTGGTCGGCTGTGTGAAATACTACCGTGTTTATTATTATTGGTGGGCTGTGTGCGATACCACCGTGTACATGTGATTATTGGTGGGCTGTGTGCGAAACCACCGTGTACCTAGTATTATTCCAAAGTGTTCATCAAGATACTTTGTATAAATGAAATTACTTGTGGCTTTGTGGTGATAAGTGCAGGGTATAAGTGCATGTAAATGTGAGCAATGTTTTATGATATGTGTTTGGGATGTGGTAGGATTTGAAATGAGTAAGTATAATTATGGGGATCTAAATTGTTCTTGATAAGTACGTGGTATGATGTTCATTGTTTACGTATAGACTTACTAAGTTAAAGCTTACTCCCTTCTCTTTTCCCTTACTTTATAGTGTCGAAGAGCCAGCTCAAGATACGGAGACCGTTGGAGGATCACTCACACTATCCATACATTTTGGTATAATTAGATTTAGCATTTTGAGTTTGGCATGTATAGGGACTTAGTCTTTTATCAAGTGTCATATTGTTTTGGCCAAAGGTATTGGCTTGTTTTGATGATAATTCTTTTGTATAAGGCCATAGTTGATGGCTAATTCTCATTAATATATGAAAGTGATGATGTTTAATAAGAATGTGCAAATCGTATGGTTGAGCAATTGGTATATTTTTATGTATAAATGAATAGGTTGTGTGATGTAGTTCATATAGGTGTAAGTATGGGTGGCAAAAAGGCTTGGTATATAGCCTTGTTATTGTCCACACCGGTAGACACACGGTCATGTGTCTAGGCCGTGTGCAACACACGGTCTGCCCTATGAGCGTGTGGTTTGGCCGTGTGTCCCCCTGCACTCTAAGTTGGCAAAACAAAATGTCCAGAAGTAACCACACGGGCTGAGACATGGCCGTGTGTCTCATCCGTGTGGAAGACAAGGCCATAGGACATGGGCGTGTGCCCAGGCCATGTAAAGTCTGCACCTGAATTTAGGAATTCAATCCGCCACACGGTCTAAGGACACGGGCATATGCCATGATCGTGTGACCTTATTGGGATGATGACGTCAGAAATAGAATGTCGAGGTTTTCACACACGGGCTAAGACACGGGCGTGTCATGGCTGTGTGAGGGACACGGGCCGTAGACACGGGCATGTGTCAGGCCGTGTGAAAACCCCTGTAGGTTCGAATTAAGTAATAAATCCACACGGACAAGGGACATGGGCGTGTGTGATAACACGGCTTCCCCACAAGGGCGTGTTCTCTTCCACACGGGCTTGTGGCCTTATTTTGAGCAAAAATTTTCTAAGTGTTTGTAAGTTCCCGGTTCAGTTCTGAACTACTCCTTATGTATATTTTAGGCCTCGTAGGCTCGTTTAAGGAGTGATATGAATATCTAGAGAAAGTTTTAAATTTGGGTGGAAAGTTATGTATCGATTTGTATAATTGCTTGATTGTAAGTCTGGTAATGCCTCGTACCCTGTTTCCGGCATCGAATACAGGTAAGGGGTGTTACAGGATAAATGTAATGACCCTATATTTACGGGCACCAAAAAATGAGTTATAGGGCCTCCTTCTCAGTAAATCGAGTTCGTAAATAGTTATTAGGAGTAATTATGAGTCTAGTAGTGTGTCTAATTAAGTTTTAATTAGATGAATTTAGTTTAATTAAGAGAAAAAAAGGACTAAATAGAATAAGGTGTAAAAGTTGAATTATAGATTAAAAGAAAGTATAAAGGGCCAAAATGGCAATTAAGCCAATTCATAAATATGAGGCGGCATAAGTTGATTGAATTGAAGATATTACATGATATTTAATTAATAATTATTAAGGTTTAATATTAAATTATAAATTATAATTATTATTATTATATTATGAAATAAGTTAAATAAATTCAAATGTATGATAATGATTTAATACAAGTGTGTTAATTAAATTACATACAATTGTAATACATGTATTATTCAAGTATAAGATATTTATTAATATTATTATAAATTAGAAAAGTAGAAAAATCTAGTTAGGATTAAATAGAATTAGGGTATAAATTGAATAGAAATTCAATTATTATTATAAATTATTACTGTAATTAATAGTGTAAATTATTATTATTTTCGTAGCTAATAAGGAACTCGAGGCATCGACACACAAAGGAAATTAGAAGGTTATCAAGGAATAATCAGCAAATTTGGGTTTGTATTACTATAATTCAAATTATTTATTATTTGATGTTAAATTTAAATTATGTGTATGGTAAGTAAATAATGAGGTAGGTGACTTTATTGAATAAATTTGAGAAATTGAATTGAATGATGAATATGTGTTAGTATTTAATTATATTTTGATTAGAAAATGGAAAAGTGAATTTGAAATTGAATAGTGATTGAATTGAAAGTGATTTGAAATTGAATTGAGAATTGGAAACCCTATTAACTAGTCGGGTTGGTCGATATAGTTGGCATGCTATAGGATTGGAAGTGTTTAGGGATACTTCGACATCAAGTCGATGAGACACTGGGTGTTATTATATTACTTTGGATAGATTTGATGAGGTACTGGGTACCAACATTCTTCGGCTTGGCCGTTGAGACACTGGGTGTCAAATATTGCTTCGAACTATCCGATGAGGCACTGAGTGCCAATTTGGTGTGTATGGTTGGATCCGTGTATCCGCCAAAGTCCTAGTCAGTTAATAGGGGTAATTAAATGAAAAGTTAAATTGAAGGAAATGAATCAGTTGAGCCATTGGAAAGAAATGTGATTGTGGAATATGATTTGAAAATGTGAATTGAATATGAAAATGTAAAGGGAAAACATGAAATAAATGTTCATGAGATAAATAATGGCTCAATTTGAAAGAATATGATGTTAACTAATGAAAGGTTAAATTGAATTGTAAATATTGAGAAATGAAAAGTTATATATATGAATTAGTTTGGTAAATCTTAAAGTTATATGATTTAATTTACTTGGTTAGTGTATTATAATTTGAATTATGGTAATACCATTGAGTATAGAATACTCAGCGTACAGTTATTTTCGTGCGCAGGTTGATAGGAGTCCAGTTTCTTGGTCCAGCATCCGAATGATCCCGACTCCAGCATAAAAATTTTGGTAATGTTTTCTTCCTTTAAGTGAAAGTGGCATGTACATAGAGATTATAATGGTTATTTTGGCATGTTATATAATTTTGTTGTAAAGAAAGGTATTTAGTGTTTTGATGATTAAATTAGTGAAATGGTATAAAATGTTTATGGCATTGGTATTGAATTGAAATGGTTTGAATAGTTTTATGAGCTAATTAGAAATGATAATAGGGTTTTCATTTATTAAGTTGTTCAGTCAATATGTCAAGTATGATTGAAGTATGTTTGAGTATATAAATGTATTGGTTGAAATACTGGAATTGGTTTGGTTGCGATTTAAAATTTGCAGGGAAGGTTAAATATTTATAAAGGGATTATATTGAAATTTTAAAAAAAAAATAAAATAAATGAAGTCAATTAGCATAAATTTTTAAAAAATTGATGATATGATTGTTATTTATTTAAAAATTATTTGTAAATTGTCTGATATGTCCGGTAATGCCTTGTAACCCTATTTCAGCAACGATTTAGGGTTAAGGGTGCTACATTTATTTGTATTAGAGCTATCAGGTTTAGCCGATTTTCGGGTTAAATCGGGCTCGGAAGTGAGTCTAGAAGTACATGCCGCTGTTGAGTCGAAATTGAGTCTGGATTTTGGATGCTGACCTATTTGTTTGTTTTATTTTATAGATTAAAGATGTCAGATAAAAGAATGGTACTGATGAAGAAATGTAAACCGAAGACGAAGAATCTTACTAGTTAGATGAAACTGAATCAGTAACACCTAATATTAACCCGATAAGAAACCAACCTCCTAGAGTAGAAAGAAGAAATGATAGAGATGATTCTGATATATCAAGAGTTATAGCCGATGCTTTGTAAAGAGTAGTGGGGACTATTCCTGCTACAACTTTTGCACCAACTCAAAGACGGGCCCCGATAAAAGAGTTAAGGAAATATGGTGCCACCGAATTTTTAGGTCTGAAGGAAGTTGATCCATCCACTGTAAAGAATTGGATGGAATCAACTAAACGAGTTCTACAGCAATTAGAATGTACCCCCCGAGAGTGCTTGATTTGTCCTGTATCGTTGCTACAAGAGGAAGCTTATCTATGGTGGGAATTAGTGGTACGACATTTACCAGAAGATCAGATAACATGGGACCTATTTCAGAAGTAATTTCAAAAGAAATATGTTGGAGAGATGTATATTGAAGACAATAAACAAGAGTTTTTAATGCTGCAGCAGGGTGACATGTCAGTTATAGATTATGAGAGAGAGTACTCAAGACTCAGCAGATATGCCTCCGAGTTTATTCCAACTGAAGCAGATAGTTGTAAAAGATTCTTACAGGGATTGCGAGATGAGATCAAATTACATTTAGTATCTCACTGTATCACTGAGTTTGTGGATTTGATTGAGCGAGCCAAAATGGTATAGCAAGTGTTGGGTCTCGACAAAAAGACTGAGACTCAGACTAACTGGGAAACATGCAGGAACTACCAGCTCAAATTCGCAGCCAAAAAGATCAAAGAAATCTCAAGGTGGATGGTGATCTAGTTTTAGATCTGATTGAGGCGGTAGAAGTAGAGGGAGACAGAAAACAATATCTACTAGCAGTGTGAGAGGTCACCTCGAGTGTGGTAATTTCAGATTGTTAGCACTGTGAAAAGAAACACAGAGGAGAATGTTGGAAATTAACTAGAGGCTACTTCCGATGTGGTTCTACATATCATTTTATCAGAGACTGCCCAAAAACTAATTGTGCTGCACCAGTAACATCATAGATATCAATATCTACAGCTAGAGGTAGGGCATCTGGTAGAGGTGGTTCGGCTTCTAGAGAAAGTGGAGTTAAGAGCGCCAGCCAGGGCCTATGTGTTCAGAATCGAGAAGAAGGTGATGCCCACGATGTAACAGTCCGGTTTAGGCCCTAGTCAGAACAGTGGTTTTGAAACCAAAAATTCGAGTCAGTAAAATATTTTAATATTATTTTCGGTGCCTTTGATATGTGATTAAGCATGTGTTAAAGTTCCGTAAGTTAATTTGTCCGTCTGTGTGTGCAATTTGATAAAAGGATTTAATTGCATTTAATGCAAAATGTGCATGCTTTATGAAATGACACCTATTTGAGATGGCTTTTAAGTGGGGAGGCCTTATGTGGCAATTAAACTGCTATTTAGATAGTTGATGGATAAAAGTCAAATATGCCTTTGTGTTATGTATGTTTCCTATATTAATTGAAATGTTACTAAGGTAAATAGATTAATATGTATGTTATACTATGATAAAACATGAAAAAAGGCTATATTCATTCATCTTTTGACCAAAATTAGAAAAGAAGAAGAAAAGAATACATAAGCTAGGTTTCGGCCATATACAAGCTAAATTAAGGTATGTTTTGACTTTGAATTTTGATGATTTTTATGTTTTTGAGATTGTTGCTTATTTACTATCAAGCCCATGTTGTAATCTGAAGAATTGATGATGTTTATGAGATGAGCCTTTGATGAACTTATGTGATTTGTAATGCTTTATAGTGAAATATGAAAGATATGTATATGATTATCATAGTTTGTCTTTGGAGTTTTGTTGAATTTGAGTATATTGGACTCAATTGAGAAAAATGATTATTTGAAGGATTAAATTGTAAATTTGATGAAATGTTTGGACTTGTATGAGATACATGGGCATTCGGCTAAGTATGGATATGTGGTGATTTTGTATATTTGATGTTTTGAGAAAAATAGACTAAATTGATAAAATGTGCAAATGTGAGGGCTAAATTGTAAATTACCCTAAATGTGTGTTCGTGGATTGAATTGAATGAATTAGTGAATAAATGGATTACATTTGAATATGTATTGATCAAGACCCGTAGAAAACAAACTTAGATCGCGGAAAAGCGAAAGTAGTTGAATAATCGAGTTCGAACGAATATCCAAATTTGAGGTAAGTCTATATACAAATAAACATATTTGTATTAAATTATGTATATTCATATGGGATTACATTGTGATGAATGTGTATGAAATGGTGAATATATGGATTTCGAGAAAGTATTGAGAAATAGTTAATATCCAAGAAGTCCCGTATGAACCTAGGAATAGATAGGATTAACTATGTCATGACATAGGTGCCTGTTATATGATATCATGTACGACCACGTCTGGGACGTTGGCGTTGATTTGAGATTTCGTGTAAGACCACGTCTGGGATGTTGTCATCAATATGAAATTTATGTGTAAGACCATGTCTGGGACATTGACATCGTATTTGATTCGTATAAGACCCTGACTGGGACAATGCCTTCGATATTTGAGTACATGTAAGACCTCGTCTGGGACGTTGGCATTGTATGACTATTCTGAGCATTCTGAGTATCCTATTAGATTCGTATGGTTCAATGGGCAAATCTGAGATAGGAACGACTATGTGATCTGTATATCTGTTTCAAGTATGTTTGATATGTACACTAAGTGTGCATGAAAGGTAAGTATCTATATGAACTTACTATGATGAATATGTGAATATATGTTTGAATAAGTCATGTATGGTTATGCTATGATGAATTGATAAGAAATGGCAAACCAAAATGAGCCAAAGAGATTATAAATGTGTTTGAAATGAAGATATGATAAAGAATGCAAATAGCTATGCCATGAATGATTTATGTTAAGTTTATTTGTATATGGCTTACAAAGCTTTTGTAAGCTTACTCTGTGTGTGTTTGCTCTATTTTATAGATCGTCAAAGCTACTGAAGGCTCGGGACTGTCGAGGATCGTCATCACACTACCTAAGCTCATTTTGGTACTTTGAAAATGTGTATATAGCTAAATATGGCATGCATAGGTTAGATATTTTGGTATGTGTTTGGAAGTGTAAGTAGCCATGTGATGTGGCTAAGTAAATGTTGATAATGTGCATGAATGAATATGGCATATGATGAATATTTTGTATGGCTTGATGGCAAGTGAAATGGTCAAGACTATGGTAAGTATATGAATGAAATATGAGTGCACATGTTTGATCAATGAAATGGTTGTATGTAGGGTAAATTGTGGATGTATCATGCTTGAATATATATGTGTTTTAGTTGTGCAAATTGGTAAGCAAATTAACATGTTTAGAAATGAGATTGAATGTAAAGATTTGTTGATCATTGAACATGTCTGTTTTGCCTACACGGCCGTCGCACATGGTTGTGCCTAGTGGTCGTGGGTGAAAGTCAGTAACTAGCCTATGTGTGCACAGCCTTGGCACACGAACGTGCCTGGTAGCCGTGTGATTTATTCAGTATATAGCTTATGAGTACACGGCCAAGGTGCACGGGCGTGTCTAGTGGCCGTGTGGGTTAGTCAGTATACATGCTCTGTTTAGACACGGCCTAGACACATAGGTATGCCTGGTTATCGTGTGAGACACACGGCCTACCTACATGGGTGAGTGACCTCAATAGTATTGATGAATGCTTGAATTTCTAAAAACTTTCATATGTGTTCGGTTTAGTCCGGACTCTATTCTGAAGCATAATTAAGGTCTTGTTGACCTATAAAAAGGGACTCTTTGTTGTGAATGATGATTTGTATTATAAAATGTCTGTAAAAGTTTTTGATCTGTCCGGTAATGCCTTTAACCCTATTTCGTGACGGATACGGGTTAGGGGTGTTATATTTGGTTGGTATCAGAGCTATGGTTTTGTCGATTCTCGGACTAACGTAGCGTGTCAAAGTCTAGCTATAAATGCCATATATCTAAATTGTGATAGTGTGATGAATCCTGACGTGAAAAATATGATTTTTATATAGTAATGGATCCCGAAAGAGCCATGGCTGATGATGTAGAAAGTAATGTGCCTGCTCCTGTGCAAGGGAGAACGCCTTCTGATCCGAGATTGGCTACGAGCGGTCAAGAGGGAGAAGCTAAACAAGTTTTCTTCTAGATGATGAGTGAATGGTTCACTCAATTTATGATAAATAAGTCGACTGTTTCGCAACCTCCGCCCCCGGTTAATCCCCCTCAGACATCTGATATGCCTCTGACTACAAATCTGAATTTGTGGAACAAGCCTCCGGTTGATGAAATTCGTAAGTATGGGGTAGAAGAGTTCAGGGCTACCAGTGATGACGATACTGAGAAAGCCGAGATCTGGTTAGAAAACACAATCCGGGCATTTGATGAAATATCCTTGACTCCGAAAGAAAGTATGTGTTGTATCATTACTACGAGACTCGACTTATCAGTGGTGGAAAACTCTAATTTCTATTGTTTCGAAAGAACGAGTTACATGGGACTTCTTTCAGATTGAGTTCCGAAAGAAATACATCAGTGAGAGATTCATCGATCAGAAATAGAAAGAATTTTTAGAATTAAAACAGGGCTGCATGTCAGTCACTGAATACGAATGAGAGTTCGTGAGGTTAAGTCAATATGCCTGAGAATATGTATCATTTGAAGCAATAATGTGCAAAAGATTCGAAGACGGCCTTAATGAAGATATCCACTTGTTAGTTGGGATTTTAGAGATAAAAGAGTTTGTTGTACTTGTTGATCGAGCGTGCAAAACTGATGCACTTGGAAAAGATAAAAGAAAAGCTAAGTCTGAAGCCCGAGATGTGAGAAAGAGATTTTTGAACAAATCATTTCAGTCTGTCTTGAAGAAATTCAGAGATGAACAAAGCCGATCAAGAGATAATGTGGGACATTCGAATAGAAATCGAGCTAGATCACAAATAAGCTCCAAAACTCCAGCAACTTCAGTAGCAACTGTTGGAAGTGTTCGATCCAAGGAACCTGGATGTAAGCATTTTGGAAAAAGGCATCCGGGAAGTTGTAGATTAAATGACAGAGCTTGCTTTAAATGTGGATCATTTGATCATTTTATTCGTGATTGCCCAGAGTCTGTTGAGCCAAAGACTGTTCAGAATCTGAGATCTGATAATGCATCTGTGAGAGGTAGACCTTTCCGAAATGTAAGAAATGTCAGTGGTAGTCAGAGAACTACAAGAGATACTGTTGCGAGATCCGAAGCTAGAGTGCCTGCCAGAGCATATGCTATCCAAGCTCGTGAGGAAGCTTCATTTCCAGACATTATAATGGGTACATTTATACTTTATGATACTTTTGTGATTGCATTGATAGACCCTTGTTCTACTCATTTGTATATATGCATGAACTTAGTATCCAGTAAGACTAGTATCCAGTAAGACTTTGCTTGTAGAGTCTACTGAGTTTGTTATAAAAGTATCAAACTCCTTAGGTAAAAGTGTTTTGGTTGAAAAAGTATGCAAGAACTGCCCGTTAATGTTTCGAGATATCTATTTTCTTGCTGATTTGATGCTTTTTCCATTCGATGAGTTTGATATCATTCTGGGTATGGACTAGTTGACATTACATGATGCTGTTGTGAATTGTAAAAGAAAGACTATTGATTTGAGATGTCTGAATGATGAAATAGTTCGAATTGAATCTAATGATTTGAATGGATTGCTTGCTGTAATATCTGTATTGAAAGCTCAGAGTTATGTGAAAAAGGGTTACAAATCTTATTTTGTTTATGTGATTGATTCTAAAGTATCTGAAAGGAAAGTTGAATCATTGCCAGTTGTTTGTGAGTTCTCTGATGTATTCCCTGAAGAATTACTGGGATTGTCTCCGATACGTGAAGTTGAATTTGGTATTGAATTGTTGCCTGGTACGACACCTATTTCGATAGCTCCGTTTAGAATAGCACCAACAGAATTAAAAGAGTTAAAGTCACAACTACAATAATTAACTAGCAGAGGGTTCGCTAGATCGAGTTTCTCACATTGGGGTGCTCCTGTTTTGTTTGTGAAAAAGAAAGATGGCACGATGAGGATGTACATTGATTACCGTCAGTTGAACAAAGTGACCATAAAGAATAAATATCCGTTGCCCAGGATTGATGATTTTTTTTGATCAGTTAAAAGGAGCTACTGTGTTTTTAAAGATATATCTGAGATCGGGTTACTACCAGTTGAGGGTGAAAGATTTAGACGTTCCAAAAAGTACTTTCAAAATGAGGTACGGGCATTATGAGTTTTTAGTTATGCCTTTTGGACTAACGAATGCTCCTGCTATTTTTATGGATCTGACGAACAGAATTTTTAGACCATACCTAGATTGATTTGTTGTTGTTTTCATTGATGACATTTTGATTTATTCACGTAATAAGACTGAGCATGCTGAACATTTGAGGATTGTGTTGCAAACTCTGAGAGAAAAGAAATTATATGCGAAATTCAGTAAATGTGAATTTTGGTTGCATGAAGTCAATTTTCTGGGACATATAGTATCAGCTTTTGGACTACGATTCCGAGCAAGATTTCTGATATTCTGGATTGAAAACCTACGAAGAATGTATCTGAAGTCCATAGCATTCTGGGATTAGCTGGTTATTATCGTCGATTTGTGAAAGGCTTTTCGATGATTGCAACTCCGTTGAGAAGATTGCTTTAAAAAATGTGAGTTTTGAATGGTCCGATAAATGTCTGAAAAGCTTTGATCAGTTGAAAGTTTTATTGACTGAAGCTCCGATTTTAGTACAGCCAGAATCGGGTAAAGAATTCGTGATATACAGTGATGCTTCGTTAAATGGTCTGGGATGTGTTCTGATGTAAGAAGGCAAAGTCATAGCTTATGCTTTGAGACAACTGAAGTCGCATGAAAAGAATTATCCGACTCATGACCTCGAGGTTGCTGCGATTGTATTCGCATTAAAGATTTGGCGTTATTATCTGTTCTGTGAGAAATGCCATTTGTTTTCGGATCATAAAAGTTTGAAATATCTGATGACTTAGAAATATTTGAATCTGCGTCAGAGAAGATGGTTAGAGCTGTTGAAAGAATACGAGCTTGTGATAGATTATCATCTGGGTAAAGCTAATGTTATTGTCGATGCACTGAGTCGAAAGTCGCTGTTTGCATTGTGTGCTATGAATGCTTAATTAGATTTTTCTGATGATAGTTCAGTGATAGCAAAATTGAAATCTAAACCGTTGTTTTTATAGCAGATTAGTGAAGCTTAGAAAGTTGATAATGAAATCATAATGAAACAGCTCAGTGTGATTTGAATTCTGATTCTGAATTTTGAATGGATGATAACGATTATTTGAGATTCTGATATCGAATTTGTGTTTTGAGAAATCTAGAATTAATTTAGTTAATTTTGAATGAAGCACATAACAGTCGTCTATTTGTTCATCCGGGAAGTACAAAGATGTACCATGATTTGAAACAACACTATTGGTGGTCTGGTATGAAGCGAGACATTTCTGATTTTGTTTTGAAATGTTTAGTCTGTCAGCAAGTTAAAGCTGAACATCAGGTTCCGTCTGGTTTGCTACAATCGATTTTGATTCCTGAGTGGAAATGGGATAGAGTAACAATGGAATTTGTTTCGGGATTACCTCTGACTACGAGAAAGAAAGATGCGATTTGGGTCGTAGTTGATCGATTAACAAAATCTACCCATTTTATTCTAGTGCGATCCAATTATTCATTTGATATATTAGCTGAGCTTTATATTTCTAAGATTGTGAAATTGCACGGGGTGCCACTATCCATTGTATCAGAAAGAGATCTAAAATTTACATCAAGATTCTGGAAGAAATCGCAAGAAGATTTAGGCACGAAACTGCATTTCAGTACAACTTTTCATCGGAAAACGGATGGTCAATCCGAGCGGATCATTCAAATTCTTGAGGATATGTTGAGATGCTGCATTCTTGAGTTTGACGGTACGTGGGAACAATACTTACCACTGATTGAATTTCCTTATAATAATAGTTTTCAGTCGAGCATTAAAATGGCATCATATGAAGCTTTGTACGGACGTAAATGTCGTACACCTCTGTATTGGACCGAGCTTAGTGAAAATAAGTTACATGGGGTTGATCTGATAAAAGACATTGAACAGAAAGTGAATATAATTTGTAATAGTTTGAAAGCAGCATCTGATCATCAGAAGTCTTATGCGGATTTAAAAGAAAAGATATTGAATTTGAGATCGGTGACAAAGTGTTTCTAAAAGTGTCCCCGTGGAAGAAAGTACTCCGATTTGGACGTAAAGGCAAGTTGAGTTCGAGATTCATCGGGCCATATGAGATTATTAAGCGCGTTGGACCAGTTGCATATAGATTGTTGTTGCCCTCCGAGCTTGAAAAGATACACAATGTATTCCATGTTTCGATGCTCTGAAGATACAGTTCTAATCCGTCACATGTGATTACTCCGTCTGAAATTGAAATCCGATCCGATATGACTTATGAAGAAGAACCGATCTGTATCTTAGCTCGTGAAGAGAAAGAATTGAGAAATAAGAAAATTCCATTAGTGAAAGTATTGTGGCATCAACACGGAATGGAAGAGGCCACGTGGGAGCCTGAAGGCTCAATGAGACATCAATATCTGAATCTGTTCAACGGTAAGATTTTCATGGATGAAAATCCCTAAGGGGAAGAATTGTAACAATCTGATTTAGACCCTAGTCGGAACAGTGGTTTCAGAACCATAAATTTGAGTTAGTAAAATATTTTAATATTATTTTCGGTGCCTTTGATATGTGATTAAGCATGTGTTAAAGTTCCATAAGTTAATTTGTTCGTCTGTGTGTGCAATTTGATAGAAGGATTTAATTGCATTGAATGCAAAATGTGCATGCTTTATAAAAGGACACTTATTTGATATGGCTTTTAAGTGGGGAGGCCTTATGTGGCAATTAAACTACTATTTAGATAGTTCATGGATAAAAGTCAAATATGCCATTGTGTTATGTATGTTTCTTATATTAATTGAAAGGTTAATAAGGTAAATTGATTAATGGTGAATATATGGATTCCAAGAAAGTATCGAGAAATAGTTAATATCCGAGAAGTCCCGTACGAACCTAGAAATAGATAGGATCATGACATAGGTGTCTGTTATGTGATATCATATAAAACCACGTCTGGGACTTGGCATTGATTTGAGATTTCGTATAAGACCACATCTTGGATGTTGGCATCGATATGAAATTTACGTGTAAGACCATGTCTGGGACATTGACATCATATTTGATTCATGTAAGACCCTGTCTGGGACAGTGGCATCGATAGTTGAGTACATATAAGACCTCGTCTTGGAAGTTGGCATTGTACGACTATTCTGAGCATTCTGAGTATCCTATTAGATTCCGTATGGTTCAGCGGGCAAAGCTGAGATAGGAATGACTATGTGATCTATATATCCATTTCAAGTACGTTTGATATGTACACTAAGTGTGTATGAAAGGTAAGTATCTATATGAACTTAATATGATGAATATGTGAAGATATGTTTGAATAAGTCATGTATGGTTATGATATGATGAATTGATAAGTAATGGCAAACCAAAATGAGCCAAAGAAATTATATATGTGTTTGAAATGAAGATATGATAAAGGATGCAAATAGCTATGCTATGAATGATTTATGTTAAGTTTATTTGTATATGGCTTACAAAGCTTTTGTAAGCTTACTTTGTGTGTGTGTTTGCTTTGTTTTATAGATCGTCAAAGCTACTAAAGGCTCGGGACCATCGAGGACCGTCATCATACTACCTAAGTTCATTTTGGTACTTTGAAAATTTGTATATAGCTAAATATGGCATGTATAGGTTAGATATTTTGGTATGTGTTTGGAAGTGTAAATAGCCATGTAACGTGGCTAAATAAATGTTGATAATGTGCATGAATGAATATGGCATATGATGCATGTTTTGTATGGCTTTATGGCAAGTGAAATGGTCAAGACTATGATAAGTATATGAATGAAATATGAGTGCACATGTTTGATCAATGAAATGGTTGTATGTAGGGTAAATTGTGGATGTATCATGCTTGAATATATATGTGTTTTAGTTGTGTAAATTGGTAAGCAAATTAACATGTTTAGAAATGAGATTGAATGTGAAGATTTGTTGATCATTGAACATGTCTTTGGTTGTCAATTGTGTATGAAATGAATTGGTAATTTGCTTGTAGGGTTGACTCTTGTGAGGGTGGCATTTGGACCTTGCAAGTGGTCTGTTTTGCCTACATGGCCGTGGCACACTGCTTGCCTAGTGGCCATGGGTGAAATTCAGTAGCTAGCCTATGTGTGCACGGCCTTGGCACACGGACGTGCCTGTTAGCCATGTGATTTAGTCAGTATATAGCTTATGAGCACACGACCAAGGTACACTGGCGTGTCTAGTGGCCGTGTGGGTTAGTCAGTACACATGCTCTGTTTAGACACTGCCTAGACACATGAGTATGCCCGGTGGTCATGTGAGGCACACGACCTACCTACACGGGCGTGTGACCTCAACAATATTGATGAATGCTTGAATTTCTCAAAAACTTTCATATCTGTTCGGTTTAGTCCCAATTCTGAAGCATGGTTGATTTGTATAATAAAATGTTTGTAAAAGTTTTTGATCTGTCCGGTAACACCTTTAACCCTATTCTGGCGACGGATACGGGTTAGGGATGTTACACACGATGTTGTGACAAGTATATTTTTACTGTATTCTGAGCTTGTTTATGCTTTAATTGATCCAGGGTTATCACATTCATATATTAATTCAAAATTGGTTGAGTTGGGAAAGTTAAAATTTGAAATGTTTAGAGTTTTAATAGAAGTGTCTAGCCCTTTGGGACAAACTGTGTCTATAGATCGAGTATGCTCGAGATGCCCGTTGATGATACATAATAAAATGTTTTCTGTTGACTTGTTGATTATGCCTTTCGGCGATTTTGATATAATATTGGGTATGGATTGGTTATCCGAATATGGGGTGATTTTGGACTGTTACGAAAAAAAGTTCAATATTCAAACAGATGATGAAGACAGAATTGAGGTGAATGGAATCTGTACTAGTGGTTTGACACGTATTGTTTCGGTGATGAAAGCTAATAAATTACTTCAGCTAGGGTTGTTCAGCATATTTGGCATATGTTATTAATTCTGATTCAGTTGGAAGTTAGTGTAGTCAGATCAGGACTGTATGTGAGTTTCCAGGCGTATTCCCTGAAGAACTGCCAGGCTTACCACCGGATAGAGAGGTTGAATTTGCTATTGAAGTGTATCCGGGTACAGCACCAATCTCTATACCTCCGTATCGAATGTCGCCCACTAAATTGAAAGAGTTGAAGGTGCAGTTACAGGATTTTCTAGATCGTGGGTTTATTAGACTGAGCATTTCACCTTGGGGAGCTCCGATATTGTTTGTTAAGAGGAAATATGGGTCAATGCGGCTTTGTATTGATTATCGGCAATTGAACAAGTTAACAATCAAGAATAACTATCCATTACCTAGGATTGATGATTTATTTGACCAACTGAAAGGAGCTTTAGAATTTTCGAATATTGATTTGAGGCTTTGGTACTATCAGTTGGAAGTAAAGGAAAGTGATGTACCGAAGATAGCTTTCCGTACGAGGTATGGTCATTATGAATTCTTGGTAATGCCATTCAGTTAACTAATGCTCCATCTGCTTTCATGGATCTCATGAATCATATCTTATAGCCGTATTTAGATCAGTTCGTTGTAGTCTTCATTGATGATATACTGGTCTATTCAAAGACAAAGACAGAACATGATCAGCATATTAGAATAGTGCTACAGATACTACAGGAGAAATAGTTGTATGGAAAGCTCAGTAAATATGAATTCTGGTTATCAGAGGTTGTATTTCTGGGGCATGTAGTACCTGCAGACGGAATTTGAGTCGATCCAAAGAAGATTAAAGCAATTGTCCAATGAAAACCACCCAAGAATGTATTAGAGGTACGTAGTTTTCTCGGTCTAGCTGGGTATTATAGGAGATTTGTAAATGGATTCTCAAAGATAGCTTTGCCGATGACTAAGCTACTACAGAAGAATGTTCCTTTCATCTGAGATGATCAATGCTAGAAGAGTTTTGAGACACTGAAGCAGATGTTAACAAAGGCACCAGTTCTGACATTACCAGAGTCGGGAAAAGATTTAATAGTGTACAGTGATGCTTCTTTGAATGGTATGGGTTGTGTATTGATGCAAGACGGAAAGGTAATAGCCTATGCATCCCGACAATTGAAGCCACATGAACGTATGTAACATCCCGAAATAGGGCCTAAACGGAACAATAATTGCGAAACCACGAATTCGAGCTATAAAAGTTTATTACGATTAATTATTGTGATTTACCGAGTGATTAAATACATGTGTTAAAGTATTGATGAGAAATTTTATTGATTTCATGTTTAAATTGCCTATTAGGACTTGTTTGCAAAAGTTGCTAAATAGGGGTTCTAATTTATAGAGTACTTGATTGAAATGGGGGTTTGAAGTAGGAGTCCTTAAATGGTAATTAGACCTTTATATTTTCATGGACAAAAATGGACATATATAGGTAGAAAGAACCAAAGTTTTTAATGAAGGGTAATTTAGTCATTTGATAATAAAAAGAAATTAAAAAGGGAAAAAGATGGAAAAATATGCTCATCTTCTTCATTAGGCCGAATTTTCAAGTGTTCACCATAGCTAGGGTTTGTTTCAAGCTTCCAAGCTCTATAGTAAGTGATTCCAAGCCCGCTTTTAATGTTCTTTACATTTTGAAGCCCTAGAGCTTCGGTTTAGCTTATTCTATCAATAATTCATACTAGGGTTCATATTTGGAAAAATACCCATAGGTGAAATGTGTTTATTTTGATGTTTTATGATAGAATATGAAGTGTGAAATTATGTTAAACAACTTTTGCTAAGTGATTTTAAGTGAAAAAGAGTAAAATGGCTTAATCGGTAAAAATACCTAATGTTCATAAGTACATGTTAGAGTGAGAATTTGATGTTGTTATAGAAGGGAAAAATGATCAGAATGTCATAAAACATAAGAATAAAGGATAAAGTGTAATTTCTGAGCTTTGGGGCAAATGTGTAAATATGTAAAAGTTTAGGGGCAAAATTGTAATTTTGCCAAAGTTAGACTTAAGGACTGTTTTTGATAAATGTGAGTATTAAATAAGCTAAATTTGCTATTATAGATCAAGAAGAATGAAATTTGGAGTTAGATCGAGGAAAGAAAAAGATAGTGGACTAAATCGATATAGTTTATGGTATTTTGTTTCGAGGTAAGTTTGCGGTAAATAAATGCAATATTCTATTATTTTACATTTGATACTATTAAATTCCAGAATTTACATATTTATTCTGTAAATTTATCATTTAAAGACTCAAGCATGAATTGACGAAGAAGCAATCTTAGAATGTCACGGTTGAACCTTAGGAATGTGTAGGATACAAATGTCATGACATTAGGGTTTAAGGAAATCATGTAAGACCATGCCAAGACATGGCATTGATAAGTGCCTATAAGGCAAAGGTCCCATGTAAAACCATGTCAAGGCATGGCATTGGTGAATTTATAAGGCAAATGTCCCATGTAAGACCATGCCAAGGCATGGCATTGGTGAGTTCATAAGGCAAGGATACCACGTAAGACCATGTCAAGACATGACAATGGTTAAGTTTCACAAGGAAAGGTACCCGCGTATCCTTAGTATTCCAAGTGGTTCAACGGGAAAATTTAAAGAGTATACCAAAGGAAACGTAAGACAAGTTCAAGCTAAAAAGGTACAGGTAAGAATTTAAGACTTAAGTATATTAGGTTAAAGGCTTAAATAATTTTGGTAAGAAAAGAATATGATAATGCATTAAGAATGTTGTTATTTATTTACATGCAAACTTACTAAGCTTAATGCTTACTCCCATTCTTTTCTTTCTTTTCATGGTTTTACAATCCAACTAGGGAATCGTAAGGACGTCGGAGATCGTTACACATTATCAAAGGATTATATTGGTATTTTATGACTCGAATGTTTTATGTTATGGCATGTATAGGGACTTAGCCATTTTGTGTGTATGATCTTATGATATGGCTTAATATTGGCTTGTAAATGTTTGGTAATGATTAGCTATTAAAATGGTTAATTAAGAACATGTTTTGGATGTTATGTAATGCCTAGTTGATAGTTATTTTAAGAAATTATGTAATTATATGCAGGGGAAAAGTTTGGACAGCAATAGTGATGTGAATTTGAAAAATCACCAAAAATAGTAGAAATGGAAATAGGTTGAGCATGAGATATATAATTAAATATTATTGAGTCTATTTTTATATAAAAAAAACGTTGTAGGAAAAATAATTTTATATTATGAGATAATTGATTTTTAGTGAAGAGAGGTCAGAACCGTCGAACTGTGTAATAGGGGAGACTTTAACTAATAAATTGTACTAATTGGCCACACCAAAAATTCTGAAAAAATTATAGTAAGAAGATATATGAGTATAGTTTCAAGAAAAATTTACGGATCTGTATTTTGAGTTTCATAACTCGAGTTATAGTTAATTTAGTGAACATGACGCAGATGGACAGTTTCAATTTTTATTCCCTGATCTAGTAAGTTAAGTCTAGTAATTCCTCATGCTCGACTCCGGCAACGGTCTCGGGTAAGGGGTGTTACAACGTAACTATCCGACTTATGATTTGGAGGTAGCAGCTGTGATTTTTGCCTTAAAAATTTGGAGGCATTATCTTTATGGTGAGAAATGCTATATATACACCGATCATAAGAGTTTAAAATATCTTCTTTCTCAAAAAGAGCTAAACTTGAGACAAAGACGGTGGATTGAACTTCTGAAAGATTATGATTGTGTCATAGATTATCATCTAGTAAAGGCAAATGTGGTAGCAGATGCATTGAGTAGAAAAGCCGCGGTTGACTTAAGGGCAATGTTTGCTCGACTCAGTATTAATGATGATGGTAGCTTGCTAGCTGAATTAAGGGTTAAGCCAGTGATGTTTGATCAAATTAGAGCAGCTCAAATGGAAGATAAGAAGTTAATGAAGAAAAGAGAGATGGTACAGCGTGGTACGGTGGAAAATTTTAGTATTGACAGCATGATTGTTTGAGTTTTCAAAATCGGATTTGTATCCCAACAATTTCTGAGCTTAAAGAGTTGATCGACTATTTTTTATAATAGTCTAATTACCATATAAGTCCACTCATATTAAATATTCATAAAAATTTGACACCGTTAACTTATAGAATTCTAATTTTGCACCTTTTACAATTTAGCCCTTTTTACGAAATTAAACATGCAAACATTAAAATTTCTTAACGAAATTTTTATACGACACTACTAACATGCCGTAAACATTAAAGTAATAATAAAATAAATATTTTCACTTCATATTTGTGGTTTCAAAACCATTGTTCGATATCACTGAAAACGGGCTATTACAACTCTCCCCCTAAAGGAAGTTTTGTCCCCAAAAATCTTACAAGAAAAGAGGTTTGGGTATTGCACTTTCATAGTTTCTCCCAGCTCCCAGGTAGCCTCTTCAATACCGTGTCGTTGCCAAAGGACTTTCACTAAAGCTATGCTTTTATTTCTCAACTATTTAACCTGTCGAGCTAAAATTCTGATCGGCTCTTCATTGTACGTCATATCAGGTTGAATCTCGATGTCAACTGGTGAAATCACATGTGAAGGGTCTGATCAATACCATTGTAACATTGATACGTGAAAAAACATCATGGATCTTTTCTAACTCTGATGGCAAAGCTAATCTGTAAGCTACTGGCCTAATTCTTTCAATAATTTCATATGGCTCGATAAATCGCAGACTTAGCTTTCCTTTACGATCGAATCGAAGAACTTTCTTCCAAGTTGATACTTTCAAGAACACTTTTTTGTTGACTTGAAATTCAGTGTCTTTTCTTATTAAATCTATATAAGATTTTTGTCGATCTAAAGCTACTTTCAAACTATCTCGAATCACTTTAACCTTTTCTTCAGTTTCACGTATCAAATCAACTCCGTGAAGCTTTTTCTCACTGAGCTCAGTCCAATAAAATGGAGTTCAACATTTTTGACCATACAAATCTTCATACGGTGCCATCTTTATACTCGATTGATAACTGTTGTTGTATGTGAATTCAACTAACGGTAGAAATTTCTCCTAGTCACCTTTGAACTTTATAACACAACATAGAAGCATATCTTTGAGTATCTGAATCACTCACTCGGACTGACAATCGGTATAAGGATGAAATGAAGTGCTAAAATGCAGACGAGTACCTAGACCCTCATGTAACTTGCTCCAGAATTGAGATGTATACTGCAGATCCCTATAAAAAATAATAGAAACTAGCACCCCGTGTAATCTGACAATCTCAGCAACATATAACTCTACTAATCTCTCGAGTTAATAATCTATATGCACTGGAATGAAATGCACAGATTTCTTCAGACGATCAATAATGACCCAAACTGCATCTTTCTTTCTTAGAGATAAAGACAATCTTGATACAAAATCCATCGACACATTACCATTTCCACTCTGAAATCATCACTGGCTATAACAAACTAGAAGGTACTTGATGTTCAGCTTTAACTTGCTGACAAGCTAAACATCTCGATATGAACTTAGAAATTTCTCATTTCATACCTAGCCACCAGTACATCTGTTTCAAATCACCATACATTTTATTGCTATCAAGATGAATACAAGCTGCTACTGTGAGCTTCCTATAAAATCTTCTGGATGAGATTAGAATTTCTCGGAATGCAAATTCTTCCTTTAAAATACAAACTATCATCAATCCCAATCTGAAAGTCTGAATCAGGAATCGTCTCAATCTGTTTCCATTTAGCTTTCAACACATCATCATTTTTTTGAGCTTCGCAAATTTTTTGTAAAAACATCAGTCTAGCTTTCAAATTAGCTAAAATCGAACCATCATCAATCAACGTCAACCGCGTGTTCAAAGCTCACAAAGCAAATAGAGATTTTCTACTCAAAGCATCAACAAAAACGTTAGCCTTTCTCAGATGATAATCAATTATTGACGAGCCATCTGCGTTGTCTCAAATTCAAATTTTTCTGCGACATCAAGTATTTCAAACTTTTATGATATGTGAAGATATGACATTTTTCTCCGTATAAATGATGTCGCCAAATCTTCAAAGCAAATACAATCACTCAAGCTCTAAAGAATGCATTAGATAATTCTTTTCATGCGATTTCAACTGTCTAGAAGCATATGCTATCACTTTACCCTCTTGCATTAATACACAGCCCAAACCATTTAATGATACATCACTATAAATCACAAATTCTTTACCCAACTTTGGCTGAACTAGCATCGGTGTCTCAGTTAACAATGCTTTTAATTGATTAAAGCTTTTCTAACATTTATCAGACCACTCAAACTTAACATCCTTTTGTAATAGTCTCGTCAATAATGTAGAAATCATTGAGAATCCCTTGACGAATCTTCTATAATATCCAGCTAAACCCAGAAAACTTCTGACCTCAGATACATTTCTCGGAGGCTTCTAATCTAGTACGGCCAAATGTTGCTCGGATCAACTCTAATGCCTTCGACTGATACAACATATCCTAAAAATCTGACTTCTTGAAGCCAGAATTCACATTTGCTAAACTTGGCGAATAATTACTTTTCGCGCAAAGTTTGCAAAACAATTCTCAAATGCTCGGCGTGTTCTATCTCATCTCATGAATAAATCAAAATATCATCAATAAATACCACCACAAATCTGTCTAAATACGGTCTAAAAATTTTGTTCATCAAATCCATAAATACTGCAGGTGCATTAGTCAACCCAAACGACATCACAAAATATTCATAAAGTCCGTACCTGGACCTGAACATGATTTTCATCACATCCGACTCTTTAACTCGCAACTGATAATAACCCGAACGAAGATCAATCTTTGAAAACATTGTTGCACCTTTCAACAGATCAAATAGATCGTCAATACACGGCAATGTATACTTTTTTTATTGTGACTTTGTTGAGCTATTGATAGTCAATACATAATCGTATGAATCCGTCCTTTTTCTTAACAAATAGAACATGTGCACCCCAAGGAGAAAAAAATGGGTCGAGTAAAACCCTTATCTGTCAACTCTTGCAACTACACTTTCAACTCTTTCAAATCTATAGGTCCCATTCTGTAAGGAGCTATTGATATCGAAGATGTTCCCAGCACTAACTAAATAGCAAACTCAACCTCTTGGATCAGTGGTAATCTGGGTAACTCCTTTGGAAACACATCTAGGAACTCACATACTACTGGAACCGATTCTAGATTTAACTTAGAAACTCTAGAATCAAATATGTAAGCAAGATACGCGTCACAACCTTTTCTAATATATCTCTGTGCTGACATAGCCAAAATAACATTAGACATACTATCCAGTCTATCCGATTCAATCTGAAGCTTTTCACCACTCTGACACTTTAACACAATAAGCTTTCGTCTATAGTTCACAACATCATCATGAAGAGTCAACCAATCCATACCCAAAATCACATCAAACTCATCAAATGGTAATAGCATAAAATTGGTTGGAAAGTTGCAAACCCGAATCATCAAAGGGCAGTTTTGTAACAACCTATTTTTAGTGAAATCGAAACGGAGGTTTCAGGACCACAAATCTGAGTCAGAAAGAAAATTTTTAAATTTATTGCATGGTTTGCATCATGATAAGAAAGACGTATGAAAATTTTGATAAAAAATTTTACCGATTTCATGTTTAATTAGTGAAAGGACCAAATTGCATAAAATGCAAAAGTTGAGTTCTAGTAGCTATAAGTATCAAATTGCTATGGAATTCAAAAGTTAAGGTCCTTTTATGGTAATTAGACCATTAAGAAAAGTTAGTAGATATTTTTGATGATTCATCCATGGAAAATTAGAAAAGAAAAGGACTAAATTGGAAATTAAAATAAATAAAAGATGATAAACAAAATAAATATCAAATATCATCATTCTATATCATATTCTTGCCCAAATTTTATCAAAACCCTAAGAAAGAGAAATAAAATCAAGCAAGCTTAATTAGGTAAGTAATCATGTCTCGTTTTTAGTAATTTTTATATTTTTGAGATCGGAATAACCTAATCTAGCTATTTTGGGGATCAATTTGTAAAGTTATCAAATTTTAAAATTTTTTCCATGGATGAATATGCTGAAATTTTGAAATTTTTGGTAGAAATTGAAAGGTTGTTGATAGATAAATAACTTTTGTAAAGTGAATTTTCATGAAATTGTTATTTAGGGACTAAATTGTAAAGATGTAAAATTCATGGAAAATTTATTATTTTTATGAAATATATGTGCTGTAAATGTTATATGTAAAAATTGGTTATGAATTTCATTTTCCGAGCCTAAGGACAAAATCGTCATTTGTGGAAAGTATAGGGACAAAATGGTAAATTTGCCTAGGATGTGAATTGAATTAAATTGAGTATGAATTGGATTAAATAGATGTTAAATTCATTTATATAGATCCAGAAAGACTTAATACTGAGTTGGATCGAGGAAAACAAAAAGTATCGGATTAGTATATCCTTATATACGAACGTTTATCGAGGTAAGTTCGTATAACTAGATTATGTATATTAATATGTTTGGAATTGAATGTTGAATATATATGAATTGTATAAATTTTAATGTATAAAATTAATTACATGCTTGATGTTGCTCGATAAGTATAAGACCCGCTTGAATATATGGAATTCGATGGATACATGATTTCCCGATTGGCTGTGGTCTTGGATATGTTGCTAGCACACCATAACTTGAAAGAGCATATTGTTATAATCCCTTTCGAGTTTCCCATTATATGGTTCTTGCGAGCATCCTGATCAGTAGTGATGCTGTAATAGCTTGTTTTCAGTGAAATCAGAATAGTAGTTTCGGGACCACAAATTCGAGTTAGAAAGAAAAATTATTTTAATATTATTGCATGGTATGCATTACGATAGAAAAGGCGTATGAAAATTTTGATAAGAAAATTTTACCGATTTCATGATTAATTATGGAAAGGACCAAATTGTATAAAATGCAAAAGTTGAATTCTAGTAGCTAAAACGATTAAATAGCTATGGAATTCAAAACTTGAGGTCCTTATATGAAAATTAGACCATTAGATGGAGTTAGTAGATATTTTTGGTGAATCATCCAGGGAAAATTAGAAAAAGAAAAGGACTAAATTATAATGTGGAAAATTAATGGATGATAATTAAATTAAATAGAAATATCATATTATTATTATCATCTTCTTCTCCAAAAATACATGGAAACCCTAGGAAAGAGAAAGTAAGCTTTCTTGGCTTAATTGGGTAAGTAATCTCGTCCCGTTTTTAGTAATTTTTATATTTCAGAGATCGGAATAGCTTAATCTATCTATTTTGGGGATTAATTTGTAAAGATATCAAAGTATGAAAATTTTTCCATGGATGTAAATGCCAAAATTTTGAAACTTATGGTAGAAAATGAAAGGTTGTTGATAGATAAACAACTTTTACAATGAGAATTTTTATGAAATTATGATTTAGGGACTAAATTGAAAAATGGTAAAACCCATGGAAAAATTATGATTTTTGTGAAATTCATGGGCTGTTATTGTGACATGTAAAATTCAGTTAGGCTTGAAATAATGATTAAATTGCATGAATTTCATTTTTTTTGAGACTAGGGACAAAATTATCATTTATGAAAAGAATAGGGGCAAAATGGTAATTTTACCTAGGAAGTGAATTGAGTTCAATTGAATATGAAATGGTAGTAAATTGATGTTAAATTCATCTATATAGATCCGAAAAGATCAAATAAAGAGTAAGATCGTAGAAAAGAAAAGGTGACGGATTAGTAGATTTTCATAAAGGAACAAGTGTTGAGGTAAGTTCGTGTAACTTAATTATGTATATTAATATGTTTGAATTGAATCTTGTATTTATGTGAATTGTATAAATGTTTAATGTATGAAATTAATCACATGCTTGTTATTGCTCGATAAATGTAAAGTCCCGGTTGAATAATGAAATGCGATGGATACAATATTTTCCTGTATTGATTATAGTCCTGCATATGTTGCGGACATTGTAGCTCCGACGAGCATCCTGTTAAAGGCCTTCTCGAGCATTCCTGTTATATGGTTCCTACGAGCATCCTAATCGGTAGTGATTCTGCATGTGTTGCAAACTACCGCAAGCTCTTTGTGAGCGTCCTGTTTATTAATCGGGTTATGATCTTGCATATGATGCAGACACAAACGCAGCTCTTTATGAGCGTCTTGTTATAGCTCTCTTGAACTTCCTGTTAAATAGCTATCCGGAGCTCCCTGATAATAACTCTTCGGAGTTATCTATTAAGTTGAATGAGCTTCCTGTTCTAAACTATTATGAGTTTCTTGTTTAGCTCGGATAAGCTTCCTGTTACATGGCTCACATGAGCATCCTGGTATATGGCTCGAGAGAGTGTTTCTTGATTATGTGCCCTAATGGGTACCCCTGAATATGAGTTGACAGATTATATTTTTGTACACTTCGAGTGTACTACATGTGTATCCATCAATATTTCAAATAAATTCAACGGGAAAAGTTCTGACATGATTAAACTGAGCTTAAGATGATTTGTCATAGAAATGCACATGTTATATAGAATATAATATGAAAAGCATATGTATACGAAAGTTATTATATGATGAGCTCATCTTTGATTCTTGATGTTTACATGTAATACATGACTAACAAGTTTCTTGAGATTATATGTGTTTAGGCAAATTGCCAAATTTCTTTGGATGAATTTTGCATGCTTACTTTAAATGTAAATGAATGGTAAGTTAATTTCTTGTTATACGAACTTACTAAGCATTTGAAATGCTTACTCAATTTTTTTCTCTGTTTTATAGTGCTCGAAAGCTCGTAAAGGTTGGAATTGATCGGAGCATCATCACACAATCCTTCAGCTTGTTTTGGTATAAATAGAAAACTTATTTTGGTATAATGGCATGTATAGGCTAACGTGGCCAATGTTGGCATATAATGGTTGTTTGTAATCTAGCCATTGGAATGGGTAATGATAGTATGTTTAGTGAAAATATATATATGAGGTTATATTATGATTAACATATGTGTGCTTGGTATGATTTTATTGAATTATGGAAAGCATATATGTACTACAAAAGGTAAGTTTGAATATATGTGAAGATATATCTTACATAATGTTAATATTGGCTTGGTTTTAATGTCTTAAATTGGTTCGTATATGTATGTAAGTATTGGTGTAGGTTGAAGACAATTTGGGTGAGAAAAGTGGTCATGATAATGGCCTATTTTTGTCTACACAGATAGACACACGGGCATGTGTCTTGACCGTGTGTGACACACGGTCATGCGCATAGGCGTGTGGTTTGGCCATGTGTCCCCTGCATCTTATAATTTAGAAACAGAATGCTCAGAATTGATCACCCGGGTAGAGACACGGGACTGTGTCTCAGTCGTTTGTGGCACATGGCTTAGCACACGGGCGTGTGACTTGGTCGTGTGAAACCTGCACCTAAATTTTGAAAATTAAAATTAACCACACGACCCAACACACACAAGTCAGAGAGTTACACAGGTATAGGCACTGGCTGGGACACGACCGTGTGCTTTACATCGAATGCTCAAATGGCTTGAGACACGGTTGTGTCACTTAGCCATGTGAACCACATGTCTACTCACACGGGCATGTATCCCTTACACCTAAGAAAAATTTTTAGATTTTGAAAAAAAATTCCTGTGATCCTGATCTTGTCCCGACTCGATTCTAATATGTATTTTGGGCCTCGAGGACCCATATAAGGGACAATATGATTGATTGTGATTGATTTTTGAAAATGAATAGTAAATGACATAAATTAATTGTAATTAAACTGTAAACTCTGGTAATACTCTGTAACCCTATTTTGGTGACGAATACGAGTTTATTGGTACTAGAGCTACGGTTTAGACTATTCTCAAACTAACGTAGTAAGTACGAGTTTAGCTATACATGCCATTATATAATTTGTGATAGTGTGATATCTCCTGACCATTTTAAACATGTTTTCATATAGTAAGGTCATCCAACCAAGCTAGAGCTGAATCTGAGGAAGTTGAGAGCACTGCTCAAGCTTCTGTACAAAGAGCTACATCTACTACTAGTAGAAGGCCTGTATCTGAGGGTCGAGGTGAGGAGGTAAAAGAAGCCTTCTTTCAAATGATGAATGAGTGGTTTACTGAATACTTAAGAACAAAACCTACTGTACAACAACCTCTCCCTCCTGCTCCTCAACCGATTCTTGATATGTAGCAAGATACTGAACCTGTTAGATTCGAAAAACCTCTAGTGGATAAAATTCGTATGGGGCAGAAGAATTTAGGGTTACTACCAAAGATGATCCGGAGAGGGCTGAATTCTGGTTGGAAAAATACCATCAAGGTTTTAGATGAATTTTCATGTTTTAGATGAATTTTCATGTACACCAGCAGAATGTTTGAAATGTGTTGTATCTCTACTAAAAGACTCAGCCTACTGGTGGTGGAATACTTTGATTTCCGTTGTGCCAAGGGAAAATGTTACATGGGAGTTTTTCCAAACAGAATTCAGAAAGAAGTATATTAGCCAGAGATTTCTGGATCAGAAAAAGAAAGAATTTCTAGATCTTAAACAAGGAAATATGATTGTATCTGAATACGAGCGAGAATTCGTTCGGTTAAGTAAGTATGCCAGAGAATGGGTTTCGACTGAGACTGATATGTGTAAACATTTTGAAGAAGGATTAAATGAAGACATCAAGCTATTGATAGGAATTCTTGAATTAAGGGAATTTGTAGTATTAGCTGGTTGGGCACACAAAGCTGAGGAATTAATCAAAGAGAAGAGACAAGCAGAGAGAGAAGCCTGGATTTCTAGTAAGAGATTTATGGGGAAGTCACAAGCATCTACTTCAAAGAAATCAAAGAAATACCATGATCGTTCTATCACATTTACGGGGTATTCTGGAAAAGAATGAGGCTTTCAACGCTCTAATTCGAGATCTCCGTCTCCATCTGTAATAAGTGTTGGAAGTGTTGGTAACCCCAAACCTAGATGCAAAGATTGCAACATATTTCATTTTGGGGAATGCTGTATGAGAAGTGGAGCTTGTTATAGATGTGGTTCTCTTGACCATTATCTCAAAGATTGTCCAGAAAGGATTGAAAATGATACTGATCAGACTTCAAAGTCAAGTAACCCCGCCTCAAGAGGTAGACTACCCCGACACCCTGGTAATGTCAGTGGTAGCCGAAGTGCTACAAAAGATTCAATAATCAAATCTGAAGCACGAGCACTGGCAAGAACATGTGCTATACGTGCAAGATAGGATGCCTCTACACCAAATGTCATTATTGGTACATTTTCTCTTCTTAATACAGATATTACTGCTTTGATTGATCCTGGTTCAACACATTTATACATATGCACGAATTTAGTGTTTGTTAAAAATTTACTCGTGGAGTTCACTGAATTTGTGGTTAAAGTTTCAAACCCCTTGGGCCAGTATGTTATGGTGGATAAAGTTTGTAAAAACTGTCCGTTGATGGTAAAGGGTTACTGTTTCTCGGCTGATGTGATGTTGTTGCTGTTTGATGAATTTGATGTAATTTTTGGAATGGACTAGCTAACTCAGCATGATGCAGTGGTAAATTGCAAAAAAAAAAAAAAATACATTGTGTTGAAATGTCAGAATGGTGAATTACTTCATGTCGAATCTGATAACCTGGATGGATTATCTAATGTGATATCGTTATATCAGCACAAAAATATGTCAAAAAAGGGTATGATGCTTATCTTGCATATGTGATTAAATTAGTGCAAGTTGTTTGTGAGATTCCTGATGTGTTTTCGGAGGAATTACCTGGTTTACCCTTGGTTAAAGAGGTAGAATTTTCTATAGATCTTGTTCCGGGAACAACTCCTATATCTATAGCACCTTATCGAATGGCCCTAACGGAGTTAAAAGTGTTGAAAGCACAGTTGGAAGAACTGACAGATAAGGGCTTTGCTCGACCTAGTCATTCACCTTGAGGTGCACCGGTTCTATTTGTAAAGAAGAAAGATGGACCATTCAGGCTGTGTATTGATTATAGGGAACTCAACAAAGTCACAATAAAGAATAAGTTTCCACTGCCTCATATAGATGACTTGTTTTATCAATTGAAAGGTGCCACTATATTTTCGAAGATTGATGATTCAGATGTGCCAAAGAAAGCTTTTAGAACCAGGTACGGGCACTATGAATTTCTTGTGATGCCATTCGGGTTTACGAATGCACCTGCGGTATTTATGGATTTGATGAACAGAATTTTCAAACCGTATTTAGACATATTTGTGGTAATGTTTATTTTGTGTGGCCCACGGCTTAGCACATGGGCGTGTGACTTGGCCGTGTGAAACATGCACCTAAATTTCGAAAATTAAAATTAACCACATGGCCCAATACACGGGCATGTGGATGGTCGTGTGACCCCAGTCAGAGAGTTACACGGGTATAGACACGGGCTGGGACACGGCTATGTGCCTCACATTGAATGCCCACACGGCCTGAGACACGGTTGTGTCACTTGGCCGTGTGAACCACATGGTCTACTCACACGGGCATGTGTCCCCTACACCTAAGAAAAAAATTAAGATTTCGCGAAAAAAATTTTGTGATCCCGATCTTGTCTCGACTCTATTCTAATATATATTTTTGGCCTCGAGGACCCATATAAGGGGCAATATGATTGATTATGATTGATTTTCAAAAATGAATAGTAAATGACATAAATTAATTGTAATTGAACTATAAACTCTAGTAATGCTCTGTAACTGTAACACCCTTAACCCGTATCCATCGCTGGGTTAGGGTTATAAGGCATTACTATGCATAGTACAAGTCTTAAAAATTATTAACTGCTTAATAGACATGATCGAATACAACAAGGGTAGTATACTTTCATAGCATGCTTAACATTAATATACATATCATATTTCATTTAGCCACAATTACAAAGAAGTATTTTTTTTCATCGAATAATCTTATTACTATTCATTTTGTAACACATTCATCAATGACCGAATATGCTCATATCCTTATTCATCAAACCTAAACAAGACATCAATTATCAAAATTAAGTTTTCATGTATAAGAATAATTATGCTTTAACCTTGCGTATTCAAATTTAACCTTTGTCTAACTTCCCATACCAAGTACTAGTACATCCAAACAAAGTATAGATCCATACATATTTAAGAACAAAATCGAGTAACAAGATCAAATAAATATCTTCCATAATTCATGATTCATATCAATTTGAATTATACTCGTACACTTTATAAAACATGTGCAACGGAGTCAAATTATCATTCCAACCAATAATATCATAACATGGCCGAATATACCTATAATTAAGTGTTTGACATTATTACAAGCTGATTTACATTTCAAAATGTGTACTCTATTAATAAATATTTATCAATGCATGGCTTAAAACAACTTCAAATGCGCAAATACCAAACTTCCTAATGCAACTCACAATGTTCATAAACACATAATGTGACCAACTATCAACCAAGCACAAACAATCACATTCAACAATTATCTTAACCTCAAAGTCAAGTCATAAGAACATCCATCACAAATAATATACTATAAGATATACTTCTAAAATGAGCTATTTACTAGTTTGCAAATGCATGACATAAGAGACATGTAAATCAACCAAATTACCAACCATGCTTACTTACTTTACCGATTCTACCTTTATAATGATCAAGCATTAAGGCCGAATACATTAAAGACCAAAGAACTATAATTTAGCCATTTTCGCATGGCTCTAAATATATATACAGGAACAAAATTTCATTGTTTCAACTCTAGTCTAGCCTATACATGCCTTTAGTTCGAAATCTAGACTTTAAGGTACCAAAATAGTCGATAGTGTGGATGACTTTGTTGACGATTCCCAGAGCTCGTAGATTGACCAAAATCTATAAAATAGAATAACAAACACACATAATAAGCTAACCTAGCTTAGTAAGTCTTAAACAAAAATATTAAATCAAATGATCATTCAAACATTTTCAAATCCAAATTTAATATCGTACAATTTTAAAGCTTAGTACTTAATTGATCTACCATGCCGAATGCTATTACCCTTTTCTTTAATAACCTCAAAATATCCTTATCTCACCTTAATTATGCAAACTCACCGAATACACATAAATGTAATATGTATCCATATATAACCGATCAAGTAAGTACAATATACATATTAACCACATATAATCAATCATACACATATGTAAACATATCCATTTGCCTTCACATATAGCATTTACACATATGGTCAATCTCAAAGGCATAACCAAGATTAAATTCCAATATATCATACTCATTATTTGCAAGACCAAATGCACATATTAAAATCTTACAAAAATACTTCAACTATATCACATATTGCTCACTTCGAATAGTAATATAATAACTTACCTTATTCCTTGCAACTATGAAGCTTATACTTACTTGAACATTTAGCTTACTTGCAGTAATTACATTCCACCTTAATAGTGATCCATGTATCCTCTATTTATAATAATTTACCGGCAATAAGCCTTCTAGGCAACAAAGCCTGAAACACACACCGGCACTAAGCCTGCTAGACCCGAGGTCTGAAATTTAATCATCGGCATTTAGCCCGCTAGGAAATAAGTCTGATATAATTCACTGGCACAAGGCCTGCTAGGCAATAAGCCTGATATAATTCACCAGCACAAGGCCTGCTAGGCAATAAGCCTGATATAATCCACCGTCACAAGGCCTGCTAGGCTCGAAGCCCGAATATTGATATTATTAAATCATCTCATACAAATTACATATTACCAATATCACATATGTCACACATAATTCATATCACTTTCACATATCAAACTCAATTAAATTTAATTACATTTCATTATTAAAACACTTATCACATTCGGCTTTGGCCAAATTCCCATTTATAAATTCAAAATTCAGCATGTAATTAAGATCATGACCGATATTAATGGTGTTAAATTGCTTAAAGATATCTCACATGAATCATTTCACATGTCAAACTATTTTCTCATTGAAATTTCATCATACAAATATTCAAATACTTCTAACATTCGAATAATTCAACCAAATCACATATTTTTTCTTAACCAAATTCGGCAATTTCATGTATAGTCACAATGGTTTCAAGTTTCAGCATTTATTAAATTAAGTAAATAATTTACGACATATATTCGCTTAGAGACTTACCTCGGATATCATTTAACAACAAAGACCGACTATTTGATTATCTTCGTTTTTCCCCGATCCAAATCCGTTTTCCTTTGTTCTTGATCTAAACATATTTAAAATAAACTCATTCAAACACATTTTTATTCAATTTAATCCCAAAACACATAAATGGGCAAATTACCATTTTGCCTCTAATGTTTCACATTTTCCTAATTTAATCCCTATTATACAAAACACAAAATAGGCAAAATTTCACAACAACATAGTTAGGCCGAACCCTACTTATGATCATATAAGTCCATGAATTTTATTTATTTTGCATTTTAACCCCTCAAAAATATATTTTCTCAATTTAGCCCTATTTAGCTAAATTCATCAAAAATTCAAGAACAAAATATATTCATCAAATACATATCTTTCATCTAACCTCATAAATCATCATAAATCACATGAGTTCATCAAAAGCTCATCTCAAAAACATCATCAATACTCAAAATTAGTACATGGGTTTGATAGCTCTCAAAGCAACGATTACAAAAAACGTAAAAATTATTGAAAACCGACCGAAAACATACCTTGAATTTAACTAAATAAGTGCTGAAACCAAAGCTTGTTTTCTTCTTTTCTTTCGTAGCTACATTCTGCCAAATAGAATGAAAAATGGCCATGTTTTATGATTATTATCTAATAACATTATTATTAATTCAATTACAAAATTAACCCTTCATTAAACAATTAAAACAACTTGGAATAAGGGCAAGATTGTCTTTCATTCATCGACTAACTATGTTTCTTTTATTATAATATATTAATATACAATATAAAATACATATATATATTTAACAAAACATATAAAATAATCATATATAAACATAATGGATTTACATTGTCATTCCACTATCTAATATTTTGGCCAAATTGCCACTTAAGGCCCTCACTTTTACAAAGCCACATCAAATTAATACTTTAACAAATAACATGTAAATTTCACATTCAATGTAATTTCATCCTTTTGCAAATTAAACACACGAACAAAAAAATTAACTTACGAAAATTTAACACATGCTAAACCACATATCAACGACATAGAATATAATATTAAAATATCATTCAGAGTCAAATTTGTGGTCCTGAAACCACTATTCCGACTAGGGTATAAACCGGACTATTACAGTAACTCTGTTCCGACAACGGATACGGGTTAGGGGTGTTGCAGATCATGCATGTGTTATAGACTACCGCAGCTCTTTGTGAGCGTCCTGTTATATGATCGATTGTGATCCTGCATATATTGCGAATACAAACGTAGCTCTTTATGAGCGTCCTATTATATGCTCTTCTTGAGCTTCCTGATATGGCTCGCTTGAACATCCTGTTATATGGCAATTTGAAGCTCCCTGATAATAGCTCTTCAGAGTTACCAAGTTACCTGTTAAGCTCAATGAGCTTCCTATTCTAAACTCTTATGAGTTCCCTAATTTAGCCAGAATAAGCTTCCTGTTACATGGCTTACATGAGTATCCTAATATGAGACTCGAGAGAGTGCTTTCTGATTATGAGCCCTAATTGGGTACTCTTAATTATGAGTTAACGTGTTACAAATTTGTACACTTCAAGTGTACTACATGTGTATTCATCGATATTCCAAATAAATTCAACTGGAAGAGTTCTGACATGGTTAAAATGAACTTAATATGGCTATTTAAGGAAAAGCACTTGTTATATGGAAATATTTTGTGAAAAGAACATGATTATGAAAATCTCTATATGATGAGCTCATCTTTGATACTTGAAATTTATGTGGAATAATGACTAACATGTTTGATGAAGTTGTGTGTTATATAGGCTATTAGCCAAATTGCTTGGATGCATCTTTATATGCTTACCTTAAATGTAAATGTATGGTAAGTTAAATTCCTGTTATGCTAACTTACTAAGCATTAAATTCTTACTTTGTTTTCTTTTCTCTGTTTTATAGTGCTTAAAAGCTTCCAAAGGTTGGAATCGGTCGGAGCATCATCACACTATCCTTCAGCACGTTTTGGTATAAATAGCAATCTTATTTTGGTATAATGGCATGTATAGGCTAACTTGGCCAATGTTGACATGTAAGTGGTTGTTTGTAATCTAGCCATTAGAATGACTAGTAAAAGTATATTCAGTGAATATATACTTGGGGTTATAATATGGTTAACATATGAGTACTTGGTATGGTTAGATTGAATTATGGTAAACATATATGTCTTTCAAAAGGTAAATTTGAATACATGTGATGATATATCAAATATAATATTAATGTTGGCTTGGTTTTAACACCTTGAATTGGTTGGTTTTTGTATGAAATTATTAATATAGGTACAAGGAAAATTTTGGGTGAGAAATAAGGCTTGGAAATGGCCATATTTTGTCCACACGGGTAGGCACACGGGCGTGTGTCTCAACTGTGTGTGAAGCATGGTCATGTGCACGGGTGTGTGGTTTGGCCAATGCACACGCCCATGGGTTGGCCGTGTGTTACACATGGCCTAGACACATGTCCTTGTACCTATCCACATGGACAAAAATAAAGCTATTTGCCAAGTTCTTTTCACTCCTCAAACATACACAACATGCACTCATCCAATTCATTTATAATCAACTCATATTAAAGCACAAACTCACATGGATAACTACATCTTTTCATATAATAAAATAGCCAACAACTATGGCATTATACAAAATAGATTATTCATCTAAATGCCAACACATCTTAGCCATTTACAACAAAATTTACTAACTTGTCTAGCCTCTATACATGCCATATACAAAATATCAAGTCTACTGTACCAGAGTAAGCTAATAGTGTGGGCGATCTTCCAATTAATCCACTTATCTTGATTCAACCCTCTTTCTCTATAAGACAAGGGAAAAGAAAAGGAGTAAGCCTTGAGCTTAGTAAGTTTACACATAAACAATTTAAGCATTCTAGTATAAACTAAACAACGATTAGCATTATACTACCAAATAAATTCACATCCACAATTATGCTTACTCTTTCTATCCCTTACCACATTTCCAACACATCATGAGTCACATACTCATAATCATTGACATGCACCCTGCACTCAATATCACATTTACTCAATGTACAACACATCGTTATTCTTAATAATACATCCACACAGCTAATTTCTCGGTGATTTCGCACTTAGCCCACCACAATCAATTTATAGGTTAGTATCGCACTTAGCCTACAAAAAAAGGTATTCATAGTGGTTTTGCACATAGCCCACTAAATAATATACTTAATTATGGTATCGCACACAGCCCACCTTGTTAAGTATTAAGGTGGTATCGCACTTAGCCCACCATCAAGCATTATCACTACACATTCACATATCTACTTGTAATCCATTCATCCATTCACAAAACTACTATCTCATTCATTCCTCTAGAACCGCATAGGTCTTCAATCATGCTACACACTAGCTAGCATTAAGAATGTAAACGCATATATGCATCGTTTATACGTAAACTTACCTCGGTATTCAAAAGTATTGAAACATGCAATTTAGTCCACCACCTTGCTCTTACCTCGGTTTTGATTCGGGCTTCGTCTTTCTTGATCTATGATGATAAATCAACTCATTAAAAACAAACATTGACTAAATTGACCATTATCTCATACTTTAGCAAAATTACCATTTTGCCCTTAAACTTTCTCATATTTACTCATTTGCCCCAAGGCTCGTAAAGTGATTTTCATTCAACTTTCTAGTCTTTCATGCTTAGCCGAACCATTTACTCAACTAAGGCAATCATCAATTCTCAGTAAATCACACATGTATGACCAAACTGAAGACTTTCACAAATAAGTCCCTACATGCATTTTTCATGGAAATCACTTAGCAAAAGATGTTTCTACTACATCAAACTTTCATATTCTTCCATAAAACATCAAAATACATGCATGTCATACATGGGTACATTTTTGAACATCCATCTTAGCTGAACATATAACTAAAAATAGCTTACTCATGCTACTAGGACTTAAAAAATACGAATAATATAAAAAACAGAGCTAGAATACACTTACTAGCTAGCTTGAAAAGTTGAAGAGCCCTAACAATGGCTTCTTGAAAATTTCGACAGCCTTGGAGAAGAAGATGAATGAAAATTCTATCATCTTTTCCCATTTTAATCATTTAATTGTCAAATGACTAAAATGCCCTTTTTGACAAACTTTCTATTTTAACTAATCCATACCCAATTTTGTCCAAAAATTAGAAATTGGGAAAATTGCTCTATAAGGATCTCTAATTGATATTCTAAAGCTATTTCATACAAATAACTTCTAGAGTTTCACATTTTGTAACTTTTGCAATTTAGTCCTTTTAGACAATTCAACCGCAATATCACAAAATTGCTTCATGAAACTTTCACACTAACATGTAAACATCGCATAAACTTAAAAAACTCATACATATACCTCGAATTTGTGGTCTCGCACCACTATTCTGACTAGGCCCTAAATTGGGATGTTACAATGAGCCCATCAACAGCGCCGACATAACTACCAGGCCCATCAACAATGCCCACACAGTCACCGGGCCCAACACTTCAACCGACGACACCCATATCACAGTCTTTTTAGATTATGCCAGGTGTGTATCCTAGCCCTTATATGTATCATAACCCTTATATGTTTCCTTTTCCCAGTCCTATGACTGGTTGGAATGCATGGCCCGGTTCATCTCTGTTCCCGATTACTCCAAGTCAACTGCCGATCTATAGGCCGCCATTGCATGAGGGATCGCACGAGTCGCTGTTGAGGAGCTCTTCTTTTTCCCAATTCCCATCGCCTTATGGGATTCAAATACCTCCACCATGGGTGATGCAAACACCTCCGTAGTCATTATTCTATCAAGGTGGGTCATCCTCCCAACACCCACAACCAGATCCCCTGCCAGAGGAACCACAATCCCCGCTGGAAGCTGAACCAAGTAGGAATACAGCGAGTAACTGTCGACCACCCCCATGTGGCACTGATTTCGACTGGCACTAACATTGATTTTTTAATATATTTGTACAAATTTTTTATATTGTTTCATTTAATAAAATAAAAGTTATTTTTAATATTTTAATTGTAATTTACTTTTTATATTTTTAATAAAATAAAAGTTCGTTTGAATAGGGCAATATTTTTAATATTTTTAATAAAATATAAATAATGCAACATAATTTTATTACAACAACTATAAGCAATTCTGATTTGGATAAGATCGAGTTGTATGGCCTGGGTTCCTACACCATCCGTACAACTTCTGTTGGTTGGCAGTTTCTCGGATATCCATATTGTTACGTATTCTAGTCGAGCAAGGTCGACCCTTTGGTTTGTGACACAATTCTGTATCCGATAATAGCTTAAATGGAGCAAGCAATACAGACGGCTACTTATGTTCATCTAGGACTGGTGGGAATACGTTTCTCCACATGTTGTACATGTATTCTATTTTGTACACTTCATCGACATAGCTCATGGGATCCAAACGGAGATTCTGACAAGCTGTAATTACATGAGCGCATGGATAACAAAATGCGTCAAACATCCCACAGTCGTAGGTCCTATTTCTCAAGTGTACATGATATTGCCCACCAATAATACCTTATTTCGGTATGTCAAACTCCGTTACACGAAACCATAGGTTGTCGCGATTGTGACACACTGTGTGTATGGTGTTAGCCCGTGCCTTCGCCTTGTTAATTTCTTGCAATACCTTCGCGCACCATACATGGCCTCCCTACATTTGGCCTTTATAACTCGCTGCTCGCTTTAGAAATAGTGCCGCTAAACAAAAATATGTCTCTCGCACAAACGATGTTATCAGCAAATGACGTGTTCCTTTTAGAACATAATTTATACATTCAGTTAGGTTTGTGGTCATATGACCATATCGTAGGCCACCGTCGTATACTTGTGTCCACTGTTTGAAAGGTATGTTACAAAGGTAGTTTGCGCATTCGTCATTAACTGAACGCAAAACTGCCAACATCTCATGAAAACGGTCCTTACTTATCTTATACCCTACCAATATAAGTTGATAGCGAATATTACGTACCACTCTTCAATTAAGAATAAATTGAATATTACAAATGAAATCATATTAATAGAGATTAAATATCCATGTTGGTCACTTGTCGTCGTTCACTTGTAGATCGATATTGCCCGTAGTAGTTGGATGCAACATGCCTTAGGCAATACCGATGGTGTGTGTGATGCCATAGGCTTCCCTGTCGCTCAATTATGGCTAGGATTCCAGGGCCCCGATCCGATATAACGTAGATATAAGGTTGGGGTAAACATGCCTCCTTAACCTAGAAAGAAAGAAATCCCAGTCATCAGCTGACTCCCCGATGTTATTGCAAATGCAATTGGAAGGATTCTCCCACTGCCATCCTGTGCCACAGCTAGCAATAGCTGATGGGTATATCTACCATACATAAAGGTACCGTCAATTTGTACCAATGGCTTGCAATATAGAAATGCGTCTCGGCATTGCTTAAAGCTCCAGAACAGACAATTGAACACTTGGCATCCATGGAGCAATCGGTCATTGTAGTACGCAGGTGCCATTTTAAGGTCTGTTATGCAACCTAGGACATATCTCTCCAGCACCTGACACCACTGCCACATTTCATTATATGAAGCATCCCACCGACCATGCAACTTTTCCAACGCCTTCTGTTTAGCTATCTAAGCCTTGCAGTAAGAGGGCGTGTACGTCAATTGGCTACGAATATTGACAATTAAGACCGGCATTGAAGTCTTGGGATCCGTCTTCACCATCGGTAGTATTAAGCTAGCTAACATATCTGAATCCATCTTGGGATGATCTTGTAAAACACCTGTCAACGAAGTACGTTAAATAATGCAATATTACATAACAACAGTATTATTCAAAAACCCTAAACACCTAGTGATACTGTATCGGCAACACATGTATGCAGACCTTTGTACTTTTTAATCTCCCGCAAGCCTGTTCTTTTCTTCAACAAGGCTATGATTTTCCATGAACATGTACCATCTTGCATTGCAAACTTGGCCTCATACTTATCGAATTTGGATTTAACCACGTTGTAGTTAACCTTGTTCATGATGCTATGTTGTTTCAATGCACCAAGAAAATTATCCTTATTGAAAAACTCCTTACCAACTTCTAATTCACCCGAATCCAACGACGAACTTGTACGGTCACGCCTTCCGTGTGGTAGATCTGAAAACTCCAACGCATCATCTTGAGATAGATCGACATTATGCATGTGGGCTGGAGGTGAGTACGCCTTGAATCACGGATCTTCTTCTTCGTCATTTGAACCCCCTTCAACATTTTTAGGTATGGTTGGAACAGGCTCCGGTTCAGAAAATAATGCAACTTCTGCACCATCGGGGCTGGGCTCTTGAGGTGATCCACATCGGACTCATCATCTGACCTACCATCATCTACAATGAACGAGGTCCCCTCACCGGTGGATGTCGTAGGGAATACATCATCCCTTCTTAAACAAGTTTCATAACGTTCCCAATCATTTGTGGATTGCCAACCACTAGAAGTTGATGTCGTTCCCTAATACGTATTTCTAGCATCGAACATCGACCGACCAATATGCATGTCCCATCCACTAACCGAGTGTCGTGCAGGGGTTGTGTTTTCCATACTACCACCAAACACGGGTGCTTTCGTATTTTACCTTCTACTAACAGAGTGTTGGCTAGGGGTCGTGTATTTCTCTCGAGCAGCAGTAGATGTTGAAGTCGCAAATGTATCATTTGGCGATGAAAATTGTACATATACATCAGGAGAGGGTGATCCACTAGCAAGATGAGTCTGCACCATTGCCTCCAAGCTACGAGGACCTTTGATGTCGAATGAGTCATATCTCACAGGATCAACCGAAGCACAAAATCTATACTTAATAGACAAAACATTCATTGGCGTCGTTCCGAAGATTTTACGCCTAATTCTTTTACGAAGTTCTGTCAAATCTATGTTCTGGTTAAAAACCAGTCGCACTGTGTTCTCCGATAAAAACAACGTCGTTCTCAGTGTCACGAACCTCACCATCATAGTAAATAACAGCACTAATACCTTCACTCATATTCAGTTTCTATTCTACTTTAGCCTCAATTTCTCTTGCTGTAACTTATGCAACCTGAGAATGAAATTTGGCTCATTTATAGTCTAAGATCAAATAGGAACTACTGTAGAAAAAGAGAGTCCACATGGGAGATTTTTTCAATAACTTTGCTGACAGTGCATCCTGCTTGAAGCGTTTTGGACACTATTTGTTTAGAAACGTCTTCTCAAAATTATTTTTTCAGATACTATTGTAGAAAAAGAGCGTCCACGTGGGAGCTTTTTTTAGGAATCTTGCTGACAGTGCATCCTGCTTGAAGCATTTTGGACACTATTTATTTAGAAACTTCTTCTCAAGATTATTTTTTTAGATACTACTGTAGAAAAAGAGCGTCCATGTGGGAGCTTTTTTTAGTAATCTTGCTGACAGTGCATCCTGCTTGAAGCATTTTGGACACTATTTGTTCAGAAACGTCTTCTCAAAATTATTTTTTCAGATACTACTATAGAAAAAGAGCGTCCACGTGGGAGCTTTTTCAGTAATCTTACTGACAGCGCATCCTGCTTGAGGCATTTTGGACACTATTTGTTCAAAATGTCTTCTCAAAATTATTTTTTTAGACACTACTGTAGAAAAAGAGCGTCCACGTGGGAGCTTTTTTCAGTAATCTTACTGATAGTGCATCCGGCTTGAAGCATTTTGGACACTATTTGTTCAGAAATGTCTTCTCAAAATTATTTTTTTTCAGATACTACTGTAGAATTTTTTTTTATATTGCTAATATATTTTTTTCAAAACCCTAAACACAAAATTATTTTAAAAAACCCTAAATATAATTTAACTAATTAACCTTAAAATCCTAAACTTTAATTTAATTAATTAACCTTAAACCCTAATTTCATTAATTTTTTCTTTAAAAACCCTAACCCTAACCCTAAACCAAGCTAAAAACTCTAACGAAAAAACAGGCAAAACGCATTCTTGGGGGAGCGTTTTGTCCACGCCAACACAAAGCGCGCCTTCAAGGAAGTGCTTTGTGCGACGTGACAAAACGCCCCTAGGGACGCTGCTTTGTTGACACTGCACCGACATCGTCTACCGACGTGAACGCGTTTTCGGAAAATTCGATCCTTTTCGGTAAATAATTAAAAAGTTAGTCTATTTCTATAAATAACATTAAAAAAAAGGACATTTTTGAGTAAAATAACCCAACTTACCACTTGAAAAAAAAAAGAACGCATACCAATATTTTGCAGGAAAATTGCATAAAATTTTCAACTAACCAAACCCCCAAAACTATAATTATTACCATAAACTTTTTATCACTCAAATATTAGTTTGTTTTCTCAGTCAATTTCAAAAAAATTTAGTTTCATCTTCGGGGTTTGTTGATAACTATTCTATTAAATTATTAATGAATAAATGGCGTGGCTTTTATTTATTAAGATAAAGAAAAATTTAGTTATTAATATTTACATATTTTATAGATTAAAATTAAATAAATTAATTTTTAATATTTATATATTTTATCAGTTTACTCTTGATTGAAAAAATTTAAAAATATAAAATTTTAAAAATATATAATATTGAAAAACTACATAAAAATATAAAAATTGAATATAAAAATTCATAAAAACTATAAGAAATATTTTGAATTTTAAATAATTTAAAAATAAAATTGAGTTAAAAGAGTTATGACAACTATGATAATTAAGGGTGAATATTTAATCGAAAAAAAGTCGAGTAAAAACAATTGAAGTTAATTGAGTTAGATGAATATTATTTTACCAAAAATTTTTAATTGAATTGAGTTATGTAAAATTTAAATTGAATCAAATATATTTATTCAAAATAAATTAAAAAAAAAAAACAAATCAATGTTATTTGCCAAGCTATAATGTTCTCTGTTCTGTTGACGTGCTGCTTATAATTTGCCAAATTGTTGTAAGGACAGTATCTTCATCCAACATCGATGAGCAAATACCATGGAAACAAAATTTTAATAGGACTTGAAAAATTTAGACATCACATATATAATAATGATAGTTATATGTTATTATTTATTATCTTGATAAGTTAACTTAAATTAAAAATGATCTAATTTGATTAAAATTTTATTGGGCTTTTAATTATTAAATAAAATATGGGTCAAATATGTGTAGATACTCTTCTAATCAAATTCTAATTAATGATGGGCTAATTAAAATTTGACTAGAACTAATATGCCAATATTATAAATATTAGGGTTATGTGCTAATTTGAAAAATCAAATCCCCAAGATCCGGTAAAACTTTAAGAAATTCATGGATTCAGGTACGCTTCTGCATTTAATTTTATTCTTCATTTATTCTTAATGATTTGACATAATAGATAATTTATTAAATTTTATTTTAAATTTATTTTGCAAATCTAACACATTAATCATGTATCTTCATCATTCTAGTCCAGATGCCAAATACATGGAAACAAAATTTAAGCTTCTTAAAACAATTTGTCGGTGTTAAATCAAATAAACTGTGAAAACTTTACAGAACTAAATCGACCAAGCATCTATTCAACAGAAAATCAAATCAACTCCAGTAAAAGAAAGGAAAGAACTAGGTTTGGAATAAGAAGAACTTTTGATTTTGTTTCTAAGGAATCAATTTTGAAAAAATTGGCAAAAAAATTCTAATTTCCTTTAAAATCTCAATTTCAGCTATTTAGTAGTAACTAAAAAGTGCAATAGAAAATAAGAAGAATAAATTATACTAATAATTACTTAATTTTAAGATAAAAATCTCAATTCAATCATTTAACTTTCAAACAGTAATTAAAATGTGGTAAATCAATCACATATTAACATTTTCCATCGTAAGCTTTTAACGGGACTGTTAATGGAAACAAAGGCACTTAATTTGGGGGTAGGGGGAAGGGACGGGCAAAAAAAAAAAAAAAAAGAAAAAGGGGAGATTGAAATTTGGGATGGGTTGAGTAGTAGAAGGAGGAGGAGGAAGATCTTAAAATGAATTTAGTTCAATCAGAATCAACTAAATCATCTGAAAGTATCAATCCTTCTTTGCCTGCATTCCCACCACCTGTTGGAGCTCTATTCAACTATGGTTTCTCAAAGGTAAACGATGCAGTTCCTGCTGTCGTTCCTATCCCTATCTTCAATAATCTTGGTGCTACTTCTATTTTTACCTGTCCGCCCTTAGAAGTTTCTCCGCATGGGTTCACATTTGGTGTCGATCAGAGAAGTATGTTCGAGAGCCTAGGGAACCCTAATGCCAGTGGTATTTCAATAGAGAGCACTTAAATTCCCAAAATTTGTTTCAAGGGCCCCAATTTAAGAACCCTTTTTTTATGGCAACTGCTATTCATGCAAGGGAACTTACAATGAGTACCTCCTGTGTATACAAAACAAGAAGCCCAACAAGGAAGCAAGAACCATTCGAATTGTCTGATTCTGTCCTGGATTCACCTGTTGCTGAAGTAAATTTTGTTGATAAATCAATCTCCTTGGTTTATATGATACAAAATTTAGTCCAAGACTACTGATCTTTATCTTTTTTTTCTTCCTATAGTTGGTAAAGAAGTATGAGGATCCAAAACTCCGGCCTCACCAATATGTAGGGGTCACTGACAAACCTTTCTTAGGAATGATGATTTCCCTGATGGGCCGGCTTAGTTGCACACATGTATGTGAAAATATTTTCAGTTCTATATATTGCTGAACCTTATAATCTTTGTTCTTTGACTGAATGGGCTAAAACCCTTCATGTTGCAACTCTTCTGATGCAACAATACTGGAAATCCAAGATAAAGAAACATGGAGGGACAGTCTCCAATTCAATCACTGGTAGTTGTTTACACCATTGTAGAGTTTCAGATCTTATGATTCCTTCTCATGTTCTCTTGTTTTGCTTTGATAAAATGCTTTTGTAAAACTTTAGGGGCAGCTGTAACTTGCTTGGTTGCTTCTCTTGCTGAACGAGAGCGTGGGGGCTCATTGAAATTGGTAGAAGCAATGTGAGTAGACATAAATACATGTACATATCTTGACACTCAATTGATCCTCTCTTGTATGTAAGAAGCTCTTTTTAATGGCACAAAAATATGACATTCTATTAGCTAAGAATATTTTAGGCATTGAAAGTCTTTAGTTAAATTACAATGGATGGAACATTTCGGGGAAAGAGGGGTACGAGTGGTGAGTGAAGCTTGGTTACTTGACAGCATTGAGAAGCAAGAAGCACTACCATTAGAGGCTTATGACATAGTTACAGATCTTGCTGTTGATGGCAAAGGAATTCCATGGGATAAACAAGTTCCTGAAGAACATGCAATCGAATCACTTTCAGCTAAAGTATGCCATTTCCTCTCAGAAATTTGAGTATACTTTTTTAAAAAAAAAAAGATCAAACCAAATAAATTGTTTGTCTCTATTCCATGATTTAATTGCTTGTAGTTCAAGCTGTATGGAAAAAGAGGAGTCTACAAGGATAACGGATTGCAAGAGCAAGGTGGCCAAATATTTGAGGAAGATAGGATATTATAGAACTGTGCATTTTCACTTCACGACCAATGAGGAGCCATTAATGAGTAATCCAACGAGTTGTTTTATCAATTCTGGATTTATACTACCAATCAGTAGAAAAAGTTTGTGGAAATAGTGAAATCAATGAAAGAATCTGGACCCAAAGTAGAGGCAGTTTGGTCAAACTTTAGCCAAAGATGGTTCACTGTGATGCATTCTTCCAGGCCCTTCATCTTCAGGGACTATCTAGAGCTTGCAGATCATGTAAAACTTGGAAGTTCAACATAAATACCAATCCTTTTTTAGGTCTTATTTTTCTTCTTACTGAACCAGGGCTTGAATTTTGTAGGTTGCAGCATCATTCGAGTGTGTTCGAGACATTGTTGTGGCATCCCATATGATTGGACATTTGGGTGATGATACCCTTGATGACCCATTGTCTGATAGATACAAAAAAATAGGATGCTCACAATTCATCCACTGTATACACAAGAAGACCACTTAGAGGTTTTCTTTTTCCAATTTTGGTGATGGAACCAGTGATATTCCTCTTCTTTTTCTTCTTCTTTTTCTCTTCTATGTCATCTACTGCCCAGTTAGGGTTCAATTTTTCAAGTGATATTCCTCTTTTTATTCTTCTTCTTCTACTTCATCTACTGCACAGTTAGGGTTCAAATTTTAAATTGGGGCCCTTTAAACGACAACTAGGATGCCAACGTGGCAACTAAATGACAGGTCAATTTTTCGTTACGTCTTTAACAGAAAATAATTAAAAAAATTATTTTATTATTTTTTAGAAGTTGAGTAACTGAATTAAAATTTGAGTAACTATTTTATTAATTATTTAAAATTGAGTGACTGATGGTGTAATTATTTAAATAAAAATTAACTTACCTTTTTTTTAGAAGTTGTAAACTTAAAATTTTGGTCTGCACTTTTTTTTCGAATGAAATTTAGGAATTTAAAGTTTTTGAGACAAAGCTAAGATGAGAGCGTGAAGAGGAAGAATAGCACGAAGACGAAGAAGAATTCTGGTTTTTTTTATTGGACTGGACTGTGAGACTTTGGATTTATTTGAGATTCAAATTAGGTAGAAAAGAAATCTAGGGTTCCAATTTCCAAATTTGGAGTTTCAATTCAACTTTCAAGAATGGTTAGGGCTTTAAAATTGAAATTAACCCTAAATCTAAAATGAAGTTGTTTTAATTATTCATTTTTCAGTTATTCGGATTGTAAAAATTCAACTCTACTCGAATTTAAAAAAATCGATTCACTAATTTAAATTGACTTGAAAAATTAAACAATTTAATTCGAATAACTAGAAATTTGAATTCTTTTAATTTTTTTGAATTAATTTGAATTTTGCTTTGAGCATACCCATCATCGTGGTCATCATCATATTTACTGCTGGCAATTCAATCCTATGAAGGAACTCCCTTAACATGAAAGTCACAAAAACTTAAATGGTGAAAATTTTAGGAAAAAAAACTAATTGAGCAATTAGTAAATAGACTAAGAAGGAAACAAATTTGTCATTTTACCTCAAAATTTCTTGTTTTAAAGACTTGCAAAGGGACATTGCAGTGGCAAGACCAGAAGTTTTTTTTTTTTTTTTATAATAATCAAGCGAATGGGTTTGGTTCAAGATTAAGCTTAAAATCAAGAATGTCATCAGTTAAAATCCTCTACCTTGAGAATTGCACAAAGAAAGTCGTGACATACGAGAGTTGAGATGCATATGAGAAGTAGCCCGTACTTTAATCTTTTCACAGTGTAATAAATTAAACTAATTAGTTTAAAATTTGACAATCTAAAATCAATTATTATCGAATTAAATTTACAGTTTATACACATCATTTTATTATATGATCTTAACCAATCACTTGCATTTCTACACGCTTGAGCACAAACAAAGAACATTAAATTTTTTTTTTTAACTAAACAGCTACTAAGCAAACATTAAAAATACTGAAAAATATTGAATAAAAATTTGAAAATTCTATGTCAACCCCCACATTTTATTTGACACATTGTCCCTAATGTGTCTGAAAAATAATTAAAGAAAGAGATTACTCGTTTTGGCATGACAACTCCATATTTTTGTCAGGTGACTTTCCCCTTGCTTGTTCAGCTCCAAAAGATAGTGTCGTCCAAAGCATGGAGTTCCTACATAGAAATAAGTATTTTTTTAATTAGCAATAAAAATGATCTAGCTAAGGAAAAATAAAAATAATTCAAGTTGTAAAATTACAACCTCTAAAATATAAAAATAGTTCAACTTCAGTAGGAGTCTTGTTTGGACTTCTCATCCTCTTCTTCCTCAGGATTTTCGTCCTCTTTTGGGTCCTCCTCGTCAATTTTACTATTTCCTAGTCTTGAACTGTATTTGGAGGATGTGAACTATGGCATCCGTAGGCCGTGTCTCCGTGCGTAATCCTCGTAAATCGGCCCTACCTCTTGCATCCATCGAATTATCCATTATGAGTCAAGAATGTTACTGTAACATCCCGAACTAGGGCCTAAATGGAACAGTCGTTGCGAAACCACGAATCTGAGATAGAAAAGTTTATTTTGATTATTTTTTTTTATGATTTACCGATTGATTGGATGCATGTGTTAGAGTATCGATAGAAAATTTTATGAATTTCATGTCTAATTTGCTTATTAGGGCTTAACTGTAAAAGTTGATAAATAAGAGTTCTAGATGCTAAAGGATTAAATTGAAGTGCATATCTGAAGTAGGGGTCCTTAAATGGTAATTAGACCATTATATTTTCATGGACAAAAATGGACATGCATAGGTAGAAATAACTAAAATTTTAATGAAGGGTATTTTAGTAAAATGTCAAATAAAAGAAATTAAATGGGAAAAGATGGAAAAAGGTTGTCATCTTCTTCCTAGGGCCGAATCTTCAAGGAGGAACTCCATAGCTAGGGTTTCCAAGCTTCCAAGCTCCATAGTAAGTCAATCCAAGCCTCGTTTGTCATGTTCTTTACGTTTTTTGAATCCTGGTAACTCGGTTTAGCTTATTCTAGCAATATTTTAACCTAGGGTTCATATTTGGAAAGATACCCATAGGTGAAATGTGTTTATTTTGATGTTTTATGATAGAATATGAAGGCTGAAATTATGTTAAACAACTTTTGCTAAGCGATTTTACGTGAAAACGAGTAAAACAACATAATCGGTAAAAATACCTAATATTCATAAGTACATGTTAGAGTGAGAATTTGATGTTTCCATAGAAGGGAAAAATGTTCAGCATGTCCTAAAATATAAGAAAATAGGATGAAGTTTAATTTTCGAGCCTAGGGGAAAAATCATAATTTTGTGAAAATTAGGGTGCAAAAATGTAATTTTTCCATAATATTATTTTTGGATTGAATTAAATAGTTTAAATATTAAATAAGATAAATGTGTTATTATAGATCAAGAAGAACGTGGAATCGACCCTGAACAAGGTAAAGGCAAAGTTAAGGACTAAATTGCAAATTTTGGCATATTTTGCACCGAGGTAAGTAGTATGTAAATAATTCATTATCTTATTGATTTTTTTTATATTTTAGCATGTTTTATGTAGTATATCTGATTTTTGAATTATAATTGACTATTAAAGGAATGAAATAAAGTATTAAAAAGTGAATTATTTCCCGTTTGAACCTTTGGAATCGAAAGATGTAATTAGTATGTAGCTAGGTCACATGAGTGGTACTAAGTGTAGGCCACTATGTGTACAAGAGAGCTACAAGAGATTACATATATGTAGCTAGGTCACATGTGTAGTACCAAGAGTACGCCATGTGTACAAGAAAGCTATACGTAGCTAGGTCATATGTGTGGTATATGGTGTGAGCCACTATGTGTACAAGAGAGCTACGAGAAGACTAGGTCATATGAGTGGTGCTAGGTGAAGGCCACTATATGTACAAGAGAGCCAAAATTATGAGTACAATCGAGCTAGGTCACATGAGTGGTACTGAGTGAAGGCCACTATGTGTACAAGAGAGCTTTGATTTCAAAGGTGGGTTGTGTGCGAAACCACTGCGTATTTGTTATTATTCCGAAGCGTTCAACGGGAAAACCGACTAAGTGAAATTATGTGAGAATTTGTGGTGGTAAGTATATGTATATGCATGTGTAACGTATGAGCAATATGCTCGATATGTAATAAGAAATTGGAAAGATTGGTATAGGCAAGTGATGAACACAACTAAAGTGAGAGAGATCAAAAATTTACAATACAACTGTTTTGGACAGCAGCAGCGACGTGAATTTGAAAAATCACCAAAAATGGTAGAAATTAAATTATAATTTTAATGACATATTGATTTAAAAATTATTGAGTTTATTTTCACATAAAAGAAACAAAACAAGCAAAGTATTTTTATATTTTGAGATATTTAAATTTTTGTGAGACTGGTTCAGAATGGTTACTTGATCCCCTATTCTATCTTGGAAAAATCATTATAAATTATAAAAAAATAATTATGGGGTATAAGTTATATGATTGAAATCCTTAATGAGTCTATTTTCAAATGAAATAAATTATATCATCATTTGAATTCTGTACAATGATAAAATTGATTCGTAGTGAAAAGTGGTAAGAGCAGTCAAACAGCAAAATAGGGGAATCTTTAATGAATAAACTGTACTAATTGGAAAGACCAAAAATTCTTAAAATTTTATGGTAAGAATATAAATGAGTCTAGTTTCAGGAAAATTTACGGATCTTAATTTGGAGTTTTGTAGCTTCAGATAAAAAAATTTAGTGACTGTGACTCAAATAGATAGCTTGCTCCAAACTTGAATAAATAATGAATTTGATTGTAGATTTGATTGTGTTGTTTTGTAAACATATTAAATCCATTATAAATCATTTATATACTTACTTACTAAGCTATATGCTTACTCTATTTTCTTTTCCCTGTTCTATAGTGTCATCAAGCTAGCCCGGGATACGGTGATCGTCGGAGATCCATCCACGCTATCAACCTTCTTTTGGTATTTTGAAAACAATATTTTGGGAATTATGGCATGTATAGAAGGCTTAATTGTTTTGTTATTTGTAGTAACGAATGGTTATTTTGCTCATGGGTATTGACGACTATGTATGGAAAAATTTTAAATTTATATGGATTTTACATTTTTAAATTTTGTACAAAAGCTTGGATCATGTCCAGTAATGCCTCGTATCCTGTTCCAGTGACGGACCTGGTGAGGGGTGTTACATTTAGTGGTATTAGAGCTTAGGTTTAGTCGGTTCTTGGACTAACATAGCGTGTGTAAAAGTCTAACTATACATGCCATAAATATATTGTGATAGTGTGATGACTCCTGATAATTTAAAATGCTTTTTTTATATAGTTGTAACACCCCAAACCCGGCCCAAACACCATGACCGGATCTGGCATTCCACTAAGAAGAATTAGTAAAAACATGTCGCCTCTTTTTTTTTGAAAACATTTGTCGAGTTTAAACATATATTCTGGGAAAACTTAATGATTTGATAATTTACAAAAGATATAATTTTATAAGATGCCTTAAAAAACCCCAAAGTTTAGTACCTGTCTTAGTTTAATTTAAACGTAAAATTTTACATGTTCATTAGCAATGAAAGGCCAAAATAAAACTGAGACAAAATATAAAGCTAGTGGCCCATGGCCTTATTACAACAAAATATAAAACCCATTAATTAAAAATATTAAAAATAAATAAACTAAATGAAGTCTTCTTGCTGTAACATAGAATCTCTCGCATGGCCACCTTGCGCCCCTCTCTAGCCCGGTCCGATGCACTATGTGCTACCTGAAAGTTGTTAAATAATAGGGTGAGTCGCGAGACTCAGTGTGCAACCCTCACGCACTATTAGATTGGGCCTTAGCCCCACAGATCAGAATAACAGATATCATGTAATAAAATTTATGCAAAGCCCAACCCAATCCTAGGTTTCCATCCGCTACACACCACCCTTACCTGCCAATCACACCATTGGGGATTTCTACAATCAACCCACACCGCTACACACCATCGATGGCGCTCATGCTGCTCATCGTCAGATCATGGCAATAGCCACTACAACAGATCATGGCAAAAAGCCACTACAACAAATCATGGCATAAGCCACTACAACAGATCATGGCATAAGCCACTACAACAGAACACTTCCCCTTTCATCAATCCCAACCCCATGCAATCACAGAAATCGACATACTTATCACATATGACATCTTAACAGGAACATTCACTTTAGGAATGACTGAGATCACTAACCTGGTGATTCGCTTTTACCCTTCTCGGGTTTCAACCATAATGCCGGGATTTCAGCTTTTAACAGAACATAGCAGATTTATATACATGTATTAACAAACAATCTAGATGGTGCGAAAAGTTACACACCTGATATCACGTAGTACTATACTCTTAGTCGATATCCCTACTATCCGGATCTACTATCCTCAGTCTATAACTTGGTTCAAGAAAAACTGAAAAAATATGAAGATTTGGCCTCCCCTTGAAATCTCGAAAGTAACACGATTCGAGTGTTACTGAACCCCGACTTAGAGATCTAAGCGATTGACTCCTCCTGAGTTTCCTTCAAGACTCAGCACAAGCAGACACCTCAGAGAGAATTCGGCAAACACAGGAGATGAGATCTAGGGATTTTGGCTTTTATGAAAATCCCGGAAAAGATGAACTGATGCTCTTTCGGGTTTTAGAAGGTCTGAGTAAAGTGTTCCAGCTTTGGCTTAGAAAGAAAGTAAAAAGAAATCAAGGAAAGGCTTAGAGATTTCGGCTACAAGAACAAACAAGAACGTAGTTTAGGCTTTTAGTGAATGAGAGAAGAATAACAATGGGGATCAAAAGATTTGGCTAAAAGGAGGTTTCAAAGAAAAAGAAAAGGGTGAGGGAGGCGGTGATTTTCGACTGTTGGAAGAGAAAAGATGAGAAAAGAAAAACAACTAAGATGGCCTTCAGATTTTTGGCACAAAGAAGGAAGAAAAGAGTAGGGTTCAAATGCCAGAATTGATGAGCTATCCCCCCTTATTTATAGAAATTTCGACACCTCCTATGGCAATTAGAAATTGATTTCTTTACTCCTCTAGGTGATGGAATTTCGGCCAACTCTGCTCTCAGCAGATAGCTCCTAACTTTTCTCCTTTATCTAAATCTCTTCATACCTTCAAAGGACTCCTAGATAACACCACATCTTTCTTCTATTATCAGCACAATATTATCATTAAATCCCTCCTAAAAATAAGCCTTAATGCCGTCCATTCCTCCTTGCTCTTTTAAGTGCCGAAATTGGCCCAAAGACATGGGCTCCTTGCGGCCAAACTTGGGCCTCTTTCAACTTACTATTGGGCCACCAGCCCACTTTGGTGTTTTGAACACAGATGCTACCCTTTTAACCCTATAGTGCCCAAACAGAAAACTTAATTAGGGCCTCAACCCAAACCTGAGCCCATTTTTGTGTCATCTCTTTTCTTAATCTGCTTAGGAGGCCTCATGCCTGATACTAGGGTCCACTAAGTAAGAACATAAATTTTTCCTATGGTCTCCCCTAACTCTAAGGTTTCAAATAATCCCTATAATACCTTAATATTATTATTCTAAGTGCTACACATACATATTAACTCCCATACACAGAAATTAAAAGTTTCAGGATTTTTGGGGCGTTACAACCCAATAGGCCCAAATCTACTAGGCCCAAATTTGGGATGTTACAGTTCTACCCCCTTAAAGAAATTTCATCCTCGAAATTTTTAACTATCTATCAATTGTACTACCCAAGTCTCATCATTATGCTTCCGCTGCACACTCTAATTTAAAAAAAAAACACTCAATATACTACAGTAGGGTATGCACTATTATTCGCATCTGGAGCGTCTTCGTCCCCTTGTACTCATTCTTTCGATCGATGTTTATCTGATTAAGAATTTTATGAATAATTAATTCTTTCCACTTATTAACCGCGAACAATCTTATGTAAAATCATTTCGATAGTAGTTTTTTCGAATTCGAATTCTGTAGGTAGTGGAAAACAATAACAATGACAACTACAACACTTTTCTGTAATGAACACAAGTTCATGAATGTGATGATTGACTGAATGAATTTGAGACTGTGTGTGTGTGTGTGAATTCAAAAGAACTACTCTTTAGAACTATTGAACATAAGACTGTTCGCGATAAATCAGTGGAACGAAAACTAATTCATAAAATTCTTTAATCAGATAAACACGATTCAGAAGCATGAGTTCTAGGGGACGTGGTCGTAATGTGCGCGGCCGTGGTAGAGGCCGAATGATCGTGTTAAAACTCGTTAGGTCTGGTCAAGGGTCAGAGAATAAAATGCCACCACCGCCAGCCGCAGGTGTGGAATATCAGGATCAGACAGGGGATGATGCAGATATAACGACGATCTTTGCGAGTTACGGAAAGGGTGGCTGGGGCAGGTGGAGGCATGGGAGCTCAAAAGTCTATACATGAGCGACTCTGAGCTAATGGAGCTGAGTTTTTTCGTGGTATATCTGGTGTGGCGCCCAATACGGCTGAGTATTGGTTAGAGGCGATGGAGCGAGTTATGGATGATTTGGACCTGTCCGTCGAGGAGAAACTGAAAGGGTAGTATCGCTCCTCTGCGATGAGTCATATCAATGGTGGCTCACAGTTCGGGATGGTGCTGCCGCAGATGATCTCACTTGGGAGTACTTTAAGGTGGCATATCAGAAGAAATACATTGGGACTAGTTACATTGATGTGCAGAGGAAGGCGTTTCTGAGGCTGATTCAGGGGAATAAGTCCATAGCGGAGTATGAGGCAGAATTCCTAAGGTTGAGCCAATACGCTCGAGGTATAGTAGTTATGGAGCACGAACGATGTGTCCGGTTTGAGGACGGACTAAGGGATGACCTGAGATTGTTGATTGCCCCACAGCAGGAGCGGGAGTTTGCTGTGTTGGTGGAAAAGACAAAGGTTGCTGAAGGAGTTAAGGAGTCTGTGAGGCAGAACACGGACAGGAATAAGCAAAAGAGAGGTTTTGGATCATCAGGGTCATCTGGGAATGTTCAGAAGAGACCTAGAACAGATGGGTCGTGAGGTCAGCAAGCTGCTACGGGAGGACAGTACCGCACTTGTGCTTAGTATGGAAAGATGCACTTGGGAGAGTGTTGGAAGAAGACGGGAGGATGTTTCAAGTGTGGGTCCAAAGATCACATGATTAGGGATTGTCCCATGAAAATAGAAGGAGCCGACCCGATGAAGTCGGGGTCCTAATCAGTGGAAGAGGTGGGCAATGACCACCGCAGGGTCGTGGTTTGGCTGGCAGAGGTAATGGTTTCGGAAGAGGACGTGGAACACCGGGCAGAGGTGTTAGTAACACAGAGGTGAGGCAGCCGGGTCTAGTATATGCAGCTCGTCGGAGGGAGGATGGTGACGCACTTGATGTCATAACAGGTATGTTCCTTATCTCTTGATTACCCTTTATTGCGTTGATAGATATTGGGTCAACTCATTCATATATTGCTAGTAAGGTGTCTGGAACTCTACATGCGAACTCTAAAACTGTACCTAAGAAGATGACTGTACTTAGTCCTTTAGGGCAATCAGTAGTGTTAGATAAAATCTTTAGGCGCACCCTTGGAAGTTCAAGGCGCAATTTCAATGAGACTTAATGGAGTTGCCGTTTGAGGAGTTTGACCTAATCTTAGGCATGGATTGGTTAGTGAAGTACCATGCAAATGTGGTTGTCTGACTAAGCGCATGTCGTTAAGAACTCTTGGCTGCACGAGGTTGTGGTGATGGGCGAGAGGCGGAATTGCTGTCAAATGTGGTATCTTCCCTTAAGGTAGAAGATGGTGAGAAAAGGGTGTGTAGCTTTCGATGTTGATCGGTGCCTTGGAGGCTAAGGAAGCGATTGTAGGAGGAGTTAGAACGATGAAGGGAATTTGTGGGCGTCTTTAGGAGGAGTGCACTGGTTACCCGGATAGGGAGGTGGAGTTGAAATTGAATTATTGTCGAGTCTGACTCACGTGTCGATTCTCCCATCAATGGCACCAAAGGAGCTAGTAGAGCTCAAGGCTCAAATCCAAGAGTTACTGGATCGTGGATTTATTCGACCTAGTGTGTCTCCATGGGGAGCACCGGTCCTATTTGTGAAGAAGAAGGACAGAACTATGCGCATGTGCATAGATTATCGTCAGTTGAATAAGCTGATCATCAAGAGCAAGTACCCGTTGCCAAGAATAGACGACTTGTTCGATCAGCTTAAGGGGGCCGCGGTGTTTTCAAAGATAGATTTACGATCTGGATATCATCAGCTTAAGGTGAAGGAAGCAGATATCCACAAGACAGCTTTCCGAACAAGATACGGGCATTATGAGTTCTTAGTAATGCCGTTCGGATTGAAGAACGCCCCAGCTACGTTCATGGATATGATGAACCGGGTTTTTCAACTTTACTTGGATCGGTTCATCGTTGTGTTCATAGATGACATCCTAGTGTATTCCAAGTCTGAAGAAGAACATGATGAGCATCTCCGGGTAGTGTTGCAAGTGTTAAGGGAGAAGAAGCTTTATGCCAAATTCAGCAAGTGTGAATTTTGGCTTAAGGAAGTTGTGTTCTTAGGACATATGGTGTCTGCAGAAGGGATAAGGGTGGATCCTAGGAAGATTGAGGCTGTGCTAGATTGGAAACCACCTAAGTCTGTGGCTGAGGTTCGTAGTTTCTTGGGATTAGCAGGCTATTACAGGAGGTTTGTAGAAGGGTTCTCATCAATAGCTGCACCTCTGACGAAGTTGTTGAGAAAGGAAGAACCTTTCGTGTGGACAGATAAGCAATAGGGGAGCTTTGAGAAGCTTAAGAGGGTCTTGACTGAAGCTACGATTTTGATTCAACCGGAGGAAGGGAAAGATTTCATGGTGTACTGCGATGCTTCTCATACAGGATTGGGATGCATATTGATGCAAGACGGAAAGGTAGTCGCTTATGCGTCTCGATAATTAAGGCCACATGAAGTTAATTACCCGACGCATGATTTGGAATTGGCGGCAGTGGTCTTTGCTCTTAAGGTATGGAGGCACTATCTTTATGGGGAAAAGCCAGTAGACCACAAGAGCCTTCGGTATCTGCTGACTCAGAAAGAGTTGAACCTGAGACAGCGAAGGTGGGTGGAGTTATTGAAGGACTACGATTGTTCCATAGACTATCACCCGGGCAAGGCGAATATAGTGGCAGATGCCCTAAGTCAGAAAGTAGTGTCGGATTTGAGAGCGATATTTGCACATCTTAGCATGTATGACGATAGAAGTGTGTTGGCAGAGTTGCAAGTCAAGCCGACATGGTTGAAGGAGGTGAAAGAAGGACAGTTGGCAGATGATGATCTAGGTGCTAAGTTGCGGCAAGTGCAGAGTGGGAAGTTAGAGGATTATGGTGTTAACGGCGATGGAGTATTATGTTTCAAGGGTAAAGTCTGTATGCCGAAGAATGAGGAGTTAATGCGGAGGATTCTTCAGGAATCGCATAGTAGCCCTTATGCTATACATCCTGGAGGCGATAAGTTGTACAAGGATTCTGGGAACAATTTTGGTGGCACGGTCTTAAGCGAGAAGTTACAGAGTTTGTAGGGAAGTGCCTAACGTGTCAACAAGTCAAGGCTGAACACCAAGTACCGTCAGGATTGCTTCAGCCGATAAAGATTCCATAATGGAAATGGGAGAGAATTACCATGGACTTCGTTAGTGGGCTTCCCCTTACGCCTACTAAGAAGGACTCGGTATGGGTGATAGTAGACCGGTTGACTAAACTACACATTTTATACCGGTGCGGGTGGACTATTCTCTGCAAAAATTCACAAAGTTGTATATAGCAGAGATCGTGAGGCTGCACGAAGTGTCGATGTCGATTATCTCGAATAGGGATCCGAGATTTACGTCTCAGTTTTGGAAGGCATTACATCAAGCTTTGGGCACCAGGTTGGATTTTAGTACGGCATTCCATCCATAGTTGGACGGTCAATCTGAGCGGGTAATACAAGTGTTGGAGGATATGTTGAGAGGTTGCGTGATAGACTTCAGAGGGAGTTGGGAGGAGTTCTTGCCTTTAGCGGAATTTGCGTACAACAACAGCTATCAGGCAAGTATTCGATGGCACCGTACGAAGCGCTGTATGGACGGAAGTGTCGCACTCCTACATGTTGGACGGAATTGGGAGAACGTCAGATTTTGGGTCCAAAAATCGTGGCAGAATCAAAAGAAAAGGTTAAAGTAATTTGGACACGGTTGAAGGAGGCATCGGCGAGCAAAAGTCATCTGCAGATCTTAAGCGAAAGGAGATTGAGTTTGCTGTGGAAGATTACGTGTTTCTCAAAGTTTCACCTTGGAAAAAGGTAATGAGATTTGGTCGCATAAGGAAGTTAAGTCCTGTGTTTATAGGACCTTATCGGGCATTGAAGCGAGTTGGACCAATGGCATACCGGTTGGAGTTGCTTCGAGTTGAGGCGGATGCGATGTATTCCATGTTTCTATGCTACGTCGTTCTGATCGGATCCATCTCATATAGTGCCGATTGAGGGCGTGGGCCGAGACCGATTTGTCCTACGAGGAGGAGCCGATTGATTTTGGAGCAGGATGTGAAGGTACTACAGAGGAAATCCGTTCCTCTAGTCAAAGTGTTGTGGCACAATCATGGATCGAAAGAAGCTTCATGGGAGCCGAAAGAAGTAATGCGACAGCAATACCCTCACTTATTTTAGCCAGGTAATTTCGATGTCAAAATTATTTTAAGGGGGGTAGAACTGTAATATTCGAGATTTAGGGGTTGTGCATTTTTGCTTAAATATATGTGGAAGCATGCCTGTGTATATTTTGAATGTGTCTTGTGGATTTTGAGAACTTTAGAGTGTAGGTAAGTGCCTTAGAAAATATAAGATTTTAAGTCTTAAAGGGGGAGCTAGGAAAATAAGGCCGTAAGAGAATTTGTAGGGGAAATTGGACATAAAAGTGGGCTTGTTAAAGTGGCAAGGAGGCGCCACTTAGGGCCTTGGTAAGTGACACCTCAAGCAGTGGGGAAGAGCTCAGGTTCGAGCAGCAAGGGAAGCAAAAGGGGAGTTTTATTTTGCAGCAAGAAGAAAAAGAGGTGGACATCAATGGGACACTAAGGGGATGAGCTTTAGATGTGGTCAATTTCTTTTTAAAATTCGGCTAAGGTAGGAAGATAAATGTTGATTTATTTCAATTATTTTGAATGAGTGATAAAGAAAAGTTTTAGGAGAAAAAGAAGGGATTAGATAGGCGGAAAGAGAGTTGGCCGAATGGAGGGGTCTAGGTGTGGTATTTTCGGCAAAAGGGAGGAGTATAGCCATTTGCTTTCTTTTCTTTTCAATTGTGCCTCTGTCGAAATTCTTTCTCTGTTGAAAACCGAAAGTGAATCTTCTCTTCTCCTTTTAGTTTGTCAAAGCCGAAAACACAAGTAAGCCTAGCCGATTTCTTCATCTTTTTCTTCTTTAAGTTGATCACTCTTCCATATAGCTGATTTGATCATAGCACTAAAAGCCGAAATATCCCTTGTCCTAGCCGAATCTTCATTTATCACCATTGCCGAATTGCTCAACCTTTCTCTTCTTCTTTTCACAATTTTCCAAAAGCTGAAAGTAAGTTCTTCCTAGACCATATACGATTGTTCATTGAACTCCAAAAGCCGAAACCAATTGATCAACATCTAGCCTACCTAGCCGAATATCTCTGTGGGTTCAAGCAAGGGTGTAGTCAATTTCTGTAGTAAGGGGTAAGGATTAACTGTTGTTTTTCTTCTTTCATTTCTTTCGGGTTAGCCGAAATTAGGACTCTAATCTCTTTTACTGATCTTTGGCCGAAACTATGAAGGAGGTTTCGGGATTTGGTTATTGTCGACTACAAGGAGGAGATCATTCGGGATTTCAAGGTCTAAGGTAAGCAAGTGAGGTTTTAGGTCAAGGCCATTTATTGTGCTTAAATGTTAGAATTGGATCTAACATGTATTATATAGGATTTCGACATCTCCATAGCCAAGTGACGATTTTTGGGATTTAGATCCACAAGGTAACGGAGTGTTAATATCCGGCCAAGGCCATATTAAGTGTTAGTGTCTAGCCGATTCTAACGTTGATTTTTAGGGAGGAGTACAATTTGTTCGGTAGACATTCGGGATTCAGTGAACTCGTTAGTAAACCAGGTGTGTAGCCCTACATTGATTCCTAATAAGATTTATGGTATTAAGTTAAAACATGTGTTCATGAAAATATGAAAGATGTGGCTTAAGGTACTATTCAATGGTACAGTGTATCCGATTCGTTATCCTCTAAAGCTCATTAATAGTGTTATGAACATTGAATATGACACATATGTGAATTTATTACGAATATGAAATAAGGTATATTGCATGATTTACGCATGGTTTGTATGGCGCATGGGGCATATGAGTGATATTGAAAAGGGAAGTGATCGGTGGTTTTACCACAATATCGGTGACTCATGTCACATAATCGAATGTGGTGACTAATGTCACGTATTACTATCTGGTGACCTTGTCACATTATCGATGGCTATGCCACAATTATAAGGCGATGTGCGATTGATCGCAATGGCGCCTTCGATGGTGTGTAGCGGATGGAGGATCGATTTAGTAATCCCACGGTGTGATGGCGGTGTACGGGTGATGTGTAGAGGATGGATATTTAGGTGGGGTTGGGATTGCATCATTGCCTATATTTGTTATGTATGATCTGATATGCCTAAGTCGTTTGGGAGTTTGTGTTGGTTGTTACACACTGAGTCTGTTTGACTCACCCCTCGTGGGCTAACATTTTGCAGGTGACACTCAGTAAATGGACCGGGTCGGCAGGAACTTAGTGGTGGCCATGCTCAGCTCAGCATTTATTTAATTTTGAATTTTTATATTTACATTTTGGATTTATTTCGGGATATGCTTTGATGTAATAAGGCCATTACTATTAACTGTTTTATGCATGCATTTTATTTGATTTTATCATGATACGATTATTATTAAATCAAGGTTTAACAACTTTTCTTGAAAATAAATTTTATATGTTTGACACCTAACACAAATGATTTTCAATTTAATAGATATCAGACTTCAAGAATAACACCGTTTTCAATTTGAACTCAACACAAACAAATCTTTCTTCAACACCACCCAAATTTTCCAAAGTAACAAACAAGTTTTTGAAATGTTTTTCTCAAGGAACATACCAGATCCGGTCGAGGCTCGTGGGCCGGGTTTGGGGTGTTTCATTTTCTTCCATAAAAATGAGACAAACTACTTAAGAAATCTCTTGAAAAAACTCTAAAATCGTTACCATAAAATAGTCTCCTCTTTAGAAAGCTTAAGCTTTAGGGGTTCCAAAAGTACATTTATTATCAAGAAATGATCACTAAAACACTTACTTGTAAAGAAAAGAGTGTGCTAAAATTTTTGAAGCTTTCAAACCCCTATTTGCTGCTAATTTTTGGTGGAGGAATGAAGGATAAAAGATGATATCTTTTCTTTCTTTATGTTAATATAAAATCCTAATTTAGTCCACCTAGTCCACCTACTTGACCAAATTTTGACCTCTATTATCCCCTATGGCCGACCAACCATCATTTAAGGGGTTAATTGACCTTTAAAGACTTCCAATTAATATTCCATAGCTATTTGGCACCCTTAGCTTGTAATTTTCAATTTTTGCACTTTATGCGATTTAGTCCTTTTTCGCAATTGAGCATGAAATCGTTAAAATTAAAGCACCAAAATTTTCATGCACTTATATAATCATGCTCTAACTCATAAAATAACATGAAAATAATTTTCTCCAACCTCAGATTAGTGATTTCGAAACCACTGTTCCGACTAGCCCTTAAATTGGGTTGTTACAACACTAATCAATACAATTCAAAAATCATACTTTGGCAAAATTACCATTTTACCCTTAGACTTTCACAAAAATTATGATTTCACCCCTAGGCTCATAAATCAATTCTAATCAAATTTTGTCCTTTAACAAGCCTAGATGAAGATTTATTACTCTTATAACAACTCACAATATCAATTATTTCACACATTTACCACCTATTTACAATCTTTACAAAAAGGTTCTTTTAGGTGTTTTCATGGAGACCCCTTTCACAATAGTTATTTATTTAACAACTTAGATTCATTTTCTTCCATAAAATTTCAGAAATCAACATGAATACTCACATGGCAAAACCTTAGACTCTTAACCATTTTGCAAAATAGTTCCCTCATTAGCTAGATCATGCTACAAGGGTCTCAAAAGTACAAAAATTATCAAAGAATGACCATCAAAACACTTACTTGTAAGGAGAAAAGTTTGGCTAAAAGTTTTGAGTTCTCAAACCCCTTATGTAATAGTCTGGTTTAGACCCTAGTCAGAATAGTGGTTTTGAGACAAAAAAAAAATTCTAAGTTAAAAAAATATTTTAATATTATTTTCTGTGTTTTCAGTATGTGATTAAGCATGTGTGAAAGTTTCCTGAATTAATTTGTCCATTTGTGTGCTTAATTTGACAAAATGACCAAATCGTAGAAAATGTAAAAGTGGCATTCTAATTAATTAAGTGCCGAATTGATGTGTCTTATTAATGTGAGGTCCTTATATGGTAAATGGACCTTTAGATTAATGCATGGACAAAGATGGACATTAGTTAGTGGAATATAAATGAAAATAAAAAGGCTAAATAGGTAATTATGTTAATATATGATAATAAATAAAACATAAAGTAAAATTACATACTTTGTTCATATTTTTGCACCGAAAATAGAAGAAAGAAGGAACCATTTTCATGCTTGAGGGTTCGACACTTTGTGTTTGTGATTAAGGTATGGATTTTGTTCGGTTTTTTATAATTTTTACATTTTTGTGATCGTTGCTTCGAGTAGTATCAAACCCATGCCTTAATTTTGGAATTTGATGAAAAATTTGAAATGTGCCATTGATGAATGCTTGAGCTTTGTGATGTTAGTTGATAAAATATGAAATATATGTGTTAGATTAACATGTTTTGTCTTTGGATTTTCGGTGAATTTGAGTAATTTGGACTAAATTGTGAAAATAATATTTTTAGGGACTAAAATGTGAAATAAATGAAATGTATGGACTTGTATGATTATGATTAAAATTCAGCTAAGCATGGGTACAAGGAAATTTTTTGAATTTTATGGTTTTCTGTAATAAGGACTGAAAAATGTAAAAATGTGAGGTCTAATTTGTAAATTGCCCTAAATGTGTGTCTTTGGATTGAATTGAATGATTTGGTGAATAAATGAGTTAAATTTTAATATGTATAGATTAAGACCCAAAGAAAACGAATTTAGACCGAGGAAAGTCGAAAGTGATCGAATAGTCGAACCCGTCCGTTTATTTCGATTACGAGGTAAGTCTATATGCAAATAAACGTATTTAAGATGAATTATTCATGTTCATTTAAATTTTGAATTGTGTTGAATGGCGGATGATATACATGTGAAACTCGAGAAAGTATCGACAATGTATCAATCTCTGAAAAGTTTCGTACGAACCTAAGGAATAGATAGGATTCATATGTCATGACATAGGAATTTCGATATGTGATATCATGTAAGATCGCGTCTGGGACGTTGGCGTTGATTTGAGAATTTTGTGTAAGACAACGTCTGGAACATTGGCATTGATTTGAGATTTACGTGTAAGACCATGTCTGGGACATTGGCATTGTATTTGATTCGTGTAAGACCCTGTCTGGGACAGTGGTATCGATATTTGATTACATGTAAGAACACATTTGGGATGTTGGCATTTTACAAGTATCCGAGTATCCTATTTGATTTTGTATGGTTCAACAGGCAATTCTGAGAAAGGAAAGACTATGTGAAATGTGTAATCGTTTCAGGTACGTTTGAAGTGTATGCTTTGTTTAACCATGAAAGGTAAGTATTTGTGAAATTGCAAAAGAGAAATATGTGCTTGGATTCAATGAAACAAAATGTGATATATGCATGATTGTGGTATGAGCAAAAGAGATACTTTGAGAAATGAATTATTGGTAAGCAATGGCTAAACAAATGAGCCAATGAAGAATTATGAATTTGAAATTGAGAAATATTAATGATCTTGTATTTCATATGATTATGCAGGTTATATGTTAAGTTTATTTGTATATGGCTTACTAAGCTTTTGAAAGCTTACTTTGTGTGTGTTTCCATTATTTTATAGATCGTTAAAGATACGAAAGGCTCGAGGATCGTCACCACACTATCTAACTCTATTTTGGTACCTTTTGAATGTGTACATATAAAAGTATGGCATGTATAGTCTAGTTAAAATGGTTAATGTTTTGAAATGTATATATAAGCTATGTGATATGGCTTGTAAATGGATGTCCATGCGGAAACATTTGATCTATGTTTTGTGATGCATAGTTGGTATATGATAGATGAAAAGATGTCATAATGAATTGCTAAGTTTGTGGTTCAATTATGCTTAGGAATGCTTGTGATTAGACTGAGCTAAATGGCACATAAGATGGTGTGTTTGAAATGTTCTTGAATGGTTAGAAAATATGGTCATTTTGGTATGTTTTGGTTACTTTTGATGCTTGAAATGATGCTTATTTGTGCTTCTAGGTGGCAAATTGGCCTTGCAAATGGCCTATATTTGCCCACACGGTTAAGCACACGGGTGTCTGGCTCGACCGTGTCCTTCGTGGTTGCATTTCAAAACAAGTTAGTTTCGACCACGGGCTGGACACACAGGCTTGTAACTGGCCATGTGGTGCAAGTCAGTGTTGACCATGGGTGAGGCACATGGGCATGTCTCAGGCCATGTGGACAAGTCAGTATGTATGCCCTGTTTTGCCATGGCTTAGACACACGGGCGTGTCTGAGGCCGTATGAGGCACACGCCTACCCACACGGGTGTGTGACCTCTATAACTTAGAAAAATGTTAAGTTTTCAAAAATTTTCTTATGTGCTCGGTTTAGTCTCGACCCCTTTCTAATGCATGTTTAAGGTCTCGTAGACCTGTTTATGGGACACTTTGATTTGAAATATTAAATTATGATGTGAAATGTTCATAAAAGATCCGTTTTATCCGGTAATGCTTTTAACCCTAGACCGGTGATGGTTACGAGTTAGAGGTGTTACACCTTATTTTGCTAAAAATTTTGGTGGAGAGAAGATGAATGAATAAGTGATATCATCCTTTCTTTATTTTATTTATTTCATCAAGTTAATCCACCTAATCCAACAACTTTGACCAATTTTGACATTGTTTGTCCCCTATGCCGGCCAATCATTATTTAAGGGTCTAATTGCACTTTAAAGACTTCCAATTTAAGGTTCTATAACCATTTGGTACTTTTAGCTTGTACGACAAAATTTTGCACTTTATGCGATTTAGTCCTTTTTTGTAATTAAGCATGAAATTGCTAAAATTAATGCACCAAAATTTTCATGCACTCATTTAATCATGCTAAAACACATAAAATAATATTAAAACTAATTTCTCCAACCTTGGATTAGTGTTTTCAAAACCACTATTCTGACTAGCCCCTAAATTGGGCTGTTACAACGCGGGTGTGTGGGGTTATTTTGAAGGGTACATGGCCTAGTACACGGGTGTGTGGCTTGGTCGTGTGACCAAAGTCAGTGAGTTACACGAGTACAGACAAGGGCTGGGACACAGTCGTGTGTCCCTATTTCGAATGCCCACACAGGCGTGTCTCTTGGCCGTGTGACCCCTAAAGTTTGGAAATTTTTATCTTTTTCTGAAAAATTCCATATATTTCCAATTTAGTCCCAATTCATTTCTAATGAATTTTTAGGGCCTCGAGAGCTCGTAAAAGGGATTGAATGTATGATTTTGGATGATATTGATATGACTTGTGTTGTGATTTATTTGTGATAATAAAATGTTTGTTATATGATGTTATACTCTAGTAATACGTCGTAGCCCTAATCCGGTGACGAATACGGGCTAGGGGTGTTATAGGATATGCTTTTATATTAATATGTTCTTTTTTTTTTTATGCAGGTCACCCACGCAAGGATTGCACTACAGGTCCAAGTTTTAATGGAGAGGAGGACTACCTCAAACTACTTGTGTGTTTGCTTGAGGATAAGCAAAGCCTTAAGTGAGGGGGGATTTGATCTGTCATAATTTGATATGGTAAATTAAGTCTTTTTTTGACACATAAAGAGCTTGTAATTAAGCATTTTATAGATTTCTTTTGCTTTTTTTTTAATATTTATTATATTTTTATATTACTAGTTAGTTTGTGTATTTTTAGCATGTTTTGTGACCAAAATGGAAAAATCTTGTCTTTTGGCTTTAACAATTAATTCTAGCTTGTGTAAGAGGTGCCTAAGGCCAAAACATGAAGAAACCTTGATACTTCCATTGATGTCGTGACACCGAATCTGTTCATTACCCTGATAGTTGAATTTTAAAAAGTAACAACATTGTAGGTGAACTAGTACTAGAGTTGCGACACAACTATATAGGTGTCACAATATTAAGTGTTTAGGTCGCAACATTGTGTTGTTGAAGTCGCAACATCGAGGACAATCACCAATGCTGAAGAAGCCCAACTTTTTAAAAAGCCAGAGTCATGACATCAAAACCAAAGTTGCGACATCAATGCTGCCAGGAAGATCTGGGAAGATACTATTGGCAAAGTTGCGACACCAATGTCTTGGTGTCCCGACATCGAGGATCGATGGGCTGAAAACTGCAAGGTCATTCTTTAGTCAAAAAAGGTTATTTTAGTTGTTAATAAAATGGGAAACTTTATCTATTTTAGGTCAACTTTAGAAACACTATAAATAACACTTTATAATAGGTTTTAAAGTACTTCACTTTTAGTTTTAGATTTTTAGGTTAATCTTAGTTTTTTAGCAGCTGCAACTTTTCTTCTGTAAATTTTTTACAACTTCCTTTTCCCCTAGTTTAAAGGAATAAGAACCCTTCTTGTAACTTTGAGTTTGCACTTTCAATATCTATAGGTTTTAGTACTTTTTCATTCAAAGTTTTCAATCTAATAATCAAAACAATGAATATTACATTTTCGCTCCATCGCAACCATTAAATCAAGGAATTCAACAAAATAAATTCTTAACAATTTTTAAACCCTTTTAATTTTCATATCATTTAATTGTTTAAATGAAAAAGAAATGATTGGGTATTGCTTGATTAAGATTAGAATGAACTAATTTTCTTGGGTAGTTAGTTAATTAAAATGTTGAAAATTTATCTTAGGGACTAAATTGAATCATCTGGACTAAATTGAATAGAAATCAAAATTTGGAATTGATGACTCTAGGTTAAAATATAGATAAGTGAGATCAAAAGGAGAACTTATCGGGTAAAAGTTCAATTGCCCCATTTAGTTTAAATTAGATCAAGAGATTAATTGGACTACATTACAAATTGGGTAAATTATAAACCGAGAGGTATTAATTAATTTGATTAGAAAATCATTCTATTAAATTTCCTAATATGAGATTTAATTGTCAACACTGATGTTAACTAGATACCACTTTATCTTTGATGATCTCTTTTATAATTTTTGAAATTTTTACAATTAGGTCCTTAGATATAGTTTTAACATAAAAACTTCAATTTATTTTTTGTCGTACTATAGGTTATTAGGTAATAACTATTTAGATTTCCTATTTGCATGTTTGTTGCTTTGAATTGTAACACCCCTAACCCCTATTTGTTGCCGGAACAAGGTCATGAAGCATTACTGGAGTTTACAAATCAATTACATAAAATTTATATCATTTACTATTCATATTTGAAATCAATCATATTGTCTCTTAATTGGGTCCTCAAGGCCCAAAATACAATTAGAATCAAATCGAGACTAAATCGGAAACTTAGAGAATTTTTTCGCGAAATTTCAACATTTTTCTTAGGTGCAAGGAACACACGCCCATGTGATCAAGCCGTGTGAGCAGTGACACACCCGTGTCTTAGGCCATATTGGCATTTGATGTGAGGCACACGGCCATGTCCCAGCCCATGTTCAAACTAGGGTAGCTACTGTCTTGGGTCACACGGCCAGTTACACGCCCATGTGCTAGGCCATGTGGACAATTTAATTTTCAAAAATAGGTGTAGGATTCACACGGCCAATTCTGAGCATTCTGTTTCTCAATTTTTAAAATATAGGGGACACACAGTCAAACCACACGCCCTTGCGTGTGGCCGTGTGTCACACACCGTTGAGACACATGCCTATGTGTATACCCATGTAGACAAAATAAGGCCATTTCCAAGCCTTATTTCTCACCCAAATTTTACCTTGTACCTACATTAATTCTTGCATACATATACCAACCAATTCAATACATTAAAACCAAGCCAAGATTAACATTATACATTATATATCATTACATGTTTTCAAATTCACCTTTTGTAAAACACATATGTTTGCCAAATTTAATCTAACCATATCAAGCATACATATATTAACCATATTATAACCTCATATATATATTTTCACTAAACATATCATCATTAGCCATTCCAATGGCTATATTACAATCAACCATTTAAATGCCAACACTAACCAAGTTAGCCTATACATGCCATTATACCAAAATAAGTTTATTATTTATACCAAAACGAGCTAAAGGATAGTGTGATGGTGCTCCGACTGATTCCAACCTTCATGAGCTTTCGAGCACTATAAAACAGAGGAAAATAAAACAAAGTAAGCATTTAATGCTTAGTAAGTTTGGATAATAGGAATTTAACTTACCGTTTATATTCAATTCAAGTAATCATGTAAGCAACATACATCCCAACAAATTGACCAATTGCCTAACCACATACACTCAATCAAGCAAGTTAGTCATGAAATTATAAATACTTTTCAAGTAATAAAGATGAGCTCATCATGTAATAACTTTCGTACACATATACTTTTCTTATCATATCATATACATTTCTATGATAAATCATCTCAAGTTCAAATTAGCCATGACAGAACTTTTCCCGTTGAATTTATTTAAAATATCGATGGATACACATGTAGTACACTTGAAATGTACAACACTGTAAACCGTCAAATCATATTCAGTGGTACCCAATTAGAGCACATGATCAGGAAGCATTCTCTCAAGCTATATAACATGATGCTCATGTGAGCCATGTAACAGGAAGTTCATCCGGGCTATAACAGGAAACTCATAAGAGTTTAGAACAGAAAGCTCATTGAACTTAACAGGTAACTCTGGAGAGCTATTATCAGGGAGCTCCGGATAGCCATGTAACAAGAAGCTCAAGCAAGCCATATCAGGAAGCTCAAAAAGAGCCTATGTCAGGACGCTCATAAAGAGTTGCGTTTGTGTTTGCAATATATATAGGATCACAACCGATCATATAACAGGACGCTCACAAAGAGCTGTGGTAGTCCGCAAAACATGCAAGGTCACTACCGATCGTAGGAACCATGTAACAGGAAGTTCGAGAGGGCTTATAACAGGATGCTCTTTCAAGTTACGGTGTGTCTGCAACATATGTAAGACCACAACCCATAGGGAAATCCTGTATCCATCGAATTCCATCTATTCAAATGGGACTTATACTTATTGAGCAATATCAAGCATATATTTAATTTTATACATTAAATATTTATACAATTCACACATATTCAACATTCAATTCCAAACATATTAATATACATAATCTAGTTACAGAAACTTACCTCAATAAGCATTCATATACAACGATCTACTAATATGATACTTTTTATTTTCCTCAATCCAACTCCGTACTAGGTCTATCCGGATCTATATAAATGAATTTAACATCAATTATATCATTTTGCCCATATACTTTCCATAAATGACAATTTCGTCCCTAGGCTCGAAAAACGAAATTTGTGTAATTTAATCCTTATTCCAAGCCTAACCAATTTTTAAACATAACACTTACAGCACATATATTTCATAAAAATCAGAAATTTTCCATGAATTTTACATCTTTAAAATTTAGTCCCTAAATCACAATTTTAAGAAAATTCACTTTACAAAAGTTGTTTATCTATCAACAACCTTTCCTTTTCCACCATAAATTTCAAATTTTCAACAGATTCAACCATGGAAAAAAATTTGTAACGCCTCAATTTTTTTTAATTTCGGCTTCTATAAATTTGTCACACAAATATCTGTCTGCTTCAGTGGTTATGTGTTCTAGGAGTGTCTGAGAAATCCTGGGTTCAAGCCTTGGCGTGAACATAATTTTTTTCTAAAGGAATAAAGCCTTACTCTTGTCCAGTAGGCTTTTAAGTTATTGTTGGTAAAATGATATCAGAATGGGTCTGCTGGTTTGGTGGTTGAGTGGAGTGTTATTATGCTGGTGGTTTTGAGTTAGAATCTCTGTGGTTGCAAGGGTAATATTTTTGCTACCAAAATTTTGACTAGAGTTTGTGTTTTACCAAAAATCTAAGTAGTGGGGAGTTGGTGGAGAGAATTAAGGGGAAAAGTTTAGGGGTTAACAGTTTCTGTTCAGTACTGCTTTCTTTTTTAAAAAATTTGGCTAGCCCTTTTCCTTTTTCTCTCTTCTTGCTGATCGATTTCACCTTCCATTATCTCTTTGCTGTCGAAATTCTACTACTTTCCCCCTTATTCCGGTTCTTCTTCCTTCCAATCGTTTCTATTATTCAGATTTGAGACACGCGTTCGGTAAGTTGTGGGTTGGATTAATATTAACTATCCCTTTTGAATGTTTAAGTTTTTAAAAAGGGCTTTTGTCGTGCGTAGGAGTTATTTGAGAGGCTGGCATCAACGTAGCATCGATTTGATTCGAAGAAGTGATCATTTTGGTAGTGGTAAGTCAAATTTACGATATTAAGATTAATCATTTCAGGTTTTTAAGGGGTGACATATTTTGATTTTAGGTTTTGAGAGGCTCGGGAGTAGTTTCGCAGCAAGTCAATACTAGGTGTGTACCCGAATCGCAAGAAAACTTCTTTTTAGTGGAAGCCGAAAACCTTTCTGTCGATGCCACACGGTCGTGTGCTAGGCTGTGTGGTAGGCCATGTGCAAGGCTGTAAACCACAACACGGCCGTTTGATTGAAGAGCCAGGCCGTGCGCAAGTGACACAGCCGTGTGATGGCCGGGCAAGGCCATGTGCGACACACGGGCTCGACCTATAGGGCTGTATGGGCCACACAGGCATGTGGGCCCACATAAGTGAACCACACGGGCATGTGGAATTTTGGGCCAGGCCGTGTGATCCAAATGGCCAAGGCCAATTTGGGCCGTGTGGGCCCATACGCCCACATGGGCATGTGAGCTAATTTTTTTAAAATGATCTGTAAGGTTGCACGAGTTGCCCAAGTCGACTGTGGACCTACTGTAGGGTCGGTAAGCATTACTTAGACCCCTAATTATGTGATTTGATTATGTGATATGTGTATTAAGTATGTTACAATTAGCATGTATACCGATTGATTGTGTGATCTGTTAATTCAATTATAGCATGTCATCGATTGTATGTTGCATTACATTGGGGTGGGTTGATGATATTGGAGGAAGTATTTGAAAGGCTATTAAGCCTGTTATCTGGCTGCTCAGCTGCAAATATCTAATTATGTGCCGCTTTTGGTGTGTAGGGATAGGTGGGTTGATTTTATCTCCACATGGTGTGTAGGGTTGAACGGAGGTGGTGTGTAGAGGCTGGTGGGTAGGATTCTGATATTCTGTTCTGATATTCTGTATCTGAGTGGGCTAAGGTCCATACTGATTCTGTAATAGGCTTAGTCTCGAACTGCAAATATATGAATGTTTTCTGATATGATGATGTGTGCATGTTTTTCTATGGGGATTACACACTGAGTTACGAAAACTCATCCTTTTTCTATTAAATCTATTCAGGTAATCTCCAGCATCAGACGGGTTGGTGCGGTAGAGGACTCGGCAGTAACCACAGTTCTGGACTCTCATGGTTTTTATTTCGTTTTACAATTATGGGTTTATATTTATGTATCTCGCGGACTTTTTAGGACTTTCCTTAAATGGGGTTTTTATTTATTATTTTTATGGATTCATAACTGTTAGACGTAGGATGACTCGGTTTTCAAAAGCTAAAGCATTTTCTAATCCCTAGATCCCTTAGACGGTTTTCTTGAAGATAAAGGGGTTTCTTTAAATGGACGGATTTACTTAATTAACTCAATTTTTCATAATAAATGATTTCTAAAGCTTCTGTAACAAATTATGTTTTAAACAATCAACTAGATGAGTAAGCGATTTCTGGAATCAATAAAAGTAATGAAATGAACACGATTTTATCTTAATAATTTAGTTTTTAAAATTTCATTCCATGTGACATCGCCAAATTCGACCATAACGTCTAGGCTGGGTTTGGGATGTTACATTTAGTGGTATCAGAGCCAAGTTTGCAAAACTCGGCTGTGAGTTTGGGTTATAAAGATTGGTTTTAAAAATTGATTTTTCAGTGATTTAAAATATTTTTGGACTGAGTATGTCGTACACAGAGTCTCTAGCACTGGTCCTGTAAGTGTTCTGAAATTTTGTTTAAATTTGTCTAAAAATACTACTACCATGCTTGAAACAGCCAATAGGTGGTATACTGTACTGAAAACACTCTAGGTAGTGTACACTGAAAACTGTAGCGAAATTGAAAATCGTAGTGAGACTGCGGTTCGCGATAACAAATTCTGAACCTTTGATACTGTCTGCATAAAATATTTGTTAATGAATAGCAAAACTGTAAACTAATGCATAAAACTATTAAAACAGATAAACTCTAAATTTATGATGAGTGCACGAAGTATCCACGGACTGAGTACTAGAGGCTATGGTAGAGGCCGTAGAGGGGCTCAAGCTGGGTCCTCATCATCTGGAAATTAGCCTAATCTAGATACTAGTGAGACACCAGTATCACTTGCGATAGATACTAGGTTTCGAGATCGCATGGCTAAAGACGACGCACTGTCCCAAGCCATGCTGAGGATATTGGAGAGGGTCATTGGGCCCAACACCGGATCTGGGGGCTGGGGGTCGGTTACGGAATGACTTCGGTCCAATGGGGCTAAACTATTCAACGGTGTCACTAGAGTCACCCCTAACATGGCTGAATATTGGATGGAGGCCAGGAAAAGAATTATGGACGACCTGGATTTTACTGTGGAGCAGAAGCTTAAAGGGGGTTGTTTCTCTGCTTAGCGATGAAGCTTACTAGTGATGGCTGACGGTTAAGGAGGGCACTCATCCCGACAAACTGACTTGGGATTACTTCAAGATGGCTTTTTAAAGTAAATATATAGGAGCCAATTATATTGACGCTAGGAGACATGAGTTCCTTAATCTCACCCAGGGAAATCGTACGGTGGTCGAGTATGAGGCCGAGTTTCTAAGATTGAGCCGATATGCGCGTGGCATGGTGACAACCGAATATGAGAGATGTGTCCACTTCAAGGATGGACTCAGGGATAGTTTGTGAGTTCTGATAGCTCCACAGAGGGAGCGTGAGTTTGCTACACTGGTTGAGAAGGCGAAGATCGCCGAGGAGGTTAAGCGCACTGAGCGTCCAAACCAAGAGAGAGAAAAGAATAAGAGGTAATTGGAGCCCTCGGGTTCTGTGATGAGGCCTAAAAAAAGGCCAGATTTGATGGGCTAATAAGAGTTGGGCCTCCTGCTACACCTACAGGGGTGGCGCTTTGTGGGTACTGTGGTAGATGCCATCCAGGCGAATATTGGAGAACAACTGGGGCATGTTTGATATGTGGGTCGACTGAGCACCATGTTTGGGATTTTTCGTTGAGAACTGATCAGATGCAAGCTCTGGTTACTAGTGCTACGCAGCTACCGAGAGTAGTTCAGTAGCCACCTAGGGGCCGAGGTCAGGCTAGAGGTGGTAATAGAATGGGCTGAGGATAGAAAGCACTGGGCAAAGGTGCTGGACCGACTGAGGTGACGCAACCTGGACTGGTTTACGCTACTCGTCGCCGTGAGGGCCGGTATGCTCCGGATGTTATTACGGGTACATTTTTAATTTATAGTGCACCTTATTTAACACTGATAGATATAGGCTCTGCACACTCGTACGTAGCCAATATTGTGTCTGAAACCTTGGGGATTACTGTTGAGAGTACTTCTAGTGAGGTAACTATTGTGAGTTTGTTAGGGCAGTCTATCCGAGTGAGTAAACTGTATAAAAACATTCCGCTAGAGGTTCAGGGGACGATATTCTTGCTGATTTGATGGAGCTTCCGTTTGGAGAGTTCGACCTGATTTTGGGAATGGACAGGCTAGTTAAACATCGAGTGAGTCTAGACTGTGCCACAAAAAGGGTTATTTTGAGGACCGAGGAGGACAGCGAGATAGTTGTGGTTAGGGAACGATGATACTATCTGACTAATGTGATTTCTGCATTGGTAGCAAAAAGGTTGGTACGGAAGGGATGTGAGGCATTCTTGGCCTACATCAGTGTTTCTAATTCTATGGACTCTTTGGTTAAGGACATCAGAACCGTGAAGGACTTTTCGAATGTTTTTCCTGAGGAACTACCTAGTCTACCTCCAAGCCAAGAAGTAGAATTTGGAATTGAGCTTATTTTGGGTACAGCTCCGGTGTCTATTGCGCCCTACCGAATGGCACCGAAGGAGCTTATAAAGCTTAAGGCTCAAATTTAAGAATTGTTAGATCGTGGATTCATTCTTCCCGGTGTGTCTCCATGGGGAGCACCGGTGTTGTTTGTGAAGAAGAAAGATGGGACAATGAGGATGTGTATCGCCTACCGGTAACTAAACAACTAACAATCAAGAATAAGTACCCACTTTCGAGGATAGATGATTTATTCGACCAGTTTAGAGGGGCTTCTATGTCTACAAGATTGATCTACGTTCAGGATATCGTCAATTGAGGGTTAAAGAGGCCGATGTGTATAAGACTGCGTTTAGGACTCGTTATGGACATTACGAGCTCCTAGTTATGCCTTTTGGGTTGACCAATGCACCAACGGCATTTATGGATCTGACGAACCGTGTGTTCCAGCTTTATCTGGACCAATTTGTGGTGGTATTCATTGATGATATCCTAGTGTATTCCAAGACTGAAAATGAGCATGATGAGCATCTCAGAGTAGCACTACAGACTCTTTGTGAGAAACAGTTGTATGCAAAGTTTAAGAAGTGTGAGTTTTGGCTCCGGGAAGTAACCTTTTTGGGGCATGTGGTTTCTGCAGAGGGGATTCGTGTTGATCCTCGTAAGATTGAGGCTGTGTTGGATTGGAAACAGCCGAAGAATGTGTCTGAAATCCACAGCTTTCTGAGGTTGGCAGGTTATTATCGAAGCTTCTTAGAAGGGTTCTCCTTGATTACAGCACTATTAACCAAGCTTCTGCGTAAGGAAATTCCCTTTGTCTAGACTAATAAGCAACAAGAGAGCTTCGAGAAGCTAAATCTATTCAGACTCAGGCTCCTATTCTAATATAGCCGGAGCCTGGTAGAGACTTCGTGGTATACAGTGATGCATCGCATGTGGGTCTGGGTTGCGTTCTGATGTAGGATGGTAAAGTGGTAGCGTATGCGTCTCGTCAGCTCAAGGCGCAAGAGGCTAACTATCCGACGCACGATTTGGAGTTGACAGCGGTAGTCTTCAATCTAAAAATCTGGAGGCACTACCTGTACGATGAGTAGTGTACCATCTATACTGATCATAAAAGTCTCAAATGTCTCCTCACTCAGAAGGAGTTAAACCTTAGACAGCGTCGATTGATTGAACTGCTCAAGGATTATGACTGCACCATCGAGTACCATCCTGTGAAGGCCAATGTGGTGGCAGATGCTTTGAGCCGCAGGGCTATGACCGATCTGAGAGCGATGTTCACTCCACTCAGTTTATTCAACGATGGGAGTCTATTAGCGGAACATCAGGCTAGGCCTATATGGATGGATAACATTAGAAGTAAACAGATGGGCGATAAGTCTCTTGAGTTGCGATTCCGTTAGGTTGAGATTGGTGATACTATTGATTTTGGGATTAACAATGATGGGGTACTTTGTTTCTGCGGTCGGATTTGTGTACCGAGTGATGAGGAGTTGCGACAGTCGATTCTAAGGGAGGCGCATAGTATTCCTTATGCTACGCATCCCAGTGGGAACAAGATGTACCGAGATCTCCGAGAGTTGTACTGGTCGCTGGGTCTGAAACGTGAGGTTACTAACTTCATTGCTCGTTGTTTGACTTGTCACCAGGTTAAGGCTGAGCATCAGTTGCCTTCGGGGTCGTTGCAGTCGGTAAAAATATCGATGTGGAAATGCGAACGAGTAACGATGGACTTCGTTAGTGGGTTGCCTTTAACACCCACTAAGAAGGATTCTGTCTGGGTCATCGTGGATCGATTGACCAGTCTGCTCACTTTATTCCAATCAGGACAGACTTTTCTCTCCAGAAATTGGCTAAACTGTATATATCTGAAATAGTGAGACTGCATAAGGCTCTTGTCTCGATCATCTCTGATAAGGATCCTGGCTTCACGTCTCGGTTCTGGAAGAAATTGCATAAGGCTCTAGGTTCAAGGTTGGACTTCAACACTGCTTTCCATCCTGAGACAGATGGTCAGTCGGAGAGGGTGATTTAGGTACTGGAGGATATGTTGAGGAGCTGTGTTATAGATTTTCAAGGCAGTTAGGAGGAGAATTTGTCATTGGTAGAATTCTCCTACAGTAATAGCTATCATTTTAGCATTTAGATGGCACCTTACGAGGCCTTGTATGGTCCTAAGTGTCGCACTCTCTTATGTTGGACTGAGTTGGGTGAGCGACATGTTTTGGGTCCAGAATTGGTTTCGAAAACTGAAAATAAGGTCCGATTGATTCGGGATCGACTTAAAGCGGCATCTGATAGGCATAAGTCCTATGCCGATCTAAAATAAAGGATGTTGAGTATTTTGTGGGGGGACTTAGATTTTCTCAAAGTCTCACCATGGAAGAAGGTCTTGAGGTCCGGCCGCAAGGGCAAGCTGAACCCTCGATTTATTGGGTCGTACCATATTTTGAAATGAGTGGGGCCAGTTGCATATCACTTGGAGCTTTCTCCGAAGTTAGATCGCATTCATGATGTGTTTAACGTCTCAATGTTGAGATGCTACTGCTCTGATCCCATGCATGTTGTTTCTATTGAGGACATTGAGGTTAGACTAGATCTGATGTTTGAGCAGGAGCCATCCAGATCCTGGATCGTGACATTAAAGTTCTACAAAGGAAGTCTATCCCCTTAGTGAAAGTGTTGTGGCGGAATCATAGCACTGAGGAGGCCACTAGGGAGCCGGAAGATTCAATGCATCAATGGTATCCTCACCTTTTCTGATCATGTAAAATTTCGAGGACGAAATTTTCTTTTAGGGGGTAGAGTTGTAACACCCCAATTTTTTTAAGTTCGACTTTTATAAATTTGTCACACAAATATCTATCTGCTTCAATGGCTAAATGTTCTGGGAGTGTCTGAGAAGTCCTGGGTTCAAGCCTTGGCTTGAACAAAATTTTTATTTCTAAAGGAATAAAGCCTTACTCTTGTCCAGTAGTCTTTTAAGTTATTATTGGTAAAATGATATCAAAATGGGCCTGCTGGTCTGGTGGTTGAGTTGAGTGTTATTATGCTGGTGGTTTTGAGTTCGATTCTCTGTGGTTGCATGGGTAATATTTTTGCTACCAAAATTTTGACTAGAGTTTATGTTTTACCGAAAATCTGAGTAGTGGGGAGTTGGTGGACAAAATTAAGGGGAAAAGTTTGGGGGTTAACAGTTTCTATTTAGTACTGCTTTCTTTTTTGAAAATTTTGGCTAGCCCTTTTCCTTTTCCTCTCTTCTTGCTGCCAATTTTCCCTTCTATTATCTCTTTGCTGCCAAAATTCTACTACTTTCCCTTTATTTCGGTTCTTCTTCCTTCCAACCGTTTCTGTTATTTAGATTTGAGATGCGCGTTCGGTAAGTTGTGGGTTGGATTAATCTTAACCGTCCCTTTTGAACGTTTTAGTTTTTAAAAGGTTTTTATTGTGCGTAGAAGTTATTTGAGAGGCTAGCATCAGCGTGGCGTCGATTTGATTCAAAGAAGTGATCGTTTTGGTAGCGGTAAGTCGACTTTACGATATTAGGATTAATCGTTTTAGGTTTCTAAGGGGTGAAATATTCTGATTTTAGGTTTCGGGAGTAGTTTCACAGCGAGTCGATACCAGGTGTGTACTCGAATCGCAAAGAAACGCATTTTCAGTAGAAGCCGAAAACCTTTCTGTCGATGCTATACGGCCGTGTGGTAGGCCGTGTGCAAGGCTGTAAGTCACAACACGGCTGTGTGATTGACAAGCCAAGCTGTGAGCAAGTGACACGACCATGTGATGGTCGAGTAAGGCCATGTGCGACACACGGGCTTGACCTATTGGCCGTGTGGGCCCACACGTGTAACACCCCTTACCCGTATTCAACGCTGGAACTGGTTACGGGGCATTACCGAACTTATCTTGCTTGAACGTACAACTTTGGGCTATAAAATTTCATTCCAACTTAAAGCTTCTCATCCTCATTCATAACATCCTTATTATGGGCCAACGAGGCCTTAAACATACAAATGGAGGGTCTCGAAATCAAACCAAGAACTTTTGTATACTTAGAAAATTTTTGCCTAAACAGGACCACACGCCTGTGTGAAATAGGACACGCCCGTGTGGGCAGGCCATGTGGTCACACACACCCATGTCCCCAGCCTGTGTGGGATTTATTTGTCATTTTAAACCTACAAGGATTTTCACATAACCGGACATACACTCTTGCCTTCAGCCCGTGTCCTTCACACGACCTAGACACGTCTATATCCTCACCCATGTGTGAAAACATGGGTATTCTGTTCATGATGTCAGCAACAATATAAAGGGCACACGGCCTAGGCACACACTCGTGTGTCTAGCTTGTGGTCAACACTGACTTGCAACACTAACATACAGGGGACACAAGGCCTAGCCACACGCCCGTGGGACTGACAGTGTGTCATACACGGCCTAGACATACGCTCGTGTGCCTACCTGTGTAAACAAGAACAAGGTTATTTGCCAAGCTCTTTTTATCACCCAAACTCCTACAACATAAATCACATTCAACCATTAATCAAACAATCCAATCATGCATCATGCACATTCATGAATAACCTCATCTATTCATATAATAATAATGAGCCATCAATTATGGCTATTTACAAAAAGTTTAGCTTTAAAGGGGCCAACACACTTGGCTAAAACAACAAGACATTTCATTAAGTCTAGCCCCTATACATGCCATACTCAAAATGCTAAGTCTAAATATACCGAGATGAGTTGATAGTGTGGATGATCTTCAGATTATCTTCGTATCCTGAGCTGGCTCTTTGACACTATAAAACAAGGGAAAAGAAATGGAGTAAGCTTTAAGCTTAGTAAGTTTACATGTAAACTATAAACATCAAAACATATGTCAATCAATCAAAAAAATTATATAATAAGCAAGAACAAATCACATTTCCATAATAATGCTTACTTATCTCATCTCTTACCACATTTCATCCATACCACAAATAAAATTCTCACATTTACTTGCACACATCCCCTGCACTCATCACCACAAACCACATGATATGTTTACTTAGGCAATTTCTCGATGAACCCTTTGGAATAATACTAAGTACCCGGTGGTTTCGCACATAGCCCACCAATAGTTAATAATAAGGTGGTATCGGACATAGCCCACCAACAAGAATAATTACGATGGTTTTGCACATAGGCCACCAAATATCAATATAAATGATGGTATCGCACACAGCCCATCATGAATAAATAGAAAGGTGGTATCGAACACAGCTTACCAAAAAGGGATAATTACGGTGGTAATGCACACAACCCACCAAATAGTTATTATGGATATTTTTTCGCACTTACATATTTATCCCAAGGTTCATACGAGAATTACTCACTATCAATCAAATCCAATCAATTACAATCATAATTGATCTCATTCATACAATGCACCAATAAGTAAAAACATATGTATTAAAGATGTATCGTTTACACATAAACTTACCTCAGTGCAAAATGTACTAGTCGAGGGTTTAGTCCGTAACCTTGCCTTTTCCTCAGTCAAGGTGGTTTCCGTGCTCTTTTTGATCTATAATAATAAAATTCACTCATTCAATCACTTTATAATTCATGATACATCAAAATTTCTACTTAGGCAAAAATGACCATTTTGCCATCATACTTTAGCAAAATTACTATTTTACCCCTAGGCTCGTAAATCATTTTTTATCACATTTTCTCATTAAAAAAGCCTAGCTAAACATTTATTTCTCTTACAAAAACTCACAAAACCAATTATTCCATGCATTTATCACTCATTTACAACCTTTACAAATAAGTCCTATTTAGGTGTTTTCATGGTAACACCTTTCACAAAAATTGTTCCTTAACCTACTACCATTCATTTTATTCCATAAAAACTCAGAAAACAACATGAACACTCTCATGGCAAGTCCCTAAACTTTCAACCATTTTGCAAATTAGTTGCTTAAGCTTTGAGGGTTCCAAAAGTACAAAAATTATCAAAAAATACCCTTAAAATCACTTACTTACAAGAGATTTGCTTGGCTTAAAGTTTTAACTCCAAAAACTCTTATTTCCTCTTCAATTTTTTATGGTAGAATAAGAACGAATAGTAAAAGATGATATATTTCTCCTTTGTCTTATTTTATTCATTTTTATCACCTAATTTCACCAAATTTTGACCAAAATTTAATGCCTCTGTCTCCTTGTCTCTATGGCCGGACAACACACCCTTAATGGCCTAATTGAACTTTAAAAACCTCCAATTTAATATTCTATGGCTATTAGACACCTCTACCTTGTATAATAGAACTTTTGCACTTTACGCGATTTAGTCTTTCTTCATAATTAAGCATGAAATCACCAAAATTAATGCACCAAAACACATAAAATAATATCAAAATAATTTTCTTCAACCTCAGATTAGCGGTCTCGAAACCACTATTCTGATTAGTCCCAAAATTGAGCTGTTACAACTCTCCCCCTTTAGAGATTTTCGTCCTTGAAAATCTTACCGGTAAAAAGGTTTGGGTACGTTCTCTCATGGCTTCTTTCGGTTCCCACGTAGCCTCTTCCACAACGTGTTTTTGCCATAACACTTTTACTAAGGCTATGTTCTTATTCCTCAATTGTTTAACCTCTTGAGGCAATATCTGAATTGGTTCCTCTTCGTAAGTCATGTCCAGTCGTATCTCAATTTCTATTGGAGGAATCACATGCGAAAGATCGGAACGATATCGCCGCAACATCAACACATAGAACACTTTGTGTATTCTCTCTAATTCTACCTGCAAATCCAACCGGTATGCTAATGGCCCAATCCTTTCAATAACCTCATACGGCCCTATAAATCGTGGACACAATTTGCCCTTTCGACCAAATCTCAATATTTTCTTCCACGGGGATACTTTCAGAAATACTTTGTCGCCCACTTGAAACTCTATTTCTTTCATTTTTAAATCCGCGTATGACTTTTGTCAATCCGAAGTAGCTTTCAGACTATCACGGATCACTTCCACTTTCTCTTCGATCTCTTTAATTAGATCGACCCGTAATTTTGCTTCTCACTAAGCTCGGTCCAATACAAGGGAGTCCGACACTTGCGACCATATAAAGCTTTGTACGGTGCCATCCGTATACTCGATTGATAACTATTGTTATAGACAAATTCAACGAAAGGTAGATATCCTTCCCAACTACCTTAGAACTCTAACACACAGCATCAGAGCATATCCTCAAGAACTTGAATCACTCTTTCAGATTGGCCTTCGATTTGAGGATGTAATGTAGTACTAAATTTCAATCTTGTACCCCAAGGCTTTTTGCAACTTTTTCCAAAACCACGAAGTAAATCTTGGGTCTCTATCCGAGATAATAGATATAGGCACCCCATGCAATCTCACCACCTCAACAATATACAGCTCGGCCAACTTATCAAGTGAATAATCCATATGCACTGATATAAAGTGAGTCGTATTCGTTAATCTATCAATAATAACCCACACAACATCTTTTTTTTCGGAGTCATAGGTAACCCCGTTACGGAATCCATTGTAATTTGATCTCACTTCCACTCAGGAACCATCACTGGCGGAAGTAATCCTAAAGGTACTTGATGCTTGGCTTTCACTTATTGACAGACCAAACACATCGTAACAAACTCGAAGATGTCTCTTTTCATACCTAACCACCAATACAATTTCTTCAAATCTTTGTACATTTTAGTACTGCCCGGATGTATTGACAAGAAACCACTGTATGCTTCATGTAAAATTTTCTGGATCAACTTATCATCCTAAAGGTACATAAACCCTGTCATGAAACATCAAGCAACCATCTGAACTCACCCAAAAATCAGAGTTATTTCTCAATTCTCACTGAGCTCTCTTAGCTTGCATCTTCCTATCATTCTTTTGAGCTTCACATATCTTCTGAATAAATAATGGTCTAGCCCTCAACTCGGCCAATATAGCACCATCATCAGACAACACTAAGCTCGTACTCATAGCTCTCAAAGCATACAGGGATTTTTTGCTCAAGGCATCCACAACCACATTCGCTTCCCCAGATGGTAATCGATTACTAACTCCTTCAATAATTCGAGCCACTGCCATTGTCGCAAATTTAAATCCTTTTGATCCATAAAGTACTTCAAACTCTTATGATTGGTGAAGATTTGGTACTTCTCACCATTTAAATGATAACGCCAAATCTTCAAGGCAAAGATAATCGTAGTCAATTCTAAATAATGAGTCAGATAATTCTTCTCATGTGGTTTTAGCTGTCTCGAGGCGTAAGCTACTACCTTACCCTCTTGCATCAGCACACAACCAAGACCATTTAATGATGCATCACTATAGACCACAAACTCTTTCCGGACTCAAGTTGTACTAAAACTGGCGCCTCAGTCAGCAATGCTTTCAATCTTTTGAAACTCTGTTGGTGTTTCTCAGTCCATTCAAACTTAACATCTTTATGCAATATTTTTGTCATCGGGGTAGCAATCATGAAAAACCCCTTTACGAACCGTCTGTAGTACCCCACTAAACCCAAAAAGCTTCTTATCTCTGACACATTCCTCGGTGATTTCCACTCCACAATAGCTGAGATCTTACTCGGATCAATTCTAATGCCATCACTAGACACAATTTGTCCTAAAAATCTGACCTCTCAGAGCCAAAACTCACTCTTGCTGAATTTAGCATGCAGCTGCTTGTCTCTTAAGGTGTGCAAGACAATTCTTAGATGCTCTACATGGTCACTCTCATCCTGGGAATAAATTAATATGTCGTCGATAAAAATAACCACAAATTTATGCAAATACGGTCAAAAGATGCAGTCCATTAGATCAATAAAAATTGCAGGAGCATTCGTTAAGCCAAATGGCATGACAAAAAACTCATAATGGCCATACCTCATCCGAAATGTAGTTTTCGGTACATCTTGCTCCTTGACCCTCAGCTGGTAATAGCCAGACCTTAGGTCTATCTTAGAAAACACCGTAGCTCCCTTCAATTGGTCAAATAAATCATCTATCCTTTGCAAAGGATACTTATTCTTCACTGTTACCTTGTTGAGTTGTCTGTAGTCCATGCACAATCTCATCGACCCATCTTTTTTTCACAAAAAGTACTGGAGCACCCCACGATGAATAGCTCAGTCTCGCAAAACCCTTGTCTATTAACTCTTGCAATTAAATCTTCAACTCTTTTAATTCCAATGGTGCCATCCTATATGAAGCAACCGAAATAGGTGTCGTACCCGGGACTAACTCTATCCCAAACTTGACCTCTCTAATTGGAGGCAATCTAGGTAACTCTTCGAGAACACATTCGGATACTCACATACCACCGGCACTAATTCAATCTTTACCTCTAACTCTTGAGTATTCAGTACGAAGGCGAAAGACTCGTACCCTTTCCTCAAGTATTTCTCAACTACTATAGATGAAATTATCACAGGCAAACCATTCGATCTACCTGATTCAACCCGAATGACATCTCTATTTACACATTTCAATTCAATGAACTTACTACCACAGTTCGCTAATACATTATGAGCAGTCAACCAATCCATACCAAGAATCAAGTCAAATTCATCAAACGGCAACAACATGAGATTTGTCGAAAAATAATGACCTCTAATTATCAAAGGACAATTCCTGCACACTTGTTAACTAACACATGTTTGCCTAACGGGTTTGACACTTTTACTACAAATCCCGTAGACTCAACAATCATACTTATGCTAGATGCCAGTTTCATGCAAATGTAAGAATGGGTAGACCCCGGATCAATCAAAGTAAAAACAGGGATATGATGAAGAGAAAAAGTACCCACTATCACATCTAGAGATAATGCCTCTTCGCGAGCGTGAATGGCATAAGTCCTTGTAGGTGCTCGACCCTCCGACCTCACAGTAGAGTCTCTAGGTGCACATCTACTACTAGTCCCACCTCTCGGGTTCTTTTGCGATCTACCCCTCGAAGATACATTGCTTGATCTTATTCCTTGCTTTCTTTCCTTTCCATCCCTCTCAGGACAATTTCGGATAAAATGATCAAGTGAACCACACATGTAATAATTTCAGTTGTTTCCCCAACACTCCCTGGAGTGTTGCCTACCACAATTTGGACACTCCGATTTATTAGACTTTGGATTGCCCACGCTTTCCATTGAGGTGGCTTGAACTCTCAAGCCCGAGTATGTATTACCTCGATCTTGGTGTGAATATCCAATCGATGCAGTCGTCCGAGGGTTCATTTCCTTGGACCTCTTTTATTGAGTTTGGTACGATTTACTCATTAGCCTTTTTTTGCATTTCGGGCCTCACTCATGGCTTTTCTCTTTCCTTATTCAGCTCCTCGGCCTTGCATGCCCTATCAACCAACACCACAAATTATTTCAATTCCAAGATCCCAACTAGTAGTCTGATACCCTCATTCAGCCCATCTTCAAACCTCTTGCACAAGATAGCTTCCGTAGACACACACTCTTATGCATACTTGCTGAGCCTAATAAACTCGCGCTCATACTCTGCCACATTCATTTTGCCTTGCTTCAATTCGAGGAACTCTTTCTATTTCTGATCACCCAATCTCTAACTTATGTACTTCTTTCAAAACTCTTCCAAAAAGAAGTCCCACTTCACTCTCTCCCTTGGAACTACCGATGTCAACATTTTCCACCAACGATATGTCGAGTCCTTCAACAATGACACGACACATTTCAAGCTTTCCTCATGTGTGCAGCAGAGTTCATTGAATACTCGCATTCAGTTCTCAAGCCAGAACTCCGCCCTCTCGGGGTCATCATCTATATTAGCTCTGAATTCCTCGGCCCCTTGCTTTCGAATCTTATCTACCGGGGTTTGGTCTTTCTCACCAAATCTATACCTTGAGGAGCCACAGGGACTGGCTGAGGTATAGGAGGGGGTAGAGGAGGTTGAGCATTAGGGTTTGCTTGTACAAACTCGGTCTACCAGTTACTCATCACACGGAGAAAGGCTTTCTGAGCCTCTTCTCTTTGACCCATAGTCTCAGGTCTACTCTCCTTAGGCGCGACCCCTTGCGCAGGAGCCGGCGCGTAACTAGCAGCGTCATCAGTAGCCGCTTGGTCGGGATCTATTTAATATATAAAAAAAGTTTATAATTGTCTGAAGTCACCATGCTATCAATATACATTTATGGCATGTATAGCTAGACTCTTACACACGCTACGATAGTCCTAGAATCTACTAAACTATAGCTCTGATACCACTAAATGTACCATCGTTACCCATATTCAACGTCGAAAATGGGTACGAGGTATTACCGAACTTATCTTGCTTGAATGTACAACTTTGGGCTATCAAATTTCATTCCAACTTAAAACTTCTCATTCACATTCATAACATCCTTATTATGGGCCTACGAGGCCGTAAACATGCAAATAAATGGTCTCGAAATCAAATCGACAACTTTTGTATACTTAGAAAATTTTTACCTAAACATGGCCACACGCACGTGTGGGCAGGCCTTGTGGTCACACACACACCCATGTCCCCAACTCGTGTGGGATTTATTATTCATTTTGAACCTATAAGGATTTAGGGCTTAGTCAAAATAGTGGTGCAAGACCATAAATCTGAGGCATATTTATGAGTTTTTAAGGTCTATGCCATGTTTGCATGTTAGTGTGAAAGTTTCATGAAGCAATTTTGTCAAATTACGGTTGAATTTTCAGAAAGGACTAAATTGCAAAAGTTGCAAAATGTGATATTCTAGAAGCTATTTGTGTGAAATAGCTTTGGATTACCAATTAGAGGTCCTTAAATAGTAATTTTCCCAAATTCTAATTTTTTGACAAAATTGGGCATGAATGGGTTAAAATTGGAAAGTTGGATAAAAGGGCATTTTGGTCATTTGTCAATTAAATGATTAAATGGGAAAAAGATGATAGATTTTCATTCATCTTCTTCCCCAAAGTTTCCAAAAATTTGAGAGAAGCCATTATTAGGGCTCTTCAACTTTTCAAGCTAGCTAGTAAGTGTATTCTAGCACTATTTTTAATATTCTTCGTATTTTTGAAGTCCTAGTAGCATCGAGTAAGCTATTTTTAGCTATATGATGGGCTAAGATGGATGTTCAAAAATGTACCCATGTATGACATGTATGTATTTTGATGTTTTATCGAAGAATATGAAAGCTTGATGTAGTAGAAACATCTTTTTCTAAGAGAATTCCATGAAAAATGCATGTAGGGACTAGTTTGTGAAAGTCTTGAGATCAGTCATACATGTGGGATTTAGTGAGAATTGATGTTTGCTTTAGTTGAGTAAATGGTTTGACTATGCATAAAAGGCTAGAAAGTTGAATGTAAATCATTTTACGAGCCATGGGCCAAAAGTGTAAATATGAAAAAGTTTAAGGGTAAAATGGTAATTTTGCTAAAGTATGAATTAATGGTCCATTTTGTGAACATGTGTATTGAACGAGTTGATTTATCATTATAGATCAAGAAAGACAAAGCCCAAATCGAAACTCGAGGCAAGAGCAAGGTGGTGGACTAAACTGCACATCTTTATACTTTTTGAGTACCGAGGTAAGTTTATGCGTAATCAATGCATTCTACTTATACATTTTTAATGCTAGCTAGTGTGTAGCATGAATGAAAATGAATGAGAATGATTGAGAACCTATGTGGTTCAAATGGAATGAATGTGGTAGATATCATGAATGAATGGGTAAGTAGATATGTGGATGAGTAGTGATAATATTTGATGGTGGGCTAAGTGCGATACCACCTTAATACTTAACAACTATGGGATGTGTGCGATACCATAGTTAAGCATATTATTTAGTGGGCTATGTGCGAAACCACTATGAATACCTCTTGGTAGGCTATATGCGATACTACCTTATTACCTGATTGAGGTGGGCTGAGTGCGAAACCACCGAGTAATTTAGCTGTGTGGATGTATTAGTGTGATAAAATGATGTGTTGTATTTTGGAGTAAATGTGATATTGAGTGTAGGGGTGCATGTCAAAGATTGTGAGTATGTGACTCATAATGTTTTGGAAATGTGGTAAGGGATAGAAAGAGTAAGCATAATTGTGGATGTGAATTTATTTGGTAGTATAATGCTAATTGTTGTTTAGTTTATACTAGAATGCTTAAATTGTTTATGTGTAAACTTACTAAGCTCAAGGCTTACTTCTTTTCTTTCCCTTGTCTTATAGAGAAACAGGGTTGAATCGAGATACGTGGATTAACCGAATGATCGCCCACACTATCAACTCACTCCGGTACATTAGACTAAATATTTTGTATATAGTATGTATAGAGGCTAGACAAGTTAGTGAGTTTTGTTGTAAATGGCTAAGATGTGTTGGCCTTTAGATGGACGATATATATATATTTTTTGTATAATGCCATAGTTGTTGGCTATTTTATTATATAGAAAGATGTAGTTATCCATGTGAGATTGTGTTCGTGTTTGAGTTGTTTACGGTGAGTTGAATAAGTATATGTTGTATAAACTTGAGTGGTAGGAAGAGCTTAGCACATAGCTTTGTTGTTGTTCATGTGGATAGATACAAGAGCATGTGTTTAGGCCATGTGTGACACACGGCTAACGCACAGGCGTGTGCCTTGGCCGTGTCTCTTTGACAGATTCGAGTAGTATAGGCTACGGGCTAGCCACACGGGCGTGTGTCTAGACTTCAGGCCGTGTGATGAAGTCAGTGTTCACCACGAGTGGTGAGCACGGGCGTGTGCTCTAGCCATGGGACATTGGCATAATGCTTGGGTTTTCATGCACGGGTTGAGGGCATGGGCGTGTGTGACCTCACACTAGCGTGTCTCACCTCACACGGGCATGTAGTCCCTGTTTAGGTGAAGAAATTTTTTTAAAATTACAGAAGTTGTCGAAAGGGTCTCGAGAGTCTTGATGAATGAGTGAGGCCTCGTAAGTCGAGATTGAAGTTGTAAAGATGAATTAAGAGAGTAATCGATGAGCCTAAGTGGTGATCATGTGGTTTTAATCTGGTATTGCCTCGGTCCGGTTCTGACATGGATTACGGGTAAGGGGTATTACATTTAGTGGTATCAGAGCTATGGTTTTGTCAGTTCTAGGACTACTGTAGCGGGTGTAAGAGTCTAGCTATACATGCCATAAGCGTATAATGATAGTGTGGTGGCTTTTGATGATTTTAAACTTGTTTTATATAGTGAATGGATCCTGATCAATCGGCTACTGATGACGCAGCTAATAATGCGCCGGATCCGGTGCAAGGGATTGCGCCTGTGCAGAGTGAACCCGAGACTAAGGGTCATGGAGTGAGGCTCGGGAAGCCTTTCTCCAGATGATGAGTAACTGGTACTCGGAGTATGTTCGAGCAAACCCTAATGCTCGACCTCCTCCACCTACCCCTATACCTCAGCCAGTTCAAATGGCTCCTCAAGGTATAAAAGATGTGAGAGTAACGAAGCCCCCGGTGGATAAGATTAGGAAACACGGGACTGAGGAGTTTCGAGCTAAGATAGACGATGACCCTGAGAGGGTAGAGTTTCGGTTGGAGAACTCGATGAGAGTGTTCGATGAACTCTCATGTACACCTAAAGAGAGCCTGAAGTGTGTCGTGTCTTTGCTAAGAGACTCGGCATACCGTTGGTGGAAGACATTGACATCGGTAGTCCCGAGAGAACGGGTGACGTGGGACTTCTTTCTGGAAGAGTTCCGAAAGAAGTATATAAGCCAGAGATTTATCGATCGAAAAAGGAAAGAATTCCTTGAATTGAAGCAAGGTAGAATGTCAGTAGTAGAATATGAGCGCGAATTTGTTAGGCTTAGCAAATACGCTCAAGAATGTGTGTCGACGGAGGCCGTTTTATGTAAAAGGTTTGAAGATGGATTGAATGAGGATATCAAACTCCTGGTTGGTATTTTGGAGTTAAAAGTGTTCGTAGTGTTGGTCGATAGGTCAAGTAAGGCCGAAGAACTGAGTAAGGAAAAGAGGAGAGCGATGAATGAGGCCCGAGATGCAAGAAAACGGCCGATGGGAAAATCATACCAAGCTCAATCGAAAAGATCCAAGGAGGTGAATCCTCGGACCACTACATCAGTCGGATATTCACATCGAGATCAAGGCAACACTCGTTCAGGTTCAAGAGTTCAAGCCACCTAGATGGAAAGTGTGGGAAATCCGAAGAACAAATCGGAGCGTCCAAGTTATGGTAGATATCACACTGGAGAGTGTTGGGGTAATAGTCGGAACTGTTATAAGTGTGGTTCCCCTGACCATTTTATCTGAAACTACCCCGAGAGGGATGACAAGGAAGAGAAGCAAGAGATAAGATCTAGCAATATACCTACGAGGGGTAGGCCACCAAAGAACCCGGGAGGGGGAACTAGTGGTAGAAGTGCGTCACGAGATTCTGCTGCGAGACTGGAGGGTCAGGCACCTGCAAGGACGTATACCATTCGCGCCCGCGAAGAAGCATCTTCCCCAGATGTGATAACGGGTACTTTTTCTCTTTATGACACCTTTATTATTGCTTTAATTGACCCAGGGTCTACCCATTCCTATATTTGCATGAGATTGGCATCTAGTTTGAGTATAACCGTTGAGTCTACGGATGTTGTGGTTAAGGTGTCAAACCCTTTAGGCAAGCATGTGTTTGTGGACAAAATGTGTAAGAACTGTCCTCTGATGATTAAGAGTCATTGTTTTCCTGCAAACTTGATATTGTTGTTGTTTGATGAGTTTGATTTAATCCTTGGTATGGATTAGCTAACTACACATAGTGTCTTAGTTAACTGTGGTAGTAAGTTTATCAAGCTGAAATGTAAGGGTGGAGATGTTATTCGGGTTGAATCAGGTGGATTGGATAGTCTACCAGTGATGATTTCTTCCTTAGTGGCCGAGAAATGCTTGAGAAAGGGATGTGAGTCCTATCTCGCGTTTGTATTGAATACTCAAGAGTCTGAGGTGAAGATTGAATCGGTACCGGTGGTATGTGAATATCTAGATGTATTTTCGGAAGAGTTACTCAGATTACCTCCAATGAGAGAGATCGAGTTTGGGATTGAGTTAATTCCGAGAACGGCACCTATTTCAATTAATCCTTAAAGGATGGCACCTGTAGAGTTGAAAGAACTGAAGGTTCAATTGCAAGATTTGACGGATAAATGTTTTTTTGAGACGGGGCTACTCACCTTGGGGTGCTCCGGTATTATTTGTAAAGAAGAAAGATGGGTCTATGAGATTATGCATAGACTACAGATAACTCAACAAGGTGACGATGAAAAATAAGTATCCTTTACCAAAGATTGATGATCTTTTTGATCAACTGAATGAAGCTTCAGTGTTCTCCAAGATAGACATAAGGTCTGGTTATTAAAAGTTGAAAGTGAAAGAGCAAGATGTGTTGAAAATTGCATTTCGAACAAGGTATGGCCATTACGAGTTTCTGGTCATGCCGTTTGGTTTAACGAATGCACCTGCAATTTTCATGGATCTGATGAATCTTGTCTTCAGACCGTATGTGGTAAGTTTGTGGTTGTCTTCATTGACGACATATTGATCTATTCTCGAGATGAGAACGATCATGAAGAACATTTGAGAATTATCTTTCAAACTTTAAGACATAAGCAGTTGTATGCTAAGTTTAGCAAGAGTGAGTTTTGGCTCCGAGAGGTCAGATTCCTAGGACACAATGTGTCGGGTGAGGATATTTCAAGTTGATCCAAGTAAGATATCGGCTATTGTGGATTGGAAACAGCCGAAGAACATATTAGAAGTTAGAAGCTTTTTGGGTTTAGCGGGATATTATAGACGTTCTGTGATTGCTACCCCAATGACGAAACTGTTACATGGAGATGTAAGGTTTGATTGGTCTGAGTTATGTCAACAGAGTTTCAAGAGGTTAAAAACATTGTTGACTGAGGCACCAGTTTTAGTTCAACCAGAATCGGGAAAAAAGTTCATGGTTTACAGTGTTGCGTAGTTTAATGGTCTCAGTTGCGTGTTGATACAAGAGGGTAAGGTAGTTGCTTACGCCTCGAGGCAGTTAAAAACACACAAGAAGAATTATCTGACTCACGATTTGGAGTTGGCTGCGATTGTTTTCGCGTTAAAGATTTGGCGACATTACTTGTATGGAGAAAAGTGTCAGATCTTTTCAGTTCACAAGAGTTTGAAGTATTTGATAGATCAGAAGGATCTGAATTTGTGATAGAGGCAGTGGCTTGAGTTGTTGAAAGACTAAGAGTTAGTCATTGATTACCATCCGAGAAAAGCAAATGTGGTTACGGATGCCCTTAGTAGGAAATCCTTGTGTGCTCTAAGAGCTATGAACACAAGCTTAGCATTGTCTGATGATGGTGCTATTTTAGCAGAGTTGAGAGCTAAACAACTATTTGTTCACTAGATAAGTGAGGCTTAGAGAAATTACAGTGAGATGCAAGCTAAGAGAGGTAAGTGTGGATCGGAAAGTGATTCTAATTTTCGAGTGGGTCTGGATGATTGTTTGATGTACCATGATAGAATTTGTGTACCAAGAGACGAAGAGTTAATCTGAAAAATTTTGCATGAGGCGCATAATGGTTATTTGTCAGTACACCCAAGCAGTACAAAAATTTAACAACGATTTGAGAAAGTTTTATTGGTGGCTGGGTATGAAAAGAGACATTTCAGAGTTTGTGGCAAAATGTCTGATTTGTCAACAGGTAAAAGCTGAGCATCAAGTGCCTTTGGGATTGCTTCAGCTAGTGATGGTTCCCGAATGAAAATGGGATCGAGTTACCATGGATTTTGTGACAGGGTTGCCGATGACTCCGAAAAAGAAAGATGTTGTGTTGGTTGTTGTGGATAGGTTGACGAAGTCGGCTCACTTTATTCCAGTATGTGTTGATTATTCACTGGATAAGTTAGCAAAATTGTATGTTGCAGAGATAGTGAGATTGCATGGTGTGCCTATGTCTATAATATCGAATAGAGATCCAAGGTTTACTTCGAGGTTTTGGAAGAAGTTGCAAGAAGCCATGGGTACGAGGTTAAATTTCAGTATTGCATTCCATCCGCAAACTGATGGTCAGTCTGAAAGAGTGATTTAAGTCCTTGAAGATATGCTTCGATACTATGTGTTAGAATTCGAAGGTAGTTGGGAGAGATATCTACCTCTAGTCGAATTTGCTTACAACAACAATTATAAGTCGAGTATACGGATGGCTCCGTATGAGGCCTTGTATGGTCGTAAGTGTCGGACTCCTTTATATTGGACTGAGCTTAGAGAGAAGCGAATCCATGGGGTCAATCTAGTAAAAGACACTGAAGAGAAAGTGAAAGTGATCCATGATGGTTTGAAAGCTGCTTCGGACCTACAGAAGTCGTATGCGGATTTGAAAAGAAAAGAAATTGAGTTTGATGTGGGTGATAAAGTGTTCTTGAAAGTATCTCCATGGAAGAAAATCATGAGATTTGGACAAAAAGGGAAATTGAGTCCAAGATTCATAGGACCATATGAAATTACCGACAGAATTGGACCAGTGGCTTACCTGTAACACCCCGCACCCAAAACCGATACTAGGTCTGGTTACGAGACATTACTATGCTTGAACTCACTGAAACATGTACTTACGGGCTATAAAATTTCGTTCCGACTTAAAAACTTCACTTTCTTAGTCAACACATATAACAAGGGCCTACGAGGCCTTTAACTCATGTCAGAAAACTTTCGAAATTAAATCAAATAACTCATTTTGAAGCGGGGTTCACGCCTGCAGTGACTTGAAACACGCCCGTGTACCTTAAGCACGCCCATGCCCTCAAATCGTGGAGAGCTACTGACTATTTCCACATGGCCTACACACGCCCATGTCTACCAACCGTGGAAGGTTACTGACTAATTTCACACGGCCATGACACGCCCGTGGTCTTAGACCATATGCTAATCCTTGATATACTAACTAAATTAACACGGTCTGGGCACACGTCCATGTCCAAACCGTGTGTTTTACACGGCATACACACACGGCCGTGGGATTTGCCCATGGCCTATTCTGATTAATAATACTAAGGTGCAGGGTTAACACGGCCTTGACACACGCCTGTGTGTCCAATCGTGCCGGCACTTAAAGGCTATTTACCAAGCCATTTTCCACCCTAAAAAGAAGATCATACTTAAACTCAAATCAACAATGCAATAACAACCCATCTTTCATGAATAATACTACATTCTTCATTGATCTCAATAAACATACATACTTAGTCAAATACAAAAGAATAATGAACTTGATGGCCTATACAATGGCCTTTCTTAAAGCATATACACAAAATGAATGCTTCCTATACATGCCATACTTAGTAAAGTAACTTGGCTATATCAAAATAAGAGTTGATAGTGTGTTGCGAGCTCTGACTTTAATGATCCATTAGTTAGCTTGGCGGGACTGCATAGTAAGAAAGAGTCATAACGTAAGCATATAGCTTAGTAAGTTTGTATGTACAACACATATCAATATACTTGCTTAACATAAACCATCTAGCTTACAATGGTATCATAATTTCAGCTATAAAGCTTACTTACTCATACTTGATTCTTACATGTCTTATGATACTTAACATTCTCATACTTGTAAGGTAAACATGGTACCTGTATCACTTGATCACATTGATCAGTATACTTTAATAATAATCATAATCTTTACTTCCTCATTCATAACATGAATAATACTCAATTTCATCTTGATACTAACTTTGCTTTCTTATCTTTCTTGATATCTTCTTTTTGACTTACTCGTTTGCCCGATGAATTTCTACGAATAACCAAGGATACTAAATTTCGACCCACATAACTTGATACCAAAGCCATATCTTCGGTATGGTCTTACATGGAATATCTCATCTTGGTTTCAAGGCCATGTCTTGACATGGACTTATATGAAGTCTTGCTCTTGATAACATACTCAATTCCAAGCTTGCCTTGGACTTACATAATAACTTGATTGCTAACTTGATTAATGCCAAGCTTGCCTTGGACTTACATGATATCTTGATCAATGCTAAGCTTGCCTTGGACTTACAGGATAACTTGCTTGCTAACTTGGTCAATGCTAAGCTTGCCTTGGACTTACATGATAACTTGCTTGCTAACTTGATAAATGCCAAGCTTGCCTTGGACTTACAGGATAACTTGCTTGCTAACTCGATCAATGCCAAGCTTGCCTTGGACTTACATGATATCTTGATCAATGCCAAGCTTGCCTTGGACTTACATGATAACTTGCTTGCTAACTTGATCAATGCCAAGCTTGCCTTGGACTTACATGATATCTTGTGTGGTAGATCGAGTATCCTGGGAAATTCATCTTCAATCGGGACTTGCTCGTACTTATTATCGTGGTTTCTTGCTTGAACATAACATGATCATTTCATACAATTATTGTACATTATACTAAGCAAATTAATGATAAAAATCATAAAGCTTAGAAATCATACAAACTTACCTCAATATACAAAATGTATATAGATATGCAATTTAGTCCACAACTTTGTTCTTGCCCCGTTTCGATCCGGGCTTCGTTTTTCTTTATCTATAATCATAAATAGATCATTTAATAATCATATTGACTAAATTTACACATAACTCATATTTTGGAAAAATTACTATTTTGCCCTTATACTATCTAATATTTGCACTTTTGCCCCAATTCTCGTGGCCGATTTTCATGCAACTTTCTTAAACTTCATGCTTATTGAATCATTTTCTCTTCTATAAAAATCATCAATTCTCACTATTTCTAGTAGGTATGACCAATTTTATAACTATTACAAAATGGTCCCTACTACCATTTTCATGAAACTCATTAAGGAAAAGATGTTTATCTAACATCAACTCTCTTAAACTTCCATAAAACATCATTTAACAAGCATATCATTCAAGGGTAAATTTTGAACATGCATCTTAGCTCATTTTATAGCTAAAATTAGCTAATTCATAATACAAGAACTTCAAAATACAAAGAATATTAAAAAGCAGGGCTAAGATGAACTTACTATGAGCTTGAAAAAATGAAGAACCCTAGCTATGGTGTCTTCAAATTTTCGACAAAGACAAGGAAGAAGATGAGTGAATTTTTCTCATCTTTTCCCATTTAAAACACTTAATAGGGAAATGACCAAAATGCCCTTCCTCATAAAAATTCTATTTAACACCATCTCAAGGTCAATTTTGTCCAAAATTTTATTTTTGGGCAAATTGCTATTTAAGGGCTCATAATTATTATTCTAAAGCTATTTCATGCAAAAAGCTTCTAGAAACTCATATATTGCAACTTTTGCAACTTAGTCCTTTTTGGACCAATTGACCTCAACTTAATAAAATTGCTTTACAAAACTTTCATACTAACGTGCAAACATGGCATAAACTTGAAAAACTCATAAATTCACCTCGAGTTCATGGCCTCGCACCACTATCCCTACTACGCCCTAAATTGGGCTGTTACAATTCTCCCCCTCTTAGGGATTTTCGTCCTCGAAAATCTTACCAGCAAAAAGGTTTGGATACTGGTTCTTATACTCTCTTCTGGTTCCCATGTAGATTCTTTGATTCCATGTCTTTGCCACAATCCTTTTACTAAGGCAATACTTTTATTCCTCAGTTGCTTGACTTCCTGAGCCAAAATCTTGACTGGTTCTTCACCATAAGTCATGTCGGGGCGAATCTCTATTTCTGAAGGGGTAAATGTGAAGGGTCTGATCTATAGAGTCGCAACATTGAAACGTGAAACACATCATGTATCTTTTCTAATTCTGAGGGCAAAGCCAAACGATAAGCTACCGGTCCAACTCTCTCGGTAATCTCATAAGGTCCAATGAAACGTGGACTTAATTTGCCTTTTCGGCCAAATCTGAGGACTTTTCTCCATGGTGACACTTTCAAGAAAACTTTATCCCCAACTTGATACTTTATCTCTTTTCTCTTTAAATCCAAATAGGATTTCTGTCTGTCTAATGCAGCCTTTAAATATTCTCGAATCACTTTCACTTTCTCTTCAGCTTCTTTAACCAAATCAACTCTGTGAAATTGGTTCTCTTTAAGTTCAGTCCAAAACAAAGGAGTTTTGCACTTACGCCCATATAGGGCCTCATAAGGTGCCATCTTTAAGCTCGACTTAAAACTATTATTATAGGCGAATTCTACCAATGGGAGAAACTTTTCCCAACTGCCTTGGAATTCCAAAACACAACATCTGAGCATGTCCTCGAGTATTTGACTTAACCTTTCTGACGGCCGTCAGTCTAAGGGTGAAAAGCTGTGCTAAAACTCAATTTTCTACCCAAAGCTTCTTGCAGCTTCTTCCAGAATCTTGATGTGAATCTCGGATCTCTATCCGATATGATCGATAAGGGAACTCCATGAAGTCTTACTATTTCTGTAACATACAAGTTTGCCAACTTGTCTAGTGAGTAATCCACTCGTACAGGTATAAAGTGGGCTGACTTCGTGAGTCTATCAACCACTACCCAAATAGCATCTTTCTTGCTCGGAGACAACAGTAAACCCGTTACGAAATCCATGGTGATACGGTCCTATTTCCACTCGGGAACCAAGATAGGCTAAAGCAAACCCAAAGGTACTTGGTGCTCAGCTTTTACTTACTGACAAATCATACACTTCGAAACAAATTCTAAAATGTCTTTCTTCATTTTCGGCCACCAATATTGTTACTTTAAATCATTATACATCTTGCTGCCACCCGGATGTATAGATAAACATCCGTTATGTGCCTCGTGCTAAATTTTCTGAATAAGTTCCTCTTTTCTTGCCACACAAACTCTATCTCTAAACATTAAATATTCATCAGAATTAATCTAAAAGTCAGATTCAGCACCTGACTCGCACTGAGCTCTCTTAACTTGCAATTCACTATCTTCTTTCTGAGCCTCCAAAATCTCTTGAAGGAACATTGGTCTAGCTTTCAACTCAGCTAAAATAGAACCATCATCGGATAAAGATATTTTTGAATTCAATGCTCTCAAGGAAAATAGGGATTTTCTGCTTAAAGCATCAGTGACCACATTCGCCTTTCCAGGATGGTAATCAATGACCAACTCATAGTCCTTTATCAACTCTAACCATCTTCGTTGTCTTAAGTTCAACTTTTTCTGCGTCATCAAGTACTTCAAACTTTTGTAATCGGTAAAAATTTGACATCATTCACCATATAAATGGTGTCTCCAAATCTTCAGAACGAAGACTATGGCAGCCAATTCAAAATCATGCATCAGATAATTTTTCTCATGAGGCTTCAACTGTCTAGAGGCATAAGCAATTACCTTGCCTTCTTGCATTAGTACACAGCCTATTCCATTTAAGGATGCGTCGCTAAAAATTATGAATTCTTTCCTTGCCTCGGGTTATACTAAAAGTGGAGCTTCTGTCAGCATTGCTTTCAACTTCTCAAAACTTTGTTGGCATTTTTTCGACCACTCAAACTTTACATTCTTCTGTAACAATTTAGTCATAGGGTTGCAATCATAGAAAACCCCTTGACAAATCGTCTGTAGTAACCAGCTAGGCCCAGAAAACTTCTAATCTCCGTGATGTTCTTCACTGGTTTCTAGTCTATTATAGCTGAGATCTTTCTTGGATCTACTCGGACTCCAGCTCTCGAGACAATATGTCCCAGGAATCCCACTTCCTTGAGCCAAAACTCACTTTTACTGAATTTGGCATACAACTGATTTTCTCAAAGAGTCTGTAAAACTATTCATAGATGATCAGCATGTTCATTCTTGTCTCGGGAATAAATCAGTATGTCGTCAATAAAAATAACTACAAACTTGTCAAGGTATGGTCTGAAAATACGGTTCATTAAGTCCATGAATACCGCAGGAGCATTGGTCAACCTAAAGGGCATGACTAAAAATTCATAATGCCCATACCTCGCTCGAATGATGTCTTGGATACATCTGAATCTTTCACTCTCACCGGTAGTACCACGATCTCAAGTCTATTTTGGAGAACACAATGCTTCTTTCAATTGATCAAACAAATCGTCGATCCTAGGTAATGGGTACTTGTTCTTTCTCGTCACTTTATTGTCGACGGTAATCAATGCACAATCTCATGGTGCCATCTTTCTTTTTCACAAACAAAACCGAAGCACCCCATGGTGACAACTTGATCTTGCAAAGCCTTTATCTGTCAACTCTTGCAACTATAACTTCAACTCTTTCAACTCTGTTGGAGCCATTCTATAAGGAGTAATGGATATTGGTACAGTACCGAAAGTTAGCTCAATCCTGAACTCAACTTCTCTAACTAGTGGTAATCCTGGTAATTCCTCAGGAAAAACATCCACATACTCACATACTATCGGCACTGATTCAATCTTTAAGTCTGTCTCTTTATCATTTATTACAAAGGCCAAAAATGCCTCATACCCTTTTCTTAGATATCTCTGAGCCATCATATGAGAAATTATTACGGATGATCTACCTTGCTCATCTGATTCTACATGAAGAGTATCCCCATTCTCACATCTCATCTCAATGTATTTCTTCCAACAATTTACAATTACATTTTGAGTAGTCAACCAGTCCATACCAAGAATGAGGTCAAATTCATCAAATGGTAACAACATAAGATTTGCTTTAAAGCAATGACCTCTAATCATTAATGGACAATCTTTACAAACTTTATCAAACATACTCTTGCCTAAAGATTAGACACCTTAATCACAAATTTTGTGGTATCTATAGGCACACCCAAATCGGGTAATAATTTCATGCAAATGTAAGAGTGTGTGGATCCGGGATCTATTAAAGCAATAACTTTGGTATTGTAAAGAGAAAAGGTACCCATAATAACATCGGGGAAGATGCCTCTTCGTGAGTGCGAATGGCATAAGTCCTTGCAGCGCCTACCCTCGGGTCTCACACCGCTCTCTAGGTTACCTCTTCCACTTGCCCCACTTCTCGGGTCCTCTCATGGTCCCCTCGACCATACTCCTGATCTCGGGTTCGAGTTCTCTCTTCTTTAGTCATCTCTAGACAATCTTTTATGAAACGGTCTTGGGAACCACATCTAAAACATACATTTTCATGTGCTCGGCATTCTCCCAAATAGAGTCTACCACAATGTGGACATTCAGGTCTGTCAGGTCTAAAATTCCCAACACTTACAACTAAAGTTGTCTGTGCTTTATTTCCCAAATACTGCTTACTCATCTTTTCTTGAAAATCCAGTGGAAGTAGCTGTTCGAGTAGAGAAATCTCTTGACTTCTTTGATGATGATTGGAATGACTTGTTCATTGTCTCTTTCCAGAATCGCGAGACTCTATTTCAAATTTCTTCTTCTCTTTTACTAATTTTTCGGCTTTACAAGCCCTTTCTACTAGCACAACCAATTCTTTTAATTCGAGGATAGCAACAACCAGCTTAATGTCCTCTTTTAAACCATTTTCAAACCTTTTACTCATAATGGCCTCAGTGGACACACATTCACAAGCGTACTTGTTGAGTCATACAAACTCTTGCTCATAATCAGTTACTGACATCTTGCCTTGCTTTAACTCTAGAAATTCTTTCCTCTTCTAGTCTACAAATCTCTGACTGATATATTTTTTCTTAAACCCTTCTTGGAAGAATTCCAATGAAATCTTTTCCCTTGGTACCACCGACACAAGGGTGTTCCACCATTGGTAAGCAGAATCTCTTAAGAGAGAGACTACACACTTCATGCATTCATCAGGGTGCAAGACAGCTCGTTAAATACCCTGATGGTATTTTCTAACCAGAACTCAGCTCTTTCTGGATCATCATCTTTTTTAGTTTAGAATTCTTCTGCCCCATGCTTCCTGATCCTATCAATTGGAGGTTTACCTCCTCTTACCACCTCTACTACTTGAGGGGCTACTGGAGTAGGTTGTGGAACAGGCGGGGGTGGAAGGGGTTGTGAATTCAAGTTCGCTCGAACGAACTCCGTGTACCAGGCATTCATCATATGGAGGAAGGCTTCTCTAGCCTCTTATCCTCCTCCTTCTTGACTCACCGTAGTGGGTCAATTCTCATTCTCATACGGCACCGTCCCTTCTACAGGAGCTGGTGCATTACTTTCTACATCATCCGCCTCAGCTCTTTCGGGGTCCATTTGCTATATGTATAAACATAATTTAAGTCGTCAGGAGTCGTCACACTATCATTATAAAAACATTCTTACGTATGGTATGTACAGCTAGACTCATGCTCGTGCTACGTTAGTCTTAGAACTGACTAAACTGTAGCTCTGATACCACTAAATGTAACACCCCGTACCCAAAATCGATACTAGGTCTGGTTATGAGACATTACTATGCTTGAAATTACTGAAACATGTACTTACGGGCTATAAAATTTCATTCTGACTTAAAAACTTCACTTTCTTAGTCAACACATATAACAAGGGCCTACGAGGCCTTTAACTCATGTCGGAAAACTTTCAAAATTAAATCAAATAACTCATTTTTGAAGCAGGGTTCACACACCCGTGTGACTTGAAACACGCCCGTGTACCCTTAAGCACGCGCATGCCCCCAAACCGTGGAGAGCTACTGACTATTTCCACACGGCCTAGACACGCCCATGTCTACCAACCGTGGCAGGTTACTAACAAAATTCACACGGCCATGACACGCCTGTGGGCTTAGACCGTGTGCTAATCCTTGATATACTGACTAAATTAACACGGTCTGGGCACACGCCCATGTCTAAACCGTATGTCTTACACGGCATACACACACGGCTGTGGGATTTGCCCATGGCCTATTCTGATTAATAATACTAAGGTGCAGGGTTAACACGGCCTTGACACACACCTGTCTCCAATCGTCTTTAGACTTAAAGGCTATTTACCAAGCCATTTGCCACCCTGAAAAGAAGATCATACTTAAACTCAAATCAACAATGCAATAACAATCTATCTTTCATGAATAATACTACATTCTTCATTGATCTCTATAAACATACATACTTAGTCAAATACAAAAGAATAATAAACTTGATGGCCTATACAATGGCCTTTCTTAAAGCATATACACAAAATGAATGCTTCTTATACATGCCATACTTAGAAAAGTAACTTGGCTATACCAAAATAAGAGTTGATAGTGTGCTGCGAGCTTCAACTTTAATGATCCACTAGTTAGCTTGGCGGGACTGCATAGTAAGAAAGAGTCATAACGTAAGCATATAGCTTAGTAAGTTTGTATGTACAACACATATCAATATACTTGCTTAACATAAACCATCTAGCTTACAATGGTATCATAATTTTAGCTATAAAGCTTACTTACTCATAGTTGATTCTTACATGTCTTATGATACTTAACATTCTCATACTTGTAAGGTAAACATGGTACGTGTATCACTTGATCACATTGATCAGTATACTTTAATAATAATCATAATCTTTACTTCATCATTCATAACATGAATAATACTCAATTTCATCTTGATACTAACTTTGCTTTCTTATCTTTCTTGATATCTTCTTTTTGACTTACTCGTTTGCCCGATGAATTTTGCGAATAACCAAGGATACTAAATCTCGACCCACATAACTTGATACCAAAGCCATATCTTCGGTATGGTCTTACATGGAATATCTTATCTTGGTTTCAAGGCCATGTCTTGACATGGACTTATATGAAGTCTTGCTTTTGATAACATCCTTAATGCCAAGCTTGCCTTGGACTTACATAATAACTTGCTTGATAACTTGATCAATGCCAAGCTTGCCTTGGACTTACATGATATCTTGATCAATGCCAAGCTTGCCTTGGACTTACAAGATAACTAGCTTGCTAACTTGATCAATGCCAAGCTTGCCTTGGACTTACATGATATCTTGATCAATACCAAGCTTGCCTTGGACTTACATGATAACTTGCTTGCTAACTTGATCAATGCCAAGCTTGCCTTGGACTTACAGGATAACTTGCTTGCTAACTTGATCAATGCCAAGCTTTCCTTGGACTTACATGATATCTTGATCAATGCCAAGCTTGCCTTAGACTTACATGATAACTTGCTTGCTAACTTGATCAATGCCAAGCTTGCCTTGGACTTACATGATATCTTGTGTGGTAGATCGAGTATCTTGGGAAATTCATCTTCAATCGGGACTTGCTCGTACTTATTATCATGATTTCTTGCTTGAACATAACATGATCATTTCATACAATTATTGTACATTATACTAAGAAAATTAATGATAAAAATCATAAAGCTTAGAAATCATACAAACTTACCTCAATAAACAAAATGTATATAGATATGCAATTTAGTCCACAACTTTGTTCTTGCCCCGGTTTCGATCCGGGCTTCATTTTTCTTGATCTATAATCATAAATAGATCATTTAATAATCATATTGACTAAATTTACACATAACTCATAATTTGGCAAAATTACTATTTTGCCCTTATACTATCTAATATTTGCACTTTTGCCCCAATTCTCGTAAAACCGATTTTCATGCAACTTTCTTAAACTTCATGCTTATCTGAATCATTTTCTCTTCTATAACAATCATCAATTCTCACTATTTCTAGTAGGTATGACCAATTTTATAACTATTACAAAATGGTCCTTATTACCATTTTCATGAAACTCATTAAGGAAAAGATGTTTATCTAACATCAACTCTCTTAAACTTCCATAAAACATCATTTAACAAGCATATCATTCAAGGGTAAATTTTGAACATGCATCTTAGCTCATTTTATAGCTAAAATTAGCTAATTCATATCTGAAAACTTCAAAATACGAAGAATATTAAAAACGGGGCTAAGATGAACTTACTATGAGCTTGAAAAAAAATGAAGAACCCTACCTATGGTGTCTTCAATTTTTCGGCAACACAAGGAAGAAGATGAGTGAATTTTTCTCATCTTTTTCCCATTTAAAACACCTAATAGGCAAATGACCAAAATGCCCTTCCTCATAAAATTCTATTTAACACCATCTCAAGGTCAATTTTGTCCAAAATTTTATTTTTGGGCAAATTGATATTTAAGGGCTCATAATTATTATTCTAAAGCTATTTCATGCAAAAAGCTTCCAGAAACTCATATATTGCAACTTTTGCAATTTAGTCCTTTTTGGACCAATTGACCTCAACTTAATAAAATTGCTTTACAAAACTTTCATACTAACGTGCAAACATGGCATAAACTTGAAAAAATCATAAATTCACCTCGGGTTCGTGGCCTCTCACCACTATCCCTACTAAGCCTTAAATCGGGCTGTTACATTATCGTTTGGCTTTGCTAATGGAATTGGAAAAGATTCATAATGTGTTCCATGGGTCGATGTTGCAACGGTATCGCTCCGTTCCTTCACATGTGATTCATTCAGCGGAAATTGAGGTAAGACCGGATATGTCTTATGAATAGGAGCCGATTAAGATTTTGGCTCGAGAAGTGAAAAAGTTGAGGAATAAGTACATAGCCCGTGTGAAAATGTTGTGGCAAAAGCATGGTGTGGAAGAGGCGACGTGGGAAATGGAAGAAGCTATGAGAGAGCAACATCCAAACCTCTTTACTGGTAAGATTTTCGGGGGCAAAAATTTCTAAAGGGGGGAGAGTTGTAACATCTCGATTTAGGGCCTAGTCAGAATAGTGCTACGGGACCATAAATTCGAGGTATATTTATGAGTTTTTGAGGTCTATGCCATGTTTTCATTTTAGTGTCAAAGTTTCATAAAGCAATTTTGTCAAATTGCGGTTGAATTTTCCAAAAGGACTAAATTGCAAAAGTTGCAAAATGTGATATTCTAGAAGCTATTTGTGTGAAATAGCTTTGGATCACCAATTAGTGGTCCTTAAATAGTAATTTCCAAAATTCTAATTTTTGGACAAAATTGGGCATGAATGGGTTAAAATTGGAAAGTTGGATAAAAGGGCATTTTGGTCATTTGTCAATTAAAAGATTAAATAGGAAAAAGATGATAGAATTTTCATTTATCTTCTTCCCCAAGGCTGCCGAAAATTTGAGAGAAGCCATTGTTAGGGTTCTTCAACTTTTCAAGCTAGCTAGTAAGTGTATTTTAGCTCCGTTTTTAATATTCTTCGTATTTTTGAAGTCCTAGTAGCATGAGTAAGCTATTTTTAGCTATATGATGAGCTAAGATGGATGTTCAAAAATATACCCATGTATGACATGCATGTATTTTGATGTTTTATGGAAGAATATGAAAGCTTGATATAGTAGAAACATCTTTTGCTAAGAGAATTCCATGAAAAATGCATGTAGGGACTAGTTTGTGAAAGTCTTGATATTGGTCATACATGTGGGATTTAGTGAGAATTAATGTTTGCTTTAGTTGAGTAAATGGTTCGTCTATGCATGAAAGGCTAGAAATTTGAATGAAAATCACTTTACGAGCCTTGGGCCAAAAGTGTAAATATGAAAAAGTTTAAGGGCAAAATGGTAATTTTGCTAAAGTATGAATTAATGGTCAATTTAGTCAACTTGTGTATTGAACGAGTTGATTTATCATTATAGATCAAGAAAGACGAAGCCCAGATTGAAACCGAGGAAAGAGCAAGGTGGTGGACTAAACTGCACATCTTTATACTTTTTGAGCACTGAGGTAAGTTTATGCGTAATCAATGCATTCTATTCATACATTCTTAATGCTAGCTAGTGTGTAGCATGAATGAAAATGAATGAGAATAATTGAGAACCTATGTGGTTCAAATGGAATGAATATTGTAGATATCATGAATGAATGGGTAAGTAGATTTGTAGATGAGTAGTGATAATATTTGATGGTGGGCTAACTGCGATACCACCTTAATACTTAACAACTATGGGACATGTACGATACCATAGTTAAGCATATTATTTAGTGGGCTATGTGCGAAACCACTATGAGTACCTCTTGGTAGGCTATATGCGATACTACCTTATTACCTGATTGTGGTGGGGTGAGTGCGAAACCACCGAGTAATTTAGCTGTGTGGATGTATTAGTGTGATAAAATGATGTGTTGTATTTTCGAGAAAATGTGGTATTGAGTGCAGGGGTGCATGTTAAAGATTATGAGTATGTGACTCATAATGTTTTGGAAATGTGGTAAGGGATAGAAAGAGTAAGCATAATTGTGGATGTGAATTTATTTGGTAGTATAATGCTAATTGTTGTTTAGTTTATACTAGAATGCTTAAATTGTTTATGTGTAAACTTACTAAGCTCAAGGCTTACTCCTTTATTTTCCCTTGTCTTATAGGGAAAGAGGGTTGAATCGAGATACGTGGATTAACTGAAAGGTCACCCACACTATCAGCTCACTCCGGTACATTAGACTAAATGTTTTGTATATGGCATGTATAGAGGCTAGACAAGTTAGTGAGTTTTGTTGTAAATTGCTAAGATGTGTTGGCCTTTAGATGGATGTATATATGTTTTTGTATAATTCCATATTTGTTGGCTACTTTATTATATGGAAAGATGTAGTTATCCATGTGAGATTGTGTTCGTGTTTGAGTTGTTTATGGATGAGTTGAATAAGTATATGTTGTATAAACTTGAGTGGTGGGAAGAGCTTAGCACATAGCTTTGTTCTTGTTCATGTGGATAGACACATGGGCATGTGTCAAGGCCATTGTGACACACGGCCAACCCACGGGCATGTGCCTTGGCCGTGTCTCTTTGATATATTCGAGTAGTATAGGCCACGGGCTAGCCACACGGGCGTGTGTCTAGACTTCAGGCCGTGTGATGAAGTCAGTGTTCACCACGGGTGGTGAGCACGGGCGTGTGCTCTAACCGTGGGACATTGGCAGAATGCTTGGGTTTTCATGCACGGGTTGAGGGCATGGGCGTGTGTGACCTCACACGAGCGTGGCTCACCTCACACGAGTGTGTAGTCCCTATTTAGGTGAAGAATTTTTTTTTAAATCGCAGAAGTTTTCGAACGGGTCTCGAGAGTCTTGCGTGAATGAGTGAGTCCTCCTAAGTCGAGATTGAAGTTGTAGAGATGACTTAAGAGAGTAATCGATGAGCCTAAGTGGTGATCATATGGTTTTAATTCAGTAATGCCTCGGGCCCGATTCTGGCATGGATTACAGGTAAGGGGTGTTACAATAACATATGCCAATCAATCAACAACATTACATAATAAGTAAGAACAAATCACATTTCCATAATAATGCTTACTCATCTCATCTATTACCATATTCCATCCATACCACAAATAAAATGCTCACATTTACTTGCTCACATCCCCTGCACTCATCACCACAAACCACATGATATGATATGTTTACTTAGACAACTTCTCGATGAATCCATTAGAATAATACTAAGTACCCGATGGTTTTGCACATAGCCCACCATTAATCAATAATAGTGTCGTATCGCACATAGCCCACCAGCGAGAATATTTATGGTGGTATCGCACATAGTCCACCAAATGATAATATAAATAATGGTATCGCACACAGCCCATCGTGAATAAGTAATAAGGTGGTATCGTACACAGCCCACCAAAAAGGATAATTACGGGGGGTAATGCACACAGCCCACCAAATAATTGTTACGGACGTTTTTCTGCACTTACATATCTACTCCGAGGTTCATACAAGAATTACTCACTATCTATCATTTTCAATCATTCTCAATCATAATTTGTTTCATTCATACAATGCACCAATAAGTAACAACATATGTATTAAAGACGTATCGTTTACACATAAACTTACCTCGGTGCAAAATGTACTAGTCGGCGGTTTAGTCCATAACTTTGTCTTTTCCTCGATCAAGGTGGTTTTCGAGCTTTTCTTGATCTATAATAATAAAATTCACTCATTCAATCACTTTATAATTCATGATATATCAAAATTTCTACTTAGGCAAAAATGACCATTTTGCCCTCATACTTTGGCAAAATTACTATTTTTCCCCTAGGCTCGTAAATCATTTTTCATCATATTTTCTCATTAAACAAGCTTAGCTGAACATTTATTTCTCTTACAACAACTCACAAAACCAATAATTTCATGCATTTATTACTCATTTACAACTTTACAAGTAAGTCCTATTTAGGTGTTTTCATGGTAACACCTTTCACAAAAGTTGTTCCTCAACCTACTAACATTCATTTTATTCCATAAAAACTCAGCAAACAACATGAACACTCTCATAGAAAGTCCCTAAACTTTCAACCATTTTGCAAATTAGTCCATTCATTAGCTAGCTTAAGCTTTGGGGGTTCCAAAAGTACAAAAATTATCAAGAAAGGCCCTTAAAATCACTTACTTGCAAGAGATTTGCTTGGTTGAAAGTTTGAAATCCAAAAACTCCTATTTCCTCTTTAATTTTCGGTGGTAGAAGAAGAATGAATAGTAAAAGATGATATCTTCTCCTTTGTCCTATTTTATTCATTTTTAATCACCTAATTTCACCAAATTTTGAACAAAATTTAATGCCCTTGTCTCCTTGTCTCTATGTCTGGCCAACACACCGTTAATGGCCTAATTTCACTTTAAGGACTTCCAATTTAATATTCTATGGCTATTAGACACATGTACCTTGTATAATAGAACTTTCGCACTTTATGCGATTTAATACTTTTTTCATAATTAAGCATAAAATCACCAAAATTAATGCACCAAAATTTTCATACATCCTTATAAACATGCTATAACACATAAAATAATATCAAAATAATTTTCTTCAAACTCGAATTAGCGTCTCGAAACCACTATTCTGACTAGCCCCAAAATCGGGTTGTTACAACACGGGTGAACCACACGGGCGTGTGGAATTCTGGGCCAGGCCATTTGATCCACACGGCCAAGGCCAATTTGGGCCGTGTGGGACACACGGGAGTGTAGGCCCATACAGGCAGGCCACATGAGCATGTGAGCCCATTTTTCTGAAATGATCTGTAAGGTTGCACTGGTCGCCCAAGTCGACTGTGGACCTACTGTAGGGTCGGTAAGCATTACTTAGACCCCTAATTACGTGATTCGATTATGTGATATATGTATTAAGCATGTTGCACTTACCATGTATACCGATTGAATGTGTGATCTGTTAATTGGATTATAGCATGTCATCGATTGTATGTTGCATTACATTAGGGTGGGTTGATGATATTGGAGGAAGTATCTGAAAGGCTATTAAGCCTATTATCTGGCATCTCAACTGCAAATATCTGATTATGTGCCACTTTTCGATATAGCATGGTGTGTAGGGATAGGTGGGTTGATTTTATCCCCACATAGTGTGTAGGGTTGGGTGGAGGTGGTGTGTAGATGCTGGTGGGTAGGATTCTGATATTCTGCATCTGAGTGGGCTAAGGTCCACACCGATTCTGTAATGGGCTTAGTCCTGAACTATAAATATATGAATGTTTTCTGATATGATGATGTGTGCATGTTTTTCTGTGGGGATTACACACTGAGTTGCGAAAACTCATCCTTTTTCTGTTAAATCTATTCAGGTAATCCCCGGTATTAGAAGGGTCGGTGCAGCGGAGGACTCGGCGGTAACTACAGTTCTAAACTTTCATGGTTTTTATTTCGTTTTACAATTATGGGTTTATGTTTATGTATCTTGTGAATTTTTGGGACTTTTCTTAAATGGGGTTTTTATTTATTGTTTTTATGGATTCATAATTGTTAGATGTAGGATGACTCGATTTTTACAAGCTAAAGTATTTTCTAATCCCTCGATCCCTTAGACGGTTTTCTGGAAAACAAAGGGGTTTCTTTAAATGGACGGATTTACTTAATTAACTCAATTTTTCATAACAAATGATTTCTAAAGCTTCCGCAACGAATTACATTTTAAATAATCGACTAGATGAGTAAGCTATTTCTGGAATCAATAAGAGTAATGAAATGAACAAGGTTTTATTCTAATGAATTAGTTTTCAAAATTCCATTCCATGTGACATCGCCAGACTTGGCCATAATGTCTAGGTCGGGTTTGGGGTGTTACAATTTTAACACCTTGATAACTTTACAAATTGATCCCCAGAATAGCTAGATTAGGCTATTCCGATCTCAAAAATATAAAAATTACTAAAAACGAGACAAAATTACTTACCCAATTAGGCTTGCTTGATTTTCTTTCTCTTTCCTAGGGTTTCCATAGAGTTTGGGGAAGAAGATGATAGAAAATGATAATATTAGATATTTATTTATTTATCATCTTTTATTTATTTCAATTTCAAATTTAGTCGTTTTATTTTTCTAATTTTCCTTGGATGAATCATCAAAAATATCTACTAACTTTTCTTAATGGTCTAGTTACCATATAAGGACCTCCAATTTTGAATTTCATAGCTATTTGATACTTATTGCTACTAGAACTCAACTTTTCATTTTATGCAATTTAGTCCTTTCTATAATTAAACACAAAATCGGTAAAATTTTCTTATCGAAATTTTCATACGTCTTTCCTATCATAATATAGACCATTCAATAATATTAAAATAAATTTTCTTTCTAACTCAAATTTGTGGTCCCGAAACCACTATTTCGATTTCACTAAAAACGAGTTGTTATATGAATTCTATTGTTTCTCTTGTCTCCTGTGGGTTCGAGCATTGGAATACTCCACAAGGTGTTCCATTGTACACTTTATAAATATTACAACCTAGTCTGTCACACTTGTAGTACACCGCATATCTAGTCTTTGTTTGTTGTTTTGCCTAGTCAATCCATGTACAACGAGGTGCAATCAAGTTTGTTAGTTTCTGACTGTCTCCATTTTTTAGTTAGTTTTGAGTCTATTTCCTTCCACTAGTTTTGTACACAAGCTAATAAAACGACACACACTCTTGCAAAAGTTGCTTTATTTTATGATGACTACACTTTTTGGAATTCTAGCCTTCATTGTATTTTTGATAATTTAGCTTTGGAGTCTAATTTTGAGGCAACTACTGAGATTCCTGGCCTTAGGTTAGGTGTATGGGGCAAGCCTAATGACTTGGGTGCTAGTATAGGCACTCTCTTTTGTTGATTATTGATGTTGAGCTTTTGCTTTCTTTAATAATTGTAACACCCCTTACCCGTATTCGAAACCGTAAACGGGTTTGAGGCATTACCTAACTTATCTCGCTTAAACATATCACATTGAGATATGAAATTTCATTTAAGCCCATCTCTTGCTCATTCTCAGGCTACGAGACCCTAAACATACCTCGAAGAGGTTTCGATATTTAACCGGGAACATTTACGAACTTGGAAAACTTCCCATCAAAACAGGGGCCAAACGCCCGTGTTAATCTAGGGACATGCCTTGTGCCCCTAAGACATGCCTGTGTTCACCACCCGTGGTCGACACTGACTTATTTCACACGGCCAGACACATGCCCGTGTCCCTAGCCCATGTCCCTCACACGGCCTCTACACGTTTGTGTCTTAGCCCGTATGCCAAAAACCTTGGAATTCTGCTTATGACGTCATCACTTCACTAAGGCCACACGGCTAAGGCATACGCTCGTGTCCTTAGACCGTGTGTTTTATTAAAGTCCACATTTAATTTGCAAATGTAACACCCTATACCCGAGTCTGATGCTAAGACTGGATACGAGACATTACAATGCTTGAACTCACTTCAAACATGTACTTACGGGCTATAAAATTTTGTTTCGAATTAAAAACTTATCTTTCTTAGTCTAACCATACATTTTATGGGCCTACGAGGCCTTAAACACGTATCAGGAAACTTTCAGAACTCAACTGAAAACTTTTCCTTAAAACAGGGGTCACATGCCCATGTGACTTGGGACACGCCCGTGTACCTTTAACACATGCCCATGTCTTCCACCCGTGTTCAACACTGCCTAATTACACACGACCTTAACACACCCGTGGATGTAAACCGTGTGCTATACCTTGATATACTGACTTATTCACATGGTTTGGGGCACACGCCCATGTTCTGACCGTGTATCACACGCGGCCTAAACAAACGACCGTGGGATTTGCCCGTGGCCTATTCTGACTTAAAACACTAAGGTGCAGGGTACGCACAGCCTAGACACACGCCTGCAGTGTGCCTAACCGTAGGGCGAAGAGGCTATTTACCAAGCCAATTGCCACCCTGAAATCAAGACCAACTTATGCTCAATTCAATACATTTTTCATAAACATTACTACATCCTTCATTGATCTCAATAAACAAACATACTTAGTCAATTTTGGCCAAACACTTAGCCATATACAAAAGAATAATAAACTTAATAGCCAACACTTTGGCTCTTCTTAGAACATATTCTCAAACTGAAATGCTTCCCATACATGTCATACTTAGTAAAATAACTTGGCTATACCAAAATAGCGATTGATAGTATGCTCTGAGCTCGATGACGATGATCCACGAGATTGCCTTGGCTAAACACAATAGAAAGAAAGAATAAAAGACATAAGCATTTAGCTTAATAAGTTTGCATATAATGCACTTAGCAACATACTTGATTAATATAAATCATTTGACATAAACAATGGTATCATGGATTTCAGCTATAAAGCTTACTTACTCATATTGATTCTTACATATTTCATGATACTTACTAGTCTCATCCCCGTGGGATAAATAAGGTACTTGTATCACTTGATCACATTGATCAATATGCTTTAACATGATAATCATAAATTTTCCTTTATCATTCATAACATAAATGATACTCAATTTCAACTTGGTAATAGCTTTGCTTACCTAGCTTTCTTGTTAACTCATTTTAACTTTACTCATTTGCCCGATGAATTTCTGCGAATAACTGAGGATACTAAATCTCATCCCACATATCTTGATGCCAAAGCCATATCCTAGATACGGTCTTACATAGAATATCTCATCTTGGTTTCAAGGCCATGTTTTAACATACACTTATATGAAGTCTTTCTTGTTCTCACCAATGACATGCCTTGACTTGGGCTTACATTGGATCTCTTTCTCTTGATAGCTTTTCAATGCCAAGCTTGCCTTGGACTTACATGATATCTGTTCAATGCCAAGCTTGCCGTGGACTTACATGATATCTGTTCAATGCCAAGCTTTCCTTGGACTTACATGATATCTGTGCTTGATTGCCGATGACATGCCTTGGCTTGGTCTTATACGGACTTTCTTATCTCATGTGGTAGGTCGAGTATCCTGGGAAATTCATCTTCAATCGGGACTTGCTCATACTTAATCTCATTGATTTCTTTGTTTAACAAAACATTAAGCATTCCATGATAATAATGTGCATTATACTAAGCAATTTAATGATAGAAATCATAAAGCTTAGAAATCATACAAACTTACCTCAATATACAAAATGTATGTAGATATGCAATTTAGTCCTCGACATTGTTCTTGCCTCGATTTCGATCCAGGCTTCGTTTTTCTTGATCTATAATAATAATTCAACACGTTTAATAATCACATTTACTAAATTGGCCCTTAACACATACTTTGGCAAAATTACTATTGTACCCCTAAACTTTCTCATATTTGTACTTTGGCCTAAAGGCTCGTAAAATAATTCTCATTAAATTTTCTTAAACTTCATGCTTAGATGATTCATTTTCTCTACTATAACAATCATCAATTCTCACTATTTCTAGTATGTATGACCAATTTTCATAACTATTACAAATTAGTCCATACTATCATTTTTCATGAAATTCACTTAGCAAAATATGTTTATCTAACATCAAACTCTCATAAACTTCCATAAAACATCATTTAGCATGTATGTCATTCATGGGTAAATTTTTGAACATGCATCTTAGCTCATTTTATAACTAAAAATAGCTAATTCATAATACGAGAACTTCAAAAATACGAAGAATATTAAAAACGGGGCTAAGATGAACTTACTAGCAAGCTTGAAAAAAATGAAGAACCCTAGCTATGGAGTCTCCAAATTTTTAGCAATGTGAGGAAGAAGATGAATAGATTTTTTTCATCTTTTTCCCATTTTAATCATTTAAATTGATATAAGACCAAAATGCCCTTCTCTCTAAATTTTTACAATTTACTATCTCATGTCCAATTTTGTCCAAAAATTATAATTTGGGAAAATTGCTACTTAAAGACTTCTAATTGATATTCTAAAGCTATTTCATACAAAAAGCTTCTAGAAACTCATATTTTGCAACTTTTGCAATTTAGTCCTTTTGGACCATTCAACCTCAATTTAACAAAATTGCTTCATGAAACTTTCACACTAGCATGCAAACATGACATAAACCTTAAAAACTCATAAATTCACATCGAATTTGTGGCCTCGCACCACTATTCCGACTAAGCCCTAAATTGGGCTATTACACTTCTCCCCCTTAGGATTTTCGTCCTTGAAAATCTTACCGGCAAATAAGTTCGGGTACTAGTTTCTCATGCTCTTTTCTGGTTCCCATGTAGCTTCCTCTATCTCATGCCTTTGCCATAATACTTTCACTAGAGCTATACTTTTTTTTCTTAGCTGCTTGACTTTCCGAGCTAAAATCTTGATTGGTTCTTCATCATAAGTCATGTCGGGATGAATCACTATCTCTGACGGGGTAATTACATGAGAAGGATCTGATCAGTAGCGTCTCAACATTGACACGTGAAACACATCATGTATCTTTTCTAACTCTGATGGCAAAGCCAATCTGTAAGCTATCGGCCCAATTTTCTTGGTAATCTCAAACGGTCCAAGAAAATGTGGACTTAACTTGCCTTTCCGGCCAAATTTGAGAACTTTTCTCCAAGGTAACACTTTCAAGAAAACTTTATCCCCGACTTGATACTCTATCTCTCTTTTCTTTAGGTCCGAATAAGATTTCTATATGTCTGATGCAGCTTTTAAACATTCTCGTATCACTTTCACTTTCTCTTCAGCTTCTCTAACCAAATCAACCCCGTGAATTTGGTTTTCTTTGAGTTCAGTCCAATATAAAGGAGTTCTGTATTTATGCCCATATAGAGCCTCATAAGGCGCCATCTTCAAGCTCGACTGAAAACTATTATTGTAGGCAAATTCTACCAATGGGAGAAACTTTTTCGAACTGCCTTGGAATTCTAGAACATAACATCGAAGCATATCCTCGAGTATCTGAATCAACCTCTCCGACTGATAGTCAGTTTGAGGATGAAAAGTTGTGCTAAAACTCAATTTTGTACCCAAGGCTTCTTGAAGCTTCTTTCAAAATCTGGAAGTGCATCTTGGATCTCTATCTGATAAGATTAACAAAGGAACTCCATGAAGTCTTACTATTTCAGAAACATACAAGTTTGCCAGCTTGTCGAGTGAGTAGTCAACTCGTACAAGTAAGAAATGAGCTGACTTCGTAAGTTATCAACTACAATCCATATAGCATCTTTCTTGCTCGGTGATAATGGTAATCTCGTTACAAAATCCATAGTGATACGGTCCCATTTCCACTCGGGTATCATATTTGGTTGAAGCAAACCCGAAGGTACTTGGTGTTTAGCCTTTACTTGCTGACAAATCAAACATCTTGAAACGAACTCTGAAATATCTTTCTTCATTCTCGGCCACCAATACAATTGTTTCAATTCATTATACATCTTGGTACTACCCGGATGAACATATAAACATCCGTTATATGCCTCATACAAAATTCTCTGAATAAGCTCCTCTTTTCTCGATACACAAACTCTATCTTTAAACATCAAGTATCCATCAGAATTAATCCAAAAGTCAGATTCAACATCTGACTCGCACTGAGTTCTCTTGGCTTGCAACTCTTTATCTTCTTGTTGAGCTTTAGTGATCTCTTAAAGGAACATTGGTCTAGCTTTTAATTCAGCTAGAATAGAACCATCGTCAGATAAGGTCATCCGTGAATTCATTGCCCTTAATGCAAAAAGGGACTTCCTGCTCAATGCGTCGGTGACCACATTCGCCTTTTCTGGATGGTAGTCAATGACTAATTCATAGTCTTTTATCAACTTTAACCATCTCCGTTGCCTTAAGTTCAACTCTTTCTGCGTCATCAAGTACTTCACACTTTTGTGATCAGTAAAAATCTGACATTTTTCACCATATAAATGGTGTCTCCAAATCTTTAAATCGAAGACTATGGCAGCCAACTCTAAATCATGCGTCAGATAATTCTTCTCATGAGGCTTCAATTGTATTGAGGCATAAGCAATAACCTTGCCTTCTTGCATAAATACACAGCCTAATCCATTTAAGGATGCATCACTGTAAATCACAAATTCTTTCCCTGTCTCGAGTTGTACTAAAACTGGAGCTTCTGTCAACATTGCTTTCAATTTTTCGAAACTTTGCTGGCATCTTTCTGTCCACTCAAACTTCACATTTTTCTGTAACAATTTAGTCATCGGGGTTGCGATCACAGAAAACCCCTTGACAAATCGTCGGTAATAGTCGGCTAGGCCTAAGAAACTCCTAATCTCGGAGATATTACTCGGTGGTTTCCAGTCCATTATAGCCGAAATCTTGCTTGGATCCACCCAGACACCATCTCCCGAGACAATATGTCCTAGAAATCCTACTTCCTTGAGCCAAAATTCACTTTTACTGAACTTGGCATACAACTGATTTTCTCGTAGAATCTGTAAAACTATCCGTAGGTGTTCAACATGCTCATTCTCATCCCGGGAATAAATCAATATGTCGTCAATGAAAATGACTACAAACTTGTCGAGGTAGGGTCTAAAGATGTGGTTCATTAAGTCCATGAATACCGCAGAAGCATTGGTCAAACCAAAGGGCATGACTAAGAATTCATAATGCCCATATCTTGTTTGAAAAGCTGTCTAGGACACATCTGAATCCTTTACTCTTAACTGATAATACCCTGATCTCAAGTCTATTTTGGAGAACACATTAGCTCCTTTCAGTTGATCAAACAAATCATAGATCCTAGGCAATGGGTACTTGTTCTTCACTGTCACTTTATTAAGTTGACGGTAATCTATGCACAATCTCATGGTGCCATCTTCCTTTTTCACAAATAAAACTGGAGCACCCCAGAGAGAACAACTCGACCTAGCAAAACCTTTATCTGTCAACTCTTGCAACTGTATCTTCAGCTCTTTCAACTCTGTTGGAGCCATTCTGTAAGGAGTAATAGATATTGGTACAGTACCGGGAGCTACCTCAATATTGAACTCAACCTCCCTAACTGGTGGTAGTCCTGGTAATTGCTCGGGGAAAACATCCACGTACTCACATACTATCGGTACTGACTCAATCTTTAGCTCTGTTTCTTTATCATTCATCACAAAGGCCAAATATGCTTCATACCCTTTTCTTAAGTATCTCTGTGCCATCATATGAGAAATCACTATCGGCGGTTTGCTCTGTTCATTTGATTCTATATGAAGAGTGTCCCCATTCTCACATCTCACCTCAATGTATTTCTTCCCACAATTAACTATTACATCATGGGTGGTCAACCAGTCCATACCAAGAATGATGTCAAACTCATCAAATGGTAGCAACATAAGATTTGCTTTAAAATAATGACCTCTAATCATTAGTGGACAATCTTTACATACTTTATCAACTACAACACTTTTGCCTAAAGGATTATACACATTAATCATAAATTCTATAGAATCTATAGGCATATTCATACTGGATACTAGTTTCATACAAATGTAAGAGTCTGTGGATCCGGGATCTATTAAAGCAATAACTTTAACATCATGAAGAGAAAAAGTACCCGTAATAATATCAGGAGAAGATGCCTCTTCGCGAGTACGAATGGCATAAGTCCTAGCAGGTGCCCTACCCTCGGGTCTCGCAGCTTGCTCTCTAGGGTTACCTTTTACACTTGCCCCAATCCCCGGGTTTCTTTACGATCTGCCTCTGACCATACCCCCAGATCTCGGGTTCTGAGTTCTCTCTTCTTTCGTCATATCAGGACAATCTTTTATAAAGTGATCATGGGAACCACATCTAAAACATGCATTTTCATGCGTTCGGCATTCCCCAAGGTGGAGCCTGCCACACTGTTGGCATTCGGGTCTATCAGATCTAATATTCCCAAAACTTGCAACTGAAGTAGTCTGTGCTTTACTCCCTGAATACTGTTTACTCTTATCCTTCTTTGAAAATCCAGTAGAAGTAGCCGATCGGGTAGGGAAATCTTTTGACTTCTTGGATGAATTTTGGAATGACTTATTCCATTGTCTCTTTCTAGAGTCATGAGACTCCATTTCAGATTTCTTCTTCTCTTTTACTAGTCCTTCGGCTTTACAAGCCTTTTTACTAGTACAACAAATTCCTTCAGTTCTAGGACAGCAACAAACAATTTGATTTCCTCATTCAGCCCGTCTTCAAATCTTTTACTCATGATGGCCTCGGTGGACACGCATTCGCAAGCATACTTACTGAGTCGTACAAACTCATGCTCATAATCAGTCACTGACATCTTACCTTGCTTCAGTTCTAGAAATTCCTTCCTTTTATGGTCTACAAACCTTTGGCTGATATATTTTTTTCTTGAACTCTTCTTGGAAAAATTCCCATGTGACCTTTTCCCTCGGTACTACCGACACAAGGGTGTTCCACCATTGATAGGCAACATCTCTAAAAGAGAAACTACACACTTTATACATTCCTCAGGTGTGCATGACAACTCATTAAATACCTTGATAGTATTTCCTATCCAGAACTCAGCCTTTCTTGGATCATCATCTTTTCTAGCCCGGAATTCTTCTGCCCCATGTTTCTTGATCCTATCAATTGGAGGTTTGTCTCCTCTTACCACCTCTACTACTTGAGGGACTACAGGGATAGGTTGTGGAACAGGCGGGGATGGAGGGGGTTGTACATTCGGGTTCGTACGAACGAATTCCGTGTACCACGTATTCATCATATGGAGGAAGGCTTCTCTAGCCTGTTCTCCTCCTCCTTGACTCACCATAGTGGGTCTATTCTCATTCTCATTAGGCACCGTCCCTTCAGCAGGAGCCGAAGCGTTGCTTTCTACATCATCCGCCTCAGCTCCTTCGGGATCCATTTACTATATGTATAAACATAATTTAATTCATCAAGAGTCGTCACACTATCATTATAAAAAACATTCTTACGTATGGCATGTATAGTAAAACTCGTGCTCGTGCTACGTTAGTCCTAGAATCGACTAAATCGTAGCTCTAATACCACTAAATGTAACACCTCATACCCGAGTTCGATGCTAAGACTGGAAACTAGACATTACCATGCTTGAACTCACTTAAAACATGTACTTACGGGCTATAAAATTTTGTTCTGAATTAAAAACTTCTCTTTCTTAGTCTAATCATACATTTCATGGGCCTACGAGGCCTTAAACACGTATCAGGAAACTTTCGGAACTCAACTGAAAACTTTTCCTTAAAATAGGGGTCACACGCCCATGTGACTTGGGACACGCCCGTGTACCCTTAACACATGCCCGTGTCTTCCACCCGTGTCCGACACTGACTAATTACACACGGCTTTGACACGCCCGTGGATGTAAAACGTGTGCAATACCATGATATACTAACTTATTCACACGGTTTGGGGCACATGCCCATGTTCTGACCGTGTATCACATGCGGCCTAAAGAGATGACCGTGGGATTTGCCCGTGGCCTATTCTGACTTAAAACACTAAGGTGCAGGGTACGCACGGCCTAGACACACGCCTGTGTGCCTAACCATGTGGAAACTTAAAGGCTATTTACCAAGCCAATTGCCACCCTGAAATTAAGACCAACTTATGCTCAATTCAATACATTTTTCATAAACATTACTACATACTTCATTGATCTCAATAAACATACATACTTAGTCAATTTTGGCCAAACACTTAACCATTTACAAAAGAATAATAAACTTAATAGCCAACACTTTGGCTCTTCTTAGAACATATTCTCAAAATGAAATGCTTCCTGTGCATGTCATACTTAGTAAAATAACTTGGCTATACCAAAATAGCGATTGATAGTGTGCTCCGAGCTCCGATGACGATGATCCATGAGATTGCCTTGGACGAACTACATAGAAAGAAAGAATAAAAGACATAAGCATTTAACTTAGTAAGTTTGCATATAATGCACTTAGCAACATACTTGATTAATATAAACAATTTGACATAAACAATGGTATCATGGATCTCAGCTATAAAGCTTACTTACTCATACTGATTCTTACATATTTCATGATACTTGCTAGTCTCATCCCCGTGGGATAAATAAGGTACCTGTATCACTTGATCACATTGATCAGTATGCTTTAACATGATAATCATAATCTTTCCTTCATCATTCATAACATAAATGATACTCAATTTCAACTTGGTAATAGCTTTGCTTACCTAGCTTTCTTGTTAACTCATTTTAACTTTACTCATTTGCCCGATGAATTTCTGCGAATAACCGAGGATACTAAATCTCATCCCACATATCTTGATGCCAAAGTCATATCCGAGATACGGTCTTACATGGAATATCTCATCTTGGTTTCAAGGCCATGTCTTGACATGGACTTATATGAAGTCTTTCTTGTTCTCACCAATGCTATGCCTTGACTTGGGCTTACATGGGATCTCTTTCTCTTGATAGCTTTTCAATGCCAAGCTTGCCTTGGACTTACATGATATCTATTCAATGCCAAGCTTGCCGTGGACTTACATGATATCTGTTCAATGCCAAGCTTTCCTTGGACTTACATGATATCTGTGCTTGATTGCCGATGACATGCCTTGGCTTGGTCTTATACGGACTTTCTTATCTCATGTGGTAGATCGAGTATCCTGGGAAATTCATCTTCAATCGGGACTTGCTCATACTTAATCTCATTGATTTCTTTGTTTAACAAAACATTAAGCATTCCATGATAATAATGTGCATTATACTAAGCAATTCAATGATAGAAATCATAAAGCTTAGAAATCATACAAACTTACCTCAATATACAAAATGTATGTAGATATGCAATTTAGTCCTCGACATTGTTCTTGCCTCGATTTCGATCCAGGCTTCGTTTTTCTTGATCTATAATAATAATTCAACACGTTTAATAATCACATTTACTAAATTGGCCCTTAACACATACTTTGGCAAAATTACTATTGTACCCCTAAACTTTTTCATATTTGTACTTTGGCCCAAAGGCTCGTATAGTAATTCTCATTAAATTTTCTTAAACTTCATGCTTAGCTGATTCATTTTCTCTACTATAACAATCATCAATTCTCACTATTTCTAGTATGTATGACCAATTTTCATAACTATTACAAATTAGTCTATACTATCATTTTTCATGAAATTCACTTAGCAAAATATGTTTATCTGACATCAAACTTTCATAAACTTCCATAAAACATCATTTAACATGCATGTCATTCATGGGTAAATTTTTGAACATGCATCTTAGCTCATTTTATAGTTAAAAATAGCTATTTCATAATACGAGAACTTCAAAAATACGAAGAATATTAAAAACGGGGCTAAGATGAACTTACTAGCAAGCTTGAAAAAAATGAAGAACCCTAGATATGGAGTCTCCAAATTTTCGACAATGTGAGGAAGAAGAATAGATTTTTTTCATCTTTTTCCCATTTTAATCATTTAAATTGTTAAAAGACCAAAATGCCCTTCTCTCTAAATTTGTACAATTTACTATCTCATGTCCAATTTTGTCCAAAAATTATAATTTGGGAAAATTGCTACTTAAGGACTTCTAATTGATATTCTAAAGCTATTTCATACAAAAAGCTTCTAGAAACTCATATTTTGCAACTTTTGCAATTTAGTCCTTTTGGACCATTCAACCTCAATTTAACAAAATTGCTTCATGAAACTTTCACACTAGCATGCAAACATGATATAAACCTTAAAAGCTCATAAATTCACCTCGAATTCCTGGCCTCGCACCACTATTTTGACTAAGCCCTAAATCGGGCTGTTACAGCAGACTTCACACGGCCTGGGCACACGCCCATGTCCTAGGTCGTGCCTCCCACACGGCTGAGACACACGGCCGTGTCTCTGCCCGTGTGTTTACTACCATGCATACTGACTTGTAATTCTAGCATGCCAGGGGACACACGGTCGATCAACACGCACATGAGGCTGACCATGTGTCACACACGGCATAGACACACGCCCGTGTGGCTGCCCGTGTGGACAATTAGATGGCTATCTACCAAGCCATTGCCACCCTAACAAGATTTCATACTAAAACCAAACAACTCATAACTCAAAGATACATCCAAGAACTAAATTCATAACAACCACACAAACATAAACTTCATAATTCCATCATTATTGAATATATAAAGTATCAAGTATTGGCTCAATTCTAATAACCATTTACAAAATGACTTTGATACATACATAGTCAACACTTTGGCTAACAATTACGGCCTAACAAAATACCCAAGTTCTATACATGCCATACCCAAAATAACTCTAAATTGTTAAACCAAAGTGATGTCGATAGTGTGATTTCGAACTCCAACGTTCCACGTTCCTCGAGTTATCTTGGCAATACTACAAGGAAAAATGGCAATGAAAAGGGGTAAGCATAAAGCTTAGTAAGTTTGCATGGAAATAAATAGCAACAATGAGCTCATAATATAATCCATCCATGGCATTAACTAACCATACACAAGTCATAGGCTTCTTGTTATACTTACTCACACTTGCCCTTATTTTGCACATACCATACCACATATCATAATCGTTTCTTCTTGACTCATTCACGTGTACTTGTATTCATTCATTCACATGACTTTAGTACAAATCTCGTTTCTACTTCTAAACTCATCTACTTATCCCATTAATTACTAGAGATAATCAAATACGCATATTCTTTGTCATTAATGTAAGTATGAAGCCAATGCCACATCCTGAGGTGGTCTTACATGGAGTCTCCTCTAAATGTCAATGCCATATCTCGGATATGTTCTTATATGGAATTTTACATCAAGTATCGATGCCATATCCCAGATATGGTCTTATACAATTTTCATATTCATTATCGAAGCCATATCCTGGATATGGTCTTATACGGGATCTCAACTCAGTGCCGAGGCCATGTTCCGGACATGGTCTTATACTTGACTTATCCATTTCATATCTCGATGATAGTTTTTTCATATTCAATATGGTCCACTAGGACTTCAACATCTCATTCAACATTAATTACTCAATTTAGTAGAGTATCATGCATCGATATAGTGCCAAGCATTCTTATACATGCTAACATAAATGTTGAATCTATCACATACAAACTTACCTCGATCTTGAAATGAGCTAGCTTGTCGGTCTAATCCGAGATTTTGTTCTTTCCTCGATCGAGGTGAATTCTTGGTTCTTCTTGCTCTATAATAGCAAATTTTGCTCATTTTAATCATCACATAAATAAAAGCATTTTAATAAACATGCTTTGGCAAAATTACTATTTTGCCCCTAGACTTTGGCAAAATGACCATTTTGCCCTTAGGCTTGGAAATTAATTCTAATCATATTTCTACCTTCAACAAGCCTAGGTGAACATTTAATACTCTTATGGCTATCATCAAAAATCAACTTTTCACACATTTACTACAATTTTTATAACCTTTACTACAAGGTCCAATTAGGTGTTTTTATGGCAACATCCTTCATAAAAATTTTGTTCATCTAACAACCAAGACTCATTTTCTCCCATAAAAATGCAGCAATCAACTTAAAATCTCACATGGAAAATCCCTAGACTTTTCACCATAATGCAAGATAGTCCCCTCTTTAGAAAGCTTAAGCTTTAGGGGTCTCAAAAGTACAATTATCTTCAAGAAAAAACATTAAAATCATTTACTAAGATGGAGGAGAGCTTGCTAAAAATTTGAGCTTTCAAAACCCCTATTTTGCTTGCTATTTTTGGTGGAGAAAGGTGGAGAGAAAGATGGATATCATCTTTTCTTTATTTTATTAATACTAGTCAAATTAGTCACAACTATTACCAACTTTGACCAATTTTGTCTATCTTTGTCTCCTAACATCTCCTATGGCCGGTCAACTATCTATGAAAGGGCTAATTGCCTTTTAAATACCTCCAATTTACAATCCATGGTTATTTGGCACCTTTAGCCAATAGAATGAAACTTTTGCACTTTATGCGATTTAGTCCTTTTTCGCGATTAAGCAAGAAATTGGTAAAATTAAAGCACCAAAATTTTTATGCACTAATATAATCATGCTCTGACTCATAAAATATCATGAAAATGATTTTCTCTAACCTTGGATTAGTGACCCCGAGATCACTGTTACAACTAGCCCCTAATTCGGGCTGTTACAATGATAGTTTGATCTTCTCTAAAAAAAATATTAACATATTATAGATAAACCCAATTGACCTAGAAAGCTTAAATGAAAATTGTATATTGTAGTGGATCAAATAAAAATATTAAAATTTATATAAATCATAGGATATCTAAGAATTAACAAAACATAATTCAAAAACTAAAAACATAACACTATCATTTTAGTTTGGTCAAATTGAAAACCAACTGAGTTAATCAATTTTGTTTGGTTTAATTAATGATTAATCATTTTAAAATTTTGATTAATTCGATTAATAGTAGTTTAGTTTGGATATTAATAGAACCAATTATTTAAACACTATTATTTAAAAATCCACTTATTGAGGGAGCCTTGCAATTTTGGGAAAAAAAGACCAACCCTTTCATTAAACTTGAATTTAATTTTAAAATTTCAATAGTGTTAAATTCAAGTAAAAAAATTAAGTTATAATCAAGTCAAACGGGTCATCGACCTAAGTCATGTTTTGAAACGTCCAAAATGGATACAAGGTTTAAGTATACAGTCCAACTCCAAGTCAAGGTCTAAAATCAAATCAATCCAGGATCCAAGTCTAAAGACTATCTTTTCAAGCCCAAAATCAGGATAGTGAACATTAAATATAGGAAAAAATTTGAGTATCATAATACTATGTTGGTAGTATTGCTGGGATAGACAAGATAAGGGTGTCAATCTTTCTACATACGTGAATGAACTCTCGAGCCTAGATATGAGAAGTAGATTGAAATTTAATTCTTTTAGGGATTTCCTTAATTTATATTTAGACTTAACAAAAAAAAATTAAATAAACTCACATCTATCTAAAAAAGTTTATTGGTGACTCCTTAATTTGAGATTCTGTGTCTGGCTTCTTAAATTCAAATTCTACACATTATTAAAACTTAATGGTTCTACTAAAGATTTAGAGAGTCGAGCCATAGATTAATCTTGCAATACTTATGGTCCTTTATTTTTTTCCTTATTTCTTTTTTTTTTTTTGTTATTTTAAAGTATACTTTTGAATTATTTCAAGAAAAATTAATTAAATTCGTCCTAACTTTTATACCTAATTAAATCTCTAAACTTATAAAATTAACAAAATTAATTTTTAACTAACGTTGATCTTTAACTTTTAATGAAATCATTGACGTGACCGTTAATAATCATTAAATTAGCCAATAATTGCTGATATACTGTTGTCACATTAGTGTCAAGTCAGCAAAATAAAAATAAAAGAAAACTTTAAAATTATAAATAATTTAAAATATAAAATTATTAAAAACTATTAAAACATAAAATTTCCTCTTACTGTCATATTACTTTCAATTCTAATAAAAAGATATATTTTTTACTTGTTACATGTTGACAAGACATGTTACTTGGTAAGCTTTGAAATGTCAAAAGAAAGAATGCACAACTGAGAACATTGTGGGAAATAAACTGATGGACGACTGAGTATCATCCAGTCATGAACTTCTTTGAGATCCAACTTTAGAGAACAAAATAACACGCCTGGCGAATAAAACACAAATGTTCAGACTTGAAAATAAAATTGCATTTATTTGTTTTTTATAAAATTATTTTTATTATTTATTGTTTTTATTTTATATAATTTTTAATAATTTTTATATTTTATAATTTTAAATTATTTAAAATTTTTAATGGTTTTAAAACTACATCCAGACGGAATGAATTGACAAATGAATGCTAATATTCAAATGAGCTCGAACAACTATTTTCTAAATTTATTTTGGACTTGTGTTTTTAAATAGTTTTGTATTCTTTTTTTAATTTTTCATTTTGATTATGAGATACTACTAAGTCAACATTTACTGGTTAACTCAACTGTCATCAACGGCCACACTAACAATTTTGTTAAAAATTAATGATTAATTTCGGATAAAAAGTTGATTTAGTTAATTTTATAAGCTTAAAGGCTCAATTGAGTGTAAATGTTTAGAGAGAGATGATATTTTTTTATCAAAATTGTTTAGAGGCTTACGATACTAAGGAAAGATTGAAAAATAGAAAAAATAAAGTGCATTAGAATAAAATGGAAATTTTCAGAAATGAAAAAAAGAAGAGTGAAGGGCTTAATAGTAAAAAGTTTACCTAAGCACACTTAAATTTTCATTGAAAAAATAAGGTACGAGGGAAAAGATGGAGCTGAAAATGTTGAGTGCTCATTATAAGGGGAAGTTGGGAATGATACTTTTTGAACCAGTACTGTTAATAGGGGTATGTAATATCTTAGGTTAACTATCCTTTGCCAATTTTTATCCTACCTTAACATTAGTAATCGTTATAAGCCCTAAAAGTCCTAAAAACTACCACAAAACCAATAAGGTGGAGACTAGGAAAAGCTTGCAAACTTATGAAACATTTAAGTTTTATTTCAACTATTCTAATTTTTATCCACTTATAACATTTTGATGGATTTACAAAATCTAAGCACATGAGCACAATATTATTGAAATTTTCAATGCTTTCTAATATTGAGAATTATTTGTTTTTCCATCCATACTAAATATAGCATGCATTTAATCAATTATATGGAAAAATAGTTAATGTCCAACATTGCTTTTTATTTCTAAGCTTTTCATACTTCAATTCGTTTTTAATTGACAAGGGTGGTTTAGTGACTTTTCCTAGAGGAAAAGTAAAATATTAACTGTGGGAGATTTAATAAGAAGAAAATTTATCTATATTTTCAAAGAGTGTTTTTCTTAGAAATGTCAAATTTTCTAGAGTAGCTTGAACAACTTTTACTTAAGATTTTTATTTATTTATTTTCCTTGTTAGTTTTTAGTTACTTTTATACTTTTATAGATTTTAAACTAGTTTAATTTTCTTGTTCTATTTTTGTTATTGTTACCGCTTAATCTCAACCTTGTTGGATATTGAAGAAGGATTCTATGGGATTAAGCTTGGGTTTCTTCAATCTTGCCTCCTATTGCAATTTATTGAGCATTTCTCAACTCTAAACTTGTTTAATCTTGTTGTGATGGTTGGGTTTGCATATTTTGTTGTTGGTTCATGTTTGGTTGTCATGTCTAGATAAATATTTCTAGTTATTGACGGTTTGTAAGTACATATGACATGATTTGAGCTATATGGTTGATTATGAATGCATCACACTTGTTAGTTTACGCAAGCTTAATGCTACTTGAGATCGATGCCCTCAAGTATGATTAGACTAAGGAAGATAAACAGGAGTTGAATTTAGTGGACTAGCTTTATTAGCACATTGAACATTGGTATCGAGAGAGTCATTGTACCCTAGCTCAAATTAGAAAGAGTTGCAAGCTGGAGGTGATTCCTTATCTAAACCATATTGAGAGAGCACTAGGATATAATGTTAGGAATTAGTATGATTAACTATTAATCATGCGGAAAAATTAAAATCCATGCCCAAGATTCATTATTTGACGTGTAATGAACATAACAAGAAATAGTTAGAAATTATAACTTTGTCACATGAATCCAATTCCCAAAGGTACACTTTAAGACGGAGGACCGCAAGCGAAATCCCTCTATTGAAAGTCCACCCCGCAACGATTCATGAACGTCCCGAGTGCTAGCTCGTAGTTGTAGGAACGATTCCTAAAACTATCTTGTGTGCACAACCCTTTGTGTTTTTTTTTTTTTTTTTTTTTATCTAAGTGTATGTATAATACTAATAAGCAATTAATAATAAGAAAACTCATTCTCTTTATCTCTAAGAAAAAAAAAACTTTTCAGTTATACTAAGCAATCAATGCTAGAGCATTAGTGGGTATAATGACCCATTATTGAGGGAGTTACAAATCTCCCATAATAGCCCAATAATAACACTTAAATAACTAAAAATTATGCCCATATCTTATGTATATTTGACTGAAATTTCAGCTATGATTAAGCCTCATAAACACCACTAATGAGCATTACTAAATGGTGTTACATAACATTTATATACATTCCTTTTAATACACCATACACTTAGTCTAATTAAACTCTTTTAATTAGATACATACATATTATCTAGTCCAGCCAGACTAATGTACACAATAATTAGTCTTAACTAATTTCACACACAAAATGATATTCACATTGCATTAGGTGTGACCCAATAGGATTAATCGATATTGAGCCCGGACCGTTATCAAATAACGTTCTGGTGACATTTACAGGTTTCTAGTAAAACATAAACATTACCCAAATCGATTAACTTAACGTCTCATAGTACACCTACAAGTAACGTATTATGACTTAGTAAAATATCCACTTGATTATTAAACATTTTTAACAATCTCCCACTTGTTCAAGAAACAAGTATAATAGTGCTATAGGACTCCTCCCACTAGCTCAACTTGTTTCAACAAGTTGTGAATCTAAAATCCTTGTCAATTACTATCTCATTTAGACATAAGGTAAGAAATTTTTTCATCCTTATATAGTCTAAACATTTCTCGGATTCTAAGACGAACTGGAAAGACAAATGATTATCCCCATAATCCATTTGAGCATGGCCATGCATTTATAGTTCCGACTCTCCGAGTGGCCTGAGATATAAACCCTAAAGAAGGTTTGACAATCCCATCTTGTCCCTCCTCTATCTGTCATGTAATTCATAACACTCCGAGCATAGCCTTTATAGGTCCCTTTTACGGCATGACGTTTAACTATGTCAAGGAATATTAATTCTCACATACAGAATCAGTGAGAAACTCAGGTCAAAGGATTCTATTTACTAGTCATTTTGAGTTATTCTTATGACAACATGTTCTTAAAGAATACTTAAAAAGGGTCATGTCCTATAGAAATATTCCTATTCCTATCAACGTGATTAACTAGACATCCAATGTCCCTATGGTCTATAAACGAGATCATCAGCTAATCAACATTCTAACCATTAAGGGTAATTAGCGTCCATCTCAATTACCTGGTTAGGGACAAAAAATGTAATCTAAGTTATCTAGTTCACATTATAGGGTTCAATTACTAGATCAAATCTAATAACCTATATAGAAATTCTAGAATACATTTTGGACATTACTTGACTCTAAACCACAATCAAGTAATAATAAAGTTCTCAACTTTTATAGATAATCATAAAATGTATATTACATTCCAACAAAATAAATATACAAGTATCCAATATACTAAAACATACAACTTATTCAGCAATAAGTCTAACTCCCATCTCTGCTATGTGTAACTCATGCCTGTGCTAAGACAATGGTTTAGTCAACGGATCTGCTATATTATAATCCATGTCAATCTCACATACTTTCACGTCGCCCCTGCCTATGATCTCTCGTATCAAGTGAAACTTCCGGAGCACATGTTTGGATTTCTGATGCGCCCTAGGCTCCTTTGCTTGGACAATTGCGCCATCATTATCACATAATAACTGAATTGGTCCAGCAACACTGGCGACTACACCAAGCTCAGAAATGAAGTTTCTTATCCAAACTACTTCCTTTGCTGCTTCAGACGCGGAAATGTACTCCGCTTCAGTTGTAAAATCTGCAATCGTGCTTTGCTTGGAACTCTTCCAACTAACAGCACCTCCATTCAGAGTAAAGATGTAACCCGACTGAGATCGAAAGTCATCTTTATCTGTCTGAAAACTAGCATCTATGTAACCCTTTACACATAGCTCAAGCATCCCTCTAAAAACCAAAAACTTATCCTTAGTTCTGTTAAGATACTTCAGGATGTTCTTGACGGCCTTCCAATGGTCAATACCAGAACAGGACTGGAATCTGCTCATCATACTCATGAGACATCTGGCCTAGTACAAATCATGGCATACATGATAGAGCCTATAGCTGAAGCATATGGAACTCTACTCATCTTTTTTAGCTCATCAAGAGTTGAGGGACTCTGCTTCTTACTAAGATAAGTGCCATATGACATGGGTAGGTAACCTCTCTTAGAGTTTACCATGTTGAACCTTTCAAGAACCTTATCAATATAAGTTCCCTGACTCTGTCCAATCATCCGTTTTGATCTATCCTTATAGATACGGATGCCCAAAATGTACTGTGCCTCTCCAAGGTCTTTCATAGAGAAACAACTGCTTAGCCAAGCCTTTACAAACTCGAGCATCGGCACATTGTTTCCTACGATTAGAATGTCATCCACATACAATACTAGAAAATAAATAGAACTCCCACTAACTTTCTTGTATACACAAGACTCCTCGGGGTTCTTGATGAAACCAAACTGTTTGATTGCATCATCAAAATGAATATTCCAACTACGGGATGCTTGCTTCAGTCCATAAATGGATTTAAGAAGCTTGCATACCTTCCTAGGGTAACTAGGATCCACAAAACCCTCAGGTTGTGTCATATACACCTCCTCTTCTAAATACCCATTTAGAAATACGGTTTTGACATCCATTTGTCAAATATCGTAGTCGTAATATGAGGCTATCGCTAGGATAATCCGAATGGATTTAAGCATGGCTACTGGCGAGAAGGTTTCGTCATAGTCAATACCATGAACTTGCCTGAAACCTTTTGCAACCAGTCTAGCCTTATAGACAACTGCTTTTCCTTCCATCTCAGTCTTTATCTTATAAATCCACTTGCACTCGATAGGTCTAGCACCTTCGGGCAAGTCAACCAAGTTCCAAACTTGATTGTCGTACATGGATTCCATTTTGGATTTCATGGCTCCAAGCCATTTTTCGGAATCTGAACTCTCCATAGCTGCCTTGTGACCTTCATAAACAAAGTAACCCTCTAAAGGATATCTCATAGGAGGTTTACTTTCTCTACTACTCCTACGAATAGGGACATCCACAACTGGAGGAGTTATATCTTCCTCAGCTCCCATTAAAGAAACGATCACTACTCCCACTCCTACTGTAGAAGTGTTTTGTGGTTGCTCATCTTAAGGAACAACTTCTTTAAGATGAATATTTTTCCCACTTAACATTTCAGAAAGACACTCTCTTTCTAAAAAGACACATTCGCGAGCCACAAACACTTTCTGCTCGCTAGGGTTGTAGAAGTAATACCATTTAGTCTCCTTTGGGTAACCCACAAATAAGACCTTATCGGATCTGGGTTCAAGCTTGTTCGGTTGTAAACATTTTACATAAGCTTGACAACCTCAAACCCTAAAAAAAGACAACTTAGGAACATTTCCTGTCCATAACTCATATGGAGTCTTCTCGACAGCTTTAAATGGAGTACGGCTAAGAACATGAGCAGCGGTAAGAAGTGCAAAACCCTAGAAGGAAACTGGAAGATCGACTAAGCTCATCATAGACCGAACCATATCTAATAAAGTTTGATTCCTCCTTTCGGACACGCCATTCAGCTGAGGCATTCCTGGAGAAGACCATTGTGAAACTATTCCATAACTCCTAAGATGATCAATAAATTCTTGACTCAGATATTCGCCACCTCGATCAGATCTTAGTGCCTTAATTGTCTTGCCAAGCTGATTCTGTACTTCATATTGAAATTCTTTGAACTTTTCAAAAGCTTCAGACTTATGTTTCATTAAGTAGACATAACCATATCTACTTAAATCATCAGTAAAAGTAATGAAGTACGTATATCCTCCCCGAGCCAAGATATTCATTGGGCCACATACATCAGAATGTATGATTCCCAACATATCTTTAGCCCTTTCACCAGTTCCAGTAAATGGTGACTTAGTCATTTTGCTACTTAAATAAGATTCGCAAGTCTCATATGACTCAAAGTCAAATGAGTCTAATAATCCATCCTTGTGGAGTTTTAGAATGTGTTTCTCGTTTATGTGTCCTAAACGACAATGCCAAAGGTATGTTTTGTTTGAATCTTTTGATTTTAGTCATTTCGCATTGTCTACATGATAGTTTGTTTTGTCCAAGTTAAGTAAGTAAAGACCATTCATGCAATGGGCAACTCAATAACAAATGTCACTTTTGTAAATAGAAAAAGAACCATTCTTTATTACAAAAGTAAAACCTTCAGAATCAAGACAAGAAATGGAAATTAAATTTCTATTAATTGAAGGAACATGATAACAATTATTGAGTTCCAAATACAATCCAGAAGGTAAAGACAAAACATAATTTCCTACGGCTAGTGTAGCTACTTTAGCTCCATTTCCAACGCGTAGGTCCACTTCGCCCTTCGTAAGGTCCCTCTTATTCTGTAGTCCCTATACATTTGAACAAATGTGAGAACCACATCTAGTATCCAATACCCATAAATTAGAGGAAGCAAAGTTAATTTCTATCACATAGATACCTGAGGTAGTTGCGACATTTCCCTCCTTCTTGTCCTTTAAATACTTAGGACAATTTCTTTTCCAATACCCCTTTTTCTTGCAATAGAAGCATTCTTGGTCCGGAGTGGCTCCAGGCTTAGTCTTGGCCTTGGCAACAACCTTGCCCTTGCCTTGACTAGTAGGAGGCTTCTTTGCCTTGGCCTTCTTCTTGAAGGCACCCTTCACCTTCTTCACCATAAGAACATCCTTCTTAGGCTCGAGAGGATAAGTCCGTTCAGTAGTCTAGAGTAATCCATGAAGTTCACCCATGCTTTTATTAAGAGAGTTCATATGGTAATTTTGAATAAAATTACCAAAACCATCATGGAGTGATTGAAGAATCAAGTCAACGGCTAACTCTTCACCAATCTCAACCCCAAGGCATTGCAAGTTTTCAATATGACTCTTCATTTTGAGAACGTGCGGTCCAACTGGATCGCCTTTCTTGAGTTGGCTGGCCAGAGTGGCATTGAGTTCTTCAAAGCACTCAACTCTAGCATGTTTCCCAAACATGGCTTGGAGTTGAGCCATAATGTCAAAAGCATCCTTGTCCTTGAATTGTTTTTGCAAATCGGGGACCATGGATGCCAACATCAAACATGTGATATCATTAGATTTCTCTAGTGAGGATTCATAATCCACTTTTGCTTGATTAGACTCGGTAAGGGCGAGCTTTTCGGGAACAGGAATATCAAGCACCTCTAGCTTGTGCTCATGCCTAAGAACTATTCTTAGGTTTCATGACCAGTTGATAAAGTTCAATCCATTCAATTTGTCCTTTTCTAGTATAGACCTAATGCCGAAACTAGAAACATTGTTTGAAGAGTTGTTTGCCATCTACAAAAAAAGTAATAAAAGCATATGAGATTATATTTATATGATTATCTTGAATAAATCCAATTTATTCCACTAAATTAATATAAAATATCCCTTATTAATCTAGTGACACCAAGACCCACTCCCACTAATTTTAAGCAAGCTTTGGCTTGACACCTAAAACTAGTAATTGTGAGCAAAGAATTCTTTCTTAATAATCTAATTATCCTTGGTTTGACTAACTAGATAACTCTTTATCTAAAAGTCACTTGCCTCTAAGTGCCAATCCTTGACCTACTTAGTTGAGTTTAACCATTTTTTCACCTACTACTTATTTTAGGATTAAAAGTGGGCACCTCGCTTTGGCGAAACCTACCCAACTAATGATCTTAAGCTTCATAGTGCTACTAAATGGAAAGGTAAAATACTCAATATTATTTAGGGACCTAGGTTGTTTTTATAAACTCTAACCATTATGTGAATTATGTGAGTTTGAGTCATAAACTAACAACCTAAACATGCAATCATTCAAATAAACATCCATCCAATGCAAAAATTTAAATGAAAGAAAATTAAAGAGTTTGGTCCCTAGTATGGCCCTTACACCTAATAGATCACATCTATTGCATAAAATCTAGAGTCACTACATTTCTTGGCTTGACTTGAATCTCCATTCTTGGCCACCATCTCCATGTTTGACCATCACATTTGATGCTTGATCACCATCTCCATGGATTACAATATTTTACATTTTGAAATAAAATAAACTAAATAACTAAATTTGTTTAATTATTACATTCAAAATGACGGTATGCAAACCGTAAACCATGGGCCATACTAGTTACCTCAAAAAAATAAAAATAAATTGCATAACAGTTATACATTCACCCACTTGATATCTTCAAGTGGCCCATACAATTTAAACAATTTAAAATATAAAATTTACATAAACAATATATAAATTAATTACCATGAATAATAATCTAATTTTTATATTTTTAATTTACATTTAAAAAAACAATTGAATCAGAATCCAATTGAAATTAAGAGAACCATCTTTTCTCTTGAACTATCTAACGCAAAGACAACAAAGTCCAACTCTTGGCCTTCCTTTTGCTTGCATAGAAACTCCTTTGTTACAAAAGAATATTGTAAATCAACAGAAAAGACATTCTTTTCCTTAACTCACTATGACATGCCAACCATTTGACACAAGCAACTAACCATTTGACTCTTGCCATCACACACATGAGTACAACAACAAAATCAACATTAAGAGACTTGATCTTGTTGTCATTGAAGTATCGAAAAGCTAAATAATATCAAATTCTAACAATTTGCTAATTAAATAAAATTCCTAAAATTTGGTTAACCATATTATTTAGACAATTTATAGGAAATTACTAAAACAATTCTAAATTACAAAGTTCAAAACTTTGTGATTAAAATCAATTTTCTTGTTCTATAACCCTCCCCTTGTTGGAAAGTTCTTAACTTTGTTCAATCGTGCCTCCTATTAAATTTATAAGACATGGAACTTACAATCTTGTTGTGATGGTTGGTTTGCATATTTTGTTGTTGGTTCATGTTTGGTGTCATGTCTAGATAAATATTTCTAGTTATTGACGTACATATGACATGATTTGAGCTAACTTATGAATGCATCAAATTATGTCCAAAAGATCGATGCCAAATAATTTTAGACTAAGGAAGATAAACTAATACTTTATTAGCACATTGAACATTGGTATCGAGAGAGTCATTAGTATGATTAACTATTAATCCATATTGAGAGAGCACTAGGATAAATGTTAGGAATTAGTATGATTAACTAAAACCCATGCCCAAGATCCATTATTTGACATGTAATGAACATAACAAGAGATAGTTAGAAATTATAACTTTGTCACATGAATCCAATTCCCAAAGGTACACTTTAAGACGGAGGACCGCAAGCGAAATCCCTCTATTGAAAGTCCACCCACAACGATTCATGAACGTCCCGAGTACTAGCTCGTAGTTGTAGGAACGATTCCTAAAACTATCTTGTGTGCACAACCCTTTGTGATTTTTTTTTTAATCTAAGTGTATGTATAATACTAATAAGCACTTAATAATAAGAAAACTCCTTCTCTTTATCTCTAAAAAAAAAACTTTTCAGTTATACTAAGCAATCAATGCTAGAGCATTAGTAGGTATAATGACCCATTATTGAGGGAGTTACAAATCTCCCATAATAGCCCAATAATAACACTTAAATAACTGAAAATTCTGCCTATATCTTATGTATATTTGACTGAAATTTCAGCTATGATTAAGCCTCATAAACACCACTAATGAGCATTACTAAGGGATGTTACATAACATTTATATACATCCCTTTTAATACACCATACACTTAGTCTAATTAAACTCTTTTAATTAGATACATACATATTATTTAGTCCAGCCAGACTAATGTACACAATAATTAGTCTTAACTAATTTCACACACAAAATGATATTCACATTGCATTAGGTGTGACCCAATAGGATTAATCGATATTGAGCCCGGACCGTTATCAAATAACGCTCCGGTGACATTTAGAGGTTTCTAGTAAAACATAAACATTACCCAAATCGATTAACTTAACGTCTCATAGTACACCTACAAGTAACATATTATGACTTAGTAAAATATCCACTTGATTATTGAACATTTTTAACATATAAGAATAGTGTGGATTCATCTTTTTGCAACCATTTGAGTATAAATTCATGGATCATACACTAGATATTCCATTAATCATAGTTTAATCAACCAATCGATTAGTAAATTTGAGGTCATGTTAATAATCATGATGATACTTCATTGGTACTTTAAGAATTGTACTAAGTGAATTTAAAGCTAGTTTAGGTTTTTAAAATTTTGTCTCGATGGGCACACTACTCTTCTCTAAGGAATCAGGAAACACTACAGCAAAGCAGACTTTTAGCGGCGTTTTTTTAGGCTTTTAGCGGCGTTTTTAAGCGCCACTAATAGATCTTGCGGCACTTTGAAAAACGCCACAAAAAACGCCACTAAATGTGGCACCGCAAAATTTAGCGACGTTTTTGTGAAAAAAACGCCGCTAGAAATCATGACTTTTAGCGGCGTTTTTAGAAAAAACGCCGCTAAAAACATAACTTTTAGCGGCGCTCTCCTCACAAATGCCGCTAAAGGTGGCTACTTTTAGCGGCGCTTATTTCTAAAATGCCGCTAAAAACATGACTTTTAGCGGCGCTTTTTTCTAAAACGCCGCTAAAGGTGGCGACTTTTAGCGGCGCTTTTTTCCAAAACGCCGCTAAAAACATGACTTTTAGCGGCGCTTTTTTCTAAAACGCCGCTAAAAACATTACTTTTAGCGGCGCTTTTTTCTAAAACGCCGCTAAAGGTGGCGACTTTTAGCGGCGCTTTTTCCAAAACGCCGCTAAAACATGACTTTATGACTTTTTTTAAAACGCCGCTAAAATATGACTTTGCGCTTTTTTTAAAACGCTAAAGAAAGGTTTGACTTTTAGCGGCGCTTTTGCCCTCAAACGCCGCTAACTTGTACATATTTAAAATATTCAATTTATCCAATATCATACGCCTCCTGCACTAAAACCAACCAATGACAACAAATATAATATATAATTTCAACCCAAATAACAAATGTAGCATAAAAATTGCACCAACTACATTAATTCTAAATGTTATTTTAAAATAAATAAAATGTTATTTTAAAATAAATAAAAATATATGATATCGTAGAAAATATCCTTACAAAATGTTAAATGTAACAATGTTAAAATCATCTTACAATAAGAACATAAATGTCTAAGATGGCGTACGTCTGCATCATTGCAACATCTTCATCATAGCTTTAAGTCAGAGTTGAAGTTCTTCATACTTCCTGTTTTGCTCTGCCTCCCTTGCTGCTGCTTCCACTTTAAGTAGAGAAATTTGCTCTGCCTCCCTCCTCGCTTCCTCTCGGGCTCTAAGTTGAGAAATTTGCTCAACCGTGCTAGATTGCATTTGAGCTATCTCGGTCTTTTAGCCTCGAACTTCAAAGACGAGATTGACTTAGAAGGCATATATTGTTGGGAGTCGGATCCAAAATATTGGGTCTGAGTAACACGGATCCTTGAAGTTGAACCCGACCGTACCTTTCAACACCCAAAACATTAGTGATAATTTTGTTATAAATATACTCAAGAATAACGAACTATCATCCAAGCGATCGTACTTTTCAGACCCAAAACATCGGTAATAATTACATTATCGACATCCTCAAGATGAACAGAACTATCACTTGAAGCGGTAGCTTCATAAAGTGTCTTCTTCTCCTTTAGTTTCTCCTAATAAATTAATCAAAAGTTAGAAACGAAATATACAATAAGAAGGAATGCATCATAACTTAACATTATTAATTTAAAACTACTAACGAAGAATTAAAGTATTATAAGTAAACATTATAAATCCATTTTTAATAAATCAAATTTTATTAAGTAAATATACCATAATCTCTCCGACTTGGTGTCATCGGAGACCCATCCTTCTTCCTATAGTAATGTCAAAAAGTCAACGCGTCCAACTTTTTGACCGGTGGAGAGTTCCTACGGTGTTGTATTACAAATATAATTTAATAGTATAAAGTCATTAATATTTGACAGAATTAATAAATTATAATACCTCGGCCTCAGCTACAGAAGCAAAACTTCTCGATCTTGCCGTGTGCGTGAATTTTTGTTTCTGCCTGTTGCTTGTTCCGACACGCTCACGGTCCTACATAATGATATTATTGTTACGTATATAGTAAATACTATACACCGAAAAACTTATAAGAGTTTAGAAGTAGGTAATACCTCTCCTTTCTTTGAGTTCTAGAATCTAACCGCATCTTCCCATTGATGCCTCAACATTCCCGGTGGGACATTCCACAGTTTATCCTCGAGGCTTATTTCTTTCTTAAAATATTCTTTTTTCAATATGCTTTTGTTGTCTCTCCATTTTTTTCCCAATGTCTTTTTTATATAGTCATCGGAGACCTCCAAATTAAACCTCTCCTAAAAAAACATAAATTTAAAAAGTAAATATAAATGAAACTTCAACCAAAGTATTATAAATTACATTCATGTTTTGTTACCTTAATGTTCTCCAGAGCTTGATTTTTGTTTGCGTTAGGCATGTGATGCCATGACTCGTAATTGATGGGCAACATATTTTCATTTCGTGCAATAATGGCCAAATAGCCTCCTAGAACTCGAGCTTGAGGCCAATAGGTCGCCATAACTGCTTTCTCCTTACTTTCACACAGCGTCGAAATTTAATTCAGATAAACCTTTAGCGTGACGTCCGCGACCTTTGCGTCCCACCATTCTCGGTGACCAATGATAAATTATTGTTATATTAAAATTGAAAAATAAATCAATAAAAAAGTCAACATCCATGTAAAATAATTTAATTTTACTTTGTAATTACAGTAAGCTCATCATCTATGTCGGGCACATTAGAGGATCCAACTCATCGTCATTGCTCACTATTGCCCTCTCCTAATTTATAGTATCATGTACAATATTTAAATCTCGCATTCTTCTTCTACTCATTTTCCCCAATACACATAAAATAGTTGAAATATTAGTAACAAATAACAACAATAATGGTACATATAAAATATTTAAATTACATAAAATGACCATGATTAAAATTATAATATTACATATAAATAAAAAATAGTAAAATCTTACTACATCATAATTAGTAAATATCTTCGTCCACATCCCGACGAACCCAATTTAAATTGTGCACTAGTACTAGGATATTTTCATTTAAGTTTTGTTCGAGAAGGCGAGTTTCGATATTTCGACGATGTCATCTCTACTTCCACCGCCCATGTCGAACAAGTCTCTAGGAGTATTTGAAGTGCAATATACCAACCCTCATCGCTTGGATCTTCCGAGTAAAAACTTGTTTCACTTGAGAAGAAAACACATACTACTCGTTTATCGGTTGTTCTCCGTGTGAATCAATCGAGAGAAATTCACCATTGTAAAACCATATTGATCTTTTTTAATTCCACGAGCCGTATTCACATCAGCCCATTCACCTCGAAACAAGACAACTTTCCATTTGCCGTAATAATCCAACTCAATGATGTTAGTAATAAGTCCGTAATACTCCAAATTCCCCTCGACAGGATTACTGTCCCTAGCACTAGAATAACTCGTAATTGAAGAATTAACAACAATTCCACAATTTTGGGTTCTCCTCAACCTCTCGTGATACCTTGTATGAAATCTGTATCCGTTGATGAGGAATGCACTATATCTTTTCACTATTCGGTTTGGACCTTGTGAAAGCCATTTAACTTCGTCATTAACTTCATTCCGACTCCAAACCTATTGAATTGAAAGTAAATCGAGTAATTATAAATGTTATGAGAAAACATTATTACTTGTCAATGAAAACTTAAATTGCATACCATTTGGCTTAACCATTCATGGAATGATTCGTGAACATCTTATTAATTTCTCGTCGATGTAACCTTCGGACCGTGAACGAGCTCTCAATACTTGTTTGTACTCACTATGTTAAAAAATGGTTACTTTGTTAAAAGACAAACAAATTATAATTGATGAGTATTTATCAAATTCTAGAACTTACTTCCGAAATGGTTCCATTGAATCGTGATGAAAAAGAACGTATCGATGTGCTTGGACCCATGATCTGTCGTCTAATTCTGTAATTTCGACTTTGCCGATCGGTTCTCCGAAACTTTGAAATAAATAAGTTTCGGCCAAGTTATGATCTGTGAGCCCAGCATTTCTACTTAGTCTGTTCATTCTTGTTTCAACATCTTCCAAATACCTTGAACAGAAAGTCATACATTCTTCTGCCAAGTAGCCTTCGGCAATTGATCCTTCCGGATAACGTTTATTGCGGCAATAAGACTTCAATTTGGAGAGGAACCTAAACATGAAATAGAACATTATCAAAAGTTGGAACTAAAGGCATTTAGGTGAATGAAGGAATAATTTACAAATAAATTAATACCTTTCAATGGGATACATCCATCGATAGAACACGGTCCACCAAGTATCGCTTCACGCGGAGATGAATTAACAAGTGCACCATAATTGTGAAGAAGGAAGGCGGAAGATCTTCTCCAGATTGCATAAAGTCGGTCGACTCGATCTTGTAGTGTCTCAAGTTCTTGAACGTCCAAAACTTTGCCACAAATGCCTTTCATTATGTTGGACAGTTCAATTACACAAGATGTCACCTTTTTGACATACAACACCGCATAGCAATGGCAAGAAGGCTTGCATCAAGATGTGATAGTCATGCGATTTTAAGCCATATAGTCTTGATCTTTAAGACTAACACATCGAGATATATTTGATGCATATGCATCCGGACCTTTATATCCTTCAACACCATACAAAACACTTCTTTTCCGTCTTCGACATTGAATAAATAGCGGTGATGTCGATATTTCATATTCTAAGTGCTTGAGGATGAAGCTCACGCCAATTCCTATGTGAACTAAATCAAGTCGACTTTGAAGATTGTCTTTTGATTTTCCATCGACATTCAAAATAGTCCCAATAATGTTCTCGCAGACATTTTCTCAATGTGCATGACATCAAGATTATGGCGTAATATGATGCTCCCAATAAGGCAACTCAAAAAATACTTCTTTTTCCACAACTCCGCCTCATTAGGATCATCCTCTTCGTCGATTCATCATCGATTCATCCCTTTCTCTGCGGTTTCTTTTCGACTTGGCGGTTGATTCATCTTCCATAAATAAAATTTATATCTTTCAACATGAATAATATTTCGGATCCATTGGTCTGCGATGGAGCTTCTTTGAACTCTTGATGCAGTCAAACCGAGCACTCGATATCTAAATCTATGATTTTCGGTAACCACCGACGATGCCCCATATAAGAGAACTTCTTCCCATTATATAACCATTTCAAACATGTCACGTAGCACAACAAGGACAAGCATAACGTCCCCAAAGACTCCAACCGGATAAATTAGCATAAGCGGAAGTCATTAATAGTCCACATCAAAGTCGCACGTAAGTTAAAGTTCTCTTTTCTCATTGCATCGTATGTCTCAACACCAACCCATAGTTGTTTTAACTCTTCAATAAGTGGCTGCAAATATATGTCAATATCATTCCCGGGCCCTTTCTCTCCAGGTATAATCATAGATAAGATAAAAGATGATTGTTTCATGCAAACCCATGGAGGTAAATTGTAAGGAACAAGCACCACCGGCCAAGTACTATCTGTTGTGCTCATGAGTTTGTAAGGGTTAAATCCATCGATGCTAGCCCAAGCCTAACACTCAGGATCGCGTGCAAAGCTTGGAAATTTTGAGTCAAATGATTTCCAAGCTAAAGAATCTGCGGGGTGCTTTAACAATCCATCATCGGTTCGTCCATCATGGTGCCACATCATTGACTCCTACTGTCTTCAACGACATGAAAAACCTTTGAAGCCTTGGTATTAGCGGAAATACCGCAAAATCTTAACCATTGCTTACTTGAATGTGTATCCTGTTCGTCATCGTTACCATCCTCTGCATTTCTTTTAATCCAATGAGATTCACCGAGACATGACAAAGACTGTTGGTTTATCCGGTCTCCCCATACAACATGCAATCATTTCGACAACTATGAATTTTGTTGTAGCCAAGACCCAAATCCTTTATTAGTTTCTTCATGTCTTTGGACGATTTAGGGATTTTCAAACGGAACATTTCTTGCAAAAACTCTAACAGCATTGTCAACGAGTTTCTGGTCCATCCTCCCAAACATTTCATGTGAAAAAGACGAATACAGAAAGACAGCTTGGAAAATTTTGATCCCTCATACAGTTCTTCATTCATTTCGCCAAGTAACGTGTAGAACATTGCCGCTTCTTCATTTGGTTGTTCATCATGTACAGTTCTTCCACCTTCGGTGAAAGTATTTCCACCAAAACTATAATCATCGGTTGTACCCATGTCAGGTGGAAATGACCTGAAACCATCACTGTGCATATTAAAAGCATCCCGCAACATGCCTTCCTTGTTATAATCTCTAACATTCTGATTGTAAGCACTATGAGGATAAACTAGATTCATCGATGATGATGCTCCACTAGATGTACACTCTCCATGAAAATCCATTTTTGTACCCCGAACAAAGCCATCAACAACTAGATGTTCATAGACAACTTCACGGTAATGCCAATTGGTATTGTAACACTTCTCACACGGCAAAGAATCATATTCTCTTGGCTTGCATTTTGAAATGCTGAAATTCGAAAAGTTTCTACTCCATTTCGATAACCGTTGCTTACCCTTGACAAATTCATCCAAGTCCTATCCATTTCGTAGTTGTTGAAGTCTAATGTTGACAATAAATTACACTACTAAATTGTTAATTTATAATTTACGTAAGTAATGATAATTTCATATATATAACTGAGTACTATGTAAGTATTATGTAAGTTATGTATTATGTAGGTTATATATTATGTAAGTTATGTATTCTTTAAGATTCAACATACGTGGCATTGTTACACCTAGGAGGATCCGTTATATCTAATAAGGAGATATCTGCAACCCGTCGAGTTTCGACCTATATACTTTGAATCTCTTTTTTTTTCGATACAAGTATTATGTAAGTTATGTATTATGTAGGTTATATATTATGTAAGTTATGTATTCTTTAAGATTCAACATACGTGGCATTGTTACACCTAGGGAGGATCCGTTATATCTAATGGTGAGATATACTACAACCCGTCGAGTTTCAAACCTATATACTTTAAATCTCTTTTTTTTCGATACAAGTATTATGTAAGTTATGTATTATGTAGGTTATATATTATGTAAGTTATGTATTCTTTAAGATTCAACATACGTGGCATTGTTACACCTAGGGAGGATCCGTTATATCTAATAAGTGAGATATCTGAAGAACCCGTCAGTTTCAAATTTATATACTTTGAATCTCTTTTTTTCTATACAAGTATTATGTAAGTTATGTATTATGTAGGTTATATATTATGTAAGTTATGTATTCTTTAAGATTCAACATACGTGGCATTGTTACACCTAGGAGGATCCGTTATATCTAATGATGAGATATACTGACAACCCGTCAAGTTTCAACCTATATACTTTGAATCTCTTTTTTTTCGATACAAGTATTATGTAAGTTATGTATTATGTAGGTTATATATTATGTAAGTTATGTATTCTTTAAGATTCAACATACGTGGCATTGTTACACCTAGGGAGGATCGATTATATCTAACGATGAGATATCTGACAACCCGTTAGGTTTCCAAATCTATATACTTTGAATCTCTTTTTTTCTATACAAGTATTATGTAAGTTATGTATTATGTAAGTTAAATAATGTGATAAAAGCTATGTAAGTTATGTAAGTTATGTACATGTAAGTTATGTAATTTTATGTTAGTTATGTATTATGAATTATGTAAGTTAAATTAAAATTTCAAATCGAGAATAAGTTAAAATGGAAAATGTTATTATATGGTTTTTATAATTGAAATTTCTTTGTGATGTTATTAAGTTTACAAAGTTTTTAACTTACTTCTTTTAAAAAAATTATTTTCTATATTAAAACATATTTCAATAATGATCTATATTATTATATTGATAACAATATTAAATTTAAAAGTTTTAAATTACTTCTTATAAAAATTAATTTACTTTTGTAATTAAAACATATTTAAGTAATGATCAATATTATTATTATCTCGATAACAAAATATTATTACCATTTTGGAAAATATTGAAAATATTAAATATTAAAAGCAAACATTAATAATATAAAAATTAGTAATTAGTAATTAGTAATAAGCCTAAAAGCCATATAAATGTAAGTATTCTTAAAAAATATTGTTTACTTTTAAGGGAAGATAAAGTAATAAAAATTCTTTTATTAAAAATATTGTTTACTTGCAAATATGTTTACTTGCAAATATTTATTAAAAATGAATTTATGTTAAAAATTATAACATACTTTAACAATTTACTTTTATATTTTGTTAATGTTATTTTTATATCGCATCAGTACCTAAATTTTAAAAATAATACACTAAGCTTGTAAAAATCTAATCGGCATGAGTAGATAGCAAATTGGAGGTTGTTCAAACATTATTAATAATAAATAAAATAATAATAAAAAATAGGTTTAGGCATAAATTAATAATAAACAGCAATAATAAATAGCAATAATAATAAACAGCAATAATAATCAGCAGTTTAGGCATAAATTAATAATAAACAGCAATAATAAATAGCAATAATAATAAACAGCAATAATAATCAGCAATAATAATAAACAGCAATAATAATCCGCAATTTTGGACAGCAATTTAGCAAGTTAAATATACAGCCTATATACTTCAAGTCCAAACGAAAGCTTGTCTAATAAACGCATATACCTGTACTTGAAGTCCAAAAGAAAGCTTGTCCAGAAGAAACCTTGTCTACTAACTTTATTGAAACTAAGGAGGAAGATAGACAATTATGATCAAATCAGAAAGTACTAAATATCAGTTCGCAAGGTGAAACATGATAGTAAGCAATGGAATTTTCGCATATACCTTGATAAATTAAGCCTTTTTCGTGAAGTCTAATAAGCTTTAGATAATGACTCCTGCAATGATGTATACAAGGTTCAGAACACAAACTTACTTCATAATACAAACATCTAAAACAACTAATCAACTATATTAGCAATAGATAAAATGTCAAGTTCCAACAAAACAATCACATAAAACTAGTTGGCAAAATCTACAAAAATATTTTGTAAAATCGGCTAGTTTAGATAAAATTTTATTTTTCTAAAATTATTTATCTCAAATATTTTCTTTAAATAATTTATTATTCGTAATCTATTGAGAAGTCCCAATGATAATTATTAAAACAAATTCTAATCATGATCTTTTTATAAAAGGACATATGGGCATGTTAGACTCTTTCAACTAATATTCAATTAGTCTATACTTTACCATATACATGTATAAATCATATAAATATTTATGCCAATGTATTTAATAATTTTTTGGAAAAATTTATATGCTTCTAGCATTCTATGTCCTTTAGAAATTTTAAAAATATCAGACACATGTCAAACATGAACTGCTATATTAATAAATACTTAAAAATTATTGCATCAACCACAACAAAACATTATACCTTTTTATAATCAATTTCAAGATTTGGAAAATCCTTATAGTATAAGTTGTACAAAAATATGCTCGCTATGCGATTTCACAAAATTCTATAAGAAGAAATGCAGCAAAATATCGGTTCAATTCAAGTTCGATCCCAACTCCAATTATTTTATTTCTACCATTCATCTCCATAAGAATAAAAATGCTAGTAGCTTGTTCTCTAGAACAGAGAACATAGGCATGGTTGTGGCTTTAACATATACAACCACAAGTTCACAGGTTTGACAAATAGACCTTGTAATACAATAACTATAACTATCACAGACTGAGAACTATAATATAAAATAACTATAGAAACGGAAAATAAAAGATCAACAAAAAAAAAAAAAAAGAGGAAGTGAGAAACTATACTGACAATATTCTTGTTCGCCAAAGTGAGGAAAAAGCGATTGATCAAACTAGCGAGAGACCGAATAGAGTTTGAGCAATAGTCTTCTTATGTATCTCTACGTGCTTTGGCTTTCTCAATTGATTCCATGGCTTCTTCAAATGATTTACGAGTAAAAAATGGAATCGAGAATGTTCAAGCAAGTCTTAATTGAGTAAATATCCTATTTGCTACTGACATGGCTTCTGAAATTTATGTTAATGAACTCAGAGGACGTAAGGTTTTACCATAAACTTGTCCAACCTAAACAAAATGGCAACTTGACATCATACGAAAAATGAGAAACTACTTTCTAGTCACAAATTTCCATCACCATTTCAGTTCAAACAGATTGACATTGTAAGCTACTTGGTTTCGAAATTCTATTTAATTGAATGAAAGCTAGAGTTGACCGAAATCTTGTCCAACCTTAATGTTCAAAATGGCAAATTGTTGTCAATAGAAATCAAAAACAACTTTCAGTTTCATCATGCAACTTGCAAATCAAACAGAATGGCATCTCTTGGACCATTGAGATTATCTTGAATGCTCATACAAGGAAACAATAGAAGCCTAACTTTTTTTAATTCCTATATTTGTAACCATTCCAAATATCACAAGTCTTGTCGCAGTGATATAATGGTTAGCTACCAAATTAATAAAATAAATAAACAAACAAATGTCTTTGAACACTCCAATGCTTCTTAATTCATGAGAGAAACTCAAGTTAAAATAAAAAGAAAATATGGGAATGCTATGAACCCCAAGTCCGCCAAGGTTCTTCTCGACGTACTTTCTTAATATTAATTAATCAATATAAAAATTAATATAAAATTTATTTGCAAACAGGGCGCCATTAGCGAGAAACAAAGAAAAAAATATATGTATACAAAAACTATATTTCGATTCGGCATAAAACTGAATACAGAGCAAGAGAAACCAGAAAAGAGATTCAAAAGGTTCATTTTTCGATCTTTTCTCCTTGATTTTTCTTTGGAATCCAATTTGTAGCATCGATTTCTTTCTTTTTTTTTCCTACGCGTGAAAATAAAAAAAAAGGGAAGGAAAAGGATACCGATTTGGCGGCGTCGTCTAGGCTTTCACTCTTTCGTCGAAAGCGTGCCCAAAGGAAATAGAGCCTCTTACAATCGTCTGAGGTGTACACGTCGAAGCCTTCGCCTCCACCACCGATTGAAATGGTGGATCGTCGATAGGAAATCGATTTGGGGCTTCGGTTGAAAGGGGAAAATGAAAAGGGGCTAGAATTTCATCAAAGGGGATTACCAGAGAAAGGGTTGGTGGCCAAGAAAACGAATTTGTTAAGGCTCAGTTTAATAGCCTTGAAACGACGCCGTCTTTGAGAAATGATGGAATATTTGCGCGTAGTCCTCCTTTGTCGTATTGTTTTCGATTAAGCTTGTTATGCATTTCATTGTTTTATAAATTGAACTATACAATCTATGCATTATTTCAATCTAATCCTATCTGCTGTGTGCTGCATTTTGATTTCAAAATATTTACTTGGTTTAGCCCGATAAATTACGCATTTTAGTTTAATCCTTGTGCATATTTAAATGATTTTTATTTATTATAAAATAGTCTTTTAATTTTGTTTTGTTTGAATTAAGTACGCTTTTGTCTTCATACAAAATCTTTGCTATTTTTATTGTTATATTTTATTTTAAATTCATGTTAAATTATTTTATTTTAAAGTTTTAATCTATATTAATTCATATAGTATTTATTTTAAATATTTTCTTCATATTATTTACTTTGAATATTCATATATATATATATATATATAATTACAAATAAATTTTATATTAATTAATCAATATAAAAATTAAATAAATAATAATAGATCAAGAGGATGAAAGAGTATTGCATGAGTTTTCAAAATCTAAACCCTAAACTATAAACCTTTATAAACTCTAAACAACTAAAATCCTAAACTATAAACATTAACCCTAAACCTTTATCAACACTAGTTTGTTTACATCCAAACCCTAAGTCGACCTAAACCCCTATAACCTATAAAACCTTAAACATGTAACCCCAAAATCTAAACCCTAAACTATAAACCTTTATAAACTCTAAACAACTAAAATCCTAAACTATAATAAACATTAACCCCGAACCTTTATCAACACTAGTTTGTTTACGTCCAAACCCTAAGTTGGCCCTAAACCCTAAAACCTATAAAATCTTAAACACATAACCCCAAAATCTAAACCCTAAACTATAAACCTTTATAAACTCTAAACAACTAAAATCCTAAACTATAAACATTAACCCCTGAACCTTTATCAACACTAGTTTGTTTACGTCCAAACCCTAAGTCGGCCCCTAAACCCTTAAAACCTATAAAACCTTAAACATGTAACCCCAAAATCTAAACCCTAAACTATAAACCTTTATAAACCATAAACAACTAAAATCCTAAACTATAAACATTAACCCCTAAACCTTTATCAACACTAGTTTGTTTACATCCAAACCCTAAGTTGGCCCCTGAACCCCTAAAACCTATAAAACCTTAAACACGTAACCCTAAAATCTAAACCCGACCTAAACTATAAACCTTTATAAACTCTAAACAACTAAAATCCTAAACTATAAACATTAACCCCTGAACCTTTATCAACACTAGTTTGTTTACGTCCAAACCCTAAGTCAATTCCCTAAACCCCTAAAACCTATAAAACCTTAAACACGTAACCCAAAAATCTAAACCCTAAACTATAAACCTTTATAAACTATAAACAACTAAAATCCTAAACTATAAACATTAACCCCTAAACCTTTATCAACACTAATTTGTTTACATCCAAACCCTAAGTCGGCCCCGAACCCCAAAACCTATAAAACCTTAAACACGTAACCCTAAAATTTAAACCCACCTAAACTATAAACCTTTATAAACTCTAAACAACTAAAATCTTAAACTATAAACATTAACCCCGAACCTTTATCAACACTAGTTTGTTTACGTCCAAACCCTAAGTCACCCCAAACCCCAAAACCTATAAAACCTTAAACACGTAACCCCAAAATCTAAACCCTAAACTATAAACCTTTATAAACTATAAACAACTAAAATCCTAAACTATAAACATTAACCCCTAAACCTTTATCAACACTAGTTTGTTTACATCCAAACCCTAAGTCATTCGAACCCCTAAAACCTATAAAACCTTAAACACATAACCCAAAAATCTAAACCCGACCTAAACTATAAACCTTATAAACTCTAAACAACTAAAATCTTAAACTATAAACATTAACCCCGAACCTTTATCAACACTAGTTTGTTTATGTCCAAACCCTAAGTCACCCTCAAACCCCAAAACCTATAAAACCTTAAACATGTAACCCCAAAATCTAAACCCTAAACTATAAACCTTTATAAACTATAAACAACTAAAATCTTAAACTATAAACATTAACCCCAAACCTTTATCAACACTAGTTTATTTACATCCAAACCCTAAGTCGCCCCCAACCCCTAAAACCTATAAAACCTTAAACACGTAACCCAAAATCTAAACCCGCCTAAACTATAAACCTTTATAAACTCTAAATAACTAAAATCTTAAACTATAAACATTAACCCCGAACCTTTATCAACACTAGTTTGTTTACATCCAAACCCTAAGTTGGCCCCTAAAACCTATAAAACCTTAAACACGTAACCCCAAAATCTAAACCCTAAACTATAAACCTTTATAAACTCTAAACAACTAAAATCCTAAACTATAAACATTAACCCCTAAACCTTATGACCTAAACACTAAACACTAAATGCTAAACCTTTAACACTAAGGCAAAAAATTAAACACTAAACTTACCCTAATAAACCCTAAAACCCTAAAATCCTAAACCCTAAACACTAAACCATGAACCTTAAACCCTAAATCATAAATCCTAAACCATAAACCCTAAACCCTAAACCATAAATCATAAACCATAAATTCTAAACCCTAGGACAACCTTAAACTGCAAATCATAAACTATAATCCCTAAACATTAAAACAGTAAGTACTCCTACACCTTACACCTTAAACTATATATGTTAAACCATAACCCCTAAATAATCATGAGAATTAATATTCATTATTTTAAAATTAATACTATCTCTTTTACGATTATATAAGAAATTATTTAATATTTTTTCATTTTTAACAAATATTTTCTCTTAAATAATTTAAAACTAGAATCATAATTTTAATGTATTAAAATTAATGTTATCTCTTTTACAATTATATAAAAATTATTTAATATATAAATTTAAAACAATAAGTCATATATATCCAAAAAACTTTAAAATTACTTTTAAATTACTTTTAGCGGCGTTTTTGGAAAAGCGCGCTAAAAGTGATTTTATTTTTTTTGGCGCTTTGGGCGCTTTTGGAGAAGCGCCGCTAAAAGGCTTTTTTAGCGGCGCTTTTGGGAATAGCTAAAGGTCAGATTTTAGCTGCTTTTGGGAAAGCGCATTAAGATTTTTTAGCGGCGTTTGTTAATAAACGCCACAATTGTTTTTTTTGGCGCGTTTGCTCAAACGCCGCTAATGTATAAATTTTGCGCGTTTTTGTTTAAAACGCCACTAAAAACGCCGCTAAAAGTCTGTTTTGGTGTAGTGAAATAAGATAAAATTAAAACTTTAAAGCTGGTCAGAAAAACTTGGCTAGAAAAATCACTCTAGGTCCAATTCTCAAGAAAGATTGGTGGAGTCACGTATGATCCCGCTTAAAATTCAATCCCCTAGATAGAATTTTCACCTAATGCAATCTTGGATAGAAACACACGCAGTACATGTCTACAACAGGTGTGGACATGAGTCGAGCCTGGAGGCGACGGTGACACGCACGTGTTAGACCTTTAGCCCAATTACTCAATTAGGGTAACAAAGAAGACTATATATAAACCTTTTAGTAGCCTATACTCAACCAATGTGGGATACACCCACTTTGTATTACTAACAGAAGTTAAATAAATGGGTTGCATTCACAAATGAACGTGTTTTCTTATCAATGCTTGAAAATTAATTTAAGGTTTTTGAGTTATTATTTAATTAATTATAATTAAACAATTAAAGTTTAAAAATGAAATGAAATTAAGTATTCATTATAAATTAGTTGGAAATGAAAATTAAATATATTTCCTCATGGATTTCTTTACGATAAAATTGTCATGACTTTAACGGAATTAGAATTAGGTTGAGAAAATTATTTAATTGGAACATTAATTTAATTAATTAAATCAATTAAATAATAATTTTATTGTGAGAAATATAAAATAAATATTGGGTTAGATTAAATTATAAAATGGTGGGTCAAAACTCTAATAAATACATATAATTGGATCCAAAACAAGAGAGGCCCAAATCTTCTCATATTATATGTGAGCGGCAACAACTCGTGTGTTATTATCTCAGATGTACAGTCCTCTCTCTTTATTGGATTAATATTTATGTTATTCACTTACAGGAGTGGATATAAATGGGATAAAGTCATTGCTTGGAGTCTGATTCTCAACGTATAGTACAAAAGATGACAAGGGCTGACGATGAAAAATGAAACCTGTCTTGAGCAAGGTGGATCAAATCCTGAAGGAAATTCGTATTAAAACGAGAAGCTTATAGAGTTGGTTAGCCAGTAATGCAAGGAAGGGCATGTGCGTGGCTAATGTTTTAAATCAGCTACTCCTTGTATATAATTTGTGTGACTCGAGGTATATTTTCAGATAGCCATTGTTTATCTCATGTATCTAAGAGTTTTTTTTGTTTTTTTTTTTCTATGACTGGATGAGAGGTTGATTTGTACATCGAAATTGTTGATGTTTTGTCTGTACAGACTTGGTCACTTGAATGAGTATACTAGTAGTATTCTAGCAAAAAAAAAAAAAAAACTTATTAATTATATTAATGTTATCTTCAATTAGATTTACCTTTATAGCCTCTTTTTCTTATCTAGTATGTATCGACAATGGAGCCATGGCCCAAGAGTTAAGGTGCGAATTTGTGAACGCCGCAATGTTTAGCCAGTCTAGCCTGTTTGAGAGGAAAGAAATGAATTGGGTGAAGCGACCTTGAGCTTCATACTATGTTTAATCCACCAATATTAAATCTACTTCTTTTACCAATGTATTCTTACGAAACAATTTTGTGTGTTTGGAAAATGGGTCACTTGAAAAATGAAAATAAAGTTACCACCAACCTTTTTTGAGGTGTAATCGGATCACCTTAAAATTGATCGTTAAAACATTTTGATTTGTTAACGATGATTTTGGCCTACAAAATACAAGAAGCAGGTTCAGGAGTCGGTTACGTACGAGGAAGGATTAGCACCCTCGTAATGCCCAAAATTGGTACCGAATTAATTGATTAACGTCTTAATGTCGAAAATTTGAAAAGATTTTATGATACGATCCTCTTTATTTAAAAGAAAACTTGAATAAATTAAAATGGATGCTAAGATCCTCTCATTTTGAAGAAGTAAAATGTCACGCCCAGTAAGTTAGGGTACGACATTTCACATTCCTGAAACTGAACTTGTCTTTTGACTTTAAAAACTCATGTATCTAAGTTTAAGAAGGATATTCGATTATTTAGGTCAAATGAAAAATCGGAACCCAGTAAGTTAGGGCACAATTTATCAAAATTCCAAATTCAGAATATTGCCTTTATTTTTAGAAATTCTTATCCCAAAATAACAAAATGTCACATCCAGTGAGTTAGGACACAATATTTTTGAATTCCCGGGACTAAATTTTTTATTTATTTAACTTCTATGTTTTGATTTTAAAATAATTGGTTCTTTAGACTCTATGAGAAAAATCGAAACCCAGTAAGTTAGGGTACGATTTTTTTCGAACCTTAGAACATAAAGTAATTGCTTATTTCAAAAATCGGATAAAAATGACTTTATAGTAAAATGTAAAATGAATTACAATGCTAATTTGTATAACAAAATAATGATGATGACAATAAAATATAAATAACAAAAATAAAGACAAAAATAAAATTTAATAAAATGAAAGCTAAAACAAACAATCTAAAAAATAATAGGTAAAAAATAAATAAGTAAACAAATAAATAAATAAATAAATAAAAGAAAAGAAATATAATAACAGAAATAAGAGTTAATGGTAAATAAACAAATAAGTACTATGTACAATAATTAAAAAATCATAAAATAATAATAATAATAATAATAATAATAATAATAATAATAATAATAATAATAAATAATTAATGATTTAAAATTGGTAATTATATAAGGAGTATAAATATAATAAATAACAATATGATAAATATATATATTAACGAAATAATAGTAATGAAAACCAAATTAATTAAATATATTAATAATAAACAATACATTAATAATAAGGAAAGTAATAATAAAATGAACACAAAAATAATAATAGCAATATTAAAAATAGAAATAATAGTAAAAACAATGGTAATAATATTAAAATTAATAATAATAATAATAATAATAATAATAATAGCAAATAATGATAATAATAATAATAATAATAATAATAATAATAATAATAATAATAATAATGGTAATAAAAAGTAATAATAATAGTAAACATTAATAGTAATATTTAAAATAATAATAATAGAGTATTAAAATTATAATAATAATAATAAATATAATAACTAAAAAGATTAAATTGAGACTAAAATGAAATTAAAGGCCCAAATCGTGATAAACCAAAAATCTAGGATTAAAACAAAATTCAAGCAGAATGTAACACCCCAAACCCGGCCCATTTACTACGACCGAATTTGAAATGCCACTGCGGAAAACGTTTGAAACAAATTTGAACTTAAGGATAAAACACGAAAATTTCGTTAAGTTTAGAAAACAGTGTTCATTAAAATTCTTAAGTAAGGTGTGGTGTTTATAAAAATATCCGGATTAAAACTTTAGTATATATAGATTTAAATAAAAATCGTTTGCAAATAATTCCTCAATTGTCAATCCATAATAAAACACAATAATAAACTTAATGAGAAACACTTAAATGAGACTTTAAATACTTTTAGGGCCTTATTACAATAATTGAATAATCAAAGCATCAAGATATAAATGCTTAATTAATTAAAATATCTTTCGCATGAAAATCATACGCATGGCCACCTTTGTATCCACTCCAACCCCGTCCAAGCTTTACGCATCACCGAAAGGTTTAAAATATTGGGTGAGTCAAACCGACTCAGTGCATAGTCATTTCACATATCTCCACATATGGGCTTGGCCCATATCCACACAGTCCATACACATAAATATGCAATTATGAAGTCCATCCCAACCTAGGGTCCATCCATTACACCTACCTTGACAGACCCCCTGCTCAAGGCCGTGGCTAATCCACCGATCCCATAGGGATCCCACATATCAATCAGTCCACGGTGATGCACACAGCTATCAACCGCCGAGATGGGCACTTAGCCAACACCTCCCTTGATGAAGCACATAGCTAACATCAAGCGCTAATGTAGCACGAGGCTAGCATTAGACCACGTACATAATGATGTACACCCTTTCCTTCAATTTTCACATCCCAAGTCCCATGCATATATGTGTATCATGTCAGATTAACAATCAGAGTAAATATTTATCACATGCTCACCACAAATATCACACATATATCATAGGCAAAATAGAGCACCGACCGATTAATCGATTACCTACTACGGTATCCACCATCTTAGCCATTATTTTCGGCTAACATACACATCATAATCAAACATACTTAACAACATACAATAACAGGAGAATAGTGCGATAACTACGCACCTGATTAGCACAATTGACTAAATCCCGAAACCCACGTCTAACGATTTGCACCTTTGCGATTGTAGAACTCCTTCCAACACCACCTAAGTCAGAATCGGCTAACATTATATACCAAAATGGCCTATGGCCGAAAATCACTACTGCCTTACCTTACGGATCTAAATCCCGAAACCGCTCCTTGTAGTCGACAACTACTAGATCCCAAAGAAAACCTTCCAAATTTTGGCCATGGAATTCTAAAGGAGTTAGATTCCTATATTTCGGCTAAAGAGAGATTGAAAATCAAATAATAGTTGATCTTACCTTTTTGGATGAAATCGGCAACACCCTTCTGTCACAACAAAGATTCGACTTTGGAAATTTCACTTTTGGTGCTATGAAGAATTGACTAGGTTGGATTGTGTTTTGGTTTTGAATAAAAGAGAGAGGAGGCTAGGGAATTGCCAGACAAAAGAAAAGAGAAGAGAAGAGGAGAGAACCCTAAGAATTTGGAGAGAGAGAAGAGAAGGAAGAAAATTAATGAGTAGCCCTCCTTCCTTCCTTTTATAGACGAAATTATCATCTAAGAATCCTTACTTGGCCACCACTCTTCTATTTGATAGCTTTATCCTTTAATTATCATAAAATAAAAGAGTTTAATCCAACCTTTATCTCATGGGAATATTGATAAATAAATCCTTATTTATCTCTTTAAAAATACTTAAGATAAATCATCATTTATCCCTATTTAGCAATTTTAAAGAGAATAAAACTCCCTTTTAAGAGCCTTGTTGTCGTCCACCTCAGGCTTCCGGAAGCAAAAATAAAACTTCTTTTATTTGCTTCCCATGTGACTCGAACTCGTGCCCAACACCCTTGCATGTGGCGCCATTTCCAGAGGCCCTAAGTGGCATCTTCAGCCACTTTTCCAAGCCTGTTGTGTGTCAAATTTCACATACTTTTTCTCTTAAGGCCACCTTGCCTTAATTTCCCTTTTAACTTAAAATTTCAAAATTTCCAATGCATCCCCTTTTAATCCTAGAGTTTTAAAACCTTTAAAACATCACCAACCACACTTAAAGCCTATTAACACTTGAGTTATGCTCCAAACGCACAACCCCTAATCTAGGATGTTACATAGAATTTTAGGGCAAAATCGAGAATAAAACAAAGTAAAGGACCCAAGTATAACGCGCGAATGACATAGAGGACCAAAGGGGAAATATTTCCAATCCTCCAAAATGCGGCGTTTTAGAAAGGACTCAAATGAAATTGGGACAAAACTTAAGAGTAAAATTCAAAATAAAAAGAAAGCTGAATTAAAAAGAAAAAAAATGCGGAAGGGCCAAAAGAGTAAATAACCCAATTTCTCAAAACACGCGGATCCTCTCCTGGGTCGGGTCAACACGCAGGTTGAGGGCGCAAAATGACGTCGTTTCAGTTCCTAAATGCATGACCTAAAATGACATTGTTTTCGTTCTTTATATAAGGCCAATTTTTTTAAAAAAATCATTTGTTACTCAGTTTAAAAAAAAAAACAGAAGGGACGAGTCCCTTTTCTCTCTGCTGTGGTCTCTTCTTCGACCACAGTGACCACTAGAGGCTACAGACTCACTTGCATGACTCCGCCAGGGACGACGGTTATGCGTTTGTATTATTTTTTTTGTATTATATATATTATATATAGTTAAAAAAATAAGAAAACCTTTGTGTATATATATATATATATATATATATAAATGCCAAAAAGAAAAGAAAAAAAAAAAAAATGTAAAAACCTTTGCTCTTTGGTATTGATGGTATATGTTTCCGTATTGTGTGTAGAGAGTTACAAGTGATTTTCTTTTCAGTCTTTATAGTCGAATGAAAATAAAAATAAAAATAAAAATAAAAAATACAACCTGTTTTTCATATTTGTTGCCCTTTTTTGTTGTTGTTTGCTGGCCCTTTTGCTTCCTTATTTGTAGGTAAAACCGTCGGGCATGGTGTGGCCCTAGTGCTTTCCTGGCACGGGGCTGTGGCGCGCTTGCGGGGGCTGCTCGTGGGGGAGAGGCGCTGGAAAGCTTTAGAAACCCCTAGGGTTTCTGAAATTTTTAAAAATTTTGGGCCATTCGGACCTTGTTATTTTAGATTAAAAATTGAGCTCGAGTTTAATTTGTTGGGTTTGTAATAAAAAGGGATTATTATGGGACTTTAATATTTATTTTTTATTTTTAATTTAAATTTAATTAATGGGCCTCGAGCAAATTTAGGCCCGTGCATATTCATAACTTGTGAAAACCGAAATACATGTTGCAGAGCAGAAAGTAGGCAACGCACCACTTCAGAATGGCTTGGGGAAAAAGAAAACTGGTGTTGGTCGTAAATTAAGCGATTACATATCTTAATTATTGGTTCTTTCGGAACACAATGTTTGATTTTTGACCATAGACATCAATCCTAGAAATCTTCTCCAAATCTAGTTTCCTGTGCACATACTTTTTCAGTTCTTTTTCCTTTCCCATTCCATCTATCATGGAAAGTTATGTTTATACATGGGGTCAAATAATTTGAAGATTATACCAGTCAAATATAAAGTTTCGTGATCAAAATTGAATAATGTTTTTTTATATGAAATCTATATGGTAAACAAAATTTTGAATATTATTTTCTATTTACAAGATTCAAATATTAAAAAAATTTATAAGAAAATTTTTATTTAGCATAAAACAATTTATGATGGTATCCGGTTAGTGTGGGATGCTAATTGAAAAACTATTATTGTTGAGATTAACTGTGCTCTAACTATCAAAAGTATTCATGATAGCATTAGATGGCATTTAAATAGAGATTTGGTGTTGCAAATTCAAGAACTGTGTAGACGTGAGTGAAGAGTGAATATCAAGTAGATACCAAAGGAGGCGAACCGTACTTCTTATATTTTGGCTGGACTGGTGAAATGTTTTCTTATTGGTACTCGAATGTTTTATAAAGTTCCTGTTATTGTTATTTCGTAATTGATAATCCTTTATAGTTTGTTAAAAAAAATATTAAATTTTATTTAAAGAGCGTCAAACATTTTATCAATCAACACAGCAAAATGTTATAATTTAAATAAATTATAATAATTATTTAAAATCTAATTTTTAACAAATTTTCAATTTTGATTAACAAATTCAATAAATAGATGTAACTAATTAGATGGAAGGGTTCAATTAATTCCCTCTTTTCGTAACATAAAGTTAAATAATTTGGTTTTTGATTTTTCAAGATTCGGTTCTAAAGCTTGCTTTTACTAAAAGAATACAAGGAAAAAGCAAACGATATGATGGAGTTGCATCCACTTGCATGATGGTGATGCAATTGTTTTGATAAATCTAAATCCGTCCAATTATTTAGTATTTTGATTTGTCTCGTTTCAGACCTCACCCATGTTTACTGGTTTTAATCAATTCAATTCCAATTTAAAAATAATAATTAAAAAAAAAAGCTAAAATAGTATTTTGAAATAATGGTGTGAATTCCTTATTAGATCTTACAGGAATTGTCAATAAACCTGATATAACCGTTTGATTTGTGTAAGCACTAAATTTTGTTCGGCTTAATTTCATGTTTAATTTTTAAAAATTTAAAAAAATTGAAAAAAATACAAAAAATAAAAATTGCATTTTGACCTTTAAACTTTCCTTAAATTGTATTTCAACCCCTAAACTTTCCAAAATTATATTTTGACCCCTCATCTTTCTCAAAATTACACTTTGACCCTAATTCTTTTACAAAATTATGCTTCAACCCCACATGTTTTGCTATGTTTACAGTTCAGTCCTTCTGTCAGAATATCCCCAACAATCTGGCCGATTTTGCTCAGCTACGCCCCGATTTTCTGGCCACCAGTCTAAGGGATGGACTCCCTTCCCCCTAGCCACCTAACACCTGCAAAAATAACACTATAAAAGGGGATTTTTCCCAAAAAAAAATCAAGGCCCCTAACATTCAAAAACAGCACGCACGAAAAAGGAGAAGGAAAAAAGAGAAAGAAAAAGAAGAGAAAAAGAGAGAAAGGAGGAAGAGAGAAGAAGAAGAAAAAGGAAAGGCATCGCACCACCCATGAGGAAGCGGCTGACGCAAGCAATCGCCATGGCATGGTTGGAGAAAAAGGAGAAGGAAGAAGAAGAAGAAAGAAAGAAAAAAAAAAAAAAAAAGGAAGAAAGGAAAGAAAAAATAAAAATAATCGATCGGTTGACCGACCCGACCCACGCCCCAAGAACCCGACCTGCAAACCACACCCAAAGAGGCCGAGGCAGACGCAAGCAAAAGAAAAAAAGAAGAAAAAAGAAACAGCAACAGACTCCCCAAGCAACAGCCCAATAACAGCGTAGGCCCATCCCATATTAAGCCTATTTCAGCAGCCCACAATTTTGAGCTTTGGTATATGCTTGACCCTTTGTTTTATTTACTCATTTAGTCCATATTGTTAATGTGTCTTATTTCAATTATATGAACATTTTTATGTTTCGTTTTTTTTTTTTTGAAATATTATTATGTGAATTTATTTATTAAATTTAATTTTTTTAATAAATTCAATTTTTTAATAAAAAAAAGTAACAAATCGGTTTAGCATTAAATCATCGTTTTCACCGCTATGTTGGGTGAACTTCTTTGATTTTATGTTAAACTTGGAATTCATTTATAAAAATTAAAATTAGAAATTTCAAAAAAAATATAAAATCTTTGTAGAAAAATTATCAAGATTTCATTTTTAAAATGTATATAATACGATGATATGTAATTTATCAAAATTTTCGTGTTTTAAAACTTTTGGTGTTTCAAAATTCTAATGTTTTCAAAAAATTTCGTGTTTCAAAATTTTTCGTGTTTTTAAAATTTTCGTGTTAAAAAAAATTCTTGTTTTCAAAAATTCTCGGGTTTCAAAAATTCTCATTTTCAAAAATTTTCGTATTTTCAAAAATTCTCGAGTTTTAAAAATTTCTCGAGATCCAAAATTTTCGTGTTTTCAAAATTTTTCGTGTTTTTAAAAATTCTTGTGTTTCAATTGGATCACAATTAAATATTAAATTGAATTTGTATTTTTGAAAATTAAGACAACACGCGTTTAACGAGATACCAATTTTGGGCGTCGTGAGGGTGCTAATACCTTCCTCGCACGTAACTGACTCCCGAACCCTATTTTTCTCTGGAATTTTAACGTAGACCTAAACTCGGCCCTTTTTTTTTAAGAAAATTCAAAAAATAAATTTTCTTTTAAAAAAAGAGGATTAATTAGGTGTCCGACCATACCTAGAAAAAAAAGATCGGTGGCGACTCCCTTTTTTAATAAAATCGAAACCATATTTTTAAATGTTCAATAATTTTCTCAATTAGCGCCCGTACAAAATTTTACGTCGCTACAGCTGGCGACTCTACTGGGGACTTTTTTTGAGAGTCGAGTCTGGAATTAAACGCGTGTTGTCAAAATTTTTGAAACTCCTTGTTCGAATTAATATTTAATTGTGATCCTTAAATTTTGTTTTTTGAATAGTCATGCATTTGCATCATGTTGTAAATATTTTTCTAACTTGTTTTATCTTTTTGTTTTTCAGCTCTAAGTTTTTACGATTTTAGTTTTTTTTAGTTTTAAAATAAAAACGAAAAGGTTTGTGAGTTTCTCCCCACACACCGTGCACTTGCATTTTTGCATAACATGAGCTCTCTACACGGGCTCTGTCAGTTTAAGTGGAAGTAAACGCTATGCCTTCGTGAGTTAACTTGTCCCTCCGCACAGGCTAGTGAATACTTCAGGGTCACATATGACTTATGCTTTCGTGAGTTAACTTGTCCCTCCGCATAGGCATAAGTAAATGTAATCCCTCGAATTGAGCTCGCGAGCCTATGATGGGCGATAACCGAGGCTTTGTACTAGCCTTAGTAGGCGACAGTACGGACAGTTCGAGTACATTTTTAGAACTGAAGCCGCATATAGTGAACTGTATGAACCACCCGATTAGAGCCATTTCGAAACTTCGTCCATCGAATAGTCACCAAAATAAGTACATGGGAGAAACGCTTCTTACTTTTTATTTCTTTTACATTTATATTTGTCTTTGCGAGAGAATTAGGTTTGTTTAATAAAATTGTATCGGGTAGATTATCTGATGAGCATGTGGGGTAGGTTTTTGTAAAGCATGATGGGGCAAAAAAACAAAAAACAAAACGTAGGTCTGGTTTCACCAAAATGCACGATTAAATAGCTTAATTTGTTAGATTTTCCATAGTTTTTCTCTGTTTATATTTGTTGTGATTACTAACCAAGGTTATTTGTCTTCATTTTTATTTTTCATCATGCATCATAGGCATCTTGTTAGGAAGGTGTTGATTAGAGATTGGTTGCCAAAAACGGGTTTCTGATAGAGGAGTCAATTACACAAGTAACCGAGAAAAATGTCGTGGTTCGAGATTGGCCTTTGAAAACCTAGAAAGCAAAAAGAGATAGTTTAAAGGAAGGATGTATCTCCAATCTTCCCGAGCATGTAACTTCGAATGCTCGTCAGAATAACCTCGAAGACTTGACTTGGATCTGGAAATAATGGGACTCAGACACTAGGGGCATCTTCACTGAAAAGTACGGAGGTATAGCTCACTTGATCGCCGTCAACGTAGAAGAACAGTTGATTCAAGCCATGGTTCGATTCTAGGACCCAGCTTATCAATGTTTCACTTTCAATCAGGAAGATATGACTCCGACCATAGAAGAGTATGCCGCCTTGCTTCTCGTTGACAATGTACAATTCAGCAAGATATATGTGAAGAAGCCCAAACCAATGACCTTCAAGAAAAAGCTAATGATGTTGACGGGAATGACTGATACATGGGCTGAAAAACAGATAAAGAAAAATAATGAAGTCAGTTGTGTTTCGTGGTTTTCTCTGCGAGACTTAGCTCAAAACCATCCAGATATTGTGAAGAGAGTGGATCTGTTTGCTTTGGCCATTTACAGATTAACCGTCTTCCCAAATGTCCTTGGGCACATAGAAGTTACGATAGTAGATTTCTTCGAAAAGTTGAGGCAAGGAATCAACCCCGTCTCAACTATCTTGGCCGAGACTTTTAGATCTCTAAGTAGTTGTAGGAGGAAAGGGGAAGGACGTTTTATCGGATCTTGTGATTACTTAATGTTTGGATTCGAGCCACTTCTGGAAAGTGGAGCGCACACCTTTCCACATGTTTACAAAAACATTCTCTCTATTGGAAGCTTACATTGGGAAAGATTGGCCGAAGGATGTCACTGAACAATACTGGGTTTCGATTTTTCAGAACCTCCACGCTGGAGACATAACTTGGAGAGCACCATGGATCCGTCCTTCGGTTCTGTTATACAAATGCGGAAGTCAAGATTGGGTGCCTTTACTCGGATTATGGGGAGGAGTTGGATATGCTCCGTTAATGGTTCAAAGGAAGTTTGCCTCACGTCAATTCATACCAGCTACCGGAGGATTGACACAGTCTGAGTTTACTTTTACAGGTGAAGGTTACATGAAAAAGTCTGAGATACTGCAAAGTCTTGGAAAGAAATTTACCTAATGGAGTTAGCTCTTTATACTGATACTATCACTCAAGATTATGACATATGGAGACAATTACGAGTGAATAGTCGACAAATCTCACTGACGGATTATACTTTCCAGAATCCTTTCTCAGAAGAAATACCGTCCGAGTTAGAAATGGCAAGACATGAATTTGAACGTGAAAAGGCCAAACTGTTACGGGATATTAGTTCTCTTCAAAAGGAAATTACCAACTAAAAATCGATGTTCAAATTGAAAAATCCAAAACTGAAAAAGTCTAGAAAGAAGCTGAGATCATGAGAAATGACTTAAAGGATCTTCATTTGGAAAATAAGAAATTAAGAGGCACTATAAGGAATAGTGGACTGGGCAAATCATCGGCAGAATGGAAGGAAGAACTAAGCAACATCAAAGGTGGGATGAAATTTTAGAGAGGGAAAGCGAAGAAGGAAGAGGAAAAAGCTGTGTGTGCTATGATAGAGTTAAGGAAGAAGAATGTTCAATACGAAGCCCTGTCTGCAGAATTAACGACTAATGTTCAATACGAAGCCCTGTCTGCAGAATTAACGACTAGTCAGTCTGAGTGTCAAGAGCTAAGAAGGAAAATACGAGATTTAGAAAATACACTGCAAGCTCATCAACAAAATTTGGATACTCTCCTAAAAGCCCTAGAAGAAAAAAATGGCCAGTATGACGAGAGATTTGCTTACGAAAGAGCTCTCCAAGAAAAAGATATGCATTTCGGTGCTTTGATCAATGAAATTTGTAAGGCGGCTATGCAAATCGTGCAATTATCAGATGAAGCCGAAGCTCTCAGTTACCAATTCCCTCCGAGACAAGGATCAAGCATGTCGGAGTTCCTAGAACAAGTGAAGAAACAAGGCGATGTGGCTAGGAAATTTGTGTAACTGTTAAATCAGATATGGCAAAACTTTTTGTAATGGACTCTTTTGATTAATGAAATGCCTAAGTATGGGGCTATCTTGAAATAAACACTAAAATTCTTGCATTTTTATTCATTACTAACATTCATTTATCATTTATTCATTTATCCATTCATTTGCATGTGCAAATCACCTTAATCATGCACTGAGCACTAAAATCGGTACACAACAAGGCTCGATATGGTTTAGGGTTCAAGCCGAATAAGCGACAAAGAAGAAAATAGTTGCAGAAAGATCAAGAAAGGAGGATTGCAAGAGCTTCAGGTCGGGAATTGGAATGGGAGCCCATAGCGTATCCTCCTTTGTCAAAAACATTTACATCTGCAGGAATGATGTACCCAGGAAAAAATAATTCGCGAAGCACACTGTTATTGATTGAAAGGGGTCTTCAGAACGTCAGTATAAATGTTATTGATAAAGGAGATGATGCAATTAAAGATGTTTCAATGATACGCCCTTGTCCTCCTGGATTCATTTTGAACGATTAGATTGCTGTAGATCTTCTTGTAGTTTCTAAGTCCTCTCCAAAGTAATGCTCAATGTTAACTCTCTTTTAATGTGCCCCTAAGTAATAGTGGGATTCTTTTGTAAGAGCTTATGTTTGCTCTTTATCATTTAAACGAACATTAATGGAGATGCATTTTGTCATGGTCTTTTCATTCTCATTAACTTCATAATTTTTCCCTCTTCTCACAGCCTGTCCTTACATGTACCTCATATCATGCCATAACATTATGTTTGTTGGTTCCAATACCTTGAAACTCCTCTATAGTTTTCTTTTCCATTCACCTCTCAGGTGTTCAAATATCAGCGACATGAGCAATCTCGTTACAAGTCTTGAAATCAATTTCGAGAAAGCTATTTGTTTAGGAGAATTCGAAGCTGAGGAAAGTGCTGAAGATTATGTCTAGTCTTCTGACTTACTAAGAATGGTAGAACAAGAAGATAAACAGATTTTACCCCATCAAGATTTAGTTGAGACAGTAAACTTGGGAAATGAAGAAAAGAGACAAGAAGTGAAGATTGGGATTTCCATTTTAGAGAACACCAAACATGATTTGATCGCTTTGCTTCGTGAATACTAAGATGTATTTGCATGGTCGTATCAGGACATGCTAGGGTTGAGGGAGGATGTAGTGGTCCATAGACTCCCACTAAAACCAGAATGCAAACCCATTCAACAGAAGCTAAGACGAATGAGACCTGAAATGCTATTAAAGATAAAAGAAGAAGTCAAGAAACAATTTGATGCTGGCTTCCTATAAGTCTCTAAATATCCAGAATAGGTGGCTAATATAGTCCCAGTACCGAAGAAAGATGGCAATGTATGAAAAGACGGCAAGGTACGAATGTGTATAGATTATCACGATCTGAATCGAGCAAGTCCTAAAGATAATTTTCCCTTGCCACACATTGATATGTTGGTGGATAACACAGCAAAACATTCATTGTTTTCTTTCATGGATGGATTCTCGGGTTATAATCAGATAAAGATGGCTCCCGATGATATGGAGAAAACTACCTTCGTAACGATGTGGGGAACATTCTGCTACAAGGTGATGCCGTTCGGATTAAAGAATGTTGGGGCAACATATCAGAGGGCCATGGTGATGTTGCTCCATGACATGATGCACAAAGAAATATAAGTCTACGTCGATGATATGATTGCCAAATCTCGGGGGGAAAGAGAGCATGTTGAGAACCTCAGGAAGTTGTTCAAAAGATTAAGAAAGTTCTAGCTGAAGCTTAATCCAATCAAGTGTACGTTTGGGGCTACTTCAGGATAATTACTAGGCTTCATTGTCAGTGAGAGATGTATTGAGGTTGATTCAGATAAGATAAAAGCCATACAAGAACTACCACCTCCGTGCACACAAAAAGAAGTTAGAGGATTTTTAGGGAGGTTGAACTACATCGCTCGATTCATTGCTCAACTTACCAACCAGTGTGACCCAATTTTTCGACTCTTTCAAAACACAATACTGGAGAATGGAACGAGAAGTGCCAAGTGGCCTTCGACAAGATAAAACATTATTTATCTAACCCTCCAGTGCTAGTACCGCCAACTCTCGGGAGACCATTAATATTGTATCTGACTGTGTCCGAAAACTCAATGGGTTGCGTATTGGGGCAACATGATGAGTCAGGGAAAAGAGAAAGGGCGATTTACTACCTCAGTAAGAAGTTCACAGAGTATGAAGCAAATTACCCATCAATTGAAAAAATTTTGTTGTGCTTTGGTCTGGGTAGTTCGAAGGCTCAGACAATACATGTTGTATCATATGACGTGGTTAATTTCAAAGCTAGACCCAATAAAGTACATGATGGAATCACCTGCACTCTTAGGAAGAATGGCACGATGGCAAATCCTACTATCGGAGTACGACATTGTCTATGTGAGCCAAAAGTCAATAAAGGGGAGCGCAATAGCTGACTTCTTAGCAACTCGAACAACAGAGGAATACGAGCCATTAAGATTTGATTTCCTAGATGAATATTTGATGTGCATTACAGAAAAAGAGTGTGAGTCGTCAAAAGAGAAATCATGGAAGATGAGCTTTGATGGTGCATCAAATGCCTTGGGGCATGGGATTGAAGCAGTCTTAGTGTCACCAGAAGGGAAACATTATCCACTCACTGCCAGATTAAATTTTTTCTGTACCAATAACGTTGCGAAATATGAGGCTTATATCATGGGACTTCGTGTAGCTATTGAACTAAACATCAAAATCTTAGAGGTGTACGGGAACTCAGCATTAGTGATTTACCAAATCCGTGGAGATTGGGAAGTAAGAGATTCGAAATTAGTTAAATACCGCGATCTCGTTGCGGAACTAGTTAAAGAATTCAAAGAAGTGACTTTTAATTACTTCCCACGAGAAGAAAACCAATTGGCTGATGCCCTAGCCATTTTGGCTTCAATGTTCAAAACAAACAGAGAAACGGAAATATTGCCTCTCCAAATGAGCATATATGAGGTCCCTGCACATTGTTTTAGCATTGAAAAAGAGACAGATGGATGGCCTTGGTTCCATGATATCTTAGAATATGTCAAGAATCAAACGTATCCCGAGCAAGCAAATGAGAGCGAGAAAAGAACAATCAGAAGAATGGAGGTGGGATTTGTCCTTGATGGGGATATCCTGTACAAAAGAGAAAAAAATCAAGTGCTCCTGAAATACGTGGATGCTGTTGAAGCCAGAAAAATACTTGAAGATGTCCATGAAGGAATTTGTGGGACGCACGCCAATGGTTTCACTATGGCTAGGCAGATTATGAGACTCGGTTATTACTGGCTGATGATTGAAAACGACTGCATCAGTTTTGCACGAAAGTGCCACAAATGTCAAATTCATGGCGATAAAATTCATGCAGCCCCTTCACCCCTTCATGTCATGACTTCTCCGTGGCCTTTTTCTATGTGGGGCATGGATGTTATAGGTCAATTTCCCCGAAAGCTTCTAATGGACACCGATTCATTTTTGTTGTTATAGATTACTTCACAAAATGGGTAGAAGCCGCTTCGTTTGCTAATGTGATGAAGACTGCAGTTTGCAGGTTCTTAAAAAAGGAAATCATATGTCGAAACGGTTTGCCTGAGAGGATCATTTCAGATAACGCTTTAAATCTGAACAATAAGATGATGAAAGAAGTGTGCGAGCAATTTCAAATAAAGCGTCAAAATTCCTCACCCTATCGCCCAAAGATGAACGGAGCAGTAGAAGCTGCTAACAAATATATTAAGAGGATTATTGGTAAAATGACTGAGACATATAAAGACTGGCACGAGAAGCTACCATTCGCTTTGTATGCATATCGCACATCTGCGCGGACATCTACGGGAGCAACTCCTTTCTCTCTGGTCTATGGAATGGAAGCTGTGCTGCCCATTGAAATTAAGATCCCCTCTCTACGAGTCTTAATGGAGTCGAAACTAGAAGAATCAGAATAGGTTCGAGCTCGATATAACCAGCGAAATCTTATCGAAGAAAAATGCTTGAAGACAATCTGTCATGGACAGATGTACCAAAAGAGAATGATCAACGCCCATGACAAGAAGGTGCGGCCAAGAGAATTCCGCGAGGGAGAACTCGTACTGAGAAAGATTCTTCCAATATAAAAAGACTTTCGAGGAAAATGGGCACCAAATTGGATCTTTGATTCTCACTGAGATGGATCGGAGGGAGTTACCTAATCCAGTGAACTTAGATGCTGTAAAGAAATATTATGCCTAAAAAAATAAAAAGATCAAGATGAAAACCCGAAAAGGGCGTCTTGATAAAAAAATATAAAAAATAAAAAGAGAAGAAAAAGAGAGATCAAGATGAAAACCAGAAAAGGGCGTCTTGATTAAAAAAAGAAAAAAAAAGATCGAGATGAAACCTGAAAAGGGCGTCTTGATAAATAAAAATGATTAGGATGAAAACCCGAAAGGGCATCCTAATGAAGCAGATTTGGTCTTAGGGAGCAAGGCGATTTGAACAGAGAGTCAAATGGCGAGATTATAATATTTGAAGCAGACTCGGAAGCTCAAAATCTTCTACACAAGAAGCTTTACTCGAAAAGATCCAGGATGAAGAAACGTGGAGAAAATCATACGTTGGATATCTAGAGCATTTGCGACAATTGAATCTACTTTCCTTTCTTTATAATGTTTTCTTTATTGAATTATTCCTTTTCAATTTTCTTTGCTTGTTGCTTTTGAAATAAATATGAATGTGAGGTATTTCTTTCATACCTACCGTGTCATTGTCAAGAATATCATGTTTGGTTCATTTAAATGATAAATAGTGATATGACATATTCTAAACAAAAGGAATGTTGAGCATTACCCAGATGAGAATTTGATAAGTACAAGTGCCTCAAAGCAAGGACAAAGTTCAACAGGGGGCAAAAGGGTGATATACGAGAAACACAGATTACTCGTAAAACTCGAGGACGAGTACAAAACCTGAAAGGAAAGTCAAGAGTTAAAACAATGAATGCAAGTCATCATGGAAATCGTAACGAAAAAGGATATATGACAAACAAACCCAATGCGCAAGGCATGATCATGTAGGCATGAAAGCATTTAAGACAAATACGTGCATATCATGATAACATCACGTATGACATATACGGGTACTCCAGTAGAGCAAGAGATTTTGATGATAGTTGTGCTGAATCAAGGAAAAAGAAGACATTCGAGTTCAACCAGATGATATGTTTTGAAATTTTGATATTTTTTTAAAAAAATTATTTCATTTCTATTTTCAAAAAAAACTCATATTACGAGAGGCGAGTTGAGCCTCGAGTCACACGCCGGGGTATTTTTTTCAATTTCTCTTTAAAAAAAATCAACTCATAATGCGAGAGGTGAGTTGAGCCTCGGGTCATATGCCGAGGTATTTTCAATTTCTATTTTTCAATTTTTGTTTGTTCCAAAAAATCAACTCATATTACGAGAGGTGAGTTGAGCCTCAGGTCACACGCTGAGGTATTTTTCAATTTCTGCTTTCCAAAAAAATCAACTCATATTGCAAGAGGTGACTTGAGCCTCAGGTCACACGCTGAGGTATTTTTCAATTTCTGTTTTTCAAAAAAAAAATCAACTCATATTACGAGAGGTGAGTTGAGCCTCAGGTCACACGCTGAGGTATTTTTTAATTTCTGCTTTCCAAAAAAATCAACTCATATTACGAGAGGTGAGTTGAGCCTCAGGTCACACGCTGAGGTATTTTTCAATTTCTATTTTTCAAAAAAAAAATCAACTCATATTACAAGAGGTGAGTTGAGCATCAGGTCACACACTGAGGTATTTATTTTATTTTATTTCTATTTTTCAAAAAAATCAACTTATATTACGAGAGGTGAGTTGAGCCTTAGGTCACACGCTAAGGTATTTTTTTAATTTCTGTTTTTCAAAAAAATCAACTCATATTGCGAGAGGTGGGTTGAGCCTCAAGTCACACGCTGAGGTATTTTTTTTAATTTCTATTTTTCAAAAAAAATCAACTCATATTGCGAGAGGTGAGTTGAGCCTCAGGTCACACGCTGAGGTATTTCTTTAAAATTTCTATTTTTCAAAAAATCAACTCATATTGCGAAAGGTGAGTTGAGCCTCGGTCACACGCCGAGGTATTTTCAATTCATTTTCAAAAAATCAACTCATATTGCGATAGGTGAGTTGAGTCTAGGGTCACACGAGGTATTTTCAATTTACTTTTTCAAAAAATCAACTCATATTGCGAGAGGTGAGTTGAGCCTTAGGTCACACGCTGAGGTATTTTTTAATTTCTATTTTTTAAAAAAATCAACTCATATTGCAAGAGGTGAGTTGAGCCTCAGGTCACACGCTGAGGTATTTTCAATTTCTATTTTTCAAAAAATCAACTCATATTACGAGAGGTGAGTTGAGCCTCAGGTCACACGCTGAGGTATTTTTAATTTCGCTTTCAAAAAAATCAACTCATATTGCGAGAGGTGAGTTGAGCCTCGAGTCACACGCTGAGGTATTTTTCAATTTCTGTTTTTCAAAAAAAAAATCAACTCATATTACGAGAAGTGAGTTGAGCCTCAGGTCACACTCTGAGGTATTTATTTTATTTTATTTTATTTCTGTTTTTCAAAAAAATCAACTTATATTACGAGAGGTGAGTTGAGCCTCAGGTCACACGCTGAGGTATTTTTTAATTTCTATTTTTCAAAAAAACCAACTCATATTGCAAGAGGTGAGTTGAGCCTCAAGTCACACGCTGAGGTATTTTTTTTAATTTCTATTTTTCAAAAAAAATCAACTTATATTGCGAGAGGTGAGTTGAGCCTCAGGTCACACGCTGAGGTATTTCTTTAAAATTTCTATTTTTCAAAAAATCAACTCATGTTGCGAGTGGTGAGTTGAGCCTCGGGTCACACGCCGAGGTATTTTCAATTTCTGTTTTTCAAAAAAATCAACTTATATTGCGAGAGGTGAGTTGAGTCTAGGGTCACACGCTGAGGTATTTTCAATTTCAGTTTTTCAAAAAAATCAACTCATATTGCGAGAGGTGAGTTGAGCCTCAGGTCACACGCTGAGGTATTTTTTTAATTTCTATTTTTCAAAAAAAAAAAATCAACTCATATTGCGCGAGGTGAGTTGAGCCTCAAGTCACACGCCGAGGTATTTTCAATTTCTATTTTTCAAAAAAATCAACTCATATTACGAGAGGTGAGTTGAGCCTCAGGTCACACGCTGAGGTATTTTTCAATTTCTGCTTTCCAAAAAAATCAACTCATTTTGCGAGAGGTGAGTTGAGCCTCAGGTCACACGCTGAGGTATTTTTCAATTTTTGTTTTTCAAAAAAAAAATCAACTCATATTACGAGAGGTGAGTTGAACCTCAGGTCACACGCTGAGGTATTTATTTTATTTTATTTTATTTCTATTTTTCAAAAAAATTAACTTATATTACGAGAGGTGATTTGAGCCTCAGGTCACATGCTGAGGTATTTTTTAATTTCTGTTTTTCAAAAAAATCAACTCATATTGCGAGAGGTGAGTTGAGTCTCAAGTCACACGCTGAGGTATTTTTTTTAATTTCTATTTTTCAAAAAAAAAAATCAACTCATATTGTGAGAGGTGAGTTGAGCCTCAAGTCACACGCTGAGGTATTTCTTTAAAATTTCTATTTTTCAAAAAATCAATTCATATTTCGAGAGGTGAGTTGAGCCTCGGGTCACACGCCGAGGTATTTTCAATTTGTTTTTCAAAAAAATCAACTCATATTGCGAGAGGTGAGTTGAGTTTAGGTTACACGCTGAGGTATTTTCAATTTCTGTTTTTCAAAAAAATCAACTCATATTGCAAGAGGTGAGTTGAGCATCAGGTCACACGCTGAGGTATTTTTTTAATTTCTATTTTTCAAAAAAAAAAACAACTCATATTGCGAGAGGTGAGTTGAGCCTCAGGTCACACGTTGATGTATTTTCAATTTCTGTTTTTCAAAAAAAAATTAGCTCATATTACGAGAGGTGAGTTGAGCCTCAGGTCACACGCTGAGATATTTTTTAATTTCTGTATTTAAAAAAAACAACATAAAAAAAACTCAACTCATACAGCGAGAGGTGAGTTGAGCCTCAGGTCACACGCTAAGGTATTTTCAATTTCTGCTTTTTCAAAGATCAACTCATAATCCGAGAGGTGAGTTGAGCTTCGAGTCGTATGTCGAACTATTTTCGATTTCTGTTTTTCAATAAAGAATAAAGATTGGACAATCGAACAAAATTTAGTGCTTTTAAGTCTTTGCTCTATCCCTGTTTCACAGCAATGAGCAAAGAGGGGTAACTGTAAGCACTAAATTTTGTCCGGCTCAATTTCGTGTTTAATTTTTTAAAATTTAAAAAAATTGAAAAAAATACAAAAATAAAAATTGCATTTTGACCCCTAAACTTTCCAAAATTATATTTTGACCTCTCATCTTTCTCAAAATTACAATTTGACCCTAATTCTTTTACAAAATTATGCTTCGACCGACAATCCGGCTGATTTTGCGCACCTACGCCCCGATTTTTCGGCCACCGGTCTAAGGGATAGCCTCCCTTCCCCCTAGCCACCTAACACCTTCAAAAATAACACTATAAAAGGGAATTTTTCCCCCAAAAAAATCAAGGCCCCCAACATTCAAAAACAACACCCACGAAAAAGGAGAAGAAAAGAAAAAAGAGAAAGAAAAAGAAGAGAAAAAGAGAGAAAGGAGGAAGAGAGAAGAAGAAGAAGAAGAAGAAGAAGAAGAAAGGCATCGCACCACCGGCGAGAAGAAATGCGACGAGGCGTCGACGGTCAAGCAAGGGTTGAGAAGAAGAAGAAGAAGAAGAAGAAAGAAAGAAAGAAAAAGAAAAAAAAAAAAAAAGAAAGGAAGAAATGAAAGAAAAAATTAAAAAAATAATCAATCAGGTCGGACCGACCCGACTCGCGCAAACCACACCCCAGCAAGCCCGAGCCCGACGCAAGCAAAAAAAAAAAAAAAAAGAAATAGCAGTAGACTCCCCAAGCAACAGCCCAATAGCAGCATAGGCCCATCCCATATTAAGCCTATTTCAGCAGCCCACAATTTTGGGCTTTGGTATATGCTTGACCATTTGTTTTATTTACTCATTTAGTCCATATTGTGTCTTATTTCAATTATATGAATATTTTTATGTTTCGTTTTTTTGAAATATTATTATGTGAATTTATTTATAATTTTTTTAATAAATTCAATTTTTTTAAAAAGCAACAAATTGGTTTAGCATTAAATCATCGTTTTCACCGCTATGTTGGGTGAACTTCTTTGATTTTATGTTAAACTTGGAATTCATTTATAAAAATTAAAATTAAAATTTCAAAAAAAAATATAAAATCTTTGTAGAAAAAATTATCAAGATTTCATTTTTAAAATGTATATAATACGATAATATGTAATTTATCAAAATTTTCGTGTTTTAAAACTTTTCGTGTTTCAAAATTCTTATGTTTTCAAAAAATTTCGTGTGTCAAAATTTTTCGTGTTTTTAAAATTTTCGTGTTAAAAAAAAATTGTGTTTTCAAAAATTCTCGGGTTTCAAAAATTCTCGTTTTCAAAAATTTTCGTATTTTCAAAAATTCTCGGGTTTTAAAAATTTCTCGAGATTCAAAATTTTCGTGTTTTCAAAAATTTTCGTGTTTTTAAAAAATTCTCGTATTTCAATTGGATCACAATTAAATATTAAATTGAATTTGTATTTTTGAAAATTAAGACAACACGAGTTTAACGAGATACCAATTTTGGGCGTCGCGAGGGTGCTAATAACTTCCTCGCGTGTAACTGACTCCCGAACCCTATTTTTCTCTAGAATTTTGACGTAGACCTAAACTCGGACCCTTTTTTTTAAGAAAAATCAAAAAATAATTCTTCTTTTAAAAAAGAGGGTTTGTTAGGTGTCCGATCACACCTAGAAAAAAAAGATCGGTGGTTACTCTCTTTTTTAATAAAATCGAAACCCTGTTTTTAAATGTTCAATAATTTTCTCAATTAGCGCCCGTACAAAATTTTACGTCACTACAATTTGATTTTTTTTCGGTACAATGATAAATATTAATATTTACAACTTTTATTAATTTAATTTTTATTTTTATTTGAATTTGGTCTTTCACCTTTTAAATTATATCAAATTTAATCATCAACCTTCTAAAAAGAATTTAATTAATTTTTTAATAGATATACCAACTAAAATATTAAATTTTTAAACATAATAGTCCAAATGACAATCAAGTATACTTTCTCACTTTTTAAATTTTATGAATTTTTATATATTTTTAATTTTAATTTTAAATATTTTGATATTTTTAAAATATTAACTGAGCTGACATATATGACAAATAGTAAACTACTAAACGGATTGTTATTATAAAAATTTATTTCATATTTAAAAATAATAATAATTAAATTGAATTTAAAAATTAAAAATTAAATTAATAAAAATATAAATGTGTAGCTCTAAATTTATCTGTATACATTTCTTTCCTAATGATGGGATTGTAGTCTCGCCGTTATGATAAAAGATTTGTATTACAGTTATCAATGATGAAAATTGTCTAAATCATAAAATAACAATCATAATATCTCATTCTAATCGTTATTTATTTATTATTTTCTTATTTGTTGCGTCTATTCTGGTCTTGACAAGGCGAGCGTTGGGGCCATCCAAATGCTATTCGTATGAATGATTTGGTTTAGTTTGATGATGCCATTTATAATATATGAAACATGGCAAAGCCACAGTTTCCCATCATGTGTTTGATGGGGTCAAGCTTGTTGAAACTCAACTTTACAAGGGTCCCATCTTCATGACTTGATTTGGAATGCCTCACATGCCATGCTTTCTCTTCATTATTTTCTGCAATTTTTGGCTGATAATTGCGAGTTTTCCCGCACCTAATGCAGGAAAAATAGGGTTACTTTGGTTGACTACGGATTATGTAGAATATGAGAATTTTCGTAGAAAAACATGGAAACCAACATTGCTGTTTTGCTGCTAGCAGGACTGGATATGGAATGTGAATACTAATTTTAAAGAAATTGATAAATTAAAGAAATCTTGAATAATGGAGACAAAAAGGCAGCTGAAAACATCATAGGATAACATGCACGAACAAAAACTATAGCAGCTAGCATGTGATTTTTCAAACTTTTGAACCTACTTAAGGAACGGGAAGAACGAGTCTTGAAATGTTGTAGAGTTGTCTACACAAATAAATGATAATTGCAAAAAGGAAAAACGAAAGCTTTTTCAATATGTTATTATCTTCTGGTGTATTAGTCATGTAAGTATTTGATATTGATGGAACAAATTATTAAAGCAATCAGCCAAAAAGGCTTAGTCATCATGTCATCTTTCGTATTTCTTTATGTTGCCCTTCACATTGATAGTGAGAGAAATGACCCCTTGAAAACTCCCTTATAGGAGAGTACCTAAAAGATACTTGGTATATCCACAAACGACAACAATTCTCGTTGATCTTTGTTCTTTTTTATGTTGGGAAAATAGAAGCATTTTTAGCGATTTTTTTTTTCAATGAAATTTTCATTAATTATAATATCAGTACAAAGAGCAAATTCATTAAAAATTACAATGAAAGACACGGTATGATCACTTGACAAATATTTGAGCCATACCAAAAAAGAGCAAATTACACTTGCATCAGGGCTCCACTGCCTGCAAAACACCATAATAAGACTCAAACAATTCAGCTGATGAATCTTGAAAAAGGTTGTCAATAAATGACAAGAATAGGGTAATCTCTTAAATTTTATTGATAGACCTCAGTAGTTACGTAGGAATCAAATTGTTAAAAGATAATACCCCATAATAATATCATATAATATCTCATTAGGAATCAAATTATTAAGAGATAATATCTCATAATAACATCCTATAACATCCCATTAGGAATTAAATTGCTAAAAAGATAATATCCCATAATAATATCCTAACACCCCTCAAGTTGGAGTATACAGATCATAAAATGCCTAACTTGCTGAGAAAATATTTAAATTGCGGTTTACCAAGCGCCTTTGTAAAAATGTAAGTCAATTGAATAGAGATCTGAACATAAGAAAGTGCAATCAACCCATCCTGGATTGCATCCCTAACAAAGTGAGAATCCACTTCAATATGTTTAGTTCGCTCGTGAAATACGGGATTCTGTGCAATATTCAGTGCAGATTGACTACCACAAAATTAAGGAATTGCTTTAGGATGATGAACACCTTAGCTCAATAGTAAGGCCTTCAATCACTTGAGCTCACAAGTGACGGAAGCAATATACCTATACTTAGCCTTAGCAGAAGAATAGGAGAAATATATTGTTTCTTAATTTTCCAGGAAATAAGAGGTTGTGCCAGAAAAACAAGTCAGCCAATAAGTGAACATCGAGTTAACGGACAAGCAGCCTAATCCAAATCACACCACCTTTTCAAGGATAAATCACTATCAGATTTCAAAAGAATCCCTTAGCCAGGAGAGTCTTTCAAGTATCGGACAATATGCAAAGCCGCGCCCCAATACTCTTGCCTCAGGCATAAACAGGGACAAGACATGAACTGAGTATGTCAAATCCGGTCTGATCACTACCAAATAACTCAAAAGACTCATTAACTGTTTGTACAGATCAGGATCAGACAAAATTCTCCCTATAACATGCGCTAATATATGATTTTGCTCTATTGGCGACCTTGTGGGGTTTGCTCCCATAAGACCCGCCTCAAAATAATATCAAATGCATATTTCCATTGACAAAGAAATAACCCCAAAGAGCTACGAGTTACCCCTATCCCCAAAAAAATATTTCAAAACACCAAGATCTTTCATATGGAAGCAAGAATTGAGATACCCCTTAAAAGTTTTCAAAGCTGAGGAATCGTTCCTAGAAATAAGCAAATCATCAACACAAACTAGCACATTAATGCGTACAGATCCCTTAGTGTATGTAAAGAAGGAATAATTAGAATATGATTGAAGAAATCCATAACCTTTCAGTACAGTAACAAGCTTCGTAAGCCAATACCAAGGAGCCTGTTTCAACCCATACAAAGACTTGCTCAAACGACAAACCATTTCAGGCTTATTAGGAGCAAAACTTGGAGGAAGCTTCATGTAAACCTCTTCATCAAGATCACTATACAGGAAAACATTAAGGACATCCATCTGATGTAAGTCCCAATTTTTCGAAGCTGCAATAGCTGAGAAAGCCCGAATAGTCACCACTTTTTCCACAGGTGCAAAAACTTCATTATAGTCAGTACCTTCTACTTGGGGATTACCAAAAACAACAAGACAAGCTTTAACTCTCTCATCTATCATAGTAATATTTAATTTTTTATACTCACTTACTACCCAGTGCTTTTTCCAAGGAAGAAATGTTTACATAGACCAAGTGTTATTATCCTCCCAACCACAAATGTAACAGTCCGATTTAGGGGCTAGTCGGAACAGTGATCTTGGGATCACTAATATGGGGTTAGAGAAAATTTATTTTAATGTTATTTTATGAATTATAGAATGATTATATAAGTGCATGAAAATTTTGGTGCTTTAATTTTAGCGATTTCAAGCTTAATCGCGAAAAAGAACTAAATCGCATAAAGTGCGAAAGTTCTATTTTATAAGCTAAAGGTGCCTAATAGCCACAGAATATTAATTCAGGGTCTTTAAACTGCAATTAGACCCCTAAGAATGGAGTGGCCAGCCATAGGAGATAAAAAATGACAAAATTGGTAAAAGTTGGTAAAAGTTGGTGATTAAATTGACTTGTATTAATAAAATAAAGAAAGAAAAGATATCATCTTTTCTTCTTTCCATCACCACCGAAAATTAGCAGCAAAGAGGGGTTCAAAAACTCAAAAATTTCAGCAAGCTTTCTTCCTAACAAGTAAGTGATGTTAATGGTTTTTCTTGAAGATAGTTGTACTTTTAGAACCCCTAGAGCTTAAGCTTTCTAATGAGGGGACTATCTTGCAATATGGTGAAAAGATTAGAGCTTTTCCATTAGAGTTTTCAATGTTATTTTCTACATTTTTATGGAAGAAAATGAGTCTTAGTTGTTAGATGAACAACTTTTGTGAAAAGTGTTGCCATGAAAACACCTAAATGAAACTTTTTGTAAAGGTTGCAAAATTGGTAGTAAAATGTGTGAAATGTTGGGTTTTGATGATAGCCATAAGAGAAATAAATGTTCACCTAGGCTCATTAAAGGTAGAAATTTGATTAGAATTGATTTCTGAGTTTAGGGGTAAAATGGTCATTTTGCCAAAGTGTAAGGGCAAAATAGTAAGTTTGCTAAAGCATGATTATTAAAATATTTTTACTAAGGTGATGATTGAAATGAGCTACTTTGCTATTATAGAGCAAGAAGAACCAAGAATCAACCTTGATCGGGGCAAGAATAAAGTCCCGACTAGATTGAAGATCTAGCTCATTTTGAAATTGAGGTAAGTTTGTATGTGATAAATTCAACATTTATGCTAGCATGTTTGAGAATGCTTGATGTTATAATGATATATGATGCTCTATAAAATTAAGTATTTAGTATTGAATGAGAAAGTTGAGATGGATGAGGTCCCATGTAAGACCATACTGGGGACATGGCCTCGGCACCGAATTGAGATCCTGTATAAGACCATATCTGGGATATGGCTTTGGCATTGAATATGAAAAAAATTGTATAAGAACGTATCCAGGATATGGTATCGATATTGATGTGAGGTTTCATATAAGACCATATCCGGAATTTGGCATCGGCATTCAAAGATGGTCCATGTAAGACTACATCCGGGATGTGGCATTGGCTTTGTGTTTATGCTAATGATAATAAATATGCATCTATGAGTATCCTTAGTGATTTATTGGGATAAATAGATTTGCTTGGAAATAGAAATGAGAATTGTATTAAAGTCATATGAATAAATGAATACAGGTACTCGTGAGAAAATTCACGAGGAATGTTTACGATATGTGGCATGGTATGTTCTAGATAAGAACAAGTACGAGCAAGTATGGAAAAGTGCTTATGACTTCGTATGGTTATCTAATGCTATGGATTGATGTCATTATGAGCTTATTTTTTCTATTTATTTTCATGCAAACTTACTAAGCTTTGTTCTTACCCCTCTCATTTCCCTTTTCCTTGTAGTATTGCCAAGATAATTCGAGGATCGTGGGACGCAGGAGTTCAAAAATCACACTATCAACATCACTTTGGTATAACAATTTAGACTTATGGCATGTATAGGATTTGGTATTTTATTAGGTCGTAATTGTTAGCCAAAGTGTTGGCTATGTATGTTATCAAAGTCATTTTGTAAATGGTCATCGGAAATGGGCCATCACTTGTTAAGTTTATATATTCAATGATGATGAAATTATGAAGTTTATGCTTGTGTGAATGCTTTGAATTGAGTTCTTGGATGTGCCTTTGGGTCATGAATGATGTTTATATGAGTTGGAATTAGTATGTCTACTATGCAGGGTGGCATTTGGCTTGCAATATACCCTTTTTATGTCCACACGGGTAGACACAAGGGCGTGTGTCTAGGCCGTGTAGGACACACGGTCAGCCCCATAGGCGTGTTGGTCAACCGTGCGTCCTTTGCATGCTAGGTTTACAAAGTCAGGATGCTCAGTAGTAAACACACAGGCAAAGACATGGCCGTGTGTCTCAGCCGTGTGGAAGGCACGGCCTTGGACATGGGCTTGTGCTCAAGCTGTATGAAGTCTGCACTTTAAATGTGAAATTTAATTCAACACACGGTCTAAGGACACAGGTGTGTGCCTTGGCCGTGTGACCTTAGTAACGTGTTGACGTCATAAACAGAATGCCAAGGTTTTGGTACATGGGCGTGTCGAGGCCGTGTGAGGGCACGGGCTAAGGGCATAGGCGTGTGTCTAACCGTGTCAAATAAGTCAGTGTCGACCACGAGTGAAAAGCACCAGCATGTCTCAAGGGCACACGGGCGTGTCCCTTGAGTAACACCGGCGTGTGGCCCCTGTTTAGGCAAAAATTTTCTAAATGCGTAAAAGTTTTCGATTAATTTCTAAAACTTTCTGGAAGTATGTTTAAGGCCTCGTAGGCCTAAAATGAGTATGTTTTGGGTTTGTATGGAAAGTTTTTAAGACGAAATGAAATATTATAGCCCGAAACGTCATGTTTAAGCAAATTGAGTTAGGTAATGCCTCGTATCCGGTTCCAGTTTTGAACACGGGTAAGGGGTGTTACAACAAATCTCTTTTGGCATAGCATCACGCCATCCTGCATCCTTCATAGTCTCTTTAAAAGACTATGGCTCGACCCTTGCAGTAATAACTGTAAGAAAATTTTTGGTATTTCATAGTAAATTTGTCACAATTAACATAATGCGTTATAGGAAATAAAGTACCTGAAGAAGACTCTAAAGTAGGTGAGGTGGGAGCTTTATGACGATATGAGTGACAAAATCCCAAAGCTTCATAGAGGGAAATTTCTCCCTATGCCCTCATCCCAATTTAGGCACATCATTACCCAAAGCCCTCTATACCATAGTGTTATTGGAGGAAGAAGAAGATACCATAGGTGTCGAAGAACTTGTAGGTGGCAAACTCACAGGTTGCAGAGTAGCAAGCGGAGGAACTGTCGTGGGTTCTAACACCTCTGATTCACCAAAATATGTATAAAAAATTATGTTTGCACTCCAATATGGTAAAGCAACATTGTCAGGCTCAATGCTTGCAACATTCGCAACCAAATATAGAAAAATATCTTTAAAAAATTTCACATTGTAAGAGACAAAGAACTTCTTAGAATCCAAATCATATCAATACCAACCCTTTTTGCCAAAAAGGTACAAAAAAAACACACTTTCGACTTCAAATAGCAAACTTATCACCCTTAGAATATTGATTATGAGAAAATCATATGCAACCAAACACACAAAGATCATCAAACAAAGGAGGGCTACAAACAACATTTCATATGGTGTCTTATTATGAAGAGGAGGTGAAGGAGTTCAAAAAATGAGATGAGATGCAGCCAACACATACTCTTCCAAAAAGATATAGATAGATTTCCTTAGAAACACAAAGCACGAGCTACATTTAAAATATTTTGATATTTCCTCTCCACTCTCCCATTTTGTTGAGGATTACCAAAACAAGATGTTTGAAAAATAATGTCATTTGCAAGAAATAATCCTGAAAACAATTAAAATTTGTCCCATTATCACTTCTAACACATTTTGTTTGTTGAGAAAATTGATGATCAGCCATAGCAATGAATGACATGAAAATTTTGAAAACCTCCATTTTATTTTCCAATAGATATACCTAAACAACACAAGAGAAATCATGAACCAATGTAAAAAAAATAATGTGATCCACAAGATGAAGGAGTGTCATAAAACTCCTATAAATAACAATGAACTAACTCAAAAATACAAGCGGCTTTCTGTTCAGTAATTTGAAGTTATATCTAGTCTGCTTAGCAAGATAATAAATTTCACATGCTTTATTCAGATAATCTCTAGGGTTACTAACATAAGGAAGTAACTTTACTACTTTCTCAGAATGGTAACCCAATCTTCTATGCCAAAGTTCCAAAAGGATGAAGCTTCAACCGGAATTGCTTTGACCTTTAAAACCTATCGGAAGTAGTAAAGTCTATCTTGTCTCTCACTCACTCTAATCAACTCCCTCAAATGAAGGTCCTGAATAGCACATATGTTAATAGAAAATTAGACAAAATAGTTCATATCATCATTCAACTAGGAAACTGAAATTAAATTGCAGTTTAATTTAGGAACGTAAAAAACATGTTTTAAGTGAATTTTTTCTATCAATTTAAACACTCCTTATTGGGTAGCCACCAATATTTGGCCATGAGGGAGTCCTACGAAACATGCTACAACATCTCTCATATTTTCCAAACACATAAGATCACACGTTACATGATTTGAACACTTTATATCAATAATCCATTTCTTCTTGGACTTACCATTCAATCGAGTGCAAGTTGATTGTTTATCATCGAACGCCGCCAGAAGAGACTACCATTGTTCAACTATAAAACCAGAAAGTGTTTCCCCCATTGGTAGCGGTGGAGGAGAAAACTTGCCGCCAGCCATTTAAAATGAAGAAAGAAAAAAATTGTGTCAAAAACCTTGCTCTAATACCATGACAAGAATAGGGTAATCTTTTAAATTTTATCGATAGACCTCAAGGGTATATATATCTATATAGTAATAGTTACGTAGGAATCAAATTGCTAAAAGATAATATCCTATAATAATATCCTATAATATCCCATTAAGAATCAAATTGTTAAGAGATAATATACCGTAATAATATCTTAAGAATAAACAAAGCAAACAAGCCACCTTAATTTGAAAACTCATGATTAGGGATAAAAATTTTACGTTAACATAACCAACTTTCTCTCCTTTTAAAATGCATTTATAATTTACTTTGTAGATTAGAAAAATTGTAAATCTTAAAATTATAAATGAACTTTGATTTTGTGTAATTTTATACATAAAATTTTGATTTGATCTAACTCTCACAAATTATTAACATAATTATTGATGTAACATCATTTTAAGTTTATATATAACATACATAAATAATTATATTTATTTAATATAAAAATAAATTAATGTATTTATTTAAATATATATATGATTAACTTAAATTTAAAGTTTCATGTATACGTTTAAACCACAATAAAAATTTCATGTGTATAATTGCTTAAAAATTAACATGTCAAATTATACATTAAACTCAAATTCATAAATAATTTTGAGATTTATCCTAAAAAATTTGACAAAACATTTCCCTTGATTTAAAGTTCAATTCAATATTTGGAATATGGATAACACAAATCCTCTTTTCTTTATAAATAAAAAAATCGATGCAAAAATAAAGGACGAGAGCCAAACCCTTTTAGTATATATTATTTTTTATTTTATATTTATAGTTTAATTTATAGTTTTAACTTTTAAAATGGTTGTAAAGGATTTATTTTACATGATAATTGATAAGGCTATAAATTAGATGTTAGTGCTTGTAAGTTACTTGAGCTTGACTCGAAAAAAATTTGAATTCAATTTGGTAGTTATCGAATTAAGCTCGATCTCGAGTAGCTTGAGCTATCAATCGAGCCGAATTCGAGCTTAGTAATACTAGACTTGAATAGCTTGCGAGTCTTATCGAGCTTTTCATATTTTTATATTATTAAATTACATTATTTCCCTTAATATATATTATTAACCTTAAGCATACTTATTGAGTCGAGCTCAAGTTTGAGCTTGAGTACAAAAATTGATAAACAACCTTAATCAAGCTCAAGCTCGAGTAGCTCGATTATATCTCAAGCCAAGCTCATACTTAAAAAAAAAATTCAATCGAGCTCGAGTTAAGTATCAAGCTCGAACTCAAGCTAGACAGTATTTGGGCTCGGCTCGATAATACCCCTAATACCTCATAACATGATTAAGATTCATTATTGTACCGTTTGAAAAAACAATAGAAATAATTCTATTAGTTATTTTTTATTATTTTTAAATAAATTATTATAAATGTTGAGTACTTTTTCATTGTATTCCCTTAAAGGGGGCAATCGAATCTTTATATATGCATAACTACTGTTCTAGAATTGACGCTCTTAACAGACTCTATGCATGCTAAACATGTGTACTGCTCTGGGCTGCCTGTTGGACATTCCTTGGGCTCTTGCGAGCTCCCCTTGTGAACTCCTCCTGTCTTATGCAAGCTGGGCCTGCAAGCTTCTTTTGTAACCCCTCAAACTAGCTTAGGCTTTACAGCCCAATTTGAGTAATTACATGGGCCATGAAGATGGCCAAAACGTTTCCACAAGAAAAACTCATTTGTCCTGGAAATATGTTATTTTGAAAACATCATGTTCTTTTCAATAAAAAAATATTTGTTCCTCTTTATTTAAAAATACTTGTATTATAACTTAATTTTTAAAATACAATTGTAGCAGCTAACAATTTTCTAAAAACTTTTAACGATCATTTAAAAATCTGATATAACCAATCCAAGTAATATTTTCCCAAAATATCAAATACAAATTTCCCATGCCATAGTGCACAATTTAAAATAAAGTCCCAAAAAGTTTTTAAAACAAACCCTGATCAAAGTCCATAATAAAATCCATAAAAATCATAAAGTCCATAAAAGTCTCAAATCATCTTAAAAATCCATAACTATAAAATCATTTTTTTTCTGATAGCCTTTCGAATGACCGAATCCGAGTCCTAACCATGAGGATTATCTGAAACGCACAAGAAATGTGGGTGAGCTTTGAAAGGCTCAGTGTGAGATCAATACTTAATATATATATAACATGTATTTCACATATCAAATAAACACATCCAATTCCATATATGTAAACTATTTTCACAGAAATATCATATCATCATTGTAAAGCCCAATTTTTTATTGCCCGGGCCTAATACCAAAAGTGACCAGCAAATAGGGAATAAACCAAAATCAAACAGACTTAGGATAATTGGCCCAATACAAATTAAAGCCCAAAAGGCCCAGAATAAAAAAACAAGCCAGAAAATCCTAGTGCTGCTTGAGCCCCGCGACGTGCGCCGTATGTCCAGTGACTATCTGCACCATGCATGTAGAACCCTTCTCCGTCACGATATGGGAACCTACAAAACAGGAAGCAATAGTTGTAGTTGGGTTGGGATTCTTTGTTTTGTGGGTTATAAAAGGGGAATAAACAAATGTAAAGGGATTTTTTTTTCTTTCTAGAATTTACATAAACACACGATTATATACAAACACACGAGCAAATAGTTTTACAAGAAATCAACACAAAATCAAAGCAAATCAGCAAGGTTTCGGTTTTCTCTTTTCTTTTCCTTTTTCTTTTGAATCCGTTTTCTCTTCATTTTCGAAACAAGTTCCTTCCGATTTCCACAGATTAATTTCGATAACTGTCGAAAAACAAGCAAAGTTTTTTTAAAAAAAGAAAGGAAAACAAGAGAGGAACATACCTTGATTTCTCTTTCCACCAATCCTTTGGCGTTTTGCGACAGGCTTCTTTGCGATGAGGGCTATGCCCTAGCAGAGAAAAGAGGGGATCCCCTTTGTTTTTTTTTTTTTTTTGGAGGCTTTTCAACAGAATGAATTTGTAAAGGGAAACAAAAAAAAAAAAAAAAGGCTAGGGTTTCTTTAAAAAATGGCAGAATGCCATTCAACTTTAATTTTTATTTTTTTTTTGGTTTTTTAAACGGCATATTAAATGGTGTTGTTTGGGAGGATTGGAATCTATGCTTTAAATAGGATATTTACCCTATCGGTCCTTATTCTTTATATGTGCGTTTATTTTGATCCCAGCTCATGATTTGCTACTTCTTTGCATTTTATAATTTGCACCCTGCATTTTGTTTTGATTATAATTAAATCCCAAGCCTTTTACAACTCTAAATTGCTTTTAGTTTTTTTTGTTTTAATATTTTATTTACTTGTTGTAGTATTCTCGTCATTATTATTTTGGTTTTTCTATTTATTATTATTACACTTACCATTATTATTATTATTATATTTATGATTATCATTACCATTATTATTTTTACCCTTCATCTTCCTATTATATTTACTATTGTATATTATTGTTTACCTTAAATTTTTATTTTTTTAAATCATATATTATACTTATCATATCTATTATTCTCGCCATTAATGTTATTATTTTAATATTATAGTTATGTATTTTACTATTACTACTATTATTTTTTTATTATTCCTATTTATTTTACATCTATATATTATTATTACTATATTATATTTATTATTGTTATATCATCTTATTACTTTTTTTCCTTTACTTTTATTATTATTTTCTATGTGTTATTATTATTACTAGTATCATTATTTTCATTCTATTGTTTATCTTATTTTCTTTTACCACATCTTTTCAAACTCATAAAAATATTTTCTTAAAAATAAAGGCAATGTTTCATGTTTTGAAAATTCAAGGAATCGTGCCCTAACGTGCTGGGTTGTGGTTTCTGTTTGTCCAAATCATTAAATATCCTTTAAAATTGTGTCCGTTTTTTTAAACAATGCAATGTTTCATGTTTTGAAAATTCAAGGAATCGTGCCCTAACGTGCTGGGTTGTGGTTTCTGTTTGGCCAAAGCATTAAATATCCTTTAAAACTGTGTCCGTTTTTTTAAAAAAAATTTAAAAGCAAGGCAATATTTTGTGCTTGGAAGCTTTGAGAAATTGTGCCCTAACGTGCTGGGTTTCAATTTTTTCGCTCGTCCAAAGGACTAAATATCCTTTAAGATTTTGATCGCGTTGTCTCAACTTTAGAAATAAGGCAATATTTCTTGTTTGGAAATTTGAAGGATCGTGCCCTAACGTGCTGGGTTTCGATTCTTTCATTTGGCCAAATGATGAAAAACCCTTCTTAAAACGACAATGCATGAATTTTGGAAATCATGAAATGATCTTGGTGTCAAAGGTTTGAAACATCGTATACTAACATGTTGGACGTGAGATTTCATCCTTTCGAAACAAGAGAGTTTCGATATCCAATTCAAATTACCCAAACATTTTTCAAATGATCCATATCTTAAAATCTTTTCTAATTTTTAATATTAAGGACATTAATCAATCAATACGGTACCAATTTTGGGCGTTGCGATGGTGCTAATCCTTCCTCGTGCGTAACCGACTCCCGAACTCGTTTTCTTAAAATTCGTAGACCAAAACATTTTCAAAAGTGGCCCAATAGCACTTCAAAAAAAGATTGGTGGCGACTCTGTTTTTCTTTTTAAAGTTGGCCCGTTTTTCAAACAAAAAATGGTTTCGACAGCTTGGCGACTCCACTAGGGACCAATAAGAGAGTCAAGCCGTAATGTTGATTGATTAATGCCCTTTTATTGAAAATTAAAATCTAATTTTAACTTTTTTTTCTTTCGTCCCATCGCATATGTTTTTACATTTTAATTTTCTATGACACATTTGCATCATATTGCATGACCGTAATGGTCACACCTTTAAGTGAGAGTGAGAAGCTACTCCTTGGTGAGGTTTTCACCTCCGTGCAGGATAGTGGATCGCTTTCGGGATACATCCGTACCTATGTCTTCGTGAGGTTTTCGCCTCCGTGCAGCCGTAGGGAAATGTATCCCTCTGAACTGAACTCAGTCCGTATGAGCCTATAATGGGTAAGGATCAAGGAATCTGCTGGTTTAGGTACCCCTGCTTTAGAGCCAAAACCGCATATAGAGAACCCTAGGAACTTACCCTAGGTAGAGCCACGCCAAACCCTAGCAATCACCCAAATAGGTGCTGTATTATTTTTCGCATGCCTTGAGTTTTATTGTTGTTGCATGATACTAATTTGTTGTATTGTAATCGCATGGCATTTCATTTTCAAAGAGGTTTCAACTTACGTTTGGTTTCTAATTTAGGAAGGCTTATTATGGAGAATAGATTCATTGATAAAGTAGAGGACAATGCGGCAGTCCGAATATGGTCAGAGCAGACTCAATTAGAAAAAGGGGACAGTCTAGCCGAGGGATATATGTCGGAGTTATGTAATTACACCCGCATCAGTGTAACGCAAAATGATCTTCAGGAATTAAAAGAAATATAAGACCAGTGGGACGAAGAGACTAGGCAATCATTTTATGGGAGTTACGGGGATTTGCCCCACCTACTTGACATTAATATAGATGAGCATTTATTCCGGGCCCTCACCCAATATTGGAATCCCGCCTATAGTTGTTTTACCTTTGGGAGGCATATTTGGTACCCACTTTAGAAGAATATACGGCTTTACTTCGTTGCCCGAAGGTCCAAGTCGACAAGGTTTATATTAAAGCCGCCTGTGGCCCAACCTTTTTAAAGAGGATGATGAATATCACAGGGATGAGTGAACAATGGGTTGCAGCAAGGATTAAGCAAAAAGGTGAGTGCAAGTGCATCCCATGGAGGGTTTTGAAGGATTTGATTGTAATACATCCTGATGCGAAGAAGAGAATTGATGTTTTTGCTTTGAGCATCTACGGTTTAATGGTTTTCCCTAGGGCATTGGGATATATAGACGAATCAATTTTGAATCTCTTCAACTGACTTGATAGAGGGGTCACACATGTTCCTACGATCTTGGCCGAGACATTTGGGTCCTTGAGTGCATGCAGGAGAGCCGGTGAGGGCAGATTTATAGGGTGTGCATAGTTATTGTTAGCTTGGTTCCATAGCCATTTTTGGAGAGTGGATAAAGTCTCTTGTCAGGTTTTTTCCAAGAATTACTCACCGCTAAAGAAGTTAGCAGCCACGCCCAAAAAGGACGACGTATCAGAAGAGAATTGGGTTGCGCTTCTTTGAAATCTCAAGGAAGAGGATGTTGAGTGGAGAGCGTCTTGGTTGGTTCCTCATGAAATTCTCTACCGGTGTGGAAGTTACGATTGGGTCCCTTTACCGAGAATTTGGGGAGCCGTGAGGTATTCCCCTTTGCTTGTGTTGAGGCAGTATAGATCAAGGCAGTTCATACCAGCAACGTTTGGGCTAGCTCAGTTTGAATTTTCATATAGGGATGATCACTATAAGAGGAAGGTTCGAGAGATTTTTGAGGCTTAGAAGCAGACTTGTAACATCCTAGATTAGGGGTTATGCGTTCGTGTGTAATTCATGAAATAGTGGGCTCAGTGGGTGTGTTGGATGTGATCTGAGGAGCTTTAGGAACCCTAAGATGTAAGGAAATGGATGGAAATGTAAGGAAATGCCTTGTCTTGAAAATGTATGGAGATGTTAAGTTTAAAACAGGAAAGTGAACATTTTTGGAAACTTGGAAATGTAAAGAAATGTTAAGTTTTAAAGTTTAAAAAGGGGAAACTAAGGCAAGGTGGCCTTAAGAGAAAAAGTATGTGAAATTTGACACACAATCGGGCTTGGAAAAGTGGCCTGAAGATGTCACTTAGGGCCTTTGGAAATGGCGCCACATACAAGGGTGTTGGGCTTGACTTCGAGTCACATGGGAAGCAAATAAAAGAAATTTTATTTTGCTTCCAGAAGAAGTGAGGTGGAAGACATAAGCTTTTAAAAAAGAGGAGTTTTATTCTCTTTAAATTTCGGCTAAATAGGGGATAAATAATGGGATTATTTTAGATTATTCTCAAGAGATAATTGTGGATTAATTCCTTTTATTTTAATGGATAAAATAAGAGATAATAGAAGGATTATTATTATTATTAATGAGATAAAGTTATCAAATTAAGAAGAGTGGTGGCCAAGTAAGGGACTCTAGCCTAGTAAATTCGGCTATAAAAGGAATAGAGAGGCCATTCAACATTATTTACTCTTCCTTGATAATCTCTGCCGAATTTTCTCTGCAACCCCTATTCTTTTCTTCTTCATTCTTCTCCTCTCAATATTCCAAAAGCTGAAAGCTTGCTAAGATCAAGGCCATAGCCGAATCTCTGAAGGTTGAAGTGGAGGTGCAATCGATTTCTTCAAATAAGGAGATCTTTCGGGACTTACTAAGCGTAGATTACAAGGAAGGAGAAGTTCTTTTCCTGAAGGTACACCATAGGCTGCGTGTCCCTAGTTATTCGGTGAATTTCAGGATTTAGATCCGTAAGGTAAGGCAGTAGTGATTTTCGGCCATAGGCCATTTTGGTATATAATGTTAGCCGATTCTGACTTAGTAGTGTAAGAAGGAGTTCTACAATCGCAAAGGTGCAAATCGTTAGACGTGGGTTTGAGTTTAGTTAATTGTGTTAATCGGTGCGTAGTTATCGACTTGGTCTCTTGAATGTTTATATGTGTTATATGTGTTATTTCATGTATGTGTATAAAGTGAATGATAGCCGAAATAAGGGCTAAGATTGTGAATACCGTGGTGGGTGATTGAATAATTAGGTCAGTGATTTACGATAATAAATGATTATTGATGAATGTATAAAAATGTGATGGCATGTGATGTATATTTGTTTCAAGTAATATGTTGCCATGGTACATATATATATATATATATATATATGCATAGGACTTAGGATGTAACTATTGGAGGAAAGGGTGTACACTATGTACGTGGTCTAATGCTAGCCTCGTGCTACATTAGCGCTTGATGTTAGCTATGTGCTTCATCAAGGGAGGTGTTGGCTAAGTGCCCATCTCGGCGGTTGATAGCTGTGTGTATCGCCGTGGACTAATTGATATGTGGGATCCCTATGGGATCGGTGGCTCGACCACGGCCTTGAGCAAACAAGTCCGCCAAGGTAAGATATGTGGATCATTATGTGATCGGTGGTGGATTAGCCACGGCCTTGGCAGTGCCTGCCAAGGTAGGTGTAATGGATGGACCCTAGGTTGGGATGGGATTCATAATTGCATATTTATGTGTATGGATTTGTGTGGATATGGGCCAAGCCCATATGTGGAGATATGTGAAATGACTATGCCTTTGAGTCGGTCAGCTCACCCAATATTTTAAACCTTCGGTGATGCGTAAAGCTTGGACCGGGTTGGAGTGGATACAAAGGTGGCCATGCGAAGCGATTTTCATGCGAAAGATATTTTTAATTAATTAAGCATTTATATCTTGATGCTTTGATTATTCAATTATTGTAATAAGGCCCTAAAAGTATTTAAAGTCTGCTTAAGTGTTTCTCATTAAGTTTATTATTGTGTTTTATTATGGATTGACAATTGAGGAATTATTTGCAAGCGATTTTATTTAAATCTATATATACTAAAGTTTTAATCCATATATTTTTATAAACACTACACCTTACTTAAAATTTTAATGAACACTTTTTTCTAAACTTAACAAAATTTTCGTGTTTTATCCTTAAGTTCAAATGTGTTTCAAACGTTTTCTGCAGTGGCATTTCAAATTCGGTCGTAGTGAATGGGCCGGGTTTGGGGTGTTACAAGACTCATCAAATGAAGAGAGTTGTTATGAGCCCGATGACAACCCTCGAGTATAATACTTGGTGAAGTAGGAGAATCAATGATAATATCCCTAGACCGACATAAGATGGTGCTCGACCGATAGAGGAATACCAGCAAGTAGTCCCTTCCGAGTTGGAAATCTTAAAACAAGACTTCGAAAGTAAAAGTTCGGAGTTAGGGAAGAAGATAGAGCAACTAGAAGAGGAAAAAGTGTACTTAAGTTTAGATATTGATGTCCAGAAATTAGAGACGGAGAAACTAATAAAAGGGAAAAGGAAGGCCGAAGAAGATTTGGACAACTTGAAGACTGACTACAAAAAATTGCACTCATCGATAAGGATTGCTGGGTTGGGTAAAACCTCAGAACAATGGCGTCAGGAAATTCAAGAAGAAAAGGCCAAGGTCGATCAGTGGAAGAGGAGGTTTCATGAGGCTCAAGCATAAAAGGATACGTTGAAAGAGACTGTGGACAAAAGCCAAAGCAAAAATGAGATGTTAAGAGCTCGAGTAGCAGAACTAGAGAGGGCATTGTGTCGAAGTCGTAACTCTACGGTGAAGATGGAATCAAGCTTAAATCAGATCGAAGAGTTGAAAGTAAAGGTGGTAGAGCTCGAAACGGCGCTGCAAAATAGTGAGCTCCGAATCCAACTATTAGAGGGAAATAACCAACAGTGAAAAGAACAGGTTCAAAGATCTCAGAACCAAGTCAGGGACAGAGACTACGTTATGGGTGAAGCCATGGTTCAGATACGAGAGGTGGCTGATCATCTACAAACCTTAGTGGTTCAGGCTGATGTGTTAAGTATATTTTATGAGTCAAAGTCAGACTAGGGTTAAGAGTTAGCTTCACTTCTTGAGAAAGTTAAAACTTTGGGCATAAGAGCTAGGTCATATATGTGACTCTGTTTTATGTAAAAGATTTTGTTTTTTAAATAATTTTCTATAAGAAATTGAACCAGAATCGATGCCTCTTATTTTTACATTCATATCATGCATTTGCATTGCATCACATCATATGCATTTAATATCGCAAAACAACCCTATTAACTAGCGGTTATATTATAGTTATCCTGGACACCGCTACTACACCCGAAAAAAATGAAAGCTATGGATCAAAAAATAGAAAAGCTAGAGCAGATGCAGAAAGAGATACAAGACCAACTACAGGCTCAGATGCAAGAACAGTTGGCTAAAATCCAACAAGACATGAGGGATCAAATGCTGGAATCCTAGAGAAGTATGATGAGCCAGTTGACACATTTGTTGACTGGAGGACATGATAAGGGAAAGGGCCCAATGGTCGACACCGGAGATGATAATGAAGACTCTACTCATCATCCAGGCCTGGCCCCGTTGAATCCTCAGATTCAACCACTAAGAGTGTCTGTCAATATCAGACCTCAGTATCAAACCGATACCTCAGCACCGGTAAATTTCCCGATAGGCTTGAGCTCTAACCCTGGAGACAAGTTGGCAAAGTCGATGGTCCCTGATTTCGATGATGCAGCTGAAGAGGAAAAAACAAAGGCAGAACTCTCAAAGGAGTTCGAAGATCGATGCAAATGGTTAGAGGAGAAGTTCAGAGCATTGAAAAGTGCTGATTACCAATGCAAGGTAGATACTAAGAAACTGAGTCTAGTCTCAAATTTGGTACTTCCTCTGAAGTTTAAGATGCCAGAGTTTGAAAAGTACAATGGGACCAGCTGCCTTGAGGCCCACATTACGATGTTCTATGGAGAATGACGGGATATATCAACAATGACCAGTTGTTGATCCATTGTTTCCAGGATAGTCTGACCGGAGCTGCAGCAAAATGGTACAATTAGCTGAGTTGTACCCAAATCAAATTGTGGAAAGATTTGGCGCAGGCCTTCATGAAGCATTACGGCCATGTGACTGATATAGCACCTGACAGAATCACGTTGCAAAACATGGAGAAAAAGTCAGGCGAGAGTTTCAAGAATTATGCACAAAGGTGGAGGGAGGTCGCTACATAGGTCCAGCCACCATTACTAGAAAAAGAAATGACCATGCTTTTCATTCATACCCTGAAAGCACCTTTCATCAATCATATGTTGGGGAGCGCGTCCAAGAGTTTCAAAGACATAGTGATGTTCGGCGAAATGATAGAGAACGCGGCAAGGTGTGGGAAAATAGAAGCTGGAGAGAGTATGAAAAGATCAGCTCTAAAGAAAAGAGAGAATGAAGTAGGTAATGTAAGCTCGGGTTATCCCAAACCCATTACTATTAGCCAACCAAGAGTGGTAGCTGCGGGCCAGCAGGCCCCACCGAGACAGGAGCCCAACACGAGGCAGAGGTTCGAGAAAGTCCAATTCACTCCCATACCTGTGACATAAAGAGAATTATATAAAACACTGTTCGATGAGCACATCGTATCCCCTTTCTACTTGAAGCCGTTGCAACCTCCATACCCTAAATGGTATGACAAACGCTCAGTGTGAATACCATGCGGATGTAGTAGGTCACTCGATAGAAAATTGTACTTCATTCAAAAGGCTAGTCGAAAGGCTTATCAAGGCGGTGTGGTAAAGTTCAACGATGCAACTAGTGGGGGAAATTCGTTACCCAGTCATACGGATAGTGGGGTGAACACGATAGTTGAGAACAGGGGGAGGAGAATCAAGCAGAAAGTTGCTGAGGTCAGAACCCCATTAAGGGAGGTTTGGAAAGAACTACAGAAAAAGGGGTTAATTCTACGAGGGAGTATGAACAGATCTCAAGATGCAAGGAGAAAAAGGGGTTAATTCTGCGATGGAGTATGAACAGATCTCAAGATGCAAGGAACTACTGTGAATTCCATTACAAGGAAGGCCATCAGATACAGCAATGCACCGAATTCAGAACCTTAGTACAAGGGTTAATGGATAATAAAGAGCTTGAGTTCTTTGATTTTTCCGAAGAAGAGGATGTATATGCCACAGAGAGTGGGTCTGCAGAGAGGATCCCTAGGGTCAATCACCCAGTAGTGATTATCACATGACCAGGGGTCGACGAAGAAGGAGTGAAAGTGGCACCGAGGGTTGAAGTTCAAAAACCCGTGACTTTTTCTTATAAGGATACACCGAGGGTTGTAATTCAAAAGCCTGCGACTTTTTCTTATAAAGATACGTCGAGGATTGTAATTCAAAAGCCCACGACTTTTCCTTCTAAGGATACACCGAGGGTTATAATTCAAAAACCCGTAACTTTTCCTTATAAGGATAACAAGAGGGTACCTTGGAATTACAATTGCACTGTGACAGTTTTCGGGAAAGAGAGTTCGGCCAGCTCGCCCAACCCAGAAGCCGAATCCTCTATGATCAGAAGGGTAGAAAAGAAAATAAGATCAATGGTTAATGAACCAGTGACAGAGAATGAGGCCAAAGAGTTTTTGAAGTTCTTAAAAAACAGTGAGTACAGTGATGTGGAACAGTTACACAAGCAGCCGGCACGCATATCAGTACTGGCTTTACTTCTAAACTCAGAAGGACACCGTAATGCGCTAATGAAAGCACTGAACCAGATTTATGTTGCTGATGACATTTTGGTATACAAACTAGGCCACCTCGTTAGCAACATAAGCACAGACAATTTCATTTCATTCAGTGATGATGAAATACCATCAGGAGGTATGGGATCCACCAAGGCTTTACACATCACTACCCGATGCAAAGGGTATACATTATCGGGGGTATTAATTGACAACGGATCAGCACTAAATGTCTTGCCCCTATCCACGCTGAACAGATTGCCAGTAGACTGCTCTCATATGAAATCATGCCAAAACGTAGTGAGAGCATTCGACAGCACCGAGAGAAAAGTAATGGGGAAAATTGAGATACCCCTCTTGATTGTGCCAAACACATACAAGGCAGACTTCCTCGTAATGGACATCAAGCCCTCGTATAACTGTCTATTGGGGAGGCCCTGGATCCACTCAGCAGGAGTTGTACCATCGTCGTTGCACCAAAAGTTAAAGTTGGTAATAGAGGGGCGACTGATAACCATAAATACGGAGGAGGACATCATCGCATCTGTTACCAGCAACGCGCCATACATAGAGAATGATACGGAGGCTATAGAGTGCTCCTTCAGGTCGTTAGAGTTCGTAAATACGACTTTCATTAGTGAAGGAGGCTAGATCCCGGTGCCCAAAATCTCTGAAGCAATAAGGATATGGGCCTACAGCTGACAGTAGAGAAAGGAGCATTACCTGGGAGGGGACTCGAAAAGTACCTTCAGGGTCCAGTCCACGTGCCTGGGTTGGTTGACAAGCGTGATCGTTTTGGTCTGGGGCATAGGCCAGATGCCCAGCAAAGAAATTAGGAATTAGAAAGGAAATGTGAGAGACGGAGGAGCGATTGAATGGTGCTGAGATTGAGTGGGGTTTAATGACTTTTCCCCATATATCTAATACATTCGTGTCAGGAGGAATTATCCATTCAGGACAGAAGAATATGAATAAGGAAACGGCTGAGGATATGATGAGAGCTTTGAGCATCAACGCTGTGTCTGAGGAAGATCTAAAAGAGGAGAACTTGATGGGTATTCGCCCCTATGAGTCTGGAAGTGTTTTGGACTGCGGAAGAAATTCCTGTAGTTTTTAGGACTAAAACAGAGTAATGTTCAAAGCATACTTGTTGTTTCAAGCCTAGGAACAATAAGAATCTTTTGTGAAATAGGCTCATGTTCAAGCATCATTACTTTCAATAAAAGTGTATTTTTCTTTCATACCGTGCAGTTATTCTTTTGCTACTTTTCCTTTCCATTCATAACCATAACGTATAAATAAGTCATTCTTAAATTCATTTTCATTGAATATTCTATCATACCTACCATAGGTCCCCAGATATCGATGTCATGAACACTGCTGTTATGGACCCAGAATTTCCTGATGAGCAAGACATGTGCCTAGAGGGACCTCAGGACTTTACAAATGACGAAGATTGTAGTGTATCCCCAGATTTGTTAAGGATGGTAGAGCGGGAAGAGAAGCTGATCCTACCTCACGAGGAGACAATTGAGAATGTACTTTTAGAATATGGGAAAGAAGTGAAAATCGGCACCTGCATAACCAAGGAAACAAGGTAGGACCTCATTAGACTTCTACTAGAGTTCAAAGATGTCTTTTCGTGGTCATATCAAGACATACTGGGGTTGAGCACTGATATTGCGGTACACCGTATCCCTATAAAAGGGGAATGTAAGCCGGTCCAACAGAAGCTTAGAAGGATGAGACCCGATGTCGCGGTAAAGATAAGGGAAGAAGTCAAGAAGCAGTTTGATGCTTGGTTCTTACGAGTGGTGAATTACTTAGAATGGGTAGCCAACGTTGTCCCTGTCTCTAAAGAGGATGGGAAAGTACGAATGTGTGTCGATTATAGGGACTTAAACAAGGCCAGCCTGAAAGACAACTTCTTACTGCCTCACATCGACACCTTGGTGAATAATACGGTGGGGTTTTCATTTTTCTCTTTCATGGACGGCTTCTCGAGATACAATCAAATAAAGATGCATCCTGAAGACATGATAAAGACCACATTCATAACCTTATGGGGAACTTTTTGTTACCAAGTGATGCTATTTGGGTTAAAGAATGCGGGAGCAACATACCAAAGGGCTATAGTAACCTTATTTCACGACATAATGCACAAGGAGATCAAAGTCTATGTCGACGACATGATCGCAAAGTCTCGAATGGAAAGGGAGCATGTGCAAGTTTTGAAGAAATTGTTCTTGAGGTTGAAGAAATTTTAGTTGAAACTCAATCCAGCCAAGTGTACTTTCGGGGCTCGATCAGGAAAGCTACTTGGTTTCGTGGTCAGTGAAAAAGGAATTGAAGTAGATCTAGATAAAGTCAAGGCCGTACAAAAATTGCCTTCGCCGCACACTCAGAAGGAAGTCTGAGGTTTTCTAGGAAGATTGAATTACATCGCACGGTTTATTTCGCAATTGACTGAAAAGTGTGACTCGATATTCCGTCTTCTTAAGAAACACAATCCAGGCATTTGGGATGATGAATGCCAGAAGGCTTTTGACAAAATTAAGCAATACTTGTCTAGTACTCCAGTGCTAATGCCACCTAGTCCTGATAGACCATTGATTCTGTATCTGACGGTATTCGACAATTCAATGGGATGTGTACTCGGCCAACATGATGAGACAGGGAAGAAAGAAAGGGCGATATACTACCTCAGCAAGAAATTTACTGAGTGTGAAGTGAGGTACTCGCCGATTGAGAAGTTGTTGCACCTTGGTCTGGACAACTCGAAGGTTGAGGCAGTACATGTTATACCACACGACTTGGTTAATCTCGAAGCTAGACCCTCTTAAGTACATAATGGAGTCAACCGCCCTGAATGGAAGAATGGCCTGATGAAAAATTTTGCTCTCCAAATTTGACATAGTCTATGTGAGTCAGAAGGCTGTAAAGGGGAGTGCAATAACTGATTTTCTTACTAGTAGAGCGTTAGACGACTATGAGCCCTTGAACTTTGATTTTCCCAATGAGGACTTGATGTTTGTAGCGGTAACTGAGGAAGATACCCTAGAAGATCGTCATTGGAAAATGAACTTCGATGGAGCGTCAAATGCCGTTGGTAATGGAATTGGGGCAGCCCTAGTAGCCCCAAATGGAGATCATTATCCATTCACCTGCAAATTGGATTTCAACTACACGAACAATATGGTAAAATATGAAGCATGTATCATGGGAATTCGAGCAGTCATAGATCGTAAAGTCAAGATGCTAGAGGTATATAGAGATTCTGCGTTGGTAATATATCAGCTCAAAGGAGAATGGGAAACAAGAGATCCCAAGTTGATTAGTTACCGAAAGTTAATTTTGGAGCTAATTGAAGAGTTTGATAATATCACATTCTTTTACCTCCCGTGTGATGAAAACCAGATGGCTGATGCCTTGGCCACTTTAGCTTCCATGATCAGAGTAAATGAGCAGGAAGGTATGAAGCCCATCCAAATGAGTATTTGTGAGACTTCGGCTTACTGTTGTAATATCGAAGGAGAGGATGAGAGAGATGATCACCCTTGGTATCATGATATTCTGCGATATATGAAGAGCCATGAATATCCCGATCAAGGGACTGAAAATGATAAGAGAACATTGAGAAGACTTGCCACTGACTACGTCTTAGATGGAGAGATCCTGTACAAAAGAGAGGGATCAAGTATTGCTAATATGCGTCGATGCTGTGGAGGCTAAGAAAATCTTGGAGGAAGTCCATGAAGGGGTTTGCGGAACGCACGCCAATGGATTTATAATGGCCAGGCAGATAATGAGATTCGGGTATTACTGGTCCACGATGGAAGGAGACTACATCTGTTATGCCAAGAAGTGCCATAGGTGTCAAATTTATGTAGACAAGATCCATGTGTCCCCTTCACCTCTTCATGTTATGACTTCTCCGTAGCCTTTCTCAATGTGGGGCATGGACGTCATTGGGCCAATCTCACCGAAGGCTTCTAATGGACATCGATTCATCTTCGTGGTTATTGATTACTTCACCAAATGGGTAGAGGCAGCTTCATATGCCAATGTCACGAAGACAGCAGTTAGCAAGTTTTTGAAGAAAGAAATCATATGTCGCTACAGTATACCAGAAAGGATCGTATCGGACAACGCTTTGAACTTGAACAACAGTGCGATAGCGGAGGTTTGCAGTCAATTCAACATTAAGCACCATAACTCGTCGCCATATCGTCCAAAAATAAACGGCGTAGTTGAGGCAACTAACAAGAATATCAAGAAAATTGTATGGAAGATGACTGAGACCTACAAGGATTGGCATAAAAAGTTACCACTTGCCCTATACGCCTATCAAACATCGGTTAGAACCTCTACTGGGGCAACGCCGTTCTCCTTAATTTATGGGATGGAGGTAGTCTTACCTATTGAAGTTGAAATTCCTTCTCTCCTGTCAGAGCTAAAGTTGGACGAAGCAGAATGGGTTCATTCCTTATATGATCAACTGAATCTAATTGAGGAAAAGAGGCTAAGAGCCATCCGCCATGGTCAAATGTACCAGAAGTGAATGCTACGGGCTTACAACAAGAAAGTCCGCCCTAAAGTATTTTATGAGGGAGACTTGGTATTGAAACAGATCCTCCCTATGCAAAAAGACTTCAAGGGAAAGTGGATGCCTAATTTGGAAGGACATTATGTTGTAAAGAAGGCCTTCTCTGGGGGAGCGTTGATACTCACTGAAATGGACAGCAAAACTCTGTCAAATCCAATTAATGCAGACTCAGTCAAGAAGTACTTCGCTTGAAAATGGGCCAAGGTAAAAACCCGCAAAGGGCGTCTTGAGTTAAAAAAAAAAAAAATAAAAAAAAGGAGAGGCCAAGGTGAAAACTCGTAAAGGGCACTTTGAGACCAAAGGGGCTTTGAGTCGAAAACCCGAAAAGGGCGGCTCAAATTTTGACCAAAAGTGGGGCATACAGTAGTTTTCGCTATGCTTGAATTAACAATGATGAGGTATGCTACATCTTGGGGCATCAATAAAGTACTGCGGATCTCCTAGACACATGTTGAACTCAGAATGATCTTCAAAAAGTGCGTCTGAAAAAGCTCAATCTGTGATATCTGGGGCACCAATTCTACCCTTACTTGTTTTTGTACCTTAGCAAGCTTTGCTGCCTTTGTTCAATTTATTCTTCACGGGTTTTGTCCCGAATAAATTCCAGTTTGATTAATTTTTTTCCAAGCATTTCATATTGAAGTAATGATTAATGAACAAATAACACTTTCGTAAGAGAAGTTTTGCTTATTATTCTGAAAGTCTCTAAATAATACAAGAATCTAAAACAGGATAATTATTTAGAACTCACCAGGCTTAAAGGGCTTGAAATACTTGAGATAAGGGTCTAAGCAGTGACATCTTCAAATTCTCTGTTAGAAGTACCAGCTGAACAAAGAAGACATACGTCAGGAATCACCTTACTAGACAGCAAGCAATGACAGCCCAAGTGTTAAAAATGGATCATTTTCATGACATTTTGCATCCATTCATAACATTCATAATACATAGGGTTAGGAGCATTTTTCATGACATCCTAATCATTTGACATAGCATAGACTCCATGAAATCGATTCTACAGGTAGGTTCCCCAAGGGACAATGTAGCAAAATTGATGGGAGTTACGAAAGAGTGCAGACCTTATCCCCACTGAGCAGGAGTGGGACAGATAAAAAATACCGAATCTTATCTTCCTGTATCGGCAATGGAGCAGATTTAAGCCACTAGATCTTATCTTCACTGAGCAGTAGTGAAGCAGATCGAATACAACAAGTCTTATCTCCACGTATCGGTAATGGAGCAGACTGAATATCATAGCCTTATCTCCACTAAGCAAGAGTGGAGCAGGCTAAAATAAAGTAGATCTTATCTTCACTGAGTAGGAGTGGAGTAGATCGAATACAGCAAGTCTTATCTCCATGTATCGGCAATGGAGCAGACTAAGGATAATAGACCTTATCTCTACTGAGCAGGAGTGGAGCAGGTTGAAAGAAAACAGATCATATCCCACTGAGCAGGAATGGAACATATCGAAGGCGTTGAGCCATAATTCCCTAAGCAGTAGGATAACGGGCTGAAGATTATAGACATTATCCCCCTGAGCAGGAGTGGAACAGGTCGAAAATGATGAGCCTCAATTCTCTAAGTAGTAGGGTAGCAGGCCGATTATAGACCTTATCCCACTGAGCAGGAGTGGAACAGGTCAAAGACGATGAGCCTTAATTCCCTAAAAAGTAGGGTAGCAGGCCAAAAATTACAGATCTTATCCCACTGAGCAAGAGTGGAACAGATTGAAGACGATGAGCCTTAATTCCCTAAGCAGTAGGGTAACAGGCTAAAGAAAGCAGATCTTATCTTCACTGAGCAGGAGTGGAGCAGATCAAGATTATAGCCTTATCTCCACCGAAAGGGTGGGCGAGGCTAAGCGAGATCTTATCTTCACTGGCGGGAGTGGGCGCAGATCGAAGATTATAACCTTATCTCTCTGGCGAGGTGGGCGGCTAAAGACAGCGGATCTTATCTTCATTGAGCAGGAGTGGAGCAGATCAAATACAACGAGTCTTATCTCCATGTATCGACAATGGAGCGGATTTAAGCCACTAGCCTTATCTCGACTGAATAGGAGTGGAGTAGGCTAAAACATGTAGATCTTATCTCCATTGAGCAGGAGTGGAGCAGATCGAAGATAGCAGATCCTATCTCTACTGAGCAGGAGTGGAGCGGATCGAAGATAGCAGATCCTATCTCCACTGAGCAAGAGTGGAGCGAATCGAAGATAACAGATCTTATCTCCACTGAGCAGGAGTGGGGCGGATCAAAGATAGCAGATCCAATTTCCACTAAGCAGTAGTGGAGTAGATCAAAACAAAATTCCTATACACCTGAAGATGCAATGGGTCAAAGCAAGGCTACATCAAGTCAGAACTCAGCAGGACCGGGCAAAATTGGTCCTCTTAAAGTCTTTGTTCCATTCTCATTACACGACAATGAGCAAAGAGGGGCAGCTGTAGAGCCCAATTTTTTATTGCCCGGGCCCAATACCAAAAGTGACCAGCAAATAGGGAATAAACCAAAATCAAACAGACCTAGGATAATTGGCCCAATACAAATTAAAGCTGAAAGGCCCGAATAAAAAACAAGCGGAAAATCCTAATCTTGCTTAAGCCATGACGTCGTCGTATGTCCAAATGACTATCTCACTGCGCATGTAGAACCCTTCTCCGTCACGATATAGGAACCTACAAAATAGGAAGCAATAGTTGTAGTTGGGTTGGGATTCTTTGTTTTGTGGGTTATAAAAGGGGAATAAACAAATGTAAAGGGATTTTTTTTTCCTTTCCAGAATTTACATAAACACACGATTATATACAAACACACGAGCAAATAGTTTTTCCAGAAATCAACACAAAATCAAAGCAAATCAGCAAGGTTTCAGTTTTCTCTTTTCTTTTCCTTTTTCTTTTGAATCCGTTTTCTCTTCATTTTTTGAAACAAGTTCCTTCCGATTTCCATAGATTAATTTCGATAACTGTCGAAAAACAAGCAAAGTTTTTTTAAAAAAAGAAAGGAAAACAAGAGGAACATACCTTGATTTCTCCGTCCACCGTCACTGGTGTCTTCGCGACGGGCTTGCTGCGATGAGGGCTATGCCCTAGTAGAGAAAAGAGGGGATCCCCTTTTTTTTTTTTTTTGAGGCTTTTCAACAGAATGAATTTGTAAAGGGAAACAAAAATAAAAAGGCTAGGATTTCTTTAAAAAATGGCAGAATGCCATTCAACTTTTATTTTTATTTTTATTTTTTGTTTTTTAAGCGGCATATTAAATGGTGTTGTTTGGAAGGATTGGAATCCATGCTTTAAATGAGATATTTACCCTATCGGTCCTTATTCTTTATACGCGCGTTTATTTTGATCCCAGCTCATGATTTGCTACTTCTTTGCATTTTATAATTTGCACCCTGCGTTTTGTTTTGATTATAATTAAATCCCAAGCCTTTTACAACTCTAAATTGCTTTTAATTTTTTTTGTTTTAATATTTTATTTACTTAATTGTAGTATTCTCGTCATTATTATTTTGTTTTTTTTCTATTTATTATTATTACACCTACCATTATTATTATTATATTTATGATTATCATTACCATTATTATTTTTAGCCTTCATCTTCCTATTATATTTACTATTGTATATTATTGTTTACCTTAAATTTTATTTTTTTAAAATCATATATTATGCTTATCATATCTATTATTCTACTGCCATTAATGTTATTATTTTAATATTATAGTTATGTATTTTACTATTACTACTATTATTTTTTATTATTCCTATTTATTTACATCTATATATTATTATTGCTATATTATATTTATTATTGTTATATCATCTTATTACTTTTTTCCCTTTACTTTTATTATTATTTTTCATGTGTTATTACTATTACTAGTATCATTATTTTCATTCTATTGTTTATCTTATTTTCTTTTACCACATCTTTTCAAACTCATAAAAATATTTTCTTAAAAATAAAGGCAATGTTTCATGTTTTGGAAATTCAAGGAATCATGCCCTAACGTGCTGGGTTGTAGTTTCTATTTGGCCAAATCATTAAATATCCTTTAAAATTGTGTCCGTTTTTTTAAACAAGGCAATGTTTCATGTTTTGGAAATTCAAGGAATCGTGTCCTAACGTGCTGGGTTGTGGTTTCTGTTTGGCCAAAGCATTAAATATCCTTTAAAACTGTGTCCGTTTTTTTAAAAAAAAAATTAAAAGCAAGGCAATATTTTGTGCTTGGAAGTTTTGAGAAATTGTGCCCTAACGTGCTGGGTTTCAATTTTTTCGCTCGTCCAAAGGACTAAATATCCTTTTAAGATTTTGATCGCGTTGTCTCAACTTTAGAAATAAGGCAATATTTCTTGTTTGGAAATTTGAAGGATCGTGCCCTAACGTGCTGGGTTTCGGTTCTTTCATTTGGCCACATGATGAAATACCCTTCTTAAATCGACAATGCATGAATTTTGGAAATCATGAAATGATCTTGGTGTCATAGCTTTGAAACATCGCATCCTAACGTGCTGGACGTGATATTTCATCCTTTCGGAACAAGAGAGTTTCGATATCCAATTCAAATTACCCAAACATTTTTCAAATGATCCATATCTTAAAATCTTTTCTAATTTTCAATATTAAGGACATTAATCAATCAATACGGTACCAATTTTGGGCGTTGCGAGGGTGCTAATCTTTCCTCGTGCATAACCGACTCCCGAACCCATTTTCTTAAAATTCGTAGACCAAAACGTTTTCAAAAGTGACCCAATTGCACTTCAAAAAAAGATTGGTGGCGACTCTATTTTTCTTTTTAAAGTCGGCCCATTTTTCAAATAAAAAATGGTTTCGACAATCATTAAAACATATACATGAATATTTTGAGACATGCTCATAAAACAATTGTTGGAAAAATGGGTTTGAAAAATGCATTAGAAAATAAAATTTAGGGAAAAATTAGAGTTTTAAAAAATTTTTCAAAATAAGATCTTAGTTGTGATATTTAAAGTAATAAATACTTAATAAAAACTAAACATTTTTAATTCGTTTAGAATGAACGTTTTGACCAAGTAGTATTCTCCGCTATCCTCAAGCTCACGTCTACTAAGTGTGGGATTGCTTCGAATCAAAAAAGATTTCACAAAATTACTAATGAGATAATTTTACAATTTCTTTAAATTTTCAGGTCAAATTATAAACCAGAAAAATATCTCTATGGGTGTTTCTTTTATTGTTTTCTCATTTACTTTTTTTTTTTTTTTTTGTGTTTTGGTTTGTTGTTTTGTTGGTCTATGTGCTCATTTATGAGGCCTGCTACAGTCATTTATGACTGGATGGAACGATTTAGTTCCTTTGCAAAGTGGCTGTCCCCCACAATATTTTCTAATGAATGTCAGCTATTATTAAAAATAAATAAAAATATAATCTCGACATACCAAATCACATTCTAAATAATTAAATATCTTGAAAAATTAAAACTTCTCATGCCATCAAACATACTCGTTGTGTAAACAATTGCTACATGATTTGTAGCATTGCTTGTTGCAACATTACCAACAAGAAGCTTTTAAAAAACAAAGTTTGGTTTTTACGGATTCTAGTTATAAATAAAATGTGCCTAGGATGGTAAACGGCCATGCGGACACTCTGGTCAAGGCCAGTATTTCTGTTGGTCAAGATATTATTTTGATTATGTTATCCTTTCTTGTTCTTCAAAACATCTTGTATGATGTATGAGGGACTGTTTTGCTATTTTTGCTGTTGGGCCGAGCTTATTGTTTTACTTCTACAGACTTTTATGCTTTTACTTGATTTTAAATGAATTTCTAACTTTTCAAAAAATAAAAATGTATGTAAAAGTGAAACTAGAAAAACATTGGAGTCCAAACTTTTCAAAAGACTACTTATAAAACAAAACAAAAAAACAAATCTAGCTGTAAAGGGGATTGTTTTGATAAAGGATAAGCAACTATCTTATTCTCATTCCAATGAGTTTAAAGGTGATCAACTAAAGGAGTTGTGCACATTTTTTGGTGGAAAAAACACTTCGAATCTATTGCTTGTGGATTTACAATCTTCAGTTGAAAATGTTGATTGGATGAGAGAGTTCATACTAAATATGTTGTTGTAGCAATTAATTGATTAGGCTCAAAACATTTATAGAAAGGGGTGAAATTAAAATAAAATTTTGGGTAAAATTAAATTCTATATTTTTATGATAATAAAATTTAATTTCGTTATTTTAATAATTTATATTTTATAATTTTAAATGATTAAATTAATTTTTATTATTTTAGAGAGTCAAATATAATTTTATCATTTCTAATTTAAAATTTTATAAATTATAAAATACTTAAATAAAAAAATTTATTTTAAGATTCAAGCACCTAAATCTGCGCCTGTTCAAAAATAAAATCTCGCAAATGTATATTTACATCCAGCTGCATAAACATTTATTAGTAATTATTTTTTCTATATTATTCTTATAATCGTTACAGCAACGCAAATAACAGCTTAATACATTTGTAAAATTTAAATCTTTCACCAACGTAGGATAATCCAGTTCTTTTATGATCATATCTGCCGACTATCTTGACTACATTTAAAATAGTTAGATTATAGGTTTTCAAAATGAACTCTTTTTTGTCTTGAATAAAGGCAACCAAATCACATGTGATTGATATCATTGGGTTTGGCTTCTCTTTTCAGGAGTTAAGTAGGCCATTTGTGTTTACTTGTGAAGCAAAAATAAACCTTCCCTCCATTTCCATTTTGACTTTTAATTATTGTTCAATCTTATACTCAATAAATAGGTATTTGACTAAGTTTAGCAATAGGATTATTAGTATTATTACTAATCTCTTATTGTTTATTACTATCTTACTCCTGGTCTCCTAGGTCGGCTGCTTTTCCCCGATTTGAAAGCTCTCAAATTATCATTAATCCCTTTTTTAGCTGCTTAATCAAAATAATAAGGATTATTATATCATTTGGTATCTAAATTTGATACATTTTTCTAATATGGTATTTATATTATTTTTGTCTAATATGATACTTTTATTTGACAAAAGTTATAAGTACTAAAAGGTAGCGGTATTAACTTCTAGTGTTTAATTAGGGTTTAAGGTTAATTTAATGAAATTCAATTGCTAATGTTATTAGGTTTGAATTTTTCATGATATTGTTAATAAAATAAGTTTAGTGTTAACTTGTTAACTTTGCATTTAAGTAGCTAAATTCAGTCTAATGAATGTGATTTAATTTACAATTTAGAGTTCATTTGATAAAAGTTAATTGTTATTGTCGTAACCATTTTTTTTGGGAAACGACACAAAAAAGAGGGTTCGACTTTGGGTTTTTTAAAATATGAAAAAAAAAAAGAGCCGCCACCAATCCTTTTTGATAAGGTGTGATCGGGTCACCTCATAAAGCAGTTGTTTTAATAAACAACTTGATTTATTAAAATAACGATTTTGGTCTTACGAAATCCGAAAATGAGTTCTAAGTCGATTACATACGAGGAAGGGTTAGCACCCTCGATACGCCTGAATTGGTACCAAAATGATTAATTAGTGTCTTGATGTCGGAAGTTGAAAAGGTTTTAAAATACGGATCCTTTAAAAGATGTTAGGATATTTGAGATTTCTTTGTTCAGAGAGTACAAACATCACATCCAAAGACGTTAGGATATGATATTTCTAACCTTAGTAATCAAAGCTATCTCATGATTTCACGAAGTTTATCAAAAGGATGTTTAGTGATTTAGTCAAGCGAAAATCGCAACCCAAAGACGTTAGGGCACTATTCCCAATTCCTAAATACAAAACATTGCCTTTATTTTTAAAACCTTTAAATGGAAGGTAGCAACTTTACGAATGCCTCGTATCGGGTCAAATCGAGAGAGGTTCGAGTCAAAACTTGAGATTTCTTTGTCCCGAAAAGATATAAACATCACATCCATTTCGTTAGGGCAATGTTTTAATCTCTCGTAATCAAAGTCATCTCGTGATTTGCAAAACTTCATAAAAGGGATGTTAAGTAATTTAGTTAGGCGGAAAATCGCAACCCAAAGACGTTAGGGCACTATTTTCAATTCCTAAATACAAGACATCACCTTTATTTTAAAACCTTAAAGCGAAATATGATGATTTTCAAAATACATTTTGCATAGTATTAATATGAAATTTGGAAAGATGAATGTAGATATAAATATAGTGAATAAGAGTACAAATAATATGATATGATAATGATATAAAATAATGATAATACTATACGATATGAATAACACATATACAATATTAATGATAATAGAATAATAAAATTAGTGGTGAAAATTAAATAATAGAATAATAAAATATAAGATAATGGTAACAATACAAAATGATAGCAAACGATTAATAATAAAATATATTATATATATCTATATATATGTATATAATAATAGTAGTAAGAAAGAATGGTAAAAATAATATATTTAATAACAATAATAACAATAATAATAATAATAGAATAATAATAGAATAATAATAAAATAATAATAATAATAATAAACATATAAATAGTAATAACAAGTAGTCAATATTAAATAATAGTAGAAATAGCAAAAATTACAAAATAATTTGAAAAAATGGGTCAAATTGAAACTAAAACAGAAGTAAGAGGGCCAAATTAGACATTTTAAGCAAATGCAGGACCAAATAACAGCAGCATAAAAAGTGGGGACGAGGAGCAAATTTCCCCACGAGGCGCAGCGCTTTTAAAAGGACCGGATTATAATCGCTTAAAGTTTCCGGGGCAAAATTGCAATAACGAAAAAACTTAATTGTAAAAGTATAAAAATGCGGAAGGACCGAACAAGCAATTAACCCATCGATTAAAAACGCGCGGATCCTTCAACCGGGTCGGGTCGACGTGCGGATCCTGGGGCAAAACGACGTCGTTTTGGGGATTATGGGCGCCGGCCAAAACGGCGTCGTTTTGATTTGGCTATATAAGCCATTCTTTTGCCAAAGATTTTCATTTTTTACATCTCTTAAAAAAAACCAACTTCTTTTCTTTCTTTTTCTCTCTGCGGTGGAATGGGCCTCGTAGAATTTCGCCGTCGCCGTAAATCTTGCCGTTGTTGCCGTGTCTTGCACACCGTACCACCGTATTACCTGATGGTCGAAAATCCAAAAAGGTATATATTTTTAAAATTTTTTGTTATTTTTTACTTAATATATATGTTTGTGTAAAAGATCCAAAATGAAATGAATAAAATTAAAAGGGTAAAATCACCTCACAAAAGCTCTTGAGTTTGGTTCCTTTTGGTTCGTCTCCTTTCTCTCATTTAATGCCCGTTCTTTTCGTGTTTGAGAAACTGCTGCTCTTTATTTCTTTCTGTTTGAATCTGTTCGAAATTTTGCTTGTATTTCGGTGAAACAAAACAACAATACAGAAAAACCAACCCCAAAAATAAAATTGTGATTCGGCTTTTATAGCCTTATTATTTTTTCTTTACACGCATCCTGTCTCGTCTCTTTTAATGCTTGCAGGTGCTTGGTGTGCAAGTGGGGCGGTGGAGATGGGCGGTCTTTGCAGTGGTCGAGGCAAGTGGCGGTCGAAGACCAGAGTCGAAGGCGATGCCTAGGTGGGGCGCCACTTGTGCTAGGGTTTCACGATGTAAAAGGGCTAATCGGGCTAGGGTGGGTTTTGGGGCCTAGGGTTTTAGTTGGGTTTTGGGTTAATTTGGGTTGTAAAAAATGGGCCGGGCAAATGGGCTTCTACAGCTGCCCCTCTTTGCTCATTGTCGTGTAACGAGAATGGAGCAAAGATTTTCACAAAACCCATTTGCCCGCCTCTAAGCCCTGACTCCTTTTGTAGCCTTATTTCGTCCATCGCATCTTGTTGTTTTGATCCGCTTCACTGTAGCCTTGAAAAATGAGATTTGTAGTGATCTGCTCTATTGCGACTTGGAGAGATATAAAAGCGAAAGTGCTTTTGATCCGCTTCGCAACTTCGGAAGTTTAAGTCTGTTATCTTCAATCGATCCTTGCAAACTCAAGGATCACCAGTGATATCTTGATCTACTTCCGCAACCGGAAGGTCAAATATCTTTCTTCAATGATCCCAAAAACTCGGGATCACCGGTGATATCTTCGATCCGCTTCCCGCAACTTCGGAAGGTCAAATATGCTTTCTTCAATCGATCCCAAATAACTCGGGGATCACCAGATGATATCTTCGATCCGCTTCCTACAACCCGGGAATGTCAAATCATTATCTTGATCCGCTTCTTGCAACTTCAAGAAGGTCAAATATGCTTTCTTCAATCTGATCCCAGCAAACTCGAGGATCACCAGACTGATGTCTTCGATCTGCTTCCTGCAACTTCAGGAATGTCAAATCTGTTATCTTTGATCTGCTTCTTGCAACTTCAAGAAGGTCAAATCTACTTTCTTCGATCTGCTTCTTGCAATTTTAAGAACGTCAGATCTGCCTTCTTCAATCTAATCCCTGCAAACTCAGGGATCACCAGACTGAATCTTCGATCTGCTTCCTGCAACTTCAGGAACGTCAAATCTGATCTCTTTGATCTGCTCCACTGCATACTCAGGGAGACGAGATCTGCTCAACCGTACTGTCCTTTTTGAGGATGTAACCTATAAAATGAATACATACTTATGCCTAATGATTAGGATTCCATGAGTATGATGAGTCAGAATGTTATGAGTATGATTCTATTTAGGTGTTATCACTCATTTGTCTCTGTCAAGGTTTTATCTTCGTTTCCCTTTCGATGAAGTTTTCACATGAATGGCTTGCCCCTGTGGAAATTTCGAAGTCTATTTTAGGCCTTAGAACACAGGTCTGCCTTGACTTCTAGCTGTCTTCCCCGGGAGTCACAACTCCTTCTTGAAGAATACTCGACTTGGTTTGTTTTAGATTCGTTCCTCAACAATTTAGGGTTTTTGAATCTTTCCTTATCGAAAATTGGCCTTTTATACTTTTCTAAATGACCAAGTAACATTATTCACCCTGCCACAATTGCTGAATCGGGCGAGGGACTTTGAAGAAATGGTCTTCACTGAGACCCCCTTTTTCCAATGTCTTTATCTTGTGTTCGTGGAAGTTCTAAACAAATGTTCTGTTTCGGCTTCTTGTTTTATCTAGAGATTTTCGAAGTGATACGTGGAACTTTCCTTTGTGAAGTCGTTAGTTCATCAATTATTGTTTCAATGTAGCATGTTTAATGATGGATAATAGTAGGTCGATTTCAAAGAGAATCAAAATGAATTTATCTATGAGACAAAGAAAATTAATTGGGGACATATCCCCTTCTTTTTTTTTCGGAGAAAAAGAACTCAAAATTGGTAAAATAAACAACATGGATCAGACGCCCTAGGCATCGCTGATTGGACTTCTATATACAAACTTCAAGAAGACTGCTTTGAGCCTGTCATGTGTTTAGAAGACTCAAAGTATTTTGTCAATGCCCCAATATGCAACGTACTTCCTCTTCTGTTGATTATAGCGCTGCGAGATCACGACGTGTTCGTTCAAAATTTGAGCCGCCCTTTTCGGGTTTTCAACTCAAAAAGCCCTTTGGTCTCAAGGTGCCCTTTTGCGGGTTTTCACCTTGGCCTCTTCGTTTTTTTTTTTCGAAGTCTCAAAGTGCCCTTTGCGGGTTTTCACCTTGGCCTCTTCCATTTCAAGCAAAGTATCTTTTTACTGCATCCGAGTTCACGGGATTGGGCAAGCTTTTCCCGTCTATCTCAGTCAGAATTAGTGCACCTCCTGAGAAAGCTTTCTTTACCACATACGGTCCTTCCCAGTTTGGCATCCATTTCCCTCTGTGATCTTTTTGTATGGGAAGGATCTTTTTCAACACGAGGTCCCCTTCGTGGAATTCCCTTGGGCGAACCTTTTTGTTGTAAGCTCGCATCATTCACTTTTGGTACATCTGACCATGACGGATAGCCCTCAATCTCTTTTCTTCAATTAAGTTCAACTGATCATACCAAGCTCGGATCCATTCAACCGTCCGACTTCACTTGACAATACTCGAAGAGAAGGTATTTCCACTTCAATAGGTAGAACTGCCTCCATCCCATAGACCAATGAGAAAGGCGTTGCCCCAGTAGAGGTTCGGACGGACGTTCGATAAGCATAGAACGCGAACGGTAATTTTTCATGCCAATCCTTGTAAGTCTCAGTCATCTTCCCCACTATCCTTTTGATGTTTTTGTTGGCGCTTCCTTTGCCCCATTCATTTTAGGACGTCTGAGGGACGAATTGTGGTGTTTAATATTGAATTGGTCGCAAACTCCGCTATCGTCTTCGTTGTTTAGGTTCAATCGTTGTCCGATATGATCCTCTCGGGCATTCCATATCGACAAATAATCTCCTTCTTCAAGAACCGACTGACCGCTGACTTAGTGACGTTAGCATACGATGCGGTTTCTACCCACTTGGTGAAGTAGTCGATGACCACAAAGATGAATCGATGCCCATTCGATGCCTTCGGAGATATTGGCCCAATGACGTCCATGCCCCACATGGAAAATGGCCATGGAGAAGTCATAACATGTAAAGGTGGCGAAGTGCGTGAATCTTGTCTCCATAAATCGGCATTTATGACATTTTTGGCATAGTTGATCTGATCTCCTCCATGGTGGACCAATAATATCCGAACCTCATTATTTGTGCGGCCATTGTGAAACCATTAGCGTGAGTTCCACAGACACCTTCATGAACTTCTTCTAGGATTAACTTAGCTTGGCAAGGCGTCCACACCTCGTGACACTTGATCCTTCCTTTTCTTGTATAAGACTTCTCCATCCAAGACGTAATCACGGGCTAATCTCCTCAACGTCTTTTTTCATTCTCAATGGCTTGATCGGGTACTCACGATTCTTCACATACTGCAATATATCGTGGTACCATGGTAGGCTAGTTTCCCCTTCTTCCTCGACATTGTAGCAATGGGCTGGGTCTTGATGAATGCTCATTTGTATTGGCTTCATATCTTCGCTTTCATTTATTCGGACCATGGAAGCCAGGGTGGCCAGAGCATCAGCCATCTGATTTTCGTCCCTAGGCAAGTAATTAAAAGTGATATCATCGAACTCTTTGACAAGTTCCTGGGCCAATCTTTTATAGATAACCAATTTTAGATCCCTGGTTTCCCATTCTCCTTTGAGTTGATAGATTACCAGGGTGGAATCTCCATAGACTTCTAATACCCTAATTTTGAATTCAATAGCAGCGTGGAGCCCCATGATGCAAGCTTCATATTCAGCCATATTATTAGTGCAATCGAAATCCAGTTTACAAGTGAATGGATAGTGGTCTCCTTTTGGGGATATTAGGACTGCCCCAATTCCATTGCCCACGGCATTTGATGCCCCATCAAAATTTAGTTTCCAAGGATGGTCTTCGGAGGTGCCTTCTTCAATGCCTACCACGTACATCAAGTCCTCATTAGGAAAATCAAAATCTAAGGGCTCATAGTCTTCAAGGGCTCTACTGGCTAGAAAGTCTACTATCGCGCCCCCTTTTACCGCCTTTTGGTTTACATAAACGATGTCAAATTCGGAAAGCGGGATCGCCACTGGCCATCCTTCCATTCAAGGCGGTAGATTCCATCATATATTTAAGGGGATCTAGCTTTGAGATGAGCCATGTCGTGTGATCTGACATGTATTGCCTCAACCTTGAGTTGTCCAAATCAAGGCACAACATAATTTCTCGATTGGTGGGTACCTCATTTCACATGCGGTGAATTTCTTCTTGAGGTAGTATATTACTTTTCTTTCTTTCCCGATTCATCATGTTGGCCCAAAGCGATCCCATCGAATTATCAAATCTTCATTAGATAAAGGATGAGGGCTTGTCAGGTTGAGGCGGCATTAATACCGAGGCCTGAGACAGATATTGTTTCACCTTTTCGAAGGTCTTTTGGCATTCTTCATCCCACATGCTTGGGTTGTGTTTCTTGAGGAGACGGAATATGGGGTCACATCTCTCGGTCAGTTGTGAAATGAACCGAGCGATGTAATTCAGCCTTCCTAAGAAGCCTCTAACTTCTTTTTGGGTACGTGGTGGAGGTAATTCTTGTATGGCTCTGACTTTATCTGGGTCAACCTCAATCCCTTTTTCACTAACTATGAACCCGAGCAACCTCTCGGACCGAGCTCCGAAGGTACACTTTGACGGGTTAAGCTTCAATTGAAATTTTCTCAGCCTCAAGAATAATTTTCTCAAGACCTGCACGTGCTCTTCTTCAGCTCGAGATTTGGCGATCATATCGTCGACGTAAACCTCAATTTCCTTATGCATCATGTCATGGAATAAGGTTACCATGGCTCTCTGATATGTCGCGCCTGCATTTTTTAGCCCAAATGGCATTACCTTGTAGCAAAATGTTCCCCACATGGTTATAAACGTTGTCTTGTCCATGTCCTCGGGATGCATTTTTATTTGGTTGTACCCCGAGAAATCGTCCATGAAGGAGAACAACGAATATCCTGCTGTATTGTCTACTAAAGTGTCGATGTGAGGCGTGAAAAATTATCCTTGGTGGCCTTGTTCAGTCTCTGTAGTCTACGCACATTCCTACCTTCCGTCTTTCTTGGGGACGGGGACAACGTTAGCCACCAATCAAGTACTTGACCACTTGTAAGAACCCGGCATTAAATTATTTCTCGACTTCTTCTTTTATTTTTAATAAGGCGTCCGTCGCATTCTTGAGCTTCGTTGGGTGGCTTGCATTCTTCTCTTATGGGCGATCGATTGTCTTGCAATATCGATTTTAGTCCGGGCATATCTTGATACGACCATGCGAACACATCCTTGAATTCATGGAGTAATTCGATGAGGTTCCTTTGGTTTCTGCAGATATCTGAGCTCCAATATTCACCTCTTGCCCTCTCCTAGGTTCACCGTTTCTACCGACTCTTTATGGGGTAGGATCTATTTTTCTTCTTGCTCTACCATTCTCAACAAATCTGGAGGCAAGTTGCATTCAGTGTCATTTCCAAGGTCCCGAGATTCCTCTGAACACATGTCTTGCTCAAAGCAGACCTCTGAATCTGTAGTATCATAACTCATATCATTGATGTCTAGAGACACATAATGGGTATCGAAGGGTGTACAAAGAACAAATGAATTTGAGGATAATTATTCACATGATATGAATGAGAACAAAGAATAAATGGTAAAGATGTAAAATAAGAGGATATTTAGTAGTATTGAAGATGCATTTCATTAAAACAAAATGTCCTAACATGAGCCTATTTCACAAAAGAAATCTCATTGTTTCTAGGCTTAAAACAACAAGAGTGTTACGAATATTACTCTGATAATCTCTAAACACTACAGAAATTCCTCTGCGGTCAATTGTCTAACGTGCTTCTAGGTTCATATGGGCGGATGCCCGATGATTTCTTTGATCAGTCTCCTCATCACAGATGGCGTTGATGTGAGGACATTCCCTCAGGAGATTCTCTTCCGGGTAAATCATTCCTCCCGTCTGAAGGTCACGAGATATGTGGGGAATGTCATCAGTTCCACTTAGCGTCTTCTCCATTCACCTGGCCTTTCTCCTTTCTTGTTTCTTTTCCATCTCCTTCTTTATTTGTTTAGCATCCGTTTGAAACCTAAACCAAAGCGATCTCTTTTTCCTTGACGCCGGGCCTGGACTTTTCCTTGGAGATATTTGCCCAATCCTTTTTCGGGTAAGGCTCCTTTTCCCACTGTCATTTGCAATCCGATCCTGGTAGTCTTGGATAGTTTAGGCGACGGGACTTTATTTCCTTCTAAAATAAAAGTCGCATTCACGAACTCTAAGGATCGAAAGGAACATTCAATGGTTTCCTCATTCGTTTCTAGGTATGGCACTTCGTTGGTAACAGTTGCTATGATATCTTCTTGACGTTTATAGTTACCACCAATTTTCATTACCAATTTCAATTTACAGTGCGATGGCGAAGGTACGGCCCCATTGAATGAATCCAGGCCTCCCTAGTAGCGAGTTGTAAGAAGGCTTGATATCCATGACCAGAAAGTCTACTTCATATGTATTAGGCCCGATCAATAATGGTATGTCTATTCTCCCCATCACTCTTCTTTCGGTGCCGTCAAATGTTCTCACTATGTTTTGGCAGGATTTCATATGAGAACTATCTATCGGCAACCTCTTGAGTGTGGCTAGTGGTAAGACATTTAATCTTGACCCATTATCTATTAGCACACTTGGCAAGGTGTACCCTTACAATGGTGGTTATGTGCAAGGCCTTCGTCGATTCCATGCCTCCCGAGGATTTTGTCATCATGAAGTAGATGAAATTATCGGTATTATGTTACTAACCGACGATCCAACTTGTTGACGGATATATCTTTAGTAACATAGGTCTCACTTAGTACTTTCATTAATGCTTGGTGCACTTGAGCTTAAAGTAGTGCTAACACGTAGATACGGGCTGGTTATGCATGCGTTGTTCCACTATCTTGTATTCATTGTGTTTCAAAATTTTAAGAATTCTTTAGCCTCCTCCTCTTTACGGGTTCATTGATAACGACTTTGGGTTCTTTTTCCCTTAATCGACCACGATCTTGATTTGCTTTCTATTCTCTTGTTTTCGTGGTCATAACGCTTCCCACTACGCGTATAGGAACCTTCGTTCTTGACTTCCTCCGAAATACTAGTGGAACCTTGCGCTCCTGGTATTGTCACATTGCAGTTATAATTTCAAGGCACCATTTTACTATCTTTGTAAGGAAAAGAAGTAGGTTTTTGAATTGTGATTTTTGGTCTTCCCTGTGCTCCGCCCTCTGTGTTCCGCGAAATGATAATTCTCGGGTAATTAACTCCGAGTTTTGTCAAATCTTCTTCGGTCGCGCATATTTCCTCTTCCTCTTCTCCTTCTTCATAAAACTCCAGTTCTTTGTTGTCCATGAGGCCTTGCACCAAAATTTTAAACTCGACACATTCTTGGATCTCGTGCCCCCTCGTCTTATGGAATTTGCAGCAATTCTTCATATGTCTTTCGCTTCCTGTAGAATCTGACTCTATCAATCCTCTTTTTGCCATTTCCTTCCAGACTATTTGCAATGGGGTCTTCACTTCGGTGACATCCCTCTTGATCTTTCTCACAATCTCCTCACCGATCGCGTTCACCCCTTTATCCTCGCGATTGGGCAATGGGTTCCCCTTTCTTACCAAGTCATCAAGCGCTATAACACCTATTTTGATTAGCCTCTCGACTACCTTTTTGAAGGCGAGGCAATTCTCTATCGAATTCCCCTCTATCCCTGCATGGTAGTCGCAGTGAGCGTTTGAGTCGTACCACTTAGGGTATGGGGGCTGCAATAGTTGTAAATAAAACGGGGACACGATGTGCTCATTGAATAAAATTTGATATAGCTCTTTGTATGTGATTGGAATTGGTGTAAATTGGATTCTTTCAGTATTTGGCCTTGTGTTGGACTCTTGTCTAAAGGGGCTCTGATGATCGGGGGTCACAGTCCTTGGCTGGCTCACAGTAATAGGCTTTGAATAACTTTTACCTATGTTGTTTATATCATTCTCTCTCTTCTTGGGGCGTCTTTCTAGTACTTTCTCCAACCTCTATTTTACCGCTTCGATCGCATTCTCAATCATTTCCCCACAAAGACAATATCAAAAAACTTTTAGTGGCACTTCCAAGCATGTGATTAATGAAGGGTGCTTTCAACGTATTGACAAACAAAGATGGTTGTCTCTTTTCTAAAGCGGTGGTTGAACTTGTGTGGCTACTTCCTCCATCACCGGGCATATTGCTGAAACTTTCATTTGGCTTTTTCTCCATATTTTGGGCGTGATTCGATCAGAGCTATATCGACTACGTGCGTATTATTTTAGGAAGGCACGTGCTAGGTCCTCCACGACTTGATCTGATGCTAATGGTGATTGTACCATTTGGCGCGACCCGTAAAACTATCCTGAAAACAATGAATAAGTAGTTGATCGTTGTTAACATATCCCGCCATCCGTCGACGAGAACATTGTGATGTGCGCTTGAACAATCGGTCCCATTGTATTTTCAAAATCTGGGTCTTGAACTTTGGCGGAAGCACGAGGTGCAGGACTAGGCTCAAGTCTTTAGCGTCTACCCGTAGCGATGGTCGCAGATTTCTATTTCCTTAAACTTTTCTTCTAACCATTTGCAATGATCCTCGAGTTGTCTGGGTAGGTTCGACTTTACCTTATCCATTTCAGCCATTTCATCAAAGTCGAGCCGGACCTTCTCCGGGATTAGTGCTTGAACCAGTAGGGAAGTGTGCTGGCATTGCGGTCTCATCCTGGCATTGTGGCCTGATAACAAAAGGCGTCCTTTGGGGACATATTTACGGTGGTGCTTGGGTATTTGGCGGGGTAAATCCGGAGGGTGGCGAGGTCGTCATTATTCCCGAGCTAGCAATGACGCCTTTCCTCGTTCATTGGCCAATAGTTGAGCCACCGGCTTATCATGTTATTTTGGGACTCCTGCATTCGTTCTATCATATCTTGTTGCATCTTGGTTAATCGTTCTTGCATCTGTTCTTATATTTCCCTTTGCACTTGCTCTAGTCTTTCAATCATTTGATCCATGATTTTAGTTTTGCCTCGTGTATTGTAGCGATGTTCGAGGTAATCGCTTGTCATAATTTAAGGTTCTTTTGTGAGTTTTAATGCACATGATGCAATGTAATGCTAATGCATGCAATGTATGCAAAAAAAAAGCGTTAATTCTGATTCAATTTCCATTAGAATAACTTTTCTAGAAAACAAATTTCTTTACATAGAATGGATTACATATAAGGCCTCACCCTAATACTTAAGGCCTTGACTTCTTCAAGAAGCCTAGCTAACTCTTGTCCTTGCTCTGACTTTGATTCATAAAATAAACTTAGTACGTCAGCTTGGACTCCTAAGGTTTGCAAGTGATTCGCGACTTCTCGTATTTGACAATGGCTTCCCCAATGATGTAATCCCGATCTCTGACTTGATTCTGAGAGTGATGAAGTTGTTGCTTCCAACGCTCCTCATTGACTTCAAGAAGCTCCACCCGTAGCTCACAACCATGTAGAGCAGATTCTAGCTCTTCGATTCTTGCTTTCATTTCTTCAATTTTACTCAGACTAGCTTTTAATTCAACTGCAGAGTTGCGGCTACGATACTGATACAAGGATCTTTCCAATTCTGCCACCCGAGCCTTTAATTCTTCTTTCTCGCTTTGGGTTTTTACCAGACTTCTTTTCAGAGTATCTTCTCGAGCTTGAGTATATCGAAGTTCTCTTTCCCATTGACTAGCTCTATTTTTTTCCTCTCTGAGTTCTTGACTCCATTGCTCTGATGTTTTTCCTAATCCAGCAAGCTTCATTGACCTTCGCAGCTTCTTATAGTCTGTTTTCAAACTGTCTAAATCTTCCTCAGCCTTATTTTTCCCTTTTCTCAACTTTTCGGCCTCCAGCTTCTGAATGTCAACGTCCAATCCTAGCTGCATTTTTTCTTCTTCTAATCGTTCTATCCTTTTCCCTAATTCCGCATTCCTTTTCTCAAAATCTTGTTTGATGATTTCGAGCTCTGATGGGATTACCTGTAGGTGCTCCTCCATTGATCGAGCGTCTTCCTGGCCTGGTATGGGAATGTTGTCGTTGATTCTCTGGCTCCTCCATCGGTCGTATTCGGGAGTTGTCATGGGGTTTGTGGCAAACCTTTTCATTCTATGAGTCCGACCCCAAGCGCTTGCTATTTCACGAACTCTTTTCTTACAATTGTCTCCTTTGTATTCGAATTCGCACTGAATCAGACCTTGTGTTGCGGGTATAAACTGTCTCGATCTATACTATCTCAACACGAGGAGAGGAGCATATCCGACGGCTCCCCATACTCCCAGTAGAGGAACCCAGTCGAAATCTCCACACCGATATAGGATCTCATCAGGGATCATCAAAGGAGCTTTCCATTCCACGTCTTCCTCTTGCAGGTTTTGCAGAATCATCATCCATTTTTCTTCCGTGAGATCGTCTCGCCTTGGTGTGGCTGCTAATTCTTTTAACGGGGAATAGTCCTCGGAGAAGATTCGTCCTGGTGCCTTTTCCGCTTTCCAAAAATGACTATTGAACCATACTAGCAAGAGCTGTGCGCAACCGGTGAATCTACCTTCGTCCGCTCTTCGGCACGCGCTTAGAGACCTGAAAGTTTCAGCCAGGATTGCAGGAACGGGTGTGACTCTTCTATCCAATCTGTCGAATAAATCTGAGACTGCCTCGTCTACATGCCCTAGAGCTTTAGGGAAAATAATCAATCCATAAATGCTCAAGGCAAAAATGTCAACCCTTTTCTTCACGTCAGGGTGTGCTATGATCAAATCCCTTAAATTTCTCCAAGGGATACATTTACAATCTCCTTTTTGTTTTATCCGTGCTGCAACCCATTGCTCGCTCATTCCCGTAATATTCATCAGCTTTTTTAAGAAGGTGGGGACGTTAACAGGTCTTGTATAAACTTATAAACTTTGTCAGTTTGGATTTTTGAGCAACGGAGGAAAACTGTGTATTTTTCTATAGTAGGCACTAGGTCCACTTTCCCGAAGGTAAAGCAGCTATAAGCAGGGTTCCAAAATTGGGCTATAGCTCGGAATAGGTGCGGGTCTACCTTGATGTCGAGCAGATATGGCAGATCTCCGTAATGACAGTAAAATAATTGCTTGATCTCATCGTCCCATTGACTCCATATCTCTTTCATCTCTTGAAGATTATTTTGGGTGACACTGATACGCGTGAAGTCCCATAATTCTGACACGTACCCTTCTGTGAGACTATCACCCTTTTCTTGTTGCAGCCTCTCGGCCATATTCTGACGGCCGCATTGTCCTCCACTCTATCAAGAAACCCCCTTTCCATGAGAAGCTATCTATTTAGCAATTGAACGTGAATCAACACCTCTTTTGATGAAGATGCCATGCAAAAATGAAAATGAAGCAAGTTAATATTTCATACATAGTAAGCAAAGAATAAAAATACCTAATCTGGTGACCACTAGGGTTTGGCACGGCTCTACCTAGGGTGGATTCTTAGGGCTTACTATATGAGGTTCAGTTCTAAAGTAAGGGTACCTGAACTAGCAGATTCCTCGATCCTCACCCATTATAGGCTCATATAGACCGAGAGTTCGTTCGGGAATACATTTCCCTATGGTTGCGCGGAGATGAAAATCTCACGAAGACATAGGTGCGGATGTATCCGGCGATTCACTATCTTACACGGAGGTGAAAACCTCACGAAAGAGTAGTTTCTCACTCCCACCTAAAGGTGTGACCACGACGGTCATGCAATGCAATGCCAAAATTAAAACAACATGCAATAAAAAGATCGTAATTTTCAAATTGCATTTTCAAACTTAGACAAAAGACAAAAATAATCAATTTATGGTTTGACTTTCCAAAAAAGGGTCCCCGATGGAGTCGCCAAAGTCGTCGTAACCATTTTTTGGGAAGCGACACAAAAAGAGGTTCGACTTTGGGTTTTTAAAATATGAAAAAAAGGAGCCGCCACCAATCCTTTTGATAAGGTGTGATCGGGTCACCTCATAAAACAGTTGTTTTAATAAACAACTTGATTTATTAAAACAACGATTTTGGTCTTACGAAATCCAAAAATGAGTTCTAAGTCGGTTACGCATACGAGGAAGGTTAGCACCCTCGATCGCCCGAATTGGTACCAAAATGATTAATTAGTGTCTTGATGTCGGAAGTTGAAAAGGTTTTAAAATACGGATCCTTTAAAAGATGTTAGGATATTTGAGATTTCTTTGTTCAGAGAGTACAAACATCACATCCAAAGACGTTAGGACATGATATTTCTAACCTTCGTAATCAAAGCTATCTCATGATTTCACGAAGTTTATCAAAAGGATGTTTAGTGATTTAGTCAAGCGAAAAATCGCAACCCAAAGACGTTAGGGCACTATTCCACAATTCCTAAATACAAAACATTGCCTTTATTTTTAAAAACCTTTAAATGGAAGGTAGCAACTTTACAAAATGCCTCGTATCGGGTCAAATCGAGAGAAGGTTCGAGTCAAAACTTGAGATTTCTTTGTCCCGAAAAGATATAAACATCACATCCAGCTCGTTAGGACGCAATGTTTTAATCTCTCGTAATCAAAGTCGTCTCGTGATTTGCAAAACTTCATAAAAGGGATGTTAAGTAATTTAGTTAGACGGAAAATCGCAACCCAGCACGTTAGGGCACTATTTTCCGAATTCATAAATACAAGACATCACCTTTATTTTAAAACCTTAAAACGAAATATGATGATTTTCAAAATACATTTTGCGTAGTATTAATATGAAATTTGGAAAGATAAATGTAGATATAAATATAGTGAATAAGAGTACAAATAATATGATATGATAATGATATAAAATAATGATAATACTATACGATATGAATAACACATATACAATATTAATGATAATAGAATAATAAAATTAGTGGTGAAAATTAAATAATAGAATAATAAAATATAAGATAATGGTAACAATACAAAATGATAGCAAACGATTAATAATAAAATATATTATATATATCTATATATATGTATATAATAATAGTAGTAAGAAAGAATGGTAAAAATAATATATTTAATAACAATAATAACAATAATAATAATAATAGAATAATAATAGAATAATAATAAAATAATAATAATAATAATAAACATATAAATAATAATAACAAGTAGTCAATATTAAATAATAGTAGAAATAGCAAAATTACAAAATAATTTGAAAAATGGGTCAAATTGAAACTAAAAGCAGTAAGAGGGCCAAATTAGACATTTTAAGCAAATCTGAGACCAAATAGCAACGCATAAAAAGTCGGGACGAGGAGCATAAATTTCCCCAGAGGCGGAACGCAGCGTTTTAAAAGGACCGGATTATAATTGCTTAAAGTTTACGGGGCAAAATTGCAATAACGAAAAAACTTAATTGTAAAAGTATAAAAATGCGGAAGGACCGAACATGCAATTAACCCATCGATTAAAAACGCGCGGATCCTTCAATTTGGGTCGGTCGACGCGCGGATCCAGGGCAAAAGCGCGTCGTTTTGGGGCTTATGGTAGCCAACCAAAACAGGCGTCGTTTGATTTGGCTATATAAGCCATTCTTTTGCCAAAGATTTTCATTTTTTACATCTCTTAAAAAAAACCAACTTCTTTTCTTTCTTTTTCTCTCTGCAGGTGGGATGAGCCTCGGCGAATTCTATTGTCGTCGTAGCATCTTACGGTACCACGATGTAAAAATCCGAAAAGATATATATTTTTTTAAAATTTTTTTTGTTATTTTTTTTACTTAATATATATGTTTGTGTAAAAAGATCCGAAATGAAATGAATAAAATTAAAAGGGGTAAAAATCACCTCCTAAAACTACTGAGTTTGGTTCTTTTTGGTTCGTCTCCCTTTCTCTGTTTAATGCCCGTTTTTTTCGTGTTTGAGAAACTGCTGCTCTTTATTTCTTTCTGTTTGAATCTGTTGAAATTTTGCTTGTATTTCGGTGAAACAAAACAACAATACAGAAAAACCAACCCCAAAAACAAAATTGTGATTCGGCTTTTATAGCCTTGTTATTTTTTCTTTACACGCATCCTGTCTCGTCTCTTTTAATGCTTGCAGGTGCTTGGTGTGCAAGTGGGGCGGTGGAGATGGGCGGTGCTGCAGTGGTTAGGGGCAAGTGGCGGTCAGAAGACCAGGAGTCAGAAGGCAGATGCCCTAGGTGCGGCGCCACTTGTGCTAGGGTTTCTGCTGATGTAAAAGGGGCTAATCGGGCTAGGGTCAGTTTTGGGGCCTAGGGTTTTAGTTGGGTTTTGGGTTAATTTGGGTTGTAAAAAATGGGCCGGGCAAATGGGCTTCTATAGTTATTATCAGTTAATTATGAATTTTCATTAAATCATTTCTAAAATCCAAATTAAATATTAAAAAATTAATATTATTACCTTTTGAGTACTAAAATATATAACTTTTATCAAATACATATATCAAATTAAACTAAAAAGTAACACAAGTAGGATATTAAAAAGAAAGAAGTGTGAAACTAACTTATAATGTATAAAACCAAAGAATAATGAGTTAATCTCCTGCCTAACCCTAATAAAAAAATGGCCCTATAGATTAACCAAACCAGCTACCAGGTCCGTTTACGGTTAAAGTTTACTTTTATATAATTCATCAAAAAGTTAAGTCTAACTCATCATTCCACACCCATTCTTTTTCCGAGCATATCAATTAAATTAAGTTAAAAGGTGATTATGCATTGAATCGAGTCGTAGCAAAAAAAAGTTGTTTTGTTTTAAGATTCGATCTCATCAAATCTATCATGTTTATATTATATTTATTATTTTTAAATATTATTAAAAGATTTTTTATATTTACCAATTATCATGTCGGATAGTAACCCAACTTTGAACAAATTTAAACCAAACCAAATGTAAATAATTTGATCTTGACAATGTCTTCTTTCTTTAAAAAATGCCTGATGAAAGCTTGATTGATGCAATCAAGGTTATCTATAATTGGAGGGGGGTTGTCATTTAATACGAAACAACACGTAGGTTTTGTTTTTAATATATGTTTTGGTGTTTCATTAGAACATAAAAAAAACAGCTTAGTTGCTATCAAACCTTAATTTGACGGAAAAAGAATACAAAAATAAATAATGCAAATATATGTCCTATATAATGCCATATCCAACTCTTTGATATTAAAAAGAAAGAAGGAAAAAGCTTCATAGACCGACAAATTAGCCAACACAAGACACGTCTTTTGGTGTTTGTGTTTTTATAGGTATAAATTACGTTGGCACACGCGTAAGGCAAAATCTTTAATCATGTAAAAGAAGAGATTATTGATTAATTATTATTACTCGTTATTATACTAATAAAATAAATAAGAATCTTTTGTATTAATTTAAAGGAGATGTGTCGGTTTTCCCCCACTCAAGAACTTGGCTCTTTCCCCCACTTGTTTTTTGTTGCCCAAGACAAGAAACTAGGCTTAGAAAGAGCCAAAAGGAGTAGGAATAACAAAGTAAATAATCCTTTGGCAAACGTCCAATGAATAATTATTTTTAATGTTTGAAGTTCAAAATGAGGGTTGAAGAGTTCATATAATGATGATGGCGATGGTAAAATATTGGCTGATGAAAGTGATGGTGATGATGATAATGAGGAGAATCTGGAAGCCTAGAGTAGAGTAATTTCCCGGAAAGTCACCCAATTTTCCAGGGAAATGTTCTCCTTATTTATTGGTCCATACCCTAATTTCATGCCGATAATTAAAAAATATAATTATAAAATCAATCAATTTTGGTAATATTGATAAAAGTTAAAGATTTTGAAATATTAATATCACAGTTGGACTCTTACTATTCATATATCATGTGTGAATTATTTTAAATTTATTCTGATTTAAATTACACTATGTATAGATTTTTTATAACTATTTGGGTTTAACTCTCGATTTATTCTGATTTATGCTTTGTAATATTTGGTTCTAATTATAGTAAATTTAGAATATATTCTTTGTGATTATAATTATAGTTGTAACCTCAAAAATATATATAACTAAAACATAAAATCAATTTATCTTATACTCATTTGAAAAACAAAATTATGTTCTTAAATACTATGGAACTTTACATAATATTTTCAGATTAATTTTACTTTTGATTTAATCTTTTTCTGAATAAATTTAAATATTTATTTTCTCTATACGTCCAAAGAATTCCTATTACTACTGCTTTAGTATTCGTCACTCATGCTACTTTATGTACCAATTTCGATAGTGTGCCTATGGCTATAAGGAATGCATGAATTAGTTGCAAAGTTGGAAGGAAGCCCAATGACTCCAAGGCCATCCACTTGAACAAGTTGATGAAACATAATATAGGTTCCATTGTTGAAAAGTGGAATATATAGCTTTTGGGATGAGATTTGTTAGAGAATTGAGGGGAAGCTGAAAGAGAAAGCTGTGGGAGAGGAAAGTGATCTCTTTTGCCTCTTTGGGTCCATTTATTTGAGGGTCGTCTGTCTCAACTCAATGTGGAGAATCTCTATAATAGGATTACGAGGAAACTAAAAGAACCTTCTTTTCTTTTCTTTTGAAATAAATGAAAGAAAGCTTAAAACTATTTAGATAGTTTATTTTCTTTTTTTTTTTCTTTTCTTTTCTTTTGAGAATAAAACTATTTAGATAGTTAGTCTATCATATTCAATGGTGCAATATTCCTTCATAATGAAATTCATCCAGGTCAAAATTTTCTTTAATTTTAATTTTTAAGCATAATTATTTATTTGACCTTCTAATTTTATAAAAAATTTAATTTAATTTTTATTTAAATTTTGTTGACTTATTTTTACTCTTAAATTTGCATTTCATGTCACATCATCACAAAATAAATGGAAAAGATAACATTTTTATATTTACTAACGTTGCATACACATGGATTACCACATGGATAACACATTAACATTTAATTAATTTCTAAATATTTAAAAATCATAAAAATATTTTTAAATTAAAATCATTAAAATTATATAAAAATTTTAATACTTTTAAATTTCAAAAAGTTAATTAAATGTTGACGTACTACTTGTGTAGCAATCCACTTATATACTATATCAGCAAAGTTAAAAACGTTAACTTTTCTATCCATTTTAAAGTGATTTTACAAAAACTGCAAATTTAAGAGTTAAAAAAGGAGAAAAAAAATAAATGAAGAGTTAAAATGACTATTGTCGAAACCATTTTTTTCGAGTTTCAGAAATGGGGATCGACTTTAAAAATAAGGAGTCACCATCAATCCTTTTTTTTTAGGTGTGATTGGATCACCTATAAAAATATTTTGGTCTGCGAAATTCGAGAAAACAGGTTCGGGAGTCGGTTACGTACGAGGAAGGGTTAGCACCCTTGCAACGCCCAAAATTGGTACCAAATTGATTAATTGATGTCCTAATGTCGAAAAATTAAAAAATTTTGAAAATGCAATTTTTTTGAAAAAGGATTGAATATTCCAAATATAAGATTCATTCGCTCTAAAGGCACTAAATACCACACCCAGTACGTTAGGATGCAATATCTTGGACCCTCAAAGTCGAGACCATCTTATAATTTTAGAATCATGTTATTGAGAGAAGATATTAAGTCTTTTTGGTCAAACGAAGAAATCGTGACCCAATACATTAGGGTACAACTTCTCAGATTTCCCAAAACACCTAATATCACCTTATTTTAAAAATCTTTTGAGTAATCAAAATGTATTTTATTTGATTTGCTTAGGATGAAGAAATGCTAAAATTGGCCTACATGATCTAGAGTTTACAATATTATATACATAGTATCAATCATAAAATTATAACTTATGGCAATAATTATACGTGAAGGAGCATTATTAAATGAAAATATCAAGAAATTAGAATAATACTCATACAATGATAATTCAACATACACTTTACCAATATCAATATTAATATCTAAATTTCATAAATTAAAAGAAATTTTTACAAAATACCAAATAAGTTGATATAATTCAAATGCAACAAAAATTGAATATCATAAAAGAAAACCATTTGCAAACACTAGTATATGAATTATAAATTATATACGATCTATGAAATCATAAATATGATACAAATTATTAAAGCAAAACAACACATAGAAGAAAATTTTGTAATTAAATACTTGTATAATAATTTTAAATAAAATAAATGTATTAATGGAAAATAAAACCAATTAAAACATTAAAACATAGTAATTTTCTTAAAAGTATTTGAATAAATAATAAATTTAATATTACTAAAAGAAGTATATGAAGTATAAACTAAAAAACTTAATTAAAAGCGAAATTGAAATTCTATTCCTAAATAAAGAAAAACATTCAAGCAAATTTAAGGATCACATTAGACTGCATATAATTAACAAGAGATCGAATTAGCAAATATCATAATATCAAAACGCAACATATTAACAGGACTAAATTAAAACAGTGCATAAATTACATAGATCAATTGAGAAGTAAATAAAATGCATAACATGTCTAATTGAATAACCATACAACTAAAAAGGACTAAATGCATAAATACTCCATTATTGTAAAAAATGCGCGGATCCTGCGCCTTTGAATCAAATCGGTCAGGGCGGCTTTACACAGCACCGTTTTAAGCTATTGAAGTAAGCCTAAACGGTGACGTTTTTTTAATGGGCATTAATCACTTAAAAAGCATAACTAAACCTAATCTACTAATTTTCCCTGAATCGAAAACCCTAGCCCCTCTTCCATTTGTTTTCAGCCGCAATCCAAAACCTCCTCATCGAGCCACCAAAACACCACTGTGAACGGCGCCTAGCAGCACACGCAGGTTCGATTTGCTTCCGCAACCCCGATCCTAAAGCCTTACTCTCGACCAACCTTTTCGTCTATCTCCGATTGCAACGGAGAAAATGAACGATGGTACATCTCGCCCCTTTGTCTAACTCCGATTGCAACGGAGAAGATGAGGATATTCACAAAGGTACGCACCTCTCTTTTCTTTTTATTTTCACATGAACACATAAAAAACAGATTTAAAAAAAAAAGAAGAAAAAAACAAAAGGAGAAAGATGTTTTGATAAAAGAAATCACCTTCTAATTTTTTTGGATTTTCTATTTCTTGTATTTTTGTGCATAAAAAACAAATGAGGATTACATCAGGCTTTTTATAGCATAAAAAAAAAATGGAATGCCCCTCTTCTACTGTATTCTACCCTATCTTCTATTGTATTATCTGGTTCTCTGCTATTTTTTCCTTTTTGTTGCAGGTACTGTTCGGAGGAGATCTCTGCTGGCGCGCGTACACGCGATGATCACTGGTGTGGACGCACGTGAGGTGCGCGTGGAAGAGAGCTGGGACGCTGGAAAAAATTTGGAAGCCTCTAGGGTTTCCTTTAGTTCCGATTCATTTCGGGCCAGAGTCTGATTTCGGGCTTCAGTTGGGTTTTGGGTTCGGGTTTAGAATATTTATATTTGGGCTATTACATATTTTGGGTTTATAACTCATTTGTGCTGATTGGGCTCTACTGTTTTGTAACTTTGGACATTTTTATTAATGGACTGTTACTATTGGTTTTATTTTGGTTTACTTTATTTTTTATTCTGGTATTGGGCCCGGGCGAAAATGGGCTATTACAGCTGCCATTCTTTGTTCATTGTCATGTAATGAAAATAGAGCAAAGACTTCAAAAAAGACCATTTTTGCCTGGTCTTCAAATATTGGGCTTCTTTCAGTAGCTTCATTCCATCCCACTACATCTTCAGGGGCATGAGAACTAATGCTTCAATCTGCTTTGTCGCAACTTCGGGGAGATCAGATTTGATGTTTTTGATCTACTTCCTGCAATTTCAGGAATGCCAAATCTGCTATCTTCAATCTGCTCCACTGCAAACTTCAGAAATGCCAAACTGATATCTTTGATCTGCTCCTGCAATTTTAGGAATGCCAGATCTGCTATCTTCAATCTGCTCCTGCAACTTCAAAAATGCCAGACTTGTATCTTCGATCTGCTCCTACAACTTCAGGAATGCCAGACTTGTATCTTTGATCTGCTCCTGCAACTTCAGGAATACTAGATCTGCTATCTTCAATCTACTCCTGCAACTTCAGGAATGCCAAACTGATATCTTCGATCCACTCCTGCAACTTCAGAAATGCTAAACTGTTATCTTCAATCTGCTCCTGCAACTTCAGGAATGTCAAACTGATATCTTCGATCTGCTCCTGCAACTTCAGGAATGCAAGATTTGCTATCTTCAATCTGCTCCTGCAACTTTAGGAATGCCAAACTGATATCTTCGATCTGCTTCTGCAACTTCAGGAATGTCATATTTGCTATCTTCAATCTGCTCCTGCAACTTCAGGAATGACAGACTTGTATCTTCAATCTGCTATTGTAACTTCAGGAATACCAGATCTGCTATCTTCAATCTACTTCTGCAACCTCAAGAATGCCAGAATGGTATCTTTGATTTGCTCCACTGCAAACTCAGGGAGACAGGATCTGATATTTTCCATACTACACTGTCTTTTTAAAGACATAACCTATAGAATGGGTACATGCTTATGCCTAATAGTTAGGATGTAATGATCAAAATAAATCTAATGCTCCTAACTAAATGTATTATGGACGACCTTTACATGAATGCAGAATGTCATGAGAATGGTCTTTGTATAATGATTAGGATGCAATGATCGGAATGAATCAAATGCTCCTAACTAAATGTGTTTCGTATGAATGTAGAATTTCTTGAGGATGATCCCTTTTAAATTCTTAGGGTCATCATCGCTCGTATTATGCTGCCATCTTGTTCGGCTGGTATTCTCAACAAAAAACCCGAGAAAACAATTATATCTTGCCCAACAGGTTTGCCCCACTGTAACTTCAGGGTTCATTTCATTGTGACTTAAGGGTATAGGATCTAGATCCATCCCACTGCTACTCCAAAATGTAGGATTTGCTTCTTCTTTAATCCATCCTATTACTATTCAAGGGTACAGGACTTGTATCAGCTTCCATCTATCCCACTATAACTCGAGGGTATAGGATCTGTAGCTTGTTCCATCAACTGATCACTCCTCGGATGACCCAACCAAATATGTACTATGATGCTCGCATGAATGTTGAATATCATTTTTTCTTCTTTCGAGAATGATTTCCATTCTACACTTGGGTTGTCATTACTCGTGTTCCGTCGAGATCGTACCACCAACTATTTTGACAGAAAATCCAAGGAGATAGCCTCAATTTAAACTTTTCATTCTCAAACATTTCCCACACTTAAGCTTGGTAAGTTCTAAACAATAGCCCTATTTTAGGTTCTTGTATTATTTAGAAGCTTCCAGAGTAATTGTGAAACTCCTTTTATGAAAGTATTATTAGTCCACTAATAGTTATTTCAATGCAAAATGCTTGAAAAATATCATAATCATGGACAAGAAGGAAATTAATTAAGAGCATAACTCGAAACAAATAAGCTAAGCAAAGATAGCAATCACAATTAAGAAGGAAATTTATTATGAGCATATTTTGAAAAGAGTAATATAATCACAAATAATAATTTTACAAGGGGTAAAATGAAATCTAGGTGCCCCAGATATCACAGTTTGAGCTTTTCTGTTCCAACTTCTTGAGGACAAATTTAAACTTAATATGTGCTTAGGGGATCTGGGTACTTTGTCGATGCCCCAAGACGTCACATACTTCCTCATTGTTAATTCAAGTGTAGCGAGACTACTGTATGCTCCACTTTCAATCAAAATTTGAGCCGCCCTTTTCGGGTTTTCAACACAAATCCCCTTTGGTCTCAAAGCGCCCTTTGCAGGTTTTCGTCTTGGCTTCTCCTTTTTCTTTCTCATTTTTTTATTGAAATTTTTTTTTGTTTTGATTTTTTTGATTTTCTTTTTTTTATACTCTTTTTTTTTTCAATGGTCTCAATGCGCCCTTTACGGGTTTTCACCTTGGCCTTTCCTTTTAGACGAAATCTGAATTCACCAACTTGAGCATGTCTTTGACATCCATCTTGGTCAAAGTTAATGATTTTCTAAAACAAACCTAATAAAGTTTTTCCAAATTTGGCCTCTGCTTTCCTCTGAAGTCCTTTTGTATGAGAATGATCTTTTTTAATGCCAAGTCCCCATCATGAAATTCTCTTGGGCAAACCCTTTTGTCATAAGCCAATATCATCCATTTTTGGTACATTCGGCCATGAATACTTTCAATCAAACTTACTGGAGACTTCTGCTTCATCCTATTCAGTTAAAGCTTGGAGAAAAGGAATCTTAACTTTCCATTTCATAAACCAATAAGAAAGATGTTGCCCCGATGAAGGTCCTAGCCAACGTTGAAGAAATATAGAGGGTAAATGGTAACTTCTCTATGCCAACCTTTACAAGTCTCAGTCACTTTTCAAAAAAATTTTGAATGGTTGTTTTTTTTGGCTGCTTTTGCTGCACTGATATGGTGTCTGATCTTTGAACAGGTTGTAAATCTTTGACATTGTGCAATTAGGTTAGACATGTTCCTTTTTGGCATTCTTTATTGTCACTTTTTTTTTAATTTTGGATTTGAATTTGAATTTGGATTCGAATTTGGATTTGAATTTAGATTTTAATTTGTATTTGAATTTGAATTTGGATTTGTATTTGATGACTGATGACTTTGTAATTTTGGCATATGAAGCAGCCTTCACCCTCTTAGTGAAGAAATCGACAGTCACGAAGATGAATTGGTATCAGCTAGATGCCACATAAGTCTTGTATTCCTCAATTTGGCATTCACGACGTAACTGATGCAATTTTCAAGTAACCCGAGTTTCTTGGTTAGCCTGATCATTATAGAACCATTAACATGGGTTCTTTTAATAACATACCCATATTTCAAGCCTGGCGCTCCTTAATATGATTATACGAAAATATCTCAAAATTCTTGAAAATAGCTCAATGATGTCTCGCCTTATTTTTGTGGTGAGTTAGGCTTCGATCTTTACCCTTTTCCTAAGCTTGCAATATCCTTTATTTTTATTTGTTCTACCATCCTTAACAAATCAAAAGATAGGCTACAATCTCTGTCATCTTCAAAGTTCTTAGATCCCTTAGACCCATATCTCATTCAAAAAGGGAGTCAGTAACAATGTCACTCATGTTATTGATATCTGGGTACCTAAGTGCAAAGGCAATCCAAAAAATAAATGATTCTAAGGATGATTATTTCTATGGTATGGTCATGAATAAAGAATATTCTAAAACACAAAAGAATGTACAGTATGAAATATAAAGAATGAAAAAATATTTACTTAAAAAGATGCATTTTATTGAAATAAAAATTCTAGACACAAGCCCATTTCACAAAAGGATTCTTATTGCCTTTGGGCTTAAAGCAACAATCATGTTTTGCATATTACTCTAGATTGACTCTAAAAATACAGGGATCCTTTCCACTGTCCCATTGTTTAAAAAATTTCCAAGTATGTAAGGGCTTGAAAACTTTTATTCCTCGACTCCTTCTTCGGATATGGCCTTGATATAGACATTGCCCAACATTGTTATGATGTCTTCTTCTTTTGGCTCCTTCTGCTTAACATGAATAACCCCTCCTGACACAAAGGTTTTGGATATGTGTGGAATTATCATGGGTTCCCACTTGATTTCTTCACCACTCAAACGAGCCCTTCTTCTTTCTTGCCTTTTTTCCAACTCTTTCTTTCTTTGTTTTGCATCTGGCCTGAACCCTAAGCCAAAACGATCTTGCTTTTCTTTCTGTATTGGAGCCACAACTCTCCCCTGAAGACATTTTCCAAGCCCTTTTCCTGGCAAAGTTCCCTTTCCTACGGTCATCTGCAATCTCATTCTCGTAGTTTTAGATATTTTTGATACTGAAATTTTGTTTCCTTCCATAATGAAAGTTGCATTCACGAATTCCAAGGATCGAAAAGAGCACTCGATTGCCTCGTCATTTGTCTCCAGATAAGGTGTATCACTGGTTACAGCTGCGATAATATCCTCTTCAGCATTTATTGTCACTAGCCGGCCCTTTGATACTAATTTCAGCTTCTGATGTAATGATGAAGGTACTGTTCCCGTTGAATGAATTTACGGTCTTCCTAGTAAACAGTTATAGAAAGGTTTGATATCCATGACCAAGAAGTCCACCTCATATGTTGTCGGACCGATTAGCAGCGGTATTTCAATCCTCCATTAACTTTTTTTGCGTGTCGTCAAATGCCCTAACTATGTTCTGGCATTCTTTCATGTGGGAACTATCCAAAGGTAATCTGTTTAATATGGATAAGGGTAATACATTTAACGCTGACCTATTGTCTATCAAAACTCTTGGCAGTGTGTACCCTTTGCATCTAGTGGTAATATGCAAAGCCTTAGTATATTCTGTGCCGCCTTGCAGAATTTCATCATCGTTAAAGTAAATGAAGTTATCAGCGCTTATATTGTTGACTAGCCGGTCCAGCTTACCAACTGAAATATCATTGGCCACATATGTCTCATTCAAGACCTTCATTAGTACATTTCTGTGTACCTCCAAACTCTGAAGTAAAGCTAACATAGATATGCGCGCTGACTATTTATGCAACTGTTCTACAACACAGTATTCACTGTGTTTCAAAAATTTTAGGAACTCCCTAGCTTCCTCCTCTCTCACTAGCTCGACTAATTTTTCTTTCTCTTGCTCCATCATTGGAGCTCTCCCTTTTACCAAATCGTAGCGTTTACCACTACGAGTATGAAAACCTACATCTTGATCCTCCTTTGAAACACTAATTGGATTCTCTTTTCATCGGATAGTCACATTATAATCATAGTTTCAAGGGAATCTCCTACTATCTCTATACGAAAAAACTGCTGGCTTTTGAATTATAAATCGCGGTGCTACTTGTGTTCTGGTTCATTGACTCTTGGCTTCGAGATGATCACTACTGGGCGGTTGCCCTTTTGGACCCGTTTCGTTGATCCTTCTTCTGAAGTATAAACCTCCCGTCTTTTTGATTCCTTAATCCCCTCGTAAAATTCCATCTCTTTACAACCCATCAAATTTTGCACTATGGCTCTGAACTCAGTTCAGTAGACTTTCGTCAGTTCTCCAAGTTGCTGAAATAATTTTTAATAAATTAAGGCCTTTTAATAAATTTTAATGCATAATATGCTATGTAATGTAATGCAAATGCGTGAAACGCATGAATGCAAAGAGGCATCAATTCTGATTCAATTCCTATTAGAAAACTTTACTAGAGGACAAAATTCTTTACATGAAACGGACTACAAATATATGGACAACCGTATTGTCTTCCATTTAATCAAGAAATTCGTTCTCCATGATAAACTCTTTAATTTAGTAATCAAGCATAGACCGGCACTCTTTTAAATATGAAATGATATGCGATGCAATCATAACTAAAACAAAATGAAACACATTAGTATAGGATAAAAATAAGCAAAGGAAAACAAGTAGAGTACTTATTCGGATGGCCACTATGGTTTATTGTAGCACTATTTAGGGTGGGCTTTTAGGGTTTACTATATGCGGTTTAGTTCTAAGGAATAGGTACCTGAACCAGTAGATTCCTCAATCTTCACCCATTATAGGCTCATATGGATCAAGTTCGGTTCAGGGGAATACATTTCCCTATGGCCATGCGGAGATGAAAATCTCACGAAGCACATAGGTACAGATGTATTCCGGAAGCAGTCCACTAGCCCCTACGGAGGTGCAAAACCTCACGAAGGCATAGTTTCTCACTCCCACTTAAAGGTGTGAACACAATGGTCATGCAACGCGATGCCAAAGTATTTTATAAGACTCGACATTATTGCAATCATAGCACCAAAGAAAAATGCATTAAAAGAAACATGATTTTTCAAAACGATTTTCCAAATTTTCCTTCAAAAGGACAAAAATTAATCAATCTATGGCCTGACTCTCAACCAGTCCCCAGTGGAGTCGCCAAGCTGTCGAAACCATTTTTCTTTGAGTTTGAGAAATGGGGATCGACTTTAAAAATAAGGAGTAGCCACCAATCCTTTTTTTGTTTAGGTGTGATCGGATCACCTATAAAAATATTTTGGTCTGCAAAATTTGAGAAAACAGGTTCGGGAGTCGATTATGTGCGAGGAAGGGTTAGCACCCTCGCAATGCCCAAAATTGGTGCCAAATTGATTAATTGATGTCCTAATGTCGAAAACTTAAAAAAATTTGAAAATGCAATTTCTTTGAAAAAGGATTGAATATTCCAAATATAAGATTCATTCATTCTAAAGGCACTAAATACCACACCCAGTACGTTAGGATGCAATATCTTAGACCTTCAAAGTCGAGACCATCTTATAATTTCAGAATCATGTTATTAAAAGAGGATATTAAGTCTTTTTGGTCAAACGAAGAAATCGCGACCCAATACGTTAGGGTACAACTTCTCAGATTTCCAAAAACACCTAATATCACCTTATTTTAAAAATCTTTTGAGTAATCAAAATGTATTTTATTTGATTTGCTTAGGATGAAGAAACACTAAAATTGGCCTACATGATCTAGAGTTTACAACATTATATACATAATATCAAACATAAAATTATAACTTATGGCAATAATTATCCGGAAGGAGCATTATTAAATGAAAATATCAAGAAATTAGAATAATTCTCATACAATGATAATTCAACATACACTTTACCAATATCAATATTAATATCTAAAATTCATAAATTAAAAGAAATTTTTACAAAAATACCAAATAAGTTGATATAATTCAAATGCAACAAAAATGAATATCATAAAAGAAAACCATTTGCAAACACTAGTATATGAATTATAAATTATATACGATCTATGAAATCATAAATATGGTACAAATTATTAAAGCAAAACAACACATAGAAGAAAATTTTATAATTAAATACTTGTATAATAATTTTAAATAAAATACATGTATTAATGGAAAATAAAACCAATTAAAACATTAAAACATAGTAATTTTCTTAAAAGTATTTGAATAAATAATAAATTTAATATTACTAAAAGAAGTATATGAAGTATAAACTAAAAAAACTTAATTAAAACGAAATTGAAATTCTATTCCTAAATAAAGAAAAAACATTCAAGCAAATTTAAGGATCACATTAGACGCATATAATTAACAAGGGATCGAATTAGCAAATATCATAATATCAAAACGCAAAATATTAACAGGACTAAATTAAAACAGTGCATAAATTACATAGATCAATTGAGAAGTAAATAAAATGCATAACATGTCTAATTGAATAACCATACAACTAAAAAGGACTAAATGCATAAATACTCCATTATTGTAAAAAATGCGCGGATCCTGCGCCTTTGAATCAGATCGGGCCGGGGCGGCTTTACACGGCACCGTTTTAAGCTATTGAAGTAGCCTAAACGGTGACGTTTTCTTAATGGGCACTAATCACTTAAAAAGTAGAACTAAACCTAATCTGCTAATTTCCCCTGAATCGAAAACCCTAGCCCCTCTTCTATTTGTTTTCAGCTGTAAACCAGAACCTCCTCATCGAGCCACCAAAACACCACTATGAACGGCGCCTAGCAGCACACGCAGGTTCGATTTGCTTCCATAACCCCGATCCTAAAGCCTTACTCTCTGACCAACCTTTTCGTCTATCTTCGATTGCAACGGAGAAACCGAACGATGGTACATCTCGCCCCTTTGTCTAACTACAATTGCAACAGAGAAGACGAAGATATTCACAAAGGTACGCACCTCTATTTTCTTTTTATTTTCACATGAACACATAAAAAACAGATTAAAAAAAAGGAAGAAAAAAAACGAAAGGAGAAAGATGTTTTGATAAAAGAAATCACCTTCTAAATTTTTTGGATTTTCTATTTCTTGTATTTTTGTGCGCAAAAAGCAAATGAGGATTACATCAAGCTTTTTATAGCCTAAAAACAAAAAGAAAAATGAAATGCCCCTCTTCTACTGTATTTTACCCTATCTTCTACTGTATTCTCTGGTTCTTTGCTATTTTTTCCTTTTTGTTGTAGGTACTTTTACGGAGGAGATCTCTATTGGCGCGCGTGCACGCGATGATAACTGGTGTGGACGCACACGAGGTGCACGTGGAAGAGAGCTGCGGCGCTGGAAAAAATCTGGAAGCCTCTAGGGTTTCCCTTAGTTCCGATTCATTTCGGGCCAGAGTCTAATTTCGGGCTTCAATTGGGTTTTGGGCTTGGTTTTAGAAAATTTATATTTGGGTTGTTACTTATTTTGAGTTTATAACTCATTTGGGCTGATTGAGTTCTACTGTTTTGTAACTTTGGACATTTTTATTAATGGACTGTTACTATTGGTTTTATTTTGGTTTAATTTATTTTTTATTCTGGTATTGGGCCCGGGCAAAAATGAGCTATTACAATTATTTTTGTAAAATTAGAGGGCCAAAAAATTATTATATTTTTCTTTTATTGATAAAAATATATTTTATCATTAATATAGTTGACAACTTTAATTTTTTTGTCAAAATATTTTTATATCTTTAAATAATATATTTTAAAAAATTATTACGTACTCTTTTAACAATATCATTTCTAAAGACTGAATTTAAATTCCCTAAAACTATAATATAACTTTGTCGGTAACTTTATTTGTTTTTATTAACATCAAATTTAAAAAATTAATTGAATTAAATATTTTTTACAATATTGACAGGGAGTGAGCAGCCATTGGGACACCACGTGAGATATGACCCACCGGTTCCCTTAAAGAGAGAGCATCTCACGAGACAAAGGCTAGGCTTAAGGCTATTTCTCCCCTTTTCCCTTACAAAATTGTTTTTGGTTCAAGTGAACCATCCATTGCTTTCTTTGTCTAGACGCCTCCCACCGCCACCCATTTTATTTTATTTTTCCTCTCTCTTTCTCTCATGTAAGACAAAGGCAAAAACACGTGAGCTAACCTCCTTCACCCCCACACCCTTTTCTTCTCTCACTTAATCATAAGCGTCAACTGATTTTTATCATCATATCCCCCATTTTCTTCTTCAATTGAGACAACCGAAAAGATTGACACTATTCCACCATCAAACTTGGATCACCCTTTTCCACTAGAATTACATTCTCAATATATACCAACAAAGGATAAGATTGTTAGATATTTATTTCTTGATTCAGCTTTAGTTTAATTAACATCTTTATTTTACATACTTCAATTTAAAGATTAAAGAGAAATTGTTTAATTGATTTTAATTTTTTTACAAATAATGTTTTATTTTAAATAAGTATAAATATTAAATACTAATTTTTATAAATAATTATACCAATCTAGTGAAATCGAAATGAGAAAAAAAAAAAAAGAAAAAGCAAAGAAGACTGAACCAATTCCCTGACAAGTGTGTATGAAGAAGTTTCGGGGCGAGCGCATATGTAAAATACATGGTTGATTTTCAGCTAACATGTCCACCAAGATTTTCCAACTTTTTCATTTGAAAAAAAAAAAAAAGCTTGAAAAGAAAGTCAATGTGAACACCGTTATTTTTTAAAATATATTTTTTAATCAGACCTTTGGAGCAAATATCATGGGGAAAAATTTTCTACAGTCAATTTAAAAAAAAATCAAATGATGTTCCATCCATATCCATATAATCAAATCTAACAATAAAAAATTGAAAGGGAAATTGATGAAAACAAGAAGTCTATCATTAAACATGAAACAAAAGAATCAAAATAATAAATATACGAAGAGTAATCCCTTCATAGATACTATATTTTTCTAATGATCATTTACAAACATATATATTTAGAAAGACGAGAAGATTGATCAGTAATTATACTATTGTTTTTTTTCTACAAATTAATTAATTACCTTAATTTTAATTCACTGCAAGCCCTTCAACCAAAAAATGGGTTGTGGGGAGTCTTTCCTTTTATCTTTTTCTATACTAAGGTCTAGCGAACTTAATCAACACGCTGCGGAAGGATTGGAGTAGGGATTATAGAAATGAGGCTTTGAAGCCACTGAAAATGGGCTCTTAGAATTGCCGTCGGCAACGCCGCCAATTCTTTCGCAAGATGGGCACATGGTGAGAGTGGCCGCCGGCATGTGCATGTAAAAAGGTTGAGCCGCCAGTTTCAGTGCCTTGAGTTCTTGTAGTTCCTTTTGCAGTCTCCTGTTCTCATCTGTCAGTGTCTCACAACACTTCTTCAAGAACTCACAATCCACCTCAGTTTGCTTAAGCTTTGTCCTGCAGAGGCAAAGAAAAAACCAAAGATTTTTTATTTTTATTTTTAAAATTTTCTTGTTCGATGAAATTAAAAAGTGACATGCAAAAGCTTTCTGGGTTATATGATCAATTTACCTTGCTCTCCTGTTCTGGAACCATACTTCAACTTGTCTTGGTGTCAGATTTAATTGCTTTGCTAAAGCTTGCTTTTGCTTCTGTTTTAGCAGAAAATATAACCAAAGGTTAAATCAAGCCGATAGTGATTGATATACATAGATGGAAGATTTAGGAAAAAGGTGAGAGACGTTACAGGATTGAGAGTGCTATGCTGTTTGAAGCTTTCCTCGAGAAGAGCAGATTGTTCTTTGGTGAGCCTGAGTTTCTTCCTTGCATTAACACCGTCTTCGTCTTCATCACTAACTCTAGACGAATTCTTCTCTACCTCTAATTCCTCGCTGCTAACCTCTCTTTCTCTCTTAACTCTACCACTAGAAAACGAAGAAACAGCACTATGAGGAGAAGCTTGACGACGATATAAATCACCGGCGCCAGGTTCCTCATGGTGATGAAGATAACCACTTTTATTGACATCCGACTTCTTGGTCACTTGGTAACCCTGATCACCAAAAAGACCCAGGGTCAACGACGGTTCAAAAGTTGTTGGAGGTGCCACCGTCGTGGCTGGTTGTTCAAACTTAAGACATGATGGCTTCTTGGATGGAGTTTCCAGGGCAGATGAGAAGCCTAACCCCAGAACAAGGCCTGTATTACATGCATCATCATCAAGACCCATTAAACTTATCAAAACCAGTGGAATTAGGTAGGCTTTCCTTTGTTATGAAATGTGAGAGAACGAAGGGGAAAAATGGAGTAGGGGGGGTGGTTTGAGAGGAAATGAGGGTGCAAAAGGGGGGCCTTAAGAAGGGAAGTTGGGTGGGTGGGTGGGTGGGTGGCTATGATTATTAGTCCAAGGAATGAATTGGTATGAAAAAAAAAAAAATAATAATAATAATAATGAAAGCTCCTTTTTCTCTTTCTTCTTCCTTTCTCTCTATACAAAGGTTGACCATTGGAAACCTGTCCCCCCACTACATTCATCACATTATCTTAGGAAACAAACAATGCTATGGAAATATACGCACAAGCCACAGCCATACATCAAGAGAATGATTCGTCAGCACTTGGTCACTCCACTCATTAACATACCAAATTTAAACTGTTAATTACTACGCCCACTTTTTTCTTTTATGCATATTGTTTTTGTACTTTTCATGTTTCAATTATCTACCCTATTTTTTACTTTCTTTTTAACTTTTGTCTCAAAAACTCATTTCTGCGTTTTCATATAAATATTTTTAAAATTTGTTATTTCTCTAAATTGCTTTTCTATATACATACAGAAACTTATTCCAAACATACTTGAAGTTCTACTTCACTTTCCTATTTTTAATTCGGAAATGTTATTGAATACCATTAAGCAATGATTAAAGTGGTATTAAAAAACCATATATTAGAGAATATGATTTTTCTTGTAGTTTATGTCATAATTTTTTTTTTTTTGTTCTCTCTTTCCCGGACAATACCCCAATAATTAATATATACGGCCTATGTTCTTGCAGCCGTTTAAAGATTACCTTAGGCCATAAATTTCCTTGATGTACAGTAGTGTTAAATTGGATCATTATTAAAGCCTCCCTTAATTAATTTGAAATTATTGAGGGGGGACAATTTTGGATACTAACAAGTTCCCTTTACATCAGACCACATGAACTGTCTCCCACTCCATGCCTAGTTTAACTGGTCAGAGATGGGTACCATGTCACCTTGCTTACCAAATATTTCACTTCATATCCATTTCCATTTCTTTTTGGCTTTTTTATTTAAAGAAGCTGGTGGGCTGTTTTAATTTCCCATTACTTAAATAATTATGAACATGGAGATTAGAAAAAGATGTCCACTATCTCTTTTATAGTTTCAAAAATAAAAATTGGGTTAATTTGATTTTATCAAAATTAGAAAGAAAAAAGAAAGAAAGAAAGGAATAATGGTGGAAGAATATGATTCATGACCAAATATTGGGATTGTTTGCTTAACTAGAAAGTAGAAGTGGGAGAGTAATGGGGCCTACTGCCTCCCATCCTATACATGTATAAGCACTTCCCAATAATGCTTTTGTCGGCTACACTTATCAGAAGTTAGGTCACCCATAAAACATGATAATGCCTTTAAAATAATACCAACTAACCAACACGACATCAATCAAGCCTTTGGTAGTTGTTACTTGCTAAACCCATATCTGTAATTTAGATATATTTTAAAAAGACATACACAAAAGAATTATGGGAATTTTGCTTTCAGGGACTTTTGATGGTTTGTCTCCTAGACCAGTCATTTTTCAGAAAGGTGTGGTGCACTTTGTTCCGCGAAATATAATGGGCTTGTTTTCTCTCAGTCTATGGTTTAAAAAATTAATTAATTTTTAGCTGATCAAGTTTGAAATTTGGATAAAAAAGTTTAACAATCATCCTTTTTATTAATCAATCGGAATTTGAAAGGATTTGTGTTGTCTTTTTATATGGCGAGCTTGGGGCTAGGCTGAAATGCGTGTGTGTACGGTGACTGCGCATATTTGAAAAGGTACGTTCAGCCAACGCCAATTGAATGACTGCCCTCAGCTTCAAGATAATGTGCTGTGACCAATCCGACAATTTTATATATATTATGTTATATTATTAGAATATGCTACATGAACAATTTTTTTAAATATTATATTTAATTAAATAATTATTACAAATTTTAGAGTAACAAGAAAACAAAACAAGATCAACGTACGTGAACATATCAAAATTATTGGTCATAATCTATCACCCAAAATTAAAATTAAACTTGTTATTCTGTTTGGTTTCTTTTTCAGTCCTTTTAATTGTTAAGGATTTCTAAAAATACATTTAATATATTATTTTACGAAAGTCTAAATTATATTATTATATTTTGCTTTATATATATATATATATTATTTTATGCTTTTAACCAGTTTTAATATATTTATATATTTTTCTGGTTTTTAGTCTTGTATTATTTGACATTAATAATGAGGAAAAGAAAAGTTGTATATAATGTTAAGACATCATAAAGGCAGTACTATTTATTCTTTTTCTGTGCATATTTAATAAAATTTGAACTTTAATCCTTAGATGCTAACAATAGTTTAAATACTATTTCCTTATGCTATTTGCATTTTTTATTGTTTCGCTATAGGATTTGACTTTTTCTCAAGAATGGTGTAGTTGGGATTTGCCATACATCTCCCCTTCAACCACAATATAAGCTTTAATTATTATCATATACAACCAACTGCAATAATTACCTTCATCCATGAGCTTAGGCCCCATCTACTTATAATACTTTCGTATTCATTATTGATGGATAAGAGAATAAAGGCTTAAATATAGGAAGCTTTCTGTACACTTTAGAAACTTAAAGATTTAGTTTCTATATTTAAATTTTAAGATATTGAGTTTTTCTAATTTTTATTTAAGAATTACGATACGTTCGTCGGATTTTGATTTGTGTAAAATAATACTTCTTCTTTCAATTTTCTGTACTTTTATAATTTAAAATATTAAATGATATTTTAATTTTTAAAATTTGAAATTTAAAGAATTTTTTTATTTTAAGAAGAATTTAAAATTTTGGACTTTATAAAAATGATTTTAAAAATTATAGATTTTTATCTACTTTTAAAGAGTAAAACCAAATTGATAGAAACAATAAATGCAAGAGAGCTAAAAATAATTTACCTTTTCTATAGTTGTCATGTCAATAATGTTAATAGAAAAATTAAATATAAAGATCAAAGTTTTTAAATAAAAAATATAAGAATTCAATGTCGGATTATAATTTTAATTTCAAAAGAGTATAAGAAATCTATCTAAAAAGAATGGATGATGTATTTAATGAAGATTATTACCATGTATACTATTAGTGGACTATAAAACTTCACAAGCAAATTTAAAATGATATCATTTGTTTTAGGATTAGAGACACACTTATAGATAATAATCTTCCTTAAAGAAATAAACACAAAAGGAAAACAAAGGAAAGATCATAGAATATTTTTATATACTATAATCAAATTAGAAAAAAAAAGAGAGTTGTTGTTATATTATTTATGAATTTTTATATATAAGAAAGGAAGTAGGAAATGTTGAAGTTTAAATCCGGGATCAAATATTTTAATTTCATATCTATTGATACTCTTATTAAAAGCTATTAAATTAACAAAATAAATCAAGCAAATGTAGCTTACTCAGACTATTCAGTCGGCTTAAGGCTGAATACCAAAAGCAGTCAGATTATTAGCCTTTTTTTTTTGACCCAAGTACATAGACATGGACTTCAATAAAGTCCACACTATTAATTAAATATGGTTCCCCTAGTCTTTACTTTTAAGGGCATTCATTATTGATAAATACGCTAATTTACTTTAAAAATTATCGATAAAGATTTTTTAAAGCATTATTTTTAAAGATTATTGTATACAACATAATATTCAAATTTTATTAATTATTTATCTAAATTTTAATATAACTTAAAATATATGAATGACTTTTTTTTTTTTTTTGCTTGTGCGACACACGAGATTATTATATTTAATAATTAAAATTTAATTAAGGATATTACAACTTTATAGCTCAAGGTCATGATACAACTTTATAGCTCAAGGTCATGATGTTGCGAGGGGCGATGTCACAACATTATAGCAGAGCAGTCCAAAAACACTTTAGTCTCTACCTAACACTTCCCAAATCATGCAATCTTAACAAGATATGCGTTAATTCAATTAAGGATCATAAAAACTCTTACAAAAATATACATTTCTCAAAATTCTGTCACCTTAAAAGCAATTCAAGACTTACTCCCAATTTAAAATACACATCATCAATAAAGGAATAGCTTCCATACCACAGATACATTGTAACGCTCTTAACCCATCTCCATTGTCAGATTAAGGTTATGAGTTATTACGAAATTTAACAAGACCGATAATACAGTAACACAATTCAAAAATTAATTTAAACACCATAAATTAATAAAGAATCATCATTCATAGCATACATTAAAAAATGAGACTTAAATCGAGTATTCGAAACCCTAAAATTTGTTTAGAAATAAATATGGACTAATCTAAAACAAAATAGAAAAATATGGCAAAAACTAAAAATAAGGGTCACATGGCTGTGTGGCCAGGCCGTGTGACAGAGCCCAGACCGTGTGGCTTAAAGAGATGGTTATGTGGTCAAACCACGTAATAACTTGAGTTCGTGTAACTTAGGGTCACACGGCCGTGTCGCTATGCCGTGTAACTCTTTAAGACCGTGTGGATAAACCTGTATAAAAAATCAATAAGACACACGGTCGTGTGAAGTAATCGTGTGTGGCACATGACCATGTGGTAGATTGTGTCCTAGGCCATGTGCACCTAAATTAACTTAAAAAATAAGCCATTTCAACAACCATTTCTTAGGTCTCAAGCCAAACCATTTCCAACCATTTTTATCTATTCAAAACACATTTAAACATACCAAAACATACAAAAGCCATTCAACCTAAGTGCCTAACCAATATGCACTCATTGGTAGCATTATTCAAACGTTTAAACATAGATCGTTCAAACATCAACCATTAGTTAACCACACCTTCCATTCCATAAATTCAATGCCCAATTAAACACATAACACCATTGCCCATATTGCTAACATACCATCATCCAAAGATTAACAAGCTACCTAAAGAAAAATGACCATTTCATCACCAAAGCACAAGACAAGCATACAAATCAAACATTCATTACTTATTCAACTATCAAGTTTATCGTCATAATATCATGTTCACATTCATAAACTAAGTTCACCAAATAATCAAAACTTATGCAGATTTCTTTACATTCATCAACACAACCATTAGAACTTACCATTTTTATATTAGTTCATATACCAAAAGGCTCAAAACATAACTAAATACTCATAGCATATATATATATATATATATATATATATCAAAACACTATTTACATGCCACTTATAATTGGACCAAAGTGAACAATTAATTATTCAACAAGTTGTCGGATAGTGTGATCTCCAACAAAAATCCAATCGACAGTTTGAAACCAACGATCTACAAGGTAGAAAAACCAAAACAAGGCAAGCTTGCATAAAGCTTAGTAAGTTCGTATTGAACGTAAACTTTAACTTACCATAAATGACTTAACCTAAACCTTTCACAATAAAAATCATAATCAAGATCATGAGTTCATTTAATTGCCTATACACATCACAAGTCTCATAAGGTTAGTAAATTCAGATATACGAAAACGTGTAACTTCTTCATGTCATAAAACATATACAAGTAAACACATTCAAAGCTCAATTTAATCATCTCATATTCACTTAAATTTTCACATTTTTATTTCAAGTAAACATTTCAAATGTCCCTTTTACATTCTATCCATATAGACATTTTGTATACACAATTCATATAACTATTTCCATATAATTGATTCATATAATCATTTTGTATATCTATTTTATATAACTGATTCATATAATCATTTTCCATATAACCAATTCATATAATCATCTTATATAATCATTTTCCACCCGAAAAACCATAATAAAATAATATTAGATACACGGGAATTGTAACAGCCAATTTTTAGTAAAATTAGAATAGTCGTTTCGGGACCACAAATCCGAGCCAAAAATAAAATTTATTTTTATTTTATTGCATGGTCCGTATTATGTTAGAAATGTCATGTGAAAATTTTGATAAGAAAGTTTTACTTAATTACGAGGAGGACTAAATCGTATAAAATGCAAAAGTTGACTCCTAGTAGCTATAAGGGTTAAATAGCTATGGAATTCAAAACTAGAGGTCCTTATAAGATAATTAGACCTTTAAAGAAAACTATGTAGATATTTTAGTGACTCATCCATGGAAATTTAGAAAAAAGCAAGGACTAAATTGGAAATTAAAATAATTTAATTAATTAAAAGATGATAAAAGAATTATCATCTTATTTTATATCATCTTTAACCCCAAAATACATGGAAACCCTAGGAGAGAGAGAAGAAATTTTCTTGGCTTAATTGGGTAAGTTTTCTTGTCCAATTTTTAGTAATTTTGATATTTTTGAAACCGGGAGAGTTTAATCTATCTATTTAAAGGATCAATTTGAAAAGTTTTCAAAGTATGGAAATTAGGTCATGGATGAATATGCTGGAAATTTGAAGTTTATGGTAGAAAATGAAAGGTTGTTAATAGATAAACAACTTTTACAAAGTGATTTTTGATGGAAATTGATTTAGGGACTAAAATGTAAAGTTGTGAAAATTAAAGAAAATTTCTAAAATTTATAGAATATATGCGTTGTGAATTGTATATTGAAATTTTGGTTAGGTCTGGAATAGGAAGTAAATTGCATAAATTTCATTTTCTGAGCCTAAGGACGAAATTAGAATTTATGGAAAAGTTGGGGGCAAAATGGTAATTTTTCCTAGGATGTAAATTGAATCCACATGAATATGAAATGTGATAAATTGGTGAAGAAATTCATTTATATAGATCCTGAAAATACAAGTTTGAGGTTAGATCGAGGAAAAGAAAAAGTTTCAGATTAGTAGAATTTTAAAAGCGAACAAGTGTAGAGGTAAGTTCGTGTAACTTAATTGAGCATGTAAATATGTTAAATTGAATATTGTGTTTGTATGAAATGTGACTTTTATTGATGTGAATTATTTGATTGCTATACTGAAGAATTGAATACATGCTTGAAACGGTGAAAAAGGGGTAAAGTTCCATTTGAATAATGAATTCTGATGAATACATGTGCTTTCCCGAAATGAATGAGGTCATGTATTTGTTGCTGACGAATTTAGCTCGGATGAGTAATCCTATTAACCTTATTATAAAAAAAAGGATTTAGCCCGGACGGGTAATCCTGATATAATACCTGTCGAGTATACGTTGCGATTAGATTAGCTTGGACTGATAATCCTGTTATACGATATGTGGCTCGAGAGTGTGTTCGTTGATTTGGTGCCCTAACGGGTACTCTTGAATAAGAATTGACGATTATTGAATTGTGCATCTTGAGTGTACTACTTGAGTATCCATCAGAATTTCAATGATTCAACAGACAAAACTCTTGGCAAGATAAGAGAATTATGGAATGAAATGAATGATGTCTTGTAGGAATATAGTATGATGAACTCATCTATGCTTACTTGATGCATATGTGAATATTTGTGTAACTAACTTGTTTGATTGAGTGTATGTGATTAGGTAAATTTGCCAAATTGATGAAAAGCATGTTATTGAATGCTTGTTGTTAAATAGTGTAAATTGGTAAGTTTTAATTCCCGTTTTATGAACTTACTAAGCATGTAATGCTTACTAGATTTTATTTTCCCTGTTTTATAGTGCTCGGAAGCTCACGAAGGTTGGAGATTAGTTGGAGCATCATCACACTATCCACTAGCTTATTTTGGGTATATATAATATAATCATTTTGATATAATGGCATGTACAGGATAACTTGGCCATTGTAGGCTTGAAAATGATGCTTGTAATCTAGCCATTGGAATGGCTAGTAATGGTTTATTTTGATATACTTGTAAGGTTATACTAAGGTAGCTACATATATGTTAAGTAGTTGATTAAATTATGTCTAAAATATGGACTAAACCAAGGTAAGCTTATAAATATATATGCTTGGAATGATATGCCATGTTGAATGATATAATTTGCTTAATTTAAAGGCTAGAATTGGTTGGTTTATGGATATAAGTTTTAGTGCAGGTCATTGTTAAAAATTTTGGGTGAGAAATGAAGCTAGAAATGACTTTATTTTTTCCACATGGAGGGTGTGTGTCTTGGCTGTGTGTGACACACGGTCTGGTACACGGCGTGTGGTTAGGCCATGTGTCCCTTGCATCTTAAATTTGAGAAACAGAATGCTCTGAATTGAGCACACGGGCAGAGACACGGGCATGTGTCTTAGCCGTGTGTGCTACACGGCCTAGAACACGGGCGTGTGCCTTGGCCGTGTAAACCCGCACCTAATTTTGAAAAATAGAATTAACCACACGGCCTAGCACACGGGCGTGTGGTCGGCTGTGTGACACAATTCAGAGAGTTACACAAGGTCGAGCACGGTCTATAGCACGGGCGTGTCCTAGGGTCAAACAGACGTGTCCCTTGGACCACACGGGAGTGTGAGCCCTGTAACTTAGAAAATTTTTGAAATTTTGCAAAAAATTCTTAGAGTTTTTGATTGAGTCCCGACTGATTCTAAAGCTCATATTTGGCCTCGAGGGTCCATTTAAGGGACGTTATGAATAATTTTGGTAAATGAATAGTATTTAATGTGAATTATCCGTAAATGTTCTAAAAGCTTCGATAATGCTCCGTAACCTTATTCCAGCGATAGATACGGGTTAGGAGGTGTTACATTTAGTGATATCAGAGCTACGGTTTAGTCGATTCTTAGAATTAACGTAGCAAACACGAGTTTAGATATACATGCCATTATATAATTTGTGGTAGTGTGATGTCTCCTGATAATTTTAAATCTGTTTTTCATATAGTAATGTCAACCAACAAGCTAGAGCTGAATCCAAGGAAGCTAGGAGCAATGCTGCAGCTTCAGTTCAAAGAGTTGCATCTGCATCTGGTAGTGAAAGGCCCGTATCTAAGGGCTAAAGTGAGGAGACAAAACAAGCCTTCTTTCAATTAATGAATGAATGGTTTACTGAGTACTTAAGAACAAACCTCGCTGTACAACGACCTCCTCCACCTACTCCTCAACCGGTTCCTAAGATGCTATAGGGTGTTGAACTTGTTAGAACTGGTAAGCCTCCAGTAGATAAAATTCGTAAATATGGGGCAGAAGAATTTAGGGCTACCGCAGATGATGATCCAAAAAAGACTGAATTTTGGTTGGAAAATACAATCATGTTTCCCTGTTTGAGCTCTAAAAATTCTTTCTTTTTTTGATCCAAAAATATCTGACTAATGTACTTTTTTTTTCTAAATTTTATCTAAAAGAATTCTCAAGTAACATTTTCTCTCGGTACAACAGAAGTTATAGTGTTCCACCAATGGTAGGCTATGTCTTTTAGTAAAGATATTGCATATTTCAAGCATTCGACTAGTGTACATGATAATTCATCTAAAAGTATGATGGTATTTTCCAACCAAAACTCAGCCCTCTCTGGATCATCTTCGGCAGTAGCCCTAAATTCCTCTGCCCCATATTTTTAGATTTTATCTATAGGAGGCTTATCGATTCTAACAGATTCAGCACCCTATGGCATCCTAGAAACCGGTTGAGGAGCAAGAGGGGGAGGTTATTGTACAGCAAGATTTGTTCTTATAAATTCTGTAAACCACTCATTTATCATTTGGAAAAAGGCTTATTTTGCCTCCTCACATCGGCCCTCAGATACGAGCCTTCTACTACTACTAGACACAGCTCATTGAGAGAAGCTTGAGCACTGCTCTCAGCTTCCTCGGATTTAGCTCTAGCTTGGTTGGATGACATTACTATAAGAAAAACACATTTAAAATGGTCAGAAGATATCACACTATCACAAATTATATAATGGTATGTATAGCTAATCTCGTACTAGCTACGTTAGTCTGAGAATCGACTAAACCATAGCTCTGATACCAATAAATGTAACACCCCTAACCCGTATCCGTTGCCGAAATAGGGTTATAGAGCATTACCAAAGTTTACAGAATAATTACAGATAAATCATGTCATTTAATCCGAAAATAATCATTCTGTCCCTTGAATGGACCATCGAGATCCAATTTAAGCATTAAAAACAAGACGGGACTAAACCAGGACTCAGAGAGTTTTTCGTAAAATTTAAATTTTTTTTCTCATATATAGGGGCCACATGCCCATGTGAGTAGGCCGTATGGCTCAAACGACCAGGTGACATGCCCATGTCTCAGGTCGTGTGGGCATTCGATGTGAGGCACACGGCCGTGTCCCAACCTGTGTAACTCTCTGACTTGTGCCACACGGCCAGCCACACGCTTGTGTGCTAGACCGTGTGGTCAATTTAATTTTCAAAAATTAGGTGTAGGTTTCACACGGCCAAGACACATGCTTGTGTTTTAGGCCATGTGTTACACACAGCTAAGACACATGCCCGTGTGTTCAATTTTGAATATCTTGTTTCTAAATTTTAAGATGTAAGGGACACACGGCCAAACCACATGCCCATGTGCCAGGCTATGTGTCATATATGGTCTAGACACACGCCCTTGTGTCAACTCGTGTGGACAAAATAAGACCATTTCATAGCCTTATTTCTCACCCAAACTTGCCATTAACCTGCAACAATACTTACACACATTCACCAACCAATTCAATACATTATAATCAAGCCTAATACTAGTATTGTATAAGATATATTAACATGTATATTCTGTAGAAGCCCAAATTTGCCCGGGCCCATAAAACCAAAAAAAGAGACAAACAGAATAAATGAACTCAATTTTTTAAAGTCCAATAAACGTCCAGTCCAATAATGTCCAAATACAGTTGTGGCCTAAAAGGCAAATAAACTTTAAACTATACACTACCCAATTGCAGCAGGCTTAAAACCATTAAAACCCAAATACAAACAAAATTCCTAATCCTACCCAAAATTAACATGCCCAAAACTTTGCAGGCCCGAATGGCCCAATAACAGAGCAAACCCGAATAGCCCAAGAGGTTTAGCAAATAGAAAACCCTAGGGGAGCTTTCCTAAATCAACAGCCGCAACCCAAATTTAACTTTTGGACTCCTCACAGCGTGCCTCCACGCGACGCTCAAGAGCTACGCGACTCCACCACGCCAGCATATCACGCGACAGCCTACACCAAAGACGCCATTCAGACGCCTCCAACAGAGCGATGTCGTCACGACCCTCGACCACGTCCGTACCTGCAAAAACAACAAACAAACAACAGAGAAAAAACAAAAAACAGTTGTAATTTTTATTTTTCTCTTCGGTTATAAAAACCAAAACAACCATTTTGTAAAGTGGGGGTGATTTTCTTTTTTGTATACACACGATTACGCATACATACAGATATACAAAAAGAAAAACAGAGATCAGAAACAAAAGGTTTTTCTTCAATTTCGTTCTCCTTTCTTTTTTTTTTTTATTCTATTTCAAGCATTTCTTTGCTCTTTCTATTTGGAGGCGTTAATATAGAATAAAAAACAAGAGGTCTACCTTCGTAAAGTAGGCAGTTGGATAGCTTTCTTCGTCGTGATCGAAGCAAAGAAATCTTTTGAGGTTTCGAATATGAAGGCGCTCGGGTCTGGTTTGAACAAGGGTCATCGGGGGGCCTGAATCGGTTACTCCTCACCGGTCATCGTGGCGTTGGAGTGGCCGAAGCTACTTCTTTCTCCTGCGGTGCGCTTGAGAGAAAAAAAAGGGGATTAGGGTTTATTTTGTTTTCATTAAAAAAAAAAAAAGAGGAACGATCTTTTTTAAGGGGGATAATATTGCTTTAGGGAATGACGCCGTTTAGGTTCATTCTGATAGCCCCAATACGACGCCGTATAGGGCGACCCAGTGACCCGACCCGATTTCGGCTTAGATCCGCGCGTTTCAGTCTAAAAAGGGATATTTTCACTTTCAATCCTTCCCCATTTCGTGGCATTTTTAATTAAGTCATATATGTTTTTTTATTTTCCTAATTTTGCACTCAAATTTTGTGCGCTTATTGATTTAGTCCAGTTTCAACGCAACGTTTTGGCCAACTGAAATATTTGCGATTTTAATCCCTTTAATTTACGTACATTGTATTTTAGTCCTTTCTTCAAATTTCATTTTAATTTATTATTTTAGCTCTGTAATTTTGTTCTGATTTCAATGCAATCCTTTAATTATTTATTTAATTATTTGTTTATTGATCTCTTTAATTATTCTTTTAATTAATATTTAATATTAAATATTTTAAATTGTTTTAGCTATTATTTATTTTTATATGATATTTTCATTAATTCTATATATATTTTTATATACATATCATTTGTATTAAATTATTGTTATGTATATATTATTGATTTTATATTATTTATATATATATATATACATATATATGTTATGCGTATACTTTATTCCTTCTAAATTATATTTACTTATTCTATATATGTTTATATATTATATGTACATTATTTTATATTAAATTTCTTTTATTTATTTACGTATATCATTTTAATTTGCTTTCAATTAGTTATATTTTAACTTTCGTTATTTCTTGATTAATAATGTTAATATTTCCAAAATACGAGTTGTATTGACTTTGTATATGTTGAATTGTATATTCATATTACTATTTTGTCATCCATTTGTATAAATGTTGTATTCAGATATTATTCTTTCATGTTCGATATTATATTTATGTTTCTCATGATTCAATAAAAGCACGTTTTAAGTCAATTTCTAAATTGCTTATTTTAAAAAGTTTTTTAACAAGGCAATATTGGTGTGTTTAGAAGTATGGAGAATTACATCCTAACGTGTTGGGTGTCGATTTTCGTTCAACTAAATAACCAAATACCCTTTTCATATGTGTTGAAGATCAAAGATGATCTCGGTGTCAGAATCTAAATGTGTTATATCCTAACGTGCTGGGTATGATACTTTTATTCCTTTGAAACGAGTTAATCTTGAGATTCAATTCCGATTTAATTAATTGTCTTCCAAAATTTTTCACCCTTAGTATTTTCAAGTTTTTGACATTAGGACAATGTTAATCAATTTGGTACCAACCTTGGGCGTTGCAAGGGTGCTAACCCTTCCTTGCACGTAACCAACTCCCAAACCCGTTTTCTCAAAATTTCGCAGACCGAAACATTTTTATAGGTGACCTGATCACACCTAAACAAAAAGGGATCAGTGGCGACTCCCCTACTTTTAAAAGTCGATCACCATTTTTTAAACCTTAAAATAAAAATGGTTTCGACATATTCAAATGATTATACTTACCAAATTTTCATTTATGTTCTTAGGTAAATTTGCATCATTTATACTAACTCAAATTTATTTACCATTTGATTCATATATCATTTACTACTTAACCATTTCAAAACACATCAAACATGTTATGGCCTTATAATTATATACCGAAACATACTATTCTAGCCATTCCAATGACTAGATTACAAACAACCATTTACATGCCAACATTGGCAAAGTTAGTCTATACATGCCATTATACTAAAATAAGTTTACTATTTATACCAAAACAAACTGGTGGATAGTGCGATGACACTCCGGCTGATCTCTAGCCTTTGCGACCTTTCGACCATTATAAAATAGAGAAAAGAAAACCTAGTAAGCATTTAATGCTTAGTAAATTCATATAACAGAAATTAAACTTACCAATCATATTCAACTAAATAAGCATAATAATAACATGCTTCCCAGCAAATTGGCAATTTGCCTAATCACAGACACTCAATTAAGCAAGTTATTTACTTAATTCACATGTAGATCAAATAAACATGGATAAGCTCATCATGCTACAAAATTTCAAGTACTTTAGAAGCATTCGAGATATAACTTTAATCTCAAAGTTTATCATGTCAAGAGTTTTATCCGTTGAATTATTGGAATTTCGATGGATACTCAGGTAGTATACACAAGGTATATAAATCAGTGATCCGTCAATTCATATTCAGGGGTACCTGTTAGGTCACTTAATCAGGGAGCACATTCTCGAGCCACATATCAGGATGCTCAGATGAGCCATGTAATAGGACACTTATCCGGGCTAAACAGGAAACTCATAAGAGTTCTAATCAGAGAGCTCATAGAGCTTTATAGGTAACTCCGAAGAGTTATTATTAGGGAGCACCGGATAAGGTAACAAAGAGTTCAAGCGAGCCATGTCAGGAAGCTCATAAGAGCCTATATCAGGACGCTCACGAAGAACTGTATTTGTGTCCGTAATAAATGCTAGATCATAATCGACCGAATCATGTAACAGGACACTCACAATGAGCCGCGGTAGTGCGCAACACATGAAGAATCACTGCCGATCGGGATGCTCGCAGGAACCATATAACAGGATGCTCGAGAAGGCTTTTAACAGGATGCTCGTCCGAGCTATAATGTCCGCAACATATGCAGGACTATAATCAGTACGAAAAATTATTGTATCCATTGCATTTCATTATTCAAACGGAACTCATTATTTATCGAGTAATTTCGGGCATGTGATTAATTTCATACATTAAAAATTCATGCAATTCACACAAATACAACATTCAATTCAAACATATTAATATACATAATTAAGTTACACGAACTTACCTCGACACTTGTTCGTATTTAAAAGTCTACTAATTCGGCACCTTTTCTTTTCCTCGATCTAGCTTTGAATTTGAGTTATCCGGATCTATATAAATGAATTTAATCATCAATTTATTACATTTTATATTCATTTGGATTCAATTTACACCCTAGGAAAAGTTACCATTTTGCCTCTATACTTCTCATAAATTTTAATTTTGTCCCTAGGCTCGGAAAATGAAATTCATGCAACTGAAATTTTCATATAACATTTAAAGCACATTTATTTCACAAAATTCATAATTTTTCCATAAATTTTACATATTTACAACTTAGTCCCTAAATCATAATTTCATCAAAATTCTCTTTGTAAAAGTTTATCTATTAACAACCTTTCATTTTCTACCATAAATTTCAAAATTTCAGCATATTCATCCATGAAAAAACTTTGATACTTTGATAACTTTACAAATTAATTCCCAATAGAAAGATTAAGCTATTCATATCTCAAAAATATAAAAATTACTAAAAACGGGACAAGAAAACATGCCTAATTAAGCTTGATTAGTTTCCTTTCTCTCTCCTAGGGTTTCCATAAAATTTTGAGGATGAAGATGACAATAATATGATGATATTTCTTTTTAATTATTTATCATCCTTTAATTTTTTTATTTCCACTTTCATCCTTTTCTTTTTCTAATTTTCCATGGATGAATCACCAAAAATATCTACTAACTTTTCTTTAATGGTCTAATTACCATAGAAGAACCTCTTATTTTTAACTACATAGCTAATTGATCCTTTTAGCTACTAGAACTCAACATTTGCATTTTATGCAATTTGGTCCTTTCTATAATTAAACACATAATCAGTAAAATTTTCTTATCAGAATTTTCATATAACATCCTTATCATAATGCAGACCATGCAATAATATTAAAATTTTTTTGGCTCAAATTTGTGGTCCCGAAACTAGTGTTTCGATTTCACTGAAAATGGGTTGTTACACTTACACTATATAGTGCCATGTTTACTGTCCTGGCGGACCTCATATGTTGCCATAGCCTAGTTATGGTCTTACACTCTTAAAGGCTTTAAGCCTCCGATCGATGCCATTTCCCAACTATGGACTTTTGATTTCAATGAATTAGTAAACCTCTTCTAAGGTGTCACCCTGAAGGACTAGCCAATAACTATCGTCACGGTGTCACTCTATAGAGTCAATAGAATGTCATCACGGTGTCGCTCTAACGAGCTAGTAGATAACCATTTCATGATGCCACCAAACTCCCTTGAGTCCCATAACAATCCACCCATTTCCTCATTATGCCAATTTTCCTATCTTCATCTATCCCGTCAAGGTAATTTCCTCCATACTCCGCATATAATATAATCATGCATTTCACATAAATCATAGTACTTGTTATGTAACATACAATACACCACTTATTTAAATGTCATATCATAACCATTTGATATTCAATAATCGTACTTAAAAGTGTTCACATACTTGCACAAGGTTATGTATTCACAACATACTCATTCACCATTATCATAGACAACAACGAATTTAGACAACTCAGAACAGACACAACACAAATCATTCAAGCAACACATTTTCATCAACCACCCAAAGGTAGAGTATAGAAAACCACCTAAACTCATTCATCCTTGTTAGCTTAGCTTTTCAAAATGCTAGAGCCTCCATCATCTTGGTAGCTAAGCATGACAACCGCATATCCGTTAAATCGAAGGTATTCAAACCTTAAAACCCATAACCCATTATATAGAAACTTATTAGGAATCTTTACTCTCATTCTTCCTCTAATCCATGAGTGTAGAAAGATAAGAAAACTTACTAGTTTATCAATTTATGTACTTTCAAACTTCAAAGCTCATGACTACTACTCCATGTAAAGCTCTACTAAATTTTTCTCTTAAATAACTGAAGAAGGCAATATAAATGGGAAGAAATTTGCAAACAGAATTGAGAAAAAATACTTTACTAGGAATATATATTCTTATCTATATATATAACTCCTCTTCCACGGTCTCCAAATCACAATTAACTATCTATTAGCAATCACTATGTCTCCCACTATCTATGAAACCAGCTGATTCCATCTTTATAACATATTGCCCCGCGAGACCCAGTAATTGAGTACTTTTATAGAAGTAAGACTGATAGAATAATTTTTGAATGAATAAGGTGCTAGGTATGACTAAATGCTTAAAATCTATAGAATACACCATCGAGCAAAGTCTTTGTAAAGAGTAAGCTTGGTGGATTGGCAGACTCTTTTGTAGGGTATACGCAGCCCTTGTTGATTGACATTAATGGTTATATTATTATTTTATTATTTTGTAGTTCTGGTTAAACCATTTAGTTGGTCTAAAAAGGACTAGTTAGAATGGGACAAAGTTTTTGAAATTGAAAGGACATGCATTTAGAGAGAAATTTATTAGTCAGAAGGCATCAAAGGAAGGGTAGTGGATGTAATAAAACTTGCCCACTAAGTTTTCCTTTTGTGTGCACTTTTATAAAGCCAACATATGCTTCTTGAGAAAGTTTTATGTTTTCTTTGGCAAATCTTAGTTTCTCTCCAAATTTTCTTTGCGCTTTTCCCAGAAAAACTTTAACGCTAAGACTTGATTCCAGTAAAGAGGAGGTGAGTCACTAAGACTGCTTAAATACCAAGCTCTCCCTGTATCCACTCCTAGACATGCGTATGCCTGTTGCCACACCCTAACTCGGTGACTAGTTCACAGGATTTGTTTCGGTAAATTAAGTCTTCTGGAATTTAAGAAGTTGTTTAAGTTAAGCCTATAGTCCATCAAAGTCTAACTAATCTAACCTACGTCCCATAAAACCCATCAAGCCCATATTCATATATATATCACACAAGGAGTTCTGAATACTTACCTGGCGGACTTGGGCCGGAGACGCAGGTGTCATGCCGAGAAAACAAACCCTGTACCATTTTTAAACATGCATGTTTAAAAAAAAACCATTTTTAGAAAAAGTTTTGAGCCCAAAACCCAAAGTCGAGTTTTGAACCGAGCTCTGATACCAATTTGTAACACCCCAAACCCGACCCAAACACCACGACCGGATCTGGTATGTCACTAAGGAAATTTTGTAAAACATGTCGTATTTTCAGAAAATATTTTTCTTATGTTTAACCCTTTATTCGGGAAAAATTAATAGTTAATAGTTTAAATAAAATAAATGTTTGAATAACTAAAAATAATTTATCCCATAATATAACAAGATATAAACTAGTGACCCATGGCCTTATTACAACAAGGTTTAAAATCCATTAAATAAAACATAATATAAAAATAATTAACTTGAGTTTTTTGCGGATCCACATATTCTTTTGCATAGCCACCTTGCACTCCTCTCCAGCCGGTCCGATGCACTAAGTGTTACCCGAAATGTTAATTAATTGGTTGAGTCATGAGACTCGATGTGCAACCTTCATGCACCATTAGATTTGGGCCTTAACCCATAAAAATAGAATAATAAATTCATGTACATATATAACAAATAATATGCAAGGCCCAACCCATTTGCCTAGGTTTCCATCCGCTACACGCCCGCACCAACCATTCACACCATTGGGGATTTCTACAATCAACCCACACCGCTTCATCGCCAAGATGGCGGTCATGTGCTCATCAACATATCATGGTCAAGCCCTTATAATGAGATCACGGCAAAAGCCGCTACAACATATAACGAGATCACGGTAAAATCACTACACATATAACGATAACTTCCTCCTTTCATCAAACCCACCCATGCAATCACAAAAATCAATACACTTATAACATATAATCAGAATATTCACTGACCTAGTGATTCGCTTTTACCCTCTTTGGGCTTCCATCTTTATGCCGGGATTTCGGCATTTATCACAACATATAATACTTATAAATGTATTTAATGATGATCTAATCGGTGGGAAGTATTACACACCGATATCGCGAAATCCAATATTCTTAGTCGATGTCCTTGATATCCTGATCTATTATCCTCAATCTATAACTTTGCTTAAAAGCGAAAATCGTGAAAATATGCCTCTCCTATATTCGCCATGGTTAGTATTCTACCCAATTTTATATATATAAATAAACAAATCCTCTTACCTTGAAATCCCGAAAGTAACACAATTCTATAACTTAGAGATCTTTGCGATTGGCCTCCTTCTTCAAATCCTTAATCTTTGAAAAGAAGTGTGAAATAAGAGATTAGTTTCTAATAGCCATTCGGTTAAGGACTTTGAAAAGCCGAAGAACATTGAAATCCAAAATCAACACTTACCTATTATTTCTTTTAGATTCCTACAAGCACTCCATTAAAGAGGATTCGCAACCACAGGAGATAAGATCTAGCGATTTTGGCTTTTATGAAAATCCTAAAAAAGATGAATCAAGCATTTTGACTTTTAGAAAAACCGAGTGAAGTGTTTCGCTTAGAAGGAAAGTGAAAAGAAAGGAGAGAGAGAATACTTAGGGTTTCGACTTTCGAAGAAATCAAAAGAAAAGAGATTACCAAGAAGAACGAGAATTTGGCACGACGAAGATGAGAGAAGAGAATGGGGTTCAAAATGTTTGGAATTGAAGAGGTACCCCTATTTATAGGAATTTTGGCACCCTCTAGGAGATGGAATTTCGCGAACTCAGTACTCGTAAGATAACTCCTATCTTTTCTCCTCTATCCTTCTATCCCTTATCCCTATCAAAACACTCATCCATAAGAGGCCACATTTGCACCAACTCTCCTTTATTTTATCACTTGTTATCCTCATTAATTAAACAAAATAATCCCTAAATTATAGCCTTGTCTGTCCCCCTTAGCTCACCTTGGTCATGTCAAATTTTGACCCAGTTCTTTGGGCCCAATGAACCTCAAATTAACATATTAAACATAACATTACACACAATGCACAAGCCCATTAATACCTTACCATAACATTCTAAGTGCTATATGCATCTCAAAAATTTTAAACATTCCCATTCTCAAGGCCTATTGGGACCAATTCTACTAGGCCCAATTTCAGGATGTTACAAATCTACCCTCCTTAAAGAAATTTTGTCCTCGAAATTTTTGACTAACTAGTAATCGTACTACCCAAGTCTCATCACTATGATTTCGCTGCGCACTCTGATTCCAAAGCCAAATAAACACTTAGTATACTATGGTAGGATACGCACCATTATTCACTTCTGGAGCGTCTTCGTCCCCTTGTACTAATACTACCGATTCGCGTTTATCTGATTAAGAATTTTATGAATTATTAGTTTTCTTCCACTGATTAACCACGAACAGTTTTATGAATAATAGTTTTAAAAGTAGTTCTTTTGAATTCAAACCTATCTTCAGGTTTCAGTCTTCTTAATTCTAGGAACCATGCACATTCAACATCCATACACACCAACATACAAATAGCATCCATCCCCTAAGGGTATTTCCGTCATTTCACTACCTAGGGGTATTTTCGTAATTTTTTAAAATATGGTTCCAGGTGATTTTACGAAATAAGGGTTTTTTGGTAATTTTTAATTCAGGGGTATTTCGGTAATTTTTCATACTGAGGGTATTTCAGTAATTTCTCATACCGAGGGTATTTCGGTAATTTTACAAGTCAGGGATAATTTGGTCAATTTACAAATTAGGGGTATTTTGGTCATTTTTCAAATTGGGAAATTTTTACGAATCAAGGGTACTTTAGTAATTTTAAAACCAAGGTTTACTTTAGGGTTGTACAAAACAAGGTGGCTGGTCCGTTTCGGGTTTTAGTTATAGGTTTTGGCCTGTCAACACGTCCTCATGGTTAGGGTGAATAGTCACCACGCACCAGGTAAGATTCCAGTGAAGAGGAGGTGAGTCACTAGGACTGCTTAAATATCAAGCTCTCCCTGTATCCACTCCTAGACATGCGTATGCCTGTTGCTACACCCTAACTCGGTGACTAGTTCACATGATTTGTTTCGGTAAATTAAGTCTTTTGGAATTTAAGAAGTTGTTTAAGTTAAGCCTATAGTCCATCAAAGTCTAACTAATCTAACCTACGTCCCATAAAACCCATCAAGCCCATATTCATATATAGATCACACAAGGAGTTCTGAATACTTACCTGGCGGACTTGGGCCGGAGACGCAGGTGCCATGCCGAGAAAACAAACCCTGTACCATTTTTAAACATGCATGTTTAAAAAAAAACCATTTTTAGAAAACGTTTTGAGTCTAAAACCCAAAGTCAAGTTTTGAACCGAGCTCTGATACCAATTTGTAACACCCCAAACCCGGCCCAAACACCACGACCGGATCTGGTATGTCACTAAGGAAATTTTGTAAAACATGTCGTATTTTCAGAAAATATTTTTCTTATGTTTAACCCTTTATTCGGGAAAAATTAATAGTTAATAGTTTAAATAAAATAAATGTTTGAATAACTAAAAATAATTTATCCCATAATAAAATAAGATATAAACTAGTGGCCCATGGCCTTATTACAACAAGGTTTAAAATCCATTAAATAAAACATAATATAAAAATAATTAACTTGAGTCTTTTTGCCGGATCCACATATTCTTTTGCATGGCCACCTTGTGCTCCTCTCCAGCCCGGTCCGATGCATTAAGTGTTACCTGAAATGTTAATTAATTGGTTGAGTCGCGAGACTCAGTGTGCAACCTTCATGCACCATTAGATTTGGGCCTTAACCCATAAAAATAGAATAATAAATTCATGTACATATATAACAAATAATATGCAAGGCCCAACCCATTTGCCTAGGTTTCCATCCGCTACACGCCCCCGTACCAACCATTCACACCATTGGGGATTTCTACAATCAACCCACACCGCTACACGCCAAGATGGCAGTCATGCTACTCATCAACATATCATGGCCGAAGCCCTTATAACAGATCACGGCAAAAGCCGCTACAACATATAATAGATCACGGTAAAAACCGCTACACATATAACGTATAACTTCTTCCTTTCATCAAACCCACCCCATGCAATCACAAAAATCAATACACTTATAACATATAATCAGAATATTCACTGACCTGGTGATTCGCTTTTACCCTCTTTGGGCTTCCATCTTTATGCCAGGATTTCGGCATTTATCACAACATATAATACTTATAAATAGGTATTTAACAGAAGGATCCAAATGTTGGGAAAGTATTACACACCTGATATCGTGAAATCTAATATTCTTAGTCGATGTCCTTGATATTCGGATCTATTATCCTCAATCTATAACTTTGCTTAAAAGCTGAAAAACTGTGAAAATATGCCCTCTTCTATATTCGGCCATGGTTAGTATTCTACCCGATTTTATATATATAAATAAACAAATCCTCTTACCTTGAAATCCCGAAAGTAACACGATTCTATAACTTAGAGATCTATACGATTGGCCTCCTTCTTCAAATCTCGGAATGTCGAAAAAAAGTGTGAAATAAGAGATTAGTTTCTAATAGCCATTCGACTAAGGACTTTGAAAAGCTGAAAGAACATTGAAATCCCGAAATCAACACTTACCTATTGTTTCTTTTAGATTCCTAAGACAAGGCACTCTATTAAAGAGGATTCGGCAACTACAGGAGATGAGATCTAGCGATTTTGGCTTTTATGAAAATCCCAGAAAAAGATGAACTGAAGCATTTTCGGCTTTTAGAAAAACTGAGTGAAGTGTTTTGGCTTAGAAGGAAAGTGAATAGAAAGTGGAGAGAAAGAATACTTAGGGGTTTCGGCTTTCAGAAGAAATCAAAAGAAAAGAGATTACCAAGAAGAACTGAGAATTTCAGCACAGAAGATGAGAGAAGAGAATGGGGTTCAAAATGTCGGAATTGAAGAGGTACCCCCTATTTATAGGGAATTTTGGCACCTCCTCCAGGAGATGGAATTTCGGCCAACTCTGTACTCAGAAGATAACTCCTATCTTTTCTCCTCTATCCTTCTATCCCTTATCCCTATCAAAACACTCATCCATAAGAGGCCACATTTGCACCAACTCTCCCTTTATTTTATCAGCTTGTTATCCTCATTAATTAAACAAAAATAATCCCTAAATTATAGCCTTGTGCCGTCCCCCCTTAGCTCACCTTGGCTGCCAAAATTTTGACCCAATTCTTTGGGCCCAACTGAACCTCAAATTAACATATTAAACATAACATTACACACAATGCACAAGCCCATTAATACCTTACCATAACATTCTAAGTGCTAAATGCATCTCAAAAATTTTAAACGTTCCCATTCTCAAGGCCTATTGGGACCAATTCTACTTGGCCCAATTTCAGGATGTTACAAAGTGCATGGCAAAGATTGATGAAACTTAAGCTCTTTTCATAGTTATTTATAGGGGTCCTACGGTTCTGGGCTTTGGTTCAGTTTAAAGTTTGAAAGGAGGAAACTTTTAGATTATGGGTTTCTTGTTAATGTTTTTGTTAAAACTTTCTTAGCTTTTGGTAAAATGATATGATAAGATAACTCTTGATATTATAGGTCAAGAAACTTCCGAAAGCTTCCAAGATAAGGGTAAGGGCCTTTCTGTTTGAACTTTTCTGCATTTATCTGGTGAGTTCCTTCTTACTCAATGTATGCATGTGTATGCTTTTGTTCATGTCTTCTTCAAGATAAGTATACCTAAATTCTGTGAAAATGAAATGTATGTACAAGTGAAGCAGAAGCGGTTGTTAATGGTTTGTTTGCGTATGTCTATATAAAAGATGTAAGGGCCTTTATTTGTGTTAAGCCATTCCCCCCCACTTTTGAAATGAACCATATGGTCTTAAAGGAAAAAGGATGGTGATGCCTTCAGTAAAATGTGCATGGAATAGGCTGATCGTAATATATGAAAATAATTATGTAGCCTCTTGTAGAGCAAGTGTTATTGCAAACCGGATTGGCAAGGCATGACAAATGAATGAAAACGAAGGAATGATATGATTCTGAAAATGGACTAGAGTTTTAGCTAACACAAGGAATGTTGTCTGTATGACTACATGGGCATGATGTACATTCCAAATAAATAATGTCCAACGTGTTGTCTTTTTGGTTGGTATTCACTAACTAGTGAATTATGTGTTTGTACGGAGATGGAAAGATTTACTTAAACCGTATAGGATTATTGAATTATTTACTCTTGGGACTCACTAAGTTCTTTGAACTTACTAAATTACCTGTCCTTCTCAAGCCTGCTAACGAAGCAAAGGAACCTGCAAAAACTATGCTAGAAGATAAGTAACTGTCATTAGATTTCTATGTATTTTGTATTATGTATGACATATGGGGTGTTTTCATGATGAGGTCTTTTTTTTAAAGAATGAACTCTATATATTTGAGCTTATTGTAACACCCCTAACCCGTATCCGTCGCTGGATTAGGGTAAAGAGGCATTACCAAACCAAACTCAGATCATCACAATCATATATCACCATACATACATTTATCAAACCAAAAATACATATTTAATTATCAGTAATACAAATTTCGAATAAAAGTCATAAATCAAAACCAAATTAAACCCTATTCATGCTTTTATTTTCCGAACCATTGCATCTTCGAATATATGCTTTTCAAATATTTAATACATATTCAAGTAAATACCTTTCACTTTATTCACGTGTATTGAATATAACTACATTTATTACCTTCTTCACATGTCATCTTATCATTTTATATATTATGCATATATGCATATTTAAACATATAAACCATAGCACTTTATGGCATATTTATTCACATATGAGGCATTAATACGTAGTAACATAACCAAACATTCCCATGGTACTAACATAATTTGCGCATAATTCCTAAAAATAAAAAAACCACATTTGCGTTGCACATAATTAACCTTACAATGCATACCAAATTCGAATATAAATGTTGGTTTACCTAGACTTCGCAATTTTTCATATTAACTAACCATATCATTTCACTTACCACTTGGACTTGCATTTGAAATAACCATAAAACAAATTCACTTCTTACCATTAGCATCCGTACCTTCATAACCACTTTAAAAATTCATACCTCATTTTATAACTATAATTATCACACAATCAAAGTCATTTAAGCATAACACCATTATTCCTTTTAAATACATCACACATATATTATTATCTACTTTACTATTGATACATGTGACCAAACTCAATAATCATTTGTAAAACATATTAAACCCAAAGCACATAGAATCATCTTAACCGCAAACATACCCTCTATATAACATACATCGACCTAGATATGCATGTAACAGGCCAAGGATAAATTTGCTAAGAACCAAGCACATCAAGCATTCAACCATTCACACATATATCCAAACTTAACTTTAAAATCCAACCATTATGTCGAAGAGCATAAAAACTAATGTTAACCAAAGGAAATAAGCCTTTTTCGCAAAGCTAGGTTATACTTATATACAAGACCAAAGTTCATTGATTTTACAACTTAGTCTAACCTATACATGCCTTTGATTCAAAAACCAAGTGTATAAGTACCAAAAAGGGGTTGATAGTGTAGTTGATTCCTCTGACGATCCTCGAAGCCTGTAGCTTGAACGAAATCTATAAAACAAACAATGTGCACACACAAAGTAAGCTCACTAGCTTAGTAAGTCTTAAGCAACCACAATATAACATTCAATTACACAAGCATTTAAATAATCATTTCTTGACATTAAAAATTCATGAATTAACATATAATTTACTATAGCCAAATATCCCATCTCACTTAATATATCAACTTTCATTTCTTTGCCACAAGACATCATTTACCAATAAATAACCACACACTTATGCATATAGTTATACATGCATTTAATACCTTACTTCTTTCATGCTTTCCTATAACCAATTTCCTCATGGTATAGATTATATACAAATTCCATCTATCATAAGTATATCGCTTTCTTTCATCGTTTCATTTACTTATCATCATAGCATATAAGCATAACATTAAAGTATGATTAATACATACCTTATAGCCGAACCCACAAATTCACTTTCATAAACTTAAGCTTTCTTGGTTTGTTTCATAACTTTACTATTTCAATATCGAAGATCGGGAATTGAAAACTCACCAGCATACAACAAGCTCTGCATTAGTCCGAATCGCTTACACCGGCACTTGGCCTGCTAGACTTAAAGTCCGAGATTTTAAACACCGACATTTAGCCTGCTAGGCATTAAGCTCGATATATTCATCGGCACGAGGCCTACTAGGCATTAAGCCCGAAATAGATCACCGGTACAAGGCCTGCTAGGCTCGAAGCCTAAAATATCAACACAATTAATCATTCCATACACATTACATAATGCCACTACCACATCTATCACTTGTTTTTCACAATTCAATCACATATCGATTTCAAATAAGCTTATTCACATTATACAAATAAACTAAGTCAACATTATATAATTTACATTATACAAATAAACTAAGTCAACATTATATAATTCACATTATACAAATAAACTAAGTCAACATTATATAATTCACATTCAGCAACTATGTATATATATATTCCCCACGTTTTAATTTTTAATATTTATTAGAGTACGTTGGTAAATTTCGACATATAATTGCTTAAAGACTTACCTCGACTATCGACGGACAACGTAGACCAACTATTCGATAACCTTCGCCTTTCCCCGATCCAAATCCGTTTTTCTTTGTTCTTGATCTAAACACATTAAAATTTAGCTCATTAAAGCACATTTCATCTCAATTTAGTCCCAAAACACATAAATGGGCAAATTACCATTTTACCCCTGATGTTTCACATTTTTACAATTTAGTCCTATTTGTATAAAACACAAAATACACAAAATTTCACTATACCACACAAGGGCTGAATGTTCATAGGAACTATACTAGTCCATTTATTTCATTTATTTTTCATTTTGGTCCCCTCAAAAATTTATTTTTGCAATTTAACCCAAATACTCAAATTTATCAAAAATCCAAAGATAAAACATATTAATCTAACATATATCTTACATAATTCATCAACTATCATAATAAAACTCATAAACTCATCAATGTTACATTTCAAAATATTCATCAAAATAAAAAATTCAAGCATGGGTCTTGAAGTATTCGAAGCAACGATCACAAAAACGTAAAAATTATCGAAAATCGAAATCAAACTAACCTTTGATTTGAGCTTACAAGTGCCAAATTTTGAAGCTTGAAAACCTATTTTTCTTCTTTAGCACATTCGTCTTTCATGAATTAAAAAGATGATATGGCTTTTTCTTTTGTTTTATTATCATATATTATGTTATTTAATTAATTACTTATTTAACCTTATATTATAAAATTTTATAACATATAACTTAAGGTTAATCTTTTCATATGCCACCCACTAACTTTAAAAATGGGCTATTTTCCCTTTTAATACCTCTTATTAAAAAGCCATTATCATTCTAGCACTTTTCACTATAGTTTGTAACTTTTACATTTTACGCGATTAAGTCCTTTTTCTAAATTAAACACACAAACGATTAAATTTTTCTACGAAACTTTCACACACATTAATTCACATATAATAAGCACAAAATATAATATTTAAATATTTCTCAGACTTGGATTCGTGGTCTCGAAACCACCGTTCCATTAGGGTCAAATTCAAACTGTTACACTTATGGTTTGAAATTGTAGATCTGATAAAAAATCCATTAAAGATATTACGTTCCATATTAAGCCCAAATTTATGCAACTTTGACTGATCGAGGTTTCACGCCTCTTATATAAATATATACACAAACATGCACATGAAAAATGGTGTAATTTAATTTGTGGTTTGTGCCCAAAATAGTTTGAAGAAATAGTGATATCAAAGTAATGATGCACTATTTTTGAATCCTCTCAAGGATCGGGAATGGGTCGTTACAAGTTTGCTATCAAAGCCAAAGTTTTACCGATGCTCAGAGAAACTGAAGGTAGTATCACATCCCTGCCATGCATGATACACCTTTGGTTTAGTGTTTAATGTTTTGTACTAAGATAACTTTTCTTTTGTAGTAAAATAAGAAAGATGTCTGAAAGTTTGAGATAAGTAATAGGGGAGGACATGGAAAGCTATGTACCCACCTAGGAACAGGCTATTATAACTAATAACAATAATAAGGAAATACATTTTGAAACATGTTCTTTGCCATGATAACCCAACTATTTGACCAATTTATGGGAAATGAGCAAGAGCAACCACAACAATTGCAACATCCTCCTTAACAAAACTTTGTAGTGGTTTGTCCAGCTCAGCCTGCTCCCTCTACACTCGCTATGGCTCCCTCTAGGACTGATCTTATCTAAGAAATTTGGAAAAGAAGGGCCAAAGAATTTCTTGGTAATAAGGGACATGACCCTACGATAGCTAAGCATTGGTTGTCTCGGTTGTGTAAAGTGATCAATGAATTAAGTTGTAATCATGAAGATACTCTTCGATGTACTGTATATTTGTTAGAAGGGAAGTGTACCAATGGTGTGAGATCTTGGTTAGAGTTACCCCAAAACCATTGATCGAATGAGACTTCTTCTTAGAAAAGTTCAGAGAGTGATACGTCAACCAAATGTTTGTTGAGCAAATGAAAAAGGACTTTTTATATTTAAGGCAGGGCAAATTGTCTGCGATGGAATATGAACACGAATTTCTTCGGCTTATTATTATGCCAAGACTATGTTCCAAACAAAAGAGAAAATATGCGACAAGTTTGAATTGAGATTTAGGGATGAGATTTTTTCCTTAGTAGTGGTCTCTAAATGTAGTACTTTGGTAGAAATGACGACCAATGCCCACAAGATGGAGTCAGTTATCAAAGAACAAAGCAAAAACTTAGAGAGAGAGAGAAAATGAAGATTGATCAAGCCCTCCTCATCTCTACAATTTTAAGAAACCAAAGGACCACACCTTTTCAAATTCAAGGAAAGATCCACATTTCATCGGTTACAAACATAAAGGATGTGGTTCCAATGACCACTTGGTTAAGGATTGCCCGTTCAAGTTTGAGTTTAGCATTGAACAATTCGTTAAAAGCCCTCAATAGTTTCTCCACGAGAATAGATCAGAGATGGCGACTAAGTCCAGTTCAATTCAGGGGTCTTAGAGAAAGAACTTTGGTCAGACAAACTTTGGCGTGTCAACTCAAGCTTACGTAATGGGAAGGTGCTGACCTACCTAAGGTTATGATTGGTAATTTTTCTTTCCTTGGTAATAATATTTATGTTTTAATTTATTTGGGTTCAACATATTCTTATATCTGCACTAAGATCATAGATGGTGTAACACCTCGCTTGACGAAGCCTTAGTGCCTGGATACTATTTAGGGAAATAAGACAGATGAGATAAGTTTCGAATATGTATAGTGTTAGAACTAGACAAGTATAGGAACCTTTTGAGCATACTTGTGACACCTTGATGTTGGCCAATACTACGTTGGTACATACTGATCAAGAAGTGTGTCTGGTTAGAAATGATTCACCTAAAAGCTTTGATGGCACAGAGAGTGGGAGAATTCCATTATGGATAAAAGAAACGATCTTTATGATGTGAGTTTACATCAACATTGTAGAGTATCCTATAAGGTTGGCTTTGAGCCAATAAAGATAGAAGGAACAATAGTCAGGAACTAACCAAATGAGAATTGAGATAGTTATGGACCAAAGGTAGGTACTTGATTAGTTTTCTTGGAAATTGTAGATTTGGATAAGACCACCCAATGACTGATGTGACATTTAACAAGTTTCAATAAAAACTTGGGTTGAGTTAAGTGTTTAAGATAGGTTAAGAAGAAAATATCTTATCTCTTTTCCTTTTCTTGAAGATAATAGGACTAGAAGAAAGGCGAGATACTCCTCTAAGCTCAGTCTGAGACCACGACGTTTGAAAAAGATTTCCTTAAAATTAAGGCAATGCCCGATATTTTCACTAGCTTTTAACTTAATAGGTAAAATCAATGTTACTTTAAATGGGTAAAGTGTTGTCCGCCCTAATGATGTTCTTGGCATGCTTAGTAGGCTCGTAACTAATATTGGACTATGGTAAGAAATTACCTTAGAAAGAAATGAATCGTTAGGAAAAATAAGTATAGTAAGGTATTAAGAAAACTCGGATAATAGGGTCGTAGCCAATAAAGCATGACATGCAAATGTGTTAAGATACTAGTCGGATTCATCCATCAGCTCGACTAATGTACATGTGGATGCTCTTCCTATTTTGGTTTTATCTTTATTGGTCTAGCATCCATCGTTCCATTCTACCTTTCTCTGTTTGTCCTGCTCTTGAACTTACTTTTTTGACCTGTACTGATCACAGAAAACACTTTCCCTTGCTCAGGGTAATTAGGGATTTTACAGATATTTCAAAGTAATCCTTCCCTAGTTTTTCCCTATGTTCCTTATTCTGACAATGATCGCATTTAAAGGTTTTAGTTTCACCATTGATTCTCATAGTTAGCTCATTATTTTCCAGGTCAATGATGGACCTCGAGGTTGCCTACATTAACTTGCTCTCATCTTCAGATATAATTTCACTACAAGAAGCACTTACATTAACTTACTCTCCTGTTTTTATTTTCCTAATTCTAGACATAATTTCTTTTAAATACTTAGAGTACTTAGGAACTTTTTCAATCAAATTAATTAGAGGCAAGTTAACATTTAGAGATTTAAATAAGTTTAGAAAACTTACAAATTCCGCCTTATCTCGTCTTTGTTCATCTTCCAGCTCGACGAACTCTTCAGGTTCTGGTTTGGTCTCAGCTTGTTGGGGTTCCTCTTGAAGATTCTTAGTATCCTTTTTATCTTCCTCTCGAGTTGGGTTCTCTGAGCTACTCAGTACTTTGCCCGATCAGAACACAATTATTTTCACATGCTCTTTCCTTTTTCCCAGAGGATTATTCTCGATGTTTCTTGGGATACTGTTGTCAATTTACCTTTTTATGTCCCTCATCATGCTCATTAATTGGTTTATCTGATCTTCTAGCTTAGTCAATGTTTTTGTTGTATTAGTACACTTAGATTACAGTTGTTCTACTTCAGTCCTCATTGGCTGCATCTCCCCCTCAATCCAATCCAGGCGTTGACCACATACAGTAGGGTTGTTTGGGTTGGCCCTTTCCCGAGCCTTTTATAAATAAAAAGGTTGACAATTAACAATTTTAATTTGGTTAGAATTATTACCTCCTCTTTGGTTTCTGCCCCATCTCAGGTTTGGGTGGTTTCTCCATTCGAGATTATAAGTATTTGAATAAGGATTTTCACCCCTATTATCGATATAGTTCACATCCTCGGTTGGGTTATTGATGTAATGGAAGAGAGGTTTATCTCTTCCATATATTGATGATGCACTAGTCAAGGACTATATACGGTTGAGTCTATCAAAAATTTGTTGATATCTATCATCCTCCAGGATAGCTTTGACCGTAGACGTTTTCTGGCCATATGTGTAATGTTCAGTTAGCCACTAGCAAGAATTTTTTATCATATTTTCTATTAATTCATATGCATCTTCGTATGTTCTATTCATAAGGACCCCCACGGCTTCATCTAGTTTTGAACGTGCACATGCATCCAACTCGGTATCCAATCTGTGCATATGCATATGCATCCAACTCGGGTAATCCACAGTGTGGGCATATCTGGATCAACGTTTTAAAGTGTCCCAAGCTTCATGAAAACATTCTCCTTCTAGTTGTTTGAACATTTCCATCTCCCTCCTTAGTTGAACCGTTTTACTAATAAGGAAGAACTTTTGTAAGAATTTTCCTACGCATTCATTCCATGTCGTAATAGATCCTGGTGCCTAGGAGTCTAACCAAGAGAAAGCATTATCAATTATATAAAAGGGGAACAACCAAATACGAATAGCATCATCGGTGACCTAGTTGTATTTAAAAGTATCACAAAGTTGAATAAATCGCTTTAGATGCTAATTCGGGTCCTTTGTCATTGTGCCTCTGAACTACAAATTATTTTGGATCATCTTGATCATAGCTGGTTTTATCTCGAAATTATTAGCCATGATGACTGGCCTTACGATGCTTCTGTGAACCATCTCCAAATTTGGTAGCACATAGTTCATTAGGGTTCCTTCGTTGTACACCATAAGGATATTTGCGGGGTAGTTGTAGTTGTGGTATATTCTATGGGTGAGCTTTGTTAATGTCGTCGAACAATAGGCTCTCGTGTGGTAGATTACCTACAATAGGTGGCTAATTTTTCATTTGCTATTATTGTCGACAGTTCTTATGGATCAATCTTTTCGGATCAGTGGTTGGCTCTATAAGTGTTCCTCTACTGCAAGTCATACAATGAAACCAAAAAGTAAAGTAAAAATAAAACAAAAAAACCATATATATAATTTAGATATTTCCTAATTATTCTATTGAATGCAACGATAAAAATCAATCTAATGACATTGCCTCCCCGAGAACGACGCCAACAACTTGGTCGCCTCTGGACGTATTAACGTTCCAAGTAAGAATATTGCACAAAAGATATGAAAGAAAGCGGTGGCCACAAGTATATGGATTAGGTTGTAATATAGTTATTACAATGGAATAGGTAAGTATTCCGAGGATCGTACCTAAGGGAGGCGAGTACTAAATTAATTCTAACCTAAAAACAAATAGATCTAATTAGTACTTTAAATAAATTATATTACGATAAAATATAAATATAGAAGTTTTTAGGGTTTGATAGAAAAGAGATATATATAACATAAATAAAAAGAGTCTTTGGAACTCTAATTTCTAAACAATATAAAATGTAGGCATGGGTGATTAGCTCACTTCGGTAATCATAACTAACTATCACTTCGGGTTTCTAATCAATCAACCAGTCATTACTTGAGCAGGATCTCTTGATCTTCCACTATACTAACGAGTCGGCAAGAACTGCTTACCTCTCGACCTCACAGTGCAGACTCGGTTCGGGGCTAAGGTTTTCATAGATAGGCCATACCAATTTTGGGTTAATTCCCACATAAATGACTTTATAGGGTCATCAGGCCTAGGGTTTAAGTTTTTCCTTTCCCAAACTAAGTTCAAGGTTCGTAGGACCTTATTTTAGATAAAGTAGGGCCAGTGATGTATAGATTGGCTTTGCCTCATAGACTGTTGAAGATCCACAATGTATTCCATGTGTCAATGTTAAAAAGGAATAGATCAAATCCCGATCATGTGATACAAGTGGAAGGGCTTGAAGTTGAGCAAAACTTGTCTAACGAGGAAGAGTTCATTCGTATATTAGCTAGAGAGATTAAGGAGCTAAAAAACAAAAGGATCCCCTTGGTTAAGGTATTATGGAGGAATCATCTCACCAAAGAAGCCACATTGGAGATAGAAAGTCAATTGAGAGATTAGTATGCTAAATTATTTTTAGGTATGAATTTCGGGGGTGAAATTTCTTGAGTTGGGGAGAGTTGTAACGTCTCGCCCGACGAAACCCAATATTTGAGTACTATCTATAAAAGTAAGGCTTATAGAATAAGTTCTTAATGAATAAGGTGCTAGGTATGACTAAATGCTTAAAATTTATAGAATGTTCCATCGGGCGAAGTCTTTGTTAAGACAAGCTTGGTGGATTGGCAGACTCTCTTGCAGTGTATATGCTGTCCTAGCTGATTAATTTTAATGTTTATTCCTCAACGTTAAGTCCTTAGTTTGAAAGAACTGCAGGTTTTATTATTATTTCATTATTTTATAGTTTTGGTTAAACCATTTAATTGGTCTAAAAAGAACTAGTTTGAATGGGACAAAGTTTCTGAAATTGAAAGGACACGCATTTAAGGTGAGAGAAAAAGTTATTAGTCACGGGCATCGAAGGAAAGGTAGTCGATGAAATAAAACTTGCCCACTAAGTTTTCCTTTCATGTGCACTTGTATAAAGTCAACATATGCTTCATGAGAAAGTTTTATGCTTTCTTTGGCATACCTTAGTTTCTTTCCAAATTTTCTTTGTGTTATTCCCAGAAAAACTTTAGCACTATGACATGTTTGAAGGATTGGGTTCACTGTATTTAGCTAATTCCTCTGTCGCGAAGTTCCTGGTAAAGATCGATGAAACTCAAGCTATTTTTTCATGGTTATTTATGGGGTCCTAAGGTTTTGTGCTCTAGGGTTAGTTTAAAGTGAGAAAGGAAGAAAATTTCATATTATGGGTTTCCTATTAATATTTTTGTTAAAACTTTATTAACTTTTGAAAAAATGATCTGAGAAGATAACTCTTGATAATTTAGGTTAAGAAACTTTTGAAAGCTCATGAGATAAGGATAAGGGTCCTACTGTCTAAACTTTTTTGCATCTATCTAGTGATTTCCTTCTTACTCCATGTGTGCATGTGTATGCTTTTGTTTATGTCTTGTTCAAGGTGAGTATAGCTATCCTGTGAAAATGAGCTATTTGTGTAAGTGAAGCAGTAGTAGTTGTTAATGGATTGTTTGGGCATGCCTGTGTAAAAGATATAAGAGCCTTTCTTTGTGTAGCCTTCAGTGGAATGTGCATTGATCTAGCAGATAGCAATACATGAAAATGATTGTGTAGCCTCTGGTAAGGAAAGTGTTATTGCAAACCAAGTCGATAAGGCATGGTAAAGGAAAGGAAACGAACGAATGATACGATTCTGAAAATGGGCTAGGGTTTTGGCTAACACAAGGAAGGTTGTCTATATGATTGCATGGGCATATTGTACATGGAAAATGGATAGTGTCTGGCGTGTTGTTTGTCTGGGTTGGTATTCAACAACTGGCGAATTGTGTGTTTGTACTGAGACGGAAAGGCTTACTTGAACCGTAAAGGTTTATTGAATTGTTTACCCTTGGGACTTATTAAGTTCTTTGAACTTACTAAATTATCTTTCCTTCTCAGTCCTGCTAACGAAGCAAAAGAACTCGCAAAGTCTATGTTAGAGGATAAATAACCATCATGAGATTTCTTTGTATTTTGTATTATCTATGGCATAGGGAGTGTTGTTATGACTATATCTTTTTTTTTAATGAATGAACTTTGTTTATTTGAGCTTATGCTTTGAAACTATAGATCTGATAAAAAAATTAAGTAAAGATATTACATTCTATATTAAGCCCAAATTTATACAAATTCGACTAATCAAGATTTCTCGCCTCTTATATAGATATATATACAAATATGCACATGAGAAATGGTGTAATTTAATTTGTGGTTTGCGCCCAATATGGTTTGAAGAGATAGTGATTTCAAAGCAGTGACACACCATTTCTGGATCCTCCTCAAGGATTGAAATTAGGGTGTTATAATCTTAATCAAACCAAAATTTGAACTCAACTAATTTCCCAATAGTCACAAAATTTCCAAAATTTCCAACAGAGTCCAGCAACTCACTGTTTTACTCAATTAACTCCCAACGCTCCATTAAATTCGGGACCTAAAAGAAATTCGGGTGTGACAACAATCATGATCTAGATTATACACAATTAAATGCATTCACCAATCAAGATATTTTACAATAGAACATGTAACGTTCAATGACCATAATTTCAATGTAGTCCATTTAAGTCTCAACCCTTTGTAAGATATATAGAATTTGAGTCTGATACTCAAGACTAACCAACCAAACACCAATATAACAACATGATGAAATGTTACATCCAAATACTAAAATAATGGATCCATAGCGCACTGAAGTGATTTGCCTTACGACATAAACAACAATTAACACTCACATCTCCTATCTTACACACGCATTCTATTGACATGCCAATCGTATCTTAGCCTTTTAACCAAACTACTAAGGCCTTTTCAATTTCTTTAACTTAACACATAATCTCATTCATTGTTAGTTTAGTTTCAACATTAAGTTCATGGCTTTTGCCACTTTAGCACTATTAGAATTTTAATGTTACATCTCAACATGGAGACTTTGATAGGAGTGATTCACTCATTTATTTACCCTTCAATGGCCATATAATCCATTTTATAACATCGTTCAATCAAGATTATTCCTTACCATACATGATCACCATTTCCCAACAAGCATAAAAATATAAATACATATCCATAGTTTGACACCTATAACATTAAAATATTTAAAATTCACATAGAAAATTAATTTAAGAATTTCTATGAAGATCTTACCAACAAAAGTTTCAAAAAAAAAAAAAGGTCTTTCTCCTCCTCAATCTACAAGCTTTTTCTTTCCCTTGCTTGTAGCTTTTCTTCCCTCTCAATACTCTTTATTAAATGAAAAATACCTATTAAAGAGACACAATAAATAGCCATTAATATGGCTCAATGACTTGACAAATTCACATAAACATGAAGTATGCAAGAATGAAATTAGAAGTCTTTAAAATTTTACCTCATTTAACCCCTTCCTCACACTAGTAGACTTCCTTACTCTAGAACAACAAGCCATAGATGGTGAATGACGGGATGGTAAAGGGAATAGCTTAAATGAAGTGTATTTGGAGTGGGTTCAACAAAAGATGATAAACAATTTGTGGAAATTTGAAGACATGTAAGAAAATGGATAAAAAATGGGGAACGCAAAATGTTTTTTTTCTTCTATTTTCCCCAAGGTGTCGGCTAACAAGAAGAAGGGGGTTCACCTTTTTCTTTTGTTTTTATCAATTTAAATATATATGGAGTTGGTTAAATGGTCAAAGTTGTGCTTTTGTGTGGCTAGTAATGGTTATTGACATTAATTTAAGGTTTTTATGGTCCAAAATAATTTCCATTTTCACCCAAACTAATCAATCAATATTTTCTAACATTTATAAGTGCAATATACCGAAAATACTGTTATGAATAAAATTATCATTTTGCCCTTCATCCTATATATTTACCAAATTAAGTCAAATTTTAGAAATGATCTAACATTTCAATACATGACACTTTAAAGGTCCAAAATCAGATTAATATCAAGAAATTTTAAATTCTCGAATTAAAATAAAAATTCACTTCTCAACAGGGTATTGTATGGAAAATTAACATTTTTTAGAATTTTTTAGGGTGTTATAACTGTAACGACCCGAAAGTCAATGAAGTGGGAAATGGTGATTTCAGAATATTGTTTCTGATGATAGGATCAGTGAATATTATTTATTAATATTTGCGAGGATATTACGGTATTATATTGAAGTTTGGTCTAATAATTTTAATTATTGGAAAGTTAGACAAGATACAAGTGTATCAGTTTTAAAGTCGATGGTTTTGAAAATTGAGGTATTGGGACTTCGTTTCCCTAAATCGGACTTGTAAATATTTAATAAAATTATTTACAGAGTTATATTAGAAGTGTATTAAATTTTGGTTTTGTAATTTTTTGACGAAAGAGTGTTTAGCTAGAGTACATGGGATAAATCGCTTAATTGAATAAAGTAGGATTTATAAATAGAATTAAATATATAGGACTTACGTAATAAATAGACCATAAGATATGTGATCTTATTAGTGGTCGGTTATGACTTTATTAAATATGTCTTTGAATATATATTATAAAGTTTAATTATTATTATGTTAACTAATATTATAATGTAATCAAAGCTACAGGATTTATAATGCAATTATATCTATGTATTTATGTAGTGAACGGTGGTGGGGTTTAAATTGTTTTAAACGGGTAATTATCCTAAAACACTAAAAAATTATGGAATTAGGTTGTTTTTTAGAAAATTTACGGAAAATTGTGATTTCCCCTCAAAACGCGTCCACGTCAGCTAGTTTTGAGGGGAAATGCTAGCAAAGCGCCACAGGGACGCTATTTGTGTCCACGTCAGCAAAAGCGCCACGTGGGCGCGCTTTCTTGGCGATGGACACAAAGCGCGTCCCAGTAGCGCTTTCTTTGAAAATTTATTTTAATTTAAAACTAAATTATAAAAAATAAAAAAATAAAAAAACTAAAAAATAACTTTTAATCTATTTAAAATATTAAAACTAAATTATAATAAAATAAAAAAAAATAAAAACTTCTTATTTTATTACATATATTAAAATTAAATTACAAAAAATAAAAATAAAGAAAACTTCTTATAGTTTTAATATATTAAAAGTAATTTACAAAAAAATAAAAATAAAGAAAACTTCTTATTTTATTACATATATTAAAATTAAATTACAATAAAATAAAAATAAAGAAGACTTCTTATTTATTTAATATATTAAAATTAAATTACAAAAAAAAAACAATTCTTTGCTTGTAAATAATCATTCTTTGCTTTTCTTTGTAAATAATCATTCTTTGCTTTTCCTTGTCAAATTAAATTTAATAAAATTAAACAAATTCTATTTAATAAAAGATATTAAAATTAAATTACAAAAACATATAAGCAACTATTATTTTATTAAAAAATAAAAAATTCTTCTTTATTAAATATATTAAAACTAAATTACAAAAAATAAAATTAAAAACTTCTTATTTTATTAAATATATTAAAACTAAATTGCAAAAAATAAAAATAAAAATAACTTCTAATTTTATTACATATATTAAAATTAAATTACAATAAAATAAAACAATAAAGAAAACTTCTTATTTATTTAATATATTAAAACTAAATTACAAAAAAAAAAACTTCTTTCCTTGTAAATAATCATTCTTTGCTTTTCCTTGTAAATAATCATTCTTTGCTTTTCCTTATCAAATTAAATTTTCCTTTTCCTTGTAAATAATCATTCTTTGCTTTTCCTTTTCAAATAATCATTCGTAATCCTTACACTATAAATCGCCTAAGTTTTATTCTCGGGTTGCATAACAGAAATTGAGGCAAAAGAAAAATAGAAACTAAAAATGAGTGAACGTATTAATGCCGTTATTTACTACGATGGTGAGATTTGTGACACCGAAAATGGTGTTGTTTTTTATCGGAGAATACAACGCGATTGGGTTTTAATCGGAACGTAGATTTGTCAGAACTTCGTAAAAGAATTAGGCGCAAAATCTTCGGAACAACGCCAATGAAAGTTCAGTATATTAAGTATAGATTTTTCTCTTCGGTTGATCCTGTGAGATATGAATCATTCGACATCAAAGGTCCTCGGAGCCTTGAGGCAATGGTGGAGACTCATCTTGCCAGTGGATCACCCTATCTTGAGGTATATGTACAATTTTCATTACCAAGTGATCATTCTTCGACTTCAACATCTACTTCTGTTCGAGGGGAATACACGACCCCAAGCCGGCACTCTGTTAGTGGGAGACAGAATACGAAAGTGCCCGTGTTTAGTGGTAGTATGAAAAACATAACCTCCGCACGACACTCAGTTGGTGGATGGGACATGCATATCCTTCCTTTGACGTTCGATGATAGAAATACGTATTGGGGAACGTCATCAACTTCTAGTGGTTGGCAATCCACATATGATTGGGAATGTTACGAAAGATGTTTAAGGAGGGATAATGTACTCTCCACGACATCCATCGGCGAGGGGCCCTCGTTCATTACAGATTATGGTGGATCGAATGATGAGTCGGATGTGGATCTACCTCGAGAGCCCAGGCTCGATAGTGGAGAAGTTGGATTATTTTTTGAACCGGAGCCTATTTCAGTAGTACTTGAAGATGTTGAGGGCGGTTCAGACGAAGAAGAAGAAGATCCGCTATTCAGGGCGTACTCCCCTCCAGCTCACATGCATAATGTCGATTTATCCCAAAACGATGCATGGTAGTTTCTTGAACTACCACACCAGACGCGTGACCATACAACTTCGTCATCAGATTCAAGCGAATTAGAAGTTGGTAACGAGTTTTCCAACAAGGATGCTTTTCTTGTTGCATTGAAACAATACAACATCAAGAACGGGGTTAACTACATCGTGGTTAAATGTAAGCTCGATAAGTACGAGGCGAAGTGTGCAGTACAAGACGGTACGTGTTCATGAAAATCATGGCCTCGTTGAGGAAAAGGACAGGCTTGCGGAAGATCAAAAAGTACAAAGGTCTACATACATGTCTTGCCGGTACAGTATCACGATGTCTTCAATGTTTTTGAATAATAATAATGTTACGTAATGTTGCATTATTTAACGTACTTTGTTGGCAGGTGTTACACAAGATCATCCGAAGATGGATTCAGACATGTTGGCTGACTTAATAATGCCTATAGTGAAGACTGATCCCAAGACTATAGTGTCGGCCTTAATTGACAATATTCGTAGCCAATTGGGGTACACGCCCTCTTATAGGAAGGCTTGGATAGCCAAGCAGAAAGCGTTAGAAAAGTTGCATGGTCGGTGGGACGCTTCATATAATGAAGTGTGGCAATGGTGTCAGGTGCTCGAGAGATATGTCCCAGGCAGCATAATAGACCTTGAAACGGAACCGGCGTACTACAACGATCGTTTGCTCCGTGGATGCGCAGTGTTCAAACATCTTTTTTGGACATTTAAGCAATGCCGAGATGCATTTATATACTGCAAGCTATTGGTACAAATTGATGGTACCTTTATGTATGGCAAATATACGCATCGACTATTGCTAGCTGTGGCACAGGACGGCAATGAGAGAATCCTCTCGATTGCATTCGCAATAACACCGGGGGAGTCAGTTGATGGCTAGGATTTCTTCCTATCTAGGTTAAGGAGGCATGTCTGCCCCCAACCTGATATATGCGTTATATCGGATCGGGGCCCTGGAATACTAGCCGCAATAGAGCGCCAGGAAAGCCTGTGGCATCACACACACCATCGATATTGCCTAAGGCATGTTGTATCCAACTACTATGGGCAACATCGATCTAAAAGACAGCGAGGGCAAGTGATCGATATGGGTATGTAATATCTATTAATATAATTTCGTTTGTAATATTCAATTTATTCTCAATTGAAGAGTGGTATATAATATTCGCTATCAACGTATATTGGTAGGGTACGAGATCAAAAAGGACCGTTTTCAGGAGATGTTGGTGAGTTTGCGATCAGATAACGAAGAAGGCGCAAACTACCTGTGCAATATTCCTTTCGAACAGTGGACACAAGCATACGACGACGGCCTATGATATGGTCATATGACCACAAACCTGGTAAAATGCATAAATTTTGTTCAAAAAGGAAAGCGTCATCTGCCGATAACATCGGTTGTGTAAGAGACATATTTTCGTTTAGCGACACTATTTCTAAGCGAGCAGCGAGTTATAAAGGCAAGATGCAAGGAGGCCATGTATGAAGCGCGAAGGTCTTGTGAGAAATTAATAGGGGAAGGTACGGGCCAACACCATGCACACAGTGTGTCACGATCGCGACAACCTATGGTTTTGTGTGACGGAGTTTGACAGACCGAACCAAGGTATTGTTGGCTGGCAGTATCGTGTACACTTGAGGAATAGGACCTGCGACTGTGGGATATTTGATACACTTCGTTACCCATGCGCTCATGTACTTGCGGCTTGTCAGAATTTCCGTCTTGATCCAATGAGCTATGTCGACGAAGTGTATAAAATAGAAAGCATGTACAACGTGTGGAGACACGTATTCCCACCAGTTCCAGATGAACGTAGGTGACCGTCGGTAACGCTTGCACCGTATAAGTTGTTGCCGGATAGACAACTGAGGCGCAAACCAAAAGGTCGACCTTGCTCGACTAGAATACGCAACAATATGAATATCCGAGAAACGTCCAACCAACGTAGGTTGTGTGGATGGTGTAGGAACTCAGGCCATACATCTCGCTCGTGTCCAAATCGGAATAGTTGACAGTCTGTTAAACTTTTTCTGTCTCTTTGTGTCAATGTAAATTCTATTTATTTGTTTGATGAAAACGGTGAACTTTTGTAGAAGGACTAATTTGAAAAAAAAAACCCTTTAACTTGCAATAAAATTACAAATATTGGTCTTTTATTTTTAAAATTAAGTTTTAATATATTTAATAAATAAGAAGTTTTTTAATTTAGTTTTAATATATTTAATAAAATAATAAGTTTTTTATTTTTTATTTTTTGTAATTTAGTTTTAATATATTTAGTAAATAAGAAGTTTTTTTGTAATTAAGTTTTAATATATTTAATAAATAAGAAGTTTTTTTATAATTTAATTTTAATATATTTAATAAATAAGAAGTTTTTTTTGTAATTTAGATTTAATATATTTAACAAATAAGAAGTTATTTTTTAATTTTTATTTTTTGTAATTTTGTTTTAATATATTTAATAAATAAGAAATTTTTATTTTTAATAAAATAATAGTTGCTTATATGTTTTTGTAATTTAATTTTAATATCTTTTATTAAATAGAATTTGTTTAATTTTTTAAATTTAATTTGACAAGGAAAAGCAAAGAATGATTATTTACAAGCAAAAAGTTTTTTTTTGTAATTTAGTTTTAATATATTAAATAAATAAGAAGTTTTCTTTATTTTTATTTTATTGTAATTTAATTTTCATATATGTAATAAAATAAGAAGTTTTCTTTATTTTTTATTTTTTGTAAATTAGTTTTAATATATTAAAACTATAATAAGTTTTCTTTATTTTTATTTTTTGTAATTTAATTTTAATATATGTAATAAAATAAGAAGTTATTTTTATTTTATTATAATTTAGTTTTAATATTTTAAATAGATAAAAAGTTATTTTTATTTTTATTTTTTTATAATTTAGTTTTAAATTAATAAACGTCTTTGGCGTGGATGCGTTTAAGGAGAAACGATTCTTTTCCATAAATTTTCTAGAAAATAGCTCAATTTCATAATTTTTTTATTTTTTTGATATTTATAAGATAATTACCCGTTTTAAACGTTACAAATTTATTATTAATAAATAGTTATAATATAAAAACATTATGAGTAATAAAGTGGGAGGGCGGTGGAGAAGGGGAAAAAAACCTCTGAAAGGTAGGTTTGACAGCTATTTGGGGAAGAAGAGATCTTTACCTTCTTCCTTGTTTTTGCTTGTTCGTTCGAATGGAGAGAGAGACCATGATACCAGCTGCATGTAGGGAAAAACCATTGTTTTGGCTTGTTTAGAAGCTTAATTCTTCAATGATTTTCTAAAGGAGAGGAAGAGGGTTGTAGCACGAAGGTGTAGGAGCATATTAGAAGCTAGGATCAGCTAGGGAAAAATCTCTGTGAGTTTCTCACATCCTTTTTCCTTTTCTTTTTCTTAACTGCTCTATTAAAATGTCGAAACTGGTTCGTCTGGTATGAAGGGAAATGAATAAATAGTGATGTATTTATATGTCTGAAACCTATGAATAGAAGTGTTTGATGATGCCATTAATGCAGCTGGGAAGGTAATAGAAGACGAATTTATGCTGCAGATGTATGACTGAATGCCATTTGATGTGCTAAATTAATGATGTTTATTTAGTTGTAGTTTATGGTGTCTAAACTTGATTTTTTAAAGGGGTTAATGCAACTATTTATGAAGTTATTGAATGAGAATAAAAGCAAAGTAAATGCTGCAGAATTTATGTCTAAGTGTTAGTTAATGTGCTGGTTAAATGGTGTTCAATAGCTGTATGTTTATGTTGTTTGGGTTGTTGATGGACAATTAATTACAACAGGAGAAATTGTTGTGATGTCTAAATTGATGCCAAATTAAGCTATGTTAGAATGTAATTGGTAATTAATATGTGTTGTATTAATAAGTTAATTGTTAATTATTATTTAAGTCTGATTTGGTGGGTCATTTGGGCTGCTAAAATGCAGAATTTGAATGCGGTCTGAATTGATATTAAGTACCCAGTTATACTGCCATAATTTGTGCATTAAAGTTGTCTATTTTAGAAGTATTCTAATACTGTCTGAATTGGTGTTATTTTCCCATTTATACTGTAATATTTTGTATATTAATGTTGTTTATTTTAGAGCATCTTAATGCTATCCAAATACGTAAGTCTTTGAGACTTTCTTTTAGGTTTCATGAACTAATATAAATTCCTACTACATTCATGTTGTCCAAATTTGAAAGAATTGAATGTGGTTTGACTTGAATAATGACTGCACTATGTTGTCTGATTTTTGGACATATTAAATATGTTTTACATGAATGATTTTCTAGATTTAACGCTGTCCAAGTTTAGATATATTGAATGTGATACCAGCTTAACAAATTTAGTGTTGTGCCTTATTCATGGCTGTCCGAAACAGCCTATATATATTAAAATTTCAGCAATTACTTGAGCGTTATTAAATTTTGATTATATTGTTTGAGTAGCCCAACATGTTAGAATATTAGCATTTATTTAAGTGATTCCTAATTTATATTTATACATATTAAAATATAACACTTATACAAGCAACCTCAATGGCTCAATTAAGTTGTTCGGAATAGTCCAGTACATGTAAATTATCAACATCCATGTGAAGTAATTAAATATTTTCTTTAATGCTAAGAATTTGCATCCAAAGTTGGAAGGGCGATTGGAAGTGAGGGGGGCTATTGAAGTATGTTAGTAATAGGATATAATGATTTCTTTAAGTTTCCTTGGAAACTAAAATCTTGTATTTACATGTTAAGTAAGTTATTCCTTAATTTAAATTATTTAAATTTTTGCTTGTGAACTTTGATATTTATATAGATACATATGATACTTGTATATATTTATTAATTATTTGAGATATGATAAAATGTATATTTAATCCAATGAACGGTTGATAAAATGAATTAATGAATAATTAGCCTTAAATTGATAGTATGGAAATGTTATATACGTAGTTGCATTGCTGAATTGATGAGACTGAAGTTGAATAATGTTGGTTAATGTATGGAGTTAAATAAAATCTCGTGTTTACATGTTTGGTAAGTTCGTTCGATTTAATTTTAGTTGATATTTAAGTGAAATATATGAACCTAATTGTATAATATTAGATTATATTATTGTGTGTAATTGAAAACGAAAATAATGAATTGATATTACATCAATCATTGATTGAGAAACTTGGAGCTATTACTGCAAATTAGCTCTGTAAGTTCATTAAAATCAACTCAATTATATTTCCAAGTGTTTATATGTAAGACCATAGCTGGGTTATGGCATTCTGATGATAAGACCATAAATGGGTTATGGCACTATAGACGTAAGACCATGGTTGGACCGTGGCAGTGTTTATATGTAAGACCATAGATAGGCTATGGCATTCTGATGATAAGACCATAATTGGGTTATGGCACTATGAATGTAAGACCATGGCAGGGCCATGACAATGCATATGTAAGACCATAGTTGGACTATGGCATAAAGGAAACATGTACCAGGGTTTTAATCATCTTCACAGTATTATCGATTATAAAAAAAGGGATGGCTTCGACCATCGTTTAACACACTTTGTGTGAGCTCCGGTAAAGGTTTAGATTGACTTCTCTACGACAAATATGGAAAGGTATGATGTGCCAATGATTAAAGTATGAATATTCATGAATATGAAAGGTATGATTTAAGAGATGCTATGTTTATGTACTATATCTTATCATGTGATGATATCGGTAAGTTATGTGTTTAATCATTAGCTTGTGGCTATGGTAAGTGTTTAATATACACCAATACATGCGTGTATGAAATTTATTGAAATGGTGATAGATGGAAATCATGATATATTCTTGAGTTAGATTATTAAAGTTGCGAAATAAATTCAAATGCTTTAGATATACTTGTGTTTATTCAAATAAGTGAAGTTGCTTAAAGTGGATTGGTTTGTGCCATAATATAAGTACATTGTTGATTGATCTATGCAAAGCTATTCATAAAGCAAATAGTGTGAATTGAGATATATGTTCAAACCATCTGAAGGTGAATACTTGTGAAAATTGAGTATAGGATGAAATAAAGTGACGAAGGCATGAAATTGAGAAGGTGATATCTTGTAATTGTATGTTTAGATAGTAGTATGATGATATAATTCAATTTGAGCATTCATGTATTATATCATGTCTTAAAATGTTTGGATTATAGAAATATCACTGAGTTTTACTCAGCGTGCGATTTTGGTTTCCATGCTCAGGTTTGGTACTCTCTTTTGATTGCTAACTCAGCATTTAACAACAACAATCCCGATCTCAAGTGTGGTGATGTTTAATTTTGTAATGGCATGTACCTAGGATGTTTTTGGTTGTTAGTTGTTTTGTGAATGTGATGTAAATTGAGTTATTAGACTATGCTTATGATTACTTATAATTGGTTGTTAAATGCCTTGATTGGTTGGTAATATTCTGTAACCTACTCTGGCGACAGATACGAGTTTGGGGTGTTACAATAACTTTTTTTCCTTATAAAAATTGTCCTTGAAATTTACTTAGAGTGAAAAGTTGTGGATGTTGTTGTTTCATAGTCTTTTCTCTTTCTCATGGAGCATCTTTCACTATATAGTTTCACCGTAACACTTTCATTAGAGCAATCCTTTTATTACGAAGTTCTTAAACTTCCCTTGGTAAGATGCCCACTGGTTCCTACTTGTAAGTCAATTTGGGTTGCGTTTCCACTTATTCAAGGGTTATAACATGAAAGAGGTTGAACCTGTACTTCCTCAACATATAAACGTGGATAATGTTCTGTATTTTAGCCAAATTCAGATGTAGTGCTAGTTTATATGCTACTGGTCCAATATGTTCGAGCACTTCTTACAATCTAATAAATCTCAAGTTTAACTTACCTTTCTTTCTAAATTGGAGTACTTTCTTCTAATATGGCACTATTAAGAATACTTTGCCTCCCACACTAAACTCGATGCCATTCCTTTTCAAATCAACATAGGACTTTTGTCAAACGGAGATGACCTCCAAAGGTATTGGATTATCTTTACTTTCTCTTCCATTTCTTGAAGTAGCTTAGGACCCATTAACTTGTTTTCACTTAGCTCTGTCCAACACAAACGAGTCCTGCACTTTCTCCCGTACAAAGCTTCATAAAGTGCCATATGTATATTCAATTGACAAATTCTATTGTATGCAAACTAAACCAAACGGTTGGTATCTTTCTGAGTTACCCTCAAAATTGATGACACAATTCCTCAACATATCTTTCAGAATATAAATCCCTTGTTCTTATTGGCCATAAATTTGACTGTAAAATATCGTGTTGAAATTCAAACAAAACCCAAAGCTTTCTACAATGTTTTCCCAAAACCTTGAAGTGAATCTTGCATCCCTATTGAACATGAATAGATATAGGCACATTGTGTTGTCTCTCTATCTCGGCAATGTATAGGTTGGCTAATGTTTTTAAAATGTAGTCCATCCTCACAGGTAGAAAGTGTAACAGTCCAATTTTGGGTCTAGTCGGAACAGTGGTTTCGAGATTAGAAATCTGACGAAGAAAAATTTATTTTTATTATATTTTTAAGGACCACAGTTTTATGGAATGATTTTGCGAAAATTTCGTTAAAAAATTTTGACGTTTAGGCACTCAATTTAGTCAAAAGGACGAAATTGTAAAAAGTGCAAAAGTTGAATTCTATATGTTAGAGGTGTTCAATTGCTATGAGATTTTAAATTGAAGGTCCTTAAATGGTAATTAGACCATTGATTAAGTTGGTGGACAAAAATGGACGTGGTGAGGCATGTTTCCAAAGTTTTTGATTAAGGGAATTTTAGTAATTTGGTAATTAAAATGAATTAAAAAGCAAAAATCAAGCCAAAATTTGTCCATCTTCTACCCCATGGCCGAAACTTACATGGATAAACCATGGCTAGAGTTTTTCAAGCTTTCAAGCTCGATTGTAAGTCCGTTCTAGTCTCGTTTTTAATGATTTTTACATTTTTAAAATCCTTGTAACATGATCTATCTATTTCTACTACTAATTTAAGACATAATCAAAGTCTAAAATTTTACCCATGATGAATATTTGTGTATTTTGATGTTTGATGGTAGAAAATACATGTTTATGGTAACACCCCTTGCCCGTAATTCCCGCTGGAACCAGGCCTGAGGCATTACTGAATAAAAACCACATGATGGCCACTTAGGCTCATCGTGACTACCCTCTTAAGTCACCTCATCACCTCGTTCTCGACTTACGAGACCTCACTCATACACACGAGGCCCTCGAGACTATATCGAAACTTTTTTCAATTCATCTAAACAAGGACTACACACTCGTGCTAGATGACACACGCCCGTAGGTAGTCACACACGACCATGTTTCCAAACCGTGCATGAAAACTCAAGCATCCTGCCAATGCCCCACGGCTAGGGCACACGCCCGTGCTCACCACCCATGGTGCACACTGACCACCTCACACGGCTTTGAGTTTAGGCACACGCCCGTGTGGCTAGCCCGTGGCCTACACTACTCAATTCTGCCAAAGTGACACGACAGGATGTGTGGCTAGCCCGTGGCCTATACTACTCAATTCTGCCAAAGTGACACGGCCAATGCACACGCCCGTGGGCTGGCCATGTGTCACACATGGCCTAGACACATGCTCGTGTGGCTATCCACATGGACAAGAACAAAACTATTTGCCAAATTCTTTTCACTCCTCAATCATACACAACATTCACTCATCCAATTCATCTATAATCAACTCATATTGAAGCACAAACTCACATAGATAACTATATCTTTTCATATAATAAAATAGCCAACAACTCTGCATTATACAAAATAGATTATCCATCTAAAGGCCAATACATCTTAGCCATTTACAACAAAAATTCACTAACTTCTCTAGCCTCTATACACGCCATATACAAAACATCAAGTCTATTGTACCAGAGTAAGCTGATAGTGTGGGCGATCTTCCGATTAATCCATGTATCTTGATTCAACCCTTTTCTCTATAAGACAAGGGAAAAGAAAAGGAGTAAGCCTTGAGCTTAATAAGTTTACACATAAACAATTTAAGCATTCTAGTATAAACTAAACAACAATTAGCATTATACTACCAAATAAAATCACATCCATAATTATGCTTACTCTTTCTATCCCTTACCACATTTCCAACATATCACGAGTCACATGCTCATAATCATTGACATGCACCCCTGCACTCAATATCACATTTACTCAATATGCAACACATCATTATTCTTAATAATACATCTACACAGCTAATTTCTTGGTGATTTCGCACTTAGCCCACCACAATCCATTTATAGGGTAGTTTCGCACTTAGCCTACCAACAAAGGTATTCATAGTGGTTTCGCACATAGCCCACTAAATAATATACTTAACTATGGTATCGCACACAGCCCATCGTTGTTAAGTATTAAGGTGGTATCGCACTTAGCCCACCATCAAACATTATCACTACACATTCACATATCTATTTGTAATCTATTCATCCATTCACAACTACTATTTCAATCATTCCTCTAGAACCACATAGATCCTCAATCATGCTGCACACTAGCTAGCATTAAGAATGTAAACGCATATATGCATCGTTTATATGTAAACTTACCTCGGTACTCAAAAGTATTGAAATGTGCAATTTAGTCCACCACCATATTCTTGCCTTGGTTTCGATCCGGGCTTTGTCTTTCCTGATCTATAATGAGAAATCAACTCATTCAATACACACATTAACTAAATTCACCATTACCTCATACTTTAACAAAATTACCATTTTGCCCATAAATTTTTCATATTTACTCATTTGCCCCAAGGTTCGTAAAGTGATTTTCATTCAACTTTCTAGTCTTTCATGCTTAGCCGAACCATTTATTCAACTAAAGCAATCATCAATTCTTATTAAATCACACATGTACGACCAAACTTAAGTCTTTCACAAACGAGTCCCTACATGCATTTTTATGGAAATCATTTAGCAAAAGATGTTTCTACTACATCAAGCTTTCATATTCTTCCATAAAACATCAAAATACATGCATGTCATAAATGGGTACATTTTTTAACATCCATCTTTGTAACACCCCTTACCCATAATCCCCGCCGGAATCGGGCACGAAGCGTTACTGTACAAAACTACTTGATCGCCACTTAGGTTCACGCGACTACTCTACTTGAGTCACTACAACAACTTTATTTTTGACTTACTAGATCTCACTCGTACATACGAGGGCTCTTGGAGCTATATCGAACACTCTTACGATCCATAAAAATTTTCTTTTTTCTATACGGGGAGTACACGCCCATGTTAGATGACACACACACTCGTGTGTAGTCACACATGCCCATGTGCTCACACCGTGCCCAAAACCCTAACATTCTGCCAAAACTCCTACGGCTAGGGCATACGCCCATGTGAAATAAAACATGCCCGTGTACCCTCATAACATGCCCGTGGTTTTAAACCGTGGGGAGTTACTGACTAATTTAACACGGCCTGGACACGCCCGTGTAGGCAGTCCGTGGTCTATTCTAACTTAAAATGTTAACATACAAGGGACATACGGCCAAGTCACACGTCTGTGGGCCGACCGTGTGTCACACATGGTCTAGACACACGCCTGTGTGCCTACCCATGTGGACAGAACATGGTTGTTTGCCAAGCTTCTAGCACCCCTATATCTTACACTACATGAATTCATTCGACAAACTAATAAACATCTCATAATTCAACATGCACTCACGTTGATAACTTTGAAATTTCATAAATGATAAAATGTGCCATCATTCTTGGCAATTTACAAAATAAATGTCTTAGCAAGAGCCAATACACCTTTGGGGAAAATAACAAAATAATCTGTCTAGTCTACCTCTTATACATGCCATACACAAAATCACTAAGTCTGAATATACCAAGGTGAGCAGATAGTGTGGGCGGCCTCCTTGTTATCGACGTATCTCGACTCGGCTCTTAAACTCTATAAAACAAGGAAAAAAAGAAAGGGGGAGTAAACTTTAAGCTTAGTAAGTTTACATGTAAACAATATAACATTATAACATGTATTAAACAATTACATAGCATTACATACTAAGCGAGAAACAATCTACATTCATAATCATGCTTACTCATTTTATCCATTCCCACATTGCAACTATATCACAAGCTTAATGCATGCATTCATTAACAAGTTCCCCTGCACTTAGCATGACAAAGTCACATAGTACAACACATCACTATCTCTAATTTCATTACTCCTAGTTAAATTACTCGGTGGTTTCGCACTTAGCCCACCATTAGCCTTTATTAGGGTGGTATCACATATAGCCCACCAAAAGATTAGTTACGGTGGTATCGCACATAGCCAACCAAAAAGATATATAGACGATGGTATCGCACATAGCCCATCGTAATTAAGCAACAAGGCGGAATTGCACATAGCCCACCATCAAATATCGTCAATACACATTCATATGACTATTTCGACATTCATACAATAATTATTCAATGACTATCACATTCAATCCACTAGAACCATATATGTTCTCAATCATGCCATACTCTAATTAGCAACATAATGTTTACGAAAATATATATTGCTTACACATAAACTTACCTCGATGCAAACGTGTTAGCTAGCGATTTACTCAATCACCTTGCCTTTCTCACGGTCATGGTTGATTCCGCGTTCTTCTTGATCTATAACAATGAAATTCATTTGTTTAGATCATTCTATGATTATAATACATCAAATTCTACACTTGGGAAAAAATGACATTTTGCCCTTGTACATTGGCAAAATTATGATTTTGCCCCTAGGCTCGTAATTTATTTTTCATCACATTTTCTTAATAAACAAGCATAGATGAACATTTATTTCTCTTACACCTACTCACCATTTCAACTATTTCATGCATTTATGACACAAACTAAATCTTTGCATTTAAGTCCTACTTAGGTGTTGTTATGAAAACACCTTTCACAAAAGTTACTTCACCACTCCCCAACATTCAATTTCTTCCATAAAAACTCAGCTAACCACTTAAACACTCCCATGGCAAGTCTCTAAACTTTCAATCATATCACAAATTAGTCTCCTCATTAGTTAGCTTAAGCTTTGGGGACTCCAAAAACACAAAAATCATCAATTAAAACCACCTAATCACTTACTTGAATGAGAATTGAGTGGCTAAAAGTTTGAGCCTCCAAGAGCTCTATTTCCTCTCCAATTTTCAGTGGAAAGAGATGAGTGATTAGTGAAAGATGATAACATCTTTTACTTCTCTTATTTTATTCATTTCATCACTTAATTTCCACCAAATGTGACTAAAATTTAATGCTCTTGTCCCCCCTTTGTCTACATGGCTGACCATATCCTACTAATGGCCTAATTGCATTTTAAAATCTTCCAATTTATAATCTATAACTATTAGGTACCCCTACCTTATAAAATAGAACTTTTCCATCTCATGCGATTTAGTCCTTTTTTTCAATTAAACATGCTATTGCTAAAATTAAAGCACTAAAATTTCCATATATTAATACCACAACACATAAAATAATAATAAAATAATTTTCTCAACCTCGGATTAGTGTTCTCGAGACCACTGTTCGATAGCCCCAAAATCGGGCTGTTACAACTCTCCCTTTTTAGGGATTTTCGCCTTCGAAAATCGTACTGGTAAAGAGGTTTGGATATTGTTCTCTCATGGCTTCCTCTAGTTCCCATGTAGCCTCTTTTACATTGTGTTTTTGCTACAACACTTTTACTAAGGCTATGTTCTTATTCCTCAGTTTCACTTTTCGAGCCAAGATTTTAATCGGTTCTTCCTCATGTCATATCCGGTCGTATATCAATTTTCGTCGGAGGAATCACATGCGAAGGATCGAAATGATAACGCCTTAGCATTGATACATGGAACACATTGTGAATTTTCTCTAACTCTATCGATAAAGCCAACCGATATGCCACTATCCCAATCTTTTCGGTAATTTCATACGGCCCTATGAATCTCTGACTCAATTTACCCTTTCGATCAAATCTCATGATTTTCTTCCACGGTAACACTTTTAGAAATACCTTATCGCCCACTTGGAACTTAATTTCTTTTCTTTTCAAATTCACGTACGATTTTTGTCGGTTCGAAGTAGCCTTCGGACTATTCCGGATCACTTTCACCTTTTCCTCAGTCTCTTTAACTAAATCAATCCCATGGATTTGCTTCTCACTCAACTCGGTCTAATACAAAGTTGTCTGACACTTACGACCATATAAGGCTTTATACGGTGCCATCCGTATGCTCGACTGATAACTATTGTTGTAAGTAAATTCGACCAAGGGTAGGTATCTTTCCCAACTACTTTCGAACTCTAACACACAGCATCAGAGCATATCTTCAAGAACTTGAATTACTCTCTCAGACTGACCATCAGTTTGAGGATGAAAAGTAGTACTAAAATTCAACCTTGTACCTAAGGCCTCTTGTAACTTCTTCCAAAACCTCGAAGTAAATCTCGGGTCTCTATCCGAGATAATGGATATAAGCACTCCATGTAATCTTACTACCTCTACAATATATAGCTCGATTAACTTCTCTAGTGAATAATCAATACGCACAAGTATAAAGTGAGCTGACTTCGTTAATCTATCAACAATAACCCACGCAACATCTTTCTTTTTAGGAGTCAAAGGCAACCCCGTCACAAAGTCCATGGTAATCCGATCCCACTTCCACTCGAGAACCATCATTAGTTGAAGTAGTCCCGAAGGTACTTGATGTTCAGCTTTCACTTGTTGACAGATCAGACATTTTGTTACATACTCCGAGATGTCTCTTTTCATTCCTGGCCACCAATAAATTTTTTTTAGATCATTGTACATCTTCGTACTGCCCGGGTGTACTGACAAATAGCTACTATGTGCATCGTGTAAAATTTTTGGGATTAACTCGTCTTTTTTGGGTACACAAATTCTATCATGGAACATTAAGCAACCATCCGAACTCACTCGGAATTCTAAATTAGTTCCCGATTCACACTTAACTCTTTTGGCTAGTATTTCACTATCATTTCTTTGAGCTTCACATGTTTGTTGAACAAATAGTGGCTTAACTCTCAATTCGGCCAGTATAGCACCATCATCAGACAATGACAAACTCGTGCTCATAGCTCTCAAAACATACAAGGATTTTCTACTTAAAGCATCTGCAACTACATTCGCTTTCCCTGGATGGTAATCGATCACTAGCTCGTAGTTCTTCAATAATTCAAGCCATCGTCGTTGCCGTAAATTTAACTCCTTTTGATTCATCAGGTACCTCAAACTCTTATGATCTGTGAAGATTCGACACTTCTCACCATATAAGTAATGTCGCCAAATCTTTAACGCGAAAATAATTGCGGCCAACTCTAGGTCATGAGTCAGATAATTCTTCTCATGTGGTTTTAGCTGTCTCGAGGCGTAAGCGACTACCTTACCCTCTTGCATCAACACACAACCGAGACCATTTAACGATGCGTCATTGTAGACCACAAACTCCTTTTCTGACTCAGCCTGTACCAAAACCGGTGCTTCTATCAACAACGTTTTCAATCTCTCGAAACTCTGTTGGCATTTTTCAGTCCATTCAAACTTAACATCCTTATGTAATAATTTCGTCATCGGAGTAGCAATCATAGAAAATCCCTTCACGAACCACCTATAGTACCTCGCCAAACCCAAAAAGCTTCTAACTTCTGACACGTTCCTCGGCGGTTTCCACTCTACAATAGTCGAGATCTTTCCCGAATCAACTCTAATACCCTCACCCGACACATTGTGTCCTAGAAATTTGACCTCTCGGAGCCAAAACTCGCTCTTGCTAAATTTGGCATATAATTGCTTGTCTCTCAAAGTCTGCAAGACAATTCTCAAATTCTTTGCATGGTCACTCTCATCTCGGGAGTAAACCAATATGTCATCAACAAAAACAACCACGAACTTGTCCAAATATGGTCGAAGATACGGTTCATTAAATCCATAAAAATCGCAGGAGCATTCATTAAACCGAACGGCATGACCAGAAACTCATAATGGCCATACCTCGTCCTGAAAGCTATTTTCGACACGTCTTGTTCCTTAACCCTCAACTAGTAATAACCAGATCTCAGACCAATCTTAGAGAGCACCATAGCTCCTTTTAGTTGATCAAATAGATCGTCTATCCTCGGTAAAGGATACTTATTTTTGACCGTCACCTTGTTGAGCTGTCTGTAGTCTATACGCAATCTCATTGATCCATCTTTCTTTTTCACAAATAATACCGAAGCACCCCATGGTGAATAGCTTGGTCTTGCAAAACCTTTATCCGTCAACTCTTGCAACTGGGCCTTCAATTCTTTCAACTCCAACGGCGCCATCCTATATGGAGCGATGGAAATAGGTGCCATTCCCAAAACTAACTCAATTCCAAACTCAACCTCTCTGATTGGAGGTAATCCAGGTAACTTTTCTGGGAATACATCTGGATACTCACATACAACTGGCACGGTTTCAATCTTTGCTTCAGACTCTTGAGTGTTCAATACAAAGGCAAGATATGACTCACATCTTTTTCTCAAATATTTCTCAGCTATCATGGACAAAATCATCACCGGTAGACTATCTGACTCACCTGATTCAACCCGAATAACATCTCCATTTTCACACTTCAATTCAATAAATTTACTACCATAATTCACTAAAACGCTATGGGCAATCACCCAATCCATACCAAGAATCAAATCAAACTCATCAAATGGCAGCAACATAAGGCTTGTCGGAAAATAATGACCCCTAATTGTCAAGGGACAGTTCTTACACTCCTTGTCAACTAACACCTGTTTATCTAGTGGGTTTGATACTTTTATCACAAAATCAGTAGACTCAATAGTCATATTCAAACTAAATTCCTATCTCATACAAATATAAGAATGGGTCGACCCTGGTTCAATCAAAGCAATAATAGAGGTGTCATAGAGAGAAAATGTACCTGTTATTACCTCCGCGATGAGGCCTCTTCTCGAGCGCAAATAACATAGGTTCTTGTTGGCGCATGACCTTCTGACCTCACAGTAGTGTCTCGTGATACACCTCTACCACTAGTCCCACCTCCCGAGTTCTTTTGTGGCCTACCTCTAAAGGATGCACTATTTGGTCTTATCTCTTCCTTCTTCTCCTTGTCATCCCTTTCAGGACAGTTTCGGATTAAATGGTTGGGGGATCCACACTTATAACAATTTTGATTGTTTCCCCAACACTCCCCAGTGTGATGTCTGCCACAACTTGGGCACTCCGGTTTGGACTTTGGATTGCCCACACTCGCCATTGAGGTGGCTTGAACTCTTGAACCCGAATACGTGTTACCTCGCCCTCTCTGCGAATGCCTGTCTGGCGTAGTCATCTGAGGGTTCACTTTCCTGGACTGCTTCGATTGAGGTTGGTATGATTTGCTTATTGGCCTCTTCTTCGCATCCCGAGCCTCACTTAGGGCTTTCCTCTTTTCCTTACTCAATTCTTCGGCCTTACTAGCCTGATCTACCAATACCATAAATTCTTTTAGCTCTAAAATCCCAACTAAAAGTCTGATGTCTTCATTCAACCCGTCTTCAAATCTCTTGCATAAGGTAGCTTCTGTGGATACACATTCTTGTGCGTACTTACTGAGCCGAACAAATTCACGCTCATATTCTGCCACAGTCATTTTTCCTTGCTTCAGCTCAATGAATTCCTTCCTCTTCTAGTCTACAAACCGTTGACTTATATACTTTTTCTCGAACTCTTCTAATAAAAAGTCCCACATTACCCTCTCTTTAGGAACCACTAATGTCAACATTTTCCACCAGTGGTATGTCGAGTCCCTCAGCAAAGATACAGCGCATTTCAAGCTCTTCTCAGGTGTACAGGAGAGTTCATCAAAAACCCTCATTGAGTTCTCAAGCCAGAACTCCGCCCGTTTAGGGTCATCATCTTTGTTAGCTCGAAAATTTTCAGCCCCTTGCTTCCGAATCTTGTCTACCGGGGGCTTAGTTGTCCTCACCATTTCTATACCTTGGGAAGCCATAGGAACTGGCTGAGGTATAGGAGGAGGTGGATGAGGTTGAGCATTGGGGTTTTCTTGTACATACTAAGTGTGCCAGTTACTCATAATTTGGAGAAAGGCTTCTCGAGCCTCTTCTTTTTGACCCCTAGTCTAGGGTTCACTCTGCATAGGCGCGGTCCATTGCGCAGGAGCCGGCACATTACTAGCTACGTCATCAGCAACCGATTGATCGAGATCCATGTACTACATAAAACAAATTTAAAATTATCAGAAGCCACCATACTCTTATTATACACTTATGGCATGTATAGATGGACTCCTATACACGCTACGGTAGTCCTAAAACTGACTAAACCATAGCTCTGATACCACTAAATGTAACACCCCTTACCCACAATCCTCGCCGGAATCGGGCACGAAGCGTTACTGTACAAAACTACTTGATCGCTACTTAGGCCCACGCGACTACTCTACTTGAGTCACTACAACTTTATTTTCTACTTACTAGATCTCACTCGTACATACGGGGCTCTTGGGACTATATCGAAAACTCTTACGATCCATAAAAATTTTCTCTTTTCTATATAGGGAGTACACGTCTGTGTTAGATGACACACACGCCCGTGTGTAGTCACACATGCCCATGTGCTCACACCGTGCCCAAAACCCCAATATTCTGCCAAAACTCCCAAGGCTAGGGCACACGCCCATGTGAAATGGAACACGCCCGTGTACCCTCATAACATGCCCTTGGCTTTAAACTGTGGGGAGTTATTGACTAATTTAACACGGCCTGGACATGCCCGTGTGGGTTGTTCGTGGTATATTCTAACTTAAAATGTTAACATGCAGGGGACACACGGCCAAGTCACACACCCGTGGGCCAACCGTGTGTCACACATGGTCTAGACACACGCCTGCAGTGCCTACCCATGTGGATGAGAACAAAATTTGTTGCCAAGCTTCTAGCACCCCTATATTTTACACTACATGAGTTCATTCGACAAACTAATAAACATCTCATAATTCAACATGCACTCACATTGATAACTTTGAAATTTCATAAATGATAAAATGCGTCATCATTCTTGGCAATTTTCAAAATAAATGTCTTAGCAAGAGCCAATACACCTTTGGCCAAAATAATAAAATAATCTGTCTAGTCTAGCCCCTATACATGCCATACACAAAATCACTAAGTCTGAATATACCGAGATGAGCAGATAGTGTGGGCGGCCTCCTTGTTATCGACGTATCCTGGATCGGCTCTTAAACTCTATAAAACAAGGGAAAAAGAGAAGGAAGAGTAAGCTTTAAGCTTAGTAAGTTTACATGTAAACAGTATAACATTATAACATGTATTAAACAATTACATAGCATTACATACTAAGCGAGAAACAATCTACATTCATAATCATGCTTACTCATTTTCTCCATTCCCACATTGCAACCATATCACAAGCTTAATGCATGCATTCATTAACAAGTTCCCTTGCACTTGGCATGACAAAGTCATATAGTACAACACATCACTATCTCTAATTTCATTACTCCTAGTTAAATTACTCGGTGGTTTCGCACTTAGCCCACCATTAGCCTTTATTAGGGTGGTATCGCACATAGCCCACTAAAAGATTAGTTACGGTGGTATCACACATAGCCAACCAAAAAGATATATAGACGATGGTATCGCACATAGCCCATCGTAATTAAGCAACAAGGTGGTATCACACATAGCCCACCATCAAATATCGTCAATACACATTCATATGATTATTTCGCCATTCATACAATAATTATTCAATGACTATCACATTCAATCCACTAGAACCACATATGTTCTCAATCATGCCATATTCTAATTAGCAACCTAATGTTTACGAAAATATATATTGCTTACACATAAACTTATCTGGATGCAAACGTGTTAGCTAGCGATTTACTCAATCACCTTGCCTTTTCCACGGTCAAGGTTGATTCCGCGTTCTTCTTGATCTATAACAATGAAATTCATTTGTTTAGATCATTCTATGATTATAATACATCAAATTTTACACTTGGGTAAAAATGACCATTTTGCCCTTGTACATTGGTAAAATTACGATTTTGCCCCTAGGCTCGTAATTTATTTTTCATCACATTTTCTCGATAAACAAGCATAGATGAACATTTATTTCTCTTACAACTACTCACCATTTCAACTATTTCATGCATTTATGACACAAACTAAATCTTTGCATTTAAGTCCTACCTAGGTGTTGTTATGAAGACACCTTTCACAAAAGTTGCTTCACCACTCCCCAACATTCAATTTCTTCCATAAAAACTCAGCTAACCACTTAAACACTCCCATGACAAGTCCCTAGACTTTCAAATATATCACAAATTAGTCCCCTCATTAGCTAGCTTAAGCTTTGGGGGCTCCAAAAACACAAAAATCATCAATTAAAACCACCCAAATCACTTACTTGAATGAGAATTGAGTGGCTGAAAGTTTGAGCCTCCAAGATCTCTATTTCCTCTCCAATTTTTCGGTGGAAAGAGATGAGTGTATAGTGAAAGATAATAACATCTTTTACTTCTCTTATTTTATTCATTTCATCACCTAATTTCCACCAAATTTGACTAAAATTTAATGCTTTTGTCCCCCCTTTGTCTACATGGCCGACCATACCCTACTAATGGCCTAATTGCATTTTAAAATCCTCCAATTTATAATCTATATCTATTAGGTACCCATACCTTATAAAATAGAACTTTTGCATCTCATGCGATTTAGTCCTTTTTTTCTCAATTAAACATGCTATTGCTAAAATTAAAGCACCAAAATTTCCATATATTAATACCACAACACTTAAAATAATACTAAAATAATTTTCGTCAACCTCAGATTAGTGGTCCCGAGACCACTGTTTCGACTAGCCCCAAAATCGGGCAATTACAATCTTAGCTCAACTATAGTTAAAAATAACTTACTCATGCTACTAGGACTTCAAAAATACGAAGAACATAAAAAATGAAACTAGAATACACTTACTAGCTAGCTTGAAATGTTTATGAGCCCTAACAATGGCTTCTTGAAAATTTCGGCAGCCTTGGGGAAGAAGATGAATGGAAATTCTATCATCTTTTCCCATTTTAATCATTTAATTGTCAAATGACTAAAATGCCATTTTTGACAAACTTTCTATTTTAACTCATCCATGCCCAATTTTGTCCAAAAATTAGAAATTGGGAAAATTGCTCTTTAAGGATCTCTAATTGATATTCCAAAGCCATTTCATACAAATAACTTCTAGAATTTCACATTTTACAACTTTTTCAATTTAGTCCTTTTGGACAATTCAACCGAAATTTCACAAAATTGCTTCATGAAACTTTCACACTAACATGCAAACATGGTATAAACCTCAAAAACTCATACATATACCTTGGATTTGTGGTCTAGCACCACTATTCCGACTAGGCCCTAAATCGAGATGTTACAACTCTCCCCACATTTAGAGATTTTCGCCCCCGAAAGTCTTACCAGTAAAGAGGTTCGGATGTTGCTCTCTTATAGCTTCTTCCGTCTCCCACGTAGCCTCTTCCACATCGTGTTTTTGCCACAACACTTGCACTAGGGTTATGTTTTTATTCCTCAACTGTTTTTCTTCTCGAGCCAAGATCTTAATCAGCTCCTCTTCAGAACACATATCCGGTCTTATCTCAATTTTCATTGAAGGAATCACATGTGAAAGATCGGAGCGATATCGTTGCAACATCGATACATGGAACACATTATGAATCTTTTCTAATTCGATCGGAAGGGCCAAACGGTAAGCTACTGGTCCAATCCTATCAGTAATTTCATACGGCTCTATGAATATTAGACTCAATTTCGCATTTCGTCCAAATCTCATGATTTTCTTCCATGGGATACTTTCAAGAACACTTTGTCGCCCACATCAAACTTAATTTCTTTTCTTTTCAAATCCGCATACGACTTCTTTTGGTCCTAAGCAGCTTTCAGACCATCACGGATCACTTTAACTTTCTATTTAGTTTCTTTCACTAGATCGACCCCATGGATTCGCTTCTCACCAAGCTCGGTCCAATACAAAGGAGTCTGACACTTACGACCATATAAGGCCTCATACGGAGCCATCTGTATGCTCGACTGATAACTGTTGTTGTAAGCAAATTCGACCAAATGTAGATATCTCTCCCAACTACCTTCGAATTCTAACACACAACATCGAAGCATGTCTTCAAGGACTTGAATCACTCTTTCAGACTGACCATCAGTTTGCGGATGGAACTCAGTACTGAAATTTAACCTCGTACCCATGGCTTCTTGCAACTTCTTCTAGAACCTCGAGGTAAACTTCGGATCTCTATCCGATATTATAGAAACAGGCACACCATGTAATCGCACTATTTCTGCTACATACAATTTGACTAACTTATCTAGTGAGTAATCAACACGTACTGGAATAAAATGAGCCGACTTCGTCAATCTGTCCACAGCAACCCACACAGTATCTTTTTTTGAGTCAGAGGTAACCCCGTCACAAAATCCATGGTAACCCGATCCCATTTCCATTCGAGTACCATCACAGGCCGAAGTAATCCCGAAGGCACTTGATGTTCAGCTTTCACCTATTGACAAATTAGACATTTTGCCACAAACTCTGAAATGTCTCTTTTCATACCTGGCCACCAATAAAACTTTCTCAAATCGTTGTACATTTTGTACTGCCCGGGTGTACTGACAAATAACCACTATGTGCCTCATGCAAAACTTTTCGGATCAACTCATTATCTTTAGGTATACAGATTCTATCATGATACATCAAATAATCATCCGAACTCACTCGAAAATCAGAATCACTTCCCTATATACACTTAGCTCTCTTAGCTTGCATCTCACTGTCATTTCTCTGAGCCTCACTTATCTGTTAAACAAATAGTGGCCTAGCACTCAACTCGGCCAATATAGTCCCATCATTAGACAATGCCAAACTCGTGCTCATGGCTCTCAAAGCATACAGGGATTTCCTACTCAGGGCATTTGCAACCACGTTCGCATTTCCCGGATGGTAATCAATGATCAACTCATAGTCCTTCAATAACTCAAGCCATTGCCATTGTCGCAAATTCAAATCCTTTTGATCCATCAAATACTTCAAACTCTTGTGATCCGTAATGATTCAACACTTCTCACCATATAAGTAATGTTGCTAAATCTTTAATGCGAAAACAATCGCAACCAACTCCAAATCATGAGTTGGATAATTCTTTTCGCGCGATTTTAGCTGCCTCGAGGCGTAAGCGACTACCTAACCCTCTTGCATCAACACACAACTGAGACCATTTAACGACGCGTCACTATAAACCACGAACACTTTCTGCAATTCTGGTTGAACCAAAATCGGCGCCTCAGTTAACAATGTTTTCAAGGTCTCAAAACTCTATTGACATGTCTCAGTCCAATCAAACTTGACATCCTTATGCAATAGTTTCATCATTGGGGTAGCAATCATGGAAAACCCCTTTACGAAATGTCTGTAGTTCCGTGCTAGTCCAAAAGCTTTTGGCTTTCGACATATTCCTCGGCGGTTTCCAATCCACAATAGCCAAAATCTTACTCGGATCAACTCTAATACCATCTCCTGACATAATGTGTCCTTAAGAATCTGACCTCTCAGGGCTAAAACTCACTTTTACTAATTTTAGCATACAACTGCTTATCTTTTAAGGTTTGTAAGACGATTCTCAAATGTTACGCATGATCACTCCCATTCCGAGAATAGATCAATATGTCGTCAATAAAGACAACCACAAACTTGTCCAAATACAGTCAGAATACACGATTCATCAAATCCATGAAAATCGTAGGAGCATTTGTTAAACCGGCATGACCAGAAACTGATAATGGCCATACCTAGTTCGGAACGCAGTTTTCAACACATCCTGCCCCTTTACTCTCAACTGGTAATAACCAGACCTCAAATCTATCTTGGAGAATACTGTAGCTCCTTTCAGTTGGTCAAATAGGTTATCTATCCTTGGTAAAGGATACCTATTTTTCACCGTCACCTGGTTGAGTTGTCTGTAGTCTATGCACAATTTCATCAACCCATATTTCTTCTTCACAAACAATACCGGAGCACCCCACGGTGAGTAGCTCGGTCTCACAAAACCTTTATCCGTCAATTCTTACAACTGAACCTTTAGTTCCTTCAACTCTAAGGGTGCCATCCTATACGGAGCAATCGAAATAGGTGCCGTTCTTGAAACTAACTCAATCCCAAACTTGACCTCTTTCACTAGAGGTAATCCGGGTAACTCCTTCGAGAATACATTTGGATACTCACATACCACCGGCCTTGAGTCAATCTTCACCTCAGACTCTTGAGTATTCAATACAAATGCGAGATAGGACTCACATCCCTTTCTTAAGCATTTCTCGGCCACTAAGGAAGAATTTATCACCGGTAGATTATCTGACTCACCTGATTCAACTCGAATAATATCTTCATTCTCACATTTCAGCTCGATAAACTTACTACTACAGTTCACTAAGAAACTATATGTAGTCAACCAATCCATGCCAAGGATTAAATCAAACTCACTCAATCATAAGAGGACAATTCTTACACACCTTGTCCACTAACACATGCTTACGTAACGGGTTTGACACCTTAACCACAATGTCCGTAGACTCAATGGTCATACTCAAACTAGATGCCAATCTCATGCAAATATAAGAGTGAGTAGACCCTGGATCAATTAAAGCAATAACAAAAGTGTCATAGAGAGAAAAAGTACCTGTTATCACATCAGGGGAGGATGCCTCTTCGCAATTGCGAATGGCATACGTCCTTGCAGGCGCTCAACCCTCCGGTCTCACAACAGAATCTCGTGACACATCTCTACCACTAGTTCCCCCTCCCGAGTTCTTTGGTGGCCTACCCCTTGTAGGTACATTGCTAGATCTTATCTCTTGCTTCTTTTCCTTGTCATCCCTCTCGGGGCAATTTTGAATAAAATGGTCGGGGGAACCATACTTATAACAGTTTCGATTGTTACCCAAACACTCTCCAGTGTGATATCTACCACAACTTGGACACTCTGATTTGTTCTTCGGATTGCCCACACTTTCCATCGAGGTGGCTTGGACTCTTGAACCCGAACGAGTGTTGTGTTGATCTCGTGGTGAATATCCAATTGATGTAGTGGTATGAGGATTCACCTCCTTGGATCTTTTCGATTGAGCTTGGTTTGATTTGCCCATCGATCATTTTCTCGCATCTCGGGCCTCATTCACTACCTTCCTCTTTTCCTTACTCAATTTTTCAGCCTTACTTGCCCTATCAACTAACACTACGAACTCTTTCAATTCCAAAATACAAACCAAGAGTTTGATATCCTCATTCAGTCCATCTTCGAACCTTTTACATAAAATGATCTCCGTCGACACACATTCTTAAGCATATTTGCTAAGCCTAACGAACTCACGCTCATATTCTGTTACTGACATTCTTTCTTGCTTCAACTCAAGAAATTCCTTCCTTTTCCGATCAGTGAATCGTTGGCTTATATACTTTTTCCAGAACTCTTCCAGAAAGAAGTCCCACGTCACCCGCTCTTTCGGGACCACTGACGTCAACGTTTTCCACCAATGGTATGCCGAGTCCCTCAGCAAAGATACGACACACTTCAAGCTCTCTTCGGGTGTACATGAGAGTTCATTGAATACCCTCATTGAGTTCTCTAGCCAGAATTTTACCCTCTCAGAGTCATCATCTACCTTAGCTCTAAACTCCTCAGCCCCGTGTTTACTAATCTTATCCACCGTGAGCTTCGTTACTCTCACTACTTCTATACCTTGAGGAGCTACTAGGACTGGTTGAGGTATAGGAGGAGGTGGAAGAGGTTGAGCATTAGGGTTTGCTCGAACATACTCCGAGTACCAGTTACTCATCATCTGGAGAAAGGCTTCCCGACCCTCGTCTCTATGACCCCCAGTTTCGGGTTCACTCTGCACAAGAGCGATCCCTTGTGCGGGAGCCGACGCATTACTAGCTGCGTCATCAGCAGCCGATTGATCGGGATCCATACACTATACAAAAACAAGTTTAAAAATTATCAAAAGCCACCACACTATCATTATATGCTTATGGCATGTATAGCTAGACTCTTACACTATCATTAGACTTTTACACATGATCGCCACTTAGGCTTATCGTGACTACTCTCTTAAGTCACCTCATCAACCTCTTTCTCGACTTACGAGACCTCACTCATACACATGAGGCTCTCGAGACTATATCGAAACTTTTTTCAATTCTTAAAATTTTCTTCATCTAAATAGGGACCACACGCCCGTGCTAGATGACACACGCCCGTGGGTAGTCACACACGCCCATGTTCACAAACCATGCATGAAAACTCAAACATTCTGCTAATGCCCCACGATTAGGGCACACGCCCGTGCTCACCACCCATGGTGCACTCTAACCACCTCACACGGCCTTGAGTCTAGACACACGCCCGTGTGGCTAGCCCGTGGCCTACACTACTCAATTATGCCAAAGTGACACGACCAATGCACACGCCCTTGGGCTGGCCGTGTGTCATACATAGCCTAGACACATGCCCGTGTGCTTATCCACATGGACAAGAACAAAGCTATTTGCCAAGTTCTTTTCACTCCTCAATCATACAAAACATGCACTCATCCAATTCATCTATAATCAACTCATATTGAAGCACAAAGTCACATAGATAACTACATCTTTTCATGTAATAAAATAGCTAACAACTATGGCATTATACAAAATAGATTATCCATCTAAAGGCCAACACATCTCAGCCATTTGCTACAAAAATTTACTAACTTGTCTAGCCTCTATACATGCCATATACAAAACATCAAGTCTACTGTACTAGAGTAATTTGATAGTGTCGGCGATCTTCCGATTAATCCACATATCTTGATTCAAACCTTTTTCTCTATAAGACAAGGGAAAAGAAAATGAGTAAGTCTTGAGCTTAGTAAGTTTACACATAAACAATTTAAGCATTCTAGTATAAACTAAAAAACATTTAGCATTATACTACCAAATAAAATCACATCGATAATTATGCTTACTCTTTCTATCCCTTACCATATTTCCAACACATCATGAGTCACATACTCATAATCATTGACATGCACCTTCGCACTCAAAATCACATTTACTCAAAATACATCCACACAACTAATTTCTCGGTGATTTTGCACTTAGCCCACCACAATCCATTTGTAGGGTAGTATCGCACTTAGCCTACCAACAAAGGTATTCATAGTGGTTTCGGACATAGCCCACTAAATAATATACTTAACTATGGTATAGTACACAGCCCATCATTGTTAAGTATTAAGGTGGTATCACACTTATCCCACCATCAAACATTATCACTATACATTCACATATCTACTTGTAATCCATTCATCCATTGACAACTACTATCTCATTCATTCCGCTAGAACACATAGATCCTCAATCATGCTACACACTAGCTAGCATTAAGAATGTAAACGCATATATGCATCGTTTATACGTAAACTTACCTAGGTACTCAAAAGTATTGAAACGTGCAATTTAGTCCACCACCTTACTCTTGCCTCGATTTCGATCCGGATTCATCTTTCCTGATCTATAATGATAAATCAACTCATTCAATACACACATTGACTAAATTGACCAGTACCTAATACTTTAGCAAAATTACCATTTTGCCCCTAAACTTTCTTATATTTACTCATTTGCCCCAAGGTTCGTAAAGTGATTTTCATTCAACTTTCTAGTCTTTTATGCTTAGCTGAACCATTTATTCAACTAAAGTAATCAACAATTCTCACTAAATCACATATGTATGACCAAACTTAAGACTTTCACAAACAAGTCCCTAAATGCATTTTTCATGGAAATCACTTAGCAAAAGATGTTTCTACTACATCAAACTTTCATATTCTTCCATAAAACATCAAAATACATGCATTCATACATGGGTACATTTTTGAACATCCATCTTAGCTCAACATATAGTTAAAAATAGCTTACTCATGCTACTAGGACTTCAAAAATATGAAGAATATCAAAAACGGAGCTAGAATACAATTACTAGCTAGCTTGAAAAGTTGAAGAGCCCTAACAATGGCTTCTTGAAAATTTCGGCAGCCTTGGAGAAGAAGATGAATGAAAATTCTATCATCTTTTTCCATTTTAATCATTTAATTGTCAAATGACTAAAATGCCATTTTTGACAAACTTCTATTTTAACTCATCCATGCCAAATTTTGTCAAAAAAATTAGAAATTGGAAAAATTTCTCTTTAAGGATCTCTAATTGATATTCCAAAGCTATTTCAGACAAATAACTTCTAAAATTTCACATTTTGCAACTTTTACAATTTAGTCCTTTTGGACAATTCAACCGAAATTTCACAAAATTGCTTCATGAAACTTTCACACTAACAAGCGAACATGGCGTAAACCTCAAAAAGTCATACATATACCTCAGATTTGTGGTCTCGCACCACTATTCTGACTAAGCCCTAAATTGGGATGTTACATTTATGATTTGTTAAACGACCTTTGCTAAGTGATTTTTGGTGAAAATGCCGAAAAGGACTAATTTGTAAAAGTTATAAAATGAGTAGTAAAAGTGTAATTAAATGAAAAATATGGGCTGTTATGAGCATGAAATAGGTTTGGCTAAGCTTGGTGTTTGATGAAATTGAATGAAATTCATTTTACGAGCTTAGGGACTAAATTGTAAAATGTAAAAAGTTTAGGGGCAAAAATGTAATTTTTCCATAATAAGATTTTTGGACTGAAATGAATAATGTGAATAATAAATGAGTTAAATGTGATATTATAGATCAAGAAAAATGAGGTTCGGAGTTAGAACGGGGGAAAAATGAATATGTAGCCAGGAATCATGGCTTATGTTGATCATAAGTTTATTCATATGCTAATGTAACACCCCTAACCCGAGACCGTCACTAGAATAGGGTTAAGAGGAGTTACCAAACAATCAGAACATTTCACATCCATTTCACAACACAAAGTCATTCTTCAATCATACACATTTAATTCCAACCATATAGTCCCTTATCGAGGTCTACGAGACCATAAACACATATTAGAGACATGTCGAGACTAAACCGAACACTTATTAAAATCTTCAGAAACTTAAACATTTTTCATCACTGTAAGAGTCAGACACCTGTGTAGTTGAGCCGTGTGCCTTAGACGACTACCAAACACGCCCATGTGTCCAGGTCGTGCCAAAACAGAGCACACATACTGACTTGTTCACACGGCCACTAGACACGCCCGTGTTTCGTGGCCGTGTATCCTTAAGCTAACTACTAACTTGGTCACACGGCCATCATGCACGCCCGTGTAACCTGTCCAGACACACCAAGAAGAAGTCCATACAACCACACGGCAGGGACCATGCCCGTGCCTCTTGACCAGTATGCAAAATAGGCCATAGGCAAGGCCAAATTTTTCCATCCACACACAAGGGTCAACCCATAAGCTTCAATACAATATCAATTCATACTTCTATATACATTCAAACAAACCAATTCATGCACCAAATTGAACAACTAAAACACATGCACAACCAATCATAATTCATCCACCATATTACCATATCACTATAGCATCATTCCCTCTATAACTTACCATTCATAAGGCCATCTCATTGCCATCAAAACATTTCAAAACATGCATAATATATTAGCATATAACTAGCCAAATCTCATAGCTATTTTCATCTCAAACATATACCAAATGACTAGCCTATACATGCCATATTCAAATATACTTATCTTTAAGAGTACCAAAATAGATTGTCGATAGTGTGATAGAGATGGTGACGATCCCCGAATCCGAGCTAGCTTTACTGACACTGCAATGCAGAGAAACAAGTTCACACAGTAAGCTTTCCAAAGCTTGGTAAATTTGTAATATAATACATATAATTCAACAATTCAAATCAATATACAAAATTAAGACATCACTTAGATTAATTTACCAATAATACACCAACTCAAGTATGCTCAATGTTCACATAAAATTTCATCCATCTCCTTTCAAATTCACCAACACATAGATATCATACATATCTTAAACAACACATAATTATCATACGTACCTTTTCCAACACTTAGTTACTCACTATCCATACTATCCAACCATCACATAGATAAAGACATAACTAGCACATTATCCATCTCATCCACATACTCAAATATCTATTCATTCAACTCTTAAATGTATCATCAACCACTTAGGTTCAAACGTACCTTGATCAACACATAGTTACTCACCATTCAGGCTACTCAATTTCTCGATATTACCTCTCGTTTAACCTTTGCTATTCCTCTGATAAATTCACACAGTTAGTGCCAATTTCATAACCGAAACATAATTGTCATCGTACACTTAGTGCCAATATGTTAAACTAAACTTATATCGGTATCGAACACACAGTGCAAATTTGATAAGCCGAAGATTTTATCTTTTCGCACACACAGTGCTAATCATTAAAGCCGTAGCTTCTATCGTTTCGCACACACAGTGCTAATCAACTCTGTATCAACTCAATTTTGCACACTTAGTGCCTTAATACTCGAACTCGTACATAACACATTTTATTCCATTAATATACATTCATTCATTATTCATCACATAGATACAAGTTTAATAGCAAGTATTATATCCGAACTTACCACGGACGTCGAAATACCGAAGCCGTTGATTAATCTAGCACTTTATCTTTGTCACGATCTTGAGCCGAACCTCTCCTTTCTTGGTCTATACATATTCAAAATCAACTCATTCAATCACTAGTTCATTCAATTCAATCCAAACCCATACATTTAGGGTATTTTACCAAAATAGCCCTCACATTTTCACATTTTGACACTTTAGCCCTTAATTCACCAAATCACCAAATACAGTCAATTTGTTTTTACTCATGCCTAGCTGAATTCTTACTATTCTCATACAAGTCAAATATTTCATTTATTTCACATTTTAGTCCCTCAATTTACACTTTTCTCAATTTAGCCCAATTTACTCAATTTCACCAAAAATCCAAATACAAACTATGTTAACCCAACACTAAGCTTTCATATTTTACCATCTATCAACACAAAGTTCACATGTTCATCAATGGCACATCTCATAAACATCATCAATTCCTCAAATTACAACATGGGCTTGATAGTAGACTAAGAAACAATCTCAAGAACGTAAGAATTATCGAAAATTGAAGTCAAACTTACCTTAATTTATGCTTAAAGCTAGCCGAACCATAGCTTAGTTTCCTTTTCTTTTCTTTTCTTCAAAATTGGCACAAAGATGAACACTATGGCTTTATTTTCATGTTATTTTTATTATAACATTACTATTAATTCATTTATTATATTAACCTTATATTTTAAATGCATAAAACATATCATATAAGGTCATTTTTGACCATATTCATCCACTTACTCAAATAATGGGCTTATTTCCCTTTAAGGACTCCTCATTATAAAGACAACAATCATTAAGCACTTAACAATCAGCACGCAGCATTTTACACTTTATGCGATTAAATCCTTTCTCATAGTTTGACACACAGTCGATAACATTTTCACATGAAACTTTTACACAGGCTCAATCACACATTATAAACATCAGAAATAATTTTAAATTAATTCTCTGATGTCGGATTTGTAGTCTCAAAACCGTTGTTCCTACTAGAGTCTAAATCGGGCTGTTACAACTCTCCCTCCTTAGGGATTTTCGTCCCTAAAAATCTTACCAGCGAAAAGGTGCGGATATTGCTCTCTCATAACGTTCTCAGGCTCCCACATAGCCTCTTCAACTCTGTGTTTGTGCCACAACACTTTCACTAAGGGAATTCTTTTGTTTCTCAACTCCTTGGTCTCTCGTGCTAAAATTTGACTCGGTTCTTCACTATACGACAAATCTGACTAAATTTCAACCTCAGTAAGAGCAATCACATGAGACGGATCAGATTTATTCTGTCGAAGCATCGACACATGAAACACATTATGAATATTTTCTAACTCAGGTGGCAACATCAATCTATAAGCAACCGACCCAACTTGTTCAATGATCTCATACGGTCCGATGAATCTCAGACTCAACTTGCCTTTACGTCCAAATCGGAGTACTTTCTTCCACGGAGACATTTTCAAGAACACATTGTCATCGATCTCAAATTCAATATCTTTTCTTTTCAAGTCTGCATAGGACTTCTGATGATTAGATGCTATTTTCAAGCTATCACAAATTACTTTTGCCTTCTGTTCAGTCTCTTTAATTTAATCAACCCCGTAAATCTTACAATTTCAGTAATATATAATTCAGCCAATCAATCAAGTAAATAATTTGTTCTCAACGGGACAAAATGAGCTGACTTCGTCAATCTATCGACTATCACCCAGACTGCATCTTTCTTTCCCGGAGACAAAGGCAATCCCGACACAAAGTCTATAACAAACCGGATGGAACCTGATGTTCAGCTTTAACTTGCTGACAAACTAATCATTTCGACACATAGTCAGAGATATCTCTTTTCATACCATGCTACCAATAAAGGTGTTTCAGATCGTTATACATTTTTGTACTTCCCGGGCGAACAGTCAATTGACTATTGTGAGCTTCATTCAAATCATCTGAATCAACTCTGAATTTCTCGAAACACAAATTCGATCTCTAAATCTCAAACAATCATCACTATCAACTCGAAATTCTAAATCAAAATTCAATTCACACTGAGTTTGTTTAGCCATCATTTCAACATCACTTTTCTGGGCATCGCAGATCTGATGTACAAACATTGGCCTTACTCTCAACTCAGCCAAAACTAAATCATCATCACATAGATCTATCTGAGTATTTATAGCTCGCAAGGCACATAAAGACTTTTGACTTAAGGTATCGGCAACAACATTAGCTTTGCCCGGATGATAATCAATCATAAGTTCATAATCTTTCAACAATTCAATCCATCTTACCTATCGCAAATTCAATTCTTTCTGAGTCATCAAGTACTTCAAACTCTTATAATCGGTATAAATGTGACATTTTTCACCAAATTCTTCAATGCAAACACAATCGCTGCTAATTTAAGGTCGTGGGTCAGATAGTTCTTTTTATGCGACTTTAATTACCTCGAAGCATAAGTAATAACTTTGCCTTCTTGCATCAGCACACAGCCCAAACCATTCAATGATGCATCACTATAAACTATAATTTCTTTGCCCAATTAAGGCTGAATTAACACTGGCGCTTTTGTCAATAACACTTTCAACTACTCAAAACTCTGATGGCACTTTTCAGACCACTCGAATTTAACATATTTCTGTAGCAACTTTGTTAATGGAGTCACAATCATCGAGAAGCCTTTCACAAACCGTCTATAATATCCCACTAGTCCTAGAAAACTATAGACTTCAGACACATTTCTCGGAGGCATCCATTCTAGAATAGTAGAGATTTTACTCGGAGCAACTCGTATTCCCACAGTGATACAATATGCCCCAGAAATCCAACCTCACGCAACCAGGATTCACATTTGCTAAACTTAGCATACAATTGTTTCTCACGTAGAGTCTGTAACTCAATTCTCAAATGTTCGGCATGTTGTGTCTTATCACATGGATAAATCAGAATATCATCAATGAACACCACAACAAAACGATCCAAATACGGTTTGAATATCCGATTCATCAGATCCATAAACACTGCAAGAGCATTCGTTAGTCTGAAAGGCATCACTAAGAATTCATAATATCTGTACCTCGTTCTGAAAGTAGTTTTCGACACATTGGATTCTTTAACTCTCTTTTCTGACACTTTTGTATCAATCACATATGCCAGATAGGCTTCGCAACCCTTTCTCACATAGTTCAAAGCTTTTATCACAGATACAATAGCTGGTAACCCTTTCAAATCATTGTATTCAATTCGAACTATCTCACCATTCTGACTTCTAAATTCAATACTCTTTCTTTTACAATTCACAATAGCATTATGCAAAGCGAGCCAATCTATTCCCAGAAAAATATCAAATTCATCGAATGGTAACAACATTAGATTAGCCGGAAAACATATATCCCAAAACATCAATGGGTGATTCTTGCACACTTTATCCACCAAGGCATACTTGCCTAAGGGGTTCGATACTCTGACTACAAATTCAGTGGACTCAACAGGTAGAGTCTTATTTGATACTAAATTCACGCACACATAGGAATGAGTGAAACCCAGATCTATTAATGACATTACATCAGCATCAAATAAAGTAATAGTACCAGTGATGACGTTTGGAGATGACACTTCCTCTCGCGCACGTATAACATAAGCTCGAGCAGGTGCTCTCGCCTCTGAGCTCACAACTGTATCAGTAGTCCCTCTCTAGCTTCCACTCACATTTTCGGCATTTCTGGGTGGTCTACCCCTAACCGTCACATTACTCGATCTCATATTCTAAACATTTTCTTCCTCAGCCATCTTTGGGCAGTCTCGAATGAAATGATCTCATGATCTACATTTAGAGCAAACTCTATTGTTGACCTTGCCCCAGTATTCTCCCACATGTCGTCTTCCACACTGTCTAGACTCAGGTTTGTTACTTTTGGCACTATCAAAAGAGCTTGAGTTCTTGGATCAACACTTAGTCTAGCAGGATCTCTATTCGGATGTCCAAATGAAGTATGTGATCTATTGCTTGTATTTCTAAATCTCTTCGTCGAAGGTTGAGAAAATTACTCATCGATCTTTTTCTTTCATCACAAGCTTCAGAATCAGCTTTCTTCTTTTCTTTACTAAGCTCCTCGGTATTGCATGCGCTTTCGACTAACACAACAAATTCTTTTATATCAAGTATCCCAACCAAAAACTTAATGTCTTTATTCAGCCCTTCTAGGAAGCGTTTACACATAGTAGGTTCAGTCGAAACAAATTTTCGAGCATACTGGCTCAATCTCACAAATTCCCTCTCGTACTCAGTAACTGACAAATGGCCTTTTCAGCTCTTGAAACTCTTTATGTTTCTGATCAATGAATCGTTTATTGATATACTTTTTTCTAACTCAACTTGAAAGAAATCCCAAGTGATTCTCTCTCTCGGAACCATGAATGTCAATGTCTTCCACCAGTTATAAGCTGTATCTCTCAACAAAGAAATTGCACACTTGATACACTCATCAAGGGTCAATGACATCTCATTGAATACCCGAATTGTAGTCTCGAGCCAAAACTCAGCTCTCTCAGCATCGTCATCAATTGTGGCCCTAAACTCTTTGGCCCCGTACTTTAGAATCTTATCCATAGGAGGTTTATTCAATCGAATCGGATCTATGACTTATGGCAGTACAGGTACTTATGAGGGTAGGGTAGAGGTTGTGGAGCAACCGGATTCGTTTGAACGAACACCAAAAACCCTCACTCATCATTCGGAAGAAGGCTTTCTTAGCCTCTCATCCCTCACTCTTTCATTTGGCCTAGATGTGGTGGTGTTTGTCCCTTGAGGGAGCAAGCGTTACATCTCTACATCGTCAAGAATCGCCGATTGGGATCCATTTGCTATATGAAAACACATTTTCAACTGTCAAAATTCATCACACTATCGCAATTTCATATATAGCATGTATAGCTAGACTCACACACGCTACGTTAATCTGAGAATCGACTAAACCGTAGCTCTGATACCAATAAAATGTAACACCCCTAACCCGAGACCGTCGCTAAAATAGGGTTAAAAGGAGTTACCGAACAATCAGAACATTTCACATCCATTTCATGACACAAAGTCATTCTTCAATCATACACATTCAATTACAACCATATAGTCCCTTATCGACGTCTACGAGACCATAAAGACATATTTGAGAGATGTCGAGACTAGACAGAACACTTATGAAAATCTTCAAAAACTTAAATATTTTTCATCACTGTAAGAGTCACATGCCCGTGTAGTTGAGCTGTGTGCCTTACATGACTACCAGGCATTCCCATGTGTCAGGTCATGCCAAAACAGAGTATACATACTGACTCGTTCACACGGCTACTAGACACATCCGTGTTCCATGGCCATGTATCTTTAAGCTAGCTACTGACTTGGTCACACGACCATCATGCACGCCCGTGGGCCACGGTCGTGTAACCTATCCAGACACACCAAGAAGAAGTCTTTAAACCACACGGCAGGGACACACGCCCGTGCCTCTTGACCTGTATGCAAAATAGGCCATAGGCAAGGACAACTTTTTCCATCCACACACAAGGGTCAACCCACAAGCTTTAATACAATATCAATTCATACTTCTAAATACATTCAAACATACCAATTCATGCACCAAATTGCACAACTAAAACACATGCACAACCAATCATAATTCATCCACCATATTACCATATCATTATAGCATCATTCCCTCTATAATTTACTATTCATAAGGCCATCTCATTGCCATCAAAATATTTCAAAACATGCATCATATATTAGCATATAACTAGCCAAATCGCATGGCTATTTACATCTCAAACATATACCAAATGACTAGCCTATACATGCCATATTCAAATATACATATCTTCAAAAGTACCAAAATAAATTGCTGATAGTGTGATAGAGATGCTGACGATCCCCGGATCCAAGCTAGCTTTACTGACACTGCAAAGCAGAGAAACAAATCACATAGTAAGCTTTCTAAAGCTTAGTAAATTTGTAATATAATACATGTAATTCAACAATTCAAATTAATATACAAAATTAAGCCATCACTTAGATTAATTTACCAATAATACACCAACTCAAGTATGCTCAATGTTCACATAACATTTCATCCATCTACTTTGAAATTCACCAACACATAGATATCAGACATATCTTAAACAACAGATAGTTATCATACAAACTATAGCCAACACATAGTTATCATAAATATTTCAAAGAACTTAGTGCGTTCCAGAGTAAACATCTCAATAGCTATATATAATACCAATAAACCTTTCCATCTCAACAAGTCATACAGTTAGCCCGTTTTGTCTAATATCATATCACAAACAGATTTTACTATAGATATTTTTCCTTTGGTGCATAGACTATGCCCAAGCAACCATGCAGACAACCTTCTTTGTGCTAGCCACACCTAAGTACATATCAATCCATAGTATTTATTTCATTCGTTCCATCATGATATGTCAATCTGGTTTGCAATAACTCTTGACCTGCCAGAGGTTACATGATCCGTTTTCATGTATCATGATCTGCTAGTTCAATGCTCATTTCATTGAAGGAATCGCCATGATTTTATTTTCATAACTAAGTTTATATTGTTCACTCCAGAAACAATGGGTGGTGGTTTAAACACGAAGAAAGGCCCTTACTCAAGTAACTAACTCAGGTTTATAACCACGAGCCTTTATTACCTATACGCAAACATATCATCATATGGGATAAGAGTGCTTACCTCAATCAAACATAAATGAGAAAACTATAAACACACATGAAAGAGAGGAGGAACTCACTAGAAAAATTCAACAAGATTAGACATCAGTACTCTTGCCCTTATCACAAGAGTTTTCAAGAGTTTCTTGAGCTATAATATAAAGAGTTAACTTATCAGATTATTTTACTAGAAAAACTAATAAGAACATTAATAGGAAACCCAGAATCTAGAAGTTTCCTCCCTTACACCTCAAACCGACCCTAAAGCATAAAGCCTTAGGGCCCCATAAATAACAACCCCATAAATAACAATGTATATAACTTGAGTTTCATCGATATTTACCAGGTACTAAGTGACAATGGAGTTGGCTAAGTGCAGTGCACCCAAAAGCTTCAAGCAAGTCTTAGTTCTAGGATTTTCTAAGAGAAAATTTCAAAGAAAGTTTGGAAAGAAAATACGGTTGCCAAAGAAAGCATAAAACTTTTTCAAGAAGCCAAAGCTTGCTTTATACAAATATACACGGAATGAAAAACTTATTAGATAAGTCTGATTTCCCTCCAAACCCCTAGTTCCTTGTGACTAAGCACTTCTCTCTCTTCATAAATGTGGGTTTGACAAGTTACATAAACATAGTCCTATACTAACCAAATTCTCATTCGTTTAACCAGATTGTTCAACCAAGATAATAAAGTAATAATAATAAAGCACACAGTTCTTTTCAAATTAAGGCCTTACCATTAAGGGTTTTATGTTTTGTCTAAAAGTTGGGGTGGCGTATACTCTTTAGAAGAGTCCGCCAAACCACCAAGCTCGCCTAATGCGGACTTCCGCCGAAGGTGCATTCATAGACACATATACTTAGTCAAATTTAATACATACCTACTCAAAACTTACTCTATATGTCTTACTTCTATAAATAGTATTCGAACACTATGGCTCCGTCGAGCGGGATGTTACATAAACTTAAGGATTAAAATGTAATAAGTTCAAAATACGTTTGAATATTCTAAATTTTTTGGTTCTATTCGGTTTTTGGAGAACTTAATTGAGACATATTTCAAAATCGGACCTCAAATATGAAAGTTATAATAGTTTTAAATTTAGGGACTAAATCGTGATAGATAAAAAATTTGGAGACTTTTTGTACAATAAAAATTGAACTATTATATGCTATTCATATATTTTGATATGTTATTTGGATTGGTTAATTAAATAAAATTATACTTTAGATCAAGAATTTCAACAACCGAAGGACATACGAGGAAAAGGAAAAATTACTAACTAGTCCCTTTTAGTTAAACTACTACGGTTTCAGCAGGCAAGTTCATACAGTATAAATAAGTTTAAATTTTTGTTTAATTATGTTTTAAATGTCTAATTGTGTTTATTGAAAGCTTGAATTTGGTTATGAACTAGTATACAAATTGAGAATTGAATCTAATTGAAATGGATTGTTGTGAAATGGTATGATTTGAGATTAAATCCTGATGAAATTAGTAAAAGTCTCATGTACGAGGTTATAAGTTTTGCCCAACTTTCAAGCTCCTTTATATGTTATGTGTAACATCCCAAAATTTGGCCTAGAATTCTCGAAGATTTTTTTTACGAATTTTAGCTTATATGTGCTTGGAATTTCGTAAGTTTGGTAATCAATAATGTTTTCGACAATGGCTATTAGGAAATTAAGTAAATTTTTGAAAATGAGTTTTAAATACCTTTAATTTTGAAAATAAGATTGATTTGTAAAAGGTTCAATACTGAGAGTTTTTATAAAGCAATTTACCTAGAATTTTAAATTCAACCTAAAACCCCCCATATTAAACTTATTTTTTACGATAGTTTTCTCCTTCTCCATAGTGTTGTTGTCCCTTGCTCTCCCAATTGATTTTTTATTTCCAAACTACATGACTTTGATTTCCATCATTCCCAATGCCTTCAACATTCATAAATCTTTAAGAAAAGATCCTAAAACCTCATTAATATCATCATCTTCTTCAAGAGGGGGTTTTCCTGGATTTACGTCAAAGCTCATTTTTCTTGCATTCAAGGTAATCATTCATCTTTATAATACTTTTAAATAATAAATAGTCTCTTAAATTGAATTGTTAGCCCTTAAAACGCATGTTTTAAATAAAAGCCAAAAATTTGGTTGTTAATGGTGAATTTCGGGATTGTGGATTAAAATGTGGTTTCAAAGTGTTTTTCAACTTGTTTTAACATGATTATAAGGTTTCTAAAGCTACAGTGAAGTTTCATTAAAAATTTCTCAAGTTTTAATGAATTTTCATTATAGTGGCCAAAACTTGTCGAAAATGTCAATACCTTTAAACTTGTAGTTTTATGTAGTTAAAAGGTTGTGAATTAGTGGTAGATGATTTTGTAGATGAATTAAATTTGTTTCATGCAAAAATATTAACTGTAGGCTGAGATATTTGAGTTTTAAAGTTTCCATGTTGAAGGTTTCAGTTAGAAGGGAACGTAGCTTAGGCTATTATTTTTTACTGTTTAAGGTGAGTCAATAACTAATTGTTGATTGTATGTTTTTTTGCTTTTTATTTTTGAAGTGTCAAAGTCTTTAAAACTTTCAATGGGTAGAGACAAATGTAAATAAAAGCTTGTCTGAACTTTCGACTTTTTGGCGAAAGAATATTTCTAGTAAGTGTTTTGGAATAATTGCTCGTAGATGATTCATTGTGTAATTAGGAATTTAGGGGTAGCCTACTCTAAATTCCAAGAGTAAGTGTTCTCACACCTATGATTAAATTTGATATATCTGTGCTTGTGTAATTTTGAAAATATGAACATACGTGAGATGTTATGAAATGTGCCAGAAGCTTGTGATGGTTGTTGTGAAAGAGAATATGTGGGTATGATATTCATGCCATGTGACAATAAAAATGTGGGTATGTTTTCCTACCACGTGATAGTGATTATAATGTGCAAACGATCAGAATATGCAGTGAATATGTATGAAAAATTGGTAAGTAAATATGTGATAATAATGTGGATATTTTGGTCTTGTGATATTATGAGACCGTTGGATATAGTTGGCATGCCATAGGATTGTGAGTACTCACCTGTGTGATGTGATTTTGGGGCGTTGAGACCCAGGACAATTTTTGGAGAGATAAGGAAATGTGAGCTAAGCTCCATTCACCGATATATGTGTGTTTTTTGTGTTAGAGAGTGTTAACGATATGCTTTACTTATGGGACATGATTGACTCTATGTGTCATTTTGGTGTGTTGGAGATCTGTGTATTCGATGAGTGGTGATAGAGTCCACTTTACGTTTTATAACCTCAAGAACCAAACTATCTTATAATATGACTAAATGTGATTAAATACGGTTTATATATGCTATGATATATGCTTAAATAATCATGTAGTTAAAGTGATAAACGTGTAACGGTAAAAAGGAAAGATGATTAAATGTGTGAATTATGATACTAGAGTTGAATATGATATGAATATGTTACATGTCCATTTAGTCGATGCATGGTAACTTGTTTGTGTAGTGGTTGTTTTGAGCATTCACTAAGCTTGTTTAGCTCACCCGCTCCTTTTTAACCATTACAGATAAGTAGTACTAGTGTGAGCGGTGTGGTCTTGAGAGGTGATCCATGCCAAAGCCTTAGCTGGTATTAGTAGGTGTTCTTTTAATTATTTGTGATTTTAGGAATAAATGGCAATGTGGTAGACTTTATGTTGGTTTTGCTATGATTTTTGGTTATTTGCAGGCCTATTATGCTTTGTAATTTGTGGACTTCAAATATGGTGTTTAGGACTGTTATTTGAGACATTTCAGTGTTTATTTTATGAGACAATTGATTCATGAGATTTAGAACCTATTTGGGATGATCTATGTGATGATAAATGCTATGTTTTTAAGGTTTGGAGCAAAGGTATCGATATTTGGGTTTTAAAAATGATACCTTTGTGATTTTTGAAAGTGCATGATACATTTTGTAAATTGGTATCGATATTTTATCACGAGTATCGATTGTCGGGGTAAAATTATCGATACTTTTCCAATGGTACCGATATTTTCTGAAAGTTGGGTTTTTAAGTCAAGAAATAGTAAGCTAATTTGGTATCGATTTTCCAAACGGTATCGATACCACTTGAGAGAATTATCAATACCATTCTTCCAGTATCAATACCTACGTAACCATTTTGGGAAATTTTGCTAAATGGTCCTAATGCATGCTTAGTACTTATTTTATGATTAATCTATGAATGTTTAACATAATTCAACCTCTTAAGAGCATGTATGGCTTACGTTTCATGTGAACGCTATTATATTATATTAAAGAAAGAAAGAAAAGATACATGTGTAATGATGTAACGGTTTGTGATGAATACAAAGTGAGACGGTGGTGTAGCGTCCTAGTATTCAGGCTCCGTGACCGAATCGGGTATAGGGTGTTACATTATGGACTTAAGATTACAGGCATAGGTTTCGAGCTCTTACGTATGTTGCAGACTCAAGAGTACATGAATAGGTTCTGAGCTCCTACGTATGTTGTGGACTCGAGAATACAAGAATAGGTTTTGAGCTCCTGTGTAAGTTGTGAACTCGAGAATACAAGTTAAGGTTCTGAGATCCTACATATGTTGTGGACTCGAGAATACAATAATATTAAGCCCTGGCCAGGCAAATGATTCGTGTAGGTTCAACCCTAATAGGTGATCAGGCACTATTACTTTCATCTGTGTACAGAGTTCTTTTACGAAGTTTCATTGGGTAATATCGTAAATAAAAAGGTGATTTTAAGCCATTTTAGATTGGCTAAGTGATGAATATGTTTTGATTATGAGATCTAAGTTGATTGATTGAAATGAAAATGATTATGGTTATTCATGTGATTGACTTTAAAGTCTTATATATTACTGATGTGATTTGACATTTGATATGTATATTGGTTTTTTATAGTGATTCTGTATGTGTTAAGAAATTGAGGTAAGTGAATGTTTTTATTGTATAAGATTACTAATTATTTTATATACTTACTCATGTTAGTACTTTTTTGTAGATTTTGAACGTTCAAAATGTGTCGATCAGATCAGCTAGAAGCTCACACCTACTGTTACGCAATTCTGTAGACTTTTGAAGTTTAGTAGTTGGTTACTTGTGGCATGTATATTGGATGAATATAATTTGCAAAATGATGGACATTTTTTAATACTTTGGTTGTATACAAAATTATATATATGTAGCCTTGATGTGTTAAGTGGTTGGTACCTATTTGATACTTAGTAAGCTGGTGATGTTGGCGAAGATTTTAATGGCATTAAGTATATTTTTATGTAATAACATGAATTGATATTGGATTATATTTCAGTAGAGATATGAAATGGTTAAGGGCATTGACAAAGATGGTATGTTTTGCTTGATGGTTTAGGTACATATGTTTTTAGGTCATTTTTTTGAAACTTGCTTATTGATATTTTAGCCAAGGAAATGATAGTTGCATTTGTATGCTTAGGCATGATTAACTTGATATGAATGGTTGTTGTTTCTTAATTGAAATGTGGTGTCACTGTGTCATATTGGTTAGGCACTTAGGTTGATGATTTTCATGTACGTAATTGTATCTAAGTGATACCATGTAAGTTTAAGTGAGTTTTGCATGAAATAGATATTTTAAAGATAGGATTTTACCATTTATAAGCTTAAGTGTATATATATTGGAATTCGATATCAATACTTAGCCATATGAATAGTTTTTAAAACAAACAGAATGTCAAAATGGTATCGATTTTTATATAAGTATCGATACATTTCTTAAAATATTGATACCAGAAAATAATATCGATACCCTTGTTTACATAATAAACAGAACCGTGATTTGGTGTCATTTTCTTTATGGTATCGGTACTGTATCGATACCCAGTATTTAAATATTGATACCAAATGTAAAACTTTAAAACTTTCAAATTTTATAAATCAATCTTATTTCATTTTTGGATTTCACAGTTTAGTCCTTATAGTTTTCAAAATATTACATTGCAATATATGTTCATGATGTTTATATAAATCGTGTGGAAATGTCTTGATTTTGTAGTAGCATCTTGTAACTCAAGTCTAGCGACTGGACTGAATATGGGGTGTTACGCGTTGCAATGATAATTCCTACACCGAATGAATTGAGTCGTTGTGGGGCATTCTCAATCAAGTAGTAAGTAACAAGATGTACAATAACTTGAAGCCTTTCTTTTGGTGGCCAAAAATGAAACCGAACATCACTAAGTTTGTGGCTAAGTGCTTGGTATTCTAACAACAAAAAGAAGAACATTAGGTTCCTTCTAGATTGTTACAACAAATATTGATTCCGGAATGGAGGTAGGAGCGAATAATTGTGGACTTTGTACTGTATTGCCTATTACGCCTTAAAAACGAGATTCCATTTGAGTTATAGAGATCAATTGACCAAATCAGCATACTTTCTGTAACACTCCTTACCCGTATTCAACATCGGAACAGGGTACGAGGCATTACAGGACATAAACACAAGCAAACATACATTTCCGAGTCATAAATTTGTGTCCAAATAAAATCATTCATATTCAATCATATAGTCCCTTATATGAGCCTACAAGGCCCAAAATATGATTTAAAAGTAGTTCAGGACTAAACCGAGCACTCAGGGAATTTTTATAAAACTTAGAAAATTTTTACTAGAAGCAGGGCTCACACGCCCTTGTCGTCTAAGGGACACGTCTGTGCTTTAGACCGTGTTAGGGATGCTCTTTGACTTGTGCCACATGGCCTTGCCACACGCCCATGTTCTAGGCCGTGTAGCACACACGACTGATACACATGCTCGTGTCTCTACCCGTGTGCTCAATTTGGGGCATTCTATTTTTCAAAATTAAGGTGCAGCGGATACACGGTCGGAACTCATGCCCGTGGGGCAGACCGTGTGTCTACCTATGTGGACAAAAATAAGGCTATTTACCAAGCCATTTTGCCACCCTCAATTGCACACATCTACACGACATCACATGGCACAAATTCAGGCATATAAATGCAACCAAACAACCACAAACAAATTCTTATACCATCATTTATTATGCTTATAACATCGTACTTAACCCGTTAAAAACATACTAATTTCACATTCACAAGAGGGCATTAGCATATGAATAAACTTATGATCAACATAAGCCATCATTCATGGCTACATATATAAGATGAAACATGAGCAATTACAAGCTAACACATATGGCAAAATTAATAATGACACATATAAAAAATTGACGTAGTCCCTATACATTCCATAGACTAAAAATACTTGAATTCACTTATACCCAAAATGATAGCTTGATAGTGTGATAGGATCTCCAGCGATCTCCAACCCGAGCTAGCTTAATAACCCTATAAGGCATAGGAAAGGAAAGGGGGTAAGCTATGTATATAGCTTGGTAAGTTCATATATAAATAATAAACAACCTCAACCATACCTATATCATACCATCAACATAATGTAAATCCATACGACTGTCATTTAAGTCTCATAAGTATAACTTACTCAATCACATCTTACCAAGTGTTTATCATGTTCAACTGAAACACCCCAAACCCGACCCAAAAAGCCCAACCGGATTTGTTATGTTCCTCGAATCTAACTTTTCGCAAACTCTAAATAAAAATTTGACGATTTTGTAGAAAACGAATTTAACTTAATATTTTAGGTTGAAATCAAATTGTAAAGTAAATTTTGTCTTTTAAAACATTATTTTTAGAAGTAATTAAAAGGAAACAAAATTTAAGAAAATTACTTTAAAACATTTATATATTAGTGACAAAAACATTTTTAAAATATTTATCGAAAACCATTTAATTATTTACTTAATAATTGTTCATGACAAAATAAAATAAATTCAAACACCCAAAATTTAAAAATAGTTTATAGTGGCCTTATTACATAAAATTGGCAAACCCATAATAAAGTCTAAATAATAAAATTAACTTAATAAGTTTAAGTAGGAAAATTTCCAAACTTCATTATTTGAGCATTGGCCACCTCGAAATCCTTGTCAATTCGATCCATCGCTTCTTTAATCATCCGAAAAGTTTATCCCACAAAGGGGTGAGTCATAAACTCAATGTATAACACATACATTAAAAAGCCCATTTTTCATATCACATTTATTCATAGGCCCATTTAAGTCATATTTGGCCCAAAAGCCCATTTAGCTCATATTTAGCTTAAAAGCCCGTTTAGCTCACATTTAGCCCAAAAGCCCATTTTCATAGCAGATCAAATAATAATCATTCAATATTCATGATTATGTACATAAAATGAAATGCAAGCCCAGCCCACCTAAATATCCATCCGCTACACACCACCCGTACCAACCAACACACCGTGGGGATTACTAAATCGACCCTCCATCCGCTACACACCATCGAAGGCAGTTGCTGCAGTCAACATGCACATCGCCCTTATAATATTGTGGCAAAGCCACCAGACAGATGTGACCGAAGTCACCTGACCGAAGTCCAAATTTCAAATACGTGACCGAAGTCACCAGATTCACATATATGACCGAAGTCACCGGATTTCAAATATGTGACCGAAGTCACCAGATTCAAATATGTGACCGAAGTCACCGGAAATGTGGTAAAACCACCAGAATACTTCCTCCTTTATCAAATATACCCATATGCCCATGCACATACATATCGATAAATTTTCATGCTATTTACCCCACAAATCATAATATAGCCATACTTATCTCACATTTATGCATATAGCAAAATGAACAAAATATTGGGGTAAACATACCTGAATATCGCATACCACTGAATGGTATCCAAAATCACAATCATACACATGGTCATATAATCACGTTTAAAAATATGTAAATCTATGAGTATTTTAATGTAAGGTTACACACCTCGTGACAGTGAGAACAATACTCTCTCGCTCGTCAACACCTAATTAATTAACACACTTGATTAGTATAAACTTTAACTAATAAAACTATGTTTATTGATGAGGGATCTAAATCCTTACCCTCGGATTCTCGAACGACAGTTATTTGTGGTTTTTCTCCACTAGATGGATCAAAACCCGCTGATATTCCACCAACGTAAAGTGGTTCGATTGTCCGTACTACTTCAAATAACCGATCCTCGTTAGCAGAGGGTCCACAACCCGGTGGAAAGTCTCTAACCACCGATATGACCTCTTCGTTTGAAGTTTGATGGTAAAGGAATACCTCCTCTCTTCCAAACACTCCGTCGGCTCTTTTCTTACCTATCTTGTTGGTCTTAAATCGCCCTAAAATAACGTTGATTAGCGATCCATTCAAAAGATTTGATATAACTAAAGGGAATAATCTTGTAACATCCCAAAATGGGGTTACACGAATTTAATTATTTTTCCTATGTATGAATGGTTGAGGCATTATTTATGGAATAATCATGATTAATTTAAGTGTTTGTGTTGGCTCGATTTGGTAGGAAATTTTGGTTTTAACTTCTAAGGTAGGGAGCCTTAGCAAGAGGTGTTATAAGAATAAATGGGGATAATTTGGACATAAAATAAGCCTAGACTAAGTGGCAAAGTAAGCCCACTTAAGAGCTACATGTGACGCCACCAAGGAGCAAGGGAGAACTTGTGTTCGAGTCGCGGAAGTCTCTCTTTTTGCACTTTATTTTGACGGCACATGGGGGGGAGAGTTTCTCCTCTCTTTAAACTCTTATTATTATTTATTTATTGATGATAAATAATAAGTTAAAAGAAGGATAATAGGGGATTTTATTTTAAAGGATAATAGGGGATATTACATGGATTATTAAGAGATTATTACTTATTATTATTCATTAAATCATATTAGTTTGAATGGGTGGCCTAGAGTGATTCAAGGAAGATTGATGAATCTTGAACTCTTTGTTAAGAGAAGTGGACGGCAAGGACACTAGGGAGGGGGTGCCGAATTCTTATATAAGCACCTAAAGTGATCACCTTATTTTCTTTTTCCAAGTTTGCTAGCCGAATCTCTAAACCCTCTCATCATATATTCTCTTTTTCTTTTTACATCCTCTCCAAAACCTAGGCCGAAACCTCCTAGCATCTCCCATTGCCGAATTCCCCTCCTCAATTCTTTCTTCTTTTATTTTCCTACTAGCCGAATCATCTATTCTCTACCTATTTTTCTTCTTTCACCAAAAGTCCAGCCTTGAGTTAAACACCCCTAGCCGAATCTAACTTCTATCAAAGTGCCGAAATCCCCTTTTCTTTATAGTTTACTTGGCCGAATAGTATAGTGGCTTGAGCACATCGGGATTTCGCTAAGGGTTCAATCAATTGTATGGTAAGTGGAGTTGGCCGAATGCCTATGCTCCCTTTTTCCCTATCTTTGTCGATTTTTCTCCAAGAATTAAGGGCCAATATCGGCTTTTTATTTACAAGGTGCTAAGTATCTGTTTCGAAAATTTAATCTATCTAGGTATTTCGGGATTTTGGAAATCGACAAAGCAAGCTGTCATTTGTGACCAATCAAGTGGTAAGTGTGTTGGTAAGAATTGGTTTTCATGGGATCTAGTTTGCAAATATTTAAAAGCCGAAGGCTAATGGCTTGTTTGCTAACCGGTGGTAATTTATGAAGCAGATTCGGGAATCGAGTATTGTGATTGATTATCCAAAAGCGTAAGGGTAAGGTTTCGGGTTCAAAAGGTGAACCCTTAAAATTGATTGATTTGGCCGAATGTACTAACACATGTTTTGGCCGAATATAGGGCAGTAGATCTAGGGTGATCGGCTCTTCTTTTCGGGACTTAGACTATCCAAAGGTGACAGTGTGTACATACACACTTATAGCGATTAGTATGTGTGATAACTATTTGTTGTTTATAATCGCTTGATGTAGATTTGGATTTGGTACCTTAAATGGTACAATCGAGAACCCCGTAAGTCTCTGTTTATTTGAGATTAATGTGATGCTTTTGGGAGGCATGTTTTATTTTAATACATATGATAAATGTATGATCTCTGTTATGACTTGTGATATGGGGTGATGAGTGGAGGCGGTGTTATTGTGCTTGACGGGCACCAAAGCTTTAGTAGCACACCGTGACTATATGTCACCAGAGGTTTGGTACCTCGGAGGTTTGGTACCTCAATAGCGACTTGTCCACGTGGTTAACACCACCGTGGGTTGGCCCCACTTGAGATATGGGATCGTCGCGGTGATTTGGTATCACACGATGGGTTGGCCCCATCACCCGATTTGTGTCTCTGGACACGGTGTTTTGGTAACACATTGTGACTATATGTCACGGTGGTTTAGCACCACCGGTGGTTTGGTACCACAGCAGGGTAGAGCGATGGCGTATGGTTGGCTAGGTTGGGTACACATTATTTTGCATATTAAATGTTATATGTTGTGTATGAAAAAAATATTTTTAAAACGGGGAAGGGTTACATACTGAGTCTTGGTGACTCACCTTCTCCATTAATTTTTCAGGTGATGCTTAGATCGCGGACATGGAGCCGGAGGGACTTGAGGAGGCCATGCGGTGGATTCCAAATAAAATAGACTTTAATTTTTGGTTATTTTAAATTTGGTTATTGGGTTGTTTATTTCGGATGTAATAAGGCCTCATAATACTTTACTTTGGTTTTTTTTTATGTTGGATAATTTTATTTGTACTATAAAATTTGAATCACGCGTTTTATAAAATTAACACGATAATGTTTTATCGTGCCATCGGGCACATCTGGAATTTGTACACAACTTGACTTAATTAAATTTTCAAATTGGACCAGGTATAAATTCAAAGAAGATAACTTAAAATGAGCAGATTTTAACAAAACTTAAATTGATTTTGAAAATGGGTTTCAAAAAGGTTTTCCAGAACGACCCATATTCGGTCCTCACGTTTGGGCGGGTTTGGGCGATTACAAATTGGTATCGAGCCAGTTCAAAACTTCATTGTGGGGGCCCAAGGCCCAAAAATGTTTTAGTAGGCCTTATTAATTGATTTTGGGTTTTAAGCGGCATGGCTGAGTCTCCAAGACCGATCCGCCTGTAAGTACCTCTAAACTTCTTTGTGAATTATATTCGTAGAAGGGTAGGAAGCATGGAGCGTAGATAGAGAGATGGGAAGGTAGTAGCCTATCGTCCGTCCATTTGAGACCGCATGAGGTTAACTATCCAACTCACGACACGGAGTTAGCCATGATCGTCTTTCGCTACGAAGGTATGGAGACATTATCTTTATGGGGAGAAGTCGGTAATTTACGGACCACAAAAGTTTGAGGTATCTTGACACGGAAGGATCTGAATCTGAGGCAGTATGATGGATTGAGCTGTTGAAGGACTACATTGTTCCATCGGTATCATCCGGTAAGGCTAACGTGGTGGTGACGTTGGCCGGAAGGTCGTGGCGATTTGAGAGCAATGTTTGCTCGATTGAGCCTATATGACGATGGAAGCCTCTTGGCGAGCTTCAAGTTAAGCCAACATGGATCGAGGAGATTAAGGATAAGCAGTTAGTGGATGAAGGGTTAAATCGAAGAGAATACAAGTTCGAATGGTGGTGTAGAGGGTATAGTGTATTGGTGATGGTGTGTTATGTTTTCAAGGACGGCCTGTATGCCAAAGGATATGGAGTTGAGCGGAAGATTCTCCGGATGCTCATATGACCCTTACGCTATGCATCCGGGAGGAAGCAAGATGTATGGAGATCTACGAAGCTTGATTACGGTGGCCCAGGTTGAAGCGTGAGATAACGGAATTCGTAGGGAAGTGTTTGACGTGTCAGCAGGTTAAGGCTGAACACCAGTTACCATCGGGGTTACTTCAACCGGTTAAGATCCCTCAATGGAAGTGGGAACGGATCACAATGGATTTCGTCAGTGGTCTACCCCTTACACCCAGCAAGAAAGATGCAGTTTGGGTAATCGTAGACCGTCTGACTAAATCGACTCACTTCATCTGGGTGAGAATGGACTACTCACTTGAAACTAGCAAAGTTGTATGTGGCGAGATAGTCGATTACATGGTGTACTGTCGCTTATCTCGGATAGGGACCCAAGTTCACTTGAGGTTTTGGAAGCGTTACATCAAGCGTTGGGGCGCGGTTGGATTTCAACACCGCTTTCCATCCTCGAACAGACGAAGCGATCCGAAAGGTCCTCTGAGATCTTGGAGGATATCTTTGAGGGTTGTGTCTTGGAATTTCGAGGTAGTTGGGAGGAATTCTTACCTCTAGCTGAGTTCGCCTACAACAATAGCTACCAGCGAGTATTCGGATGGCACCATCTGAAACCTTTGTATGGGCCAAATGCGAACCGAGCGTGTTGGGCCGGAGTTGGGTGAGCGACAAGTGTTGGGCCCAGAATTGGTAGCGAGAGATCAAAGACAAGGTTAAAGTGATTCGGTCTCGTCTCAAGGAAGCATCGAGATAGCAAAAGTCTTATCCGATCTCAAGCATAAGGAAATGGAGTATCTTTGTAGGAGATAAGGTCTTCTGAAGGTGTCGCCTTGGAAGAAGGTACTAAGATTTGGGCGAAAAGGGAAGTGAGCCGAGGTTCATTGGCCCATATCTGATCTTGAAGCGAGTGGGACCGGTAGCTTATCGACTTGAACTCACGGCGGCAAAACCACGATATTCCACCAACGTAAAGTGGTTCGATTGTCCGTACTACTTCAAATAACCGATCCTCGTTAGCGGAGGGTCCACAACCCGTGGAAAGTCTCTAACCACGATACAACCCTTCGTTTGAAGTTTGATGGTAAAGGAATACCTCCTCTCTTCCAAACACTCAGTCGGCTCTTTTCTTACCTATCTTGTTGGTCTTAAATCGCCCTAAAATAACGTTGATTAGTGATCCATTCAAAAGATTTGATATAACTAAAGGGAATAATCTTACCTTGGATGATCCGGAAGATCACTTCTTAAAAGTTAGCTTCAACAAGGATCCCTAGAAATCCTTTCCAAGGATTGACCTAGAGAGAAAATAAAAGATTAAGATTCTAAATTGGCCATAGTGAAAAGAAATGATGAAAATGATTGACAAAACCTTACTTTGAGTTCTTGAAGATTCGGCCTTGAATAAGAAAAGAAGAGAATAAAAAGTAACTTGGTGATTTCGGCTTACACAAAAAGAAAAGAGAAAAAGGATAGTGATTTATGGCATAAAATAGTTTCGGTTTTCAATAGAATGAAAAGAAGAAAAGAAAATCGAAATAGAAATTGATTCGGTTGGCAAAAGAGATGAGAATGATGTTGATTCTCAAAAGAAAAGAGATTGGTTTTGGAACCTATGCACATTCGGCCAAGGGAAAGAAATTAAAAAAAATGGTTCTTGAACTTTTGTAGTTTCGGCAAAGAGGGAAAGAGAAGAGAGAAATAGGATGAAAAAGAAAAGAAAATGAGAAATGATCAAAGAGAATGAATGGGTTTCGGTTATGGAAGAAATTGAATAAAGAGAAAAAGTTTTTGGTATTGGTCAAGTGGGAAAAGATGAAAGAAAATGCCTTCAAAAGTGGTAATATTTTGGTACCAAAAAGAGAGAAAATCTTAAGAGGAAAAGAAGAAAAAAAGTACCAATTTGGCCAAGTATGATAGCTAAAACAAAACAAAGTTTTCACCTAATGCAAATGATAATTTCGGTTAAGGAGAAAGATTTTGGAGAAAGGAGAAAAGATGGACAATTTGCTAGGATTTTTGGCCAACTAGCACCCTAATGGCTACACAAAATTTTCGGTCAACCTTAGCCAACATTATCCCCTTTTTCCTCCTTGTTTCTTCCCCATCAAATCCAAAATTTCCAAGACAATACCCTATTTCAAGCCTTTGTCCCTCTATCTTATCCTCCCATCTTGATTCCATGCCATAATTCTTTTGCTTGCCTTTTCACATGGTCAAATAGCCAAAATTAAGAGAATGGTCATCCATTCTAGAAGGATCTTGGCCGACACTTATAGGGAGGAAACAAAAAATAAAATCCTCCCTTATGCTAGCTAGAGATTCAAACCTCACTCCTCAAGCACACATCCATACATCCTAACCACTTTGCCAATTACTCAACTTATGCTTAAAACTCCTTGTCATTAATTTTTAAGGCCTAACTTGCTTAGCTCTCTCTTAATTATTAGAAATTAAAAGTTCCACTAAGCATTCACTTAATTAATGAAGCTCAAATAACTTCCAAAATACACTCAATAATAATTAAGCATGCAACATCATTCAATTAAGTAAGATGCATAACCCCCAATTATCAGGATGTTACATCAACAATATGAACACAAATTTTATAATCTACCATATTCTCATGGTTATAATTTAATTCAGTCACAATGTTTGCTCTATCAACTTATAAGCATAATTTGACATATTCTGGCATTAGCCCAACAACCGTAATCTTTTTGTTGTAACATATTACAATAATTAAAAAATCATTTCAAACCATATAATAAACATACATATTAATTATGAGTATTTACATTTCAATCATATACTTTAACATCACTCAATTGCCTAAACTCTTATCTTCACATACTTTCATAACCATTTTAATTGGCAATTACGCCAATCTTTCCTTTTTCACATATCCTGACAAATCACAATTTGCATGAATATAACATGCTATATCTTAACTCAATTTGGCCCGAAAGCCAATAACTTAATCATCAATAGAATTTATCATGTATTTCATACATCACAAGTATATACCAATAATCACAACGTTTTCATAAAATCATTCTCGTGGAAATCATGAAATCACAATTTCATGAAGTCAGTGTATATATAACTTTATGTACATACCTATACCAATTCATAATATTTACATACTCTTTCTCTTCTTTGACATACCCATTGAATTTCTTGTTAAACCACTCGAAATACTAAATGATACATGGGAATCTCGTACACATAGTATCGTACCAATGCCATATCCCGGATATGTTCTTATATGTAATCTCGTATCGATGCCAATAGCCCAGATAAGGTCTTACATGAAGTCTCATATCGATGCCATATCCCAGATATGGTCTTACACGAATGTCTCATATTGATGCTATATCCCAGATATGGTGTTACACATAATCTTAGTAACCCTAATGTCATGAAATTTATATCCTATCTATTCCTAAGGTTCAACTGGGACTTTAGCTGTACCGAATCTCTGTTGGTTATTTCCATAGTATCATACTTAATAACATTTACATTTCGTTTCAGTAATATAACATTTACCATAATTATATCAATTAAGCATTTATAACCTATAATTTAATGTTTACTAAACATATGAACTTACCTCGACATAAAAATGGCGAAAAGGACTAAATTGTCAAATACTCATTTTTCCTCCGTTCTAACTCCGAACCTCATTTTTATTGATCTATAATATCACATTTAACTCATTTATTATTCAAATTATTCAATTCATTCCAAAAATCTTATTATGGAAAAATTACATTTTTGTCCCTAAACTTTTAATATTTTACAATTTAGTCCCTAAGCTCGTAAAATAATTTCATTCAATTTCTTTAAAGCTCAAGCTTAGCCGAACCTATTTCATGCTCATAACAGCCCAAAATTTTCATTTATTCACACTTTTAGTACTCATTTTATAACTTTTACAAATTAGTCCTTTTAGGCATTTTCACCGAAAATCACTTAGCAATAGTCGTTTAACAAATCATAAACATGCATTTTCTACCATCAGACATCAAAATACACAAATACTCATCATGGGTAAAATTTTAAACTTTGATTATGTCTTAAATTAGTGGTAGCAATAAATAGATCATGCTACAAGGATTTCAAAAACATAAAAATCATTAAAAACGGGGCTAGAACGGACTTACAATTGAGCTTGGAAGCTTGAAAAACCATAGTCATGGTTTCTCCATGTAATTTTCGGCCATGAAGTAGAAGATGGACAAATTTTGGCTTGACTTTTGCTTTTTAATTCATTTTAATTACCAAATTACTAAAATTCCCTTAATGGAAAACTTTGGAAACATGCCTAACCATGTCCATTTTTGTCCACCAACTTCCATTTAAGGACCTCCAATTTAAAATCTCATTGCAATTGGACACCTCTAACATATGGAATTCAACTTTTGCACTTTTTACAATTTAGTCCTTTTGACTAAATTGAGTGCCCAAACGTCAAAATTTTTGAACGAAATTTTTGCGAAATCATTCCATAAAACTACAGACATTAAAAATATAATAAAAATAAAATTTTCTTCGTCGAATTTGTGGTCCCGAAACCACTGTTCCGATTAGACCTAAAATTGGGTTATTACAACTCTCCCCCTTTAAGGATTTTCGTCCCCGAAAATCTTATTGGAATATAAATTCAATTTTTACATAGGCTCCTTTATCTCGTGACACTGCCAAAGAACTTTCACTAAGGTTATGCTTTTATTTCCAAATTTTTAATCTTTCGTGTCAAGATTCCGATCGATTCTTTGTTATACAACACATCGACTGAATCTTAATCCCTATCGGCGAATTCATACACAAAGAGTCCAATCGATACCATCGCAAAATAGTTACTCAAAACACATTTTGAATCTTTTTCCAAGGTAATACTTTCAGAAATATGTTATCGCTGAACGAGAATTTCATATCCCCTTGTTTCAAATTCACATACGTTTTCTGACAATCAGAAGTGGTCTCTAAACTACCACGAATCACTTCTACTTCTAGTACATTTTCTGATCGGATAGTCTCAGAAACATATAACCCAACTAATCTATCAAGTTACATACCCAATCACTAGAACATCTATTTCAAATAACTGTACATTTTATTACTCCCTAAATGAACAAACGAGCTACTACTAAGTCTCGTACAACCTTTTCTGCATAAGGTCTGGTTAATTCATTGCATGAATTCTATCTTGGAGTAATAATAATAGAAATCAGATCAAAAACTATCTCACACTGTACTCGTTTAATTTGCCACTCACTATCACATTCCTGAGGTTCTCAATCTTGCAAAGAAAACATCATTTTAGCTTCTAACTTAGATAGATACAGACTGTCATCAATTAAGATTAATCATGTACCCAATACTCACAAAATATTCAAAGGCTTTCCATTCAAGCATTTGCAACTATATCTACTTTCCCAAAGGTTAATCGATAACAGCTCACAATCTTTTAATAGTTCAAGCCATCTATGCTGTTTTAAATTCAAATCCTTAATGTGACATTAGATACTTTAAACTCTTGGGATCAAGAAACATATGACATTTTTCGTCGGTCAACCGGCCCCCATCAAATTCTCAACACAGACATAAAAATTGGCCAACTTTAAATCACCCGTCGGATAGTTTCGTTCATGTGACTTTAACCATCTAAAAGCATAAACTATCACTTTACATTCTTGTATTAAAACACATCCCAATCCGTTCGATAGTGCATCACTGAATAATTGTAACATCCCGAAATTGGGCCTAGAAGAATTGGGCACAATGGGCCTTAGGCGTAGGTGCATTTAAAAATTTTTAAGAACAAGAGAACGGCATTAGTGCAAGTTGGATCTAGTAGGTGAGTGATTTTGGAAGGTTAGGGGGCTTCTATGAAGTCCCGGGGTCAAACTTTGGCTTTAGGAAAATTTTGGTTTTAGGTGAATAAAACCCTGAGAGTTAGTAGTAGGCTTTAAGAATAAAATGTGGAGAAAAATGACACAAGTGGAGTGTGTGGTGTAGTAGCAAAGTGATGCCACATAAGAGGCAAGGGGGTGACGCCAAAAAGGAAGGAAAGAGGCCCAAGGTTCAAGTCTTGGCTCTTGCATTTTGGATTTCTTTTTAAATGGACTCTAGAATTTTGCCATAGGGTTATATTTAGTTGCACATGATTTTAGACACAAGAGGAGCTGGTGGCTTAGTAGCAAGTGGCGTGAATTGGCTGATGGGAGAGCTTGGGTTCGAATCTCATGACAAGCAAGGAGTATTTATTTTATGGATTGGACGAGAAGGGTTTGAGTTGGATTTAAACTCTACTGACGGAGGGATCCCACATCGGTAAGATACAAAGAAGGAAGGTGAGAAGCTAGCTATATATAGAGCATTCTATGAGGAGAGTTAATATACCTTGGTGGGCGTTTGGGTGTAGACCTAGAGGATAATCGCCAATAGTAGCGAAGGAAGGGCTACTATTACGTGAGGTGCACAGTAAGGTTACGGTGAGGTTTCGATTTCTGATAAGTGTATATTAAGTTATGATTAATCGTTAGGTGATGTCGATTGTAGGTTCGTGACTAAGGGGTTTGCAGTGCGCGTGGTTACCAGGTGTGTACAAACACTACACACACGATATCGACAATGCCGAAAAGCCGAAAGTGGCTAAATGGGCTCGGTGGGCCCTAAGGCTAAGAATTGATGAAATGGTTTAGTTGGTTATACAAATTGAATTAGTCATGCATGATACATGAATTGGATTTGTTTTGGGCCTAATAGGCCATATGATGAGATTTGGGCCTAATGGGTTGTAAGGGTGTGATATGGGCTTGATGGGCTTATGGGGACGTAGACATGTATGTTAGGGTTTATGGACCTTAGGTCTAGTTTGAACAACTCTTAAATTTCATAAGACTTAATCTAATTAAACATGCCTGTGAACAAGTCACTGGGTTAGGGTGTGGCAACGGGCATACGCATGTCTAGGATTGGATCTAGGGAGAGCTTAGTACTTAAGCGGCCCTAGTGACCCACCTCTTTTTTCTGGAATCCTACCTGGTGCGTAGTGTCTATTCACTTTAGCCGTGAAGACTTGTTGATGGGCCAAAGTTCATAGCTAAAACCTGAAAGAGACCGAATACCCACTGATTTGTGAAATTACCGAAATACCCCCGATTTGAAAAATTACTGAAATACCCCCGATTTGTGAAATTACCAAAAAACCTTAATTTGTAAAATTAACAAAATACCTTCAATTTGCAAAATTATCGAAATACCCTTAATTTGTAAAATTACCAAAATACCCCCGATTTGTAAAATTACTGAAGTACCCTCGATTTGCAAAATTACCCAAAATACCCCTATTTTACAAAAGTACCAAAATACCCTTATTTTACAAAATTACAAGATACCCCTATTTTGGAAAATTACCAAAATACCCCTGTAGGGTAGAATTACGAACATACCCCTAGGTAGTGAGAGGGACCAAATACCCTATGTGACGAATATGAGTTTGTGGATGTTACTTTTATGTTTGATGCATTCATATGATATTCTGCTTAGGATGCATATAGGTGGGAATTATGGTACGGAGTAAGATTTGAGGATCGCATGGCCGTATGGTATGGATCCAGGATAGCATGGCCGTATGGTATGGATCCACCGCAGGCTTTTAGCCACTGAGCAGCCATGCTGCACCGATAATGTTACCGAGGGCTATGTGCCATTAACATGGGCTTCGTGCCGTAATTATGGGCTTTGTTACAATAATCACAAATTCTTTTCTCAATCTAAACTAGACCAGAACTAGTGCTTCAATTAACAATACCTTCAACTATTATCAACTTTTCTAAACTCAACAGACCATTCAAATTTTCACAAATGTGATAAATTTATCAATCAAAACATCTTTAACTCATAATAATATCATCCATTTAGAACTAATTTAATAAGTATGTCCTTTATTACACCCTTTTTGAATATAAATTCTTCATCTAGACTGTTCGTCAATTTACCCATGAATGTACAAGATTTTATTCTTTTGCCTGAGGATAAACTTAAATCCATATAACTCAAATTACTTTTCAACTAAGCAGCTTGCTCAAATAAAAAAAACAACTGAGTCGATCTCAACTATCAAATAATATCATATCAAAATACTCCCTTCTTTATGTTGTTAAAACAACTGAAGCATACAATCTTTCAAAATTTCCTCACATGCGAGTCAAAGATCTTTACACTACATTAGCTCAAGGAAAAAAAATATCCTGATTGAACTTATTAACCTTAATCGAACTTACCTGAGAAAAGAAACCATCGTACAATTTGAGCTTGAGTTTCCACTATTTATACCTTTGCCGAGGTCAATTCCTTTCACGAAAAGTAAAGAAATCTTGGTACCAGAATCATTACGTTCCCATAATCAAACCAGGAATACACTCATAATAGACATAGTTATCACAAGCCACAGAACACACTTTAAAGATGAGCCATGATTGATAATTTATGAAATAAGGATGATAAGAAAATTGAGATAAAGAAATATAAGATACGATATTATACTGGAAGTCCGAGAACATAACTCAAGTAAATAATAAAGATCTTGATGATTCCGCAAAGAAAACCAGAAGAAAAATAATACTTACACGCTCTGGAATCAATTGTAACAGAGATAATATATTTTTCCAAATATATATATATATATATAACAAAACAATATCCAGTAGAAACAGAAGAATAGCCTCACATAAATTTTCGCCAACAATTTTTATTCTAAACATAATAGAATAGTATCCCAAATAAAGATATAAGAAATGCTGCTTATCAACCAACCAGACTAATAGCGCTTTCATCTATCATTATAAGTAGCTAGCATTCTCATACAATAAGAATTTCATTAGAAAATGAACAATCACATAAATCTCTGAGGATAAATGAATATATAAAATACCCAGGAGAGATCATCATAATTTATTCAATCACAACTGTTAGACTCAGACATCTTTACAATTCAAATATCATTTCTCTGACTAATTCTATCATCACTAATCCCGTATTATTCCATTCACTAATGAAAATCAATCCGAAAGAAATTCCAACAAATACATACTTTAGACATCATACCTGAATGAGTTGATTAGTTGAGATTAACTTTTTCTTTAACCGTGACATCACAAAATTCGAATGATCTTTAGAATAACTTGACATCTTTTCCAGAATTGTATTCACTTGTCAAATTATTTTTAACTCTAACCACATTATTAGTTATTCCACTACTGAACTCTTTAGTCTCTTACTTGTGAGCTCATTCAACATAAATCTCGTGAAATTTCATTTTAAAATACCATATTGGTAAGGAGGTGAGGTCGTGAAGCCTCTAACTCGACTCTCATATATACACACATATTACTTAGCATTCATCATCAACATAATATCTTCATAATCATATAATTCACTTCAAGCTAATTAATATACATATTTATGTTACACGGACTTTCCAATTATCTTATTCAAACAAGTGCACTTATACATACATTCCATAAATAGTAAGTTTACTTATCAAATTCACTTAATCAACAAATTAGGCACATAACATCATATGGATGCCAAATAAACATAGATGAGCTTATCACAATATAAACTTTCATTTCATTTCACCTTTCCATATTTCAAGAATAATTCCTATTGAGCTATTCTAATTTCGATGGATACTGGGGTAGTATACTCAAGGTATGCATGTCAACAATCCGTCAATTTATACTCAAAAGTTACCTTTTTACACATATTCATGAGCACACTCTCTAGCCGTATATGACATAACATGATTGCCAATTCAGGTTAAATCCTTTCGATAACGTATGCTTGAGAGGGCTTAATTCAGGATTCTCGTTCCAGGCTAAACCCTTTTTGCAACATTTAAAATATTTTGTTCGTTTCATAAAATCACCATAGTCCATTGAAATACAACGTTCAACCGGAACAATGAAATTTTATCCATATTTGTCAACTTATGGTTATTTCATTTTGTACATCATCACATACCTATCATGAACTCTTATTCATACATTTCCAAGTTTCGACTCATCACAAGCGTTTTAAAAATAGCTCGATTGGAAAGCATATCTATCTCAACAAAATAAATTCGTCAAAGTCGGGAGATATCATACTATCACAGGTATTAATATGGCATGTATAGCTAGACTTACATATGCTATGTTAGTTCGAGAATCGACTAAATCGTAGCTCTGATACGACTAAATGTAACACCCCTTAGCCGTATTCAATGTGAAACATGGTTCGAGGCATTACTGAACATAAACACAAGCAAACATACATTTTCGAGTCATAAATTTGCGTCCAAATTAAAATCATTCATATTCAATCATATAGTCCCTTATATGAGCCTACAAGGCCCAAAACATGCTTTAGAAGTAGTTCAAGACTAAACCGAGCACTCGGGGAATTTTTATAAAACTTAGAAAATTTTTGCTAGAAGTAGGGCTCATACGCCCATGTGGTCCAAGGGTCACACCCGTGTGACCCTGGGATACACCCGTGCTTCAAACTGTGTTCGATATAGGGGTGTTCTATGACTTGTGCCACATGGCCTTGCCACACGCCCGTGTGCTAGGTCGTGTAGCACACACACCTTTATGTCTACCCATGTCCTCAATTCTGGACATTCTATTTTTCAAAATTAAGGTGCAGGGGACACACGATCGGAACACATGCCAGTGGGGCAGACCGTGTGTCATACATGGCCTAGACGCACACCCGTGTGTCTACCCGTGTCGAAGAAAATAAGGCTATTTACCAAGCCATTTTTCCACCCTCACTTACACACATCTACACAACATCACATGGCACAAATTCTTATACCAAACAAAATGATAACATGTCATTCTTATACCATCATTTATTATGCTTATAACATCGTACTTAGCCCGTTAAAAACATATTAATTTCAGAATCACAAGAGGGCATTAGCTGTAACAGCCCAATTTAGACCCTAGTTAGAACAGTGATTTCGAGACCACAAATTTGAGGTCAAAAAATAATTTAAAATTATTTCTGACGTTTATAATGTGTGATTAAGCCTGTGTGAAAGTTTCGTGTGAAAATGTTATCGACTGTGTGTCAAATTGTGAGAAAGGATTTAATCGCATAAAGTGTAAAATGTTGTGTGCTGATTGTTAAGTGCTTAATTATTGTTGTCTTTACAATGAGGAGTTCTTAAAGGGCAATAAGCCAATTATTTGAGTAAGTGGATGAATATGGCAAAAAATGACCTTATATGATATGTTTTATGCATTTAAAATATAAGGTTAATATAGTAAATGAATTAATAGTAATGTTATAATAAAAATAACATGGAAATAAAGCCATAGTGTTCATCTTTCTGCCAATTTTGAAGAAAAGAAAAGAAAAGGAAACTAAGCTAGGGTTCGGCTAGCTTTAAGCATAAATTAAGGTAAGTTTTGACTTCGGTTTTTGATAATTCTTATGTTTTTGAGATTGTTGCTTAGTCTACTATCAAGCCCATGTTCTAATTTGAGGAATTGATGATGTTTATGAGATTTGCCATTGATGAACATGTGAACTTTGTGTTGATAGATGGTAAAATATGACAGCTTAGTGTTGGGTTAACATAGTTTATATTTGGATTTTTGGTGAAATTGAGTAAATTGGGCTAAATTGAAAAAAGTGTAAATTGAGGGACTAAAATGTGAAATAAATGAAATATTTGGACTTGTATGAGAATAGTGAGAATTCGGCTAGGCGTGAGTACAAACAAATTGTGTGTATTTGGTGATTTGGTGAATTAGGGACTAAAGTGTCGAATGTGAAAATGTGAGGGTTATTGTAACACCCTGAAAATGGGCCTATGCATTTTTGATTTAATTATACGAAATGGCATGTTTTATGTGTTATGAATGTATGGTGAACATTTTTGGAAACTTGGAAATGATAAGAGGAAAGTGAACATTTTTGGAAACTTGGAAATGTTAAGTTTAAAAGAGGAAAGTGAACATTTTTGGAAACTTGGAAATGTTAAGTTTAAAAAGAGGAAAGTGAACAGTTTTGGAAACTTGGAAATGTAAGGAAATGTTTTAGAAATATTAAGTTTAAAAGAGGAAACTAAGGCAAGGTGGTCTTAAGAAAATTAATAAAAGAAATTTGACACAAGAACGGGCTTGGAGAAGTGGCTAGGAGGCACCACTTAAAGCCCGATGAAGTGGCGCCACAATCAAGGGGGAAGGAGCCTAGGTTCGAGTCACGTGGGAAGCAAATAAAAGAGTTTTATTTTGCTGCAAGGAGCAAGGGAGTTGGACAGCACCAAGGCACTTGGGGAAGAGTTTAATTCTCTTTAAAATTCGGCAAATAGATAGATAATGATGGACTATTATTATTATTATTTTTATTAAGAGATAAGAGATAAATATTGGATTAAGTTTTATTAAATTGAATGGGTGATAATTAAAGTGATAAAGTTATCAAAATAGGAGTGATGGCCAAGTAAAGGATTTTAAGTTAGTAATTTCGGCTACTAGAGGAAAAGAGAGCCATTCATCATATCTTCTTTCAACTCTTCTCTCTTGAATTTTCTAGAGCATCTCTTCTTCTTCTTTTGTTAGCCAAAGCGAAAACTAAAGTAAGCCTAGTCAATTCTTCATAGCTTTTGTGATTTCCATTAAAATTGAATCCATAAACTCCTCAAGATACCATCATTAGCCGATTTCTTTATACCAATCAAAAGTCGAAATCAAGATCCTTCTAGCCTACATAGCTGAATATTGCTAAAGGTTCAAGCAAGGATTGCCAATCTCTAAAGTAAGGGTAAGATCTCATTCGGTTTCATCCTTTTCTTTTAAGATTTGCGAAATCTAGGACTAACCCCATTAATATCTTGTTGTCAAACTTTGAAGAGATCTTATGGGATTTACTAAGTGTCGACTACAAGGAAGGAGAAATTCTTTTCCTAAAGGTACACCATAGGCCGCATGTTCCCTAGTTATTCGGTGAGTTTCGAGATTTAAAATCCACAAGGTAAATATCTATAGCATTCGGCCAAGGCCATGTTGAGTAAATAGATGTGTTTCATTAATATTTAAACGCCGAAACTAATCTATTCAAGTAATCTAGTGATTTTCGATTTCAAGAAAGAAGGATACAAAGTTTCCAGCATTTGATTAGATATCAATCGGCAGCAAGGTAAGGATTTAAGTATACTAATCCTACTAGGATTTGGATTTATGGTGAATGGCTCTTTACTAAGTATTAAGTGATTGATCAAATGTAGAGATTTAAGATCTAAGGCATTAGATCAAGCTTTTCGGGATTTGAGTGAACTTGCTAAAGCGAATCAGGTGTGGACCCCACACTACTTTTTAATAAGATTTATGGCAATAATTAATATGTGCATGTTTATAAGAATGTGAATATGGCTAAAGTTCCATGCTATGGTACAAAGTACTCAGGTACATTTCCTATTCCTACTAGGATTATGTTAAATATCTGTTACGACACACATATGACATTATAAGAATGTGAAATAAGAATTTGGCATGTTAATGCATGATATGTATGATATGGGGCATATGGGTTATATGAAAAAGGGAAGTGAATATGGTGACCTAAGACCACGATATCTGAATGTGGTGACCTAAGACCACGATAACTGAATGTGGTGACCTAAGACCACGATATCTGAATGTGGTGACCTAAGACCACGATATCTGAATGTGGTGACCTAAGACCACGAATTTTATAAGGGCGATGAGCACGTCGACTGCAGCGACTTCCTTCGACGGTGTGTAGCGGATGGAGGGTTGACTTAGTAGTCCCCATGGTGTGCAGGATGGTACGGGTGATGTGTAGCAGATGGCATATAGGTTTGGGTTTGGGTTGCATCATTATTTCCTATCTGTTATATGAATATGCATGTAATATGTGAACATATGCCTAAATTGTTAAATTTTAGTGTTGGTTACACATTGAGTCTGTTTGACTCACCCCTTGTGGGATTATTTATCAGGTGATGATCAGTAATGGACTGGGTCGGCAGGAGCTTAAAGGTGGCCATGCACAGCAAGAAATTTTACGATTCAGACTTTTATTTTTAATTAAGTACTTTCAATTATTTGGATTTATTTGATGTAATAAGGCCATAGTAGAACTACTTTACTTTGCTTTTATTTACTAAGCTTACAAACTTTTATCTATTAAAAGATTAAGTAAATTTATTTTAAAACAAAGCCTAAACATTTTGTCACCTAAAGCAAAGGTTTTTAATAATGAAATAAACTTGTTTTCAACTCAAGCCCAACCCAAAACAATCTTTCTTTCAAAACACACAAGTTTTTCCTAAGTAACAAAAGAATTTGAAATGGTTTACACCGGGGAACATACCAGATCCGGTCAAGGCTCATGGGCCAGGTTTGGGGTGTTTCAGTTTGGTATCAGAGCCCAGTATTAAACACTCGGCCTGTGGTTTAAGGCCTAAAATATTTTCAAAATCTAGCCCAAAAGGAATTTTCTGAAAAAAATTTTCAAGTTTTCTGGCATGGCACCTAAGTCTCCAACCATGATCCACCGGTAAGTACTTGACTTACAAGTGATTTAATATGTGAAATGTATGGTCTTTTATGGCAACGTAGATTAGTGAACTAGGATCTATTGAACCCTAGGACTAATCTACTCAAAAACACAAGTACATAAGACTTAAGGACCATTAGACAAACATGTGATTAAGTCGCCGAGCTAGGGTGTGGTAACTGTTGTGCGCATGTCTAGGTGTGGATTCAGTAAGAGCTTGGTATTTAAGTAGTCCTAGCGACTCACCTCCTCTTTACTCGAATCCTACCAGTGCGTAATGTAACTTCACCCTAACCAAGAGGACTTAGTCATCGGCTAAACCAATGATTAAAACCCGAAAGGGACTAGCCATATTTTTTATAAAAATCTTAGTTTTTAAAATCCTTAAATTAACCCTTCGATTTGCAACAAAATCTATTTTGAAAATTTCTCGAAAAAAATTTTCGGTTTGCCAAAAATACTAAAATACCCCTGGCTGTAAAATTACAAATATGCCATTGGTTTCTAAAATTACCATATTACCCTCGATTTTAGTAAAATTTATCTATTTTGAAAAAGTGTCCAAAAGCTCTATTTTACGAAAAATTCAAGGTACTTTGATTTGGGAAAATTACTAAAATGCCCTTATGTTGTAAATTAATAAAATACCCTTAGTTTTTAAGATTTTTAAAAATACCCTCGACTTTTGCTAAAATGTTTCTACTTTACAAAATACCAAAACTTTTTTTACAAATATCAAGATACCTGATTTGGAGAATTTACGAAAATGCCCTAACTTCCAAAATTACCAAATAACCCCGATTTTGAAATTTACAACAACACCGATTTGGAAAAAATTTTCAAGATAACCTCGAGTTTTGTAAATATTGAAATACTTTTGATTTATAAAGATTATTTTCAAGTGACCCGATTTATTACCAAAATACCTTATAGGAAAATGACGAAATTACCCCAGGGATGATCAGAATGCCCAAAGTAGTGAAGTGAATGTTGTGAATGAATGTGTCTCTTTCGAGATGGATGAATGTGAATGTGAATGTGAATCTCGAATTAGAATAGTGAACTTGAACTGAGACTTTGTTTGATCGAAAGAACCACTATTAAACTCCTTTTCATAAAAGCTGCTCAGCGGTTAAGCAAAGGAACAAAGTACTAATGCATAAAACTCTTTAATCGATTAAATTGTGACGTTAGAAATGAGTTCTCGGGAACGTGAACTTAAAAAAAAATTTGTGCCTAGGAAGTATGATGGCTCTATTAAGATCAGAGTGCACAGCATAAGTGTAGCGCGGTGAGTTAAGATGTTCGATTATTCGATAGTAAGTAATTTCGAGGACGAAATTATTTTAAGGGGGTGGAACTGTAACACCCTAAAAATGGGCCTATGCATTTTTGATTTAATTATACGAAATGGCATGTTTTATGTGTTATGAATGTATGGTGAACATTTTTGGAAACTTGGAAATGAGAAGAGGAAAGTGAACATTTTTGGAAACTTGGAAATGTTAAGTTTAAAAGAGGAAAGTGAACATTTTTGGAAACTTGGAAATGTAAGGAAATGTTTTAGAAATGTTAAGTTTAAAAGAGGAAACTAAGGCAAGGTGGTCTTAAGAAAATTAATAGAAGAAATTTGACACAAGAACGGGCTTGGAGAAGTGGCTAGGAGGCACCACTTAAAGCCCAAGAAGTGACGCCACAATCAAGGGGAAGGAGCCTAGGTTCGAGTCACGTGGGAAGCAAATAAAGAGTTTTATTTTGCTGCAAGGAGCAAGGGAGTTGGACGGCACCAAGGCACTTGGGAAGAGTTTAATTCTCTTTAAAATTTAGCAAATAGATAGATAATGATGGACTATTATTATTATTATTTTATTAAGAGATAAGAGATAAATATTGGATTAAGTTTTATTAAATTGAATGGGTGATAATTAAAGTGATAAAGTTATCAAAATAGGAGTGATGGCCAAGTAAAGGATTTTAAGTTAGTAATTTGACTACTAGAGGAAAAGAGAGCCATTCATCATATCTTCTTTCAACTCTTCTCTCTCGATTTCCTAGAGCATCTCTTCTTCTTCTTTTGTTAGCCAAAGCCAAAAACTAAAGTAAGCCTAGCCAATTCTTCATAGCTTTTGTGATCTCCATTAAAACCGAATCCATAAACTCCTCAAGATACCATCATTAGCCGATTTCTTTATACCAATCAAAAGTGAAATCAAGATCCTTCTAGCCTACATAGCGAATATTGCTAAAGATTCAAGCAAGGATTGCCTATCTCTAAAGTAAGGGTAAGATCTCATTCGGTTTCATCTTTTTCTTTTAAGATTTGTGAAATCTAGGACTAACCCCATTAATATCTTGTTGTTGAAACTTTGAAGAGATCTTTCGGGATTTACTAAGTGTCGACTACAAGGAAGGAGAAATTCTTTTCCCGAAGGTACACCATAGGCCGCGTGTTCCCTAGTTATTCGGTGAGTTTCGGGATTTAAAATCCACAAGATAAGTATCTATAGCATTCGGCCAAGGCCATGTTTAGTAAATAGATGTGTTTCATTAATATTTAAATGCCGAAACTAATCTATTCAAGTAATCTAGTGATTGTCGATTTCAAGAAAGAAGGATACAAAGTTTCCGATATTTGATTAGACATCAATCGGCAGCAAGGTAAGGATTTAAGTATACTAATCCTACTAGGATTTGGATTTATGGCCGAATGGCTCTTTACTAAGTATTAAGTGATTGATCAAATGTAGAGATTTAAGATCTAAGGCATTAGATCAAGCTTTTTAGGATTTGGAGTGAACTTGCTAAAGCGAATCAGGTGTGTACCCCACACTACTTTTTAATAAGATTTATGGCAATAATTAATATGTGCATGTTTATAAGAATGTGAATATGGCTAAAGTACCATGCTATGGTACAAAGTACTTAGGTACGTTTCCTACTCCTACTAGGATTATGTTAAATTTACATTCGACACACATATGACATTATAAGAATGTGAAATAAGAATTTGGCATGTTAATGCATGATATGTATGATATGGGGCATATGGGTTATATGAAAAGGGGAAGTGAATGTGGTGACCTAAGACCACGATATCTGAATGTGGTGACCTAAGACCACGATAACTGAATGTGGTGACCTAAGACCATGATATCTGAATGTGGTGACCTAAGACCACGATATCTGAATGTGGTGACCTAAGACCACGATATCTGAATGTGGTGACCTAAGACCACGAATTTTATAAGGGCGATGAGCACGTCGACTGCAGCGACTGCCTTCGATGGTGTGTAGCGGATGGAGGGTTGACTTAGTAGTCCCCACGGTGTGCAGGATGGTACGGGTGATGTGTAGCGGATGGCATATAGGTTTGGGTTTGGGTTGCATCATTATTTCCTATCTGTTATATGAATATGCATGTAATATGTGAACATATGCCTAAATTGTTAAATTTTAGTGTTGGTTACACATTGAGTCTGTTTGACTCACCCCTTGTGGGATTATTTTTCAGGTGATGATCAGTAATGGACCGGGTCGGCAGGAGCTTAAAGGTGGCCATGCACAGCAAGAAATTTTATGATTCAGACTTTTATTTTTAATTAAGTACCTCCAATTATTTGGATTTATTTGATGTAATAAGGCCATAGTAGAACTACTTTACTTTGCTTTTATTTATTAAGCTTACAAACTTTTATCTATTAAAAGATTAAGTAAATTTATTTTAAAACAAAGCCTAAATGTTTTGTCACCTAAAGTAAAGGTTTTTAATAATGAAATAAACTTGTTTTCAACTCAAGCCCAACCCAAAACAATCTTTCTTTCAAAACACACAAGTTTTTCCTAAGTAACAAAAGAATTTGAAACGGTTTACACCGGGGAACATACCAGATCCGGTCAAGGCTCGTGGGCCGGGTTTGGGGTGTTTCAGTTATTTTGGTAAATTACCCTAAATGTATGTGTTTGAATTGGATTGAATGAGTTGATTTTGAACATGTATAGACCAAGAAAGGATAGGTTCGGATCGAGATCAAGGCAAAGATAAAGTACTCGATTAATCGACCGTTTCGATATTTCGACGTCCGAGGTAAGTTCGGATATAATACTTGCTATTAAACTAGTATCTATGTGATGAATAATGAATGAATGTATATTAATGGAATAAAATGTGTTATGTACGAGTTTGAGTATTGAGGCACTAAGTGTGCGAAATTGAGTTGATTAACACTGGGTGAGCGGAAAGATAAAAGCGACGGCTTTAATGATTAGCACTGTGTGTGCGAAAAGATAAAAGCTTCGGCTTATCGAATTGGCAATGTGTGCGAGATACCGATATAAGTTCGGTTTAACATGTTGGCACTAAGTGTGCGATGAAAATTATGTTTCGGTTATGAAATTGGCAATAAGTGTGCAAATTTATCAGAGAAATAGCAAAGGTTGAACGAGAGGTAATATCGAGAAATTGAGTAGTATGAATGGTGAATAACTATGTGTTGATCAAGGTACATTTGAACCTAAGTGGTTGATGATAGATTTAAGAGTTGAATGAATAGATATTTGAGTATGTGGATGAGATGGATAATGTGCTAGTTGTGTCTTTATCTATGTGATGGTTGGATAGTATGGATAGTGAGTAACTAAGTGTTGGCAAAGGTATGTATGATAACTATGTGTTGGCTAAGGTTATTTAGTTACATTTCCTTCTCAGGATCGTTGATGAAGTAAAGGACTTTTCAAAGACTATGCCAGGGGACATCTGTTCCGTGATATTTCTAAGTATTTTGTATTATGCATATTATGGGGGTGGTGTCAAGATGGTGTCATTTCGAAGAATGAATTTTTTATTTTAAAGCTATTCTTTTGAAACCGTTAATTCAATGAAACCTCACAAAGTATCAAATTACTTACCTTGAATGATTAATGTTTGCCTAATTATATGTATATGTATACGACGTTATAGTTAAATATAGGTTTACGCCAAATATGGGTTTTAATAGCTTTTAGTGGAGCTTCTATGTTTTTCACTTTCCTTGGAAATTTATAACCTTATTTATCTTTAAATTCCACAAAGGATTTATATCTAATATCTATTTGAATTGTACAAGTTTAAAGGAAAAAGATTTTAAGGTTGTGACTTGCCAATCCTGGGTCTTCCTTAAGGATCGGGTTTGGGGCATTACAGTTCAAAACTAACAACTTTTACTTTATGAACTAGTCCATTAACATATCTAAGATTCAAAACTAACCAAATAACCACAAAAACTTCAACAAAACATCAATGAAAACTTTAACAAACTTTAAATATTTCATGAAATAGTCCTTGGGCTAGCTAAATCAAGCTCCTGAAATTCAAAAAACATAAAATTAACACCTCAAACTCGACCTAATAAATTGATTTGAATCTTGGGTGTTACTGGCTTTATACAATTAAAAGTTAGTTCTACTTGCACAAATTTCAATTGAATACAATTGTTCGAATTTGAAATATCATTAATAACATACGTACGTATAAACAATAAAGCCATCTTACTAGTAAACATCGAGAAGTTAGTTACAACTATGACCAAATTAAGGCCTCGACCTAATATAGTTGTCTCGAAAAAATGGTTTCTATAAAAATGTATCAACTTAGTCTCGATGCCGCCATCAAGCTCGCTCTGTATGCATAAAAGTGCAATACGCTAATCCTTTGGCTCGGTCCTGGCTTCATCCCTTCAAGCTAAAACCTTGATAACCCACCTGAAACATAACACACAGAGGTAAGTTCGAGAGAATTTAGTGAGTCAAACACTCATTTACTTGAATCATACTTGCGTGTTACATTTAATAGTTCAATTATCATCTCGTCGCTCATATTCTTTATTTTTCCTTTAACGATTACTTTCTCAATTTTCATTCTTATACTCAAGTTAACTTCCATACCATCCTTCAGGCATTCCTCCATCTCTTGATGTCTTTGATACCTTACCTACATTTTTCAATCACTAAGCCATGACTCCATCGAGTTTTAGAAAAAGACCTATACATAGATGATTGGTATTTCCTTTAGAGCATACCATGTTTACATTCATTTCTAGAACATATTTTCATTATGTTGCTACATCTCTTAATTTCTTTTCTCTATACAAATCTTAATCATATTGAATACCATAACATTATACCCATGGATACTTCTCGTACTTATTGGTCTCACTGTTTGTATTTAGGGATAATGTAAGATACGCCAATTACATAGTTCAAGTCTGTAGGAAGAGTGTCTTTCATGGTTCATCAATGGTTGCCCTTCTAGATTACACCGCAAGAGTAGCCCATCCTGTGTCCACCATAGAAACCTTCCTTTTAGAATTCTCCACAGAGGTTGTTTCTTCACAATCCACTGCAAGGGCATTTTCTTCATACATTTCTATTAAAAATTTAAATTTCAAAGATTTCCTTTAATGCCATTTCTTTAGAGTCCACTAAAAATTTCATTCCTTCAAAGTTCATCATACATTCCATTTCTTTTATCCTGGGTCCGCCACAGAGGCGTTCCCTTCAAATGGTTGCTATAAGGGCATTCATTCAAAGAATGCCATGAAGGCTCCTATTTCAAATATGCCAAAAGGCTACCTTTCATATATGCTACAAAGGCTTCCATTTTAGATATGCCACAAAGGCTTCCATTTTTTGGCATGTTCACGATAGGGATTCGTCTAGACTCACGTTTTATGAGGTTTGCTCCTCAACGTCTTGGGTCATGTAGAAAACCCCATTAGGTAATGAATTTCCTTTATATCATCCCACATGATGACATAATCCATCAATTATGGTCTTACACGATATGGTGCCATGCACTTTTCCTTCCAAAGATAATTATTGAAGTCTTAACAGACCCTTTTAGTTGACTCTGCGAAGACAGACATGGACTCACTAGCAGACCTTTCATTCATTAGCACTAAACTTAACATACATCTCATTTTACACATTTCAGAGATGTTGATATAGTCATATCTTTGACTCCAGGTTTCTTATCACATACTCTGTACTTGTTAGATTCATGCCAACTATACATGCAAATCTTCTCCAACATTCATATATCAGCATACTCAATGTACATTGTTTTCTAAACTCAGTTTATGTTTTGTAAGGCTCTTGAAAATGGTATTTAGACAAAACCAATATACACACATAAGAGTCAGCTTAAGGACTCACTTGATTCTCTCCTACAGCAGTTCCAAACTCTAGATCTAGACTTTCCTTGTAAGATTAACAACAAATATTGCTATAGAACATGGAAACTCACTAGGATTTATTCAAATATCCTCCATTTAACATCATTTCTAACACTAGAAATCCCCAAATAGAGTCTTATATCATCAATATTATGGATTTACCAATTTAATAAATTTACTCTTTCACGACATAATATGGGAGGTAAAAAATCTTCCCTTGACATGAAGCATTCACAGGTAAGGATCCAGACCTACAACTTAGCATAAGAGATGGAAGGAAATACTCTAGGTTCCTTTAGATCTAGACAAAAATACTTCCTGAAGAATGAAGAAGAGAAACTCCCCTTTTCCAATCTTGATTATTTAGATGAACAACTTTGTCCATATGGACACTTGACACGCGTCATAATCCTGTTCAATCTGTTGTATATGTGGTTTACAACTGTAAGAAAACATGAACGAAAATCTAACAATTCATATACTTAGAGCAATTCCATTGTTCATTTTTAACCACCCCGTTAGAACACAACCAACACTGTAATGAACCAAACTTGGCGTACCATAGTCTTTCGCAATGACCCGATTACCTAAAATTTCATAACACATTACCAAGATCCTTTGCTCAACAATTCGTTATTTCTAGGACAATTTCTCGCAATAATCCAATGTCTACTAAGTGCCCACCTTTACACGCCAAGAGCATTGATTAGGCGAATAGCACTATGCAACTCAGAGTACTACTCGTTTTACTTGCTAATTTTAGAATCGCCAAAATCAAGTGTTACATAAAAGTTACAAGAAACAGATTAAAATGACTTACCAGTTGAAGAAACTCAATTGAAAATGAAAACAAAAACCCTAAGCTTTTCTTTAACATACAACCATGGATGAGAATGAGAAATATGATGACAACTTGTTTCTCATATTTTGTTTCTTTATTTTTAATATATATAATTAGGTAAAATTATAATTACTAGGACTTTTTAAATTAAGTTACTCTAATCATACCATTAACCATGTTTAATCTTTCTAATCAAACAAATAATGTCATCATCCACGAAAAATTTTGAAAAAAATGGTCCATTTCTTAAATGAACCTTCCAATACTAAGAAATTCCAAAGCAGATCACCTTTTACTAAGTTTGTGATTTAGTCCTTTTTCCTTAATTAACTTGCCCAATGTAAAAAATTAACAAGCCAAACCTTAATACAACACTTAATTAAGTTCGTAAATATTAAATAAATAATATTTATGGACTTACACGTCATAATTGTGGTTCCAAAACCATTGTTTTCGACACCACTAGAAAATAGGCTGTTACAACTCTCACCCTAATGTAAATTTCATCCTTGAAATGCTTCCCGAAAAACAAATTAGGGTATTGAGATTTCAAATATTCTTCTATTTCCCATGTTGCCACTTTGGTACCATGACAATTCCATAGAACCTTTATTAACGACACACTTTTATTACGAAGTTATTTCGCTTCCCGAGATAGAATTCTCACTAGTTCTCCACTGTATGACAAAATTTGGTTGTAACTCAATTTCATCAGTGAATATCACACATGACAGACCTAAACAGTAATGATGTATCACCGATACGTGGAAGACGTTATGGATCTTTTCTAACTCTGGTGGTAAGGTCAAATGGTAAGCTACAAGTCCAATTCTCTCAAGAATTTCATACGGCCCTATAAATCTCAGGCTGAGCTTCCCTTTTCTGCTGAATTGTAACACTTTTCTTCAAGGCAAAACTTTCAAGAAGACTTTATCCCTGACCTAAAATTAAATATCTTTCTATTTCAAATCAGCATACAATTTCTATCAATCGGAGGCAATCTTCATACAATCATGGATAGCTCTAACTTTATTTTTTGTTTCACGGATCAAATCAATACCAACAATATTTCTTTTTTACTTTATTTTCTGTTTCATGGATCAGACCAATACCAACAATCTTTTTTTTCACTTAATTCAGACCAATACAATGGATCTCTATATATTTGTCCATATAAAGCCTCGAACGATGCCATTTTGATACTCGTTTGATACCTGTTTATATAAGCAAACTCAACTAATGGTAAAAATTTCTCCCAGCTACCTTTAAACTAAATAACACATCGCAACATATATTCAAGAATCTTTATTACTCACTCGGATTGTCCATCTATCTTAGGATGAAAAGTAGTACTGAAATTTAATTTTGTAACCAAATCTTCATGTAGTATACCCCAAAATCTGGAGGTCGGATCACGATCAGAAATATTAGATGTCAGTACACCATGTAATCATATTTTCTCATAGATATATATAACTTAGTTAATCTCTCGACTAAAAAATCTATTCTAATCAAAATAAGGTGTGTGGGTTTCGTCAGTCTATTAACAATGACCCATATGGCATCTTTTTTCGGACTCAATAGTAATCATGATACAAAATCCATTATGACTCGTTCCCATTTCAACTCCGGAATCATTACAGGCTGTAATAATCCAGATAGAACTTGATGCTTGGCTTTCACCTGTTGATATACCAAACATTTAGTCACAAATTATGATATGTGTCGCATCATACCTGGCTACCAGTATATTAACTTCAAATCATTATGCATTTTCGTACTACTAGGATGAATTGAATAGGCACTATTGCAAGCTTCACTCGAAATATCCTATTTCAAAGCCGTATCATTCAGAACACACAAATGACCCGTAAAATACAAATTACTATCATCACTGGTACTGAACTCTGTAGTTTGACCATTTCCAATCGATTCATGCTTCAATTTCAACACAGAATCATTTTTCTTTAACTCATAAATTTGTTGAAGAAAAGTCAGTCTAACTCTCAATTCAGCCAAAATAGAATCGACACATTCTAAAGTCAATCAAGTATTCAATACTTTCAATGCAATTAAGGACATTAAGTTTAGAGCATCTGCAACTACGTTCGCTTTACCTAGATGAGAATCAATAATCAAATTGTAATCTTTCAATAGTTCGAGCTACCTATGCTGTCTCATATTCAATTCTTTCTGAGTCATTAAATTTTTCAGGTTTTTATGATCAGTGTAAATATGGCATTTTTCACCATATAGATTTTGTCGCCAAATCTTTAAAGTAAACACGACTACATCTAACTCAAGATCATGTGTTAGATAATTTCTTTTGTGTGGTTTCAGCTGACGAGAGACATAACCTATCACATTGCCATCCTGTAAAAACTTGTAAGCTAACTTAATAGCAATTATCGAAAAACCTTTCACAAAGTGCCTGTAATAACCTGCCAAACACAGAAAACTATGTACCTTAGTAACATTTACCAGAGATTTCCAATTCACAATCACAGAAATTTTATTCGGATCAGCCCAAATACCATTCGCAGAAATCACAAGACCTAAAAATTCAACCTCAGGCAGCAAAAACTCAAATTTGCTAAATTTGGCATAAAGCTAATTTTCACGCAGAGTCTACAACACAACTCTTAGATGCTGATCATGCTAGGCATCATTCTTTGAGTAAATCAGAATATCTTCAATAAACATGACTACAAATCGATCTAAGTGTGACTGAAACACTCTATTAATCAAATTCATGAATGCACCAAGGGCATTTGTCAAATCGAACGATATAACAAGAAATTCATAATGGTCGTTCCAAATTATGAACGTTATTTTCAGAACAACTGGGTCTTTAACTTGCAGTTGATAATATCCCGATCGCATGTCAATTTTAAAAAAATAGTGGCCCCTTTTGACTGATCGAACAAATCATCAATTCAAGGTAGTAGATATTTATTGCTTATTGTCACTTTGTTCAAATGATGATAATTGATACTTAACCTCAAAATGTCATCCTTTCTAATAACTTTTGAGTAGTAAAAGTCGATATAATGCTAGAAACACAATCATACCTTTCACACTAATCTAATCACCATTCGAAAGTTTCAAAACAATTCACTTCTGTTTGCAACAAACAACTGCATTATAAACTGTTAGCCAATCCATACCCAGAATAACATCGAATTCATCAAACGAAAACAACATCAAATCACACTAGGTGCTATAGCCTCCTCTCTAGTGTGGATCACATAAGCTCTAGCCTATGCTCGACCTTCGAATATACCAATCGTATTATGCTCCTCACTGCAACTAGCCCTAGGAGTTTTCCCAAGTCTCTAACTTCTACCTCTTTGAGAAACAATTGCTAGTTTTGTAGTTTACTCTGAACCTGGTTCAATTTTATTCGGGCAGTCTTTCAGAAAATGATTGAGTGAACCATATTGAAAACAAGCTCCTCTTCTAAATCTACAAACACCGAAATGAGTTTGGCCATACTTTTCACAAGTAGGCGTGTCTGTATTTTGAAAGCTACCAGCACTTGCTACTGAAGTTACTTGAGTCTTCGAAGTAGTTTGTCAGAATTTACTTTTCCTTGTATTCCCAAAAGAAGGAACAAGCTAATTTTTTAAATCTCTTGGTTTCTTAGGTGGAGGAGTTGGAAAGTTTCTGGACATTCTTCACTTGCTCGAGCTTCCATTCTTAGCTTTTGCCCTTTTCATTTCATTCCAGATCACTTCCATTTCCTGAGCACGTTAAGATAACACCACAAATTATTTAATATCAAGTGTATCCAACATTGCTCAGATATTCTCATTTAAACCCCAGACCAATCTGGAACACATTTCAGCTACTAAAGTTATTTTTCCTGACAAATTTACTTAGGTTCACAAATTTGCATTCGTACTAAAAAATCAACATATTTCCCTATTTTAGGTCCATGAACTCATATTTCTTGCTTTTTGATTTGCCGTAATCCGGGGTAGCAAATTAAAGTAATTTTCATACTTAAGGAGTTTAAATTCAAGTAAATTTAGCATGTTTTAGTTATGTTTTCCATCTTAGGTTTAAATTTAATAAAAAAGTGTATTTTCAGTCATTTTATGACCTTGGGGGCCAAATGAGGCCTAATAGTCTAACATATTAAATGAGTGTGCATGACATCATTCAAAGGCAAAATAGCTCAAGGCTGGTCGCCTTGTTGCAACATAGGGAGTAGAATAAAAGAATTCCAATACTGCCTTTTGTGTCACGACATACCCCTAAAGCCAAACTTTGTATACTACCTTTGATATTGTGACACAAGCACTAGGTGTCACGACACCGGCCCTGTACAAGAAAATTTATGAGCAAAGGGCGTTTTGGTTTGAAAAATGAAAATTAACCTGGAAACATCAGCAAACCTAAGGCTAAGGATGACGACCGATCCTAACTCTAAAAATAGGCTTTTCAAACACTAGTTTAAAGAGCTTTCAGATTCTAAGTTTCTCTTTGTAATTTTAGTATTAATTTTCCTTTCTTTTAGGCTTTAAGTTTATTTTCAGTTCTTTTTTATTCATCTTGTTTGGAGGACTTGCTTTGTAAACTCTATTAAACATTTGAGGATTATTACACTTCATCAATCGAATACAAACATGATTTTCTAAACTTTACTCTTGATTTATTCTTTATGCATATCTTTGTTATCAAGTTTATTAGGTTTATGGATTCCATACGGAACTAATCCTTTTTTTGGGGGGGATTAGTGAGTGGAGGTATGATTATCTAACTGTTTGGGAGAGGAAGAACTTAAACCTTAGGCTTGACGACTCTAAGAAGTCATTTAGGTGGAAATTAATCCAAAATTGGTATGGCCTATTTGTGAACACCTTAGCCTCGAACTGGTCTAGACTATGAGGTCAAGAGATAAGTAGTTCTTGTCGACTTGTTAGTTTAGTTGAAGATCAAGACATCTTGCTAGGGTAATGACTAGCTAGTTGAATAGAAACCTGAAATAGGAATTAGTTATGACCACCAAATCGAGCTAATCACCCATGTTTAGATTTGATTCAGTTTTAAAAATTAGTTATCGAAAGTCCATTTTATTTATGAAGTTATAAAAATTGTCCAACAAAATTTAGTAGGGATATCGTGTTCTAAGGTGTTGTCATCATTGCAGAGCGCATGTGGAAGGATGTCAGTGATGGGGCTTATTTTGTTATTCCTTCTGAGTGGTAGTTCAGGGTTGTTAAGCTCATGTGGGGTTTGGTGACCTAGAGTCATGCTCCCAATTGCGAGTGCCATATTGGACAAGTGACTTGTCCAAAAAGGTGGATAAACAAGGTCATCTTAGGGGGAGCGGATAGCCCATTTGTGGGGATGAGTGATCAAGATCCTTTCGAAGAAAATGGGAGGTATGGTGGAAGTAGGCTTTCTGGGCTACTGGTTCTCTGGTGACTAATCCATCAGTGATGAATGGAGGGGTGTTTGTGGCCACTTCTAAGATGGCTTGTTGACTTGTCATGTGTCCTAGGCTTAATCATATGTTAATTTATATTATAAAATTCAAAATATTTATACATTTTTTTACCTTTTTATCATATTATATCATTTAATGGCAAAGAAAAAAAGTTTTTAGTTGAAGTTTTTAATCTAAAAAAAAAAAATGAAAAGTTAAATCATGCAGATATAAACGAGTTTTAAATTTTCATGTAAAGATAGAATCCTTTCCCTTGGAATTTTCATTTTTAACATTTGTTTTTCTTTTTATTTCCTTTGTAAAGAGAAGAGGGCAAGCATCAAGAAATCCACCGACTTACACTATAGAAAAAGCATTGGCTTGCCCCACTAGAGCTCTCTATCTCTTCTAAGCAAGACATGTGAAATCTTTTTTCATAAACAAAGCATCATTGCTTGCGTTAAAAAGTAATGAAATAGCTACGAAGACCCATGTCCATGTCATCTCCCAACAATGGTGACTTGTTTTACTTCATCTTCCTGTTTGTTTCCCATCAAAAGAAAAATATGAGAAATTTAGGGTAAACCTAACAAAGAAGAAAGGCCCCACATTAAAATACTTGGAGAGGGGAGCACCAAAATATTTTGACTTGTTGATCAGGACGGGCTAAAGGAGCTTAGGTGAGGAGGAGGCATGGAACAGTTGAGAAATTGCCGGCTGCATTTGTGGCACAAAGTTATGGCAATAGGACCCCCCACATACATGGTCCATCCATTCAAAGGAATAAGTGGGTTAAGTTTCAAATAGAGCACACATGGAGAGGCTCATTGGCTTACAAATGGGCAGAGTCGTTGGTAAGGAACATGGGGTGCATCGATGTTGTGATTGTGGGTGCCAAGGCAATGGCTAAGCCACATGGGAATGGACATGCCACTTGACCAGGGGCCATGGTATTATCTTTCTTGATATTATTAAGTTTTAGGACTTTGAATTTATACAACTAGAATTATGCTCGCACCATGTAGTGGGATTATACAGTCATATGTTTAATATAACTATTTTTTTCTATACGTTACAAATTGGGAGAAGAGATAGTCAGTAGGGCTCGAACCGATAAACAAAAGCCACTTAATGACCTGATCCTTTGAATTGTTTGCTATATTTAATTTAATTATTGGTTTAAGTTTTAGAATGATATATTTATATTAACACAACATTCATTTCTTAAATACAATGAATTTAAAGTTTAAATTAAATAATTACAATAAATTATTTAAATTAATATTAAAATACTTAATAAAAATAAAAACTACATTAAAGTAATAAGCAATGTATACATGTCTAGAATTATCATATTGAATCTAGAAAACAATAATTGTCGATCATAATACGATACAAGATACAAAATTAAAAATCACTTGAATACTGTCAATTAAATAAAGTAATTTCTATTAAAAAAACTAAAGCAATTTAAAAGCTTAACATGATCAATTGAAAAATAATTAAACATCGCAATTTGAAAAATAACACCAATATTACTGGAATGCATAAGCTTCTCAAAATCTACATGAAATAAATTCTAAACTGTAAAACTTATAGCATCAGCACAAACATGTGATACAAATTTAAGAATTATAAAAATAGTGTTAGTTATATCTATTGGACAAAAAAATTTTAAAAAAAATAAAAATAACATGAAATATAAATATACAAAATGTTAAAATATACAGTAATAATAAATGTGTCAAATTTTATATATTAGCTTGAATATTATTAGGAATAATAATAAATTTAATATTTAATATTTATATTTTCTCTCCATTTGATTAGTATTTTTTAGTTAAATTTGGCCTTTAATTAAAACATAGTCAAATAGCCTTTATTTTTTTTAAATAATGACTAAAACATTAATTTTTAACATTGTTAGCGTGACAACTTATATGATAGTTCATATGCACATTTAACTATGTTTTAAAAAATTAAAAATCAAAATTAAAATTCAAAAATATAAAAGTAGAAAAATTCAAAAAAAAATTAGGATTTAATACATGTAGATTGTCATGCAGTCATTGTGTTTAAAATTTTAACATTTTAGTTAGTATTCTCATGTTTAAAAAATATCATTGCTACTCCGTTGATGGTCAACTTTGAAACTTTTTAAAATCTTGATGGCCAAATTCAACTAAGAAAAAAAAGAATAAGGGTCATATTGATAAAAGATGTAAACGCTAAGGGTTAAATTTGACATTATGCCTTATTATTATAAGGTAATTATTTTATACACAGTCAGTGAAATAAAAAAATTCAAAAATGTGTTTAGGATGTTATAATATGTTAATAAAATAAAATAAAACACACATGACAACATCCTAAACTAGTGTAACACCTTTAAAACCATAATAATACAAGTGGTGCTATATTGAGCACATGTCAAATTAATGAAATGTGATGTATCAATGATAGTAAAGAGGGGTGTTGGATACTTGAGAAAGTTGAAATAAATGATATATTAGGAGTTATTAACATAGAGCATGGACTAAATTGTAAATTTGTGAAAAGTGAAGGGCTAAATTGTAAAAATTTAAAAGTTAAAGAGTTTAATCAAAAACTTGAAAAGTTGAAGGACTAAAGTTGCAATTTTACCAATAGTAAGAAGGCTCTGACATAAATATTAAAAGTATCAAGGGCAAAATGGTCACTTTCAAGTGATATCATTTTTGTAAAAGTACCAAAATGCCCTTAAACATGTGTATTGAATTTGAGATATTGATTTTGCTTTATGAAGATGGAACTAATATGGGCCATTATATTAAACATAAATATATCTATTGTATTTGTTAAATTATGGAATTTGTTTTATACATATTAGCCATTGGATTTTGTTGAAAAGTGAGATGAAAACATTCCCTTGAATTGAAATTTTGATGTTGGATATTATTATTATTTTAATTAGTTAATATTTGATAATTCTTGAAGAATGTATGAAAAGTTTTCTTCATACTTTTCGTGCATGATGTATCACCCCACTCTCTACTCGATCGTCGAGGTTTGAGATGTGATATGTCACATTTTTTGCCGAAGTAACTATTATTTTATTACGATATCCAAAAGAAAAATCAATCAAAAAATTAAGTTTTAAAACTTTGAAAAACATTATTTATTTAAATTTGAGTTAAAAGTAAGCTTATGAAAGCTTTCATGAAACACCAGTAACAAATGAAGGACCAAAATGCAAATATGACTAAAATAGGATCTGGTCGCAACACTAAGGACAGTTAATTCTTGGTGTCGTGACTCCACCAAAGCATGTAACGATTTTGAAAACTAAAACTTGAGGTAGCAACTTCAACAGGGGAATGTCGCGACCTTGAAGATAAACGCTTGATGTCCTGACCTTGGAAGTGAAAGTTGTGACCATGAAGATAGTCTGCTCAAAATTTGCATCTTTTCTTGCGAGTATACCAAGAACCTATTTCATTTGGCATAAAGTGACTCAAAAACTCATTTCATCACATTATAGGCCTTAAACACAAACACTAAATACTTATCTTGGCAAATCTAAACACATATAAACTCATGATCTCAAGCACATGCATAGTAATTCTAGATTTATGCATCACACTCATTTACTTGGCATGCAAGCAACGTTCTAGTATCAAATCATAGCATAACATAACTAGCATAAGCAAGCAAATCATTTTATCACTAGATTAGAACATATACAAATTACCAAACTTATATGGGCATATTCAAGTATAAATGTTTACTACCATAGGTACCAAAATGACAACTTGAACCTAAGGACCAAATCAAATATTGGATATATGCCACTTTCTATAAGCATAACAAAAACTATACAAACTTTACTGAGTCAAAAATTTAATCATGGATGCTATTGCATTCCTCAAGTGCTCAATATCTAACGATACCTACTCACATAAATAAATAAAACCATGTGCGGATCAATAGGGCCCAATGGTACTGACGAGATTTAAAACATTAATCAAACATAGCAAGATACCAATAACATTAGATATAAGTTCATCTACTATCTAAATCATGTTTTCTAACCTTGTCTCATAAACTTAAAATCATACCATATACTTATTTTCATATCAGATACCAACATTTAATTCATATATCATTATATCTCAATTATATTCACATTATAACATACCACAAGTGTAACAGCCTGATTTAGGGGCTAGTCAGAATAGTGGTTTCAAACCACTAATTCGAGGTCAAAGAAAATTATTTTAATATTTTTTATGGGTTATAGCATGATTATATAGGTGCATGAAAATTTTGGTGCTTTAATTTTAGCAATTTCATGCTTAATTGCGAAAAAGGACTAAATCGCATAAAGTGAGAAAGTTCTATTTTACAAGATAAAGGTGTTTAATAGCTATGGAATATTAATTGGAGGCCTTAATGTGCAATTAGACCCTTAGAGAATAGGGTGGCTGGCCATAGGGGACAAAGAAGTCAAAATTAGTCAAAGTTGGTGGATTAGGTGGATTAAATTGATGAAATAGAATAAAATAAAAAAAAGATGATATATTTCTATTCACTCATCTTCTCCACCAAAAATTAGCAGCAAAATAGGGGTTTCAGAGCTCAAAAATATCAGCAAGCTTTTCTCCTTACAAGTAAGTGCTTTGATGATCATTTCTTGATAATATTTATACTTTTGGAACCCCTAAAGCTTAAGCTAGCTAAAGTGGGGACTATTTTGCAAAATGGTCAAAAAGTTGAGTTTTTCCATGTGATCATTTATCTTTTTTGCTGCATTTTTATGGAAGAAAATGAGTTTTAGTTGTTAAATAAACAACTTTTGTGAAAGATGTTACCATGAAAACACCTAAAATGACCTTTTTGTAAATGTTATAAAATAGGTGTTAAATGTGTGAAATATTGAGTATTAAGGATTTCCACAAGAGTAATAAATGTTCATCTAGGCTTGTAAAAGGAGGAAATTTGATTAGAATCGATTTACGAGCCTAAGGGTAAAATACTCATTTTGTGAAAGTCTAAGGGCTGTAGGAGCTCATTTTTACCCGGGCCTAATGTTAAATAGTGACCAGATTCAATAAAATAAAAACCAATAATAAAGTCCATTTACATAATTATTAAATTAAATTCAAATCTATATTACAAACGTGAGGCCCAAAGTACACCATACCCCAGACCCAATAAACTAAACTAGCCTAAAATTATAACCCAATACAATAAATGGCCCAAGGTTAAAACGACCCAAATGGCCCAAATTGTGTTAGGAAATTATGGAAACCCTAGAGGCTTATAGACTATTCGTGCACCACAACTTCTCCGATGCACGCCCCGCGTGAACCCACGAGCGCCTCACTGGATCCATGCGCGTCTCAACAACGGCCTCCACAGCTGTACTTGCAACAACCCATGGAAGCAAATAGCAAAGCAATAGCAGAGAAGATTTTGGATATTTTATTTTTATTTACATTTTCTATTTCGGCTATAAAAGAAGTCGATAGTGTACTGAAAAAGGGAATTTTTTTCTTTTGATTACGCACACAACGCAGTGAATAGAGAGAAATACAAATCAGAAATAGAAACTTAAAGGTTTTTTTATTTTCTTCAATCTTTGAATTCATTTCTGTTAGCTTTTCGATTCGTTTTTTTTCCTTTTTACATGTGGGAATAAAAGAGAGAAAGGAAAAGAGAATACTTGGGATCTCTGACCGCCATCCACGGAGGAGCTGCGGCAGAGTTGCGACGGGCCTTCGGTGGTTATTGCGGCGGGTTTCTAGGTTACCCCAGAGAGAAAAAGGGACTGGTCCTTTCTTTTTTTTTTTAAAAAACTAAGCAATAAAATGATTTTTTTAAAGAGGTTTCGAATTTATATACCTTTGTGATACGACGCCGTTTTGGGAGCCCATCCCCATGGCCAAAACAACATTGTTTCAATGCTAATCCGAGGGCGCGACCCGACCCTACTACAGGTTCCGCGTGTTTTTAAATGGGCTAATTTCCCTTTTAGTCCTTCCGCATTTTTAGTTCTTTCAAATTAAGTTATATTTTATTTCAATTTCGCCCTTAAATTTTACGCCGTTTTAATTTTAATCCCTCTTTAAATACAACGTTTAATAACTTGGGCAAATTTTGATTTTAATCCCTTTAATTTATGCGTTTTGTATTTTAGTCCTTTTTTTATTTCATTTTAATTTATTGCTTTTTAGCTCTCTAATTTTGTTCTGATTACAATGCAGTCCTTTAATTATTTATTTAATTATTTGTTTATTGATTCCTCTAATTATTTTCTTTTATTAATATTAAATATTATACATTTTAAATGGTTTTAGATATTATTTATTTCTATTTACATGTTATTTTCATTATTTATATATATATATATATATATATATATACATATAATTATATTAAATTATTTTTATGCATATACTATTGGTTTATATTATTATTATATATATATATATATATATATATATATTATACATATAATTTGTTTCTTTAAAAGACCCTATTCTAAATTATATATTTATACACTTTTATATATCATTATTATTCTTATATGTACATTATTTTATATCAAGTTTTTTATTTATTTACGTGTATATTACTTAAATTGATACATATTATTTGCTTATTACTTTAAAATTTGCTATATTTTGTTTTAATTAGTTTTCAATTAATTATATTTTTAGTTTTCGTTATTTCTAATTAATAATGTTGGTTTTCTTTAAAGAATTGTGAGATTATTGATTTTGTATATATTGAATTGTATGTTCATGTTATCATTCTTATCATCCATTTGTACAAAGATTGTATTCACATATTATTATTCCATGCTCGATGCTATATTTTTGTTTCTCATTATCAAGTGATTCAATAAAAGCATTTTAAGTCAATTTTGATATCACTTATCTAAAAGTTTTAAAACAAGGTAATATTGGATATTTGGAAATTCGAGGAAATTGTGCCCTATCGTGCTGGGTTTCGATTTTCTGTTTGACCAAATAATCAAATATCCTTTTCAAATTTTGTACATATTTTCAAAACTAGGCAATATTTGTGTGTTTAGAAATTCGAAGAATCGTACCCTATCGTGCTGGGTTTCGATATTCCGTTTGACCAAATAACCAAATATCCTTTTAAAATTTTGTCCATGCTTTCGAAATAAGGCAATATATGTGTTTTGAAATTCGAGGAATCGTGCCCAATCGTGCTGGGTTTCGATTTTCGTTTGACCAAATAACCAAATATCCTTTTAAAATTTTGCTCATAAGGCAATATTTATGCGTTTGGAAATTTGAGGAATCGTGCCCTATTGTGCTGGGTTTCGGTTTTCCATTTGACCAAATAACCAAATATCCTTTTAAAATTTTATTCATGTTTGCAAAATAATGCAATATTTGTGCGTTTGGAAATTCAAGGAATCGTGCCCTATCGTACTGGGTTTCGATTTTCTATTTGACCAAATAACCAAATATCCTTATAAAATTCTGTCCATGTTTTCAAAATAAGGCAATATTTGTGTGCTTGGAAATTTTAGGAATCGTGCCCTATCGTGCTGGGTTTCGGTTTTTCGTTTGCCCAAATAACCAAATACCCTTTCAAAATTTCAATGCATGAGCTTTGAGAGTTTTGGGATGATCTTGAATTCGAGGACTTAAATTGTCATATCCTATCATGCTGGACGTGATATCTTATTCCTTTGAAATAAGGGAATCTATGGAATTTCAAAATCGTTTGAAACTTTTCGACATTAGGACATCAATTAATCAATTTGGTACCAATTTTGCACATTGCGAGGGTGCTAATCCTTCCTCGCAGGAACCGACTCCTGAACCCGTTTTCTTTTTGAAATTCGTAGACCAAAATTGATTTCTTTTGAAAATAAAACAAAACATTTTATAGGTGACCCGATCACACCTAAACAAAAAGGATTGGTGGCGACTTTACCTGTCATTTTAATATCGATCACTGCTTTTTCAAACTCGAAAAAAATAGTTTTGACAACTTGGAGACTCCACTGGGGATTGGTTGAGAGTCAGGCCATAGATTGATTAATTTTTGTCCTTTTGATTGAAAATTTTGAATTTTTTTTTGAAAAATCATGTATCTTTTAATGCATTTGCTAGTACTATGATGTTTTTGGTGGAATACTTGCATCAGCATTACATGACCGTTGTGGTTACATCTTTAAGTGGGAGTGAGAAACTATGCCTTCTTGAGGTTTTCACCTCCGCATAGGCTAGTGGACTGCTTTCGGGATACATCCGTACCTATATGCTTCATGAGATTTTCATCTCTGCATGGCCATAGGGAAATGTATTCCCTTGAACCGAACTCGATCCATTTGAGCCTATAATGGGTGAGGATTGAGGAATTTACTGGTTCAGGTACCCCTCTTTAGAACCAAACCACATATAGAGAGACCTAGGAGCCTACCCTAAGTAGAGCCGTGCCAAACCCTAGTGGTCACCCATTTAGGTAATCTATTTTGGTTGTTTATTCTTCTTGTGCTAACGTGTTTTGTGTTGTTTATGATTGCATTGCACTGCATTGCATTGCATCGCATTATCTTAGAAAGGAGGTGTTGATTCAAATTCGATTACTAAATAGAAGAGTTTGTCATAAGGAAATGGGTTACTTGATAAAGTGGATTATAATACGGTCATTCGAACATGGTTCAGGTAAAAAATGAGAGAAGGCTGATAGTCCGCAGAAGAATACAAGACTTTTCTTGAGGATTCAAAGCCGACAAGGATTATTTGAGAGTCATCATGTCTCAATTTTCTTAAAGAAGCTTATGAACATCAAGGAGGATAAGTGAGTGAAGAGGTACGGCCTGGACGAAGCAACAAGGAGCTAGAAGAGGCATCTATTGAGAAAGTTCACGGGACACAACCATAACCTCTGGATACGAAGAAAAGGATTGGTGTTTTCACCTGGACTATGAGGACAAAGCCGCATATGCAATCCATTTTAAATAAAGCATATACAATCCGTTTTAAGTAAAAAAATTTATTTTATAGAAAAGTTCTTTTAATGCAATTGAATTCATAATTAACGCCTCTCTTTCTTTTTGCTTTCATTCAATGCATTTGCATTGTATTTCATGCATTACATCATATCATGCGTATTAAAATTTGTAGAAAGACTCTAATTGACTAAAAATTATTTCAGCAACCTAGGGAACCGATGAAAGTCTACTGAACTGAGTTCAGAGCCATAGTGCAAAATTTGATGGACTGTAAAGAAATGGAGTTTTACGAAGAGGTTAAGGAGGAAGGGAGTATATGCACGTCAGAATCAACGATGAAAGTCAATTGTCCTAAGGTCATTATTTCATGTCCTAAAAATAAAGTTGGGATTCAGACATCGAAGGTTATAATTTAGAAACTATCTATTTTCTCTTATAAGGATAACAACAAAGTCCCTTGGAACTACAATTGTAATGTGACAATTTTGGGAAAAGAGGGTTCAACTAGCACTGAAGATCAGAATATAAGGTCTCACACGCGTAGTGAAAGACACTATGACTTGGTAAATGATCGAAAAGAACCTGCAAAAGGAAAAGCTCTGAAAAAGGAACAAAAGAAAGTCAAATTTGATTTGCCCATTAATGAACCAGTAAATGAGGAGGAAGCTAAAGAATTCTTGAAATTTCTGAGGCATAGCAAATATAATGTAGTGGAGCAATTGCATAAACAACCAGCTCGTATATCCATCCTAGCTTTGCTCTTAAGTTCAGAGGTACACAGAAGCGCACTGATGAAGGTATTAAATGAGACATATGTGACCAATGACATCTCACTCAACAAGCTGGATAGACTGGTGAATAACATAAGTGCTAATAATTTCATCTTCTTTAGCGATGACGAGATACCCCCAAGGGGTGTGGGATCTACTAAAGCCTTGCATATAACTACCAGATGTAAGGTATACACATTGTCGGGAGTTCTAATAGATAATTGGTCAGCATTGAATGTATACGTTTGTCGACACTAAGAAGATTACCCATAGATAGCTCGCACATGAAAGGTTGTCAGAATATGGTACGGGCATTCGATGGCACAGAAAGAAGAGTCGTGGGGAGAATAGAAGTACCTTTGCTGATTGGCCCAACTACATATGAGGTGGAATTTTTAGTGATGGATATTAAACCCTCGTATAACTGCCTGTTGGGAAGGCCTTGGATACATTCAACCGGGGCAGTGCCTTCATCGTTGCATCAGAAGTTGAAGTTAGTATTAGAGGGGCGGTTGATAATGATAAATGCTGAGGAAGATATTATTGCCACTGTAACTAGTGATGCCCCATATTTGGAGATAGATGATGAAGCAATTGAATGTTCATTTTGATCTTTGGAATTTATAAATGCAACATTTATCACTGAAGGAAACAAAATTTTGAAACTGAGAATCTCAGAAACCACAAGAATGGGATTGCAGATGACCGTAAGAAAAGGAGCTTTGCCGGGAAAGGGCTTGGAAAGTATTTTCAGGGGAGAGTTTTGGCTCCAACATTGAAAGAAAAGCAAGATCACTTTGGCTTAGGGTTCAGGCCAGATGCAAAACAAAGAAAGAAAGAATTAGAAAAAAGGCAAGAAAGAAGACGGGCTAGTTTAAGTGGCGAGGAAACCAAGTGGGAACCCATGATAATTCCGCACATATCCAAAACCTTTATGTCGAAAGGGGTCATTCATGCTGAGCATAAGGTGCCGAAGGAAGAAGACATTACAACAATTTTGGGCAATGCCTGCATTAGTGACATATCCGAAGAAAAATCGGGGAATAAAAGTTTCCAAAGCCCTTACATGCTTGGGAAGATTTTAAAAAATGGGATTGTGGAAGATATCCCTGTACTTTTAGAGTTAATCTAGAGTAATATTCAAAACATGCTTGTTGCTTTAAGCCCAGAAGCAATAAGAATCCTTTTGTGAAGTGGGCTTGTGTCCATAATTTTTATTTCAATAAAATGCATCTTTTTAAGAAAATAATTTTTTTTCATATTGTACATTCTTTTGTGTTTTAGAATATTCTTTCATTCTTTATTCATGACCATACTATAAAAATAATCATCCTTAGAATCATTCATTCTTTGGATTGCCTTTGTATCTAGGTACCCAGATATCAATGACATGAGTAACGTTGTTACAGACTCTCTTTTTGAATGAGATATGGGTTTAGGGGATCTAAGGACTTTGAAGATGATAGAGATTGTAGCCTATCTTTTAATTTGTTAAGGATAGTAGAACAAGTGAAAATAGACTCTACTTTGCAAAGGGTCAGTGGACATTACAAGTTCAAGAAAAGAGTGAAGATCGAAGCATAGCTCACCACAGAAATAAGGCAAGACATCATTGAGCTATTTTCAAGAATTGCAAGATGTTTTTATACAACCATATCGAGGAACGCTAGGCTTGAAATGTGGGTATGCTATTCTACGATGGTCAAGCTAATCAAAAGGATCGGGCTACTGGTTTACCAAGAAAAGGAAATTGCATCAGTGTAACATCCCAAAATTGGGCCTAGGAGAATTGAGCCCAATGGGCTTTAGGCGTAGTAGCGTTTAAATTTTTGGAGAATAAGAGATCGGCTTAAATGCAAGTTAGACCTATTGGATAAGTGATTTTGGAAGGTTAGAGGGCCTCTATGAAGTCCTGGGATCAAATATTGGCTTTGGGGAAATTTTGGTTTTAGGTGAAAAAAACCACGGAAGTTGGCGGATAGGCCTTAAGAATAAAATATGGAGAAAATGACACAAGTAGAGTGTGTGGTGTAGTGGCAAAGTGACGCCACATAGAGACAAGGAGTGACGCCACAAGGAAGGAAGGAGGTCCAAGGTTCAAGTCTTGGCTTTTGCATTTTGGTTTCTTTTTGCTTGGACCTTAGAATTTGGCCCATAGTTTATATTTAGTTGCGCATGGTTTAAGACACAAGAGGAGCTTGTGGCCAAGTGGTTAGCGGCGTGGATTATGTTGCAAGGGAGCCTAGGTTCGAATCTCATGAGAAGCAAGGGAGTATTTATTTTACGGTTTGGACGGCAAGAGTTTCAGTTGGATTTAAACTCTACTGACGAAGGGATCCCACATCGGAAAGATACAAAGAAGGATGGTGAAGAGCTAGCTATATAAAGAGCATCTTAGGAGGAGAGTAAACACATCTTGGAGGGCGTTTGGGCACAATAGTGATCGGAGCGCGGATTAGCCCCAGAGTCCTATCAGGTGTGTAACTCTCTCTACTCTAGTTGTAGAGCGGCAAAATGCCAAAATGTCGGTTACACGACATTAGTAGCCACACGAGCGTGCGAGCGCATGTGTGGGGCTTCGACGCAATAGTTGAGGCCATCAGTAGTATTCTCGTGGGTTGGGGCTGCTTGGGCCTCGATGGGCCAAAGTGGGCCCATATGAGTAAATTGTATGATTGGTTAGTATATGTTGAACTAGACTAGGTGAACTTATATACGTGGCTAGATTTGTGCTAGGTGGGCCACACGAGTATGTGGGCCTGGATGGGTCGAAATCGGGTTTTAGGCCCAATCGTCTGGTACGACCGAAAATGGTAGCTGAGTCGCTAGTGGCGACATTAGGCCTTCGGAAAGGCCATTACAGTTGTGAATTTACGAAAATACCCTTGGTGGGTAAATTACGAAAATGCCCTTGGTAGGTAAAATTACGGTTATACCCTTAGAGGTTGATTAGCATGATTATGTTGTTTAGTTTTGGCCGATTGTAGGGAAGGCAGAACCTTTTTAGGAGGCGTATAGTCAGCATTTGCAGTAGTGATCTACCGAGATTTGGAGACTTGAGACTTTTAGGAGCCACGTGTGATTTTGGGGTTTAGTCAACTGTGCTAATCAGGTGCGTAATCATCGCCTGCCTTTCTTGATTAATTGTTTATTAATGTGTATACTTGAGTATGATGTGTGATAGCCGACAATAAAGGCTAAAGTGATGGATACCCATGTGTGGGGTAATCGGTTAACAGGTTAGTAAATTGTGATATTAAATTATTTATGGTGCCTGTGTGATATAATAATGAGCATGTGAGGTATACTCATTCGATATAATGATTTGACATGATACATTTGCATATTTGCATGGGGATTGGTTTTGATCAAGGAAGGACGGGTGTACATATTATGTACGTGGTCTAATGTTAGCCTCGTGCTACATTAGCGCTTGATGATTATTAGTGTGCTTCATCAAGGAGATGTTAGCTAGGTGCCCATCTCGGTGGTTGATAGTGAGTGCATCACCGTAGATGGATTAATGTTGGGATCACTTATGTGATCGGTGGCTCTCGCTGACGGCCTTGAGCAACAAGTCTCGCCAAGGTAGGATTTGAGGATCACGATGTGATCGGTGGCTCACCACGACCTTGTCTGTGGTCCGCCGAGGTAGGATATGTGGGATCACTTTCGGTTGTGATCGGTGGATTAGCTACTGCCTTGGGCGGAGTCTGCTAAGGTTGGTGTAATGGATGGACTTAGGTTGGGCTGGGATACATTTGGCATGACCGGTTGTATGGATTTGTGTGGATATGGGTCAAGCCCATACGTGTGGAAACATGTGTAATGATTATGCATCGAGTCGTGGACTCACCCAATTTTTCTTAACCATTTCGTGTGATTCATGAGCTTGGACCGGGTTGGAGTGGATACGAGGTGGCCATGCGAAAAAGAGATTTTGATTATTTTACGATATTTGAAATTAAGTATTTTGTTTAAATATTGGGTTGTAATAAGGGCCTTGTTATTATTTTTGGTATTATTTTATTATGGGCTTAATTTAATTAAATTACTATGTGAAGATGATTTTATTTTTAGCCACCTATTTATTCAAAGTATATACATAAAAGTTTTAATTTGGACATTTTATAATAACAAAGTTTTACTTATAATTTTAAATGGACATGGTTTTCAAAAGTTAACAAATTTACATGTTTTATTCTAAAGTCAAAAAGATTTTCAACCGTTCTTCCGTAGTGACATACCAGATCCGGTCAGGGCTTGTGGGCCGGGTTTGGGGTGTTACAATCAGTTACACCATAAATGCCAAATTGGGAAGACAAGACTTATGTGCCTCCTCCATTCTTTCTATAGGTGGGGCATAGATGTTATGAGGCAGATCTCGTCAAAATCATTTAGTCGATACCAATTCATCTTCATGTTATCAATTACTTTGCTAAGAGGGTGAAGGTTGCTTCATATGCCAAAGTTACAAAGTCAGCAGTCATCAAATTCAAATCCAAATCCAAATGCAAATTCAAATCCAAATGCAAATTCAAATCCAAATCCAAATCCAAATCCAAATTCAAATCCAAGTTCAAATGCAAATGCAAGTTCAAATACAAATTCAAAAAAAAAAAGTGGCAATAAAGAATGCCAGAAAGAAAATTGTTTAACATAATTGCACAATGTCAAAAATTTACAGTCTGTTCAAAGATCAGACACCATATTAGTATAGCAAAGGCAAAAAAAAAAAAAAAACCATTCAAAATTTTTGAAAAATGGCTGAGACTTGTAAAGGTTGGCATAGAGAAGTTACCATTTACCCTCTATGTTTCTTGAACGTTGGCCAGGACCTTCACCGGGGCAACATCTTTCTCATTGGTTTATGAAAAGGAAGCAATTGTTGATTCTTTTCTCCAAGCTTTGATTGAATTAAGAATTGGATGAAACAGAATGTTTCCAGCAAACTTGATTGAAAGTATTCAAAACGGATGATATGGGCTTATGACAAAGAGGTTCGTCCAAGAGAATTCCATAATGGGGACCTGGCATTAAGAAAGATCCTTCACATACAAAAAGACTTCAGAGGAAAGTAAATGCCAAATTTGGAAAAACCTTATGTAGTGAAGAAGATTTGTTCTGGAAGATCATTAACTTTGACCAAGATGGATGTCAATGACATGTTCAAGCTCGTGAATTCATATTTCGTTTAAAAGGAGAGGCCAAGGTGAAAACCTGCAAAGGGCACCTTGAGACCTTAAAAAAATGAAAAAATAAAAAAAGGAAAAGAAATAAAAAATTTTCAATCAAAAAAAGAAGAAAGAAAAAGGAGAGGCCAAGGCGAAAACCTGCAAAGGGCGCTTTAAGACCAAAGGGGATTTGAGTTGAAAACCCGAAAAGGATGGCTCAAATTTTGATCGAAAGTGGGACATACAGTAGTTTCACTACGCTTGAATTAACAATGAGGAAGTATGTGATGTCTTGGGGCATCGGCAAAGTACTCCAGATCCTCTAAACACATCCTGGGCTCAAAATGGTCATCAAGAAGTTTGAACAAGAGAAGCTCAGGCTGCGATGTCTGGGGCACCTAGTTTCCATCTTTCCCATTCTAAATTTGTTGTCTTTAATTATTTTATTCATTTCAAAATACACTACCAATAAATTTCCTTCTTGATTGCGAATTCTTTGCTTAGCTTATTTGTTTCGAGCTATGCTCTTAATTAATTCCTTTCCTGTCCATTGCTATGATCTCTTTCAAGCATTTTGCATTGAAATAATGATTAGTGGACTAATAATACTTTCATAAAAGGAGTTTCGCATATTACTCTGGAAGCTTCTGAATAATAAAAGGACTCGAAATAGGACTATTGTTTAAAACCCACCAAGTTTAAGGGATGAAAATATTGGTGGAGAAAGAGTCCAAATTAAGACTATCTCTTCGAATTTTTGTAGGATATTGCGTCAGTGATACAATCTTTATGAAAAATGGGCAATGTTAACCCAAGAGTAAAAGGGGAATCATTCTCGAAAAAATGATATTCTGCATACATGCGAGCATCATGCATACACATATGATTGGGACACCCGAGGAGTGATCAGTTGATGGAACAAGTTACAGTCCTCTGCCCTTGAGTTGTGATGGTATGAATGGAAAATGATACAGGCCATATACCTTTGAATAACAATGGGATGGGTTGAAGAAGAAACAAATCCTACATTTTGGACTCGCAGTGGGATGGATTGGAAAAGATTCAGATCTTATACTCCAGAGTCATAATGAGATGAACCCTGAAGTTACAGTGGGGCAAATCTGTTTGAGCAAGATATATGGTTTTCTCGAGTTTTCTGTCAAGAATACCAGTCGAACAAAAGGCAGCATATTACCCTAATGAACAATGAACGGTAACACCTTAAGCAGGGATCATTCTCATAAAATTCTGTATTCATGCAAAACACATTTAATTAAGGGCATTCGATTTATTCTGATCATTGCATCCTAATCATTCTCATGACATTCTGCATTCATGCAAATGTCATCCATAATACATTTAGTTAGGAGTATTAGATTCATTCTGATCATTGCATCCTAACCATTTTGCATAAGCATAAACACATAAAATCGATTTTACAGGATAGATTCCCCAGAGGATGGGGTCGTAATATCGGTGAATTAGCAGATCTCATTTTCCTGAGTTTGCAGTGAAGCGGATCGAAGATACAAGTCTGGCACCCCTGAGTTTGTAGTGGAGCAGACTGAAGATCTTGTCTCCCTGAGTTTCCAGTGGAGTAGATTGAAGATAGATCTGGCAATTCTGAAGTTGTAGGAGTAGATCGAAGACTTCAGATTTGTCTCCCTGAGTTTGCAGTGGAGCAGATTGAAGATTGCAAATTTGGCAATCCTGAAATTGCAGGAGCAGATTGAAGATAGCAAATCTGGCAATCTTGAAGTTGCAGGAGCAGATTGAAGATAACAGATCTGGTAATCCTAAAGTTACAAGAGTAGATCGAAGATATCAAATCTTGTCTCCCTGAGTTTGTAGTGGAGCAAATTGAAGATAGCAAATCTGGCAATCCTGAAGTTGCAAGAGCAGATTAAAGATAGCAAATCTGACAATCCTGAAGTCGCAGGAGCAGATCGAAGACATCAGATCTTGTCTCCCTAAGTTTGCAGTGGAGCAGATTGAAGATAGCAACCGCAATCCACGAAGTTGTAGGAGCAGATTAAAGATAGCGGTCCGCAATCCGCAATATCGATCTTGTCTCCCGAGTTTGCGAGCAGATAAAAGATAGCAGATCAAAGATCAAAGACATAGCTCTTGTCTCCCCGAGTTTGCGGTGGAGCAGATTGAAGATAGCGGATCCGCATTCTGAAGTTGCGAGGCGGATCGAAGACATCAGATCTTGTTTCCTTGAGTTTGCAGTGGAACAGATTGAAGCTACAAGTCTAATTTCCTTGAGTTGGATCGAAGCACTAGTTCTCATGCCCCTAAAGATGCAGTGGGATGAATTGAAGCTATTCGAAGTGAAAAAGCACTGGAATAAGTCAAAGATTCGAAGACCGGGCAAAAATGGTCCTTTTTGAAGTCTTTGCTTCATTCTCGTTACACGACAACGAGTAAAGAGGGGAAGCTATAGGAGCCCATTTTTACCCGGGCCTAATGTTAAATAGTGACCAGATTCAACAAAATAAAAACCAATAATAAAGTCTATTTACATAATTATTAAATTAAATTCAAATCTATATTACAAACCCGAGGCCCAAAGTACACCATACCCCTGACCCAATAAACTAAACTAGCCTAAAATTATAACCTAATACAATAAATGGCCTAAGGTTAAAACGACCCAAATTGCGTTAGGAAATTCTAGAAGCCCTAGAGGCTTCTAGGCTGATCGTATCTTGTAGTAACTTGTCCCATGCACGCCTGCATCTGACCACGCTGTCTCACAAAGATCACGCCAAAGATCAACAATGGCCTCCACAGTTGTACCTGCAACAACCCATGCAAGCAAACACCAAAGCAATAGCAGAGAAGATTTTGGATATTTTATTTTTATTTACATTTTCTATTTCGGCTATACAAGAAGTCGATAGTGTACTGAAAAAAGGGATTTTTTCTTTTGATTACGCACACAATGTAGTGAATAGAGAGAAATACAAATCAGAAATAGAAACTCAAAGGTTTTTTTATTTTCTTCAATCTTCGAATTCATTTCTGTTAGCTTTTCGATTCGTTTTTTTTCCTTTTTGCATGTGGGAATAAAGAGAGAAAGGAAAATAGAATACCTGGGATCTCCGACCATCGTCTACCGTCCACGGAAGAGCTGCGGCGGAGTTGCGACGGGCCTCCAGTGGTTACTGCGGCGGGTTTCTGGGTTACCCTAGAGAGAAAAAAGGGACTGATCCCTTCATTTTTTTTAAAACTAAGCAATAAAATGATTTTTTTAAAGAGATGTCGATTTTATATATCTTTCTGATACGACGCCGTTTTGGGAGCCCATCCTCATGGCCAAAACGACGTCGTTTCAATGCTAATCCGAGGGCACGACTCGACCCTACTATAGGTTCCGCATGTTTTTTTAATGGGCTAATTTCCCTTTTCGTCTTTCTGTATTTTTAGTTCTTTTAAATTAAGTTTTATTTTATTTAAATTTCGCCCTTAAATTTTACGCCATTTTAATTTTAATCCCTCTTTAAATACAACGTTTAATAACTTGGGCAAATTTTGATTTTAATCCCTTTAATTTACGCGCATTGTATTTTAGTCCTTTTTTTATTTCAATTAATTTATTGCTTTTTAGCTCTCTAATTTTGTTCGATTACAATGCGTCCTTTAATTATTTATTTAATTATTTGTTTATTAATTCCTCTAATTATTTTCTTTTATTAATATTAAATATTATACATTTTAAATGGTTTTAGATATTATTTATTTCTATTTGCATGTTATTTTCATTATTTATATGTATATATATTTATATACATATAATTATATTAAATTATTTTATGCATATACTATTGGTTATATATATATATATATATATATCTATTATACATATAATTTGTTTCTTTAAAAGACCCTATTCTAAATTATATATTTATACACTTTTATATATCATTATTATTCTTATATGTACATTATTTTATATGAAGTTTTTTATTTATTTACGTATATATTACTTAAATTGATACATATTATTTGCTTATTACTTTAAAATTTGCTATATTTTGTTTTAATTAGTTTTCAATTAATTATATTTTTAGTTTTCGTTATTTCTTAATTAATAATGTTGGTTTTCTTTAAAGAATTGTGAGATTATTGATTTTGTATATAATTGAATTGTATGTTCATGTTATCATTCTTATCATCCATTTGTACAAAGATTGTATTTAGATATTATTATTCCATGCTCGACGCTATATTTTTGTTTCTCATTATCAAGTTATTCAATAAAAGCATTTTAAGTCGAATTTAAAATCACTTATTTAAAAGTTTTAAAACAAGGTAATATTGGATATTTGGAAATTTTAGGAAATCGTGCCCTATCGTGCTGGGTTTCAGTTTTTCATTTGACCAAATAATAAAATGTCCTTTTTAAATTTTGTACATATTTTCAAAATGAGGCAATATTTGTGCGTTTGGAAATTTGAAGAATCGTACCCTATCGTGCTGGGTTTCGATTTTTCCGTTTGAACCAAATATCCTTTTAAAATTTTGTCCAAGTTTCGAAATAAGACAATATTTGTGTTTGGAAATTCGAGGAATCGTGCCCAATCGTGCTGGGTTTCGATTTTCCGTTTGACCAAATAACCAAAAATCCTTTTAAAATTTTGTTCATAAGGCAATATTTGTGCTTTTGGAAATTTGAGGAATCGTGCCCTATCGTGTTGGGTTTCGGTTTTCCGTTTGACCAAATAACCAAATATCCTTTTTAATTTTATTAATGTTTGCAAAATAAGGCAATATTTGTGCGTTTGGAAATTCAGGGAATCGTGCCCTATCGTGTTGGGTTTCACTTTTCTATTTGACCAAAAACCAAATATCCTTATAAAATTCTGTCCATGTTTTCAAAATAAGGCAATATTTGTGTGCTTGGAAATTTGAGGAATCGTGCCCTATCGTGCTGGGTTTCGATTTTCTGTTTGCCCAAATAACCAAATACCTTTTCAAAATTTCAATGCATGAGCTTTGAGAATTTTGGGATGATCTTGAATTCGAGGACTTAAATTGTCATATCCTATCATGCTAGACGTGATATCTTATTCCTTCGAAACAAGGGAATCTATGGAATTTCAAAATCGTTTGAAATTTTTCGACATTAGGACATCAATTAATCAATTTGGTACCAATTTTGTGCGTTGTGAAGGTGCTAATCCTTCCTCGCACGTAACCGACTCCGGAACCCGTTTTCTTCTTGAAATTTGTAGACCAAAATTGATTTTTTTTTGAAAATAAAACAAAACATTTTTATAGGTGACCCGATCACACCTAAATAAAAATGACTGGTGGCGACTCTACCTGTCATTTTAAAGTCAATCACTGCTTTTTCAAACAAAAAAAATGGTTTCAACAAGGGCAAAATGGTAATTTTGCCAGCAACTTTTTCCAAAATCGTGACGTAAATCTTGGATCCCTATTTAAAATGATCGACAATGGTACACCATAAAACCTTATTATCTCCGACATGAACAAGTCCGCTAATTTATCAAGTGAATAATTGACTCGCACTAGTATAAAATGGGTGACTTTGTAAGTCCATAGTAATGTGGTACCATTTCCATTCGGAACCATAATGGGTGAAGTAGGCTCAAGGTACTTGGTGTTCACCTTTACTTGTCGACAAATTATGCATTTCAACACAAACTCAAATATCCTTCTTCATATTCGCCACCAATACTATTGCTTCAAGTCATTGTACATTTTAGTGTTACCGGTGCACTAATAAACATTCGCTATGCTCATGCAAAATCCTCCTAATAAGCTCATCATTCCCAGACACAAACTCTATCTCCAACATCGACATCTATTGAATCAATCTAAAAATCGACTCAATGCCCGATTCGCATTGAGCTCTCTTGTCTCGTAAGTCACCGCTACTTCTTTGGGCCTCATAAATCCCTTCAAGGAACATCGGTCTAGCCTCAATTCGCTAGAATAGAACCATCTACCGGCAAGGTCATCTACGATTCAATGCTCTCAAAGAAAATAGAGACTTTCTACTCAAAGCATTGGCGATTACATTCGCTTTCCTAGATGGTAATCGATGACCAACTCATAATCCTTTATCAACTCTAGCCATCTCTCGCGCTTAAATTCAGCCTTTGAGTCATCAAATACTTTAAACTTTTTGATCGGTGAAAATCGACATCTTTCACCGCATAAATGGTGTCTCAAAATATTTAATGCAAAAACAATGGCGCCAACTCTAAATCATGCATCCGATAATTCTTCTCATGTGGCTTTAATCGCCTAGAGGCATAGGCTATCACCTTGCCTCCTTGCATAAGTACACGCCCTAATCTGCTTAAGGAGGTGTCATCAGAATCATGAATTCCTTCCCAACTCAAAGTTGCACTAGGACCGGAGCCTCACAACATTGCCTTCAATTTCTCAAAACTCGCTGGCATTTTTCCGCCTAGTCAAACTTTACGTTTTTCTGTAATAATTTTGTCTTTAGGGTCGCTATCATGGAAAACCTCTTGACGAATCGTCTGTAGTAGCTAGCTAGGCCTAGAAAACTTCTAACTTCAGATACATTTTCGGCAGCTTAATCCACAATAGTCGATATCTTACTTGGATCAACTCGACTCCATCTCCCAAGATAATATGTCCCAAAAATCCAATCTCTAAGCCAAAACTCACTTTTGCTAAACTTGGCATAACCGATTATCTCGCAAAATCAGCAGAATCGTCATTAAGTGTTCGCATGCTCACTCTCACTCGGGAATATATCAAGATATTATCAATGAAAACAACAACAAACTTGTCTAGGTATGGTCAAATATGCGTTCATTAAATCCATGAACACCGTAGAGCATTTGTCAAACCGAAAGGCATAACTAAGAATTCATAGTGCCCATACCTTGTTCGAAAAGCAGTCTTTAGCACATCAGAGTCCTTCACTCTTAATTGATAGTATCCTAACCTTAAATCTATCTTAGAGAATACAATGGCTCCCTTTAGTTGATCGAACAAATCGTCGATTCTTGGCAATGGGTACTTGTTCTTTATTGTTACATTGTTAAGCTTTCGGTAGTCTATGCCCAATCTCATAGAGCCATCTTTCTTTTTCACAAATAATACTGGAGTGCCCCATGGAGAATAACTCGGCCTAGAGAAACCTTTATATGTTAAATCTTGCATTTGTGCCTTTAATTCTTTCAACTCAGTTGGGGCCATCCTATAAGGAGCAATCGATATTGGCACAATGCCAGGAACTAACTCGATACCAAACTTAACCTCTCTAACCGGAGGCAATCCTGCAATTCCTCAAAAAATTTGTGTATTCAGATACTATCTAAGATCGACTCAATCTTTAGCTCGCTTTGGCATTCATCACAAAAGCTAAATACGCCTCATACCCTTTTCTTATATACCTTTAAGTCGTCATGTGAGAAATCAACATCGGTGACTTATCTTGTTCATTTGATTCAACATGAAGGACATCCCTATTTTCACATATCAACTCAATATATTTCTTTCAACATTTTACTATCACATCATGAGTGGTTAACCAATCCATACCAAGAATAATATCAAATTTATCAAATGGCAATAGCATGAGGTTAGCCCTAAAGTAATGACCTCTAATCATTAAGGGACAATCTTTACATACTTTATCAACTAACACACTTTTACCTAATGGATTGGACACCTTTATCACAAACTCGTGGACTCTACGAGTATTCCCATACTAGATACTAATTTCATGCAAATGTATGAGTGGGTAGATCCGGATCTATTAAAGCAAGAACTTTAGTATCATAAAGAGAAAAGGTACCGTAATAACATTAGAGAAGATGCCTCTTCATGAAAAGCGAATAGCATAAGTCCTTACAAAGGCCCTACCCTCGTGTCTCGCACTGCTCTCCGAGGTTACCTTTACCGCCGCCCACTTCGGGGTTCTTCTATGGTCATCCTCTAACAATGCTCCTGCACATCGCACTCTAAGCTTTCTTCTTTCATCATCTCGTGACATTCTCTTATGAAATGGTTTTGGGAACCACACATGAAATAAGCATTTTCATGTGCTCGACATTCACTTGGGTGTCATCTGCCACATTGTGGACATTCTAGCCGATTAGTTCGAACGCTCTCGACACTAGCGATGGAAGTAGTCTGAGCCTTACTCCCCAGACATCGCTTACTCTTGCCCTGCTTGAAAACCCGACTGAAGTAGCTGATCGGGTATAAAAATCTCTTGACTTCTTTGACGAAGATTGGAATGACTTATTCCACTGCCTCTTTCTCGAGTCACGAGACTCCATCTCAGCTTTTCTTTTCTCTTTTACTAACTCCTCAGCCTTACAAGCCCGCTCTACCAACACAACAAACTCCTTCAACTCTAGGATAGCAACAAACAACTTAATATCTTCGTTTAGTCCATCCTCAAATCTATTGAACATAATGGCTTCAGTAGATGCACACTCGCGAGCATATTTACTGAGTCTTATAAACTCACGCTCATGCTCAGTTACTGACATCTTGCCTTGCTTCAATTCTAGGAATTCTTTTCTCTTTTGACCTATAAACCTTTGACTGATGTACTTCTTCTTAAATTCTTCTTGGAAAAATTCCCATGTAATCCTTTCCCTTGGTACAACTGACACAAGGGTATTCCACCATTGGTAAGTGGAATCTCTTAGAAGGGAAACCACACACTTCATGCACTCTTCTGGTGTACATGATAACTCATCAAATATCCTGATGGTATTTTCAAGCCAAAACTTTGCCTTTTCGGGATTGTCATCTTTACTAGCCCGAAATTCCTCTGCTCCTTATTTTCGGATCCGATCAACCGAAGGTTTTTCTCTTCTTACTACTTCTACGACTTGAGGGCCTATAAAGGTAGACTGAGGAATAGGCGAGGTGGAGGGTTTAGGTATTCGAGTTCGCGAACGAACTCAGATACCAAGCATTCATCATGTGGAGAAAGGCTTTTTTATCCTCTTCTCCTCCTATCTGACTTACTGTTGTCAGCCTATGCTCACTTTCATTAGGCATCGTCCCTTCGGTGGAAATCGGCGCATTACTTTCTACATCATTTTCCACAGCTCATTCGGGATCCATTTACTATATGAAAACACAATTTAAGTCGTCAGAGTCGTCACACTATCATTATGAAAATACTCTTATATATGGCATGTATAGCTAGTCTCAGATTACGCCACGTTAGTCCTAGAATTGACTAAACCGTAGCTCTAATACCACTAAATGTAACACCCTTACTCGTAATCAATTCCGCAACTGTGTTCGAGGCATTACCGTGCTTAACCTTGCTTGAAAGTGTGATAATGGACCGTAAAATCTCGCTCAAACTTATTTCTTACTCATTCTCTACCACTTGGCCCTAAACATACCTCCGAGAGGTTTCGAGATTTAATCGGAGAATTTTACGAACTCGAAAAACTTTTCATCAAAATAGGTCCACACGCCAGAAGTTGAACTAGGGCACGCCTGTGCCCCTAACACATGCCCGTATCTTCCACTCATGGTCGACATCGACTAAATTCACACGGCCTTGCCACGCCTGTGGCCCTAGCCCGTGCCAACCTTGGCATTCTCGACTTATCCACACGGCCTACACAAACGCCTGTGTGCTCAACAGGTGGCGATTTAAATCCCAAAGGCAAGGTGTGCTTTCACACGGCCGGGCACACGCCCATGTTCTAGTCGTGCCTCCCACATGGCCTAGACACATGCCCGTGTGTCTACTCTTATGAACAAGAACAAGGCTATTTACCAAGCCCTTTAACTACCCTCACTTGTATACACACGCATTCATTCAACATCCATATACAAGAGCATACACTTCAAGAAAGTAATTTTCATATAACATAAAAACTTGCCAAGTATCGGCCTAACATAATAGACCGTTACAAAAAGACTTCAATACTTTAATAAGCCAACACTTTGGCCAACAATTATGATCTAACCAAAATATTCGAATCCTATACATAATACGACATAATAATTGATTTAATAAAATACATATGAAACCTTAGATTTAAACAAACTTATCTCTCAGATTCAAGATGTATGTAGACGTAACACCCCAAACCCGGTCTATGCTAAGACCCGATTTGACATGTCACATGAATTGAACATACGTATAGTCTTTTAAAGATTCAAAGAAAACGGATTTTCAAAATTTTTTTTTGAAAAGGTGTTTATTGAAAACCGAGGTTGATTGTTAAATCTAATAATTTAAGACGTAAAAATTTATAATTTAAAAACCTAAGAAAAATTTATTTAATGTTCCGAGAACTTAAGAGAGTTCGAAGAAATTTTTGAAAACAAAGATTTTAAAAGAATTGTTACAAAGAAACTTTCGAGTTAAAATATTTAAGAATGAAAACCCTTTTTTTTCATGTTTATTTACGGAAAACGTTTATTTCTATTTTAGAAAAATAAAATCCCACTTAAGTACTTTAAAGCATATCATAGAATCCATCCATAGGTAAAGCATCCATAAAATTTAACCAAAGGCCTTATTACAACATAACTTAAATAGAAAATATTAAAAGTACTTTAAAGAAATCTGAAATTTAAATAACTCATTATTCGTAGTATGGCCACCACTGAGTCGCCATTGGCCCAAGCCTCCGTCACTGATCATTACCTGAGAAGGGTAAAGAAAACGGGGTGAGTTACTTAGAACTCAGTGTGTAACTCACTTACCATAGTCCACCGGGTCAAAACCATTTAAGCATTTATTTGGGCCTCGAGCCCATTACAAATATAACAATTTAACATGTATAGAATGCATGTGATATGCAATTCCCAAAACCAAACCTAAATTTCCATCCGCTACACACCACCTGCATTAACCAAAGACACCTGGGGAGCTTTAGTCACCCACCCCGCCAACACACCAAATCGGGCATTAAGCCATATATCAAATCGCATAAAGCCATATATCAAATCGCATAAAGCCATATATCAAACTAGGCATAAAGCCATATATCAAATCGTGGACAAGCCACCAGAATTTTGTAGCAAAGCTACCAGAACTTCTCTTCATCAAAATCCCAACCCATGCAAATCATGTATGTAACATGCATAAAATTTATTCATATAATTATTCCAACATAAGGCCCATTATAAAAATTATTACAATCTGGCCCATATCATATTTTAGCCCATCTAACAATTTGGCCTATTTCATCTCATATCCCACATATGGCCCAAAGTATCACATATGGCCCAAAATATCACATTTGGCCCATTTATCACTTTTTATCGTTTTAGCCCATTAAGGGCGATTTCAAAATTTTCACGATCTTAATACCGATTTCATGGTCTTAACATTAAAGTGTTAATAATATCATATTTTTCGATTTCACCAACTTTTCAATTTTTAATCCAATGTTTACTACGGTATAGTCATCTAACCCATGAGACACAAAGGTGAGATTACACACTTGATTACGGTGAGCACTACACTTTCTTGATCGTCGACACCTAAAAATTTTATATCGCTCGATTAGAACACTTAACACTTAAAATAAATCTATTCTAAGATAAGCGTTCTAGATTTTTACCTTCAAATTTTGAACAACAACTATTTTTGGTTCTCCCTGCTGATTCGTTCACAACCTCGGTGGAAAATCTCGATCGCTTGTGCCTCACGACTCACGAACAACCTCAAATAACCGATTTTCACCGGATGAGGGTCCACAACCCGATGGAAAATATCGAATTGTCAAATGTTCCTTCTTCTTGAATCTAGAGGAATAGCGAATCCGCCTCTTCCGATCACTATACACCACCCTTTTGACCCTATCTTTTTGCCTCCAATGACACAAGAATATTAGTCCAACTATTATTTCGTAAATTAAGACGATTGGTTTAAAGAAGCGAAATTGGCTTACCATGAAATCCTTACGCTCAAAGGATAAAATCAAGCGATAGCGTCCCTAAAGTAACATCGATTAGTAAACCCCATCATTAACTAAATAATGAGTAATATGGAATCCTTGATAAAACCCTTACCTTAAAACTTTGACCTAATCCTAGCGATTCACAATGATTTTGGACACTCCAAATTTTGGCCTTCCACTAAGTTTCTAAGATAAAGAAAAGATTCGAGTGAGTCATGGTATGATGATGATATCAATCCAAAAAGACCATCCCACACCAACATGAAATTTTGGCACAAAGGAAAAGGGAAAATAAAAATACTAAAGTATTATACTAGCCATTTACCAAGTGATCAAAGTGTGAGAAGAAAAGAATGAAATGATTTGAGAAGAAGATAAGTGTGGCGAAAAATTCGGCTATGAAATAAAAGTATAAGACAATTAAGTGTTTCAATTTTGGTTCATTTCAAGAATAGAAGATGAACAAAAAGAGAGATTTGAGGCTAGAGAGCATTCGACAATGGAGGAAGAAAAAAAGAGAAAATGGGCTTCAAGGTTTTGGTGTTTTCGCACTAGGGAAATGACTTGAGAGAATAGGTAAATTAAGACCAAAATGGTCAAAATGGAATGACCAAAAGAAAACAAAAGATGCTTACCTAATGCTCAATGTGCATTCAGCTAGGAGAGGAAAGATGGAGAGAAAATGCTTTTGAGAAAAACACAAAATAACCAAATGCCAAATGACCAACTAGCTACCAACCTTACCAAAGCCTTCAACAAAATTCGTCACCCCTAGCCCCCAAAATCGTCCAAATACATGGACACCAAGGTCAAAGTTTGGCCATTCCAAACTTTCCAAAACACATTCCTTATAATGTGCCTTGTGTTCCCCCTACATGCCATATTCCTATTATTCCCTACCTTAAGTTTGCACTTGCCTTTTCTCTTAGCCACCTTACCATAAAAAAATAAAGTCCAACCTACCATAATTGCTAGCTTGACCGACACTATGAAGATGGAAAGCAAGAAAAATAAAATTCTCATGCATAACAAGGGATTCGAACCTCCTCCCTCAAGTAACACTCATGGGGCCATAATCCCATTTACTACTTGCTCATCTTATGCTAACTTTTGCCACTTAATTTCCTTAAACATCAAGGTTACTTGTTCCACTTCAATAAAGTACTATTTACCAAAATTTATTCCAAAATCCAATTAAATCCCGAGCCTTCTCGAGACTATTAAAACACACATATTGAATGATTTCATTAGCTAAGCACCAAAATTATGCAACATATCGATTCTTAATTTTTTTAGGATGGTACAATTCTACCCCCTTAAAGAAAATTTCATCCTCAAAATTTACCTGGTTAAAAGAGGTGAGGGTATTGTTGCCGAATTGCATCCTCAGGCTCCCATGTAGCTTCCTCCGCTCCATGATTACGCCATAGAACCTTAAGCAACGGTACTGACTTCTTTCTTAGCACCTTAACATCACGATCTAAGATTTTCACTGGTTCCTCCTCGAAAGACAAGTTAGGCCTTAACTCAACCTCCTCTACTGGTACTATATGAGACGGATCCGATCGGTAACACCTTAACATTGAGATGTAAAAAATGTTATGTATCTGATCAACTCCAGAGTTAACTCAAGCTGATAAGCCACTGATCCTACACGCTTCGACATACGATACGGTCCGATGAACCTAGGGCTCAACTTGCCCTTCCTTCCAAACCTGAAGATCCTCTTCCAAGGTGAGACCTTTAGAAAGACCTGATCTTCCACCGCAAACTCAATATCCTTACGCTTCAGATCTGCATATGATTTCTGTTTATCGAAAGCTTCTTTTAACCAAGCCCGTCTTACCTTTACCTTTTCTTCCCGTTTTTGGTATCAGCTTAGGACCTAATAATTTTCGTTCACCCAATTCAGTCTAACAAGTAGGAGTACGACACCTACGACCATACAATGCCTCGTAGGGTGCCATCTGAATGCTAGACTGATAGCTATTGTTATACGCAAACTCTGCCAACGGTAGAAAATCCTCCCAACTACCTCTAAAGTCAATCACACAACCCCTTAACATGTCTTCCAAAATCTGGACTACTCTTTCCGACTGACCATCTGACTGAGGATGAAAAGCCGTGCTGAAGTTTAACTTTGTTCCCAGAGCCTCATGCAAAGCTTTCCAAAACCGTGATGTAAACCTAGGGTCCCTGTCTGATATAACACTGGTACCCCATGCAACCTCACGATCTCCGCTACATACAACTTAGCCAACTTCTGCAATGAGAAATCCATACGAATCGGTAGAAATGGGCGCCTTCGCCAACCGATCCACTATTACCTAGACGGAATCTTTCTTAGTAGGTGTTAAGGTAACCCACTAATAAAATCCATCGCATCGCTTCCACTTCCATAATGGAATCTTCACCGGTTGTAGCAATCCCGACGGCAGTTGATGTTCCGCCTTCACTTGCTGACATGTCAAGCACCTACTTACAAAATCCGTAACCTCTCGCTTCAACCCTGGCCACCAATACTACTCCCGTAGATCTCGATACATTTTATTTCCTCCGGGGTACATAGCATAGGGCTACTATGCGCCTCGCAGTAATCATTTGTCTCAAATCCAATCCATGGGTATACAAACTCTTCCACTAAACACAACACTCCATCCTTACTCATTCCAAAATCCCTTATTACACCACTTTCAACTTGTTGAACTAAGGGACCCAACTTTTCATCCGATAATTGCTTCTCCTTAACTGCCCAACCACACGTGCTTCACCGAAGTTCGCTAGAAGACTACCATCTTCATACAGATCGAGATGAGCGAACATCGCCTCAAACCGATATTACCATTTAATCAACGCGTCGCTACCACGCTAGCCTTTCTAGGGTGATACTCGATTGTGAAGTCATAATCCTTTATCAGCCCAATCGAAACACCCCAAATCCGCCCACAAGCCCCGACCGGATCTCGCATGCTTCTAAAGAAAATCCATTCAACTCGCTTGAAACTTTGCTAAAAACTTGTGTATTTTTGAAAACACTGATTTGGGTTGGGCTTGAATTAAGAACCCGTGTCGATAAGGTGTTAAAATCATTTTGATATTTATACTTAAGAAAATTTTTACTTATAACTTTAATATGACAATAATTATATCATACTAAGTACTTTAATAGCATGCACAAACAACTTAGTACTAATGGCCTTATTACATCAAATGAAAACCCAGAATAATTCAAAACTTGGAAATTTTAAAACTATAAAAACAAAATATAACAATCGTCAAATTGAGCATGGCCACCCCTGAGCTTCTCCCGACCCGGTCCATTACTGATCATCACCTGAAAAGTAGTCCCACAAGGGGTGAGTCAAACAGACTCAATGTGTACAATCAACACTAAGTCTCAATCAGATTTAGGCATGTCAAATCATACATATTCATATAGCATTTAAATAAAATGATGTAATCCCGGACCCAATCCTAGTTATCCATCCGCCACACGTCACCCGTACCAACCATCACACCGTGGGGACTACTAAGTCAACCCTCCATCCGCTACACACCATCGAAGGCAGTCGCTGTAGTCGACGTGCTCATCGCCCTTATAAAATGCGTGGGCATAGCCACCATATATATATAATTGTGACATAAGTCACCACATTCTTATTTTGTGGCATAAGTCACCACATTCTTATATTGTGACATAAGTCACCACATTCTTATATTGGGGTTTAGAACCACCAATTCACTTCCCCTTCACATATCACCCATATGCCCCATGTCATGCAAAAACATGCAAAAATTATGCTTTATGCTTTATTCACATTCGTATAGTTGCACTTATGTGCCATAATAGATCGTATTATATTCCTAGTAGGAGTAGGAAAACGACTGAGTACTTTGTACCATTACATGGTACCTTAACCATAATCTTACACTTTTATATTAGCACATATAATAAATTAAAGTCAGAATCTATCAAGATTTAGTGTGGGGTACACACCTGATATACTTTGCAAATTCACTCCAAATCCTGAAAACCCAATCTACTGCTTTAGATCTTTACTGCCTATATTCGGCCAACCCTAATCTTATTAGTAAAATGCCATTTGGCTATAAATCCAAATCCTAATAGGATTATTGTAATCAAATTCTTACCTTGGTGCTGATTTCACTACTAATCAAATCTCGAATCGTTGAAATCCTTCTACCTTGTATTCGGCTAACATTAGATCACTTAAAGGGTTAGTTTTCGGCTTTTGAATAATTAAGAAATAGATCTCTATCATTGTTTATAGCCTTGGTTAAATGTACCTAAGTGTTTACCTTGTGATTTGAAATCCCGAAAACTTGTCACTTGTCTTGAGGAGATGTTGAGATACCTATAGGCATTGGTTAAATTTAATTCTAACTTTAAATCACATAAAAGTAGCCTATGGTCAATGCCTTACCTTAGATCTTAGAAATCCCAAACTTCATTGTGCTTCTCTTTGTGGTCGATAACTACTAAACCCAAATCCTCCTTAAGATTTCTGGTCAAAGAATAGTAATAGGAATTAGTCTTTAAATTCCAACAAGTCCTAAAAGAAAAGAATAGAAATCAAACTTGATCTCACCTCATCAAAAAAAATCGACAAAGACCTTTACTTGAATCCATTGTGGCTATTCGCTATGGCCTAAATGTCATCCACTTGATTTCGCTTTTGATGAACACTATAGGATTTCAACTTCAACAAGGAAATAAAGGAAAAGGTGTAGGACTTAGGGAAAAATCAGCAAGACTAGAGGGTCCTATATTCGGCTTTTAGAGAGAAAAACGAAAAGAGAAAGAGTTGCAGAGAGAATTTGACAGAGACTCAAAGGGAAGGAAAAGAATGGAGAAAAGCCTTAATCTCCTTCCTTGGCCGAAATTACTACCAAGAGAGTCACTTGGCCGGCCACCTCTTCCTCTCACTATCAAATTCCTTAATTCACTCTTCCTTACCCCTTTTCCTACCTTAGCTAAAATTTCCAGGAGAACTAGACCTCATCTCAAACTCCTCCCATAGACTCCTTTTGCCGTCCACCTCTCTTTTCCTTGTAGCAAAATAAAAATTCTTTTATTTGCTTCCCTAGGGACTCGAACCTTGGCCCATTTACCCTGCTGGTGGCGTCATTCCCAGAGGTTTTAAGTGGTGTCTCCGGGCCACTTTTCCAAGCCCAATTATATGTCATATTTCCCTTATTTATTTTCTTAAGGCCACCTTGCTTCAGTTCCCTCTTTTAGACTTAAAACTCGATATTTTTCTAAGGCATTTTCCTTATGTTTCAAGATTCTAAAATTCACATAACACATTCATAACACATAAGACATGCTATTTCATATAATTTAGCAATAGTGCATAAGCCCTAATCCGAGATAGTACAGTTCTACCCTCTTAAAATAATTTCATCCTCGAAATTACCTGGCTAGAATAGGTGGGGTATTGTCAGATTGCTTCTTCCGGCCCCACGAGGCATCCTCCGATCCATGATTTTGCCACAACACCTTGACCAAAGAGACCGATTTCCTTCAGAGCACTTTCACATCTCGCTCCGAATCTAAATCGCTCTTCCTCGTAGGACATGTCCGGCCTTAGCTCCACCCCTTCAACCGAAACTACGGAGATGGATCCGATCGGATCGACGTAGCATGGAAACATGAAATACGTCGCATCTGTTTCAATTCAGAGGCAACTCTAATTGGTATGCCATCGTCCGATTCGCTTAATACCCGATAGGGTCCTATGAACCTTGGGCTTAGCTTCCCTTTTCGACCAAATCTCATCACCTTCTTCCAAGGTGATACTTTAAGGAACACTTGATCTCCTACATTAAATTCAATCTCCTTCCGCTTGAGATTTGCGATGACTTTTGTCTATCGGATGCTTCCTTCAATCGAGCTCAATTATGCTAACCTTCTCCTCGATTCCGCTACTAACTCGGACCCAAAATTTGACATTCTCTCAATTCCGCCCAACACGTAGGAGTCTGACACTTCCTACCATACAACGCCTCGTACAGTACTATTTTAATACTGGCCTGATAGCTATTGTTATATGCGAATTCTGCTAGAGGTAGATATCCTTCCCAACTTCCACAGAAGTCTATCACACAGCCTCTTAGCATATCCTCTAGCACTTGATCACTGCTCGATCGGCCGTCCGATCGTGGATGGAAAGCCGCATCAAGTCCAATCTAGTGCCTAAAGCATGATGTAATGCTTTCCAAAATCGAGACGTGAACCTCGGATCCCTATCCGAGATAATTGACATCGCACTCCATACAACCTTACAATTTCGCCACATACAACCTTGCCAACTTTTGTAGGAGTAGTCAACCCGCATCGAATAAAATGTGCGGACTTTGTTAGCCGATCCACTATCACCCATACCGAGTCGTTTTGGTAGGCGTAAGGGAAGCCCACTAATGAAGTCCATGGTAATTCTCTCCCACTTCCATTGGGGAATCAGATATCAAGCAATCTCGACGAACTTGGTGTTCAACCTTAACTTGCTAACACGCCAAGCACTTCCCTACAAATTCGATAACTTCCGCTTAAGACCGCCACCAAAATTGTTCCCTTAGGTCTCTCAGACATTTTACTACCTCCGGATGCATAGCATAATGGCTACTATGCAATTCCTCAAGAATTCTTGCCTAAGTTCCACATCCTTCTAAGATACGACCTTACCTTGAAGCACAATATTCCCTCGTCATTAACACCATAATCCTCCAACTCTCCATTCTGCGCTTGTCGCAACTTAACACTTAGATCCTCATCCACCAACTGTCCTTCTTTTACTTCATTCAACCACGTCGACTTGACTTGCAACTCTGCTAGCAAACTTCCATCGTCATAGAGACTTAGATGTGCGAACATTGTCCTCAAATCCATCACCACCTTCTGACTTAGGGCATCCGCCACTACATTTGCTTTGCCCGGGTGATACTCTATCAAACAATCATAGTCCTTCAATAATTCCACCCACCTTCACTATCTCAGATTCAACTTCTTCTGAGTCAGCAGATACTTAAGGCTTTTATGGTCTGTGTAGATAACTGACTTTTCTCCATAATGATAATGCCTCCACACCTTAAGGGCAAAGACCACTGCCGCCAATTCTAAGTCATGCGTCAGGTAGTTAACCTCGTGTGGCCTTAGTTGTCGAGACGCATAAGCGACTACTTTTCCATCTTGCATGAGGACACCTCCCAATCCTGTATGGGAAGCATCACAATACACTACAAAATCCTTTCTCGCCAGTCAATCAAAACCAAGCTTCAACAAAACCTTCTTAAGCTTCTCAAAGCTCTCTTGTTGCTTATCCGTCCATGTGAAAGGAACTTCCTTCCTTAGCAACTTTGTCAGGGGCGCGGCTATCGATGAGAACCCTTCCACAAACCGTCTATAATAGCTGGCCAATCCTAAGAAACTTCAAACTTCCGTCCCTGACTTAGGTGGTTTCCAATCCAAAACTGCCTCGATCTTTCGAGGATCTACCCTTATTCCTTCAGCAGATACCACATGTCCTAAAAATGTAACCTCCTTAAGCCAAAATTCACACTTGTTGAATTTGGCGTAAAGCTTCTTCTCCCTCAACATTTGCAACACAACTCGGAGGTGTTCATTGTGTTCTTCTTCAGACTTTGAGTACACCAAGATATCGTCTATGAACACGACAATGAACCGATCTAGATAGGGTTAGAAAACCCGGTTCATCATGTCCATAAACGCTACGGCATTTGTCAAACCAAATGGCATTACCAAAACTCATAATGCCCGTATCTTGTTCGAAAAGCCGCCTTATGGATATCGCCTCTTTCACCTTAAGTTGATGATATCCAAACCTTATATCGATCTTTGAGAATATCATGCCTCTTTAAGTCGATCGAACAAGTAGTCTATCCTTGGTAACGGGTACTTGTTCTTGATGGTCAGCTTATTCAACTGACGATAATCTATGCACATGCGCATAGTTTCGTCCTTCTTCTTCACAAATAAGACCGGTGCTCCCCATGGAGACACACTGGGTCAGATGAACCCACGGTCTAGTAATTCTTGGATTTGAGCCTTAAGCTCAACCAACTCCTTTGGTGCCATTCTGTATGGGGCAATGGACACAAGAGCTGTACTCGACAGCAAGTCAATTCCAAACTCCACCTCCCTGTCCGGGGGTATTCCGGTTAATTCCTCCGGAAAGACATTTTCATATTCCCTTACAGTTCTTACTTCACTAACTCCCCCTTCTTTCGTATCCAAAGCACTAATGAAGGCCATAAATGCCTTACACCCTTCCGAACCATCTTATCACCTTTAAAGTCAAACTACGTTAGACAAGTAGTTTTGTCTTTCTCCTATCATAACTATCACTTCATCCTCTAGGGTCCTTAACTCCATTCGCTTATCGACAATCCAACACACCTCGATGCTCCACTAGCCAATCCATTCCAAGTATGAGATCGAATTCTCCAAAAGGTAATTCTATTAAATTGGTGGAAGTACCGCCTTGAAGCTCCAAAGGTATTCTCGAAACATCTTATTCACCACTACGCTTGACCTAGTGGGCTTACTACGCCATCTCCCGTCGGTCCCGTCTATAGGCTATCGGCCCAATTCTCTCAGTGATCTCATATGGTCCGATAAAATGCAGACTTAACTTACCTTTCTAGCCAAATCTAAGTACTTTCTTCCATGGCTACACTTTCAAGAATACCCTATCACCAACTTGATACTCGATCTCTTTCCTTTTTAAATCTGAGTAGGACTTTTGCCTATCTAAGGCGGCTTTCAGACAGTCACGTATCTCCATTACTTTTTCTTCAGTTTCCTTAATCAAATCGACTCTGTGTATCTGTTTCTCTCTAAGTTCTGTCCAATACAAGGGCGTTCGACAGTTACGCCCATACAATGCCTCATAAGGCGCCATTCTCAAGCTTACTTGGAAACTATTGTTGTAGGAGAATTCCACCAATGGTAAATATTTTTCCCAACTACCTTGGAGCTCTAAAACATAACATCGAAGCATGTCTTTGAATATCTGAATTACTCTTTCCGACTGCCTGTCGATCTGTGGATGGAAGGTTGTACTGAAACTCAATTTCGTGCCCAAGGCTTCTTGCAACTTTTTCCAAAATCGTGACGTAAATCTTGGATCCCTATTTAAAATGATCGACAATGGTACACCATAAAACCTTATTATCTCTGACATGAACAAGTCCGCTAATTTATCAAGTGAATAATTGACTCGCACTAGTATAAAATGGGCTGACTTTGTAAGTCCATAGTAATGTGGTACCATTTCCATTCGGGAACCATAATGGGCTGAAGTAGGCCTGAAGGTACTTGGTGTTCAGCCTTTACTTGCTGACAAATTATGCATTTCAACACAAACTCTGAAATATCCTTCTTCATATTCGGCCACCAATACTATTGCTTCAAGTCATTGTACATTTTAGTGTTACCGGGGTGCACTAATAAACATTCGCTATGCGCCTCATGCAAAATCCTCTGAATAAGCTCATCATTCCTCGGTACACAAACTCTATCTCTGAACATCAGACATCTATTGGAATCAATCTAAAAATCAGACTCAATGCCTGATTCGCACTGAGCTCTCTTGTCTCGTAAGTCACTATCACTTCTTTGGGCCTCATAAATCCCTTCAAGGAACATCGGTCTAGCCCTCAATTCTGCTAGAATAGAACCATCGGCTGGCAAGGTCATCTACGTATTCAATGCTCTCAAAGAAAATAGAGACTTTCTACTCAAAGCATTGGCGACTACGTTCGTCTTTCCTAGATGGTAATCGATGACCAACTCATAATCCTTTATCAACTCTAGCCATCTCTGCTGCCTTAAATTCAGTTCCTTTTGAGTCATCAAATACTTTAAACTTTTTTGATCGGTGAAAATCTGACATCTTTCACCGTACAAATGGTGTCTCAAAATATTTAATGCAAAAACAATGGCAGCCAACTCTAAATCATGCATCCGATAATTCTTCTCATGTGGCTTTAACTGCCTAGAGGCATAGGCTATCACCTTGCCTCCTTGCATAAGTACACAGCCTAATCTGTTTAAGGAGGTGTCACTGTAAATCATGAATTCCTTCCCCAACTCAGGTTGCACTAGGACTGGAGCCTCTGTCAACATTGCCTTCAATTTCTCAAAACTCTGTTGGCATTTTTCCGTCTAGTCAAACTTTACGTTTTTCTGTAATAATTTTGTCTTTAGGGTCGCTATCATGGAAAACCTCTTGACGAATCGTCTGTAGTAGCTAGCTAGGCCTAGAAAACTTCTAACTTCAGATACATTTTCGGCAGTTTCTAATCCACAATAGTCGATATCTTACTTGGATCAACTCGGACTCCATCTCCCAAGATAATATGTCCCAAAAATCCAATCTCTCTAAGCCAAAACTCACTTTTGCTAAACTTGGCGTACAACTGATTATCTCGCAAAATCTGCAGAACTGTCATTAAGTGTTCGGCATGCTCACTCTCACTCCGGGAATATATCAGTATATTATCAATGAAAACAACAACAAACTTGTCTAGGTATGGCCAAAATATGCGGTTCATTAAATCCATGAACACCGTAGGAGCATTTGTCAAACCGAAAGGCATAACTAAGAATTCATAGTGCCCATACCTTGTTCGAAAAGCAGTCTTCGACACATCAGAGTCCTTCACTCTTAACTGATAGTATCCTAACCTTAAATCTATCTTAGAGAATACAATGGCTCCCTTTAGTTGATCGAACAAATCGTCGATTCTTGGCAATGGGTACTTGTTCTTTATTGTTAAATTGTTAAGCTTTCGGTAGTCTATGCCCAATCTCATAGAGCCATCTTTCTTTTTCACAAATAATACTGGAGTGCCCCATGGAGAATAACTCGGCCTAGAGAAACCTTTATCTGTTAAATCTTGCATCTGTGCCTTTAATTCTTTCAACTCAGTTGGGGCCATCCTATAAGGAGCAATCGATATTGGCACAATGCCAGGAACTAACTCGATACCAAACTTAACCTCTCTAACCGGAGGCAATCCTGGCAATTCCTCAAAAAAAATTTGTGTATTCGCATACTATCGGCATCGACTCAATCTTTAGCTCAGTTTCTTTGGCATTCATCACAAAAGCTAAATACGCCTCATACCCTTTTCTTATATACCTTTAAGTCGTCATGTGAGAAATCAACATCGGTGACTTATCTTGTTCATTTGATTCAACATGAAGGACATCCCTATTTTCACATATCAACTCAATATATTTCTTTCAACATTTTACTATCACATCATGAGTGGTTAACCAATCCATACCAAGAATAATATCAAATTTATCAAATGGCAATAGCATGAGGTTAGCCCTAAAGTAATGACCTCTAATCATTAAGGGACAATCTTTACATACTTTATCAACTAACACACTTTTACCTAATGGATTGGACACCTTTATCACAAACTCTGTGGACTCTACGATTATTCCCATACTAGATACTAATTTCATGCAAATGTATGAGTGGGTAGATCCGGGATCTATTAAAGCAGTAACTTTAGTATCATAAAGAGAAAAGGTACCCGTAATAACATCAGGAGAAGATGCCTCTTCGCGAGTGCGAATAGCATAAGTCCTTACAGGCGTCCTACCCTCAGGTCTCGCAGCCTGTTCTCTGAGGTTACCTTTACTGCTCGCTCTACTTCTGGGGTTCTTCTGTGGTCATCCTCTAACAATGCTCCCAGACATCGCACTCTAAGCTTTCTCTTCTTTCATCATCTCAGGACATTCTCTTATGAAATGGTTTTGGGAACCACACATGAAATAAGCATTTTCATGTGCTCGACATTCACCTGGGTGTCATCTGCCACATTGTGGACATTCTAGCCGATTAGTTCGAACGCTCCCGACACTAGCGATGGAAGTAGTCTGAGCCTTACTCCCTGCATACTGTTTACTCTTGCCCTGCTTGAAAACCCGGTGAAGTAGCTGATCGGGTAGAAAAATCTCTTGACTTCTTTGACGAAGATTGGAATGACTTATTCCACTGCCTCTTTCTCGAGTCACGAGACTCCATCTCAGCTTTTCTTTTCTCTTTTACTAACTCCTCGGCCTTACAAGCCCACTCTACCAACACAACAAACTCCTTCAACTCTAGGATAGCAACAAACAACTTAATATCTTCGTTTAGTCCATCCTCAAATCTATTGCACATAATGGCTTCAGTAGATGCACACTCGCGAGCATATTTACTGAGTCTTATAAACTCACGCTCATGCTCAGTTACTGACATCTTGCCTTGCTTCAATTCTAGGAATTCTTTTCTCTTTTGACCTATAAACCTTTGACTGATGTACTTCTTTTTAAATTCTTCTTGGAAAAATTCCCATGTAATCCTTTCCCTTGGTACAACTGACACAAGGGTATTCCACCATTGGTAAGTGGAATCTCTTAGAAGGGAAACCACACACTTCATGCACTCTTCTGGTGTACATGATAACTCATCAAATATCCTGATGGTATTTTCAAGCCAAAACTTTGCCTTTTCGGGATTGTCATCTTTACTAGCCCAAATTCCTCTGCTCCTTATTTTCGGATCCGATCAACCGAAGGTTTTTCTCTTCTTACTACTTCTACGACTTGAGGGCCTATAAAGGTAGACTGAGGAATAGGCGAGGGTGGAGGGGGTTGTGTATTCGAGTTCGTACGAACGAACTCTGTATACCAAGCATTCATCATGTGGAGAAAGGCTTTTTTATCCTCTTCTCCTCCTATCTGACTTACTGTTGTCAGCCTATGCTCACTTTCATTAGGCATCGTCCCTTCGGTGGAAATCGGCGCATTACTTTCTACATCATTTTCCACAGCTCATTCGGGATCCATTTACTATATGAAAACACAATTTAAGTCGTCAGGAGTCGTCACACTATCATTATGAAAATACTCTTATATATGGCATGTATAGCTAGTCTCGTACTTACGCTACGTTAGTCCTAGAATTGACTAAACCGTAGCTCTAATACCACTAAATGTAACACCCTTACTCGTAATCAATTCCAGAACCAGGTTCGAGGCATTACCGTTCTTAACCTTGCTTGAAAGTGTGATAATGGACTGTAAAATCTCGTTCAAACTTATTTCTTACTCATTCTCGGCCTACTTGGCCCTAAACATACCTCCGAGAGGTTTCGAGATTTAATCGGAGAATTTTACGAACTCGAAAAACTTTTCATCAAAATAGGGTCCACACGCCTGTGTTGAACTAGGGGCACGCTCGTGTGCCCCTAACACATGCCCGTATCTTCCACTCATGGTCGACACTGACTAAATTCACACGGCCTTGCCACGCCCGTGGCCCTAGCCCGTGTGCCAACCTTGGCATTCTGACTTATCCACACGGCCTACACAAACGCCCGTGTGCTTCAGTCGTGTGGCGATTTAAATCCCAAAGGCAAGGTGCAGTCTTCACACGGCCTGGGCACACGCCCATGTTCTAGTCGTGCCTCCCACACGGCCTAGACACACGCCCGTGTGTCTACTCTTATGAACAAGAACAAGGCTATTTACCAAGCCCTTTAACTACCCTCACTTGTATACACACGCATTCATTCAACATCCATATACAAGAGCATACACTTCAAGAAATTAATTTTCATATAACATAAAAACTTGCCAAGTATCGGCCTAACATAATAGACCGTTACAAAAAGACTTCAATACTTTAATAAGCCAACACTTTGGCCAACAATTATGATCTAACCAAAATATTCGAATCCTATACATAATACGACATAATAATTGATTTAATAAAATACATATGAAACCTTAGATTTAAACAAACTTATCTCGGTATTCAAGATGTATGTAGACGTGTAACACCCCAAACCCGGTCTATGCGTTAAGACCCGATTTGACATGTCACATGAATTGAACATACGTATAGTCTTTTAAAGATTCAAAGAAAACGGATTTTCAAAATTTTTTTGAAAAGGTGTTTATTGAAAACCGAGGTTGATTGTTAAATCTAATAATTTAAGGCGTAAAATTTATAATTTAAAAACCTAAGAAAAATTTATTTAATGTTCTGAGAACTTAAGAGAGTTCGAAGAAATTTTTGAAAACAAAGATTTTAAAAGAATTGTTACAAAGAAACTTTCGAGTTAAAATATTTAAGAATGAAAACCCTTTTTTTTCATGTTTATTTACGGAAAACGTTTATTTCTATTTTAGAAAAATAAAATCCCACTTAAGTACTTTAAAGCATATCATAGAATCCATCCATAGGTAAAGCATCCATAAAATTTAACCAAAGGCCTTATTACAACATAACTTAAATAGAAAATATTAAAAGTACTTTAAAGAAATCAAATTTAAATAACTCATTATTAGTAGTATGGCCTCCACTAAGTCGCCATTGGCCCAAGCCTCAAATCATGATCATTACGAGAAGGGTAAAGAAAAGCGGGTGAGTTACTTAGAACTCGATGTGTAACTCACTTACCATAGTCCTTTGGGCGAAACCATTTAAGCATTTATTTGGGCTGAGCCCATTACAAATATAACAATTTAACATGTATAGAATGCATGTGATATGCAATTCCCAAAACCAAACCTAAATTTCCATCCGCTACACACCACCGTACCAACCAAACACACAGGGGGAGCTTTAGTCACCCACCCCGCCAACACACCAAATTGGGCATTAAGCCATATATCAAACTGGGCATAAAGCCATATATCAAACTGGCATAAAGCCATATATCAAACTAGGCATAAAGCCATATATCAAATCGTGGACAAGCCACCAGAATTTTGTAGCAAAGCTACCAGAACTTCTCTTCATCAAAATCCCAACCCATGCAAATCATGTATGTAACATGCATAAAATTTATTCATATAATTATTCCAACATAAGGCCCATTATAAAAATTATTACAATCTGGCCCATATCATATTTTAGCCCATCTAACAATTTGGCCTATTTCATCTCATATCCCACATATGGCCCAAAGTATCACATATGGCCCAAAATATCACATTTGGCCCATTTATCACTTTTTATCGTTTTAGCCCATTAAGGGCGATTTCAAAATTTTCACGATCTTAATACTGATTTCATGGTCTTAACATTAAAGTGTTAATAATATCATATTTTTCGATTTCACCAACTTTTCGATTTTTAATCCAACGTTTACTACGGTATAGTCATCTAACCCATGAGACACAGTGTGAGATTACACACTTGATTACGGTGAGCACTACACTTTCTTGATCGTCGACACCTAAAAATTTTATAATGCTCGATTAGAACACTTAACACTTAAAATAAATCTATTCTAAGATAAGCGTTCTAGATTTTTACCTTCGAAATTTTGAACAACAACTATTTTTTGGTTCTCCCCGGTTGACGGTTCACAACCTGGTGGAAAATCTCGGATCGTCGGTGCCTCACGACTACGAACAACCTCAAATAACTGATTTTCACCGGATGAGGGTCCACAACCCGGTGGAAAATATCGAATTGTCGAAACAGCCCTTCGCTTGAATCTAGAGGGAATAGCGAATCCGCCCCTCTTCCGATCACTATACACCACCCTTTTTGACCCTATCTTTTTTGCCTCCAATGACACAAGAATATTAGTCCAACTATTATTTCAGAAATTAAGACGATTGGTTTAAAGAAGCGAAATTGGCTTACCATGAAATCCTTACGTTCAAAGGATAAAAATCAAGCGATAGCGTCCCTAAAGTAACATCGATTAGTAAACCCCCATCATTAACGAAATAATGAGTAATATGGAATCCTTGATAAAAACCCTTACCTTAAAACTTTGGACTGAATCCTAGCGATTCACAATGATTTTGGACACTCCAAATTTTGGCCTTCCACTAAGTTTCTAAGATAAAGAAAAGATTCGAGTGAGTCATGGTATGATGATGATATCAATCCAAAAAGACCATCCCACACCAACATGAAATTTTGGCACAAAGGAAAAGGGAAAATAAAAATACTAAAGTATTATACTAGCCATTTACCAAGTGATCAAAGTGTGAGAAGAAAAGAATGAAATGATTTGAGAAGAAGATAAGTGTGGCGAAAAATTCGGCTATGAAATAAAAGTATAAGACAATTAAGTGTTTCAATTTTGGTTCATTTCAAGAATAGAAGATGAACAAAAAGAGAGATTTGAGGCTAGAGAGCATTCGACAATGGAGGAAGAAAAAAAAAGAGAAAATGGGCTTCAAGGTTTTGGTGTTTTCGGCACTAGGGGAAATGACTTGAGAGAATAGGTAAATTAAGACCAAAATGGTCAAAATGGAATGACCAAAAGAAAAACAAAAGATGCTTACCTAATGCTCAATGTGCATTCAGCTAGGGAGAGGAAAGATGGAGAGAAAATGCTTTTGAGAAAAACACAAAATGACCAAATGCCAAATGACCAACTAGCTACCAACCTTACCAAAGCCTTCAACAAAATTCGGTCACCCCCTAGCCCCCAAAACTGTCCAAATACATGGACACCAAGGTCAAAGTTTGGCCATTCCAAACTTTCCAAAACACATTCCTTATAATGTGCCTTGTGTTCCCCTACATGCCATATTCCTATTATTCCCTACCTTAAGTTTGCACTTGCCTTTTCTCTTAGCCACCTTACCATAAAAAAATAAAGTCCAACCTACCATAATTGCTAGCTTGACCGACACTATGAAGATGGAAAGCAAGAAAAATAAAATTCTCATGCATAACAAGGGATTCGAACCTCCTCCCTCAAGTAACACTCATGGCGCCATAATCCCATTTACTACTTGCTCATCTTATGCTAACTTTTGCCACTTAATTTCCTTAAACATCAAGGTTACTTGTTCCACTTCAATAAAGTACTATTTACCAAAATTTATTCCAAAATCCAATTAAATCCCGAGCCTTCTCGAGACTATTAAAACACACATATTGAATGATTTCATTAGCTAAGCACCAAAATTATGCAACATATCGATTCTTAATTTTTTAGGATGGTACAATTCTACCCCTTAAAGAAAATTTCATCCTCAAAATTTACAGTTAAAAGAGGTGAGGGTATTGTTGCCGAATTGCATCCTCAGGCTCCCATGTAGCTTCCTCCGCTCCATGATTACGCCATAGAACCTTAAGCAACGGTACTGACTTCTTTCTTAGCACCTTAACATCACGATCTAAGATTTTCACTGGTTCCTCCTCGAAAGACAAGTTAGGCCTTAACTCAACCTCCTCTACTGGTACTATATGAGACGGATCCGATCGGTAACACCTTAACATTGAGATGTAAAAAATGTTATGTATCTGATCAACTCCAGAGTTAACTCAAGCTGATAAGCCACTGATCCTACACGCTTCGACATACGATACGGTCCGATGAACCTAGGGCTCAACTTGCCCTTCCTTCCAAACCTGAAGATCCTCTTCCAAGGTGAGACCTTTAGAAAGACCTGATCTTCCACCGCAAACTCAATATCCTTACGCTTCAGATCTGCATATGATTTCTGTTTATCTAAAGCTTCTTTTAACCGAGCCCGTATTACCTTTACCTTTTCTTCCGTTTTTGGTATCAGCTTAGGACCTAATAATTTTCGTTCGCCCAATTCAGTCTAACAAGTAGGAGTACGACACCTACGACCATACAATGCCTCGTAGGGTGCCATCTGAATGCTAGGCCGATAGCTATTGTTATCATAAACTCGCCAATGGTGAAAATCCTCCCAACTACCTCTGAAGTCAATCACACAACCCCTTAACATGTCTTCCAAAATCTGGACTACTCTTTCCGACTGACCATCTGACTGAGGATGAAAAGCCGTGCTGAAGTTTAACTTTGTTCCCAGAGCCTCATGCAAAGCTTTCCAAAACCGTGATGTAAACCTAGGGTCCCTGTCTGATATAACACTGGTACCCCATGCAACCTCACGATCTCCGCTACATACAACTTAGCCAACTTCTGCAATGAGAAATCCATACGAACTGGTAGAAAATGGGCAGTCTTCGCCAACCGATCCACTATTACCTAGACGGAATCTTTCTTAGTAGGTGTTAAGGGTAACCCACTAATAAAATCCATCGTTATCAGTTTCCACTTCCATAATGGAATCTTCACCGGTTGTAGCAATCCCGACGGCAGTTGATGTTCCGCCTTCACTTGCTGACATGTCAAGCACCTACTTACAAAATCCGTAACCTCTCGCTTCAACCCTGGCCACCAATACTACTCCCGTAGATCTCGATACATTTTATTTCCTCTGGGGTACATAGCATAAGGGCTACTATGCGCCTCTCGCAGAATCATTTGTCTCAAATCTGAATCCATGGGTATACAAACTCTTCCACGGAAACACAACACTCCATCCTTACTCATTCCAAAATCCCTTATTACACCACTTTCAACTTGTTGAACTAAGGGACCCAACTTTTCATCTGATAATTGCTTCTCCTTAATCTGGCCCAACCACACAGGCTTCACCTGAAGTTCGGCTAGAAGACTACCATCTTCATACAGACTGAGATGAGCGAACATCGCTCTCAAATCCGATATTACCTTACGAATCAACGCGTCTGCTACCACGTTAGCCTTTCTAGGGTGATACTCGATTGTGAAGTCATAATCCTTTAACAGCTCCAACTGAAACACCCCAAATCCGGCCCACAAGCCCTGACCGGATCTGGCATGCTTCTAAAGAAAATCCATTCGAATCCTGTTTGAAACTTTGCTAAAAACTTGTGTATTTTTGAAAACACTCGATTTGGGTTGGGCTTGAATTAAGAACCCGTGTCGATAAGGTGTTAAAATCATTTTGATATTTATACTTAAGAAAATTTTTACTTATAACTTTAATATGACAATAATTATATCATACTAAGTACTTTAATAGCATGCACAAACAACTTAGTACTAATGGCCTTATTACATCAAATGAAAACCCAGAATAATTCAAAACTTGGAAATTTTAAAACTATAAAAACAAAATATAACAATCGTCAAATTGAGCATGGCCACCCCTGAGCTTCTCCCGACCCGGTCCATTACTGATCATCACCTGAAAAGTAGTCCCACAAGGGGTGAGTCAAACAGACTCAATGTGTACAATCAACACTAAGTCTCAATCAGATTTAGGCATGTCAAATCATACATATTCATATAGCATTTAAATAAAATTATGTAATCCCGGACCCAATCCTAGTTATCCATCCGCTACACGTCACCCGTACCAACCATCACACCGTGGGGACTACTAAGTCAACCCTCCATCCGCTACACACCATCGAAGGCAGTCGCTGTAGTCGACGTGCTCATCGCCCTTATAAAATGCGTGGCATAGCCACCATATATATATAATTGTGACATAAGTCACCACATTCTTATTTTGTGACATAAGTCACCACATTCTTATATTGGGGTTTAGAACCACCAATTCACTTCCCCTTCACATATCACCCATATGCCCCATGTCATGCAAAAACATGCAAAAATTATGCTTTATGCTTTATTCACATTCTTATAGTTGCACTTATGTGCCATAATAGATCGTATTATATTCCTAGTAGGAGTAGGAAAATGTACCTGAGTACTTTGTACCATTACATGGTACATTAACCATAATCTTACACTTTTATATTAGCACATATAATAAATTAAAGCCGTAAATCTATCAAGATTTAGTGTGGGGTACACACCTGATATACCTTGCAAATTCACTCCAAATCCTGAAAACCCAATCTCTTGCTTTAGATCTTTCTTGCCTATATTAACCAACCCTAATCTTATTAGTAAAATGCCATTTGGCTATAAATCCAAATCCTAATAGGATTATTGTAATCAAATTCTTACCTTGGTGCTGATTTCACTACTAATCAAATCTCGAATCGTTGAAATCCTTCTACCTTGTATTAAATTTAACATTAGATCACTTAAAGGGTTAGTTTTGGCTTTTGAATAATTAAGAAATAGATCTCTATCATTGTTTATAGCCTTGGCCGAATGTACCTAAGTGTTTACCTTGTGATTTGAAATCCCGAAAGCTTGTCACTTGTCTTGAGGAGATGTTGAGATACCTATAGGCATTGGTTAAATTTAATTCTAACTTTAAATCACATAAAAGTAGCCTATGGCCGAATGCCTTACCTTAGATCTTAGAAATCCCGAAACTTCGTTGTGCTTCTCTTTGTGGTCGATAACTACTAAATCCCAAAATCCCTCCTTAAGATTTCGATCAAAGAATAGTAATAGGAATTAGTCTTTAAATTTCGACAAGTCCTAAAAGAAAAGAATAGAAATCAAACTTGATCTCACCTCTACTGAAAAAAAATCGACAGCACCTTTACTTGAATCCACAGGGCTATTCGGCTATGGCCTAAATGCTGTCCACTTGATTTCGGCTTTTGATGAACACTATAGGATTTCGGCTTCAACAAGAAAATAAAGGAAAAGGTGTAGGACTTAGGGAAAAATCAGCAAGACTAGAGGGTCCTATATTCGGCTTTTAGAGAGAAAAACGAAAAGAGAAAGAGTTGCAGAGAGAATTTGACAGAGACTCAAAGGGAAGGAATAGAATGGAGAAAAGCCTTAATCTCCTTCCTTGGCCGAAATTACTACCAAGAGAGTCACTTGGCCGGCCACCTCTTCCTCTCACTATCAAATTCCTTAATTCACTCTTCCTTACACCTTTTCCTACCTTAGCCAAAATTTCCAGGAGAACTAGACCTCATCTCAAACTCCTCCCATAGACTCCTTTTGCCGTCCACCTCTCTTTTCCTTGTAACAAAATAAAAATTCTTTTATTTGCTTCCCTAGGGACTCGAACCTTGGCCCATTTACCTATTTGGTGGCGTCATTCCCAGAGGTTTTAAGTGGTGTCTCCGGCCACTTTTCCAAGCCAATTATATGTCATATTTCCTTATTTATTTTCTTAAGGCCACCTTGCTTGATTCCTCTTTTAGACTTAAAACTCGATATTTTTCTAAGGCATTTTCCTTATGTTTCAAGATTCTAAAATTCACATAACACATTCATAACACATAAGACATGCTATTTCATATAATTTAGCAATAGTGCATAAGCCCTAATCCGAGATAGTACAGTTCTACCCCCTTAAAATAATTTCATCCTCGAAATTACCTGGCTAGAATAGGTGGGGGTATTGCTGTCGTATTGCTTCTTCGGCTCCCACGAGGCTTCCTCCGATCCATGATTTTGCCACAACACCTTGACCAAAGAGACCGATTTCCTTCGTAGCACTTTCACATCTCGTTCCAGAATCTGAATCGGCTCTTCCTCGTAGGACATGTCTGGCCTTAGCTCCACCCCTTCAACCGAAACTACGTGAGATGGATCCGATCGGTATCGACGTAGCATGGAAACATGAAATACGTCGTGCATCTGCTTCAATTCAGGAGGCAACTCTAATTGGTATGCCACTGGTCCGATTCGCTTCAATACCCGATAGGGTCCTATGAACCTTGGGCTTAGCTTCCCTTTTCGACCAAATCTCATCACCTTCTTCCAAGGTGATACTTTAAGGAACACTTGATCTCCCACATTAAATTCAATCTCCTTCCGTTTGAGATTTGCGTATGACTTTTGTCTATCGGATGCTTCCTTCAATCGAGCTCGAATTATGCTAACCTTCTCCTCAGATTCCGCTACTAACTCTGGACCCAAAATTTGACATTCTCTCAATTCCGTCCAACACGTAGGAGTCTGACACTTCCTACCATACAACGCCTCGTACGGTGCTATTTTAATACTGGCCTGATAGCTGTTGTTATATGCGAATTCTGCTAGAGGTAGATATCCTTCCCAACTCCCACAGAAGTCTATCACACAGCCTCTTAGCATATCCTCTAGCACTTGGATCACTCGTTCAGACTGGCCGTCCGACTGTGGATGGAAAGCCGTACTGAAGTCCAATCTAGTGCCTAAAGCATGATGTAATGCTTTCCAAAACTGAGACGTGAACCTCGGATCCCTATCCAAGATAATTGACATCGGCACTCCATACAACCTTACAATTTCCGCCACATACAACCTTGCCAACTTTTGTAGGGAGTAGTCAACCCGTACTGGAATAAAATGTGCGGACTTTGTTAGCCGATCCACTATCACCCATACCGAGTCGTTCTTGGTAGGCGTAAGGGGAAGCCCACTAATGAAGTCCATGGTAATTCTCTCCCACTTCCATTGGGGAATCTGTATTGGCTGAAGCAATCCTGACGGAACTTGGTGTTCAGCCTTAACTTGCTAACATGTCAAGCACTTCCCTACAAATTCGATAACTTCCCGCTTAAGACCTGGCCACCAAAATTGTTCCCTTAGGTCTCTGTACATTTTACTACCTCCGGGATGCATAGCATAATGGCTACTATGCAATTCCCGAAGAATTCTTTGCCTAAGTTCCACATCCTTCGGCATACAGACCTTACCCTTGAAGCACAATATTCCCTCGTCATTAACACCATAATCCTCCAACTCTCCATTCTATGCTTGTCGCAACTTAACACTTAGATCCTCATCCACCAACTGTCCTTCTTTTACTTCATTCAACCACGTCGACTTGACTTGCAACTCTGCTAGCAAACTTCCATCGTCATAGAGACTTAGATGTGCGAACATTGCCCTCAAATCCATCACCACCTTCTGACTTAGGGCATCTGCCACTACATTTGCTTTGCCCGGGTGATACTCTATCAAACAATCATAGTCCTTCAATAATTCCACCCACCTTCACTGTCTCAGATTCAACTCCTTCTGAGTCAACAGATACTTAAGGCTTTTATGGTCTGTGTAGATCACTGACTTTTCTCCATAAAGATAATGCCTCCACACCTTAAGGGCAAAGACCACTGCCGCCAATTCTAAGTCATGCGTCAGGTAGTTAACCTCGTGTGGCCTTAGTTGTCGAGACGCATAAGCGACTACTTTTCCATCTTGCATGAGGACACCTCCCAATCCTGTATGGGAAGCATCACAATACACTACAAAATCCATTCCTGCCTCGGGCTGAATCAAAACTGAAGCTTCAGTCAAAACCTTCTTAAGCTTCTCAAAGCTCTCTTGTTGCTTATCCGTCCATGTGAAAGGAACTTCCTTCCTTAGCAACTTTGTCAGGGGCGCGGCTATCGATGAGAACCCTTCCACAAACCGTCTATAATAGCTGGCCAATCCTAAGAAACTTCAAACTTCCGTCCCTGACTTAGGTGGTTTCCAATCCAAAACTACCTCGATCTTTCGAGGATCTACCCTTATTCCTTCAGCAGATACCACATGTCCTAAAAACGTAACCTCCTTAAGCCAAAATTCACACTTGTTGAATTTGGCGTAAAGCTTCTTCTCCCTCAACATTTGCAACACAACTCGGAGGTGTTCATTGTGTTCTTCTTCAGACTTTGAGTACACCAAGATATCGTCTATGAACACGACAATGAACCGATCTAGATAGGGTTAGAAAACCCGGTTCATCATGTCCATAAACGCGGCTGGGGCATTTGTCAAACCAAATGGCATTACCAAAAACTCATAATGCCCGTACCTTGTTCGAAAAGCCGTCTTATGGATATCAGCCTCTTTCACCTTAAGTTGATGATATCCAAACCTTATATCGATCTTTGAGAATACTGCGGCCCCTTTAAGCTGATCGAACAAGTCGTCTATCCTTGGTAACGGGTACTTGTTCTTAATGGTCAGCTTATTCAACTGACAATAATCTATGCACATGCGCATAGTTTCGTCCTTCTTCTTCACAAATAAGACCGGTGCTCCCCATGGAGACACACTGGGTCGGATGAACCCACGGTCTAGTAATTCTTGGATTTGAGCCTTAAGCTCAACCAACTCCTTTGGTGCCATTCTGTATGGGGCAATGGACACAGGAGCTATACTCGACAGCAAGTCAATTCCAAACTCCACCTCCCTGTCCGGGGGTATTCCGGTTAATTCCTCCGGAAAGACATTTTCATATTCCCTTACAGTTCTTACTTCACTAACTCCCCTTCTTTCGTATCCAAAGCACTAATGAAGGCCATAAATGCCTTACACCCCTTCCGAACCATCTTATCAGCCTTTAAAGCCGAAACTACGTTAGACAAGTAGTTTCGTCTTTCTCCTATCATAACTATCACTTCATCCTCTAGGGTCCTTAACTCCATTCGTTTGGCTGCACAATCCAACACAGCCCGATGCTCCACTAGCCAATCCATTCCAAGTATGAGATCGAATTCTCCAAAAGGTAATTCTATTAAATTGGCTGGAAGTACCGTTCCTTGAAGCTCCAAAGGTATTCTCAGAAACATCTTATTCACCACTACAGTTTGACCTAGTGGGCTTACTACAGTCATCTCCCGTCTGGTCCTGATATTCCACATCAGCGGCTGGGGGTGGTGGTGGCATTTCATTTTTAGATCCTTGACCCGATCTAACGGGTTCAGACACGGTCATTCGGTCTCTTCCACGACCACACATGTTATGACCACGTCCCCTTGAATTCATACTTTCGCTTTGCGTTTATCTGATTAAAGAATTTTATGAATTAGTTTTTGTTCCACTAATTTATCACGAGCAGTTTTATGTTCAATAGTTTTAAGAAGTTGTTCTTTCGATTCATACACATACAGTCTCACACCATTCATTTAGTCACACACACGAACTTGCGTTCATTACAGAGAAATGTTGTAATTGTCGTTGTTTGTTATTTTCCACTACCTAAGGGTATTTTCGTAATTTTATCCTATAGGGGTATTTTGGTAATTTTTCAAATTAGGGTATTTGAAAATGTTACAAAATAAAGATTGATGATGTTTTGCAAAATTAAAATTCTTGCTGGAAAAATTTCAAGGGTGAAATGATAATTTTATACACGAAGGGTATTTTTGTAATTTTACAAGCCAAGGCCATTTTGGTAATTTTTTTTTGCAAAAATATGGGTCCTGGTGACTTTCAAAACAAGGGAATTTTTAAAGGTTTTGAGTTTGAGGGTACTTCGTTGATTTTCCTTACTGAGGGTATTTTGGTCATTTGCACAAGTTAGGGGTAATTCGGTCATTTTGCAAATCAGGGGTAATTTCGTAAATTTTTTCCAAATCAGGATGTCTTTGATATTTCGTAAAGTTTTTGAATACTTGTTCAAAATCAAAAATTATTATTAAAATCGGGGGTAGTATGGTAATTTTGGAAAATTAAGGGCATTTTAGTAATTTTACCACTAAGGGTATTTAGGTAATTTTGTAAATCGAAAATTCTTAGGAAGTTTTTCCAAAATAATAATTTTCAAAATTTCAAAAGGGTAGTTTGTTGACTTTTAAAACTAGGGTTTCAATAAAAATATGGCTAGTCCCTTTCAGGTTTTAGTTATTGGGTTTAGCCTGTGACTAAGTCCTCTTGGTTAGGGTGAACCATCACTACGCACCAGGTAGGATTCGAGTGGGTAGGAGGTGAGTCACTAGGACTGCTTAAATACCAAGCTCCCGCTGAAACCAATCCTAGACATGCGCACAGCGGTTGCCACACCCTAGCTCGGTGACTTGGACACATGTTTGTTTAATTGTGCATTAGAGTTTTATGTAGTTGTTGGGGTAAACTAGTCTTAGGGTTTAATTCCTAATCCACTAGTCTATGTCCCTATATATCCCTACATACAAATCACAAAGAGATTAAGAGTACTTACCTGGTGGACTTCAGGCCGGAGACTCAGGTGCCATGCTAGAAAAATCTGCTTATCTCTTAATAAAATCCAATTTCTAAAGAAAGAAAATGTTTTGGGCCCTAAAAGGCCTCAAGGTTGAGTTTTGAACCATGCTCTGATACCAAACTGAAACACCCCAAACCCGGCCCACAAGCCCTGACCGGATCTGGCATGCTTCTAAAGAAAATCCATTCGAATCCTATTTGAAACTTTGCTAAAAACTTGTGTATTTTTGAAAACACTCGATTTGGGTTGGGCTTGAATTAAGAACACGTGTCAATAAGGTGGTAAAATCAATTTGATATTTATACTTAAGAAAAATTTTACTTATAACTTTAATATGACAATAATTATATCATACCAAGTACTTTAATAGCATGCATAAACAATTTAGTACTGATGGCCTTATTACATCAAATGAAAACCCGGAATAATTCAAAAATTGGAAATTTTAAAACAATAAAAACAAAATATAACAATCGTCAAATTGAGCATGGCCACCCCGAGCTTCTCCGATCCGGTCCATTCTTGATCATCACCGAAAAGTAGTCCCACAAGGGTGAGTCAAACAGACTCAATGTGTACAATCAACACTAAGTCTCAATCGATTTAGGCATGTCAAATCATACATATTCATATAGCATTTAAATAAAATGATGCAATCCCGGACCCAAGCCTACTTATCCATCCGCTACACGTCACCCGTACCAACCATCACACCGTGGGAACTACTAAGTCAACCCTCCATCCACTACACACCATCGGAAGCGTCATTGCGATGACGTGCTCGTCATATTATAAAATTCGTGGCATAGCCACCATATATATATATAATTGTGACATAAGTCACCACATTCTTATTTTGTGACATAAGTCACCATATTCTTATATTATGACATAAGTCACCACATTCTTATATTGGGGTTTAGAACCACCAATTCACTTCCCCTTCACATATCACCCATATGCCCCATGTCATGCAAAAACATGCAAAAATTATGCCTTATGCTTTATTCACATTCTTATAGTTGCACTTATGTGCCATAATAGATCGTATTATATTCCTAGTAGGAGTAGGAAAACGTACCTGAGTACTTTGTACCATTACATTGTACCTTAACCACAATCTTACACTTTTATATTAGCACATATAATAAATTAAAGCCGTAAATCTATCAAGATTTAGTGTGGGGTACACACCTGATATACTTTGCAAATTCACTCCAAATCTCGAAAATCCAATCTACTGCTTTAGATCTTTACTGCCTATATTCGACCAACCCTAATCTTATTAGTAAAAAGCCATTCGGCTATAAATCCAAATCCTAATAGGATTATTGTAATCAAATTCTTACCTTGGTGTCGATTTCACTACTAATCAAATCTCGAATCGTTGAAATCCTTCTACCTTGTATTCAGCTAACATTAGATCACTTAAAGGGTTAGTTTTCAACTTTTGAATAATTAAGAAATAGATCTCTATCATTGTTTATAGCCTTGGCCGAATGTACCTAAGCGTTTACCTTGTGATTTGAAATCCCGAAAACTTGTCACTTGTCTTGAGGAGATGTCGAGATACCTATAGGCATTGGTTAAATTTAATTCTAACTTTAAATCACATAAAAGTAGCCTATGGCAGAATGCCTTACCTTAGATCTTAGAAATCCCGAAACTTCGTTGTACTTCTCTTTGTGGTCGATAACTACTAAATCCCGAAATCCCTCCTTAAGATTTCGGTCAAAGAATAGTAATAGGAATTAGTCTTTAAATTCCGACAAGTCCTAAAAGAATAGAATAAAAATCAAACTTGATCTCACCTCTACTAAAAAAAAAATCGACAGCACCTTTACTTTAATCCACAGGGCTATTTAGCTATGGCCTAAATGCTGTCCACTTGATTTCGGCTTTTGATGAACACTATAGGATTTCGGCTTCAACAAGGAAAGAAAGGAAAAGGTTAGGACTTAGGGAAAAATCGGCAAGACTAGAGGGTCCTATATTCGGCTCTTAGAGAGAAAAAAGAAAAGAGAAAGAGTTGCAGAGAGAATTCGGCAGAGACTCAGAGGGAAGGAAAAGAAAGAAGAAAAGCCTTAATCTCCTTCCTTGGCCGAAATTACTACCAAGAGAGTCCCTTGGCCGGCCACCTCTTCCTCTCACTATCAAATTCCTTAATTCACTCTTCCTTACCCCTTTTCCTACCTTAGCCGAAATTTCTAGGAGAACTAGACCTCATCTCAAGCTCCTCCCATAGACTCCTTTTGCCATCCACCTCTCTTTTCCTTGTAGCAAAATAAAAATTCTTTTATTTGCTTCCCTAGCGACTCAAACCTTAGCCCATTTACCCTGCTGGTGGCGTCATTCCCAGAGGTTTTAATTGGTGTCTTCGGGCCACTTGTCCAAGCCCAATTATATGTCATATTTCCCTTATTTATTTTCTTAAGGCCACCTTGCTTCAATTCCCTCTTTTAGACTTAAAACTCGATATTTTTCTAAGGCATTTTCCTTATGTTTCAAGATTCTAAAATTCACATAACACATTCATAACACATAAGACATGCTATTTCATATAATTTAGCAATAGTGCATAAGCCCTAATCCGGGATATTACACCACCCACCTCCGTTGTCTTAAGTTCAACTCCTTTTGGGTAAGGAGGTACTTAAGACTCTTATGGTCCGTATAAATGATCGACTTCTTACCATAGAGATAATGCCTCCAAATTTTTAAAGCAAAAACCACCGCAGCCATTTCCATGTCATGAGTAGGATAGTTGACTTCGTGCGGCCTTAACTGACGAGATGCATAAGCCACCACTTTTCCACCTTGCATCAACACACATCCCAAGCCCATGTGTGACGCATCGCAGTAAACAATAAACTCTTTTCCTACCTCAGGTTGAATCAATATTGGCGTTTCCGTTAAAATCTTCTTCAATTTCTCGAAACTCTCTTGTTGTTTATCTGCCCACACAAATGGTACTCCCTTTTGCAACAGTTTAGTTAGGGGTGTAGCAATCAACGAAAACCCTTCAACAAAGCGTCTATAATAGCCAGCCAAACCTAAGAAACTCTGAATCTCAGCCACTGACTTTGGTGGTTTCCAATCCAACACAGCCTCTACCTTCCGAGGATCAACTCTGATTCCTTCGGCTGACACAACATGTCCCAAGAAAGTCATTTCCTTCAGCCAAAATTGACACTTACTGAATTTGGCATAAAGTTGCTTTTCTCTCAATATTTGCAATACTATGCGCAAATGTGAGTCATGCTCTTCTTCATTCTTCGAGTATACTAAGATATCATCTATGAACACCACTACAAATCGGTCTAAGTAGGGTTGAAAGACTCGGTTCATCTTGTCCATAAATGTAGCTGGTGCATTGGTCAAACCAAACGGCATCACCAAAAACTCATAATGTCCATAACGAGTTTGGAATGCCATCTTATAAATATCTGTCTCCTTAACCTTGAGTTGGTGATAATCCGATCTCAAATCAATCTTGGAGAAAACTGAAGCTCCTCTTAATTGATCAAATAGGTTGCCAATTCTCGACAATGGATACCTATTTTTGATTGTCAACTTATTCAACTGCCTATAATCGATTCACATGCACATTGACCCATCCTTCTTCTTGACGAACAAGACCGGTGCTCCCCACGGAGACACACTCGGTCGAATAAATCCCCGATCCAACAATTCTTAAATTTGAGCCTTAAGCTCTGCTAACTCCTTCGGCACCATCCTATAAGGAGCAATGGACACCGGAGCCGTTTCGGGCAAAAGCTCAATGCCAAACTCTACTTCCCGGTCTGGAGGTAAACCTGAAATTTCTTCGGGAAAGACATCTGGAAATTCTTTTACCATTTTAACACCTTCCACCGATAATTCCTTGGCATCCAAAGCACTAATGAAGGCTAGGAATGCTCCATACCCTTTTCGCACCAACTTTTTTGCCTTTAAAGCAGATACCACATTTGCTAAATAATTTCTCCGATCGCCTATCAACACAACTTCCTTATCTTCCAAAGTCCTTATCGACATCCGCTTTGTAGCACAATCCAAATGCGCACGATGCTTTACCAACCAATCCATGCCCAAAATAAGGTCGAAATAGCCGAAAGATAGTTCCATCAAATCTGCCAAAAATACTTCTCTTTGAATTTCTAAAGGCACGTCTCTATATAATTTATTCACGATCACAGACAGTCCTAAAGGACTAATTACCATCATCTCTCTATCGAAAATCTTAGAACTAATATTCAGATTTCCTGATATAGCACTAGCAATATACGAGTGGGTAGACCCGATATCTATCAAAGCAGTAATAGGTACATCAAAGATAAAGAACGTACTGGTTATCACATCAGGTGCATCGCCATCCTCCCGACGCCTGACCGTATAGACTAACCCCGACTGTCTTGCCTCCGCGTTACCTCTGAAGCCATTACCTCTACCCGGTGCACCTTGACCTCGTCCAGTGCCATTACCACCCCGACCTGGTCCACGGCCCCTCGGTGGCTGCTGAGCGCCTCTAGTTAGCTGTGCATCAGGGTTACGAGCTTCTTGAGTAAAAGCAGTTGTCGAGGACAATTCTTAAGCTAGTGGTCCTTATAACCACATTTGAAACACCCACCGGTTCTTTTCTAGCATTCACCTGGGTGTCGTCTTCCACAGTCCGCACACAGTCGAATCTGAGTGGTAGCCACAGGTGCTCTAGCTTGAGCTCGCTCATCATTCTGAGGCCTCTTTTGGAACCTTTTAGTAGAACCCAAGTACTTAAAGTTCTCTACCTCTTTCCCGGTTCTGACGTTTGGAGTCCTTAGCCTCTTCAACTATTTTTTCTTTCTCCACAAGTGTGGCAAAAGTCCTTACTTGTTGTGGGGCTATCAGTACCTGCAACTCATCATTCAGCCCATCCTCGAAATGTACACAGCGCTCATGATCAGTTGGCACTGTTGTTCGAGCATAATGACTCAAGCGTAGAAATTCTGCCTCGTAAGCGACAACCGTCTTATTTTCTTGAACCAGATTAAGGAATTCCTTCATTCGGGCAACCACATAGCTTGCCCCGACTTACTTTCCTTGGAATGCAGTTTTGAAGAAATCCCAAGTAACATGTTCAGCCTGAGTGCCTTCTCAAACAGTAAGCCACCATTGATACGCCTCGTCCCTCAACAAGGACACCACTCCTCAGTTTCTGCTTGGCGGTGCACTCTAAATCATCCATGATTTTCTCCACTGCCTCGAGCCAATACTCCGCTACATTTGGAGCTACACTTGAGACACCCCTAAAAACCTCGACACCACTTGACTTAAGTTGTTCCGATATTGATCCATGAGCTGCTGGCCCAGTTCTAGCCCCAGCAACCCTTTCTAGGACTCGCAACATTGCTTGGGTCAAAGCAATGTCCTCTCTCATATGGTCATGGGATCCATTTTTCGACACAGGTGATGCCGGTGCATCCATTTCTAGCATATTTCCCGATGCCTCAGACACAGCTCTAGCACCTCGGCCTCTACCACGGCCACGTCTACCACGTCCACGTCCTCTAGCACTCATATTGACTAATTTGATTTAATTTGATTACAAGTTTTATGAATCAGAATACTATTTCAGTGTTTATTAACGATATTTTATGAGATATAAGAGATAGAGTTGTTTCGCAATCACATCCTATAGTCTCAATCTCTACAGTTTCAACATCTAAAACTAGAAGTTATAGAGTGTTCCTATAATCATATCACAATAATAATCATTCAGTATACGAATACTTACTTGACTTGGTGCCGGATGCTCGTGGTGCCACATTACCTTTAAATCATAAATTCTATAAATTCAAAACAGCTTTAAACAAAAATTGTTGTTGAACCCAAACCACAGCCGAGTTTTGAAACTGGTTCTGATACCATAAAATGTAACACCCGAAACCCGATCTATGCGTTAGACCTGATTTGACATGTCACACGAATTGAACATATGTATAGTCTTTTAAAGATTCAAAGAAAATAGATTTTCAAAAAAAAATTTTGAAAAGTTGTTTATTGAAAACCGAGGTTGATTGTTAAATCTAATAATTTAAGACATAAAAAATTATAATTTAAAAACCTAAGAAAAATTTATTTAATGTTCCGAGAATTTAAGAGAGATCGAAGAAATTTTTGAAAACAAAGATTTTAAAAGAATTGTTACAAAGAAACTTTTGACTTAAAATATTTAAGAATGAAAACCCATTTTTTTTCACGTTTATTTATGGAAAACGTTTATTTCTATCTTAGAATAATAAAATCCCACTTAAGTACTTTAAAGCATATCATAGAATCCATCCATAGGTAAAACATCCATAAAATTTAACCAGAGGCCTTATTACAACATAACTTAAATAGAAAATATTAAAAGTACTTTAATGAAATTTGAAATTTATATAACACATTATTCGTAGTATGGCCTCCACTGAGTCACCCCCGGCCCAAGCCTCCGTCACTGATCATTACCTGAGAAGGGTAAAGAAAACGGGTGAGTTACTTAGAACTCAGTGTGTAACTCACTTACCATAGTCCACTGGGCCGAAACCATTTAAGCATTTATTTGGGCCTGAGCCCATTACAAATATAACAATTTAACATGTATAGAATGCATGTGATATGCAATTCTCAAAACCAAAACTAAATTTCCATCCGCTACACACCACCTGTACAAACCAGCACACCTGTGGGGAGCTTTAGTCACCCACCCCACCAACACACCAAACTGGGCATTAAGCCATATATCAAACTGGGCATAAAGCCATATATCAAATCGTGGACAAGCCACCAGAATTTTGTAGCAAAGCTACCATAACTTCTCTTCATCAAAATCCCAACCCATGCAAATCATGTATGTAACATGCATAATAATTTATTCATATAATCATTCCAACATAAGGCCTATTATAAAATTTATTACAATCTGGCCCATATCACATTTTAGCCCATCTCACAATTTGGCCTATTTCATCTCATATCCCACATATGGCCCAAAATATCACATATGGCCCATTTATCACTTTTTATCGTTTTAGCCCATTAAGGGCAATTTCAAAATTTTCACGATCTTAATACCGATTTCATGATCATAACATTAAAGTGTTAATAATACCATATTTTCTGATTTCACCAACTTTGCAATTTTTAATCCAACATTTACTATGGTATAGTCATTTAACCCATGAGATACAGTGTGAGATTACACACCTGATTATGGTGAGCACTACACTTTCCTGATCGTCGACACCTATAAATGTTATAACGCTCAATTAGAACACTTAACACTTAAAATAAATCTATTCTAAGATAAGCGGTCTAGATTTTTACCCTCGAAATTTTGAACAACTACTATTTGTCAGTTCTCCCTGGTTGATCGTTCACAACTCGGTGGAAAATCCCGGATCATCGTGTCTCATGACTACGAACAATCTTGAATAACTAATTTTCACCGGATGAGGGTCCACAACCCAGTGGAAAATCTCGGATTGCTGAAATAGCCCTTCGCTTGAATCTAGAGGAAATAGTGAATCTGCCCCTCTTCCGATCACTATCCACCACCTTTTTTGACCCTATCTTGTTTGCCTCCAATGACACAAGAATATTAGTCCAACTATTATTTTAGAAATTAAGACGATTGTTTTAAAGAAGCGAAATCGGCTTACCACGAATTCCTTACGTTCAAAGGATGAAAATCAAGCGATAGCATCCCTAAAGTAACATCGATTAGTAAACCCCATCATTAACGAAATAATGAGTAATATAGAATCCTTGATAAAAATCATTACCTTAAAACTTTGGACTGAATCCTAATGATTCACGATGATTTCGGATACTCCAAATTTCAGCCTTCCACTAAGTTTCTAAGATAGAGAAAAGATTCGAGTGAGTCATGGTATGATGATGATATCGATCCAAAAAGACCATCCTACACCAACATGAAATTTCAGCACCAAGAAAAGGGGAAAATAAAAATACTAAAGTATTATATTAGCCACTTACCGAGTGATCAAAGTGTGAGAAGAAAAGAATGAATTGATTTGAGAAGAAGATAAGTGTGGTGAAAAATTCGGCTATGAAATAAAAGTATAAGACAATTAAGTATTTCGATTCTGGTTCATTTCAAGAATAGAAGATGAACAAAAAGAGAGATTTGAGGCTAGAGAGCATTTGGCAATGGAGAAAGAAAAGAAAAGAGAAAATGGCCTTCAAGGTTTTGGTGTATTCAACACTAGGGGAAATGACTTGAGAGAATAGGCAAATTAAGACCAAAATGGTCAAAATGGAATAACCAAAAGAAAAACAAAAGATGCTTACCTAATGCTCAATGTGCATTCGGCTAGGGAGAGGAAAGATGGAGAGAAAATGCTTTTGAGAAAAACCCAAAATGACTAAATGCCAAATGACCAACTAGCTACCAACCTTACCAAAGCCTTCAACAAAATTCGGTCACCCCCTAGCCCCCAAAACCGTCCAAATACATGGACACCAAGGTCAAAGTTTGGCCATTCCAAACTTTCCAAAACACATTCCTTATAATGTGCCTTGTGTTCCCCTTACATGCCTTATTCCTATTATTCCCTACCTTAAGTTTGCACTTGCCTTTTCTCTTAGCCACCTTACCATAAAAAAATAAAGTCCAACCTACCATAATTGCTAGCTTAACCGACACAATAAAGATGGAAAGCAAGAAAAATAAAATTCTCATGCATAACAAGGGATTCAAACCTCCTCCCTCAAGCAACACTCATGGCGCCATAAGCCCTTTTACTACTTGCTCATCTTATGCTAACTTTTTCCATTTAATTTCCTTAAACATCAAGGTTGCTTGTTCCACTTCAATAAAGTACTATTTACCAAAATTTATTCCAAAATCCAATTAAATCCCGAGCCTTCTCGAGACTATTAAAACACACATATTGAATCATTTCATTAGCTAAGCACCAAAATTATGCAACATATCGATTCTAAATTTTTTTAGGATGTTACAAGACGTGCAATCTAGTCCTCGATTTTATTTTTGCCTCGGTTTCGATCTGGGCTTCGTATTTCTTGATCTATAATAACATTTTAGCTCATTTTAATCATCACATTAATAAAAAATTCAATAAGTATGCTTTGGCAAATTTACTATTTTGCCCCTAAATTTTGGCAAAAATTACCATTTTGCCCCTGGCTCGAAAATTAATTCTAATCACATTTCTACCTTTAACAAGCCTAGGTGATTATTTAATACTCTTATAACTGTCATCAAAACTCAAAATTTCATATAATCACTACATATTTGTAACCTTTTCATCATGGTCCAATTAGGTGTTTTCAAGACAACACCTTACATAAAAAGTTGTTCATCGAATAACTAAGACTTAATTTCTTCCAATAAAATGCAGCAAACAACAATGATAGCTCTCATTGAAAAGCTCTAAACTTTACACAATATTGTACAATAGTCCCCTCATTTGAAAGCTTAAGCTTTAGGGGTCTCAAAAGTACAACTATTACTAAGAAATTCATCAAACTCACTTAGTAGAATTGGAGGAGAGCTTGCTGAAAATTTTTGAGCTTTCAACCCTCTATTTTCTTGCAAAAATTAGTGGAGAAAGATGAAGAGAAAGATGATATTTTTCTCTTTCTTTCTTTTTTTCTAATATTAAGCTAGTCAAATTAGCCACCAGCTCCTACTAACTTTGATTATATTTTGTTCATCTTTGTCTCCCACATAGCCCATGACCGGCCAAGCAATTAGAAGGGCTAAATTGCTCTTTAAATACCTAAATTTTACAATTTATGGCTATTTGATACGTTTAGCAATTAAAATGGGACTTTCGCACTTTATGGATTTAGTCCTTTTTCACAATTAAACATGAAATCACTAAAATTTAAATTCCCAAATTCTCATGGACTTATACAACTATATACTAACTCATGAAGTCACATGAAAATAAATTTCTCAAATCTCGAATTTAGTGATCCCGAGATCACTATTCTGACTAGCCCCTAAATCGGGTTGTTACATGCTTTATGATTGGTTTTGGTTAATTTGAGAGACATAACTTGTGTTATAATGCGTGTTTATGTTTGGTTACTTTTGTGTGAAATAAATGAATATATGTTTATGATGTTTTCATTGTTTGGTAAATGGGATTGAATAATTTCATTATTATTGAATAGAGAATTTGTATAAAATTTTAAATCTTATGTTATCGAATAGATAGTTAATTCATTAGTTAAGTGTATGTACTTTGACTATGGTATTTGGACATATGAGATAAGTGAAATATTAGTTGTAATTTATGTTCAAGATGTTTTAGATTGATAAAGTTTATGCGCATAGCCTTGTGATGAATTAAAATGGCTAAATATTTGGTAAATTTGGTAATTGTTAAATAAACGAAATAGAATCAATGGATGTATTAGTGCATGATAGGCAATAGATGATTAGATGTTTGAACATACATAAGTTATTATGATTCGGTTGTAATGGCAAAATATACAACTCTACTTTGTTTGAAGGATTCAATATACGTATACGAACCTTATTTTGATTATAAAGCATGCAAATTTGTATACTATGAATTGTTCTTTTTGTTCATGAATGTTAAATGTGAGTACAGTGACATACGTACGTTATTATAATATTCAGGATATGTACAACTTTGATGTGATATATTTAAAAATAATAATATGCCTATTTTGAGTTGTGTTTTGTTTGGTAGTACCTCGTAACCTTGATCCAGAGACGGATACGGGTTAGGGGTGTTATAGTTTTGGTTTTGTGGCATGTGTATAGGGTTTTGGAAGTTGTTGAATTAAAGTTACTAGTTGGATTTGTAAATTAGGTTAAAATAGATATATATTGTTAAGTTTATGTTTCATGTTCAACTTGTGATGAATGTGGAGTAACTAGTTGAAATACCATGTTGACCCTATTTGGTGGGATGGTGTTCTGTGTCATTTGAATGGTAAACATGATTTGGTTTTGGTGTATTCTTTTTTTTTTTTGAATAGATGTGGAAATGGTCATTTTGGTTTTGGTAACTTATAGTTTTGGGATGAATATGTTGGGCTATGGAAGGTGCTATAATTGAATGGTTGTGTTATGCGGTATTTGGCACTTTATGATGCTTGAGTCAGATTAACATGTTGAATATGGCTTTGGTTTGATTGATCGTTTTTTATGTTTAAATTATGGTGCCAATGAAGGCATATTGGTTAGGCACTTAGGTTGTTTGTGAATTGGTATAATTTGGCCTGTTTTGGCATTTTTTGAATAGGTCTGGATGTTTGTTAATTAATGACTTGAATCCTATGAAAAATTGAGTGAAATGGGTTGTGTTTGAAGGTGTTTTGGGGCACACACACGGTCGTGTGCCACAAACAGTCATATGACACGGTTGTGTGGTTCTTTAATTTTTGGTGCAAGTTTTTTCCCACGGTCTTAGAGAGTTACACGGCCTAACTACATAGCTGTGTGATCCTAAATTGGAATTGTACGTGATATGAGAACACGAGTGCGTAGAGTAGCCACACGGCCAAGCTTGGAGCTACACAAGCTGGTGTCTTTCACACGGCAGTGTGATCCCTTTTTACACATTTTACTTAATTTTTTTATATGAGTTTCAATTTAACCCAGATTTGATATCGATTTGTTTTATTTGTTTTGTAAGCTCGATTTAGGTACTAAATTGATTAATTAGCATGGAAATTATTGATATTGAATTATTTGATCGTTATTAAATGCTTTAATGAAAGTTGTTCAAAGTTTATTGTTGTAACACCTTATAGCTCAAGTCGGGCGACCAGACCGGGTATAGGGTGTTAGAAAAGGGATGTGGTAAGAAGTCGATGCCTATACAATTATAGTAAGTAAATTAGTGGTAGAAGTCTTGTATGTGTGTGGTTATAAATACTCCTTCCTTGGTACACAAGCTCTGGATCTAGAATGGTGTAAGGTTATTACGTATGATGATGAAAAGAAGATACAAAATATTATGTTTTGCCTCCGGTATGGCACTCTAGTGCAAACCATGATTGGTGAATACCTGGCCTTACGGGGGAACACTCATGTGTTCGAATTACAAGGAAGAATGAAGCGTAAAACATGCGTTAAATTGTCATAAAGAGGTAGTCAACAAAGGTGGTATACTACTAGAGAAACTATGTTTTGTGTCAGTTATATGCGGGTCTCAAATAGTAGACAATGTCCGCCATGGGGCTATTTCTGCCTGTAGAAGTACCTGCCAGCGGATACTTCAGAAATAGAGAGAATTGTATTCGCCAGAATTGGTGTACCATTTGTCGGTCTAAGGTTGTGTTTAGCAATGCTTGCTGTGGAGAAGCACTTTTGGAAGAAAAGTTGTGCTAAATAAGCAACTTTTGGCTGAAATTTTTGGCTTTGCAAAAGCACTTTTGGTTAAATTGAGAAAATAAAATTTTTAGCTTTTCTTCTCCCACAAGCACTTTTGATTGCTTAATTACTTTTTCATCCCTCATCCATTTCCCTTTTTTTTTTTTTCACTACTGAGAAGGAAGAAACCTGTTATTTCGCAATATTATTTTTTAAAATAATAAAAATCCGTTTATATTTAGTTACAAATATTTAATGGTTATATATAAATATGTAAAATATAGTTTATATATTCTAATTAAATTTTATAAATATTAATATTAATTTCTTAAAATATTTAAAATTTATATTTCATATATTAAAATATTAACAACAACTTATAATAAATTAGTTTTTATTCATACTAAAATATCATAATATTAATTAATTTAAATATTATTTAAATGCATATTTGTTACTTTATAATAGCATGTCTAAAATGGACATTTTATTTCCCAAAAGTACTTTTTAATAATAATGCTAAATATTTAAATCTTAATCTAAACTTTTCAAAAGTATTTTTCAAAAACACTTTTTCACAGCACTTTTTAAAAGCAATGCTAAACTAGCCCTAAGTCCTAGTCTCATATTATCTGTTGAACCCTATTGTGGGATTATATTTCCTTGGAACTCATTAAGTTCTTATTAACTTACTAAGTTTCTTTTCTTATTATTTTCAAGATTTTAGGTTGGAAGTATCATGCAAGAATTCAGCCAGATTTGCAGCCTATTGTGAGCCATTTTCTTGGCTTGATGTAACATGAAATCGCTGAGGTATTAGGATGTCTGTTAATTGCCAACAGTTTGAAATTAATAGCTTGTATTTGAAAACGTTATTTTGTAATTTTGAATTTTTATGTGCATCATTGTTGGGCTTTATGCCAAATGGTTTTATGTGATTCCAGACTGTGGAAATGAATTTTTAAACCATTGCTTGACTAATAACTTGTTTGTGATTTTATTCGAACTTGTAAATGTTTATAAAGAATTCCGCCAATGTAGTTTACTCATATTCCAACTATAAGTAGCATAATACTGTTTTAAATCGCTTTGAAGTTATTATACATTTTTTTCAAATTTTTTGAGACATCACTCTAGTACGATGAGTATCCGCTGAGCTAAGATGTTTTGGCTTTCAAATGGTTTTTTCAGTTCAATGATTTTAACTTGTGGAGGCATTCCATATCCGAATCCAACAATCAGGTTAGGCGTGGGGTGTTACATTTTTATTGGTCTTAGAACTTTAGTTTAGTCGATTCTCGAAAACCAACATTAGTTAGAAATAGGGATGTAAACAAACCGAGCTTGAATGAACAAACCTCTTTTCATGTTCGTTTGTTTATCATTAAGCTTGTTCATGTTCAGTATGTGTTCGTTAAGAATTTTAAATTTTTGTTCATGTTCGTTTATTTAAAATTATGTGTATTCATGTTCGTTTGTTTAATGTTCATGAACATGTTCATTTAACTTAATCGAATATGTTCACGAACATTAAACAAACATGTTCATGAATATATAATTGAACATGTTCACAAACATGTTAATAAATAATAAACAAACGAACAATAAATAAATACATACACATATATATTATTTAGATAAAAATAGTTAAATATAAATATTTAGATAATTTTAAGATATATTGTTTAGATATATACTAATGTAACAATAAACAAGTTTTAGGATAATTTTATTAATTTATACTAATAGAATTTTTATAAGAAAATATCATTAATAAATAAACGAGCTTGTTCGTGAACATAAATGAACAAAACACGCCTTTGTTCGTGTTTCTTTGTTTATTAAATTAACATAATTTTTTTTCATACTCAAAAAATTTAGCTGAAGAAACGAATATAAATGAGTGTTATATGAGTGGTTCACGAACATTTCTTCGAACGTTTTGTTCATTTACACCCCTAGTTAGAAACCCCATAATGTATGTTACATGAGTTTGGTTAACCACTATTAGTGTTACTAAGTGAAGTTTATGTTTTGTAGCAAAGACAAGAAAATGTTAGTCAACTCTAGAAACGCTAAAGGGGAAGGGATTGAGAGCAATGCCCCTCCATAAGCTAGTAGCATTGAGCCTTCAACGAGCTGGGGAGCCTTGAGAGTTTAGGCTAAAGAAGCTTTTATGGAGATGATGGGCCACGTCATGGGACAGTGATTCGATAGATATGTGAGAGCTGCACCATCCTCTTCTCATAGACATCGTGTGTAATAGCTCGATTTTGGGCTTAGTCGAAATAGTGGTTTCGGGGCCACAAATCCAGCATAAGAAAAATTGTTTTTATTATTGTCGAAACCATTTTTTACTTCGTAAAAAAAAAAATAGGATCAATTTTAAAAACTAAAGTGGATTCGCCACCGACCTTTTTCGAGGTGTGATCGGGTCACCTTGAAATTGATCATTTTAATAAAACTTTGATTTATTAAAACAAATTTTGGTCTACGAAACTTGAGAAAATAGGTTCCGGAGTCAGTTACGTACGGAAGGTTAGCACCCTCGTAGCACCCAAAATTGGTACCTAATTGACTATTTAATGTCTTAATGCCGGAAATTTGAAAAGATTCTAGATTACGATCCGTTTGCTTAAAAAACTTGAATAAATTAAAAAGGATGCTGAGACCCGCTCATTTTGAAGGAGTAAAATATCATACCCAGTGAGTTAGGATACAACATTTCGAATCCTCGAAATTAAGCTTGTCTTTTGACCTTTAAAACTCGTACATTTAAAATTAAGAGGGATATTCGGCTATTTTGGTCAAATGAAAAATCGAAACCCAATAAGTTAGGGCACAATTTCTCGAAATTCCAAATTCAGAATATTGCCTTTGTTTTTAAAATTCCTTATCCTGATATAACAAAATGTCACATCCAGTGAGTTAGGACTTAACGTTCTCGAATTCCCAAGAATAAGGTTTTATTTAACTTATGTTTGATTTTAAAAAAATTGGTTCTTTAGACTCGATGAGAAAAATCGAAACCCAGTAAGTTAGGATACGATTTTTTTTTCGAATCTTAGAACGCAGCTTATTCCCAAAAAACGGGCTAAAATATGATATGGTTTTATAAATGGAAGATGAATTATAATGCAAATACATAATAGAATAAAAACAAGCGTAACAATGTAGGTAGCAAAAATAAAGGCAAAAACAAAATACATTAAAGTAAAATTTAAAACCAACAATCTATATGAAATATATTAAAAACAAATAAATAAAAAATAATAACAAAAATAAAAGATAATGGTAAATCGATAAATAAATAAATATTATAAACAATAATTTAAAAGAAAAATAATAAAATAATAATAATAATAAAATTCAATAATAATAATAAATTATAATGAAAATACATTAATAAATGAATAATAATAAATAAATAAATAAATAAATAATCATAATGATAATATTAATAAAAAATAAATAGATAAAATGTATACATAATGTTAAGTTTGAATATTTTAGGGTAAAAACAAAATAAAATAATGCTTAATAAAAAAATTTAAGAGTGAAGAAATGATAAATAAGTAAATGTATTCAAAAATATCAAGCAAGTAAATGTTAAGGAAATAATAGTGATAATAACAAAGTTAATTAATAATATAATAACAATAATAAAATATAAAATACACATAAAATAAAGGCATGTCAGATGAGCAACCAAATGAATAAATATATAAATTAAATCAAAGCACTTCATTATTATACAAACCAAATTAAAGAGATAAATTTAAAAAATAAAAGATCAATTCGAAAAGGGCGAATAACACGGGGGAGCTAAATGGGAAATATTCCCCACCCTCTGAAACACACCGTTCTAATAGGACCAAATTGAAACTGAAATAAACTATGAGGTATAAATTAGAAATAAAAAAGACTAGATTAAAAAACACTGAAAATGCGGAAGGGTCTATGCCACAAATAGGCCATTGACACAAAAACACGCGGATCTTCTGATAGCGGGTCGGGTCGCACATGGGTAGCCATGGAATGAGGTTGTTTTGGGCCTTAGTGGCTTGCTCCAAAACGACGCGTCGTACGGAGAGGATTATAAATACCCAAAATCAAACAAAAATTTCATTTCAGCCTTTTTTTTTAAAAAACCTTCAAACTTTCTCTACTCTCCGATTCGACCTTGGGCTCTGGCGAGAGCCCCGATCATCGGCCGGGTAGTTATCGCCGTAGATCGCCGTCACTAGCCACCGTACACGGTGGTCGAAAATCCAAAAAGTAAGCTTTTCTTCTCCTTTTTTTATATTTATATTCTAATATATATATAGTTTACAAAAATAAAATAAAAACAAAATCTTTGTATATAAACAGAGAGTTTCGAATAGAACTAAATAAAAAAGGGAAAAGAAGGTATAAACAACCTTTACTGCTGTTTGTATTTATATAATCTGTTGAAAACCAAAAAAAAAAAAAAGAACCCTTTACAATGTTTTTGTGTTCGACATTTATAGCCGAATAATGAAGAAAAGAAAGAAAGAAAATACAAATCCCTCGTTTTATTCTTCTGCTATGCTATTTGCTATTGTAGTTTTTCCCTTTTGCAGGTACGACCACCGTACGGAGGAGGATGTGGTAGTACGGAGGCATGCGGCGCTACTTTGGCTAGCTAGGGTTTTTTCTTATTATCTATTATGGGCTAGGGTTTAGGGTTAGGCATTTGGGCTGGTATTGGTCCTATTATTATTGGGCTTGTCTTTTGTAAATGGACTTTTAAAATGGACTTTTATTTTATTTCTGTTTGTTTTTGCTTTGGTTTTATTGGGCCTAGGTAGATTTGGGCTCTTACAGCCGCCCCTCTTTGCTTCATTGTTGTGTAATGGGAATGAAGCAAAGACTTTAAAGACGGCCAAATTTGCATGGTCTTGTAAGATCTTGGCTTCTTGGCACTTCTTTTTCTTCAAGTAGCTCCATTCCATCCCACTGCGTCTTCAGGGGTATAGGAAATAGTGCTTCTATCCATTCCGATGTAATTTCAGGGAGAAGAGATTTGTAACCTCAATCTTCTCTGAGGAAACTTCAAAGAAATAAGGTTTGATCCTCATTGTAAACTCAGGGAGAAGGGATTCGTAGCCTCAACCTACTCCAATGGAACTTTGAGGAGATAAAAATTCAGGGAGAAGAGATTCATAGTTTCCATCTTCTCTACTGAAACTTCAAGGAAATAAGGATTGATCCTCAATGTAATCTCAGGGAGGCAGGATTGTAATTTCAACCTACTCCGCTGGAACTTCGAGGAAATAAGAATTCAGGGAGAAGAGATTCGTAGTTTCCATCTTCTCTACTGAAACTTCAAGGAAATAAGGATTGATCCTTAATGTATCTCAGGGAGGTGGGATTCATAATTTCAACCTACTCCGCTGGAACTTTGAGGAAATAAGAATTTAGGGAGAAGAGATTCGTAGTTTCCATCTTTTTACTGAAACTTTAAGGAAATAAGGATTGACCCTCAATGTAATTTCAAGGAGGTGGGATTTGTAATTTTAACATACTCCGCTAGAACTTAGAGAAGATAAGAATTCAGGGAGAATAGATTCGTAGTTTCCATATTCTCTACTGAAACTTCAAGGAAATAAGGATTGATCCTCAATGCAATCTCAGAGAGGCGAGATTTGTATTTCCAACCTACTCCACTGGAACTTCAAGGAAATAAGAATTCAGGGAGAAGAGATTCGTTGTTTCAATCTTCTCTGCTGAAACTTCAAAGAAATAAGAATTGGTAATTTCAACTGCTCCACTGTAACTTCAAGGAGACGAGGTTGGTGGCTTAAATCCACTCCCTGCTTCATAGAGATGAGATTCGCCGTCTTCGATCTACTCCATACTACTTAGGGAGACAAGATCTGTATCTTCAATCTGCTCCATTGCAAAATCAGGGATGCCAGATTGGTATCTTCGATCCGCTTTGCTACAATCTCAGGAAGATAAAATCTGCTCCACTGCAAACTCAAAGATGCCAGATTGGTATCTTCGATCCGCTTCACTAGAATCTCAGGAAGACAAGATCTGCTATCTTCAATCTGCTCCACTGCAAACTTAGGGATGCCAGATTGGTATCTTTGATTCGCTTCACTACAATCTCAGGAAGACAAGATCTGCTATCTTTAATCTTCTCCACTGCAAACTCAGGGATGCCAGATTGGTATCTTTAATCCGCTTCACTGCAATCTCAGGAAGACATGATCTGCTAACTTCAATCTGCTCAACTGCAAACTCAGGGATGCCAAATTGGTATCTTCGATCCGCTTCACTGCAATCTCAGGAAGACAAGATCTACTATCTTCAATCTGCTCCACTGTAAACTCAAGATACCAGATTGGTATCTTTGATCCGCTTCGCTGTAATCTCAGGAAGACAATATCTTTGAATTCACCGGCATTGTGACACCATCCTCTGGGAGACTTATGCTGTAAAATCGATTTTATGTGTTTATGCTTATGAAAAATGGTTAGGATACAATGATCAGAATGAATCTAATTGTCACAGACCGAAATTGACCCTAATTGGAATGGTGGTTTCGAGACCACAAATCCGAGTTTGATAAATTTTTAAATATTATATTTTGTGTTTATTATATGTGAATTAATGTGTGTGAAAGTTTCGTAGAAAAATTTTATTGTTTAAGTGCTTAATTTGATAAAAAGGACTTGATCGCATAAAGAGTAAAAGTGGCATGCTAAAGTAAAATGTACCTTTTTGATTGTGGCTTTTAAAGTGGATGTCCTAAAAGGACAATTAGCCCATTTCTTTAGATAGTGGATGGCATATATGAGAAATAAGATTAAAATTTTGTTTTATAATAATATGTTCTTTTTTAGGTAATGAATAAACAATATTACTTTTAATTTTTAAGGCATTAAATAATGAAACAAAGTGGGAAGAAAGAGAACATACCTTGTTCTTCTTCTTGGCTGAATGTGGGAGGAAGAAAAACTCCATTGTTGAAGCTTAAATTTCGGCAACTTGGGGCTTAATTTAGGGTATGTATTTTGCTTAGTATTTTATAATTTTTACATTTTTGGAATTGTTACTTTGAATGCTATACAACCCATGTATTAATTTTTGAGATTATGGCACATTAAGATTCGGCTATGGTTGTATATGCATGGCATGTAATGTTTGATAGTAGATTATGAATAGTATGTGTTAAATCATCATTTTTAGAATTAGAAGTTTTGGTGAAATTAAATGTTAGGGACTAATTTAAAAAAATAAATTCTTAAAGGACTAAAACATGAAATAAATGAAAAATATGGACTTGTATAATCCCTATGAACATTCGACCCTTGAGTGTTGTAGGGAAATTTTGTGTATTTTGTGTTTTGTGCAATTAGGACTAAATTGTAAAAATGTGAAACCCTAGGGGTAAAAATGGTAATTTGCCTATTTATGTGCTTAGGGACTAAATTGAGATGAAATGTACTTGAATGAGCTAAATTTTAATGTGTTTAGATCAAGAACAAAGAAAAACAAATTTGGATCGGGGAAAGGCGAAAGTTGTCGACTAGCCGGTTAACACTGTCTGTCGATAGTCGAGGTAAGTCCTTAAGCTGAAATATATCAAAGAATTATTTATGAAGATATTAAATGATAAAGTTTGATAAATTTGAGTACATACTTATGTCATAGCTGAATGTATATAAGTAAATTAGATTGATTGCATACTTTGATAATGTGATATGAATAAGCTTAGTTGAATTGGATATGTAATGTAATTATGAAATGTGTATGGAATGATTGACCACATTGATATGTTTCGGGCTATATGCCTAGCAGGCCTCGTGCCGGTGATTTGTTTCGGGCTATATGCCTAGCGTGCCTCGTCTTGGTGATTTGTTTCAGCTATATGCCTAGCGAGGCCTCGTCTTGATGATATGTTTGAGCTTTATGCCTAGCGTGCCCTCGTCTTGGATATATATTCGGGCTTATTGCATGGCGTGCTTAATCTTGGTGTTATGATTTCAGACCAGAGTTCAAAGAGGCTTAGTGCCGGTGTGTGAGATTCAGGTAATGTTTAGTAGGTTTTAGCTAATGAATTAAGTATGCCTAAGCATTTTGGGAGTGAATTTGTAATTTGGTTGTAAGGTATGTGTTATTCCTACTTAAGTGATCTATGAATATGCATATATGTGTATATAGAGGTGTGTATGTGATGTTATTGAGAAAAAGGAAGATCAAAGTGATAAGAAAATTGGCTAAATGAATGCATAAGTAGTTAAAGGTAACCGTAAAGGTATAAAGAAATGTACAAGTTGGTGTTGTATATATATATATATGCATATTCGGCCATAATGTATATATATGTATAAGATAAGAAACGTTTATTTAAAATCAAGAGTTGGATGTTTAAGTGTTTTACCATCATTTATGATAATATTTTTGCTTAAGACTTACCAAGCTAGCAAGCTTACTGTGTTCCTGTTTACTTCTATTTTATAGATTTTTAGTTCAAGCTACGGACTCGAAGGATCTTTGAAGAAGTCAACCGCACTATCAACTTACTTTTGGTACCGAATAACTTAAATTTTAAACTTAAAAAAAAAGGGGGCATGTATAGGCTAGACTAAGCAGCATAGCTAATAATGTGTAATCTTGTAAAAATACTTAGCCATGCGAAAATGGCTATCTATTTTGGTTAAACTTTGTTTTTGTGTTTTGATGATATGGTTTGCTGATGCCATGAATTATCAATTGTGTTTGAATGTGGTTTAGGCATTATATGAAATGGTAAATAGATATATGTCATGATATATATATATATATATTGATAAATGGTAGTCAACTTGATAGATTAAGGTTGAATCTTATTCATGTGTATATGTGATAGATTAATAAATAGAAATGTGGCTACTTTAATTGGTTAATTATTTGTGAAGACTTGTTATGCTTAGGTATACATTCGGTTATAAAATGGTACCATTGGGTTGACCTCATGAAAATGTTATAAGTTTATTTATTTATGGATATGTTAGGTATTGAATATCAAGAAGTTGATATGAATATGATTATGTATAAGTTGTATAACTTTTGGAATGTTTATTTGCTTAACACTATAAATAGATATGATATAGTTGAAGCACTTAATGTGTTATTTAAGTATCATTTAGAAAAGTGTGTGTATGTATGTAAAATTTTGTCAATGTCATGAATTAAGAATTTTGATATGAAATGCATGTATATGTTCTATAGCCTAGGAGAAAAAAAATGCGCTTGAAATTTATATGTTTAAGGAATTAGCTATTTTGGCTTATTTTGAATATGGTAAATGAGCATATCTATGTTATATTTATGTATTCACCTATATGCGATTACTTGATCTGGTTGAGTGTTTGGAATTTATCAAAATTATTTTGGAGTTTTGTAATGTGCATGAAACTTTTAATTATGACATTGTATAATTCGGCCATAAGGGATAAAATTTATAAGTATGCGCATTTAGTCCTATAAGTAAGTTTTAATGAGTTAATATTTTTAGTAATGCCCATAACCCTAATCTGGTGACGGATACGGGTTAGGAGTGTTACACTAATGCTCCTAACTAAATGTATTATGGACGACATTTGCATGAATGTAGAATGTTATTGGAATGATCTTTTTTTTTTACAATGATTAGGATGCAATGATCAGAATGAATCAAATGCTCCTAACTAAATGATATTATGGAGGACATTTGCATGAATGCAGAATGTCATGGGAATGATTAGGATGCAATGATCTAAATGAATCAAATGCCCCGAACTAAATGTGTTTTGTATGAATGCAGAATTTCATGAGAATGATCCCTTTTTAAATATTTAAGGTGTAATCGCTCATTATTGATCAAGGCTTTATCACTGCCGTATTGTGCCGCCATCTTGTTCGACTGGTATTCTCTACAGAAAACCCGAGAAAATAAATATATCTTGCTCAATAGATCTGCCCACTATAATTTTAGGGTTTATCTTATTGTGACTTAGGGATATAGGATCTGAATCTTTTCCCATCTATCCCACTGTGACTTCAAAATGTAGGATTTGTTTCATCTTCAATCCAACCTGCTGTAAATCAGGAGTATAGGATCCGTAACATCCTCAATCAATTTGATCTGTTACACCATTCGCTGGGTGTAATGACCAGATGTATATGCTAGATATTTGTATGAATGCAGAGTATCATTTTTCTTTTCCCGAGAACGATCCCCTTGTACACTTGGGTCGACATTGCTCGTTATTTGTCGAGGTTGTATCACTGATGAAATGTCTTTTTTGGTCAACCAATAAAATGTCCAAAGAGATAATCATCTTTCTCCAATATCTCCAAACCTTAGGCTTGGTGAGTTCTAAACAACAGTCCTGTTTCAAGTTCTTATATTATTTAGAAGCTTCCAAAGTAATATACGAAACTCCTTTTGTGAAAGCATTATTAGTCCACTAATCATTATTTTAATGCAAAATGCTTGAAAAAGATCATAACAATGGACAATAAGAAAATTAATTAGGAGCATAGCTTGAAACAAATAAGTTAAGTAAAGATAGCAAAATGCAATCAAGAAGGAAATTTATTGGTAGTGTATTTTGAAACAAATAAAATAATCACAAATAACAAATTTAAAATGGGTAAAATGGAAATTAGGTGCCCCAAATATCGTAGCCTGAACTTTTCTGTTCAAACATCTTGCAGACCATTTTAAGCTCAATATGTGTTTAAGGGATCTGGAGCACTTTGTCGATGCCTTAAGACGTAGCATACTTCTTCATTGTTAATTCAGGCATAGCAAGACTGTTGTATGTCCCACTTTTGATCAAAACTTGAGCCATCCTTTCGGTTTTCAAATCAAATCTCCTTTGATCTCAAAGTGCCCTTTATAGTTTTCACCTTAGCCTCTCATTTTTCTTCTTTTTTTCTTCCCTTTTTTTGGAAAACTTTTTATTGAATCTAAATTCACCAGGTTGGGCAGGTCCTTGCCATCCATCTCGGTCAATATCCATGCTTCCCTAAAACAGGCCTTCTTTGCTGCATAAGGTCTTTCCCAGTTTGGCATTCACTTTCTTCTGAAGTCCCTTTTGCATGAGAAAAATCTTCTTTAAAGCCCTATCATGAAATTTTTTGGGCGAACCTTTTTTGTTGTAAGCTCGCATCACCTGACCGTGACAGATACCTTTTAACATTTTCTCTTCAAATTCAGCTGATCATATCGGGATTAAATCCATTCTTCCAACTTCAGTTCTGATAAAATTAGGAAAAAATGGAATTTCGACTTCAATGGGTGAAACCAATGAGAAATGTGTTGCCCTAGCCAACATTCAAGAAGCATAGAAGGTAAATGGTAACTTCTCTATGCCAACCTTTACAAATCTCATTTTCAAAAATTTTGAATGGTTTTTGGCTGCCTTTGCTATACTGATATGGTGTTTGATCTTTGAACAGACTATAAATTTTTGACATTGTGCAATTGTGTTAGACATATTCTTTTCTGGCATTCTTTATTGCCTCTTTTCTCTTCCCTTTTTCATTTCAAATTTGAATTTGAACTTGAATTTGGATTTGAATTTGGATTTGGATCTGGTTTTGGATTTGGATTTGGATTTGGACTTGAATTTGAATTTGATGACTGTTGACTTTATAACTTTGGCATATGAAGCGACCTTCCCCCTCTTAATAAAGTAATCGACGACCACAAAGATGAATTGATGTCGGCGAGATTGGCCCCATAACGTCCATGCCCCACATATAGAAAATTTATGAAGAAATAGATGAGGTATATAAGTCTTGTCTTCCCTAATTTGGCATTTATGACATACTGATGCAATCCCCTTCCAAGGTGGACCAGCAGTACCCAAACCTCTTGATTGGCTTGGCTATCGTAAAACCATTAATACTTTATAGCATCCTCATGTCTAGGCGTATCTTGATGTGATCATGCAAAGATATGATGTCTCATTTTATTTTTGTGGTGTGCTAGGCTTCGATCTTCATCCCTTTCATAAGCTCGCAAGGTAGGATCCATTTTCCTCTTATTCTACCATCTTTAACAAATCAAAGGTAGGATACAATCTCTATCATCTTCAAAGTCCTGAGATCCCTCCCGACACATATCTCACTCAAAAGGGAGTTAGTAACAGCGTCGCTCTTGTAGTTGATATCCGGGGACCTATTGTAGATACGAAGGCAAATTCCAGAGAATAAATGATTCTAAGGATGGTTATTTGTATGGTATGATCATGAATAGAGAATATTTGCATTAAAGTCCAAAGAACAAAAGAATCTATAAATACCAAGAATAAAAGAATTTTTACTTAAGAGAAATGCATTTTATTGAAATAAAGATTTTGAACACAAGCCTATTTCACAAAAGGACTCTTATTGTCTCTAGGCTTAAAGCAACAAGTGTGTTTTGAATATTACTCTAGATTAGCTTTAAAAGTACATAAAGGCAAATGCTTGGAAAACTTTTATTCCTCGGTTCCCTCTTCGGATACGCTATTGGTGTTCTGATTTCCCGGTTTCTAGGCTTCTGATGGCTTCTTCAAGAAAATGTAACTCTCCTACCCCCACTTTTAATTATCACATTTTACTGCTTCGTCATCGAACTTCACAATACCCATGTTGATGAAATTTTCCACCAATTTCTTAAAAGTGAGGCAATTTTCTATCGAATGCCCTGTGATCCCCGTGTGGTACTCACACTGGGAATCTGGGTCATACCATTTTGGGTATGGAGGTTGCATCGGTTTCAGGTAGTGGGGGGACACAACGTGCGCATCAAATAAACTTTGATAGAACTTCTTATACGTCATTGGGATCGGCATAAATTGGAGTTTCTCATTGCTTTGCCTTGTGCTAGATTCTTTTCTTGATGAACCCTGATACCTAGTAGTCACTATTTTTGGCTGATTAATGGTAATCGAATTTGAATACCCTATGCTTGCGTTATTCACTTTGCTTTCTTTCTTCCTTGTGGCCATTCTCTTGTTACTTTCTCCCGCCTTGATCTTTCCACTTTTTATGGCATTCTTAATCATTTCTCTCATCATTACAATATCCAAGAAGCTCTTTGTGGCGCTTCATAGCATATGAATGATAAACGAGGCCTTCAGTGTATTAATAAAGAGCATTGTGATCTCTTTCTCTAGAAAAGGTGGCTGAACTTGGATGGCAACCTCCATCCACCTCTGCTCATACTATCTAAAACTTTCATTCGCCCTTTTCTCCATGTTTTGAAGAGTAATTCTATCGGGAGTCATGTCTGTCACATGACTGTATTGTTTCATGAATGCTTGGGCCAAATCTCTCCATGAACCAATTCTGCCACTACTCAATTGGTTATACCATTTGGCTGCTGCTTCCACCAGGCTATCCTGGAAGTAATGGATCAACAGTTGGTCATTATTAATGTACCCCGTCATTCTTCTACAAAACATAGTAATTCTACTTGTCCCATTATACTTATCAAATTCAGGCATTTTGAATTTATATGGGAGCACCAAGTCTGGGACCAAGCTTAAATCTTTGGCATCAATTCCGTAACATTTATCAGCACTTTCGATCGCTTTAAGCTTCTCTTCCAACTATTTACATCTATCTTATAGCTACTTTGGTAATTCTACTTTTGTCCTCTCTCCTTCAGCTATTTCATCCAAATCAGGGATATTAGTGATGATTGGACTATCTCCTAAACCTGAGCCAGTTTGAAGGTTCACTAAAGCACCAGCTTGGAATTGTTGAGGCCTGATCGTGACCAATGGCCTTTGTAAAGTTACTCCAGGTCATTTTGGCACATGTGGTGGAGTAAAACTGGGGGGACATTGAGGATACTCAGTATTCTCCTCAACATTAACCATGGGGCTCTTTCCTTTATCAATAAGCCCTACGGTCAATAGACATTGACTTAGCCCCACGGTCACTAGACACGCCCGTGTGCCACAACCGTGTGACAATATAGGCCATTTGCAAGGCCAAAATGCCACCCACACAAGGGTCAATTCTACAATCAACTACCAATACAATCCATGCATATTTAACAACCATAAACATGCCAAAATATCCATTCAATCTATACATTCAAAACCAATTTCAACATGCCAACTTACAAGACTAAAACTTATGTATAAACAAACATAGTTTATCCATACTTACCATTCACAAGCTCAACCTTGTGTTAAACATATACGCTCAAAATTTCATCTATATACTTACCTTAAACTTAACCATTGTTTTTTGTACTATCAAACCATACCAAAAATATGCATCATACAACACATTCATCAAAGCATTTTACCAACACATAACTAGCCAAATCACATGGCTAAGTTAAAGTCACACTCTTATACAAATAACTAGCTTATACATGCCATATCTAGCTATATTCATTTTCAAAATGTACCAAAACAAGTTCAGTAGTGTGATGACGATCCTCGAAGGTCCCCGAGCCTTCAGTAGCTTTGACGATCTATAAAACAGAGAAAACATACACAGAGTAAGCTTTCCAAAAGCTTAGTAAGTCATATACAAATAAACATAACATGAAAGACACTTAAGCATATAGGAACATTGGCATACTTAATATTCATAGCACATTTATCACATGTATGCTTTGGTCCATGTACTTGGACATACTCTGCCACATTCATCAATTCAAAAATCTCATATATACATAGCTCTTTCATGCATACTTTCATGTATCAAATTATTATTTCAATATACATAATCATCATAGTAATATCATATAGATACTTAGCTTGTATACACACTTAGTGTATAAATCAACGTACCTGAAATAGATTTACAACTCAAATAGCCATTCGTATCATAGACTTGCCCGTTGAACCGTTAGGAACCTAATAAGATACTCAGAAAGCTCAGAATAGTCCTACAATGCCAACGTCCCAGACGAGGTTTTACATGCACCCAAATATCGATGCCATTGTCCTAGACAGGGCCTTACACGAATCAATACGATGCCAATGTCCTAGACATGATCTTACACGTAAATCTCATATCGATGCCAATGTCCCAGGTGTGCTCTTACACGAAATATCAAATCAACGCCAATGTCCCAGACGTGGTCTTACATGATAAAATAGAACAGGTATCTATGACATGACATAGCTAATCCTATCTATTCCTAGGTTCGTACAGGACTTCTCAGACATTGTCACTAAGTAAACCCTATCTCAGAATTCATGTACAGATCATCCCATAAGCATTCATCATTAACATTATTCATATGAACATACACAGTTCAATACAGGTACGTTTATTTGCTTAAGACTTACCTCGGATTTGATTTAACAGAATGAAAATGGCTACTCGATTACTTTTGCTTTCCCACGATCTATGTCTGTTTTCCTCGATTCTTGATCGATAGATATTTAGAATTAACTCTTTTATTCACTAACTCATTCAATTCATTCCAAGGTCACACATTTAGGGCTATTTTCAATTTAACAGTCACCTTTGCACAATTTATCAATTTAGTCCATTTTTCTCAACATCAAATTCACAAAATCATCACATACTCATGCTTAGCCGAACGTTCATACATCTCATACAAGCCCATATTTTCCATCAAATTTAAAATTTAGTCCCTCAAGTTACTATTTTCTCAATTTAGCCCTAATTAGCATAATTCATCAAAAATTCAAGAACAAAGTATGTTCATCTAGCTCAAATCTTTCATTTAACAACTAAACTCATCACAAAGCTCAACATTTCATCAATTCATAAAATTGAGACACAGGCTTAATAGTAGACTAAGCAACAATCTCAAAAACAAAAAAATCATAAAAATCTAAAGCCGGAACACACCTTAATTGAATCTTTCAATAGCCGAATAACCTAGCTTCTTTCTCATTTCTTTTTCTTTGCTAATTTCGGCCAAAATAGGATGAAAAAATGTCACTCTCTATTTCTTATGTTTTATTATAAACATATTAATATACATTTTACTATATTAACCTTATAATAAACATATTATAACATATAGTTAAAGGTCATTTTTGTCCATTAACAATCCACTAACTTATGAATGACTTAATTGCCATATAAGGCCTGTACCTTTACAAAGCCACAACACATTGGTACTTAATAAATAGCATGCTAGTTTTGCATTTGATGCAATTCAATCCTTTTATCAAATTAAACACACAGACAGATAAATTATCTTACAAAATTTAACACATGCTTAAACACTCATCAATGGCACATAAAATAATATTAAAATATTATACAGCCTCGAACTTATGGTCTCGAAACCACTGTTCTGACTAGGGTATAAACTTGACTGTTACAATTCTCCCCTTTTAGGGATTTTCGTCCCCGAAAATCTTACCGTTAAACAGAGTTAGATATTGCTGTCCCATTGAATCTTTCGGCTCCCACGTTGCCTCTTCAATTCCATGATGATTCCACAATATTTTTACTAACGGCATTTTCTTATTTCTCAACTCTTTCACTTCACGAGCTAAGATACGAATCAATTCCTCTTCGTATGTCATATCAAATCAGATTTCAATTTCAGAAGGAGTAATCACATGTGACGGATCGAAACGATATTTACGGAGCCTCGAAACATGAAATACATTGTGTATCTTTTCTAGTTCAGGTGGTAAAAGCAATCTATATGCAACAGGCCCAACACGTTCAATGATCTCATACGGCCCAATGAACCTCGGAGTTAACTTACCTTTTCATCTGAATTGAAGCACTTTCTTCCACGGAGACACTTCCAAAAATACTTTGTCGCCAATCTTAAATTCTATATCTTTTCGTTTCAAGTCCGCATACGACTTCTGACGATCAGATGCTGCTTTCAAACAATCTCGGATCAGTTTCACTTTCTGTTCTGAATCTTTTATCAAATCGACTCCAAGCAGCTTATTCTCTCTAAGCTCGGTCCAATATAGAGGTATACAAAATTTACGTCCGTGCAAAGCTTCATAAGGTGCCATTTTAATGCTTGACTGAAAACTGTTATTGTACGCAAATTCAATCAATGGCAGATAATGTTCCCACGAACCATTAAACTCAAGTACACAGCATCTTAACATGTCTTCTAGAACCTGAATAATCCGCTCGGATTGACCATCTATCTGCGGATGAAAAGCTGTACTGAAATGCAGTTTCATGCCTAAACTTCTTGCAATTTCTTCCAGAACCTCAATGTAAATCTCGGATATCTATCTGATACAATGGATAGTGGCACTCCGTGCAATCTCACAATCTCAATAATATAAAGCTTAGCTAACTTATCAAGTGAGTAGTCAGATCTTACTGAAATAAAATGTGCAGATTTAGTTAATCGATCAACTATGACCTATATCGCATCTTTCTTTCTCGAGGTCAGAGGCAATCTCGAAACAAAATCCATCGTCACTCTATCCCATTCCCATTCAGGAATTAAAATTTGTTGTAGCAAACCAGACGGAACTTGATGTTCAACTTTCACTTGTTGACAGACTAAAAATTTTGAAACAAAGTCAGAAATGTCTCGTTTCATACCAGACCACCAATAGTGTCACTTCAAATCATGGTACATTTTAGTACTTGCCGGATGAACAGATAGACAACTGTTATGCGCTTGATTCAAAATCAGTTGAATCAACTCCGGATTTCTCTGAACACAGATATGATCTCAAAATCTTAAGCAATTATCGACAATTTGAAATTCAAATTCAGAATTCGAATCACACTGAGCTCGTTTCGATAACAATTCATTATCAACCTTCTGAGCATCACATATTTCCTGTACAAACAATAGTTTCGCTTTTAATTCAGCTATCACAGAACTATCATTAGACAAATCTAATTGAGCATTCAGAGCACGTAATGCAAACAATGATTTTCTACTCAATGCATCAGCAACAACGTTTGCTTTACCCAGATGATAATCTATCAAAAGCTCATAATCTTTTAAGAGCTCTAACCATCTCCTTTGATGCAGGTTCAAATCTTTCTAGTTCATCAAGTATTTTAGACTTTCATGATCTGAAAACACATGACATTTCTCACCAAACAGATAATGGCGCCAGATCTTAAGTGCAAACACAATCGCAGCTAGCTCAAGGTTGTGTGTCAGATAGTTATTTTCATGTGGCTTCAATTGTCTCGAGGCATAAGCTACAACTTTGCCTTCCTGCATCAAAACACATCCCAGACCGTTTAACGAAGCATCACTATAAATCACAAATTCTTTGCTCGATTCTGGCTGTACTAACATTGGAGCTTCATTAACAGAGTTTTCAACTGATCAAAACTTTTCTAACATTTATCAGACCACTCAAATCTAACATCTTTCTGAAGTAATCTAGTCAACAGAGTAGCTATAACTGAAAATCCTTTTACAAATTGACGGTGATAACCAGCTAAACCCAGAAAACTATGGACTTCAGACACATTCTTTGGAGGTTTCCAATCCAGAATAGCAGAAATCTTGCTCGGATCAACACGAATCCCAGAAGCTGACACAATATGTCCCAAAAAAACTAACCTCTTGTAACCAAAATTCACATTTACTGAATTTCACATACAATTACTTTTCTCTTAAAGTTTGCAATACAATCCTCTGATGCTTGGCATGCTTATTCTCATCCCGTGAATAAATCAATATGTCATCAATGAATACAACAACAAATCGATCTAAATATGGTCTAAAAATTCTGTTCATCAGATCCATAAAAATAGCAGGAGCATTGCTTAGTCCAAATGGCATAACTAAAATTTCATAATGCCTATGCCTCGTTGTAACACCCCAAACCCGGTCAACACACCACGACCGAATCCAGTATGTCACATGAGAAAATGCTTTCTAAGAAAACAAGTTATAAATTAAATTTTGTAGTAGGGAGGGGGTCGTTATATAAAAACCAGTTGTTTTTAACTGTCTTAAAAAAAAGATTGTATTGTCTCCTATTTCAAGGAAGATAATCGTTTCATTTCAAAAGAAGGAAACAGTTTCAGTTTGATTATCAAAACCGATTCCAACTGACTTTTTAAGTAAACCGTGTTAACCTATTTAAACTGCTTGTTGGTTTTTACCCGATGGTAAAGTTTTAGAAAAACCCGATAGTTTGTGTAACCTCAAAAAACACTCATTTTAAGGCATGCAGATTTGTTTAATTTACATTAAAACTTTGTGGAAAAGAAGTAAAGCAAATCAATAAACCCCAAATTTAAGTTAGCGGCCTTATTACAACTTAAAAACCAAATTTAAAGTATGTAAACCAAAGTAATAGTCTAAAACAAAACCCGAAAAATAATGAGCATGGCCACCTCGAGTCCGCCCCGACTCCAAATCTGCGATCTAAGAGTTACCTGCAAAATCAAACATCGAGGTGAGTCATAGAGACTCAGTGTGTAATCCCCCATCCCGAAAATAGCAATGCTCGTACACGATTTCATAAGTCAACACGCAAGTCATGCAATCCCAAAACCTAACCATCCGTACTCCAGTATCTACCCCGTGTGGTCAAAACCACTGGTGGTCAAAACCACTGGTGACCGTAGTCACAAATAATATCTGTGTGGTCAGAACCACTGGTGACCGTAGTCACAAATAATATGGTGGGGCCAACCCACCTTGTGGTCAAAACCACTGATGACGATCCCATATCCATATGTGGGGCCAACCCACGGTGGTGCTAGACCACAGGGACAAGTCACAAAGATAGCAATATGTGGTCAAAACCACTGGTGGTCAAAACCACTGAGACTTAGTCACAAATAATATCGAAAGCGGGGCCAACCCACTGTGTGGTCAAAACCACTGGTGACAGTCTAAATCATCCTTTCCCCTCCTCTCATCATGCCCACTTAATATACGACTATTCATGGCATAAATATCATGCTTAACAATCAGAGGTTACATGGCATGGCATATGTAGATTTTAATAAGGCATTCAACGTTAACCAAACAGAGTGGACTAACCTGGAGTCCTCATTTTTTACCCACAAGGGTAACATACCATTTCAAACTGTATCCGGCTTTTGGCAATTACACAATATAACATATTAACAAATGAAGTGTGTAAGAGTTACACACCTTATTACTCGTAAAATGACGCTCTCTGCGTCGGTACTGTCGTTAATCGACACCACCGCTATTTGACTCCTACGCTACTCAGGTGTTCGCCCACACCCAGGTGGCCAATCTCGAACTGCCGACACTGCCCTCTTTTTGAACTTAGGGGCTGGGGTCTCAGATCCAACCCCTCCTAACTCTTGGTTAGCCTTCGAATCCATAATACACCTTATCACTAAATCAGGTTAAAGTAGTGACTAAACATAATGAACTAAAACCCGAAGTTAGAACCCTTACCTAAATCGACAAGAACCCAAGGTTCTAAACGTGACTCACAACCAACGAATCCCGAAGATTCACACCAGGTGGCGTCAACACAATCCCCTGCATTCGGCCAAGCATCAAATAACTTTGACCCTCTGCTTTCGGCACTTAATGCAATAAAGAAATATCAAAATGATGAAACACTTACCCCACACTACAAAACTGATTGGAAGAGAACTAACCAACAACAACGATCCACTGCAAACAAAAGACTCGCAAGCAGGTTGAGTGCCACAGGCTTCGGCTTTTCTTGCTATAGCAAACGAAACAGAAGAAAAAGAATAGAGATGTGAATATGCCAGGGAGATTCGGCCATAAGAACAAAAGAGAAGATGAGATCTTACCTAGTTCAGAGTTGCGGTTTCGGCTTTGAGAACCAAAGAATGGGAAAGAAAGATGAATGGGGATTCGACTTCAGAGAGTGAAAAGATGATGAGAAAAATAGGTGAATGTAGTTTGATTAACAATGTAATGAAAGTGAAAAAAAATGGAAAAGGAGAAGTGATATGTGAAGTTTGGTTCTTATGGTTTTGGCAAGAGAATAAATACATAATTGTTGTGTGGTAAGCAAGGTGGATTCATTAAGCACTAAGAAGTAAAAGAAGAAAAGATGAGGAGAAGTTTAGGAGAGCATTCGACTTTGAGTAGATGAGAGAAAAAAAATGTAAAAATGCCCAAAGAGAGGGGTTTAGTTTCGGCACCCAAAAAGAAATAAGAAGAAAAACTCTAAAGTTCCATAACTAGCCGAATTTGCACACTACACCTAGGCCTACACCCTCATTTGGCCACGTCCCTAAACTAGCAAACCAAAACCAAAAATGGAAAGAACCCACACCCCAAGTTTCAGTGCACTCCTAACACACAAGAACCGAATGCCCACACCTACCACCTCTCAAATTTCAGCCACACACCCCAACTCCCTTCAAACTCTATGCCGTCCCCCTCCTTTCTCCTTGAACTTCTCTCATCCACTCATTCAAACAACTTGAATGAGTCAAACTTCCTACATTCACTCTTCTCCAACCATGAAAATATGTTGACTCCTTCAACACTCTTCCACCAGAGTCCATTCTGAGCACACCACCTCCCTAGCTTTGGCGTCAAAATAATAAGAAGAAAAGAAGATTTCTACTGCTCGAACCTAGGTCCCCCAGCATGCTTGAGGCGTCACTCCCCTTGTGCCCAAGCAGTGCCTCCCTTGCCACTTTACCAAGGTACTTCTTGTGACACAATCCACCACCAGCTACCCTTAACCCCTAACGGCAGTAGCTCCCCCCTTCGAAAGCCCAAAACGAAAATTTCTGCTAAGACTCAGGCTTACTCCTGGCTCAAGCCTAGACCCTAAAATAGTCCAAACTAACGTACGTAACATATAGTGCACATGCAACCACACGAAATGCACAGGCCCCAGTTTAAAGATGTTACAGTTCTACCCCCTTAAAAATAATTTTGGCCTCGAAATTACCTGATCAAAAGAGTTGAGGGTATTGCTTCCGCATCGCATCTTCGATTCCCACGAGGCTTCTTCCGTTCCGTGATTTCGCCATAACACCTTAAATAAAGGAACTGACTTCCTACGCAGAACTTTGACATCCCGATCAAGAATCTGCACTGGTTCTTCCTCAAAGGAAAAATCTGGACTCACCTCTATCTCCTCTACTGGCACAACATGTGATGGATCTGATCGATAGTGCCTAAGCATGGAAACATGGAATACGTCATGGATTTGACTCAATTCCACTGGCAACTCGAGCTAATAAGCTACTGGTCCCACACGCCTTAACACATTATACGGCCCGATGAACCGAGGGCTCAGCTTGCCCTTCCGACCAAATCTCAGCACTTTCTTCCATGGCAACACCTTAAGAAAGACCCTATCACCCACTGCAAACTCTATATTCTTCGTTTAAGATCGGCATAAGACTTCTGCCTGTCCGAAGCCTCTTTCAGACGAGCCCAAATCAGCTTAACCTTATCCTCTATTTCAGCCACTAGCTCTGGACCCAACAACTAACGCTCTCCCAACTCTATCCAACACGTAGGGGTACGACACCTCCGTCCATACAGTGCTTCATACAGTGCCATCTGGATACTTGCCTGGTAACTGTTGTTGTACGCGAATTCCACCAACGGTAGATATTCCTCCCAACTGCCTCTAAAATCCAAAACACAACCCTTCAGCATATCTTCTAAAATTTGGATTACTCTCTAATCGCATCCATCTAATCATGGATGAAATGCGTCTTGAAATCTAGCCTTGTACCCAATGCCTGATGCAACGCTTTCCAGAATCTTGATGTGAATCGAGGATACCTATCTGAAATAATCGATACTGGCACCCCATGCAATCTCACTATATCTACAACATAAAACTTAGCCAACTTTTGGAGTGAGTAATCCACCCGAACCGGTATGAAATTAGCTAATTTTGTTAGACGGTCTACAATTACCCAGACTGAATCCTTCTTGCTAGGCGTAAGGGGTAGCCCAGTGACGAAATCCATCGTAATCCTTTCCCACTTCCACTGCGAAATCTTCACCGGTTGCAATAGACCCAAAGGTAACTGATGTTTAGCTTTGACTTGCTGGCATGTCAAACACCTACTCACGATTTCCATTACTTCTCTCTTCAAATCCGGCCATCAGAACTATTCCCGCAAATCCCGGTACATCTTGCTACCTCCGAATGCATAGCATATGGGCTGCTATGAGCTTTCTGTAGAATCTTCTGCCTTAACTCGACGTCTTTCGGTATACAAACGTTCCTCTGGAGACACAACACTCCCTCACTATTCAAACTATAACCTTCCAATCCATCATTCTGCACTTGTAACCTTCGATCACTTAAAACCTCATCTTTTAGCTGTTCCTCCTTAACTGATTTACCCAAGTCAGCTTTATCTACAACTCCGCTAATAGACTCCCATCATCAAATAGACTAAGGTGGGTAAACATTGCTCTTAAGTTTGCTACCACCTTGCAGCTCAACGCGTCAGCCACTACATTAGCCTTACCCGGATGGTATTCAATCGAACAATCGTAGTCTTTCAACAACTTGATCCACCTACACTGCCTCAAATTCAATTCCTTTTGAGTCAAGAGATACTTCAAACTCTTGTGATCTGTGTAGACTATCGATTTCTCCCTATATAAGTAATGCCTCCATATTTTTAGAGCAAAAACCACTGCAGCCAACTCCAGATCATGTGTCAGATAATTCACTTCGTGAGGCCTCAACTGCCGAGACGCATACGCTACTACTTTCCCTTCTTGCATCAGCACACAACCCAAACTAGTATGCGATGCATCACAATAAACCATGAAAGCTTTCCCTACTTCAGGCTGAATCAACACCAGAGCTTCTGTCAAAATCCTTTTTAACTTATCAAAACTTTCCTGCTGCTTGTCTGACCATACAAATGGAACTCCTTTTCTCAACAACTTGGTTAATTGTGCTACAATCAAGGAAAACCCTTCCGTAAATCTTCTGTAATATCCTACCAAACCTAGAAAACTCCGAATCTCCGCTACAGACTTAGGTGGTTTCCAGTTTAACACTGCCTCAATCTTTCTAGGATTTACCCTAATCCCTTCAACTGACACCACATGACCCAAGAAAGTTACCTCCTTTAGCCAGAACTCGCATTTACTAAACTTTTTGAATAATTACTTCTCTCTTAGAATCTGCAAAACAACACACAGATGCGAGTCATGCTCCTCATCAGATTTTGAGTACACCAATATGTCGTCTATGAATACCACCAAGAAGTGATCCAAGTACGGCTGAAACACCCGATTCATCATGTCCATGAATGCTACCGGCGCATTAGTCCACCCAAACGGCATTACCAAGAACTCGTAGTGCCCATAACGAGTGCGAAATGCAGTTTTGTGAATATCGACCTCCTTCACCTTAAGCTGGTGATACCCCGACCTTAGATCAATCTTAAAGAAGACTGATGCACCCTTAAGTTGAACGAACATGTCATCTATCCTCGGCAACGGGTACTTGTTCTTGATCGTCAGCTTATTCAGTTGTTGATAATCTATACACATCCGCATCGTACCGTCTTTCTTCTTAACGAATAACACAGTGCTCCCCAAGGTGATACACTCGGCCAGATAAAACCTCGATCCAGCAACTCCTGAATTTGTGCTTTCAGCTCCACCAACTCCTTTGGCGCCATCCTATATGGCGCAATAGACACTGGCACGATTCCCGATAATAAGTCTATCCCAAAATTTGACCTCGCAATCTGGAGGCAGACCCGAAAGCTCTTCTGGAAATACATCAGCAAATTCCTTCACCGTTCGGACATCCCCTACAGTTACTTCCTTGGCCTCCAATGCACAAACATGAACCATGAATGCCTCACAACCCTTCCTCACAATTTTCTCGGCCTTCAAAGCGGATACAACATTGGATAGATAATCTCTTCTATTACCTATCATCACCACCTCTTCACCCTCAATTGATCTCAATACCATACACTTAGTTGCACAGTCCAAACTCACTTGGTACTTCACCAACCAGTCCATCCCTAGGATCAAATCGAACTCCCCAAATGGCAGTTCCATCAAATCAGCCAAAAACACTACCCCTTGAAGTTCTAGAGGTACATCCTTATAAAGTTTGTTTACTTCTACAGAGTAACCTAGAGGGCTAATTACAGTCATCTCCTTAAAATAAATCTCAAAGGCTAAGTTCATAGTTCCCACAATACTACTGGCAACATAAGAATGCGTTGAACCAACATCTATTAAAGTAATATAAGGCAGTCCAAAAATTAAAAACGTACCGGATAAAACATCCGGTTCGTCACCCTCCTCTCGACGCCTTGCTGCATAGACCAACCCAGGCTGTCTTGCATCAGTATTTCTGGCACTTCTGCCCAGTGCTCCGCGACCTCGCCTAGAGCCATTATCTCCCCTGATCGAACCACGACCCATCTGTGGTTGCTGACCATCACTCCTGAATTGTGTACACCCTGGACCCTCAGACTAGATCCTAGCTGATTTTCGCGGACAATCCTTTACCTGATGCCCCATAGATCTACACTCGAAGCACCCTCTATTTTCGGTCCAACACTGTCCCATATGAGACTTTCCACATCGAGTGCACCGTGGCGGCCACTGAGTAGTAGTAGGCCTGGCAACCTGATTCGGCCCACCATATCTAGCACTTTTCTGCGAATTCCTGGTAGACCCTGACGACCTAGAACTCCTCTTGGTCCAACTCCTATCCTGATTCCGTCTCACCGACTGCTTCACCTCCTCGGCAATCTTGGCCTTCTCCACCAAGACTACAAATTGTCTCTCCGACTGTGGTGCAATCAGCATCCGCAGCTCATCTCTCAACTCGTCTTCAAATCTGACACACCGCTCATACTCCGTAGCCACAATACCCCGAGCATAGCGACTTAACCGAAAAAACTCTGCCTTATATCCTGATACTATCTTGTTCCTCTAGACCAAATTCAAGAACGCCTTATGATGTGCTTCAATGTAACTAGCCCCGACGTACTTCCTATGATAAGCTGCCTTAAAAAAATCTCAAGTGAGATCATCAGCTGCTGCACCATCTCGAACCGTGAGCCACCACTGATAAGACCCATCCCATAAAAAAGACACTATCCCCTTCAGCTTTTCCTCAACCGTAAAGTCCAAGTCATCCATAATGTGTTCTATCGCCTCTAGCCAATACTCAGCTGTATTGGGAGCCACTCCAGACACACCCCTGAATACCTTCGCTCCATTAGCCCGGAGTCATTCAGACACAGATTTCTGAGCTCCCGATCCTCCACCTGCTCCAGCTACTCTCTCCAGAACCTGCATCATTGCCTGTGACACCGCGTCGTCCCCTCCTGTCTGATCCTGAAACTCCACGCCCACAGCTGGTGGCGACGGTACCTTATTATCTGACCCATGGCCAGACCCTACCAGTTCCGACACGGTTATCCTACCTCTACCACGTCCACGTGCATTATGCCCATGTCCTCAAGCGCTTATGACTACCGTTCACGTTTTAATCTGATTTAAGAATTTTATGTGTTAGACTTATTCCACTGTTATTACGGCAAATTTTTATGAACAATTTATTATGGGGATTGTTTTCGCAGGTTCACATAGTCCTACAAGTTTCAGTCTCTAAAGTAATTCCCTATTACTATTTGTCATATCATAATCACCATAATCATATAAACAGCAGTTAAGGGGTACTTACCTGTACGGTCTGGTGCCAGAGACTCGGTGCCATGCTTTCAAGCCCTGCATTTTTTCCATCAAAATCATTTTGTAACCCATTACTGAAAACATTTTAGACCTCGAGCCCACAGTCGAGCTTTTGAACCTGGCTCTGATACCAAAATTATAACACCCCAAACCCGATCAACACACCATTACAGAATCCGATATGTCACCTGAGAAAATGTTTTCTAAGAAAACAAGTTATAAATTAAATTTTATAGTAGGGAGGGGGGTCGTTATATAAAAACCGGTTGTTTTTAACTGACTTAAAAAAAAAGATTGTACTGTCTCCTATTTCAAGGAAGCTAATGGTTTCATTTCAAAAGCAGGAAATAGTTTCAGTTTGATTATCAAAATCGATTCCAACTGACTTTTTAAGTAAACCGTGTTAACCTATTTATACTGCTTGTTGGTTTTTACCCGATGGTAAAGTTTTAGAAAAACCCCGATAGTTTGTGTAACCTCAGAAAACACTCATTTTAAGGCATGCAGATTTGTTTAATTTATATTAAAACTTCATGGAAAAGAAGTAAATCAAATCAATAAACCCCAAATTTAAGTTAGCGGCCTTATTACATCTTAAGAACCAAATTTAAAGTATGTAAACCAAAGTAATAGTCTAAAACAAAACCCGAAAAGCAATGAGCATGGCCATTTCAAGTCCGCCCCGGCTCCGAATCTGCTATCTAAGAGTTACCTGCAAAATCAAACATCGGGGTGAGTTATAGAGACTCAGCATGTAATCCCCCATCCCGAAAATAGCAATGCTCTTACACGATTTCATAAGTCAATACATAAGTCATGCAATCCCAAAACCTAACCATTCGTACTCAATATCTACCCCATATGGTCAAAACCACTTGTGGTCAAAACCACTGGTGACCGTAGTCACAAATAATATCTGTGTGGTCAGAACCACTGGTGACCGTAGTTACAAATAATATGGTGAGGCCAACCCACCTTGTGGTCAAAACCACTGATGACGATCCCATATCCATATGTGGGGCCAACCCACGGTGGTGCTAGACCACAGGGACAAGTCACAAAGATAGCAATATATGGTCAAAACCATTGGTGGTCAAAACCAATTTCAACATGCCAACTTACAAGACTAAAACTTATGTATAAACAAACATATTTTATCCATACTTACCATTCACAAGCTCAACCTTGTGTTAAACATATATGCTAAAAATTTCATCTATATACTTACCTTAAACTTAACCATTTTTTTTTTGTACTATCAAACCATACCAAAAATATACATCATACAACACATTCATCAAAGCATATTACCAACACATAACTAGCCAAATCAGATTGCTAAGTTCAAGTCACACTCTTATACAAATAACTAGCTTATAAATGACATATCTAGTTATATTCATTTTCAAAATGTACCAAAATAAGTTTAGTAGTGTGATGATGATCCTCGACGATCCCCGAGTCTTCAGTAGCTTTGATGATCTATAAAATAGAGAAAACACACACAGAGTAACCTTTCCAAAAGCTTAGTAAGTCATATACAAATAAAATTAACATGAAAGGCACTTAAACATATAGGAATATTGGCACACTTAATATTCATAGCACATTTATCACATGTATGCTTTGGTCCATGTACTTGGACATACTTTGCCACATTCATCAATTCAAAAATCTCATATATATAGCTCTTTCATGCATACTTTCATTTATCAAATTATTATTTCAATATACATAATCATCATAGTAAGATCATATAGATACTTACCTAGTATACACACTTAGTGTATAAATAAACGTACCTGAAACGGATTTACAACTCACATAGCCATTCGTACCACAAACTTGCCCGTTGAGCTGTTAGGAACCTAATAGGATACTCAGAAAGCTCGAATAGTTGTACAATGCCAACGTCCCAGACAAGGTCTTACATGCACCCAAATAATGATGCCACTGTCCCAGACAGGGTCTTACACGAATCAATACAAGCCAATGTCCCAGACATGGTCTTATATGTAAATCTCATATCGATGCCAGCATCCCAGACGTGGTCTTACACGAAATCTCAAGTCAACGCCAACATCCCAAATGTGGTCTTACATGATAAAACAGAACAGATACCTATGTCATGATATAGCTAATCCTATCTATTCTTAGGTTCATATGGGACTTCTCAGACATTGTCACTAAGTAAACCTTATCTCAAAATTCATGTACAGATCATCCCATAAGCATTCATCATGAACATTATTCATATGAACATACACAGTTCAATACAAGTACATTTATTTGCATAATGACTTACCTTGAATTCGATTTAACAGAATGGAAACGGCTACTCGGTTACTTTCGCTTTCCCGCAATCTAAGTCTGTTTTCCTCGGTTCTTGATCTATACATATTCAGAGTTAACTCTTTTATTCACTAACTCATTCAATTCAATCCAAGGTCACACATTTAGGGCTATTTGTAATATAACCCTTACCTTTGTGTCATTTATCAATTTAGTCCATTTTTATCAAAACATCAAATTCACAAAATCATCACATACTCATGCTTAGTCGAATGTTCATACATCTCATACAAGCCCATATTTTTCATCAAATTTGAAATTTAGTCCCTCAACTTACTATTTTCTCAATTTAGCCCTAATTAGCTAAATTCATCAAAAATTCAAGAATAAAGTATGTTCATCTAGCTCAAATCTTTCATTTAACAACTAAACTTATCACAAAGCTTAACATTTCATCAATGGCACATCTCATGAACATCATCAATTCATAAAATTGAGACATGGGCTTAATAGTAGACTAAGCAACAATCTCAAAAACATAAAAATCAACAAAATCTAAAGCCAAAACATACCTTAATTGAATGTTTCAATAGTCGAATAACCTAGCTTCTTTCTCCTTTATTTTTCTTTGCTAATTTTGGCCAAAATAGGATGAACAAATGCAACTATCTATTTCTTATGTTTTATTATAAACATATTAATATACATTTTACTATATTAACCTTATAATAAACATATTATAGCATATAGTTCAAGGTCATTTTTGTCCATTAACAATCCACTAACTTTTAAATGGCTGAATTGCCTTATAAGGCCTCCACATTTACAAATCCAGAACACATTGGTACTTAATAAATAGAATGCTAGTTTTGCATTTGATGCAATTCAATCCTTTTATCAAATTAAACACACAAACAGATAAATTATCTTACGAAAATTTAACACATGCTTAAACACTCATCAATGGCATAGAAAATAATATTAAAATATTATACGGACTCAGATTTGTGGTCCCGAAACCACTGTTCTGACTATGGTATAAACTGGACTGTTATAGATCCAAGTTGTGTCTCTTTGCTCACTTATCCCCATGATACTCGTTAGTTTATTTAAGAAAGTCGAGACATGACGGCTCTTGCATAGTTTTTTTTCAATTTGAATTCTTCGGGCAAGTTTTGCATTCCTCCGCGGACTATCAACCTTCTTCCGTTGTGTTTGCTTAGACCATGTCTGGACAACCGTATTATAATCCACTTTATCAATAAATTTATTTTTCTTATGACAAACTCCTCTAGTTAGCAATCGAATATTAATCAACACCTCCTTTCTATGATGATCCAATGCAATGCAATACAAAAGAAAACACCGTAGTACAAGAGAAATAAACAACACAGAACACTATCCGGGTGACCACTAGGGTTTGGCGTGGCTCTATCTAGGGTAGGCTCCTTGGTCATTCTATATGTGGTTTGGTTCTAAAGTTGAGGTACCCGAACCAGTAGATTCCTCGATCCTCACCCATTATAGCCTCATACAGACCGAGTTCAGTTCAGGGGACACATTTCCCTATGGATGTATAGAGATGAAAATCTCACGAACACATAGGTACGGATGTATCTCAAAAGTGATGCACTATCCTACACAGAGGTGAAAACATTATGAAGGAGTAGCTTCTCACTCCCACTTAAGGGTGTGACCCAGCGGTCATGCAATCTGATGCAAAAGTGTTCTATAAGACTCAAACCACAACAATCAAATAAGATGATGCAAGCAAATGCAATAAAAGGATTGTAATTTTTCAAATCAAATTTTCAATTTTTCGATGAAAAGACAGAAAATAATCAATTTGACGGCTTGACTCTTTTATTTGTCCCCAGTGGAGTCGCCAAGCTACCGAAACCATTTTTTTAATTTTGAAAATAGGGATCAACTTTAAAAATGAAAGTGGAGTCGCCACCGACCTTTTTCGAGGTGTGATCGGATCACCTTGAAATTAATCATTTTAATAAAAATTTGATTTATTAAAACAAATTTTGGTCTACAAAACTTGAGAAAATGGGTTCGGGAGTCGGTTACGTACGAGGAAGGGTTTGCACCCTCGTAGCGCCCAAAATTGGTACCTAATTGATTATTTAATGTCTTAATGCCTAAAATTTGAAAAGATTCTAGATTACAATCCATTTGCTTAAAAAACATGAATAAATTAAAAAGGATGCTGAGACCTGCTCATTTCGAAGGAGTAAAATATTATACCCAGTGAGTTATGATACAACATTTCGAATCCTCGAAATTAAGCTTGTCTTTTGACCTTTAAAACCCATACATTTAAAATTAAGAGGGATATTCGGCTATTTGGGTCAAACGAAAAATCAGAACCCAGTAAGTTAGGGCACAATTTCTCGAAATTCCGAACTCAAAATATTGCCTTTGTTTTTAGAAATCCTAATCCCGAGATAACAAAATGTCACATCCAGTGAGTTAGGACGCAACGTTCTCGAATTCTCAAGAATAAGTTTTTTTTAAATTATGTTTGATTTTAAAAAATAAATGGTTCTTTAGACTAGATAAGAAAAATTGAAACCCAATAAGTTAGGGTACGATTTTTTTCGAATATTAGAACGCGGAGTATTCGCTTATTCCTAAAAACCGGCTAAAATATGATATGGTTTTATAAAATGGAAGATGAATTATAATACAAATACATAATAGAATAAAAACAAGGGTAACGATGTAGATAACAAAAATAAAGGCAAAAACAAAATACATTAAAGTAAAATTTAAAACCAACAATCTATATGAAATATATTAAAAACAAATAAATAAAAAATAATAACAAAAATAAAAGCTAATGGTAAATCAATAAATCAATAAATACTATATACAATAATTTAAAAGAAAAATAATAAAAATAATAATAGTAACAAAATTCAATAATAATAATAAATTATAATGAAAACACATTAATCAATGAATAATAATAATAATAAAATAAATAAATAAATAATAATCATAATGATGATATTAATAAAAATAAATAGATAAAATGTAGACATAATGTTAAGTTTGAATATTTTAGGGTAAAAATAAAATAAAATAATGCTTAATAAAAAATTTAAGAGTGAAGAAATGATAAATAAGTAAATGTATTCAAAAATATCAAGCAAGTAAATATTAAGGAAATAATAGTGATATTAACAAAGTTAATTAGTAATATAAAAATAATAAAATATAAAATACAAATAAAATAAAGGCATGTCAAATGAGCAACCAAATGAATAAATAAATAAATTAAATCAAAGCACTTAATTATTATACAAACCAAATTAAAGAGATAAATTAAAAAAAATAAAGGATCAATTCGAAAAGGGTGAATAACATAGAGGGGCTAAATGGGAAATATTCCCCACCCTCTGAAACACACTGTTCTAATAGGACCTAATTGAAATTGAAATAAACTATGAGGTATAAATTAGAAATAAAAAATATTGGATTAAAAAACACTGAAAATGTGAAAGGGCATGTGCTGCAAATAAACTATTAACACAAAAACACACGGATCTTCTGATAGCGGGTCGGGTCGCACGTGGATTATAACACCCCAAACCCGGCCTAGAAGTTAGGCTCGAATCTGGTGTGTCACAATGAAGAAAGCGTATAAAAGATCTTGTGATTTGTACTAAAATAGGTGTAATTGAAGAAAACAAGTTTGTTTAGAAATATTTGATAAAAATACTACTAATCTTTGAAAAGCTGATTGAAGAATTGATATTCGAACTAGTAATCTTTTAAAACTGTAACTTTTGAAAATGCCGTTGATAATTTGAATGAAAGTCCGAGTTAAATCATTTGTAAAATTTTATTTATAAAATCCACTTATTAATCAATTTGGAAAATCGTTGATTATGCTTTTAGAAAATTCCCATTTAAAATAAACCAACAAAATAATAAATACATCAAACATAAAACAAAATAAAATAATCCAGAGGCCTTATTACAACGTAAAAACCCAAATAATAAAAATAACGAAATAGAGCATAAAAGTAATTTACTAAAGTTTGAAATTTTTATTTTCGAAGTATGGCCTCCACCGAGTCATCCATGGGCCCAAGTCCTCGTCACTGAGATTTACTTACAAGGATTAAGAAAGAAGGGTGTGAGTTACAAGAACTCAGTGTATAACCCCTTACCATCATCCATTGGGCCTGAGCCCGTTTAGCAATATCTTGGGCTTGAACCCATTTACAAAATCTTGGGCCTAAGCCCACTTTCATGTAATAAATAAATGAAATGAATGCAGCCCATCCCATCCAAAATTCCTCTCCACCCGAACCAACCAATCTCTCCTGTGGGGATCAAGTCAACCCACCCATCCAGTCTCTCCAATTTGCAGTCAAGCTGCCATTTATAATATTTGTGTCTGAGCCACCAGAATCATATACGGTAATATAATCAGCATACAGCCTTAGTCACGATGGCACAAGGCCATATTTAAATTGGCACATAGCCATTATCAGAATTTGTGGCAATGCCACCGGTCTACTCTTCTCTTCATTCAAGTTTCCCATCCCATGCAATATGTAAATATGCAACATACATAGCAAATCATGATATTTACAAATATAACAGTAATAACTATTTCATACAAAAGTTTAGCCCATTAACACTTTGCAATAAGGCACATTAAGGCAATTTATCAAATCGGCCCATTAAAGCAATATATCAAATCGGCCTATTAAACAATATATTAAATCGGCCCATTAGAACATTTTCGTCTTTTAGCCCATTAGGGGCATTTTCGTAATTCAGCCCATAAGGGCATTTTCGTAATTTGGCAATCGTACTCAGTAAGGGTATTTCGGTAATTTCATAACCAAGGCTTAACTACTAATTTGGGGCATAAAAGTTTGAAACTATCCAACTGCTTCATACCGACAACATTGACTATAACTCGAGTTAGGAAACTCAAAATCTAAATCTATAAATTTTCTCTGAAACTAGAGTCATATTTCTTCTTACTACAATTTTTCAAGAATTTTTACCTTAACCATTTAGTACAGTTTATTCCTTAAAGTTTCCCTTCTTTCACTGTCCAATGATTCTGACCTCTCTTACCCAAAATCCAAATATCTCACTGTACAGTTTTCATATACTGCTCCCACTTGTCTCTATTAATAATAGGCTCACTAGGGAATCCATACATATAAATTATGTCCTAGAATTCACTTTTTACAATTTTATACGATTTTTCCAAGACAGAATAGAATACCCCGTAGTCATTCAGAACTAGTCTCACTAAAATTAACATATCTTAGAATATAATATTCCTTTTCCTTCTCCGTTTCTTCCATATTAAAGTAGACACAGTAAGCTTTAATCTGATCTCTTACTCACTTTGTAATTCCTTTTATCCAATTTTTCTGGATTTTTCAAATACATGTCACTATTTTTGACCGAAACTATTTTATTACAAAACATGATTACCACTACGAGCATACGCATGTCCAGTGATTACGGATTGCGGGTTATCAGTTTTCTTTGGTATTTCTACCGAATCATAGTTTCTTGTAAAATTTCAAAGAGATGTGAGATTTACTCACCATTTCAAACATATATTTGGAAGGGTATTGGATTACACACCTTGATTACGAGTTGTGCTTTCTACCGATTTCAACACCTATATTGATAGTTGATAAAAGGTTAGTCTCAACTTCGATAATCGTAACTAGAAACACTTTATTAGGCTAACTCCACTTACCACGACTGTGATCTCCCTCGATTACCAAGAATTGATCCTACCAACAATATCAATTAGCCAACCTTCAATCCGATTAACTCAATAACTGAATGAAGATATCGAATGGACTATGAAAGATCTTCCTTACCTTAATCGATTATAATCCCATTTCTCACGATCGTCCTATGACTAGAGATGATTAGGCAATATTGTGGTATTCGGCCTCCCTCTATATCACTACGAAGAAGAAAGCGATCTCGTATGAGAGAAAGTAAGGTGATGGTCTAGGTCAAAATGATCATCCAAAAACCAAAGTATGGATTCGGTCATAAGAGGAGAAAATAAAACATTGGAAAGAATACTTAGCGATTGCTTAAGGAATGAGAAAGAAAGAACGATGGAAAGGTTTCGGTTATGGAGGAGAATGAACAATAATATTCGGCTATCAAGGAGATTAGACAAAAGATGAATATGTGACCAATTCAGGAGAAGAGAAAATGCACTATTGTGCTAGAAAATATCGGCAAAGAAAGTAGCAAAAAGAGAAAAGATGACACAAAGGTTGCAATAAGATTTTTGGCCAAAACAAAACCAAGGCCTTATCAAATTCCAAGGTAAAATTTTCAGCCACCTATCTACCTCAAAACCGTCCACATGCATCCCCCCCTTAGGATAAGAGTTTGGCCACCCAAACTTTCCAAAACACCATCCACAAAAGAAGCCTCTTGTCCCCCTTACTTACCTATTTCTCTTGATTCTTTTCCCCAACTTCAACCTTGCCTTATTCTTATAGCCACCTTACCAAAAATAATGAAGTCCACTGAAACACCCCAAACCCGGCCCAAAAAGCCCAACCGGATTTGGTATGTTCCTCAAGTAAAACTTTAGCGGAAACATTATTTTTAGAAGGAATTAATAAAATAAAAGGAAACCAAACTTCGAAAATTTCTTTGAAAACATTTATATAATAGTAACAAATACATTTTAAATAATTTATCGAAAACCATTTAGATATTTGATAATTATTCATGGCGAATTTAAAATAGATCCAAACACAAAATTAAAGATAATTTATAGTGGCCTTATTACATAAAATTTGGCAAACCCAAAATAAAGTCTAAATAATAAAAATAACTTAAAAAGTTTAAGTTGGAAAATCTCCACAATACTTAATACTGAGCAATCGCCACCTCGAAATCCTTGTCATCCGATCCATCGCTTTCGACGAGTTATCGAAAAGTTATCCCATAAAATGGGTGAGTCATAAACTCAATGTATAACACATACACTAAAAAGCCCATTTTATGAAATGCTTTCAAGCCCAAAATTTCACATATGGCCATAGGCCCATTTAACTCATATTTAGCCCATAGGCCCATTTAACTCATATTTAGCCCAAAGGCCCATTTAATTCATATTTAGCCCAAAGGCCCAATTTAGCTCAAATTTAGCCCAAAGGCCCATTTCATAACAGATCAAATATAATCATATAATATTACATGGATATACTTATGGAATGAGATGCAAGCCCTACCAACCTAATTGTCCATCCGCTACACCCCCGTACCAACCAACGACACCGTGGGATTACTAAATCGACCCTCCATCCGCTACACACCATCGAAGGCAGTTGCTGCAGTCAACATGCACATCGCCCTTATTGTGGCAAAGCCACCAAAACAGATGTGACCGAAGTCACCTGACCGAAGTCCAAATTTCAAATACGTGACCGAAGTCACCGGAACCAAATATGTGACCGAAGCCACCAGAGTCAAATATGTGACCGAAGCCACCAGAGTCAAATATGTGACCGAAGCCACCGGAGTCAAATATGTGACCGAAGCCACCGGAGTCAAATATGTGACCGAAGTCACCAATTCACATATGTGACCGAGGTCACCGTAAATGTGGTAAAACCACCGAATACTTCCTCCTTTATTAAACATACCCATATGCCCATGCACATACATATCAAATCATATTGTCATGCTATTTATCTACAAATCATAATATAGTCATGCTTATTTCATATTAATGCATATAACAAAATAAACGGAATATTGAGGTAACATACCTGAATTTTGTATACCAATGATTGGTATCCACAAACAAACATATTATCATATAATCACTTTTTAAGACATAAATCTATGGAAATTTTAATGTATGGTTACACACCTAGTAACAGTGAGAATAATACCCTCTAGCTCGTCCACACCTAAATGATTAATAAACTCGGTTAGTATAAACTATTGTTAGCAAAAACTATACTTATAAACGATGGATCTAAATCCTTACCCTCGGATTCACGAATGACAGTTATTTGCGGTTTTTCTCCACTAGATGGATCAAAACCACCGATATTCCACCAACGTAAAGTGGTTCGGTTTATGCGCACTACTTGAATAACCGATCCTCGTTAGCGTAAGGTCCACAACCCTATGGAAAGTCTCTAACCCCGATCTCGCTTCTTCGTTTGTAATTCGATGGTAAAGGAATACCTCCTTCTTCCAAACACTTGAACGGCTCTTTTCTTACCTATCTTGATGATCTTAGATCGCTCCTAAAAATAACTTAGATTAGTGATCTGTCTAAAAAATGATATAATCTAAATTAGTAGTCTTACCTTGATGATTCAATGGTCACTTAAGGTTGTCTTCAACAAAGTTCCTTTCAAAGTCTTTTCAAGAGATTCGCCTAAGAGAGAAATAAAAGATTATGATTTCCAATCTTACTCAAGTGAAAAGAAGTGATGAAAATAATTGATAGCATCTTACTTTGATCACTTGGAGGTTCGGCTTTGAAAAGAAGAAAAGAAAATGATGATTCGCCTTCACAAAATAAAAGAATAAAATGGTGGTTTCAATATGATGGTTTCGGTTTTGAAGGGAAAGAAGAAGGAGAATGAAAAGAGAAGGAAGTAAAGAGAAAGATGAGAAGAAAATGATAATGGTGATTTCGCAATGAGAGAAAGATAAGAGAAAATAAGATGAAAAGAAAAGAAAAGAGAATAGGATCAAAGAGAAGAGAGATTGACTATGGAACTTAGATGCATTCGCAAGAGGAGAGAAATGAATAAGAATAATGGTGCTTAATCTTTGTGGTTTTGGTTTCAAAATAAAAACTAAATGAGAGAAAGAAGGTTGTGTTTGGTTCAAGCAATTGAGGCTAAATCAAAAGCGAAAATGTACCAAAATGGCTAAGGTACATTCGGCCAAAAGAAGAAAATTTGGTCAAAAGGATGAAAGCTAAAACAAAAGAGAGTTTTTACCTAAACTCTATGGCAAATTCGGCTAGAGAGAATTTTTTGAAGAAAATGAGAAAAGATGGACAAACAAAGACTTTTGGCTAACTTTTCCCCCCTAATGGCAAAGCATAAATTCGGCCACATCAATGCCAACATATCCCCCTTTTTCCTCCTTGTTTCTTCCCCGTCATATCCAAAGAATTTACTACACAACTAGGCCTCTCCTTTAGCCTTCATGCGTCTAGGTTCATGGTCAATTGACCATGAACACATCCCCAAAACATAGCCCTATTTCATGCCTTTGTCCCTTTATCTTATCACCAACTTATCATCCCATGCCTTAAGTTTTAACTTCCTTTTCACATGGTCAACTAGCCAAAATGGATGAAAGCTCATCCACTCTAGAATATTCTTGGCCGACACTTACAAGGAAGAAAACAAAAAATTAAAATCTCCCTAATGTAAGCTAGGAGATTCAAATCTTACACCTCAAGCACACATCCATGCATCTTAACCACTTTGCCAATTACTTAACTTATGCTAGAACTTCTTATCATCAATTCTTAAGGCCTTAATAGCTTAGTTCTCTCTCTAATTAATAGAATTAAAAGTTTAACAAAGCATTCACTTAATAAATGAAGCTCAAATAACTTCCAAAATTGCACTTAATAATGATTAAGCATGCAACATCATTCAATTATGTAAAATGCATAGCCCCCAAAATATCAGGATGTTACATCCACCCTGGTCATAAATAGTCCTTGGCCGACACTTAAGGAAAGAGTGCAAAAATATTAGCCAAACCTTGCACACAAAGGGATTTGAACCTCTTCCCTCAAGGTACTTCACTTAATGCCATAACCTCTTTACTAATTGCTCACTTGTGCTAACCATTTATTCATTTATTTCAATAAACATTGAAGCTACTTACCATCTCTCCTTAAAGTGCTAAAATACCAAAATTTTCCTAAGGCCCAATTAAACCCGATACTTTATAGAAACCCCGTAAACTCCAAATTCATTTAACTAACAAGTCCAATTTGTAATAATGCCATTCTCTTGTTCTCAAAATTTTAAACATTCCTACGCTAAAGGCCCATTGGGCCCAATCCTACTAAGCCCAATTTTGGGGTGTTACAATTCTACCCTCCTTAAAGAAATTTCGTCCTCGAAATTTCCAATCAACTACTAAACACATCGCTCAAATCACATCACCAAGCTTTCGCTGGTCACTCTGATCTTAATAACACTAATTTGCTTTCCACCTTTAACCTTGGAAACTCTTCATATCATCAAATATCAAATCCTCAGAAGCAAACAGGTATTTATCACTCATTCATAAAATTTTCTACATTCAAACATCACGTCCAACCAAAACATACCTGACTTGATAGTGATGGAACAATCCCGAGCCTTATGCTCCATAGACCCGCATCTCAAACATGCTCCTGACCTCCTCCAGCACTCACCCGGATGATGCCTTCCGCAATAATTGCAAGCTAAAAAGTTTGGACGTGCCTTAACACGCTTTACAAAACGAGACTGTGATCCACAAGAACCACAGTCTCCTTTCTTTTTACAGTCCACAAACCCAACTCGAAGTGCTTCACGGATTCCTTTAACCTCCTTCAATACCTTCTTAACTATCTGAGTCAGCTCATCAACCCCAACTCGATCATGAGATCCCATCTCAGCCACTAATGATGTCTGCGCCTCTCTTTCAGGCATATGCCTTGGTGCCGAAGATCTAGTCCTAGCACCTCGGCCTCTACCACGTCCACGTCTACCGCGTCCGCGTCTTTTAGCGCTCATGTTCACTAAGTCGATATAATCTGATTAAGAGTTTTATGAATCATTATGCTATTCGATGTTTATTAAACGACGTTTTATGGAGTACAAGTAGAAAAATTATTTTCGAAAGTCAAATCTGCATCCTAGAGTCTCAGTCTCTATAGTTTCAACTCCTAAAGCTAACAGTTCTAGAGTTTTCTACTTTGTAGAATTTTCGTATCACAAAAATTATAAAATGAAAACAAATACTTACTTGACTTGGTGCCGGATACTCGTGGTGCCATACTTCCTTTAGAACATATATTTATAAATTAAAATTCTAAACAGCTTTAGAAAACGCTTTTGAACCTAAACCACGATTGAGTTTTGTAACTGGGCTCTGATACCATAAAATGTAACACCCCAAACCCGGCCTAAAAGTTAGGCCCGAATCTGGTGTGTCACAATGAAGAAAACGTATAAAAGATCTTGTGATTCGTACTAAAATAGGTGTAATTGAAGAAAACAAGTTTGTTTAGAAATATTTGATAAAAAATACTACCAATCTTTGAAAAGCTGATTGAAGAATTGATATTTGAACTAGTGATCTTTTAAAACCGTAACTTTTGAAAATGCCGTTGATAATTTGAAAGAAAGTCCGAGTTAAATCATTTGTAAAAGTTTATTTATAAAATCCACTTATTAATCAATTTGGAAAATCGTTGATTATGCTTTTAAAAAATTCCCATTTAAAATAAACCAACAAAATAATAAATACGTCAAACATAAAATAAAATAAAATAATCCAGAGGCCTTATTACAACATAAAACCCCAAATAGTAAACATAATGAAATAGAGAAGAAAAGTAATTTACTAAAGTTTGAAATATTTATTTCCGAAGTATGACCTCCGCCGAGTCATCCATGGGCCCAAGTCCTCGTCACTGAGATTTACTTACAAGGATTAAGAAACAAGGGGGTGAGTTACAAGAACTCAGTGTATAACCCCTTACCGTCATCTACTGGGCCTGAGCCCATTTAGCAATATCTTGGGCTTTAACCCATTTACATAATCATGGGCCTAAGCCCACTTTCATGTAATAAATAAATGTTATGAATGAAACCCATCCCATCCAGCCAATCTCTCCACCCGTACCAACCAACCTCTCCTGTGGGGATCAAGTCAACCCACTCATCCAGCCTCTCCAATTTGCAGTCAAGCTGCCATTTATAATATTTGTGGCTGAGCCAGCAGAATTATATACGGTAATATAATCGAATACAACCTTAGTCACGATGGCATAAAGCCATATTTAAATTGACACATAGCCATTATCAGAATTTGTGGCAATGCCACCGTCTACTCTTCTCTTCATTCAAGTTTCCCATCCCATGCAATATGTAAATATGCAACATACATAGCAAATCATGATATTTACAAATATAACAACGATAACTATTTCATACAAAAGTTTAGCCCATTAACACTTTGCAATTCGACACATTAAGGTAATTTATCAAATCGGCCCATTAAGGCAATATATCAAATCGGCCCATTAAGCAATATATTAAATCGGCCTATTAGAGCATTTTCGTATTTTTGCCCATTAGGGGCATTTTCGTAATTCTGCCCATAAGGACATTTTTGTAATTTGGCAATCATACCCGCTAAGTGTATTTTGGTAATTTCATAACCAAGGCTTAACTACTAATTTGGGGCATAAAAGTTTGAAACTGTCCAACTGCATCATATTGACTAAATTGACTATAACTCGAGTTAGGAAACTCAAAATCTAAATCCGTAAATTTTCTTTGAAACTAGACTCATATTTCTTCTTACTACAATTTTTCAAGAATTTTTACCTTAACCATTTAGTACAGTTTATTCCTTAAATTTTCCCTTCTTTCACTGTCCAATGATTCTGACCTCTCTTACCCAAAATCCAAATATCTCACTGTACAGTTTTCATATACTGCTTCCACTTGTCTCTATGAATCTGACTAAGGTATCCATACATATAAATTATGTCCCATAATTCACTTTTTACAATTTTATATGATTTTTCCAAGATGTAATGAATACCTCAAGTCATTCAGAACTAGTCTCACTAAAATTAACGTATCTCAGAATATAATATTCCTTTTCCTTCTCCATTTCTTTCATATTAAAGTAGACACAGTAAGATTTAACATGATATCTTACTAACTTTGTAATTCCTTTTATCCAATTTTTCGTGATTTTTCAAATACACGTCACTATTTCTGACCAAAACTGTTTTATTATAAAACATGATTACCACTACGAGCATACGCACGTCCGAGTGATCACGGATGCCGGTTATCTATTTTCTTCGGTATTTCTACCGAATCACAGAATATTTCTTGTAAACTTTAAAAGAGATGTGAGATTTACTCACCATTTCAAACATATATTTGGAAGGGTATGGGATTACACACCTTGATTACAAGTTGTGCTTTCTACCGATTTCAACACCTATATTGATAGTTGATAGAAGGTTAGTCTCAACTTCGATAATCATAACTAGAAACACTTTATTAGGCTAACTCCACTTACCGCGACTATGATCTCCCTCGATGTACCAAGAATCGATCCTACCAACAATATCAATTAGCCAACCTTCAATCCGATTAACTCAATAACCGAATAGAGATATCGAATGGACTATGAAAGATCTTCCTTACCTTAATCGATTATAATCCCATTTCTCACGATCGTCCTATGACTAGAGATGATTAGGCGATGTTGTGGTATTTGGCCTCCCTCTATATCACTACGAAGAAGAATACGATCTCGTATGAGAGAAAGTAAGGTGATGGTCTAGGTCAAAATGACCATCCAAAAACCAAAGTATGGATTCGGTCATAAGAGGAGAAAATAAAACATTGGAAAGAATACTTATCGATTGCTTAAGGAATGAGAAAGAAAGAACGATGGAAAGGTTTCGGTTATGGAGGAGAATGAACAATGATATTCGGCTATCAAGGAGATTAGACAAAAGATGAATATGTGACCAATTCAAGAGAAGAGAAATTGCACTATTGTGCTAGAAAATTTCGGCAAAGAAAGTAGCAAAAAGAGAAAAGATGACACAAAGGTTGCAATAGGATTTTTGGCCAAAACAAAACCAAGGCCTTACCAAATGCCAAGGTAAAATTTTCGGCCACCTATCTACCTCAAAACCGTCCACAAGCATCCCCCCTTAGGATAAGAGTTTGGCCACCCAAACTTTCCAAAACACCATCCACAAAATAAGCCTCTTGTCCCCCTTACTTACCTATTTCTCTTGATTCTTTTCCCCAACTTCAACCTTGCCTTATTCTTATAGCCACCTAACCAAAAATAATGAAGTCCACCTTGCCATAAATAGTCCTTGGCCGACACTTAAGGAAAGAGTGCAAAATATTAGCCAAACATTGCACACAAAGGGATTTGAACCTCTTCCTCAAGGTACTTCACTTAATGCCATAACCTCTTTACTAATTGCTCACTTGTGCTAACCATTTATTCATTTATTTCAATAAGCATTGAAGCTACTTACCATCTCTCCTTAAAGTGCTAAAATACAAAATTTTTCCTAAGTCCCAATTAAACCCGAGACTTCATAAAAACCCCTGTAAACTCCAAATTCATTTAACTAACAAGTCCAATTTGTAATAATGCCATTCTCTTGTTCTCAAAATTTTAAACATTCCTATGCCCAAGGCCCATTGGGCCCAATCCTACTAAGCCCAATTTTGGGATGTTACATGGGTAGCCATGAAACAAGGCTGTTTTGGGCCTTAGTGGCTTGCTCCAAAATGATGTCGTACGGAGAGGATTATAAATACCCAAAATCAAACAAAATTTTCATTTCAGCCCCTTTTTTTAAAAAACCTTCAAACTCTCTCTGCTCTTCGATCCGGCCTCGGGGTCCGGCGAGAGCCCCGATCATCGACTGGCCAGTCACCAAAAAGTATGCTTTTTTTTTTCCTTTTTTATATTTATTTTCTAATATATATATATATATATAGTTTAAACAAATAAAATAAAAACAAAATCTTTGTATATAAACAGAGAGTTTCAAATAGAACTAAATAAAAAAAAGGGAAAAGAAGGTAAAAACAATCTTTGCTGTTGTTTGTATTGATATAATCTGTTGAAAACCAAAAAAAAAAAAAAAAAGAAGAACCCTTTACAATGTTTTTGTGTTCGACTTTTATAGCCGAATAATGAAGAATAGAAAGAAAAAAAAATACAAATCCCTCGTTTTTTCTTCTACTGTGCTATTTGCTGTTGTAGTTTGTCCCTTTTTCAGGTACGACCACCGTATGAAGGAGGACGTGGCAGTACGGAGGCATGCGGCGCTCATGGTGACGTGGAGGCTTGTGGCGCTACTTTGGCTAGCTAGGGTTTCTTCTTGTTATCTGTTGTGGGCTAGGGTTTAGTGTTAGGCATTTGGACTGGTATTGGGCCTGTTATTATTGGGCTTGTCTTTTGTAAATGGACTTTTAAAATAGACTTTTATTTTTATTTCTGTTTGTTTTTTCTTTGGTTTTATTGGGCCCGAGTAGATTTGGGCTCTTATAATTATATTTTTATGGACTACGATTTCATGAAATGAATTCGTAAAAATTTCGTTTGAAAATTTCGACGTTTGGGCACTCAATTTAGTCAAAAGGACTAAATCGCAAAAAGTGCAAAAGTTGAGTTCTGGAAGCTAGAGGTGTCTAATTGCTATGAAATTTTAAGTTAGAGGTCCTTAAATGGTAATTATACCATTGGATAATTTTTTGGACAAAAATAGTCATGGTTAGGTGAATTTTGAAAGAAATGTATTAAGGGCATTTTAGTAATTTGGTAAATAAAGCCAAAATAACATGAGAAAAAGATGTCATCTTTTTCATTTCTTCATGCCTTGGTAGAAAATACCAAGGAAGCCATGTCTAGGGTTTTTCTCAAGCTCTCCAAGCTCCATAATAAGTCCATTCTTGCCCCGTTTTTAATGATTTTCACGTTTTTGAAATCCTTGTAACGTGATCTATCTATTTCTACCATTTATTTGAGATATGATGAAGGTCTAGGGTTTGAAATATGTTATAAATTTGTTTATTTTGATGTTTAATGGTAGATTATGCATGTTTATGGTTAGAGAAATAACTTTTACTAAGTGATTTTTGGTAAAAATGCCTAAAAGGACTAATTGGTAAAAGTTATAAAATATGTCATAAAAGTGTATTTTAGTGGAAACTTTGGGCTGCTATAAGCATGAAAATGATTCGGCTAGGATTGGGTTACAAAGAAATTGAGCACATTTCATTTTATGAGCCTAGGGGAAAAAGTGTAAATATGTGAAACTTTAAGGGCAAAAACGTAATTTTTCCATAATGTGATTTTTGGATCACATTGATTAATGTGACTAATAAATAGACTAAGTGTGATGTTATAGATCAAAGAAAATGAGGTTTAGACCTAGAACGGGGGAAAAAGAGATAAATTAACGATTAGGTCCCTTTTACCTTTTTGGTATCGAGGTAAGCTCGTATGTGATTAATGCATTATTTTGTTTGTATTTTAAATATTTTAAATGCTTCGTTGATGTGTGGAATGAATTATTAATTCTATGGATACAATAAAAAAGTTTTGATAAAAATGAAAAATCTCGTTTGAACCTTAGGAATAAAATAGGATACGAGTGACATGTCACTAGGGACCCATGTAATAAATATGTGCTTATGTGATCCGGGTGCTGGCCTCGCATGTCTACCAGTGGCTGGGTAGTCCAGCATGTGTTGTGGATACCTGACAGCTTGTATGAGGAGCACTGCGTAATGATGTCTTGACTGACAACATGTGTGAGCAGGCCCGTGATTAGCTTGAGAGTGAGCATTTATGTGATATGAGATATGAGGTAGCTTTAGCTACATATGTGGAACTTATGTGCAAAGACTTTCCATGTATCCATTTAGTATTCCAAGTGTTCAACGGGTAAGCCAAAGATGATAAAGTAAGTGGTTATGTTACGAGATGGTATAGGTATGTACAATAACTCATGAGCAATGAGCTCGGTGTATGATGAACATTCGATAAGACTGTATTCGAGTAAGTTATGCTTGAGAAATATCGATAATCTTATGATTATTGATATACACTTAAGATGAATGGATACATGATAAGATTTGATAATGATCAGATGCTAGGTTTGTGAGCCTAATTGAATTGTGGTATAGTACGGAGTATTTATTTTAATTGTGTTTCATTGGATATGAGAAAAAGTGTAACACCCCTTACCCGTATCCAACGTCAGAACAGGGTACGAGGCGTTACTAGGCTTAAAATTTTTGAACATGTAAAAATGGGTCATAAAATTTCGTCAAATTTAAAACTTTTCTGATATATGCATTTTGTCCCTTATATGGGCTTATAAAGCTCAAAAGATCCTTTAGGATGGTTCGGGACTAAACCGAGAACTTTGGAAACTTTTGGGAAAACTTAGAAAATTTTGTCAAAATAGGGGTCACATGCCCGTTTGGTCTAGGATACGTCTGTTTCCCTAACCCGTGTAACTCTCTATTTATGACATCATCATCAAAATAGGGTCACACAGCCTTAGCACATGCCCATGCCCTTAATTTGAATATCCAATTTTGCATACACATTCTCATACACATCGTCATTCGTGAAATCATTTGTAAACCACATCCACAACATCTCAACTATGCAATTACCACATACATGAATAACCACATCATAGGAACATTACAACCATCAATATTGGTCATCTCCAAATAGCCTTAACCAAAATGAACATTTATTAAATAAGGGCCAACATTTTAGGCCATAAGAAATATGACATATATGACAAAACGACCAAGCCTACTATACATGCCATAACCCAAAAATTAATGTATCTAGATATACCAAGTGTTCCAATTGATAGTGTGAGCGAATCTCTGATGTCCACCGATCCTCGAGCTAACTTGGCGATACTACAAGGCAAGGGAAAAGAGAGGGGAAGTAAGCATAAATGCTTATTAAGTTCTATAATAACCCATTTTGCCCGGGCTTATTCTATTCATAAAAAACCAAAAAAATATATAATAAAAGTGTTAATAAACTCTAATACAGTCCATTTACAGAGCCCAAAAAATAATTTAAACCATGTAGCCCATTTACACCCCAAACAGATAACCCAAATACCATTAGACCCAATACTAAACCTAAACCCGTGGCCCAATTACACCTTAAGACCCAATAGACCCAAAACTAAGTTGTCCCATGTGTCCCAAATAGCTTACGGACGCAGGAAACCGTAGGTTTCAACTGCACCGCAAGTGCCCCAGCAAGCAACCTTTCCTCGCGCCCCTCGATCACGCTGCCACCAATCGCGTCGTAGTTAGTACGCCCTATCGCCGCTACGCTCCTCGTCTCTACCTGCAAAAAGGGAAAGAAACAAATATGGACAGAATAGATTTCTTTTATTATTATTATTTCGGGTTATAAAACCCCCCCAAAGCAACTTGTAAAAAGGACACAGACAGAAAAAATAGAATACGAAAAGATTCACAAAAAACACAGAGAAATAAAATACAAAACCTATTTACAGAGGTGATTTCCATTCTTTTTATTTTTTTCTTTCGATCCATGCATATTTTATACACAAAATACTATTAAAATAAGAGGGGTGAGAAAACTACCTTCGAAACAGAGAGATTTGACTCTCCGGCCACCGACTGCGGCGGCGCGTGAGGCGGTGGCCCACGAGTCCAATGACCAGACTCCGGACAAAGGAGGGAGGACTTTTTCAGAGATTTTCTAAATTATTTTTTAAACGGTGTTTAAAATGTTTTTTTTTTTTTGGCTGAATTCTAACTTATATAGGCAAGAAGAAATGGCACCGTTTTTGCTTAAGTTAATAAGCACAAAACGACATCGTTCAGGGAGGATCCGCGCGTTGACTCGAAAACCCAGGGAGGATCCGCGTGTTTTTATTAAAGGGTCTAATTGCCCTATAGGCCCTTCCGATTCTTGCTTATTTACAATTATGTCCGAATAATTTTTTTTTTTTAATTTAGCCCTGAAACTTATATTTTGTTGCAATTTAATCCTTCGGGCTACTTAAAGGCCAAAATCAGAACGGCGTCGTTTAGGAAACTAGGCATAATTGCCTAATAAGTCCCTAAGATGTGACGCGTGTTTTGATTTGATCCTTTTACATTTTATTTTTTAAGATTTTTCTTTATTTATTTTTAAAATCTTTTATTTTATGTTTTTATATTAAATAGTTTTATTGTATTAAAAATTCTATATTAATTTTTACTATTTTATATTATATAATATTATATTATATCATACATATTTTTTTGAAATTTTATTATAAATTTTATTTATATTATATAACATATTTTATTTATATTATTTATATTACATATGTAATTTTATGATTAGTATATTTTATATGTGCTTTTTATAAAATTATTATATATTGTTTACTAATTGTTTTTATTATATATAATCATTTATATATATATATTAAATTATTAAATTATGTATTTGTTATAAATATTCTTATTTTTTATATGCTTTAAATTTTTATTTTATTTAAAATATTGTATAAATATAAAATCGTTTTATAAATCGTCATATTCCTTTTTTTCACAATATTCATTACATGTTTAAATATATCATTCCTTTTTCGCTTGATTTTGTTATTTCGTGAAAATCTTAATTATTGTTACTTATTTTATATTCCATGTTTATTTATTTATGTTATTTTAATCATTTATTATTGCTTACCATGGTTCTTTATTTATTCATTCATGTTATATTGTTCCTTTATTATTTATTGTTAATATAATTTGTAGTGATGTAGAATTGCTATTAAATATGTATGTTGTAATATCTTACTCAAACCATTGTTTTATAAAAATAACTTTTGAATTGACGCATTTTATTCAAATAGTTTAAAAATATGGTGATATCTAATATTTGGGAGCTTCGAGAAAAGATTGTGCCCTAACTCACTGGGTGTCGATTTTTATCGTTGAACTTAAAATATTAAGTATCACTCCTCTTTTAAAATCAAAATTTATAAATTTTCAAATCAAAACTTATTCTTGGGAATTCAAAAACGTTATATCCTAACTTATTGGATATGATGTTTTGTGTCTTGAGATAAGAATTTTCTAAATAAAGGTGAGCCTAGTTTCGAAGCCATGAGATGTTATATCCTAACTTACTGGGTATAATATTTTATTTATTTGAGATGGGTAAGTCTTGGTTTTCTTTCTAATAAAAGAATCATATTTTAAAAATTTTCAATTTTTTAACATTAGGACATGATTTTATCGATTAGGTACCAATTTTTGGGAATTTATGAGGGTGCTAACCCTTCCTCATATGTAACTGACTCCCGAACCCATTTTCTTGTATTTCATGAACCAAAATCAATGTTTTGAAATAAAACGTTTTATATGGTGATCCAATCACACCTAAGGAAAAAGGGATTGGTGGCGACTCCATTTTCGTTTTACCAAAATTTAAAAATGGTTTCGACAGCTTGGCGACTCCGCTGGGGAAATCAAGAGAGTCAAGCCGTAAAATCGATAATTTCATGTCATTTTGTACAAATTTCAAATTCTTATTTTTTTTTTAAAAAATGATCTTTTTATTGCATACGATCCTAATTTTTAATATATATTTTTGCATTACATTGCATGACTGTTGTGGTCGCACCCTTAAGTGGGAGCGATAAGCTATGCCTTCGTGAGGTTTTCACCTTTGTAACACCCCAAACCCGGCCCATACGTCATGACCGGATCTGGTATGCTATGGGTTGAATGTTGAAAACTTTGCTTTGAAGGGTTTTGAAAATCTCAGTTTATCTTAACTGATTAATCATTAATTATCATATTTTGAAGAAACCTTAAAATTTGCGTTGAACATGCTTGAGGAACCCTTTTTAGTTTTACTTTATAATTAAGACTTTGAAAACATAAGTTTGTAAGATGTATTAAAATAAAAAAATATAAATCGATAACCTAAGTTATGAGGGCCTTATTACAAAAATAATCCCAATTTTAAACTTAAAGAAAAAAAAAAAACGGAAATAGTCTATGAAGATAGAAAAAAAACTTGATGGCCCCTCGAGTCCGCCTCGGCTCCCATGTCCACGATCTACTGCTCATCTGAAAAGTTGGAAAAAAAATAAAAGGGTGAGTCACCAAGACTCAGTGTGCAAATTCCAAAAACACTTAAACGCCTTGGGCCCACAAGCACATTATGGGCCTAGGCCCATTCACAATGGAACAGAATATATTACATGCAACATGGCCTATCCCAAACCTGAAAGTCCATCCTCTACACACCCTGCATCAACCATCACACCGTGATTTCTACAATCAACCCTCCATCCGCTACACACCATATCAATCATCGTGTCATCATCATAAAACCGACCACTATGTGACCTATGTGGCAAAACCACCGATCGCTATGCGACCTTGATAATATATCGACAGCTGCGCTGCCTGTCATAAAGACCGATCACTATGTGACCTATGTGGCAAAGCCACCGATCGCCTCGCAACTTGCTTCCCTTCATCATATCAATCCCATCCCATGAATACATACACGCAAGAATCAGAACATTAAACTATCTAAACAGATCACATACTTTCACATACTTCGATACACATAGGGAAGTTTCTATGATTACGTACCTAGCATCCCTTTCCTACCCTTTTTGGGTATTACGACTATTCATACGCCTCAATTTCTGGCTTTTAGCCCATAACATATACATAGTACAATTTAACTAGTGTGATAGAGATCTACACACTTGATTATCGACAGGACAGTACTTTCTATGTCGACACTATCAGAAGTCGATACGACTGCTAACTGCCTAAGGTTTTGCTCCAAAGCCGATCCACAACCCCGCGGCCAATCCCGAACAGCTGACACCGCGTGTTTCTTGAACTTTGGGGCTGAAACTACACTTCCAACCCCTTCCTTTGATTTGCTGACATTCGAGTCCATGAGTGATCTTTGGTTAGAAGATACTGTGATGATTGCTTAACGCAACATTAGGTTAAGGCACGAATAATGAAAAAGAACCCGATTAAACAACATAGGAAGAATTAAACCCTTACCTTGAAATCTCGAAAAGAGATTGAGACTCTGAGACTAGCATTTCTGGCTTTTAAATCTAGGTGATCTACCTAAACTCTCGAATGTCGCCCAACACGAAATTATACAAAACCATTAAACCATTAGATTTTCGGCTTTGTCTTCCAAAAATTGAAAGAGAAAGAGAAGAGATAGGAAAACCGGCACTCACCTTAACACAAAGAATTCGACTACCCCTAAGATATTCCAGCTTTTGAGAAGATCAAAAGAAAAGATGATAGGAAGAAGTCTATGTAGATTCAGCTTTAGTGAAGAAATCGACAAAAAGGAATAGGAAGTATTCGGCTGTGGGGATGAGAAGAGAGTTCAAAGTTTCGGCTTTTGAAAGAAAAGATGTTGAGAACAATTGGGAGGTTTCGGCTTTTGAAAGGAAAAAGAAAAAGAAAAGAGAACAGAATAATGGACTTTCGACTTTTGCATAAAAGTGAGGATGAGAGAATGGAAAAAGAAAATAGGGACCAAATACCGGAATTGAAGAGATATCCCCTCTATTTAAAGTGAATTTCGGCACCCCCTAGAGTTGCAAATTCGGCCACCACTGTGCTTAGCAGATAACTCCTAAACTTCCTCCCTTATATTTATCTGATCACTCCTTCAAAAGAGGCCTAGATAGCACCACCTCTTCCTCCCTTTATCAGCACATTATCCACATGTTATTATCCTCCTATTTTCAAGCCTCTATGCCGTCCCTCCCTATCCATTTAAAAGCTAGAAATTAGCTAAAATTATATTAAAAGAATTGAGCTTTAAGTGACTCGAACTTGGGCCTTCTTCATCTGCTAATGACGCCACCCCATGGTTCTATATAACACCACTTAACCTTGGGCCATAAGCCCATTTTGGTACATTAAACGCTGATAACATTTTTAAAGTCCTAACTGAACTGGCTTTCCACTAGAGTGTCCAATAACTAATTCTGCTAAGGCCTTAGCCCAACCTCGAGCCCAATCTGGACCCCTAACACTCTAATTAACACATTACACATAACCACACATTAAACGCATAGGCCAATTAATTTAGGATGTTACAGTTCTACCCCCTTAAAGAAATTTCAGCCTCGAAATTACCTGATCAGAATAGATAGGGGTACTGCTGCCACATCGTCTCTTCTGGTTCCCATGTAGCCTCATCAGAACTGTGATTTTGCCATAAAACCTTAACCAATGAAACCGTCTTCCTTCGCAGCACTTTGACATCGCGATCCAGGATTTCCACCGGTTCCTCTTCAAAGGATAGGTCAGGTCTCACCTCGATTTCTTCCACAGGCACGACATGAGACGGATCTGAATGGTAATGTCTTAACATAGAGACGTGGAATACATTGTGAATTTGGCTTAGCTTAGAAGGTAGCTTTAGTTGATAGGCTACCGGCCCTACTCGTTTCAACACCCGATAAGGCCTGATAAATCTGGGACTTAATTTACCCTTCCGTCCAAACCCCAGTACTTTCTTCCATGGCGACACCTCCAAGAATACCTTGTCACCCACTGCAAACTCTATGTTCTTATGCTTCAAGTCCGCATAGGACTTCTGTCGGTCCGGAGCTTCTTTTAGTCGAGCTCGAATTAACTTAACCTTTGCCTCTGTCTCGGTAACCAATTCTAGACCCAAAATTTGACGTTCCCCTAATTCCGTCCAACAGGTAGGAGTACGACACTTTCACCCGTACAATGCTTCATAGGGCGCCATCTAAATACTAGACTGGTAGCTGTTGTTGTATGTAAATTCCGCCAACGATAAAAACTCTTCCCAACTACCTTTGAAATCAATGACACATCCCCTCAACATGTCCTCCAAGATCTGAATTACCCGCCGATCGTCCATCCGTTCGAGGATGAAACAGATCGAATCCAACTTCGTACCCAACGCTTGATGCAAAGCCTTCCAGAATCGTGACGTGAACCTCGGGTCCCTGTCTGATATGATTGATACTGGTACCCCATGCAATCTCACTACCTCTGCTATATACAACTTAGCTAATTTCTGTAAAGAGTAATCGACCAGTACTGGTATGAAATGAGCAGACTTCGTCAAGCGATCAACAATCACCCAGACTGAATCTTTCTTAGTAGGCATGAGGGGTAGCCCACTAACAAAGTCCATTGTGATCCTTTGTGGAATCTTCACTGGCTACAACAACCCCGATGGTAACTGATGCTCTGCCTTTACCTGCTGACGGGTCAAACACTTACTCACCAATTCAGTTACCTCAAGCTTCAAGTCCGGCCACCAGAATTGATCCTGTAAATCCCAATACATGTTACTTCCATGCGCTTCTTGAAAATCCTATGCCTCAATCCCGGATCCTTTGGCATGCAAACTCTCCCTTGAAAACATAATAGTCCTTCCTCATTCATATTGAAGTCCGTCGATCCATCACTTGATCCTACATGAAACTTCTCCTTTAGCCACTCATAGGTCTGCTGCTTCTCCTTAACCTAATTGACCCAAGAGGGTTTCACTTGAAGTTCGGCCAACAAACTCCCATCATCGTACAAACTAAGGTGAGCAAATATTACCCTCAAATCAGAGATTACTTTACGACTTAAGGCATCCGCCACCACATTAGCTTTACCCGAATGATACTCAATCTAGCAATCATAATCCTTTAACAACTCGATCCACCTCCTCTGCCTTAGATTCAACTCCTTCTGGGTCAAAAGGTATTTTAGGCTCTTATGATCTCAGATAAATAATAGATTTTCCCCGCATGTAAAATGTCTCCAAATTTTTAAAGCAAAAACTGCCACCGCCAACTCCAAGTCATGGGTGGGATAATTTGCTTCGTGCGGTCTTAACTGTCGATATGCATACTCAACAACCTTTCCATCTTGCATCAACATGCATCCTAGTCCCGTGTGACGATCACAAGAATTACTTAATTCTTTTCCACCTCCGATGAATCAATACCGAAGCCTCCGTCAAAATCCTTTTTAACTTCTCGAAACTCTCTTGCTACTTACTAGACCAAATAAACGAAACTCCTTTCCGTAATAACTTAGTCAATGGTGCCGTGATTAAAGAAAATCCTTCAAAAAACCTTCGATAGTACCCGGCCAGCCCAAGAAAACTCTAAATTTCTGCCACGGACTTAGGCAGCTTCCAATCCAATACTCTTCAATTTTTTGAGGGTCAACCCTAATCCCCTCTGCCGACACAACATGGCCTAGAAAAGTAACTTCACTTAGGCAAAATTCGCACTTACTGAATTTGGCATACAACTACTTCTCCCTCAGAATCTGCAAAACCACTAGCAGATGTGAGTCATGCTCCTCTTCCGATCTTTGGTAAACCAGGATATCATCTATAAATACCACGACAAACCGATCCAAGTAGGGTTGAAACACTCAGTTCATCATATCCATAAATATTGTTGGCATGTTGGTCAATCCAAATGGCATCACTATGAATTCGTAGTGACCGTAGCGAGTCCTGAATGCCGTCTTATGAATATCCGCCTCCTTGACCTTAAGCTAATGGTATCCTGACCTTAGATCTATCTTTGAGAACACTGACGCCCCTTTCAGTTGATCGAACAAGTCATCAATCCTTGGTAATGGATACTTGTTCTTGATAGTCAACTTGTTCAGCTAATGGTAGTCAATGCACATACGCATTGATCCATCCCTCTTCTTAACAAACAACACCGGTGATCCCCAAGGCGACACACTTGGTCAAATAAATCCTTTATCTAACAACTCTTGTATTTGTGCTTTCAACTCTACCAGCTCCTTTGGTGCCACCATATATGGAGCGATAGACACTGGTGCTGTTCTCGGAAGAATATCGATACCAAACTCCACTTCACGATCCGGAGGTAATCCCGGAAGCTCTTCTGGGAAAACATCAGGAAATTCCTTCACCGTCCTAATGCCCCCAACAGTTAGGTCCTTGGCTTCCAGAGCCCGAACAAACATTAAAACTGCCTCGCATTCTTTTCTCACCATCCTTTCTGCTCTTAGGGCAGTCACCACATTTGACAAACAGTTCCCCCTTTCTCCTATCACCAACACTTCACCCCCCTCGGGGGTTCTTAACACCATATGCTTGGCTGTACAATCTAAATTAGCTTGGTACTTCACCAACCAATCCATGCCTAATATTAAGTCAAACTCCCCAAACGGTAATTCCATCAAATCTGTCAGGAAAACTATTCCCTGAACTTCTAAGGGTACCTTTCAAAGAGTTTATCTACTACCACGGATTATCCTAATGGGCTAATTACAGTCATATCCCTAGGGGTAATCTCAGAATCTAAAATTAAAGTTCCAGACACACTACTAGCAACATATGAATGTGTCGACCCAATGTCAATTAATGCAGTGTAAGGCAAACCAAATATTAAAAACGTACTGGTTATAACATCCGGTGCGTCAGTCTTCTCTCGACGTCTGGCAGCATAGACTAACCCTGGCTGTCTTGCCTCAACGTTCCCTGTCCCTCGGCCTGGTGCTCCACGGCCCTGACCAAAATCGTTACCACCTCTAACTGGACCACGACCCCTTTGCGACTACTAATCTCCTCTGCCCGGCTGAGCATTGTCCTGCCCTACAAGTCCTACATCGCTCGTGGCTATGGACAGTCTTTAATTTGATGGTCCAAAGATCCACACCTAAAGCACTTTCCACTGCCTGCCCAACACTCACCTACATGGAATTTACCACATCGAGCACACTTCCGTGCTTGGCTAGCAGCAGCAGGTCTCTCAGCCCATCTCGGTCTATCTGATCTAGGTCTTTTCTGAGTACTCCCAGTTGTCTCTGATGATCCAAAATTTCTCTTACCTCCACCCCTATCTCTATCCCGATTTAGTTTTTTCGTCCGTCTCACCTTCTCAGTTATTTTAGCTTTCTCCACAAGCACAGCAAATTCCCTCTCCCACTGTGGAGCTATCAAAACACGTAGGTCATCCTTCAGGCCATCTTCAAATCGAACACACCGTTCATGTTCTGTGGCCACCATCCCTCGAGCATAATGGCTCAAGCATAAGAATTCCACTTCATATGCCGCCACCGACCTACTCCCCTGAACTAGATTCAAGAACGTTTTATGCTGCGCATCCACATAACTCGTTCCAATGTACTTACTCTGGAATACCGCTCTGAAGTAATCCTAGGTGATACGGTCAGCCATGGTACCATCCTTAATCGTAAGCCACCATTGATACGCTTCGTCCCGAGAAGGGACACTACTCCTTTCAGCTTCTCTTCTCCCGTAAAATCCAAATCATCCATTATGCGTTCGATCGCCTCTAACCAATACTCAGTTGTACTTAGGGCTATCCCGAAAATTCCCCTAAACACTTCTGCCCCATTAGCTCTAAGTCGCTCCGGCACATAGATTTCTGGGCTCCTATGACCATGCCTGCCCCAGCAACCCTCTCTAAAACCCTCAACATTGCCTAAGATACTGCATCATCTCCGACCGTCTGATCCTGGAATTCTGCCTCCACAGCTGGTGGCACTGGTACCTCATTCCCTGACTCGTGACCAGACCCTACGGATTCCGACACAGTAATCTTGCCTCTACCTTGGCCACGCACACCACGTCCTCTAGTGCTCATTCTACTGATTCGCGTTTATCTGATTAGGAATTTTTATAAATTATTAATTTCTTCCACTGATTTATAACGAACAATCTTATGGAAAGTAGTTTTAACAGTAGTTCTTTTGAATTCGAACTCTATCTACAAGGTTCAGTTCTCAAGTCTGTATTTCTTAGCTCTAGGATCCACATACATTCAACCATCACACATCAATATACAAGTAGCATCCATGAACTCACATTCATCACGTAAGGGTATTCTTGTCATTTCATTACCCAGGGGTATTTTTGTAATTCTCCCTACAGGGGTATTTTTGTAATTTTCAAAAATAGGGTTTATTGGTGATTTTACAAAATAGGGGTATTTTGTTAATTTTGCAATTCGGGGGGTATTTCGATAATTTTGCCAGCCAGGGGTATTCGGTAATTTTGTCAACCGGGGGTATTTCGGTAATTTTACAAATTTTGGTAATTTTTACAAATCCAAGGTATTTTTGAGAAGTTTTCACAAATCAAGGGTATTTCAAAAATTTACAAAACTAGGGATAATTTTACAAAAATAGGGTGGTTGGCCCTTTTGGGTTTTAGTTATAAACTTTGGCCCGTCAACAAGCCCTCTCAGTTAGAGTGAACAAATACTATGCACCAGGTAGGATTCCAGCGAAGAGGAGGTGAGCCGCTAGGGCCGCTTAAATACCAAGCTCTCCCTTGATCCAATCCTAGACATGCGTATGCCTGTTACCACACCCTAACCCTGTGACTTGTTCATAGACATGTTTAATTAGAAATTAAGTCTTATGAGATTTAAGAGTTGTTCAAAACTAGGCCTAAGGTTCATAAATTCTAGTATACTTGTCTACGTCCCATAAAGCCCATCAAGCCCAACATGCACATCACATAGTGAGTTTAGAATACTTACCTGCGTGGATTGGGTGCCAGTAGACTCGAAGGCCATATCTTAACTGAACTTTTCTTAACTTACATCACTTTTATAAGTCACTACTGGACCCATTTCATAGCCCGAGTTTTGAACTGGGCTCTGATACTAAAATGTAACACCCCAAACCCGGCCCATACATCATGACCGAATCTCGTATGCTCTGGGTTGAATGTTGAAAAATTTGTTTTGAAGGGTTTTGAAAATCTCAGTTTATCTTAACCGATTAATCATTAATTGTGATATTTTGAAGAAACCTTAAAATTTGCGTTGAACATGCTTGAGGAACCCTTTTTAGTTTCACTTTATAATTAAGACTTTGAAAACATAAGTTTCTAAGATGTACTAAAATAAAAATAAAATAAAAAATATAAATCGATAACCTAAGTTATGGGGGCCTTATTACAAAAATAATCCCAAATTTAAACTTAAAGAAAAAAAACAGAAATAGTCTATGAAGATAAAAAAAAAAAACTTGATGGCCCCTCGAGTCCGCCTCGGCTCCCATGTCCACGACCTACTGCTCATCTGTAAAGTTGGAAAAAAATAAAAGGGTGAGTCACCAAGACTTAGTGTGCAAATCCCGAAAACACTTAAACTTCTAGGGCCCACAAACACATTATGGGCCTAGGCCTATTCACAATGGCACAGGATATATTACATGCAACATGGCCCATCCCAAACCTGAAAGTCCATCCTCTACACACCCCCGTACCAACCATCACACCGTGGGGATTTCTACAATCAACCCTCCATCCGCTACACACCATATCGACAGCTGTGCTGCCTGTCATAAAGACCGATCACTATGTGACCTATGTGGTAAAACCACCGATCCCTATGCGACTTTAATAATATATCGACAGCTGCGCTGCCTGTCATAAAGACCGATCACTATGTGACCTATGTGGCAAAGCCACCGATCTCCTCGTGACCTGCTCCCCTTCATCATATCCATTCCATCCCATGCATACATACATGCAAGAATCAGAACATTAAACTATCTAAACAGATCACATACTTTCACATACTTCGATACACATAAGGAAGTTTCTATGATTACGTACCTGGCATCCCTTTCCTACCCTTTTTGGGTATTACATTTATTCATACAAATTTCAATTTCGCTTTTAGCCCATAACATATACATAGTACAATTTAACTAGTGTGATAGAGATCTACACACCTGATTACCCACAGGATAGTACTTTTTATGTCAACACTATCAGAAGTCAATACGACTGCTAACTGCCTAAGGTTTTGCTCCAAAGTCAGTCCACAACCGGGTGGACAATCCTGAACTGCTGACACCGCGTGTTTCTTGAACTTTAGGGCTGAAACTACATGTCCAACCCCTTTCTTTGATTTGCTGACATTCGAGTCCATGAGTGATCTTTGGTCAAAAGATACTATGATGATTGCTTAACGCAACATTAGGTTAAGGCACGAATAATGAAAAAGAACCCGATTAAACAACATAGGAAGAATTGAACCCTTACCTTTAAATCCCGAAAAGAGATTGGACTCTGAGACTAGCATTTTTAGCTTTTAAATCTAGGCGATCTACCTAAATTCCCGAATGTTGCCCAACACGAAATTATACAAAACCATTAAACCATTAGCTTTTCGGCTTTGACTTCCAAAAATCGAAAGAGAAAGTGAAGAGATAGGAAAATTGGCACTCACCTTAACACAAAGAATTCGACTATCCCTTAGAGATTCCAGCTTTTGAGAAGATCAGAAGAAAAGATGATAGGAAGAAGTCTATGTAGATTCGACTTTAGTGAAGAAATCGGCAAAAGGGAATAGAAAGTATTCAGCTATGGGGTTGAGAAGAGAGTCCAGAGTTTTGGCTTTTGAAAGAAAAGATGTTGAGAATAATTGGGAGGTTTTAGCTTTTGAAAGGAAAAAGAAAAAGAAAAGAGAACAGAATAATGAACTTTCGGCTTTTGCATAAAAGTGAGGACGAGAGAATGGAAAAAGAAAATAGGGACCAAATACCTAAACTGAAGAGATATCCCCTCTATTTAAAGAGAATTTTGGAACCCCCTAGAGTTGAAAATTCGGCCACCACTGTGCTTAGCAGATAACTCCTAAACTTCCTCCCTTATCTTTATCCGATCACTCCTTTAAAAGAGGCCTAGATAGCACCACCTCTTCCTCCCTTTATTAGCACATTATCCACATGTTATTATCCTCCTATTTTCAAGCCCCTATGTCGTCCCTCTCTATCCATTTAAAAGCCTGAAATTAGCTAAAATTGTATTAAAAGAATTGAGATTCAAGTGACTCAAACTTGGGCCCTCTTCATCTACTAATGACGCCACCCCATGGTTCCATGTAGCACAACTTAACCTTGGGCCACAAACCCATTTTGATACTTTAAACGCTAATAACTATTTTAAAGTCCTAACTGAACTGGCTTTCCACTAGAGTGTCCAATAACTAATTCTGCTAAGGCCTTAGCCCAACCTCGAGCTTAATCTGGATCCCTAACACTCTAATTAACACATTACACATAACCACACATTAAATGCATAGGCCCATTAATTCAGGACATTACAACCTCTGCATGGGCTAGTGGACTACTTTTGAAATACATCTGTACCTATGTCTTCGTGAAGTTTTCACTTCTGGATGGCCATAGGGAAATGTATTCCCCTGAACTGAACTCAGTCTATATGAGCCTATAATGGGTGAGGATCGAGGAATATGCTGGTTCGGGTACCTAAACTTTAGAGCTAAACCACGCGTAGAAAACATAAGGACTTACCCTAAGTAGAATTATGTCAAACCTTAGTAGTTACCCAAATCGGTGTTTGTTTATTTTACTTGCTTTATATTCTGTGGTACTATCTTGTTGTGTTTTTTTTTATGCATGTCATTTCATATTTTAAGAGGTATCAATTCACGGTCCATTTCTAAGTTAGAAAGCTGGTTATGGAGAACAAATTCCTTCATAAAGTGGAAGACAATGCAGCTATCTATATATAGTCAGAGCAAACACAATTAGAGAAAGGGAATAGCTTAGCTGACGGGTATGTGTCTGAACTATGATATTTTACTCGTATTAGTATTATGCAGAATGAGTTCCACGAGTTGAAAGAAATATGGACCCAGTGGGATGATGAGGCCAAGCAGCTATTTTATCGCAATTATGGAGATCTACCCTATTTACTTGACATTAAGGTAGATAAGCATCTGTTCCAGTCTATGACTCAGTTTTGGAATTCTTCTTATAGCCGTTTCTCTTTAGGGAATGTAGATTTAGTGCCTACGATGGAGGAATATATGACTTTGCTTCGCTGTTAAAGAATCCAAGTTGACAAAGCTTATTCTAGGGCTGCTAACGTCCCAACGTTTGTGAAGAAGTTAATGAATATCACAGGGATGAGTGAACAGTAGGTTACAGCCAGAATTCAAGAGAAAGGTGAGGGTAAATGCATACCTTGGGTAAGTTTGATGGAACTGATCCTAGCACATCCAGATGTAAAGAAGAAGATTGACATCTTTGCCTTGTGTATTTACGGTTTGCTAATTTTCCCTAAAGCTCTCAGACATGTAGATAAAGCAGTTACTGATTTAGTCGATCGACTTAACAAAGGGGTCACGCCTGTATCTGCGATCTTAGTCGAGACATCTAGATCTTTGAATGCATGTTGAAGAGCATGTGAAGGCAGGTTTATTGGATGCGCGTAGTTGTTATTAGCTTGGTTCCATAGTCATTTCTAGAAGGTGGAGAAAGTTTCTTATCGAGTTTTCTTTGAGAATTATTCTCCGTTAAAAGAGATAGTGGCTACACCAAGGAGAGAAGATGTGTCTAAAGAAAACTGGATGGTACTCCTTCAAAATCTTCAAGAGGAAGACATCGAGTGGAGGGCTTCTTGGATGATTTTAAGTGAAATTCTTTATCGGTGTGGGAGTTTCGACTAGGTTCCTTTACTTGGAGTTTGGGGAGTCATTGGGTATGCCCCTTTGCTCGTATTAAGGCAATATGGGTCAAGACAGTTTGTACCAACCACATATGGGCTAGCTCAATGTAAGTTCTCATACAGGGGAAAACTATAAGAAGAGGGTTAATGAGATTTTTGGTGCTTGAAATCAAATTCGTAGAATGAAGAGATTATCTACAGGCCCAATGACGACCTCAGAATAAAGTGGATGTGTAACACCTCAAACCCAGCCCATGCGTTTTGACTGGATCTAGCATATCACGGCTTGTACTTTGAAAACCTTTGCTTTGATGGTACTTGAAATTTGTGAGTTAATTGTACAATATTTAAGTAAATAAGCGGTATTTTAAAATTAAAACCTTGTATTAAGTATTATCAAGTATAAACAAACCTTATCATAAAATTCACAAGTTGCTTAACATTGAAAACGACTTAGTTGAATGAAAACTAGGGGCCTTATTACATAAATATTCCCAAAATAACATTGAAATAAATTAACCTAAAGAAATCTCAAAAGAAAATAACTTGTAGGAATAGAACTTGATGGCCCCTCGAGTCCATCTCGGCTCCCATGTCCATGATCTACTGTTCACCTGGAAGAGTAGAGAAAAGGAAAGCGTGAGTCACAAAGACTCAGTGTATAAATCTCAAAACACGCATTGACCTGAGCCCACAAACCCATTATGGGCCCTAGCCCACACAGGAAGGCATCAATCATAATCACATAATAATTAATAAAGAATGAATAACCCAACCCATCCTAGGTTTCCATCCTCTACACACCAACCCATACCAACCATCACACCATGGGGATTTCTACAATCAACCTCCATCCGCTACACACCAAAACGACAACAGATCGCCTATTCATATTAAGTAGGAATCATTAAACGTGGCATAGCCACCGATCACAATGTGACCTAGCATTTATATTTGTGGGTTTTCTACCACCGATCAACGCGTGACCTATCATGCACTTCCCTCCATCATATCAATATCCCATCCCATGCATACACACATAAAGAAAATATCATGCGTCATATATATTTTTGATACACATAGGGAGTTCTATGTTTACGCACTGCATCCTTGCCTAGCCCTTTTAGGGTTCCATTCATTGCCTATATAGCCTTATTCCAGCTTTTAGCCCATAACATACATAAATAGATTTACATACAGGTTTATTGGTAGTGTGTTATAGATCTACACACCTGATTATCGATAAAACGAGGCTTTCTATATCGACGCTATCCTTAGTCGACACAACTGCTATCTGCCTAAGGTGTTGTTCAGAAGCCGGTCCATAACCAATTGGCCAATCTCGAACAGTAGATACTGCTCGTTTCTTAAACTTAGGGATTCTTTCTTTTGCCTGATCCATATTTAATTCTATCAAATCCTTTTCAGAGCTACTATAATAATGTTTAATCGTTAATCCTCCTTTTAGAGTTAAGATCATATATATATTGAACGAATCTAATAAAAAACTAGGGATAATCTTCTTACCTTAAAATCCTAAAATTGGAGACTTATGATTTTCGGCTTTTAGATCTAGTCGATTAAGCCTCCTTCAAATCCCAAATTGTCGCCCATCATTAAACCATTAACTATTAGATTTTGATTTTTGCCTTTCAAAAATAGATTATGAGAAGTAATCAAAATTTGACTCTTATCTTAGCTTAGGAGATTCGGCTATCACTAGGGAGAGGATTCGGTAATGCCGATGGAAGATTTAATTACCGGAAGTGTAGAACAATTTCTTAAATAGGATGAATAAAAGAAAAAAAGTGATGGATGCTTCGGGTTTTTAGAGAAATCAGACAAGGGAAAAGAAAGTGGGGAAAAGTTTTCGCTTTTAAAGAAATTAGAGAAAGAAATTTGGAGAAAAGAAGCTAGGGAATTTCGACACAAAGGGAGAGGATTTAATGTCGTAAACAAGGAGCTAGCCCTCTATTTATAGGAAATTCAGTAACCCTTTGCCATGTAGTAGCTGGTTTCTTTACTCCTCTCAAGATGGATTCTTGGCCATCACTCTCTTTGTAGATAAATTCTAACTTTTCTCCTTTATCTCAATCTACTAGCTCATCTAAAAGAGACTTAATTATCTCTAACTCCTCCTTCCTTTATCAAAGATATTATCCACATATTTTAATCATTAAAATCCCTAAATCTTAGCCTTTATCTGCTTATTATCCACATAAAATAAATTCCTAGATAATAGCCTTGTTGCCATCCACTCCACCTAATCCTAATGCCCAAAATTTAGCTAACTTAAATTAAAAGAATTGGGCTCCATGAAACTTAAATTTGGGCCCCTTACTCCTTGTGTGTGGCGTCACTCCTTACTCCATTTTAAGTGCCAAAAATTGGCCTAAAACATGGGCTCCTTACGACCCAAAACTTGTTCCTTTTAATTATTAATGATGCCATCTTAAAATAATTTAACTGGCCTTTGCCTAATTCTAAGCCCAAATTTAGACCCCTTTTACTTGAATTAACAAATTAAACATATCCCCACACTAAATGCATAGGCCCATAAATTTAGGATGTTACAGGATAGAGGATTAAAAGGATTAATGATAACATCCCCGAGCTGAATCCAGAAGGCGCCCAATCAAGAGAAGAATGCTTGCAAGTGGTCCCATCAGAGTTAGAGATTGTGAAGTAAGATTTCGAAAAGATGAGTTCAGAGCTTGGAAAGAGGGTGGAGAAGTTGGAATAAGAGAAAATGTATCTGGGATTAGACATGGATGCTCAAAAACTGGAGGCCGACAGAAACTGGAGGCCGATAAGTTAAGAAAAAAGGAAGAAAAGGGTCGAGGAAGACCTAGACAGCCTAAAGACAGATTATAAGAGCTACGTCTATCAATGAAAAATGTCGGATTGGGGAAAACTTCAGAATAATGGCAACAAGAGGTCCAAGAGGAAAAGGTCAACGCTGACTATTAGGAGAGGAAGTTCCTAGAGATGCAAATGCAAAATGAGGCCTTAGAAAAGAGCTTAGTAGAAATCCAAAATGAAAAGAATGGATTAAAAGCTAGAGTGGCTGAATTGGGACGGTCTCTTCACCACTATCAAAGTCGTAGTTATGCAAACGAGCTGAAGTCAAGTTTGAACAAGATCGAGGAAATGAAAGGCAAGATCGAAGAGTTAGAATCGGTATTGCACAATTGTGAACTTCAGATCGAGCTACTTGAAGCAAGAGAAGGACATTGGAAGGAAGAGCTCCATCATTCTCAAGATCAAGTTAGAAATCGGGACTATCTCATGGGAGAAGCAATAGTTCAGATTCAAGAGGCAGCTGATCACCTATAGACTTTGGCAGCATAGGTTGACACATTGAGCATGAAGTATGAGCTACAGTCAGATCGTGGTCAAGAGCTAGTTTCGTTATTTGGGAAAATTAAAACTTTGGACCTTAGGGCGAAAGCATTTTTGTAGTCCGTTTTATGTAAATGATTTTGTTTTCTAATAAATTTTTCTAAAATTAAAGTTGAATCTGAATCGATGCCTCATTGCATTCATGCATTTACATTACATCATATCATATGCACTTAAGTCCATAGAGAGAGCCTAATTAGTTGAAATTATCCGAGAAGAAGAGAGAGAAAGAGAGAATAAAAATCTAGAAACTGAACATTGTTACGGTACATGTGCCAAGACAAAGAAAATGGATCAGAGACTTGAACAATTTCAAAGACACATGCAAGACCAGATGTAAGAGCAATTAGCAAAACTCCAACAAGAGATGAGAGACCAAATGTTGGAAGCTCAAAGGAACATGATGGCTCAAATGGCCCAAATGCTGAATGGGGCAATAGACAAAGGAAAGGGTCCCATAGTCAACGCTAAAGACAATAAGGACTTTCCTCGTTGTTTCACCCCACCGTATGTACAACCTGATGAGTATCCCCAAAGGCCATCTGTCATGATTAGGCCTCAACAGGGGCAAGCTGATACTAGACTGCCTTGAACTTCAAAGTCGGCTCAAGATCTAACCCAGGAGATAACCCTGTTAATCCCGTTATCCTTGATTTGGATATAGTAGAGAGAGAAGGGACAAGAACTAAATCTTCAAGGCAGTTAGAGGATCACTGTGAATGGTTGGAAGAAAAGTTCAAGGCTTTAGAAAATGTCAATCATCACCATGGTATTGACGCAAAAGGCTTGAGTTTGGTTCTAGATTTGGTGCTTCCTCATAAATTTAAGATGCTAGAATTTGAGAAGTATAATGGGACTAGTTGCCCTAAAGCCCACATCACTATGTTCTGTAGATGGATGACTAGCTATGGTAATAATGATCAACTCTTGATTCATTATTTCCAAGATAGTTTGGCAGGGGCAGCGTCCAGGTGGTACAATCAACTTATCCGTGCTAATATTAGCTCCTAGAGAGACTTAGCTCAAGTCTTTATGAAGTAACACAATTATGTCACAGACATGACGCCTGATAGAATCATGTTGCAAAACATGGAAAAGAAATCAAATGAAAGCTTCAGGTAGTATGCACAAAGGTGGAGGGAGGTTGCTATGCAAGTTAAGGCACCGCTATTAGAAAAAGAGACTACAATACTCTTTATCAACACCTTAAACACTCCATTCATCACTCACATGATAGGAAGTACTACCAAGAGCTTCGTGGATATAGTGATGGCAGGAGAAATGATTGAAAATGCCATAAGGGGTGGCAAGATTGAAGTAGGGGGAACCACTAGAAGGTCTGCTCCTAGGAAAAGGGACAATGAGGTGAACAATACGAGTACATACAACAAAGGGTACTCAAAGGCAATTACTATTAACCAACCGAAAGTAGTTACTGCTGGGCAACAAGGGTCAGTGAGACAGGAACCAGCACTAGACTAAATTCTGAAAACTCTAATTTACGCGAATCTCAATAACGTATAAAAAGCTATATCAAAGTTTATTCGACGCACACGTTGTGTCCCTATTTTATTTGAAGCCGTTACAGCCCCCATATCCCAAATGGTATGATTCAAATGCTCAATGTAACTATCATGCGGGAATAATGGGACATTCAATAGAACACTGCACTGCCTTCAAAAATTTAGTCGAGATATTCATCAAGATGGGGATTGTGAAATTCGACGATACAACTAGTGCGGGGAACCCATTACCAAACCATGGTGATAAAGGGATAAATGCGATCAATGAAAAGGTCGTGAGAAAGATCAAGGAGGATATTACGTAGGTAAAAACCCCGTTGAGAATAGTTTGAAGGAAATGGTAAGAAGAGGAATGATATTATCCGATTCTGAGAAAGGTTGTGAAGAAATAAGGGACTACTGTGAGTTCTACAAAGCAGAAGGACATGAGATCCAAAATGCATTGAGTTTAGGGTCTTGGTGCACAGCCTTAAGGACAATAAGGAATTGGAGTTTTACGAAGAAGGCTCAGAGGGAAGAAACATATGTGCAACTGAAGAAGAATTGACAGAGTAAAAATTAAATTATCTGAGGATCATTATCTCCTGACCACGAAGTACGAAAGGCGGAGCCTAAGTGGCGCCAAAGGTCATAATCTAGAAACCTGTTTCCTTTCCTTACAAGGATAACAAAATGGTGCCTTGGAATTACAACTGGAATGTGACAATACTAGGAGTGGGAAGCTCAGTTGGCACTTCTGAGGATGTCCAAAATGAAGGATCCTACACACGTAGTGGAAGGCATTATGATTCAGAAAATGTTAGAACAGAACCAGAAAAGTTAAAGACTGTGGTAGTTTAACGAGAGAAAGGACCTAAGGCCCTTATCAATAAACCTGGGAAGGAGGAAGAGGCTACAGAATTTTTAAAATTCTTTAAGCACAGTGAATAAAGTGTGGTATAATAATTGCACAAACAATCGGCTCGCATATCAGTGTTGGCACTACTTTTAAGTTCGGAAGTACATCGTGAGGCATTGATGAAAGTGTTGAACAAAACTTACTAAAGATATATCTGTTAATAAACTTGACCGATTGGTTAGTAATATAAGTGCTGACAATTTCATTTACTTCAGTGATGATGAAATCCCACCGGGGGGCATGGGATCAACAAATGCTTTACACATCACTACTGGTTGCAAGGGATACATTCTGCCAAGTGTGTTAATAGATAATGGATCGGCTTTGAATGTCTTACCATTATCTACACTGAAAAGATTGCCTATAGATAGTTCTTACATGAAGACATGCCAAAACATAGTGAGAGCCTTTGATGGCACTAAAAGAAGAGTGATGTGAAGGATTGACATTCCGTTCCTAATATGCCAAACACGTATGAAGTGGATTTTCTGGTGATGGATATCACGCCCTCATACAATTGCTTGCTGGGAAGGCCTTGTATTCATTCAGCAGGAGTAGTGCCCTCATTGCTGCACCAAAAATTGAAGCTGGTGACAGAAGGTTTGCTAATTACTGTAAATGCGAAGGAGGACATCATAGCCACTATTACCAAGGGCACGCCATATTTAGAGGTGAATGAAGAAGCAACTGAATGCTCTTTTCGATCCTTAGAATTCATCAACGCAACATTCATTTTGGAAGGAAATAAAGTTTCAGTGCCTAAGATATCCAAAACCACGAGAATGGGCCTGCAAATGATGATCGGGAAAGGAGCCTTATCGGGAAAAGGACTGGGCAGACATCTTCAAGGAGAGATTCAAATGCCAATGCTAAAAGAGAAAATAAATCATTTTGGCTTAGGTTTTAGGCCAGCTGCTAGACAGAGGAAGAGAGAAATAGAAAAGAAGCAAGAAAGAAGAAGGGAACGGTTGAATGGGGAAGACGTCAAGTGGGAATCTATGACATTCCCCCACATATCCCAGACCTTTGTATTCGAAGGGATAATTCACCCTAAGAGAGGGTTATTGGAAAATCCTCACATCAATGCCATACACAATGAAGACACTAGGCAAAGAAACCTGATGGGCATTCGCCCTTATGAACTTGGAATCGTTTTGAACAATTGGACTGCAGAGGAACTTCCTATAGTTTTTAGAGATTACACAAAGTAATATTCAGAATGCACTTGTTGTTTTTAAGCCTAGGAACGATAAGATTTCTTTTGTGAAATAGGCTCATGTTCAGACATTGTTGTTTTAATAAAATACATCTTTGATAATTAACTCGAATAAACATTCTTTCATTTTTTTTTATTCTTTTGATTTTCTAATTTCATTCCAAATTTTTTTATTCTCATTCATATCATGTGAATAGTTGTCCTCGAATTCATTTGTTCTTTGTGCATTCTTTGGTGCCCACCATAGGTCCCTAGATATCAATGATATGAGCATTGATACTACAGATTCAGAGGTCCATTTTGAGTAAGACATGTATTTAGAGGCATCTCAGGATTTTGAAGGTGACAAAGATTGTGACTTATGTCCAGATTTGTTAAGAATGGTAAAGCAAGAGGAGAAACAAATTTTACCCCATGAAGAGGAGGTGGAGAATATAGCCTTGGAGGAAGGAAAGGTTGTGAAAATCGAAACACACATAGCCAAGGAGACAAAACAAGACTTTGTTGAGTTACTATGGGAATTCAAAGACATCTTTGCATGGTCGTATCAAGATATGCCTGGGCTAAGTACTGATGTTGTAGTACATCGCCTTCTCATAAGAGAATATTGCAAGCGAGTTCAACAAAAAGCTACGAAGAATAAGGCCTGATGTGATGTTAAAAATAAAGGAAGAAGTCAAAAAAAAGTTTGATACTGGTTTTCTACAGGTGGTCAAATACTCATAGTGGGTTGCCAACATTGTTCCTGTCCATAAGAATGATGGAAAGGTCCGAATGTCTGTAGACTATAGGGATTTAAATAAATCCAGCGTAAAGGAAAATTTCCCTGTAACAACTTGATTTAGGGGCTAGTTAGAACAATGATTTTGGAATCACTAATTCGAGGTTTGATAAAATTATTTTCATGTTATGTTATGAGTTATAACATGTTTATAAAGATGTATGGAAATTTTGGTGTTTTAATTTTAGCGATTTCATGCTAAATCGCGAAAAAGGACTAAATCACATAAAGTATGAAAGTTCTATTTTATTTGCTAGAGGCACCAAATGGCTATGGGTTATTAATTGGAGGTCTTTAAAGGGCAATTAGACCATATTGAATGTGATGGCCGGCCATGTAGACAAGAGGGGACAAGAACTTTTAATTTGGTCAAAGTTGGTGGAATAAATGAATAAAATAAGATGAATAGGTAAAAAGCTATCATCTTTCTATTTTTCTTCCCTTCTCAACCGAAAATATCAGCCATGATGGGGTGTTTGAGAGCTCAAAATTTCAGCAAGCTTTATTCCACACAAGTAAGTGATTTTGATGACTTTTCTTGATAAAAATAGTACTTTTGGAGTCCCCAAAGCTTAATCTAGCTAATGGGGGACCAAATTCTAACATGGTTGAAAGTATAGGGACTTACCATGATAGATTTTATGCTGGTTGTTGAGTTTTATGGAAGAAAATGAATGGTAGGATGATGATAACCAACTTTTGTGAAAGGTGTTGTGGTGAAAACACCTAATTTGGGCTAAAATGCAAAAGGTTGTAATTTGTTCATTTAAGCATAAAATAGTTGGAATTTGAGATAGTTGTGGGAGGATTAAATGTTCAGCTAGGCTTGTTTAACAAGAAAATGTGATGAAAATTTATTTACGAGCCTAGGGGCAAAGTCATAATTTTGCCAATGTATGGGGCAAAATGGTCATTTTTGCCTAAAGAGTGTATTATGGTATTTTATGATTTATAAATGAATAAATTAGTATATTTCATTATTTTAGATCAAATAAATCGAGTTTCAGACCTAGAACGGATAAAAAGAGAGATGTGGGCAAATAATCATTTTCAGCTATTTCGACATCGAGGTAAGTTCATGTGTAATTGTTGTAAATACGTACGAGCTAAATTAATATTCCAATATTGTATGGAATGTATATATATACTCAATGAATGTTGAAATGCCAACTGATAAGATGTCGGAAGAATTGAATATAAGAATAGTAAGGGATGTAAATAGTATGAAACGATGTTAGTTAAGGTTTCATATAAGACCATGTCAAGGACATGGCAACGATGTGATATTTTGTATGAGACCTTGTCGGAGTCAAGGCATCGACATGTTAAAGTATGTAAGACCCTATTGGGGTGTGATGTTAATGAGATCTATCTGTATAAAACTCAAGAGAGTTATGTAATAAGTTGAATGATTCAACGGGGATGTTGAATATAAGTGGTTGTACCACGAGAAGCACTAGTATGTGATAGAATTGAATTAATATGAAATCCATATATGATGAAATCTAGTGGGATGTGGTTAATTAATGCACATTAGAAGTATGTGATAGAACTGTATTAAGATGAATTTGATATATGATAAACTCCTGAGTGGGATGAATGTAGTAGAATTTGATATTGGATGCATGGTTGATATTGATTGAGAATCTATGTGGCTCAAGTAGAGTAAAAGTTGTAAAGTTGTGCATGTGTTGTGATAATGCTAGATGGTAAGATAAGTACGATAACTTCCGTTAATTGATTATGGTGGGCTAAGTGCAAAGCCACAGAGTTATTGACTGTGTGGACTAACTGTGTGTGGAAAGCTAGGTGAATTAACTATGTGATTACGTTATTGAGGGAAGCGGCTGAGTGGATGTCTTATTGATGGTAATGATGGGCTGTGTGCGATACCATCTACCATATTATTATTGGTGGGCTGTGTGCGTTACCACCTGAGTAACTAATAATCGATGGGCTGTGTGCGAAACCGTCGCTTATAAATGATTGGTGTGCTAAGTGCAAAAACACCATAAGTATAATAATTGGTGGGCTGTGTGCGATACCACCTTATTAGAGAGTTAATGGGGGGCTAAGTGCGAAGCCACCGAGAGATGAGTAGTTTACTGATAATGCTTGATGTATTGTTTTATGAAATTATATGACAATCAGTGCAGGAATGTATGCTAGTTAAACAAGCAATTGGCTTGTGGCACGGTAAGAATGTGGTAAGAGATAGAATGAGTAAGCTTCAAGAGTGGTTGAGTAAGCAACCATGAGTTAATGGGAAAAACCAGAAGTAATACACGGTAGTTATCTATATTTAATGAATATCAAGATTTATCGCTTATGCGATGAACTTACTAAGCATTCTTACTTACTCCTTTTCTTTTCCCATCTCTATAGGTTGTTTTGACTAGCTTGGGTTGGAGGCCGCCGGAGATGTTTTCACACTATCGAGTAGACGCTTGGTATGAGGTATCAAGTCCTTATGAGTCATGGCATGTATAGGGCTAGCACTTAAGTTTGATCAAGTCCTTGTTGATGTAGTCAAATTATGTTAGCCAAAGAGAGCTTATGTCTTGATTGTGTATAGCTATAGATGATGGCTCAAGTTGTTTGTAATTATATGGGAATTAGTCCCCATAGAGTATGGGATGAAAACCTTAATCTTTTATAATCAAATATTTTAATTCAAGAGCAATGTTGATGCTATGTGAAATTATGTGATAAGTTATGAATGTATGCAAGTGTGAATAGCACAAGGCTTGGTAGATAGCCTTCATGTGCCCACACGGGTAAACATACGGGGGTGTGTCTAAGCCGTGTTAACCCTGCACCTTATTATTATTAATTAGAATAGGCCACGAGTAGATCACACAGTCGTGTGCATGCACCGTGTAAGGCACACGGTAAGGACATGGGCGTGTGCCTAGGCCGTGTGGATCAAGTCAGTAGCTTCCCAAGATTTGAAGACACGGGCGTGTCCAGGGCGTGTGAAATTAGTCAGTGTCGACCATGGTTGGAAGACACGGGCAGCTTGTGAGGGTACACGGGCATACCTTCATTTTACATGGGCGTGCGAAATATACACGGGCGTGTAATCCTGGTTTAGAAGGGAAAGAAATTTTACGAATCGTAAGAGTTCCCGATATAGTCTTGAGAACCCTCGTAGGTACGAGTGAGGTCTCGTAAGGTAGGAATGAGGTTGTTGTGGTATCGTAAGAGAAATAGTCGCATTGAGCCTAAGCGATGGTCAGGTAGATTTGTACGGTAATACCTCGTACCCAATTTCGGTGGGAATTATGGGTAAGGGTGTTACATTTAGTGGTATCAGAGCATGGTTTACTCGGTTCTCGGACTAACCTAGCGTGAGTAAGAGTCTAGCTATACATGCCATAGGTGGACTGTGACAGTGTGATATCTCTCGGCACTAACAAAATTATTTTATTAAGACAAGGATGGTTCTCGACCGAGCTAAATTCAATAATGTTGTAGGTGATAATAAGGTAATTGCAATGCTCTTATGCATTGATGAAATTCAAAGAGGTATAAGTAGAAGTATATGACATGTGTGTGAAAATGCATGAACTGAGAGTTATAAAGAGGTAAGCTTATCTGTATTGGTGGGATGTGCATAGGTGTTATATACTCAACCTATTGGGTTAGGTGCCACTAGTAAGCAAATTTACCCAGAGGAGGGGGTATATATGTATATATGATTGTTCGAATGATGTATAATCAATATGTCATCATAGTTGAATCCCATGTGTGACTATTGAAGTAGATGATTGTATAATGTTTTATTTCGTGACTCTGTATGAAATTACGAGGATTATGGTGTGAGAGTTAAACTGGGAAGTTTGATTAAGTAGAATGCAGGGATGAGTACGGTCGTTCATTGGTAAAATGATGAATGAGACCATGGTTGAACCATGGCGGTACGTGTGATCCCATATAAGACCATGTCTGGATATGGCATTGGTGACGATACGTGAGCCAGTGTAAGACCATGTTTGGAACATAGCATCGGCCACATTATGAGTGCCAGTATAAGACCCTGTCCGGGACATGGCATCGGTACCTAGACGAGACTTCATGTAAGACCATATCTGGGATATGGCATTGGTGTTGATATGAGAGTTCGTGTAAGACCATAGCGAAGCTTTGGCATCGTGACTATACGTAAAGAAATAGCTGGGCTAAGATACTGTGATACGAGTAAGACCATAGTTGGACTATGGCAATCAAGTAAACGACGTACTCAAACCCGTAAGACATTCTTTAATTGATAAGTGACGGCAAGAGAAAGTAGAGGTAAATGTTGATCACTCAAGTAGATAGTAATGTGGAACTTGAGTAATTGAAACCACTATTCCGAAGTATGAGGGATAGAAATAAATGTAGCATGATGAATGTGAAAACTCACTTGGGATGAGTTGTGTGACCATGATGATGTTTCATTGATGATGAAATTTTAAATCTAATGTATGTAGTCACGAGAGTCAAGTTAAGGGGCTCAGTGACCTCACCCTCCTTACCACTGTCGAATTATGATGAGATGTTATGAGAGTCAATTTGAGTAAGTTTGTATGTGATTAACACAGTATTTATGTTAGCATTCTAGGAATACTTTGTATCACATTGATACATAAAAATATACTAGATAGAGTAATTATTGTTAAATATGAGGTTGAAGTCTTAGAGGACTAAAATGAAAAGGTTATCAAGGAGATATGGAATAGATAAGGTCCCGTATAAGACCATATCTGTAATATGGCATCGGTAATGAATATGATAATCGTATAAGACCATATTTTGAATATGGCATCGATACTCGATGTGGTAGTCCATATAAGACCATATTTTGAATATGGCATTGGCATTGGCATTGGCATTTAGAAGTGATTCCATATAAGATCACCTATAGAATGTGGCATTGGCTTTAAATTTGTATTAATGATGATATTATGCATTTTTTTTTTTGTATCTCTGGTGATCATTGGGATAGATAGATGAGTCTAGAGGTAAAATAGAGAATTGTACTAAAGTCATGTGAATAAGTGAATACAGGCACTCGTGAACGAGTCGCAAGGAAATGAGTACGGAGTGTGGCACGGTATGTGCTCATTAGAGGCAATTGTAAATGAGCATGTCTGAATGCTTTGATGATTGTATTGCTTATGCAATGTTAAAAACAAAGAGAAAGTTAGCCTAAGCTATTTGACTCAGGTGAGTAGGAGGTCTGAGGTGTATGTTTATCGAGATCTCTTAAATTGATGTTCATTAAAGAAAGGAATTGTTAAGGAGTTTGAGGACGAAATGGTTAAGGAAACAATGTTTGAATTGTGAGAGTGTTCAATTATGATAACCATAGTTCTATGGATCATAATGATCTCTTTAAGTATTACGTGTAAATATCTTTCACCTTTCAGGGATGATGTAGTTGTTTATTTCATGAATTGAGATCGTGCGAGAATATTTGTTGATTGTGAAATCAGATTAAATGGTTGTCGATTTAATAATTGGAATTGATATTCCTTTGTCTCCTCGTAACCTTATTTGGGTACTTTGAGGAGGAAGTTTGTGACAATTCTAGTATAAGGAGTGGAATCGTGAGTTTCATGTTGAGGGATGAGTTTCAGGTAAGCCAAACAGAGTTAATGAATTTGATAGAGATGTCCCTGCTATTGTGAGATATGATGATAGTAAAGGTTTTAGATTAGCATAGCAAGAGAAACTCGGGTGAGAATGTGCTTAAGATATGCTCATCGAAGTGTTCAAACCATGATGGTTGAGTTGAAAGCTATAGAAGGAACTACTAATTGAAAGTTCTAGTACTGAGTTCAGTCTGAATCGAGAGAAAGAGTTGACTGGTTAGTGATCCTGAGACGATCGCTTTCGTGATTATGTTGTGAGTTAGGTGTTATGAAATGATTTATGGGAAACTTGATGTGTATTTTCTAAATTTTAATGAGTGGGAGTGTCTTATGCTGTAAAAGATTTGAAATGAAATGGTGTAAAAGGCTTGAACTATTACAATGGTGTGTATAGTTAGTGTAATACTTCTCAGATAATATACAAAGCACAGATGTCTGGATGAAAGATCCACGTTGGATAAAATTTCTGTTGTTGATGTTTTCCTCGTGATAGAATTGGAATGATGAGAAAGCCAAAACTTATACAGAAGCTTTGGTATGGGATTTAGTAGTAGCATATCTACTAATGTAAGAATAAGGAAGTACAGTTATGAGCATAAATGTTTTGGCAATAGAGTACATTTTATGATATGATTGAGTTTATGTTTAGAAGTAGTTGACCACTGGAAGCTGAGTTTCCAAAGCGTACAAGTTGAGACTATTACGGTTGGTGAATGCTTTGATGAGGAAGTGAGATAAAACCTTATAGAATTTAAATTCGGTTTGATAAAATTTCCTAGAAGAATAAGTTATTCGAATTGTAGTAAATCAACCAGTAAGGATCCGAACGAATCATTTGGACATGTGCAGAGTTCCAAATTAGTGGATCATTCAGTGTATGCCCTAGAGGATGAAATATCTAAGTCGCAAGTGGTACTTCGACCCTGTATATGATAACTTAAAGATTGTTGACAAAGGAAACTTGTGGAAATGAATTTGTGATTTTGAAGAGTGTATGGAAATATTATAAGAATGATAGTAGCAACTCATTCTGACAAGATTTTTGGGGACGAAAATCCCTAAGGGGAGAATTGTAACAGCTCGATTTAGGGGCTAGTCAGAACAATGATTTCGGAATCACTAATTCGAGGTTTGATAACATTATTTTCATGTTATGTTATGAGTTATAACATGTTTTTAAAGATGTATGGAAATTTTGGTGTTTTAATTTTAGCGATTTCATGCTAAATCGCGAAAAAGGACTAAATCACATAAAGTGTGAAAGTTCTATTTTATTTGCTAGAGGCACCAAATGGCTATGGGTTATTAATTGGAGGTATTTAAAGGGCAATTAGACTATATTGAATGTGATGGCTGGCCATGTAGACAAGAGGGGACAAGAACTTTTAATTTGGTCAAAGTTGGTGGAATAAATGAATAAAATAAGATGAATAGGTAAAAAGATATCATCTTTCTATTTTTCTTCCCTTCTCCACCAAAAATATCAGCCATGGTGGGGTGTTTGAGAGCTCAAAATTTCAGCAAGCTTTATTCCACACAAGTAAGTAATTTTGATGACTTTTCTTGATAAAAATAGTACTTTTAGAGTCCCCAAAGCTTAATCTAGCTAATGGGGGGATTAAATTGCAACATGGTTGAAAGTACAGGGACTTACCATGATAGATTTTATGCTGGTTGTTGAGTTTTATGGAAGAAAATGAATGGTAGGATGATGATAAACAACTTTTGTAAAAGGTGTTGTGGTGAAAACACCTAATTTGGGCTAAAATGCAAAGGTTGTAATTTGTTCATTTAAGCATGAAATAGGTGGAATGTGAGATAGTTGTGGGAGGATTAAATGTTCAGCTAGGCTTGTTTAACAAGAAAATGTGATGAAAATTTATTTATGAGCCTAGGGGCAAAATCAAAATTTTGCCAAAGTATAGGGGCAAAATGGTCATTTTTTCCTAAAGAGTGTATTATGGTATTTTATGATTTATAAATGAATAAATCAGTATATTTCATTGTTTTAGATCAAAGAAATCGAGTTTTGGACCTAGAACAGATAAAAAGAGAGATGTAGGCAAGTAATCATTTTCGACTATTTCAACATCAAGGTAATTTCATGTGCAATTGTTGTAAGTACGTACGAGCTAAATTAATATTCCAATATTGTATGGAATGTATATATATACTCAATGAATGTTGAAATGCCAATTGATAAGATGTCGGGAGAATTGAATATAAGAATAGTAAGGGATGTAAATAGTATGAAACGATGTTAGTTAAGGTTTCGTGCAAGACCATGTCAAGGACATGGCAACGATGTGATATTTTGTATGGGACCTTGTCGGGGTCATGGCATCGACATGTTAAAGTATGTAAGACCCTATGGGGGTGTGATGTTAATGAGAACTATGTGTATGAAACTCAAGAGAGTTATGTAATAAGTTGAATGATTTAACGGGGATGTTGAATATAAGTAGTTGTACCAGGAGAAGCACTAGTATGTAATAGAATTGAATTAGTATGAAATCCATATGTGATGAAATCTAGTGGGATGTGGTTAATTAATGCACATTAGAAGTATGTGATAGAACTGTATTGAGATGAATTCGATATATGATAAACTCCTGAGTGGGATGAATGTAGTAGAATTTGATATTGGATGCATGGTTGATATTGATTGAGAATCTATGCGGCTCAAGCAGAGTAAAAGTGGTAGAGTTGTGCATGTGTTGTGATAATGCTAGATGGTAAGATAAGTACGATAACTTCTCGTTAATTGATTATGGTGGGCTAAGTGCAAAGCCACCGAGTTATTGACTGTGTGGACTAATTTTGTGTGGAATAGCTAGGTGAATTAACTATGTGATTACGTTATTGAGGGAAGTGGCTAAGTGGATGTCTTATTGATGGTAATGATGGGATGTGTTCGATACCATCTACCATATTATTATTGGTGGGCTGTGTGCGTTACCACCTGAGTAACTAATAATCGATAGGCTGTGTGCGATACCATCGCTTATAAATGATTGGTATGCTAAGTGCGAAAACACCATAAGTATAATAATTGGTGGGCTGTGTGCGATACCACCTTTTAGAGAGTTAATGGGGGGGCTAAGTGCGAAGCCACTGAGAGATGAGTAGTTTATTGATAATGCTTGATGTATTGTTTTATGAAATTACATGACAATTAGTGCCAGAATGTATGCTAGTTAAACGAGCAATTGGCTTGTGGCACGATAAGAATGTCGTAAGAGATTGGATGAGTAAGCTTCAAGAGTGGTTGAGTAAGCAACCATGAGTTAATAGGAAAAACCCAGTGTAATACCTGGTAGTTATCCATATTTAATGAATATCAGTATTTATCAGTTATGCAGATGAACTTACTAATCATTATTGCTTACTCCTTTTCTTTTCCCATATCTTATAGGTTGTTTTGACTAGCTTGGGTTGGAGGCCGTCGGAGATGTTTTCACACTATCGAGTAGACGCTTGGTATGAGGTATCAAGTCCTTATGAGTCATGGCATGTATAGGGCTAGCACTTAGGTTTGATCAAGTCCTTGTTGATGTAGTCAAATTGTGTTGGCCCAAGAGAGCTTATGTATTGATTGTGTATAGCCATAGATGATGGCTCAAGTTGTTTGTAATTATATGGGAATTAGTCCCCTAGAGTATGGGATGAAAACCTTAATCTTTTATAATCAAATGTTTTAATTCAAGAGTAATGTTGATGCTATGTGAAATTATGTGATAAGTTATGAATGTATGCAAGTGTGAATGGCACAAGGCTTGGTAGATAGCCTTCATGTGCCCACACGGGTAAACACACGGGGGTGTGTCTAAGCCGTGTTAACCCTGCACCTTATTATTATTAATTAGAATAGGCCACGGGTAGATCCCACGGTCGTGTGCATGAACCATGTAAGGTACACGATAAGGACATGGGCGTATGCCCAGGCCGTGTGGATCAAGTCAGTAGCTTCCCACGGTTTGAAGACATGGGCGTGTCCAGGCCGTGTGAAATTAGTCAGTGTCGACCACGGGTGGAAGACACGGGCAGGTTGTAAGGGTACACTGGCGTACCTTCATTTTACATGGGCGTACGAAATGTACACGGGCGTGTGTGTCTTCTAACACGTGCGTGTAATCCCAGTTTAGAAGGGAAAGAAATTTTATGGTTCGTAAGAGTTCCCGTTATAGTCTCGAGAGTCCTCGTAGGTACGAGTGAGGTCTCGTAAGGTGGGAATGAGGTTGTTGTGGTATCTTAAGAGAAATAGTCGCGTTGAGCCTAAGCGGTGGTCAGGTAGATTTGTACGGTAACGCCTCGTAATCGATTCCGATGGGAATTACGGGTAAGGGGTGTTACATTCCCTTTGCCGCATATAGACACGTTGGTGGGTAATACGGCGGGATACTCATTGTTTTATTTCATGGATGGTTTTTCAGGATAAAATCAGATCAAGATGCACCCTGAGGATATGGAGAAAACTACTTTCATAACATTGTGGGGTACCTTTTGTTATAAGGTAATGCCATTCGGACTAAGGAATGCAAGGGCAACATATAAAAGGGCCATGGTAACCTTATTCCATGACATGATGCATAAAGGGATCGAAGTATATGTTGATGGCATGATCGCTAAATCTCGAAAAGAAAAGGAACACATTGAGGTTTTAAAGAAGTTGTTTTTGAGATTGAGAAAATTTCAATTGAAGCTCAACCTGACAAAGTGTACTTTTGGAGCTCGGTCAAGAAAATTACTAGGTTTCGTGGTCAGCAAGAGAGGAATTAAAGTTGACTCAAATAAGGTCAAAGATATACAAGAATTGCCTCTACCATGCACTCAAAAGAAAGTTTGAGGTTTAATTGGAAGAATAAATTACATCGCTCGGTTTATTTCAGAATTAATCGAGAAATGTGATCCCATATTTCTTCTTTTCATAAAGCACAACCAAGGTGTAGGGGACGAGGAATGCCAGAGAGCTTTTGACAAAGTCAAACAATATCTGCCAAATGCACCAGTGCTATCTCTGCCTAATCCAAATAGACCATTAATACTGTATTTTCCAGTATTCAATAACTCCATGGGATGTGTGATTGGTCAACATGATTAGTCGAAGAAAGAAAAAGGTGATATACTATCTCAGTAAAAAGTTCACTGAATGTAAAATGAGATATTCATCAATTGAAAATTTTTGTTGTGCCTTGATTTGGACAACTAGGAGATTGAGGCAGTACATGTTATATCATACAACTTGGTTAATTTCAAAGCTTGATCCGTTAAAGTATATGATAGAGTCAACTACTTTGAATGGAAGAATGGCAAGGTGGCAGATTTTTCTTTTTGAATTTGATGTAGTATATGTAAACCAGAAGGCTATAAAAGGAAGTGTAATAGCAGAATTTCTGGCTAGCAGGGCCTTAAAGGATTATGAACCTTTGAGCTTTGACTTCCCCAATGAGGAGTTAATGTATGTGGCAACTACTGAAGAATGTCCGTGGAAGCTAAATTTTGATGGAGCGTCAAATGCTGTGGGAAAATGAAATTGGGGCAATCTTGGTATCCCTAAGTGGTGATCATTATCCATTCACATGCAAATTGGATTTTGATTGCACAAACAACATGACGGAGTATGAAGCATGCATCATGGGAATAGAGCAACTGTAGAGCGTAAAATTAGAATGCTAGAAGTATATAGAGATTCTGCCTTAGTAATCTACCAGCTTAAAGGAGAATGGGAGACAAGAGATCCCAAACTAAATGATTACCGAAAAATAGTTTTGGGATTGATTGAGGAGTTCGATGACATTACTTTTAATTATCTCCCACGAGATGAAAACCAGATGGTGGATGCTGACTTCTGTGATCAAAGTAAACAGGCCAAAGGATATAAGACCTATTCAGATAAGTATCTTCGAAGTTCCAGCTCATTGTTATAACATGGAAGAGGAGGAAAGAGATGACTATCCTTGGTATCATGATGTATTACGATACACAAAAAATCGTGAATACCCGAGCATGCTACTAAGAATGATAAAAGGACATTAAGAAGATTGGCCTCTGACTATGTTTTAGATTGGGATATCTTGTACAAAAAGAGAAAAGATCAAGTATTATTGAGATGTGTTGATGCTGTTAAAGCTAGGAAAATCCTGGAGGAAGTTCATGAGGGTGTTTGTGGAACACATGCTAATGGATTCACCATGGCCAGATAGATAATGAGATTTGGATATTATTGGTCCACCATGGAAGGAGATTGTATCAACTATGCCAAGAGATGTCATAAATGTTAGATTTATGGAGACAAAATTCATGTGCCTCCGTCACCTTTTCATTTTATGACTTCCCCATGGCCTTTTTCCATGTGGGGCATGGATGTTATTGGACCAATCTCACCAAAAGCTTCGAATGGGCATCGGTTTATCTTTGTGGTAATTGACTACTTCACGAAATGGGTAGAGGTTGCTTCCTACGCTAGTGTTACTAAGTCGGTAGTTAGTCGATTCTTGAAAAAGGATATCATTGGTCAATATGGAATGCCCGAGAGGATCATATCAAACAATGCACTAAACTTGAACAACAGCACGATAGCAGAAGTTTGTAGTCAATTCAACATCAAACATCACAACTCGTCTCCGTATCGTCCAAAAATGAATGGGGTAGTGGAAGCAGCCAATAAAAATATCAAGAAGATAGTAGGGAAAATGACTGAGACTTATGAGGATTGGCATGAGAAATTAACATTTGCACTCTATGCTTATCGGACGTCCGTCAGAACCTCTACTGGGGCAACTCCTTTCTCATTGGTCTATGGGATGGAGGCAGTTCTGCCTACTGAAGTGGAAATACCTTCTCTTCGAGTGTTGTCAGAAATAAAGCTAGATGAAGCTAAATGGATCCAAACTTGGTATGATCAATTGAACTTAATTGAAGAAAAAAGGCTAAGGGCTATTCATCACGATCAAATGTACCAAAAATGAATGATGCGAGCCTACGATAAAAAAGTTCACCCAAGAGAGTTTCATGAGGGACCTTGAACTGAAAAAGATTCTTCCCATACAAGAGGATTTCAGAGGAAAATGGATGCCGAATTGGGAAGGACCATATGTGGTGAAGAAAGCTTTTTCTGGAGGTGCACTAATTCTGACCAAAATGGATGGGAAAAGCTTACCCAATCCTGTGAACTCGGATTCAGTCAAAAAGTATTTTGCTTAAAGAGGAGAAGAGGCCAAGGTGAAAACCAGCAAATGGCGCTTTGAGTTTGTAAAAAAAAAGGAGAGGCCAAGGCAAAAACCTACAAAGGGCGCCTTGATACCAAAAGGGTTTTGAGTTGAAAACCCGAAAAGGGTGGCTCAAATTCTGAATAGACACGCAGTCATCTTGCTATACTTGAATCAACAAGAAATGAAGTATGTTGCATATTGGGGCATTAACAAAGTACTTTGGGTCTTCTAAACACATGTTAAGCATAAAGAAGTCTTCGTGGAGTTTGTATATAGAAGCCCAATCTACGATATCTAGGGCATCTGATCTTTGTCCTATTCATTTTACTATCTTTGGATTTTTTTCTTCTCAAAGATATGTTCCCAGTTAATTTTCTTTGTATTTTTTATAATTCATTTAACTCTCTTTGAGATCAATTTATTTGTTATCTATTATTCATAAGCATGTTGCATTGAAATAATGATTGACGAACTAATAATTTCACAAAAGAAGTTCTACATATTACTTTGGAAATTTCTAGATAAAACAAGGAACTAAAACATGACAATTGTTTAGAATTTCCATGTGCATAGATTGGAAATATTTGAGAAAGAAGAGTCTGGATAGAGACTATTTCTCTGAATTCTTTCTCCAAATGAAAATTGGGCGAAATAATGAGTTGATGTGATGAAAGTAAGTGATGACATCAGGTCATAACATTCGGGGAATGGTGTGACAAACTAAGTTGATGAAAAATTAAGAACCCCTGAATTGTGGTGGAATGGATTGAATTTGAAAAAAAATCTTATACCCTAAAAATTACAGATGGGACAGATTGAAAAAGTTTCAATTCCTATTGTGGTAGGATGGTACAAGCCTTGTGTCCTTAAGTTTCAAGCCGAGTTGACTCTGAAATTACAGTGGGGCAAGCTTGTTGAGCAGAATATGATTGGCGTTTTGAGAGGAACAAGGATGAAGAACAAATGAGTGATGACACCTAGAGTAGGAATCATACTTATAACATTTTTTTCATATATCATAGCAAATCTTATTAGGAGCATTTGATCCATTCCGATCATTGCATCCTAATCCTTAAACGTTTAAAAAGGAATCATTTTCATGACATGTTGCATTCATAACACATGTAGCTATAAGCATTTGATTCATTCTTATCATAGCATCTTGGTCATTTGACATAAATATAGGGAACCGAGTCTACAGGACATGTCCCTCAGAAGATGGTGTAGCAATATCGGTGAATTTACAGATCTTATCTCCCTAAGCAATAGTGGAGCAGATCAAATTTGACAAATATTATCTTCCCGAGGTAGAAGGGGAGTAGATTTTAGCCACCAGCCTTATCTCCCTGAGGTAGCAATGGAGCAGGCTGAAGTTTGTAGTCTTATCTTCCTAAGGTAGCAAGGAAGCAGACTAAAGATTGTAGATTTTGTCTACCTAAGCAGTAGTGGAGCAGATGAAACTTGGCGAATCTTATCATCCCGAGGTAGTAGGGGAGCAGATTTTAGCCACCAGCCTTATCTCTCTAAGGTAGCAAGGGAGCAGGCTGAATTTTGTAGTCTTATCTTCCTGACCTGAGGTAGTAAGGAAGCAGACTAAAGATTGTAGATTTTGTCTCCCTGAAGTTGCAGTGGACCAAATCGAAGACGGTGGATCTTATCTTTCCAAGGTAGCAGGGAAGCAGATTTTAGCCATCAGCCTTATCTCCCTAAAGTAGCAAGGGAGCAAGATGAATATTATCGTCTTATCTCTCTGAAGTTGCAGCGGAGTAGACTGAAGATAGCAGATCTCATCTTCCTAAAGTTGTAAGAAGCAGATCAAAGACACTTTCAGCCTTGTCTCCTTGAAGTTGCAACGGAGTAAACTAAAGATAGTAGATCTTGTCTTCTTGAAGTTGTAGTGAAGCAGATCAAAGATAGTAGATCTGGCATTCTCGAAGTTGCAAGAAGCAGATCAAAGACATCAGATCTTGTCTCCCTGAGTTTGCAGTGGAGTAGATCGAAAAATAAAAGATCTGGCGTTCATGAAGTTGCAGGAAGCAGGTCAAAGACATTAGTCTGGTCTCCCTAAGTTGCAGTGGAGCAGACTGAAAATGGCATAATTTGGCGTTCCTGAAGTTGCAGTAGATTTGGAAGCCATTTGGAGAAGACGAGGACCAAGAAGTCAAGATTCGGCAAGACCGGGCAAATTTGGTCCTTTTATAGTATTTGCTCTATTCTCATTACACGACAATGAGCAAAGAGGGGCAGCTGTAATAACCCATTTTGCTCGGGCCCATTCTATTCATAAAAAACCAAAAAAAATATAATAAAAGTGTTAATAAACTTCAATACAGTCCATTTACAGAGCCCAAAAAATAATTTAAACCCTGTAGCCCATTTACACCCCCAAACAGATAACCCAAATACCACTAGACCCAATACTAAACCTAAACCATGGCCCAATTACACCCTAAGACCCAACAGACCCAAAACTAACTTGGCCCAAGTGTCCCAAATAGCTTGCGGACGCAGGAAACCCTAGGTTTCCACTGCACCGCAAGTGCCCCAGCAAGCAACTTTCCTCGCGCCCCTCGGCCACGCTACCCTATCGTTGCTGCGCTCCTCGTCTCTACCTACAAAGAGGGAAAGAAACAAATATGGACAGAATAGATTTCTTTTATTATTATTATTATTTCGGGTTATAAACCCTCCCCAAAGCAACTTGTAAAAAGGACACAGACAGAAAAAATAGAATACAAAAGATTCACAAAAAACACAAGGAAATAAAATACGAAAACCTATTTACAGAGGTGATTTCCGTTCTTTTTTCGTGTTGTTGTTTTTTTTTCTTTCGATCCATGCATATTTTATACACAAAGTAGTATTAAAATAAGAGGGGTGAGAAAACTACCTTTGAAATAGAGAGATTCGACTCTCTGGACGCCGACTACGGCGGCGCGTGTGACGCGTGAGGCGATGGCCCACAAGTCTGATGACCAGACTCTGGAAAAAGGAGGGAGGACTTTTTTAGAGATTTTCTAAATTTTTTTTAAAACGGTGTTAAAAATATTTTTTTTTGGCGAATTCTAACTTATATAGGCAAGAAGAAACGACGCCATTTTTGCTTAAGTTAATAAGCACAAAATGACGTCGTTCAGGGAGGATCCGCGTGTTGACCCGAAAACCCAAGGAGGATCCGCGTGTTTTTATTAAAGGGTCTAATTGCCCTATAGGCCCTTCCGTATTCTTGCTAATTTACAATTATGTCCGAATACTTTTTTTATTTTTTAATTTAGCCCTAAAACTTATATTATGTTGCAATTTAATCCTTCGGGATACTTAAAGGCCAATATCAGAACGACGTCGTTTAGGAAAATAGGCATAATTACCTAATAAGTCCTTAAGATGTGACGCGTGTTTTGATTTGATCCTTTTACATTTTATTTTTTTAGATTTTTTCTTTATTTATGTTTAAAACCTTTTATTTTATGTTTTTATATTAAATCATTTTTATTATATTAAAAATTCTATATTATTTTTTACTATTTTATATTATGTAATATTATATTATGTCATACATATTTTTTTTGAAATCTTAATTATAAAATTTATTTATATTATATAACATATTTTATTTATATTGTTTATATTATATATGTAATTTTATGATTAGTATATTATATATATATATATATATATATTTTTTATAAAATTATTATATATTGTTTACTAATTGTTTTTATTATATATAATCATTTATATAAATATATTAAATTATTAAATTATGTATTTGTTATAAATATTCTTATTTTTTATATGCTTTAAATTTTTATTTTATTTAAAATATTGTATGTATATATATAAAATCGTTTTATAAATCATCATATTCCTTTTTTGTCACAATATTCATTAAATGTTTAAATATATTATTCCTTTTTTGTTTGATTTTGTTATTTCGTAAAAATCTTAATTATCGCTACTTATTTTATATTCCATGTTTATTTTTTATGTTCTTTTAATCGTTTATTATTGCTTAACATGATTCTTTATTTATTCATTCATGTTATATTGTTCCTTTATTATTTATTGTTAATATAATTTGTAGTGATGTAGAATTGCTATTAAATATGTATGTTATAATATCTTACTCAAACCATTGTTTTATAAAAAAAACACCTTTTGAATTGACACATTTTATTCAAATAGTTTAAAAATACAGTGATATCTAATATTTGGGGGCTTCGAAAAAAATTGTGCCCTAACTCACCGGGTGTCGATTTTTATCGTTGAACTTAAAATATTAAGTATACCTCCTCTTTTAAAATCAAAATTTATAAATTTCCAAATCAAAACTTATTCTCGGGAATTCAAAACGTTATATCCTAACTTATTGGATATGATGTTTTGTGTCTTGAGATAAGAATTTTCTAAATAAAGGTGAGCCTAGTTTCGAAGCCATGAGATGTTATATCCTAACTTACTGGGTATAACATTTTATTTCTTTGAGATGGGTATGTCTTAGTTTTATTTCTTATAAAAGGATCATATTTTAAAATTTTTCAAATTTTTAACATTAGGACATGATTTTATCGATTAGGTACCAATTTTTGGGCGTTATGAGGGTGCTAACCCTTCCTCATACGTAACCGACTCCCGAACCCGTTTTCTTGTATTTCATGGACCAAAATCAATGTTTTGAAATAAAACATTTTATAAGGTGATCCAATCACACCTAAGGAAAAAGGGATTGGTGGCGACTCCATTTCTGTTTTTTAAATTCAATCCCCATTTTTACCAAAATTTAAAAATGGTTTTGACAAGTTCATATGCAAATAATAAGAAATTAATAAACTTGTGTGGATAAATTCTCACAATAATTTCTTAAGATAATATAATCATTATATCACATGCTTAGACCTTATTACTCATGTTCACATTAATTTGTCTACTTGAGTCACTGTTACTAAATTATTTATTTCTCGAGCTACAGAGCTCCAAATGAAGAACTGTTAATTTTCCCTAAAACTAGACTCACACAAATTCTTACCATAGAAATTTCAGAATTTTTTGTCTAGCCAGTTAGTACAGTTTATTCATTAAATTTACTCCTATTTCGCTGTCCAACAGTTCTGACACTCCTTCACTACAAATCAATTTTCTCCTCCCATAAAATTCATATGATGTTCTCGTTTATTTCACTTGAAAATAGACTTATTAAGAATTTCAAGAATATGAATTATACTCCTTAATTATTTTGTACAATATTTACTGATTTTCAAAAGCTGGAACAGGGGATTCAGATACTCATTCTGACCCTGTCTCACTAAAATTCAAATATCTCATAATTCACACTTCTTTTGCTTACTCTGTTTCTTTTATAAAAAATAGACTCATTAAGATTTAATTTCATATCTCACCCATCATTTAATTCAATTTCCATCATTTTTGGTGATTTTCCAAATTTAAATTAATGTTGCTACCCACAACTATTTTAATGTCAATTTCACTCATTCATTAATTCTTTGTGTTCACTTTCATTTATACACACTTACACCAAAGCATATTATAACTTGGCTCATAACAACCAAGTGATCATAGACACATCTTACTCGTTTGCATCCTTATCAATAATGCATCATAATCCGAGCACATTATTTATGAGTCTCGTGTACATACCTGTGCCTAATCATAATACTCACATATCCTACTCTTACTTATCTTGAGCATACTCCTTGAATTTCGCCTTGAACTACTTGTAATATTAGGGATGTTCGGGATATCTCGTACACCTGTTAGGATGCCAATGCCATATCCCAAATATGGTCTTACATGGGATCACATATAGGTGCCAATGCCATGTCCCAGAGATGGTCTTACACTGGCACACTCATTGCCATCGTCTAGCCATGGTCTTTTCCTTCAATTCATCACGAGTCATAGTACGAATGTACTTGACCCTACATTTCTCACGATTGATCCTTCAATCCAATCTCATACTTGTATAAAGTCATGATTAGATAACAAACATATATAAAATAATACATCATCTCAATTCAAATTTAATAATCGTTCACTATAGACTAACCATATGAACTTACCTCGACGTGAATCGGTCATTTTGATTGACATTTCCCCGTACTTGGTCCGAGTCTTGATTTCTTAGATCTAAAATGTCACATTTCACTTAATTAGCACTCACCTTACTCATTTTAATACAAAAATCATACTACGACAAATTTACAATTTTACCTGTAGGCTCGTAATATGATTTTTATTCAATTTTTATAAAATTTAAGGTTAGCTGAACCTTTTCTCTTCCAAAGCAACCTCAAATTCTTATTATTTCACACTTTTAGGAGCATTTACAACTTTTAATAATTAACCCATTTTAACCATTTTGAACGAAAATCACTTAGCAAAAATCATTCTCCTAACCTCGTGCACCGTTATTTACCATTAAACATCAAAATGCACAATTATCTAGCATGGGTCAATTTTTAAACTTAATTTTTCATGCAAATAAATGGTAAAATAGAAAGGTTAAGCTTCTAGGATCTCAAAAATATGAAGAACATTAAAAACGGGGCTCAAATGCACTTACAATTGAGCTTTGAAAAAGCTTGAAACCCTAGCCATGGCTTCTTGAATATTTCGGTAGCATGGAGAAGAGAATGAGTAGATTTTTGGGTTTCAATTTTATCTTTTATGCCTTAAAACACCCAAATGACAAAAATGCCCTTTTTAGTAAACCTTCAATTTTTACCCTTCCATGGCTAGTTTTGTCCATAACAAAATATGATGGTCTATTTGCTATTTAAAGACCTTTAGTTTAAACCCCCATTTAAATCAAGTACTTATGTTCTAGAAATCATATTTTGCAATTAATGCAATTTAATCCCAATAATAAAATTGGGCACTTTATCGATAAAAATTACTTAACAAAATTTGCACACCATCACCCAACATATCATAGACTCTAAAACAATCATAAATTAAATATTTTTACTTCGAGTTTGTGTTCTCAAACTCACTGTTCCGACTAGGCCCTATTTTGGGTTGTTACAAAAAGGAAGGACAGACATAATTGCCGAATAAAGTCACTATGAGAATATAGTAAGATACGAGCTTAGACAAGTGAAAGGTGGTTAAACTATATGTTGAAATTATGATTACTCATAATTAATGTGTATGTGATTAAGAGGATGGAAATAACTTGTTAAATAATGTGATATGTTATAATGGGGAGACTATAGTGTTTATAAGTTAAAAGAGTAAGCACCATGATGAATAAGTGGTAAACTTGAGATTTAATGCAAATTGTAACAATAGTACTCTTATGGATGGATAAAGTAAATGAATGTTAATAATTGTTTATTATTTGCATATGAAATTACTAAGCTCTATTGCTTGCTCCCCTTCCTTTCTTATCTCTTATAAGTTAATTTAGCTAGCTCAGGTTAGGGATCGTCGGAGATGCTATCACACTATCAAGTTATCATTCGGGTATAAGTGAATGCAAGTATTTTTAAGTTTATGGCATGTATAGGGACTTTATCTTTGGTTAATTATGTCATTGTTAATGCGGTCATGTGTGTTGGCCTATTATGGTTATGGTCCAAATTGTATATAGCCATGAATGATGGCTTATGTTGATTATATGATTATTCATGTGCATATACCAATGCCTTGTGATGTGGTTTATATTTGCTTGATATGTGATGGATGTGGTTAATAGTCTTGTTGTGGATTAGATAAGTTGACTAATGTTGCATATGAGTCATTCATATGATAATGTCCTTATGAATATGAAGTAGGTATGAGTTGTATTAGTAAAGTATACTGCTATTAGAATGAAGGAAGTGAATATGTAAATGATATGTTGTTGCTTGATTATGTTTGGTTCGGTTTGAACGCATTTGTATGCCATAAAATTTTCCATGTGATGTTGCTTGAAGGTGTACAAGTGAGGGTGACAAAATGGCTTAGAAAATAGCCTTGTAATTGTCCACACGGGCGTGTGTCTAGGTCGTGTGTGACACACAGTCTACCCTCAGGGTGTGTGATCCGACAGTGTGTCCCCTGCACCTTAATTTAGCAAAACAGAATGCCCAAGATTGGCCACACTGGCTGAGACACGGTCGTGTGTCTCGACCGTGTGAGGGGCACGACCTTGGGACATGGGTGTGTGCCCTGGCTGTGTGAAGTCTTCACCTGATTAATGAAAAATCATGAAAATAAAATCGACCACACGATCTAGCACACGGGTGTGTGACTTGGCCGTGTGGCTACCAATTGTTGCTGACGTCATAAATAGAATGCACCCTAAAATCAACATGGCCTAAGCACACGGGCGTGTGACATGCCACACAGGCATGTCCATTGGCCCACATGGGTATGTTTCCCTAAAATGTCAAATTTTTTCTGAGTTTCATAAAATCTTCCTAAGATCTCTGTTTAGTCCCGAACCACTCCCGAAGCATGTTTTGGGCATCGTAGGCTCATATAAGGGACGTTATGAATATGTGTGAAAGATTTTAATTTGGAAGGAAATTTAAGTCTCAGTTTTGTATGATTGCTTGAGTTTATGTCCGGTAACGCCTCGTACCCTATTCCAGCGTTGACTACGGGTAAGGGGTGATACATCATGATGAAATATAAAGGCTCGAGGAGATAATAAGAATAGTAGAGGTTGCACTGCCAATAAATCCTGCACACCTCCTATCCCTATTGTCATAATGTCACGTAGGGACCCAGTATAGACTATTCATAAATGTGGTACGAAGGAGTTTAGAAGAAGTACGGAGAATGATCCTATAGTGGCAGAGAACCAGTTCTCCCGAGTCTGTCGGGCAACAAAAGTGTTGCAATGCTCCCCAACTGAGAGTTTAAGGTGCGTCATTTCCTTGTTATAAGATGAAGCGTTCCAATGGTGGACTACGGTGACCATGTAACACCCTATATGAAACACCCCACACCCGGCCCACGAGCTTGGACCGGATCTAGTATGTTTCCCGGTGAAAACCATTTCAAATTCTTTTGTATTTAGGAAAAACTTGAGCGTTTTGAAGGAAAGTTTGTTTTGGGTTGGGCTTGAGTTGAAAACAGGTTTATTTCGTTATTAAAAATCCTTTTGATTTAGGTGACAAAACGTTTGGGCTTTGAATTAAAATTACTTTTACTTAATCTTTTAATAAATATAAAGATTGTATGCTCAATAAATAAAAGTAAAGTAAACGCTACTATGGCCTTATTACATCAAATAATTTCCCAAAATTAAAACCAAAATAAACTTTAAATTACTTAAAATAAAATAAAAGTCCAAGTCAGAATTTCTTCTTTGCATGGCCATCCCTAAGCTTATGTCGAACCCGGTCCATCACTGATCGTCACCTGCAACATGTTCCCACAACGGGGTGAGTCAAACAGACTCAATGTGTACACAAACACTAAGTCTTAACAAATTCAGGCAAAACAAATCATATTCATACGTGTCATAATTTCACATTTAATGATTCAAGATAATGATGCATCCCAAACCCAAACCTAGATGCCATCCGCTATACATCCCCGTACCAACCTGCACACCGTGGGGACTACTAAGTCAACCCTCCATCCGCTACACACCATCGAAGGCGATTCTTTGCGCAATGACGTGCTCATCGCCTATATAAAAGTTGTGGCATAGCCACCAGATTAAATAATTGTGTCATGTGACACCATATTCGATAATGTAACCGGTTACCACATTCAGATAATGTGACCGAAGTCACCACATTCAGATAGTGGGACCGAAGTCACCACATACACTTCCCTTTCTCATATATCCCGAATGCCCCACATTATTTATATCATGCATATCATACTTAATTTCACATTCATGTCACTTTTCACATGTTAATATAACATATTTCGTAATCCTAGTAGGAGTAGGAAACGTACCTAAGTACTTTGTACCATAACATGGTACTTTAGCCACATTCTTACACTTTCATATTAACAACATATATCAAATTAAAGCTATAAATCTATTAAGATTTGTGTGGGGTACACACCTGATTCACTTAACAATTTCTCTTGAAATCCCGAAATTCGATCTACTGCCTTAGATTTTTAAGTCCCTACACTCGGCAAACATGGTAATGTTTAGCAAAGGCCTATTCGGCCAAACTTAGTGTTTTCTTTTAAAGCCTAATCGGCTATAACCCAAATCCCGAAGGATTCATGTAGTCAATTTCTTGCCTTTGGTGCCGATTTGTTGACTATTCAAATCCCAAAAACATTGTTTTTCTTCTCCTTGTATTCAGCCAAATCCTAAATCTCTACATAGGTTAGTTTTCGGCTTTTTAAGATAATAAGGGAATAGATCTATGTACTAAAATAAGGCCTTGGCCCAATATTCATAGTTACTTACCTTGAAAATCTTAAATCCCGAATTGGATCCTTGCTTTCTTAATGCTATCGAAATTCCTATAACCATATGTTAGATTTAATCTAACATTAAATCATAATAATATAGCTTATGACCGAATGGTATTCATAGCTTACCTTAGATCTTAGAAGTCCCGAAAGTTTCTTCTTTGTAGTCGAAAGCACCTAATTCCCGAAACTTCCTTCAAGTAGTCGACCATAGACATTAATAGAGTTAGAGTTCTAATTTTCGGCCTAAGAAAAGAAATAAGATGATAATCTTGAGATCCTTACCCCTTAATACACAAATCGACAACCTTATGCTTTAAATCCTTCAAAGATTCTACTAGGGCTAGAGGATTTATTTTCGCTTTTGGAACTTAACAAGGAATCGGCTTATGAAGATGTTTGTATTGTCGGTTTAGCAAAAGAAAAGAGAGGAGAGAGTCCTTGAGAAATCGACAAAAGTGAACTAAGAAGAGAGGGAAAAATTCGGCTAGAACAATTGGAAAAGAAAGAAGAAAAAGATGATAGCTTGGAGAGAAAAGAGTTGGCAAAAAGAGGCAAGTTGGCTCAATAGAATTGACTATAGCCTCCCCTTTACAACCTTGGCCAAAATACCATCCAAGGAGTCCCTTAATCGGCCAACTCTCCACAACTTGATAAATTTTATCTTTTATTTATCACTTTATTTAATCTCATCAATTATCCACTTAAAGTAATCTAATATTAAATCTATCATTTATCCCTATTTAGCCAAAATTTTAAAGGAATAAAACTCCTCTTTTGCAAGCCTTGTGCCATCCACCTCTATGCTTCTAGAAGCAAAAATAAAACTTCTTTTATTTGCTTCCCATGTGACTCGAACTCAGGGCCAACACCCTTGCATGTGGCACCATTTCGAGAGGCCCTAAGTGGCATCTTGAGCCACTTTTCCAAGCCTCGCTTGTGTGTCAAATTTCACATACTTTTTCTCTTAAGGCCACCTTGCCTTAATTTTCTCTTTAAACTTTAAAACTCGACATTTCTAAGTCATTTCTAAGTTTTCAAAATTTTCGTTTGGCTCTTTAAACTTGACATTTCCTTACATTTCCAAGTTTCGAAATGTTCACTTTCCTCTTTAACTTAGGTTTCCAAAATGTTCACTTTCCTATTTTACTTAGGTTTCAAATGTTCACTTTCCTATTTTACTTAGGTTTCCAAAATGTTAACTTTCCTCTTTTTAACGTAACATTTCTATACATTCCCAGGTTTCCAAAAATATTCAAAATTTATTCATAACACATAAGACATGTCATTTCGTACAATTAAACCAAAAATGCATAGGCCCTTTTCAAGATGTTATAGTTCTACCCACTTAAAATAATTTCGTCCTCGAAATTTCCTAGCTAAAATAATTGAGGGTATTGCTATCGCATTGCCTCCTCTGGTTCCCATGAAGCTTCCTCTGATCCATGATTGCGCCATAACACTTTGACTAGAGGAACTGACTTCCTCCGTAACACTTTCACATCACGTTTCAAAATCTGAATCGGCTCTTCCTCGTAGGATAAGTTTGGCCTTAGCTCCACTTCTTCAACTGGTACCACGTGAGATGGATCTGATCGGTAGCAACGTAGCATGGACACATGGAATACGTCGTGCATTTGCTGCAATTCGTGGTAACTCTAGCTGGTATGCCACTGGCCCAACTCGCTTTAGTACTCGATAGGGCCCTATAAACCTTGGGCTTAGCTTCCCTTTCCGACCAAACCTCATCACCTTCTTCCAAGGCGAGACTTTCAGAAACACTTGGTCTCCCATTTCAAACTCTATTTCCTTCTGCTTGAGGTCGGCGTAAGACTTCTGCCTATCAGAGGATTCCTTTAACCATGCTCGGATTATCTCAACCTTCTCTTCAGTTTCTGCCACTAACTCTGGTCCCAAAACTCGACGTTCTCCTAACTTAGTCTAACAAGTAAGAGTTCGACACTTTCGCCGGTACAATGCTTCATATGGTGCCATCCGAATGCTAGCCTGATAACTGTTGTTGTAGGCGAACTCTACTAAAGGCAAGTAATCCTCCCAACTTCCGCGGAAATCCATCACACAGCCTCTAACATATCCTCCAACACTTGTATTACCCATCCGATCGCCTCATGCGAATGTGGATGAAAAGTCGAGTGAAGTCCAACTTAGTGCCTAAAGCTTGATAAAGTGCCCTCCAAAATCGAGATGTGAACCTTGGGTCTCTATCCGAAATAATTGACACTAGCACTCCGTGTAGTCTCATGATTTCTGCCACATATAACTTGGCTAACTTCTGAAGGGAATAATCCACTCTTACCGGGATGAAATGTGCGGACTTAGTCAAATGGTCCACTATTACCCATACCGAGTCCTTCTTAGTAGGCGTAAGGGGAAGCCCACTAACGAAGTCCATGGTAATTCTTTCCCACTTCCACTGCGGAATCTCGATTGGCTGAAGCAATCCCGATGGGACTTGGTGTTCAGCTTTAACTTGCTGACACGTCAGACATTTTCCCACGAATTCAGTAACTTCCCGCTTAAGATCGTGCCACCAAAATTGTTCTCTTAGATCTCAGACAACTTGGTGCCTTCGGATGCATAGCATAAGGGCTACCATGCGCTTCTCGAAGAATCCTCCGCTTAACTCCTTGTCCCCAAGATATAGACCATTCTTTTGAAGCACAACATTCCTCATCAACGACTTCATAGTCCTTTAACTCTCCATTCTGTGCTTGTTGTAACTTAACACTTAAATCCTCATCAATCAACTGTCCCTCTTTCACTTCCTTCAACCACATTGGCTTGACTTGCAATTCAACCAATAGGCTTCCATCCTCATACAAACTTAAATGGGCGAACATTGTCCTCAGATCCGACACCACCTTCCGACTTAGGGCATCCGCTACTACATTTGCCTTGCTTGGGTGATATTCTATCGAACAATCATAGTCCTTCAGTAATTCCACCCACCTTCGCTGCCTCAAGTTCAACTCCTTCTGAGTCAACAGATACTTAGGGCTCTTTTGATCTGTGTAAATCACTGACCTTTCTCCATAGAGATAGTGCATCCACACCTTAAGGGCGAAAACCACTGCTGCCAATTCCAAGTCATGGGTTGGGTAGTTAACCTCATGCGGCCTTAACTGTCGAGATGTATATGTGACTACCTTTCCGTCTTGCATCAATACGCAACCCAAACTTGTATGGGAAGTGTCACAATACACCGTGAATTCCTTTCCTACCTCTGGCTGAATCAATACTGGAGCTTCTGTTAAAACCTTCTTAAGCTTCTCAAAGTTCTCCTGCTGCTTATCCAACCATACAAAGGGTACTTCCTTCCTCAAAAGCTTTGTCAAAGGTGCGGCTATAGACGATAACCCTTCCACAAACCTTTTGTAATAGCCTGCCAATCCCAAGAAACTACGAATCTCCGCCACTAACTTAGGTGGTTTCCAATCCAACACTGCTTCAATCTTCTTAGGATCCACCCTTATTCCCTCTACGGATATTGGTCATTATGATAGGAGAAAGAAGAAACTACCTGTCTAACGTAGTTTCAGCATTGAAGGCTGAGAAAATGGTTAGGAAAGGGTACAAGGCATTTTTGGCTTTCGTCAGTGCTGTAGACACAAAAGAAGGGGGAGTTAGTGGAGTTAGAATAGTAAAGGACTTTGAGGATGTATTTTCGAAGGAATTACCAGGAATACCCCCAGATAGGGAGGTGGAATTTGGAATAGATTTGCTATCGGGAACAGCTCCTGTGTCAATCGCTCCATACCGAATGGCATCAAAAGAGTTGGTTGAGCTCAAGGCTCAAATCCAAGAACTACTTGATCGTGGGTTTATTCGACCCAGTGTGTCTCTATGGGGAGCACCGGTCCTATTTGTAAAGAAGAAGGACGAAACTATGTGTATGTGCATAGATTATCGTCAGTTAAATAAGCTGACCATTAAGAACAAGTATCCTTTGCCTAGGATCGATGACTTGTTCGATCAGCTGAAAGGGGCCGCAGTATTCTCAAAGATAGACTTGAGGTCGGGATATCATCAGTTGAAGGTGAAGGAGGCAGATATCCATAAGATAGCTTTTAGGACAAGATAAGGCCATTTTGAGTTTGTAGTAATGCCGTTTGGGTTGACGAACGCCCCAGCCGCGTTCATGGACATGATGAACCGAGTATTCCAACCTTACTTGGATAGGTTCGTCGTCGTGTTCATTGACGATATTTTGGTGTACTCCAAGTCTGAAGAGGAGCATGATGAGCATCTCCAAGTTGTGCTGCAAGTGTTAAGGGAGAAGAAGCTCTATGCCAAATTCAGCAAGTGTGAATTTTGGCTCAAGGAGGAGGCGTTCTTAGGGCATGTTCATCCTCAGGGGTCCTTAGTTCCATTCGCTTAGCCACACAATGCAACACAGCTCGGTGTTCTACTAACCAATCCATACCAAGTAAGAGGTCAATTTCTTCGAAGGGTAACTCCATGAAGTCAGCCTGAAAGCTCACTCCCTGATTTCCAAGGGTACACTCCGAAAGATCTTATCCACCACTACAGTTTGACCTAATGGGCTTACTACAGTCATCTGCCTATCAGAAAGTTCAGAGTCTAAGCCTAGTGTTTCCACTACACTTCAGGCAACATAATAATGGGTCGAGCCCACATCAATTAAGGCATAATAAGGCTTGCCATAAATAAAGAACGTATCAGTTATGACATCCAGTGCGTCTCCATCCTCTCTTCGGTGAACCGTATAAACCAAACCCGATCGCTTTACCTCAAGATAGCGGCTCCTCGCCTTGTGTTCCACGTCCTCTGCCAAAGACCATAGTTACCTCGTTATTCGTACCACAACCTCGTTGAGGTCATTGTCCTCCACTACCAGCCTGATTAACATTCTGAGCTACTGATCGACTTTCATCTGGTTTCTTAGGACAATCTTTGAGCATATGGTCCTTGGACCCACACTAAAACATCCTCCCATCTTTTTCCAGCACTCCCCTAAGTGCTTCTTTCCACAATGCTCACAAGGACAATACTGCCCTCCTGTACAAACTTGCTGACCCCTCGGCCCATCAACTCTAGGCCTTTTCTGCACATTTTCTGATGATCCTGATGACCCATAACCCCTCTTGGGTCTATTCCTATCAGAGCTCTACCTAACCAAATCCTTGATTCCTTCGGCTACCTTAGCCTTTTCAACCAACGCGGAAAACTCTCGTTCCTGGTGTGGAGCTATCAGTAACCTTAGGTCATCCCTTAACCCGTATTCGAACCGCACACACCGTTCATGCTCCGTAGCCACTACTCCTCGAGCATATCTGCTCAACCTCAGAAATTCAGCTTCATATGCTGCTACCGACTTGTTCCCTTGAACCAGCCCCAGAAAAGCTTTCCTCTGCTCATCAATATATCGTGTGCCAACATACTTTTTCTGATATGCCTCCTTAGCATACTCCCAGGTCAGATCCTCAGCTGTGGCACCATCCCAAACTGTTAACCACCATTGATACACTTCATCACGTAACAGTGCCACCATTCCTTTCAACTTCTCTTCAGGGGTCAGGTCGAGCTCATCCATAACACGCTCGGTTGCTTCCAACCAGTATTCAGCTGTATTGGGTGCCACACCAGACACTCCACGGAACACCTCAGATCCATTGGCTCGAAGTCGCTCAGGTACAGACTTCCAAGCTCCCATATTTCTGCCCGCGCCAACCACCATTTCCAAAACTCACAAGACTGACTGCGATCTGACATCATCCCCGTTTGAGCTCTTTGCTCGACATCGACAAATGGGGTGGTGGTGGTGGTGGTAACTCATTGTCAGACCCTTGACCCGATCTAACGGGTTCTGACACAGCCATTCTTCCTCTACCGCGTCCATGACGACCGCGTCCTCTAGAATTCATATCTAACGATGCGTTTTAATCTGATTTAAGAAAGTATTATGAATTAGCCCTTATTCCACTGATTATCCACGACAAAATTTTATGAAAAGAATTTTAAGAGTGGTTCTTTCGTATTCATACATGCACACAGTCTTCACATTCATACATCCATCAATCAATTATGAACTTCCGTTCATTCAGAGAAATGTTATAGTTTTCATTGTTGTTGTTTTTCCACTACCCAGGGGTATTTGCGTAATTTATCCTACAGGGGTATTATCGTAATTTGTCAAATATGGTTCCTTGGTAATTTTGTCAAAAAGTATTTTGGAAATTTTAAAATCTCGGGGCTTTTCGATAAATTTGGAAATTCTAGGGTATTTCAGAAATTTTGCACCTTGGGGTTATTTTAGTAATTTTTTCCACAAATCGGGGTAAATTGTAAAATTTTAATAATTTAGGGATATTTTAGAAGTTGCAAAACTTTGAGGGTTCTTTTTGAGAATTGTACTTTCCAAAACGGTGGTGTTGCAAAAATTTTAAAAATCAAGGTCATTTTGGTAATTTTGTAAGTTAGGGGCAATTTTGTAATTTTTCCAAAATCAAGGTATTTTTGATAGTTTGCAAATTAGGGTTTTTTAACATTTATAAAATAATGAAATTTTGGCAAAACTGTTGAGTAGTTGGAAATTTTATAAACCAAGGGCATTTTTGTAATTTTACCACTAGGGGTATTTTTGTAATTTTATAGATCAGAAATTTTTCGAAAAATTTTGTGGGAAAAAAATAGTTTTCACAAATTAAAGAATAATGATTCTAAGAGTTTTAAAATTAGGGTTCTTATTAAAAAAATAGGCTAGTTCCCTTTCGGGTTTTAGTTACTGGGTTTAGCCTATGACCGAGCCTTTTTGGTCAGGGTGAACCAAAGCTACGCACTGGCGAGATTCGAGTGGAGAGGAGGTGAGTCACACGGACCGCTTAAATACCAAGCTCCCATGAAACCATTCCTAGGCATGCGCATGAGGGTTGCCACACCCATTAAGTCCTCCGGGTTAGGGTGAGCCGAAGCTACGCACTGTAGGATTCCTTTAAAGAGGAGGTGAGTCACTAGGACCGCTTAAATACCGTGCTCTTGGGATCCAATCCTAGACATGCGTGCCATGGTTGCCACACCCTAACTCGATTGACTTAGCCATAGGTTTGTTTAGTTAGGCATTTAAGTTTTATGTAGTAGTTGGGGTAGACTAGTCCTGGGTTCAAGTACCTATCATTCTATTCTACGTTCCATTCCTTTTCTACCCTACAGAGATCACATAATCACACAGATGGTTAAGGGTACTTACAGGTGGATCATGGGTCGGAGACTTAGGTGCCATGCCGGAAAAACACCTTATTTCATAAGATACTTTATAAAGCTTATTTGGGCTCGATTTGAAAATGTTTTGGGCCTTAGGCCACAGGCCGAGAGTTTAAAACTGGGCTCTGATACCAAATTGAAACACCCCACACCCAACCCACGAGCCTTGACCGGATTTGGTATGTTCCCCGGTGAAAACCATTTCAAATTCTTTTGTATTTAGAAAAAACTTGAGCGTTTTGAAGGAAAGTTTGTTTTGGGTTGGGCTTGAGTTGAAAACATGTTTATTTCGTTATTAAAAATCCTTTTGATTTAGGTGACAAAACGTTTGGGCTTTGAATTAAAATTACTTTTTACTTAATCTTTTAATAATTATAAAGATTGTATGCTCAATAAATAAAAGTAAAGTAAACGCTACTATGGCCTTATTACATCAAATCATTTCCCAAAATTAAAACCAAAATAAACTTTAAATTACTTAAAATAAAATAAAAGTCCAAGTCGTAAATTTTTCTTTGTGCATGGCCATCCCTAAGCTTCTGCCAAACCCGGGCCATCACTAATCGTCACTTGAAACATGTTCCCACAACGGGGTGAGTCAAACAGACTCAATGTGTACACAAACACTAAGTCTTAACAAATTCAGGCATAACAAATCATATTCATACGTATCATAATTTCACATTTAATGATTCAAGATAATGATGCATCCCAACCCAAACCTAGATGCCATCCGCTACACATCCCGGTACCAACCTCGCACAAGTGGGGACTACTAAGTCAACCCTCCATCCGCTACACACCATGAAAGGCGTCATTGCAATGGCGTGCTCATCGCCTATATAAAAGTTGTGGCATAGCCACCAGATTAAATAATTGTGTCATGTGACACCACATTCGAATAATGTAACCGGTTACCACATTCGGATAATGTGACCAAGTCACCACATTCGAGATAGTGGGACCAAGTCACCACATACACTTCCCCTTTCTCATATATCCCTAATGCCCCACATTATTTATATCATGCATATCATACTTAATTTCACATTCATGTCACTTTTCACAAGTTAATATAACATATTTCATAATCCTAGTAGGAGTAGGAAACGTACCTGAGTACTTTGTACCATAACATGGTACTTTAGCCACATTCTTACACTTTCATATTAACAACATATATCAAATTAAAGCCATAGATCTATTAATATTTGTGTGGGGTACACACCTGATTCACTTAACAATTTCTCTTGAAATCCCGAAATTCGATCTACTGCCTTAGAATTTTAAGTCCCTACATTCGACCAACATGGTAATGTTTAGCAAAGGCCTATTCGGCCAAACTTAGTGTTTTCTTTTAAAGCCTAATCGGCTATAACCCAAATCCCGAAGGATTCATGTAGTCAATTTCTTACCTTTGGTGCCGATTTGTTGACTATTCAAATCCCGAAAACTTTGTTTTTCTTCTCCTTTATTCGGCCAAATCCTAAATCTCTACATATGTTAGTTTTTGGCTTTTTAAGATAATAAGGGAATAGATCTATGTACTAAAATAAGGCCTTGGCTGAATATTCATAGGTACTTACCTTGAAAATCTTAAATCCCGAATTGGATCCTTGCTTTCTTAATGCTGTCGAAATTCCTATAACCATATGTTAGATTTAATCTCACATTAAATCATAATAATATAGCTTATGACCGAATGGTATTCATAGCTTACCTTAGATCTTAGAAGTCCAAAAGTTTCTTCTTTGTAGTTGACAGCACCTAATTCCCGAAACTTCCTTCAAGTAGTCGGCCATAGACATTAATAGAGTTAGAGTTCTAATTTTTGGCCTAAGAAAAGAAATAAGATGATAATCTTGAGATCCTTAACCCTTAATACACAAATCAAAAACCTTATGCTTTAAATCCTTCAAAGATTCAGCTAAGGCTAGAGGGGATTTATTTTCGACTTTTGGAACTTAACAAGGAATCGGCTTATGAAGATGTTTGTATTGTCGGTTTAGCAAAAGAAAAGAGAGGAGAGAGAGTCCCTTGAGAAATCGACAAAAGTGAACTAAGAAGAGGGGTAAAAATTCGGCTAGAACAATTGGAAAAGAAAGAAGGAAAAGATGATAGCTTGGAGAGAACGAGTTGGCAAAGAGAGGCAAGTTGGCTCAATAGAATTGACTATAGCCTCCCCTTTACAACCTTGGCGAAAATACCATCCAAGGAGTCCCTTAATTGGCCAACTCTCCACAACTTGATAAATTTTATCTTTTATTTATCACTTTATTTAATCTCATCAATTATCCACTTAAAGTAATCTAGTATTAAATCTATCATTTATCCCTATTTAGCGAAATTTTAAAGGGAATAAAACTCCTCTTTGCAAGCCTTGTGCCGTCCACCTCTGTTTCTAGAAGCAAAAATAAAACTTTTTTATTTGCTTCCCATGTGACTCGAACTCGTGCCCAACACCCTTGCATGTGGCTCCATTTCAGAGGCCCTAAGTGGCATCTTGAGCCACTTTTCCAAGCCTGTTTGTGTGTCAAATTTCACATACTTTTTCTCTTAAGGCCACCTTGCCTTAATTTTCTCTTTTAAACTTTAAAACTCGACATTTCTAAGTCATTTCTAAGTTTCCAAAAATTTTCGTTTGGCTCTTTAAACTTGACATTTCCTTACATTTCTAGGTTTCCAGAAATGTTCACTTTCCTCTTTAACTTAGGTTTCCAAAATGTTCACTTTCCTATTTTACTTAGGTTTCCAAAATGTTAACTTTCCTCTTTTTAACGTAACATTTCTATACATTCCCAGGTTTCCAAAAATATTCAAAATTTATTAATAACACATAAGACATGTCATTTCGTACAATTAAACCAAAAATGCATAGGCCCTTTTTAGGATGTTACACTATACCTGGCCTAGTCACCAAGCCCAAATATCAAAATGCCACACCACCGTCTCATGTCATCACCAATAAGTAAAAGCTCATTCCAACAAAACATCCATCAGTTTGCTATTTGCATTGGTCTTAAGTCAATCATACTAGCTAGTTATCATTATCACATGCTAAACTTACATTAAATAGTCTTATAAACATATTAAAACATGCATAAGGTCCATTCAAAAAATTTCTCAAATAAGGCCCGTAGGTATAGATATTGACACTATGATATCTATATTTTCTTTAAGTGGTATCAATACCACCTGGAAAAATGATACCAAACTTGCATTCTGTTTCTGGATTAAAAATCCAAAGTCTTGAAAATTATCGGTACCTGTCATGAAATATCGATACTTTAACCCCGAATACGATACTTGAGAAAATGTATCAATACCAATATCTATTCTAACTTATTGCACGCCTCAAAACACAAAGGTATCAATTTTAAACCCCGATTATCAATACCCTTGCTCCAGGCCTAAAAAATGTAGCATACATAAGAAATTAATTCATTCAAATTTAGTTCCTAAACATCATACATCAATTACATCAACAAATAATCATTCAACAGCATAATTAACAATTCAATATCGCATAATCATGTTCATGAACTCAAGCATAACAATAACATGTAATCCTTATAAACCGAACCAAAAAGCAGTAAACTGTCTAGGGGTTAACATGGTTGTAACAAGTCTACCACAATGTTTTTCCCCAAAACGTATATAAATATGGCACAGCTACAAAATAACAAATAAACTTACTTAGATCACCTCTCAGAATCCTCACTTCTCACACCGGTACACTACTGATCTATAATGGTTTAAAAGTAGTGGGTGAGCTGATACGTGCTCGTAATTGTGAATTTGATCACAAGACGTTAAATTGCCCGATCATCTAATGTTGTATCGTCTTGAAATAGACTTTAAGGTGAAAATGGGATTAATGGTTATCAATCTGATTGAAAGGATTGAAATGGTGTTGGATGGATAACTTGCATGAAATGGACACTTAGAAATGAACCAACAATATGAAAGATCGTGACCCAATTTCTATAAAGTGAAATAACAAACAAGTCTTTGAAGAATAAGAAGTAAACTATGACTCGTTATTTAGAAAAACAGGAACCATCAGTATGTTAGAATGCCACACTTCAAAACAAAGAAAAAAAGGAAGTGATAAGTGTAATAGCCTGTTTTTGGGTCAAATCAGAACAATGGCTTTGGGACCACAAATTTGAAGTAGAAATATTATTTTTATTATTTCTTTAAGGTCTACAGTATGATTGAATGATTGTGTGAAAATTTCAATAAGAAGTGAAAATTTCGAGAAGAAATTTTATCGATGGAGTGTCTAATTTGACTAATAGGACTAAATTGCAAATGGTGAAAAATGTGTGTTCTAGAAGCTAAGGGTGTTTAATTGCAATAAAATTTTAAAATGGAGGTCCTTAAATGGTAATTAGACCATTATACTTGATAGTGGACAAAAATGGACATGGTTACGTGAATTTCCAAAGTTTGGCATTAAGGGCATTTTGGTAAACTAGTAAATAAAGACAAAATTAAGTGAAATAAAAGTGTCCATATTCTCGAATTAGTCCTCCCCTTGTGTCCAAATTTTGAAGGAAGCCATAGCTAGGGTTTTGGCCACTTTCAAGCTCGATTGTAAGTCCATTTTGTCCTGTTTTTGATGATTTTTATGTTTTTGAAGTTGTCTTAACCTAATCTAGCTATTTCAAGGACTAATTTGAAAAGATTTAAAAGTATAAAATTTTACCCATGTAGAATATGTATGTATTTTGATATGTAATGGTAGAAAATGCATGTTCGTTGTCAGTTAAACAACATTTACAAAGCGATTTTTTTATGAAAATATCAAAAACCTATTTGTAAAATATGTGTTAAAATGTGAATAAATGAAAGATGTGGGCTGTTATGAGAATGAATAAGTTTTGGTCAGGCTTGGGTTTTTAAAAAAATTGAATGAAATCCATTTTACGAGCCTAGGGACTAAAATATAAAATGTTAAAAGTTTAGGGACAAAAATGTATTTTTTCGATAAGGTGTTTTTGTGCTAAATTGAATAATGTGATAATTACATGGGATGAATTTGATATTATAGATCAAGAAAGACAAGGTTCTGACCTAGATCGGGGGAAAAACAAAGTATTTGAAGATTAGGTCCATTTCGCCATTTTGTACCGAGGTAAGTTCGTATGTTAAAAATAAGCTTTAAAATAATTGCTTTTAAATGCTTTAATATTGCATAAATTGTATGTTCAATTATGTGGATGAGTATAACTCTATGGACGAGTCCGACGACGATTCGACAAACAAGAAATCCCATTTGAACCTTAGGAATAGGTTAGGATACAAGTGACATGTCACTAGGGTTACTATGTGTTATGTGATTATGTGATCCGAGTGTTGGTCCTGTACGTCCTATAGGTGGCTGAGTATACCAGCATATGTTGCGGTTACTTGACAGCTTGTGTGAGCAGCATCGTATGGCTATGTTTGGACTGACAGCTTCTATGAACAGGCCCGTTGATAGCTTGAGAGGGAGCGATTATGTGATATGAGACTTAGGTAGCTTGGGCTACATATGTGGCACTTAGTGTGCAGAATTCCCAAGTATCTGACATTGTTATTCCAAGTGGTTCACGGATATGTCAAAGACAAGAATATGTGTAATTTCATTTCGAAATGGTACATGTATGTACATAAAACTTATGTTTATTGAATTTCGAGAAATGAGGAATTTAAGGTAAGGTTGTGAAGGAATAAATTATAAATGCTAAACTTATGGTAATTTATATCATCTTATTTTATATCACATAAATGTTGATTACAAGGTAGGGTTTGCTTATTTCTTGCATACGAGCTTACTAACGTATATAGCTTACTCCGTTTATTTTCCATCTTTTTATAGTGTCGCCAAGTGATGTGAGCATGACCAGGACCTTTTCCAAAATGAGCAAAAACTGTTCGAGGCTGCTCATCGAGTTTACAAGTCGAGCTCGGGCTAGCACCTTAAACGATCCTTGCACCTTCGTGCAAGCTGGCTTCAGCTCATCTCCAGCTCCTCGAGCTCCATCTAGCTCGGTTCAACTCACATGAGCTTAATTCAACTCGTTTGAGCTCGGTTTAAGTTCATTTCAGCTCATTTACTTTATTTATTGAATAATCTATGTGTTTAATTAAATTAGTTAATTTGTTACAGCTCCTACCCAAATTCCGTAGCTCAATCATCTCATTGAATTGTTTTCAATTAGTAGAGCTAGCCGCATTTAATTAAGTTAGCTAGTCTATATTAAATTTGTCTTAAATTAATTAATATGTTAATTAAGTATGTTTAAATTATATTGTTAAGTATGTTCAGCCAAATGTGGCTTAATTTCATTTGGTTCAATCTTTTTGTAGGTTGGTCGGATGCATGAATGTGCATTAAAGAAGGTGCATGCAAGGTTGGGTTCAACGCATGGGAGGATTGTAACACCCCATACTTGAGTCCGAGGCTAAAATCGGATATGAGACATTACTATGCTTGAACCTTCTTAAACATGTACTTACGGGCTATAAAATTTCGTTCGAATTAAAAACTTCTCTTTCTTAATCAATTCATACATTTCATGGGCCTACGAGGCCTTAAACTTATGTCCGAAAACTTTCGGAACTCAACTGGAAACTTTTCTCTCAAAATAGGGGTCACATGCTCGTGTGGTTTGGGACACGCCCGTGTACCCATAAGACATGCCCGTGTCCTTCACCTGTGGTCGGCACTGACTAATTACACACGACCTTGACACACCCGTGGCCCTAGACCGTGTGCCATACCTTGACATACTGACTTAATCACACGGCTTGGAGCACACGCCCGTGTGCTAACCATGTGTCACACACGGCTTATACAAACGGTCGTGGGCTTAGCCCGTGGTCTATTCTGACTTAAGACACTAACATGCAGGGAACACACGGCCTAGACACACGCCCGTGTGTCTATCCGTGTGGGCACTTAGAGACTATTCACCAAGCCAGTTAACCACCCTGAAATCAAGATCAATCTCAAGCCAAATTCAACAATTCAAATACTTCATCTAACATTAACAAAGATGCATACTTCATTGATATAAATATACATATATACCTAGTCAAACTTGGCCAATCTTTTTAGCCAAATACAAAAGAATAATAAACTTGATAGCCCACACTTTGGCTCTTCTTAAGACATATTTCAAATGAAATGCTTCCTATACATGCCATACTTAATATAAACAACATGGCTATACCAAAATAGCGATTGATAGTGTGCTTCGAGCTCCGACTTCAATGATCCACAAGTTGTCTTGGCGGGACTACATAGAAAGAATGAATTAAAGATGTAAGCATTTAGCTTAGTAAATTTGCATGTAATGCACATAGCAATATAATTGCTTAATCAAAACTCATTCATCATAAACAAAGGCATTGCCTAACTCATGTATTTGAGCTTACTTACTCTTGAAGATTCTTACATAACTCATGATCTTACTAGTCTCATGCTTGTGAGATAAACAAGTTACCTGTATCACTTTATCATATAGATCAGCATACTTTACTATGATAAGTATATTCTCAACTTCATCATTCACCACATGTATAATACTCTTAGTTAACCTTAACTATCATGACTTGATGATAGCTTTACTTACTTAACTTCTTGCTTTCTCATTCAATCTTTATTCTTATGCCCAATGAATTACTATGAATAACCGAGGATACTGAATCTCATCCCACATGTATCTGGATGTCAATACTATATCCTCGATATAGTCTTACAATGGGATCTATTACTTGATATCGACGCCATGTCTTGACATGGACTTACATGAGGTCTTCCTTGTGGGTTCCCTTGGGAACATACCATTGCTATGTATTGACATAGTCTTACTAGGTATCTTTACTTTGTCAATGCTGAGCCTTGGCTTAGACTTACATGAATCGTCCTTGATACTCACCAATGCCGAGCCTTGGCTTGGACTTACATGAATCTTCCTTAATACTCACCAATGCCAAGCATTGGCTTGGACTTACATGGAATCTTTATCTCATGATAACTTTACAATGCCAAGACTTGTCTTGGACTTACATGTCATCTTTGCTTGGAGACTCACGAATGCCACGCCTTGGCTTGGTCTTATATGGGTCTTCATCTCATAATAACTCTTCAATGCCAAGAATTGTCTTGGACTTACATGATAACTTGCTTGATTGCCGATTCCATGCCTTGGCTTGGTCTTATACAGGCTTTCTCATCTCATGTGGTAGATCGAGTATCCTAAGTAATTCAACTTCAATTGGGACTTTCTCATGCTTGATCTCATTAATATCTTTGTTTAACATAGCATTAAACAATCTCATGGAATTAAAATATACTCAACGTCATACTAAGCAATTCAATGATATTTATCATAAAGCTTAGAAATCATACAAACTTACCTCAATGTACAAAATGTAGATAGATATGCAATTTAGTTCTCGACTTTGTTCTTGCCTCGATTTCTATCCGGATTCGTTTCTCTTGATATATAATAATAATTTAGCTCATTTAATACTCATATTGACTAAATTGACTCATAACTCATATTTTGGCAAAATTTCTATTTTGCCCCTAAACTTTCTCATAATTACACTTTTGCCCCTAAGCTCGTAAAGTGATTTTCATTCAACTTTCTTAAACTTCATGCTTAGCTGATTCATTTTCTCTACTATATCAATCATCAATTCTCACTATTTCTATTATGTATGACCAATTTCATAACTATTGCAAATTAGTCCATACTAACATTTTTCATGAAATTCAATTAGGAAAAGATGTTTATCTAACATCAAACTCTCATAATCTTCCATAAAACATCACTTTACAAGCATGTCATACATGGGTATTTTTATGGACATGAATTCTAGCTCAACTTATAGCTATAGATAGCTAATTCATAATACGAGGACTCCAAAAATACAAAGAATATTAAAAACGGAGTTAGTATACACTTACTTGCAAGCTTTAAAAATTGAAGAAACCTAGCTATGGAGTCTCTCTAATTTTCGACACTTGGGGAAGAAGATGAATACGATTTTTATCATCTTTTTCCCTTTTTAATCACTTAATTGGTAAATGACCAAAATGCCCTTCCCACTAATTCTTCATAAAATTCTAACTCATGTCCAATTTTGTCCAAAAATTATAACTTGGGCAAAATTGCTATTTAAGAACTTCTAATTAATAATCCAAAGCTATTTCATACAAAAAGCTTCTAGAATCTCATATTTTGCAACTTTTACAATTTAGTCCTAATGGACCCCTTTAATGCCAATTTCACAAAAACTGTACATAAAACTTTCATAATATCATGCAAACATCTCAAATACCTTAAAAACTCATTTTACTAACTAAGATTTGTGATCTTGCACCACTATTCCGACTAGGCCCTAAATTAGGATGTTACAATTCTCCCCCTTAAGGATTTTCGTCCTCGAAAATCTTACTAGTAAAGAGATTTGGGCACTGGTTTCTCATGATTTCTTCCAGTTCCCACGTAGCTTCTTCTACTCCATGTCTTTGTCATAATACTTTAACAAGGGAGATATTCTTATTTCTCAACTACTTGACTTCCTGAGCTAAAATCTTAATTGGTTCTTCACCATAAGTCATGTCGGGTTGAATCTCTACTTCTGTCGGCATAGTAACATGCGAAGAGTCTGATCGGTAGCATCGTAACATGGACACATGAAACACATCATGTATATTTTCTAATTCATACGGAAAAGCCAAACGATAAGCTACAAGCCCAACTCTCTCAGTAATCCCATATGGCCCGATGAAACGTCGACTCAACTTGCCTACCGGCCGAATCTGAGAACTTTTCTCCATGGTGACACTTTCAATAAAACTTTATCCCCGAGTTGATACTCTATTTCTTTTCTTTTTAAATCCGAGTAGGATTTTTTCCTGTCAGAAGCAGCCTTTAAACTTTGTCGAATTACTTTCACCTTCTGTTTGATTTCTCTAACCAAATCAACCACGTGAATCTAGTTTTCTTTGAGTTCAGTCCAATATAGAGGTGTCCCGCACTTACGCCCATATAGAGCCTCATAAGGCGTCATCTTCAAGCTTGACTGAAAACTATTATTGTAGGCAAATTCTACCAATAGGAGAAACTTTCCCAACTGCCTTGGAATTCGAGAATACAACATCTGAGCATATCCTCGAGTACTTGAATTAACCTCTCTGACTGACCGTCAGTTTGAGCATGAAAAGCTGTGCTAAAACTCAATTTTGTACCCAAGGCCTCTTGTAACTTCTTCCAAAATCTAGATGTGAATCTCGGATCTCTATCCGATATGATTGACAACAAAACTCCGTGAAGCCTTACTATTTCTGAAACGTACAAGTTTGCCAACTTGTCTAGTGAGTAGCCAATTTGTACAGGTATAAGATGGGTTGACTTTGTTAGTCTATCAACCACAACCCATACAGCATCTTTCTTGCTCGGAGACAATGACAATCCCATTACAAAATCCATAGTGATATTGTCCCATTTCCACTCGGGAATCATAATTGGTTGAAGAAAACCCGAAGTTACTTGGTGTTCAGCCTTTACTTGCTGACAAATCAAGCATCTTGAAATGAACTCTGAAATATCTGTCTTCATTCTTGGCCACCAATACCATTGCTTCAAATCATTATACATCTTGGTACTACCCGGATGTACAGATAAACATCCGTTATATGCCTCATGCAAAATTCTTTGAATAAGCTCTTCCTTTCTCGGTACACAAATTTTATCTTTGAACATCAAACTTCCATTGGAGCTAATCCAGAAATCGGACTCAACATCTGGCTGGCACAGAGTTCTCTTAGCTTGCAATTCAATATCTTCTTTTTGAGCCTCAATGATCTCTTGGAGGAAAAATGGTCTAGTTCTCAACTTAGCTAGAATAGAACCATCGTCGGATAAATTCATCCATGAATTCAATGCCCTTAATGCAAACAAGGACTTTATACTCAAAGCATCGGTGACAACATTCACCTTTTTAGGATGGTAGTCAATGATTAGCTCATAGTCTTTTATCAACTCTAACCATCTCCTTTGCCTTAAATTCAACTCTTTCTGCATCATCAAGTACTTTAGACTTTTGTGATTGGTGAAAATATGACATCTTTCACCATATAGATGGTATCTCCAAATATCAAAAGCAACAACTATGGCAGCTAACTCTAAATCATGCGTCGGATAATTCCTCTCATGAAGCTTCAACTGTCTGGAGGCATAAGCAATAACCTTGCCTTCTTGCATAAGGACATAGCCTAATCCTTTTAAGGAAGCATCACTGTAAATCACAAATTCTTTCCCCGTCTCGGGTTGTACTAAAACTGGAGCTTCTGTCAATAATGCTTTCAGTTTCTCGAAACTTTGTTGGCATCTTTCTATCCACTCAAACTTCACATTTTTCTGTAGCAATTTCTTCATTGGAGTTGCAATCATGGAAAACCCCTTGACGAATCACCTATAATAGCCGGCTAAGCCTAGAAAACTTCTTATCTTAGAGATATTCCTCGGTGGTTTCCAGTCCATTATAGCCGAAATCTTACTTGGGTCCACTCGTACTCCATCTCTTGAGACAATATGTCCCAGAAATCCTACTTCCTTGAGATAAAATTCACTTTTACTGAACTTGGCATACAATTGATTTTCTCGTAGAAACTATAGAACTATCTGTAGGTGCTCAGCATGGTCAGGCTCATTACAGGAATAAATCAATATGTCGTCAATAAGAATGACTACAAACTTGTCAAGGTATGGCCTAAAAATGCGATTCATTAGATCCATGAACACCACAGGGGCATTGGTCAAACCAAAGGGCATGACTAAAAATTCATAATGCCCATACCTCGTTTGAAAAGCGGCCTTCAACACATCTGAGCCTCTTACTCTCAACTGGTAGTATCCCGATCTCAAGTCTATTTTGGAGAACACAATGGCTCCCTTCAATTGATCAAACAAATCATCGATTCTAGGCAATGGGTACTTGTTCTTCACCATCACTTTATTAAGCTGACGGTAGTCTATGCACAATCTCATGGTGCCATCTTTTTTTTTTCACAAATAAAACTGGAGCACCCCATGGAGAACAACTTGATCTTGCAAAGCCTTTATCTGTTAACTCTAGCAACTATGACTTCAACTCTCTCAACTCCGTTGGAACCATTCTGTAAGGAGTAATAGATATTGGTACAGTACCAGGAGCTAGTTCAATGCTGAACTCAACCTCTCTAACTGGTGGTAGTCCTAGTAATTCCTCAGGAAAAACATCTAAATACTCACATAATATCGGTACTGACTCAATCTTTAGCTCTATTTCTCTAGTATTCATCACAAAGGCATGATACGCCTCATACCCTTTTCTTATATAACTCTGTGCCATCATATGAGAAATCATTATTGGCGATCTACCCGATTCATCTGATTCTACATGAAGAGTGTCCCCATTCTCACATCTCATCTCAATGTATTTCTTCCCACAATTAACTATTACATTGTGGGTGGTCAACAAATCCATCCCAAAAATGATGTCAAACTCATCAAATGGTAACAACATAAGGTTTGCTTTAAAATAATGACCTCAAATCATCAATGGACAGTCTTTACATACCTCATCAACTAAAACACTTTTGCCTAAAATATTAGGCACGTTAATTATAAATTCTGTAGACTCTATATGCATACTCATACCGGATACTAGTTCCATACAAATGTAAGAGTGTGTGGATTTGAGATCTATTAAAGCAATAACTTTGATATCATGAAGAGAAAAGGTACCCATAATGACATCAGGAGAATATGCCTCTTCGCGAGCACGAATGGCATATGTCCTCGCAGGTGCCCTATCCTCACAGCTTGTGAGATAAACAAGGTACCTGTATCACTTGATCGCATAGATCAGCATACTTTACTATGAAAAGCATATTCTCAACTTCATCATTCACCACATGTATAATACTCTTAGTTAACTTTAACTAGCATGACTTGATGATAGATTTACTCACTTAACTTCTTGCTTTCTCATTCAATCTTTACTCTTATGCCCAATGAATTACTATGGATAATCGAGGATACTGAATCTCATCCCACATGTATCTGGATGCCAATACTATATCCTCGATATAGTCTTACAATGGGATCTCTTACTTGATATCGATGCCATGTCTTGACATGGACTTACACGAGGTCTTCCTTGTGGGTTCCCTTAGGAACTTACCATTGCTATGTCTTGACATAGTCTTACTTGGTATCTTTACTTTGTCAATGCCGAGTCTTGGCTTGGACTTACATGAATCTTTCTTGATACACACCAATGCCAAGCCTTGGCTTGGACTTACATGAATCTTCCTTGATACTCACCAATGCCGAGCCTTTTCTTGGACTTAGATAAAATCTTTATATCATGATAACTTTACAATGCCAAGACTTGTCTTCGACTTACATGACATCTTTATCTCATAATAACTTTTCAATGCCAAGACTTGTCTTGGACTTACATGATAACTTGCTTGATTGCCGATGCCATGCCTTGGCTTCGTCTTATATGGGCTTTCTCACCTCATGTGGTAGATCGAGTATCCTAAGTAATTCAACTTCAATCGGGACTTTCTCATGCTTGATCTCATTAATTTCTTTGTTTAACATAGCATTAAACAATCTCATGGAATTAAAATATATTCAGCATCATACTAAGCAATTCAATGATATTTATCATAAAGCTTAGAAATCATACAAACTTACCTCAATATACAAAAATGTAGGTAGATATGCAATTCAGTCCTCGACTTTGTTCTTGCCTCGGTTTCGATTCGGGCTTTATTTCTCTTGTTCTATAATAATAATTTAGCTCATTTAATATTCATATTGACTAAATTGACTGATAACTCATACTTTGGCAAAATTTCCATTTTGCCCCTAAACTTTCTCATAATTACACTTTTGCCCCTAAGCTCGTAAAGTGATTTTCATTCAAATTTCTTAGACTTCATGTTTAGCTTATTCATTTTCTCTACTATATCAATCATCAATTCTCACTATTTCTAGTATGTATGACCAATTTCATAACAATTACAAATTAATCCATACTAACATTTTTCATGAAATTCACTTAGGAAAAGATGGTTATCTAACATCAAACTCTCATAATCTTCCATAAAACATCATTTTACAAGCATTTCATACATGGTTATTTTTATGGACATGAATTCTAACTTAACTTATAGCTATAAATAGCTAATTCATAATATGAGGACTCCAAAAATACGAAGAATATTAAAAACGGAGTTAATATACACTTACTTGCAAGCTTTAAATTTGAAGAAACCTAGCTTTGGAGTCTCTTTAATTTTTAGCTCTTGGGGAAGAAGATGAAGAAGATTTTTATCATCTTTTTCCCTTTTTAATCATTTAATTGGTAAATGACCAAAATGTGCTTCCCACTAAATCTTCATAAAATTCTAACTCATGTCCAATTTTTTTCCAAAAATTATAATTTGGGAAAAATTTCTATTTAAGGACTTCTAATTAATAATCCAAAGCTATTTCATACAAAAAGCTTCTAGAATCTCATATTTTGTAACTTTTTCAATTTAGTCCTAATGGACCCCTTTAATGCCAATTTCAAAAAATCTCTACATAAAACTTTCATAATATCATGCAAACATCTCAAATACCTTAAAAACTCATTTTACTAAATCAAATTTGTGATCTCGCACCATATTTTGACTAGGCCCTAAATCGGGCTATTACAAGAATTCATGCATGGTTCCCTTCAATGAATGGTGCTTGTTTTTGTTAGGCTTCCCCAAGCACTTATTCAGCTAAGAGTCACTAGCAAATTAAAGCCTACAAGCTTGGTCGATTCTCTCCCAAGGAAGCATCACTCTGTTCACATTTGGTGTTCACACCAAATGATCAATCGGCTGGTCATGTTCACACTAAAAGGACCTCTTAAAGTCTTTGTTCACACTTCAAGTGGCTGTTGAAGACCCTCATTAATACTCATACTTATTTAGCCAAAGATTGCAACCTGAATGCTCCCATTAAAGCCAATGTTGAACTTAGACAATGGATTGTACTCATCAAGCTTCCAAGTTCATGCAAGAAGAATTCCTTAATCTAAAAGTTGTCCAAAGGAGCTCCATTCAGTCGAACCTAGCTATATCTTTTAATGGTTTTTATTCTAGAATTTTCTAACACCTTCTAGCCGAATTTACTTAGCTTTTAAGCTTGTGAAGTTGTCCATTCGGCTATCCTAGCTAGTAGTATAAATACTTAAACATTTTCAATTGTAAGGGACTTTTTCAACTTTTTATATGAGCTTTGTGTTCTTGAGTGAGTTTACCTCCTCTCTTATTTCGTACAAGTTTCGATTGACTTATCTGGCTTTGCTAGTGGCGTCTTCAACTTTTTTTTAAACTTATCACCTTTGTCGATGTGGCATTCACCTTTCTATCTTTTCATCCAACCACCTTAACCGCATAAGAATTGAGGTGACACTCTTTTATAGTGTTGAATCATTTTTTGAGTTAAGTTCGCTTTCCATCTCCATCACTATCCCAAATATCACTTATCCTTATTTTCTTTGCTAAACCGAACCCATTTCATCTTATCCATCCTTAACATATCCAAACCCTTTGCTAGGCTTCTGCTACCTTTTAAACAAAATTAAACCTTCTTCAATATATCGAACACTCTCCTCGTCGACAATCGGGCATACAAGTGAAATGACTCAACTAATCAAAGCCAGGTCACATCACCAAGCTAGCTCAGATTGGGGATCGTTGGAGATTCACCTCACACTATCAAAACTATTATTTTGGGTATTGATGAAATTTAGCATTTTGAGTATATGGCATGTATAGGGACTTGGTCATTTTGTTATATGTGTCATTATGATTTGGCCATATATGTTGGCTTGTTATTGCTAGTGCTTCATTTTGAGTATAGCTATGAAAGTTGGCTAATGTTGATTATGATTATATTCGTACGTTAGTGCCTTTATGAATGTGTGAGTTGCAAGACTTAATTTGGTAAAGTATGATGTTATAAGCTTGTTAAATGTTGGCGGTGAATGCCATGTTATTACCTTGGTTTTAGTGTTTTTGGTTGCATCTATACGCTTGGATTTGTTCCATTTGATGTTGTGTGGGTATGTGAAAGTGAGGGTGGCAAAATGGCTTGGTAAATAGTGTTATTTTTGTCCATATTGGTGTATGACACACGGCCTGTCCCATGGGTATGTGTTTTGGCCGTGTGTCCCTTTCACCTTAATTTTGAGAAACAGAATGCTCAGATTTGAGTACATGGGCAGAGACACAGGCGTGTGGACGACACAGCCTCGAACACTGGCGTGTGCCCTGGCCATGTGAAGTCTGCACCTATTTTTGTGAAAATTAATCTTCCACGCAGCCTAGCACACGAGTGTGTGACTTGGCTGTGTGATTCCAAATTGTTCATGAGTTACAAGTTAGAGAGTTACATGGGTTAGGGACATAGGCATGTGTGACTACATGGCCTACCCACACGGGCGTGTTCCAAACCACACGGGCATGTGACCGATGTTTCTAGCAAAAATCTTCTAAGTTTTATAAGAATTCCTTGAATTCTCAGTTTGGTCTTGGGCCACTACCAAAGCATGTATTAGGCCTCGTGGGCTCGTATTAGGGACTATATGATTTAATATGAATGGTTTTAATTTGGACGCAAAATTTATGACTCGATTTGTATGATTGTTTATGATGAAAGTTCGGTAATGCCTCGAGCCCTGTTTCGATATTGAATATGGGTAAGGGGTGTTACATTTAGTGTTACCAGAGCTATGCTTTAGTCGATTCTCGGACTAACCTAGCGTGTGTAAGAGCCTAGCTATACATGCCATATATAAATTGTGATAGTGTGACAACTCTTGACAATTTAAATTGTGTTTTCTTATAGTAAATGGATCCCGACTGAGAAGAAGCTGATGATGTTGACAGTAATGCCCGGCTCCCGCCCAAGGGACCGCGCCATCTGAAAGTAGACCAGTGACGATTAGTCAGGGAGAAGAGGATAGGGAAGCCTTCTTCCAAAGGATGAATGAGTGATTTGCCGAGTTTCTTCGAACAAGTTTGGCTGCCCAACATCCTCTACCCCCACCTAACCCGCAATCGGTTCCCGTAGCTTCCTAAGATTATGGAATTGGTAAGACTGAATAAGCCTCCAGTCGATAAGATTTGAAAGCAAAGAGCTGAAGAATTTAGAACAAATGTCGATGATGATCCTGAGAGAGCAGGATTCTAGCTTCAGAACTTTATCTGGGCATTTGACAAACTTTCTTGCACTCCGAATGAGTGCTTGAAATGTGCTATATCACTTCTGAGGGATTCAGTAAATTGGTGGTGGAACACTCTAATATCAGTGGTACCAAGAGAAAGAGCCACTTGGGATTTATTCTAAGAAGAGTTCAGAAAGAAATATATCAGCGAACGGTTTATTGATCAGAAACGCAAAGAGTTTTTGGAGCTGAAACAAGGCTGAATGACTGTGACTGAATACGAGTGAGAGTTTGTTAGACTCATTAAGTATGCTCGGGAATGTGTTTCAACAGAGGCTATTATGTGTAAGAGATTCAAAAATGAGCTGAATAAGGACATCAAGCTGTTAGCTGGGATTTTAGAGTTGAAAATATTTGTTGTGCTAGTTGAACAAGCTTGCAAAGCTGAAGAGTTGAGCAAAGAAAAAAGAAAAGCTGAGTTTGAGGCTAGGGGTTTAAGAAAGAGGCCAAGGAATAAGTCATTTCAATCTTCTTCAAAGAAATCGAGTGATTTGTATACTCGATTGAATGCTTCAGCTGGGTATCCCAACAGAGATCGTGGAAAGCAATGTTCGTGTTCTAAGGTCCAGACTACATCAATTGCGAGCGTTGGTGACGCTAGGTCTAATAGGCCTGAATGTCAACACTGCAGTAAACGACATCCTGGTGAATGTAGGATAAATAATCGGGCATGCTTTAAATGTTGCTCCCTAGGTCTCTTTATTCGAGATTACCCTGAAAGGCTGAGAAAGATAATTTTCAGAATGCAAGATCGAGCAACACTGCTGCTAGAGGGAGGCCAGCGAGAAATATAGGAAATGTAACCAGTAACAAAGGTGCAACCAAAGATTCAACTGTGAGATCAGAAGCTAGAGCACCTGCAAGAGCTTATGCCGTTCATGCTCGCGAAGATGTGTCATCCTCTGATGTGATCACTGGTACATTTTCTCTCTATGATATTAATGTAGTTGCATTAATTGATCCTGGATCAGCTCATTCTTATATTTGCATGAATTTGGTATATAGTAAGAATTTGCCTACTGAATCTAATGAGTTTGTGATTAAAGAATCAAATCCCTTAGGCAAATACGTTTTAGTCGATAAAATTTACAAAAGTTGTCCTTTAATGATTCGGGGTTGCTGTTTTCTGACTGACTTAATGCTTCTGCCAGTCAATGAGTTTGATGTGATTCTTGGAATAGATTGGCTGACTCTACATGATATTGTAGTGAATTGTAGACGAAAGACCATTTAATTGAAATGTCAAAATAATGAAATTCTTCAGATTGAACCGGATGAATCAGGTGAGTTATCTATTGAACTACGTAAAATTACTATTAATTTATCGAGATCATCCATAATGTCCCTTGATCGGGCCCTTGAGGCCCAATACGAGCATTAGAATCGAATTGGGATTTAATTGGAACCTCTAAGAATTTTTTGCAAAATTACAAAAAAAAAATTCTAAGGTACAGGACTCACACGCCCGTGTGGTCCAAGTGACACGCCCATGCTACAGGACGTGTTCGATTTAGGTTGCTCTATGACTTGCACCACACGGCCATGCCACACACTCGTGTGCTAGGCCATGTGGTTAATTAAATTAATTCAAATTAGGTGTAGGTTTCACATGGCCAAGACATACGCCGGTGTTCTAGACTGTGTAGCATACACGGCTGAGACACACACCAGTGTCTCTGCCCGTGTGACCAATTCTGAGCATTCTATTTCTCAAAATTAAAGTGAAGGGGACACACGACCTAAGTACATGCCCATGTTACCAGGCCGTGTGTCACACATGGTCTAGACACTCGCCTATGTGTCTGCCCGTGTGGACAAAATGAAGCCATTTCTAGCTTCATTTCTCACCCGAAATTTCACCCAAGACCTGCACTTGAAACACACATCCAATACCAACCAATTCAATCATTCAAATTAGGAAATTTCTATCATTCACAAGGCATATCACTACAAGCATACATGATCACAACCTTACCTTAGTTTAACTTAGGCGTTCGCAACATTGATCATGTATTTTTAACATAACACATGTGCATATATGTATATCATAATAATCTACTTAGTTGTACCAAAATGAACCAATACTAGCCATTCTAATGGCTAGGTTACAAAATAACATTTTAAGCCACTATTGGCCAAGTTGTCCTATACATGCCATTGTACCCAAAATGATTTCACTAAATATACCCAAAATGCTAGTTGATAGTGTAATGATGCTCCAATGATCTTCCAACCTTCACGAGCTTTCGAGCACTATAAAATAATGGAAAAATAAATGGAGCAAGCATTACATGCTTAGTATGTTCGTATAACAGAAACTAAACTTATCAATCCTGTTATTAAATTTAAGCACACAACATCATGTTTTCCATCCATTAGCAAAATTTCCTAAGTACATGCCTTCAATCAAGCATGTTAATCCCAACACTTACAAACATGTCAAGTAAAAATAGATGAGCTCATCATGCAATGTTTTTTCAAGTCATTATCAATACATCACAAGATTTTCATGCCAAGTCAAGAGATACATGCTCATTTAATCATTGAATTCCGATGGATGCTTAAGTAGTACACTCGAAGTGTACAATTCCATAATCCGTCAATTTCTTATTTAAGGGTACCCCTTAGGCACTTAACGAAGGAACACACTCTTGAGCCACATGTCATATAATAGGATTACCAGTCCAAGCTAAATCCTTTATAAAACGTAAGCTCGAAGGAGCTCAACTAGGATTACCAGTCCAGGCTAAACCCTAATCTTAATACATACTCGAGAGGTATTATATTAGGATTACCCGTTCGGGCTAAATCCCTTATATAAAAAGGTCAATGGGATTACTTGTCTGAGCTAAATCCCATCCGCAACAAATCCAGGAATTATTAGTTTTGGGAAAGCGCATATAATCATCGGAATTCAACATTCAATCGGGACTAACACTTTATCACCATTTCAAGCATGTAGCAAATTTTCCATCATAGCATACAAGTAAAACACATTAAAATAAACCACATTACATACAAACACAACATTCAATTAACATAATTACATGTCCGAATAAGTTACACAAACTTACCTCGACACTTGTTCGCGTAATAATCTACTAATCCGAAATCTTTTCTTTTCCTTGATCTAGCCTCGAGTTTGTTTTTTTGGATATATATAAATGAATTTAACAATCAATTTCATACATTTCATATTTAAATGGACTCAATTTCCTCCTAGGCAAAATTATCATTTTGCCATTAACTTTTCCATAAATTTCGATTTTTGTCCCTATGCCTAGAAAATGAAAATTGTGCAAATTACTCCCTATTCTAAGCCTAACCAAAGCCCCATTACAAAATTTACATCACATGTATACAAAAAATTTTAGAATTTTTCTTTCAATTTCATAATTTTATATTTTAGTCCCTAACTCAAGTTTTCATCAAAAATCACTTTATAAAAGTTGTCTATCTATAAATAATCTTTCATTTTCTACCATAAATTTCTAATTTCCAGCATAATACATCCATAACCCATTTTCATACCTTGATAACTTTTCAAATTAATCCCTCAAAAAGAGAGATTAAGCTATCCCGGTTTCAAAAATACTAAAATTATTAAAAACAGAACAACAAAACTTACCCAATTAAGCCTTGAAAGTTTCCCCTCTCTCTCCTCGGGTTTCTATAAAATTTTAGGTTGAAGATGACAATAATAAGATGATATTTTCTTTTATCATCTTTTAATTAAGTAAGTTTTACTATTTCCAATTTAGTCCTTGACCTTTTTCTATAATTCCATGGATGAGTCACCATGAAAAATCTACATACTTTTCTTAATGGTCAAATTACCATATAAGGACCTCTAGTTTTGAATTCCATAGCCATTTGATCCTTATAGCTACTAAATTCAACTTTCACATTTTATGCGATTTCGTCCTTCTCATAATTAGGCACCAAATCGATAAAATTTTCATGTCAAAATTTTCACATGTCATGTCTATTATATTACGAACCATATAACAAAATAAAAATGAATTATATTTTGGGTCGGATCTGTGGTCCTGAAACCACTGTTCCAATTTCACTAAAAATGGGCTATTACATGCTGAACATTTAAGAATTGTGTTGCAGACTTTGAGAGATAAAAAATTGTTTGCTAAATTCAGCAAAAGTGAGTTTTCGCTCCGAGAAGTCGGATTTTTGGGACATATTGTCTCAGCGGAAGGTATACGGGTTGATCCGAGTAAGATCTCAGTAATTGTTAAATGGAAACCGCCAATTAATGTAGCTTTTTGGGCTTAACTAGGTATTATCGACATTTTGTTAAGGGATTTTTGATGATTGCTACACCTATGACAAGATTGTTACAGAAAGATGTTAAGTTTGAATGGTCCGAGAAATGTCAAAAGAGTTTTGAACAGTTGAAAGCGTTGTTGACTGAGGCACCGGTATTAGTGCAACCTGAGTCAAGAAAAGAGTTTGTAATTTTCAGTCATGCGACTTTGAACGGTCTTGGATATGTGTTAATGCAAGAGGGAAAAGTGATAGCTTATGCCTCGAGACAATTGAAACCACACGAAAAGAATTATTCGATGCATGACTTAGAATTGGTTGCCATTGTGTTTGCTTTAAAGATTTGGAGACACCATTTATTCGGTGAGAAGTGCCACATCTATACCGATCACAAGAATTTAAAGTACTTGTTGACTCAGAAGGATTTGAATTTACGACAACGGAGATGGCTCGAGTTGTTGAAAGACTATGAATTGGTAATTGATTATCATCCAAGAAAGGTAAATGTAGTCGCCGATGCTTTAAGCAGGAAATCTTTTTTTGCTTTGAGAGCAATGAATATGCGACTGACTTTATCTGATGATTGTTTGACTCTAGCTGAGTTAAAAGCTAGACCGGTATTTCTTCAGTAAATTTGTGAAGCTCAGAAATGTGACAAAGAACTCCAAGCTAAAAGAATTTAGTGTGAATCGATTAGTGATTCAGACTATCATATTGGGACCGATGATTGTTTGATGTTCCGAGGTAGGATTTATATACCGAAAGATATCGAGATTATTCAAAAAAATTCTTCACGAGGGATACAGTGATTGTCTGTCTGTTCATCCGGGAAGTACGAAGATGTATAATGATTTGAAGAAATTGTATTGGTGGTCAGGTAGGAAACGAGATATTTTTGAATTTGTATTAAAATGTTTGATTTGTCAAAAAGTAAAGGCCAAAGATCAAGTACCTCCGGGTTTACTTCAGCTTGTGATGATTCCCAAGTGAAAATAGGACGGAATTACGATGGATTTCAAACTAGATTACCTCTAACTCCAAAGAAGAAAGATGCCATTTGGGTTGTTGTTGATAGATTGACAAAATCAGCTTATTTTATTCTGGTACGTACCGACTATTCGCTTGATAAGCTAGCTAAATTGTACATTGCTGAAATTGTTAGATTGCATAGGGTGCCTATTTCTATTATTTTAGATAGAGATCTGAGATTTACTTCACGATTTTGGAAGAAGTTGCAAGAAGCTTTGGATACAAAGTTGAACTTTAGTACTGCATTTCATATACAAAATGACGGTCAATCTGAAAGAACGATTCAGGTTCTCGAGGATATGCTTCGCTGTTATGTGTTAGAGTTCGAGGGTAGTTGGGAAAAATATCTACCTTTAGTCAAATTTGCTTATAACAACAGTTTTTAGTTGAGTATAAAGATGGCACCATATGAGGCATTATATGGACGCAAGTGTCGAACTCTGTTGTACTGGACCGAGCTTAGTGAGAAATAGATTCACGGGGTTGATTTGGTTAGAAAAACCAAAGAAAAAGTGAAAGTAATTCATGATTGTTTGAAAGCAGCTTCAGATCAACAGAAATCGTACGCGGATCTAAAATAAAGGGAAATTGAATTTCAAGTTGGTGATAAAGTATTTCTGAAAGTGTCTCCGTGGAATAAATTCTTAGATTCCGTCGCAAAGGTAAACTGAGTCCGCGTTTTATTTGTCCATATGAGGTTATTAAAAGAATAGGGCCGATGGCATATCGGTTAGCCTTACCAACAGAGATAGAAAGGATCCACAATGTGTTTCATGTATCGATGTTGTGTTGTTATCGATCAGATCCTTCACATGTAATTTCACCGACAGAGGTTGAGATTCGACCCGATATGACTTATGGTGAAGAACCAATCAAGATTTTAGCTCGAGAGGTTAAACAGATGAGAAATAAAAACATAGCCCTAGTGAAAGTTTTGTGGCAACGACACGGGGTCGAAAAGGCTACGTGGGCAACCGAGGAAGCTATGAGAAAACAGTACCTAAACCTCTTTTCTGGTAAGATTTTCAGGGACAAAAATCCCTAAAGGGGGAGAGTTGTAATAGCCCATTTTTGGGTCAAATCGAAACAATGGTTTTGGGACCACAAATCTAAAGTAGAAATATTAATTGTATTATTCCTTTAAGGTCTACAGTATGATTGAATGATTTTATGAAAATTTCGATAAGAAATTTTATCGATAGAGTGTCCAATTTGACTAATAGGACTAAATTGCAGTAAGTGCAAAATTTCTATTCTAGAAGCTAAGGGTGTTTAATTTTTATGAAATTTTAAATTGGAGGTCCTTAATTGGTAATTGACCATTATACTTGATAGTGGAAAAAATGGACATGGTTAGGTGAATTTCCAACGTTTGGCATTAAGGGCATTTTGGTAAACTAGTAAATAAAGACAAAATTAAGTGAAATAAAAGTATCCATCTTCTCAAATTAGTCCCCCCTTGTGCCAAAAATTTTAAGGAAACAATAGCTAGGGTTTTGGCCACTTTCAAGCTCGATTGTAAGTCCGTTCTTGTCCCATTTTTGATGATTTTTTTGTTTTTAAAGTTGTCTTAACCTAATCTAGCTATTTCAAGGACTAATCTGAAAAGATGTCAAAGTCTAAAATTTTACCCATGTAGAATATATATGTATTTTCATATTTAATGGTAGAAAATGCATGTTTGTTGTTAGTTAAACAACATTTACAAAGTGATTTTTGTCGAAAATGTCAAAAAGGGACCTATTTGTAAAATGTTATAAAATGTGTGTTAAAATGTGAATAAATGAAAACTATGGCCTGTTATGAGTATGAATAAGTTTTGGCTAGGATGGGTTTTAAAAAAATTGAATTAAATTCATTTTACGAGCCTAGGGAATAAAATGTAAAATGTCAAAAGTTTAGGGGCAAAAATATAATTTTTCCATAAGGTATTTTGGGGCTAAATTGAATAATGTGATAATTAAATGAGATGAATTTGATATTATAGATCAAGAAAGACGAGGTGCTGACGTAGATCGGGGGAAAAATAAAGTATTTGACGATTAGGTCCATTTCGCCATTTTGTATTGAGGTAAGTTCATATGTTAAAAATAACCTTTAAAATAATTTATTTTAAATGTTATAATATTTCATATACTATATGCTCAATTATGTGGATGAGTATAACTCTATGGACGAGTCCAATGACAATTCGACAAGCAAGAAATCCTATTTGAACCTTAGGAATAGGTTAGGATACAAGTGACATGTCACTAGGGTTACTATGTGTTATGTGACTATGTGATCCGGGTGCTGGTCTTGTATGTCCTATCGATGGCTGAGTATACCGACATATGTTGTGGTTACTTGACAGCTTGTGTGAGCAGCACCGTATAACTACGTTTGGACTGACAGCTTGTGTGAGCAAGCTTGTTGATAGCTTGAGAGTGAGCGATTATGTGATATAAGACTTAGGTAGCTTGGGCTACATATGTGGCACTTAGTGTGCAAAATTCCCGAGTATCTGACATTGTTATTCCAAGTGGTTCACGGGTATGTCAAAGACGAGAATATGTGTAATTTCCTTTCAAAATGGTATAGGTATGTACATAAAACTTATGTTTATTGAATTTCGAGAAATGAGGAATTTAAGGTGAGGTTGTGAAGGAATAAATTATAAATGCTAAACTTATGGAAATTTATATCATCTTATGTTATATCTCTTAAATGTTGATTACATGGTAGGGTTTGCTTATTTCTTACATACGAGCTTACTAAGCTATATAGCTTACTCCGTTTATTTTCCTTGTTTTTATAGTGTCGCCAAGCTAGCTCGGATTGGGGATCATCAGAGATTCGCCTCACACAATCAAAACTATCATTTTGGGTATTGATGAAATTTATCATTTTGAGTATATGGCATGTATAGGGACTTGGTCATTTTGTTATATATGTCATTATGATTAGGCCAGATGTGTTGGCCTGTAATTGTTAATGCTTTATTTTGAGTATAGCCATAAAAGTTGGCTAATGTTGATTATGAATATATTCATACGTTAGTGGCTTTATGAATGTGTGAGTTGCATGACTTAATTTGGTAAATTATGATGTTATAAGCTAGTTAAATGTTGGCAAGTGAATGTCATGTTATTGCCTTGGTTGTGGTGGTTTTGGTTGCATCTATATGCTTGGATTTGTGCCATGTGATGTTTTGTAGGTATGTGAAAGTGAGGGTGGCAAAATGACTTGGTAAAGAGCCTTATTTTTTTTCCACACGAGCATGCGTCTAGGCCATGTGTGGCACATGGCCTGTCCCATGGGCATGTGTTTTGGCCCTGTGTCCCCTCCACCTTAATTTTGAGAAATAGAATGCTCAGATTTGAGCACACGGGTAGAGACACGAGCATGTGTCCTAGTCATATGGACAGCACGGCCTCGAACACGGGTGTGTGCCCTGGCCGTGTGAAGTCTGCAACTATTTTTGTGAAAATTAATCTTCCACACGGCCTAACACACAGGCGTGTGACTTGACTGTGTGACTCCAATTTATTCATGAGTTACAAGTCAAAGAGTTACACGAGTTTGGGACACGGGCGTGTGTGACTATATGGCCTGCCCACACGGGCGTGTGACCCCTATTTCTAGCAAAAATCTTTTAAGTTTTATAGAATTTCCTGAGTTCTCGGTTTGGTCCTGGGCCACTACCAAAGCATGTATTTGGCTGCTTAGGCTTGTATTAGGGACTCTATGATTGAATATGAATGGTTTTAATTTGGATGCAAAATTTATGACTCGATTTGTATGATTGTTTGTGATGAAAGTTTAGTAATGCCTCGAGCCCTATTCTGGCCTTGAATACAGGTAAGGTGTGTAACAATAAGTTCAAAAGAAGAAGTTTTGACACCACAAGGAGTACCTTGATAAGTCTAAGTATGTTCTTTCAAGAACAATGAGATAGAATTCTCACAATAACTCAAAAATATTCATTCAACATTCATTATCTAACAAAGGCTCTTTTCACAAATTATTTATAAGCAGCGTTGTGACTATTTGAATGCCTATGTGAGACCTTTCATCTTCAGCAATTAACTAAGGTTATAACAAGCATTTCGTTTTAAACTCATGTAGAGAAGGCAATAGTTATGTCTGTTCACTTGATTCTGGTGTAGATGAAAAGGCATTTCTCTTCACTTTATTGATCACTTAATGAACCCTTAATGTGCTGTTTGGTGTCCCTTCATCTCCTTTAAACCAAATGTCAAAAGACTTGTGCATTCATCTCTTTAATTGGCTCCTTAACTAGCTTTGAGTGCTTTAAAACTGAATAGATTTGAAGAGACACTCTTGGACCACTTGAACATCCACCACAATGATCTTTGAAGGCTTGAAAAATGTCCAAACTTGAAAAGCCAATTAGCCATATGAAATAGTCACCCATAATGATCTTTGAAGGATTTAAAAAAGTCCAAACTTGAAGAGTCAATTAACCATATGAATAGTCACCTACAAGATAGATAATTAAGCATTAAAGACACTCATAAGAATCAGCACACTATAAATACTCATACACGAATTTATTAATGAACATGCAACTCCAATCACCTTATTTAAAATGAAAATAAACACACTTTAATTTATGTAGTAAAAAGTAACAGCCAAATTAAATAACATATTTATATAAACAAACTCAAACATATTTAACAACTAAGATGCTTAATTGTATGGTTTAAGATGCAGACTAAATTAACAGATGAGTTAGTTAATGCATGACTTAATTTAATGATGCAAACTTTAACTAACATGAGAGTTACATAAAGCATGTCATAATTTATAATGCAAACTTAAATAACATGATAGTTACATAATGCATGAATTTATTTAATGCAAAACACATAATGCATGTAACAATTAAAATATACAAACACTTAATGATCAAGACATTGCATGGACTTGTGATGTTCTTTTAGGTCCAATAAGGGTTGGACATCTCATGTTCAGCCCAAAGTTGCTGAATCAGACCCATCATTGCCTCTTTAAGCTTCTTTGATCTACCACGTGTTATAAACCTGATGAGAATTTCAGTTGGATCCTCTCTTGAAATGGGCAACTTGGTGTTTGGTCCACTTAATGAACTCAAATGCACTTCAATCGTTCTCGTGCATGTATCATGAGCTTAACAAGCTCATTGAATGACTAGAACAACTTGTAACACCCCTAACCCAAATCTGTCGTCGAAACAGGGTTACAGAGCATTACTAGAATTTACAGATCAAATAATTGATATTTCACATCATACAATATTCATATAAAAAATCAAACATACAGTCCCTTATATGAACCCTCGAGGTCCTAAATATGCATTAGAAATGAGTTGAGACTAAACTGGGTACTCAGAGAATTTTTTGCAAAATCTCAAAATTTTTTCCTAGGTGCAGGGGTTACATGCCCATGTGGTTAGGCCGTACATGCCCGTGTAACTCTCTGACTTGGGTCACACGGCCAAGCCACACGTCCGTGTGCTAGGCCGTGTATAAATCCCGAGACATTTTGTTTTGAAATTTTAAAGATGCAGGGGACACACGACCAAGTCACACGCCCATATGCTAGGCCGTGTGTCACACATAGTTGAGACACATGGCCGTGTCTATGCCCGTATGGACAAAAATAGGCTATTTTCCAAGCCATATTTCTCACTCCATTTTATCATCCTCCTACACCAACACTTTAATACATTCGCAAGCTATTATAGGTCATTTAACCCAACTCAAAATCAAGTCCTATACATGATATAATACCTCATATAATCAAGTATACACACTTACATAAATTACCAAGTTCACATATATGCATATGTTATCAAATATGCTAACTTAATTCAATCATCAATATGTCAATATAATTTCTATCAATCAACCATTTCAAACACATACCAAACATATCCATCACAAGCCATTCTAATGGCTAGTTACAATTAAAGCATTTAATGCTTATATTGGCCAATTAACCTATACATGCCATTATAAACATAATTGATTTGCTATATATATACCGAAATGGGCTGATGGATAGTGTGAGTGATCTCCACCAAGCTTCCAATCCTACGAGCCTCTGAATTACTATAGAACAGGGGAAAATAAAACAGATAATCATGAAATGCTTATTAAGTGCGTATAACATGGTAATTAACTTACCACTCATTTAAATTCAATATAAACATACAAGGCACACTCAATCAACTTGATCATGAGCCCTAACACATATCCTTATCACCCTTGTTAGTCATATATTTCATATAAATATCAAGAATCATGTATGGGCTCAATAATAATTAGATTTCCATGTACATATACTTTCCACATCATGTATTAATATAACATATACTAAATCGTATCCTTGTATTTCAAGTACATTTTCATAATAATTCGTCTCGAGTTCAGATTATTTCATGTTGAAACTTTACCCATTAAATCATTTGAAATGTCAGTGTCACACGGGTAATACACTCAAGGTGTACAAATCTATAATCATGGATGAACATATTCATCAAACAAATTCCATGTTCATAAATTATCATCTTGTAATTCCATATATCATGTATCATCATTTTTGTAACTGTCTGGTTTATACCCTAGTCGGAATAGTGGTTTTGGGACCACAAATCTGAGTCTGTATAATATTTTAATATTATTTTCCGTGTCATTGATATGTGAATTAGCATGTGGTAAATTTTCGTAAGTGAATTTGTCTGTTTGCGTGTTTAATTTGACAAAAGGACTGAATTGCATTAAATGCGAAACTTGCATGCTATATGTTAAAGTGCCTATGTGTTGTGGCTTTGTAAAATTGTGGCCTTAAGTGGCAAATAGACCACTATTTAGATAGTGGATGATAAATGACCTATTATACCATTGTTGTCTATTGATGCCAAATATCTTTTAAATGGATAAAAAGGTAATTGTTTTATTATCACAAAATCTATGAAACAAAAGATGAAAGTATTCATCTTTATAATTTTATTTTGACCGAAACTGGTAAAAGAAAAAGAAAGATGAAGCTTGCTAAAGGAGGACATTTGAGGGCTTAAATTAAGGTATGATTTGGTTTCAATTTTTGATGATTTCTACGTTTTTGCAATCGTTGCTTTGAGAGCTACAAAACCCATGTTTTATTTTTGTGTATTGATGATGTTTGTGAAAAATGCCATTGATGATATGTTGAGTTTTGTGATGTTTTATGGTGCTAAATAAAAGATTTGAGCTAGTGAACATGTTATGTTCTTGAAATTTTGATGAATTTAGCTAAATAGGGCTAAATTGTGAAAATGGTAAATTGAAGGACTAAATTGCAAATTTGATGAAATATTTGGGCTTATATAATCCCTAGAGAGGTTCGGCCAAGCATGTGTGTGTGTGGATTTTGTGAATTTGATGATTTGTGAAAAATGGACTAATTTGTTAAAGTGTGCAAATATGAGGGTTAATTTTCAAATAGCCCTAAATGTGTGTCTATGGATTGAATTGAATGGAATGGTGAATAAAAGGGTTAATTTTGAATATGTTTAGATCAAGAACTGAGGAAAACAGATTTAGATCGCGGGAAAGCGAAAATAACCGAGTAGCCGTTTCCGTTCGATAAACCAAATCCGAGGTAAGTCACTATACAAATAAACTTATCTGTATTGAATTAAATATTTGTATTTATATGTCTATCGATGAAAATGAATGAGTATGAGATGCTCAGTGCGTGAATTCTGAAATAAGTTCGATATAGTGATATAGCCGAGAAGTCCCGTACGAACCTAGGAATAGATAGGATTAGCTATGTCTTGACATAGGTATCTGTTCTGTTTTATCATGTAAGACTACGTCTGGGACGTTGGCGTTGATTTGAAATTTCGTGTAAGACCTCGTCTGGGACGTAGGCATCATTATCCGATTATATATAAGACCTCGTCTGAGATGTAGGCATCATTATCTGATTATACATAAGACCTCGTCTGGGACATAGGCATCATTATCTGATTATACATAAGACCTCGTCTAGGACGCAGGCATCATTATCTGATTATATATAAAACCTCGTCTAGGACGTAGGCATCATTATCTAATTATACATAAGACCTCGTCTGAGACATAGGCATCATTATCCGATTATACATAAGACCTCGTCTGGGACGTAGGCATCATTATCAGATTATACATAAGACCTCGTCTGGGACGTAGGCATCATTATCTAATTATATATAAGACCGTCATGGATGTGGCATTGATATCGAATACGAGTAAGACCACATGCGGGACGATGGCATCGACATCCGATATGACCACGTCTGGGACGTTGACATTGTACAATTATTCTAAGTTTTCGGGTATCATATTAGATTCTAAACTGATCAATGAGCAAATCCGAGCTATGAATAATTACGTGAATGTATATTTATTTCAGATATGTTAGGTATGTACAATAAAGGATTATAAAAGGTAAGTACCTATATGACTTGAATTAAAGAAAAGTATGATTGAATTTGAGCACTAGAATAAGATGCAAGAGTGTTTAAGAAGGAGTGTTATATATAAACATATGATTCTGGTATGGATGAGTGTGGCAATTGGGTCCAAGTATATGAACCAAAACAATATGTGATAGTTGCTAAGTAAATGTTATGTGTCAATGTACTTTATGCATATATGCCTTTATGCTAAGTTTATTTGTATTAGGGCTTACTAAGCTTTTGGAAAGCTTACTCTGTGCGTGTTTCCTCTATTTTATAGGTCGTCAAAGCTACTGAAGGCTAAGGACCGTCACAGATCGTCATCACACTACTAAAATCATTTTGGTACCATTTTGAAAATGTATATAGTTAATTATGGCATGTATAGGCTAGGTATGTGTATATGATTATGAAGTGAATCTAGCCTTGTGCTTTGGTAAGTTTTGAGGTTATATATATATTTGAATGGATGAGTTAGATGATGCAAATCTTGATATGGTAGTTGCATATGAAATGCTTAAGTTTTGACTAGGCAAATGGATGGTTTATGCCTATGATGATATGAATATTAAGTGGTAATTTGGCATGATTGAGATGGTTTTTGAATGTGTTGATTGATGAGTCAAATTAGTATGTTTTGGGTTGCCATATCAGGAAGCTCACAAATAGCTGCATTTGTGTCCGCAATATATGCAGGATCACAACCGATCATATAACAGGACGCTCACAAAGAGCTGCAGTAGTCCTCAATACATGCAAGATCACGACCGATCAGGATGCTAGTAGGAACCATATAACGGGAAGCTCGAGAGGGCTTATAACTAGAATGCTCAAAGGAGCTGTGGTGTGTCCGCAACACATGCAGGACCACAACCAATTGGGAAATATTGTATCCATCGAATTCCATTATTCAAATGGGATTTAATATTTATAGGCCATTTTCAGATATGTAACTAATTTCATATATTTGGCATTTATACAATTCACATACAAAACATTTAATTCAAGCATATAAATATACACAATTTAGTTACACAAACTTACCTCGACAAATGTTCGTGTACATAAAATCTACTAATCTGACATTTTTTCTTTGCCTCGTTATAACTCTGAATTTGGTCTATTCGAATCTATATGAATCAATTTAACATTAATTCATGTTCATTTCAATTCAATTCACATCTTAGGCAAAATTACCATTTTGCCCTTAAACTTTTAATCAATGATGATTTCGTCCCTAGGCTCAAAAAATGAAATTCATGCAATTTAATCCTTATTCCAAGCCTAGCCGATTTTTACATGTAAAATTTACAGCCCATGTATTTCATAAAATTTATAATTTTTCCATGAATTTTACATCTTTTCAATTTAGTCCCTAAATCATAATTTCATCAAAATTCCCTTTACAAAAGTTGTTTATCTATTAAAAACCTTTCATTTTCTACCATAAAACTTCATAATTCATCTATGTTCATCCATGGAAAACCCTAGTACATTGATAACTTTGCAAATTAATCCCCGAGATAGTTAAATTAAGCTATTACGATATCGAAAATATAAAAATCATTAAAAACGGGACAATAAAACATACCTAATTGATCAAAGTAAGCTTGCTTGAGCTACTTTCTCTTACCTAGGGTTTCCATGGAAATAATTTGGGAAAGATGATGAAAAAGATGATAATTTCATTATTTAATTAATTATCATCTTTTATTTTTTCCACTTTCCAAATTCATCCTTTTCTTTATTTTATTTTCCATGGATGAATCATCATCCTTAACCACTAAGCATTTTTAAATGGTCTATTTATCATATAAGGACCTCTACTTTAAAGTTCTATAGTTGTTTAATCCCTTTAGCTATTAGAACTCAACTTTGCACTTTGTGCAATTTGGTCCTTTATCAAATTAAACATGTAATTGGTAAAATTTCTTTACAAAATTTTTATACGACATTACTATTATACTATAGACCATAAAATAATATAAAACTAAATTTTCTTTCAAAATCAGATTTTTGGTCCCGAAACCACTGTTCTGATTTTATAGAAAACGGGCTGTTACACAACTACCATGCAAACAATTCATTAAGCATTAACGAAACAACCATATAACACAACATTGACTACTCCAACTTTAGTGTCATAATATACTTGTGCATTGTTTTCTAGTTCTTTTACATGGTAGACATGTTCACTTTTAATCATCTACCATATTACACATATAATCACCTAACATACAAACATATATCACCATACTCATATAATCTCATGATGTTTGAGCATATGTCACATTACTCATAAAATCACATAGCATTCAAGCATATACCACAATACTCTAAAACATCTTTATAGATAATTTGCATAATGGTCACATGTCATATAAACATATCACAATACACACATATTCATAAGTTAAGATAACTTGCATAGCAACCACATACTCATTTAGGCATATATCACATTATGCATATATACATTTAAAGATAATTTGACACTTGAGCTATGAAACATAAAAGTGAGCTCTAACATCACTCATCGGATACACGGATCTCCAACACACCAAACATATACTCATAAAGTCAAACATGTTCCAAAAGTGAAGCATAAAGCTAACACTGTCCTTATTTCCCCTCACATGTCCCGTTGAATGGAGCTTAGCTAACATTCCCTTATCCCTCCAACATGTCCTAGGGCTTCAAAGCCCCAAATCACTGTACATATAGGTGAGTAATCATAATCCGATGGCATGCCAACTATATACAACAATTTCAATAATCACATGGCCAAAATATCTAAAATCAAACACATATCACTTACCGATTATCTGTGCACAATCACTGCATATTTGCATCTTTAGTAAAACATTGTCACTAACATATACATAACATGTACACATTTGCACTTCAACAATAGTTATCATATCTACATATCACATATTCACATTCACACAAGCACATAATTCACAAGATAGACATAGGTATGAGAAGCTAACACTTAGAATTTAGATTAAGGGTTTAGGCTACTATCAAATTCCCAAATAACGCATTGAATCATGTCCACAAGCAATTATTCCAAACACTCTCCAATTACACTTTCGCCTAAAAGCAGAAAGCTCAAACTAGTTTTTCTTGCCTTTATCTCTACTCGTGGAAGGTTCTATCAAATCTGGAACTTCAACACTAAAAATTCACATAACAATACATCCAAAAATCAGCCAAGGACTCATTACAAGCATACAAAACATAAGCCTAAACTAAGTTCCCATGTAACTGAAACTTATAACATAGTAAACTTCAAATTTGAATATCTCAATCTATACTTAATCTTTTTTCCTAAAACCAATTCCGTTCATCTTATATTGACTTTTTCGACATGTTTTATGGCTATTTTCTAAAAATTTATGAAAACTCAATAAATCTTTAACGAAACTTCAAAGTAAATTTAGAAACTTCTAATGATGTTAAAGCAAGTTGAAAAATACTTTTAAATCAAGTTTTTATCCACAAACCTAAAATTCACCATTAATGACCCGATTTTGGCTTTTATCAAGAACATGTATTTTAATGGCTAAAATATTAGTTTAAGGGACTATATATCGTTTAAAAGTCATAGAAAGTAGAATGGTTACATTTGATGGAAAAAATGAGCTTTAATGCAAATTCGAATAGACCCACGTTTGGAGAAGATGATGCAAATGATGAAGTTTTGGGTGATTTTCTTGGTTTAATTGGAGGTTTTAAGATTCAAGGGTGATAGAAATAAAAAAGGATTAGGAATTATAAGTAAAAATGATTAGGAGAGTAAAGAGAAAACAAAGGGAAGACTTGAATATGGGGGAGGAGAAGTTGACATGAAAACTATTTGGAAAAGGGGGTTTTTAGGTTGATTTTGGACATTTGGTCAAATTGCTTCATAAAAACTCTTAATTTTGACTATTTTGCAAATCAATCCTATTTTCAAAATTAGAGTTGTTTAAAACTCATTTTTAGGAATTCGTTTAATTTTCTAAAAACCATAATTGAAAACATTACCAATATGCCATGTCACAGAATTCTGAACACTCGAAGGCTCAAATTCCTAAAATACCCTTGAACTCCTAGGCCTTATTTTAGGGTGTGACAGACCAACATGATCCCTTAATAACAGCTAAACTTGGAGTTTTTCTTGAAGAAGTTCAATAATACTTCATCAACAGGCTTTTCATCGAACAAATGAAAGAGTTTCTAGAACTTAAGCAAGGTAGGATGAATATATTTGAATATGAGCGAGAGTTCATAAGTCTGAGTAGATATGCCAAGGACTTGGTCCCATATGAGGAAGGCATGTGCATTAGATTTGAAAGAGGGCTAAATGAATAACTTTGGGTGGTATTATCTACTTTAGAGATCCATGATTTTTCTGCTCTATCTACGAAGGCTCAAAGGATGGAGTTAGCAATTTAAGAGAGGAATAATGTGAGGGATAGAGAGAGGAACAAGCGTGGAGCTTCTGGCACAACTACTAATGCCGAATTCAAAAGGCCTAGAGACATAAAGGGGTATTATGCTGCTCTAGCGAGGGAGTCCCAAACTGTCAACTTTCAGCGAGAATGAAGTAAACGTCAAGCCTCTTCCATGGCTAGCACTAAAAGATCTAGGAAAATAAAGGTCCCTATTTGTAATAATTGCGGAAAGAACCAGACAAGAATCTATCGAAAAGTTATTGGGGCCTACTACAACAACGGGGCACACAACCCCTATAAAAGGGATTGCTTAGTGAAAGGAGGTGGGAACACTAAACACTCTGTTCAAATAGGCCAAGAGTCTCAACTCGAGGTGAAGATTGGGACAGTGGCGAAGTCTAGGTCCATGCAGGGAGCTTCGAAGAAGAACGTAGCTAAGTCAGACCCAAAAGCCTCAGCTAGGGTCTATGTAATGCAAGCAAATGAGGACGTTGAATCCTTCGATGTTATCAAAGGTAAATTTTCTTTATTCGACAACAGCATACATGCATTGATAGACCCTTGGTCTATTCATTCTTATAACTGTGATAAATTTGTGGATAGAAAATTCTTAAAGTTGTCTCTACTGAGGTTAGCATGATAGTTACCAATCCACTCGATCAAAGCAATGTGGTAAATAGGATAGTAAAATATTTCTTTTTGGGATTTGGTGGGTATGTATTTTTGGTGGACTTAATGATACTGAGTTTCCATGAGTTTGACGCTATATTGGGATTGGATTGGTTAACAAGGTATAACGCGATAGTTGAGTGTAAGTCCAAAGGTGTGTGACTATTATCTGCTGACAACAACAAAGTGTATATTTAGGGGTTAAGCGAGATGTCAAAAAGTATAATCTCAACTATCTCATCTTGGAAAATGATTGCGAAGGGTGGGGACGCTTATTTGGCGTATATTTTGGATTCAAAAAAGGTGAGGGAAGACTTTAGACAATTACCAATCGTAATTGAGTTTCCAGATGTCTTTTTAGAAGAACTACCAAGGATACTGCCAAACAGAGATGTAGAACACTCAATTGATGTGGCACCGGGAATTGCTCCTATTTCTAGCACACCGTATAGAATGGCACCTATAAAATTGAAGGAGTTAAAGGCTAAGTTGCAAGAACTTCTAGATAAAGGGTTTAATAAACCAAGTGTTTTGCCTTAGGGTGCCCCAATCTTGTTTGTTAAGAAGAAGGATGGGACTCTTCGATTGTGTATTGGTTATAAGCAATTAAACAAGGTGACCATCACGAATAAGCATCCGCTGTCCAAGATTGGAGTTTTGTTTGATCAACTAAGTGGAGCTAGAGTATTCTCAAAGATTGATCTACGATCGGGGTATTATCAAGTCAAGGTTAAAGGGGATGGCATTCCTAAGATTGCTTTTCACACTCGTTATGGGTATTATGGATTCCTAGTTATACCTTTTGGGTTTACTAATGTGCCAACTGTAACACCCCTTACCCGAAACCTTTGCCGGAGTCGAGTATGTGGCATTACTAGACTTGACTACTAATTTGGGGCATAAAAATTTAAAGCTGTCCAACTGCGTCATGCTGACTAAATTGACCATAACTCGAGTTACAAAACTCGAAATTTAGATCCGTAAATTTTCCTTGAAACTAGACTCATATAAATTTTTAACATAATTTTTACAGAATTTTTCATGTGGCCAATTAGTACAGTTTATTCATCAAAGTTACCCCTATTTCACTGTTTGATAATTCTGACCTATCTTTACAAAAACTCAGTTATCTCATTGCACAAAATTTCAATAATGTCCTTGTTTATTCCAATCCAAAATAGACTCATTAAGGATTCTAAACATATAAACTATGCTCCATAATTATTTTTTTTCAATTTTTAACAATTTTTCCAAGACAGAACAGGGACTCACGAATTCATTCAGAACAAGTCTCACTAAAACTTAAATATCTCATAATATATAATTCCTTTGCCTACTCTGTTTCTTTCATGTAAAAATAGACACAATAAGATTTAATTCTATATCTAATTCATTTTCTAATTCAATTTATCCTATTTTGGTGATTTTTCAAAATCACATCACTGCTGCTAACTAAAACTATTTCATTTCAAAATATGATTAACTAATTTATGACCGAACATACCCACATACAACTCATACTGCCCATGCATTTTAATCATTTATACAAATTAAACTGTACCTAAAACATTCACATAATATCCTAACATCATCGATTTATTAACAAAACACAACTACGGTTCCATATAATCGAGTGTACCATAAGTACTCTTATCAAATATAAAAGTTTTACTCTAATACTTACCACAAAGCCATACATCTTTAAGCATTATCAATTGACATTTTAATGCAAGCAACCATATCATATATGAAACCTAAACTTAACCAAAAACTCAAAAGCAACAGCCTTATTCGCAAGGCCATATTTATATTTACAAACCGACATCATTCTTATTTATCAAAATAAAGCCTATACATGCCTTTGATTCAAAAGTTTACAAAACTATACCAAAGAGAGTGATAGTGTGGTCGACTGTCTTGGTGATCCCCTGAGCCCGTAGTTGAAATATTGATTTATAAAATAGAACACAACATAAACAGAGTAAGCTCACTGGCTTAGTAAGTCCTAAGCACATATACTTACAATGAAAATACAATTAAACACTTAACTTTTCAAACTAATAATATTGCACATAAATTTCTCTATATATGTATATATATATCAAATACACTAGCCGAATACTAAGGTCACATTTGTATCTATTTTCATAACTATATCACTCGATCATAAGCTTTATCAACTTCACATATATGCTATGTATATTCACATCAAATTGATTCATAACAAAAAGAACTTAACTCACTTTCTTCCTTACTAATATAGTAGGCAAATTCTTACCCGACATTTAGTACATAACCACATATATATCTCATCTTGTTTGATCCTCAAAATCTCCACTTATGGCATATCACCCAAGACGAAGCTCGCTAGGCGTTTAAGCCCGAATTAAATCAAAGACAAAGCACGCTAGGCATTATAGCCCGAAATGAATCACCGGCACGAAGCCTGCTAGGCATTATAGCCCGAAATAAATCACCGGCACGAAGCCTGCTAGGCACTAAGCCCGAATATATCACCGGCACGAAGCCTGCTAGGCACTAAGCCCGAATATATCACCGGCATGAAGCCTGCTAGGCATTATAGCCCGAAATGAATCACCGGCACGAAGCCTGCTAGGCACTAAGCCCGAATATATCAATGTGATCAATCATTCCACACACATTTCATATCTATATTACATATCCAATTCAACTAAACTTATTCACCTTAAACAAATAAATCATTACTTCATCGTACAATCCCACAATTCGCATTGATACACTTATTCATATCACATTATCAATTTATGAAATCAATCCAATACACATATATACATTCGGCTATAACATGATTATATACTAAAATTTATCAAACATTATCATTTAATAAGTTCATGAATAATTCTTTAACAAATTTCACAGGACTTACCTCGGTTGTCGATAGGTAGTGCGAATCGGCTTATTCGAGAACCTTCGTCTTTCCCCGATCTAACTCCGTTTTTCTTTTCTCTTGATCTAAAACACATTAAATTTAGCTTATTCAAGCACAATTCATCTCAATTTAGTCCCTAAGCACATAAATGGGCAAATTACTATTTTACCCCTAGTATTTCACAACTTTGTAATTTAGTCCTATTTGCATAAAACTCAAAATACATCAAATTTCCCCATACTCCTTAAGGGCCGAATATATATGAGGACTATACAAGTCCATATCTTTCATTTATTTTGCAATTAAGCCCCTCTAAATTTTTATTTTTACAATTTGGCCCTAAAAACACAAATTCACCAAAACTTCCAACACATAATATACTAATTTTTAACCTATCTATCATCTAACATCATCAAGCATCATAAACCTCAAGAATTCATCAATGGCCGATTCATACATACACAATAATCTTAGAAATTCTAGCATGGGTGGGTACATTTCAAGCAACGATCTCAAAACGTAAAATAATCAAAACCGAACTCAATTACATACCTAATCAAGCTTGCAAAGACCGAATGTTTGAGAGCTTTGGTTTCTCTCTTATTTTTCTTTTGTTTCGGCAATAACAATGAAAATAAAGATGAACACTTCACTTTCTTTTATTTTATGTTTTGTTTATAATATGTTTATAATATAATAATATATTATAATATAACATATAATATAAACATATTTTTACTTTATAAAATTTGCATGTTGCCGTCCACTATCTCTAAAAAAATGGGTTATTTACCCTTTTAATGCTTCATATTAAGAAGCCATGCTCAAATAGGCACTTTACACTCTAGTATGCCACTTTTACCTTTTACGTGATTAAGTCCTTTTTGTCAAATTCGATGCTCAAACGATAAAATTTTTCTACGAAACTTCCACACACATAATTTCACATATAATAAACTCAAAATATAAATATTAAATATTTATCGGACTCGGATTCGTGGTCCCGAAACCACCTTTCCGATTAGGGTCAGATTCGGTCTGTTACAACTCTCCCCCCTTAAGAATTTTCGTCCCCAAGATCTTACCATTAAACAACGTCGGATATTGTTGCCTCATTGAATCTTCAGCTCCCACGTTGCCTCTTCAACTCCGTGTCGATTCCATAACACTTTCACTAAGGAAATCTTTTGTTTATTAACTCTTTCATTTCCGAGCTAGAATACGGATCGACTTTTCCTCATACGTCATATCGATTGTATCTCAATCTCGACGAGCAATCACATGTGACGGATCCGATCTATATCTACGAGCATAGAAACATGAAATACATCGTATCTTTTCTAATTTAGAGGGTAGCTTCAATCTATAAGCAACCGCCCAATACGCTCAATGATTTCATACGGTCCGATGAACCCGGATTCAACTTGCCTTTCCACCAAATCGAGTACTTTCTTCCATGGGGAAACTTTTAAGAATACACGATCTCCTACCTGAAATTCAATGTCTTTACGTTTCAAATCAGCATAGGACTTTTGTCGATCTGATGCAGCTTTCAAATTATCTTTGATTATGGCCACTTTCTGTTCAGTCTCTTTAATCAAATCAACCCCGTGTATCTTATTTTCACCGAGCTCACCCAAAGATAATGGTGTTTGACATTTTCGCCGTATAAGGCTTCATAAGGTGCCATTTTGATACTTGATTGAAAGCTATTATTATAAGCAAATTCAATCAAAGGTAGGTATCGTTCCCACGTACCTTCAAACTCGAGAACGCAACATCTCAACATGTCCTCAAGTATTTGAATAGTTCGCTCGGACTGATCGTCTGTCTGCGGATGGAAGGCTGTACTAAAATGAAGTTTAGTACCTAAAGCTTCTTGCAACTTCTTCCAAAACCGTGATGTGAATCTCGGGTCTCTGTCTGAAACAATGGAACTCGGTACACCATGCAATCTCACAATCTGTGATACGTACAATTCAACAAGTTTATCAAGTGAATAGTCTGTACGTACTGGCACAAAATGAGCTGATTTAGTCAGCCTATCAACTATAACCTAGACGGCATCCTTCCTACTCGGTGTCATAGGGAGACCGGATACAAAATCCATTGTGATTCTATCCCATTTCCATTCAGGTATCATGATTGGCTCAAGTAGTCCGGATGGCACTTGATGTTCAGCTTTTACTTGTTGACAAATTAAACATTTCGAAACAAATTCAGATATATCCCGTTTCATGCCCGACCACTAATAAAACTGTTTCAAATCATTATACATCTTTGTGCTACCCGGATGTATTGATAATTGACCACTATGGGCCTCACTCAGAATCACCTGTATCAAATCTGAGTTTTTCGAAACACACATTCGGTTTTTAAAATTCAAACAGTCATTTGCATCAATCTGAAAATCTAATTCGCACTTTTCACATCGAATTGACTAGCAATCAAATCTTCATCAACTTTCATGCATCACAAATTTGCTGAATAAACATCGGTCTTGCTCGTAACTCGTCTATGATCGAACCATCACTAGACATAGCCATCTGTGCATTCAGTGTATGAAAAGCAAATAATGATTTCCGACTTAATGCATCCGCAACAACATTACCTTTCCCGTGATAGTCAATCACCAATTCATAGTCTTTCAACAATTCTAGCCACTGCGTTGTCTCAAATTCAGGTCTTTCGAGTCATTAGATACTTTAGACTTTTATGATCCGAATAAATGTGACATTTCTCGCCAAACAAATAGTGACGCCAAATTTTCAATGCGAAAACAATGGCTGCAAGTTCTAAGTCATGCGTCGGGTAATTTCTTTCATGCGGCTTCAATTGTCTTGAAGCGTAGGCTACAACTTTGCCTTCCTGCATCAAAACGCAGCCCAAACCATTTAAAGAAGCATCAGAATAAACAACGAATTCTTTACCCGATTCAAATGAACTAATCTCGAGCTTCATCAAAAGGGCTTTCAGCTGATCAAAACTTTTCTGACACTTTTCTGACCACTCGAACCTGACATCTTTCTGCAATAACTTTGTCAACGGGGTAGCTATCATAGAAAAATCTTTCACAAATCGTCGATAGTAACCCGCAAGTCCTAGAAAACTTCGAATCTCGAAAACATTTTTCGGTGGCTTCCAATCAAGTATAGTCGAGATTTTGTTCGGATCAACTCGAATGCCTGATGCTGAAACCACATGTCCCAAAAAGCTGACCTCTTTCATCCAGAACTCACACTTACTAAACTTCGCATACAGCTGATGATCTCGCAAAGTTTGTAGCACTAACCTCAAATGTTCAGCGTGCTCAATTTCATCTTTGGAGTAGATCAATATGTCATCAATAAACACCACCACAAATCGATCCAAAAACTGTCTAAAAACCCGATTCATCAAATCCATAAAAATAGCAGTGCATTAGTAAGCCCAAAAGGCTTTACCAAAAACTCAAAATCTCCGTACCTCGTCCAAATGCGCCTTTGGCACATCTCGTATCTCGACTCAAGAATCGATAATAACCCGATCTCAAGTCTATCTTTGAAAATATCAAGCCCTTTCAATTGATCAAACAAATCATCAATCCGAGGTAACGGTACTTATTCTTTATAGTTACCTTATTCAGCTTGCCGATAATCAATACACATTCGCATCGCTCCATCTTTCTTTCTCACAAAAGAACTGTGCACCCAAGGAGAGAAACTTGGTCGTGCAAAGCCCTATCTGTTAACTCTTGCAACTCGTGCTTTCACTTTTTTAGCTCAAGAGGTGCCATCCGATATGGAGCTATTGAGATCGGAGTCGCTCCTGGGCTAATTCAATGCCAAACTCAATCTCTCGTATAGGGGGTAAACCCGGTAGTTCTTCAGGAAACACATCTGAGTATTCACATACAATCGATACAGATTCAATCTGCTTTCTCGACAATTTATTATCCAAGACATAAGCCAAATAAGCTTTACACCCTTTTCTCACATACTTTCGCTAACATCGATGATATAATCAGGAAACCCACCAATCATCGGATTCAATTCTAATGATCTCACCGCTCGTGTCTCAAATCAATAAGCTTTCTTTTGCAATTCACCACCGCATCATGCGGTTAACCACCCATTCCCAAAATTATATCAAACTCATCGAAAGGCAACAAAGATTAAATCAATGGGAAGCAAAAATCCCGAATCATTAATGGGCAATTTTACACACTTTATTAACAAACACACATCTACCCAAAGGGTTGGATACGAGAATCACAAACTCAGAGAATCAACTGGTAGAGTCTTCATCAATACCGTAGTTTCACATACATATGAATGAGTCGAACCAGATCAATCAATGCAATCACAGAGTATCATAAAGGGTGAAAGTACCGTAATGACATCCGAGAAGCAAGATCCTCTCTAGCTCGAGTAACATAAGCTCTAGCTGGAGCTCTAGCCTCGATCGATCTGTTGTGTTCTTTGTCCCTCTCGACTACCACCTACATTGCCGTAATGCAGGTGGTCCGCCTGCATCGATGCACTACTCGGTCTAGAGTTCTGTGATGTATTCGGCTCAGCTAACATCGGGCACTCTCGAATAAAATGGACTGAGGATCCACATTTAAAGCAAGACCGGTCACGAACTCTACAACTCCCAGGATGCCATTTTCCACAATGTTTGCATTCAACTCGATTCTGTGGACGTTACCAACACCGCCATCGAGGTAGCTCGGGAGCCCACCGGAGGTCGATCACGTCTAAATGAATCAAGTAGCTTTGTGTCGATCAAGTCATCTCTAAACTTTTAGATGTGGAATGAAAATTCTTACGCGACAATCTTTTACGGGTGTCTCTAGCTTCTGTCTCAGCCTTTCTTTTCTCTTTCCCAAGCTCTTCAGCTTTGCAAGCTCGCTCAACTAGTGTCACAAATTCTTTGATCTCAAGAATGCCAACTAGTAACTTCAAATCTTCATTCAAACCGTCTTCAAACCTTTTGCACATAATGGCTTCAGAGACACACACTCCGAGCATATCGGCTCAATCGACAAATTTTCGCTCATATTCATCACGGTCATTTGCCCTGCTTTTAGTTCAAGAAATTCTTTACGTTTACGGTCGATGAACCTCTGGTCGATATATTTCTTGCGAATTCATTCGGAAGAAATCCCACGTCACTTTTTCTTTTGGAACCACCGATACTAGTGTATTCCACCAAATAGGCGGTGTCCCGAAGCAAAGATATAGCACATTTTAAACATTCATCCGAGTGCAAGATAGCTCATCAAGTACCGAATAGTGTTATCAAGCCACATTTCATTTCGCTCGCATCATCATCATCATTAGCCTTGAATTCTTCGCCCCAAATTTCCTAATTTTATCTACAGGAGGCCTACTAAATCTCATTGGATCTATCATCGGGTCTTTGAAGGTATCGGAGTTGGATTATTCGGGGTGGAGGTTGTTGTACCGTTGGATTATTCTCGAACAAACTGGGTAAACCATTCATTCATCATTTGGTAGAAGGCTTGTTTAGCCTCTCCTCATGGTTACCCGTGAATCGGTTGAGAGTCTAGTGGCACTGATCCATGTGCGAGACCAGCGCGACACTCTCCACATCATCGGCTACGGCTCTATCAGATCGTAATCCATTTACTATATAAAATACAATCGAAATTGTCAAGTCACCACACTATCACATATAAAATTCAAAGGCATGTATAGCTAGACTCTTACGCATTACGGTAGTCCTAGAATCAACTAAACCGTAGCTCGATACCAATCAAATGTAACACCCTTACCCGAAACCTTTGCCGAGTCGGTATGTGGCATTACTAGACTTGACTACTAATTTGGGGCATAAAATTTAAAGTTGTCCAACTGCGTCATGCTGACTAAATTGACCATAACTCGAGTTACAAAACTCAAAATTTATATCCGTAAATTTTCCTTAAAACTAGACTCATATAAATTTTTAACATAATTTTTACAGAATTTTTCATGTGGCCAATTAGTACAGTTTATTCATCAAAGTTACCCCTATTTCACTGTTTGATAATTCTGACCTATCTTTACAAAAACTCAGTTATCTCATTTCACAAAATTTCAATAATGTCCTTGTTTATTCCAATCCAAAATAGACTCATTAAGGATTCTAAACATATAAACTATGCTCCATAATTATTTTTTTCAATTTTAACAATTTTTCCAAGACAGAACAGGGACTCACGAATTCATTCAGAACAAGTCTCACTAAAACTTAAATATCTCATAATATATAATTCCTTTGCCTACTCTGTTTCTTTCATGTAAAAATAGAGACAATAAGATTTAATTATATATCTAATTCACTTTCTAATTCAATTTATCCTATTTTTGGTGATTTTTCAAAATCACATCACTGCTGCTAACTAAAAACTATTTCATTTCAAAATATGATTAACTAGTTTATGACCGAACATACCCACATACAACTCATACGCCCATGCATTTTAATCATTTATACAAATTAACCTGTACCTAAAACATTCACATAATATCCTAACATCATCGATTTATTAACAAAACACAACTACGGTTCCATATAATCGAGTGTACCATAAGTACTCTTATCAAATATAAAAGTTTTACTCTAATACTTACCACAAAGCCATACATCTTTAAGCATTATCAATTGACATTTTAATGCAAGCAACCATATCATATATGAAACCTAAACTTAACCAAAAACTCAAAAGCAACAGCCTTATTCGCAAGGCCATATTTATATTTACAAACCGACATCATTCTTATTTATCAAAATAAAGCCTATACATGCCTTTGATTCAAAAGTTTACAAAACTATACCAAAGAGAGTGATAGTGTGGTCGACTGTCTTGTTGATCCCCTGAGCCCGTAGTTGAAATAATGATCTATAAAATAGAACACAACATAAACAGAGTAAGCTCACTGGCTTAGTAAGTCCTAAGCACATATACTTACAATGAACATACAATTAAACACTTAACTTTTCAAACTAATAATATTGCACATAAATTTCTCTATATATGTATATATATATCAAATACACTAGCCGAATACTAAGGTCACATTTGTATCTATTTTCATAACTATATCACTCTGATCATAAGCTTTATCAACTTCACATATATGCTATGTATATTCACATCAAATTGATTCATAACAAAAAAAGAACTTAACTCACTTTCTTCCTTACTAATATAGTAGGCAAATTCTTACCCGAACATTTAGTACATAACCACATATATATCTCACCTTGTTTGATCCTCAAAATCTCCACTTATGGCATATCACCCAAGACGAAGCACGCTAGGCGTTTAAGCCCGAATTAAATCATCAAGACAAAGCCTGCTAGGCATTATAGCCGAAATGAATCAAAGCATGAAGCTCGCTAGGCATTATAGCCCGAAATAAATCACCGCACGAAGCTCAAGTAGGCACTAAGCCGAATATATCACCCAAGGCACGAAGCCTGCTAGGCACTAAGCCCGAATATATCACCGGCACGAAGCCTGCTAGGCATTATAGCCCGAAATGAATCACCGGCACGAAGCCTGCTAGGCACTAAGCCCGAATATATCAATGTGATCAATCATTCCACACACATTTCATATCTATATTACATATCCAATTCAACTAAACTTATTCACCTTAAACAAATAAATCATTACTTCATCGTACAATCCCACAATTCGCATTGATACACTTATTCATATCACATTATCAATTTATGAAATCAATCCAATACACATATATACATTCGGCTATAACATGATTATATACTAAAATTTATCAAACATTATCATTTAATAAGTTCATGAATAATTCTTTAACAAATTTCAGCTTAAGGACTTACCTCGGTTGTCGATAGGCCGTGCGAATCGACTATTCGAGAACCTTCGTCTTTCCCCGATCTAACTCCGTTTTTCTTTACTCTTGATCTAAAACACATTAAATTTAGCTTATTCAAGCACAATTCATCTCAATTTAGTCCCTAAGCACATAAATGGGCAAATTACTATTTTACCCCTAGTATTTCACAACTTTGTAATTTAGTCCTATTTGCATAAAACTCAAAATACATCAAATTTCCCCATACTCCTTAAGGGCCGAATATATATGAGGACTATACAAGTCCATATCTTTCATTTATTTTGCAATTAAGCCCCTCTAAATTTTTATTTTTACAATTTGGCCCTAAAAACACAAATTCACCAAAACTTCCAACACATAATATACTAATTTTTAACCTATCTATCATCTAACATCATCAAGCATCATAAACCTCAAGAATTCATCAATGGCCGATTCATACATACACAATAATCTTAGAAATTCTAGCATGGGTCGGGTACGTTTCGAAGCAACGATCTCAAAAACGTAAAAATAATCAAAAACCGAACTCAATTACATACCTAATCAAGCTTGCAAAGACCGAATGTTTGAGAGCTTTGGTTTCTCTCTTCTTTTTCTTTTGTTTCGGCAATAACAATGAAAATAAAGATGAACACTTCACTTTCTTTTATTTTATGTTTTGTTTATAATATGTTTATAATATAATAATATATTATAATATAACATATAATATAAACATATTTTTACTTTATAAAATTTGCATGTTGCCGTCCACTATCTCTAAAAAAAATGGGTTATTTACCCTTTTAATGCTTCATATTAAGAAGCCATGCTCAAATAGGCACTTTACACTCTAGTATGCCACTTTTACCTTTTACGCGATTAAGTCCTTTTTGTCAAATTCGATGCTTAAACGATAAAATTTTTCTACGAAACTTCCACACACATAATTTCACATATAATAAACTCAAAATATAAATATTAAATATTTATCGGACTCGGATTCGTGGTCCCGAAACCACCTTTCCGATTAGGGTCAGATTCGGTCTGTTACACCAACAGTGTTCATGGATTTGATGAATAGAGTATTCTAGCCTTATCTCAATCATTGTATGGCCATCTTAATCAATGACATTTTGGCTTATTTGAAGAGTGAAGCGGAGCATGAAGAGTACTTGCGGATAGTTTTGAACGTTCTCTGAGAAAACAAGTTATATGTCAAATTCAGCAAGTGTGAATTTTTGTTGAATGAGGTTCACTTCTTAGGACACATTATCTCCGCAGATGAAATTAAGGTAGATCCCCAGAAGATCAGGGCGGTACTAGATTGGAATCTGCCAAAGAATATTACAGAAATACGCAATTTCCTTGGATTGGCGGGTACTACAGATGGTTTGTGAAGGGTTTTTCTATTATTGCGACGCCATTGATGCGGTTACTGAGAAAAGATGAGAAGTTTTGCTGGTTTGGTAAGTGCCAGTAGAGTTTAACGAGCTGAAGAATGCATTAGCCGAAGCTCCATTATTAAGCCAACCGGAATCGGGAACAAAATATGTGGTGTTTACAGATGCATCTCTGAATGGTTTAATAATTTTAAAATAATTAAAATAATTATTAAGAAAATAATTAAAAATATCAAAATAATATTTTATTTATATTTTAAGGATTAAATTAGTTATTAGTCCTTTAGATTAACATGTCACATCATCATTTTATTGGAGGTAATGGATTAGTGGGAAAAATGTAACAATTCAATAATGGTAATGGCTATTACGTAAGTGAAAAAATGTTGGGTAGCCAAAACGTAATCTTAAAAAAAGTTAAGGGACAACAAGTGTAGTTTACTGAAAAGATAATTGACATAATGACTTATTTAGCCTTCTAACTTTACAAAAAAAAAAAAAAAAAAGAGTCATTTTAGTCTTCCATTTAGTTTTTCACCTCTTTTAACCCTTGAACTTTCATTGCTTGTCAATTTGTCCCAAAATAGAAAAAAAAGTTAATGTTTGTTAACTTTGTTCATGTGGCAGTTAACGTGTATGCAATGTTACAATTAATTAATTTTTTAAAATTTAAAAATATTGAAATATATATTTTATATATTATATTAATTTTAATAATTTTTAATTTTTGAAAATAATTAATTGTTGACATGGCAATACATGTGGATGTGGCATCAATAAAGTTAACAAACGTTAAAATTTCTATCTATTTTTAGTGATTTGACAAGTAATGCAAGTTTAAAAGTTAAAAAAATGAAAATTTAAATAAATGACTAAATTGATTTTTTTGGTAAAATTTAAAGGACATATAAATCACTATGCTAAGAAAATATGGTAGAAATGAAAATATAAAAAATAAAAAACTATAAATACTTTGTTTTATTTATATATTGATGTATTTAGGTATTTGCGTTGCCTTCATTTCATGTTTAGTTTTGTGTTTTAATGACATTTTGCATATTTGTCAGTGTATTTTAATTAAGATATAAAAATCATGTGACATGGGGTAATTATGTTCATATTTTTAGGTATCTAAAATATTATAAATGTATATAAAATGTTACTTATAAATAATTTATTTCATATTAATTTTGATAGATTAATATATTCATGCTCGTGTTACTATTTTGTGTTTATCATATTTTAATTTTTTTCATTTCGCCTTTAATTTCATTTCACATGTTATATTGATTTATCTAATTAATTTTAAATTTATTTATTTTAAAATTATATTATAGCATCTATTATAACTTAATATAATTAATATAAATATTATTTTTACCTTTTAATTTTAATTTTAAATTTCCCGAAGAGCATTTTCTAGAATACATAAAAGAGGTCTTGAGGGCAACAAAAGTGATTACTGAAGCTAAAATTCTTAATTATAATGTTTTAAAATATATATTATTACATGAATCAACCAACATTATATTGTTATCTAATTTCTCCAAATAATAACAGAAAAATGACCACATATTTCCATTACCTGCTACAGCTGTTTAGTTTTTTTTTTTTTCTGAATAAGAAATTTATTATTCCCAATATATTACCTATAGCATACAAAAATATGTCCAAACAAGATATTATTCCTTTTATCAATATAATATACAGAAAGAATGATAAAATTTAAACTTGTACCATTTAAATACCAAACATAAACTCTAATTATTTTTCCAAATAAATATAATTTATTATACTTAAAAGGTATTTCACCTGAAGTCTAATGTAGTATTAGATTCATGGTGTTTCAAACCACAGGCATTGGGTTTATTCGCCAAAGGATGTTTATCTATTCCCAAGATGCAGGATTGATATATAGGTTTAACTTGTGTGTGGTAGTATAGAGTGTGAGTTAAGTGTAGGAATTATATACTTAAATGAGATAAAGACAGTTTCAAAATTTTATTTAGAACCAGAATTAAACTAGCAGAAGATAAGATTATCATATTGAAATAAACTTGAGTTGAATAAAACTCTTTAACATATAGGAATAAGGAAGAGATAATAAGGATAGCTTTGACAGGATGGCAACAGGTATATTTGTCATTTTAAGAGTATTGAAGTCTGGGTCATTAGTTGATACGTGCTAGTAAGAGTTAGAATTTGTAAAATTAATATTAATCAAAATTAGAATTTATTATTTATTTAGTACTGTCTGTGGAATTAAAAAAATATAACTCTATTGATTGTTTATAATTTACTTTAAATCCTAATAATATTATTTGAATTTGAATTTTTTTTTATTTGAGAAAGCTCTCTCAAATGGTGAGAATGCTTTAGTTAGATAAAATCTCATTCAACTAATGATTCAACAATGCTATTACCATTTAAAACAAAATGTATTGTTTGAATCCGTTAATAAAACTTTTCCCAATAGTGCATTTGTATTTCATCTATTTAAACAGCTTATGGAATGGCACAGAATTTTGGTGATGGGTGTTTGGGATTGAATTGTCTATGACGGTTTGGAAATTTTAGGGTGTGGTTATTGTTTATTTGATGATTGGTTTCTTCAGGATTTTTTTTTGGGTGGCTACAATTGGTAAAGGATGTGTATGAATGGCTACAAGAAAAAGGGGTTTTTGTGATGTTAGTGGGAGTCTTATTAGTTAGTTGGTTGTTATGATGCTATTTTGTTTGCTGGAATTCTTCTGGGTGTTGTTGTCTGAATAGGAGTAGGATTTCTGACTATTATTTTGGTTTGTTTACTGCTCATGGTTGTTTTATGTTCACTGTGTAATTTTTTATTACGAGGTATGAGTTGGAGTAATTGGAGATGTTTGAATGGTGAATAGTTGTGTGGATGGAAGAGGATTCGGGTTTTGTTTGGGTTAGGTTGGATTCATTTTTAATGTAGCTGGGGTTGTTTTGATTGTGCTTATGTCGTGTAATGGGATTTTGGTTGCGGGTCGATTAGGGGGTGGTCTTATTTCCTGGTTGTTTTTTGGTTTTATTTTCTGGTTATTGTGCAAAAGAGGTCATGGAAAGGGCGGTCATATTGGCAAGTAATGAGGTTGCAGTGATGGTTTTGGTGTTGATTTGGAAGGAGTAGGTTTTTATAACAATGGAATGCATTTCAATCAATGTATCGGATTAGTTGTAATTTTGTCGCATTCGATCGTGGTCATTTTGGGAACTGTTCGTGATTTTGGTAGGTAGTTTTTGGTTGTGGCTGAGGTACGAATTGAAATCATATGTCGAGGTTTGCATGGTGCGGCGGCTGCTTCGTTTTTAGCAGGTTTCTCATTGTTTATCTTGTGTTGAGCATTTTGATTTCATTGTTGGGGGATAATTGTTGTGCTCTTTTATGTTTTGGCATTGTTTCGCTATTGTTGTTTCTACTTGTCGAATTGGTCGGATTGGGTGATCCCAATGCCGTATCCTGTAATCAATTAACTGAGTAAAAAAAAAATTATTTACTCTTTTTTTTTCTTTACTTCTTTCATGATTGTTTTATATATATATATATATATATATATATATATATATATATATATATAAATGTAAACCAATAATAATTATGAATGTTAAAATATTGTGCATATAATAAATTTTTCTTACTACAAAGATTTTTTCTAGATAAAAAAATTAACAAAATCATTATCCGTTAGCCTCAGTGTGACCCAATTGTCAATAGATATCCTTATGATACCATGTTTGCAATGTTTTGTGAATGTGTGGTGAACAACGTGCCTTCTTTAATTTTTAAATTACACAATATAGTTGAGGGGAACAACATACTTTCTTTAAAATTAGAACTACATTACACAATGTGTAAATATTAAAAACTATTTTTTTTTTAAAATTCATATCAACTTTAATATTAAGAATTGTTTTTCATGTAATAATTTACTTTTTATAGAAAACTTTTGAAACCGATAATGTAGCACGTTGGCCTCCGAAGTTACCCGGTCAATGCCCGAATTAATGTGTCACATCATTGATTCTAAAATTTATTTATATAATATAACAATCCGAATTAGGGGCTAGTCAGAACAGTGGTCTCGAGACCACTAATTCGAGGTCAAAGAAAATTATTTTAATTTTATTTTATGGGTTATAGCATGATTATAAGGGTGCATGAAAATTTTGGTGCTTTAATTTTAGCGATTTCATTCTTAATCACGAAAAAGGACTAAATGCATAAGGTGCAAAAGTTCTATTTTATTTGCTAGAGGTGCCAAATAGCCATAGAATATGAAATTTGAGGTCCTTAAAGTGCAATAAGGCCATTATAAGTGTGTTGGCCGGCCATGTAGACAAGAGAGACAAGAGCATTTATTTTTGGTCAACATTTGGTGAAATTAGGTAATAAAAATGAATAAAATAAGATGAATAAAAGGAGCTATCATCTTTCTTCTTCCACCGAAAATTCAAGAGAAAATATAGATTTTGGAGCTTAAACTTTCAGCCAAGCTATCTCCTTACAAGTCATTTTAGAGGTCTTCCTTGATGATTTTTGTACTTTTGGAGCCCCTAAAACTTAAGCTAACTAATGAGGGGACTAGTTTGCAATATGGTTGAAAGTCTAAGGATTTTCCATGAGAGAGTTTATGTTGTTTGCTGATTTTTTTATGGAAGAAAATGAATGTTAGGGAGATGAGAAACAACTTTTGTGAAAGGTGTTGTCATGCAAAACACCTAAATGGACTAAGTTGTAAGTGTTGTAATTTGGTAATAAATGCATGAAATGGTTGGATTTGTGAGTAGTTGTAAGAGAAATAAATGTTCGGCTAGGCATGTTTAATAAGAAAATGTGATGAAAAATGATTTACGAGCCTAGGGGCAAAATCATAATTTTGCCAAAGTGTGAGGGCAAAATAGTCATTTTTGCCTAAGTATAGATTATGAAGTATTACGATTTAAAAAGTGATTGAATGAGTAAATTTATTGTTCTAGATCAAGGCAAATGGGATTCGAACCTAGAACGGGAGAAAAGAGAAATACGGACAATTAGGTCCTTTTTACCCTTTTCGATATCGACGTAAGTTCGTGTGCTAAATAATGCAACTCTAAGTGAAATATTTAATATTTCGATGTTGTATAAATTGTATATTGCATCCATGTATATATTAAATACATTTTTTCGGGATGTCAAGAAATAAAAGTCTTAAATTGAAATCTAAGATTAGAGGGAATACAAGTATGATGACACTGCGATGACTAAGGTCCGTGTAAGACCATATTTGGAATATGGCCTCGGTGTCAGATTTCGTATAAGACCATGTTAGGGACATGGCATTGATATGATATTTCATGTAAGACCATATAGGGGGTACGATGTTATTATGATACTATATGTGTGAGACACAAGAGTATTCTTTAGTATTTTAGACAATTCAACAGGTATGTTGAAAATGAGAAAATAGGTGGTTATACCATGAAAGGTACAACTATGTGCCAGAACTTAATTGAGGTGAATTTGGTATATGATGAACCCTGGTGAGTTATGTGTAAATGATGCATCCTGATTGCATATGTTATATTTATTAATGTATTGCGTGAATGCAAATGATTATTTTAGAAATCTACTTAAGAATGATAGTGTGCGAGGATGTTCCCGGATGGACATTTGAAATAGGGAAATGTATGTGGATAAATATATGTGAGTGTGTACAAATGGTGGGCTGTGTGCGTTACCACCTTATTATTCGTTAGCGATAGGCTGTGTGTGATACCATAGCCAATATTGCTAAATGGTGGGCTGTGTGCGTTACCACCTTATTATTTTTTACCGATGGGCTGTGTATGATACCATCGTGCTTAGTGGTAAATGGTGGGCTATGTGCGATACCACCTTATAATTTATTAAACGCTGAGCTGTGTGCGGAACCACCGAGAGTTTGGTATTATTCTGAATGGGTCATTGAGAAATTATTTAAGTATATGTTTCATGGATTGTTGTAATGATGAATGCAGGGATTGTGTGCTAATAAATGAGAGTACTATAATTGCCACATGGTTAGAATGTGGTAAGAGACGGAACGAGTAAGCATTATGAATGATTGAATGGGAACCATGAGCTTGAGAGTAAATCTCATTATAACACCTTTGTGGTTGAGTATAGTCAATAAATGTCAATAGTTGATTATTATTTGCATATGAACTTACTAAGCATTATTGCTTACTCCTCTTCCCTTTCTATCTCTTATAGGTTAACTAATCTAGTTCGAGTTGGAGACCGCTGAAGATGTTTTCACACTATCGAGCAGTCATTGGTTATGAGGTTTCAAGTCTTTTTGAGATATGACATGTATAGGGATCTTATTTCGGTTTAATTAAGTCATAAATAAAGAAGCAAAATGTGTTGGCCTAAAAGAGCTTATGGTTCAGTTGTGTATAGCCATGGATGATGGCTCATGTCAATTGTAATGGTGATAGTAATAGTTCTCCCTCGTATATGGGAAGATAATTTGATTTTCATGATTCAATTGTGATAAATCAAGAGTTATAATTGATGATTTGAGAATGTTATGTGATGATGTGTGAATGTGTGCAATTGAGGGTGGCTAAAGGGCTTGGAAAATAGCCTTGAATTGGTCTACACGGGTAGACACACGGGCGTGTGTCTAGGCCGTGTGTGACACAATGTCAGTCTCATGGGTGTGTGACTAGGCAGTGTGTCCCTTACATGATGGTCTTGCAAGTCAGTGTCGACCACGGGCTAGACACATGAGCGTGTGCCTAGGCCGTGTGGCCCTTATGAGATTACTGACGTCACAAACAGAATACCCAGGTTTTTACATACGGAGAAGGACACGAGCGTGTCTAGGCCGTGTTGAGCACACGAGACAAGAACACAGGCATGTGTCCTGCCATGTGAAAACCCTTGTAAGTTCGAAAAGTAAATAATTCTACACGGGCATAGAACACGGATGTGTGATATGTCACACGGGCATGTCCCACTCTTCACACAGGCGTGTGGCCCAGATTTATGTCAAAATTTTCTAAGTGTTTAAAAGTTTCAGTTTGGTCCCGAAGCATCCCGAGTATATGTAAAGGGTCTCGTAGACCGATGATAGGGACATTATGATTGTAAATGAAAAATTTTTAAATTGGGAATGAAATTTGATACCCCAGAGTTGTATGACCATGTGAGTTAAGTATGGTAACGCCTCGTACCCGATTCCGGTGTAGAATATCGGTAGGGGTGTTACATTTAGTGGTATCAGAGCTATGGTTTAGTCAAACCTCGGACAAACCTAGCGTGTGAGAGTTTAGCTATACATACCATATTACTACTCATGATAGTGTGATATCTCTTGGATCTAACGAGATTGTTTGTTAAGACAAAGATGATTCCCAATCGAGCCATTTTCGATAATGGTGAAATTGATAATGTGATAATTAAAATGTGCTTATGATGCGACGAAATTCAGAAAGGTATGAATAGAAATTCATGACATGTGTGTGATAAGGTATGAAATGAGAAAATTCTAGGTTGAAGAACGAAATAAAAGTTATAAGGTGATAAGCTTATCCATGTTGGTTCGATGTGCATACAGTGTTATATACTCAAGCTATTTGGTTAAGTGAATATGGTGAGTAAGCTTACCTAGTGAACGGGATATGTGTGTATGTACAACTGTTTGAATGATGTATAATCAATATGTCCACATAGTTGAATCTCATGTACGACTATTAAAGTAGAGGATGCATGATGTTTTGTTTTATGACTCTGTTATGAAGCCACAAATATTATGATAGTGTGGGAGTTAAACTGAAAAGTTAAATTAAGTAGAACGCAGGAGATGAGTACGATCATTCAATGATAAATTGATGAATAAGACCATGGTTGGACCATGGTAGTACATGTGATCCTATATAAGACTATGTCTGGGACATGGCATTGGCAACGATACATGATTCCGTGTAAGACCATATCTAGGATATGGCATCGGCATCGGATAGTGATTCTATGTAAGACCACGTCTGGGACCTGGCTTCGGCATGAAATCATGTAAGACCATATTTGGGATATGGCATCGACATCGATATAAGATCTCGTGCAAGAACATATCTAGGATATGGCATCGGCATCGACAAGTGTTTCCATGTAAGACCGTATCTGGGATATGGCATTGGTATCGATATGAGATTTCGTGTAAGACCATAGAGAGGCTATGGCATCATGATGACATGTAAGATTATAACTGGGGCTATGATATTGTGATACGAGTAAGACCATAGTTGGACTATGGAAATCAAGTAAACGACGTACTCAAACCCGTAAGACGTTCTCTAATTTGATAAGTGATGGTAAGAAAAATCAGAGTTAAATGTTGAGTACTTGAATAGATATTAATATGGAGCCTGTGTTAGTAAAATCACTATTCGAAATTATGGTTGATAGAAACAATTGTAACATGAGTAAGTGTGAAAACTCGCTTGGAGCGAGTTGTGCAATTACGATGATATTTCATTAATGATAAATGTTAAATCATATGTGTGTAGTCGTGAGAGCCAAGTTAGATGCTTTACGACCTCACCCCCTTACCACAGTTGATTTATAATGAGATTTTTCCAAGAGTCAAGTTAAATAAGTTCATCAGTATGAAATAAAGGAGTTTAGTGGCGAAATAATTAGTAATGTATATAGAGATAAAGGTAGTTGGAAGGTGAGAACAATTTGGGGAAGAATATCTGAATGTTTTAAAGATCATACTGATTGTGCAATGTTACGAGTAAAGAGAAAATTGGCTTCTGCTATTTAACTCAATTGAGTATGAAGCCTAAGGTGTACTTACCGAGATCCTCCCGAATTGATGTTCATTAGTGAAAGGAATAGTCAAGGGGTTTATGATGACGGAAATGGTTAGAGAAATAATGTTCAAGTTATAAAAATGTTTGACTATGACAATCATGGTTGAATAGATTATAATGATATCTTTGAGTATTTTGTATAGATATCTATTTCCTTTTGGGAATTAAGTGGTTGTTCATTTTTTTATGAAATTATGATCGTGTGAGAATGTTAGCTGGTTATAAAAATTAGACGAAACAGTTGTCGATTTGGTTGATTGCGATCGACATTCTTTTATCTCTTCATAATTCTATTTTGTTACTTTGGGATGAAGTCGGTAATAAATTTTTTTTGTGAGACTATTCTCATGTTTCTACTGATCATGGTTATCTTTAAAGTGTGTTCTTCAAGTTGTGATAGTTATATCTACCATGATTGTGCTTTTAATTGGAACATAGAAAGGTGAAAATTCTAATATATGAATATCTCTGATTTTCGTATAAGATGTTAATATCGACAAAAGTATACAAGTTTCAATTTGTGCGATGGATTTTTCGGGTAAGCCAAATAAAGTTAATGCATTTAATTGAGATATTCCTGTTTCCTTGAACTAAGGCGATAGTAAAGGTTTTCGATTAACATAACAAGAGAAATTCAAAGGATTGTGTTTGAACTATATTCTCATTAAGAAGAAAACAGTAGATTGATTCGTTGGGATATGATCCGAGTTAAGTGTATACCTACGCATGCTTCAACAGGTAGAATAAATTATGTGTATTCACTAGTAGGGAGCATGATACAGAGATATGCTTATTGAAATATTTTAACCGAGATGGTAAAGTTGAAAGCTATTGAAGGTACTATTAACTGAAAGTTCTAGTACTGAGTTCAGTTGAATTGAGAAAAAGAATTGTTAGATTGGTGATCCAGAGACGAACACTTTTGTGTCTGTGTTGTGAAATTGATGATATAGTATGATCCGTGGAAAAACGTCATGTGCTTTCTAAATCCTGATGAGCTAAAGTATCTAATGTTGCGCAAAAAGTTGAATGTAAGATAGTAATGATGGGTGATGTGTCTCTAACTAACTATGATCACAATAAAGGCAAGCGCACCTATCGTTTAATTGTATAGTTATAGTAAGACCGAAAATATCGTATCCACAAGGACCAAGAGTACTAGTAATTACTATCTTCTTATTATCTAGCCTAAAATTTGGAGTGATTTCATTTAAACTAAAACTTAATTAAAAACACGACAGAGAATAAATTGGGAAAATACTTTTAGACAACTTAAATGATAAAGGTAATACCCAGGGAAGAATCCAGCTAGACTTCACTTATTACTTTTGATTCATATGATTTATTCACTTGACTTAATCCGTAGAAACCCCTGATTTATGTTAATATCTCTTTCAAGACTAACAACAACTAACTCTAGGTTGATTAATTGAAATCACTTTCTAATTAAATCCCCTATTATCGCATTAACTCGATCTATGGATTCCCTTATTAGATTTGACTCTAATCCGGTAGACTTTTGTCGCCCTATTTCTAGGGTTGCAATCAACTCCACTTAATTGTGTTGATCTACTCTTAAACAGGGACTTTTGCTCCACTGAATAAGCACATTCAACTTGAATCAATAACCTGAATTATCAAAACAAGAATAAGAACTCACAATTAAGAATAAGAATAAGTATTTATCTTATAAATCAAATAGTAATAAGATCCGTCTTAGGTTTCATCCCCTTAGGTATTTAAGGGATTTAGTTCATACTGATAGAGGGAAACATCTTGAAACACGGAAAACTACAAAACATAAGAAAACCCAAAAACTTCAAGAGAAATTGATAGGAGATCTTCAGTCTTAATGGAGATCCTTCTTCCGAATTGCTCCTGATGGCTGTCTTCGAGTATTTTCTGCCTTCTACTCGGCATCTTCTTTTAGGTCACCCCTAGGGTGTTTATATAGGCTTTAGAATGCCTTTCTTGGCCCACAAGTAGCCTATTCCAAATAGAATTAAACTTTGGTACGGCAGGAACGCCCGTGTTTGACTTCTTAAACCCTGCTCGTTTTTGCTCACCACACACGGCCGTATGGTCTGCCTATGTGCGCTGATCCAGGCTGTGTTTGATTTTGCTCGTAACACATGGTCGTGTTGTTAGTCCAAGCCGTGTTAATTTCTAAGGTAGGCCCATTTTGCCCCATTTTGGCCCGTTTCTCGTTCTTTTCGACTCCTTAGGCTTTTCCAAATGTAAAACATGAAATTAAGGGATTAGGAGCATCGAATTCATCAAATCTAATGAAAATTCATCCAAAACTAAGCCAAGAATGGGGTCAAAATATGTATAAATTATAATTTATCAAATATCCTCACACTTAAGCCTTTGCTTGTCCTCAAGCAAAATCCTTAACTCACAATTAAAATTAACTTTCTCAATTCATAACTCTCATCAATAATGTATCATCATAATTTACAGATAATTTATACATTGATAATTTAACTTTAAAGAGTCCTAAAGATTCAAACAATCTAAGTCACAAAATTTTATAGCACAAAAACATAGGTGTTTCCCGTTATCTAAATAATTACCTTTGATTCAAAATTGACAATAATTGACATCCTCACAAAGGATTCACTCAAATCACTCAAAGTGTTTAAGGTTCAAGATAAAGCACTCAAAATTCAAACATGAAAAGTTATTACCATAGGCTTGCATGAAAATCAAATCTCCACCACTATAAAATAAGATGATACACAAATCAAAAGGTTCTTTAAAAAGGGTTGTAACAAGGCTTGGGTTAAAGGTGTGGATAAAGGCTAAAAACAGGGTTAAAATCTAGATTGAACTCATAATTTACCTAACTATAAAAATAAACTAATACTAAATAATTACAATATTGAAAACTTATCAATAATAACACGAGCTTCTTCTCAAAATGTGAAATTAACTGCTTAAGCTCAAATAACAAAGAACTAATAATGAATATATTTCCAACTTTTTTTAGGAATAAGAACAAGCAAAAATATAACAACTGAAATAAAGAACATAGTTAAGCAACTGCTCAAATCAAATCTCGACAAAAAGGAGTTAAAAGAATAGGAAAAATTCTCAAAGAATCAAAAAGAGTGAGTTTTGGGTTAATATTAAGGGTAAATCAAGAAACTATTTATTAGGATTCAAAGGGGTTTACTAGGGGTTAATTATGAAGGTAGGTTTTTTGTGGAGTAAGTGGGTTAAATCCTAGGTGCCTTTATCATCTCAGTATTTCAAATCAAAAGTTTGGTCTCTACATTCATAATCGTAACAAGTTCTAGAATAGCATATCAATGTTGACACACTCATAATCAAAATAGTGAGCAAGAAAAAATGTATGCTCTAAAAGGCTCAAAATCTCACAAAAATTATGGTTTTTTTATTTCAACCTTGCTAATTTCAAACTTCAAAGTAATATTAAATTTAGGGAAACAGCCTAAAATTATTTAATTTTGAAAATAGACTTGTCATGCTTGATTCTCTAATGTCTTAAAGTTTAAATGATCAATGCACAATTACCTATGACTTAATCCAAAACATATTAATAAAAATCATAAGTCAATAGAAGTTTCATTTTAATAGTAAGTTGAGAAAATTTACTTAAGAACAAGACATAATTCAGGGATTTTTTAATAATACTATAATTAATCTCCCCACACTTAAGATGTACATTGTCCTCAATGTACAAAGATAAATAATGACAATATAGTAAGAAAATCATAAGATAGGAAGAGAGTGAAATTTCATGAATTTTGGATGGAGTCAATGAAAAGAAATCGGATAAATTTGGGTAGAGGTGAACATGGGGGAGGATACTCCGGCAGCACCTCGAACCTTTTGAAATCGAATTAATGAAGTAGCCGGCATGAACTTATGGTACCCTAAGCTAAATCTAAATGGCATGAAGAATAAGAACAAAATAATAACAATAAATAATGAAAAATAACTATGAATTCAAAATAAATGAGAAAAAGAGTGACCAGCGATGGCACGAATGGTGGTTGGTGTGGTGGTGGTGGAAAGAAGGAATGATGGAAAGGGGAAAAGGAAAAGGAAGGAGGAAAGACAATGGGAAAATAACAGGGAAAAGGGGGTTTTCGGGCTGGGGAAGAAGGTTGGAAGGAAGAAAATGGAGGAGGAGAGCAGCGGTCGAAAAGGGGTGTGGTGGCTAGGGTTGGGAAAGACAATAAATAGAAGAAGGGGGTTTAAATAGAAATTAGGGCACCTGATCATTGTCCACGCCCGTGTTCCCTGGGCGTGTTAGGTTACACTAGCCGAATTGCACGGCCGTGTGATGCTTTGTTTGTTTCTCCCACGCATGTGTAGAGGCTTCCATGCCCATGTTAATTAATTAGTGTTGCCCATGGCTTAGAGGCAGGGGTGTGTCACACGCCCGTGTCACTTAGTCAGTATTGACCACGGCCGCATCGCATGGCCGTGGCATCTTATCGTAGCCTGTGCTCCTTAGTCAGTGTTGTCCACGGCCGCGTCACACAGTCGTGGTGTTTTATCGCAGCCCGTATGTTGGGGGAAATTGTGTCCTATGTTCGCACGGTCTCCGCCATGCCGATATACGTACCCGTGGTATGTACATGGCCACGGCCATGCCCATGTGTAAGGCCGTGTGGTTAGGGAAACCTACGCCTATTAATTTGGTTAGTTTTTAGTTAGGTGCTAAAAATAAAAAAGATGGATATTAATGTGGTTAATGCTCGGGTTGCCTCCCGAAAAGTGCTCGTTTAAAGTCCTAAGCTAGACTTACCTTTCATTCGCATAATCATGGTGGTTTGAGGAGTTGAAACTCTTCTCTCCTACTATTAGTTCTTTTATCAATATTCAGTTTGAGTCGAGTAGTGTTTACCTTAAAAGTGTCGAACTTAGGATTAGTTACCTCTACTGTTCCGTATGGAAAGACATTGAGTACCGTGAAAGGGATTGCTCCATTCGTATTAAGGTCTGAGGTGGCGATTCGAGGGTCTGTTTTATCCAACAATACCTGATCCCCGATCTTAAATTGGTTTATCCTATCCTTAAGCTTGTCATGGAGTCGCTTTGGTTCATCGTGTTTTCTTGGTTTCTCTTGAACTGTATTCGCCATTCATCTAGTTCCTTGATTTGGAGCCTTCGTTCCTCATGAACAGTTCTGTCCTCAATATGAGAGCTAGACCATGGCTCTGTCATCTTTTTCTGAGGGATTTCCTGCACAGAAGATTGAACATTAAGTTCACTTACATTAATAGGATTTGTATAATCTTGATCACTAGATATTCTGACAGAATCACGTGCTTGGAGTTTAATCATGTCATCGCCTACATGAAGTATTAATTCCCCTGTATCAACATCGATAATGGTTCTAGCCGTTGCTAAAAAGGGTCATCCTAAAATTAAAGGAACGTCACTATCCTCATCAATGTCTAAAACAACAAAGTCTACTAGGAATATGAATTTATCAATTTTTACTAGTACATCTTCAATTATACCCCTAAGAATTCTAATGGTTTTATCAGCCAATTAAGTGCTCATCCTAGTTTGTTTAGGTTTCCCAAGACCTAACTATTTAAACATTTTATAAGGCATAACATTGATACTTGCCCCTAAATTAGCTAAAGCATTATTAACAGATAAACTACCAATTAAGCAAGGAATCGCAAAACTCCCTGGATCTTTTAATTTGCGGGGTAGTTTATTTTGTAAAATTGCTGAGCATACTGCATTTAGCTCCACATGCGACGTATCGTCTAGCTTTCGTTTGTTTGCCAAAAGCTCTTTTAAGAATTTTGCTGAATTAGGCATATGCAAAAGAGCTTCAATAAACGGTAAGTTAATATGTAATTTCTTTAAAAGTTTAAGGAATTTACCGAATTATTCATCTGTGCGGTCTTTCTTCGTCGTATTGGGATATGGCACACTAGGTTTGTATTCTTGAAACACCCCAAACCTGGCCCATAAGCCTAACCGGATTTGATATGTTCCTCAAGTAAAACTTTGATTAAATCTCGTATTGTTTATTAAGAAAATATGATGGTTTCATATAAAACAGATTAATTTAATGATCGCGAGAAATCGATTGTTAAATAAATTTGTATCATCTTAAAACATTATTTTTAAGAAAAAGATTTTTAGTTAAAAGAAAACCAAATCTAATGAAAAACTTATTAGTATTGTAAAAACCATAGAAGTTTAGGTGTCAAAAACAGTTTAAGTTATTTAAAAAAAAAATCATTTGGGCCAAATTTTGTAAATATTGATCGTGGCAGATTAAAAATCCAAAATGCAAAATTAAAACAGTTCATAGCGGCCTTATTACAAAATAACCAAACCCATAATAAATCCTAAGTAATAAAAATAAACTTAATAAGTATTATTACAAGAAACTCCAAAATACTTTGTTGAGCTTTGGCCACCACGTAGTCCTCGCTAACCCGATCCATCGTGCTAAGAGTCACCTGAAAGATATCCCATAAAAGGGTGAGTCATAGACTCAATGTGTAACAAAAACACTAAAAGCCCAATTGATCATGGCCTTTAAGCCCATTTAATAACACATATAGCCATAAGCCTGTTTAAGTCATATTTAGCCATAAGCCCATTTTTATAGCAAATCAAATAAAATCATTTAGAAATCACATGGATATATATATATATGAAATGCAAACCCGGGCCCACCTAAATGTCCATCCGCTACACACCACCCGTACCTACCAATCACATCGTGGGGATTACTAAATCGACCCTCCATCCGCTACACACCATCGAAGGCAGTTGCTGCAGTCAACATGCACATCGCCCTTATAATTTTGTGGCATGGCCACCAGACAATTGTGATCGTAGTCACCGGATTCAAAATATGTGATCGAAGTCACCGGATTCAAAATATATGTGATCGAAGTCACCAAATTCACATATGTGACCGAAGTCACCGGATAATGTGGTAAAAACCACCGGAACACTTCCCCTTTATCAACATCACCCATATGCCCATGCACATACATATTATTCGGATTTTATGCAATATACCCCAAAATCATAACAGAGTCATACTTATTTCATATTTATGCATATAGCAATATTAACGAAATATTGGGGTAAACATACCTGAATATCGTATAGCACTGAATGGTACCCGCAACCATTATCAAACATATTTTCATACAAATCACATTTATTTTAGATCTATGAGAATTTAGTATAATGTTACACACCTTATGACAGTGAGAACGATACATTCCCGCTCGTCGACACCTAATTAATTATCACACTTGATTAGAATACGCTAATACTTATAATCTACACTATTGATGAAAGATCTAATTCCTTACCCTCGGAATCTCGGACAACTGTTATATGTGGTTTCTCTCTGACAGATGGATCAAAACCCGATGACAAACCATGAACGAAAAGTGGCTCGGGTGTACTCACAACTTCAAATAAACGATCTTCATTAGCAGAGGGTCCACAACCCGGTGGAAAATCTCTGATCCCCGATACAATGCTTCGTTTGAAGTTTGAGGGTATAACAGAGCCTCCCCTCTTCCAAACACTCCTTACCGCTCTTTTTGAACCTATCTTGTCAGTCCCAAAATCTTACGTTTACGGAAAATATCCGATCGATTGAGTCCCCTAAAATGAAATCGATTAGTAATCTATCTAAAAACGATATAATCAAGTATGATAATCCTTACCTTGGATGATCCCGAATGATCTCTCCTAAAACGTTGGCTACCAAAAAGAATCCTTAAAATCCCCTTCAAAGATTCGGCCTAGGAGAAAATGTGAGAATTAGGTTTCTAAATCGGCTATTCTAAAAGAAGATAATGAAAACAATTGATAAAAATCCTTACTTGAATTATTAGGAGATTCGGTCTTGTCAATATAGAAGAAAAGAAATGATGATTTCGGCTTGGACAAAAAGAGAAGAGAAAAGATAATATTTTGGCTATGGTGGTTTCGATTTTTAATAAAAGAAAAGAAAGAATAAGATGAAGATGGAGGATGGTTCAGTTTGACAAAAGAGAAGAAAAGAATGGTGGTTTTGGTTATGGTGGAAGATGGTTTAGGTTGAGAAAAAGAAGAAGAAAAGAGAAAGAAAGAGAAAGATTGAAAGAAGAAGATGATGATGATGATGATGATTTTCAAAAGAAAAGAGGTGGGTTTAGAAGCTATGAACATTCGGCCATGAAGGAAAAAGAGAAGAAAAATGGTCTTTGATATTTGGTATTTTCGGTTACAAAGAGGAGAGAAAGAAGATATGTTTTGGAGAAAGGAAAATAAAAGGACTACTCAAAACCGAAATGGTAAAATATCAAATGACTAAAAGAGAAGAGAAAGGTTTATTTTTTTGTGTAATATGTATTTGGCTAAGAAACAAAGTTTGAAGAAAAGAAAAGATGCACAAATTGGTTAAAGTTTTGGCCAACTTTTACTCCTAATGCTATTGCAAAATTCGGCCAACACCTTGCCAACATGATCCCCCTTTTTCCTCCTTATTTCTTCCCCATCAATCCCTTAATTCCTATCACAAATAAACCAATCCCCCTTAGCCCCTTATGCCGTCTAGGTTCATGGTCAAAAGACCATGAAAAAGCTTTCAAAACATCATCCCCTCTTCAAGCCCTTTGTCCCCTTATCCTTCCATAACCACATGATTCCATACCATAACTTTTAACTTGCCTTTTTCCTATGGTCTACTATCCAAAATTAAAAGAATGTCCATCCATTTTAGATAAGGCTTGACCGACACTATAGGAAAGAAAGCAAAAAAAAAAAAATTTAAAAATTCTTCCACTTCCTAGCTAGGGGATTCGAACCTCTCCCCTCATGCATTCACCCATGCGCCAACACCACCTTGCCAAATGACTTATTATGCTTAAACTCTCATGCCAAATTTTCTTAAAGCCTATCTTGCTTAGCTCTATCTTAAGTCTTAAAAATTTAATATTTCTCTAAGGCATTCACTTACATACTGAAGTTCCTAAAACTTCCAAAGTACACTCAATTACACATAGGCATGCAACAACATACAATTAAATTAAAAATGCATAGCCCCCAAATTCTGGATGTTACAATTTTGTACTTACCAGTTTTGGTTTACTATAGCTTTTCTCAACCTTACCTTTGTCTACCACGTCTTCTTGCCTCCTTTTTAGTTCGTCTAACCCTTCACTATCGTGAACAGTAATAGCATGAAGTTGTTCCTTTGGGTTAGTTTCAGTGTTACTTGGCAAACTACCTTGTGGTTGCTCTGAGATCAACTTAGCAAGCTGACCTATTTGGTTCTCGATCCCTTGAATTGAAGCTTGCTAATTTTTTAGTGTTGTTTTGATATTCTGAAAATGGGTTTCTAACACCGAGATGAATTTTGTTAGCATCTCTTTAAGGTTCGGCTTCTTTTCCTATGGGTAGGGTTGCTGTTGAAAGCCTGGAGGGGGTTGCTGTCTCTGATTTTCTTGACCACCCCATGAGAAGTTTGGGATTATTCTAAGGTCAAGAATTATTACCTATGTAGTTTATCTGTTCGCTTTCTATGCCATGGCTGTAGGATGGATATTCTATATTGTTCGTTTCTCCTCCATTTGTATTGCACTGCATCACTGGATGTACCTACGAAGAAACACACAAACCATCAATCTTTTTACTTAAAAGTTCTACCTGGTTTGATAGCATGGTGACTGCATCGAGGTTAAAAACACTGGCGGCTTTTGTCAATTTCGTCCTCATAACTTGCCCCTGATAGTTATTCAGTGACATCTCTTCAATGAATTCGTAGGCAGCCTCATGTGTTTTGTTGTTTAATGTACCACTGGCTGAATTGCCTAGTTGAGGGGTTCACACCATTGTAAAAGGTTTGAACCTGTAGCCATAATGGTAATCCATGGTTAGGGCATCTTCTCAGTAGATCCTTGTATCTCTCCCATGCATCGTAGAGCGTTTCTAAATCAATCTACACAAAAGAAGAAATGTCATTCCTCAACTTAGCCATTTTAGCCGGCAAAAAATACTTAAGTAAAAATTTTTCGGTCATTTGTTCCCATGTAGTAATTGACCCTCATGGTAACGATTTCAACCACTGTTTAGCGTTGTTCCTCAACGAGAAGGAAATAACCAAGGTGAATGGCATCATCAGAAACGCCGTTAATTTTGAAAGTATCGTAAAACTCTAAGAAATTGGCCAAATGACTATTTGGGTCCTCATCCTACAAACCATCAAACTGAACAAACTGTTGAATCATTTGAATAGTGTTAGGTTTCAGTTCAAAATTATTTGCGGCAACAACAGGTCTAACAATACTTGATTCGGTTCTTGTTAAACTAGCTTAACATAATCATACATAGTACGAGGAGTAGGGTTTTGATTCACCGAATTTACTGTAACCACAAGAGGTAGCGGATTGTTATTAGTCATCTCCTCGGTAGTATTAGTATTTTCCTCTCTCTCTTCCTATATGTATTGTAGACTTCGCCTTATTTCTCTTTGGTTTCTTCGAGCGGTACCTTCTATATCATGTCAAAAAGTAATGGCCTTGACGAGTTCCTTCTAGTCATAAACTAAAAGTTCCTGCCAGAAGCAAAGAAAGAAAAATTAGAGAAGTAGAAACAAATAAAAAGTAAAATTAAATTGCAATAAAATAAGAATGGCTATAGTAATAAAAATTTAGCGTTCCTAATATCTTAGTCCCCGGCAACGGCACAAAAAACTTGATGTGTCTCTAACTAACTATGATCACAATAAAGGCAATCGTACCTATCGTTTAATAGTATAGTTATGGTAAAATCAAAAATATATTATCCGCAAGGACCAAGAGTACTAGTAATTACTATCTTCTTATTATCTAGCCTAAAATTTTGAGTGATTTCTTTTAAACTAAAAATTAATTAAAAACACGACAAAGAATAAATTGGAAAAATACTTTTGGACAACTTATATGATAAAGGCAATACCCAAGGAAGAATCCACCTAGACTTCACTTATCACTTTTGATTCATATGATTTATTCACTTGGCTTAATCCGTAGAAATCCTTGATTTATGTTAATATCTCTTTCAAGACTAGAAACAACTGACTCTAGGTTGATTAATTGAAATCTCTTTCTAATTGAAACCCCTATTGTCGCATTAAATCGATCTATGGATTCCCTTATTAGATTTGACTCTAATTCGACAGATTTTTGTCGCCCTATTTCTAGGGTTGCAATCAACACCGCTTAATTGTGTTGATCCACTCTTAAAAAGGGACTTTTGCTCCACTGAATAAGCACATTTGACTTGAATCAATAACCTGAATTATCAAAACAAGAATAAGAACTTACAATTAAGAATAGGAATTAGTATTTATCTTATAAATCAAATAATAATAAGATCCGTCTTAGGTTTCATCCCCTTAGTTATTTAAGGGATTTAGTTTATAGTGATAGAGGGAAACATCTTAAATTAAGGAAAACTACAAAACATAAGAAAACCCAAAAACTTCAAGAGAAATTGATAGGAGATCTTCAGTCTTAATGGATATCCTTCTTCCAAGTTGCTCCCGATGGCTGTCTTCGAGTATTTTTTGCCTTTTACTCAGCGTCTTCTTTTAGTTCAGCCCCTAGGGTGTTTATAGGCTTTAGAATGCCTTTCTTGGCCCACAAGTAGCCTATTCCGAATAGAATTAAACTTTGGTACAGTAGGGACACACCCGTGTGACATGCCCGTGTTCGACTTCTTAGACCGTGCTCACTTCTACTGGCCACACACGGCCATGTGGTCTGCCCGTGCACGTTGATCCAAGTCGTGTTTGATTTTACTCGTAACACATGGCCGTGTTGGATAGTCCAGGCCGTGTTGATTTCTAAAGTAGGCCCATTTTACCTCTTTTTGGCCCGTTCCTCATTCTTTTTGACTCCCTAGGCTCTCCTGAATGTAAAACATGAAATTAAGGGATTAGGAGCATCGAATTAATCAAATCTAATAAAAATACATCCAAAAATAAGTCAAGCATGGGGTCAAAATATGTATAAATTATGGTTTATCAATGGGTAGAGCTATTACAAGAATATATATATAGTTGTTGAAATACTTCTCTGATAGTGGACATAGTACTGATATCCAAATGAAAAAAAATTCCCATTTAATCACCGAGTTAGTTACTCGATTGACCTTAGTTGATAATATCCTAGTTTTAGATATGTTAATGGCTAAAGCTAGTTTTCCTTTATAAATAAAAGAGTTCAGAATGAGTTTGTTTCTGATGTTAAAATTCAGGTCGGATAAGATTTCTGTTATTATTGTTACCTTGAGATAGAATTTGCATGTTGATGAATCCAGAATTTATGTAGAAGTTTTGGTATGAAGCTCAGTAGTAGCATGTCTGCTCATTCAAGGATAAGAGAAGGTGCAATTATATGCACAAATGTTTTGATAATTGAGTACACATCATGATATGATTGAGATTATGTTCAGAAGTTGTTGATCGGTAAAAGCTGATTTTTCAGAGTGTTCAAAGTCAGGACTATTACAGTCGATAAAGATCCTAGGGAGAAAGTGTGATAAAATACTATATATTTCGAATTTGGATTGACATGATTTTCCAACGAGAGGGATGTCATTCGGATTGTAGTGAATTATTCGATAAGGATATAAATGATCATTTTAGCATGTGCAGAGTTCACATTTGTCAGATTATTGGGTATATGTGCCCTAGAGGAAGAGTAATTTAAAATTTAAAGCTGTGCTTCAACTTGGTATCCTATGGCTTAAGGGTATTTGGCAAGAGAGAGATTTGAGGGTACATTGACTTGAGATTTTGAAAAGTTGGTGGAAATGCTTCTTGAATGTTGAAAGCAACTTCTTCTAGTAAGATTTTCAAGGACAAAAATCCCTAAGGGGGAGAATTGTAACAGCCCGAATTAGGGGCTAGTCAGAAAAATGGTCTCGGGACCACTAATTCGGGGTCAAAGAAAATTATTTTAATTTTATTTTATGGGTTATAGCATGATTATAAGGGAGCATGAAAATTTTGGTGCTTTAATTTTAGCGATTTCATGCTTAATTGCCAAAAAGGACTAAATCGCATAAAGTGTGAAAGTTCTATTTTATTTGCTAGAGGTGCAAAATAGCCACAGAATATGAAATTTGAGGTCCTTAAAGTTCAATAAGGCCATTATAATTGTGTTGGCCCGCCATGTAGACAAGGCAGACAAGAGCATTTATTTTTTGAGAACATTTGTGAAATTAGGTGATAAAAATGAATAAAAAAAGATGAATAAAATGAGCTATCATCTTTCACTATTCATCTTTCTTCTTCCACCAAAAATTGAAGAGAAAATATAGATTTTGGAGCTTAAACTTTTATCCAAGCTATCTCCTTACAAGTAAGTGATTTTAGAGGTCTTCCTTGATGATTTTTGTACTTTTGGAGCCCCCAAAGCTTAAGCTAGCTAATGCAGGGACTAGTTTGCAATATGGTTGAAAGTCTAGGGACTTTGCATGAGAGAGTTTATGTTTTTTTTTTTTTGAGTTTTTATGGAATAAAATGAATGTTAGGGAGATGAGAAACAACTTTTGTGAAAGGTGTTGTCATGAAAACACCTAAATGGACTAAGTTGTAAGTGTTGTAATTTGGTAATAAATGCATGAAATAGTTGGATTTGTGAGTAGTTGTAAGAGAAATAAATGTTCAGCTAGGCTTTTTTAATAAGAAAATGTGATGAAAAATTATTTACGAGCCTAGGGGTAAAATTATAATTTTACCAAAGTGTAAGGGCAAAATAGCCATTTTTTGCTTAAGTATAGATTATGCAGTATTATGATTTATAAAGTGATTGAATGAATAAATATATTGTTCTAGATCAAAGCAAACAAGATTTGGACCTAGAAGGGAAGAAAAGAGAAATACGGACAATTAGGTCCCTTTTTACCCTTTCCGATATCGAGGTAAGTTCGTGTGCTAAATAATGAAACTCTAAGTGAAATATTTAATATTTTGATGTTGTATTTGTATATTGTGTCCATGTATATATTAAATACATTTTGACGGGATGTCAAGAAATGAAAGTCTTAAATTGAAATCTAAGATTAGAGGGAATGCAAGTATGATAACACTGCGATGATTAAGGTCCTATGTAAGACCATATTTGGAATATGGTCTCGGTGTGAGATTTTGTATAAGACCATGTCAGGGACATGGTATCGATATGATATTTCATGTAAGACCCTATAGGGGGTACAATGTTACTATGATACTATATGTGTGAGACACAAGAGTATTCTTTAGCATTTTGAGCAATTAAACAGGTATGTTGAAAATGAGAAAGTAGGTGGTTATACTATGAGAGGTATAGGTATGCGCCAGAACTTAATTGAGGTGAATTCAGAATATGATGAACCTTAGTGAATTATGTGTAAATAATGCATCCTGATTGCATATGTTATATTTATTAATGCATTACGAGAATGCAAATGGTTATTCTAGAAATCTACTTAAGAATGATAGTGTGCGAGGATGGTCCTGGACGAACATTCGAAATAGGGAAATGTATGTGGATAAATATTCGTGAATTTGTAAAAATGGAGGGTTGTATGCATTACCGCCTTATTATTCGTTAGCGATGGGCTGTGTGCGATACCATCGCCAATATTACTAAATGGTAGGCTGTGTGCGTTACCACCTTATTATTTGTTACCGATGGGCTGTGTGTGATACCATCGTGCTTAGTGCTAAATGGTGGGCTATGTGTGATACCACCTTATAAATTATTAAATGGTGAGCTATGTGCGAAACCACCGAGAGTTTGGTATTATTCTGAATGAGTCATTGAGAAATTGTTCAAGTATATGTTTCATGGATTGTTGTAATGATAAATGCAGGGATTGTGTGCTAATAAATGAGAGTACTATAATTGCCACATGGTTAGAATGTGGTAAGAGACGGAATGAGTAAGCATTATGAATGATTGAATGGGAACCATGAGCTTGAGAGTAAATCTCAGTATAACACCTTTGTGGTTGAGTATAGTCAATAATTGCCAATAGTTGATTATTATTTGCATATGAACTTACTAAGCATTATTGCTTACTCCTCTTCCCTTTCTATCTCTTATAGATTAACTAATCTAGTTCGGGTTGGAGACCACCGGAGATGTTTTCACACTATCGAGCAGTCATCTGGGTATGAGGTTTCAAGTCTTTTTGAGATATGGCATGTATAGTGATGTTATTTCGGTTTAATTAAGTCATAGATAAAGTAGCCAAATGTGTTGGCCTAAAAGAGCTTATGATTCAGTTGTGTATAGCCATGGATGAGGGCTCATGTCAATTGTAATTGTGCTAGTAATAGTCTCCCTCATATATGGGAAGATAGTTTGATTTTCATGATTCAATTGTGATAAATCAAGAGTTATAATTGATGATTTGAGAATGTTATGAGATGATGTGTGAATGTGTGCAATTGAGGGTGGCTAAGGGGCTTGAAAAATAGCCTTGAATTGGTCCACACGGGGGCGTGTGTCTAGGCCGTGTGTGACACACGGGTAGATACACGGGCGCATGTCTAGGCCGTGTATGGTACACGGTCAGTCCCATGGGTGTGTGACTGGGCCATGCGTCCCCTGCATGATGGTCTTGCAAGTCAGGGTCGACCACGGGCTAGACACACTGGCGTGTGCCTAGGCCGTGTGGCCCTTATGAGGTTGCTAACGTCACAAATAGAATACCCAGGTTTTTACATACAGGCGAGGACACGGACGTGTCTAGGTCGTGTGGAGCACACGGGCCAAGAACACGGGTGTGTGTCTAGCCATGTGAAAACCCCTATAGGTTCGAAAACAAAATAATTCTACACGGGCATGGAACACGGGTGTGTGATATGTCACACGGGCGTGTCCCACTCTTCACATGGGCGTGTGGCCTAGATTTATGTCAAAATTTTCTAAGTGTTTAAAAGTTGCGGTTTGGTCCCGAAGCATCCCGAGTATATGTAAAGGGACTCGTAGACCAATGATAGGGACGTTACGATTGTAAATGAAAAAGTTTTAAATTGGGAATGAAATTTGATACCCCAAGTTGTATGACCATGTGAGTTAAGTATGGTAACGCCTCATACCCGGTTCTGGCGTAGAATACGGGTAAGGGTGTTACATATAATATATAACTACTAAAATCTATAATATATAACAACTACCAAAATCTGTATTGTATAAAAATATTCTATACGGATAAAGAAATCTATAATATATACCAACATATCTAATATCTTCCAATAGAGATTTTAATATTTAGTTAGAAATTTTAAAAGTTTATGGAATAATCAATTAAAAGTTTTATCTTTTATGGGAGCTCTCGGAAGCTCATATTAAGAAGCTCACCCAAAATTTTTCATAATGAAAAGATAATAACTAATTTAGCTTCAGAGTTATTGCTAAAATTCAACTTAGTAATTTTAGATTTTTTTTAACAATAGTTCCAAAAAATAAAAAAATTTAAAATCTATATATAAAATATTATGTGTAAGTTTGTCTTTCTTGTTTTATTGGACTTTTTATATTTGTATAAAAGTTTATAATATTTTATTTTGTTAGAATTTAATGTTGTACAAAAGTTTTTCTTTAATTTTAAAAATTAAGTGTAACATTTAACCTTATGTTGTTAGTTAAAAGAGTAAGCAATCCACATTATCTAGAAACAAGTTGCATATGGATTATGAGTCTATATATACCCATATCTAACATCGCTTAAGAAAAGAAAGAAAATGCGATTTAGGGTCTATATAAAAATCTATTTTTGTAAGATTTATTTTCACGAAATACACAAAAATATATTAAGTAGAAAACGCTTAAAATAGTATTTTTAATAATTTATTCATAGATTGCAAATATTTTTATTTTATTTTAACTATCATAACATATATATATATATATATATATATATATATATTCTCAATTTTATACATGTTTTAGAATTTAGGAACAAACTAGTAGATCTTATATGATTAATTTTTGTTTGTACGGTAAGTTTTATTATTTTGTTTTTTGAAACATTACACGTAATGTTCAAGTTTTTATTTATATAACATTAAAATATTGTTATGAAATTTGTAAGTATATATTTTTTTCATAATATATTTTTGAAATTTTTATATTGTGGTTCTGTTGTATGATTTTACAAAGGCAACATCTTTTTTATTGACATTTATTTTTCAAATTCATTTCGTTTCAAATTTGATTTGAACGTAGTTAATTGTGCGAATCACGGTACAGCTTTTGGACTCGGTAGCAACTCTTTCGTAGGCGGAGAGAAAATGTCTTAATATGTGTCACTCTTCATTTCCAAGAACTCATGTTTGTACATATCGTCCATGTATTGCATATAAGTCGCATTGTAAAGGACACATGCCTCTATCATGGATATCAGAATGCTTGAAAGCTCTCACAACTGCACCATATTCTTTGCTGAAGGTCTACAACGTATAACATGGTAAAGAGACATGTGTGTTGCCTAGCAAACTCATACACTTGGAAAGTTTCATATTCTCGTGATAAGCATTCAACCCTCATCAAGCGTGCTTTTCTACAATTAGCATACATAGCTCGTTTCAGTTCCTTGCAAAAGATGTGACTCGCATCTATCATGGCAACCTATTTTTTTTTCTCATCTTCGTAAATAACTCCCCCAATCTCTAAAATGTTGAAGTGAACAGAAAAGTTATTGGCAAATGGGGCATCCCCTTTATAATGAAATCAATGGCATCAGCTTGGTTGGTTGTCATATGATCGTATTAGTGCCTTTATCATATGATTGAGCCTAAGCTTAAAATGGGATTTTATCCAGTCATTTCATTGTTGAAAAACCCAGTTATCAAAATAGTGAGCGTTGCATAGTGAAGGTTTAATTTTTTTTCTTAAAATTAAGCATTGTGATATTTTTAGTAATAAATCCTTAATCAAATTATTACTTGTGTTCTGAGCGAGGTAGTCTAGGTCATTTTCTAGCTTTCTACCAAACAATCTTCTTTGTCATCCTCAAGCTCCGACTTATTTTGAGTATGGGCTCATACGAACTAAATGCATATAATGAAATACTTTGATTAACTTTGAATGGGTGAAAGGAACTCATAAAAGGCACAAATGAATACTATATTTACTCAAGAATGAACGAAAAATTTAGCTTGGATATTATTGAACTAGAAGGGGTATTTATACAAATAGAATGAGAGGATAACTAGAGTTTAACCACTTAACAAAATCTTGAATTACAACTAATTTTGTTTTACAACTAACTCAAATATTCACCCATCTATTATTGTATTGTGACTTGAATTTTCTCCTTAAACCGGCAAAAAGGCGATGAGGATAATATTCACTCATCTACTCCTGTATTGTGACCTAAAGTTTCTCCCAGAACCGGTAAAAAGGCGATGAGGATAATGGTTTAGTAAGAACATCAAAAAGTTGGTCACAAGCAAGAACATCACCAACAAATAGCATTCCGACTGCAACTTTCTCTTAAACAAAGAAAAGATCGTCAAAATAACATTCCTCGATATTCTGCTTCAGTCGTCGATCAAGAAACAACCTGATGTTTCTTGGAGCACCAGGAGACTAGATTCCCACCAAAGTAAATACAATACCCAGTCATAGACTGGCGATTGTAAAAATCCAAACCTCAATTGGCATCAGCATACCCAACTAAAGACAATCGTTTAGAAAGTCGAATTTATAACCCACAGTCAATAGTAGCACAGAGGTAGTGTAAGATGCATTTGATGGAAACAAAATGTATATCAGTTGGAGCGTGCATGAATTAACAAATTCTATTAACGGCATAGGCAATACCAGGTCGAGTAAGAACCACATACTATAATGCTCCGGCAATACTCCGATATTCACGTGGATCAACAAGAGGTGTTCCCATGTGTTTGGATAAAGAATATGAACAAACCATGGGTGTAACACCCAAAACCAGGTCTATGCGTTAAGACGAGATTTGGTTTGTCACACATAACAAACATCCATTTAATTATCTAATGATTTAGGTAAAACAGTTCTACAAAACCTTTTGAAAATGAAGTTTAGTAAAAACCAAGAATTTGATTTAAAATCGATGAATAAAGTAGTACTAGTTTGAAATTTTATTATTTAATATTTAATTGTTAAAGACTTTAAAGTAATTTTTAAAGAGTTCAAAAGAATCTAAAAAACAAAAATATTTAAAGAATCTCATATGTTTAAAAAAAATATATATTTAAGGAAACATTATTAAAATAGTATTAGTCCAAATTAAGTGTCTAAAGCATAATTAAATCCATCCACACATAAAATCCATAAAATAATAATAATAGAGGCCTTATTACATCATACCCAAAATAGTAATTAAATAAATATACTTAATTGAAGTTCATAGTTTATAAAACCCTTGTTCGAAGTATGGCCTCCACGAAGTCATCCCCAGCCCAAGCCTCCATCAATTGCCATTACCTGAGAAGGATAATAAAGTAGAGTGAGTTACTCAGAACTCAGTGTATAACCCACTTACTATATCCACTGGGCCAAATCATCAAGACATTATATTGGGCTTGAGCCCATTTACGGATTTAACAATATAATAATAATGCATGTAGAATGAAATTCCCAACCAATCCTAAATTTTCCATCCGCTACACACCACCCGTACCAACCAACACACCTGTGGGGATCAAGTCAACCCACCCCGCCAACACACCAATCGTAGGCATAAAGCCATTTTAAATAATATTGTGGTGCACCACCGAACTAGATTGTGGCAAAGCCACCCGAACTAGATTTTTGGCAACAGGCCTTTCTTCTCTTCGTCAATTTTCCCAACCCATGCAATCATGTTTATATATAAAACATAACAATACATTCACATGATTAATTTAACAAAAGGCCCATAATACAAGTGGGTCCATATTTCAAATTTTCATTTTGGCCCATAAGGCAAAATAGCATTTTAGCCCATTTAACGATCTAGCAAACCTTGGCCCATATATCGATCTAACAGTTTTTGGCCCATATATCGATCTAGCAGTTTTTGGCCCATATATCACATGAGGCATAAAATTTTACTATTAATCAAATTACCCATTGAGGGCGTTTTCGTAATTTCTATGACTTTAACCGTTTTCATGCATTTACACAAAAGTGTTAATTCTTTCGTATTTCTCCAATTTTTCCATCTTTATAATTTTATCCCAATACTTACGGTATAGTATCTAACCCGGGAGATAAGTGTGAAGTTACACATCTGGTTACAGTGAGAACTAGACTTTCTCGCTCGTCGATACCTAAACACGCATCACGATAATTTAGAAAACTAATACTATTTATAAATCTATTCTTATAAATAATGATCTAGACTTTACCCTTGGAATTTTGAACAACTTCTATATGTGGTTTTTCCCCGGTTGTTGGTTCGTTTCTCGCTGAATATCCATGAACAAACAAAGGTTCAGGAGTACGAACGACTTCAAATAATAGATTTTCCTCGGATGAGGGTCCACAACCCGGTGGAAAATCTCGAATTCTCGAAATAGCCCTTTGCTTAAATTTCGAGGGAATAGCGGAACCACCCCTCTTCCGAACACTATTCACAACCTTTTTTGTCCCTATCTTGATTGTCTCCATTGACAAAAGATCGTTAGTCCAACTAAAAAGTATATTGAAAAATGTGACTAACGGTTTTAAAGGTGAAATCGGCTTACCACAAAATATCCATGTTCCACAAGATAAAAATCGAGCGATAACGTCCCCTAAAACGAAATCGATTAGTAGTCTGTCTATAACAATATGTCGAGTAGTATATAGCTACTTGATAAGGACCCTTACCTTGAAAAATATGATCTGAACTTAACAACCTCAAGATGACTTTGACGAGATGGTGATTCGGCCCTCCACTATCACACTATAAAAATGAAAGATTGTCTAAGGGAAAAGAACATTATTATCGGTCATAAGACCCTCCCAAACTTATATATATTCGGCTAAGAAAAGAAGGGAAAAGAAAAGATTCGAAAAGAGTTCTTACCGATTGCTTAAACGAAGGTTGAAGAAATAATCAACAAAATAATATAGATGAAGAGAAGATTCGACTTTGAAGGAAAATTGAAGGAAATGGTATTAGTACCATTCGGCCATGGGGAGAAAAGGATGGAGAAGGTGTTTGAATGATAAATAAAATGGAGAGGAAAAGAGAATGGGGAGTAGGTGTTTATGATTCAGTTTTCAAAGAGAAGAAAAGAGAAAGAGAAAAGTGATGAGTTTAGGAACAAAATGCATTCGGCAATGGGGGAGGAGAAGGAAAAAGAAATGGCTTTTTGTGTTGATAATTTCGGCACTAGGAGAGAATGCAGGATGAAGCACTTGAGAGGTTTTGCAAAATAAATAACCCAAATGGTCAAAAGAATGACCAAAAGAAACAAAACAAAAGTTGCTTCCTCCTAACACAAACACATTCAGCCAAGAGAGGGAAAGATGAAAGGAGAAATGTCTAGCAAAACAAAAGTGACCAAATGGTACCAAAAGCTACCAATCAAACTAAACCTATCACCAAAATTTGCCACCCAAAATTCGGCTCCCCCTTTAGTCCACAATGCTGTCCAAATTCATGGAAAAATGTCCATTCAAAAGTTTCCAAGACATCATCCTTGTATCATGCCTTGTGATCCTCCACTTTCCAAAAGATTAAAAATTCTATCCCTAAAATCAAGTTGATTCTATCCTTAAATTCACGCTTGCCATAACCTTTAGCCTCCTTACCATAAAAGAATTTGTCCATCTTATCCATGAATGAAGCTTGGCCGACACTTGCTAGGAAAGAGCAAAAATAAATGCTCACAATTTGCATGCTAGGAGATTCGAACCTCTTCCCTCAATACCATACATGTAACGCATATCCACTAAACCAATAACTCAACTTATGCTATCTTTTACCACTCTAATTAACTTAAACTTCATAGTCACCTGATTCCTCTACAGTAAAGTACTCTTTACTAAAATTTATTCTAACTCGAATAAACCCGAGCCTTCTCAAGACTATATTAAACACAAAAATAAAATCATTCACAAGCTAAACACCAAAAACATGCAACATATCGATACTCACATTTTTAGGATGTTACAATTTTACCCCCTTAAAGAAAATTTCGTCCTCGAAATTTTACCTGAGTAAAAGAGGTGAGGATATTGTTGCCGAATTTCATCCTCAGGCTCCCACGTAGATTTCTCCACTCCGTGATTACGCAATAAAACCTTGACTAATGGCACGGTCTTCTTTCTTAGCACCTTAACATCTCGGTCTAAGATTTCCACTGGTTCTTCCTCAAAAGATAAGTCTGATCTCAACTCCATTTCTTCTACCAGTACTATGTGAGACTGATTCAATCTATAGTGCCTTAGCATAGAAACATGGAAAACATTATGAATCTGACTCAACTCCGGAGGTAATTCAAGCTGATAGGCCATCGGACCAACACACTTCATCACACGATATAGTCCAATGAACCTAGGGCTCAACTTGTCCTTCCTTCCAAATCGAAAATCTTCTTCCAAGGTGAGACTTTCGGAAAGACCGATCTCCACCGCAAACTCAATATCCTTATTCTTCAGATCTGATACGATTTTTGTCGATCCAAGCTTCCTTTAACCGCCTCGAATCACCTTTACCTTTTCTTCCGTCTCGATATCAACTCAGACCCAACAACTATCGTTCCCCAATTCACCCAATAAGTAGGGTACGACACCTCACGATCGTATAAAGCTTCATAAGGCGCCATTTGGATATTTGGATTGGTAATCTGTTATTATACGCGAACTCTGCCAACGGTAGTAAATCCTCACAACTACCTCTGAAGTCGATTATACAACCACGTAACATGTCTTCCAAAATCTGAATTACTCTTTCTGACTGACCATCTAACTGAGGATGAAAATCCGTACTAAAGTTCAACTTTGTTCCCAAAGCCTCATGTAAAGCTTTCCAAAACTTTGATGTAAACCCGGGATCCCTGTCCGATATGATAGACACTGGTACCCTATGCAACCTCACAATCTCAGATACATACAGCTTAGCCAACTTCTATAATGAGTAGTCCATACGAACTAGAAGAAAATGAGCAGTCTTCATTAAACAATCAACTACTACCCAAACGAAATTTTTCTTAGTAGGTGTTAAAGGTAGGCCACTAACAAAATCCATTGATATCCACTCCTATTTCCATAGGGGAATCTTTACCAGTTGTAATAAGCCTGACGGCAGTTAATGCTTCGCCTTCACTTGTTGATAAGTAAAACATTTACCTACAAACTCAAAGATCTCACGCTTCAACCCTGGCCACCAATACCGTTCACGGAGATCTCGATACATCTTATTTCCTCCGGGGTGCATAGCATAAGGGCTACTATACGCCTCCGCAGAATCATTTGTCTCAAATCTGAGTTATTGGGCATACAAATTCTTCCACGAAAACACAGCACTCCATCATTATTCATACCAAAATCCCCTATTTCACAACTTTCAACTTGTTGAATTAAGGATCCCAACTTTTCATCTGATATCTGCTTTTCCTTGATCTGATTTAACCATAGAGGCTTCACCTGAAGTTTCGCTAACAGACTACCATCCTCATTCAAACTCAGATGAGCAAACATTGCTCTTAAATCAGATACCACCTTACGACTTATTGCATCTGCTGCGACGTTAGCCTTTCCAGGATGATACTCGATTGAGAAATCATAATCCTTTAACAACTCCACCCACCTTCTTTGTCTCAAGTTTAACTCCTTCTGGGTAAGAATATACTTAAGACTCTTATGATCCGTATAGATGATAGACTTCTCACCATAAAGGTAGTGCCTCCAAATCTTTAAAGCAAACACTACCGCAGCCAACTCCAAGTCATGAGTATGGTAGTTTACTTCGTGCGGTCTCAACTGACGAGAAGCATAGGCTACCACTTTTCCATTTTGCATCAGCACACATCTTAAACCCATGTGTGACGCATCACAGTCGACAATAAATTCTTTTCCAGCCTCAGGTTGAATCAGTACTGGTGCTTCCGTTAAAATCTTCTTCAATTTCTCGAAACTTTCTTGTTATTTATCAGCCATACAAACGGTACTCCCTTTCGCAATAGCTTAGTTAGTGGTGCAGCAATCAATGAAAACCCTTCAACAAAGCGTCTATAATATCCAGCCAAACCTAAGAAACTCCGAATCTCAGCTACTGACTTCGGTGGTTTCCAATCCAATGCAGCCTCAATCTTCCGAGGATCCACCCTTATTCCTTCAGCTGACACCACATGATCCAAGAAGGTCACTTCCCTTAACCAAAATTCACATTTACTGAATTTGGCATAGAGTTGCTTATCACGAAGTAACTGCAATACTATACGCAAATATGAGTCATGCTCCTCTTCATTTCTCAAATATACCAAAATGTCATCTATGAACACTACAACAAACCGGTCTAAATAAGGTTGAAAGACCCGATTCATCATGTCCATAAATGCAGCTAGTGCATTGGTCAACCCAAACGGCATGACCAAGAACTCATAATGTCCATAACGAGTTCAAAATGTCGTCTTATGAATATCTGCCTCTTTCACTTTGAGTTGATGATAACCCGATCTCAAATCAATTTTGGAGAAAACTAATGCTCCTTTCAATTGATCAAACAGGTCATCAATTCTCGGCAAGGGATACCTATTCTTGATCGTCAATTTATTCAACTGCCTATAATCAATGCACATACACATTGACCCATCCTTCTTATTAACGAACAAAACCAGTGCTCCCCACAGAGACACACTCGGTCGAATAAATCCCCGATCCAACAACTCTTGATTTGAGCTTTAAGCTCCGGCAACTCCTTCGGTGCCATCCTATAAGGTGCAATAGACACTGGAGCCGTTCCGGGCAAAAGCTCAATACCAAATTCTACTTCCTGATCTGGAGGTATACTAGGAAGTTCTTCGGGAAAGACATCTGAAAATTCCTTCACCGTTCTCACATCTTCCACTGATAACTCCTTGGCATCCAAAGCACAAATAAAAGCTAGGAATGCTCCATACCCTTTCCACACCAACTTTTCTGCCTTTAATGCAGATACCATATTTGCCAAGTAATTCCTTCGTTCGCCTATCATTACTACTTCCTTATCATCCGAAGTCCTTATTGACATCCGCTTTACAGCACAATCCAAATGCGCCCAGGTGCTTCACCAACCAATCCATGCCCAGAATGAGATCAAATTCATGGAAAGGCAGTTCCATCAAATCCGCCAAAAATATTTCTCTTTGGATTTCTAAGGGCACGTCTCTAAAAGTTTATTCACAAATATAGATTGTCCTAAAGGACTAATTACTGTTATCTCACTATCGGTAATATCAGATTCTATATTTAGGTTTCTAGATATGGCACTAGCAACATACGAGTGGGTAGAATCGATATCTATTAAAGCAGTAACATGAACATCAAAGATGAAGAACGTACCAGTTATCACATCAATTGCATTGCCATCCTCACGGCGTCTAACCACATAGACCAACCCTGGCTGTCTTACCTCCACATTACCTCTGGAACCATTGCCTCGACCCGGTGCACCTTGTCTGCGTCCAACCCCATTACCACCACGACCTAGTCCACGGCCTCTCAGTGGCTGCTGAGCGCCTCTGGTCGACTGAGCATCATGGTTACAAACTTCCTGAGTCATATCCATCCGTCGAGGGCAATTCTTATATTGATGATCTTTGGAACCACATTTATAACAAGCACCAGTTTTCCTCCAGCACTCTCTGGGTGTCATTTTCCACATTCGGCACAGTCTTGACTATGATTAGTAGCCACAGGTGCTCTACCTTGAGCTGGCTCATCATTTCGAGGCCTCTTCTAAAACCTTTTTGAAGAACCCACATACTGTAAATCTCTCTTTCTTCTAACTCTTTCCCAATTCTGACGTTCTAAGCACTTAGCCTCTTCGGCTATCTTGGCTTTCTCCACAAGCGTGGTAAAATTCTTACTTGTTATGGGGCTATCAAGACCAAAGAACTCATCATTCAAACCCATCCTCAAAGTGTACATACTACCATGATCCGTTGGTACTATAGTTCGAGCATAACGACTCAAGCGTAAAAATTCTGCCTCATAAGCTGCCACCGTCTTATTTCCTTAAACCAGATTCAAGAATTCCTTCCTCAGAGCATCCACATAACTTGTCCCTACATATTTCCCTTGGAAGGCAGCTTTGAAGAATTCCCAAGTAACGAATCGACTTGTGCCTTCTCGACAAAGAAGCCACCGTTGATATGCCTCGTCCATTAACAAGGACACCGCTCCTCTTAGTTTCTGCTCTACAGTGCACTCTAGATCATCCATAATTTGTTCTACAACCTCAAGCCAATATTCAGCAACATTCGAGCTACACCTGAAACACCTCTAAAAACTTCAGCACCACTTGATTTCAGTCGCTCCGATATCGACCCACGAGCTGTTGGCCCAGCTCTAGTTCCAGTGACCCTTTGAAGGACTCGCAACATTGCTCGTGTCAAAGTATTATCTTCTTTTCTACGGTACTGTGATTCATTTTTGATACAGGTGATGCCGGTGCATCTATTTTCGGGATATATCCCGATTCCTCGATTACTGACTCTAGCACATCGGCCTCTACCATGGCCACGCCTACCACGCCTGCGTCCCTCGACACTCATAATTGACTAACTCGTTTAATCGATTACTTAATTCTATGAATTAGAAAACTATTTCAGTGTTTATTAACAATATTTTATGAGATTCATGAGATAAAGTTGTTTTTTTTCGCAAACACATCCTATAGTCTCGATCTCTACAATTTTCAATACTTAAAACTAGAAGTTCTAAAGTGTTCCTATGATCATATCATCATAATAATCATTCAGTAATGAATACTTACTTGACTTGGTGCCGGATGCTTGTGGTGCCGTACAACCTTTAAAACATAATTAAAATAATTTCAAATGAAAGTTATTTGTTGGACCCTACCACAGTCGAGTTTTAAAACTGGCTCTGATACCATTAAATGTAACACCCCAAACAAGGTCTATGCGTTAAGACGAGATTTAGTTTGTCACACATAACGAACATCCATTTAATTATCTAATGATTTAGGTAAAACAGTTCTACAAAACCTTTTGAAAATGAAATTTAGTAAAAACCAAGAATTTGATTTGAAATCGATGAATAAAGTAGTACTAGTTTGAAATCTTATTATTTGATATTTAATTGTTAAAGACTTTAAAGTAATTTTTAAAGAGTTCAAAAGAATCTGAAAAATAAGAATATTTAAAGAATCTCATATGTTTAAAAAACAAAATATTTAGGAAACATTATTAAAATAATATTAGTCCAAATTAAGTGTCTAAAGCATAATTAAATCCATCCACACATAAAATCCATAATATAATAATAATAGAGGCCTTATTACATCATACCCAAAATAGTAATTAAATAAATATACTTAATTGAAGTTCATAGTTTATAAAACCCTTGTTCGAAGTATGGCCTCCACGAAGTCATCCCCAGCCCAAGCCTCCATCAATTGCCATTACCTGAGAAGGATAATAAAGCAGAGTAAGTTACTCAGAACTCAGTGTATAACCCACTTACCATAACCACTGGGCCAAATCATCAAGACATTATATTGAGCTTGAGCCCATTTACGGATTTAACAATATAATAATAATGCGTGTAGAATGAAATTCCCAACCAATCCTAAATTTTTCATCCGCTACACACCACCCGTACCAACCAACACACCTGTGGGGATCAAGTCAACCCACCCTACCAACACGCCAATCGCAGGCATAAAGCCATTTTAAATAATATTGTGGTGCACCACCGAACTAGATTGTGGCAAAGCCACCCGAACTAGATTTTTGGCAACATGCCTTTCTTCTCTTCGTCAATTTTCCCAACCCATGCAATCATGTTTATATATAAAACATAACAATACATTCATATGATTAATTTAACAAAAGGCCCATAATACAAGTGGGTCCATATTTCAAATTTTCATTTTGGCCCATAAGGCAAAATGGCATTTTAGCCCATTTAACGATCTAGCAAACCTTGGCCCATAGATCGATCTAGTAGTTTTTGGCCCATATATCAATCTAGCAGTTGTTGGCCCATATATCACATGAGGCATAAAATTTTACTATTTATCAAATAACCCATTGAGGGCATTTTCATAATTTCTGTGACTTTAACCGTTTTCATGCATTTACACAAAAGTGTTAATTATTTCGTATTTCTCTAATTTTGCCATCTTTACGATTTTATCCCAATACTTACGGTATAGTATCTAACCCGAGAGATAAGTGTGAAGTTACACACCTGGTTACAATGAGAACTAGACTTTCCCGCTCGTTGATACCTAAACACGCATCACGATAATTTAGAACACTAATACTATTTATAAATCTATTCTTATAAATAACGATCTAGACTTTACCCTTGGAATTTTGAACAACTTCTATATGCGGTTTTTCCCCAATTGTTGGTTCGTTTCCCGCTAAATATCCATGAACAAACAAAGGTTCAGGAGTACGAACGACTTCAAATAATAGATTCTCCTCGGATGAGGGTCCACAACCTGGTAGAAAATCTCGGATTCTCGAAACAGCCCTTCGCTTAAATTTTGAGGGAATAGTGGAACCACCCCTCTTCTGAACACTATTCACAACCTTTTTCGTCCCTATCTTGATTGTCTCCATTGACAAAAGATCGTTAGTCCAACTAAAAAGTATATCAGAAAATGTGACTAACGGTTTAAAGGGTGAAATCGGCTTACCACAAAATATCCTTGTTCCACAAGATAAAAATCGAGCGATAATGTCCCCTAAAACGAAATCGATTAGTAGTCCGTCTATAACAATATGTCGAGTAGTATATAGCTCCTTGATAAGAACTCTTACCTTGAAAAATATGATCCGAACTTAACAACCTCAAGATGACTTTGACGAGATGGTGATTCGGCCCTCCACTATCGCACTATAAAAATGAAAGATTATCTAAGGGAAAAGAACATTATTATTGGTCATAAGACCCTCCCAAACTTATATATATTTGGCTAAGAAAAGAATGGAAAAGAAAAGATTCGAAAAGAGTTCTTACTAATTACTTAAACGAAGGTTGAAGAAATAATCAACAAAACAATATAGATGAAGAGAAGATTCAGCTTTGAAGGAAAATTGAAGGAAATGGTATTAGTACCATTCGGCCATGGGGAGAAAAGGATGGACAAGGTGTTTGAATGATAAATAAAATGGAGAGGAAAAGAGAATGGGGAGTAGGTGTTTATGATTCAATTTTCAAAGAGAAGAAAAGAGAAAGAGAAAAGTGATGAGTTTAGGAACAAAATGCATTCGGTAATGGGGGATGAGAAGGAAAAAGAAATGGCTTTTTGTGTTGATAATTTTGGCACTAGGTGAGAATTCAAGATGAAGCACTTGAGTGATTTTGCAAAATAAATGACCCAAATGGTCAAAAGAATGACCAAAAGAAACAAAACAAAAGTTGCTTCCTCCTAACACAAACACATTCAGCCAAATGTCTGGCAAAACAAAAGTGACGAAATTGTACCCAAAAGCTACCAATCAAACTAAACCTATCACTAAAATTTGCCACCCAAAATTCAGCTCCTCCTTTAGTCCACAATGCCGTCCAAATTCATGGACAAAATGTCCATTCAAAAGTATCCAAGACATCATCCTTGTATCATGCCTTGTGATCCTCCACTTTCCAAAAGATTAAAAATTCTATCCCTAAAATCAAGCTGACTCTATCCCTAAATTCATGTTTGTCATAACCTTTAGCCTCCTAGCCATAAAATAATTTGTCCATCTTATCCATGAATGAAGCTTGGCCGACACTTGCTAGGAAAGAGCAAAAATAAATGCTCACAATTTGCATGCTAGGAGATTCGAACCTCTCCCCTCAATACCATACATGTAGTGCATATCCACTTAACCGATAACTTAACTTATGCTATCTTTTACCACTCTAATTAACTTAAACTTCATAGTCACCTGATTCCTCTACAGTAAAGTACTCTTTACTAAAATTTATTCTAACTCCGAATAAACCCGAGCCTTCTCAAGACTATATTAAACACACAAATAAAATCATTCACAAGATAAACACCAAAAACATGCAGCATATCGATACTCACATTTTTAGGATGTTACAATGGGTGTAGGTACTCTTTTAGCCTTGTCCATATGCCATCATTCTAACAGGTCAAGAATGTATTTCCTTTAACAAAGATGAAGGCCGCTGTTTGGGAGACGAGTCACCTCAATACCCAAGAAATAGTGAAGAAAACTCATGTATTTGAGTGAAAACTCAGTGTGAAGTTGACGTACAAACATATCAAGCTCAAAACTAGAGTCCCCGGTAATAATGATGTCATCTACATAAACCAAGACATATATACAGGGCACATTAGTAATATGAATAAACAAAGAGGCATCTGACTTGAAAAGCATAAACCAACGGAGACAAGGAAAGCCTTCAACTTATCAAACTAGGCCCTTGGAGCTTGCCTTAGCCCATACAATGCTTTGTTTAATCGACATACAAAAGGTTGCCCATTTTCATCTATGTGAACATAACCGGGAGGCTGCTACATGTATACTTCTTCGATCAAACCACCATTGAAGAAATCATTATTAATATTAACCTATCGCAATGACCACTATTTAGAGACAATAATAGATAGAATGGTACAAATTGTAGTGGGTTTGACCACCGGACTGAATGTTTCACAAAAATCACACCCAAGAACTTGAGAACACCCTTTTCCAACCAATCATCCTTTCTATCGAGCCATTGTTCGATCAAGATTCCATTTTACCTTAAAGAGCCACTCGCAACCAATATCCTTTGACCTTGTGGTAAAGGAACCAAAGTCCAAGTGTTGTTACGGAGCAAAGCATCATACTCCTCTTGAGTAGTTTTCCTCCATTCAGTGATCGCAGAAGCTTCTTCAATATTACTAGATTCTTGATCGACAAGTTCAATGATTAGCACCTTTGATTTAAAAATATTAGCTTTTGATCGAGTGACCATCGAATGAGTATTAACGGACTGAAGCGGAGGAAAATCAAAAGGAATGGGAACTTCTGGTGGAGAAGAGAAAGTGTTGGAGCAATGTCAACACAAATACTAGCATTTTAAGCATTGAAAGTTAAGACCGAAATGGGCATGTTCGAAATGGGTTCAGATGAGGAAACTATCGAGTGATTCAATAGAGTAGCATCTGAGGATGGTGGACGTAGAGGAGAGAAGTGGATGACGAGTAAAACAATGGTAACCCAATCTGATGTCTAAGACTCATATGGTGCACTCAAAGAACCTGTAACACTCCTTAACCCATATCCGTCGTTGGACTAAGGTTATGAGGTATTACCGAACAAATTACAACTTAGAGCAGACATTCATATCTTCTCATGCTTCATAAATTAATCACATCAAATCACTTATACCATTCAAAATTCGAACATTAATACTCTCAAGTTCATATCATTCGCATATTAAAAATTTATTTAATCATGAAACATTACTTAAATATATTGAACAAACATCAACACAAATATTTCATAAGTCGAGTTCAAACATATAACTTTCATACTTGCTCATATTAAAACCAAACATATTCATTTCATACATGAAACATTTTAAAATATTACCAATTGATCAAGTATATTTATATGCATTACTATTTCATGCGCCACTCACTATAATATCTTTAATCATTTTCGAACTTCAAAGACATTTCATAACATCTAACCTGCATGCTCAATCATCAAACCAAAATACATAAACATGCGTATGTCACTATAATCACATCAAACATTTATGAACATAAAGAATAATTCATAATATACAAAATTTGCATGCTTTATAATCAATCCAAAGTACACATATACTGAATCATTCAAGAGAAATAAAGTTGCATACTTTCCCATTACAACCAAAACATAATAACATATATATATTTGAACATATAATCTTCTTATATCTAGCATGCGTTAAGCCATCCATTAATTCAATTTCGTTCATTTAACAATTGCCAAACTTACCATACACTTAGCCATTTTAATTCATTACAAGACTATACGTATACACTATAATAATTTTAAGCATCTTGAACATAAATAACAACTAATATTACACTTATTTCATATGCCCAATTTATATGCTTTAATATATACGAAAATTTCATTCACACAATCAAGCTGAACTGTTTCTTATTCTATTGTTCTATATAAAATTCAATACATAAAATATATATAGATAAATATACTATAAACCAAATATCATGCTTATCTTTATAATTCCAACGCCAAATTCATATATACAAACACACTTACATTATCAAACAAAATAAACCTCAAACATTAATAAACCACATCAACTTCAATTCATCGATATGCCATTAAAAACCAATTACTAAACTAACAACATATACAATTTGAACCTTATACCAAACTTATTTATTTCATTTTCGTTTAATAACATTCAAAACATATACATTCATGCCTTTATAAATTGACCCTAAATAATCAAACAGCATAGCCGAACATACAACACAACCAAACCACATATTTAGCTATTTTAAATTCATCACATATCCGAATACACAAGCACATTATAACAAATTTTGTAGCAACCCATAAGGTCGAACATGTTATGTAACACCCTTTACCTGTGTCTGACGACAGGACCTGATGCGAGGCATTACCATGCTTAGCCTTACTTGAACACGTAGTAGCGGGCTATAACATTTCATTCAAAACCCATTTCTTACCCATTCTTAGCCTACGTGGCCTTAAACATACCTCCGAGACGTTTCGAGATTTAACCGGGACTTTTATGAACTTGGAAAACTTTTCATCAAAATAGGGGCCACATGCCTGTGTTGAACTAGGGACATGCCTATGTGCCCCTAAAACATGTTCGTGTCTTCCATCCGTGGTTGATACTGACTAATTTCACACGGCCTGGACACGCCCGTGGCCCTAGCCCATGTGCCAAACCTTGCCATTCTGACTTATCCACACGGCCTATACACATGCTTGTGTGCTTCAGTCGTGTGGTGATTTAAATTTCAAATGCAAGGTGCAGTATAAAGGCGTTCGACACTTACGCCCATACAAAGCCTCATAAGGTTCCATTTTTAAACTTGACTTAAAACTGTTATTGTAGGTAAATTCTACCAACGGTAGATAATTTTCCCAACTACCTTGAAATTCAAGAGCACAGCACCAAAGCATATCCTCAAGTACTTATATTAACCTCTCCGACTATCCATTGGTTTGGGGGTGAAAAGTCGTACTAAATTTCAACTTTGTGCCCAGGGCCTCTTGCAACTTTTTCCAAAATTTGGAATGAATCTCGGATCTCTATCTGATATAATCGATAAGGGCACTCAGTGTAGCCTCACAATCTCAGAGATATACAAGTTTGCCAACTTGTCTTGTGAGTAATCGACATGCACCAGTATGAAATGGGCTGACTTTGTAAGTCTATCGACTACGACCCGTACAGCATCTTTCTTGCTCGGTGTCAACGGCAAACCTATTACAAAATCCATAGCGACTTGATCCCATTTCCACTCGAGTACCATTATAGGTTGTAACAAACCCGAGGGTACTTGATGTTCGGCTTTCACTTGCTGACAAATTAAACATCTTGAAACAAACTCAGAAATATCTTTCTTCATACTCAGCCACCAATACCTTTGCTTCAAGTCGTTATACATCTTGGTGCTACCTGGATGCACAGATAAGCATCAATTATGCGCTTCATGCAAAAATTTACGAATGAGTTCATCATTTCTCGATACACATAATCGGTCCCTGAACATCAAACATCCATCCGGATTGATCCAAAAATCGCACTCGACACCTGACTTGCATTGATTCCTTCTGGTATGAAAGTCGCTATCATCCTTTTGAGCCACGTAGATCTCTTGGAGGAACATCGGTCTAGCCCTCAGCTCAGCTAGAATGGAACCATCCTCTAATACATTCATCTGGGTATTCATAGCCCTCAAGGCAAATAAAGATTTTCTACTTAAGGCGTTGGTGACTACATTCGCATTTCCCGGATGATAATCAATGACTAGCTCATAGTCTTTTATCAACTCCAACCACCTTCGTTGCCTTAAGTTCAATTCTTTCCGAGTCATCAAATACTTTAAACTCTTGTGATCTATGAATATCCGACATCTTTCACCATACAAATGGAGCCTCAAAATCTTCAATGCGAAAACAATGGCAGACAACTCTAAATCATGCGTCGGATAGTTCTTCTTGTGTGGCTTGAGCTATCTGTAAGCATATGCTATCACCTTGCCTTCTTGCATAACTTCATAGCCCAATCTGTTAAAATATGCATCACTATAAATTACAAATTCTTTTCCCGGTTCAGGTTGTTCTAGAACTAGAGCCTCTGTCAACATGGCTTTTAATCTCTCGAAACTGTGTTGGTACTTTTTTGTCCACTCAGACTTTACACTTTTCGGTAATAATCTCATCATCGGTGTAGCTATCATGGAAAATCCTTTGATGAATCGTCGATAATAGCCAGCTAGTCCCAAAAAAACTTCTAACCTCAGACACATTTTTCTGTAGTTTCTAGTCAACAATAGCTGAGATTTTGCCTGGGTCAACTCGAACCCCATCTCCCGAGATAATATGTCCCAAGAATCCAACTTCCTTTAGCCAAAACTCACTTTTACTAAACTTGGCATACAGCTAATTATCTCGCAAAATCTACAAAACTGTCCTTAAGTGTTCGGCATGCTTATGTTCATCCCGAGAGTATATTAGTATATCATCAATAAATCCCACAACAAACTTGTCTAGTAATGGCCAAAAAAGCAATTCATTAGATCCATGAACACCGCAAGGGCATTTTTCAAACCGAATGGCATGACTAGAAATTTATAATGCCCATACCTCGTTCAAAAAGCAGTCTTAGGCATGTCTGAGTCCTTCATTCTCATTTGGTAGTATCCCGATATCAAGTCTATCTTGGAAAACACAGTGGCTCCCTTCAATTGATCGAACAAGTCAAATATCCTTGGTAAAGGGTACTTGTTCTTCACGGTTACTTTATTAAGTTGACGATAATCTATTCATAACCTCATGGAACCATTTTTCTTTTTCACAAATAGCACTGGATCACCTCATGGAGAACTACTCAGTCTTGCAAAACCTTTATCTGTCAACTCTTGCAACTGTGCCTTCAATTCTTTTAACTCTGTTGGAGCCATTCTGTAAGGTGCAATTGATATAGGTGCAGTGCCGGTAGCTAATTCGATACCAAATTTGACCTTTCTAACCGGAGGTAACCCTGGAAACTCTTCTGGAAATACATCTGGGTACTCACATACTACCGAACTGATTCAGTCTTCAATTCTATTTCTTTAGCATTCATCACAAAAGCTAGATAAGCCTTATACCCTTTCCTTACATACCTCTGGGCCGACATGTGAGATATCACTACCGGTGACCTGTCTTGATCATCTGATTCAACACGAAGAGTGTTCCCATTTTCACATCTCAATTCAATATATTTCTTTCCACAATTTACTATCACATCATGAGTGGTTAAATAGTCCATACCAAGAATAATATCAAATTCATCAAAGGAAAATATCATTATATTTGCCTTAAAATAATGACCTCTAATCATTAATGGGCAATCTTTGCATACTTTATCAACTAACACACTTTTTCCTAAAGGATTAGCACCTTTAACACAAATTCTGTAGACTCTACGGGTATACTCATTCTAGATACTAATTTCATGCATATATATGAATGGGTAGATCTCGGATCTATTAAACCAATAACTTTAGTATCATAGAGAGAAAAGGTACCCGTAATCACATCAGGAGATGATGCTTCTTCGTAAGCGTGAATGGCGTAAGTTCTCGCAGTGCTCGGCCTTTGGTCTCGCAGCCTGCTCCTTGTGAGTAGTCTTACTACTTGCCCCGCTTCTCGGGTTTCTATGTGATCTTCCTCTAGTAGTGCCTTCCGGTCTTGCCTCTTGAGGCTTCTCTTTTTTATCCACTTCTGGACAATCTCTAATAAAATGGTCTAAAGACCTACACCTGAAGCAGGCTTTTTCATTTGCTCGACATTCACCGAAGTGACGTCTTTCACACTGTGGGCACTCCGGTCTACTGGGTCGGGGTTGCCAATACTAGCAACTGATGTAGTCTGGGCTTTAGGCCCTGAGTACTGTTTACTCTTACTCTTATTTGAAAACTCAACTGAAGTAGTTGATCGGGTTGAGAAGTATCTTGACTTCTTAGATGGTGATTGAAATGTGCTCATCTGTCTCTTTCTCGAGTCACGAGACTCTATCTCAGCCTTTCTTTTCTCCTTAATTAGGTCTTCAGCCTTACAGGCTCTGTCTACTAACACAACAAACTCTTTCAATTCAAGGACACCAATGAACAACTTTATTCTTCATTTAGCCCGTCCTCAAACCTCTTACACATAATGGCTTCCGAGGACACGCACTCTTGAGCGTACTTACTGAGTCTTACAAATTCACGCTCGTATTCAGTTACTGTCATCTTTCCTTGCTTCAGTTCAATGAATTCCTTTCTCTTCTGGTCAATAAATATTTAACTTATATATTTCTTTTGAAACTCTTCTTGAAAGATCTCCCATGTGATCCTTTCCCTTGGTACCACCCACACAAGGGTATTCCACCATTGGTAAGCAGAATCTCTCAAAAGGGAAACTACACACTTCATGCACTCTTCAGGTGTGCACAATAGCTCATCATATACCCGAATGGTGTTTTCGAGCCAGAACTTTGCTCTTTCTGGATCATCGTCCTTACTAGCCCTGAATTCCTTAGCTCCTTGCTTCTGGATCCTATCAACTGGAGGCTTTTCTCTTCTTACAACTTCTACTACATAGGGAGCTACATGAGTAGGTTGAGGAATAGATGGGGGTGGAGGAGGTAAAGCATTCGGATTTGCTCGAACGTACTCTGTGTACCAATTACTCATCATTTAGAGAAAGGATTCTCGTGCCTCTTGCCCCTAACCTAATGTCTCGGGTCTACTTTCAACTGGCGCGGTCCCTTACACGGGAGCCGGCGCAATACTTGTAGCATCATTAGCAGCAGCTTAATCAGGATCAGGATCCATTAACTATATCAAATACAATTTAAAATGTCAGGAGTCGTCACACTATCATTACACAATCACTCTTATGCATGGCATGTGTAGCTAGACTCATACTCACGCTACGTTAGTTTGAGAATCGACTAAACCGTAGCTCTGATACCAGTAAATGTAACACTCATTACCCGTCACCAACGATGGGACCGAATGCGAGGCATTACCATACTTAGCCTTACTTGCACGCGTAGTAATGGGCTATAACATTTTGTTCAAAACCCATTTCTTACTCATTCTTAGCTTGCGTAGCCCTAAACATACCCCTGAGAGATTTTGAGATTTAAACGAGGACTTTTATTAACTTGGAAAACTTTTCATCAAAATAGGGGCCACACGCCCGCGTTGAACTAGGGACACGCCCGTGTGCCCCTAAAACATGCCCGTGTCTTCCACCCGTGGTCGACACTAACTAATTTCACACGGCCTTGACACGCCCGTGGCCCTGGCCCGTGTGCCAAACCTTGTCATTCTAACTTATCCACATGGCCTATACACATGCCTGTGTGCTTCAATCGTGTGGCGATTTAAATTTCAAATGCAAGTTGTGGACTTCACACGGCTTGGGCATATGCCCATGTGCTAGCCGTGCCTCCCACACGGTCTAGACATACACCCGTGTGTCTACCCATGTGGACAATTAGCAGGCTATCTACCAAGTCATTTTGCCACCCTACATCAAACACATGCAAACTCCAGTTCAAATAATTCCAATTTAAAAGATAACCAATCAATATCTCTAGGAATTTAAGAAATCGAAACATACACAAGAGCGTACACTTCATGAAATTTACCTTTATTGAGCAAAAGGATTTGCCAAGTATTGGCCTAACTCAAGACCATTTACAAAATGACTTTAGTAACATGCATAACCAACACTTTGACTAACAATTATAACTTAACAAAATACTCGAGTCCTATACATTCCATACTCAAAATAAGTCTAAATTGTTATACTAAAGTGATGTTGATAGTGTAATTCTGAGCTCCGACGTCCAATGATCCTCGAGCTAACTTGGCGAAACTACAATGAAAAGGGAAGAGAAAGGGGTAAGCATATAGCTTAGTAAGTTTGCATGAAACTCTAGGATGACAATTTACTCAAACTATAATCATTCATATCATGAAACAATGGCGACATAGTACCAGTGAATAAAAGTACTTACTCGTACTTATTCACACTTATTCTTACTTACTCTTACCCATCTCATTTCAATATGATCTGGTAACTATTACTTACTCAAGATACCTGTATCACTGATTCATGTAGTTTAGCACATTTTCTAACATAACCATAAACTCACATCTTTATCATTCATACCATGAACATCACTCAAGGCCATCCATAAATAGATTTGGATCTAGGCCAACTCACATACTTGACTCTTTTACTTATGAATAAATCAGATCATCATGAATCATTCAAGCTTAACATACATAAGATTTTATGCCAATGCCATATCCCAGATATGGTCTTACAAGGGATCACTCCTTAGTGCCGACACCATATCCCAGATATGGTCTTATATGGGATCTCATAACTCGATGTCGATGCCATGTCCCAGACATGGTCTTATACGAGATTGAACTTAGATGTCTATGCCATATCCCAGATATGGTCTTACACGAGATCGTTCTTTGGTGCCGAAGCCATATCTCAGATATGGTCTTATACGGGACCTTTCCTTTCTCATATGCATACATAGGTAATATATTTACTCCGGAACTATAACCGAAACTACAATTTAGCCTGTTCTCATCGTTTACTCATCGAGCTCGATTTCGTTCACAATAACATGCATTAGCATAATAATGAACGATTTCAATTATCGAACATTATGAAATACTAATTTCATACAAACTTACCTCGAATCTCAAAATGTGTCTCAGTGCTCGATTTAGTCTTCAACTTTGTTCTTGCCTTGATTTCGATCCGGGCTTCTTGTTTCTTGATCTATAATAATAAATTTCTCTTGTTAAACATATGCATTGACTAAATTGTCTCATAAATCATATTTTGGAAAAAAAATATGATTTTGCCCTTAAACTTTCACATAATTACACTTTCGTCACTAGGCTTGTAAAGTGATTTTCATTCAACTTTCTTACATTTCAAGCCTAGCCGAATCATTTTCTCAACTATAACAACATTAAATCCCTACTATTTCACTCATGTATGACCATTTCTATAACTTTACAAATTTGTCCTTCTCATGCATCTTTCATAAAATCACTTAGAAAAAGATGTTTATCATACATCAAACTTTCATATTCTTCCATAAAACATCAAAATACTTGCATGTCATACATGGGTAAATTTTTGAACATAAACCCTAGCTCAACATATGGCTAGAAATAGCTAAATCGAGCTACGAGGGTTTCAAAAATATGAAGAACATTAAAAACGGGGCTAGGATGCACTTACCTTAAGCTTGAAAATGAACAAAACCCTAGCTATGGAGTCCTTGCAAATTTCGGCACCATGGGGAAGAAGATGGACATGATTTTTGGCTTATTTTCCCTTTTTATTCTTTAATTAACCAAATGACCAAAAAGCCCTTAATGGCCCTTTCTTAATATTTTTCATTCCCATTTACATTTTTGTCCATCATCAAATATAATGGTATAATTGCTAAATAAGGACCTCTAGGATATTTCATAATTTTATTTCATCCTTGAACCTTCCAGAATCTCATATTTTCTATTCTTTGCAATTTAGTCCTAATGGACAATTTATTCACTAATTAATAAAATTTCTTCATGGACCTCATAAGCCTTGTAAAAATCATTTAAACACATATTTTCTACTTCGCATTTGTGGTCTTGCACCACTATTCTACCTAAGCCCCTAAATCGGATAGTTACACATAAATTATTACTTATCATATAACCTAACTTAATGAACATTCCATCACCAATATACTTAGCATCTCACTTATATTTTCAAATCCGCACCTCAAGACTTATACTTATCATGAACCATGACTTAATTCAAGCACTCATTAAGAAAGCATATCAACCAAGTTACACATAAACTCACCTAGACCGAGATCATACACACAAACATAAACATAGCAACCATGTTTCACATATAATAAGCCAAGGCCAAATTGCTAAAACCAAAAACAAAAAGCACTTAACCAAGAACACATAAAATCGAACTTAAACATAGCGATCAAGCCATTTTTGCATGGCTATATATATACATGTTCCAAAATCAAACATGCCATCTATGTTATACATGCCATAAGCCCAAATTCAACTTAGTAAAATATCAAAAAAAACAGCCGATAGTGTGATTGGCTTTGCTGACGATCCCCGAGCTCGTAACGTAATTCCAAAATCTATAAAATAGAGGTAACAAGAACACACACAGAGTAAGCTATTTAATATGAGTAATTCATAAGCAAAAACATTTATATTAACACTTGTCTAATAACATTAGATTAACAAGGCCGAATATACATATCCTCAAATACAAAGTTATGATTTTAATCATGCATTCATATATCATATGGATAAATGCATAATTACACATGAACATATATATGAATCTCTCTAGTAATATTACATATACCTCATTTGGCCGAAAATACACAATCACATATACTTACACATAATTCACATTTATAACTTAAACATTTATGCAATTAATTTAACATCCAACTTACCTTATTTTCACAACTTAAGATAAGCACATACCTGAACCTTTTATTCGATTTCACATTCGGTCTTTACTTAACATTGCCCGTTGAACCGTTCAAAACTAAAAAGGATATGCGGATAGTCGGATGCTCGTACAATGCCAACATCCTAGACGTTGTCTTACATGTAATCATATATCGATGCCACTGTCCCAGACAGGGTCTTACACGAATCAAATACGACGTCGATGTCCCAGACATGGTCTTACATGTAAAAACAAGTCGATGCCAACGTCCCAAACGTGGTCTTACATGATAACACATATCGGATATCCTATGTCATGAAATATGTATCCTAACTATTCCTAGGGTTCGTACGGGGCTTCCGGACATCAGATCTCGATCGAATCAAACAAGGAACATAGCCAATTCTCAATTTCACATTCGACTAAGGCATAATTTTAATCAAATAATTCATATTATCACATAGAAATATATATTCATAAATATAACAACATTTAAATGCTTATTGACTTACCTCAGATGTCAACAGTCAGTAAAATCGACTAATCGACTACTTTCGTTTTCCGTGGTCCAAATTTGATTTCTTTGGTTCTTGATCTAAACATATTCAAATTAAGCTTATTTAAACACCATTCCATTCAATTTAGTCTAAAAACACAAAAATGGGCAAATTACCATTTTACCCCGACATTTCACACTTTTTACAATTTAGTCACTATTGCACAAAACACAAAATACACAAAATTTCACATTGCCCATGCTTGGCCGAATATTACCTATGTTCATACAAGTCCATACATTTTATTTATTTCACATTTTAGTCCCTCAAAAATTTATTTTGCAATTTAGTCCAAATTATTCAAATTCATCAAAAATTCAAAGACAAAACATGTTAATCTAAAACATATCTTCCATATTTTATCATCAAACAAACAAAAATCACAAACTACCATCAATGGCATGACACAAAATCATCATCAATTTCAAAAATTCAAGCATGGGTTTTGTACATCTCGTAGCACCGATCTCAAAAACGTAGAAATTATCAAAAACCGAATAAAAACTAACCTTGAATCAAGCCAAAATAGGTGCCGAAATTTTGAAGAACATGAAAGCTTTCTTCTTTCGGCCATTTAAAAGATGATAATGGCTATTTTTTTATGTTTTCTTTATTATATTATAACATTAGTTTATATTATTATTAATTTTAATTTATAAAATTAACATATAATAACATATAATAATAACATGTTGCCGTCCACTATATATTAAAATGGCATAATTACAACATAAATCCTCCATATTAAAAAGACAACAACAATTAGGCACTTTCACAACTAACCATCAAATTTTTATTTTACGCGATTAAGCCCTTTTATTAAATTAGACACTCTAATGACAAAATTAAAACACGAAAATTTAACACAAGCAAATTCACACATAATAAACACTAAAAATAATTTTTAAAATATGTTTTGAACTCAGATTTTGTGTTCCAGAAACTACTATTCTGATTAGGGTCAAAATTTGATTGTTACAACTCTCTCCCCTTAGGGATTTTAATCCCCGAAAATTTTACCGATGAATAGATTTGGATAACACTCTTTCATTCTATCCTCTGACTCCCAAGTTTCTTCCTCAACTCCGTGTTTATGCCACAATACTTTAACTAACAGAATTTTCTTATTTCGCAATTCTTTAATCTCATGTGCCAGAATGCAATCGGTTCTTCTTTATATGTCATATCGGACTTAATCTCAATCTCTGTCAGACTAATCACATGTGAGGGATCAGATCGATATCTATGAAGCATCGGAACATGGAATACATTGTGGATCTTTTCTAGCTCAGGTGGCAATAGTAATCTATAAGCAACCAGCCCGACTTGCCTTTACGACCAAAATCTGAGTATTTTCTTCCACGGTACGACTTTCAAAAACACTTTATCTCTGATCTGAAACTCTATATCTTTTTGTTTCAAGTCTGCATATGATTTATGACGATCCGATGTTGTTTTCAGACTATCGCGAATCACTTTCACATCATATATTCCAAATTCACAGATAGCTTCGAATTTCAGATCTCTTTAATCTCACAACTAAAATTCTGATCTGACTTTCACTGTACATCATCCTTAGCTGAAACTACTTATAGCTATATTAATTTGTTTCCATTTTCTACTCACATTCTCTGACGATTTTAATCCTGTGAATCATTTTCTCGCAAAACTCGATCCTGAAGTAACGGAGTTCGATAACTGATTATAATAACAACAGTCTTTCTTAGTTACTTTGCAATTCTAAAACATGGTGACAAATAAATATTTAGAGAATTTGGTTTGTGTTTCCCAATTTTAATACAATTTCATACTCATAGATTATTGTAATCTCTCTTAGAATTACCATAAAATTTCATATCTCAATCCAAAACAATGATAACTGACACCATAGACAGATTTACCAACACAGAAACGAATAAATTAATTGTTTTATCAAAAGAGAAAATCTATACATATAGAGAGATTTTTCATACAGTTAACCATATTTCATATAACTTCATCTTTTTCAATGATAAAGATAATCCCGATATAACATTCATCAACCCTCCATCTCTAAAATCAACAAAGTCAGAATATCACATTTCACGCTCATTATCTATATCATATCTCGGACTGTTGTGTATCTTGTTAATCCCATATGAACACCACTGAGAGTTTCTTGTAGTAGTTGTTGTATATTCGTAGAACTTTTTCAGTATGCACACTCTATCTCGAAATAAAAAATAATCATCGATACCACATCTGAGGTTCTGAATCAGAAATCAATTTATGTTGAACTCCTTTTTAACTTATAATTCACTGACACATTTTTGAATTTCACAACTTCATTATATAAAATTTATTTAGCCTCTAATTCAACTAAAAACTATTCATTACCTAATAAAATCGATCACGTATTCATCGCCTAATCAAAGCATTCGAAACTATAATCATTTTCCTTGGCTAAGAATCATTTACAAACTTAAAAGTTTTTTTTTCGACAATTGAAACTAGCCTTGCTGTGCCAAGTTTAGATCTTTCTTTGACATTAAACCTTTTATAATCATCAAATATTTCACATAACTCTTTTTATGCAACTTTAACTGTATAGAATCATAAGATATCTCTGCACATTCTTGTATTAGAATACATTTTGAACTATTCATTAACATAAGGACGAAAATCGTAATCTCTTTATTGAAATTAAACTAAACCAAAAATGATATATCGGTCGAAATTATCTTCATGCAAAAGAAAAATTCAACAAATCAACTAACTTTAATTTATCACAACATTTCCCAGATAGAATCATTCCGATAGATATAATTCGGTATCAAGCCTTCAAGAATACGAGTTCTTCTTCCAAACAATCCCTCAATTCACACATGTACGTTCAAAGTTTATTTCCAGTCAGGTGAACAAATCTAGACACATATATAACCCAATTGTCTTTTCAATCAAACAATTCAGATCAGACTAAACTACTAAATCGATCTTTTCAAAGAAATCTTTTCTCCTTGTTAAAAAATGATAACCCAAACATATTGTTTCACAGATTTGATATTATTATTCTATCACTTTCACTTTTATCAATGTCAGACCTTCACGAGAACTAGAAAAGAGTTTATAATAAAGCTGTCTCATCTATTAATCATCGAAGTTCTGAATTATACTATAGTCACCTTTATCAGATAAAAATCATTGGGCCTTAATAAGAATGATGTCTCAACCCTATAAATAGATATTATCCCGACTGTTAATGAAGCATTCGAACACAGAGAAAAATCAAATGTAATTTTAATAGTAACCTCTGTAGAAACACAACTTTTATAACTCTGAGAACGGTACCACCGTACTCTCATATTTCAGGCCAGAAATTATAATTATAAACGATATAGCCATTTTTTTTTGTCAAATAGATATCTCTTACAGATAATCACATAGATTCACAAGAAAACCAGAATAGCAAAATTACAAACACAAGATATCTAAAAATTACAACCCAGATAGAATGATATCAATTCCAATGATATCCCAGAAAATGTCCAAAAAGAACAATGTCACTCATAAATATTGAAATCCATAGTAACAGAAGTAATACAATCTTCACATATAGAGTATTAGTATCATTCAGATTTTAACGTCGATTTTCATATCCACACAAGGGAATAAATACTAGAGAAAGACATAGCAATATCAAACGTAACCCAAATAGATTAACCATGATTTCGTCTATCAGTACATTTAGCTATCGTTCTCACATGATAAGAATCTTCTTTCTAGAATTAAATAGTCATATATGCTTCTGAGAATAAATGTACACATAGAATGCCTAGAAGGAATAATAGTAATTGCCCGACAATAACAATTACACTCAATCATCAATACAATATAAACATTATTCAACTGTCTAATTCTGTCATCGAAAATTTTCACATTATCCCATCGCTAACAAAATTAAATATCAGAAAAGCTTCCAGTTAATAATTTCTTTAGGTAACATACCTGAATACGTCATTTAGTCAAAATTAACTTCTTATTTACCAGTGACTCTACATAATCTAAATAGTCTTCAGAACTATCCAATATCCCTTTTAGTATTGTCTTCACTTGCAGATTCATTATCTTTTCTGACCACATTACTAATCTTTCAAGTACGGACTTCTCTAACTCCACACCCGTGAGCTTTTTCATCCCAAATTCTTACAGATTTCATTTTAACATTTCACTGATAAGGGGGTGAGGGTAGTAAAGCCTCAAATTTAACTCTCACATAAATGCATATAATACATACTATCACAAATAGTCAGTTCATTAGTAATTTCACATTCTCAAATCATTTAATAAACTTGTTCTTTTTATCACTTTTATTCTTAACACATTATTCATTTGCAAACTCAAATCACTATTTCACAATCAGAGCATTTCAGATAGCAATCATAACTCAAATATCATATCTCATATGCTCATATAATTACAACATTTATCAATAACAACATGTCATACAATTTGATTCTTACCTTTACGAGTCTCAACTCATTATCAACACATTTTCCACTCAAATAGTTACATATTTACTTCTGTACTATCAGAATTAGCTCATTTGGAAAACTTATCTATCTCATCAAAATAATTTTCGTCAAAGTCGAGAGATATCACACTATCTCAAATTAAATATGGCATGTATAGCTAAACTCTCATACGCTATGGTAGTTCTAGAACCGGCTAAATTATAGCTCTGATACCAATCAAATGTAACACCCCTTAACCCGTATCATCGCTGGACTAAGGTTATGAGGTATTACCGAACAAATCACAACTCAAAGCAGACATTCATATCTTCTCATGCTTCGTAAATTAATCACATCAAATCACTTATCCCATTCAAAATTCAAACATTAATACTCTCAAGTTCATATCATTCGCATATTAAAAATTTATTTAATCATAAAACATTACTTAAATATATTGAACAAACATCAACACAAATATTTCATAAGCTGAGTATCAAACATATAACTTTCATACTTGCTCATATTAAAACCAAACATATTCATTTCATACATGAGACATTTTAAAATATTACCAATTGATCGAGTATATTTATATACATTACTATTTCATGCACCACTCACTATAATATCTTTAATCATTTTCGAACTTCAAAGACATTTCGTAACATCTAACCCCCATGCTCAATCATCAAACCAAAATACATAAACATGCATATGTCACTATAATCACATCAAACATTTATGAACATAAAGAATAATTAATAATATACCAAATTTGCATGCTTTATAATCAATTCAAAGTGCACATATACTAAATCATTCAAGAGAAATAAAGTTGCATACTTTGCCATTACAACCAAAACATAATAACATATATATATTTGAACATATAATCTTCTTATATCTAGTATGCGTTAAGACATCCATTAATTCAATTTCGTTCATTTAACAATTGCCAAACTTACCATAAACTTACCCATTTTAATTTATTACAAGTCTATACGCATAAACTATAATAATTTTAAGCATCTTGAACATAAATAACAACTAATATTACACTTGTTTCATATGCCTAATTTATATGCTTTAATATATACCAAAATTTCATTCACACAATCAAGTCGAACTGCTTTCTTATTCGGTCATTCTATATAACATTCAATACATAAAATATATATTTAGATAAATATACTATAAACTAAATATCATGCTCATCTTTATAATTCCAATGCCATATTCATATATACAAATACACTTACATTATCAAAGAAACTAAACCTCAAACATTAATAAACCACATCAACTTCAATTCATCGATATGCCATTAAAAACCAATTAATAAACTAGCCACATATACAATTTGAACCTTATACCAAACTTATTTATTTCATTTTCATTTTATAACATTCAAAACATATACATTCATGCCTTTATAGACCGACCCTAAATAATCAAACAGCATAGCCGAACATATAACCAAACCACATATTTAGCTATTTTAAATTCATCACATATCCGAATACACAAGCACATTATAACAAATTTTGTAGCAACCCATAAGGCCGAACATGCATAAATTATTACTTATCATATAACCTAACTTAATGAACATTCCATCACCAATATACTTAGCATCTCACTTATATTCTCAAATCTGCACCTCCAGACTTATACTTATCATGAACCATGACTTAATTCAAGCACTCATTAACAAAGCATATCAACCAAGTTACACATAAACTCACCTAGACCAAGATCACACACACAAACATAAACATAGCAACCATGTTTCACATATAATAAGCCAAGGCCAAATTGCTAAAACCAAACACATAAAGCACTTAACCAAAAACACATAAAATCAAACTTAAACATAGCGATCATGCCATTTTCGCATGGCTATATATATACATGTTCCAAAATCAAACATTCCATCTATGCTAACATGCCATAAGCCCAAATTCAACTTAGTAAAAAAAAAAACTATGGATACTGTGGTTGGCTTTGCTAACGATCCCCGAGCTCGTAACATAACTCCAAAATCTATAAAACAGAGGTAACAAGAACACACACAGTAAGCTATTTAAGCTTAGTAAGTCATAAGCAAAAACATATATATTAACACTTGTATAATAACATTAGATTAAGAAGGCCAAATATACATATCCTCAAATACAAAGTTATCATTTTAATCATGCATACATATACCATATGGATAAATGCATAATTACACATGAACATATATATGAATCTCACTACTAATATTACATATACCTCATTTGGCCGAATATACACAATCACATATACTTACACATAATTCACATTTATAACTTAAACATTTATGCAATTAATTTCACATCCAACTTACCTTATTTTCACAACTTAAAATAAGCACATACCTGAACCTTTTATTTGATTTCACATTTGTCTTTACTTAACTTTGCCCGTTGAACCGTTCGGAACTAAAAAGGATACGCGGATAGTCGAAAGCTCGTATAATGCCAACATCCTAGACGTGGTCTTACATGTAATCACATATCGATGCCATTGTTCCAAACAGGGTCTTACACGAATCAAATACGATGCCAATGTCTCAGACATGGTCTTACACGTAAACACAAGTCGATGCCAACGTCTCAAACGTGGTCTTATACGATAACACATATCGGATATCCTATGTCATGACATATGTATCCTAACTATTCCTAGGGTTTGTACGGGGCTTTCGGACATCGGATCTCGATCGAATCAAACTCAGAACATAGCCAATTCTCAAATTTACATTCGGCTAAGGCATAATTTTAATCAAATAATTCAAGTTATCACATAGCAATATATATTCATAAATATAAAAACATTTAAATGCTTATTGACTTACCTCAAACGTCAGCGGTCGGTAAAATTGACTAATCGACTACTTTCGTTTTTCCCCGGTCCAAATCTGATTTCTTTGGCTCTTGATCTAAACATATTCAGATTAAGCTTATTTAAACACCATTCCATTCAATTTAGTCTAAAATGAATAAATGGAAAATTACCATTTTACCCCTAATATTTCACACTTTTTACAATTTAGTCCCTATTGCACAAAACACAAAATACACAAAATTTCACATTTCCCATGTTTGGCTGAATATTACCTATGTTCATACAAGTCCATACATTTTATTTATTTACATTTTAGTCCCTCAAAAATTTATTTTTGCAATTTAGTCCAAATTATTCAAATTCATCAAAAATTCAAAGACAAAACATATTAATCTAAAACATATCTTCCATATTCTATCATCAAACAAAAAAAAATCACAAACTACCATCAATGGCATAACACAAAGTCATCATCAATTTCAAAAATTCAAGCATGGCTTCTTGCATCTCGTAGCAACGATCTCAAAAACGTAGAAATTATCAAAAACCGAACAAAAACTAACCTTGAATCAAGCCAAAATAGGTGCCAAAATTTGAAAAACATGAAAGCTTTCTTCTTTGCAATATTCAACCACTTAAAAGATGATAATTGCTATTTTTTTATGTTTTATTTATTATATTATAACATTAGTTTATATTATTATTAATTTTAATTTATAAAATTAACATATAATAACATATAATAATAACATGTTGTCATCCACTATAAATTAAAATGGCATAATTACAACATAAATCCTCCATATTAAAAAGACAACAACAATTAGGCACTTTCACGACTAACCATCAAATTTTCATTTTACGTGATTAAGCCCTTTTATTAAATTAGACACTCAAATGACAAAATTAAAACACGAAAATTTAACACAAGCAAATTCACACATAATAAACACTAAAAATAATTTTTAAAATATTTTTCGAACTCAAATTTGTGGTCCCGAAACCACTATTCCGATTAGGGTCAAAATCGGGCTATTACAGAACCAAACAAGAAGCAGTTCTCTTCGAACACCACATGTTGAGAAATAAACACCCGTCCATCCGGAGCAAGACACAGTTGGGACCGAAACTCTAACTTATACTGTTTAAATAGTCAGAGATACGGATAACAACAACAACCAAAAACACAAAGGTGATCATATTCCAGAGGAGTACCATAAATCACTAAATACGGAGACTGATTTTGAAGAACCAGAGTGGGCAACCGTTTTATGAAATGAACAACACATGAAAAGGCAAATTCCCAGTATATAATTGGCAAATGGGCTTGAACTAGTACTGTAAGCCCAACTTCCACTATATGACGGTGCTTTCTTTCGACAATCCCGTTTTGCTCAGACATGTGTTGACACGTAACACGATGGAGAGTTCCATGCTCAGCCAACAAGGAAGTAAATGAGTGAAATTCACCACCCTAGTTACTCTGAAACTACTTTATATCTTTGTCAAACTAAACTTTCACCAATTTTTGAAAATGAATAAAACAATCAGTAGCTTGATAATTCTTCTAGAAAAAAATAACCTTGTAAACCTACTACAAACATCAACAAACGAAACATAATACCAACTAGTCGTAGAACTAACAAAAACCGGTCCACATAGATCAAAAATAATTAAATCAAACGGACGATGATACACGATGGTAGAAGCCAAAAATGGTAACTTGTGTGACTTCCCTTGTTGAGAAGCAGAACATACATAATACATTTTATTAGTATCAACAAAACATTACAAGTTTTTAAAACCAAACTGATAATATTCGATGATGGGTAACCAAGTCGACGATGCCACAATTCAAACAAATTACGCTTATTAGAAAAGGAAGAGCTAGTGCCAAACTTCGTATTATGAAGAGGCATGTCAGGGCCTCGAATGGATCCCATATTGTCAGAAGATGACACCAGAGAAAATCGATACAATCCCTCATGTGTGTAGCCTCAAAGCAAAATCTATTGGGTTTGTATATCATTTACAAGACAATGAGCAGGTGAAATTTGAAAAACACATTATTATCCTGAGCAAACTGAGAAACTAATCGCAATTTTTTTTCAAATCGTAGGTACATGTAACACATTTGTTAAATGCAATAATTTACGAGAAGTGGAAATAGCACTGTAACACCCCAAACCCAGCCTAGAAGTTAGGCCCGAATCTGGCATGTCACATTGGGGTGCTTTTCGAGAAACCATGGTCCCATTTGAAAACCTTTCTTGATATTAAAAACTAAAGTCCCAGTTTGCATTTGTTAAAAAGTTATTACCAAAAAAACTTTGTTGGTTGCGGAAACTTAATTAAAATGATTGACTTATGAAAACGTGATGTTTACGACCTATTCGGGAAAGCGTAGTATTTTGAAAGTAGATATTGTTTTGGAAAATCATGATACAAAGTTTAGCAGATTTAAGACATACTAAACTAAAAATCCAAAACTAAAATCAGAATTTAAGGGAGGCCTTATTACAAAATATTAACCCAAGTTAAAAATAAGTAAAATACTAGAATCCAAAACTGCTCGTAGTGTGGCCACTTCCGAGTCCTCTAGCACGTCGAACCGCTTACTGAGGATTACCTGAGAAAAAATAATAAAAAGTGGGTGTGAGTTTACGAAAACTCAATATGCATAACCCTCATCAATAAGAACATGAATCACAACAGTTTGGGCCGAAGCCCATTTCAATAACGGTGGCAATTGGGCCTTAGCCCATAAAAGCCTCAGTTGGGCCTTAACCCATAAATGTCACGAATCATATTTATCTGGGCCTGAGCCCATATCAAATAAAACCACATATGCAATGCATTAATGCCCATACCAACCCTGCACTCCATCTCCTGTCCAACCCTGCACTCCTGTGGAGATTTAATCGACCCACCCATCCCTACACTCTTTATGTAGCACCGATTGCGGCACTAACTTATCGGTGCAACATAGCTGCTCGGTGGCTAAAAGCCTTCGGTGGATCCACAGTCATCAAGCGACTATGCGATCCTATCTGCACTTCCCCTTTCGGATAATCCCATCCCCACACAACATAATAACACATGAATGCAACATACAATAATAATCATACGATAACAATCATAAATCATATACAAGAATAATCATATAACATGTAGGGACATTTTTATCTTTTTTACCTTCCAAGGGCATATCGGTCATTTTACCCATCGAGGGTATTTCCGTAATTTACCTACCAAGGGTATTTTCGTAATTTACCCACCAAGGGTATTTTTGTAATTTACCCACCAAGGGTATTTTCATAATTTACCCACCAAGGTTATTTTTATAATTTTGCACCTGCAATGGCCTTTTTGAAGGCCCAAAGTTGCCCCGAGCGACTCGGCTACCATTTTCGGTTTTTACCAGACTATTGGGCCTAAACTCGATTTTAGCGCATTCAGGCCCACGCGCTTGTGTGGCCCACGTAGCACAAATCTAGCCACGTATATAAAATTCACCTAGTCTAGTTCACTATATACTACACCATCATACATTTTATTCAATTGGGCCCACTTCTACCATCGTGGCCCAACAAATTTCAACCCACAAGAACACTCATCGATGGCCTCAACTATCGCGTCGAAGCCCCCACACGTGCGCTCGCACGTCTATGTGGCTACTATTACCGTGACCAGCACTTCGGCATTTGCCGCTCTACAATTAGAGTAGAGAGAGTTGCACACCTGATAGGAATTCTGAAGTTGCTAAACCGCGCTCCCAAAGCTCCTATGCCCAACGCCCACCAAGGTATCTTAACTCTCCTCATAGAATGCTCTATATATAACTAGCTTCTCACCTTCCTTCTTCATATCTTTCTGATGTGGGATCCTTCAGCTAGCAGAGTTTAAATCCAACTCAAACTCTTGCCGCCCCATTTTAGCAAAATAAATACTCCCTTGCTTGTCATGAGATTCGAACCCAGGCTCCCCTATAGCATAATCCATGCCGCTAGCCACTTTACCAACTAGCTCCTTATTTCTAAAATCATGCGCAACTAAATATAAGTCCTACGGCCAAATTCAAAAATCCATTTAAAAAGAAAACTAAAATGCAAGTACCAAGACTTGAACCTTGGACCTCCTTCCTTCCTTGTGGCCACCCTTGCCTCTTATGTGGCGCCACTTTGCCACTACACCACACACTCCACTTGTCATTTTTCCTCACATTTTATTCTTAAAGCCTACCTACCAACTCCTAGGGTTTTTTTCACCTAAAGCCAAAATTTTTCCTATGGCCTAACTTTAACCCGGGACTTCATAAAAGCCTCCTAACCTTCCAAAATCACTCACATACTAGATCCAACTTGCCTTAGTACCATTCTCTTGTTCTCAAAAATTTTAAATGCTACTACCCCCAAGGCCCATTAGGCCCAATCCTACTAGGCCTAGTTTTAGGATGTTACAAGCACTATGACCCAAACACACACAATATGAACACAAGTACCATCACCCATAAGTAGAGGGATTTTACCTGAATATTCACTCGGATTATTCAATATAAAAGCCTCCTAACATACGTGGTTGGTGGCACCAGAGTCAAAGTACCAAACAGACATCTTGGTAGATTAGAAGGAAAAGACATAGACAACCCAGCAGAAACACCACTTGGTAAACTAGGCCTAGCAGAATTTATAGCAGCAGGCCCAACAAACTCAAAAGTAGAAAGACCAAAAGTAGACTCAGTTGAATTAATGTCAATAGACCCAAAAACAAGCCCAGCTGAATTAATGTCAACAGACCCAAATGCATGTGTAGTAGAGCTATCAGTAGCAGGCTCGATCGATATATACATAACAGGTCTAAACCCAGGCCTAATAGATCTAACGAGAGATAAAGATCCATATGGCAGTGGCCCACTTAGCTTTAGCGCACTTGAGCTACTAGGCTAGCTTAAGAGAATGGCACAGTAGAGACACCATGGGATTAGAACCCATAAGAAACTGAAAAGGAAAACCCAACAAATAAAAAAGAGTTTGGGTTCGGGGCAGCCATCGAAAACCCTTTAGAAGGCAAAGAGGAACACGATGTTTGAGGACCATCAAACGAACGATCGAACCGATAATAGCACTATTGAGCAAGGTGGCCAAGACGACTATAGATTTGACATTGAGGATGGCTACGATTTGTAACACCCCAAACCAGGTCTATGCGTCAAGACGAGTTTTGGTTTGTCACACAGATCGAACGTCCTTTTATTTTTTTCTAATGATTTAGGTGAAACCGTTCTATAAAACCTCTTGAATGTGAAGTTTAGTAAAAACCAAGAAAATGATTTGAAATCGATGAATTTAAGAAACATTAGTTGAAATCTTATCATTTAGTATTAAATTGTCAAAACCTTAAAGTAGTTTTAAAGAGTTCAAAAGAATTTGAAAATAAGAATAGTTAAAGAATCTCATATGTTTTAAAAAAACAAAGTATTTTAAGGAAACATTATAGGATTAACATAAGCCCATATTAAATATCTAAAATAAAATTTAAACCCATCCACACATAAAATCCATAAAATATTAATAAAGGCCTTATTACATCATATCCAAAATAGTAATTAAAAGAAAGCACTTAATAAAAGTTCATAGTTTATAAAACCCATGTTCGCAGTATGGCCTCTACAAAGTCATCCTCGGCCCAAGCCTCCGTCAATTGCCATTACCTGAGATGGAAAATTTAAGGGAGTGAGTTACTTAGAACTCAGTGTATACCTCACTTACTATATCCACTGGGCCAGATCATCAAGTCATTATTTTTGGGCTTGAGCCCATCAACGGATTTAGCAATATAATAAATGAAATGCATGTAAAATGAAATTTCCCAACAAAACCTAATTTCCATCAGCTACATACCACCCGTACCAACTAACACACCTGTGGGGATCAAGTCAACCCACCCCGCCAACACACCAATCATAGGCATAAAGCCATTTTTAATAATGTTGTGGTGCACCACCGAACTAGATTTTGGCAATAGGTCTTTCTTCTCTTCATCATTTATCCCAATCCCATGCAATCATGTATGCATAACAGTCTATATCCATATGATAATTTAACAAAAAGCCCATAATACATGAGTCTATATTTCAAGTTTTTATTTTGGCCCATAATACAAAATAACATTTAGCCCATTTAGCAATCTAGCAACTTTGGCCCATATATCGATCTAGCAGATCTTTGGCCCATTTAACGATCTAGCAGATTTTCGCCCATTTAACGATCTAACAGATTTTCAGCCCAATTAACGATCTAGTAGATTTTTGGCCCATTTAATGATATAACAGATTTTCAGCCCAATTAACGATCTAGCAGATTTTTGCCCAATTAACGATCTAGTAGATTTTCGGCCCATTTAAAAATTTAGCATATTTTAGGCCCAAATACACATAAGGCATAAAATTTACTATTTACCAATTAACCCATTGAGGGCCTTTTTCGTAAATTTCACAACTTTAACAATTTTCATGTATTTACAAAAAGTATTAATTATTACGCATTTTTTTATTTTGTCATCTTTACGATTTTTCCCAATACTTACGGTATAGTATCTAACCCGAGATAAGTGTGAAGTTACACACCTAGTTACTGTGAGAACTAGACTTTCCCGCTCGTCAATACCTAAACGCAACACGAAAAATTAGAACACTCTTATTTATTTACAATTGTATCTTAAAAATAACGATCTAGACTTTTACCCTCAGAATTTCGAACCACTACTATTTGTGGTTTCTCCCCGATTGATGGTTCGTTACCCGATGAAAATCTATGAACAAACAAAGGTTCGGGAGTACGAACGATTTCAAACAACTGGTTCTCCTCGGATGAAGGTCCACAACTCGATGGAAATTCTCGGATTCCCAAATAGTCCTTCGCTTAAACTTAGGGGAAATAGCGGAACCACCCCTCTTCCGAACACTATTTACCGCCCTTTTCGTCCCTATCTTGATTGTCTCTATTGACAAAAGATCATTAGTCCGATTAAATAATTATCGAAATTATGACTAACGGTTTTAAGAGCGAGATTGGCTTACCACAATTATCCTCGTTCCACAAGATGACAATTGAGCGATAACGTCCCCTAAAACGAAATTGATTAATAATCCATCTATACCAATATGTCGAGTAATATGAGAGTCCTTAATAATTCCTTACCTTAACACCTTAAATCAATTCCAACGATTCACGACGTTCACGAACACTTGAGTTTCAGCCTTCCACTATCACACTATTGTCCAAGGCTTGAAAGAAGAAAAGAAAAGATTGAAAAGAATACTTATGTATAAGAGAAGATTCGGCTATGAATAAACAAAGAAAAGAGAAATGATTCGGCCATGAGAGAAAACAGTGAAGGAAATATGGTTGAAATGAAAATAAAAGATGAAAGGAAGATATGATGTTGATTCGGTTTTCAAGAGGGAAAAGTGAAAGAAAAGAGATGAATTTTAGGAGCAATATGCATTCGGCATTGGTGAGAAAAAGAAAAGAAAAGAAAAGGTCTTTGATGGCTATGTGGTTTGGTCACAAAGAGAAGAAAAGATTTGGAGAGGAAGAGCAACTAAACCAAAATGGTCAAAAAATGGCAAAAAAAATTATTTACTCAAGTTTTGGCATATTCGGCTAGGGAGAAAATGGATGGAAAGAAAGTGTTTTGAAAAAGCAAAATGGCCAAAATCAAAACAAAATTACCTTTAGCACAAGATACATTCAGCTAACAGAGAAAACAAATGAAAGGAGAATAAGTGTTTTTGGGAAAAGATGGATGACCAAAAAGGGAGTATCACAACTACACAACCTTACCAAGCTTACCTCAAAATTTTGGCCACCCCTATCCCCAAAAACCCACTGTTCAAGTCAAAGTTGGCTACACCAACTTTCCAAAACATCCTCCTTGATAAGTGCCTTGTGTTCCCCTTCATGCCTTAATCAAATGATTCCTTTCCTTAAGTTAACACTTGCCTTTTTCCCATGGTCTTCTTGCCATAAAAATTTAATCCAACTCATCCTAATCCTTATCCATGACTGACACATGCTAGGAAAAAGCAAAATAAAAGCTTTCAAATTGCATGCTAGGAGATTCAACCTCTCCTCAAGTCCAACTTATAAGCGCCATCACCACTTTACTACTAGCTCATCTTATGCCATCTTTTATCACATAATTAACTTAACTTCAAGGTCACCTGACTAAATTACTCTTTAATAAAATTTTATTCTAATTCCAAGTAAACCCAAGCCTTCTCAAGACTATATTAAGCACATAAAAAAATCATACTCGAACTAACACCAAAGACTAGCAACATATTGATACTCAAATTTTAGGATGTTACAAATCTACCCCCTAAAAAAAATTTCATCCTCGAAATTTACCTGTTTAGAAGAGGTGAGGATATTGTTGCCGAATTGCATCCTTAGGCTCCCATGTAGCTTCCTCCACTCCGTGATTACGCCATAAAACCTTGACCAACGGCACGGTCTTCTTTCTTAGCACCTTAACATCTCGGTCTAAGATTTTCACTGGTTCCTCCTCAAAAGATAAGTCTGATCTCAACTCTACTTCTTCTACCGGTACTATGTGAGACGGATCCGATCTATAGCGCCTCAGCATGGAAACATGGAAAACATTATGAATTTGACTCAACTCTAGAGGTAATTCAATCTGATAGGCCACTGGACCAACACACTTCATCACACGATATGGTCCAATGAGCCTAGGGCTCAACTTGCCCTTCCTTCCAAATCTGAAAATCTTTTTCCAAGGTGAGACCTTCAGAAAGACCTAATCCCCCTCCGCAAACTCGATATCCTTACGCTTCAGATCTGCATATGACTTTTGTCTATCCGAAGCTTCCTTTAACCGTGCTCGAATAATTTTTACCTTTTCTTTCGTCTCAGATATCAATCCAGGACCCAACATCTGTCGTTCACCCAATTCAGTCCAACAAGTAGGACTACGACACCTACGACCATACAATGCCTCATAGGGTGCCATTTGAATGCTAGACTGATAGCTATTGTTATACGCAAACTCTGCCAACGGTAGAAAGTCTTCCCAACCACCTCTGAAGTCAATTACACAACCCCTTAACATGTCTTCCAATATCTGAATTACTCTTTCTGACTGACCATCTGACTGAGGATGAAAAGTCGTACTGAAGTTTAACTTTGTTCCCAAAGCTTCATGCAAAGCTTTCCAAAATTGTGATGTATACCTAGGATCCCTGTCTGATATAATAGACACTGGTACCCCATGTAACCTTACGATTTCAGATACATACAGCTTAGCCAACTTTTGTAATGAGTAATCTATACGATCTGGAAGAAAATGAGCAGTCTTCGTCAATCGATCAACTACTACCCAAACGAAATTTTTCTTAGTAGGCGTTAAAGGTAACCCACTAATAAAATCCATTGTTATCCGCTCCCATTTCCAAAGAGGAATCTTTACCGGTTGTAATAAGCCTGACGGTAATTGATGCTTCGCCTTCACTTGTTAACAAGTCAAACATTTTCCTACAAATTCAGAAATCTCACGCTTTAACCCTGGCCATCAATACCGTTCACGAAGATCTCGATACATCTTATTTCCTTCGGGGTGCATAGCATAAGGGCTATTATGCGCCTCCCGTAGAATCATTTGTCTCAAATCTGAGCCCTTGGGCATACAAACTCTTTCATGAAAACACAACACTCTATCCGTGTTTATACCAAAATCCCCTAATTCACCACTTTCAACTTGCTGAATTAAGGGTCCCAATTTTTCATCTGATATTTGCTTTTCCTTGATTTGATCTAACCACAGAGGCTTCACCTGAAGTTCCGCTAAAAGACTACCATCCTCAAGCAATCTCAGATGACCAAACATTACTCTCAAATCAGACACCACCTTACGACTTAACGCGTCTGCTACCACGTTAGCCTTTCCAGGATGATACTTGATTAAGAAATCATAATCCTTTAACAACTCCACCCATCTTCTTTGTCTCAAGTTTAACTCCTTTTGAGTAAGAAGATACTTAAGACACTTGTGATCCGTAAAGATAATAGACTTCTCACCGTAGAGATAATGCCTCCAAATCTTTAAAGCAAACACTACCGCAGCTAACTCCAAGTCATGAGTAGGGTAGTTTACTTCGTGTGGTCTCAACTGACGAGAAGCATAAGCCACCACTTTTCCATTTTGCATCAGCACACAACCTAAACCTGTGTGTGACGCATCACAGTAAACGGTAAATTCTTTTCCAGCTCAGGTTGAATCAAAACTGGTGCTTCCGCCAACATCTTCTTCAATTTTTTGAAACTCTCTTACTGTTTATCAGTCATACGTATAGTACTCCCTTTCACAACTGCTTAGTTAGGGGTGAAGCAATTAGTGAAAACCCCTCAACAAAGCGTCTATAATATCCGGCTAAACCCAAGAAACTCTGAATCTCAGCTACTGACTTTGGTGGTTTCCAATCCAGTACAGCCTCAACCTTCCGAGGATCCACCCTTATTCCTACAGCTGACACTACATGACCCAAGAAAGTCACTTCCCTTAACCAAAATTCACATTTACTGAATTTGGCATAAAGTTACTTATCTCGAAGTAACTGCAATACTATACGCAAATGTGAGTCATGTTCCTCTTCATTCCTCGAATATACCAAAATGTCATCTATGAACACTACTACAAACCGGTCTAAATATGTTTGAAAGACCCGATTCATCATGTCTATAAATGCAGCTGGTGCATTGGTCAACCAAAACGGCATCACCAAAAACTCATAATGTCCATAACGAGTTCAGAATGCCGTCTTATGAATATCTGCTTCTTTCACTTTGAGTTGGTGATAACCCGATCTCAAATCAATTTTGGAGAAAACCGAAGCTCCTTTCAATTAATCAAACAGGTCATCAATTCTCGGTAAAGGATACCTATTCTTGATCGTCAATTTATTCAACTGCCTGTAGTCAATGCACATACGCATCAACCCATCCTTTTTCTTAACGAACAAAACTGGTGCTCCCCACGGAGACACATTCGGTCGAATAAATCCCCGATCCAACAATTCTTGAATTTGAGCTTTAAGCTCCACGAACTCCTTCGGTACCATTCTATAAGGAGCAATGGACATTAGAGCCGTTCCAGGCAAAAGCTCAATACCAAATTCTACTTCCCGATCTGGAGGTATACCAGGAAGTTCTTCGGGAAATACATCTAGAAATTCCTTCACCGTTCTCACATCTTCCACTGATAATTCTTTGGCATCCAAAGCACAAATAAAATCTAGGAATGCTCCATAACCTTTCCGTACCAACTTTTCTGCCTTAATGCAGATACCACATTTGCCAAGTAATTCCTTCGTTCGCCTATCATTACTACTTCTTTATCATCTGAAGTCCTTATTGACATTCGCTTTTTAGCACAATCCAAATGTGCCCAGTGCTTAACCAACCAATCCATGCCCAGAATGAGATCGAACTCGCCGAAAGGCAATTCCATCAAATTCACCAAAAATATTTCTCTTTGGATTTCTAAGGGCACATCTCTAAATAGTTTATTTACAATTACCGACTGTCCTAAAGGACTAATTATCGTCATCTCACTATCGGTAATTTTAGATTCTAGATTCAAGTTTCTAGATACGGCACTAGCAACATACGAGTGGGTAGAACCAATATCTATCAAAGCAGTAACATGTACATCATAGATGAAGAACGTATTAGGTATCACATTAGGTGCATTGCCATCCTCGCGGCGTCTAACTGCATAAACCAATCCTGTCTGTCTTGCATCCGCGTTACCTCTAGAACTATTACCTTGACCCGTGCACCTTGACCACGTCTAGCCCCATTACTACCACGACTCGGTCCACGACCTCTAGGTGGCTGCTGAGTACCTTTGGCCGGCTGTACATTAGGATTACGAGCTTCTTGAGTCATATCCATCCGTCGAGGGCAATTCTTATATTGATGATCCATTGAACCACATTTATAACAAGCACCAGTTTTCCTCTAGCACTCTCCGGAATGTCGTTTCCCACATTCAGCACAGTCTCAACTCTGATTAATAGCCACAGGTGCTCTACCTTGAGCTGGCTCATCATTCTGAGGCCTCTTTTGAAACCTTTTTGAAGAACCCAAATACTTTATATCTCTTTTGCCTCTGACTCTTTCCCGGTTCTGACATTCTGAGCGCTTAGCCTATTCGGCTATCTTGGCTTTCTCCACAAGCGTGGCAAAAGTTCTAACTTGTTGTGGGGCTATCAAAACTCGCAACTCATCATTCAGCCCATCCTCGAAGCGTATACAGCGCTCATGATCCGTTGGCACTATTGTCCGAGCATAGCGACTCAAGCATAAAACTCAAATTTATACGCCACCGCCTTATTTCCTTGAATCGATTCAGAATTCCTTTCTCCGAGCATCCACATAACTTGTTCCTACATATTTCCCTTAAAAGGTAGCTTTGAAGAATTCCCAAGTAACAAATGCGACTTGTACCTTCTCTGACGATAAGCCACCATTGATATGCCTTGCCCCTTAACAAAGACACTGCTCCTCTTAGTTTCTATTCTACAGTGCACTCTAGGTCATCCATAGTTCGCTCTACCGCCTCGAGCCAATATTCAGTAACATTTGGAGCTACACCTGAGACACCTCTGAAAACTTCAGCACCACTTGATTTCAATCGCTCCGATATCGACCCACGAGTTGTTGGCCCAACTCTAGTTCCAGCGACCCTTTCAAGGACTCGCAACATTACTCGCGTCAAAGCATTATCTTCTCTCTTATCCATTTGTGAATCATTTTTCGATGCTGGTGATGCCGGTGCATCCATTTTTGGAATATGTCCCGATTCCTCAGACACAACTCTAGCACCTCGACCTCTACCACGGCCACGTCTACCACGTCCGCGTCCTCTAGCACTCATACTGACTAACTCGTTTAAATCTGATTACGAATTTTATGAATTAGAAAACTGTTACAGTGTTTATTAACGATATTTTATGAGATTCAAGAGATAAAGTTGTTTTTCGCAAACACATCCTATAGTTTCAATCTCTACGATTTTTAACATCTAAAACTAGAAGTTCTAGAGTGTTCCTATGATCATATCATCATAATAATCATTCAGTAATGAATACTTACTTAACTTGGTGCCGTATGCTTGTGGTGCCGTATGCTTGTGGTGCCATACTAACTTTAAAACATAAAAATAATTTCAAACGGAAGTTATTTATTAAACCCAACCACAGTCGAGTTTTGAAACTAGCTCTGATACCACTAAATGTAACACCCCAAATTAGGTCTATGCGTCAAGACGAGATTTGGTTTGTCACACAGATTGAACATCCTTTTATTTTTTTCTAATGATTTAGGTGAAACCGTTCTACAAAACCTCTTGAAGGTGAAGTTTAGTAAAAACCAAGAAAATGATTTGAAATCGATGAATTTAAGAAACATTAGTTGAAATTTTATCATTTAGTATTTAATTGTCAAAAAGCTTAAAGTAGTTTTTAAAGAGTTCAAAAGAATTTGAAAATAAGAATAGTTAAAGAATCTCATATGTTTTAAAAAAATAAAGTATTTTAAGGAAACATTATAGGATTAACATAAGCCCATATTAAATATCTAAAATAAAATTTAAATCCATCCACACATAAAAATCCATAAAATATTAATAAAGGCCTTATTACATCATATCTAAAATAGTAATTTAAAGAAAGCACTTAATAAAAGTTCATAGTTTATAAAACCCATGTTCGCAGTATGGCCTCCACGAAGTCATCCTTGGCCCAAGCCTCCGTCAATTGCCATTACTTAAGATGGAAAATTTAAGGGAGTGAGTTACTCAGAACTCAGTGTATAATTCACTTACTATATCCACTGGGCCAGATCATCAAGTCATTATTTTTGGGCTTGAGCTCATCAATGGATTTAGCAATATAATAAATGAAATGCATGTAAAATGAAATTTCCCAACCAAACCTAATTTCCATCCGCTACACACCACCCGTACCAACCAACACACCTGTGGGGATCAAGTCAACCCACCCCGCCAACACACCAATCATAGGCATAAAGCCATTTTTAATAATGTTGTGGTGCACCACCGAACTAGATTGTGACAAAGTCACCGAACTAGAGGCATTAAGCCATTGAAATATTTGTGGCAGAGCCACCGAACTAGATTTTGGCAACAGGCCTTTCTTCTCTTCATCATTTATCCCAATCCCATGCAATCATGCATGCATAACAGTCTATATCCATATGATAATTTAACAAAAAGCCTATAATACATGTGAGTCTATATTTCAAGTTTTTATTTTGGCCCATAATACAAAATAACATTTAGCCCATTTAGTAATCTAGCAACTTTGGCCCATATATCGATCTAGCAGATCTTTGGCCCATTTAACGATCTAGCAGATTTTCGCCCATTTAACGATCTGGCGGATTTTCGGCCCAATTAATGATCTAGCAGATTTTTGGCCCATTTAATGATCTAACAGATTTTCAGCCCAATTAACGATCTAGCAGATTTTTGGCCCAATTAACGATCTAGCAGATTTTGGCCCATTTAACGATTTAGCATATTTTAGGCCCAAATACACATGAGGCATAAAATTTACTATTTACCAATTAACTCATTGAGGGCGTTTTCGTAAATTTCACAACTTTAACAGTTTTCATGTATTTACACAAAAGTGTTAATTATTACGCATTTTTCGATGTTGTCATCTTTACAATTTTTCCCAATACTTACGGTATAGTATCTAACCCGAGATAAGTGTGAAGTTACACACCTGGTTACTGTGAGAACTAGACTTTCCCGCTCGTCAATACCTAAACGCAACACGATAAATTAGAACACTATTATTTATTTACAATTCTATCTTAAAAATAATGATCTAGACTTTTACCCTTAGAATTTTGAACCACTTCTATTTGCGGTTTCTCCCCGATTGTTGGTTCGTTACCCAATGAAAATCCATGAACCAACAAAGGTTCGGGAGTACGAACGATTTCAAACAACTGGTTCTCCTCGGATGAAGGTCCACAACCCGGTGGAAATTTTCGGATTCCCGAAACAGTCCTTCGCTTAAACTTAGGGGAAATAGCAGAACCACCCCTCTTCCGAACACTATTTACCGCCCTTTTCGTCCCTATCTTGATTTTCTCTATTGACAAAAGATCATTAGTCTGACTAAATAATTATCGAAATTATGACTAATGATTTTAAGAGCGAGATTCGCTTACCACAATTATCCTCATTCCACAAGATGACAATTGAGCGATAACATCCCCTAAAACGAAATCGATTAATAATCCATCTATACCAATATGTCGAGTAATATGAGAGTCCTTAATAATCCCTTACCTTAACACCTTAAATCAATTCCAACGATTCACGACTCTCATGAACACTTGAGTTTCGGCCCTCCACTATCACACTATTGTCCAAGGCTTGAAAGAAGAAAAAGAAAAGATTGAAAAGAATACTTATGTATAAGAGAAGATTCGCTATGAATAAACAAAGAAAAGAAAAATGATTCTAAGAATGGAGTAATCTAACATTCGCCATGAGAGAAAACAATGAAGGAAATATGGTTGAAAAGAAAATAAAAGATGAAAGGAAGAGATGATGTTGATTCGGTTTTCAAGAGGGAAAAGAGAAAGAAAAGAGATGAATTTTAGAAGCAATATGCATTCGGCATTGGTGAGAAAAAAGAAAAGAAAAGAAAAGGTCCTTGATGGCTATGTGGTTTCGGTCACAAAGATAAGAAAAAGATTTGGAGAGGAAGAGTAACTAAATCCGAAATGGTCAAAAGAAATGGCAAAAAGAAAATTGTTTACTCCAAGTTTTTGGCATATTCGGCTAGGGAGAAAATGGATGGAAAGAAAGTGTTTTGCAAAAGCAAAAATGACCAAAATCAAAACAAAATTACCTTTAGCACAAGATACATTCAGCTAACAGAGAAAACAAATGAAAGGAGAATAAGTGTTTTTGGGAAAAGATGGATGACCAAAAAGGGAGTATCACAACTATCCAAAACATCCTCCTTGATAAGTGCCTTGTGTTCCCCCTTCATGCCTTAATCAAATGAGTCCTTTCCTAAGTTAACACTTGCCTTTTTCCCATGGTCTTCTTGCCATAAAAATTTAATGAAACTTATCCTAATCCTTATCCATGACCGACACATGCTAGGAAAAAGCAAAAATAAAAGCTTTCAAATTGCATGCTAGGAGGTTCGAACCTCTCCCCTCAAGTCCAACTTATAGCACCATCACCACTTTACTACTAGCTCATCTTATGCCATCTTTTATCACATAATTAACTTAACTTCAAGGTCACCTGACTAAAGTACTCTTTAATAAAATTTTATTCTAATTCCAAGTAAACCCGAGCCTTCTCAAGACTATATTAAGCACATAAAAAAAATCATACTCGAACTAACACCAAAGACTAGCAACATATTGATACTCAAATTTTAGGATGTTACACGATTACTCTGGCCATGACCACGATAAAGACCCCGACCACCATCTTAAAACGAGCGGAGTGATCTAGACTCAAACATGGAGACTGAAAAGGAGTCATCGCCAGGTCACTCAATAGAGGCAAATGTTGAACCATATTGGCCTGTAGAGGAGTCTCTAGAGTAAACTGCTTCTGTCATTTTTCACATTCAAGCAAGATATCAACTAAACAATCCATCTTCAAGGGTTTCGACGAAAATGAAACAATTGTAAGAACTGATTCAAACTCTACCGAAAGACCCACGAGCACGATGTCAACCTGCTTAGTGGTCGAAACAATAGGTCAAGAGGATCCAAGTAGATTGGAAACACTCTTTATTTTGGCTAGGTATTCTTTGACTGACATGTGACCTTTCTTCAAAGAATGCAGGTCATGTTTTAAACTAGAGATCTTGGCATCGAAAGCTACAGCAAACAGATGGATCGTTTTGCTCCATACTTTTTGAATGGTGTTAGCACCTATAAAATACGAAAAAATATATCGCCACTGATCGTGGATAAAAGCCAAGATGCAAGAAGTGTATCTTATTGATGGTAAGTGTAACACCCCGCACCCAAGACCGACACTGGGTCTGGATACGAGACATTACTATGCTTGAACTCACTGAAACATGTACTTATGGGCTATAAAATTTCGTTCCAACTTAAAAACTTCATTTTCTTAGTCAACACATATAACAAGGGCCTACGAGGCCTTTAACTCATGTCAGAAAACTTTCGAGTTAAAATCAAATAACTCATTTTTGAAGTAGGGTTCACACGCTCGTGTACCCTTAAGCACGCCTATGCCTTCAAACTGTGTAGAACTACTGACTATTTCCACACAGCTTAGACACGCCCGTGTCTACCAACCGTGGGAGGTTACTGACTAATTTCACACGGCCATGACATGCCCGTGGGCTTAGACCGTGTGCTAATCCTTGATATACTGACTAAATCAACACGGTCTGGGAACACACCCATGTCCAACCCGTGTGTCTTACACGGCACACACACACAGCCGTGGGATTTGCCTGTGGTGTATTCTGATTAATAATACTAAGGTACAGGGTTAACACGGTCTTGACACACGCCCGTGTGTCCAACCATGTGGGAACTTACAGGCTATTTACCAAGCAGTTAGCCACCCTGAAATGAAGATCATATCCATACACAATTCAACGAAGCAATAACAACCCAATTTTATGAATAATATTACATGCTTCATTGATCTCAACAAACATACATGCTTAGTCAAATTTGGCCAATCACTTAGCCATATACAAAAGAATAATAAACTTGATAGCCTTTACAAAGGCCCTTCTTAAAACATGTCCACAAAATAAATGTTTCCTATACATGCCATACTTAGTAAAGTAACTTGGCTATACCAAAATAAAAGTTGATAGTGTATTGCAAGCTCCGACTTTAATGATCCACGAGTTAGCTTGGAGGGATGCATAGAAAGAAAGAATCATAACATAAGCATATAGCTTAGTAAGTTTGCATGTAACAACTCATAGCATCATCATTTCTTAATATAAACCATTTCACATAAACAATGGTATCATGAATTTCAACTAAAGAGCTTACTTACTCATATAGATTCTTACATGTCTCATGACTCTTACTATTATCATACTTGTAAGGTAACCATGATACTTGTATCACTTGATCACATTGATCAGTATACTATAATAACAATAATCATGATATCTTCTTTCTCATTCACAACATGAATAATACTCAACTTCATCTAACTTCATCTTGATACTAACTTTACTTTCTTAGCTTTCTTGCTATCTTCTTTTAGCTTACTCATTTGCCCGATGAATTTCTGTGAATAACCGAGGATACTAAATCTCTTCCCACATAATATGCTGCCAAAGCCATATCCTAGACATGGTCTTACATGGGTTATCTCATCTTGGTTTCACGGCCATGTCTTGACATGGACTTATATGAAGTCTTACTCTTGATAACATACTCAATGCCAATCTTGAGTCCTTAGACTTACATGATAACTTGCTTGCTAACTTGATCAATGCCAAGCTTGCCTTGGACATACATAATATCTTGATCAATACCAAGCTTGCCTTGGACTTACATGATAACTTGCTTGCTAACTTGATCAATGCCAAGCTTGCCTTGGACTTACATGATAACTTGCTTGCTAACTTGATCAATACCAAGCTTGCTTTGGACTTACATGATATCTTGATCAATGCCAAGCTTGCCTTGGACTTAAATGATAACTTGCTTGCTAACTTGATCAATGCCAAGATTGCCTTGGACTTACATGATATCTTGATCAATGCCAAGCTTGCCTTGGACTTACATGATAATTTGTGTGGTAGATGGAGTATCCTAGGGAAATTCATCTTCAATCGGGACTTGCATGTACATATTATCGAGATTTCTTGCTTGAACATAACATGATCATTTCATACAATTATTGTACATTATACTAAGCAAATTAATGATAAAAATCATAAAACTTAGAAATCATACAAACTTACCTCAATATACAAAATGTATATAGATGAGCAATTTAGTCCTCAACTTTGTTCTTGCCTCGGTTTCGATTCGGGCTTTGTTTTTCTTGATCTATAATCATAAATAGATCATTTAAAAACCATATTGACTAAATTGACGCATAACTCATACTTTGGAAAAATTACTATGTTGCCCCTATACTTTCTAATATTTGCACTTTTGCCCCAATTCTCGTAAAATGATTTTCATGCAACTTTCTTAAACTTCATGCTCAACTGAATCATTTTGTCTTTTATAACAGTCATCAATTCTCACTATTTCTAGTAGGTATGACCAATTTTATAACCATTACAAAATGGTCCCTACTACCATTTTCATGAAATTCATTAAGGAAAAGATGTTTATCTAACATCAAACTCTCTTAAACTTCCATAAAACATCATTTTAACAAGCATGTCATTCAAAGGTAGATTTTTGAACATGCATCTTAGCTCATGTTATAGCTAAAATTAGCTAATTCATAATACGAGAACTTCAAAAATACGAAGAATATTAAAAACGGGGCTAAAATGAGGTTACTATGAGCTTGAAAAAAAATGAAGAACCCTAGCTATGGTGTCTCCAAATTTTCGGCAGCAACAAGGAAGAAGATGAGTGAATTTTTCTCATCTTTATCCTATTTTAATCACTAATGAGGCCAAATGACCAAAATGCCCTTCCTCTTAAAAATTTCCATAAGTCTCTTAAGGCCAATTTTGTCCAAAAATTAAATTTTGGGAAAATTGCTATTTAAGGGCTCATAATTATTATTCTAAAGCTATTTCATGCAAAAAGCTTCTAGAAACTCATATTTTGAAACTTTTGCAATTTAGTCCTTTTTGGACCAATTGACCCCGACTTAATAAAATTGCTTTACAAAACTTTCATACTAGCATGCAAACATGGCATAAACCTGGAAAACTCATAATTTCACCTTGGGTTTGTGGCCTCGCACCACTATCCCGACTAGGCCCTAAATTAGGCTGTTACAGTAAGACACAAAGTTCGGGTTAGAAATCAACTTCCCTTCTTTATCCGGCACAAATCGAAACGAAGTTGGAAGAGTGCCATTAACGTAATCGGTAAGTCCATAGCCATCGATAATCAACTTTAGTTGATGCTTCCATTAAACAAATATATCTTCCCTAAGCTTCACTATATCATGTCTAGGGAATGACTGGACAATTCGATAAGATCTTTCTCCATCGAGAAAACATGGCGATGAGAAGCTATGGACAAGGCAAAATTTCTCAGGGACATAGCTTCATTTGCAGACACATCGGATGAAGTGGAAGCCATTAAGCACAGCGAAAAATATCCCAAGTAATGGCGACTGATACTATGAAAGGAACTCATAAAAGGCACAAATGAATACTATATTTACACAAGAATGAATGGAATTTTTAGCTTGAATATTATTGAACTAGTGGGGGTATTTATACAAATAGAATAATAGGAGACCTAGAGTTTAACCACCTAACAGAATCTTGAATTGCAACGATTTTGTTTTATAACTAACTCTAATAGTGAGAAAGTTAGTTTATCTCTATGGGAACCGGAAAAGTTTTGAGCTTAGTAAAAAAAATATAATTTATTTGGAAAATAAATTGTCACTATTTTCTAATAGATAATGATGATCGGTTATGATTTTGATCTAGGAGAGTTGATGAAAGAGAAGTTGATAAAGATGAACTAAGGTATGCTATAAGGCAGCGGGTGAGATAAACAAAAAGGAACAATAACGTTTTATTAAAAAATTTAAAAATTATTAGAAATTATAAAAATATTTTAATTTTTTTAAAATTATAAAAAAAGTTATATAAATTATTAATAATTAATAATCCTTTTATAAATCTTATAAATTTTAATAATTTTGAAAATATTACTTTTATATTTCTAAAAATCATGCAAGCTCTAGTAAATTAATAAAAAAATTCATTAAGCTCTTCATGCTGGTATTTTTCCACATCATTATTTTGTACATAGTTGCCACATCATTCGTCACATCATCACTTAATGACTCATCAAAAGCTTCAACAAAAAATTATATTTTAGGGATTCAATTGATTTCTATTTTTGGTTAAGGGCTTAACCTCAATTAATTGCAATTTTTATTTATAGACTTAATTACTTTTTAGATATTTTATGGGAACTTTTTTGCACTTAAATATAACATAATTATTTTTATTAATTAGTAATTATTAATTACGCATGTATAAGTCTTAGATTTCACCTTGTACGTATTTCATGTGTAAATTTTTGTGGTTTTGTTTATTTTTCTGCTCTACTTTCTATGAATTTAATTTTATATTTTAGTTAGATTAGAGATAAATTTGTTTTTATTGTAGGTGTAAATACAGAGAAAAATTATATGAAATAAAAATATTAAAATTTAGTAGAAAAATCTGATTTATCATCTTTTCATTAGAAAGAGATTAAAATAAAGTGAAATTATAATTTTATATAATCTCTCCTGGTGAACGCAAGGGAAACAATGTGATAGTACACAATAAGATCAGTATACACATTTCCTTTGCACCCTGGAAGTGTAGGCTAAAGCTTTTCCATTTTGTAGACTACGAAGAAAAGTGAAACAAAAAAGAAAAAAAATAAAGGCAAAATGGAGATCAACGCTGTCCTAGCTAATTTACAGCCAAATTACCTTTTCTGCCCTTCTTCTCGCTCTTCCATCTCCACCACCTCCGCCGCCGCCACATTTCTTCCTCTTTCCTCCTCTCTGCACACGCGTTTCTCTAACATTAGTTTTCCATTTTTATTCTTATTGGTTTTGCGTATTTGAGATAGCTTATATTGATCATGCGCTTATTTTGCATTACAGACCCAAGTTTTAGCTTCTGTTTCGTTTCGTAATATTAATGAAACTAACTCACCTTTTAAGAGTGCTGCTGTGTTATCCGATTCTTATAGGTGCTTACTCTCTTTTGTTTTTCTTTTTCATTCTAACGATTAAAAGTCTGAAATCATTTTGATTTAAATTGCATTGGATTTATTGAATTTTATTACTTTCTTTGTTTATCTATTTTTATTTATGCTCCTTTTCAGTTTTTTTTTTTTTTTTTTTTGCATTTATTTATCAAACAATTTTCTTTTTCAAAGTTCTGATTTTGCTACGAAGTGATGTTCATTTATGTTTTCAACTTTTTTATTCTTATGAATAAAAAAGGAGGAATAAGAATTGCATTGGATGCAAAAGAATGTGATAATTTTAATTAATTAAAGATAGCTTTGAAGATTTAGAAGTTACTAAATTCTCTCATGGAGAACAAAGTGTTGTTAAGGTAGCAGTCGCTTGCTTATGGACAGAGTTGGTAAATAGTTCAACAGAGAAATAATTCTATGCTTCTCTAATTTTCTCAAGGAGTTCTCTGCTTATAGGTGCCATATTATAATATGTTAAGTTTTTATCAGTTTCCTTTTTTTTTATCCGAAATGGTGATTTGCTTTGTTCTTCCGTGTACGTGACTAAACTGTGTCAAAAGGAGCAGTGGGGCATCTGAATTAGCTGATATAGAGTGGGACTATCTTGGATTTGGACTTCTTCAGACATATTATATGTATATGATGAAATGTACTCAAGGTGGAAACTTCTGTAAAGGTGAACTACAAAGGTTTGAGAATATTGAATTAAACCCCTCAGCTGGAGTGTTAAATTATGGACAGGTCAGATTTCTTAACTTTATACCCGACTTTATCTTTATCTTTTGCTTATATTTCATCTGATACCTAATCGTTATGGCTATTTTGATGGTTTCTGTTCAGTTTTCATGCATCTATTCTTATTAGCAAATGCTTACAAGTTAGTTATACCTATATATGTAACATGACTTCTTTCACCACCTTCCCTCTAAAAGAGAAGAAAGAGAATTCATCATGCACGATATCTGCTCTAAGATAATTTGTTGTTGGGTCCTATTTACATTTTAATGCATAAAACTTATTTTTACATCATCATGATAAAGCTGTTTTCTTTTTTGTTTCTATTATTTTCATTTTCTGGTCTGCTTCTTTAGGGATTATTGAAGGTCTGAAAGCCTATAGGAAAGAAGGTAATATTCTTCTTTTTCATCCTCAGGAGAATGCTCTTAGAACGAGGCTGAGGGCAAAGAGGATGTGCACGCCATCACCGACTGTTGAGCAGTTTGTGGAAGCTGTAAAGGAAATCGTCTTAGCAAACAAAAGTTGGGTAACCAATAGTCATGATATGAAGCACAAGTTTGGTTTGCAATTGGCTTTCCACGCTTTATAAAAAGGGTTCAATTTCTCATTTCAGGTTCCCCACCATATATGTAGCATCCAAAAACCTTTTTAGTGGTAAACAATATGTGATAAATTCTTAGCGAAATAAAGTATAAGTGAAGACCATGAGATATCAAAGGAAGTTGAATTAAGAAGTATGACATGACGTATTAATTTGAGATAGTGATTAATTCATAAAAATGAAAATGTTGTGGTCTTAATGTAATTATTCAAAATTCATGAGTTAAAATATAGATATGAAAAGTTTGAAGGACCAAAATTGCGAATACCATAAAGGAGGAAAAGACTAAAAGGTAAAATAAATTGGTAAATGGGAACCAAATTGAAAAGTGGAAAAATAAGAGGGACTAAATTACAATTATACCAAAAGTGAGAAATGACACAAAAGTAAATATTGAGAAATTACAAAAGCAAAATGGTCATTTCTCAATAAAGAAAATTATCATAATAATAATTGATAAATATTAGGTGTTGAAATATAATTGATGAAATATTTTATTTTTATTATTTTATTATTTTATTATAATATATTTTAATATTTTAATCAATTAAATTAAATGAAATATTTGTCAGGAAGTATAAAGAAATTTCTTCATACTTTCCATGCTCTAACACCATCACCATTCACTACAGCAAAACAGACTTTTAGCGGCGTTTTTTTGGGCCTTTAGCGGCGTTTATAAGCGCCACAAAAAGTATTTGCAGCGCTTTTCCAAGCGCCACAAAAAACGCCGCTAATACTATCATATAAAATTTTTATGGCGTTTATGCTAAAAAATGCCGCTAAAGATCTCGACTTTTAGCGGCGTTTGTAATAAAAGCCCATTAAAACCATGGTCTTTAGCGCGCTTTTTAAAAACGCCGCTAAAAACCATGGTCTTTAGCGCGCTATAAAAAACGCCGCTAAAAAGTCGGGGCCTTTAGCGGTAACAAAAAACGCTAAAGTTGGGGCCAAAAACGCCGCTAAAGTCATGGACTTTAGCGCTTTACCAAAAAGCGCTAAAAAGTAAGTGTCTTTAGCGGCTTTCAAAAACGCCGCTAAAAGTAAGGGCCTTTAGCGCTTTCCCAAAAACGCCGCAAATTTTTATTGAGATTTAGTGGCTTTTGTACAAACGCCGCTAATTTGTACTGATTTAAAAAATAAAATTTTTCAATATTATACCCTCCCGCACTAAAAACCAACCAATAACAAAGATATAATTCCAACGCAAAACAAAGAAATTTAGCATAAAAATCACAATCAATACATTAATTCTAAATGATACTTAAAATTTAATAAATTAAATGAATGATAATCAAAATATTGTAACAAAATGTTAAATGTAATAATGTCAAAACTTCTTACAACGAAAAACTAAATGTCTAAGATGGCGGTTTCTGCATCAAAACATCTGCATCATATGTCAAGTCAGTCTTTGGAGCTCTTCGTATTTTCTGTTCTGCTCTGCTAGCATCGATGCTGCCTCTACCTCCCTCGCATTCTGTTGCCTCTCTCATTCATCTTCCGCCTCCCTTGCTTGTGCCGCTTCCGCATCCGCTTTAAGCTGTTGCTGGAGTTCTTCATATTTTCTTTGAACATCAGCAATTTGCTGCCTCTGCTCAACCGTGCTCTCTTGCATCTGAGCTATCTGGTTTTGTAGCCTCTGAACTTCAGCACGAGATTGACCCCCGGAAGGCATGTACTGCTGGGAGGCGGATCCAAAATATTGGGTCGGGGTAACACCAGATCCTTTAAATCGAACCCGACCATACCTTTCAAGACGAAAAACATCAGTGATAATTCTAGTAAAAATATACTAAAGATTAGCAGAACTATCGGTTGAAGCGATGTACCTTTTCAGACCCAAAACATCTATAATAATTACATTATCAATCTCCTCAAGATTAACAGAACTATCAGTCGAAGCAGCTGCTTCATACTCGGCCTTCTTCTCCTTTAGTTTATCCTAATAAATCAACGAAAGAGTTAGAAACGAAATATATAAATAAGAAAGAATGCAACATAATTGAACATTATAAATTTAAAACTATAAACGATGAATTAAACTATTATAATTAAGCGGTAGAAATATTTATAAAAATAAAATTTTATTAAGTAGATATACCAAAATTTACAGCCTTGGATGTCATTGGAGATCCATCCTTCTTTCTATCGTAATGTCAAAAAGTGAACTCGTCCAACTTTTGACCATCGAAGTTTCCTACATTTTAGCGAAAAATATAATTTAATAGTATAAAGTAATTAATATTTGATGAAATTAATAAATTATAATACCTCGGCGCACTACACAAGCAAAACTTCTAGAACTGCCGGTAATGCGTGAATTTTTGTTTCATCTGCTGCTTATTCCAACTCGCTCACGGTCCTACATAATGAAATTTGAATTATATATATAGTAAATACTATAAACCAAATAATTTATACGATTTTAGATGTACGTAATACCTCTTCTTTTTTGAATTCCAAAATCTAACTTGATCTTCCCATTGGTACCTCAACATTCCGGTGGAACATTTCTTAATTTTTAAATCGAGGCTTATGTCTTTCTTAAAATATTGTTTTTGAGCGTGCTTTTATTGTCTCTCCATTTTTTGCCCAATGTCTTCTTAACATAGTCATCGAGACCTCTAAATTAAATCTAGCTTTGAAGAAAAAAGTATAAAAGTTAATATAAATGAAAATTAAATTAAAGTATTATAAATTACATTCACGTTTTATTACCTTAATATTTTCGAGAGCTTGATTTTTGTTGGCATCAGGCATGTGATGCCATGATTCGTAGTTAATGGGCAACATATTGGAATTTCGTGCTAAAATGCCCAAATAGCCTCCTAACAGTCGAGCTTCAGATCCAACAGGCTGACCATCATTGTTTCTCCTTCCTTTAACACGATCGTGAGGCTCTAAGTCGTATAAATCTTTAAGTAAGGTACGTCCCCACCTCTGCTTCCCCACCACCTTCAAATTTGAAAAATGATATATTATTATATTAAAATTAAAAATGAATCAATAATAAAATTCAACATGCATGTAAAATAAACTTAACATTACTTTCAAATTCTCCGGGCTCGTCATCTATGTCCGGCAGTAGAAGATCCAACAATTGTTTGATGTTCACTACTATTAGCTTCTTCTGGATTTGGAGTTTCACGGACAATATTTAAATCTCGTAATCGTCTTCTAGGCATTTTTGCTGCAATACACATGAAAATTATATAACATGACCAACATGAAAATTATAATATTACATATAAATAATAAATCGTTAAATCTTACTACATCAAATTTCGTAAACATCTTCGTCCACATCCTGACGAACCCAATGAAATTGTTGACTAGTACTAGGGATATTTTTAGTTAAGTCTTGTTCTGGAAAAGGCAAAGTTTCTGATCTTTCAACTATGTCATCTCTACTTCCACTGCCAATGTCGAAGAAGTCTCTAGGGGTGTTTCGAAGTACAACATACCAACCCTCATCAGTTGGATCTTCCGAGTAAAAAACTTGTTTAACTTGAGAAGAAAAAACATACGGCTCGTCCATCAGTTGTTCTCCGGTGTGAATTAATCGAGAGAAATTCACCATTGTAAAGCCATATTGATCGTTTTTAATTTCGCGAGCCGTATTCACATCAGCCCAATCACCTCGAAATAGGACAACTTTGCATTTGCCGTAATAATCTAACTCAATGATGTCGAAATAAGTCCATAATATTCCAAATTCCCTTGACCGGATTCTCGTCCCTAGCACTAGCATAACTTGTAATCGAAGAATTAACAACAATTCGCAATTTTGGGTTCTCCTCAATCTCTCGCGATACCTTGTATGAAATCAGATCCGTTGATGAGGAAGCCACTATATCTTTAACTATTCTGCTTTGGACCTTGTGAAAGCCATTTAACGTCGTCATTTACTTCATTCCGACTCCAAACCTATTGAGTCGAAAGTAAATCGAGTAATTATGAATGTTATGAGAAAATATTATTACTTGTCAATGAAAATTTAAATTGCATACCATTTGGCTTAACCATTCATGGAATGATTCTGCGAACAACTTATTAATTTCTCGTCGATTTAATCTTCGGGATCGTGATTGAGCTCTCAATATTTGTTTGTACTCACTACGGTAAAGAAGGTTTTACTTTGTTAGAAGACAAACAAATTATAATTGATGAGTATTTATCAAATTCTAGAACTTACTTCTGAAATGGTTCCATTGAATCGTGATGAAAAAAAACGTATCGATGTGCTTGGAGCCACGATCTATCGTCCAATTCTACAATTTCGACTTTGTTGATCGGTTCTCAAAACTTTGAAATAAATAAGTTTCGCCAAATTATGATCTGTGAGCCCAAAGATTTCTACTTGGTCTGTTCATTCTTGTTTCAACATCTTCCAAATACCTCGAGCAGAAAGTCATACATTCCTCTGCCAAGTAGCCCTCGCAATTGATCCTTCCGGTAACACTTATTACTAAAAGATGACTTCAATTTGGAAAGTAACCTAAACACGGTATACAACATTATCAAAAGTTGCAACTAAAGGCATTGAGCTGAATGAATGAATATTTTGCAAATAAAGTAACACCTTTCAATGGGATACATCCATCGATAGAAAATGGGTCCACCAAAAAGTGCTTCACGCGGGAGATAAATTAACAAGTGCACCATGATAGTGAAGAAGGAAGGCGGGAATATCTTCTCCAGATTGCATAAAGTTAATGCGGCTCGATCTTGTAGTCTCTCAAGTTCTTGAACATTCAAAACTTTACCACAAATGCCTTTCATTATATTTGACAGTTCAATTACTGGAGTCGTCACCTTTTTCGACATATAACACCGCATAGCAACTGGCAGTAACTCTTGCATCAATATGTGATAGTCATGCGATTTTAAGCCATATAATCTTCGATTCTTAAGACTCACACATCGCGATATATTTGATGCATACGCATCCGGGACCTTTATATCCTTCAACACCGTACAGAACACTTCTTTCTTCATCTTCGACATTGAAAAAATAGCAGGCGGCAATCGATATTTCATATTCGGAAGTGCTTGGGGATGAAGCTCACGCCGAATTCCCATGTGGACTAAATCAAGCCAACTCTGAATATTATCTTTCGATTTTCCATCGACATTCAAAATAGTCCCAATGATGTTCTCGCAGACATTTTTCTCTATGTGCATGACATCAAGGTTATGGCGTAAAATCTGATGCTCCCAATAAGGCAACTCGAAAAAAATACTTCTTTTTTTCCACAAGTCCGCCTCATTAGGATCATCCTCTTCATCAGATTCATCATCAAATTCATCCCTAGATCTTCTATTTCTATGCGGGTTTGCCGGTTGATTCATCTTCCCATAAATGAAATTCATATCTTTCAACATTAACAATATTTCAGATCCACCGGTTTGCGAAGGAGCTGATCTAAACTCTTCAGTACCATCAAACTGAGCACTCTAAAATCTAATGTATGATCTTCCGGTAACCACCGATGATGCCCCATGTAAGAAAACTTTTTCCCATTATATAACCATTGCGAACATGTACTGCAAGAAAGACAACACGGACAAGCATAACGTCCCTTAGTACTCCAACCAGATAAATTAGCATAAGCCGAAAAGTCGTTAATAGTCCACATTAATACGGCACGTAAATTAAAGTTCTCTTTTCTCATTGCATCAAATGTCTGAACACCAGCCCATAGTTGTTTTAACTCGTCAACAAGTGGCTGCAAATAGACGTCAATATCATTCCTCGGCCCTTTCTCTCCAGGTATAATCATAGACAAGATAAAAGAAGATTGTTTCATGCAAACCCATGGAGGCAAATTGTAGGGAACAAGCACCACAGGCCAAGTACTGTACGTTGTGCTCATAAGTTTGTAAGGGTTAAATCCATCGGATGCTAGCCCAAGCCTCACACTCCGAGGATCGCTTGCAAAGCTTGGAAATTTGGAGTCAAAACATTTCCAAGCTAAAGAATCTGTAGGATGCCTTAACAACCCATCATCGGTTCGTCCATCACGGTGCCACATCATTGATTCGGCTATCTTCGATGACATGAAAAGCCGTTGAAGCCTCGGTATAAGGGGAAAATACCGTAAAATCTTTCTTGGTTCTTCTTTGATCGTGTACCGTGTTCATCCTTATTATCATCCTCAGTATTTCTATTAATCTAACGGATTGGCCGCATACATGACAAAGACTGTTGGTTTATGCGATGCCCCTAATACAATATGCGATCATTTGGGCAACTGTGAATTTTGTTGTATCCAAGGCCCAAATCCTTTATCAATTTTTCATGTCTTTGGAAGATCGAGGATTTTTGCAAGCGGAACATTTCTTGCGAAACTCTAATGTAATTGTGAACGAGTTTTCGGTCCACCCCGGACATTTCAAGTGAAAAAGACGAATCTGTAATGACAATTTGGAAAATTTTGATCCTTCATACAGTTCTTCATTCATTTCACCAAGTAACGTGTAGAACCTCACCGCTTCTTCATTTGGTCTGTTCATCTGATACACTTCTTTCCCTTCTGAAAGTATTTCCTCCAAAATTATGCTCATCGGTTGCACCCAATTCGTGGAAATGACCCAAACCATCATCGCATATTAAAAGCATCCCGCAACATGTTTTCCATGTTATCGCCACTAACGATCGATTGAAAGAACTATGAGGATACCCCGGATTCATCGATAAAGATGCTCCAGTAGATGTAGACTCGCCATGAAAAAACCATATTTTGTACCCCCAGACAAAGCCATCAACAACTAGATGTTCGTAGACCACTTCACGATAATGCTAGTTAATATTGCAACACTTCTTACACGGGCAAAGAATCATATTCTCTTGGCTTGCATTTTGAAATGCAAAATTTAGAAAAGTTTCTACTCCATTTCGATAGCCGTTGCTTACCCTTGACAATTTCATCCATCTCCTATCCATTTCGTAGTTGTTGAAGTCTAAAGTTGACAATAAATTATACGGCTAACTTGTTAATTAATAATTTATGTAAATAATGCTATGGAATTTGATATTAAAATTAGGTAAGTTATGTATTGTATAAGATCCATCATACGTGGCATTGTTACACCTAGGGAGGATCCATTATATCTGACAGTGAGATATAAGGCAACCCGTCAGGTTTCCAGCCTATATACTTTGAATCTTTTTCTTTAAATTATACAAGTTTTATGTAAGTTATGAAGTTTGATATTAAGGAAAAATTATGTAAGTTATGAAATTTAATCGTCAACTTATGTAATTTATGGAATTTGATATTAAAATTAGGTAAGTTATGTATTGTATAAGATCCATCATACGTGGCATTGTTACACCTATGAGGATCCATTATATCGACAAGGAGATATAAGGCAACCCGTCAAGTTTCCAACCTATATACTTTGAATCTTTTCTTTAAATTATACAAGTTTTATGTAAGTTATGAAGTTTGATATTAAGGAAAAATTATGTAAGTTATGAAATTTAATCGTCAACTTATGTAATTTATGGAATTTGATATTAAAATTAGGTAAGTTATGTATTGTATAAGATCCATCATACGTGGCATTGTTACACCTAGGGAGGATCCATTATATCGACAAGGAGATATAAGGCAACCCGTCAGTTTCCAACCTATATACTTTGAATCTTTTTCTTTAAATTATACAATTTTTATGTAAGTTATGAAGTTTGATCTTAAGGAAAAATTATGTAAGTTATGAAATTTAATCGTCAACTTATGTAATTTATGAAATTTGATATTAAAATTAGGTAAGTTATGTATTCTTTAAGATCCATCATACGTGGCATTGTTACACCTAGGGAGGATCCATTATATTTGATAGTGAGATATAAGGCAACCCGTCAGGTTTCCAGCCTATATACTTTGAATCATTTTCTTAAAATTATACAATTTTATGTAAGTTATGAAGTTTGATCTTAAGGAAAAATTATGTAAGTTATTAAATTTAATCGTCAACTTATGTAATTTATGAAATTTGATATTAAAATTAGGTAAGTTATGTATTCTTTAAGATCCATCATACGTGACATTGTTACACCTAGGGAGGATCCATTACATCTGACAGTGAGATATAAGGCAACCCGTCAGGTTTCCAGCCTATATACTTTGAATCTTTTTCTTAAAATTATACAATTTTTATGTAAGTTATGAAGTTTGATCTTAAGGAAAAATTATGGAAGTTATGAAATTTAATCGTCAACTTATGTAATTTATGAAATCTGATATTAAAATTAGGTAAGTTATGTATTCTTTAAGACCCATCATACATGGCATTGTTACACCTAGGGAGGATCCATTATATCGGCAAGAGATATATGGCAACCCGTCAAAGTTTCGACCTATATACTTTGAATCTTTTTCTTAAAATTATACAATTTTTATGTAAGTTATGAAGTTTGATCTTAAGGAAAAATTATGTAAGTTATGAAATTTAATCGTCGACTTATGTAATTTATGAAATTTGATATTAAAATTAGGTAAGTTATGTATTCTTTAAGATCCATCATACGTGGCATTGTTACACCTAGGGAGGATCCATTATATCTGACAGTGAGATATAAGGCAACCCGTCAGGTTTCCAGCCTATATACTTTGAATCTTTTTCTTTAAATTATACAGTTTGATATTAACTTAAAATTTTAGTGGTTAAAGGTTATAGGTTAGTGGTTAAGGGTTAGGGGTTAGGGGTTTGGGGTTTATGGTTAAGGGTTATGGGTTTAAGGGTGAGGGGTTAGGGGTTAAGGGTTTAGGGTTTAAGGGTTTAAGGTTAGGGGTTAAGGGTTTAGGGTTTAGGGTTTATGGTTTAAAGGTTAGGGATTTAGGGTTTAAGGGTTATGGATTTAGGGTTTAAGGGTTAAAGGTTTAAAGGTTATGGATTTAGGGTTTAGAGATTTAAGGTTTCAATGGTGTAGGGTTTAAGGGTTTAATAAATGTTACATTATTTTGATATTTAATTTGGTGTTTCGTTAAGATCCATCGTACATGGCATTGTTACACCTAGGGAGGATCCGTTATATCTGACAGTGAGATATAAGGCAACCCATCAGGTTTCCAGCCTATATACTTTGAATCTTTTTCTTTAAATTATACAGTTTGATATTAACTTAAAATTTTAGTGGTTAAAGGTTATAGGTTAGTGGTTAAGGGTTAGGGGTTAGGGGTTTGGGTTTATGGTTAAAGGTTATGGGTTTAAGGGTGGGGGGTTAAGGGTTAGGGTTTAGGGTTAGGGGTTAAAGGTTTAGGATTTAGGGTTTAGGGTTTAAAGGTTAGGGATTTATGGTTTAAAGGTTAAAGATTTAAGGTTTAGGGGTTAAATGTTTAAAGGTTATGGATTTAGGGTTTAGAGATTTAGGGTTTTAATGGTGTAGGGTTTAAGGGTTTAATAAATGTTACATTATTTTGATATTTAATTTGGTGTTTCGTTAAGATCCATCGTACGTGGCATTGTTACACCTAGGGAGGATCCATTATATCTGACAGTGAGATATAAGGCAACCCGTCAAGTTTCTAGCCTATATACTTTGAATCTTTTTCAAAGTTATAAAGTTTGATATTAACTTAAAATTTTAGTGGTTAAAGGTTATAGGTTAGTGGTTAAGGGTTAGGGGTTAGGGGTTAAGGGTTTAGGGTTAGTTGTTAAGGGTTTAAGGGTTAAGAGTTTAGGGTTAGTGGTTTAAGGTTTAGGGGTTTAAGGTTAGGGGTTGGGGTTTAGGGTTAAAAGGGTTAGGGGTTAGGGGTTAGGGATTTAGGGGTTAGAGATTTAATGTTTGAGGGTTTAGGGTTTAAAGGTTAGAGATTTAGGGTTTTAAAGTTTTAAGGTTTCAATGATGTAGGGTTTAAGGGTTTAATAAATGTTACATTATTTCGATATTTAATTTGGTGTTTCGTTAAGATCCATCGTATGTGGCATTGTTACACCTAGGAAGGATCCGTTATATCTAACAGTGAGATATAAGGAACCCCGTCAGGTTTCCAGCCTATATACTTTGAATCTTTTTCAAAGTTATGAAGTTTGATATTAACTTAAAATTTTAGTGGTTAAAGGTTATAGGTTAGTGGTTAAGGGTTGGGGTTAGGGGTTAAGGGTTTAGGGTTAGTGGTTAGGGGTTTAAGGGTTAAGGGTTTAGGGTTAGTGGTTTAGGGTTTAGGGTTTAAGGTTAGGGGTATAGGGTTTAGTGTAAAAGGGTTTAGGGGTTAAGGGTTAGGGATTTAAGGTTTGAGGGTTTAAGGTTTAAAGGTTAGGGATTTAGGGTTTTAAAGTTTTAAGGTTTCAATGGTGTAGGGTTTAAGGGTTTAATAAATGTTACATTATTTCGATATTTAATTTGGTGTTTCATTAAGATCCATCGTACGTGGCATTGTTACACCTAGGGAGGATCCGTTATATCTCGATGAGAGATATAAGGCAACCCGTCGTGTTTCGACCTATATACTTTCAATCTTTTTCAAAGTTATGAAGTTTGATATTAACTTAAAATTTTAGTGGTTAAAGGTTATAGGTTAGTGGTTAAGGGTTAGGGGTTAAGGGTTTAGGGTTAGTGGTTAGGGGTTTAAGGGTTAGGGGTTTAGGATTAGTGGTTTAAGGTTTAGAGATTTAAGGTTAGGGGTTAAGGGTTTAGTATTAAAGGGTTTAGGGGTTAGAGGTTAGGGATTTAGGGGTTAGAGATTTAAAGATTAAGGGTTTAGGGTTTTAAAGTTTTAAGGTTTCAATGGTGTAGGGTTTAAGGGTTTAATAAATGTTACATTATTTCGATATTTAATTTGGTGTTTCGTTAAGATCCATCGTACGTGGCATTGTTACACCTAGGGAGGATCCGTTATATCTGGCAGTGAGATATAAGGCAACCCATCAGGTTTCCAGCCTATATACTTTGAATCTTTTTCAAAGTTATGAAGTTTGATATTAACTTAAAATTTTAGTGGTTAAAGGTTATAGGTTAGTGGTTAAGGGTTAGGGGTTTAAGGTTAGGAGTTTAGGGTTAGTGGTTTAGGGTTTAGGGGTTTAAGGTTAAGGGTTAAGGGTTTAGGGTTAAAGGTTTAGGATTTAAGGGTTAAGGATTTAAGGTTTGAGGGTTTAGGGTTTAAAAGTTAGGGATTTAAGGTTTTAAAGTTTTAAGGTTTCAATGGTGTAGGGTTTAAGGGTTTAATAAATGTTACATTATTTCGATATTTAATTTGGTGTTTCGTTAAGATCCATCGTACGTGGCATTGTTACACCTAGGGAGGATCCGTTATATCTGACAGTGAGATATAAGGCAACCCGTCAGGTTTCCAGCCTATATACTTTGAATCTTTTTCAAAGTTGTGAAGTTTGATATTAACTTAAAATTTTAGTGGTTAAAGGTTATAGGTTAGTGGTTAAGGGTTAGGGGTTAGGGATAAAGGGTTTAGGGTTAGTGGTTAGGGGTTTAAGGGTTAAGGGTTTAGGGTTAGTGGTTTAGGTTTAGTGGTTTAAGGTTAGGGTTAAGGGTTTAGGGTTAAAGGGTTTAGGGGTTAAGGGTTAGGGATTTAGGGGTTATAGATTTAAGGTTTGAGGGTTTAAGGTTTAAAGGTTAGGGATTTAGGGTTTTAAAGTTTTAAGGTTTCAATGGTGTAGGGTTCAAGGGTTTAATAAATGTTACATTATTTCGATATTTAATTTGGTGTTTCGTTAAGATCCATCGTGACGTGGCATTGTTACACCTAGGAGGATCCATTATATGTCGACGATGAGATATAAGGCAACCCGTCAAGTTTCAAATTTATATACTTTGAATCTTTTTCAAAGTTATGAAGTTTGTTATTAACTTAAAATTTTAGTGGTTAAAGGTTATAGGTTAGTGGTTAAGGGTTAGGGGTTAGGGGTTAAGGGTTTAGGGTTAGGGGTTATGGGTTTAAGGGTTGGGGTTTATGGGTTAGTGGTTTAAGGTTTAGGGTTTAAGGTTAGGGGTTAAGGGTTTAGGGTTAAAGGGTTTAGGGTTTAAGGGTTAGGGATTTAGGGGTTAAGAATTTAAGGTTTGAGGGTTTAGGGTTTAAAGGTTAGAGATTTAGGGTTTTAAAGTTTTAAGGTTTCAATGGTGTAGGGTTTAAGGGTTTAATAAATGTTACATTATTTTGATATTTAATTTGGTGTTTCGTTAAGATCCATCGTACGTGGCATTGTTACACTTATGGATGATCCGTTATATCTGACAGTGAGATATAAGGCAACCCGTCAGGTTTCCAGCCTATATACTTTGAATCTTTTTCAAAGTTATGAAGTTTAATATTAACTTAAAATTTTAGTGGTTAAAGGTTATAGGTTAGTGGTTAAGGGTTAAGGGTTAGGGGTTAAGGGTTTAAGGTTAGGGGTTAGGGGTTTAAGGGTTAAGGGTTTAGGGTTAGTGGTTTAGGGTTTAGGGATTTAAGGTTAAGGGTTAGAGGTTTACGGTTAAAGGGTTTAAGGGTTAAGGGTTAGGGATATAGGGGTTAAGGATTTAAGGTTTTAGGGTTTAGGGTTTAAAGGTTAGGGATTTAGGGTTTTAAAGTTTTAAGGTTTCAATGGTATAGGGTTTAAGGGTTTAATAAATGTTGCATTATTTCGATATTTAATTTGGTGTTTCATTAAGATCCATCGTACGTGGCATTGTTACACCTAGGGAGGATCCGTTATATCTGACAGTGAGATATAAGGCAACCCGTCAGGTTTCCAGCCTATATACTTTCAATCTTTTTCAAAGTTATGAAGTTTGATATTAACTTAAAATTTTAGTGGTTAAAGGTTATAGGTTAGTGGTTAAGGGTTAGGGGTTACGAGTTTAGGGTTTAGGGTTAGGGTTAGGGGTTTAAGGGGTAAGGGTTTAGGGTTAATGGTTTAGGGTTTAGGGGTTTAAGGTTAGGGGTTAGGGGTTTAGGGTTAAAGGGTTTAGGGGTTAGAGGTTAGGGATTTAGGGGTTAAGATTTAAGGTTTGAGGGTTTAGGGTTTAAAGGTTAAGGATTTAAGGTTTTAAAGTTTTAAGGTTTCAATGGTGTAGGGTTTAAGGGTTTAATAAATGTTACATTATTTTGATATTTAATTTGGTGTTTCATTAAGATCCATCGTACGTGGCATTGTTACACCTAGGGAGGATCCGTTATATCTGACAGTGAGATATAAGGCAACCCATCGAGTTTCAACCTATATACTTTGAATCTTTTTCAAAGTTATGAAGTTTGATATTAACTTAAAATTTTAGTGGTTAAAGGTTATAGGTTAGTGGTTAAGGGTTAAGGGTTACGAAGTTTAGGGTTTAGGGTTAAAGTGGTTGGGGTTTAAGGGGTAGGGGTTTAGGTTAATGGTTTAGGGTTTAGGGGTTTAAGGTTAGGGGTTGGGGTTTAGGGTTAAAGGGTTTAGGGGTTGAGGTTAGGGATTTAAGGGTTAAGATTTAAGGTTTGAGGGTTTAGGTTTAAAGGTTAAGGATTTAAGGTTTTAAAGTTTTAAGGTTTCAATGGTGTAGGGTTTAAGGGTTTATGTTACATTATTTTGATATTTAATTTGGTGTTTCATTAAGATCCATCGTGACGTGGCATTGTTACACCTAGGAGGATCCGTTATATCATTATTTTGATATTTAATTTGGTGTTTATTAAGAATCGAGATATAAGGCAACCGTCAAGTTTCAAATTTATATACTTTGAATCTTTTTCAAAGTTATGAAGTTTGATATTAACTTAAAATTTTAGTGGTTAAAGGTTATAGGTTAGTGGTTAAGGGTTAAGGGTTACATGTTAAGGGTTTAGGGTTAAGGGTTAGGGGTTTAAAGGTTAAGGGTTTAGGGTTAGGGGTTTAACATTTAAAGGTTTAAGGTTAGGGGTTAGGGGTTTTTAGGGTTAAAGGGTTTAGGGGTTAGAGGTTAAGGATTTAGGGTTTAAGGGTTAGGGATTTAAGGTTTAGGGGTTTAGGGTTTAAAGGTTAAGGATTTAGGGTTTAAAGGTTTAAAGTTAGGGTTAGTGGTTTAAGGTTTAAGGGTTAGGGATTTAGGGTTTGGGGTTTTGGGTTTAGGGTTTAGGGTTTAAGGGTTTATGTTTTAGGGTTTATGTTTTAGGGTTTTAGGTTTAAAAGATTAGGGTTTGGGGTTTTAAGGTTTAGGGTTTTAGTGTTTGGGGTTTTAGGGTTTAAGGTTTGGGATTTGGGGTTTGAGGTTTAAAGTTTAGTGTTTAGGGTTTATGATTTTAGGGATCCAAGTTTTTAGGGTTTTAAAGTTTGTGTTTTGAGGTTTGGGGTTTAAATTTTTTGGTTTTATGGTATAGTGTTTAGGGTTTAGCATAAACCACAAATATAACTTAGCAAATAATATTCAATTATTACAATTTAAATATAACTTAGCAAATATTACGACTGAAAATGATGAAAGCATAGAAACCTATAAAAAGTTTACTTGCTTTATGTACCGCTTCTTAACCAAGCTTGGAAACAATAGATGCTTTTTCCCCTGTTATTGTTCAAGTTTTGATGATTGACTTGAACTAGTTGGCACCATAAGATGTCGATAAATTAACAAATCCTGCTCAGGTTGAGAATTAACATGCAACTAAGTCGAAATAAGAATATAAAATTTTATCCCCTTGAGGAAATGAATATACATTAGTTGCTAAGTATAAACATATATAACCTAAGTATACTTTCTCAAGTATAAATGGCCAATAACAAATAACATCACAAAGAATCAATAGATAGCAAGAAAAAGATAGCATGAAAAAACTAACTAATGGCATGCATTAAGCTCATATCCAGTCAATTTTTGTAACCCTAAAATCGCACACCAAAGACATGAAATCAACGTGATTTGCCTTAAAACATCCAACCTCCTTTCTTTCGATTATTTAAATAATTAAAACACACCATCCCTCAACCAAGCAAAGGCTTCAATGCTTTCTTATGACAAATAAGAAACTTATGGATGGAATTAAGTCTTAGACTATGCAATTTTCATCTTAAAATTATTGGAGAGGGATAATCCAAATCCAGCTTCTTAAAAATTCTTAAACTAACTCAATGAAGATACCACTTCACTTTCAATTCAAGAACTAAACTCTAATTCATAAAAAATTTTCTCGAATCAAGAACATACCTCTTAAGGATGAAACACTAGGTTCCTCGATCAACAAGAAAACTTGATTCCTCTTCCCAAGTCGCAAAAAGGGAAAGCGTTGACTAAAATTAACCCCTAATAAATATTTGAGCAAACAAAATAAATATAAACTATTAAATAATCAATGAGAATTTGTTCCTCAAATTGACCAAAAAGAAATAGATTGAACAAAATTTCGGATAAAAAATCAATGAATAACATCAACATAACATCATGTAAATTATTAAGAGCTTCTGTCTAACTCGAAATTATTAAAGATTAGATTGTACAAAAATTATTCAATAGAAACTATTCAGATAAAACCATCAATAGAAATAGAAATAGATTGTAGAAATATTTCTACCTCGAAATTATTAAAGAAGAGTTTTGTGCCTCAAAACTTACCTCAAATCTATTAAACCGCAGGATTTATTAAGAGATTCTTCTTCATCTTCTTCTCTTGATGAGAAACGCTGTTTCAGAGTCGAAATGAACCAGAACAAACCAACAGAAATAGAAATCGAATCAAGATTTGGGGATTGGGGATTCAAGAAATAAGAAAACAGGAAGAGACTGGAAATCAAAACAACAGAAACATATTTAGGGAGATTGGGGAAGTATTTAGCACCAGAAATCGAAGAAAGATTTGGGGATTGGGAGGAAAGCGAAAGGGATTAGGGATTAGGGATTTTGGGAAATTAGAAAATGGGAATTAGGGATTAGGGATTACGGATTCTGATTTTGGGAAATCGAGCAATGTAAAATATTTAGGAGATTGGGAAATATTTAGCACCGTAAATCGAAGAGATTGGGGAAGTTCTTCTTGAATCTAAATGTTTTAGAAAATGAACGAAGAAAGAAAAGATTTGGGGATTGGGAGCTTCTTCTCTTGAATCTAAACGCTGTTTCAGAGTCGAAATGAACCAGAACAAAGCAACAACATAAACTGGATTAGGGATTGGGGATTGGGGAAATAAGAAAACAAAAACAGAAATAGAAGTCGAAGAAAGATTTAGGGATTGGGGATTCAAGAAATAAGAAAACAGGAAAATCAAAGCAACATAAACCGATTTAGGGAGATTGGGGAAGTACTTCGCACCAGAAATCGAAGAAATATTTGGGGATTGGGAGGGGAAACGAGAAAGGGGATTAGGGATTAGGGATTTCGAGAATTTAGAAAATGGGGGAACAGAATAGTCTTAGGCAATTAAACTGGATGGAACAAGAACGACGCCGTTTCAATAGAAACTTTAACCCTATTGCGGCGCTTTCCAATAAACGCCACTAAAATTTCGAAAAAATGCGATCATTTTTCTTCCATGTTGTATGCTTTTAAAAAACGCCAAACAATACATGGACCAATTTTACTGGCGTTTTTCTTAAAAAGCGCCGGTAATACATAGTTATTGCGGCGTTTTCCCTTAAACGCCACTAACGATACTAACTGCGCCACAAAAACGATGTCGTGAAGCTTAATGAAAATATCTATTTGTGGCGTTTTTAAGAAAACGCCACTAAATATAGACTTATAAGCGGCGTTTATGACTAGCGCCACTAAAAAAAGTTTAAACGGTCTTTTTTTGCATTATATCGATATATTTTGTATGCTTTATTCACAAACGCCACTAATTCATACAACAAATTTTCAAACGACGCCGTCTTTTAATCTATTGATGGGTTTTGTGGCGTTTTTGTATAAAACGCCGGTAATTTTTAATATAATTTAATCTATATATTTTTATACTATTATTAATTAATCAAATTACTTATTTTTATACTATTATTAATTAATCTATGTATTAATAGATGTTAACCTTGTTAGCACACTCTCTCTATATACATGAGAAACAATTCATTGTTGAAAACTAATCTTCTCCAACACTAAAAAGGATGATAACATGAGAAACAATTCATTGTTGAAAACTGCCTAACCTTTGCTATTAGGTAAGTAAACGTCATTTCAACCCATTGGTTTTAAGATTAACTTTGACGCCAACTGCAGGGAGTTTACTTGCAAGATTTGCAGTCCATGCCAGTTACTCACTCTTTAATAGTTTACACCTACACATCCCCACACATTTCTAGCATTGAAAGCTTAATTCATTTAGTTTTGATGTGTTGTTCCACCTAATCCGACTAATCCTTCATTAAATCATAACTCGGTTTTGAAAAACTCTTCATCTACATGGAGTAGGTAAAAGTGTCCTCATAACCCATAATTATAAAGGAAAGCACCTCATTGGCAATAGCCAGTGGCTACCCCATCAATGCTAGTTGTTTGACTTGCTTGATTATCCGGTTTACAGGATTGATCTAGGGATTTGAATTAGAAGAAACTGATTTCAAGGATTTTGGTTTCGGAATTGAGGGTCATATATGTCTTAAAACCTACACCCTAAAAGCCTAAGACCCTAAACCCTAGAATCCCAGACTTTAAACCCTAAATTCCAAACCATAGACCTTAAACCCTAAACCCTAAACCCTAAACCCTAAACCCTAAACCATAAACCTTAAACCCTAAACCATAAACCCTAAACCCTAAACCCTAAACCTTAAACCATAAACCATAAACCTTAAACCCTAAACCCTAACCCTTAACCCCTAACCCCTAACCCTTAACCATTAACACTTAACCATTAACCCTTAAACACATAAAACCCTAAATTTTAAACCATAAACTCTAAACTTAGCCCTTAACCCCTAACCCCTAACTCTTAGCCATTAACCCATGAAACCCTAAACTTAATTTAAACCATAAACTACACGCCATAATCCCTAAACATTTAAATTTGTAACTACTAAACCTTACACCGTAAATTATATATGCTAAATCATAAATCTTAAACTATAATGATAATTAATTTAATATATTACAATTAATATATCTATTTTACAATTATGTAAGAACCCCTAACCCTTAACCCATGAAACCCTTAACAATCAATCATATATACCCAATAAAACTTTAACATTATTTGCGGCGTTTTCCCAAAAGCGCCGCTAATGCTTAGACTTTTAGTGGCGTTTTCCCAAAAGCGCCGCTAATTCTCAGACTTTTAGCGGCGTTTTCCCAAAAGTGCCGCTAATTCTCAGACTTTTAGCGGCATTTTCCAAAAGCACCGCTAATGTTCAGACTTTTAGCGGCGTTTTACAAATAAACGCCGCCATATCTCATTTTTAGCGGCGTTTATTACCAAAACGCCGTTATTGATCTTTTTTTTCCGGCGTTTCTTTTCAAACGCCGCTAATGTATAATATTTGCGGCATTTTTGTTTAAAACGCCACTAAAAACACCGTTAAAAGTCTATTTTGGTGTAGTGATTATAAAAGGGGAGAAAATTCTCCTTTTCTTACAATTTAATCTTTTGTTATGAAATTTCACTATTTCACTCAAAATTCTTGAAAATTTTCATAGGCACCAAAGATGAAGTAGAGATTCTAGAGAATATGTTCAATAATTTAGACACAATAAATTAGTAGATGGAAGTCTAGAAAATTAGAAGAAAAAGAAAGATAATGATGATGTTGATGTTGAGAAAGAAATGGGGAGAAGTAAAAGAGAAGAAATTATTGTCAAAAGATGTAAGTTTTCATATTAACTATACTTGTATCTCTATGAGTTGAGTTAAATATGTAACAAATGAAATGTGTGATATGTAAATTTTAATTAAAATAGTAGAGATAGAAAGTATTTGATGAAGTATGATATGTAGGAACACTAAGTTTTCAAGTGAAAAGAGAAATGTGATTTGTATTATGAGAAGTTTCAAGGTAAAGAAATGAATATAATATCAATATATAACCTAAATGACTAAACTGAATAGTAATCAAAAGTATAATGATTTTGTGTATTTAAATGGAAGTTAATGCAAAGAACCATGAAAATGTAAATATCATCACTAAAATAGTTTTTGGACAAAGAATAGTAATTTGATTTTAAAATTCACCAAAAATTATAGAATATGAATTAAATGATGAACCAATTATTAAATTAAATTTTAATGAATCTAGTTTTGTACAAAAGAAATGGTGTAAACATTAAGTATGTATTAAATGAGTTCTATGCATTTTAGTGAGACAATGTCGATGAATTTTTGGATCCCCTGCTTTAAATTTGAAAATCATTAAAATTTGTAAAAATATAGTTAGGATGTGAACTTTATATTTCTTAAATTCTTACTTAGTCAAATTCCAAGAGAAATCAACGAAAATATTATAATAATTTTGTACATAAAGATAAATAATATTTAGTAGAGAAGGGTCGAGTTGCCTAGTAGTGGAACATGAGAAGATTTGAAGAAAAACTAGTATTAATCTACTTTGAACTAAATTTTGAAATTTTTATAGTAAAAATTCATTGAAACTAGTTTCAAAAACAACAAGTAGATCTTAATTTTGATTTTTGTAGGCCAAGATAAAAATAACTTAGTTATTGCTACTCAAGTAGACGACTTTGTTAAGAGTATGTGTAATTAGTGAAAGAATAATTAATATTACATATTGGCATGCTATACTAAAAGTTAAAGATTCTTGTCTATATACATGTACATATAAGATGTGGAATGGAAAAGAGGAAGAGGAAAATAATAGAAGGGTTGTAATGCTAAAATTTGTTATAAGTATGACATTGTTAATACATATAAGAAGTTTAAATGAAATTGTTGAGACATTAAATAAGTAATTGTTATATGATGAATTAATAAAATATTAGTTGACAAAATAAAGTATTATATAGATTTAAATTTATTGGTATATGTGTGGGATTATGTGGTATTGATCTTAACACGAAAATAAATAAGTTTCGACTTATTTAACAAAAAAATAACTCAGGGTCATGACACTAGCCACAGTATGTCGCGACATTAACAATCAGAGAACCTAGTGTCATGCCATGTTTTCCTCTATCTTATTCTCTTTTATCCGAAAGAGTCTCGTACATAGTTGCGTTGTTTTCCTCTGCCTATATGCTAAAATAATTGCACTTAATCATTTCAGTTAACCATCTAGAAGCTATTGTGCTTCAAACAATAAAATACTATCAAAGAATTTAAACTTCTGAGTTAAATAAGGCTTGCTTTATGAAACAACCCGATTTTGACCCTAACTGGAAAAGTGATTTCGGGACCACAAATTCGAGTCTGAAAAATATTTTAAAATTATTTTCAGTGTTTATTATGTGTGAATTTTCTTGTGTTAAATTTTCATGTTTTAATTTCGTCGTTTAAGTGTCCGATTAAATAAAAGGACTTAATTGCGTAAAATGTGAAATTTGCTAATTGATGTGCAAGTGCTAATTTACTAATGGCTTTTTAATATTAGGTCCGTAAAGGGAAAATAGCCCATTTTAGCTATAGTGGACGGCATATGATCTAAAATGACCTTAATTTATATGTTAAAATTATTAAATATAAAAGGATAAATAAGTAATATAATAAGTTAATATATATTAAAAGATAACAAATTAAAAGCCATGTTCTCATTTTTTTCATCACCAAATAGAGAAAAGAAAAAGAAAATAGAAAATTTTGAGGCATTCGGCACCTATTTAGCTTGATTAAGGTATGTTTCGGTTTCGATTTTTGATAATTTTTACGTTTTTGAGATCGTTGCTAAGAGATGTACAAAACCCATGTCTTAATTTTTGTTTGTGATGATGATTTTGTGTTTTTACATTGATGATACATTTTGGTTTTTGTTGTTTGATGATGAAAAATGAAATATATGTGTTAGATTTACAAGTTTTGTCTTTGAATTTTTGATGAATTTGAGTAATTTGGACTAAATTGCAAAAATAAATTTTTGAGAGACTAAAATGTGAAATAAATGAAATGTATGGACTTGTATGAGGAATAGGAAGATTCGGCCCTTGTATGGTATAGTCAAATTTTGTGTATTTTGTGTTTTGTGCAAAAAGGATTAAATTGTAAAGAGTGTGAAATGTTAGGGGTAAAATTGTAATTTTCCCATTTATGTGTTTTTAGGCTAAATTGAATGTAATGGTGTTTAAATAAGCTTAATTTGAATATGTTTAGATCAAGAATTAAAGAAATCAGATTTGGGTCGGGGAAAGACAAAAGTGGTCGAATAGCCGATTTAACAGTCGACAACATCCGAGGTAAGTCAATAAGCATTTAAATGTTTATATAACTATGGATATGTATTTGTTATGTATCAAAATGAATTATTTGAATTTATTTATGCTATGGCCGAATGTGGGTATTGTGATTTGGCTAACTTTCGAGCTTGATTCGACCGAGATTCGACGTCCGTAAGCCCTGTACAAACCTTAGGAATAGATAGGATACATATGTCATGACATAGGATATCTGATATGTGTTTTCATGTAAGACCACGTCTGGGACGTTGGCATCAATTTGTGTTTACGTGTAAGACCATGTCTGGGACATTGGCATCGTATTTGATTCATGTAAGACCTTATCTGAGATAGTAGCATCGATATGTGATTACATGTAAGACCACGTCTGGGACGTTGGCATTGTATGGGCTTCCGACTATCCGCGTATCCTTTTTAATTCCAAATGGTTCAACGGGCATGTATAAGTGATGGCCAATGTGATATTTGAACTAAAAGAACCAGGTACATATATAAACTGTGTTAAGAAATGAAAGGTAAGTTATATATTTATTTCATTGTACAGAGGTTAATGTGTAAACAGGTGAACTATGTATAAGCTTTCTACTATGTGTATTAGGCCAAAGGGTATATTGTGTGAAATTGATATTGAAATTTGAGTATTTATTTGTGATTGTGTATAATTTATTATTTGATATAACCTTGTATATTTGATTTTGCTAAGTTTGTTGATATTAAGCTTAAATAGCTTACTTTGTGTTTCTCTGCCTATTTCTATTTTATAGATTTTGGATATGTTACGAGCTTGGGGATCGTCAACAGGACTATCACACTATCGATAGCTTTCTGTGGTATTTTGGCTATGTTAATTATGAACATATGGCATGGATAGCATATAAAAAGGTTGAATATGAATTAAGTACCTATGTATGTAATTAATAGCCATACAACAATGGCTTATCCTCTTTTGATTGATTTGCTATCTTTGATGATGGTTTGAGATGGTTGTTGTGAATGGGTTTATACATATGCATATTTGGTTAAGTAAATGTTTCATAATAGGTAAACTTGTGTTATGTTTTAAAACTAGACATATTGAACTTGGATATGTGATTATTAGTGTACATTGGTTATGTTTGGTATGATGAATCAAATTAGTTAAAATATGGACTTGAACCGAATGTGAACTTGGATATTTTGGCTATGGGTAAGTGATGATATTAGGGATATGTTGAATTCGATTAAGTGTTATGTAATTGTATATTTGTTGTGCATTGTGTAAAGTTTGATTTACTTACTAAATGAACTATGGTTGAGTGTGTCTTTGTATGTGTATATATAAATCAACCTGAATGATGTTAAATAAATTGTATATGCAATAAGTATTAGTAATTATGTAAATTAGTAAGATGTGATTTGGTTTTGATATATATAAATATATATATATATGTTCGAATTTAACAAATAGGTATGTGGTCATTTTGATCATCAAGTCTTTGATTTGGAATTGAAATGATCATGTTAGATATATATGTATTTGGCAATGATGTGAAATTTCGATAGATGTTTAAATATAATACAAATGGATTTAGTTCTAGTAATTTGGTTATGATATTTGTATTTGTATGTGGTATTTGTGGGATGTAAATTTTAGTTATGTGAAAGGTAATAGATGAGTTTCAAGATTAAATTGGTTATATGATGTAATGTGATAGAAATTGAATAAAGATTTATGTATGTATTTACATATATTCGGCTATGCTTAATTGAATTATTGGTATACTTTATTAAGGATTTATTTATTGTTAGTCATGGATTCTATAAGTATGTGATTTTTAAATTTGGAATATACTTGGAGTTAAGTTTTAAATTGTAAATTAAATGAAAGATGATTATAATCGAAGTTGTTTGTATGGAAGATTATATGATTGGTCGAATGTGTATTTGTGATTACTTGAGTGATTTGACATGTATATATATATCGACTTATTAATTAGTAAGTGATTTGATTAAAATTCTTGATAGTCATTTGTACTTAAAATGATTCAAATAATATGATTACATATGCATATATTCGTAATAAAAGAAATAGTGTGTTGGTTTTGAAATGATGCAGTTTGAACATGCTTAAAATATTTGAATGTTGATAATGATATGTTCTTTATAGGATAGTTGTTAGATAATGGAAAAATGATTTTTATGTTATATAAGATTTTTTTTTTGTGTATTAGTTTTGTATGGTAATATAATTAGGTATATCATTTGTCTTCTTAAATGATCGATATGTATAATAGATTATATAAGTTGTTTAACATGATATTTGATTATCATATAGAATGAGTAACTAAACACGTGGTTTATTTGTTTAATGATATGTATTAAAATGATTAAGCCTAAGTTGAGTTTGATATTCGTTTAATAAATTAAATATTGAATGCTAAGTATGTGAATATGATTTGTTAAATAAAAGAAAAGAAAATATATGCTTGTTCTGAGTGATGTCTTATTCGGTAATGCCTCGTAACCCTAATCTGGCGAGGTTACATGTTAGGGGTGTTACACTTTAGACCTTTCTTTACTCAATCATGGTTGATAAGCTCAAAAGGAATTTAAAGAGTCTAATTGACACTAATATATCTTTTTTAACATAGTTTTTGTATATAATTGATGTTGCTAGAAGCTAAGGGTTCCAGGTACTTGTTATTTAGTTTTCAAAATTCTTGATCAATTCACTCTGTTGAAAGTAATGTGTAAGTCACATCCCAAAAATCGAGTTAGAAGAAATTGAGTTAGTGAAACCTAGAGTGGTCACATTTTGATTTTTGAGTTAAGATTGTGAAATTATGTTAAGTGAGTTAATCTGGTTTAGTAGTTAGGTGTTGCATTTATGTGTGAGAGGTTCTGGGTTTGAATCTTTCCCTTGAATTTTTTTTATTTTTGTCCTAACCACTATCCTTAAACATTTGGCATAAATAAAATTTTTGGTTCAATTGATGATAAGAATGAGTTTGTTGGTTTAGTGGTAAGATTACAAGTTACCCTTTTGTCCTGTGTTCAAATTCCCATGTGTGCAAAGTGAAATTGTTTTTGTTTTAAACTTTGAGGAAATTTTGATATGTGGTTAGTTAGTGTGATTTAGTAGGATGAGGATAGTATTGAAATTTACCCAAAAATCTCTCCCCACTCTTCCCACTAATTTGTCGTCCCATTTTCTATTTTTACCCATTTTCTTTTGTGTCTGTAAATTTCTTTTTTCCATTCTTTCTCTCATCTTTCCCACATTCTTGTTTCCTTCCAATTTCCTTTTTTTTTTTGGATTATTAAAATTTTTGCTCTGTCATTTTTCTTCTTTTGATCAACTTTGTTCTTTCATTTTGATTTTGCCCTTCCATTACAACACTTTGATTTTTTCCTTCTATTTGGTTCGTTTCTCTCTTGCTTCATTGTCATCTAAGCCTTGATTTTTTGTTCGTTCCTACTCTTCTGATCCGTTGTTGATTTCGTTTGCTTCAAAACATCGGTAAAGTAGTATAGTTTTTGTTTTGGTATCTTGCAATCATAATTCACTTGTTATTGAAGGATGTTTTGAATTTTGATTTTGTTAGGTGATAATCGTGAGATTCATAGTGTAAAGCCCAAAATTTTTAATTTCGCCATCTTTTAATTTTGTTTCTTTGACTCAAACATTTGTCTGCTTCAGTGGTTATGTGTTTTGGGAGTGTCTGAGAAGTCTTAGGTTCAAACCCTGGCTTTGGCAAATTTTGGTATTTTTCTAACTTAAGCCTCATCCTTGCTCAGTAGGCTTAAGTTTAATTGTTGGTAAAACCACATCAGAATGGCCTGCTGGTCTGGTGGTTAAGTTGAGTGTTAGTCTGCTGAAGGTCTAATGTTCAAATCCCTGCGTAGGCAATATTTTTGTTTGGCTCTGAAAGAGAGAGTTTGAGTTGTGTTAGACGTCTGAGTAGTGGAGATTTTGGTGGAGAGAATTTAGGGGAGTTTGGATGGGGGAGTTATTAGGCTTTTCATTTAGAGTTTCTTTTGAAAAAAAAGGAGGAATTATGCTCTCTCTTCTCCCTCTCTGTTGAATTTTCCATCTCACTCTCCCTATCTTCTTTTCGATTTCTTGTTCAAGTCGCCTCCGTTGTACAACTTTTATTTTTGTTTAATCGATAAGTTGCATATTGCTATATTCTTAACGTTCTTTTGGCTAAACAGTAATTGAAGGGTTTTCGTTTTGTGTTTAGGGGATATTCAAGGGCTGAAGTTTCTCTATTATCGTTGTAGTATGTGAAATTTCTATTTTTTTTCAATTGAAAGTAAGGTTTTGATATATTATCAATGGTCAGTCTCATTATATTTTTGATTGAAAGATAATTTAAGTGACTAAATTGAGGGAAATATTGGTCAATTATAGGTGTTGGATATCTCGAAAGTGTTTTAGCATCGATCGATATCAAGTGTGTACCCGAAACCTAAGAAACGAGTTTTGGGAAAAAGTCGAAAACCCCACTATTGACGCCACACGAGCGTGTGGTCACTCGTATGGTAGGCCGTATGCCATGACATGGGCGTGTGATCGACGAGGCCAGGCCGTGCGCGCAAGACACGGCCGTGTGGTGGCCAGGTAGGCTGTGTGCGACACAGGGTAGACTGATTTGGGCCGTGTAGGCCACACAGGCATGTGGGTCCACACGGGTAGTCCACACGGGCGTGTAGATTCTGGGCCAGGCGTGTGATCTACACAACCAAGGCCAAATTGGGTCATATGGGCCACACGAGCGTGTGGGACCACACGGAACGGCCGCATGGGCGTGTGAGCCCATTTAACTGAAAAGTGTTCTACGGTTTCATAGGTCACTCAAGTCGATTGTGAACCTATTGCAGGGTCAATAAGAACTATTTAGACCCTTAAATGCGTGAACTGTATGTATGATGTACGTACTGAGCATGATGATTATATGAACGAATACTGAACTATATGTATAACTGATATTCATGTATAGGCATGGCATATTGTATGTTTGCATTGCATTGGGTTGGGTTGATGATGTATGTTTGCATTGCATTGGGTTGGGTTGATGATATTTGAAGGAAGTGTACTGAAAGACTTTAAGCCTATTATCTGGCAGCTCAACTACAATATACTGATTATGTGCCACATTCGGTACTACTTGGAGTACAGGGATGAGGGGGTGTTTTAAACCCCACATGGAATGCATATCTGGTACTGAAACTGAAATGGGCTAAGGCCTGAACTGTTACTGAAACTGAAGTGGGCTTAGGCTCAGACATCATTTGACTGTTTGTTATTTGACTGTATACATGTTTTCTATGGGGATTACACACTGAGTTTACGTAAACTCACCCCTTTTTTATTTATCTGTACAGGTAATCCCCTAAATTAGATGAATCGGTGCGACAGAAAACTTGACGGTGACCACATGATTTTTCAAATTATTTTAATTTCATTTATGGTATTTATTTCCTATTTATCTTTTGGGTTATTTTTTTTATGTAAATTGGACTTTTGGATTGTTGCTTTTACTTTGGATTTTTACTGTTTTCACGAATTTCTAAACTATAAACTTATTAACGGCTCGGTTTAATTCAAAACGACATTTTTCTAAACGTGAATGATGTTATTCAAATATCATGGTTTTAAAAAGCTTTCGCTACAAATTATGTTTTTAAACAAATCAAATTAACGAGGAGATGAGTTTTGAAATTTACGAGAGATAAATAGAAGATAATAATTAGAGACAGTTTTTACTCGATAAGTTTGATTTCAAATTCCATTCTATGGAACCTCGTCGATTCGGCCATAACGTCCAGGCCGGGTTTGGAATGTTACATTTAGTAGTATCAGAGCTAGGTTACAATACCTGGCTGTGGATTTGGGTTTTTAAAAAAAACTTGGTTTTTCAGAACTTATTTTCAAATGATTTGAAATGATTTGACTGAGAATGTGGTACATCGAGTCCCTGGCGCTGATCCTGTAAGTATTCTGATAAACTGTTATAAATAGCCTATTTTGAAAACACTTTAGTAGTGTATACTGAAACTGATAGAGACTTTACTTACAAAAAAAACCTCTGAATTTATGATACTGCATTGCATAAAACATCTGTTAATAAATACTAAAACTGTAACTGATTCATAAAATTTATAATACAGAAAAATCTAAATAGACATGAGTGCTCGAGGTATCCGTGGACGTGGTACTATAGGCCGAGGTAGATGCCTCTTCTCTGGGCAGCATGCCGAAGCTGGATACGAGTGAGACACTAATGTCACCTGCTACTGAGACTGGGTCTCAAGATCGCATGGCTGGGGACAACTCATTGTCCCAGTCTATGTTAAGGATATTGGAAAGGGTAGCTGGGCCCAACCCTGGATCTGGGGTTGAGGGTCAGTTACTACGACTCCGATCCAATGAAGGTGAGTTATTTAAGGGTGTCATAAGAGTCGCCCCTAATGTGGCTGAATACTGGTTGGAGGCCACAGGTAGGATAATGGACGATTTAGACTGTACCCATGAGCAGAAATTGAAGGGTGCGGTCTCGTTGCTTCGCGATGAGGCCTATCAGTGGTGGTTGACCATTGAGGAGGGCACTATGCCCGGTCATCTATCTTTGGAGTTCTTTAAGTTTTCCTTCCAAGAAAAGTATGTGGGAGCTAGTTACATCGATGCTCGTAGGTGTGAGTTTTTGAACCTCACTCAGGGAGATCAATCAGTGGCCGAGTATAAGGCCAAATTTTTGAAACTGAGCTGCTATGCGCAAGGTATGGTAGCATTTGAATATGAGAGATGTGTCTATTTTGAGGATGGCCTTAGGGATAATCTGAGGGTATTGATAGTTCCACGAGAGAGCGAGAGTTCTTCGTTCTAGTAGAGAAGGCGAAGATCGTTGAAGAAGTTAAGCCCGCTGAGCGCCAAAACAGAGATAGAGAAAGGGGTAAGAACAAGAGGGATTCGGAGCACTCGAGTTGATGCGAAGCCTAAGAAAAGGCCGAGATTGATGGGTTTGGTTAGAGCCGGGCCCCTATTCTTTATTCTTCGGATTGCAGCCATGTGTCGATTGTGGTAGACGCTATCAGGGCGAGTGTTGGAGGAGGGCTGAGGTGTGGATTATTCGATCACCGTATTAGGGAGTGTCCATTGAGGCCGATCAGATGCAAGCTCTGGGTTCTAGTACTGTACAGGCACAGTGGGTAGTTCAATAGCCACCGAAGGGCCGTGGTCAGGCTAGGGGTGGTTACAGTATAGGTCGTGGATAGAGAGCACCAGGCAGATGTGCTAGATAGACTGAGGTAAGGCAGCTTGCTCTTGTTTATACTGCTCGTCGCCACGAAGATAGAGATGCTCCTAACATCATCACTGGTATGTTTCTTATTTTTTATGTACCATATCTTGCTCTGATAGACATAGGATCTACTCATTCCAACATAGCTTGTTTTGTTTCTGAAAATCTGGGTTATCGGTTGAGAACACTACGAGTGAGGTCATGTATTGAGTCTGTTAGGGCAATCTATTCAGGTTAGCAAAATGTATAGAGATGTTTTGCTAGAGGTTCAAGGATCGATATTTCTGGCTAATCTGATAGAGCTTCCATTTGGGGAGTTCGACTTGATTCTAGGTATGGACTGGTTGGTTAAGCACCGTGTCAGTCTGGACTGTGTGATGAAGAGGGTCGTCTTGAGAACTGAGGAGGATAATGAAGTAGTCATGATTGGAGAACATCAAGATTACTTGGCTAACGTGATCTCTGCATTGGTAGTTGAGAAAATAGTTCGCAAAGGATGCGAGGCGTACTTGGCCTATGTAACTATTTCCACTTCTAGGGACTCTACTATAAATGATATTCACACTGTAAGGGATTTTTCAGATGTTTTTCCTTAAGAGCTACCAGGTTTACCTCTAAATCGGGAAGTGGAGTTTGGGATTGAGCTTTTCCCTGGTACAGCTTCGGTGTCTATCACTCCCTATCGAATGACACCGGAGGAGCTTACGAAACTTAAGGCTCAGATTCAGGAGTTGTTGGATCGTGGGTTCATCTGCATTAGTGTGTCTCTGTGGAGAGCACCGGTACTATTTGTTAAGAAGAAGGATGGATCCATGAGGATGTGCATTGACTACCGAAAACTGAATAAGCTTACCATCAAGAACAAGTATCCATTTCCAAGGATCGATTATCTGTTTGACCAGTTCCGAGGAGCGTCTGCGTTCTCTAATATTGACTTGCATTCTGGGTATCATCAGTTGAGGGTTAAGGTGGTTGATGTGCATAAGACAGCATTTAGAACTCGTTATAGTCACTATGAGTTCCTAGTGATGCCATTTGGACTGACTAATGCACCGTCAACTTTCATGGATTTGATGAACTGAGTTTTTTGCCCTATCTGGATAAGTTTGTGGTGGTGTTTATTGACGACATATTGGTTTATCCAAGGATTGAGGATGAGCATGACGAGCACCTCAGAGTGGTTCTTCAGACTTTGAGGGAAAAGTAACTCTATGCTAAGTTCAACAAGTGCGAGTTATGGTTACGTGAAGTAACTTTTTTGGGTCATGTGGTTTCTGCCGAGGGGATTCAAGTCAATCCTCGGAAGATTCATGCTATATTAGATTGAAAGCAATCTAAGAATGCGTCTGATATCATATTACCGATAGTTTGTGGAAGGTTTCTCACTGAATGCAACACCCTTAACTAAGTTGTTATGTAAGGGTGTACCATTTGTCTAGTCTGATGTGCAGCAAGAGAGCTTCAAGAAGCTCAAGGATGTACTGACTAAAGCTCCTATTCTGATACAGCCTAAACCTGGGAAGGAGTTTAAGGTTTATAGTAATGCATCACATGTCGGTTTGAGATGTGTGTTGATTTAGGAGGGCAAGGTGGTAGCATACGCGTTTCGTCAACTTAAGATGCATGAGGCAAACTATCGGCGCATGATTTGAAGTTGGCTGCTATAATCTTTGCATTCAAAATTTGGAGGCACTACATGTATGGTGAGAAGTGTATCATCTACACTGATCACAAGAGCCTCAAGTACCTTCTTACTAAGAAGGAGCTGAGTCTTAGGCAGAGTAGATGGGTTGAGCTACTTAAGGATTACGACTGTACCATTGAGTACCATCTACACAAGGCTAATATGGTGGCCGATGCACTGAGCCGTAGGGCTATGGCTAATCTAAGAGCGATGTTCGCTCGACTTAGCCTGTTCGACGATGAGATTTTTTTGGCTGAGCTGCACGTCAAACCAACTTGGATCGAATAGATTAAGGGTAAATAGTTAGAGGATGACTCTTTGGGTCTTCGGTTCGATAGATTGAGGGTTGTAGCACTACAAATTTTGGGTTGAACTCTAAGGGTGTGTTGTGTTTCTAAGGTTGGGTTTGTGTGTCGAATGATTCTGATTTGAGACAGTCAATTCTAAAGGATGGCCATAGTAGCCCTTATGCTATGCATCCCGGCGATAATAAGATGTATCGCGATCTTCATGAATTGTATTGGTGGCCGGGGTTGAAGCGCGAGGTTACTGGTTTTGTTGCTCGTTGTCAGACATGTCAGCAAGTTAAGGCTGAGCATCAGTAACCTTCGAGTTTGCTACAGCCTATTAAGATTTTGCTATGGAAGTTGGAGCGAGTGACGATGGACTTCGTTAGTGGGTTGCCCTTGACACTCACTAAGAAAGATTCAGTGTGGGTCATCGCGGATCGATTGACCAATTCTACACATTTCATCCCAGTTAGGACGATTATTCTTTGCAAAAGTTGGCGAATTTTTATATTTCTAAGATAGTGAGACTGCATGGGGTACCGATCTCAATCATTTCGATAGAGATCCTCGCTTTACATCTTGGTTTTGGAAAAAGTTACATGAGGCTCTAGGTTCGAGATTGGACTTCAGTACTGCATTCTATCCTTAAACCAATGGTCAATCTAAGAGGGTGATTTAGATACTGGAGGATATGTTGAGAAGTTGTGTTATCGATTTTTGAGGCAGTTGGGAGGATTATCTGCCGATAACGGAGTTTGCCTATAATAATAGCTTCCAGTCTAGCATTCAGATGGCACCTTACGAAGCTTTCTATGGACGTAAGTGTTGCACTCCCCTATGTTGGACTGATTTGGGTGAACAACGGGTTCTAGGGTCTGAGTTGGTTTTTGAGATTGAAGATAAGGTTCGACTGATTAGGGATCATCTGAAGGCGACTTCTGTTAGACAGAAGTCTTATGCTGATCTGAAGAAACGTGATATTGAGTATTCTGTAGGGGACTTTGTGTTTCTTAAGGTCTCGCCATGGAAGAAGGTTCTGAGCTTCGATCGTAAGGGCTAGTTGAGCCTAGGTTCATTGGGGCTTACTAAATTCTGAAGCGAGTGGGACCGATCACTTATCAGTTGGAGTTACCTCTAGAGCTTGACCGTATTCATGACATGTTCCACATTTCGGTGTTGATGCGCTACCACTCTGATCCTACTCATATTGTCTCTATCGAGGAGATTGAGATTAGGCCAGATTTAACCTTCGAGGAGAAGCTGGTTCAGATTCTGGATCGCGATGTAAAGGTTCTTCGGAGGAAGTCTATCCCTTTAGTAAAAGTGTTACGGTGGAATCATAGAACTAAGGAGGCCACATGGGATCCTGAGGATGCGATGCATCAACAGTATCCTCATCTATTCTAATCAGGTAAATTTCGAGGCCAAAATTTTCTTTTAGGGGGTAGAGTTGTAACGCCCCAAATTTTTAATTTTGAAATTTGTGAATTTTGTTTCTTTGACTCAAACATCTGTCTGCTTCAGTGGTTATGTGTTTTGGGAGTGTTTGAGAAGTCTTGGGTTCAAACCTTGGCTTTGGCAAATTTTGGTATTTTTCTAACTTAAGCCTCATCCTTGCTCAGTAGGCTTAAGTTTAATTGTTGGTAAAACCACATCGAATGGGCCTGCTGGTCTGGTGGTTAAGTGGTGTGTTAGTCTGCTGAAGGTCTAATGTTCGAATCCCTGCGTAAAATTTTTGTTTGGCTCTGAGAGAGAGAGTTTGAGTTTTGTTAGACGTCAAAGTAGTGAAGAGTTTGGTGGAGAAAATTTAGGGGAGTTGGGATAGGGGGAGTTATCAGGATTTTCATTTAGACTTTCTTTTTGAAAAAAAAGAGGGATTCTGCTCTCTTTTCTCCCTCTCTACCGAATTTTCCATCTCACTCTCCCTATCTTCTTTTCAATTTCCTGTTCAAGTCGCCTCTGTTGTACAACGTTTATTTTCG